>CM039676.1:75810040-78550040 GCA_022496015.1 Hordeum marinum | reverse complement strand
CATTAGGTTGAGGTGAAACTTCCAATTGTGCAGCTACGCAGGAAGCATAAATGCCTCCATACAAATCACCATTACTAGAGTTGGAGAGCAACCTTCGGGAAACAATTGCACCAAGGTTAAAGCATTGTTCGCCAGTCACAAACAAAATGTATAAGAGTCAGGGGCACATAATGCACTGCAATCTTGTTTTCCTACTATGCATTTCTCATTGAATAGTGTAAAGTAACGAATAAAGGGAAATTGAATACTTTTAATTCTGGCCTAAGTTACTCTATCTTCTCCTATGTAGAGACTTTCAAGAAACATATTATAATCAGTTGTTGATGGTTTCTCGAACGATCCCCAAAGTGGAAGTTTGCAAGTAATGCTAAAATATTCATCATAAATTTTAAATAATACTCTAGAAGCATGTGATCGATAGCGAAATCCATGCGTGAATGTACGGGTAAGGTTATAGTGTTGGACACACTATCTGCAAGGAAGTCTGTGAGGCCGGTATAATGAATGAAATGATCAAAGTCCTCCTTGATACCTTCACGTATCATGAACCCATCGCTTGGCTACTGACACAGTTTTGGGTCGTACATGACTATTTGATTGGCCCTGGGCTCAATGTAGGCTTGTCGTACCGAACCTCCGCTTGACGACTCGCCTGAAGTACGCCTCTTTGAGGGATTCCTCCTAAAGAAACTCACCTTCCTAAACACAATTTTCTGAAATTTTTGAGCCACAAGTTTATGTCAATAAAACTTTGTAAGAATGATAGCAACTACTCATAAGGGTGCTTAGAGGCCATATCAAGCATTCATACTACTTGGGACTCGGAGAATTCAACATGCAATCTCACTTTATGTAGAACCAAGTGGAGCAATTTATGCAAAATATAATCCACAAAAGCAAAAAATATTTTTGACTTGGAACTATAGGGAAAACCCCCACAACATTCAAACTTTTATTTAAACAAACTTGAATATTATAGGCGTTACAAGATGTAACCAAAAAGTACAACTAAGGGAACTGTATAAAAGCTAATATACAAGGATATACATCAGAGTAATCAAGGAGGTAAGTATAAAATCCATCTAAGAAGCTCATCCTTGAAAGCTGATTTGATCATGTGCTGCATGAGTGAAATATCATGCACAAAGGCTGCTCTCCACCTATTAAACCTAGGCCTTTCATGCCCGCACACTTTTGAATTTTTGATAATCCAAATATTCCAGCAAGCAATGAATACCACTTCAGAGAAAAAAAGGATTTTCAAACTCCCTCCTCGCCTGTGTGACCACATCTCCCATAGTACCCCCCTAAGACCAGTCAATCTGAAGGTAGTTCCATACCCTTGTGCTAAAGTTGCACTGGAAGAAAAGGTGGTCTCTGGTTTCTCTTGTATGTAATGGACACATAGCATACTCTACATAATCATCCAGGTGCCAATGCCTTCTTTCAACCATGTCCTTAGTATTTAGCCTATCCATGATAAACATCCATGCAAAGACCTTTATTTTCATCGTGCATGATGACCTCCAGATCCATGTGAGCAATGGATTAAAATCAAGGTTTGAGTGCATGAGTATGTAGAAACCCTTGGGCTTAAATTACTTGGAAGAACCTTACCACCATCAAGAGTCCTTAAGGGCTGCATATCTATCACAAGCCCCCATCAAGGTCTAAAGGGCGAGATAATCATTGTTAGCTTGTTCAAACAATGGCAGATGAAATAGACCAGTCAACTCATATACCCTGAAGATCTCCTTGGCAGAAATCAAAGGATCTCTCACACAAGAGAAAAGCCTTGGGAACCTTGACTCCAGGGTGGCAACACTATCAACAATTTTCCAACTGTGTGACCAAAATAAGACAATATCTCTTGCATAAACTTTCACCCAGGTTGAGGATGTGAATTGAGTTAGGACTTTGTAGATATCCCTCCACCAAAAAGAGCCACAATCTTTGCTTGCCTATGGAACCCTTTCATGATAGTACGTGTCCCAAATTAGTGACACCCATGGCAGATCTTTTTTTATTAAGGAAGTGATTAGCATGCTTTGACAATAATGCCACATTTTGAACACCTAGATTCATGATGCCAAGTCCTCCTTGCTCTTAGGCCTGCAAACCAAGTCCCACGCAGAAAATGAGGGGCCAGGCTCATCCTTGTGCTTCCTCGAGAGGCATTTCCTCTGAACTTTCAAGTTGTTTGATGATACCAGGGGGGAATAGCCAACCTACTTAGGAAGAAAATAGGCATGGAGGACAAATCTGACTTTAAAAAATTGTAGTCTTTCCCCTTGACTAAGCAAGGCAGAGCTAGAAGACATCCTTCTTTTCATGCAATCAACTAGAGGCATGAATCCACCATCTTTGGTCTAGTAGTTCCAACTGGAAGCCCTAGATAAGTGAAGGGCATTTTACCAACTTGACATGCAAAGGATGCTCCTAGTTGCTTTATAGTTGCATCATCCACATTAATTGGAATGATAAAGGACTTATGATAGGTCACATGTAGTCCAGTGGACCGAGAGAAGACCTTAAGCATATCCTTGAGAGAAACTAACTACCCCTGGTTAGCAGGAAGAATGATAAGGGTATCATCAACATATTGTATAATTGGGTAGTTCTGATCATGGTAGGGGATTGGGAACTAAAGGATGCCCCTTCTGTGCATGTCATTGACTACTGACCGCAGGAGATCCGCAGCTATGACAAATAGAAGTGGAGAAACAGGATCTCCCTGCCTGACCCCTTTCTTGCACAAAAACTTCCTCCCAGGGACATCATTTAGCAGCACTGAAGAGATACCAGTAGACAAGAGCTGTGTCATCCAAGTAACCCACTTCTCACTGAAACCTTTGAATCTCAAGATTTGAACAATTGCATCATGCTCCAGTGAATCAAAAGCCCTTTCAAAGTCCAATTTAAGGATTACAATAGGCGTCTTGGACTGGTGACATTGACGTAAATATTCAGAGGTCCAACCCATGCAATCCTGAATGGTTTTGCTCTTGATGAAGACATATTGATTCATATGAATGCACTTCATGATGACTTTTTGAAAATGATTTGCCGCCATCTTGGAAAGAAACTTCAAACCCATTCTAGTGAGAGAAGTAGGTCTATAGTCCCCTACCCCGTCAGGTGCCAATTTCTTTGCCATCAGAGTAATATCTGAACCATTAATGTTTTCTAGAGCTGTTGTGCCATCATAGAATACCTGGGCTACTTCATAGAATTCCTTAAAAATAATGTGCCAACACCTTTTGAAGAAAATACTATTGAATCCATCAGGGTCAGTAGCCTTATCAATGGGCATATGCTTCACAATATCATCCATTTCCTCCTTCTCAAAGGGTTTAATAAGCTCATCAAGTCCTTCAATGGGGAGAGTAATGATGCCAGATCAAAACCCATGACAATGCCCCTAGACACCCCATTCTATTTTCGAAACAACTCCAGATGATCCCTTCCATTTGGGAATGCTCAGTGACTACAGACCCATCAGACAATTTCAGACTAGCAATGGAGTTCATTCCATGTCTCTCAGTGGCCATTGCATGGAAGAAGTTGGTATTTTCTCCCTGCACTTTAATGTACCTAATAGTAAATCTTTTCTTCCAATACAAAATTGCAGATGAAGTAGATTTTCCACATGGAGCTTTACAGTCTTTCTGAAATTAAACTGAGGTCTAAACAAGGGCCTAAGTTCCTCCAAATCATCCAGCAAAAAATTACCTGATTACATTTAGCAATTAGAGATTTAAGTTTATACACATTGATTTTCCACTTTTTAAAATCCATTCTCATTATATTTAGTTTTTCATCAATTCAGGCTATTATATGACCCTTTGGTGACTACTTCTTTCATGATTCCTCCACACACTGCTTAAAACCATCCAATTCCAACCAATATTTTTCAAATCTAAATATATTGGAATTTGGAATTGAAGTATTAATTTTTCTCATGCATGGTACATGATATGATGCAGTCTTTGCTAGGGTGTAGCGTCCCGACTCAAAACGAGTCAAGCCTCCGTGTGGCCATGCCATTCTTGGATCAATATGCTAGCACACACAGTACATCAATGTACATATCAAAGTGCAATCACATGTAAATAATGTAAAACGGATATATACCTCTTAAATCTCAGAGGAAATAGTCAACGGGAGTGGATACCCAAATAAACACCAACGGCAGGTTGAGCGTGGACTGTAACCCTATATCATAACTCTTACGTGTCAAAGAATTCCCGCAACATGATACGTTGCAGCTGTGTAGGTCAGTACATTGAATGTACTGACAAGATCACAATAAGAGAAAACAGATGATAAGACTATTCTATATGCAATAAGGCTTTGTGGCTCTGTCTCTGCGTTTTTGCATAAAAGCTAATTTTATTTTATTTTTCGTACAACAAAGGAATATCCAGAGTTTTCACTACAGAGTCATCCTATATGACATGTTTCCGCCAACCAATGTCTCATATCCCAAAATCATCATAAGTTGCCCACAAGTTTTTATCAGTCCAGTGTTGAGAGTTTAGAGATATATCCAACTCCAAAGTCTCAAATTTTCTGTAACCGGGGACATGACTAATCAATTAGGTTTAGCTCTGCAGAGTGTTATGTACTTTACCCACAAGATTCGTTCCCAATTTGTAAGTCCTCGCGCTGCCAGTTGTTTGAGAACAGGACGAACGGAACATGGTCTTCCAAAGAGTTCCTCTGACCAACTGTCCGGGCCCATCCATCCCACTATAGTTCTACATCTGCTAGCATCATCATGGCCAGAGTCACAACTAAGGTTAACCAATCCAGAGCCCATAATGACTTGTGGCTACACAGGTAAGCTTCCGGGCATGAAGTATTCTTCCGTCTCTTTGAGTCTGGGTGAGGCTTTCCACAAGATGTCATGGCGCTTCTCCATGCATCCCGACCATCCCCTGATTTCTCCAGGGTGCCCAGTCAACCATCCCTCACCCAGTATTGTCTATTGAATAAAAATCTTGTCTCGAGTCTCAAAGTCTTGAGTTCTTGAAGATGTAGGCCTTGAAGACGTCATCATGTGGTTATCGTCATTGACGTAGAATCCTTCTTCTCACACCACTCCAAAACAGTCATACCAACCCCGTCTACTTTAGCATAGCATTAAAACAAATAACGTTCCCAGGGCTTCAGTAACAAGGAGTGGGGTCCTACCTCATGCAATCTACTCAACTACAAGAGTTCAATAACACTACTGGTGAGAGTTCTAAGTTGATGTCACTAAATTCAATAAAACATAGGTATGAAATAAGTGGTCAAAGAGTACTTACCTGTGTCTTGTAGTTGTTTCCTACTTGTTACTGTCACTCCTTCTTGTTACAATATATCTATCGATAAAAGAAAATAATAATTCAACGCACAACAAAACCAAAAGAAGATCAAAATAATAACACGAGTTATGGTTATGGTTGATACATGATCGAGTTTGGTGTTCGAAGAAAATATGACATAGTCATACTATAGGGTTGGATTCAATTGCCACTAAGTGAAGATCATGGTTTGATAGGTTGTGAGTCAAGGTTATACGACAAATTCTATAATGGTTTGAATAGGGTCAAGCTTGGTGTTGAAAAGGAATATGACATGAGTCCAAAATATGAGAGTTAAGGATCATGGTCATGGTCAAATTATGATACAAACTTCAGTTCAAAGGTTTTGGAAATATTCTCAAACTCTTTTTGGTATGAACATATGTAGATGTGGAAGTTGGTCATGAGTTTAAGATCACAAACCTTAGATAACAATCCAAGTCTCACTTCTAATCTTTTGGATAAACTATTGTTGTCCTAATATCATGGTCCAAATCCAAATTAATATATGAACTCGAATTCCATATCGATTTTCTAACAACCAAAATATTTGGCTATAAGTCCAATGGGATTTCTACTTAAGATCAAGGCTTTGGTACATAAGAATGGTTATGGAAATAGGTTGAACCAAATATCTATAAGGAAGTGTAGGGATTTGACGACCTATATGAAATTGATATATGGAGTGGCATAAATTTCAAGTTTAAGGAATTAATTAAGAACCTTCTAACTAAAAAATTGTAACTTGATACTATATGACTGGAGAGGTTCCTAATGACCTCCTCAAGAAGATTGACTCAAGAATAAAGATTTAACAAAAGTGGAATTCATTACGATAAAAATAAAGACTATATGAAGTATTGAGGCCAGAGTAGTGGCTGTACTTAGATGAACAATTTTGAAAAATGTTCTAACAAAAAGGTATTGTCTCAAGGATCAATTTCGGTATAAGAATTTTTTTCATCAGAATTACAGACTAATAGATATAACAAAAATACTTAGATTCATATTTTAAATCTAAACTAAATTTTAGTTTGCTCAAAACTGAAATTTTACAATTTTATAATAAACTACAGGTTCCAACTAATCTTGGGATATCTTATTTATTGAAATCAGATATACGGTTTTGGAGATATGAATTGTTGAAGTTTGGATATTTTCTTGAAAAAAACAGTGACGTGATTTATAGGAGATGCCACGTGTCTTGTTCCTATTGGCTTATATCCCTTCATCAAAGAACAAATATAGAACGCAAGGGCGGACATTATGTTTTTGCACCCGAGCTCAGGACATTATGTTTTTGCACCCGAGCTCAAATGAGCTTGGGTGAACAGTAAATTCGATTTTTTTTGTAAAAATGTTCAAAACATTCTGATTTTTTTGGGCAAACTCTGACAAATGTTATAAATGCTCGCAAATTTCCATCATAAAATCACATTTGTGGAAATCATGGTAAAAACAAAATTGTTTATTTTACCACGACTTCCACAAATGGGATGTTATACTGTAATTTTGCGAGCTCTTAGACATTTTATCAAAGTTTACTATAAAAAAATCAGATTTTTTTGAATATTTTAAAAATATTTTTCGAATTTACTGTTCATCCGAGCTCATTTAAACTCGGTTGTAGAAGAGCACTTTCCGATATGGAGAGAGATTTTTGGGGTGGGAAACGAGGACGAAGAAAGGCATCTGTGGGACTTATTTATAGGATCAGGGAGGTGTGTACATGTAGATCAAGAGAGCTCAATGTGACCACTAATGGCAGGTTGATTTCTTGATAATTAGGGCATGAATTTGCAATTTTAGTTTCCTGAATGGGTTCCTCTTAATGTCCTCCACAAATCTCGTGTTGACACCGGACTGGAACAGGCAAGTAAGTAATTAAGTGGAAGGATGGTAGGAATAGTTGGAAAGCCATGGCTGGGTTCTGTCCTTCTGTGAAAGAAGGAACAGAGGAAGAAGAGCAAGGCCAATGCCTGATATGGGCCTTAGTAGGAAATTCGGCCCAAGAGCAATAGGAAAGCGAAAAAAAAACAGAATAGAGGTGGACTTGGCCAATTAAGTTGAGGTGATTCCAGTTAATTACTTATTGAGTGAGCAGTTTGTTTTTAATTTAAAATAGAAAATAAAGCAAATGTTCACATAACATTTTTTTAAGTGGCCAAAACATTTTTTTAAACAAAAAATAAAATAAAATTTCATATGAACCTAAATAACATTTAAAATTTTGAAAAACAAATTTAACCACAAATAAAATAATCATCATACTCTTATTCGTGAATAAGGGCTTTATAATCTCCCCATAATAACTTCACAAGAGAAAAATGATAATTGAGCCATATTAAACATTTCCAAATATAATTTTGGAGAAGTCATGTTATCCCCCCTCATTTTATTTATTTAATAGAGGGTTTTGAAAAGATTCAAACTCAAAATTGAAAAAGGATTCAAAATGGAACATTTTGGGAAAGTACTTTTATTCCCACTCATTAATTTTTCAAACAGTTTCAAATTCCACTCAATTCACACAAATCAATCGCAGAACATCCAAGCAAACAATCCTAAATATTTATTTAACATAACATTCCAAAATTTAGAATTTTGGATGTTACATAGGGGAAGCACTTTAGTCATTGGGTAAGCAGATATCTAGTCAGTAGAGGTGAAAAACCAGTCCAGCTGCTCCAAGAGTGGACAATCCTGCATATTTGACCAGGTGTAGGATCTTCCTTTTAAGGGCAATTCCAAAAGGCCCAAGTGGACAATAATTTCATTAAATATAAACATATATGAAATCTCCTCTAGGTAAGTTCCTTTTTTCCATGGACCTAATGAAGTTGAAATCCCCTATAAGAAGCCAATGCCCTCCCAAGGGAATGTGAAGGTTATAAAGCCAACTAACAAATAAATCCCTTGCTTCACCTTGACATGGTCCATAAACAGACTCTAAGGTCCATTGCTCATTGTTTTGTCTTGAGGTAAAATGCACCACCACAACAAACTAATGAACTTCCAAAAGAGTACCCACAAAGACAGAAGAGTTCCATACCACTACAATACCCCCTGAGGCACCCACGGAGGGAGAGAAGGCAAAACAATCAAACTTCCTAGGGAAAAACTTTTAATTTGTTTACTATTAAAATAAGAGCACTTAGTTTCTTGTAGACATGCAATGGCACATTCACTTTCTTCCACTTTTTGCTTCACAACCCTTTGCCTTGCCCCAAGATTTAGACCCCTAACATTCTAGCACAACACATTCAAATTTCTACATAAAGTAATCATGAAAAAGGAAATGAAATATAGCATAAAACCTGTTGACATCCAATGTCACATGCACAAGTTGTGGTAGCACATAAACTAAGGATATTACACAAAAGAGCCCTCCAGTGCTTAGCCATAATCCATTACATAGATAAGCATGATTAGGGGCCTGCCAAGCCCAAATAGCATCCTTCACACTAATCATCAGTAGAGCTGTTAATAGGATGAAGTGGGTCTGCTGTAAGCGCTTCCACTGTGAGTAATTTCCCATCAATTCCCAACTCTGCTCCAATTTCTTGGATCTTCTTGATTGGAGTCGCTGTAGGAGCAGCACCAGTGGCACCATAACGAGCATGGTCTTTAGTTAGTCGAGCTATGAAGGGCTTGGACTTGGGCTTCTTCTTCTTAGTCTTAGACACCAATTCATGGAATATGGGCTTGAATCCATCCCTCTGCACTAACCCCCTCGTGCATCGCCTGACTGCAGTTTCAACCAGAGGTGTTGGCGCCAAAGTCTTCTGAGGCCTTCCAACCTTCTTGTCACATTGTGTAGTGGGCTGTGTACCTGCAGAGCCCCCTGGAGCCTGAGAATCCTGCGTGGTAGGGAAAAGATCGCGAGCAACATGTGCATGCTCTCAAGGTGCCTTCTCCCTCCAAGTGAGGAGCGGCAACTCATTCTCAAATGCCAACTCCCAGGTTCTCTTTGACAGAACAACTAGAGAGACATGCCAGACAGGTATGATATGTCTCTGTCGTATCTATATTTTTTGATTGTTTCATGCCAATATTATACAACTTTCACATACTTTTGGCAACAATTTATATGATTTATTAGACTAACCTATTGATCCAGTGCCTAATGCCAATTCCTGTTTTTGTGTGTTTTTTGTTTCGCAGAAATTCCATAGGAAACGAAGTCCAAACGCGACAAAATTTTATGGAGATCTCCTTAGGGCACAAGGAAGCTAATTTTTGAAAACAAATCAATTTAAAATCTCAGCACGATTGGAGTTAAGGATCTCTCGGAATATAAGAAATGATTTTCGGCTAGAAAACAGGATCATGAAACACAAGAGAATAAAGAGGGAGATCCAATCTAGGAGGGGCTCCTGCCCCTCCGCTGCCATGGTGGCCATGGACTATGGGGAACTCTCCTCCCATCTAGGGGGAGACCAAGGAAGAAGAAGGAGGTGGGCTCTCTCCCCCTCTCTCCCGATGGCGCAGGAATGCCGTTGGAGCAATCATCGTGACGACGATCTACACCAACAATTTCGCCGCCGTCAACACCAACTCTCTCCCCCTCTATGCAACAATGTAACTCCCCTTGTAATCTCTACTTAAACATGATGCTCAACACTATATATTATTTCCCAATGATATGTGGCTATCCTATGATGTTTGAGTTGATTTGTTTTGTCCTATGGGTTAATTGACAACCATGGATGGTTTGAGTGTATATTTTATTATAGTGCTATCCTACGGTGCCCTCTGTCTCGTGTAAATGTGAGGGGTCCCCGCTGTAGGGTGTTGCAATATGTTCATGATTCTCTTATAGTGGGTTGCTTGAGTGACAGAAGCATAAACCCGAGTAAGGGGTTGTTGCGTATGGGAGTAAAGAGGACTTGATACTTAATGCTATGGTTGGGTTTTACCTTAATGATCTTTAGTAGTTGCAGATGCTTTCTAGGGGTCCAATCATAAGTGCATATTATCCAAGTATAGGAATCATGTTAGCTCATGCCTCTCCCTAATGTAAAATTGCACAAATGATTACCGGTCTAGTTATTGTTTACCTAGGGACAAATAACCTTGTTGTTTGAAAAAAGCTTTCTACTAAACAACTAACTTTTATTATCTTGATTTTTACTCGTAGTTTTATCCCCGCAAAGTACTTCTAGTTCTATTCGTGCAAACTATCCTATCACCTACAAAATAGTTTCATACTTGTTCTAGGAGCAAGCATTAGCGTGCGTAGAGTTGTACCAGTGGTCGGTAGAACCTGAGGTAATATTTGTTCTACCGTTAGCTCCTCGTTGGGTTCGACACTCTTATTTATCAAAAAGTCTACAAACGATCCCCTGCACTTGTGGGTTATCAAGACCTTTTTCTGGCGCCGTTGTCGGGGAGCAATAGCGTGGGGGAGAATATTCTCGTGTGTGCTTGTTTGATTTATCACTAAGTAATTTTTATTTTTTGTTATTAGTTATTTAATATCTTGAGTTATGGATATGGAACACAAAACACCAACAAAAATTAGTGGTACTTGCTACTCATGGAGATGTGGAACCTCCTAAGACCCTTGATGCTAGTTATGCGCAAAGTATTAAATAATAATTTCATAATCCTGAGAAAACCCCATTCAACTTGATAATGGGAGTAATGTTGGTTCAATGTGAATACTTTAGAGATTATCGCTTGAGTCAAAAAGGGAAATTGTTATGGGATCAAATTCATATGTTGCATTGGTATGCTCGGGAGCTATGCTTGAGATATGATATTACTTGTTGCTCTAGGATGAACGCTCCACACCTTCCCTTTTCATGCAAATTTAATGATAATGAAGCCTTAGAATCTTATGCTAATGGTATATATGATTACTATGATTTGGAATGAATAGAAGAATTTGTTACTTTTAAGGGTGCTTATGAAATTGCTTCTTTGGTTGAAAAGTATGATGATGTTTCTTACAAATCTGAAATTTTTGCCATACTTAAATATTCCTATGATAATTATGAATACAATTATGATATTATTTAATTTATTGAGAGAATGTTCTCTGCCTTGGAAGAGACTAATATTTGGTAGGGACCTATGGAAGAAGAAGTTGCAGAAATTGTGACGTCATTAGATGAGAAAGATGAGGGGGGAGCAAAGAACAAAAGGAGGATGAGAGGATTGATCACCCGTGACCACCTTCTAATGAGAGTAACTCTTCAACTCATACATTGTGTAATTACCCTTCGCACATATCGAACGATGAATGCTATGATCCTTTGGATTCGTTTGAAATAACCCTTTTTTGATGAACTTCATCCTTGCGAGGCTTGTGGCTAAGATGCCAATATGAATTATGCTTATGAATATGAACTTTCTATAGTTCCTTATGTTAATCATTAAATTCTTTCTATTGCACCCACACATGATAGTCCTATTATCTTTTTGAATTCTCCTAACTACACTATATTGGAGAAGTTTCACTTATTACAAATTATATTGATGGGTTGCATTTTTCTACTACACATGATGATTTTGATGAATATAATATGCATGAGCTTGCTTCTACTACTTGCAATTATTATGGGAGTGGAACTACATCTCCACCTCTCTATGTTTCCGATACGATAAAATTGCAAGAAACTGTTTATAATATGTATTGGCCTTTACTTTGTGTGAATGAATTTTTCTTGTATGACATGCCGATGCATAGGAAGACAGTTAGACTTTGTTGTCACATGATATATATCACTTTGTGCTCACTAATTAATTACAAATCATTGTTAATTAAAATTGGCTTTGATATACCTTGGGATCCGAGTTGATCCATTACTTGAGCACTTTATGCCTACCTTAATGGCTTTAAAGAAAGGGCTGCCAGGGAGACAACCTGGAAGTTTTTGATAGGCATTTTATTACATTGAGTACTTTTATAAAGTTTAAAAACAAAAAATGTAGAGGGGAACTTAAAACTTCACAAAAAGAAAGGTGAAAGTGAGCGAGATGATGAGCATCGTTGAAGTGGGGGTTAGCCTTGAACTTTTGTTCATGCCCATGGAAAGTTTGTGAATCTTGAATCACAGAGACTTTTCAACAAAAAATAATTATCCTCTTGTACAAAATGCATTCTTTCAAGGTTTGCCTTTAGGATGATTAGATTGCTTGTTGGTATGTGCGGTGTAAAACAAAAACTTTGGCTCTAGTGCGTGAATTTTCATTTTTTACAGGAAAATTGAAAGTTTCTGAAAGTTTTACACAATATTACTATACAATTTTTTTTGTCCTCCTAATTTTTGTCGAATTGTTGGAGTTACAGAAATATGGTCAAAGTTCGGATTACTACAGACTCTCCTGTTTAAGACAGATTCTATTTTTCATGCATTTTTTCGCTTGTTTTGATGAAACTATCGATTTTATCGGTGGTGTAAGCCATAGAAAAGTTATAATACAAAAGTTATAATTCAAATATAAAATATGAATGATTTTGCAACAATACTTAAATTAGTAGTTTGCTTTATTATACTAACGAATCTTACTTGTTTTCTGTTAAGTTTTGTGTGGATGAAGTGTTGGAAGATCGAGGAGGTCTCGATATGAGGAGAAGGAGGAGAGGCAAGAGATTAAGCTTGGGGATTACCAAGTCACCCCTCAAGCGTCTAAGCTTGTGGATGCTGGGAAGACATCCCATCTTTCTTCAACAAGTATCGGTATGTTTTCGAATTCGTTTCGTTCATGTGATATGTTTAAATCTTGGAGCATCTTTTATGTTTAGTTTTCACTTTTATTTTATGCACCATGTTGATATGAGATATTCCATGGTTTATTTGTAGAATTCTCATTACACTTCACTTATTTCTGTTGAGTATGGCTTTTTAGAATGCTTCATGTGCTTCACTTATATCATTTGAAGTTTGGGTTGCCTGTTTCTCTTCACATAGAAAACCATTATTCGTAGAATGCTATTTCGCTTCACTTATATTTATTAGAGCATGGTCTTTCGTAGAAATAATTAAACTCTCTTGCTTCACTTATATCTATTTATAGAGTCAACATGAATTGGTCATTTGAATGGTTAGTCATAAAATCCTACATAAAACTTATGGATCACTGAATATGATATGTTTGATTCCTTGCAATAGTTTTGCGATATAGAGATGATAATATATGGGAGGTACTAGTGGATGATTGTTTTTAGTAAGATGTTGGTGTTAAGGTTTGTGATTCCAGAAGCATGCACTTATAATCTCCCATTATGCCAGGAAGGATGAGCACAATTTATCCTTGATTGTCTATCTTTGTGTGAAGGTCGGGGGCACACGATGGTTTACCCCTACCAACTTGCCCCTAGGGGCATGTGTAGTAATACTTTGCTTCAAGGGCTAATAAACTTTTGCAATAAGTATGTGAGTTCTTTATGACTAATGTGAGTCCATAGATTATACGCACTCTTACCTTTCTGCAATTTGCTAGCCTCTATGGTACCGCGCATTGCCCGTTCTCACCTCGAGAGTCGGTGCATCCAAACCCCGTGATATGATAAGCTCTATCACACATAAGCCTTATTATATCTTCCTCCAAAAAGCCACCATACCTACCTATTATGGCATTTCCATAGCCATTCCGAGATATATTGCCATGCAACTTCCACCGCTTTCGTTTTGATGACTTGAACATTCATCGTCATATTGCTTTACATGATCGTAAGATAGCTAACATGATGTTTTCATTGCTTGTCTGTTTTTGATATCTTTGCTATGCTAGATCATTGCACAACATTCATGTACAGTCATATTTTGTTCTAGGTATCGAGTGGTAATCTTGAGTTATAAGTAAATAGAAGTGTGATGATCATCATTATTCATTATTAGAACATGTCCTAGTGAGGAAAGGATGATGGGAACTATGATTCCCCCACAAGTCAGGATAAGGCTCCGTACAAAAAAATAAAACAAAAAAGAAAGAAAAAAGGGAAAATAAAAAAATAAAAAGAAGAAAAATAAAAAAATAGAGACAAAGAGAGAAGGGGCATGCTAATTCCACACTTGTGCTTCAAAGTAGCACCATGTTTTTCATGTAGAGAGTCTCCTAGTTGTCACTTTCATATACTTGTGGGAATTTTTCATTATAGAGTTAGATGCACACCCACTTAGGTTTCATATTGAGATTTCATACACTTATAGCTCTTAGTGCACCCGTTGCATGGTGATACATCTCCGTCGTATCTATAATTTTTGATTGTTTCATGCCAATATTCTACAACTTTCATATACTTTTGGCAACCTTTTATACTATTTTTGGGACTAACATATTGATCCAGTACCTAGTGTCAGTTCCTGTTTGTTGCATGTTTTTTGTTTCGCATAATATCCATACCAAACAAAGTCCAAACGCAATAAAAAACCTACGGGGATTTTTTTTGGAATATTTATGATTTTCGGGAAGAAGAACCAACGCGAAACGATGCCCGAGGGGGTCACGAGCCCAGGAGGCGCGCCCTACCCCCCAGGCACACCTTCCAGGCTCGTGACCAACACTTAAGGAGGTTGGGGACCTTATTTCTCCGCAAGAAATATATTTTTATAAGGAAAATCCCCTCAAAATTTCAGCCCAATCGGAGTTACGGATCTCCGGGAATTTAAGAAACGGTGAAAGGCCAGAATCTGGGAGCGCAGAAACAGAAGGACACACAGAGAGAGATCCAATCTCGGAGGGGCTCTCGCCTCTCCATAGTCATGGAGACGATGGACCAGAGGGGAAACCCTTCTCCCATCTAGGGAGGAGGTCAAGGAAGAAGAATAAGGGGGGCTCTCTCCCCCTCTCTGTCGGCGGTGCCGGAACGCCGCCCGGGACATCATCGTGTGACGATGATCTACACCAACACCTCCGTCATCTTCACCAACATCTCCATCACCTTCCCCCATCTATATTCAGCGGTCCACTCTCCCGCAACCCGCTGTACCCTCTACTTGAACATGGTGCTTTATGCTTCATATTATTATCCAATGATGTGTTGCCATCCTATGATGTCTGAGTAGATTTTCGTTGTCCTATCGGTGATTGATGAATTGCTATGATTGGTTTAAATTGCTTGTGGTTATGTTGCTGTCCTTTGGTGCCCATCATATGAGTGCGCATGTGGATCACACCATAGGCATGATAGGACTATGTATTGGAGGGCAAGGGTGACAGAAGCTTCAGCCTAGCATAGAAATTGATGCATACAGGATTGAAGGGGGACCAATATATCTTATTGCTATGGTTGGGTTTACCTTAATGAACTTTAGTAGTTGCGGATGCTTGCTAATAGTTCCAATCATAAGTGCATAGAATTCCAAGTAAGGGATGACATGCTAGCAGTGGCTTCTCCCACATAAAACTTGCTATCGGTCTAGTAACATAGTCAATTGCTTAGGGACAATTCCGCAACTCCTACCACCACTTTTCCACACCCATTAAACTAACGTAATTGTTTCTTTATCTAAGCAGCCCCTAGTTTTTATTTACGTGTTCTTTATTATCTTGCAAACCTATCCTGTCACTCCTACAAAGTACTTCTAGTTTCATACTTGTTCTAGGTAAAACGAACGTAAAGTGTGCTAGAGTTGTATCGGTGGTCGATAGAACTTGAGGGACTATTTGTCCTACCTTTAGCTCCTCGTTGGGTTCGACACTCTTACTTATCGACAAAGGCTACAATTGATCCCCTATACTTGTGGGTTATCACATGGCAATCCCTACTCCACACACTAATATCACTTGATGTGCATCTCCATAGCCCGTTGATTAGCCGCTTCGATGTGAGATTTTCTTTCCACCCATAGTACTATATCCATGGCTTACACTCATGTATTGCGTAAGAGTTGAAAATTCTGAAGCACGCTAAAAAGTATGAACCAATTGCTTGGCTGACACTGGGGTAGTACATGATTTATACTTTGTGTTAAGAAGACAGAGCATGACACGGCTATATGATTTTGTAGGGATAACATTCTTTAGCCTTGATATTTTGAAAGGCATGATTGTTTGTTGGGATGCTTGAGTATTAAAGTCTTCATGTCAAAAATAGACTATTGATTTGAATCACTTGTGCCTTAATATTTATGCCATGATTAGATATATGATCAAGATTATGCTAGGTAGTATTCCACATCGAAAATTATCTTTTTATCATTTACCTACTCCAGGACGAGCAGGAATTAAGCTTGGGGATGCTGATACGTCTCTGTCGTATCTATAATTTTTGATTGTTTCATGCCAATATTATACAACTTTCACATACTTTTGGCAACAATTTATATGCTTTACTGGACTAACATATTGATCAAGTGCCTAGTGCTAATTCTTGTTTTTTGTGTGTTTTTTGTTTCGCAGAAATTCCATATCAAACGATGTCCAAACGCGATAAAAACTTAAAGAGAATTATTTTGGAATATTTGTGAATTTTGGGAAGTGGAATTAACACAAACGGAGGCCCACAACAAGCACGATACACCAGGGCAAGCCCGAGGGCCCAGGCGCACCGTGGTGGGTTATGCTCACCTCGTATGTTAGTGGAGCTCTCCTTCAAGCGCAAGGAAGCTAAATTTTGGAAAAAAATCATGTTAAAATCTCAACGCAATCGGAGTTACGGATCTCCAAGAATATAAGAAACGGTTTTCGGCCAGAAAACATGAACGCGAAACAGAAGAGAACGGAGAGGGAGATCGAATCAGGGAGGGGATCATCCCCCTCCGCCGCCATGGAGGCCATGGACCAGAGTGGGAACTCTCCTCCCATCCAGGGGGAGGCCAAGGAAGAATAAGAAGGAGGGGGGTTGTCTCCCCCTCTCTCCTGGTGGCGCCGGAACGCCGTTGGGGCAATCATCGTGACAACAATCTACACCAACAATTTCACCACCGTCAACACCAACTCTCCCCCCTCAATGCAGCAGTGTAACTCCCCTCTTTTCCTCTGTCATCTTTACTTAAACATGGTGCTCAACACTATATATTATTTCCCAATGATATGTGGCTATTCTATGATGTTTGAGTAGATCCGTTTTGTCCTATGGGCTAATCGACAACCGTGGTTGGTTTGAGTGTATATTTTATTATGGTGCTGTCCTACGGTGCCCTCCATCTCGCGCAAACATGAGGTGTCCCCGCTATAGGGTGTTGCAATATGTTCATGATTCTCTTATAGTGGGTTGCTTGAGTGACAGATGCATAAACCCGAGTAAGGGGGTTGTTTCATATGGGAGTAAAGAGGACTTGATACTTAATGTGATGGTTGGGTTTTACCTTAATGATATTTAGTAGTTACGGATGCATGCTAGGGGTCCAATCATAAGTTCATATGATCTAAGTATAGAAAGTATGTTAGCTCATGCCTCTCCCTCATGTAAAATTTCAAGAACGGTTACCGGTCTAGTTATCGATTGCCTAGGGACAAATAACCTTCTTGTTTGACAAAAGCTTTCTACTAAACAACTAACTTTTATTATCTTGCTTTTTTACTTGTAGTTTTATCCCCGCAAAGTACTTCTAGTTTTATTCGTGCAAAGTATCCTATCACCTACAAAATAGTTTCATAGTTTTTCTAGGTAAACCAAGCATTAGTGTGCGTAGAGTTGTATCGGTGGTCGATATAACTTGAGGGAATATTTTTTCTACCTTTAGCTCCTCGTTGTGTTCGACACTCTTATTTATCGAAAAAGGCTACAAACGATCCCCTACACTTGTGGGTTATCAAGGTACAGACAAAGGAATTTCAAATGTGGTTTGACACTTCAATAGGATTTCAAAAGACCTCTTCCAAACAAGTTCCGGTGGCAATGAAGGCCCAAGGGGAACCCTGACCTCCTGAGCAGGAGGAATCTCCATTGTTTGTGGCTGGTACACAACAATTGCCTAGTTGTTGTTGTCTGTAGCAGTTGCCGGTTGAGGAATCATATCTTGAACATGTTCTTCCTTATTCTCCTCTTCAAGAACTATCAAGGGTATTTGCGGTGGAGAAAACATAACTTCAGAGATGGAATGGTTTGATACGTCCAGTACCATAGACTCTTCATCTTGCATCTGCTCTGGCTCAAGTACATCATTCCAATTCCCCCAATTACCATCAGCAACATCCTCATGCACAACTGGCTCCGGAGGTGGTGGTGGCAGATCATTTCACCCCATGGCCGGGTAGAGAGGCAGTATGAAGGGGGATGCCACGAAAAGGCACCCAGGCAATGGGTGCGGATTGCCATTGACAGGCATACAATATTCTTCTTGCGGCATATGCTCCGTGAAATTGGCTCCCGGGATGTAAAGGGGAACTGTCCAAGAGACACGAGCGCCACCCCAATCAGCATAATCCGTGAAGACAACATCCCTCAGCACTAGGATATCCTCTAGGAAGGAGGCGAAAACCAATGATAGAACTAGGTACGGATCCTCATGTTCCAATGGTGAAATTTACCAAAAGTATTGACCACTGCTCGAATATTTTCAGTGTTGTGAAGATCTAGAGGAATCCCAAGAAACATAAGCAAGCCCCGACGAAAATCCAGCGCCCCACGATAGCCCTCGCCTTCATCATGCTTCATGAATCGAACAAAACGATCATTACCTAGAGCTTGTGGTGGCATCTAAAGATGAACTAACCAAGCAGCCGCATACCGGGGCTCAAAACCCTGCTCCACCAACCAGTCTGCAACCTCCTCTCGAATAGGGACAATCTCATCTGGTGGAGGAACTGTCACTACCTCTGCAAGCATGAACTCATCATGACGCCGCACAACTAGGGTATATGGCGACACAAAGGTCCACGTCAATCGAGACTCCCCACCATCGACAACGTGGTGGCCAGCCGACACATACTACATCGGATTCAAGGGGAATTTCGCGATTGTAGCAGAAAGTGGAGGAGGAGTACTCGATGGTGGAGGTGGAGTCTCAAGCGGCGCAACGGATGTTATCTTGGGACTAGGGCCGATGGAACTAGACAGAGGGATTATTGCGGAAGCACAAGAAGAGTCCAAGTATGGTAAAGTGTCTGTTAGAGAGATATTCTCTTGGACAACAGTGGCCTCCTCAGAAGGAGCAACATTATTGGGCTTTGGTTGCCAAACCAGCCCCAACTCTACAGCAAATTTGTTGCAGTCCCGTCTAGTATGCCACACTCGGGAACATCCAATACATACCAAAGGAGAGGTGCAATTTTTTGAGAAATGCCCAGGTTTGAGACATATTTGACACGTAAAATTTTTGTTTGCCATATCATCAATCAATTGCTCAAAATCCTTTTCTCCTATTGTGGTAGTTGGCACCACCTCATTGGAAGGCTCTGGTGTGAGTGTGCCGGGCTGAGGGGAGTCCAGGCCCATGTCACCCTCATTTGAAGGAGCGAGAATCCCGCCCGAAGATGGTGGCGTCCGATCAGCCGGTGCAACCAAATCTTGCATCGTGCCAAAAGAGATCGATGACAAAGTCTCCGTGCACTGAAGATTCACCAGCGACCTTGTATGAATGACCACCCATTCATGACGAGGAATTGTATAGCCAGCCACTTCAGTAGTTTTAATACACTCTTGCATAGACAGATACCGATAACCAGAACAAGCTTGACAATTTTCCCATGTCGCAAATGATAGTTTCTTCCTGATAGAACGATCTGTCCTCATGGAAGATTTATCCGTCTTTGAACGCATTGTCAGAACTCCAAGAGCAGCACAACATTTGGAGGGGCTAAAAAGGAACCATTAAACATCACATTCCAATTTTTGGAGATTGAACTCATGCCGCCAATTTGGACCACCATTGCTCCATAGATGAAAGAAACAGTTGAAATGAACGCAATAGAAATAGTGTAGATTAAGAACCATCATACCTACTTCCTTGCAGGAAACATGAAATCCAAAAACCTTTTCCTGGATGGAGAAAACTAAGAATTCAATAGCCGAACCACCAATCGCATCTTCAATTGCCGCTGCCACTGAATCCTCTCTGAGACCAAAATCATGACGGCTAAAACACATGACCATTGTAACGTAGACCATGTCATAAGAAGGATGGACCGAAAAAACAATAGATCAAAAAACCTCATCTACGAAAGCCAAACCCTTAGAGAAATCCTAGCCAAGGATAGATCCCACATGAGAACCCATAAGAGATGTGTATGTGTACGTAGATCTAGAGATGCCGAAGAGATCTCGCGGAGAGAAACTTCATTCTGTTGGCTAGAGATCAAGATCACCGGAGGGATGGTGGAGTGCCGTGGGGGGTGGGGGTGGGGGGTGGAGCGCCATTCTAGAGATTTTCAATGCACACTTTGCAATCAAAAACTAATTGGAGGAATGGGAGAGTCACATACCAAGGAACAATTACTCAAAATAGTTTCGGAAACGGGGTTCCGAGCAAAGAGATCAAAATTTTCAGTTTCGGGTGGAAAAACGCAAGATAGAGAGAGAGCTAGGAAATTTTTGCTGGAGGTAGGAGACAAGGTGAGCTAAAAGGATAGGACAGGGGACCCTGTGGGCCCCACAAGCCATCAGGGCGTGACCAAGGGGGAGCCCTGATGTGTGGTGGCCCACTGGTGCATCTCCCTATTGTAATGTTTATGCCAAAAATTCTATAATATTCCAGGAAAATTCATGTCAAAATTCATGGCAATCTAAGACCTTTTTATTTTTTGGGTCATTTTTCATGCACGGGGAAATCGGAAAACAAGAAACTCACGACATTTTATTTTTTATCTAACTAGGAAAAACAAAGAATAAACTTGGGATACAAAGAGTTGTAAATACACAATTCATCAATCACATGTCTTTTGAAAATGATTCATAAATAAGGTTGAACAAGTCTTATTAATAACCGTTTGCGACTAACATGAAACCGAAGAGAATTTTTGTATACCACTAGGTTACCTCAATGGGAATTTGCATTTCCCAACAATAATATTATAACATTTCTTCTTCTTGGCAGTAGGTAGAGGAATTATAAAATCTCCAATGATAACCGTGGGAATAGGATCAATGGCATTAATATTATTAATCAAAGTTTGCTTCTTCGGAAAGTGCACGATATGTTGCTTGCCATTGACATAAAAAGTAACCTTGCTTTTATTGCAATCGATAACAACCCCTACAGTATTTAGAAAGGGTATACCAAGGATGATCGGCATATTTTCGTCCTCAGGCATATCAAGAATAACAAAAATTGTTAAGATATTAACATTTGCAACCACAACAGTAACGTCCTCGCAAATCCCAATAGGTAAAGCAGTGGATTTATCGGCCATTTGTAAAGATATCCCAGTAGGTGTGAGCTTACTCAAATCAAGTCTTTTATGAAGGGAGAGAGGTATAACACTAACATCAACCCCTAAATAATATAAAGCAACTTTAAGATAATTTCTTTTAATAGAGCAAGGTATTGCGGGTATATTCGAATCTCCCAACTTCTTAGGTACTCCACCATCAAAATAATAATTAGCAATCATGGTAGCAATTTCAGTTTTAGGTATTTTTCTTTTGTTGGTAATAATATCTTTCATATACTAAGCATACAGAGGCATTTTCAATATATCGGTCAAATGAGTGCGCAAAAAGACGGGTCTAATCATTTTAGCAAAGCGCTCAAAATCTTCATCGTCCCTACTGTTAGAGGGCTTATGAGGGAATGACATGGGTTTCTGAACCCATGGCTCTCTTTCCCTTCCATGTTTTCTCTCTCTTATCATAACGTTTATTTGTAGAAGGTGGGTTATCAAGATCCTCAACATGTTCAATTTCCACATCATTATCATTTTCTTTGTTGTCATATAGTTGAGAATCTACGCGAGCATCATCATTGTTTTCATTGTCACTAGGTGTATCCTTGTTGGGGAACGTTGCATGGGAAACAAATTTTTTCCTACGCACACGCAAGATCTATCCATGGTGATGAGCATCTACGAGGGGGAGAGTGGATCTACATACCCTTGTAGATCGCTAAGCGGGAAGCATTAAGAAACGCGGTTGATGTAGTTGAACGTCTTTGTAATCCAAATCGCCGAGCGTCCCGCGATCCCATCATGATTTGTCCCGCAATCCAATCACGAATCATCTCGCGATCTTGATCACGGTCCTTCCGATCTAGCGCCGAACGGACGGCACTACCGCGTTTAGCACACGTACAGCTCGATGACGATCTCCGCCTTCTTGATCCAGCAAGAGGGAGTAGAGAGGTAGATGAGTTCTCCGGCAGCACAACGGTTGGTGGCGGTGGTGGTGGACTAACCCTGCAGGGCTTAGCCTAAGCATCGCAGAACTAATCTAGAGGAGAAACATATCTAGAGGAAGAAGAGGGAATCACGTGGAAATTAGGGTTGGCTTTCCCCTCTAAATCCCCTAGTATATATAGGAGGGAGGGAGGGGAGGAGGCAGCCTCAAACCCTCAAGGTTTGGTCGAAATTGGAGGTGGAGGAGTCCTACTCCAATCCTATTAGGAGTAGGATTCCTCCTTTCCACTTGGAAACTCTTTCCACCTCTCCACCTTTTGGGTTTTTCCCACCCCTAGCCACATGGGCCTTAGTGGGGCCTTAGACCAGCCCACCAGGAGCTGGTTTGACTCCTCCCACAGCCCATGAGGTCCTTTGGGTCGAGACACCCCTCCCGATGGTCCCCCGACACCCTCCCGGCACTCCCGATACACTACCGATGAGCCCGGAACTTTTCCGGTGACCAAAACAGGACTTCCTATATATCAATCTTTACCTCCAGACCATTCCGGAGCTCCTCATAACATCCGGGATGTCATCCTGGACTCCGAACAACCTTCGGTCACCACCATACATGACTCTATGCTACCAAAACGTCACTGAACCTTAAGTGTGCAGACCCTACGGGTTCAAGAACTATGTAGACATGACCGAGACACCTCTACAGTCAATAACCAATAGCGGGACCTGGATGCCCATATTGATTCCTACATATCCTACGAAGATCTTTATCGGTTGAACCTCTATGTCAAGGATTCGGTTAATCCCATATGCTGTTCCCTTTGTTCTTCGGTATGTTACTTGCCCGAGATTCGATCGTCGGCATCTCCATACCTAGTTCAACCTCGTTACTGGCAAGTCTCTTTACTCGTTCCATAATACAAGATCCCGTGGGTAACACTTAGTCACATTGCTTGCAAGGCTTATTGTGATGTTGTATTACCGAGTGGGCCCTGAGATACCTCTCCGTCACACGGAGTAATAAATCCTAGTCTTGATCCATGCCAACCCAACAGACACCCTCGGAGATACCTGTAGAGCAGCTTTATAGTCACCCAGTTGTGTTGCGACGTTTGATACACACAAGGTAATCCTCCGGGGTCAGTGAGTTGCATGTTCTCATGGTCATAGGAACAGATACTTGACATGCAGAAAACAGTAGCAATAAACTAACACGATCATATGCTACGTTTGTAGTTTGGATCTTGTCCATCACATCATTCTCCTAATGATGTGATCCCATTATCAAATGACATCTCACCTCCATGACTAGGAAACCATAGCCATCTTTGATCAACGAGCTAGTCTATTAGAGGCATACTAGGTACATGATGTTGTCTATGTATCCACACATGTATCTGAGTTTTCGATCAATACAATTATAGCATGGATAATAAACGATTATCATGAACAAGGAAATATGATACTAACCAATTTATTATTGCCTCTAGGGCATATTTCCAACAAACCTCACTACCAGATTCTGTCTCAGCATTAGAAACAGAAACTTCATTATGTTTCTCAACAAGTTTTTCTATAACAAGTTCACTAGAAGCATGCAAGTTCCTATCATCTTTCTTTTTCTTCTTAGAGGAACTAGGTGCACCTTCGTTAATTTTCTGAGAATCTTGTTCAATTATTTTAGGGTGACCTTCAGGATAAAGATGTTCTTGAGTCATTCTACCTCCTCTAGTCACAATTCTAACAACATGATCATTCATATTACTATTTATTTCAACAAGAAAATCATTTTGTGACTTAGCAACTTGGTCTAATTGGGTGTGAACCATAGAAGCACGTTTAACTAGACCATTCACATCATTTTCAATTATAAACATTAAGTCACTGAAGCGGTCTATCATCATGGCATTACATCTCAATTGATTCTTAACATAGTTATTGAAGTGTTCTTGCTTAATAATTTAAATTATCAAAATCATCCATGATGAATCACAAGAATAGGGGATCTATCGTAGTCCTTTCTATAAGTAAGAGTGTCGAACCCAACGAGGAGAAAAGGAAATGAGAAGCGGTTTTCAGCAAGGTATTCTCTGCAAGCACTGAAATTGTGGGTAACAGATAGTTGTGTGATAAGATAATTTGTAACGGGTAGCAAGTAACAATAGTAACAAAGGTGCAGCAATATGGCCCAATCCCTTTTGTAGCAAGGGACAAGCCTGAACGAACTCTTATATAAAGTAAAGTGCTCCCGAGGACACATGGGAATTATTGTCAAACTAGTTTTCATCATGTTCATATGATTTGCGTTCGCTACTTTCATAGTTTGATATGTGGGTGCACCGGTGCTTGGGTGCTCTCCTTACTTGGACAAACATCCCACTTATGCTTAACCCCTCTCGCAAGCATCCACAACTACGAAATAAGAATTAAGATAAAGTCTAACCATAGCATTAAACTAGTGGATCCAAATCAGCCCCTTACGACGCAACACATAAACTAGGGTTTAAGCTTCTGTCACTCTATCAACCCATCATCTACTTATTACTTCCCAATGCCTTCCTCTAGGCCCAAATAATGGTGAAGTATCATGTAGTCGACATTCACATAACACCACTAGAGGAGAGACAACATACAACGCATCAAAATATCAAACGAAAACCAAATTCACATGACTACTAGTAGCAAGACCTATCCCATGTCCTCAGGAACAAACGTAACTACTCACAAAGCATATTTGTGATTATGATCAGAGAGGATTTGAATAGCATTAAGGACCTGAACATATGATCTTCCACCAAGTAAACCAACTAGCATCAACTACAATAGGTAATTAACACTACTAGCAACCTTACAAGTACCAATCGGAGTTGCGAGACGGAGATTGGATACAAGAGATGAACTAGGGTTTGGAGATGAGATGGCGATGATGAAGATGTTGACGGATATGAGTCCCCACCGATTAGAGGAGTGTTGGTGATGACGATGGCGACGATTCCCCCTTTGGGAGGGAAGTTTCCCCGGCAGGACGGCCCTGCCGGAGCTCTAGATTGGTTCTGCTCAAGTTCCGCCTCGTGGCGGCGGCGTCTCCTCCCGAAAGATGTAGATTGAATTTTTTTGGAACGAAACCCTCCATATAGGAGAAGATAGGGGCCAGAGGAGCCATAGGGGGCCCACGAGCCCCCAGGCGCGACCAGGGGGTAGGCCGCGCCTGGCAGGCTCGTGGCCTCCTCGTGGCTCACCTCTGGTATTTCTTTCGCCCAGTATTTTTTATATATTCCAAAATAATTCCTCGTTGATTTTCACGGATTTTGGAGTTGTGCAGAATTGACATCTCAAACTTGCTCCTTTTCAGCCCAGAATTCTGGCTGCCGTCATTCTCCCTCTTCATGTAAACCTTGTAAAATAAGAGAGAAAAGGCATAAGTATTGTACCATAATGTGTAATAACAGCTCATAGTGCAATAAATATCAATATAAAAGCATGATGCAAAATGGACGTATCAACTCCCCCAAGCTTAGACCTCGCTTGTCCTCAAGCAGAAGCCGAGATCAATAAATATGCCCACATGTTTAGAGATGGAGGTGTCGATAAAATAAAATATGGACATGCAGGTATCATGATCATATTTAGAACAGCAATATCGTCATATAATCCCTTATGCCAAAGTGACAATTCATTCACAATGTAAAGCATGCATCAAGAATCTTATTGAGAATTAACAAGCAATAGTCTTTAGTCATTGAAACAATTGCAATTTATCATAACATCGGAAAGAGTCAAATCAGAGCTTGTAATGCAAATCCATATACTCAATCATCTTTTAGTCTTCCACAATTTCACATGACGCTTTCCAAGATAATGGCAAAATAAGGAATTGGTGTTGATCACCATGACTCTTTTAAAGATAAAAAGTAAAGGTACAAGATAGGCCCTTCATAGAGGGAAGCAGAGGTTGTCATGCGCTATTGAGGGTTGGATGTGTGATCTCTTAGTGTGAAGGAATGTCACTTTATATTGCCTCTTGTGATAAAGAACTTTATTATGCAGTCTGTCGCTTTTATGTCTTCCTCATCACAAGTTCGTACAAAGCTTATTTTCCACACACTAATAGATCATACATATTTAGGGAGCAATTTTATTGCTTGCACCGATGACAACTTACTTGAAGGATCTTGTTCAATCCATAGGTAGGTATGGTAGACTCTCATGGCAAAACTGGGTTAAGGGTTTTATGGATGCACAAGTAGTATCTCTACTTAGTGCAGAAGTTTTGGCTAATATGAGGTGGAAGCAAGCGTCACATGCTAAAGGATCCATAATCATATAGTATTGTCTGGAACCAAGCAAACATAATTCATTATGTTGTCTTCCTTGTCCAACATCTACTTCTTAGCATGTAATAGTTTAATGAGTGTTCACAATCATAGATGGTGTCAAAGATGATATATTTATATGTGAACCTCTCTTTCTTTATTACTTCCTGTTAATTGCAACAATGACCAAGGTCTACGTTTGTCTACCCACAACAAGTTTCAGTCAACATTCTTTTTATATGTGAAGTCACCACTTCCCATAAGATCATCACATGATCTTTCATGCTTTTGTTCTTTTATTATAATTTTCTTTAGATCATGGCAAGAAGCAAAGCCCTTAACTAAAACACTCTTTATTATATAGCTTATGAACTCGATTACATTGGGGGCAACACAAAGCAAAACTCAAACCTAGATCATACTAAGAACTTTATTCTTCTAGATAAAGATATTACCAAAAGGATCAAACTAATATATAAAAGTAAAGGCAAAAGATGTGATGGTGATACGATACCGGGGCAACTCCCCCAAGCTTGGCACAAGCCAAGGGGAGTGCCCATACCCGTGTGTTTAATTGTCTTCCTTTGGAGGTGGTGGTGGTGAAGTTGGGATACCGGTTGGCTTGCTCAAGCTGGCTTTCAGATCCAGTAACTCACTGAGCACGCACTGAATCATAATGGTGTTCTTCTGGATTTCCTCTAGAAGGTGTTTGTTGGTCGGCCCCCATGAGCTTTCTCCTGCATTACTTTCACTTGGACGAGATATATCCCAATTGGAGGGTATGTGTGTACAGAGTGTATTTTCAAGTCCATAGTTATGAATCAAATTGTGAAAGTTGTTCCGATGTAACCTATGTAGCGGCCTCCTAGGAAGGAGCCCTTCTCGTGCTTGCTGGCCTCCACGATTGTTGATAGTGGCCATGGCTTGATGAGGATTTGGAAAAGTGGAGATGCCAGCCAAAGTGCCCCGCTTCGAAGCCGGAGGGTGCACCTCAGAGGAATCCCCAACATCTTCCTCCATGTTTGTCTCATCAACTTCTGATCCTTGAGACTCCATCTGCATCAACCAAGCATCATCGTGCACTTGATTGGAGGCGGAAGATGACATGATGCTTGACCTTCGGAATCCTGACAGAAAACAGCTCAAAATGAAAACTGAGGATATTTGCGTGATACGAGGGTCAGACCTTTCGGGAGATTATATAGTGAATTTGTACCGACCATAAGGAGTGCTCCACAGGAAAACTGAGTCCGGAAGACACACGAGGTGTTCACGAGCCCCCAAGGCACGGCCAGGGGGTGGGCCCGTGCCTGGTAGGCTCGTGGCCTCCTCGTGTGCTTTCTGGACTACCTTAAATTTTTATATTTTTCTAAATATTCCAAAACGGAGAAAAAATGCTATTGGAAAAGTTTTGGGGTTAGTTTGCTTACCATATCACATACCTCTTCATTTTTGGAGTCTGAAACGGGCTGGTAAACATCCCTAATGTACTCTTCCAGGGTTATGGTATTAATTATATTGCTTTCTACATTTATGGGAGTACCTGAGATATAATGCTTGATTATTTGCCCATTCACAACTCTCGGAAAAGTGCCTTCCGCGTTGTTGATTTTGATGGCGCCGGAACGATATACTTCTTCGACAATATAAGGACCTTCTCATTTAGAGAGGAGCTTGCGTGCAAAAAATCTTAAACGAGAATTGTATAGCAATACATAATCACCTACATTGAACTCACATTTTTGTATCCTTTTATGATGCCACCTCTTAACTTTCTCTTTAAACAACTTGGCATTTTCATATGCCTGAGTTCTCCATTCATCAAGTGAGCTAATATCAAATAACCTCTTCTCACCAGCAAGTTTGAAATCAAAATTAAGTTCTTTGATTGCCCAATAAGCCTTATGCTCTAGCTCAAGAGGTAAATGACATGCTTTACCATAAACCATTTTATAAGGAGACATGCCCATGGGATTCTTATAAGCAGTTCTATAAGCCCACAGTGCATCATCAAGTTTCTTAGACCAATTCTTCCTAGACCTATTAACAGTCTTTTGCAAAATTAATTTAATTTCTCTATTACTTAACTCTACTTGACCACTAGACTAAGGATGATAAGGAGATGCAATTCTATGGTTGACATCATACTTAGCAAGCATTTTACGGAAAGCACCATGAATAAAATGTGAACCACCATCATTCATTAAATATCTAGGGACTCAAAATCTAGGGAAAATAACTTCTTTAAGCATCTTAATAGAGGTGTTATGATCAGCACTACTAGTTGGAATAGCTTCTACCCACTTAGTAACGTAATCAACATAACCTAAAATATGAGTATACCCATTGGACTTTGGAAAAGGTCCCATATAATCAAAACCCCAAACATCAAATGGTTCAATAACAAGTGAATAATTCATAGGCATTTCCTGACGTTTACTAATATTACCTATTCTTTGACATTCATCACAAGACAAGACAAATTTACGGGCATCCTTAAAGAGAGTAGGCCAATAAAAACCGGATTGCAATACCTTGTGTGCAGTTCTATCTCCAGCATGGTGTCCTCCGTAAGCCTCGGAGTGGCACTTCTGTAGGATCTGTCCCTGTTCATGCTCAGGTACACAACGTCTAATAACACTATCTACTCCTTCTTTATACAGGTGAGGATCATCCCAAAAGTAATGTCTCAAATCATAAAAGAACTTTTTCTTTTGTTGGTACGTTAAACTAGGCGGTATATATTTAGCAACAATGTAATTAGCATAATCAACATACCATGGTGTAATGCGTGAAGCATTGATGACATTCAATTGTTCATCAGGAAAGCTATCAACAATAGGTTGTGGGTCATCAAGAACATTCTCTAACCTAGACAAGTTATCTGCTACGGGGTTCTCAGCACCCTTCCTATCAACAATATGCAAGTCAATTCTTGTAGCAAGAGAACCCATCTAATTAGTCTAGGTTTAGCATCTTTCTTTTCCATGAGATATTTAATAGCAACATGATCTGTGTGAATAGTAATTTTAGAATCAACAATATAAGATCTGAAACTATCACATGCAAACACAACTGCTAAAAATTCTTTTTCAGTAGTAGCATAATTTCTTTGGGCACTGTCTAGAGTTTTACTCGCATAATAAATACATTTAATCTCTTATCAACTCTTTGTCCTAGGACAACACCAACAACATAATCACTAGCATCACACATAATTTCAAAAGGTAGGTTCCAATCAGGTGGTTGAACAATGGGTGCAATTATCAAGGCCTTCTTGAGTATCTCAAAGGCTTCTTCACAATCATCATAAAAAATAAAAGGAATATCCTTTTGCAAGAGATTAGTGAGAGGCCTAGAAATCTTAGAGAATTCTTTAATAAACCTTCTATAGAAACCAACATGACCAAGGAAACTTCTTATACCTTTAATGTCTTTGGGGCGTGGCAACATCTCAATGGCGTCAACTTTAGCCTTATCAACTTCAATACCTCTTTCAGAAATTTTATGTCCCAACACAATGCCTTCATTAACCATAAAGTGGCACTTCTCCCAATTCAAGACAAGGTTAGTATCTTTACATCTCTGCAAAACTCAATCAAGGTTGCTCAAGCAATCATCAAAAGAAGATCCGTAAATGGAGAAATCATCCATGAAAACCTCAACAATCTTTTCACAAAAGTCAGAGAGTATAGCCATCATACATCTTTGAAAGCTGGCAGGTGCATTACATAAACCAAAACGCATACGTCTATAGGCAAAGGTACCGAAAGGGCAAGTAAAAGTGGTTTTCTCCTGATCAGATTGTGCAACAGGTATTTGGGAGAAACCAGAATAACCATCTAGAAAGCAAAAGTGTGTATGTTTAGACAATCTTTCTAGCATTTGATCAATAAAAGGTAGAGGGTAATGATCTTTCTTAGTAGCTTTATTTAATTTCCTAAAATCAATTACCATCCTATAACCAGTAACAATTCTTTGTGGGATCAATTCATCTTTATAATTAGGGACAATGGTAATACCTCCCTTCTTAGGGACACAATGCACCGGACTTACCCAATCACTATGAGCAACAGGGTAAATAATACCTGCTTCCAGGAGCTTTAATATCTCTTTCCTTACCACTGCTTTCATCTTAGGATTCAGTCTTTGTTGGGGATCGACAACTGGTTTGGATCAGGATCAGTTTTAATTTTATGCTGACATAGAGTGGGACTAATGCCTTTAAGATCATCAAGATTATATACAATAGCAGCACGGTGCTTCCTCAAAGTTTTCAATAATTTCTTTTCTTCATGTTCTGAAAGGCTAGCACTAATAATAACAGGATATATCTCTTTTTCATCAAGATAAGCATACTTAAGAGCATCAGGTAATTGTTTAAGGTCAAACACAGGATCACCCTTGGGTGGAGGTGGATCTCCAAGTAATTCAATAGGCAAATTATTCTTAAGGATAGGACGTTGTTCAAAGATAATTCTAGCTATCTCATTCCTTTCATCCATATGCATATCATTTTCATGCTCAAGCAAGTATTGCTCTAAAGGATCAGTAGGGGGAATAGCAATAGAAGTAAGAGCGATAATTTCATCCTTACTAGACAATTCTTTTTCATGAGGTTGTCTATCAAACTTAGAAAAATTAAATTCATGTGACACACCTCCAAAGCCAACAGTAACAGTTTGTTTCTCACAATCAATTTGAGCATTAACAGTATTGAGAAAAGGACTACCAAATATGATGGGAAAAAAGCTATCTTGTGTGGTAGCAAGAACGAGAAAATCAGTACGATACTTAGTTTTACCACACAAGACTTCAACATCTCTAACAATTCCCACATGGCATATGGTATCTCTATTAGCAAGTTTAATAGTAACATCAATAAATTCCATCTCGACAGGTGCAATCTCGTCTTTAATTTCGTTATATAAAGATTGAGGTATTGCACTAACACTAGCACCCACGTCACATAAACCAAGATAACAATGATCTCCTATCTTAACAAAAACAACAGGCATGCCAACTACAGGTTTATGTTTGTCTCTAGCATGAGGTTTAGCAATTCTAGCAGATGCTTCACAGAATTGAATAACATGCCCGTCAACATTATCGGCCAAGAGATCTTTAATAATAGCAATACTAGGTTCAACTTTGATTCGCTCAGGGGGTGTAGGTGTTCTAATGTATCCCTTACGTATCACAGTTGAAGCTTTAGCATGATCCTTTATTCTAACAGGGAAAGGTGGTTTCTCAATGTAAGCAGTAGGAACAATAGAATCATTATAAGCAATAATTTTCTCTTCAACTGAAAGGGTTTAGCTATATTAACTTCTACGGGAGGATGATATTTAAACCACTTCTCCTTAGGGAGATTAATATGAGTAGCAAATGATTCACATAAAGAAGCTTCTATCTCAGAGTCAAGTCCATGTTTAGCGCTAAAATCACGAAAAGTATTTGTTTCTACAAAGGATTTAACGCACTCGAACTTAAGATTCATACCTGACTCCTTACCTTCATCAAATTCCCAATCTTCAGAATTGTGTTTAATTCTTTCCAATAAATCCCATTTGAAGTCAATATCTCTCTTCATAAAAGAACCGGTACAAGAAGTGTCAAGCATGGTGCGATTGTCATGAGAAAGCCGATCATAGAAGTTCGTAATAATAATCTCTAGGGAGCTCATGGTTGGGGCATGAATATAACATTGACTTAAGCCTCCCCCAAGCTTGAGCGATGCTTTCTCTATCACGAGGCCAAAAGTTATAGGTATAATTCCGATCACGATGTACGAAATGCATAGGATAAAACTTTTGATGAAATTCCAATTTCAATCGTTTGTAGTTCCATGATCCAGTATCATCACATAGCCTATACCATGTCAATGCTTTATCCCTCAAAGATAAGGGAAAGACCTTATTCTTGACCTCATCCTCGGGCAAACCTGCAAGCTTAAATAAACCACAAACTTCATCTAGATAGATTACATGCGAGTCGGGGTGTGATGTTCCATCTCCTGTAAAAGGATTAGCTAACAGTTTCTCTAGCATACCCGAAGGAATTTCATAATAAATATTTTGAGTAGGTGCAGTAGGTTGAGGAGCAACTCTTTATGCTTCTGGTCGAGGTGAAGATACCATGAACAAGCCCCTCAAAGGAATAGTTTCCATAGTGACAAGTGACAATAAATTTCAGCACACAATGTAAATGTTTCCTTACAAAATTCCACTTACCAAAGGCGCTTCACTCCCCAGCAACGGCGCCAGAAAAGAGTCTTGATGACCCACAAGTTTAGGGGATCTATAGTAGTCCTTTCTATAAGTAAGAGTGTCGAACCCAACGAGGAGCAAAAGGAAATGAGAAGCGGTTTTCAGCAAGGTATTCGCTGCAAGCACTGAAATTGTCGGTAACAGATAGTTGTGTGATAAGATAATTTGTAACGGGTAGCAAGTAACAATAGTAACAAAGGTGCAGCAATATGGCCCAATCCCTTTTGTATCAAGGGACAAGCCTGAACGAACTCTTATATAAAGTAAAGTGCTCCCGAGGACACATGAGAATTATTGTCAAACTAGTTTTCATCATGTTCATATGATTTGCGTTCGCTACTTTGATAGTTTGATATGTGGGTGGACTGGTGCTTGGGTGCTGTCCTTACTTGGACAAACATCCCACTTATGATTAACCCCTCTCGCAAGCATCCGCAACTACGAAAGAAGAATTAAGATAAAGTCTAACCATAGCATTAAACTAGTGGATCCAAATCAACCCCTTACGATGCAACGCATAAACTAGGGTTTAAGCTTCTGTCACTCTAGCAACCCATCATCTACTTATTACTTCCCAATGCCTTCCTCTAGGCCCAAATAATGGTGAAGTGTCATGTAGTCAATATTCACATAACACCACTAGAGGAGAGACAACATACAACACATCAAAATATCGAACGAATACCAAATTCACATGACTACTAGTAGCAAGACTTATCCCATGTCCTCAGGAACAAACGTAACTACTCACAAAGCATATTTATGTTCATGATCAGAGAGGATTTGAATATCATTAAGGATCTGAACATATGATATTCCACCAAGTAAACCAACTAGCATTAACTACAATAGGTAATTAACACTACTAGCAACCTTACAAGTACCAATCGGAGTTGCGAGACGGAGATTGGATACAAGAGATGAACTAGGGTTTGGTGATGAGATGGTGCTGATGAATATGTTGATGGAGATGAGTCCCCTCCGATCAGAGGAGTGTTGGTGATGACGATGGCGACGATTTCCCCCTCCGGGAGGGAAGTTTCCCCGGCAGGACGGCCCTGCCGGAGCTCTAGATTGGTTCTGCTCAAGTTCCGCCTTGCGGCGGCTGCGTCTCTTCCCGAAAGATGTAGATTGGAATTTTCTGGAACAAAACCCTCCATATAGGAGAAGATAGGGGCCAGAGGAGCCACAGGGGGCCCACGAGCCCCCCAGGCGCGGCCAGGGGGTAGGCCGCGCCTGGCAGGTTCGTGGCCTCCTGGTGGCTCACCTATGGTATTTCTTTCGCCCAGTATTTTTTATATATTCCAAAATAATTCCCCGTTGATTTTCACGGCTTTTGGAGTTGTGCAGAATTGACATCTCAAACTTGCTCCTTTTTCAGCCTAGAATTCCAGCTGCCGGCATTCTCCTTCTTCATGTAAACCTTGTAAAATAAGAGAGAAAAGGCATAAGTATTGTACCATAATGTGTAATAACAGATCATAGTGCAATAAATATCAATATAAAAGCATGATGCAAAATGGACGTATGAATCCACACATTGTTCAGGAGTCTTAGTATAAGGTATATCATTTTCACTAAAGGAACGAAGAGAGTTGATACGTCTCCAACGTATCGATAATTTATGAAGTATACATGCCATATTCACCTATGTTTTGACAATAATTTTATATGGTTTTGATGTACTTTATATGATTTCTTTAGAACTAACCCAGACCGACGCTGTTTTCAGCAAAATTACCATTGTGTTTTTTTGCAGAAAATGGAAGTTCTCAAAATTGCCCGTAACTTTTTTGTGATTTTTTCTGGAGGAAATAAGTAAAGTTGGAGCGAAAAACCACCAGAGGGGAGCTACTTGTGGGCCCAAGCCAACAGGGCGCCCCCTAGGGGCGTGCCCTGATGGCTTGTGGGGCCCAAATGGCTCCGTTGCGCGTGATTCCAATGCTGAAAAATCTTGCAAATCTTAGAAACCCTAGAAATAAACAAACACTCCATGTTCCACTGCCACAACTCTTTGTATTAATGAAAAACCAATCTGGAGGCGTTCCGGTACCCTACCGGAGAGGGTAAATCATCTTCGGTGGCCATCTTCATCATCCCGACGGAGGCCATCATGAGGAGGGAGTAGTTCTCCCTCGGGGCTCACGGTTTGTACCGGTAGATATGTGTTTAATCTCTCTCTCTCTTTCTCGTGTTCTTGAGATGGCACGATCTTGATTTATCACGGGCTTTGTTAATATAGTTGGATCATATGGTGTTCTCCCTATCTATCTTTTTGTGATGAATTGAATCTTAACCTTTGACATCTCGTTAGGTTGGATTGAATATTTTGGTTTGAGAACACTTGATGTACGTCTTGCGTGGGATACCCATAGTGACATTGGGGTATTCTATTAATTCACTTGATATATGTTGAGGCATCAACTTGCGGATTCCGGTGACCTTGGGGATCTATGCATAGGGGTTGACTGCACATTTTCATACCACGTTCTCCGATAGAAATCTTGGGGTGCTCCTTGAAGTTCTTTGTGTTGGATTGAATATGATAGATCTGAAATTGTTTGATGCATGTCGCATAATTTACCCACGGATACTTGAGGTAACATTGGAGTATCTAGGTGACAGTAGGGCTGATTGATATGTATCATTGGTGGTATTTTACTAGAATTCTAGGGATTTTTGTGACACTTATAGGAATAGCGCAAAAGATTGACCGGAAAGAATAACTTTGAGGTGGTTCCACTACCTACACTAATTTCATCTATTTGTTCTCCGCTAGATAGGAACTTTGGAGTGATTCTTTGTTGTACATTGAGGGATGATCATATGATTCAACTATTTTAGCATTGTTGGAAGATTGCACTAGCGAGAGTATGAACCCTAGGCCTTATTTCCAAGCATTTATACAATGTTTTGCTCGCTGTTTTCCAGTTGTTACCTTGCTGGTTTTATATTTTCAAAAAACGTATATCTACCATCCATATTGCACTTGTATTACCATCTCTTCGCCGAACTAGTCCACCTATACAATTTGCCATTGTATTGGGTGTGTTGGGGACACAAGAGAATTCTTGTATTTGATTGCATGGTTGTTTAAGAGATACCATCTTCATCCTACACCTCCGATGGATTGATAAACCTTAGGTCATCCACTTGAGGGAAATTGATACCGTCCAACAAAACTTTGCCCTTGGAGGCCCAACATGAGTATACAAGAATAAAGTTGCGTAGTAGACATCATGTGACATCCCAAGTGATGTCCCTACCTTATTTGGCATGTAACCCTATGTATGAACCTTGTGTCATGAGATTATGTATGTGTTGCACCTTGTCATCATGTGTTGTTGCATCCATGCATCATGACATCCATCATACCATCCATATTGCATGCTTGCTTCTAGGTCTTCATGGGTTGTGATTTTGTGAGTGTGCTTGTGTGTGATGTGTGAGAGGTGCTTTAGGGGTTGTATGCATGTGTGTTGCTAGTGTGTGTAGTGTGTAGATCTATGTGTATGTGAGAGCTCTCATGTGTATATGTGCATGTATATCTCTCCTAGCTTGTTTTCTTTCTTGTTCTTGATGCTATGACATGTTATCATTTCCCTAGTGTGCTATTTAACTATTTCCAACATGTACCAATAGAGCCCATGTGATTTTTGGGCATTTTCATCTAGTTTCATAAGTGGCATAAGTCAACCATGGCTAGGGGGGCTTAATTTCGACCTAGCTTTTCTTCCCCTTGTTCCGTGCAAGAATATGGGTATGAGTAATGATTTTGGGGTAGAATCAGCCCATGTATGCACCTGTGAAGTCAGATTTGACTTTGGGGCAACTTGACAAAACTGCATTTGTTGCTGTGATGCCCTTTTGTCTTTTTCATATGAATTAATCTATGCATGCTTTTAAGTTCTTGCCAACATGAGTTTGTTAGATAAGGTTGCTGGGAATGTCCCAGTATTTTATTTATTTATTTTAAGTCCCTAGATAAGTGGGAACCATGCTGTTAAGTTGCCTACTTTCTGTTTCTGTCAACCTGCTTAAAAATGGCTAAGTTTGGAGATTCTGCTGTTATTGTTTTGCCATGTAGAGTGGGGTGTAGCTAGTGATGTGGTTGGAATTTGAGCATGCTCATTGTTAGGTATTTGTATTAGATATTGTCATCTACCAGCTTGTTAATTTTAATGCCAATAGGAGCTCTGTAGCATATTTAACCAGTGCTGTCAACTTGCTACTTTATTAACCCAGATTCCAGAAAACTGGAATTTTCACTAAGTCCCTAAAAACCTGATTCATCATGCCAATTTGCTTGATCCATGTATAGTGATGTGTGCCTCTTTTGCTGATTTCATAGTTGGATAAATTGATGTGGGTGTTGATTATATTCTGTCCATACCTTGTTTGTGGCTGTAGGGTACCTGTAGCTCAAGTTGTGAGCTTCTCAAATTGCTATATTGCTGTTTTGTGGTAGATTGGGTGTTATTTTGTTTTGTGGTTTGTGGGAGCTATACTCCATGGAATGGATTGATTATTGAGCCTATTGTGATTGATTTTTCATCACCTATCCAGTGGATACCTTGGAATGCCAAGAATTATCCTAGGTATTTGGTGATCTTGTGTTTTGCCTTCGTTCCTTGTCGTGAGCGTATCTCGAGAACCGTAGCTCTGTTTCTTGCGATACTTATATGCATTTACATCGATTTTGCATGATGCATCCATATTTGCCATGTTCATGCATGTCTAAATAAGTTAACATGAGGTTCTATCCAGATTCACTAATATACAAACCTTGCATGTGAAACTTGTCTAGTTTGGGAATGCCATGTTAAATTCTTCATAAAATGAATCATGCATCATCTTGGTTGTGCATTGCACCTTGGTTGGTTATTTATTTGCTGTTTATCTTGGGTAGACGCGAGTGTCGATACTGAGTTCGAGGACCCAGGAGAGTACCAGTACGAGGATCCCGCTACTTGTTCCGCTGAAGAACCAACATGCAAGATGATCGTACCCGGATTCCAATACTATATTTGCTTGCTAGTTTATCGCTCTTATCATTACAATTGTGCTACCTACCACATGATATCAGCCCCCATGTTGCCATGACAGCCTCTAACCTCCACGTCCTAGCAAACCTTGATTGGCTAAGTTACCGCTGCTCAGCCCCTCTTATAGCATTCTTAGTTGCAGGTGCAGGTTGTTCCATGTGATAACATGGATTGGATATCACAATAAATTCTGTTATTTAATTTAATGCACATATATAAATCTGGTATTGGTGGAAGGCTTGGCCTTTTGCTAAGTGATTTGTTCCGCTATTACCGCCATTAGTTCCTTGTTACCGGTGTTATGTTTTCCATATTTTGCGCTCCTAACACTCTTGGGGTTGTTATGGGGACCCCCTTGTTTATTAGGTTGAGATTAAAACTTGTCTGGCAAGACCCAACATTGGTACTACATTTGCTAATAACCTAATGAACTTACATAGGGCTTTGCAACCCCATGGATAATTTAATCACCCCCCCGGTCCAGTGCTCCGCATGAGTGTTGGTCCAACATGTCAACCGCCGGTGGCCACCAGGGGCAACTCTGTGTTTGGCCTACCAGAAGTTTGGACAATCCACCATGTCCTAAGACTGAGATACGCGGCTCTGATCGGGTTCGTCGACACGTCGGGAGGTCTTGTTGGATTTGTTTTACCTTTATCGAATGTCTTGCATCTAGACTCTGACTTTCTTCGGGTTTTCTCGAGGTGTTGGAATTCCTTTGGAATTACCGATGAAGATCACGAGATCCATGGTCGAGGAATTCCCGCGGAGTGTGGTTATTTGTGATGGACTAGTTGGAGCACCCCTGCAGGGTTAAATCTTTTGAAAAGTCGTGCCCGCGGTTATGTGGCAACTTGGATATTTGTTTAACACCCGGTTCTAGTAAACTTGAAATAAACTCTAACTAAAATACACCAACTGTGTGAGTAATCGTGATTGTCTCTGCTCGTGAACATGATCCGAGAGAGGACACAGTGGGGTTATGTTTGACGTAAGCAGGTGTTCAGGATCTCATAGAGATTATGTTAGATTCGATCGCTTATCGTAGACCACCCACTTTTACATTCTTGTTGCGTAAGATAGCCACCATATTATGCTTAGCGCTGCTGCAAACTAAACATCACCCCTTCCATCCTAAAAGCTTATATAGTCTTGGTACCCGGGCACATGATAGTTGAGTCCTCTGTGGCTCACAGTTTACTACAACAACTCCAGGTACAGGTGCAGATGAGCAGTTGCAGGATGATCTTACCCAGCTCCAGTGGGAGTACGATGAAGAGAGAGGCCGTATGTACGTGACGTATCCGGATGAGTGAGGACCTGGTCGTGATCTTCGGGATAGCTTGATAGTAACATTTGCAACTTCTTTTATCGTTTGATTTCGTCCGTAGCTGGAACCTGTGTTCAACTTGTTGTTATGATTTGAGTGACATTGTAATTTAGCATGTGGCGAGTGTAAGCCAACTTGTATACTCTTCTCATTTAGTATTGTATGTTGTGATGATACTATTCTTGCTAACGGCAAGATGCGCATCTATCCCTTGCGGGGCCCTCGTGCCTCTAAATGGATAGGCGCGCGTCTTGGGCGTGACACATCAAGAGTTTACCTCTACTACCTATGTCGGATGTCAAGTCCATGTATTTCTTCTATAGACGGTAACTTCTTGACATCCTCGGTTTTAATACCTTTCTCTTTCATAGTTCTTTTTTGCTTCTTGCATGTCTTCGGGATTGAGGAAAAGAATACCTCTTTTCATTTGAATAGGTTCCGAAGGTGGTTCAGAAAGTCTCCAATCATCAGCATTTTGCAATATGTTATTCAGTAATTCTTCGACTTGTCCAACAGTTCTTTCCATGAAAACACAACCAGCACAACTATCTAGGAAATCTGTAGAAGCATCGGTTAGTCCATTATAAAAGATATCAAGTATTTCATTCTTCTTAAGAGGACAATCAGGCAAAGCTCTTAGTAACAGGATAAGCCTACCCCAAGCTTGAGGGAGATTCTCTTCTTCAATTTTAGCAAAGTTGAATATTTCCTATAACGCAACTTGTTTCTTATGAACAGGAAAATATTTTTCAGAAAATTAATAAAGCATATCCTAGGGACTACACATACAACCAGGAGCAAGTGAAAGGAACCATTCCTTGGTCTCGCCTTTTAGCAAGAAAGGAAAAAATCGTAAGGATATAACAGTAGCGAATCTTTTCATAATTGGTAAACAGAGCAGCAATATCATTCAGTTTCATAAGGTGTTCGACAACAGTTTCATTTTCATAACCATGGAAAGGATCAGACTCTACCATAGGAGTTAACTCACGGTCTACAGAGAACTCATAATCCTTACAATTGTATTTCCTAGTGGCAATAATAAAATGGTTATTATTGTATTTCCTTGTTCATGATAATTGTCTATTTTTCATGCTATAATTGTATTAACCGGAAACCGTAATGCGTGTGTGAATACAAAGACCACAATATGTCCCTCTAGTAGCGCCAGGGGGCGCTACTAGACCAACATTATTTCTGGAATATATGATGAATTATGGAGCAAAGACCTGTTGGAGGGGGTGTGCCAGGGGGCCACAAGCCAACAAGGTGCCCCCTAGTAGCGCGCCTTGGTGGCTTGTGGGGCCCTCGTGGTCCCTCCGACCCTAATTCCAGTCCTGGGGTTGTCCGATTGGTGTCGAGGCCACAATGGTTGAAGCAGCTGCTGGGGCGCTCGACAACAGCGCTGCGAGCTCGGTTCTACCTTGGGGCGAGTCATCTATCCCTTGAGACAACGCAACAGTCGGCCTTTGAGGCGTTTGCGCTGATGACGTTCTTCGGGCGCGTACGCGCGGGGTGCCTAAGGTCACACCTTCACCCCCCATACCCTGAGGTGGCTCTTGGTCGTCCTCCAGTTGAATGATCTTTGCAAACACCAATCGACAACATTAGCTTACTTAATCGGGAAATCATTTTCAAGAAACAGAGGTGAGTGAAGATTTGTTATACCTCGTTGGGAAGTGGCCGCGTTAGCAGTATCCACATCCATTTGCTCCTCTTCGTCCAGTCGAAGCGACGTTACTAAGGTAGCGGCTCTGGTAGTCAAAATTTCACTCGGTCAGCAAGAATACGAGGTTCCATGCAACAACGAAAGAAGAAAATAAATACTCACATTGAGACAACGGGCGCGCCGATCTTCATACGAGGCAGAGCCTTTTGGCGTTTCGGCGCGTCAGACTTGGGCTGTTTGGCATCCCATTCACTCGACTCAACCGTCGAGGTTCGGTCCCGCTTAGGGTTCCTGCCACTTGATGCCAAGGTCTTGCTTGGGGCAGTCGTAGGGTCCTGATGCTGCTTGGCGCAATGCTCAGTGTGCGGAGGAGACTCGTCTTCTTCTTCGTCCTTGCCCGATTCCTCGTATTCGTCCTCGCTGATGTCAGCATAATCAAAATCCATGCTACCACCCTCGCTCTCCCCTCCGTCTTTGGGCTGATTTCCATTCGGCACATGCGAATACATGTTCGTTCACTCCTACAAAATTGAAACAATAAAGTTAGTCAGCCGATGATTTAGTCACTCGACAGGATAGTACGATAGTCGACAAATATATAATTTACCAGATTCGTTGGTGGATTCTCAACAGAGAAGGGCTTTATCTGCTTGGCTCCCAGGGGATTGTCGCATGCTCCAATGATGCTCCGAAGCCACTACTCTACAGTTTTCTCTCGGACTTCCTCTGGGTGCGTCCGAGTCAAGTCCTTAGGTCCTGAGTAGTGACATATGGCATGGTCCCTTTCTTGGAGGGGCTGGATCCGTCGACTAAGGAATGTCTCTAGTAGATCCAGCCAGTCACTCTGCCACAAACAAGATCCACTACGACATCCACTAAGATCCCCACTTGGACTTTCTCCCCTTCTAACACTAATAAATATTTGGGATTGGTGGGTCGATTTGGCGTGAAAGGGGAAAGACCAGTCCACATGTTGGGAGATGCAACATCATTGCAGTAGAACCAGGTCGATTGCCAACCCCTAAAAGATTCTGGAAAGGTCATAGTTGGAAAGGAACTTCTGGCCCTCTTTTGGCTCCCCAAGCCACCACATAATTGGATGACATGGGTATTATCATCCTCAGGGTTGGCCATTTTGACCGACTGGGATCTAATAGTGAATATATGCTTGAACAAGCCCCAATGGGGAGGACAACCCAAGAAACATTCACACATTGTGATGAAAGCAGTGAGATAAGAAATGGCATTCAGAGGAAAATGATGGAGTTGAGCTCCGAAGAAATTCAGAAACCCTCGAAATAAAGGATGGGGAGGCATGGAAAAACCTCTCTCGATGTGAGTGAGGAGGAGGACTCGCTCTCCGACAACCTCCACGCGCCGTTGACCACAAGCCCGTCGACGACGAGGTTCTCAACGTCCGCTGCCGTGACCGTCGATGGGAGGAAGTCTCCCTGGATCCACCCTGCCGGTGCCATGAATCGGGCGTCGGATTGCTTCTTGCCCTTGGCGGCTCCCTTCTTGGCGTGCTCGAGCTTCTCGGTATTTCCCTTCACCATCATGGTGGCGATCGTTGAGGTAGGGCTGGGAGGCGGGCGCGAAGCGAAGGCGCAGAGGTAAGGGGAAGATTTGTGGGAGAAGTACGGTGCTGACCTTCATAGTTTATTTATATATACATGTCCGAGTGGGTCACTGACCTATGGGCCCGCCAGATACTCGCGCAGCTCGACCGCAGACGTCGCACAGTACGTGACATGATGGGCGATGCGGAAATCGGGGCGTCATGCTCCCACTTGCCCGAATCATGGCGTTATCTTTGCGCAGCGCACGCTTCCCAAATTTTTGAATCCCATAAAATCCAGGTCTGACGGAGCGACCCGTCGGGTCCAAAGATCCTCTGGAGTCACTCGGATTTTGAATCTATACTCAAATTCACTCATACACTTTTCAAGGCTGAATCGACCAGGGCAAACGACAAAGATTCCATTCGATGCAGATTCCTTTGAAGCCCCGAAGTGCAGTCGGAATTTCGGTGCCTCACTAGAACCAGCATCGATCCCTTTTTCACTCGAACCCTGATCCATTCGGGGGCTAATGACGAGGATATGTACCTAGGGTAGGGATCTACATACCCTACCTAAGGACACTGTATTGGAGGACTTAAAGGTTACAAGAGAGTTGCCCACTGAAGTCATCATGGCGTATAAGTCGCTCAACAATTAATCCACTCGGAGGTTCCTTCCTCCACTCGACAGTCTCATTTCACTCAGAAGAATCTAATGGCTAGTCGACAGCAGAAGACCAGAAGGCATCCTAGGAGGCCAACGGGCAGGCGTTTAGCTAGTCGCCATTAGTAGCATTTATTGTATATGTTACCAGTAACGTACGTATTTATTCCCACGACGAACCCTTCGTTGCCTGACACTTATGAGGGGCAGCATACTCTATATAAGCCACCACTCCCCTCTAGCAGAAGGGTTCGCACCCCCTGTAATACATACTTTCCACATGACAAGAGCTCCCGAGCACTCAGACGTAGGGCTATTACCTCCACGAGAGAGGCCTGAACTCATACATCCGTGTGTACACCCTCGCCGTAGCTAGGACTCTGCCCTCTCCTTCATACCCCTATCTTCTACTGTCACACTCGTTCCCACGACACACGATACTTTCTTGAAAATAGTTTATTACGTCCTAATTTATTCGAATTTGTTAAGTTTTAAAAGTATACGTTTTGTGTGGATGAGGTGTTCGAAGATTTAGGAGGTATCGATATGAGAAGAATAAAGAAAGGCAAGAGTTAAAGCTTGGGGATTCCCAAGGCACCCCAAGGAAATATTCAAGGAGACTCAAACATCTAAGCTTGGGCATGCCTCGGAAGGCAAACATATTTTCTCCTCGACAATTATCGGTATGTCTTGATTTTTTTTGTTCACATGATATGTGTAAATTCTTGGAGCGTCGTGTGCCTTCTATTTTTTCTTTTAGTAACGCACATGCTGGTATGAGATAGTCCTTAATTAGGTTGATTTATAGAATTCTCTATGCACTTCACTAATATCTTTTTATTATGGATTTATAAATGCCTCGTGTGCTTCACTTATAACTTTTGAAGTTTGGATGGTCGCTTCTCTACATTGGGAACACCGTTATTTGTAGAATGTTCTTTTTCTTCACTTATATTTATTAGAGCATGGTATTTTGTAGAAAGAATTAAACTCGCATGCTTCACTTATACCTATTGATACTTGTGATCTACGTTGTGTTTTGCCCCGAAGAGCAAGCGATGATGCCTCACAATATAGATAAGTATTTCCCTCACTGAGAACCAAGGTTATCGAACCACGAAATTTCCCATCTTCAGCGCCTACACACAAAAGAGCACGCACTTGCACCCAACCGTGGCAAGAGGGTTGTTAATCCCCTTGAACTCGTTAATTGCAAGCGATAAGTGGTGTAGATGATAGTTGTAAATTGGAAAATAAAAGTAAAACAAATAAATGACAATGAGGGAAAAATATTTGTAAATATATTTGTGAATAGACCTAGGGGCCATAGTGTTCGCTAGAGGTTTATCTCTCGAAGAAAGCGTAGAGTGGGTAAACAAATTAGTGTTGGGAAATTGATAGAAAAGTGCATAGTTATGAAATACTTATTCATGGAAATGATCATGCATATAGTCATCACGACCATAAACAAGTATACCGACTCGTACCTGCATTTACTACTATTACTCCACCCATCAACCGCTATCCAGCATGCATCTACAACATTAAGTAAAATAGAGTAATGCTTGGAGAATGATGACTGGTACATCTCCAACGTATCTATAATTTATGAAGTATTAATGCCATGTTTACAATAATTTTATATTATTTTGGTATGATGTTATTAGAACTAACCCGGACTGACGCTGTTTTCAGCAGAACTATCATGGTGTCGTCTTTTATGCAGAAATAAAAGTTCTCTGAATGGGCTGAAAATTTATGGAGAATATTATTGGAAAATATAAAAAATATTGGAGCAAAAAGATACCGGTGAGAAGTCCCGAGGCAGCCACAAGCCTAGGGGGCGCCCCCCTAGGGCGCGCCCCTGGCTTGTGGGCTCCTCGGGAGTCCCCGTGATGTGAGACCGACGCCAAAAATTCCTATAAATACCAAAACCCTTGGAGAGAAACCTAGTTTGGGAGTTCCGTCACCACAAGCCTCTTTATCCATGAAAAACCAATTGTGAGCCCGTTCCGGCACCTTGCCAGAGGGGGAAACCATCACCAGAGGCCATCTTCATCCTCTCGACGGTCTCCATGATGAGGAGGGAGTAGTTCACCCTCGGGGCTAAGGGTATGTAGCAGTAGTTATGTGTTTGATCTCTCTCTCTCTCTCATGTTCTTGAGATGGCATGATCTTGATGTACCGCGAGCTTTATTACTATAGATGAATCATATGGAGTTTTCCCCTCTCTATCTTCTTGTGATGAATTGAGTTTCCCTTTGAAGTTTTTGTATTGGATTGAGTCTTTAAGGATTTGAGAACACTTGATGTATGTCTTGCGATGGGATATCCATGGTGACAATGGGATGTTCTATTGATCCACTCAATGTATGTTTTGCTCATCAACTTGCGGGTTCCGTGACCTTGGGAATCTATGCATAGGGTTGGCACTTGTTTTCGTCTTCACTCTTCGGTAGAAACTTTGGGGCACTCTTTGAAGTTCTTTGTGTTCGATTGAACATGATGAATCTGAAATTGTGTGATGCATATCATATAATCAAGCTCATGGGTACTCATGGTGACATTAGAATATCTAGGTGACACGAGGGTTTGAGTTGATGTGTATCTTAAGGTGTTATTTTAGTACGAACTCTAGGGCTGTTCGTGACACTTATAGGGATAACTCATAACGTTGATTGGAAAAGATAACTTTGAGGTGGTTTCGTACCCTACAATAATTTCTTTGTTTGTTCTCCGCTATTTGTGACTTTGAAGTGAACTCTTTATCGCACGTGAGGGATTTACATATGATTCAACTATGTCAGTATTGTTGAGAGAACTTGCACTAGTGAAAGTATGAACCCTAGGCCTTGTTTCTAAGCATTGCAATACCATTTGTGCTCACTTTTATCATTAGTTACCTTCATGTTTATATATTTTCAGATTACAAAAACCCATATCGACCATCCATATTACACTTGTATCACCATCTCCTCGCCGAACTAGTGCACTTATACAATTTACGATTGTATTGGGTGTGTTGGTGACACAAGAGACTCTTTGTTATTTGGTTGTAGGGTTGTTCGAGAAAGACCATGTTCATCCTACACCTCCCACGGATTGATGAACCTTAGGTCATCCACTTGAGGGAAATTTTCTACTGTCCTATAAAACTCTACGCTTGGAGGCCCAACACGATTCTACAAGAAGAAGGTTGCGTAGTAGACATCAAGCTCTTTTCTAGTGCCATTGCCGAGGAGGTGAGTGCTTGAAGGTATATATTTATATCTTGCAATCAAATATTTTAGTTTCTTGTTTTTCACTAGTTTGGTTTTATAAAATAAAAAAAAGGGAGTTTAGGTTGCATCAATTGTTTCATCTCTTTAATGTCTTCTATGAAAATGATGGTTCGGAAAATTGTGCTCAATTGGTAGAGGAATAATTTATGAAAATACTTGATGAGAATTCCTTGAATGATGAGCATGATCGCAATATTGATAGTATGCATTCTTTGAATATCCATGATGCTAATGATATGCAAAGCCACAAGCTTGGGGATGCTATGTTTGATGAAGATGATATTTTTAGTCCCCCCTGTTTTGATGAGCAAATTAGTTATGATAATGACATGCCTACTATCTATGATGATTATGATGATGACATGTATGCTATAAAGAGTGATAGTAACCATGAAACTTGTCATCATGATTTTAATATTCAATGTTGTTATGTCAATCAAGTATCTCATGATATTTATTTTGTTGAGTTTGCTCCCACTATTATGAATGAAAAGAAAATTGCTTATGTGGAGAGTGACAAAATTTCTATGCTTGTGGATCCTGAAGATAATGCTTTATGTGATAGTTATATTGTGTAATTACTTCATGATGCTACTGAAAATTATTATGAGGAAGGAACATATGCTTGTAGGAATTGCAATAATATCAAGTTTCCTCTTTATGTGTTCAAAGTTTTGAAGTTATGCTAGTTTTGCCTTCCTATGCTAGATGATTCTTGTTCCCATAAATTGATTGCTCACAAAATCCATATGCATAGGAAGTGGGTTAGACTTAAATATGCTTGTCATGAGATTCATGATGCTCTCTTACATGTTTCAAATACTATTCTTATGTGAGCATCATTGAAATAATCATGCCAGCTAAAAGGCATTAAAGAAAAGCACTTGTCGGGAGACAACCCAAGACTTTTACTTTCTGTTTTTGAGTGTTCACATGATTAAGCTACTTCAGTAATCATGTTTTGTGTCCTTTATTTCAATAAAGTGCCAAGTAAAGCCTTTGGGATGACTCACAAGATGAGTAGAATTGATACTGAACCAAAACAGAAACTTTTGAATCTAGTACAAGAATTTTCATTTTTTATTGGAGAGTGACAATGATCTAATTTTTTTACACAGTATTTTTTTTCAATTTTCCTTATTCATCATAATTTTTAGAGATAGGGAAGTATGGTTATACTACAGATCTTCACAGACCATTCTATTTTTTGAAAGATTCTGTTTCACATGCATAGTTTGCTTGTTTTAGTGTTCCCATAGCTTATATTCAGTGATAAAATTATGGGAATGATATAATATAGTAGGTATTATTTTAGAACAATTGTGAATCTTGTCTTGACAATACCTAAGCAAATGATCTTTATTTATTACACTAACCCATCTCACGAAGTTCTGTGAAGTTTTGTGTGATTGAAGTTTTCAAGTTTTGGGTGAGATACCGATATGAGGTGAATAAGGAGAAGCAAGTACCTAAGACTGGGTATTCCCAAGGAACCCTAAGGTAATACCCAAGGAATACTCAAGCGTCTAAGCTTGGGGATGCCCCGAAAGGCATCCCCTCTTTCGTCTTCAACACTATCGGTATATCTTACTTGGTGCTATATTTTTATTTGTCACATAATATGAGTTTTTCTTGGATCGTCATTTTATTTTTTTGTTCTCTGTTAGTTTTTATTTAAAATCTCGTTTTTCAATAAAAATTTCCAAGAATCGTCTTAGGATGCTTGCATTGCATGTTTTGATGTGTGCTGTGTAAAAATAGAAACTTTTGCTGTAGTGTTTGAATTTTCATATTTTACTGGAATGTGGAAAGTTTCTGAAATATTGACATAGTGTTTTCATATAAATTACTTAGCTTGTCCTAAATTTTCATAATTGTTTGAGTTACATAACTACACTGTTTCATAAATTGCTTCAGACTGTTCTGTTTGGACAGATTGCTGTCATAGTTTTGTTATCTACTTATCATATAGTTTCCATAGCCTATATTGGTAGATATAAATTGTGGAAATGATAATAAACATTAGATGATGTCTGAAAAATCTTTTTTAACTTATATGAGCAGTAAATGAAGTGTTGATTTATTCTTATATGTACTAACCTATCTCACGAGTTCTTGTTGAGTTTTGTGTGGATGAAGTTTATAAGAATTAGGGAAACCATGGTATGAGAGGAATTAAGGAGACAAAAGATCTCAAACTTGGGGATGCCCAAGGCATCCCTAATTAATATTTCAAGGAGTCTCAAGTATCTAAGCTTGGGGATACCCCAGTTGGCATCCCACCTTTGTTCTTCAACAATTATCGGTTAACCTATGTTGAGCCTAAATTTTAATTTGTTCACATGATGCATGCTATTGTTGGAGTGCTATTTTTCTTTTGCTTGCTGTTGAATAAAATGCTCAGATCTGAAAACATTTATTGATGGATATAGCCCTCACATAGCTATTTAATTGTTGGCTACTCATTGATCTTCACTTATATCTATTTGGAGTAGTTTGTCAATTTTCTCTAGTGTTTCACTTATATCTTTGTAGAGCACGGCAGTGGTTTCATTTTATAGAAATTGACTCTCATGCTTCACTTATATTATTTTAAGCGTCTCTAAACAGCATGGTAATTTTCTTAGGTTATGAATTTAGTCCTAATATGATGGGCATCCAAGAGAGGTATAATAAAACTTTCATATAAAAGTGCATTGAATACTATGAGAAGTTTGATTCCTTATGATTGTTTTGAGATATAAAGATTGTAATATTAGAGACATTCTAGTGAGTAATTATGGATTGGTAGAAATACTAGTGTTAAAGGTTGTGATTCTCGTAGCATGCACATATGGTGAACCATTATGTGACGAAGTCGGAGCATGATTTATTTATTGATTGCCCTCCTTTGTGTGGAGGTCGGGATCGCACGATGGTTAACTTCTACCAACCCTTCCCCTAGGAGCATGCATGTAGTACTTTGTTTTGATGACTAATAGAATTTTTCAATAAGTATCTGAGTTCTTTATGACTAATGTTAAGTCCATGGACTATACGTACTCTCACCCTTCCACCCTTGCTAGCCTCTCTAGTACCGCACAACTTTCGCCGGTGTACTAAACCCACCATATAGCTTCCTCAAAATAGACACGATACCTACCTATTATGGCATTTCCATAGACTTCCAAGATATATTGCCATGCAACTTCCACCATTCTGTTTATGACACGCATCATCATTGTCATATTGCTTTGCATAATCATGTAGTTGAAATCGTATTTGTGGCAAAGATACCATTCATAGTCTTTATACATGGCACTCTTGACTCATTTCACATCTCGGTACACCGCCAGAGGCATTCATACAGAGTCATATTTTATTCTAAGTATCGAGTTGTAATTCTTGAGTTGTAAGTAAATAGAAGTTTGATGATCATCATTATTAGAGCATTGTCCCATGTAAGGAAAGGATGATGGGAGCTATGATTCCCTCACAAGTTCGGATGAGTCCCCGGACTTTACAAAAAATAAAAGAGGCCAGAGAAGCCCAAACAAAAAATAAGAGGCCAAAGATGCCCACAAAAAAAGAAAAAAATAAGTAAGAAATGAGAGAAAAGAGAGAAGGGGCAATGCTACTATCATTTACCACACTTGTGCTTTAGAGTAGCACCATGTTTTTCATATAGAGAGTCTCCTATATTGTCACTTTCATATACTAGTGGGAATGTTTGAATATAGAACTTGGCTTGTATATTCCAATGATGGGCTTCCTCAAATTGCCCCAAGTCTTCGTGAGCAAGCGAGTTGAATGCACACCCACTTAGTTTCTTTTTGAGCTTTCATACACTTATAGATTTAGTGCATCTGTTGCATGGCAATCCCTACTCACTCACATAGATATCTATTGATGGGCATCTCCATATCCCGTTGATATGCCTAGTTGGTGTGAGAAAATCTCCTTCTTTTTGTCTTCTCCACAACCACCATATTCTATTCCACCTATAGTGTTATGTCCATGGCTCACGCTCATGTATTGCTTGAAAGTTGAAAAGTTTGAGAACTCTACAGTATGAAACAATTTCTTGACTAAAACAGGGGTTGTGCATGATTTAATACTATGTGTGATGAACATGGAGCATAGCCAGACTATATGATTTTGTAGGGATAACTTTCTTTGGCCATGTTATTTTGGGAAGACATGATTGCTTTATTAGTATGCTTGAAGTATTATTGTTTTTATCTCAATATTAAAATCTTGTTTTGAATCTTATGGATCTGAATATTCTTGCCACGATAAAAAAGATTACACTGATAAAAATGTAGCAAGCATTCACACTTCATAAATTATTTCTTTTATCATTTACCTACTCGAGGACAAGCAGGAATTAAGCTTGGGGATGTTGATACGTCTCCAACGTATCTATAATTTATGAAGTATTCATGCCATGTTTACAATAATTTTATATGATTTTGGTATGATTTTATTAGAACTAACCCGGACTGACGATGTTTTCAGCAGAACTACCATGGTGTCTTTTTTTATGCAGAAATAAAAGTTCTCGGAATGGGCTGAAAATATACGGAGAATAGTTTTGGAAAATATAAAAATACTCGAGAAAAAATATCCGTAGAGGAGTCTCGAGGCAGCCACAAGCCTAGGGGCGCCTCCCCCTAGGGAAAGCCCCCTGGCTTGTGGGCCCCTCTAGGGCCCCCTTGACCCGAGACCGAGGCGAAAAATTCCTATAAATACCAAAAACTCCAGAAAGAAACCTAGATCAGGAGTTCCGCTGCCGCAAGCCTCTATAGACATGAAAAACCAATCGGGAGCCCGTTCCGGCACCCTACCGGAGGGGGAAACCATCACCGGAGGCCATCTTCATCATCCCGGTGGTCTTCATGACGAGGAGGGAGTAGTTCACCATCGGGGCTGAGGGTATGTACTAGTAGCTATGTGTTTGATCTCTCTCTCTCTCTCTCTTGTTCTTGAGATGGCACGATCTTGATGCACCGTGAGCTTTATTAATATAGATGAATCATATGGAGTTTCCCCCTCTATCTTCTTGTGATGAATTGAGTTTTACCTTTGAAGTTTTCTTATCGGATTGAGTCTTTAAGGATTTGAGAACACTTGATGTATGTCTTGCAATGGGATATCCGTCGTGACAATGGTATGTTCTATTGATCCACTTGATGTATGTTTTTGTGGTCAACTTGCGGGTTCCGTGACCTTGGGAATCTATGCATAGGGGTTGGCACATGTTTTCGTCTTGACTAGGGTAGAAACTTTGGGGCACTCTTTGAAGTTCTTTGTGTTCGATTGAACATGATGAATCTGAAATTGTGTGATGCATATCATATAATCAAACTCATGGGTACTCGTGGTGACATTAGAATATCTAGGTGACACGAGGGTTTGAGTTGATGTGTATCTTAAGGTGTTATTTTAGTACGAACTCTAGGGCTGTTCGTGACACTTATAGGGATAACTCATAACATTGATTGGAAAAGATAACTTTGAGGTGGTTTCGTACCCTACAATAATTTCTTTGTTTGTTCTCCGCTATTTGTGACTTTGAAGTGAACTCTTTATCGCACGTGAGGGATTTACATATGATTCAACTATGTCAGTATTGTTGAGAGAACTTGCACTAGTGAAAGTATGAACCCTAGGCCTTGTTTCTAAGCATTGCAATACCATTTGTGCTCACTTTTATCATTAGTTACCTTCATTTTTATATATTTTCAGATTACAAAAACCTATATCTACCATCCATATTACACTTGTATCACCGTCTCCTCGCCGAACTAGTGCACCTATACGATTTACCATTGTATTGGGTGTGTTGGGGACAAAAGAGACTCTTTGTTATTTGGTTGGAGGCTTGTTCGAGAGAGACCAACTTCATCCTACGCCTCCCACGGATTGATAAACCTTAGGTCATCCACTTGAGGGAAATTTTCTACTCTCCTACAAAACTCTGCGCTTGGAGGCCCAACACGAGTCTACAAGAAGAAGGTTGCGTAGTAGACATCAATGACATGATGTAAATAAAGTAAATCCAATTAATATGAATAAATCCCATCGTTTTACCCTTAGTGTCAGCAATACAAACACATTTCCCCCCTACTTTGTCACTGGGATATATAGCACAACAAGATTGAACCCACTATAATGCACCTCTTTCGCTGAAGAGAAACCAATGTAATTGGCAAAACTAAATAGATAGATCAGAGATAAGTATGAAGCTATAATAATCATGACAATAAGAATTCAGAGGAGACTCAGATATTTTTCACGAATAATCTGAACATAAACCCACAATTCCTTGGATCCGAACAAACACAACGCAAAGACTGATTAATAAGATAGATCACCGCAAGAATCGCCGTGATCATTGCATCAAAGCACAAAGAGAGAGAGAGAGACCATCTAGGTACTAACTACAGACCCATACGTGTGTGGTGAACTACTCACACATCACCATGGGGGCATCAAGGTAGAGGCCCTCCATGATGGAACCCCCCTCTAGCAGGGCACCGAAACGGGGCTCCAGATGGGCACACGACGGAAAAGAGACTTGCGGACGCGGAAAAGATGTTTTGGGAGGCTCTCTAGGGTTTTTGGATTATTTGTAAATTTATAGGCCAGAGATTAAGGCCAGATGCCCGGGGAGGTGACCCCAAGACATTAGGGCCCGGCCACCCCCTTGGGCATGCCCTTTTGGCTTGGGGACACCATGTGTGGCCCCCAGTCTCCCTCCGAAGCTTCTTTTTTTTTGGGACAAAAAAGAATACAAAATTTCGGGGTATTGGGACTTTGTTTGGTACACTATTCCTGAAAAGCCAAAAATATGCAGAAAACAATACCTAGTACTTGACACTGGGTAAATAGGTTAGCGCTAAAAAATAATATAAAACAACAAATAAATACTTAAAAGTATCCTAGAATGATAATATTATACTCCCTCCGTCCCATAATGTAAGACGTTTTGATACTAGTGTAGTGTTAAAAAACGTCTTACATTATGGGATGGAGGGAGTAGCATGGAACAATAATAAATTATAGATATGTTGGAGACATATCACCTATTTAGAGAGTTAACATGAATTGGTCATTCACATGGTTATTCCTAAAATCCTACATACAACTCATACATCACCGAATATGATATGTTTGATTTCTTGCACTAGTATTGCGACATTAAGATAGTAATATGTGGGTGCACTAGTGGATGATCATGGTTTAGTAGGAATATCGATGTTAAGCTTTGTGATCTCCCGTTCTTTAAAGTGTCGGTTATGGCATGACTGGGATGTTGGAGTACTTATATTCCTCGTTGAAATCCTTGTGTTGTTTGAGTCGGGGCGCGCGATGGTTAACTCCTCCCAACCTCCTCCCTTGGGGTGCACTGGTAGTACTTTGCTTCGATATAGCTAATAAAACTTACAAAATTAGTATATGAGTTCTTTATGACTAATGTGAATGCATGGATTATACACGCTCCCAACTTTCTGCAATTTGCTAGCCTGTTCGGTACCACGCATTGTCCTTTTCCGACATTGAGAGTTGGTGTGAACTTCACCGGTGCATCCAAACACCATGGATATGATACACTCTATCTCATACAAGCCTCCTTATATATTCCTCAAAACACCATACCTACCTGTTATGGCATTTCCATAGCCATTCTAAGATATATTGGAATGCAACTTCCATCATCCTCATATGCCTGACTTGAGTATTCATTGTCATATTGCTTTGCACGAGCATAAGATATCTAGAGTGATATTTCCATGGCTTGTCTGTTTTTTGATACCTCTGCTAGCTAGATCATTGCACGTTCTGGTACACTGCCAGAGGCATTCATATAGAGTCATCTTGTATAGTTTTTTTATCAACTTGTAAATAAGTACAAGTACAATGATCATCATTATTAGAGCGTTGTCCTAGTGAGGAAGGGATGATGGAGACTATGATTCTCCCCATAAGTTGGGATGAGACTCCAGACGAAAAATAAAAGAATAAAAAAGAAGAGAAAAAGAGGGAGGCAAAAAGAGCCCACCATAAAAAAATTGAAAAAATGGGGGAGACAAAATGAGCTCATCATTAAAAATGATATAAAAAGAGAGAAGGGGTAATCCTACTATCCTTTTACCACACTTGTGCTTCAAGGTAGCACCATGTTCTTCATATAGAGAGTCTCCTGAGTTGTCGCTTCCATATAGTAGTGGGAATTTTTCATCATAGAACTTGGCTTGCATATTCAGATGATGGGCTTCCATAAATGCCCGAAGTCTTCATGAGAAAGGAAGTTGGATGCACATCCACTTAGTTTAATTTGTGCTTTCATATACTTATAGCTCTAGTGCATCAGTCGCATGGCAATCCCTATTCCTCTGATTGATATCGATTGATGGGCATCTTCATATCCTGTTGATTCACCGAGTTGATGCAAGTCTCTCTTCCTTTTTGACTTATCCTAGTGATATTTACCACCATATTCTATTCCACTTGTACTGCTATGTCCATGGCTCACGCTCATGTATTGAGTGTAGTTGAAAATACCGAAGCGCGTGAAAAAGTATGAAACAAATGCTTGACTTGACACATGGGTGATCATGATTTGTACTTGTGTTAGGAAGACGGAGTCATGGCATGACTACATGATTAAATGTTTGGGGATAACGTTCTTTAGCATCGTTTATTTTGAAGGACATGATTATTTATTAGTAAACCTGAGTATCGGTGTCTTTTTGTCAAATGATAGATTATTGTCTTGAATCATTGTATCATTATATTCGTGCCATGATTACACATTAGTTCAAGATTATGTAAGGTAGCATTCCACATAAAAAATTATCGTTTTCTCATTTACTTACCCGAGAATGAGAATGAATTAAGCTTGGGGATGTTGATACATACTGGTGTAACGACGTGCTATACAAACGGTTTTTAACCCCTTTCCGAGACATAGCTCCAAACCGTCGCCTTGCATGTGTGGGCGATAGGGGGTGGGTCCATCCCACACGACACTGCAAACCCATCGGCGATGGTGGCCAACGAACGCAAACGATTTGCAAATATAATCGTGTGCGATGCGGGAACAGGTCACACACATAATCTTTTGGGCGTACGTATGGGATTTGGGATCAATCACACACATCCAAGACGAGTGAAACACATCTAATTACTAATGGAAAACAAACAGATTTTGACCTTTGACCATTTGCAAAACATTACCTGAAAAATGTACATGTGTAACATCATCGGATGCATTTCCCGAAAAATGTACGCGTGGGATGGTCTTTCCATCGGGCAAGGTTTTCTATTGGCTGACATGTGAGATACGGTTCTATCGCAAACGATTGAGTAGCTCCTATGCACACGTACAAGTGTTGCAAACCGTTCGCGATTTCTTATGTATCACCAACAGTTCAGATAATATCTCGTGTGCTTTTCCTGTGTGTCACAAGCGGTTGTGCTACGAGTTGCGTGTGCTTTCTATTCTGGACCGCACACGCTTAGTTGCTTGAACAATGTGTGCTAAAATTGCCAAGTTATTGTAAAATATCGCATTTAATTCACCATGCAAATAGCAAATCCACCACAATATGCAACCGATAAATAGTGTCCACATGAAGAACGTTCATCATAATTCGCCAAAATATGCAATTGAGCAAATAGTGTCCACAAGTAGAGGATTCATCATAATTCACGATAATATGCAATTGAGAAAATGCTAGCTAAATTCCATAGCTGTTAAACCGACATATCCAGTACATAATCATAGTGTACGAAATACGAAGACATGATCACATGGAAAATAATGCATCCATGTGTATACGTTTTGCTGATAACACTATACGAATGCATACTTGTTTTGAGGAGATTTGAATCCGGAAATCTTTGATGTCTTTAGATGGCTTGATATGGTGTTTCACAAAGAAGGTGCTGATAAATTTCCTAACAGACAACAATTCATTAGCGGTGAGCGGTTCAGAAGTCATCGGTCTGAAGATCAGCTGCATGACTTTTAGATCAGAATGGGACATACGTGTGGATTAGAAGATAGTAATTAAGAAGCAGACTTACTAGTTTTATCCTGTCAGCATCGACACCTCATTCAGCATGTCTGCATAGGTTCATCATGTGTACACAAACATAGTACCCACATTGGCTGGTACCTTGTTGTTGCCGAGGATACTGAATTTTTTTGTACAATATTAGTCATGTATTTGCCCTGTTAGGAACAACCTAACCGGTGTAAGTTGTTTTTTCTATGGAGAGAAATAGAAAGAGCTTTACTTAGAACTTCGAACATCTGACTAGCATTTTCTGAAAATAACGGATATCGTTGTCTTACTGGAAAAACAATCGCGTGTTGCGGAGGTTGTTGGTGGTCGAACCTTAACCCCCCTAAAGTTATGTTCTTTGACAATACACTACAAATGAAGATGAATTTTCACACACTCTATTCTGGAACCAGATATGAACACAACACATTAACATCAAAGAATTCAATACCTATCCATGAAATACCAAATATGACTCAGATCCTAAGGCGCATTTGACTCTCTGAGTGAATCCATGTAGTAAGTTGTGTTGCGTTTTCGAACAATGACCACCAAGATCCAGTGACCTCTACAGTTTAAGAAAACCATGAACGTACGAACTATGTCTAAAACTGAAAGACGATCAATGTATGCGTGGTTGTATATTTAACTTACTCTTCATAATATGGCCACATGAAGAATTCTCCTATCTGTAAGTCGAACAAGATCTTGGCGACACAATCAATGGAAGCGGTGCATGAGTGATTATCTTGTAACAAAACGTTGTTTCCTAAATCATGATCTATGAAATACACATGCACGTGACATCGAAGTTGAAGAAGATACATATATTTATCTTACAACATCAAGCATTTGACAAGAGTGGCAGGAAGCGCGTCGAAGTTGAAGAAGAGATGAAAGTCCTCGAATTCCACACTGATGGTACCTGGAACGTGACAGAAATGATGATAGTCGTACTGCAATTTCACAATGTTACGATCTTCTCCTTTTGACATTATGCCCATTCAATAATTATGTAACTTGCGACAATTGGAACTGCACTCATCAAAGTTTTCGCCAACAAGAAATTGCTGGCCATGCTTGTACTTGCGTGCTTCAAATGGGTCTTCATCAGAATTGGGATTAGATGGGTCTTCATCAGGAATGCCATGGTTCTTCTCAAAGAGTCTTCATAGTAGGATGCTCTGGTACTCGTCCCTCCTCTGTTTCTATCATGGATAATAATAAATTGCCAATTTTACTAGGAAGCTAAACATAAATGCAATAGTCTTTGTAGTACAGGATCCACATCGGCAGTGTTTGAATGAAAACAAATTAATAGTGACAACTATGTACATTCTGCTATCAAACATTCCAATTTGTTAAAAACTATTGTCTTGCACCATGTTTTTTCAGTAAGTCTGAGAATCTGTTTATTTCTGATTGCCATGTTGCGTTGATGCTAGCCATGTTTCTGTGCATTATTAGACCTTGCTCGTGCTGAATGAAATGAAGTGCTTCATGTGTACTACCTTTCAGTAAATTTTCATGCAATGATAAGTCATGTCGCATATATTGTTCTTGCTATCAATATCCCTTCAGGTTAAAACTACAACAGTGTCTTAATCACATCCAAAATCAAATAGCACATGGGAAATCCGAATCACAACTAATATAACAATTGATTTCTAACAATGAGAGTTAGACTTACCTTCTTTGCATGTCGTAGAAACTTCCTTCCTCTGTACCCAGATTCAAAAGCTCGTAACTTCACGGATTGAAATTGATGTTGACCATGGACAGGCAGTTCTTCAGCTACCCCTCTCCATTCGTTGGAAGTGATTGTCTTAGGGAGCTACAAGATAAAAGAATGGCACAAATGGAACTGCCACTTTAAAATCCTCAATTCCAAAACAAAACCCTAAGCCTAGTTGAGCCAGAGAGAAGAGAGTCGAATACCTGGCTAGTGAGAGATTCGTCATCGTCGAAGATACCGCTTGAGGGGTCAATCGAGGAGACCATGGCATGTCTGTGACGGTCGAATGCTAGAGGGAGAGATGTGGCCTTTGGCTGGGGGAGGCAAATATTTCCGCGGTTGGCAAATTTTTTTGCTCATTGCAGGGAATCTTGGCGCGCAAATATTCGTCGAACACGGTGATTCATCTTTTATCGTGTGCAATGATACAAAACATACAAAAAATCACCCCTCCCCACGTATTCCCTGGTTATAGTGCACATCCACGTCATTGCATAATGTAACATCAACTGCTAACTTGGGTATAGAAAACAGCGGACACACATAGTTCATAGTTACTAAACCGAGCAAGTTCACTAAATAATCAAGCTGCTTGAACTAGACATAGCTCTTACAAAAGACCGGCTCTCTGAACAAAGGCTATTAGTAATACACATAATTTTAACAAAGACGCCGATGGGCAACTGCCCTATGCCTCGTCGCTGTTCGATGAGATGTCGACGACTTGTTCGGGTGACATTCCGCCGGTGCTGGACTCCGCATTCCCCAAGTTGACTTCGACCGCGGCGACATGCTCATCCTCTTCATAAGCGTCACCCTTATCTTCGTAGTACTTGTAATAGTTGCGCCGCCATAGCTCGCGCTGGTAGTCCACCGCCGATTTGTCGATGGACAGGCGCTTCTCGACCTCCTCCCGAGGCACACGCAACTCCTCCCAGCACTCGGTGCTCTTGGACGGCACGACACGCTGCTCGAGCGCTCTTGGCGTTTGCAGCTGTAGTCGTAGCAGCTGCAGCTGCCGTCTTCGTGGCTACAGATGCCCTGTCAGCCGATGTAGAGGCCCTTTCGGCGGATGCGGCCGCGCTTAAGGCGGATTTGGCGGAGCTCTCGGCCAAGGAGGCCACGTCCTCGGCAGAGGCAGGAGTGCTTGGGGCCGAGGGGGCGGTCGTATGCACCCTTACAAAGCGTTCCCACGGTGTTATCCTTTGCACAGAGGGTTTGTTGGGGAATGGGGGTCAAGGGTGAACGGAATCCGAGCTAGGCGAAACGGACGAAGCTTCCCTCGTAAGACATAAATAGATCCATGAATTTTCATTGCAAACGGTTTCCGTATGGAACCTTGTGTACGCAATTAACTTTTTGTATTGAATTGTAAAACTATTTTTGGGTACGACGGTAACGGATATTGTTTTATTTGTAAGAAAAATATCCCTACTGTCAAAATCCACTGACGGCATCCTAAAATTAGGAAATATTTGGGCTACAATTGGCATTTTTATACATTAATAGCACATATTTCTATATTTATGTACATATTTTAAGGCCATAATTCAAATTTGTAACACACGAACATGCAAGACGAAGCAAAAACTGCTAGATAAATCATATTTATGTACTACTTGCTTCCCTATATATGCCGCTTGCAATAAATTTTAAGGAGTTCCAAACATCTTGGGTAACAATTTGGACACATGTGCACCCATTGGGGATCTAGGTTTTAAAATTCTAAAAATGGAAAAATGCTCTGAAGTACATGATAATAATTTGCATGATTTCCCGACATGGGGCCAAGATGTCATGGTCAAAGTAACAGCTTGTTTGAGATAAGCTCTGAGACATTCCTCTCACAAAACGTAGCATCACACAAAGGGTCGTGGTTCCGAGAGGGGACATGAGCCTTGTTTGATGACGAGCCGCTAGTCATTGTCTCATTTGGCCTACCTTTTTTGAATTCTTTACAATGCAGGAATACGTCCGGCAACCTGAAATTTGGACATTTTCGGGGTTGAGTGAGCAATTTTGTACATGAAGTCGGTTTCTAGATATCTAGTGGCCATAATTCAAAACTAAAACACATGGACATGTTCAAGATGAAGCAGAAACTATAGGAAAAATCATTTTTATATATGTACTAGTGCTTCTGTCTATATGTGGTGTGTAATGAATTTAAGGAGTTCCAGACATCTTGAGTAACGGTTTGGACACAAGCATTGAGAATATTCTAGGTTTTTAAATACAAAAAATAGATAAAAATTCTATGAAGTACATGAAAATCAACATGATTTCCCGAGATGTGGCCAAGATGTCGTGGTCAAAGTGATGGCTTGTTCGAGATAAGCTTTGACACATGGCTCTCACAAACCGGAGCACCATGAGCATGCTCGTATAGTTTCGAGAGGGGATGTGGGGTGTTGTGTGATGACGAAATGGATCGCTACCTCATTTGGCCTAGTTTTTTTGTCATCGATGCAATGTACGAATATGACCGTCATGCTAAAATCTTGAAAAAATTACGGCATTCAATTGACATTTTTTATACAGGAAGTTAGTTTCCAGAAATTTAATGGCCATAGTTCAAAACTGAAACAGTTTAACAAGCAAGATGAAGCACCACTGGAAAATCATATTTATGTACTACTTGCTTCCGTATATATGCCAGATGCAATAAATTTGAAGGAGTTACAAACATATTTTGAGTGACGGTCTTGATGCAAAAGCATTGGGAATTATGTTTTTGAAGTCAAAAGTTGAAAAATGCGTCGAAGTACATGAAAATATGCATGATTTCCCTACATGGGACCAAGTTGTCGTGATCAAAGTAACGACTTGTTCGAGATAAGCTTTGACACATGTCAAAGCTGGCAATGCATGGTTAACTGTTACCTATGTCCCCTTGGATAATTACTCTATTAGGGCACGGGTGCGAGCTTGAATGCCCATCTAGAAGTTGGTATGTCAAATACCTTACGTACCGAGCGTGCAGGACGGGGATGAGGATGGGATAGCATTACCTGCCTTACCCATGAATTGAAGTACTCCCTCCATCTCGGTGTATAAGTCATCTTACGAAAACCAATTAATATATATTGTTAGTTTCACATTTCTATATATCTGTTTTCATACTGAATTTTTGGCTCTAACTATTAGCCTTTTACACATATTGAAACATAACAATAGAACATAAATCATTCACACATCAAAACATAACAATACTATGATTGTTGTCCAAACATTGGGATCGACATCTAAACAATTCAATAAAATAAAACGCGTCCATGACTAGTTGACTACACCCTATCCTACGGAAGCTCTTGGTTGTGCATGGACTCGGGCAGGCGTTCGTACATGCGGTTTACACGCTCGCGGCACAGCTGGAACGCGATCTCAAGCTCCAAGCTCGCTATTTCGTCGGAGATTACCATCTTGAGGATGCGACAGCCATTTTATTCTAGCGCTCCCCTCTAGACACCTGGGCCAAGGTGGCGCTCAAGCCTACCGACGAGCCCACCAGTATTGAGGGGGTTGCGGACAAGGCGAATGGCACGACCCATGCAAATGGCGCGGCCGTCATCTGGGACAAGGACGGTGCGGCCAGGATCTCATGCAAATACAGTGCAAACGACCGCTGCCCATTCCTGGCGAGAAATAGGGCTACTCATGTGCCTTGGATACAGCTGCAACGTCATGACAGGTGGAATAGGAGGCAAGCAGGGATGTAAGCGCTCTTGCTCTGCCGTGTGCCGTGCCTCTCGCTCTGCGGCCCTCCATCGGTCTTTCTGTGCGGCGCGCCTTTCCCTATTGATGCATAGCATAGACTTGTCCAGCGCATCGCTAGACATGCCATCGGCCTCGATAGGCTGTTGCGCTTGCACTGGATCGTTTCTGTCGTCTAGGAGGTTGATGGAAAAGGTGGCGCTTGGTCGAGTTGGCATGCTTCATAGATAGGCTAGGCTACACTATGTGTGCATCCGCGTGTGAATGCGTGCATAGGCTCTCATGCTCATTAGCTGTTGGCAGGAAACCGGTGGGGAAGCTTGTGCGGTTTCGCATGGGAACATGGCCAAAAGAAATGCCAGTGCGGTGCTGAAGCGTGCACTGGAATCCTCGGGCAAAAACATGGTGACAAGACGTGAGAGAGGAAGAAGAGGTGATGCACGGTCAGACTGGTAATAATAATGAAACGTCTACAATATTAATACGGGCAAACAACACTGCCGTACATACCGTCAGTAATGATTTCATCAATTGCTGACAATTGTTTGCCAACAATCGTCTGCCCACAACACACACAACTTGTCTGGATGAATCGTTTCGGTTATTATTGGTCTTCCCACACAATTCTGTTGAATGAACCGATTGCTGCGGATCACACACACCTTCTTACCTAACCCGTTTGTGTTCTGATGGATCAGTGCAAATAGTTGATTCGAGTGAACCGTGTGCCATACTTCGCACACGTACATAGTTTTGTTAAATGTTTCTATTCTCTTAGGTAATCCCAAATAGTTCATAAGAATACATTGTCTGTAGTGGATAACACATGCAACTACTTTCTGAATCGTATTTGATGGATACGTCATCGAACACAGTTTGTCTCATTGGCGATGGAGGTTGAACAATACCGTTTGCGATTGGTGGATCGCACACAATTTCATCGAAGGGTCTCTGATTGATGTGTCGCATTAGCAACATCCTGCAGTAGTGACATATCCTTCGTATTTTTTTGAATGTTTCATGCCATTAGTTTACAACTTTTGTATATTTTTGGCAACAATGTACATGATTGTTTTGGACTAACTTATTGATCCAATACCCAGTGCGAGTTCTTGGTGGTTTTACGTTTTTTGTTTCACAGGAAATTCATATAAAACAAAGTTCGAATGCGAGAAAAAAATTCGGAGATTTATTTTCTGATATCTTTGATTTTTGGGAAAAAGAATTAACGTCAGACGATGTACGAGGGGCGCACAAGCTTAGTTGGTACCTCTGGGGGTAGGGTGCACCCTTGAGATTGTGGCCATTTCGGAGGTCGGTTGGGGGTGTCCTATGTCGGAAACCAAGCTAATATCGAAATAAAAATCCCATCAAAATTTTAGGCCAATCTAAGTTACTGATGTCTAGATATTTAAGAAACGGTGAAACGCAAGAAATAGTGCGAAGCAGAAGAAAAAAGAGAGAGGTCCAATCTTGGAGGGGCTCCTGCTCTCTGGGATCCATGACGGCATAGACCAAAGGGGAAACCATCCTCCCATCTAGGGAGGACGCCAAGGAAGAAGAAGAATAAGAAGAAGAAGGGGGCTCTCCCCCCTCTCTCCCGGTGGTGCGGGAGTGTCATAGGGGGAATCATCGTGGCGGCGATATACACCAACAACTCTGTCGTCTTGCTCAACACCACCATCACCATCCCTCATCTATTTACACGATCCAGTCTCCCACAATCCGTCGTACCCCCTAATTGAACATGGTGCTTTATGCTTCATATTATTATCCAATGATGTGTTGCTATCATAGGATGTTTGAGTATATTTGTTTTTCCCTATGGGTTGATTGATGATCTTGTTTCGTTTAAGTTGCGTGTTTTATTTTGGTGTTGTCCTATGGTGCCTTCTAAACAAGTCCTGGATTAAGGGGTCCTTGGCTGGCCGACTTGTTTCTCATGGGCCGGACTATATGGGCAAGATTATATGGGCCACAAAGTGATTATTGGATGGTCAAGGGCCCCTTCGCCACGATGGAAGCTTCGAGGACCATGGCGTGTCCTCCAAGTTGACGACCGTAGTTAGGCGTGTTTATCTCTTTGGCATGTAACAGACCATGTGTAAACCCTAGGTACCCTTGGCATCTATATAAGCCGAAGGGTTTTAGGTTGTAGATACATAACAACTCATCCAGGGTTAGCAATTCGATCTTGAGGTAGATCAACTCTGTAACCCCCATATCATCTATACAAACACGCATGACGTAGGGTATTACCTCCATAGGAGGGCCCGAACCTGGGTAAAACCTTGTCCCCTTCGTCACTTGTTACCGTCGATTCTAGTCTCACAGTTTGGCCCTCCTACCCAAGATCCGCTGGTTTTGACACCGACATTGGTGATTCCATTGAGAGTTCCGCTGTGATCACCGAAGGAATCAATGGCTCACCTCGTCACGAGCAACGAAATCTATATCCAAGGGGTTATGCCCCCAATGAGACGCTCATAGGCGGCGACATCTCGTCGCACGCCGACCCGATCAGCCACCTTAGCAAGATCGGAAACTTTTCCCCGATCAGAGAATCAAGTTCGGAACCTTAGAGTTCATTGTTGATTCACGGGGATAACTCTTCTTGATGGAACCCTCGACCCTTGAGGAGGATCCTATGACACTCGACGCCGAAGACATTGGGCCCCACCCCCAACAGAGTCATCACCCCTGGGCGGTCTAGAACGCCCAATCCGGTCGACCTGACCGGATTCACCACGACTAGACGGGACACGGATCCACTTTCACGTAGCTCTGGAACCACCACGCCGCATATTAACTCCACTTGCTTCAGTGACGTGCATCCTACCATTGCCTCATTTTAAAACGATTTGTTTGATCAAACTGAGATCATGCGTATGTCGGATGTCCAGGTTCCGGTCTATGACCGGCTCGGGATCAAACCCGACGATAGGGAGATTCACGTCCCCATGGTCACTTATCTTGTCGCTACTGTCGAGTGTCCGACTGAGGAGTCATCCAAACAAACAGAATTAAAAACAGTCTACACCCCGATCTCTGATCGCCTGTTATAATAAAATCAATCTTTTTTGAATGGAATCAAAAATTACGATTTTCTGGGTCTAGTGAATAACCGAGACTTCATCGGCGAACCAGATGCTGGGATTTGTGCCGGAGTCGGACCATTATTGGTCCGACATCTATCATACAATTCAGAGTCTGTGATTCCGAACACGTAATGTGGCATGGAGTCGAGTTTTTACCCACCCACCACCCAAGACGATCATCCCAGTATCGCACCAAAGCGCACATCTTCGGACTTACGAGATATTAAATAGTTACCATGAGAGTCAGTTCATCACTTTTGGGCCAGACTCCTACTCACTAGAAGTAGAGAAAAAGGTCTTAGTGATCAAGATATAATGGCAACTTTCAGCCGCAACTGCCACAATGAAGGGATTCTTAATGCCCTGGCTCGCCGACGCATTCGTGACTTTTTTGAGCTATCTGATTTGGTACAAAAATACTGTGCCATGGAAAGTGCTTGGCAATCCGAATGCTTATTTTTGGCACCAACTTTCACCGAACACTCTTGTGGATAACGGAAAAAGAGGATACCTCCAAAGCGGCCAGACAGAATCGAACCCACCAAAAAAAGGAACAGGTCCATTACAAGGGTCAGTACTGTCCTTGACGGACTATTGGATAAACCTTGCCCCATACATTCTGCATTGCTGAACACAAGCCCGACTCACAGCCTTAGAGCTTGCTAGGTCGTCAGGCAAGTTGCAAAAGGTGGTGAGGCCATCCTCAAGGCACTTCCGTCGAATAGGAGCTCCCCATCGTTGCTTGAATACAATGCCAAAGTCCCAACGGTCTATGAAACGTTCCCCTCGAGGAACAAGAGGAAAAGAGCTCTTAGAGAACTCAAACAGGTCTACCATGTGGCAGCAACAAGTGCATGGACACACACACCCATTACCTTCGGAGATACTAACTGACCAGCTATTCTTTCCGAACATTCACTGGCCGCACTAGTCCTGAACCCCATCATCGATGCCTACAGGTTACACGAGGTGCTAATGGACATCGGCAATGGTTTAAACCTAATCTACGAAGGCACCATGGAAAAAATGCAGTTCGACCGATCTCGCATAGAGCATAGCAACATGACTTTCTGGGGAATTATTCCAGGAAAAGAGGCACGTTGTTCAGGATGTATTGACCTAGATGTAGTGTTCGGCATGCCCGAAAACTACCGATCCGATCTAATCTTCCACATCGTGCCTTTCTCAAGCGGCTACCATGCCCTATTAGGATGTGACGCCTTCACAAAATTATAGGCTATACCGCATTTTGGGTACATGAAACTTAAAATAACAGGACCAAACGGAGTGATCACAATCACCAGTGATCTGAATATAGCCCTTCGGGCCGAAAACAAAACGGCAGTGCTTGCCCTCGAGGCACTAGCCGAGACCTTCACTTCAGAAGAACTAACCGTACTGCGGTCAACAGTTCACAAGGACGACGTGATCCTTAGAAAAAGGCCCAAACCAATGTCCTTCAAACCCATAGAGGAGATTGTTATGTTTCAAGTGCATCTGACAGAACCCAATAAAACAATGTCCATCGGAGCTCAGCTCGATCCCATAGTGGATGAGGCACTGCGGACCTTTCAATGAGAAAATTGGGATATCTTCACCTGACATTCTTCCGATATGCCCAGAATTCCACGACGGCTTGCAAAACATAGTCTGAACATCATTGCAGGCTTCAAGCCCATTAAGCAGACTCTGCGCTGCTTTTTCGAACCCAAACGACAAGTTAAGATTGAAGAATTAGCTAAACTGCTAGAGGCCGGATTCATTTGGGTGATTAAGCACCCCGAATGGTTGGCAAACCTGGTGACGGTATCAAAGAAAGATCCTGGCGGCTCTGCGTCGATTTCAAAGACCTCAATGAAGCCAGCCCTAAGGACCCTTTCCCCTTACCGTGCATAGACCAGATCATTGACGCCACAGCCGGACACGATTCGTTGTGTATCCTCGACGCTTATTCCGGATACCATTGATGACCCACAAGTATAGGGGATCTATCGTAGTCCTTTCGATAAGTAAGAGTGTCGAACCCAACAAGGAGCAAAAGGAAATGATAAGCGGTTTTCAGCAAGGTATTCTCTACAAGCACTGAAATTGTCGGTAACAGATAGTTGTGTGATAAGATAATTGGTAACGGGTAGCAAGTAACAATAGTAGCAAAGGTGCAGCAATATGGCCCAATCCCTTTTGTAGCAAGGGACAAGCCTGAATGAACTCTTATATAAAGTAAAGTGCTCCTGAGGACACATGGGAATTGTTGTCAAACTAGTTTTCATCATGTTCATATGATTCGCGTTCGCTACTTTGATAGTTTGTTATGTGGGTGGACCGGTGCTTGGGTGCTGTCCTTACTTGGACAAACAACCCACTTATGATTAACCCCTCTTGCAAGCACCTGCAACTACGAAAGAAGAATTAAGACAAAGTCTAACCATAACATTAAACTAGTGGATCCAAATCAGCCCCTTACGACGCAACGCATAAACTAGGGTTTAAGCTTCTGTCACTCTAGCAACCCATCATCTACTTATTACTTCCCAATGCCTTCCTCTAGGCCCAAATAATGGTGAAGTGTCATGTAGTCGACGTTCACTTAACACCACTAGAGGAGAGACAACATACAACGCATCAAAATATCGAACGAAAACCAAATTCACATGACTACTAGTAGCAAGACTTATCCCATGTCCTCAGGAACAAACGTAACTACTCACAAAGCATATTTGTGATCATGATCAGAGAGGATTTGAATAGCATTAAGGACCTGAACATATGATCTTCCACCAAATAAACCAACTAGCGTCAACTACAATAGGTAATTAACACTAGGAGCCAAAATATAGGAGAAGAGGGGGGGGGGGCAGAGGAGCTACGAGGAGCCCACGAGCCCAGTAGGCGCGGCCAGGGGGTAGGCCGTGCCTGGCAGGCTCGTGGCCTCCTGGTGGCTCACCTCTGGTATTATTTTGCCCAATATTTTATATATATTCCAAAATAATTCCTCGTTAATTTTCATGGCTTTTGGAGTTGTGAAGAATTGACATCTCAAACTTGCTCCTTTTTCAGCCCAGAATTCCTGCTGCTGGCATTCTCCCTCTTCATGTAAACCTTGTAAAATAAGAGAGAAAAGGCATAAGTATTGTACCATAATGTGTAATAACAGCCTATAATGCAATAAATATCAATATGAAAGCATGATGCAAAGTGGACGTATAACTCCCCCAAGCTTAGACCTCGCTTGTCCTCAAGCGAAAGCCGAGATCAATAAATATGCCCACGTGTTTAGAGATTGAGGTGTCGATAAAATAAAATACGGACATGCAGGCATCATGATCATATTTAGTACAACAATATCGTCATATAATTCCTTATGCTAAAGTGACAATTTATTCACAATGTGAAGCATGCATCAAAAATCTTATTGAGAATTAACAAGCAATAGTCTTTGGTCATTGAAACAATTGCAATTTATCATAACATTAGAAAGAGTCAAATAAGAGCTTGTAAGGCAAATCCAGATATTCAATCATCTTTTAGTCTTCCACAATTGCTAAAACTCACGCGGTACTCATGAGATCAAAGTTTCAGTTGGACATAGAGAAAGATGGGGGCTTATGGTTTCGCCTCCCAATGATTTACCTCAAAGGTAATGCCAATAATAATAATTCATGATTACTCACTTCCAAGTTAATATATGAATATGGATCTTTCCCTAGCACATGATGCTTGCCAAGATAATGGCAAAATAAGGAATTTGTGTTGATCACCATGACTCTTTTAAAGATAAAAAGTAAAGGTACAAGATATGCCCTTCGCAGAGGGAAGCAGAGGTTGTCATGCACTTTTGAGGTTTGGATGTGTGATCTCTTAGTGTGAAGGAATGTCACTTTATATTGTCCCTTGTGATAAAGAACTTTATTATGTAGTCTGTCGCTTTTATGTCTTCCTCATCACAAGTTCGTACAAAGCTTATTTTCCACACACTAATAGATCATTAATATTTAGAGAGCAATTTTTTATTGCTTGCACCGATGACAACTTACTTGAAGGATCTTATTCAATCCATGGGTAGGTATGGTGGACTCTCATGGCAAAACTGGGTTAAGGGTTTTATGGATTCACAAGTAGTATCTCTACTTAGTGCAAAAATTTTGGCTAATATGAGGTGGAAGCAAGCGTCACATACTAAAGGATCCACAATCATATAGTATTGTTCGGAACCAAGCAAAGATAATTCATTATACTGTCTTCCTTGTCCAACATCTACTTCTTAGCATGTAATAGTTTAATGAGTGTTCACAATCATAGATGATGTCAAGGATGATATATTTATATGTGAACCTCTCTTTCTTTATTACTTCCTATTAATTGCAACAATGACCAAGGTCTACGTTTGTCTACCCACAACAAGTTTCAGTCAACATTCTTTTTACATGTGAAGTCATCACTTCTCATAAGATCATCACATGATCTTTCATGATTTTTTTCTTTTATTATAATTTTCTTTAGATCATGGCAAGAAGCAAAGCCCTTAACTAAAACACTCTTTATTATATATCTTATGAACTCGATTACATTGGGGGTAACACAAAGCAAACTCAAGCCTTGATCATACTAAGAACTTTATTCTTCTAGATAAACATATTAACAAAAGGATCGAACTAATATATAAAAGTAAAGGCAAAAGATGTGATGGTGATACGATACCGGGGCAACTCTCCCAAGCTTGGCACTGGCCAAGGGGAGTGCCCATACCCGTGTGTTTAATTGTCTTCCTTTGGAGGTGGTGGTGGTGAAGTTGTGGGAGTTCGGGGTTGATTCTCCGTCTTCCAAGGCATAGGTTCTCCATTATGGAAAGATGATCGAGTCTCCGTGATCCTCAAATCTGCAGCCAACCGCATTGCTTTAAATCTATACTCATACTCACAGTTCGGAGTTCAAGTTTTTTCGACGAAGACATACCTTGACAAGTTTTTGAAGGAGTTCAAAATAGATGGGTCAAAGAAGGAGTTCTTGACTGTATTGTAAGGTGTGAAATTGAGTAAGACTCAATACCCGACCACGGCAGAAGATAAAGAAGAGATGAGTGTCATCTCCTATGCTTTAGCCATAGGCTCTATATAGTATGCCATGCTGTGTACCGCACCTGTGTGTGCCTTGCCATGAGTCTGTCAAGGGGTACAAGAGTAATCCAAGAGTGGATCACTAGACAGCGGTCAAAGTTAGCCTTAGTAACTTGAGAACTAAGGAAATATTTCTCGATTATGGAGGTGATAAAGAGTTCATCGTAAAGTGTTACGATGATGCAAGCTTTAAAACCAATCCGGATGACTCTTAGTAGAAATCCAGCTACGTATAGTGGAGCAGCCATTTGGAATAGCTCCAAGTGGAGCATGGGAGTAGTATCTACAAATATGACATGGAAAGTTTGTAAGGTACACACGGATCTGAATGTCGCAGACCCGTTGACTAAAACCTCTTTCACGAGCAGGACATGAACAAACCCCAGAACTTATTGGGTGTTAATCACATGATGATATGATCACATGGTGATGTAAGTGTTAATCACATGGTGATGTGAACTAGATTATTGACTCTAGTGCAAGTGGGAGACTGTTGGAAATATGCCCTAGAGGCAATAATAAAATGGTTATTATTGTATTTCCTTGTTCATGATAATTGTCTATTGTTCATGCTATAATTGTGTTAACCGGAAACCATAATACATGTGTGAATACATAGACCACAACATGTCCCTAGTGAGCCTCTAGTTGACTAGCTCGTTGATCAATAGATGGTCACGGTTTCATGGCCATGGACATTGGATGTCATTGATAACGGGATCACATCATTAGGAGAATGATGTGATGGACAAGACCCAATTCTAAGCATAGCACAAGATCGTGTAGTTCGTTTGCTAAAGCTTTTCAATGTCAAGTATCGTTTCCTTAGACCATGAGATTGTGCAACTCCCGGATACCGTAGGAATGCTTTGGGTGTGCCAAACGTCACAACTTAACTGGGTGGCTATAAAGGTGCACTACGGGTATCTCCGAAAGTATCTGTTGGGTTGGCATGAATCGAGACTGGGATTTGTCACTCCGTGTGACGGAGAGGTATCTCTGGGCCCACTCGGTAAGACATCATCATTATGAGCTCAATGTGACTAAGGAGTTAGTCACGGGATGATGTATTACGGAACGAGTAAAGAGACTTGCCGGTAACGAGATTGAACAAGGTATGGGGATACCGACGATCGAATCTCGGGCAAGTATCATACCGATAGACAAAGGGAATTGTATACGGGATTGATTGAATCCTTGACATCGTGGTTCATCCGATGAGATCATCGTGGAGTACGTGGGAGCCAACATGGGTATCCAGATCCCGCTGTTGGTTATTGACCGGAGAGGTGTCTCGGTCATGTCTACGTGTCTCCCGAACCCGTAGGGTCTACACACTTAAGGTTCGATGACGCTAGGGTTATAGGGAAAAGGTATACGTGATTACCGAAGGTTGTTCGGAGTCCCGGATGAGATCCCGGACGTCACGAGGAGCTCCGGAATGGTCCGGAGGTAAAGATTGATATATAGGAAGTCCAGTTTTGGTCACCGGAAAGTTTTCGGGCTCATCGGTAGTGTACCGGGAGTGCCGGGAGGGTGCCGGATAACCCCCGGGAGGGGTGTGACGACCAAAGGACCACATGGGCTGTTAGATAAAGTGTGCCAGCCCTTATTGGGCTGGGCAAGACTTTTGCTAAAGGCCCATGCGGCTGGAGATAAGGAGATAAGGCAAAAAGGATTTAAAAGGAGGAGATCCACCTCCCTTGTGGGAGGTGGACTCTCCCTTTAATTCGGCCGGCCATCTCCTCTTTGGAGTAGAGGCCAAGCCAGCCCTCCACGTCCCTCCTCCTATATATACTTGAGGTTTTGGATGTTTTGAGGGAGGATTTGATCTCTCTCTCTCACGGCGAAGCCCTACCTCTCTTCTTCCTCCTCCGCAGCGCTTAGGCGAAGCCCTGTCGGAATACCTTGCTACTCCACCACCACCACGCCGTCGTGCTGCTGTTGGAGCCCTTCCCCAACCTCTCCTTCCTCCTTGCTGGATCAAGGTGTTGGAGACGTCACCGGGCTGCACGTGTGTTGAACGCGGAGGTGCCGTCCGTTCGGCACTTGATCGGATCTACCGCGATCTGAATCGCTGCGAGTACGACTCCATCAACCGCGTTCTTGTAACGCTTCCGCTTAGCGATCTTCAAAGGTATGAAGATCCACTCTCCCCTTGCTCGTTGCTGGTTTCTCCATAGATGGATCTTGGTGAACGCGTAGGAAAATTTTGATTTACTACTACGTCTCCCAACAGTGGCATCATGAGCTAGGTCTATGCGTAGAATCTATGCACGAGTAGAACACAAAGCAGTTGTGGGCGTCGAGTTTGTTAATTTGCTTGCCGCTACTAGTCTTATCTTGATTCGGCGGTATTGTGGGATGAAGCGGCCCGGACCAACTTTACACGTACGCTTACGTGAGACCGGTTCCACCGCCTGACATGCACTAGATGCATAAGGTGGCTAGCGGGTGTCTGTCTCTCCTACCTTAGTCGGATCGGATTCGATGAAAAGGGTCCTTATGAAGGGTAAATAGCAATTGGCAAATCACGTTGTGGTGTTGACGTAGGTAAGAAACGTTCTTGCTAGTAACCTATAGCAGCCACGTAAAAACTTGCAACTACAAATTAGAGGACGTCTAACTTGTTTTTGCAGCATGTGCCTTGTGATGTGATATGGCCAAAGGATGTGATGTGATGCATTGTGATGTATGAATTGATCATGTTCTTGTAATAGGATTCACGACTTGCATGTCGATGATTATGACAACCGGCAGGAGCCATAGGAGTTGTCTTATTTATTGTATGACCTGCGTGTCAATCATAAACGCCATGTAATTACTTTACTTTATTGCTAAGCGTTAGCCATAGTAGTAGAAGTAATAGTTGGCGAGACAACTTCATGAAGACACAATGATGGAGATCATGATGATGGAGATCATGGTGTCGTGCCGGTGACAGTGATGATCATGGTGCCCCGAAGATGGAGATCATAGGAGCAAAATGATATTGGCCATATCATGTCACTATATTGATTGCATGTGATGTTTATCATGTTTACATCTTATTTGCATAGAACGACGGTAGTAAATAAGATGATCTCTCAATAAAATTTCAAGAAAGGTGTTCACCCTAACTGTGCACCGTTGCTAAGGATCGTCGTTCCGAAGCACCACGTGATGATCGGGTGTGATAGGTTCTAACGTTCGCATACAACGGGTGTAAGCCAGATTTACACATGCGAAACACTTAGGTTGACTTGACGAGCCTAGCATGTACAGACATGGCCTCGGAACACGGAAGACCGAAAGGTCGAACATGAGTCGTATAGAAGATACGATCAACATAGAGATGTTCACCATGGATGACTAGTCCGTCTCACGTGATGATCGGACACGGGCTAGTTGACATGGATCATGTATCACTTGGAAGACTAGAGAGATGTCTATCTAAGTGGGAGTTCATTAATAATTTGATTAAATGAACTTAATTATCATGAACTTAGTCTAAAAATGTCCTTGCAAATTATGTCGTAGATAGCTCGCGCTGTAGCTCCCCAGTTTTATTGATACAATCCTAGAGAAAAGTAAGTTGAAAGTTGATGGTAGCAATAATGCGGACTGGGTCCATGATCTGAGGATTGTCCTCATTGCTGCACAGAAAGCTTATGTTTTTGATGTACCGCTAACTGCATCACTCCCTCAAGCGTTGTCTGTAGATGTTGTGAACATATGACAGGCACTTTTTGATGACTACGTGATAGTTCAGTGCGTCATGCATTACGGCTTAGAATTGAGGCTTCAAAATGTTTTGAACGTCACAGAACATATGAGATGTTCTAGGAGCTGAGATTGTGATCTCAAGCTCGTGCCTATGTTGAGAGGTATGAGACCTCCAACAAGATTCTTTGCCTGCAAGATAAAGGAGAATAGCTTAATCGGTGAGCGTGTTCTCAGATTGTCTGGGTGCTACAATCACTTGAATCAAGAGATAGTGATTAATGCAGTTCTCCAAGTCACTGCCACCAAGCTACTAGAGCTTCGTGATGAACTATAACATGCCAGGGATGGATAAGATGATCCCTGAGTTGTTCGTGATGTTTGACACCACGAAGGTAGAAATCAATAAGGAGCATCAAGTGTTGATGGTTAAGTGAAAACCACTAGTTTCAAAAGGGGCAAGGGCAAGAAGGGAAAAACTTCAGGAATGGCAAGCCAGTTGTTGCTCTAGTGAAGAAACCCAAGGTTGAGCCCGAACCCGAGACTAAGTGCTTCTGTTATGAGGAGAATGTTCGCTGAAGCGGAAAAACCCTAGATGATTGGTAGATAAGAAGGCTGGTAATGTCAATGGAAGTATATTTGATATACGTGTTAGTGATGTGTACCTTGCTGGTACTCCTAGTAGCACCTGGGTATTAGATACCGGTTCGGTTGCTAAGTGTTAGCAACTCGAAATAAAAGCTACGGAGTAAATGGAGACTAGCTAGGTGAAAGGTGACGATGTGTGTTGGAAGTATTTCCAAGATTGATGTGATCACCATCGCACGCTCTCTCTACCTTCAGGATTTGTGATAAACCTAAATAAATGTTATTTGGTGTTTGCGTTGAGCATAAACGTGATTAGATCATGATTAGTGCGATACGGTTATTCATATAAGTTAGAGAATAATGGTTATTCTGTTTACATGGATAATGCCTTCAATGGTCATGCACCCACTCGAAATGGTTTATCGAATCATGATCGTAGTAGTACACATATTCATAACATTGGTACCAAAAGATACAAAGTTAATAATGATAGTACCACATGCTTGTGGCACTGCCACGTAATGTCATATTGGTATAAATCGCATGAAGAAACTCCATGATGATGGATGTTTTTTGACTCACTCGATTTTGAATCGGTTGAGACATGCGAGCCATGCCTCTTGGGCAAGATGACTGAGACCCCGTCATCCAATATGATGGAGCGGGCAAGTGGCTTATTGGAATTAATACATGTTGATGTATGTGGTCCAATGAGTGTTGAAACACACAGTGGATATCGTTGTTTTTCTTTACCTTCACTGATGATTTGAGTAAATATGGGGATATTTACTTAATGAAACACGAATCTGAAATGTTTGAAAGGTTCAAGGAGTTTCAGAGTGAAGTTAAAGATCATCGTGACAAGAAGATAAATGTCTATGATATGATCATGGAGGTGAATATCTAAGTTACGAGTTTGGTATGCAATTTTAGACAATGTGGAAATTGTTTCACAGCTCACGCCTCCTGGAACACCATAGTGTGATGGTGTGTTCGAACGTCGTAGTCGTGCTCTATTGGATATAGTGAGTACTATGATGTCTCTTATCGTTTTACCACTATCGTTATGGGGTTATGCATTAAAGACAAATCCATTCACTTTAACAGGGCACCATCTAAGTCTGTTGAGATGACACCGTGAGAATTATGGTTTGACAGAAGCCTAAGCTGTCATTTCTTAATGTTTGGGGCTGCGACGCTTATGTGAAAATGGGTTTTTCACCTAGCGAGCTCGAACTCAAAGCAGACAAATGCATCTTCATAGAATACCCTAATGAGACATTGGGTATACCTTCTATCTCAGATCCAAGCGCAAAAGGTGTTTGTTGCTAAGAACGGGTCCTTTTTGAGAAAGAGTTTCTCTCGAAAGAATTGAGTGGGAGGAAGATAGAACTTGATAAGGTTGTTGAACCTTTGTTTCAACCAGAGAATAGCGCAACACAGAAAGATGTTTCTGTAGAGCCTACTTAGTTGAAAAGGAAGTTAATGATGATGATCATGAAGCTTCGGATCAAGTCACTATCGAACCTCGTAGGTCGACAAGGACGCGTACTGCTCCTGAGTAGTACGACAACCCTGTCTTGGAAATCATGTTGTTGGACAACGATGAACCTACGAACTATGGAGAAGCGATGGTGGGCCCGGATTCCAACAAATGGCTAGGAGCCATGAAATCCGAGAAAGGATCCATGTATGAAAACCAAGTATGGACTTTGGTAGACTTGCCTGTTGAATGGCGGGTCATTGAGTACAAATGGACCTTTGAGATAAACATAGACGCTAATGGTGAAATGTCACCGTTTATAAAGCTCGACTTGTCGCAAAGAAGTTTCCGCCAAGTTCAAGGAGTTGACTGCAATGAGATTGTCTCATCTGTAGCGATGCTAAAAGTCTATTAAAATTTTGTTAGCAGTTGCTGCATTTTTCGATTATGAAATCTGGCAGATGGATGACAAAACAAGGTTTCCGTAATGGTTTCTGTGAGGAAGAGTTGTATGTGATACAACCAGAAGGTTTTGTCAATCCTAAGGATGCTAATAATATGCAAACTCCAGCGATCCTTCTATGGACTGGAGCAAGCATCTCGGAGTTGGAATATATGCTTTGATGAGGTGATCAAAGTGTTTAAGTTTATACAAAGTTTATGAGAAACTTGTATTTGCAAGAAAGTGAGTGGGAGCACTATGGAATTTCTTATAAGAATATGTAGTTGACATATTATTGATCGGAAATGATGTAGAATTTCTGGAAGAGCATGAAGGGTTGTTTGAAAAGTTTTGTTTTTCAAAGGAAGACCCAGATAAAGCTACTATTTTATTGAGCATCAAGATCTATAGGGATAGATCTATTCGCTTGATAAGTTTTTTCGACGAAGACATACCTTGACAAGTTTTTGAAGGAGTTCAAAATAGATGGGTCAAAGAAGGAGTTCTTGACTGTATTGTAAGGTGTGAAATTGAGTAAGACTCAATACCCGACCACGGCAGAAGATAAAGAAGAGATGAGTGTCATCTCCTATGCTTTAGCCATAGGCTCTATATAGTATGCCATGTTGTGTACCGCACCTGTGTGTGCCTTGCCATGAGTCTGTCAAGGGGTACAAGAGTAATCCAAGAGTGGATCACTAGACAGCGGTCAAAGTTAGCCTTAGTAACTTGAGAATTAAGGAAATATTTCTCGATTATGGAGGTGATAAAGAGTTCATCGTAAAGTGTTACGATGATGCAAGCTTTAAAACCAATCCGGATGACTCTTAGTAGAAATCCAGCTACGTATAGTGGAGCAGCCATTTGGAATAGCTCCAAGTGGAGCATGGGAGTAGTATCTACAAATATGACATGGAAAGTTTGTAAGGTACACACGGATCTGAATGTCGCAGACCCGTTGACTAAAACCTCTTTCACGAGCAGGACATGAACAAACCCCAGAACTTATTGGGTGTTAATCACATGATGATATGATCACATGGTGATGTAAGTGTTAATCACATGGTGATGTGAACTAGATTATTGACTCTAGTGCAAGTGGGAGACTGTTGGAAATATGCCCTAGAGGCAATAATAAAATGGTTATTATTGTATTTCCTTGTTCATGATAATTGTCTATTGTTCATGCTATAATTGTGTTAACCGGAAACCATAATACATGTGTGAATACATAGACCACAACATGTCCCTAGTGAGCCTCTAGTTGACTAGCTCGTTGATCAATAGATGGTCACGGTTTCATGGCCATGGACATTGGATGTCATTGATAACGGGATCACATCATTAGGAGAATGATGTGATGGACAAGACCCAATTCTAAGCATAGCACAAGATCGTGTAGTTCGTTTGCTAAAGCTTTTCAATGTCAAGTATCGTTTCCTTAGACCATGAGATTGTGCAACTCCCGGATACCGTAGGAATGCTTTGGGTGTGCCAAACGTCACAACTTAACTGGGTGGCTATAAAGGTGCACTACGGGTATCTCCGAAAGTATCTGTTGGGTTGGCATGAATCGAGACTGGGATTTGTCACTCCGTGTGACGGAGAGGTATCTCTGGGCCCACTCGGTAAGACATCATCATTATGAGCTCAATGTGACTAAGGAGTTAGTCACGGTATGATGTATTACGGAACGAGTAAAGAGACTTGCCGGTAACGAGATTGAACAAGGTATGGGGATACCGACGATCGAATCTCGGGCAAGTATCATACCGATAGACAAAGGGAATTGTATACGGGATTGATTGAATCCTTGACATCGTGGTTCATCCGATGAGATCATCATGGAGTACGTGGGAGCCAACATGGGTATCCAGATCCCGCTGTTGGTTATTGACCGGAGAGGTGTCTCGGTCATGTCTACGTGTCTCCCGAACCCGTAGGGTCTACACACTTAAGGTTCGATGACGCTAGGGTTATAGGGAAAAGGTATACGTGATTACCGAAGGTTGTTCGGAGTCCCGGATGAGATCCCGGACGTCACGAGGAGCTCCGGAATGGTCCGGAGGTAAAGATTGATATATAGGAAGTCCAGTTTTGGTCACCGGAAAGTTTTCGGGCTCATCGGTAGTGTACCGGGAGTGCCGGGAGGGTGCCGGATAACCCCCGGGAGGGGTGTGACGACCAAAGGACCACATGGGCTGTTAGATAAAGTGTTCCAGCCCTTATTGGGCTGGGCAAGACTTTTGCTAAAGGCCCATGCGGCTGGAGATAAGGAGATAAGGCAAAAAGGATTTAAAAGGAGGAGATCCACCTCCCTTGTGGGAGGTGGACTCTCCCTTTAATTCGGCCGGCCATCTCCTCTTTGGAGTAGAGGCCAAGCCAGCCCTCCACGTCCCTCCTCCTATATATACTTGAGGTTTTGGATGTTTTGAGGGAGGATTTGATCTCTCTCTCTCACGGCGAAGCCCTACCTCTCTTCTTCCTCCTCCGCAGCGCTTAGGCGAAGCCCTGTCGGAATACCTTGCTACTCCACCACCACCACGCCGTCGTGCTGCTGTTGGAGCCCTTCCCCAACCTCTCCTTCCTCCTTGCTGGATCAAGGTGTTGGAGACGTCACCGGGCTGCACGTGTGTTGAACGCGGAGGTGCCGTCCGTTCGGCACTTGATCGGATCTACCGCGATCTGAATCGCTGCGAGTACGACTCCATCAACCGCGTTCTTGTAACGCTTCCGCTTAGCGATCTTCAAAGGTATGAAGATCCACTCTCCCCTTGCTCGTTGCTGGTTTCTCCATAGATGGATCTTGGTGAACGCGTAGGAAAATTTTGATTTACTACTACGTCTCCCAACAGCTCCCCGATGTCTTTGGCATCTATCTTGTGCTTGTTGGTGAACTCCATAATCATCATGTGGTTGGCGTTGAGTCTGCGTTCCACCATCCCTTGGCACTTGAAGACTTTCCGCTCCATTGCTTCGAGCCTCGTCTCCACGCTTCCGATCTTCTTGGGCCCCTCAACGTCACGGATGTGCAACACCCCCTCACACATCTCAATTGTTTGAGGGTGTTGCAACACTTCCGCGAGGTAGGGGTTGATGACCTTCTCAAAGAACTTGTCCTTCGAAACTTTTGGGGAAGCCATAGCGATCTAAATCTGTCTGCACAACAGCTCGAAACGAAAACAGAGGATATTTGCGTGATACGAAGGTCAGACCTTTCGGGAGATTATATAATGAATTTTTACCGACCATAAGGAGTGATCCACAAGAAAACAGAGTCCGGGAAGCACACGAGGTGCCCACGAGCCTAGGAGGCGCGGCCAGGGGGGCCACGCCTGGCAGGCTCGTGGCCTCCTCGTGCGCTTTCCGGACTACCATTAATTTTTGTATTTTTCTAAATATTCCAAAACAAAGAAAAATTTCTATCGGAAAAGTTTTGGGGTTAGTTTGCTTACCGTATCACATACCTTTCTATTTTTGGAGTTTGAAACGGGCTGGTAAACATCCCTGATGTACTCCTCCAGGGTTATGGTATTAATTATATTGCTTTCTACATTTATGGGAGTACCTGAGATATAATGCTTGATTCTTTGCCCATTCACAACTCTCGGAAAAGTGCCTTCCGCGTTGTTGATTTTGATGGCGCCGGAACGATATACTTCTTCGACAATATAAGGACCTTCATTTAGAGAGGAGCTTGCCTGCAAAAAATCTTAAACGAGAATTGTATAGCAAGACATAATCACCTACATTGAACTCACGTTTTTGTATCCTTCTATCATTCCACCTCTTAACTTTATCTTTAAATAACTTGGCGTTTTCATATGTTTGAGTTCTCCATTCATCAAGTGAGCCAATATCAAATAACCTCTTCTCACCAGCAAGTTTAAAATCAAAGTTAAGTTCTTTGATTGCCCAATAAGCCTTATGCTCTAGCTCAAGAGGTAAATGACATGCTTTACCGTAAACAATTTATAAGGAGACATGCCCATGGGATTCTTATAAGCAGTTCTATAACCCACAGTGCATCAGCAAGTTTCTTAGACCAATTCTTCCTAGACCTATTAACAGTCTTTTGCAGAATTAATTTAACTTCCCTATTACTTAACTCTACTTGACCACTAGACCGATGATGATAAGGAGATGCAATTTTATGGTTGACATCATACTTAGCAAGCATTTTACGAAAAGCACCATGAATAAAATGTGAACCACCATCAGTCATTAAATATCTAGGGACTCCAAATCTTGGGAAAATAACTTCTTTAAGCATCTTAATAGAGGTGTTATGATCAGCACTACTAGTTCGAATAGCTTCTACCCAGTTAGTAACGTAATCAACATCAACTAAAATATGAGTATATCCATTGGACTTTGGAAAAGGTCCCATATAATCAAACCCCCAGACATCAAATGGTTTAATAACAAGTGAATAATTCATAGGCATTTCCTGACGTTTACTGATATTACCTATTCTTTGATTCATCACAAGCCAAGACAAACTTACGGGCATCCTTAAAGAGAGTAGGCCAATAGAAACTAGATTGCAATACCTTGTGTGCAGTTCTATCCCCAGCATGGTGTCCTCCGTAAGCCTCGGAGTGGCACTTCTGTAGGATCTGTTCCTATTCATGCTTAGGTACACAACGTCTAATAACGCCATCTACTCCTTCTTTATACAGGTGAGGATCATCCCAAAAGTAATGTCTCAAATCATAAAAGAACCTTTTCTTTTGTTGGTACGTGAAACTAGGTGGTACATATTTAGCAACAACGTAATTAGCATAATCAGCATACCATGGTGTAATGCGTGAAGCATTGATGACATTCAATTGTTCATCAGGAAAACTATCATCAATAGGTTGTGGGTCATCAAGAACATTCTCCAACCTACACAAGTTATCTGCTATGGGGTTCTCAGCACCCTTCCTATCAACAATATGCAAGTCAAATTCTTGTAGCAAGAGAACCCATCTAATTAGTCTAGGTTTAGCATCTTTATTTTCCATGGGATATTTAATAGCAGCATGATCAGTGTTAATAGTTATTTTAGAATCAACAATATAAGATCTGAACTTATCACATGCAAACACAACTGCTAAAAATTCTTTTTCAGTAGTAGCATAATTTCTTTGGGCACTGTCTAGAGTTTTACTAGCATAATAAATAACATTTAATTTCTTATCAACTCTTTGTCCTAGGACAACACCAACAACATAATCACTAGCACCACACATAATTTCAAAAGGTAGGTTCCAATCAGGTGGTTGAACAATAGGTGCAGTTATCAAAGCCTTCTTGAGTATCTCAAAGGCTTCTTCACAATCATCATCAAAAATAAAAGGAATATCTTTTTGCAAGAGATTAGTGAGAGGTCTAGAAATCTTAGAGAAGTCTTTAATAAACCTTCTATAGAAACCAGCATGACCAAGGAAACTTCTTATACCTTTAATGTCTTTAGGGCATGGCATCTTCTCAATGGCATCAAGTTTAGCCTTATCAACTGCAATACCCCTTTCAGAAATTTTATGTCCCAAGACAATGCCTTCATTAACCATAAAGTGGCACTTCTCCCAATTCAAGACAAGGTTAGTATCTTCACATCTCTGCAAAACTCGATCAAGGTTTCTCAAGCAATCATCAAAAGAAGATCCGTAAACAGAGAAATCATCCATGAAAACCTCAACAATCTTTTCACAAAAGTCAGAGAATATAGCCATCATACATCTTTGAAAGGTAGCAGGTGCATTACGTAAACCAAAAGGCATACGTCTATAAGCAAAGGTACCGAAAGGGCAAGTAAAAGTGGTTTTCTCCTGATGAGATCATGCAATAGGTATTTGGGAGAAACCAGAATAACCATCTAGAAAGCAAAAGTGTGTATGTTTAGACAATCTTTCTAGCATTTGATCAATAAAAGGTAGAGGATAATGATCTTTCTTAGTAGCTTTATTTAATTTTCTAAAATCAATTACCATCCTATAACGAGTAACAATTCTTTGTGGGATCAATTCATCTTTATTATTAGGAACAACGGTAATGCCTCCCTTCTTAGGGACACAATGCACCGGACTTACCCAATCACTATAAGCAACAGGGTAAATAATACGTGCTTCTAGAAGCTTTAATATTTCTTTTCTCACCACCTCTTTCATCTTAGGATTCAGTCTTCGTTGGGGATCAACAACTGGTTTGGAATCATGATCAGTTTTAATTTTATGCTGGCAGAGAGTGGGACTAATGCCTTTAAGATCATCAAGAGTATATCCAATAGCAGCACGGTGCTTCCTCAAAGTTTTCAATAATTTCTTTTCTTCATGTTCTGAAAGGTTAGCACTAATAATAATAGGATATATCTCTTTTTCATCAAGATAAGCATACTTAAGAGTATCAGATAATTGTTTAAGCTCAAACACAGGATCACCCTTGGGTGGAGGTGGATGTCCAAGTAATTCAACAGGCAAATTATTCTTAAGGATAGGACGTTGTTCAAAAATAATTCTATCTATCTCGTTCCTTTCATCCATATGCATATCATTTTCATGTTCAAGCAAGTATTGCTCTAAAGGATCGATAGGAGGAACAACAATAGAAGTAAGAGCGATAATTTCATCCTTACTAGAAATTCTTTTTCATGAGGTTGTTTACTAAACTTGGAAAAATTTAATTCATGTGACACACCTCCAAAGCCAATAGTAACAGTTTGTTTCTCACAATTAATTTGAGCATTAACAGTATTGAGAAAAGGTCTACCAAATATGATGGGACAAAAGCTATCTTGTGTGGTAGCAAGAACGAGAAAATCCGTAGGGTACTTAGTTTTATCACACAAGACTTCAACATCTCTAACAATTCCCACAGGGCATATGGTATCTCTATTAGCAAGTTTAATAGTGACATCAATAAATTCCATCTCGACCGGTGCAATCTCGTCTTTAATTTTGTTATATAAAGATTGAGGTATTGCACTAACACTAGTACCCACGTCACATAAACCATGATAACAATGATCTCCTATCTTAACAGAAACAACAGGCATGCCAACTACAGGTTTATGTTTGTCTCTAGCATGAGGTTTAGCAATTCTAGCAGACGCTTCACAGAATTGAATAACATGCCCATCAACATTATCAGCCAAGAGATCTTTAATAATAGCAATACTAGGTTCAACTTTGATTTGCTCAGGGGGTGTAGGTGTTCTAATGTAGCCCTTACGTATAACAGTTGAAGCTTTAGCATGATCCTTTATTCTAACAGGAAAAGGTGGTTTCTCAATGTAAGCAGTAGGAACAATAGAATCATTATAAGCAATAATTTTCTCTTCAACTGGAACGGGTTTAGCTACATTAACTTCTATGGGAGGATGATATTTAAACCACTTCTCCTTAGGGAGATTAATATGAGTAGCAAATGATTCACATAAAGAAGCTGCTATCTCAGAGTCAAGTCCATGTTTAGCGCTAAAATCACGAAAAGTATTTGTTTCTACAAAGGATTTAACGCACTCAAACTTAAGATTAATACCTGACTCCTTACCTTTATCAAACTCCCAATCTTCAGAATTGCGTTTAATTCTTTCCAATAAATCCCATTTGAAGTCAATATCTTTCTTCATAAAAGAACCAGTACAAGAAGTGTCAAGCATGGTGCGATTGTCATGAGAAAGCCGAGCATAGAAGTTCATAATAATAATCTCTCTAGGGAGCTCATGATTGGGGCATGAATATAACATTGACTTAAGCCTCCCCCAAGCTTGAGCAATACTTTCTCTATCACGAGGCCAAAAATTATAGATAAAATTCCGATCACGATGTACCAAATGCATAGGATAAAACTTTTGATGAAATTCCAATTTCAATCGTTTATAGTTCCATGATCTAGTATCATCACATAGCCTATACCATGTCAATGCTTTATCCCTCAAAGATAAGGGAAAGACCTTCTTGTTGACCTCATCCTTGGGCAGACCTGCAAGCTTAATTAAACCACAAACGTCATCTACATAGATTAGATGAGAGTCGGGGTGTGATGTTCCATCTCCTGTAAAAGGATTAGACAACAGTTTCTCTAGCATACCCAAAGGAATTTCATAATAAATATTTTGAGTAGGTGTAGTAGGTTGAGGAGCAACTCTTTGTGCTTTTGGTCGAGGTGAAGATACCCCGAACAAGCTCCTCAAAGTATTAGTTTCCATAGTGACAAGTGACAATAAATTTCAGCATATAATATAAATGTTTCCTTACCAAATTCCACTTACCAAAGGCGCTTCACTCCCCGGCAATGGCGCCAGAAAAGAGTCTTGATGACCCACAAGTATAGGGGATCTATTGTAGTCCTTTCGATAAGTAAGAGTGTCGAACCCAACAAGGAGCAAAAGGAAATGATAAGCGGTTTTTAGCAAGGTATTCTATGCAAGCACTGAAATTGTCGGTAACAGATAGTTGTGTGATAAGATAATTGGTAACGGGTAGCAAGTAACAATAGTAGCAAAGGTGCAGCAATATGTCCCAATCCCTTTTGTAGCAAGGGACAAGCCTGAACAAACTCTTATATAAAGCAAAGTGCTCCCGAGGACACATGGGAATTGTTGTCAAACTAGTTTTCATCATGTTCATATGATTCGCGTTCGCTACTTTGATAGTTTGATATGTGGGTGGACCGGTGCTTGGGTGTTGTCCTTATTTGGACAAACATCCCTCTTATGATTAACCCCTCTCACAAGCATCTGCAACTACAAAAGAAGAATTAAGACAAAGTCTAACCATAGCATTAAACTAGTGGATCCAAATCAGCCCCTTACGACGCAACGCATAAACTAGGGTTTAAGCTTCTGTCACTCTAGCAACCCATCATCTACTTATTACTTCCCAATGCCTTCCTCCAGGCCCTAATAATGGTGAAGTGTCATGTAGTCGACGTTCACATAACACCACTAGAGGAGAGACAACATACAGCGCATCAAAATATCGAATGAATACCAAATTCACATGACTACTGGTAGCAAGACTTATCGCATGTCCTCAGGAACAAAAGTAACTACTCACAAAGCATAATTCTGTTCATGATCAGAGAGGATTTGAATAGCATTAAGGATTTGAACATATGATCTTCCACCAAATAAACCAACTAGCATCAACTACAATAGGTAATTAACACTACTAGCAACCTCACAAGTACCAATCGGAGTTGCGAGACGGAGATTGGATACAAGAGATGAACTAGGGTTTGAAGATGAGATGGTGCTGATGAAGATGTTTATGGAGATGAATCCCCTCCGATGAGATGAGTGTTGGTGATGACGATGGCGATGATTTCCCCCTCCGGGAGGGAAGTTTCCCCGGCAGGACGGCCCTGCCGGAGCTCTAGATTGGTTCTGCTCAAGTTCCGCCTCATGGCGGCGGCATCTGCTCCCGAGAAGTGTCTTCTGATTTTTTTCTGGGACGAGAGACAACATATAGGAGAAGAGGGGGGCAGAGGAGCTACGAGGAGCCCACGAGCCCAGTATGTGGGGCCAGGGGGGTGGCCGCGCCTGGCAGGCTCGTGGCCTCCTGGCTGTCCCTCTCTGGTATTTCTTCGGCCCAATATTTTTTATATATTCCAAAATAATTCCACGTTGATTTTCACGGCTTTTGGAGTTGTGCAGAATTGACATCTCAAACTTGCTCCTTTTTCAGCCCAGAATTCCTGCTGCCGGCATTCTCCCTCTTCATGTAAACCTTGTAAAATAAGAGAGAAAAGGCATAAGTATTGTACCATAATGTGTAATAATGGCCTATAATGCAATAAATATCAATGTGAAAGCATGATGCAAAGTGGACGTATCAACCATCAAATCAAAATGAAGGAATCCGACCAAGCGACAACCGTGTTCATCACCCCCTACAGGCCATTCTGCTTTAACATGATGCCCTTCGGGCTAAAAACGCTGGTGTCACATACCAGCAGATGATCCAGACTTGTCTCACGGCACAGGTCGGTAAGACAATCGAGGCATACATGGACGACATGGTAATCGAAACCAAACACGTCATCCAGCTGTTCGATGACGTACGACCAACCATTGCCAGCCTACGCAAGTATGACATATGACTCAATCCGGAAAAATGTCTATTCGGAGTTCCTTCTGGTAAACTGCTTGGATTCATCATCTCCCATAGAGGAATAGAAGTGAATCTGGCCTAAGATCCGCGCTCTATCGTAACTTGCAATTCCCACAGAGCTAAAGCATATCCAGAGGCTGGCAGGGTGTGTTGCGACGTTAAGCCACTTTATATCCCGCTTCGGAGAAAAAGCTTTACCGATCTATAAGCTGCTGAAACGGACCAACAACTTTGAGTGGACCAACGAAGCAGCGGTTGCGTTAGAGGAAACTAAAACACTACTGGCAACCAATCCCGTACTCACAACACTAGGCGCCGGTGAGCACATGTTATTATACATATCGGCTACCAACCAAGTCGTTAGCTCAGTGATCGTCGTTGAACGAGATGAGGAGGGACACAAATTCCGGACTCGGAAGCCAGTCTATTACGTGTCAGAAGTACTAACACAATGCAAGTCCAGATACCCACACTACCAGAAAATAGCCTACGTAGTATTTATGGCATCATGGAAAGTCAGACAGTACTTCCAAGAGTGTGCGGTAACGGTAGCATCTGAAGTACCCCTGAATTATATAATCAATAACAGGGATGCCACCGGCCGCATAGCCAAGTGGGCCATTGAGCTCCTTCCTTTGAAATAACCTACAAGCCACGCTGTGCCATAAAATCCCAGGTATTAGAAGACTTCCTGGCTGAATGGACCAAGGCCGAGCTCCCCAAGGAATACAGTGCATACTTGTCATGGGAATGAGTCTGACATTAGAAGATAGGGGTACGAAGGAGAGGGCAGAGTCCTAGCTACGACGAGGGTGTACACACAAATGTATGAGTTCTGGCCCCTCTCGTGGAGGTAACAACTCTACGTCTCAATGCTCGGGAGCTCTTGTCGCGTGGAATGATTGTGTTATAGGGGTGCGAACCATTGTGCCAGAGGGGAGGGGTGGCTTATATAGAGTACGTTGCCCCTCATAAGTGTCAGGCAACCAAGGGTTCGATCGTGGGGATAAAGACGTACGTTACTGGTAACGTATACAATAAATCCTACTAATGGCGACTGGCCAAACGCCTGCCTGTTGGCCTACCTGGGGTGCCTACTAGTCTTCTATTGTCGACTAGCCATTAGCTTCTTCTGAATGAAATGAGACTATCGAGTGGAGGAAGGAACTTCCGAGTGGATTAATTGCTGAGTGACTTATATGCCTTGATGACTTCAGTCGGCAACTCTCTTGCAACCTTTAAGTCCTCCAATATAGTGTCCTTAGGTAGGGTATGTAGGTCAGGCCTAAGACCCTACCCTTGGTACATATCCTTTTCATTAGCCTCCAAATGGATTGGGGTTTGAGTGAAAAAGGGATCGATGCTGGTTCTGATAAGGCACCAAAATTCTGAATGCACTTCGACGCTTCAAAGGAATCTGCGTTGACTAGAATCTTTATCATTCGCCCTGCTCGATTCAGCCTTGATAAGCGTCCGAGTGAATTCTAGTGCTAACTCAAATCCGAGTGACTTAAGAGGATCTTTGGATGCGACGGGTCACTCCGTCAGAGCCGGATCTCACATGATTCAAAAATTTGGGAAGCGCGCGCTGTGCGAAGATGACGCCACGACTGGAGCAAGTGGGGGCACGACGCCTCAATTTCCATGCCACCCATCACGCCACGCACCGTGTGACGTCTGCGGTCGAGATGCGTGGGAATCTGACGGGCCCACAGGTCAGCGACCCACTCGGACGCATATATATAAATAGACTATGGTGGCTGGCACAGTACTTCTCCCCAAATCTTCTCCTTTCCTCCGCTTCCTCTGCTCCGCGCGTGTCTCCCAGCTCCGCCTCGATGACCGCCGCCGCAATGGTGAAGGGCAAGACCGAAAAGCTCGAGCATGCCAAGAGGGGAGCCGCCAAGAGGGGAGCCGCCAAGGGCAAGAAACCGTTCAATGCTCGATTCATGGCACCGGCTGATTGGATCCAGGGAGACTTCCTCCCGTCAACGGTCACGGCAAGGGATGTTGAGAACCTAGTCGTAGATGGCCTCGTAGACGACGTTGCATGGAGGCTGCCGGAGGGGGAGGTCGAGCCGGAGCCGTGCGAGGGGGAGCGGGTCCTTCTCCTCACGCACGTCGAGCGAGGTTTTTCTATGCCTGCTCACCCTTTCTTCCGAGGGTTTCTGAACTTCTTCGGAGCACAACTCCATCATTTTCCTCCGAATGTTATTTCATATCTCGCCACTTTCATCACTGTATGCGAGTGTTTCTCGGGTTGTCATTCGCATTAGGGATTGTTCAAGCATATCTTTACTGTTCGATCCCAGTCGGTCAAAAAGGCCAACCTAGAGGATGATAGGACCCATGTCATCCAGTAATGTGGTGGCTTGGGGATCCAAAAGGGGGCTAGGGGTTCCTTTCCATCTATGATGTTTCTTGAGTCAGTTAGGGGTTGGCAGTCGACTTGGTTCTAATGTAAAGACGTTGCATCTCCGAATATGTCGACTGGCCTTTCCCCCTTCACCCCAGATCGACCCACCACCCCCAAATCACTGACGGTCTTAGAAGGGCAGAAGGTCCAGGTGGGGATCTTTGTTGATGTTGTAGTCATTCTGGTCATGGCGGAGTGACTGGCATGGATCCGCTGGAGACATTCCTCAGTCGATGCATATAGCATCTTCAAGCAAGGGACCATGCCATGTGGCACTACTCAGGTCCCGAGGACACCACTCGGACGCACCCAGAGGAAGTCTCGGAGGAAATTGTTGCACGGTGGCTTCGGAGCATCACCGGAGCCTGCAACAATCCTTTGGGAGCCAAGCAGATCAAGCCCATCTCTGCTGAGAACCCACCACCAAATCTGGAAAGTTTCATCTTTGTCGAATGCTTCGATGTTTCGTAGAGTGATAGGTAGTATCAGTCGACTGACTTCACTATTTGAATCTTGCAGGAGCTGACGAACATGCACCCGCCGGTACCGAATGCAAATCAGTCCGAAGACAGAGGGGAGAGAGAGGACGGCAGCGTAGACTTTGATTATGTAGATGATAGCAAAGACGACTATGAGGAGTCGGGCGAGAACGAAGAACAAGTCGAGTCTCCTCCACACACCAAGCACCACTTGAAGCAGTGCCAGGACCCTGCAACTGATCCAAGCAAGACCTTGGCGTCGAGTAGCAGGAACCCGAAACATGACAGAGCCCCGATAGTCGAGTCGAGTGAGCGGGCCGCAAAACATCCCAAGCCTGATGTGTCGAAGCCTTGGTAAGCTTTGCCCCGTATGAAGATTGTCATATATGTTGCCTCAACGTGATTGTTTGTTTCTTTTTTCATTTGTTGTTGTGAAACTTCAAACCTTTGCTGACCGAGTGGGATCTGTTCACCAGAACTGCTACCTCAGTGATGTCACCTCAACGGGACGAAGGAGAGCCCATTGATGTAGATACTTCAGACGCATCTACCTCTCATCACGGTATAACAAGTTCTCACTCTTCTCTTTTTCTTGGAAATAATTCACCGACTGAATAAACATGTTGTCGACTAGAAATTTGCAGAAATCATCCAGCTAGAGGACGAGGATGAACCATCAAGGGTACGTGCTCGAAGAACTCCAGCGGGGCAGGCGCCTCGCAGGTCGACTGATGTAGCGTCCCTATGGCTTGGCGATTCGTCCCGAGTCAGAGCTGAACTTGCAACTCCTTTGTCAAGTGCCCCACCAGCTACATCGATCATTGTGGCTTTCGTGCCAATCGGACAACCTCCAGCAACTTCGGCTGCACCAACCATAGCATCAACTCCTCTGACGTCTGCATTCCCTCTGTTCCGCGTCCCTGAAGACCAGACTGGAGCTGTCAAGGAGGCTATGATCCAGGCTGAGGAGATGATGCAGAGCACAAAGGAAGCATGCGAAGCCAGCAAGGCAGCCTATGACGTTAGCTCGGCGCTCCACCTCAATGTCCGAGTAAGTGCGATTGTAAGTTTATTTCCGATTGACTTCCTGTCTTTGTTGATTGCACACCCAGCGGGTGTTTTCCTTCTGAAGAAAATTTTGCTTCTTTTCCTCTCGAGTAGATCAAGTCTTAGTTGAGTGGTTTCTGATCCAGTGGGGGCACGCTGAGTGCACCCACTGGGTGTAGTGCCCGAGACCGCTGTCGAGTGCTTGCATCGGCATGGGTCTTAGATTTATTTTAAAATCGCTCGGCAGGTCGAGTGATAGCATGTCCAGTGGGGGCACGCTGAGTGCACCAACTAAGTGTAGTCCTCGAGACTGCGTCGAGTGCTTGCATCAGCGGGGGTCTGATAGAGACGATGTCTGCATGCTTGTGCATTTTGTTTTTTTGTATGCTCGTCACTCGATAGGTCGAGTGGTAGCAGGTCCAGTGGGGCCACGCTGAGTGCACCCACTGGGTGTTGTCTCCGAGACCGCCGTCGAGTGCTTGCCTTGGCGGGGGTCTAATAGAGACAATTTTTTTCTCGCGCAAGTCATACCTGGCCGAGTGGTTTCGAATCTAGCGGGGGCACGCTGAGTGCACCCACCGGGTGTAGTCCTCGAGACTACTATTGAGCATTGACGATGAGCAGTAGTCTTAAGAACTTGGACTCGTGGTCCTCTTCTGTACGAGGAGTATGTTTGTGACTCGGCTCGTCGAGTCAACCCTTAACCCTAGGAACGGAAACATCTGAACCCTCTCTGTAGGTTTCATGGACATCATTTCCATCAACCATGATATGCCACTGGTTTCATGGACATCATTTCCATCAACCATGATATGACGCTAGTTTCATGGACATCATTTCCATCAACCATGATATGACACTTGTCAGGGGTGCGGGGTGGGGCGGCGGGCCGCCCATCCGTCGACTGTATTAGTTCCTTTCCACTCGTAAGTAGAGAAGTTATAATGTGTAGACTAAAATACTTCTTTGTTGATTTCAGAAAGCTTGTGAACTTGGCACGTAGTACAAAGACCTAGAGAAGGAGAAGAACTAGCTACAATTCGATCTGGAAGTCTCCAAGAACAACCTGGGCTGGGCGCAGACTGAACTGAAGACTTTAGGAGGTAATCCTTAGTGACCAACTGCACTGTTGCTTTTTTCTTCCATCCTTTGAACCGAGTGATCTCACTCGAACAGACATGCGGGATGATAATCATCGACTCCAAGAGCAACTCAACAATGTTATTTCTTTATATACCATGAAGAAAGTGCTGGAGGACATGGACAAGGCGCTCACTAAGGCCCAAAAGGTGGCGAGGGAGAAGATTGAAGCTGCCGAGAAGAAGCTTGCCACAACTAAGAAGCTAGAAGAAGAAAACTCCAAACTGAAGCAGGAACAGGCCGACTGGACCAAGAAGGCAGAACAACTAACAAGGAGGTGTGATGCTCTGGAGAAGCATTTGGGAGATTACGCGAAGAAAATGTTCAGCATGCTCGACGGTAACTTTCCTTGTCGAGTGAAGTTCTTTAAATCCCATAGGCAGTAATGTGACCATCTTTCTATTCCTTTCTCTGTAGAGTTCTGTCAGGACTTTGAAAAGGAGACCAAAGAGATTGAACCAAATCTAGATCCAACCAAGTCACCCGTTGGCGATGCTGTGGCCATGAACATGTTCCGCCTCAACGTTCGTCTCCACAGCATTCAAGAATACATCATTCGACTGAAGGCTGCACTAGAAAGATTGACAAGGAACTGTAGCCCGAAGACACCCTCCAGACTGACCTTGAATCAATGATCACTGCGGAAGAGTGCAAGCATGGAAGAAGTTTGCTGCTCGCTGCGGAGCCAACATGGCGCTTTCACTCGTTAGAGTCCATTTCAGGGAGGCAAGGGAGGACAAGCTGAAGGCTCTCCAAGTGATCAACATAAAGAAGCTTCAATTCGAGGATTTCATGGAGACTTTTATTGAAGCAGCCACTCGGATTGCAGACGGGATTGACTTGTACACCTTCGTCGAGCCTGCGAGTCCCACAGGTGCTTGATAAATTTTTTGGTTGCTGTTAAAACTTTTATTTGCCTCGGTATGTGGATCAGAGTTGTATCTGTTTTAAAACTTCATTCAGGCCTTAGGCCTGAGTATTTACGATTGCGCTAAGACAAATCTTATACGTGTTTAGGAATTATGCTTCTATCCGCATTTGCTTTCAATCTTTTGCTTGACTAAATGTGTTTGTTCCGAATGGAATAGACGGCTATCACCCAGGAGAGTTTTTAACTTAGGCGAAAGCTGGTTCGTGGCTAAGCCCCCCAGTGAGAGGATCTCTCACCACTCGGAGAGGTTTGGACTTAGACGAAGACCGGTTCTTAGCTAAGTTTCTGACTGAATAGGATGTAATCCACTCAGGAGGGTTTTTAACTTAGGCGAAAGATGGTTCATAGCTAAGCCCCTGAGTGAGAGAATCGCTTGCCACTCGGAGAGGTTTTGACTTAGACGAAGACAGGTTCATAGCTAAGTTTCCGAGTGAATAGGATGTAATCCACTCGGGAGGGTTTTTAACTTAGGCGAAATCTGGTTCACAGCTAAGCTCCCGAGTGAGAGAATCGCTCGCCACTCGAAGAGGTTTGGACTTAGACGAAGGCCGGTTCGTAGCTAAGTTTCCGAGTGAATAGGATGTAATCCACTCAGGAGGGTTATGAACTTAGGAGGAAGCTGGTTCACAGCTAAGCCCTCGAGTGAGAGAATTGCTCACCACTTGGAGAGGTTTTGAACTTGGGCGAAGATTGGTTCACAACCAAGTTTCCGAGTGAATGGACTGCTATCCACTCGGAAAGTTTTTTAACTTAGGCGAAAGCTGGTTCGTAGCTAAGCCCCCGAGTGAGAGAATCGCTCACCACTCGGAGAGGTTTTGAACTTGAGCGAAGACTGGTTCGTAGCCAAGTTTCCGAGTGAATGGACTGCTATCCACTTGGAAAGGTTTTTAACTTAGGCGAAAGCTGGTTCATAGCTAAGCCCCCGAGTGAGAGAATCACTCACCACTCAGAGAGATTTTCAACTTGGGCAAAGACTGGTTGGCAGCCAAGCTTCCGAGTTAATGGACTGCTATCCACTCGGGGAGGATTTTAACTTATGCGAAAACTGGTTCGCAGCTAAGCCCCAGAGTGAGAGGATTGCTTGCCACTCGGAGAGCTTTTCTAAATGTGAGATTATGCAATCGGAATCGACAATAGACCGAAGAAGTCATAACTTTGATAAAATACATCATATGGAGTACTCCTATTCCATCAAACCAACTTAGTCTTCACGTATAAAAATGTTGGAGTAGATCTGCGTTCCAAGCCCGCGCCTCGTCAATATGCTTCTTTGGGTTGTAGAGATGATAAGCTCCGTTCTTCAGTACCTTGGTGACGATGAAGGGACCTTCCCATGCTGGTGCAAGCTTGTGAGGTCGCTGTTAATCCACTCAAAGCACGAGATCACCTTCATGAAACGACCGGCTCTTAAAATGTTTGGCATGAAAGCGACGCGGGTCTTGCTGATACACAGTCGACCGGATCAGGGCCATCTCGCGCTCCTCTTCCAGAAGATCCACTCCATCCTGTCGTGCTTGTTCCGCTTCAGCCTCGGAGTAAAGATCCACACAAGGGGAATTGTGAAGGATATCACTCGGCAAAATGGCTTTAGCTCCATACACTAGGAAGAACGGAGTGCATCCATTTGACCAATTAGGAGTTGTTCTCAAACCCCACTGAATAGACGACAGTTCAGTAACCCAGGCTCCAGCTGCGTGATCTAGGTCTCGCATGAGTCTAGGCTTCAGTCCTTGAAGGATAAGGCCGTTGGCTCGCTCAGCTTGACCATTAGTTTGAGGATGTGCAATGGATACATAATACACCCGAGTGCCTTGGGAAAATCAAAAGTGTCTGAACTCTTCCAAGTAAAAGTTTGAGCCATTGTCTGTTATGATGCTGTGTGGAACTCCATATCGGACGATTATCTCTTTCATAAATTTGATCGAAGTGCGCGAGTTCAGCTTCTTTATATGCTTGGCCTCAATCGACATAGTGAACTTGTCGACTGCAACAAGCAAGTGAGTAAATCTACTCTGGCCTGTCTGAAAGGGACCAACCATATCCAAACCCCAGACAACAAACAACCAGACAAGCGGAATAGTCTTCAAGGCGGATGTAGGGTTATGTGATAAGTTTGAATAGAACTGGCACCCTTCGCAGTGATCAACAATATCCTTGGCCATCTCGTTAGCACATGGCCATAAGAAACCTGCTCGGTACACTTTGGCAAAAATCGTCCGGGAGGATGCACGATGACCGCGAGTTGCCGAGTGAATCTCCTCTAGAATCATTCGACCTTCTTCAGGAGAGATACACCGCTATGTCACACCAGTTATACTTTCTCTGTAAAGTTGATCAACTATCATAGTGAAAGCCTTGGATCTGCGGACAATCTGTTGAGCCCCGATTTCATCCTCTGGGAGTTCTTGCCTCAGGATATACGCAATATATGGCACTTTCCAATCGGACGTGATGACCAAAATCTCCATGACAAGATCTATGACCGCTGGGACATCAACTTTAGTCGGATTAGAGGCACTTATAGCTTGAAGGGGCTCTTTAGTGAAGGGATCCTCCTGCATCGAAGGAGAATGTAGGTGTTCCAGAAACACATTGCTAGGGACAGCCTTCCGAGTGGATCCAATCTTTGCTAGCTCATCACCTGCTTGATTCTTCACTCGGGGAAGATGGTGAAGTTCCAAACCTTCAAACTTCTTCTCAAGCTTTCTTACTGCATTGCAATATCCACTCATGGTGGGGTTCTTGACATCCCATTATTTCATCACCCGATTGACCACCAAATGAGAGTCGTCGTAGACCATCAAGCGCTTGACGCCGAGTGAGATGGCCATACGCAACCCATACATGAGTGCTTTGTATTCTGCTTCGTTGTTGGAGAAATCGAAGTGAATCTGCAGGACATAACTGAGTTTATCGCCTTTTGGGGATACCATAACTACACCAGCACCAGACCCATTCAACATTTTCGAGCCATCAAAGAGCATGGTCCAGTGTGCCGAGTGGATTGGGATTGGCTGCTGCTGTTCAACCCACTCGTCCGAGAAATCAACGAGTGCCTGAGACTTGATCGCCTTTTTGGCTTTAAACATGATGTCAAAGTAGAGGAGCTCAATAGCCCATTTGTCCACTCGACTAGTCGCATCTCTATTGTTGAGAATCTCAGATAATGGAACATCACTAACGATTGAAATTGAGTGATCTTGAAAATAGTGTGCCACCTTCTTTGCTAACAGATAAATACCATAGATAAGCTTCTGGTAATGCGGGTACCTTTGCTTCGAAGGGGTCAACACTTTAGAAATGTAGTACACTGGACGTTGGAACTTGTATGCCTTGCCTTCCTCTTCCCTCTTGAAGTGAGAACTGTACTAACGACCTGATTAGTAGCCGCGATGTACAGGAGCAAGGGCTCTTTGCTATGAGGAGCAGCAAGCACCGCCTGGCTGGAAAGCAGGGCTTTGAGCTCGACAAACGCTGCTTCAGCTTCTGGAGTCCACTCGAACATATCGAACTTCTTCATCAATCGATACAAAGGCAATGCCTTCTCACCGAGACGAGAAAAAGTCGACTCAATGCCGCCAGGCAACCCGTGAGCTTCTGGACATCGTGCCCTCGCGCATGACTTTTCATTCGGCTAATGGCACTGATCTTCTCGGGATTGACGTTGATTCCTCGTTCAGAAATGAGAAAACCGAGTAACTTGCCTCCGGGAACACCAAAAGTGCACTTGGATGGATTTAACTTGATATCGTACCTTCTTAGATTGGCGAATATCTCAGCCAAGTCAGTCAGCAGGGCGGAACCTTTGCAAGACTTGACGACGATATCATCCATGTAAGCTTCGACATTCCAATGAATCTGCTCGAGTAAGCATTTTTGAATCTTGCGCATGAAAGTAGCACCAACATTCTTCAAACCAAAAGGCATGGTGATATGGTAGAAACACCCGAATGGGGTGGTGAAGGTTATTTTTATTTCATCCGGACCAAACAGACGGATCTAATGGTAGCGGAGTATGCATCTAAAAACGATAAAATCTCACAACCCGCAGTCAAGTCAACAATCTGATCGATGCGAGGGAGCGGAAAATGATCTTTCGAGCAGACCCGATTGATATGTTTGAAGTCAATGCACATACGGAGTGACTTGTCCTTCTTGGGAACCATAACTATGTTCGAGAGCCACTCGGAGTGGTAAATCTCGCGTATGAACTTAGCCGCCAGAAGGTGAGCAACCTCCTCGTCAATTGCCTTCCGCTTCTCACCTGCTGACCGATGCAAATGGTCTTTCACCGGCTTGGCCTTCGGATCAACTCTCAGTCGGTGCTCAGCCAGTTCCCTGGGTACACCTAACTTATCAGCAGGCTTCCATGCAAATATGTCCCTGATCTCACGGAGGAACTGGATGAGCTCAGCTTCCTATTTGCTGTCGAGTGTTGATGAGATGTTGGTCGGGGCAGCGTTGGGATCTGTCGGGTGGATAGGTACTTTCTTCACTTTGCTTGCCGACTGAAAAGCGGACTCTGAAGCAGGATTCTCGGCACACAATAGGTTGCCAGGATCATCAGTCTTCTTGTACACTTCTAATTCAACCATAGCCATCTATTGGTCGGCGATTTTGGAGCCCTACTAGAGGCACTCCTCGGCTCTTTGTCGATTGCCTGTGACCGTAATCACGCCTTTAGGTCCAAGCATCTTTAACTTGAGATACACGTAACATGGACATGCCATGAAATGAGCATAAGCCAGATGATCAAGGATAGCGTGGTATGCACTCTGGAAGTCCACCACTTTGAACGTCAGCATCTCCTTGCGAAAATGTTTGTCGTCACTGATTCTGACATCCATGCAATTTGGCCGAGTGACCTGGCCTTCTTCCCAGGGATGACTCCGTGGAACTGCATATTGCTCTCACTGAGTCGAGACATCGGAATGCCTGTTCCCTTGAGGGTATCCGCATACAGAATGTTCAGACCACTCCCACCATCCATGAGGACCTTGCGGAGTCAAGTGCCCCCCCACAATAGGATCCACCACCAGAGCTTGCCGACCAGGGGTAGCAACATGGGCAGGGTGATCTGATTGGTCAAACATGATAGCAGTCTAAGACTACTTGAGGTATGTGGGGGTCACAGGAACGGCCATGTTTACTTCTCTGTTGATAACTTTCAATCTACTCTTGCTATCGACATCAGCAAAAATTATCAGGGTGGCATTGATATCAGGAAAATTTTCTTTATCTTCATCATCCTCTTTTTCATGAGTTTTGTCACTTGACTGACCCTCCTTAAACTGCTAGATCAGTAGGAGGCATTGTCGAGTGGTATGCTTAGGCAATATAAAATTGCTCTGTTCATCTTTCTTCGTGTGGATTGCACATAGTAAATCCATAACATCAGTTCCTGATTGATTCTTTGCTTTCTTGGGGGTGAATTGTCCTTTGGACTTCCCCTCATTTTTCCCTTGCACTACCAGAGCGGCTGCCTCTACATGAGCAGGACCATCATCCTTGTGCTTCTATTTCCGACTAGAATTGCCGCTGGCATCATGGTCGACTGCTTTTCCTTTGGCGCTATGGAGGCAGTCTTCCTCTTTGCCATTGGCATACCTAGTGGCTATTTTCATCATCTTGCTCAGAGAAATGTCACATGTCCGCCCAAACTTCAAGTAAAGCTCTCTGTACTTCACACCAGCCTTGAAAGCGCCAGACACCTTGATGCTCGAAGACGTTGTGATGCAAGGTCGACCATCGTTGAATGTAATCTTTCAAGGACTCGTTGGGTTTCTAGACACAATGTTGCAAATCGATCAAACTAGTCGCGCTCTTGCAAGTGCCCTTGAAGGTTCTGATGAACACTCGGGAAAAATCCTCCCAGCAGTAGATGCTAGAAGGAGCCAAACGATTCAACCATGCCCGGGCCGAACCGTCCAACATCAAGGACATATGCTTCATGGCAATGTTGTCATTTCCTCCTCCAATATGCGTGGCCACTCAATAATCATTTAACCACGTTTATGGCTTTGACTCACCAGAGAAGTTGCTTATCCCATCCACCGACCTAAAGTTGGGGGGGGATCTCTACAGAACAAACGGCTCCGCTAAAACACTCGGGGCCAAAAATAACTGCACTGCTTCCACTCGGGTAATCTCTGTCATGACCATCTTTGTGGGCTTTGCCTCTGTCGATCCGCTTCTGAGCGGGGTAATCCCTCGCATCAAACCCTGGGTTCCGCTCATCACCGAACTGGCACCTTTCGTCATGGTGTCGGGGCACATACGAACCACTCCATGGAGGAGTAGGCACTCGACGGTGGTCATCACGGTGAAACTGGTCTCGCCCCTGGCCTTGATACTGATCATCACGATGACCTCCGCCTTTGCGATGCAAAGTTGACCCTGGACTGTGTGCCGAGTGAACAGAGTCGGCCTTTGGTGAGTTGTTGTGCAATCTATTGCGCGACTGAGAAACAACTGAGTTCTGGCGTTGCACTACATCTAGCAACGCTCGAATCTGCAACAAACCTCTACCAGCCTCTGGACGTGACGGCTAAATGGAATCTGCAATCCTAGCCGCTACTGCAACATTTAAAACTGGAGAGCGGTATACATCAACGTTGTTCTGAGAACCACTTGGAAATAGCTATCGCTGACGTCGACTGGGAAGTGGTGGAAGCTGGCGAGCGCGCTTGTCGAGTTCTTTCTGGATCTCTTCCAGCCGAATGCGCACGGCCTCCAAGGCCCGAGCCTCATCAGTCACACCAATGATGGGGTATGGATGATCTCCTCATCCTCGTGCGGCTGGTCATTCGATGCTCAACTAGCCTCAAGCCTGCCGCGGCCTAAGCTAGGCGGCGGGCTCTAATGTGAGCCAACCATAAGAACCTCTACCGCAGGATCGCAGCTCTCACACTCGGAGGGAACGTCAGACTGATCTGACGCCGAGTTGAAGACGCCATGAAGTGACTCGGTGGGATCAATTGTCGCAATCTGCGAGGACAAAGTTTGGCGAGCCGTCACATGCCTCACCCATCGTTGCAGCCACGAACGGCCGGATTGCTTGCAGCGACAAACATCAGGGAGGGCCGACAGATACGGAGTTGAGGGCTGCCGTAGAAGTATGCCGCAGGAGCTCACATGGAAGTGCGCCGCCCCATGGATTGGGAGTGACTCAACATCTAGAGGCGCCTCCTGGAGCCATGCCGAATCGTCAGCGATGAAGGTGAGCGCTCTGAGATGGATCTCGTGGCCTAGGAACAATCCACTGCCGGAAGACATGACAGAGGGGAAAAAATGCAACCTCGCCGGAAGTCGCTAAGACGCCTACCCCATGGTGGGCGCCAACTATCATGGGAACGAGTGTGATAGTAGAAGATAGGTGTACAAAGGAGAGGGCAGAGTCCTAGCTACGATGAGGGTGTACACACAGATGTATGAGTTCAGGCCCCTCTCGTGGAGGTAACATCCCTACGTCTCAATGCTCGGGAGCTCTTGTCATGTGGAATGTATGTGTCACAGGTGGTGCGAACCCTTGTGCCAGAGGGGAGGGGTGGCTTATATTGAGTATGCTGCCCCACATAAGTGTGAGGCAACCAAGGGTTCGATCATGGGGATAAATACGTACGTTACTGGTAACGTATACAATAAATGCTACTAATGGCGACTGGCCGAACGCCTGCCTGTTGGCCTCCCTGAGGTGCCTTCTGGTCTTCTGTTGTCGACTGGCCATTAGATTCTTTTGAATGAAATGAGACTGTCGAGTGGAGGAAGGAACTTCCGAGTGGATTAATTGCCGAGTGACTAATACGCCTTGATGAGTTCAGTTGGCAACTCTCTTGCAACCTTTAAGCCCTCAAATATAGTGTCCTTAGGTAGGGTATGTAGGTCAGGCCTAGGACCCTACCCTAGGTACATATTCTCGTCAATACTCCCATTGGACAATGTACTTTGATCGATCCAAAACCTTGGCCGGACTGGGGTTGGAGTTACCCTCAAATCCCCCACAGGCAACAACATGCGACATGTGTTGCAAATCATGTATGCCGACTCCAACAATGCAGCCGAATACGAAGCCCTTTTGCATGGTCTTCGGATGGCAGTATCAATGGGCATATGTTGGCTGGAGGTACGGGAAGAGTCCAACTTGGCCATCTCCCAAATCAATGGCGAACTCGATTCCAAAACCCCGAAGATGGCGGCGTACAGGAACGCCGTCTTAAAAATATCCGGACGGTTCGAAGGGCTGGAATTTCACCATGTCGCTCGCGAATACAACCAAGCCGCGACGTACTGGCCCACATGGGGGCTAAGCACGACCCTGTCCCAAGAAACACCTTCTTGGAGCAGCTCTTTAAGCCATCAGTGGTGTGGCCGGATGATCACAAGGGTGCCGGTCTAGATACGGCGGAAGAAGTTTCCCCCCTATAAACGAACCAGACGATCAAATCATCGGCGGACCCATAACGGATGAAACGCCTTCGGCCCATGAATTCATGGCGGTAATCACACCATGGACAGAGCCCTTCCTCGCCTACCTTCTTCACGAGGAACTCCCCGACGACCAAATAGAGGTGCGCCACATAGTTTGGCGATCCAAGACCTACAAATTACACGAGGGTGAGTTATACAAGAAAAGCACCACCGGAATATTACAGCAGTGCATATCTGAGGATGAAGGACGGGAGCTCCTTGACAAAGTCCAAGAAGGCATGGGCGGCCACCACACCGCGGCAAGAGCCTTAGTTAGAAAGGCCTTCCGAGATGGCTTCTTTTGGCCCATAGCTCGGACGGACTCCCAGTCACTTGTCAAGCACTTCGTGGGTTGTCAACCTTTTGCAAATCAAAGTCACATGCCCCCAACATCCCTTCGGACTATGTCGATCACCTAGCCTTTCGCGGTCTGGGGGCTAGACATGGTAGGACCACTTAAAGGGGGGACCAAGAAGAATAAATATTTATTGGTCATGGTTGATAAGTTCACCAAATGGATAGAGGCAAAACCAGTTAAATCGGCCAAGTCCCGACCAGTAATCGACTTTATATCCGGCGTGGTACACCATTATGGTGTACCACCCAGAATAATAACGAACACTAGATCCAACTTCATGGCCCAAGAGGTCAGAGACTAGTGCACAAAAATGGGCATCAAGCTCGATTACGCATTAGCGTATCATCCGCAGACCAATGGACAAGTCGAGCGAGAAAATGGTCTCATCATGAGCGACATTAAGCCACATTTGGTACGATCTCTTCACGAGTCCGACTGTCATTGGGTGGTGGAACTTGACTCCGTTTTATGGGGCCTAAACACCACCCCAAAAAAATCAACAGGATACACACCGTTCTTCATGGTCTATGGGGCAGAAGCAGCCCTCCCCTGTGATATCATTCATGGCGCACCAAGGGTGCGCATGTACGAGGAAAAGGAAGCCGATTTAGAAGGAGAGTGGGATATAGGTCGGGCCCGCTCTGTGTTTTACCAACAACAGGCCCGATGTTACCAGAGTAGGGAGGTCAAGGCAAAAGTGTACAATGTAGGCGAACTCGTCTTACGGCTCCCGGAGAAGCAAAAGCATAAACTCAAACCCAAATGGGAGGGCCCCCTCATAATCGATGAAGTAATCGCAGGAGGAGCCTACCATCTTCTGAACCCGTTGGACAATCGCCTTGAACCAAACCCATGGAATGCAGCTCGTCTTTGGAGCCTCTACGGATAAACCGGTGTCGCCACACTTTTTCCCTTTTCTGTTTTCACTATTCTTTCTCTTTTTCTTCCCCTCCCACTCTACTGTTTGGAAGGATAGAATATTTTCTTCTTCTTTTAATGTTCGGTTCAACCGATCTTGTACTAAGAATCATGGCTTACACCTTTGGGTGTCAAATCCAAACACAATACCTGGGGGCTTCTTCTCGAACTAAGACTTATTTTGTAGACACATTTATGCTTTTGCTTTTATATTATAAAGATTTACCCACACTTATTGTGTAGTCACGTTACCTTTGTCATGTTCAAGCCATCATATGCATCAATTCTAACTAAGACTTTGCCAATTTGGGTTGCCTCGCTCCTATGTTTACCCTCTACGTTCTCGATTGTGCGGGTAAAGGGTAAAGGGAGCACCTCTGCGATTTTTACGACCGGGTCATCCGGACACGTACCTTAGATGGGTGAAGCCAAAAGTGTTGGGGAACGTTGCATGGGAAACAAAAAATTTCCTACGCGCACGCAAGATCTATCCATGGTGATGAGAATTTACGAGAGGGAGAGTGGATCTACATACCCTTGTAGATTGCTAAGCGGGAAGCGTTAAGAAACACAGTTGATGTAGTCGAACATTTTCACGATCCAAATCGCCGAGCATCCCGCGATCCCATCACGATCTGTCTTGTAATCTCATCACGATCCTTCTTGCAATCTCATCACGATCCGTCCCGCGATCTCATCACGAATCGTTTCACGATCTTGATCACGGTGCTTCCGATCTAGCACTGAACGGACGACACCTCCGCGTTCAGCACACATTCAACTCGACGACGATCTCCATCTTCTTGATCCAGAAAGAGGGAGCTGAGAGGTAGATGAGTTCTCCGGCAGTGCGACGGTGTTGCGGCGACGCTGGTGGAGCTATTCCAGCAGGGCTTCGCCTAAGCACCGCTAAAAACTGATCTAGAGGAGAAACTACGATCTAGAGGAGAGGCAGCACGTGGCTATTTTTCTGTGTCTCAAAACCCTCAAAACCTCTAATATATATAGGAGGAGAGAGGGAGGAGGCTGGCGCACAAAGGCCAACCCTTTGGCCTCTTGCGGAAGGAGGAGAGGAGGAATCCTCCTCCAATCCTAGTAGGACTAGGACTCCTTCCTTATTTAGCCTTTTTGCCTTTTCCCACCTTTTTCTCTTTGGGCTTTTCTTCCCAGCCGCATGGGCCCTTTGTGGGACTTCCACTAGCCCACTAAGGGCTGGTATTCATCCTCCCACAGCCCATGTAGCCTCTTGGGTCGAAATACCCCTCCCGATGGTCCCCGGTACACTACCGGCACTCCCGGTACACTACCAATGAGCCTGAAACTTTTCCAGCAACCGAAAAAGGACTTCCTATATATCAATATTTACCATCGGACCATTCCGGAGATCCTCGTGACATCTGGGATATCATCCGGGACTCCGAACAACCTTCGGTCACCACCATACATAACTCTACACTACCGAAACGTCACCGAACCTTAAGTGTGCAGACCCTGCGGGTTCGAGAACTATGTAGACATGAACAAGACACCTCTACGGTCAATAACCAATAGCGGGACCTGGATTCCAGTATTGGTTCCTACATATTCTACGAAGATCTTAATCGGTCGAACCTTTGTGTCAAGGATTCAGTTAATCCCGTAAGATGTTCCCTTTGTTCTTCGGCATGTTACTTGCCCGAGATTCGATCATCGGTATCTCCATACCTAGTTCAACCTCGTTACCGGCAAGTCTCTTTACTCGTTTCGTAATACAAGATCTCGTGACTAACACTTAGTCACATTGCTTGCAAGGCTTGTTGTGATGTTGTATTACCGAGTGGGCCCTGAGATACCTCTCCGTCACACGGAGTATCAAATCCCAGTCTTGATCCATGCCAACCCAATAGACACCCTCGGAGGCACCTGTAGAGTACCTTTATAATCACCCAGTTACGTTACGACGTTTGATACACACAAGGCACTCCTCCAGTGTCGGTGAGTTGCATGATCTCATGGTCATAGGAACAGATACTTGACATGTAGAAAACAGTAGAAATAAACTAAGACGATCATATGCTACGTTTGTAGTATGGGTCTTGTCCATCACACCATTCTCCTAATGATGTGATCCCATTATCAAATGACATGTCATGTCCATGGCTAGGAAACCTTAACCATCTTTGATCAACGAGCTAGTCTATTAGAGGCATACTAGGGACATGGTTTTGTCTATGTATCCACACATGCATCTAAGTCTCCGATCAATACAATTATAGCATGGATAATAAACGATTATCATGAACAAGGAAATATAATAATAACTAATTTATTATTAACTCCAGGAGATATTTCCAACAGTCTCCCACTTGCACTAGAGTCAATAATCTAGTTCACATCACCATGTGATTCACATTGTTATGAATCGAACACCCAATGAGTTCTGGGGCTCGATCATGCTTTGCATGTGATAGAGGTCTTATAGTCAACGGGTCTGCGACATTCAGATCCGTGTGTACTTTGCAAATCTCTATATCAAACTATAAACACTGGTACTACACTCCACTTGGTACTATTCCAAATGGTTGCTCCACTATACGTATCCATATTGCTACTACGAGTCATCAGGATTGGTGTTAAAGCTTGCATCGACGTAACTCTGTATGACGAACTCTTTATCACCTCCATAATCGATAAACATCTCCTTGGTCCTTTGGTTACTAAGGACAATTTTGACCGCTGTCCAGTGATCCACTCCTGGATCACTCTTGTACCCCTTGACATACTCATGGCAAGGGACACACCAGGTGAGGTACACAACATGGCATAATATAGAGCCTATGGCTAAGGCATAGGGGACACCGTTCGTCCTTTCTCTTTCTTCTGCCGTGGTCGAGCTTTGAGTCTTACTCAACTTCACACCTTACAAATCAGGCAAGAACTCTTTCTCTGACTGATCCATTTTGAACTCTTTCAAAAACTTGTCAAGATATGTACTCATTGAAAGTCTCATCAAGTATATTGATCTATCTCTATAGATCTTGATGCTCAACAATTAGGTAGCTTTATCCAGGTCTTCCTTTGAAAAACTCTTTTCAAACAACCCTTCATGCTTTCCAGAAATTCTATACCATTTCCGATCAACAATATGTCAACCACATATGCTTATCAGAAACTCTATAGTGCTCCCACTCACTTTATTGTAAATACAAGTTTCTCATAAACTTTGTATAGACTCAAAAACTTTGATCACCTCATCAAAGTGTATATTCCAACTCCGAGATGCTTGCTTCAGTCCATAGAAGTATTACTGAAGCTTGCACACCTTTTAGCATCCTTAGGACTGACAAAACCTTTTGGTTGTATCACATACAACCTTTCCTCAAGTAAACCGTTAAGGAAACGATGTTTTGACATCCATCTGCCAGATTTCATAATTGAAAAATGCAGCAACTGCTAACATAACCCCAACTGACTTTAGCATCGCTATGAATGAGAAAGTCTCATCACAATCGACTCCTTGAACTTGTCATAAACTTCTTTGCAACAAGTCGAGCTTTACAAATGGTGATATTTACCATCAGCGTCTGTCTTCATTTTAAAGATCCATTTGTACTCAACGACCTGCCGTCCAACGAGAAAGTCTACCGAAGTCTATACTTGGTTTTCATACATGGATCCTATCTCGGATTTCATGGCCTCTAACCATTTGTTGGAATCCGGGCCCATCATCTCTTCTCCATAGTTCATAGGTTCATCGTTGTCCAACAACATGACCTCTAAGACAGGGTTGCTGTACCACTCAGGAGTAGTACGTGTCCTTGTCGACCTACGAGGTTCGATAGTAACTTGATCCGAAGTTTCATGATCATTATCTTTAACATCTTTTCAACTAACGTAGGCTCCACAGAAAACATCTTTCTACGCTGCGCTACTCTCTGGTTGAAACAAAAGGTACAACAACCTCATCAAGTTCTATCTTCCTCCCACTCAATTCTTTTGAGAGAAACTCTTTCTCGAGAAAGGACCTAGTTTTAGCAACAAACACTTTATGCTTGGATCTCAGATAGAAGGTTTACCCAACTGTTCTTAGGGTATTCTATGAAGATGTATTTGTACACTTTGGGTTCGAGCTCATTAGGTGAAAACCTTTTTCACATAAGCGTCGTAGCCCCAAACATTAAGAAATGACAGCTTAGGTTTCTATCAAACCATATGGTGTCACGTCAACGGATTTAGATGGTGCCCTATTTAAAGTGAATGTGGTTGTCTCTAATGCATAACCCCAACATGATAGTGGAAAAACAATAAGAGACATCATAATTCGCACCATATCCAATAGAGCACGACTGCGACGTATGGACACACCATCACACTATGGTGTTCCAGGTGGCGTGAGTTGTGAAACAACTTTCACATTGTCTTAAGTTGTATACCAAACTCGTAACTCAGATATTCACCTCCACGATCATATCATAGACATTTTATCTTCTCATCACGATGATCTCAAACTTCACTCTGATTCTGCTTGAACTTTTCAAACGCTTCGGACTTGTGATTCATTAAGTAAATATACACCATATCTACTCAAATCATGAGTGAAGGTAAGAAAATAATGATATACATCGCATGATACAACACTTGTTGGATTGAATACATCAACATGTTTCATTTCCAATAAGTCAATTGCTCGCTCCATCAAACCGGAAAACGAGGTCCTTAGTCATCTTGCCCAAGAGGCTTGGTTCGCATGTCTCAACCGATTCGAAATCGAATGAGTCCACAGATCCATCAACATGGAGTTTCTTCATGCGATTTATACCAGTATGACATTTAGCAGCAGTGCCACAAGTATGTGGTACTATCATTGTTAACTTTGTATCTTTTGGCATCAATGTTATGAACATGTGTATTACTACGATCAAGATTCAACAAACCATTCTCACTGGGTGCATGACCATTGAAGGTATTATTCATGTAAACAGAATAACCATTATTGTCTAACTTAAATGAATAACCAAGTTGCAATAAATACGATCCAATCATGTTCATGCTCAACGCAAACACCAAATGACATTTATTTAGGTTCGTCACTAATCCCGAAGGTAGAGAGAGCGTGTGATGTTGATCACATCAACCTTGGAAATATTTCCAACACACATCGTCACCTCACACTTAGCTAGTCTCCATTTATTTCGTAGTTTTTACTTCGAGTTACTAAGATTTAGCAACCGAACCGGTATCCAATACCCAGGTGCTACTAGGAGTACTAGCTAGGTACACATCAATAATACGTATATCAAATATACTTTTGTTGACATTGCCAGCCTTCTTATCTACCAAGTATCTAGGGTTGTTTTGCTTCAACGACCACTCTCCTCATAATAGAAGCCCTTAGTCTCGGGTTTGGGTTCAACTTTGGGTTGCTTCATTGGAGCAGCAACTGACTTTCCATCCATGAAGTTTCCCTCCTTGCCCTTGCCCTTCTCGAAACTAGTGGTTTTACTAACCATCAACACTTGATGCTCCTTCTTGATTTCTACCTTCGTGGTGTCAAACATCGTGAACAGCTCAGGGATCATTATTTCCATCCCTGGTATAGTTATAGTTCATCACGAAGTTCTAGTAGCTTAGTGATAGTGACTCAGAGAACTATATCAATCACTTTCTTATCTGGAAGATCAACTCCCACTCGATTCAAGCGACTGTAGCACCTAGACAATCTGAGCACATGCTCAACGATTGAGCTATTCTCCTTCATCTTGCAGGCAAAGAATCTTGTTGGAGATCTCATATCTCACAACACGGGCATTAACCTGAGATCCCAATTTCAGCTCTTAGAACATCTCATATATTCCGTGACGTTCAAAACGTTTTTGGAGCCTCAATTCTAAGTCATAATGCATGACGCACTAAACTATCAAGTAGTCATTGGAACGTGCCTGTCAGATGTTCACAACATCTACAAATGACGCTAGAGGGGGTGGCGCACCGAGCGGTGCATTAAGGACATAAGCCTTCTATGCAGCAATGAGGACAATCCTCAGATCATGGACCCAGTCCGCAATATTGCTACCATCATCTCTCAACTCTATTTCTCTAGGAACATATAAAAATTCAAGGGAGCTACAACATGAGCTAGTAATCTATAACATAATTTGCAAAGACACTACTGACTATCTTCATGATAATGAGTTCAATTAATCATATTACTTAAGAACTCCCACTCAAATTGACATCCCTCTGGTCATTCGAGTGATACATGATCCAAATTCACCAACTCTAGTCCGATCATCACGTGAGTTGAGGTGATTTCAATGGCGAACATCATCATGTTGATCATATCTACTATATGACTCATGTTCGACCTTTCGGTCTCTTGTGTTCTGAGGCCATGTCTGTACATGATAGGCTCTTCAAGTTTAGTCCGAGTGTTCTACATGTGCAACACTGGCTTGCACCCGTTGTATGTGAACGTAGAGTCTATCACACCCGATCATCACGTGGTGTCTCGACACGACGAACTTTCGCAACGGTGCACACTCGAGGAGAAGACAATTTATCTTGAAATTAAGTGAGGGATCACCTTACAATGTTCCCGTCATCCTAAGAAAAACAAGGTGCATAAAAGGATTAACATCACATGCAAACCATAAGTGACATGATATGGCCATGAACTTGTGCTTTTGATCTCCATCTTGAAAGCACCGGCATGATCTCCATCGTCACCGGCATGACAGCATGATCTCCATCATCTTGACCTCCATCAGCGTGTCGCCATCAGGGTTGTCGCACCCACCATGCTTCTACTACTATTGCTACCGTTTAACGATAAAGTAAAGCATTACATAGCGCTTAATGATTGACACGCATGTCAGTCAATAATTAAAGACAACCCTATGGCTCCTACCGGTTGCCGTACTCATCGACAAGCAAGTCGTGATATTCTGTAAAACACATGATCATCTCATACATCACATATATCTAATCATGTAATTGGCCATATCACATCACAACATACCCTGCAAAAACAAGTTAGACGTCCTCTAATTGTTATTGCAAGGTTTACATGGCTGCTACGGGTATCTAGCAAGAACAATTCTCACCTACGCAAAACCTCAACGGTGATACATAAGTTGCTTTTCAACCTTCTCAAGGACCGCCTTTGTCGAATCTGATCCAACTAAAGTAGGATAAACAGACACCCGCCAGCCCTCTTTGTGCAACGAAGTTACACGTCAGTCGATGGAACCGGTCTCTCGTAAGCGTACGATTAAGGTTGGTCCGGGCCGCTTCATCCCACAATACCGCTGAACCAAAACACGACCAAGGGAGGAAGCAATCTAAGCACCAACGCCCATAAACTCCTTTGTGTTCTACTCGAGATGTCATCTACACATAGACCTAGCTCATGATGCCACTGTTGGGGAATGTTGCATGGGAAACAAATTTTTTCCTATGCACACGCAAGATCTATCCATGGTGATGAGAATCTACGAGAGGGAGAGTCGATCTATGTAGCGACCCGACCTGAAAGGTCGAATCTCCGGTGTTTCTCTACCATCCCAAGATCATGCTGGTACACACACGGTACATCAATGTATATATCAAAGGGAAATCACACAACATTGATTAATCGAAATCTCATATCGAGTCCTTTATTACAAAAATGATTACAATAAAGTGGCTGAAGGCCAACTCATTAGATAAACTAAACCATGAACTTGCGGAAGCTTCGAAGGTAGATGAGTCCATCTGACTCCAAGGACATCTCACCGAGCATAGAGCGTATCCTCACTCCTGGTCGGAAAAGTACTCTGCAACATGATACGTTGCAGCCGTATAGGTCAGCATATTGAATATGTCGGCAAAGTCACAAGAGAGGGGTTAAAGTAATCATCTAGTCTATATGCAATTATGGCAGGTGGGGTAGTAAGTTTTTGCATAAAGCCAAATTTTTTTCCTACAACAAGAGAGGGCAAAGGCATAATTACTACAATGTTGGTTGATTAATGAGATGGTTCCACCAACCAATTCTCATACCCAAGTTGACATTAATAACCCACATCAATATAATTAATTGTGTTGAGAGTTCCAGATAGTTTCTCAAACTGTCCATGACCGTGGACACGGCTAATCGATTAGGTTTGGGTACTCTGCAGAGTTTTGCACACGTTCCCCACAAGATTTGATCGCCTCCATTTGATTTCTCGCACTTTAGGGTGTTTGAGAAACGGATGACCAAAACATGGTCTTCTAAAGGGTTTCCCTGGGACTCTGTCAGGGCCCATCCTTTCCTACCGTTCTTCTACATCTCGTAGCACCGCCTGTCCAGGGTCACGATGATATCCAACCAAGCCAGAGCCCATAATGACTTGTGGCTGTGCAGGTAAGCCTTGGGTCTTGAAGCATCCATCCATCTCTTTGTGCCTGGGTGGACCTTTCCGCATGAATACTGGCACATCTCCAGCATCATCTAGGCTAACCACTGGTTTCTCCAGGGCGCCGTTCAACCATCATCCACCCAGAGTTATGTTGAAGAACTTGGAGTCTTGAAGACTTGATCATCATGTAGGTCTTGAAATTATTAGCTCACAACTCTCATGAATCACACAACCAAACCCGTCTACTGATAGCATAGAAAAATGTAAAACAACGTTTCCCGGGGCCAATGTGTCAAAGGGTTGAGGGGGGTAGCTACCACATGATACTACAACAATGTAACCAAGTTTCCAATTTACCTACTTTGCATGCAATTTGGGGTGATGGAAGAACTAATGCAATAAAACATAGGAATACATGATCAAAGTGACTTGCCTTGCTAACGATCTTCGTACTCGAGTGACTCTAGATAACAAGCTTCACACTCTGGATGATCTAACGAATCAAACAACAGCACACCATAAGCATAAATACAAAACAAATCACACAATTCAGCAAGGTTAAACAAACAATATAAAACCATTCAATAATATCAATCAAGAGAAAGAAATCAAAATAGAAATAATTTTGACTCACAAAAGAATTTTTAGTGTCAAAAACTTCTACTACTACTACTTTAAGACAAACAACCAAACAATAGCTAGTAGAAAAAATAAATAGTAAAGAAAATCAATTTTAGTAAACAGAATCAAATTCACTAAAACTTTTGTGTAAAGAAACACTACTAAAATGAAAATAACTAGAATGTTCCTATAACTTTGGAATAGGAAACCAAAACAATAATATTATTAACACTAATATTATTATCACCATATTACTTAACAGAATAGAATTACAAAAATATTTTATTAGAAATCTAACTTAATCATCTAGCTAGTTTGTGAAAGTAAAACTAAATTGTTTTATAAAACTATACCTAATGAAAAAGATATAAAGATTCCTATAACAACATGGTATAAAACTAGACATTCATTTTAAATATTAGCAAGTAATGTTACCTAAATGTTTGAAACAATAGAAACTTATGAAAACTATTAACAAAAGTTAAACTAATTTAGGTTCAAATTAAATTAAAATTAAGCTAACTAAACTACAATAAGAACTAAACAGATTCTGTTTTTGTTAAAAACAGTAACTAAATTCATTCAAAAAATACTCAAATCATCTAGAATGATAGGTTTTACTAATACCAAACAATTGCAAAAAGATTCATCCAAAAATATATTTTTAAACTATAGTTATGCAGATTTTAGTAATTTGAACAAATTTGATTAGATTCAAAATTTAAAGCTCAAATTTGAAATCTAAGCATACAGACATAAACTACAACAAATTTGTGAACTAATGCAAAAATAATCAACTAAAAACACTAAATAGTTTAAAAGATATAAAAAAACAAAAACAGAAAACATTCTGTTTTCTAAAACAGAAAAGAAAAGAACGAAAAAACCGGATCGAACGGACAGGGTGACATGGCGTTCTCTGGTTGGCTACGGGGTGTGCGAGATCTGACGATTCGTGCGGACGACCGAGCTGTAGAGGATACCGGTTCGTCTTTTAAAACGATCTAATCCTACACGTCGGATCTGGATCGAACGGATAAGAGAGGGGGAGAGGGCTCACAGAGAAGAGGTCGCCGGCGAGGGGGTTCTCCGGCGAGGCTGAGGCAACGAGGTCATCAGGGGTGGCACTGCGGTGGTTGGGGATGGCGTCCGAGGGCTTCAAACGATGGCGATGGGTCTCCGGCGTGCTCTGGTGGTGTCGGAGGGGAGTGGGGACGACAGAGGCGACGAGCACGAGCTCTGGAAGGGTTCGGTCGAGTGCCGAACTCCGGCGAGGGTGTGGTGCAGCGCTCCGGTCAGGTAGAGTGGGGGCTCGGGGGTGGAATGAGGAGCGGAGGGTTAGGGATACTTATAGGGCTGGTGCGGTGGTCGGGGAAGGAAAGCGGAGGGAGATCAGGAGAGGAGGAATCGCCGGCGAGGTTCTATCGACGCGAGGAGGAAGGCGACCGCGGCGTCTTCGGGATCGGACGGTGGGGCCAGGGCGTCAGAGAGCGGGAGGGTGGCGTCAGCGCGTCGGTCGGTTGGCTCGGAGGGGTTTCGGGAATTAACTGTTGTGGGTCGGCCCGTTTCAATTAAATTCGTTTCCTTTTTTAATATCCGGAGCAGTAAAACTCATTTAAAAGCATTCTAAACCTTTCCAAATATAGGAAATATATATATCAAACTGATTAGGAGAATTAATGATATTCAATGAACATTTTTCCTCTGTCATATTGAATAATTCAAAAAATATTTTTTTCAGAAAATGCTTATTTGAATTTAAATCCTTTTGCAATAATTATTCAAATAGCCCCCTGGTTTTATTGTTCAAATATTTCACCAAGATGCCCTTGGTGTGGAGTGTCATGTTACTCCCCTCTTTTCTTTAAACTTTTCCAGAGGTTTTCAAATAGGTGAAACAAGAAAAGGGAAAGATGAAAGTGACATTTCAGAAATTTAAAAGAAACACTTCAACCATTATATTCATTCAAACAATATGATGATGATGCATAGCTATATATCATAACATTCCAAAATGAAATTTTTGGGATGTTACAAACCTACCCACCTTAAGATGAATCTCGCCCTCGAGATTCGGGTTGGCTAGAAAATAGGTGCGGATGGTCTCTACGAAGCTTCGCGTTCCAGGTGGCTTCTTCCTCGGTGTGGTGAGTCCACAAAACCTTACAGAACTTGATGATCTTGCTTCGGGTAACTCTGTTCACAATCTCGAGGATTCTGACAGGCTTCTCCTCGTAGGTCAGGTCACTGTCAAGTTGTATGGCCTCTAGGGGCACCGTGTCTCTCAAAGGAATATCACCCATCTCAGCATGGCATTTCTTCAACTGGGAAACATGGAAAACATCATGAACTCCGGACAGTCCTTTTGGCAATTCCTGCTTGTATGCCACTTCACCTCTATGTTCCAGAATTTTGTAGGGCCTATGAATCTGGGTGCTAACTTTCCTTTAACACCAAACCTCTTGATTCCTCGAAGTGAGGACACACGGAGATATGCTCGATCCCCTACTTCATATGTTACCTCCTTGCGTTTGTTATCAGCATAACTCTTCTGCCGGGATTGAGCTCTCTTGATTCGGTCTCGAATCAGTTTGAACTTATCTTCAGAATCTCTGATAAGATCGGGACCAAAAAGTTTTCGGTCTCCAACACCATCCCACATCAATGGTGTTCTGCACCTCCTTCCGTATAAATCTTCGAAAGGGGCCATCTTCAGACTGGTCTGACAACTGTTGTTGTATGAGAACTCTGCGTAAGGTAAGTTGTCATCCCAACTGGACCCATAGTCTAGCGCACAGGCTCTCAACATGTCCTCGAGAATATGGTTGACTCTCTCAGTTTGTCCATCGGTCTGCGGATGAAAAGCTGTACTGAACTCCAGCCTTGTACCCAAAGTTTCATGTAGCTGATGCCAAAACTTTGAGGTAAATTGTGTTCCTCTATCTGACACGATACTCCTTGAAACTCCATGCAGACATACAATCCTGGTCATATATATCTTGGCTAGCTTAGCACTGGTATAGGTGGTCTTCACTGGAATGAAATGAGCCACCTTGGTCAAGCGATCGACCACTACCCAAATGGAATCATATCCTGAACGGGTCCTAGGAAGTCCTGTGATGAAGTCCATACCGAGCTTATCCCATTTCCACTCGGGTATCGGCAAAGGTTGGAGTAACCCTGCTGGTTTCTGATGTTCCGCCTTTACTCGCTGACAAACATCACATACCGCAACATGTTCGACAATATCTTTCTTCATACCTGTCCACCAGTAACTTTCCTTCAAATCCAGGTACATCTTGGTGTTGCCTGGGTGTATCGAGTATGGTGAATCGTGGGCTTCTTGAAGTATCAACTTCTTGAGCTCTGGGTCATGGGGCACATAGATTCGGTTCTCAAACCATAGAGTACCCTGTTCATCTTCACAAAAACCTTTAGCCTTGCCTTCCTTCATTCTCTACTTTATCTCAGCTATCTCATTGTCTGATTTCTAGGTGTCTCGAATTCTTTCGGTCAAGGTGGAATGAATCTCAAGTGTGGCAACATATCCTTGCGGGACTATCTCTAACCGAAGCTCTCTGAGATCTTTGGTTAACTCCTCGGGTAATCCTCCGGCTATGAGTGTGTTCACATAACTCTTCTGACTCAAAGCATCTACCACAACATTTGCCTTTCCTAGATGGTAATGTAATCTCATGTCATAGTCCTTGATTAACTCTAACCATCTCCTCTGTCTAAGGTTCAACTCCTTCTGTGTGAAGATATACTTCAGGCTCTTATGATCAGTGTACACGTCACAACTATTTCCGATAAGGAAATATCTCCAGGTCTTGAGTGCGTGCACTACGGCTGCTAGCTCCAAATCATGGGTGGCATAATTCAACTCATGGGATCATAGCTGTCTGGATGCATATGCTACAACTTTTCCCTCCTGCATGAGTACTCCTCCAAGTCCTTGACGAGATGCGTCACAATAAACCTGGAAGTCGTTCCGAAGGTTTGGCAGTATCAACACTGGGGCTGTGACCAAACGTTGCTTCAGTTCCTGGAAACTGGCCTCACATTCCTCAGTCCAGATATACTTAGACTCTTTCTTCAACAGCTCTGTCATGGGCTTGGCAATCTTTGAGAAATTCTCAATGAATCTCCGGTAATATCCAGCAAGTCTGAGAAAACTGTGGATCTCCTTAACTGAGGTGGGTGACTTCCACTCAGTGACTGCTTCAACCTTAGCGGGATCTACTCCTATTCCTTCTCCGAAAATAACATGTCCAAGGAATCCGACTTCCGTCAGCCAAAATTCACATTTACTGAACTTGGCATACAACTGATGCTCTCTAAGCTTCTCCAGAACTAAACGCAAGTGCTCCTTGTGTTCTTCCTCGCTCTTGGAGAATATCAAAATGTCATCGATGAACACCATGACAAACTTGTCCAAATATTCCATAAACACTTTGTTCATCAAATTCATGAAGTAGGCAGGAGCATTAGTCAAACCAAAGGACATGACTTTATACTCGTATAAGCCATACCTGGTGGTGAAAGCTGTTTTGGGTATATCCTATTCACGAATCTTCAGTTGGTGATACCCTGATCGAAGATCAATCTTAGAGAATACTTTGGCGCCTACTAGCTAGTCAAACAGGTCATTAATCATCGGCAGAGGGTACTTATTCTTGATAGTCACCTCGTTCAATGCTTGATAATCGACCACCATCCTCAAGGTTTTATCTCTCTTCTCCACCAAAAGAACTAGGGCTCCCCAAGGTGATGAACTTGGGTGAATATATCCCTTGTCCAATAGCTCCTTAATCTGCTTCTTGATTTCCACTAAATCATTTGCGGGCATCCGATAGGTTCTCTTGGAAATTGGGGCTGTCCCTGGTAGTAGATCTATTAGAAACTCGATCTCCCTATCTGGTGGCATGCCTGGTAATTCCTCCGGGAATACATATGGAAAATCTCGTACAACCGGTACTTCCTCCTGAACAACTCCTATGAGGGAATTTAACCGACCACTCATCTATGTGCGTCAGGATACATACTTAATCCTCTTGTTCTCTGGAGTGGTGAGTGAAATAGACTTGCTGGGGCAATCAAGGTTTCCTTCATACTTGGTCATCCAATCCATGCCTAAGATTACATCCAATCCCTGGGATTCTAAGACGATGAGGTCCGTAGGAAAAAATGGTTTCCTATGTGGAGTTTCAGGACGTGGCATCCTATCCCTGCCATCATCATTCCTCCTGGGGAATTGACCTTAATGGGCTGACTAAGGGTTCTGGTGGGTAAACCATACTTTTCCACAACTACCCTTGATATGAATGAATGAGTTGCAGCAGAATCAAAAAGTACCATAACTGGACGTGAATGCAATAAAAACTTACCAACCACAGTCTCGGGCTGATCATAGACTTCTTCCACATCGAGGTGGTTCACCTGAGCACGAGGAAGCGGATTTGGCTTCTTAGCTGTGGAGTTGCCGTTTCCATTCCCTTGCTTGTTCTGAGGGCATTCAGTAGCATAGTGCCCTGTCTTCTGACACTTGAAACAGGTGATATGGTTCAAATCCTTCTGAGCTGGAGCGGGACGGTGTTGGTTGTCATTCCCACTTCCATTACCAGTCTTGAAGTTGCCATTGTTTGGACGATTATTCCCATTTCCTCCATGGTGGTGGCCTCCATGGTTGTGCACTGGATGAGTGTATCCTCCATACTTACCGGTCCCTGATCCGGTATTTCCTGAGTATGAGGTGTAGCGGGGCTTCTGATGAGTTCCAGAGGTAGACTTCCCATGTGCATACTTCCTCTTCCGGTTCTCAATTTGCTGCTGCTTCCCCTCCAAGATGAGGGCCTTGTCTACCAGCTCCTGGTAGTTCCTGAAGGTAGCCACCATCAGCTGCCTACTCAATTCATCATTGAGTCCTTCCAAGAACTTCTCCTGCTTGATTGCATCATCGGCCACATCTCCTGGTGCATAACGAGCCAACGTGCTGAAGTCATCCACGTACTGGGCCACGGAACGGTTCCCCTGGCGTAAGTTGCGAAACTCACGCTTCTTCAGACTCATGGCTCCAGCTGAGACATGTGCGGTGCGGAAAGCTTGCTTGAACTGCTCCCAAGTCACATCAGCAATGGGGTATGTGGTGGTGTAGTTCTCCCACCATGAAGCTGCTGGTCCATCCAGTTGATGGGTGGCAAAACGCACCTTTTCAGCCTCAGTGCATCCTGCGGTGGTGAGTTCCCTCTCCATCTTGCGGAGCCAATCATCTGCCATAATGGGCTTTGTGCTGCTAGAGAAGGTTGGGGGATTCAGTCTCAGAAAACGGGTGAGGTTGTCGCCTTGAGGTGGAGGGTGGTTGTTGTGGTTGTTGGTCTGATTCTGAATCAACAGCTGCATCAGAGCGTTCTACTGCTGAAGGAGTTGGGTGAGCTCTGGCGGGAAGGTGAAGTCGGGCTCACGTCACGGAGGCATCTTGTTGTTTTCACAGGGGTGAGAATTAGGATAGAACAATGTCCTAAAAGGGAAATTCACTACCCATATGCAATGCAACAAACATATCACACCAAACACTCATTCATTTATTCAACTCAAGGTCAAACATCGAGATACAAATCTCCATTCAGACTAAACATCGACCTACGCTTTAACGATGAAAATGAAGATACATGGGGGCATAACTAAAGTTGTCCTCAAAAGTACATGTTGAAGTGGTCTCCTCCGGTGGTGCTCTCCTCATAGTCATCATTGTTGCTTATCAAAGGAGCCATGTCTACTTCGGGATGAAGATTTTCACCCATGTCCATCTATTCCTCTAGAGTTGCGATACGAGTGTTCAGCTTGTCGATCCTCTCTCAGAAATCCTTCACCTCATACTCATGCTCGTACTCGGCTTCCCGTAAGTCAGCTTCGAGGTCAATCTCATGTTTCATCAGCCTCTTGATCATCTTCGTGTCGGCACGTACCCGAAGCTCCAAGGTCCTGACGTGCGTCTCCAAGGTCTGGATATAGGAAATGGTGGTGTCTTCGGTGGGAGTGGTTATGATATTTCCATTTGCATCCCTGCGACCAACGATGCTGAGTCCTGGTGAAATGTTTCCTCCCCTCTATTCCTCCTGAATACGTCCAAGGGCACGATGAATGGCCATGTCTCTCCCAAGTATCCAGCTGGGTGCCACAAACTTGAAGTCGATGGGTTCCTTCCGGTTCCCAAAGGTCTTCCTGGGGATATGCACCTCGATCCTGTAGCGTCCGTCTTGTGGAAAAGACATGATAGGAGTCCTGATGATGCTTGGCAAATCAATCCTCACGTCCCTGACGATCATCATCAGCTCCTTGCCAAAGGGCATCGTTGCGTCAGGCTGGCAAAACTCCGTGATCAACACTGGGATGAAGGTGGCCATCTATAAATTTTGATATAATCGGAGGGAAGTCAAAAACAAGTAGATGAGAGTATAAGAATTTTAAAGACAAAAAGGAAATAAATCCTAAGGCTTTTCCAATCCTAGAGGTTATGTCCTACGGTCAGCGTGTGCTCTGATACCATTTCTGTAGCGACCCGACCTGAAAGGTCGAATCTCCGGTGTTTCTGTACCATCCCAAGATCATGCTGGTACACACCCGATACATGAATGTATATATCAAAGGGAAATCACACAACATTGATTAATCGAAATCTCATATTGAGTCCTTTATTACAAAAATGATTACAATAAAGTGGCTGAAGGCCAACTCATGAGATAAACTAAACCATGAACTTGCGGAAGCTTCGAAGGTAGATGAGTCCATCTGACTCCAAGGGCATCTCACCGAGCATAGAGCGTATCCTCACTCCTGGTCGGAAAAGTACTCTGCAACATGATATGTTGCAGCCGTATAGGTCAGCATATTGAATATGCCGGCAAAGTCACAAGAGAGGGGGTAAAGTAATCATCTTGTCTATATGCAATTATGGCAGGTGGGGTAGTAAGTTTTTTCCTACAACAAGAGAGGGCAAAGGCATAATTACTACAATGTTGGTGGATTAATGAGATGGTTCCACCAACCAATTCTCATACCCAAGTTGACATTAATAACCCACATCAATATAATTAATTGTGTTGAGAGTTCCAGATAGTTTCTCAAACTGTCCATGACCGTGGACACGGCTAATCGATTAGGTTTGGGTACTCTGCAGAGTTTTGCACACGTTCCCCACAAGATTTGATCGCCTCCGTTTGATTTCTCGCACTTCAGGGTGTTTGAGAAACGGATGACCAAAACATGGTCTTCTAAAGGGTTTCCCTGGGACTCTGTCAGGGCCCATCCTTTCCTACCGTTCTTCTACATCTCGTAGCACCGCCTGTCCAGGGTCACCATGATATCCAACCAAGCCAGAGCCCATAATGACTTGTGGCTTTGCAGGTAAGCCTTGGGTCTTGAAGCATCCGTTCATCTCTTTGTGCCTGGGTGGACCTTTCCGCATGAATACTGGCACATCTCCAGTATCATCTAGGCTAACCACTAGTTTCTCCAGGGCACCATTCAACCATCATCCACCCAGAGTTATGTTGAAGAACTTGGAGTCTTGAAGACTTGATCATCATGTAGGTCTTGAAATTATTAACTCACAACTCTCATGAATCACACAACCAACCTCGTCTACTGATAGCATAGCAAAATGTAAAACAACGTTTTCCGGGGCCAATGTGTCAAAGGGTTGAGGGGGGTACCTACCACATGATACTACAACAGTGTAACCAAGTTTCCAATTTACCTACTTTGCATACAATTTGGGGTGATGGAAGAACTAATGCAATAAAACATAGGAATACATGATCAAAGTGACTTGCCTTGCTGACGATCCTCGTACTCGAGTGTCTCTAGATAACAAACTTCGCACTCCGGATGATCTAACGAATCAAACAACAGCACACCATAAGCATAAATACAAAACAAATCACACAATTCAGCAAGGTTAAACAAACAATACTAAAACCACTCAATAGTATCAATCAAGAGAAAGAAATCAAAATAGAAATAATTTTGACTCAGAAAAAAAAATTAATGTCAAAAACTTCTACTACTACTACTTTAAGACAAACAACCAAACAATAGCTAGTAGAAAAAATAAATAGTAAAGAAAATCAATTTTAGTAAACAGAATCAAATTCACTAAAACTTTTGTGTAAAGAAACACTACTAAAATGAAAATAACTAGAATGTTCCTATAACTTTGGAATAGGAAACCAAAACAATAATATTATTAAGACTAATATTATTATCACCATATTACTTAACAGAATAGAATTACAAAAATATTTTATTAGAAATCTAACTTAATCATCTAGCTAGTTTGTGAAAGTAAAACTAAATTGTTTTATAAAACTATACCTAATGAAAAAGATATAAAGATTCCTATAACAACATGGTATAAAACTAGACATTCATTTTAAATATTAGCAAGTAATGTTACCTAAATGTTTGAAACAACAGAAACTTATAAAAACCGTTAACAAAAGTTAAACTAATTTAGGTTCAAATTGAATTAAAATTAAGATAACTAAACTACAATAAGAACTAAATAGATTCTCTTTTTGTTAAAAACAGTAACTAAATTCATTCAAAAAAAATACTCAAATCATGTAGAATGATAGGTTTTACTAATACCAAACAGTGGCAAAAAGATTCATCCAAAAATATATTTTTAAACTATAGTTATGTAGATTTTAGTAATTTGAACAAATTTGATTAGATTCAAAATTTAAAGCTCAAATTTGAAATCTAAGCATACAAACATAAACTACAACAAATTTGTGAACTAATGCAAAAAGAATCAACTAAAAACACTAAATAACAGATATAACAAAAACAAAACAGAAAACATTTTGGTTTCTAAAACAGAAAAGAAAAGAAAGAAAAAACGGATCGAACGGACAAGGTGACGTGGCATTCTCTGGTTGGCTACGGGTGCGAGATCTGACGATTCGAGCGGACGACCGAGCTAGAGAGGATACCGGTTCGGCTTTTAAAACGATCTAATCCCACGTGTGGGATCTGGATCGATTAGATAAGAGAGGGGGAGAGGGCTCACAGAGAAGAGGTCGTCGGCGAGGGGGTTCTCCGGCGAGGCCGAGGCGACGAGGTCGTCGGGGGCGGCGCTCCGGTGGTTGGGGATGGCGTCCGAGGGCTTCAAACAACGGCGGCGGGTCTCCGGCGTGCTCTGGTGGTGTCGGAGGGGAGTGGGGACGACAGAGGCGACAGGCACGAGCTCTGGAAGGGTTCGGTCGAGTGCCGAACTCCGACGAGGGTGTGGTGCAGCGCTCCGGTGATGTAGAGTGGGGGCTCGGGGGTGGAATGAGGAGCGGAGGGTTAGGGCTACTTATAGGGCCGGTGCGGTGGTTGGGGAAGGAAAGAGGAGGGAGATCAGGAGAGGAGGAATCGCCGGCGAGGTTCTGTCGACGCGAGGAGGAAGGTGACCTCGGCGTCTTCGGGATCGAACGGTGGGGCCAGGGCGTCAGAGAGAGGGAGGGCGGCGTCAGCGCGTCGGTCGGTCGGCTCGGAGGGGTTTCGGGAATTAACTGTTGTGGGCCGGCCCGTTTCAATTAAATTCGTTTCCTTTTTTAATATCCGGAGCAGTAAAACTCATTCAAAAGCATTCAAAACATTTCCAAATATAGGAAATATATATATCAAAATGATTAGGAGAATTAATGCTATTCAATGAACATTTTTCCTCTGTCATATTGAATAATTCAAAAAATATTTTTTTCACAAAATGCTTATTTGAATTTAAATCCTTTTGCAATAATTTTTCAAATAGCCCCCTAGTTTTATTGTTCAAATATTTCACCAAGATGCCCCTGGTGTGGAGTGTCATGTTACTCCCCTCTTTTCTTTGAACTTTTCTAGAGGTTTTCAAATAGGTGAAACCAGAAAAGGGAAAGATGAAAGTGACATTTCAGAAATTCAAAAGAAACACTTCAACCATTATATTCATTCAAACAATATGATGATGATTCATAGCTATATATCATAACATTCCAAAATGAAATTTTTGGGATGTTACAATCTACATACCCTTGTAGATCGCTAAGCACGAAGCGTTAAGAAACGCGGGTGATGTAGTCGAACGTCTTCGCTATCCAAATCGCCGAGCGTCCCATGATCCCATCATGATCCGTCTTGCGATCTCATCACGATCCTTCCCGCGATCTCATCACGAATCGTTTCGCGATCTTGATCACGGTCCTTCCGATCTTGCACCGAACGGACGGCACCTCCGCGTCCAGCACACATACAACTCAATGACAATCTCCACCTTCTTGATCCAGCAAGAGGGAGCAGAGAGGTAGATGAGTTCTCCGGCAGCGCGACGGCATTGCGGCGATGGTTGTGGAGCTATTCTAGCAGGGCTTCGCCTAAGCACCGCTGAAAACCGATCTAGAGGAGAAACTATGATCTAGAGGAGAGGCAGCACGTGGTTGTTTTATATGTCTCAAAACCCTCAAAACCTCTACTATATATAGGAGGAGAGAGGGAGGAGGCTGGCGTACAAGGGCCAACCCTTTGTCCTCTTGCGCAAGGAGGAGAGGAGGAATCCTCCTCCAATCCTAGTAGGACTAGGACTCCTTCCTTATTTAGCCTTTTTGCCCTTTTCCACCTTTTTCTCTTTTGGATTTTCTTCCCAACCGCATGGGCCCTTTGTGGGACTTCCACCAGCCCACTAAGGGCTGGTATTCATCCTCCCACAGCCCATGTAGCCTCTTGGGTCGAAATACCCCTCCCGATAGTCCCCCGGTACACTACCAGCACTCCCGGTACACTACCGATGAGCCCGAAACTTTTCCGACGACCAAAACAGGACTTCCTATAAATCAATCTTTACCTCTGGACCATTTCGGAGATCCTCATGACGTATGGGATCTCATCCGGGACTCCAAACAACCTTCGGTCACCACCATACATAACTCTACACTACCGAAACGTCACTGAACCTTAAGTGTGCAGACCCTGCGGGTTCGAGAACTATGTAGACATGATCGAGACACCTCTACGGTCAATAACCAATAGCGGGACCTGGATGCCCATGTTGGTTCCTACATATTCTATGAAGATCTTTATCGGTCGAACCTCTATGTCAAGGATTCAGTTAATCCCGTATGATGTTCCGTTTGTTCTTCGGCACGTTACTTGCCCGAGATTCGATCGTCGGTATCTCCATACCTAGTTCAACCTCATTATTGTCAAGTCTCTTTACACATTCCGTAATACAAGATCCCGTGACTAACACTTAGTCACATTGCTTGCAATGCTTGTTGTGATGTTGTATTACCGAGTGGGCCCTGAGATACCTCTCCGTCACACGGAGTAACAAATCCCAGTCTTGATCCATGCCAACCCAATAGACACCCTCGAAGGCACCTGTAGAGTACCTTTATAGTCACCCAGTTACGTTACGATGTTTGATACACACAAGGCACTCCTCCGGTGTCCGTGAGTTGCATGATCTCATGGTCATAGGAAAAGATACTTGACATGCAGAAAATAGTAGCAATAAACTGACACGATCATATGCTACGTTTGTAGTTTGGGTCTTGTCCATCACACCATTCTCCTAATGAGGTGATCCCATTATCAAATGACATATCATGTTCATGGCTAGGAAACCTTAACCATCTTTGATCAACGAGCTAGTCTATTAGAGGCATACTAGGGACATGATTTTGTCTATGTATCCACACATGCATCTAAGGCTCCGATCAATACAATTATAGCATGGATAATAAACAACTATCATGAACAAGGAAATATAATAATAACTAATTTATTATTGCCTATAGGGCATATTTCCAACAGAAAGCTAGCTATCTTACGTAGACAAATGGTCGGCCATGATGGTAGCAATTAATACGGCTATGGAATTTATCACCATTGCTTGGGCTTCTTTCTTCTTAAAAGCCCTTAGACGCATACCACCAGTATGCGGACTTCTAGCTATGACCTTCGTAGAACCCCGAAGAAAGGTCTCGATAGAGGTACTATTTTCCTCGGAAGATGTTTCTTACGCTAATCAGTAATATAACATATCTCCCTGTGTGCCTTTTGTCTGTTCGCACCACATGGCCGGATTGCCTAGTTCCCCGAACACAATTCACACTTCTAGGGTGACAAATTACGAGGAACACTCCCGAGCTCTTTGCACGGGAGGTAAAAGTAGATGGACGGTTAAGAAAAAGTTTACAACACAGATGGAGTAACAACTGAATTGTTCATACACAAGCATACATAATTACACATTCGGCTGCTGATCGAGATCATCGATTATAGTATCTAGGGAGCAGTCTTCTTGCAAAATACAGGCGACTGGCATCACCTGATCATACACCAGGTGGAGTAGCACTTCTTGTCCATCTGACCCCACTGTACCAACCTGATCCATACGCTCGGGATTAAGTACGATGTGGCAGGTCTTGATCACCGCCCACGCTTCGTGTGCTCTTGATACGTCTCCGACATATCTATAATTTTTGATTGTTCCATGCTATTATATTATCAACTATGGATGTTTTATATGCATGAATATGCTATTTTATATCATTTTTGGGACTAAATTATTAACTCAGTGCCCAGTGCCAGTTCCTGTTTTTTCCGTGTTTTTGACCTTTTTTAGATAGGAATATCAAACGGAGTCCAAATGGAATAAAACTTTTGCCGTGATTTTTTATGGAAAATATAAAAAATACCTGAAGGAAGAAATACCAGAGAAGTGGGCTGAGGGAGCCACGAGTTTGGGAGGCGCGCCCCCCTAGGACGCGGCTAGGGGGCTCGTGGCCTCCTCGTGGCCCATCTCCACTTGTTTCCGTCGCCATACGGTCTTATAAATAGCCAAACACACAGAAATAGGCCTATATCGCAAGTTCCGCCGCTGCAAGCCTCCAGAACCACCAAAAACCAATTGGGAGACTATTCCGGCATCTTGCCGGAGGGGAATCCATCTCCGGTGGCCATCTTCATCAACATCCTTGCCTCTCCGATGATGCGTGAGTAGTTCACATCAGACCTTCGGGTCCATAGCTAGTAGCTAGATGGCTTCTTCTCTCTCTTTGATCTTGAATACAAAGTTCTCCATGATCTTCATGGTGATCTATCCAATGTAATTCTCTTTTGCGGTGTGTTTGTTGAGATCCGATGAATTGTGGAATTATGATCAGATTATCTATGAATATTATTTGAGTCTCCTCTGATTTCTTATATGCATGATTTCATATCCTTGTAAGTCTCTTCGAGTTATGGGTTTCATTTGGCCAACTTGATCTATGATTCTTGCAATGGGAGAAGTGCTTGGTTTTGGGTTCATACCATGCGGTGTACTCACCTAGTGACAGAAGGGGTAGCGAGGCACGCATCGTGTGGTTGCCATCAAGGGTAAAAAGATGGGGTTTATATCATATTGCATGAATTTATCCTTCTACATCATGTCATCTTGCTTAAAGCGTTACTCCGTTTGTAATGAACTAAATACACTAGATGCATGCTGGATAGCAGTCGAAGTGTGGAGTAATAGTAGTAGATGCAGACAGTATCGGTCTACTTGTCTCGGACGTGATGCCTATATGTATGATCATTGCCTTAGATATCGTCATGACTTTGCGCTATTCTATAAATTGCTCAACAGTAATTTGTTCACCCACCGTAATACTTGCTATCATGAGAGAAGCCTCTAGTGAACACTATGGTCCCCGGGTCTATTTTTCATATTATATATTCAGATCTAAACATAAAAACACCAAAAATACCTTGCTATAATTTTATTTACTTATTTATATTTACTCATCATCACTATCAGACCTCATCTTGCAAGTAATCGTGAAGGGATTGACAACCCCTTTATCGCGTTGGGTGCAAGTTTGCTTGTGTTTGTGCAGGTTTCTTGGTGCCTCATCTTGATACTCCTACTGGATTAATACCTTGGTTCTCAAACCGAGGGAAATACTTATCTCTACTTTGGTGCATCACCCTTTCCTCTTCAAGGGAAAAACCACTCACGCTCGAGAAGTAGCAGGAAGAATTTCTGGCGCCGTTGCCGGGGAGTATTCAAGTGAAGCATATCTACCAGGTACCTATCACAAACTCATCTATTGCATTTACATTATTTGCCATTTGCCTCTCGTTTTCCTCTCCCCCACTTCTAAAACAAAAATTTATAAAAATATTTGCCTTTCTTTATTTGCCTTTTTCGTTCGCCCTTTTTTTTCGCTTGCTTTCTGTTTGCTTGTGTGCTTGTGTGCTTGCTTAATCACCATGTCTGAAAACACTAAATTGTGTGATTTCTCTAATACTAATAGCAATGATTTTATTAGTACTCCAATTGCTCCCACCACTAGTGCGGAATCATATGAAATTAATGCTGCCTTGTTGAATCTTGTTATGAAAGAGCAATTTTCTGGCCTTCCAAGTGAAGATGCCACCTCTCATCTCAATACCTTTACTGAGTTATGTGATATGAAAAAGAAGAAAGATGTGGATAATGATATAATTAAATTTAAGCTATTTCCGTTCTCACTACGAGATAGAGAAAAAACTTGGTTTTCATCTTTACCCAAAAATAGTATTGATTCATGGAACAAGTGTAAAGATGCTTTTATTTCCATGTATATTCCACCTACTAAGATTATCTCTCTTCGTAATGATATTATGAAGTTTAAGCAACTAGATCATCAACATGTTGCACAATCTTGGGAGAGAATGAAATTGATGATTAGAAATTGTCCCGCTCATGGCCTAAGTCTTTGGATGATTATACAAATTTTCTATGCTGGTTTGAATTTTGCTTCTAGAAATATCTTGGATTCTGCTTCTGGTGGAACTTTTATGGAAATCACACTAGAAGAATCTACAAAACTCTTAAATAATATCATGAAAAATTATTCTCAATGGCACATCGAAAGGTCACCTACTAGTAAAAAAGTGCATGCTATAGAAGAAACCAACTCTTTGAGTGCTAAGATGGATGAGTTAATGAAGATGTTTGCTAGTAAAAGTGTTCCTCTAGATCCAAATGATATGCCTTTATCTTCCTTGATTGATAATAGCAATGAAATTTTTGATGTTAATCTTGTTGGTAGGAATAATTTTGGTAACAACAATGCTTATAGAGGTAACTTTAATACTAGGCCTTTTCCTAGTAATCCCTCTAATAATTTTGGCAATTCCTACAACAATGCTCATGGAAATTATAATAAAATACCCTCTGATGTTGAGATTACTATTAAGGAGTTTATTAATTTGCAAAAGATTTTCAATGCTTCCATAGAAGAAAAACTGCTTAAAATTGATGACTTGGCTAGGACTGTTGATAGAATGTCTCTTGATATTGATGCTTTGAAATTAAGATGTGTTCCTCCCAAGATTAATATGGATGAAACTTTTAAAGCTATGCGTATTTCTATGAATGAGAGTAAAGAAAGAACCGCCCAAATTTGTGCTAGACACGAATGGCTCAAAAAGGCGTGTTCTCGTGGTGAAAACCACGAAGATCTTAAAGTGCTTGATGTGACTCCTATTGAATCCTTGTTTTCTAATGTCAATATTAATGATGATGGGGCTGTCTGTGAATCCACTTTGATTGAGAAACGCCCCAATCATTCGGAATCTATCTATCTTGATGCTGAAAATACTAAAAGTGGAGTAGAGGATATCAAAACTTTGAATAGTGATGAAGTTACTACTTTTGATTTCAAGGAATTTAATTATGATACCTGCTCTTTGATTTAATGTATTTCCTTGATGCAATCCATGTTAAACTCTCCACATGCTTATAGCCAAAATAAGGCTTTTACTAAACATATCGTTGATGCTATAATGAAATCTCTTGAAGAGAAACTTGAGTTGGAAATATCTATTCCTAGAAAACTTCATGATGAGTGGGAAACTACTATAAAAATCAAGATTAAAAATTATGAATTCCATGCTTTGTGTGATTTGGGTGCTAGTGTTTCCACAATTCCAAAATCTTTATGTGATGTTCAAGGTTTCAATGAGATTGATGAGTGCTCCCTTAATTTGCATCTTGCGGATTCTACTATTAAGAAACCTATGCGAAGCATTAATGATGTTCTTATTATTGCAAATAGGAACTTTGTGCCCATAGATTTCATTGTGCTTGATATTGATTGTAATCCGACATGTCCTATTATTCTTGGTAGACCTTTTCTTAGGACTATTGGTGCTGTTATTGATATGAAGGAAGGGAATATTAAATTTCAATTTCCATTAAAGAAGGGCATGGAAAATTTTCCTAGAAAAATTATAAAATGGCCTTATGAATCCATTATGAGAGCTACTTATGGTTTGATCACTAAAGATGACAATACTTGATTCCATTGCCTTATGCCTAGCTAAGGACGTTAAACAATAGCGCTTGTTGGGAGGCAACCCAATGAATAGATTTATTCTTGCTTTTTTACTTTATGTTTTGTTGAGTCAACACCATCATGATTCTGTTATGATTGTGTTTTTTATGTTTTAATTAGTGTTTGTGCCAAGTAGAACCTTTATGATAATTTTGGTGATAGTTGTTTAATCATGCCGGAAAAAGACAGAAACTTTCTACTCACGAAATTATTTTTAATTCCTATCCATAAATATATTTTGAGTTGATTCTACTTTATTCTGATTGATATGCAAATTTCCCTAATTTTCATAATTTTTCAGAATTTTTGAGTTATCAGAGGTTTAAGAAATATACAGATTGCTACAGAATATTCTGTTTTTGACAGATTCTGTTTTTGTTGTGTTGATTGCTTATTTTGATGAAACTATGGTTAGTATCGGGGGGTACGAGTCATGGTAAAGTGATAATACAGTAATATAACATCAATCTAAATGGAAATTAAGTTTACTAAAGTACATGAAAAGTTGGTGGTTTGTTTTCTTATGCTAATGCTATCACGAGTTTCTGTTTAAGTTTTGTGTTGTGAAGTTTTCAAGTTTTGGGTGATGTTCTTATGGACAATGGAATAAAGATTGGAAAGAGCCTAAGCTTTGGGATGCCCAAGGCATTCGAATCCAAATTCAAGGACACCAAAAAGCCTAAGCTTGGGGATGCCCCGGGAAGGCATCCCCTCTTTCGTCTTCAATCCATCAGTAACGTTACTTGGAGCTATATTTTTATTCACCGCATAATATGTGTTTTGCTTGGAGCGTCGTGTGTTATAGTAGTCTTTTATTTTTGTTTTATCACAATCATCCTTGCTGCACACCTTTTGAGAGGGACGTGCACTCATCGTCAATTTGTTAGAATACTCAATGAGCTTCACTTATATCTTTTGGGTTAGGCAATATTAGCTCACATGTGCTTCACTTATATCTTTTGAGCTTGATGATTTTGTTCACATGTGCTTCACTTATATCTTTTGAGATTGGTAATATTATCTCATATGTGCTTCACTTATATATTTTGGGCTTGATCATTTTGCTCCCCTGTGCTTCACTTATATCCTTTGAGCGTAGTAATTTTGCTCCCATGTGCTTCACTTATATCTTTTGAGCTAGATAAATTTTTCTCTAGTGCTTCACTTAAATCTTTGTAGAGCACAGCGATGTTTTGTAGAAATCAACACTCTCTAATCTTCACTTATATCATTTTGAGAGTGCTCTCTTTCTCTAAGAAACTTGGTAATTGGCGTGTGTTATGAAATTAGTCCTAAATATGATAGGCATCCAAAGAGGATATAATAAAAACTTTCATATTCAAGTGCATTGATTAGTAAGAGAAGTTTGATTCCTCATTATTAGTTTTGACATATGGATATGGTAATATTAGAGTTATGTTAGTAGGGTGTTGTGAATCTAGAAATACTTGTGTTAAGTTTAGTGATTCCCGTAGCATGCACGTATGGTGAACCGCTATTATAGGAAGTCGGTGCATAATTGATTTATTGATTGCCATCCTTTGTGTAGAGGTCAGGATTGCACGATGGTTAACTCCTACCAACCATTCCCCTAGGAGTATGCGTTTAGCACTTTGTTTCGATTACTAATAAAACTTTTGCAACAAGTATATGAATTCTTCATGACTAATGTGAGTCCATGGTATAGATACACTTTCACCTTCCACCATTGCTAGCCTCTCTAGTGCCGCGCAACTTTCGTTGGTGCACAAACCCACCATATATCTTCCTCAAAACAGCCACCATACCTACCCATTATGGCATTTTCATAGCCATTCCGAGATATATTGCCATGCAACTTTCACCGTTCTGTCTCATGACATGTGCCATCACTTTCATTCAAATAGAGTCATTATTGTTCTAAGTATCGAGTTGTAAGTAAATAAAAGTGTGATGATCATCATTATTAGAGAATTGTCCCATGTGAGGAAATAAAAGAGGCCAAAGATGCCCACAAAATAAAAAAATAAAATAAAATAAAAAAGAGAGGCCAAAGAGCCCAAACAAAAAATGAGAGAAAAATAGAGAAGGGACAATGCTACTATCTTTTTCCACACTTGTGCTTTAAAATAGCACCATGTTCTTCAAGATGGAGAGTCTCTTGTTTTGTCACTTTTATATGCTAGTGGAAATTTTCATTATGTAACTTAGCTTGTATATTCCAATGATGGGCTTCCTCAAATTGCCCTAGGTCTTCGTGAGCAAGCAAGTTGGGTGCACACCCACTAGTTTTCATTTTTGAGCTTTCATACACTTATAGCTCTAGTGCATCCGTTTCATGGCAATCCCTACTCATTCACATTGATATCTATTGATGGGCATCTTCATAGCCTATTGATACGCCGAGTCGATGTGACCATCTCCTCCTTTTTGCCTAACAACCTTTACCACACTCTATTCCAACTATAGTGCTATATCCATGGCTCACGCTCATGTATTGCGTGAGAGTTGAAAAAGGTTTTAGAAAGTAAGAGTGTGAAAAAAAATTACTTGGCCAATACCGAGGTTGTGCATGATTTAAATTCGTTGTGTGGGGATGATGGAGGATAGCCAGACTATATGATTTTTGTAGGGATAACTTTCTTTGGCCTTGTTATTTCAAAAGTTTATGATCACTTTGCTATTATGCTTGAAGTATTATTGTTTTCATGTCAATATTGAACTATTCTTTTGAATCTTATGGATCTGAACATTCATGCCACAATAAATAGATTACATACAACAAATATGTTGGGTAGCATTCCACATCAAAAATTCGGTCTTTATCACTTCCCTACTTGAGGACGAGCAGGAGTTAAGCTTGGGGATGCTTGATACGTCTCCGACATATCTATAATTTTTGATTGTTCCATGCTATTATATTATCAACTTTGGATGTTTTATATGCATTAATATGCTATTTTATATGATTTTTGGGACTAACTTATTAACTCAGTGCCTAGTGCCAGTTCCTGTATTTCCCATGTTTTTGACCTTTTTCAGATAGGAATATCAAACGGAGTCCAAATGGAATAAAAATTTCTCCGTGATATTTTGTGGAAAATATCAAAAATACCTAAAGGAAGAAATACCAGAGAAGTGGGTCGAGGGAGCCACGAGCCTGGGAGGCGCCCCCCTAGGTCGCGACTAGGGGGCTCGTGGCCTCCTTGTGGCCCATTTCCACTTGTTTCCGCCGCCATACGTTCTTATAAATAGCCAAACGCACAGAAATAGACCTAGATCGCAAGTTCCGCCGCCGCAAGCCTCTAGAACCACCAAAAACAAATTGGGAGACCGTTCCGGCATCCTGTCGGAGGGGAATCCATCTTCGGTGGCTATCTTCATCAACATCCTTGCCTCTCCGATGATGCGTGAGTAGTTCACATCAGACCTTCGGGTCCATAGCTAGTAGCTATATGGCTTCTTCTCTCTCTTTGATCTTCAATACAAAGTTCTCCATGATCTTCATGGTGATCTATCGGATGTAATTCTCTTTTGCGGTGTGTTTGTTGAGATCCGATGAATTGTGGATTTATGATCAAATTATCTATGAATAATATTTGAGTCTCCTCTGATTTCTTATATGCATGATTTCATATCCTTGTAAGTCTCTTCAAGTTAAGGGTTTCGTTTGGCCAACTTGATCTATGATTCTTGCAATGGGAGAAGTGCTTGGTTTTGGGTTCATACCATGCGGTGTCCTCACCTAGTGACAGAAGGGGTAGCGAGGCACGCATCGTGTTGTTTCCATCATGGGTAAAAAGATGGGGTTTATATCATATTGCATGAATTTATCCTTCTACATCATATCATCTTGCTTAAACCGTTACTCCGTTTGTTATGAACTTAATACACTAGATGCATGCTGGATAGCGGTTGATGTGTGGAGTAATAGTAGTAGATGCAAACAGTATCGGTCTACTTGTCTCGGACGTGATGCCTATATATATGATCATTGCCTTAGATATCATCATGACTTTGCGCTATTCTATCAATTGCTCAACAGTAATTTGTTCACCCACCGTAATACTTGCTATCATGAGAGAAGCCTCTAGTGAACACTATGGTCCCCAGGTCTATTTTACATATTATATATTCAGATCTAAACATAAAAACACCAAAAATACCTTGCTGCAATTTTATTTACTTATTTATATTTACTCATCATCACTACCAGATCTCACCTTGCAAGTAATCGTGAAGGGATTGACAACCCCTTTATCGCGTTGGGTGCAAGTTTGTTTGTGTTTGTGCAGGTTTCTTGGTGCCTCATCTTGATACTCCTACTGGATTGATACCTTGGTTCTCAAAATGAGTGAAATACTTATCTCTACTTTGCTGCATCACCCTTTCCTCTTCAAGGGAAAAACCAACGCACGCTCGATAAGTAGCAGCTCCCTCCCGGCAAGCCGATGTCTTCCACAGCTCGAACCTACTTTGGACTCCCTTGAACCGATCGGTTAGTTCGGCCATTCCCTCCGGAGGTTGTTCGGTGGGCCATAGTGCCTTTACCATGCTTTTCATAGCGTTCCACGCACGATCATGAAGAGCGGAAAGCTCCTCCAGCAGGTTCCCCCGGTAGGATCTGGTCTCTTCTTCAGGACGCCCAGACAGGAGACCTATACATGAGGCGACACCTTGTTTATTTTGCTTCCTCTATAAGATGACCTTACGGATGTTAGAAACATACTTACCGAGCACGCCCCTTTGTAGTTTCTGGCTTTCTCCTTGGGCTTGGGCCAATTGAGTTTTTAAACTCTCAATTTTTTCGGCCTGTTGTTTATTCTCCACCCGGAGACGGTTCAAAATACGGCAGCCAGCCTTGTGCTGGGACTCGGCGTATCGCTGAGATTCTTTGGCTTCATCCTACTCCTTTTGCATATGCCCAATTGATTCGGCTGCTAAAAAGAATCATTGCGTCAGCACGGAAACATACTAAAATTAGCAGCACAGATGTACTCACCATGGGCCTCCCGAGTGAAGCTCTTCACTTGCTTCAGCTTGGCCTTCACAGATTGAACCTTTGATCGGCTATTTTCCAGCTCCTTGGCTAGTTGCTCGTTGTGTTGTTTTGAAGCCTGCATTAGAAGTAAAGCAGCACAAGGACCCTTAATTCGGTCATTCCGAACCAATTTAAGGCTCCGGGGCTACTGGGTTTACATGAGTATCCAGACTCTTTTAAGCCTATTACTTACCTGCATTCTGGCCGATATCAATTTCATGGCCTCTCCGAACTCAGCTCGGGCAGCACCGATGTGCGCGTCCGTTGTGTGTAGGGCACCAAACAATTGTTCGGAGAATACCGGGTGGCGCAGGGCCTCCCATCGTCGCCGATGATTCATTGTGCTTCCTACTTCAGATTTCGTGACACACAGAGCGTCATCGGAATTGGCAAGGGCCGGATTGGTCATAGGGGCCTCGGTAGAAGGTTCGGCATGAGCCATAGCTCCGGAATTTTAAGCACCGCTGGGCACCTTGGCAACCTCTTCGGCGAGAGAGACTTCGGCATGTCGCGTGAGTATTTCAATGTAATAAATGCTGTAAGGTTCTATTGCTTGTGATAATAAGAATACAACCGAACAAAATACCTTTGGGTTGAGCGAGTAGGCGAACTCGTCCTCGCAACCGGCTCATTTTTGGGTCCCTCTTGGTTTCCGATATGGTCATTGTTTGGTTTGCCGGCGTATGACGCGCGGATCAACGACGCTTGGGACCAGGAGCCGACATGTTTGGAGCATTGTTGGATGCTTGCCTTTTGTGGGACAAGGTCTTCTTGTTGTTGTTTGTCGCGGGAAGGGTGAACGACCCAGGGTAATCGGCAATGATAGTGTAGCGACCCGACTCAAAACGAGTCAAGCCTCTGTGTTTTCTGTGCCATCCCTGGATCAGTATGCTGGCACACACAGTACATCAATGTATATATCAAAGTGCAATCACATGTAATTAACGTAAAACTGATATATACCTTAAAATAGCAGCGGATACAGTCAACGGGAGTGGAGTCCCAATAACACCAATGACAAGTTGAGTGCGGACCGTAACCCTGAATCGTACTCTTACCCGTCGTAGGAGAGTATCTGCAACATAAGACGTTGCAGCCGTGTAGGTTAGCATTTTGAATATGCCGGCAAGATCACCATAGTAGAATAGAAGAATAAAGACTATTCTATATGCAAAGGCTTTGTGGCTCTGTGTCTAAGTTTTTGCGTAAAAAGCTGAATTTATTTTCCCTACAACAAAGGAATATCAGGAATTTTCACTACGGAGTTACCTATCATGACATGGTTCCGCCAACCAATGTCTCAAATCCCCACAAGTATCATTAAGTTGCCCACAATTAGTTATCAGTCCAGTGTTGAGAGTTCAGAGATAGATCCAAGTCTAGAAGTCTGGTGAGAGTCCAGTGTTGAGTCTTGAAGTCTTGAGGTCTTGAAGATGCAGGACTTGAAGATGTCTTCATGAAGTCGTTGTTTTGACGTGGAGTCCTTCTTCACACCACTCACGAACACTCATACCAATCCCCATCTACTTTAGCATAGCATAAAAGTAACTAACGTTCCCGGGGCTTTAGTAACAAGTGGTGGGTTCCTACCTCATGCATTCTACTCAACTATAAGAATTTCAACAACACTACGAGAGGGATGTGCTGAATGATGTCACTACATGCAATAAAACATAGGTATGAAATAGATGGTCAAGGTGAACTTGCCTGTACTGTTGATGAAGATAAAGATTGCTCTCAGAAATAACTTGATAGACTATTCGTCACTCTCCGATGAAAAATCTATATAACAAACATTGCATTCATAAGCAAACACTTCTAGCAATCAAAACTGACAATCACAATGTAACACAAGAACAAAAGCAACAAGGTTGATGAAGGAAACACTTAAGACAAAACTCAAAGCCAAGAAAGTTTTCATAAAAACAACTAAGGTATTTTTCCCCTTACAAACAATTATTTTCAAATAGTAACAAAACAATAACAAAGTAAAATACAACTACAGCATTTTAGTAAATATTTTACTAGCAAAAAGAATTACTTTTGAAGAACAAGTAAAACTATGAAAACATTATCCTAAACAACATAAGTGTTTGCCTCATGAACTTAACTACAAGCACAACCATAAACTAAAAGAAAAAAATTATGAAACAACTAAGTTAACATAAAATAAAAACTCATAAAACAATTATTTTAAATATTTGTAAATAAGAACCAACTAGTCATTACTAGACCAACATATCAATACATAACAAAGCAAAGCAATGGACTCTAAGTTTTAGTGGCAAAACTACTACTAAAACAAAACTATGATTTTGTAACCAAACTAATAGTTAACAGAAAATAATTAGTAAAATTTTTTTTATTTTAAAACAGAATTAAATCATTTAAAACTTTTGTGAAAATAATCTATACTAATACTAAGTTGTTTTATAAAACATTACCTAATGATGAACAATATAGTTTCCTATCATAATAGAGCATAACTAAATTATTTTTATTAACTAAGCATTTCTTAACAGAAAGGAATTACTACAAATTTTATTAGAAAACAGAATGTAATTACTTAAAACTTTAGTTAAAAGAATTGTTACTAACAAATTTGCTTTCAAAACAACTATACCTATTTGAAAGAGGGTAAAGATCCCTACAACAAAATTTATAAACTAAACAAATTAACTTTTGTTAACAGCAAGTAAATTACTAAGGTTTGGAACAACAAAAATAAATGAAATCTGAAACTTAATATAAATCATATTCAGATTTTCAAAATAAAACAAAGAAAATCAATATAAATAAACTAATATGAAACTAAACAGATTCTGTTTGGTTTGCAAACACTATTTAAAATTATTATAAAAAGTTCTCAAACTCTACCAAATGATAGCTATGGTCACTAGTGACAAGTAGGAAAAAGAATCATTCAAAAATTCATTTTAGAACTCATGATATTCAGAAAACAAAATTTAAATCAAATATGTTCAACTTCAAATTTAAATGTTCAAACATGGTCAAATTTGGTATTCACAGAAACTAGATGAAATTTTTGATCTAATGCAAAAGAAATCAATTAAAAACATTAAGTAGTTTAAAAGATATAAAGAAAATAAAATCAGAACTTTCTCTGTTTTCTAAAACAAAACAGAAAAAGAGAAAACTAAACTAACGGTCAGGGGGGTGACGTGGCGTTCTCTGGTTGGTCCAGGTGTGTGCGGGCTAGTGTAATTTGGGCGGACGACCGAACTATAACACGTACCGGTTCGTGAATAAAAAAATCTAATCTAAACCGTTTATCCTAGATCCGACGGCTGAGGGAGAGATGGGGGCTTACTGAGAAAGGGTCACCGGCGAGGGAGCTTCTCCGGCGAGGCAGGGACGGCGAGGTGCTCGTGGAGGTGGCACCGGTGATCCTTTGGCACGGTTGATGGCACCAGGCGACGCAGGGGAGCACGGCAGCGAGGATGGTGGCGTCGGAGAGGTGAGGGGGCGACGGTGTTGACGACCACGAGCTCGGAGGCGGTTTGGTGGATGTGAAGCTCCGGCGAGGTTGATGGTTGCGCCGTTCTGGTGGGTCTCCGGCGAAGCAGAGGGGTGGGGAAAGTGCGCACGGGCGAGAGGAGGTGGATGGAGGGCTCGGTGGCGCTCGGGGAAATCGGAGTGGAGCAGCAAGACGACAATGGCGCGACGACGGCTCTAGGCTCCGGCGAGCGATTAGGCGAGGCAGAGGGCACAGAAGGAGGGGGAAACAAGGGGAATGGAGGCGCGGGGGGTATGCGGCTACTTATAGGGGTCTCAAGGGGGTCGGGGAAGTAAGGAGGGAGGAGATCACGGGAGAGAGATCACCGGAGGTCGTCGGGGGCGTGGAAGGATGAGGATGACCGGCGACGGTTTCGGTCGGGCGGCGGGTCCCACATGTCAGCGCGAGGGGAGCGGCGGTTGCGCGTCGGTCAGTCGACCGGTAACGGTCTTGACTTAAATTCACTAGTAAAGCCTGTGGGCCGGTCTGTTTAATACACGCGAATAAATTTCCCTTATTAATTTCCAGAGCAATAAAAACCTATTTAATGCATTCAAAACTTGTCCAAAAAAATTAAAGTGTATATAACAAAATGACCAGGGAAACAAATGCCATTTAATGGACATTTTTACACAGCCAAAATAAGTACTTTTTAAAAATTTATTTTTCAGAAAATGCCTATATGGCTTTATTTATTATTACAATTTTTTTTCATATAACCCCTTGGGTTTTATGATTCAAAAACTTCACAATTAACCCCCTGGCTTTGGAGTGTCCTTTTACTCCTCTCAAAATCTTTGCAAGGGGTTTGGATGCATGAAATTTCAAATAGGAAACTGAAATGAATTTGAAACTCCATATGAGACTTTTATCAAATAGTTTTCAACTTCAAATAATTAAACTTCCAACTCATATTTCACACATTTGAAGAAATCATATTATCCTCTCTCATGAAAATCATTGAGTTGCATAAAGTTTCTGAATTTGAAATATTTTCAAATGGGAATTCAAACCATTTTCAAATCCCCTTTCATTTCTTTAAATGGAAGAAGTCATGTCATCTTCACTCTGGGGTTTTGTGATGAAATGGATTTGAATTCCTGGTGATCAAAATGCAGAGTGAAAGTTTTGGGAAGGTCATTTCATTCCCTCTCATCAACTTTCAAAAAGTTTCAAATTTCACTCACTTTCAATCACTCAAGCAAACAAACAATCATTCTAATAATTATTATAACATTCCAAAGTTTGGGATGTTACAGATAGCCACCTGGGATCGGTCGAGGCTCTCCTAGTAGAAGACTCCGTCTTCAAATTCAATTAAAAGATCTAGGTCCTCAGGAATACCCTGATCATCATCATGGGAATAGTCTTCAGGGTGAGCAGCGACACTGTTAACTGTCTCGATGAAGCTTCTCCATTCCTGTTCACGTGAGGTTAACGACGTCGGTCAAGTAATGGACGAAGTGAAAACCCCAAACTATGTTAACAAAATATAAACGCTTACTCATTATATGGGACCGTGGCTCGAATATCCTTCCATGGTCGACCGCCGAATAAAATCTTCTTGCTCTCCTTTATATAGGTCTGCGAGTGCGGCGTCCAACACCATCTGATCGACAGGACCTTGTCTTCGGGAATGCGTGGTGTCACTTGTCCCATTGTAAAGCCACAAGGTATGTACCCTCCTTTGGAGGGGTGGCACGCACAGGGTGATGGCGGCGGCTGAGCGAGTCCTAGATTAAGGGGTCCTCGGGATGCCAACCTGTTTCCCACGGGCCGAAATGTATGACCCACAAAGTGATCATTGGGTGATCAAGGGCCTCGTCTCCAGGGTGGAAGCTTCAAGGAGCCATGGCGTGTCCTCCAAGTTGTCAACCATAGATAGGCAAGATTATCTCTTCGGCGTGTAACCAACCATGTGTAAATTCTAGATACCCTCAGCGTCTATATAAGACGGAGGGTTTTAGGTTGTGGAGACAGGACAACTCATCTAGGGTTAGCTATTCGATCTCAAGGTAGATAAACTCTGTAACCCCCATATCATCAATATAATAAAGCATGATGTAGGGTATTACCTCCATAGGAGGGCCCGACATGGGTAAATCCTTTCCACCTTTGTCTCCTGTTACCATTGCTTCTAGTCTCACTGCTCGGGATCCCCTACCCGAGATCCGCCATTTTTGACACCGACATTGGTGATTTCATTGAGAGTTCTGTTGTGAACAACAAAGGAATCGATGGCTCACCTCGTCACGAGAAATGAGATCTCCATCCGGGGGACCCTTACCCCCGATCAAACTCTCACACGCGGCGACATCTTGTCGCATGCCAACCTGATTAGCCACCTTGGCCAGATCGGAAACTTCTCCCCGATCAGAGAATCAGGTTCAGAACCCTAGAGTTCATCATCGTTTCATGGGGAGTACTCGTCCTGATGGAACCCTCAACCCTTGAGGAGGAGCCTATGAGTCTCGACACCTCGATGCTGAAGATAGTGGGCTTCACCCCCAACGAAGTCGTCACCCGAGGGCAATATAGAATGCCCAATCCGGCCGATGTGACCGGATCCATCATGGCTAGACGAAACACAGAGTCGCTTTTGCACAGCTCCGGAACCGACACGCGGCACATTGAATCCACTCGCTTCAGTGACACGCATCCCATCATCGCCTCGTTCTTAAACGAGCTATTCGATTGGATCGAAGTTCTACGTATGAAGGATGACCAGATTCCGATCTATAATCGGCTCAGGATTAGGCCTGACGATAGGGAGATTCATGTCCTCCTGGTCGCCCACCTTGTCGCCACCATTGAGTGTCCGGCTGAGGACTCGTCCCAACAGCCGGAATTGAAAATAGTATATACCCCGGTCTCCGATCATCCCGACTTCATTGGTGATCCAGATGCCGGAATATATTGTAGACCCAGACCATCACCGGTCCAAGATTTATCACACAATTCGGAGTCCATGATTCCGAACACCCAATGTGGCGTGGGGCCGAATTTTTTCCCACCCACCACCCAAGATGACGATCTCACTATCGCACCAAAGCCCACGTCTTCGAACTTTCGGGATATTAAGCAACTACATGGAGAATTGATCCATCACTTTTGGGCTAGACTCCTAGTCGCTAGAAGTAGAGAAAAAAGGTCTTAGTGACCAAGAGACAATGGCAACTTTCACCCGCAATTGCCATGATGAAGGGGTTCTTAATGTCGTGGCTCGCCGACACATTCGTAACTTTTCTTAGCTATACGATTTGGTGCAAAAATACTATGCCATGGAAAGTGCTTGGCAATCTGAACGGTTATTTTCGGAACCAACTTTCCCCAAACACCCTAGCGGAGATAGGAAAAAGAGGATACCTCCAAAACAGCCAGCCAGATTCGAACCAGCCGCAAAAAACAAACATGCCCGTTTCTGGGGTCAGCACTGTCTTGGATGGACTATTGGATAAACCTTGCCCTATACATCTGTATTGCTAAACACAAGCCTGACTCATAGCCTTAGAGCTTGCTGGGTCGCCAGGCAGGTCACAAAAAGCGGAGAGGCCATCCTTGAAGTGCCTCCGTCGAATAGGCGCTCACCATCGTCACCCGAATACAATGCCGAAGTCCTGACGGTCTACGAAACGTTCCCCTTGAAGAATAGGAGGAAAACAGCTCTTAGAGAACTCAAACAAGTCTACCATGTGGCAGCAGCTAGTGCATGGGCAAACATACCGATCACCTTCGGAGATACTGACCAGCCGACCATTCTTCCCAGTCATTCACCGTCTGCACTAGTCCTGAACCCCATCATCGATGGTTACAGGCTACATAATGTGCGAATGGACGGTGGCAGTGGTTGAAACCTCATATACGAAGGCACCCTGGGAAAAATGTAGTTCGACCGATCTCGCATCAAACATAGCAATACAACCTTCCGGGGAATTATTCAAGGCAAAGAGGCGCGTTGTTCCGGACGTATCGTCCTGACGTAGTGTTCGGCATGCCCAAAAACTACCGATCCGAAGAACTTCTCTTCCACATCATGCCCTTCCCAAGCGGGTACCATGCTTATTAGGACGTGACACCTTCAAAAAATTCCAGGCTATACCCCATTACGCATACATGAAACTCAAAATGACAGGACCAAATGGTGTGATCACAATCGCTAGTGATCCGAACATAGCCCTTTGGGACGAAAACAAAATAGCAGTGCTTGCCCTCGAGGCATTAGCAGAGAACTTTGCTACCGAAGAACTGATCGCATTGCGGTCAAAAGTCGACAAGGACGACGTCATCCTTAGTAAAAGGCCAAAGCCCACGTCCTTCAAACCCACAAAGGAAATTTTTAAGTTTCAAGTGCATCCAACGGACTCTAATAAGACAACGTCCATCGGAGCTCAGCTCGATCCCATAGTGGATGACGCACTGCGGACCTTTCTTGTAACATCCCAAAATTCCATTTTGGTATGTTATGATATAGCTATGCATCTATCATCATCATTTCTTGAATGTATGTATTTGTTGAAATGCCTTCTCTAAATTTCTGAAAGTCCCTTCTACTTTTCCTTATGTTGCTTTCACCTATTGGAAACTTTGGTTAAATGTTCAAAATAAGAGAGGAGTAACATGACACTCCACACCAGGGACTAATTGGTGATATATTTGAACACTAATAACCAGGGGTTATTTTGAAAATATTTGCAAAAAGGATTTAAAAACAATTAGGCAATTTCTGAAAATATTATTTTTTTCAAATTGTTCAAATGACAGAATAGAAATGTTCATTAAATAGAATTTATTATTCTGTTAATTTTGGTATATAATACTCCTATATTTAGAGACGATTTGAATGCTTTAAAAGCTTTTGAATGTCTCTGGAAAATTATTAAAAAGAAACGGTAACCGTTTCCGGTATTAAACGGGCCGGCCCACGGCAGTTATTCGCGCTTTTACTACCGACCGTCCGACCACGCGTAACGGAAACGTCCCCTTTCGCTGACACCGGGCCCCACCTCGTTCGCTCGTAATGACCGAACGGTCATCTCCTTCCCCCCCCCCCCCCCCGCGCGCGCCGGACCCGACGCCGGCCATTTCCTCCCCTCGCCGGATCTCTCTCCTCTCTTAACTCCCTCTCGCTCCCCGCACCCCTATAAGTACCGGCCAGCCCCTCTCTTCATTCACCCCCCTAGCCCCCTCTGTCCCTCGCCGGAAGGCTACGCAATTGCTCGCCGGAGCTCCCACCATCACCGGACCTCGCCGTCGACCGTAGCCACCGATTCCGTCCACCATTCCACCCACCACTGCCTCCCTCGACCACCGGAAACCCCTCCGGCGACGTCCTCGACCACCGGCCGCCGCCTCCATCGCCGGAATTCCCACACCCCCTCCGGTAAAGTCGTCGAGCCCCTTCCCTCCCTCCGATCTAGATCCAACGGCTCGGAATAGAACACTTAAAACGGCGAACCGTTTTTTCTCTTCGGTCCGGTCGCCCGCCCGTAAGCTCTCGCACGCACACGCCCCCAACCAATAGGATCGTGCCACGTAGCCCCCTGGTCGTCCGGTAGATTTTTCCCTTTTCTGATTTTGTTTTAGTTAACAGAATCTATTCTGATTTTGTTTAGCTTATATCTTTGAACTTGTTTAATGTTTTGAGTCGATTCTTTTTGCAGTAGCTCACATTTTTCATGTAGTTTCACCCTGTACTTTTAAATTTCAAATTTGAACTATAAAATTTGAATTTAATCAAATTTTCTCAAATCTGTATAACTAGAGTTTGAAAATAGATTTTGACATGAATCTTTTTGCTACTGTTTGATATTGGTTAGGACTATCTCCATGTTTAGTTTGAGGATTTTTAGGATGATTTTGAATAGTGTTTTAGCTATAAACAGAATCTGCTTAGTATTATAATATAGTTTTATAAACTCAATTTTAATTAGTTTGATTTAGAATTGGTTTTATTTGTTTATTAGGTTCTGTTAGTAAACATTTAGTGTTTTCACTCACTGATAATAAAAATATAAATTTTCTTAGTTTTATTTTATTTAACATAGGAATCACAACTTATTTTCAAATAGGCATAATTTGATTAAAACCACTAATTAGTAATAGTTTTGTTTTGCTCTCTTGTTAGTAAAACTATATTTGTTCCATTTAGTGTTTATCAAAACTTTTACAAACTTTACAAAAGTTTTCTCAACAAACTTAAATTGATTTTCTTCTGTTTATTAATAAAATATTCTATTGTTTCCTTGCTGACAACAATTGTTTTGTTATTACAAAATAGTTTTATTATAATAGTAGTGTTTTATCAATCACCTCCTAGTAAACAAAACTTCGTGTGTTTTCTTACTTGAGATTTGTGCATTGTTTTGTCTTGATTGTTTACTAGTTCTTGATTGATGTTTGTGAGTTACAATATTTTGTTGTATGCTTATTGAGTGCTTGTTTGCTTCGTTAGATTATCCGGAGTGCAAAGCTTGTTACTTAGAGTCACTCACGTACGAAGATCATCAATCAGGCAAGTCACTTTGACCATGTTTACCCATGTTTTATATGCATTAGTTCTACCATCTCCCCAATTGCATGCAAGATAGGTTAGTTGGAAACTTGGTTACATTGTAGTAGTATCATGTGGTAGGTACCCCCCTCAACCTCTTGACACATTGGCCCCGGGAAACGTTGTTTTACCGTTTGCTATGCTATTAGTAGACGGGGTTGGTTGTGTGATTCATGAGAGTTGAGAGAGTTAATAATTTCAAGACCTACATAGTGATCAAGATTTAAGACTCCGAGTTTTCAACATACCTCTGGGTGGATGATGGTTGAACGGCACCCTGGAGAAACCAGTGGATTTGCCTAGGTGATGCTGGAGATGGCCAGTATTCACGCGGAAAGGTCCACCCAGGCACAAAGAGATGGATGGATGCTTTAAAACCCAAGGCTTACCTGCACAGCCACAAGTCATTATGGGCTCTGGCTTGGTTGGATATCGTGGTGACCCTGGACAGGCGGTGCTACGAGAGGTAGAAGAACGGTAGGAAAGGATGGGCACCGACAGAGTCGCAGGGAAACCCTTTGGAAGACCATGTTTTGGTCATCCGTTTCTCAAACACCCTCAAGTGCGAGAAATCAAACGGAGGCGACCAAATCTTGTGGGGAACGTGTGCAAAACTCTGCAGAGTACTTACACCTAATCGATTAGCCGTGTCCACGGTCATGGACGACTTGAGCCAAAGGAATTGAAACTTCCGGAACTCTCAACACAATTAATAATGATGATGTGGGTATTAATAATTTTGGGAATGAGAATTGGTTGGTAGAACCATCTCATTAATCAACAAACTTAGTAATATTTTGCTTAATCCCTCCCTTGATGTAGGAAAAACTTGGCTTTACGCAAAAACTTACTACCCCACCTGCCATATTTGCATATAGATAGATGATTATCTTTTCACCCCTCTCTTGTGACTTTCCCGGCATATTCCATATGCTGACCTACATGGCTGCAACGTATCATGTTGCAGAGTACTTTTCCGACCAGGAGTGAGGACACGTTCTATGCTCAGTGAGATGCCCTTGGAGTCAGATGGACTCATCTACCTTCGACGCTTCCGCAAGATTTAGATATTCTCATGAGTTGGCCTTCAGCCACTTTATTGTAATGATTATTGTAATAAAGGACTCGATATGAGATTTCGATTAATATAATGCTGTGTTATTTCCCTTTGATATATACATTGATGTACCGTGTGTGTACCAGCATGATCTTGGGATGGTACAGAAACACCGGAGATTCGACCTTTCAGGTCGGGTCGCTACAGAAATGGTATCAGAGCACACGCTGACCGTAGGACGTAACCTCTAGGATTGGAAAGCCTTAGGATTGTTTCTCTTTGTCTTTAAATATCTTATACTCTCATCTATTCGTTTCTGACTCCTCTCCGATTATTTCAAAATTTATAGATGGCCACCTTCATCCCAGTGTTGATCACGGAGTTTTGCCAGCCTGACGCAACGATGCCCTTTGGTAAGGAGCTGATGAGGATCGTAAAGGACGTAAGGATTGCTTTGCCGAGCATCACCGTGACTCCTATCATGTCATTTCCCCAAGATGGACGCTACAAGATCGAGGTGCACATCCCAGGGAAGACCTTTGGGAATCGGAAGAAACCCATCGACTTCAAGTTCGTGGCACCCAGCTGGATACTTGGAAGAGACATGGCCATTCATCGTGCCCTTGGATGTATTCAGGACGAATACAGAGGTGGAACCATTTCACTAGGACTCAGCATGGTTTGCCGTAGAGATGCTCATGGCAACATCATAACCCCTCCCACTTGAGACTCCACCATGTCATATATCCAGACCCTGGAGACTCACATCAGGACTCTGGAGCTTCGAGTTCGTGCTGATACAAAGACAATCAAGAATCTGATGAACCGCGAGCTGGACCTTGAAGCTGATCTGCGAGAGGCCAACTATGAACACGAGCATGAAGTGAAGGACTTCCTAGAGAGGATTGATGAGCAGAATGCACGCATCGCAACTCTGGAGGAGCAGCTAGACATGGGGGAAAACCTTCACCCCGAAGGAGACATGGCACCCTTCATCAGCGACGATGAAGACTATGAGGAAAGCACCACCGGAGGACCTACGACTATGCACTTCTGAGGAAAAACATTAGTTATGCCCTCCATGTATCTTTTATTTTTGTCGTTAAAGCGTAGGTCGATGCTTAGTTATTTGAGATTTGTATTCCCGATGTTTGACGTTGATTGAATAAATGAATGAGTGTTTGGTGTGATATGTTTGTTGCATTTCATATGGGTAGTGAATTTCTTCTAGACCCTTGTTCTATTCTAATTCTCATCCCTCTGAAAACAGCAAGATGCCTCCACGACGTGAGACCGACTTCACTTTCCCGCCGGAACTCACTAAACTTCTTCAGCAGCAGAATGCACTGATGGAGTTATTGATTCAGAATCAGACCAACAACCAGAACAACAACAACCACCATCCACCCCATACTGATAATCTCACCCGTTTTCTGAGGTTGAATCCTCCAACTTTCTCCAGTAGTACTGAGCCCATTGTGGCAGATGACTGGCTCCGCAAGATGGAGAGAGAACTTGTCACCGCTGGATGTACTAATGCTAAGAAGGTGCGATTTGCCGCACATCAACTTGAAGGACCAGCAGCTTCATGGTGGGAGAACTACACCACCACATATCCTATTGCTGATGTAACTTGGGAGCAGTTCCAGCAAGCTTTTCGCACCGCTCATGTCTCAGCTGGAGCCATGAGTCTGAAGAAGCGCGAGTTTCGCAACTTGCGCAAGGGTAATCGCTCTGTGGCCCAATATGTGGAAGAGTTCAACACATTGGCACGTTATGCACCAGGAGACGTGGCCGATGATGCGGCCAAGCAAGAGAAATTTCTGGAAGGACTCAACGATGAGTTGAGCATGCAGCTGGTAGTGGCTAATTTCAACAACTACCAAGAGCTGGTGGATAAGGCACTTATTCTCGAAGGTAAACAGTAGGAAATTGAGAACCGCAAGAGGAAGTACACTCAGGGGAAGTTTAACTCTGGAGCTCATCATAAGCCCTGCTACTCCCCGTACTCAGGGAATACCGGATCAGGAAACAGTAAGTTTGGAAAGCACACTCATGCTGTGCACAACCATGGAGGCCACCATCATGGAGGAAATGGGAACAACCGTCCCAACCATGGTAACTTCAAGAGTGACAATGGGAATGGGAACAACAACCAGCACCGTCAAGTTCCTACTCAGAAGGATCTGAGTCACATCACCTGTTTCAAGTGCTAGAAGACAGGGCACTATGCTACTAAGTGTCCCCAGAGCAAGCAGGGAAATGGAAACGGCAACTCCGCAGCCAAGAAGCCAAACCCTTTTCCTCGTGCCCAGGTGAACCACCTCGACGTGGAAGAAGTCTATGATCAACCCGAGACTGTGGTTGGTAAGTTTTTATTGCATTCACGTCTAGTTACAGTACTTTTTGATTCCGGTGCAACTCATTCATTCATATCAAGGGTAGTTGTGGATAAGTATGGTTTGCCCACCAAAACCCTTAGTCAGCCCATTAAGGTCAGTTCCCCAGGAGGTATGATGATGGCAGGGATAGGATGCCATGCCTTGAAACTCAATATAGGAAACCATGTTTTTCCCACCGACCTCATCGTCTTAGAATCCCAAGGACTGGATGTAATCCTAGGCATGGATTGGATGACCAAGTATGAAGGAAATCTTGATTGCCTCAGCAAGTCTGTTTCACTCACCACCCCGGAGAACAAGAGGATTAAGTATGTATCTCGACGCACACGTATGAGTGCTAGGTTAAATGCCCTCACGGGAGTTGTTCAGGAGGAAGTACCTGTGGTAAAAGACTTTCCAGATGTATTTCCGGAAGAATTACCAGGAATGCCACCAGATAGGGAAATTGAGTTCCTAATAGAGCTACAGCCCGGGACAACTCCAATTTCCAAGAGACCCTATCGGATGCCCGCAAATGATCTATTGGAAATCAAGAAGCAAATTAAGGAGTTATTGGACAAAGGTTATATACGCCCCAGTTCTTCACCTTGGGGAGCCCCAGTTCTTTTGGTGGAGAAGAAGGATAAAACCTTGAGAATGGTAGTCGACTATCGTGCCTTGAACGAGGTGACTATCAAGAACAAGTATCCTCTGCTGATGATTAATGATTTGTTTGATCAGCTAGTAGGCGCCAAAGTATTCTCTAAGATCGATCTTCGATCAGGGTATCACCAACTGAAGATTCGTGAAGAGGATATACCCAAAACAGCTTTCACAACAAGGTATGGCTTATACGAGTATACAGTCATGTCCTTTGGTTTGACTAATGCTCCTGCCTACTTCATGAATTTGATGAACAAAGTGTTTATGGAATATTTGGACAAGTTTGTCGTGGTGTTCATCGATGACATTCTGATATTCTCCAAGAACGAGGAAGAACACAAGAAACATCTGCGTTTAGTTCTGGAGAAGCTAAGAGAGCATCAGTTATATGCCAAGTTCAGCAAATGTGAATTTTGGCTAACGGAAGTCGGATTCCTTGGACATGTTATTTCCGTAGAAGGAATAGCCGTAGACCCCGCTAAGGTTGAAGCCATCACCGAGTGGAAGTCACCCACCTCAGTTAAGGAGATCCGCAGTTTTCTCGGACTTGCCGGATATTACCGGAGATTCATTGAGAATTTCTCAAAAATAGCCAAGCCCATGACAGAGTTGTTGAAGAAAGAATCTAAGTATGTTTGGATTGAGGAATGTGAAGCCAGTTTCCAGGAGTTGAAGAAACGTTTGGTCACAGCCCTAGTGTTGATTTTGCCCAATATTCGGAAGGACTTCCAAGTTTATTGTGATGCTTCACGTCAAGGACTTGGAGGAGTACTCATGCAAGATGTAAAGGTTGTAGCTTATGCATCCAGACAACTACGACCTCATGAGTTGAATTATGCCACCCATGATTTGGAACTAGCAGCCGTAGTGCACGCACTCAAGACCTGGAGACATTTTCTTATCGGAAACAGTTGTGATGTTTACACCGATCATAAGAGCCTGAAATACATTTTCACGCAGAAAGAGTTGAACCTCAGACAGAGGAGATGGTTAGAGTTAATCAAGGACTATGACATGAGATTACATTACCATCCAGGTAAGGCTAATGTTGTAGCCGATGCCTTGAGTCGGAAAACTTATGTGAACACACTCACAGCTGGAGGATTACCCCAAGAGTTAGTCGATAATCTCAGAGAGCTCAAGCTAGAGATAGTTCCAAGAGGATATGTTGCTACACTGGAAATTCAGTCCACCTTGACCGAAAGAATTCGAGAAGCCCAGAAATTGGACAAGGAGATAGCTGAGATTAAGCAGAGAATGGAAGATGGTAAAGCTAAAGGTTTTCGTGAGGATGAACACGGAACTTTGTGGTTTGAGAACCGAATCTATGTGCCCAATGACCCAGAGCTCAGGAAGTCGATACTTCAGGAAGCCCACGATTCACCTTACTCGATACACCCAGGCAATACCAAGATGTATCTCGATTTAAAGGAAAGTTATTGGTGGCCATGTATCAAGAAAGATATTGCGGAACATTTTGCAATATGTGATCTTTGTCAGCGAGTAAAGGCAGAACATCAGAAACCAGCAGGGTTACTACAACCTTTGCCGATACCCGAGTGGAAATGGGAAAAGCTTGGTATGGATTTAATCACAGGATTACCCAGGACCCGTTCAGGTTATGATTCCATCTGGGTAGTGGTAGATCGCTTGACCAAGGTAGCTCATTTCATTCCAGTGAAAACCACCTATACCAGTACGAAGCTAGCCAAGATATATATGACTAGGATCGTATGTTTGCATGGAGTTCCGAGGAGTATCGTGTCAGATAGAGGAACACAGTTTACCTCAAAGTTTTGGCATCAGTTACATGAAACTTTGGGTACAAGGCTAGAGTTCAGTACAGCCTTTCATCCACAGACAGATGGACAGACTGAGAGAGTCAACCAGATTCTGTAAGATATGTTGAGAGCTTGTGCGCTAGATTATGGATCTAGTTGGGATGACAACTTACCTTACGCAGAATTTTCATACAACAACAGTTATCAGACCAGTCTAAAGATGGCCCCTTTCGAAGCTTTATACGGAAGGAGATGCAGAACACCACTGACGTGGGATGGTGTTGGAGACCGACAACTTTTTGGTCCCGACCTTATCCGAGATTCTGAAGAGAAAGTCAAGCTGATTCATGACAGACTCAAGGTAGCTCAATCTCGACAGAAGAGTTATGCTGAAAACAACCGCAAGGAAGTGACGTATGAAGTGGGAGACCGAGCTTATCTTCGTGTGTCCCCGCTTCGTGGAATTAAGAGGTTTGGTGTTAAAGGAAAATTAGCACCCATATTCATAGGCCCCTACAACATTCTTGAACGTAGAGGCGAAGTTGCATACAAACTGGAATTGCCGGAAGGATTATCCGAAGTTCATAATGTGTTCCATGTGTCCCAGCTGAAGAAATGTCATACTAAGATGGCTGATATTCCTTTGGGAGATACAGTGCCCCTAGAGGTCATACAACTTGACAATGATCTGACCTACGAGGAGAAGCCTGTCAGAATCCTCGAGACATCCAACAGAGTTACCCGCAGCAAGACCATCAAGTTCTGCAAAGTTCTGTGGAGTCACCACACCGAGGAAGAAGCCACCTGGGAACGCGAAGAAGATCTTCGTAGAGACCATCCGCACCTATTTTCTAGCCAACCCGAATCTCGAGGGCGAGATTCATCTTAAGGTGGGTAGGGTTGTAACATCCCAAAATTCCATTTTGGTATGTTATGATATAGCTATGCATCTATCATCATCATTTCTTGAATGTATGTATTTGTTGAAATGCCTTCTCTAAATTTCTGAAAGTCCCTTCTACTTTTCCCTATGTTGCTTTCACCTATTGGAAACTTTGGTTAAATGTTCAAAATAAGAGAGGAGTAACATGACACTCCACACCAGGGACTAATTGATGATATATTTGAACACTAATAACCAGGGGTTATTTTGAAAATATTTGCAAAAAGATTTAAAAACAATTAGGCAATTTCTGAAAATATTATTTTTTTCAAAGTGTTCAAATGACAGAATAGAAATGTTCATTAAATAGCATTTATTATTCTGTTAATTTTGGTATATAATACCCCTATATTTAGAGACGATTTGAATGCTGTAGAAGCTTTTGAATGTCTCTGGAAAATTATTAAAAAGAAACGGTAACCGTTTCCGGTATTAAACGGGCCGGCCCACGGCAGTTATTCGCGCTTTTACTACCGACCGGCCGACCGCGCGTAACGGACACATCCCCTTTCGCTGACACCGGGCCCCACCTCGTTCGCTCGTAATGACCGAACGGTCATCTCCTTCCCCCCTCCCCCCCCCCCCCCGCGCGCCAGACCCGACGCCGGCCATTTCCTCCCCTCGCCGGATCTCTCTCCTCTCTTAACTCCCTCTCGCTCCCCGCACCCCTATAAGTACCGGCCAGCCCCTCTCTTCATTCTCCCCCCTAGCCCCCTCTGTCCCTCGCCGGAAGGCTACGCAATTGCTCGCCGGAGCTCCCACCATCACCGGACCTCGCCGTCGACCGTAGCCACCGATTCCGTCCACCATTCCACCCACCACTGCCTCCCTCGACCACCGGAAACCCCTCCGGCGACGTCCTCGACCACCGGCCGCCGCCTCCATCGCCGGAATTCCCACACCCCCTCCGGTAAAGTCGTCGAGCCCCTTCCCTCCCTCCGATCTAGATCCAACGGCTCGGAATAGAACACTTAAAACGGCGAACCGTTTTTTCTCTTCGGTCCGGTCGCCCGCCCGTAAGCTCTCGCACGCACACGCCCCCAACCAATAGGATCGTGCCACGTAGCCCCCTGGCCATCCGGTAGATTTTTCCCTTTTCTGATTTTGTTTTAGTTAACAGAATCTATTCTGATTTTGTTTAGCTTATATCTTTTAACCTGTTTAATGTTTTGAGTCGATTCTTTTTGCAGTAGCTCACATTTTTCATGTAGTTTCACCCTGTACTTTTAAATTTCAAATTTGAACTATAAAATTTGAATTTAATCAAATTTGCTCAAATCTGTATAACTAGAGTTTGAAAAAAGATTTTGACATGAATCTTTTTGCTACTGTTTGATATTGGTTAGGACTATCTCCATGTTTAGTTTGAGGATTTTTAGGATGATTTTGAATAGTGTTTTAGCTATAAACAGAATCTGCTTAGTATTATAATATAGTTTTATAAACTCAATTTTAATTAGTTTGATTTAGAATTGGTTTTATTTGTTTATTAGGTTCTGTTAGTAAACATTTAGTGTTTTCACTCACTGATAATAAAAATATAAATTTGCTTAGTTTTATTTTATTTAACATAGGAATCACAACTTCTTTTCAAATAGGCATAATTTGATTAAAACCACTAATTAGTAATAGTTTTGTTTTGCTCTCTTGTTAGTAAAACTATATTTGTTCCATTTAGTGTTTATCAAAACTTTTACAAACTTTACAAAAGTTTTCTCAACAAACTTAAATTGATTTTCTTCTGTTTATTAATAAAATATTCTATTGTTTCCTTGCTGACAACAATTGTTTTGTTATTACAAAATAGTTTTATTATAATAGTAGTGTTTTATCAATCACCTCCTAGTAAACAAAACTTCGTGTGTTTTCTTACTTGAGATTTGTGCATTGTTTTGTCTTGATTGTTTACTAGTTCTTGATTGATGTTTGTGAGTTACAATATTTTGTTGTATGCTTATTGAGTGCTTGTTTGCTTCGTTAGATTATCCGGAGTGCAAAGCTTGTTACTTAGAGTCACTCACGTACGAAGATCATCAATCAGGCAAGTCACTTTGACCATGTTTACCCATGTTTTATATGCATTAGTTCTACCATCTCCCCAATTGCATGCAAGATAGGTTAGTTGGAAACTTGGTTACATTGTAGTAGTATCATGTGGTAGGTACCCCCCTCAACCTCTTGACACATTGGCCCCGGGAAACGTTGTTTTACCGTTTGCTATGCTATTAGTAGACGGGGTTGGTTCTGTGATTCATGAGAGTTGAGAGAGTTAATAATTTCAAGACCTACATAATGATCAAGATTTAAGACTCCGAGTTTTCAACATACCTCTGGGTGGATGATGGTTGAACGGCACCCTGGAGAAACCAGTGGATTTGCCTAGGTGATGCTGGAGATGGCCAGTATTCACGCGGAAAGGTCCACCCAGGCACAAAGAGATGGATGGATGCTTTAAAACCCAAGGCTTACCTGCACAGCCACAAGTCATTATGGGCTCTGGCTTGGTTGGATATCGTGGTGACCCTGGACAGGCGGTGCTACGAGAGGTAGAAGAACGGTAGGAAAGGATGGGCACCGACAGAGTCGCAGGGAAACCCTTTGGAAGACCATGTTTTGGTCATCCGTTTCTCAAACACCCTGAAGTGCGAGAAATCAAACGGAGGCGACCAAATCTTGTGGGGAACGTGTGCAAAACTCTGCAGAGTACTTACACCTAATCGATTAGCCGTGTCCACGGTCATGGACGACTTGAGCCAAAGGAATTGAAACTTCCGGAACTCTCAACACAATTAATAATGATGATGTGGGTATTAATAATTTTGGGAATGAGAATTGGTTGGTAGAACCATCTCATTAATCAACAAACTTAGTAATATTTTGCTTAATCCCTCCCTTGATGTAGGAAAAACTTGGCTTTACGCAAAAACTTACTACCCCACCTGCCATATTTGCATATAGATAGATGATTATCTTTTCACCCCTCTCTTGTGACTTTGCCGGCATATTCCATATGCTGACCTACATGGCTGCAACGTATCATGTTGCAGAGTACTTTTCCGACCAGGAGTGAGGACACGTTCTATGCTCAGTGAGATGCCCTTGGAGTCAGATGGACTCATCTACCTTCGACGCTTCCGCAAGATTTAGATATTCTCATGAGTTGGCCTTCAGCCACTTTATTGTAATGATTATTGTAATAAAGGACTCGATATGAGATTTCGATTAATATAATGCTGTGTGATTTCCCTTTGATATATACATTGATGTACCATGTGTGTACCAGCATGATCTTGGGATGGTACAGAAACACCGGAGATTCGACCTTTCAGGTCGGGTCGCTACATTTCTACGAGAAAATTGCGACATTTTTGCATGGCATGCTTCTGATATGGCCGGAATCCCACGACAGCTTGCAGAGCACAGTGTGAACATCATTACAGGCTTCAAGCTCGTCAAACAGACTCTACGCCGCTTCTCTGAACCCAAGCGGCAAGCTATGGGTGAAGAATTGGCTAAACTGCTAGAGGTCGGGTTCATTCGGAAGATTAAGCACCCCGAATGGTTGGCAAACGTGGTGATGGTACCAAAGAAAAATAAGTCCTCGTGGCTGTGCGTCGATTTTAAGGACCTCAATAAGGCCTGCCCTAAGGACTCTTTTCCCTTACCGCGCATAGACTAGATCATTGATGCCACAGCTGGACACAATTCGTTGTGTTTCCTCGATGCTTATTCTGGATACCATCAGATCAAAATGAAGGAATCCGAACAAGCGGCAACCGCATTCATCACCCCCTACGGGCCATTTTGCTTTAAGATGATGCCCTTTGGGCTAAAAAAGTTGGGGCCACATACCAGCGCATGATCCATATTTGTCTCGCGACATAGGTCAGCAAGACAGTCGAGGCATACGTGGACGACGTGGTAATCAACACCAAACATGTCAGCCAGTTGATCAACAACCTACGACAAACATTTGCCAGCCTATGCGAGTATGACATACGACTCGATCTGGAAAAATGTTTATTCGGAGTTCCTTATGGTAAAATGCTCGGATTCATCGTCTCTCGTACAGGAATAGAAGCAAATCCGGCTAAGATCCGTGCTCGATCCGGAAAAATGTTTATTCGGAGTTCCTTATAGAGCTAAAGCATGTCTAGAGGCTGGCTGGCTGTGTCGTGGCATTAAGCCGCTTTATATCCCGCCTTGGAGAGAAAGCTTTACCGCTCTATAAGCTGCTGAAATGGACCAATGAAGCAGCGGCCGCGTTAGAAGAAATTAAAGCATTACTCGCAACCAACCCCATACTCCCAGCACCAGGCGCCGGTGAGCCCATGTTATTATACATATCGGCCACCAACCAAGTTGTTAGCGCAGTACTCGTTGTTGAACGAGATGCGGAGGGACATAAATTCTGGACTCAGAAGCCGGTCTATTATGTGTCAAAGTACTAGCGCAATGCAAGTCCAGACACCCGCAATACCAGAAGATAGCCTACACAGTGTTTATGGCATCGAGGAAACTCAGACTTTATTTCCAAGAGTGTGCGGTAACGGAGGCACCGAAGTAGCCCTGAACTATATAATCAACAATAGGGATGCCACCAGCCGCATAGTCAAGTGGGCCATTTAGCTCCTTCCCTTTGAAATAACCTACAAGGCACGCCGTGCCATACAATCTCAAGTATTGGTAGACTTTCTGGCTGAATGGACAGTAGCCAAGCTCCCCAAGGAATACGTGCATATGCCCATTGGACAATGTACTTTCATGAGTCCAAAATCTTGGCCGGACTGGGGGCTGGAGTTATCCTCACACCCCCACAGGCGACAACGTGTGATACATGTTGCAGATTATGTATGCCGACTCCAACAATGCAGCTGAATACGAAGCTCTTTTACATGGTCTTCGGATGGCAGTTTCAATGGACATACGGCGGATGGAGGTACAGAGAGACTCCAACTTGGCCATCTCCCAAATCAATAGCAAATTCGACGCCAAAAACCCGAAGATGGCGGCGTATAGAAACGCCGTCTTAAAAATATGCGCATGGTTCGAGGGGTTGGAATTTCATGACGTTGCTCGCGACAACAACTAGGCCACCGATGTACTGGCCCGCATGGGGTCTAAGCGCGACCCTGTCCCAAGAAACTTCTTCCTAGAACGGCTCTTTAAGCCATCTGTGGTTTGGCAGCACAATCACAAGGGTGCCGGTCTAGATACGACGGAAGAGGTTGTTCCCCCTATAAATGAACCAGACAATCAAATCATCGGTGACTCCATAATGAATGAAACGCCTTCAGCCCATCAAGTCATGGCGGTAATCACGCCATGGACAGAGCCCTTCGTCGCCTACCTTCTTCGCAAGGAACTCTTCGACGACCAGACAGAGGCACGACGTATAATTCGGCGATTCAAGGCTTACAAAGTACATGAGGGTGAGTTCTACAAGAAAAGCACCACCGGAATATTACAGCGGTGCTAAGGAAGAACGACGGGAGCTCCTAGCCGAAGTCCACGCAGGTATGGGCAGCAACCACGCCGCGGCAAGAGCCTTAGTTAGCAAGGCCTTCCGAGCTGGTTTCCTTTGGCCCACAGCTTGGGTGGACGCCCAGTCGCTTGTCAAACACTGCGTGGGTTGTCAACTTTTTGCAAATCAAAGTCACATGCCCTCAAGAGCTCTTCGGACTATTCCGATAACTTGGCATTTCGCGGTCTGGGGGCTAGACATGGTCAAACACTTAAAGGGGGGACCATGAAGAACAAATACATATTGGTCATGGTTGATCAGTTCACGAAATGGATAGAGGCAAACCCTGTCAAATCAGCCAAGTCCGGGCCAGTGATCGACTTTATCTTCGGCGTGGTACACCGTTATGACATCCCGCATGGTATAATAATGGACAATGGATCCAACTTCACGGCCCAAGAGGTCAAAGACTGGTGTGCAAAAATGGGCATAAAGCTCAGACCAATGGCAAGTCGAACGAGCAAATGGCCTCATCATGAGCGGCATTAAGCAACGTTTGGTCCAATCTATTCATGAGTCCGACTATCATTGGGTGGAGGAGCTTGACTCCGTTTTATGGGGCATGAGCACAACCCCAAACAGATCAACGAGATACACATCGTTCTTCATGGTCTATCGGGCAGAAGCAGTCCTACCCTGCGACATTATGCACGATGCACCAAGGGTGCGCATGTATGAGGAAAAGGAAGTCGAGTTAGATCGGTAGGACGACCTGGACGCCTTAGAAGGAGAGCGCAACATAGCTCGGGCTCGCTCTACTTTTTACCAACAGCAAGGCCGACGTTACCAGAGTAGGGAGGTCAAGGAGAAGGCGTATAACATAGGCGAACTCGTCCTACGACTCCCGAAGAAGCAGAATCATAAACTCAACCCCAAATGGGAAGGACCCTTAATAATCGATGAAGTACTCGCGGGAGGAGCTTACCATCTCTAGATCCCGTTGAACAACCTCCTCGAACCAAACCCATGGAATGCAGCTCGTCTTCGACGCTTCTACGGATAAACTGGTGTCGTCACATTCCCTAGACCTTTTTCTTTACTTTTCTCCTCCCCCTCCCGCTTTGCTATTTGGTAGGATTAAAATTTTTCCTTATCTCCCCATATTCGGTTCAACCGATATTGTACCAAAATTATCGGCTTACACCCTTAAGTGTTGAGTCCGAACACTGTACCTGGGGGCTTCTTCTAGAAGCCAACACTTTTATATTACAAGAATCTACTCACACTTATTGTGTACACACGTTTCCTTTGTCACATTCAACCCATCATATGCATCAATTCGAACTAAGACTTTGCCGAGCTGGGTTGCCTCGCTCATGTGTTTATCCTCTATGTTCGTTGTTGTTCAGCTAGAGGGTAAAGGGAGCACCTCTGCGATTTTTATGACCAGGTCATCCGGATACGTACCTTAGACGGGTGAAGCCAAAAGCTAGCTATCATACGTAGACTATTGGTCGGCTGTGACGAAAGCACTTAAAACGACTATGGTTGTTATCACCATTGCTCGGGTCCTTTCCCCCCTTAGCCGCATACTAGTAGTATGCGGACTTCTACCTACGATGTTCGTAGAACCACGAAGAAAGGTATCAATAGGGGTACTATTTTCCTCGAAAGATGTTTCTTATGCTAAGCAGTAATATAACATACCTCTCTGTGTGCTTTCTATCCGTTCGCACCACATGGCCGTATTGCCTGGTTCCCCAAGCACGATTCACCCTTGTAGGGTGAAAAATTACGAGGAACACTCCCGATCTCTTTGCATGGGAGGGAGAAGCCGATGGCCGGTTAAGACAAAGTTTACAACACAGATGTAGTAACAACTCGATTGTTCATACAAAAGTATAAAAAATTACACATTTGTCTGCTGGTGGACATTGTCGATTATCGTGTCTGGGAGCAGTCTTCTTGTGAAAGACGGGCGACAGGCATCACCTGGTCATACACCAGGTGGAGTGACAGTTCTTGCCCATCCGATCCCACTAGACAAACCCGAGCCATACGCTCGGGATTAAGTCCGGTGTAACGGGTCTTGATCATTGCCCATGCTTACCGTGCTCCCTCCCGGCAAGTCGATGTCTTAAACAGCTCGAACCTACTTCGGGCTCCCATGAATCGACCGACTAGTTCGGTCATTCCTTCCGGAGGCTATTTGACAAGCCATAGCGCCTTTGCCATGCTTTTCATCGCTTTCCGAGCAGGCTCGTGAAGAGCGGAAACCTTTTTGGCACATTCCCCTAGAAGGATCCAATCTCTTCTTCAGGATGCTTGGACAGGAGGCCTATATATGAGGCACAGGCATGCTTATTTAACTTCCTTTACAAGAAGTACTTACTAACGTCGGAATTGAACTTACCGAACATGCCCCTTTTTAGCTTATGGGTTTCTTCTTGGTCCTGGGCTAATTGAGCTTTTAAATTCTCAGTTCCTTTGGCCTGTTGTTTATTCTCTGCCTGGAAATGGTTCACGACACGCCAGCCGGCCTCATGCTGGGACTCGGCGTATCGCTGAGATTCTCGGGCTTCATCCAACTCTTTTTGCATAAGCCCTATTGATTCATGTGCTAAAGAGAATCCTTGCGTCAGCAAGGGAATTTGCTAAAGATTAGCAGCATAAGTATACTCACCATGGACCTCCCGAGTGAAGCTCTTCACTTGCTCCAACTCTGCCTTCACAGATTGTACCTGTGATCGGCTGTCCTCCAACTCTTTGGCCAGTTGCTCGTTTTGTTGCTTTGACGCCTGCGTTGGCAGTGAAATAGCATAAAGACCCTTAATTCGGTTGTTCCGAACCGATTTAAGGATCGGGGGCTACTAGGTTTACACGATTGTCCAGATTCTTTCAAGTCGATTACTTACCTGCATACTGGCCAATATCAACTTCATGGCCTCTCCGAACCCAGATCGGGCAGCATCAATGTGTGCATCTGCCGTGCGTGGGGCACCGAACTCTTGTTCGGAGAATACCGGGTAGTGCATGGCCTCCCGTTGTTGCCGATGATTCATGGCGCTTCCTACTTCTGATTGGGTGACATACATAGCGTCACCAAAATCGGCAGGGGCCAAACCGGCCATAGGGGCCTCGGTAGCAGGTTCGGCCTGAGCCAGCGCTTCGAGATTTTGGGCATTGCTGGACACCTTGGCAACCTATTCGGTGGGAAAAGACTGGATGTTGCGCCTGAGTATGACGGTGTAACAACTGCCTTAAGGCTCTATTAATCATGATAGTAAGAAGATAACCGAGCAAAATACCTTTGGGTTGAGCGAGCTGACGAATTCGTCCTTGCAGCCGGCTCGTTGGTTGGGTCCCTATTGACTTCCGATCCGGACAGTGTTTCGGTTGCTGGTGTATGGCACGCGGATCGATGGCGCTTGGGAGTAGGAGCCGGCGCATTCAGGGCATTGTTGGATGCCTGCCTCTTGCGGGACGAGTTCTTCTTCTTCTTTTTTGTTGTAGGAGTGGAGAACGTGTTGGGAGACGTAGTAGTAAATCAAAAAAAATTCCTACGATCACCAAGATCTATCCATGGAGAAACCAGCAACGAGAGGGGAGACATTGCATCTTCATACCTTTGAAGATCGCTAAGCGGAAGCGTTACACGAACGCGGTTGATGGAGTTGTACTCGCAGCGATTCAGATCGCGGTAGATCCGATCAAGTGCCGAACGGACGACACCTCCGCGTTCAACACACGTGCAGCCCGATGACATCTCCTACGCCTTGATCCATCAAGGAGGAAGCAGAGGTTGGGGAAGGGCTCCAACAGCAGCACGACAGCGTGGTGGTGGTGGAGTAGCAAGGTATTCCGACAGGGCTTCGCCTAAGCGCTCCGGAGGAGGAAGAAGAGAGGTAGGGCTTCGCCGTGAGAGAGAGAGAGAGATCAAATCTTGTCTCAAAACATCCATAACCTCAAGTATATATAGGAGGAGGGACGTGGAGGGCTGGCTTGGCCTATACTCCAAAGAGGAGAGGTTCGGCCGATTTAAAGGGAGAGTCCACCTCCCACAAGGGAGGTGGATCTCCTCCTTTTAAATCCTTTTTGGCCCTATCTCTTCTCCCTAGCCGCATGGGCCTTTAGCAAAAGTCTTTACCAGCCAATAAGGGCTGGCACACTTTATCTAACAGCCCATGTGGTCCTTTGGTCGTCACACCCCTCCCGGGGGTCCTCCGGCACCCTCCCGGCACTCCCGGTACACTACCGATGAGCCCGAAAACTTTCCGGTGACCAAAACTGGACTTCATATATATCAATCTTTACCTCCGGACCATTCCGAAGCTCCTCGTGATGTCCGGGATTTCATCCGGGACTCCAAACAACCTTCGGTAATCACATATACCATTTCCCTATAACCCTAGCGTCATCGAACCTTAAGTGTGTAGACCCTATATGTTCGGGAGACACGTGGACATGACCGAGACACCTCTCCGGCCAATAACCAATAGCAGGATCTAGATACCCATGTTGGCTCCCACATGCTCCATGATGATCTCATCGGATGAACCACGATGTCAGGGATTCAATCAATCCCGTATACAATTCCCTTTGTCTATCGGTATGATACTCGCCCGAGATTCGATCGTCGGTATCTCTATACCTTGTTCAATCTCGTTACTGGCAAGTCTCTTTACTCGTTCCGTAATATATCATCCCGTGACTAACTCCTTGGTCACATTGAGCTCATTATGATGATGTCTTACCGAGTGGGCCCAGAGATACCTCTCCGTCACATGGAGTGACAAATCCCAGTCTCGATTCGTGCCAACCCAACAGATACTTTCGGAGATACCCATAGTGCACCTTTATAGCCACCCAGTTACATTGTGACGTTTGGCACACCCAAAACATTCCTACGGTATCCGGGAGTTGCACAATCTCATGGTCTAAGGAAACGATACTTGACATTGAAAAGCTTTAGCAAACGAACTACACGATCTAGTGCTATGCTTAGGATTGGGTCTTGTCCATCACATCATTCTCCTAATGATGTGATCCCGTTATCAACGACATCCAATGTCCATGGTCATGAAACCGTGACCATCTATTGATCAACGAGCTAGTCAACTAGAGGCTCACTAGGGACATGTTGTGGTCTATGTATTCACACATGTATCATGGTTTCCGGTTAACACAATTATCATGAACAAGGAAATACAATAATAACCATTTTATTATTGCCTCTAGGGCATATTTCCAACAGTCTCCAACTTGCACTAGAGTCAATATTCTAGTTCACATCGCCATGTGATTAACACTTACATCACCATGTGATCATATCATCATGTGATTAACACCCAATTAGTTCTGGGGTTTGATCATGTTTTGCTCGTGAAAGAGGTTTTAGTCAACGGGTCTGCGACATACAGATCCGTGTGTACCTTGCAAACTTTCTATGTCATATTTGTATATACTGCTCCCATGCTCCACTTGGAGCTATTCCAAATGGCTGCTCCACTATACGTAGCCGGATTTCTACTAAGAGTCATCCAGATTGGTGTTAAAGCTTGCATCATCGTAACCCTTTACGATGAACTCTTTATCACCTCCATAATCGAGAAATATTTCCTTAGATCTCAAGTTACTATGGATAACTTTGACCGCTGTCCAGTGATCCACTATTGGATTACTCTTGTACCCCTTGACAAACTCATGGCAAGGCACACACAAGTGCGGCACATAGCATGGCATACTATATAGAGCCTATGGCTAAAGCATAGGGGATGACACTCATCTTTTCTTTATCTTCTGCCGTGGTCGGGCATTGAGTCTTACTCAATTTCACACCTTACAATATAGTCAAGAACTCCTTCTTTGACCCATCTATTTTGAACTCCTTCAAAAACTTGTCAAGGTATGTCTTCGTCGAAAAACTTATCAAGCGAATTGATCTATCCCTATAGATATTGATGCTCAATAAAATAGTAGCTTTATCAGGGTCTTCCTTTGAAAAAATCTTTTCAAACAACCCTTCATGCTCTTCCAGAAATTCTACATCATTTCCGATCAATAATATGTCAACTACATATTCTTATAAGAAACTCTCTATAGTGCTCCCACTCACTTTCTTGCAAATACAAGTTTCTCATAAACCTTGTATAAACTCAAAAACTTTGATCACTCTATCAAAGCTCATATTCCAACACCGAGATGCTTACTCCAGTCCATAGAAGGATCGCTGGAGTTTGCATACTTTTAGCATCCTTAGGATTGACAAAACCTTCTGGTTGTATCACATACAACTCTTCCTCACAGAAACCATTATGGAAACTTTGTTTTGTCATCCATCTGCCAGATTTCATAATCGAAAAATGCAGCAACTGCTAACATAATTTTATTGGACTTTTAGCATCGCTACAGATGAGACAATCTCATCGCAGTCAACTCCTTGAACTTGGCGGAAACTTCTTTGTGACAAGTCGAGCTTTATAAACGGTGACATTTCACCATTAGCATCTATGTTCATCTCAAAGGTCCATTTGTACTCAACAACCTACCATTCAATAGCCAAGTCTACCAAAGTCCATACTTGGTTTTCATACATGGATCCTTTCTCGGATTTCATGGCTCCTAGCCATTTGTTGGAATTCGGGCCCACCATCGCTTCTCCATAGTTTGTAGGTTCATCGTTGTCCAACAACATGATTTCCAAGACATGATTGTCGTACTACTCAGGAGCAGTACGCGTCCTTGTTGACCTACGAGGTTCGATAGTGACTTGATCCGAAGCTTCATGATCATCATCATTAACTTCCTTTTCAACTGACGTAGGCTCTACAGAAACATCTTTGTATGATGCGCTACTCTCTGGTTGAAACAAAAGTTCAACAACCTTATCAAGTTCTATCTTCCTCCCACTCAATTCTTTCGAGAGAAACTATTTCTCGAGAAAGGACCCGTTCTTAGCCACAAACACTTTTGCGCTTGAATCTGAGATAGAAGGTATACCTAGTGTCTCCTTAGGGTATTCTATGAAGATGCATTTGTATGCTTTGGGTTTGAGCTCATTAGGTGAAAACCCTTTTCACATAACCGTCACAGCCCCAAACATTAAGAAATGACAGCTTAGGCTTCTGTCAAACCATAATTCTCACGGTGTCATCTCAACAGACTTAGATGGCGCCCTATTAAAGTGAATGGATTTGTCTTTAATGCATAACCCCATAACGATAGTGGCAAAACGATAAGAGACATCATAGTACTCACTATATCCAATAGAGCACGACTACGACGTTCGAACACACCATCACACTATGGTGTTCCAGGAGGCGTGAGCTGTGAAACAATTTCCACATTGTCTAAAATTGCATACCAAACTCGTAACTTAGATATTCACCTCCACGATCATATCATAGACATTTTATCTTCTTGTCACGATGATCTTTAACTTCACTCTGAAACTCCTTGAACCTTTCAAACATTTCAAATCCGTGTTTCGTTAAGTAAATATCCCCATATTTACTCAAATCATCAGTGAAGGTAAAGAAAAACAACGATATCCACTGTGTGTTTCAACACTCATTGGACCACATACATCAACATGTATTAATTCCAATAAGCCACTAGCCCGCTCCATCAAACCGGAAGACGGGGTCTTAGTCATCTTGCCCAACAGGCATGGCTCGCATGTCTCAACTGATTCGAAATCAAGTGAGTCAAAAGATCCATCAGCATGGAGTTTCTTCATGCGATTTATACCAACATGACATTTAGCGGCAGTGCCACAGGCATGTGGTGCTATCATTATTAACTTTGTATCTTTTGGTACCAATGTTATGACCATGTGTACTACTACGATCAAGATTCAATAAACCATTCCCAGTGGGTGTATGACCATTAAAGGCATTATTCATGTAAACAGAATAACCAATTATTCTCTAACTTATATGAATAACCGTATTTCACTAAACATGATCTAATCATGTTCACGCTTAACGCAAACACCAAATAACATTTATTTAGGTTTATCACAAATCCCGAAGGTAGAGAGAGCGTGTGATGGTGATCACATCAACCTTGGAAACACTTCCAACACACATCGTCACCTTTCACTTCGCTAGCCTCCCTTTATTCCGTAGCTTTTATTTCGAGTTACTAACACTTAGCAACCGAGCCGGTATCCAATACCCAAGTGCTACTGAGTACCAGCAAGGTACACATCACTAACACGTATATCAAATATACTTCTATCGACATCACCAGCCTTCTTATCTACCAAGCATCTAGGGTTGTTCCGCTTTAGTGAACAGTCTCCTCATAACAGAAGCACTTAGTCTCGGGTTCGGGCTCAACCTTGGGTTTATTCACTAGAGCGACAGCTGGCTTGCCATTCCTGAAGTTTTTCCCTTCTTGCCCTTGCCCTTCTTGAAACTAGTGGTATTCACTTAACCATCAACACTTGATGCTCCTTCTTGATTTCTACCTTCGTGGTGTCAAACATCACGAACAACTAAGTGATCATCTTATCCATCCCTGGCATGTTATAGTTCATCACGAAGCTCTAGTATCTTGGTGGCAGTGACTTGGAGAACTTCATTAATCACTATCTCATTTGGAAGATTAACTCCCACTTGATTTAGGTGATTGTAGCACCCAGACAATCTCAGCACACGCTCACCGATTGAGCTATTCTCCTTTATCTTGCAGGCAAAGAATCTTGTTGGAGGTCTCATACCTCTCAACATAGGCCCGAGCCTGAAATCCCAATTTCAGCTCTTAGAACATCTCTTATGTTCCGTGACGTTCAAAACATTTTGGAGCCTAAATTCTAAGTCGTAATGCATGACGCACTGAACTATCACGTAGTCATCAAAAAGTGCCTGTCATATGTTCACAACATCTACAGACAATGCTTGAGGGAGTGGTGCACTTAGCGGTGCATCAAAGACATAAGCTTTCTATGCAGCAATGAGGACAATCCTCAAATCACGGACCCAGTCCGTATTATTGCTACCATCAACTTTCAACTTATTTTTCTCTAGGACCATATCAATAAAACTAGGGAGCTACAGCGCGAGCTATCTACGACATAAGTTGCAAGGACATTTTTAAACTAAGTTCATGATAATTAAGTTCATCTAATCAAATTATTAATGAACTCCCACTTAGATAGACATCTCTCTAGTCTTCCAAGTGATACATGATCCATGTCAACTAGCCCGTGTCTGATCATCACGTGAGACGGACTAGTCATCCATGGTGAACATCTCCATGTTGATCGTATCTTCCATACGACTCATGTTCGACCTTTTGGTCTTCCGTGTTCCGAGGCCATGTCTGTACATGCTAGGCTCATCAAGTCAACCTAAGTGTTTTGCGTGTGTAAATCTGGCTTACACCCGTTGTATGCGAACGTTAGAACCTATCACACCCGATCATCACGTGGTGCTTCGGAACGACGATCCTTAGCAACGGTGCACAGTTGGGGTGAACACCTTTCTTGAAATTTTATTTAGAGATCATCTTATTTACTACCGTCGTTCTAAGCAAATAAGATGTAAACATGATAAACATCACATGCAATCAATATAGTGACATGATATGGCCAATATCATCTTGCTCCTTTGATCTCCATCTTCGGGGCACTATGATCATCACTGTCACCGGAACGACACCATGATCTCCATCATCATGATCTCCATCATTGTGTCTTCATGAAGTTGTCTCGCCAACTATTACTTCTACTACCATGGCTAACGCTTAGCAATAAAGTAAAGTAATTACATGGCGTATATGATTGACACGCAGGTCATACAATAAAATAAGACAACTCCTATGGCTCCTGCCGGTTGTCATACTCATCGACATGCAAGTCGTGAATCCTATTACAAGAACATGATCAATCTCATACATCACAATGCATCACATCACATCCTTTGGCCATATCACATCACAAGGCATATGCTGCAAAAACAAGTTAGACGTCCTCTAATTTGTAGTTGCAAGTTTTTACGTGGCTGCTATAGGTTACTAGCAAGAACGTTTCTTACCTACGTCAAAACCACAACGTGATATGCCAATTGCTATTTACCCTTCATAAGGACCCTTTTCATCAAATCCAATCCGACTAAGGTGGGAGAGACAGACACCCGCTAGCCACCTTATGCAACAAGTTCATGTCAGGCGGTGGAACCAGTCTCACGTAAGCGTACGTGTAAAGTTGGTCCGGGCCGCTTCATCCCAAAATACCGCCGAATCAAGATAAGACTAGTAGTGGTAAGCAAATTAACAAAATCGACGCCCACAACTGCTTTGTGTTCTACTTGTGCATAGATTCTACGCATAGACCTAGCTCATGATGCCACTGTTGGGAGACGTAGTAGTAAATCAAAAAAATTTCCTACGATAACCAAGATCTATCCATGGAGAAACCAGCAACGAGAGGGGAGATATTGCATCTTCATACCTTTGAAGATCGCTAAGCGGAAGCGTTACAAGAACGCGGTTGATGGAGTCGTACTCGCAGCGATTCACATCGCGGTAGATCCGATCAAGTGTCGAACGGACGACACCTCCGCGTTCAACACACGTGCAGCCCGGTGACGTATCCTACACCTTGATCTAGCAAGGAGGAAGGAGAGGTTGGGGAAGGGCTCCAACAGCAGCACGACGGCGTGGTGGTGGTGGAGTAGCAAGGTATTCCGACAGGGCTTCGCCTAAGCGCTGCGGAGGAGGAAGAAGAGAGGTAGGGCTTCGCCGTGAGAGAGAGATCAAATCTTGTCTCAAAACAGCCAAAACCTCAAGTATATATAGGAGGAGGGACGTGGAGGGCTGGCTTGGCCTCTACTCCAAAGAGGACAGGTTCGGCCGATTTAAAGGGTGTAGCGACCCGACCTGAAAGGTCAAGTCTCCGGTGTTTCCGTACCATCCCAAGATCATGCTGGTACACAGACGGTACATCAATGTATATATCAAAGGGAAATCACACAGCAAATATATTAACCGAAATCTCATTTCGAGTCCTTTATTACAATAAAATTACAATAAAGTGGCTAAAAGCCAACTCATGAGAATATCTAAATTTTGCGGAAGCGTCGAAGGTAGATGAGTCCATCTGACTCCAAGGGCATCTCACTGAGCATAGAACGTGTCCTCACTCCTGGTCGGAAAAGTACTCTGCAACATGATACGTTGCAGCCATGTAGGTCAGCATATGGAATATGCCGGCAAAGTCACAAAAGAGGGGTGAAAAGATAATCATCTAGTCTACATGCTTATATGGCAGGTGGGGTGGTAAGTTTTTGCGTAAAGCCAATTTTTTTCCTACATCAAGAGAGGACAAAAGCAAAATATTACTAATTTGGTTGATTAATGGGATGGTTCCACCAACCAATTCTCATTCCCAAATTATTAATACCCACATCCTCATTATTAATTGTGTTGAGAGTTCCGGAAGTTTCAGTTCCTTTGGCTCAAGTCGTCCATGACCGTGGACACGGCTAATCGATTTGGTTTGAGTACTCTGCAGAGTTTTGCACACGTTCCCCACGAGATTTGGTCGCCTCCGTTTGATTTCTCGCACTTCAGGGTGTTTGAGAAACGGATGACCAAAACATGGTCTTCCAAAGGGTTTCCCTGCGACTCTGTCGGTGCCCATCCTTTCCTACCGTTCTTCTACCTCTCGTAGCACCGCCTGTCTAGGGTCACCACGATATCCAACCAAGCCAGAGCCCATAATGACTTGTGGCTGTGCAGGTAAGCCTTGGGTTTTAAAGCATCCATCCATCTCTTTGTGCCTGGGTGGACCTTTCCGCGTGAATACTGGCCATCTCCAGCATCACCTAAGCAATTCCACTGGTTTCTCCAGGGTGCCGTTCAACCATCATCCACCCAGAGGTATGTTGAAAACTCGGAGTCTTAAATCTTGATCATTATGTAGGTCTTGAAATTATTAACTCTCTCAACTCTCATGAATCACACAACCAACCCCGTCTACTAATAGCATAGCAAAAAGTAAAACAACGTTTCTCGGGGCCAATGTGTCAAAGAGTTTGAGGGGGTACCTACCACATGATACTACTACATGTAACCAAGTTTCGAACTAACCTATCTTGCATGCAATTTGGGGAGATGGTAGAACTAATGCATAAAAAACATGGGTAATCATGATCAAAGTGACTTGCCTAATTGATGATCTTCGTACGTGAGTGACTCTAAGTAACAAGCTTCGCACTCTGGATAATCTAACGAAGCAAACAAGAGCACTCAATAAGCATACAACAAAATATGTTAACTCACAACCATCAACCAAGAACTAGTAAACAATCAAGACAAAACAAAGCACAAATCACAAGTAAGAAAAACACACAAAGTTTTGTTTACTAGGAGATGATTGATAAAACACTACTAACATAATAAACTATTTTGAAATAACCAAAACAATTGTTGACAGCAAGGGCTACTGAGGGAGTCCTGGATTAAGGGGTCCTCGGATGGCTGACCTATTTCTCATGGGCCGGACTATATGGGCCGGATTATAGGGGCCACAAAGTGATTATTGGATGATCAAGGGCCCCTTCGCCAGGATGGAAGCTTCAAGGACCGTGGCGTGTCCTCCAAGTTGATGACCGTAGTTAGGCTGTTTATCTCTTCGACATGTAACCAACCATGTGTAAACGCTAGGTAGCCTCGGCGTCTATATAATCCGAAGGGTTTTAGGTTGTAGATACAGAACAACTCATCTAGGGTTAGCTATTCGATCTCGAGGTAGACAACTCTGTAACCCTCATATCATCAATGCAATCAAGCAAGACGTAGGGTATTACCTCCATAGTAGGGCCCGAACCTGGGTAAAACCTTGTCCCCTTCGTCACCTGTTACCGTCGATTCTAGTCTCACCGTTCGGGACCCTCTACCCGAGATCCATTGGTTTTGACACCGACACCTTCCATACCGCGCACACATGGGGGATTCCTGCTATAAGGTGTTGCAATACATTCATGATTCGTTTATAATGGGTAGCGAGAGTGACGAGAGCTTATATCCGAGTAAGTGGGTTGTCGCGTATGTGAGTAAAGGGGACTTGTTACTTAATGATATGGTTGTGTTTACCTTAATGATTTCTAGTAGTTGTGGATGCTTGCTAGAGGTTCAATCATAAGTTCATACGATCCAATTATGGAAAATATGTTAGCTCATGCCTCTCCCTCATATAAATTAATTGCAATAGTGATTACTGATATTGTCATCCACCACTTTTCCACGGTCGCTAAACTAACATAATTATTCTTTTATCCAAACAATCCTTACTTTTATTTATGTGTTCTCTATTATGTTGCGAGCCTATCTTATTGCACCTACAAAACACTTCTAGTTTTATTCCCGCAAAGTAGTTTATTTCTTATACTAGGTAAAGTGAACATTGTTACATATAGAGTTGTATCGGTGGGCGATAGAACTTGAGAGAATATTAATTCTACCTTTAGCTACTCGTTGAGTTCGACACTCTTACTTATCTAAAAATGCTACAAAGGATCTTCTATACTTGTGGGTTATCAATATACCAAGCGTCCACAAGTCCATCGTAATTATCTTCTTCTTGGCAGTTTAGTTCCACTTCCTTCCCTGATGGAAGGTTTTCGTTCGACATGCATATTGTTCCCTGAGAACGATTCGTCCGTTCTGGGATCTACCCAGAGTTTTTTTAGAGAAAGGGCATCACCCGAGTCCGAAATGGGTTTCGAGCCTGGCCTGACTTTGGATTAACAAAGCCACCAACCGGCAAGGATTACAAGCAAATGCCCTCAGGCAAAAGAAAGAAAAATAAGGCGGTAACATACATAGACGATGGACAATACAAAGCTATGCCTCACGCGCTACGGAGACTGAAGATGATCAAATTAGAACGAAGCCGGAGACGTCGAGGTCCTCCTCCGAGAATGCTGCACCCAAAACAAGATCACACTGACTCAGAGGAGAGGGGAGCCGACACCAGTGGGGCATGCCGCCGTCATGCACCTACGGGCCCCAACACGCAAGATCCAGTACACCATCTTTGAAAGAGGACACTACCTCCTCACCTGGATTGAAGGCGCTGCACCGTCAGAAGATGAGATGGATGCCGTCGGAAGATGACCCATAGAGAGGGTGAAATTCCAAGCCAGGCTAAGAGGGACACGCCGCCGGCGCTCACCACCACCACCTAAAAACATCACCCGACTCCTAGGCTTCCAAAGCGATGCATTCAAGATGGAAACGACAAAAAAAGCGTCGTCGCCGTTCAACTAAGCTAGGCCTTTTGCCCGGAAGACATAGGGAAAGGGAAAGTGAGGGAATTGGTCCATACCGACGCCTCACATAGAGGAACCTGCCCAGATCGAACGTCAGGCTTATATATTTGGGTTCCAATTAAAATTCGTCGCCAAAGGTCTTGATTGGCAGTTTAAGCCACCCGCAAAAAAAGAAAAAGAGGACTTGCTTTTAAGCGCTTTCCTCGTTTTATATGGGGCTGATGAAGCAGGGGTCGTGCGTTGCCCGTATCCGATCTCAGGAACCATTGAACCTAGCATCCGAGTATCCCACGAATCGGTGCAGTCCATAATTATCGGGGCCGACCGCCGCGGAGATCCAATCCAACAACCATGGAGGCGTCCTTGTCGTCCCTGTCATCGTCGGTGCTCCTGATTGACGTCCTCCTCGAGATCTCGGCGCACTCCCCTGTAACCCTCGTACGCTGCGCCGCCACGTGCAAGGTCCTCCGCCGAGAGATCGCCAACCCGGCCTTTCACCGGCGCCTTCGACTCCGCCGCGCCGATCGGTTCATGCCCATCTTCCTCCGCGGCTTCTTCGTCCAGAACCAGCCCAAAAAGGTCATCGAGCCCCCCCGTTTTTCCAACCCCATCCGCCCTACGGAACCGTCCCCCGAGCCGTTCCGTTCATTCTTGTTGGATAACAAAAGCATGTTCGAGTTCTACCACCCCGAGCTGGCGGCGAGCCGCGGCCTCGTCACCCTCCGTTCCAACACCCCCGAGTCTGGAGGACCCCCCGGCACGTGCGTGTTCAACCCCATGACGGGATACGTGAACTGCATTCCGCCGCCTAAGATCAACGCTCAATCTTTCGTCTTGCTCACCAGTGACAACGGCGACGGCGCCTGCCATTATCGCCAGGTCGCCGCGGAGCTGGCTTCGGGCCGCCTTAAGACCCAGGAATTCTCGTCGGTCGACGACAACAGTCGGTGGCAGGCCATCGCCGAGACTGTGGTGGCTCCGTGCCCTCAGGACGCCGCGCTCTTGCACCCTCCTCTCGTCCTCCAAGGCGACACCCATTGGCTGTGCAGGTCAACAGAGTACCACTTCATCCTGAGGTTCTCCCGCGCGCTGCTTCAGGCGACGGTGACGAAAATCGACGGGAACTGCGGCGAGCAGCTACGCTGCCGCAGACAGGGGGAGCTCCTCCTGGTGTCGGACGGCCAAGGGAGGCAGCCACAACTGCTCGTCGCAATCGGGCTACAAATATCTCTCTGGAAGTTGTCTAACTCGGGCAATGGCAACGGCTGGTCCATGCAGGTGCTGGTGGAGCCGGAGAGCGTCCAGCAGAATAATGTGTTGAGCGAGAGGCTCGAGCTGCGGTGGTTCGGTGAGAAGAGCGGTTACGTATTCGTGCGGATGGCGGGCGCGAATGAGAGCTCCCTGTCGTGGTACTTCATGCTGGAATTGGCGACGAGGAGGGTTCGCGGGGTTTGCCATGGCGCGGCCCAGAACGCGCTCGTCTACTTTCCCTATGAGATGGATCTCTCTTTTTGGCGCCCAAAATTCACTCGTCAACTGCACTAGCTGCAGTTCCTTACACAATTAAGCGTATTTTTTTGTTATGCAGGCTAAGTGCCGGTGAATCATCATGTATCAGCTCCGAAGATGTGGTACCTAGCTACCTTCAGTTTTACAATAAAGTAAGAACCAAACAGCAATTGGATGTAAGGAGGATAGTGATATCCTTATAACCCACCAAAAAAATCATACTATTTTGATGGAGGGTCATATTTTGGTTCTATTCGGTCTTCAATAGGTGTTGTGTGAGTGTGTGGTAGCAAGGTAAGAGCGAGTATAATAAGATACATTTACGAAGTTATAAGGATTAAACTATTATAGTTTTACTGAGTTGGATGAGATAGAAGCGGGCTGCAGTGTACTAATAAAGTACTACATCTGTTTTTTTTACATAGGGTGTATTTGTTTTTTCAAAATTCAAACAAGCTCATGTTTGATCATTTTTTTTAAATATCAATATCCCCAATTGAAAATTTATATCATTTATACATCATGAAATGTTGTTTCATATGTTATCTATATGGTATTGCAAATGTTGTTAGTTTATTGTATAATCTTGATCAAACATTCAAATGATTTACTTGCACGAAAAACAATACACCTTATATTCTGAAACAGAGCGAGTACTTAGCAACTTCCTTTATATAGGGAGTATGTGAGAACTGCATTTTGGCTCTAGGCCCCCATGGAGGCCGAATTTTAAAAAATTCAAAATTCAAAAATATTTGGTTTCAAAAGAAACTGAAAAAAATTATACAACTAAACAAGGATGTGAGCCGTATGTATGTAAAATTTCGGGTTGAAATACTTTGAAACGCGAGCTGTACAAAAAATACAAATTCATGATCTGAAAGGATGAATAGTATTGTGTTAAAAAGTCTTAGATTTGTCTTTTTTGCACAACCCTCATTTCAACGTATTTAGTCCTATGTTTTTACACACTTGTGCATTATACCTTCATCTATCTATATTCTTTAAGAAAATTGAATTGTAAAAATACGAATTTTCATGAAATCTGAATTTTGCATTTGGTGGCCTTCATGGAGCTCGGCTTCCAAAAGCAATTTCCGACTATTAGGTAAACTATATATATCAATACACCTTATATCCAGGAATGACAACCTAGTGCATGTGTTTTCATACTTGGGTAGGGCAAGTGTGCAGCAACCTTTTGTATATGATAGTGATGAACAGTGTACTACTACGGGCAAAACTGTTGCCGGGTGTGTCATTTGCCAAAAGTTGTGACAATAGCATGAAATTTTGGGCATATGAATCCTGCCACTTTCATTTTCATGGTGCAATAGATGCGGTTAGGCACATTTTCGCTGTTGTGGATGGACTGGAATTTGGCGAGCGAAAGCCAGCCAGCCCTTGATCCACGGCCTTCATTAATCCACGGGCGGAGCACCGCATCATAGCAGCAGACACCGTCGGTGTCACGTTATTTGACTTTGGCTTGTATATTTATATAGTACTAGTAAATATGTTCGTGCGTTGTAACGGAATAAAAAAAATACATATCTCTAGCACCACATTCATCTGTTGTGTCCACGCAAGACCAATATTGTATCGCAAAAGTTCGGTTAATATTAGGCATGAACAACTACACTACTAAGGGACGTCAGGTAGTTAATGTAAACGACGCGCTCTTGAGAATCGACGATATGGCAGCCATGGGAACAGACATGACTGCTGACATTGGAGGCTCTTGGTTTGGCCGGTGTGGGGTTCCTTCTTTGTGTGTACTTACGATTGACTGAAGAAGAAACAGGGCAAGGCAGCTCATAAGTCCTGGGAATCACGAAGGAACCCACTTTCGGGATAGCAAAATAATAATAATCAAGCGAGTCAAACTGAAGGAAGGAGAATGAATAATGGATAAGTCGGAGTAGCACAAGGAGAGAGCCAAGTGATTCAAACCTCACGTATAAGCTAGCTCTCCGGCAACATATTGACGCTGGTCACCCAGTGCACACCAGATCGAATGGATGGCACGCCCTGAATCGTCTCCGCGGAGGGGAGGAGGAGATGTCGGCGACTGTCGCTTGCATGTCCTCCCGTTCGTCGAAGTTATGGTGCGCTAGCACTAGTAGAAAACAGGGCTTTGATCCTGGCCAGATCAGAGCATTAGTCCCGACCGGTTTAGGACTAATAAGAGCATCAGTCCCGGTTCGTGAGGCTAGGATGTCGGTTGGGCCTCGATAGGCATCAGTCCCGGTTCAGCTTGGACCGTTAGTCCCGGTTTGAGCCACGAACCGGGACTAAAGGGGTGGTGGCAACCATTTTCCTGGCACGTGCCCTTTGAGTCCCGGTTCGAGGATCAAACCGGGACTAAAGGTCCAAACCGTTTGATTCCCGCGCCTTGGAAGTTCTTTCGAGCGAGATCAAACACCACACGATGCTATAGTAACTGCAACCAGCGCCTTCATTTCTGTTCGTCTACCTCTCCTCTCTTCTTCCCCATCCTCCACCATGAATCCAACTCGCTACGGGAAAGTGCTTGCACATGACACAACCAATCTCCATGACATCTACACGAACGACGGCGCTAAGTGAAAGTTTTTCTTTCCATGTTCGAGGAATGGCTTCAAGAGGAGGAACACAAGTTCTTGGGCCTCGATCTCGAGTACACGACCAATGGTCGTGATGTTGTCGTCGTCCAACTTTGTTTCAAGCAACGTGTCATGGTCTTCCAGTGGGCAAGGTAATACGAAACTTTTCATCGTTTTAATTGGGGCTTTTCTTTGATTCATAGATAGGAAAAATACATAGGAATAGGTGGATTGGGAATGCCAAGAACATGTCATAGTCTCCTTGATTCATATGAAAAATGCATAGGAAAATTAGGGCTTTTCTTCGATTTATAGGAAAATTGGGGCTTTTCTTTGATTCATAGGAAAATTGCATAGGAGTAGAAAATTTCATATGAGAATTAGGAAAATTGCATAGGAATAGGAATAGGAGGATATGACGAACAACATAGGAAAATTGCATAAGAATTTTCCTTGTAGATGCATATTGGCCATCGTGGCAGAACATGTCATAGTTTAGGGGCTTCTTTTGATTCATAGGATAGGAAATGCATAGGAATATGAAACTTGCTATGATTCTTATTATACTTGTTGTGATTCTTATTATACTTGTGTCGAATTATACTTGTTATGATTCTTATTACACTTTCTGAAGCATTGTGATGTATGTGATGAAGATTGTCCATAGTTACGGAGCAATAAGAAAGGGACACACTCGAAGAAAAAGTGAAGACTTTCTCTCCACAACTATTCTGATGATGGCTTTGATGTAGAATATCACTGCAGTTAAATATAATATTAACTAACATTATCAAAGTATTGAATGCAGAAAAAGTGAAGACTTTCTCTCCACAACTAGTTGAATTGTCCACATTGAATGTAGAAAAGTCTTGAGTTCAAATAAATCATGAAATGCATGATAAATAAATCATGAAATGAATGGAAAATAAATCATTTGCAGTTCCAATTCAGGGTGGTTCTAGCTCAAAATAAATCATGAAATGCATGAAAAAGAGCTAATGAAGTCAGGAAATGGTTGAAATGGGATGATGTGGCTTTTAATGGTGCACACTAAATGCAGAAAAAGTCTTGAGTTCAAATATGTTTAATAAAATCAAATCCTTTGGTAACAGATGAGTTTTCATCTAAAACCCTGATAATTCGAAAGAGATTGTCCAATTTGTAAACGATGTGCATCTATTTTTTCCCGTAACCATCTCAACCTTTTAGCACATGCTATGTGGGTGAAATTATGATACCATGCCAATTTTCAACCATTTCAGAGTTCATTTGCAGTGCTTTTCAATTCAGGGCCATTCTAGCTCAAAATAAACCATGAAATGCATGAAAAATAGCTAATGAAGTTAGAAAATGATTGAAATGGGATGATGTGGCTTTGAATGGTGCACATTGAATGCAGAAAAAAGTCTTGAGTGCAAATATGTTTAATAAACTGAAATCCTTTTGTAACAGATGAGCTTTCGTCTAAAACTGTGATACTTCGAAAGAGATTGTCCAGTTTGTACACGAAGTGCTTCCAGTTTTTCCCGTAACCCTCTCAACTTTTTAGCATAAGCTATGTGGGTGAAATTATGATACCATGCCAATTTTCAACTATTTCAGAGTTCATTTACAGTGCTTTTCAATTCAGGGTCGTTCTAGCTCAAAATAAATCTTGAAGTGCATGAAAAATAGCTAATGAAGTGAGAAAATGGTTGAAATGGGATGATGTGGCTTTGAATGGTGGACATTGAATGCAGAAAAATTCTCAAGTTAAAATATGTTTAATAAATTGAAACCCTTTAGTAACAGATGAGTCGTCTAAAACCCTGATACTTCGAAAGAGATTGTCTAGTTTGTACACGAAGTGCATCCAGTTTTTTCCGTAACCCTCTCAACTTTTTAGCACATGATATGTGGGTCCAATTTACATACCATGCCAATTTTTAACCATTTCAGAGTTCATTTGAAGTGCTTTTCAATTTAGGGTCATTCTAGCTCAAAATAAATCATGAAATGCATGAAAAATAGCTAATGAAGTCAGAAAATGGTTGAAATGGGATGATGTGGCTTTGAATGGTGCACATCGAATGTAGAAAAAGTCTTGAGTGCAAATATGTTTAATAAATTGAAATCCTTTGGCAAGAGATATGTTTTCGTCTAAAACCATGATACTTCAGAAGAGATTGTCCAGTTTGTAAACGAAGTGCATCCAGTTTTTACCGTAACCATCTCAACTTTTTAGCACTTGGTATGTGGGTGAAATTATGATAGCATGCCAATTTTTAACCATTTCAGAGTTCATTGGAAGTGTTTTTCAATTCAGGGTCATTCTAGCTCAAAGTAAATCATGAAACGCATGAAAAATAGCTAATGAAGTCAGAAAATACTTGAAATGGGATTATGTGGCTTTGAATGGTGCACATTGAATGCAGAAAAAGTCTTGAGTTAAAATATGTTTAATAAATTTAAATCCTTTGGTAACAGATGAGTTTTCATCTAAAACCGTGATGCTTCGAAAGAAATTGTCCAGTTTGTACACGAAGTGCATCCAGTTTTTTCCCACAACCCTCTCAACTTTTTGGCAGATGCTATGTGGGAGAAATTATGATACCATGCCAATTTTTGACCATTTCAGAGTTCATTTGCAATTCTTTTCAATTCAGGGTCGTTCTAGCTCAAAAATAAATCAAGAAATGCATGAAAAATAGCTAATGAAGTCAGAAAATGGTTGAAATGGGATGATGTGGCTTTGAATGGTGCACATTGAATTCATAAAAAGTCTTGAGTTCAAATATGTTTAATAAATTAAAATCCTTTTGTAAGAGATGAGTTTTCGTCTAAAACCCTGATACTTTGAAAGAGATTGTCTAGTTTGTAGACGAAGTGCATCCAGTTTTTCATGTAACCCTCTCAACTTTTTAACACACGCTATGTGGGTGAAATTATGATATCATGCCAATTTTCAACCATTTCAGAGTTTATTTGCAGTGCTTTTCAATTCAGGATCATTCTAGCTCAAAGAATCAACTAAAATATTAACTAAAAAGAATGAACTAAAAAGAATGAAAATAATATTAACTAAAATTATTAAAGTATTTTTTGTTAAAAACGGGGCCATTTAGCAAAGAATGACCTAAAAAGAATCAACTAAAATATTAAGTAAAAAGAATCAAATAAAAAATTAACTAAAAAGAATGAACTAAAAATAATCAAAATAATATTAACTAAAATTATCAAAGTATTTTTTTGTTAAAAACTTTAATATGCAAAAATTAATAAAAAAATTCCCGCCAAGTAGGCCACCACGACTAGCAATCCAACTACACATGGTCCAGGACATAGGCCCGCGAGGCAAATAGGTCCAACAAGGCAAGACAGAGAAGAAATTAAGGCCCGAGGCCTGCTTAAGAGAGGAGCTCGAGAGGGATGCCATAGCGGAGCTTATAAACCACTACAAGCGCCCTTCGCTTGGCGAGGTGGGAATAAACTCCCACCGCCCCACGGCGGTGCGAGGAACAACCCTTTAGTCCCGGTTGGTGGGCCTAATCGGGACGAGAGGCCCTCCTTTAGTACCGGTTGGAGCCACAAATCAGGACTAAAGGCTTGGGCTTCCCGCCCTTTTTCCTGGTAAAGTTCACCTTTAGTCTCGGTTGGTGGGTCCAACCGGGACTATAGGCTGGCCTTTAGTCCCGGTTGGAGCCACCAACCGGACTAAAGGTTGGACTATATAAGCGGGAGTTGGAACAATTTCGAAATCCATCTGCTTTTCCCTCTCCCTCGACGGCGCCAAAAATCACCTCGACACCGCCGGGCTGCCGGATCTCGCCGTCGCCTCCCCGAGCCCGCTCGGTCCTCGTCGCCGCCCCCGATGTCGTTCCCCGTTGCCGCCCCCCCGATGCCGTCACCGCCCCCCATCGCAGTCACCGCCCCCCCGACACCGTCACCGTCCCTCGTCGTCTCCCACGACGCCATCGCCGCACCCCGCCACCATCGCCGCCCCCCCGCCGCCTTCGCCGCCTCCCGTCGCCGCCCCCCGACACCGTCGCCTCCCCGAGCCCGCTCCGGTCTCCTCCTCCTCCAAGGTGAGCCGCTGACCACACCACCGCTCGCTCCTCGATTTTTTAGAATATTTGAAAACTACCTGCTAATTTAGGTTTAGATATGCTATTATGATGCTGATTGCCCCTCCTAGTTGAGTCCAATGTGATGCATGTCTTGTTGGGGAACGTTGCTTGGGAAACAAAAATTTCCTACGCACATGCAAACCTATCCATGGTGATGAGCATCTACGAGAGGGGGCGTTGATTTACATACCCTTGTAGATCGCTAAGCGGGAAGCGTTAAGAAACGCGGTTGGTGTAGTCGAATGTCTTCGCGATTCAAATCACCGAGCGTCCCGCGATCCAATCACGATCCGTCCCGTGATCTCGTCACGATCCGTCCTGTGATCTCGTCACGATCCATCCCGCGATCACGACACGAACCGTCCTGCGATCCAATCACGAACCGTCCCGTGGCCTTGATCACGGTCCTTCCGATCTAGTACCGAACGGACGGCACCTCCGCGTTCAGCACACGTGCAGCTTGATGACGATCTCCACCGTCTTGATCCAGCAAGAAGAAGAGGAGAGGAGGAAGAGTTTGTCGGCAGCTGACGGTGCTCCGGCGATGGTGGTGGAGCAATTCCGGCAGGGCTTCGCCTAAGAACCGCGGAAATACGATCTAGAGGACAAAATATGCACCGGTGGAACGGGTAGCACGTGGCCGGAAAAACTATGCAAAACCCTAGCAATCCACTAGTATATATAGGAGGGATGGAGGAGGAGAGGCAGCCTTGCCTCCAAGCCAAGGAGGCTTCGGCCGAAGCAAAGGAGGAGGAATCCTACTCCTCCTCCAATCCTAGTTGGACTAGGATTGCTCCCTATTGGCCCTTTTTCCACCTTTTTCTTTAGGCCTTTTTCCTCCTGGCGCCATGGGCCTTTTGTGGCTGTTCCACCAGCCCACTAAGGGCTGGTTATTCTTATCCCACAGCCCATGGACCCTCTAGGGTCGAAATACCCTTCCCGGAGGTCTCCCGGTACACTACCGACACTCTCGGTACACTACCGATGAGCTCGAAACTTTTCCGGTGACCAAACTAGGACATCCTATATATGAATCTTTACCTCCGGACCATTCTGGAGCTCCTCGTGACGTCCGGGATCTCATCCGGGACTCCGAACAAACTTTGGTCACCACCATACATAACTTTATACTACCGAAACGTCACCAAACCTTAAGTGTGCAGACCCTGCGGGTTCGAGAACTATGTAGACATGATCGAGACACCTCTACGGTTAATAACCAATGGCGGGACCTGGATGTCCACATTGGTTCCTACATATTCTACGAAGATCTTTATCGGTTGAACCTCTATGTCAAGGATTCAGTTAATCCCGTATGATGTTCCCTTTGTTCTTCGGTATGTTACTTGCCCGAGATTCGATCGTCGGTATCTCCATACCTAGTTCAATCTCGTTACCAGCAAGTCTCTTTAGTTGTTCCGTAATACAAGATCCCGCAACTAACAATTAGTCACATTGCTTGCAAGGCTCATTGTGATGTTGTATTGCCGAGTGGGCCCTGAGATACCTCTCTGTCACACGGAGTAACAAATCCCAGTCTCGATCCATGCCAACTCAACAGACACCCTCGGAGACACCTGTAGAGCACCTTTATAGCCACCCAGTTACATTGCGACGTTTGACACACACAAGGTACTCCTCCGATATGTGTGAGTTGCATGATCTCATGGTCAAAGGAACATATGCTTGACATGCAGAAAACAGTAGCAATAAACTGACACGATCATAAGCTACGTTTGTAGTTTGGGTCTTGTGGATCACATCATTCTCCTAATGATGTGATCCCGTTATCAAATGACATCTCATGTCCATGGCTAGGAAACCTTAACCATCTTTCAATCAACGAGCTAGTTCACTAGAGGCATACTAGGGACATTGTGTTTGTCTATGTATCCACACATGTATCCATGTTTCCAATTAATACAATTATAGCATGGATAATAAACGATTATCATGAACAAGGAAATACAACAATAAACACTTTATTTATTGCCTCTAGGGCATATTTCCAACAGTCTCCCACTTGCACTAGAGTCAATAATCTAGTTCACATCACTATGTGATTTACATTGTAATGAATCGAACACCCATGCAGTTCTGGTGTTGATCATGTTTAGCCCTTGGAAGAGGTTTAGTCAATGGGTCTACAACATTCAGATCCGTGTGCACTTTGCACATATTTATGTCTTTCTCCAAGATGTAATCGCGAATGGAGTTGAAGCGTCGCTTTATGTGTCTGGTCCTCTTGTGAAACCTTGGTTCCTTGGCTAGAGCAATGGCATCAGTGTTGTCACAGAACAGGTTCATTGGATTCAGTGCACTGGGCACTACTCCAAGATCTGTCATGAACTGCTTCATCCAGACACCTTCCTTTGCCGCCTCCGAGGCTGCGATGTATTCCGCTTCGCACGTAGAATCAGCTACCATGCTTTGCTTGGAACTGCACCAGCTTACCGCTCCCCCGTTAAGAATAAATACGTATCCGGTTTGCGACTTAGAGTCGTTCGGATCAGTTTCAAAGCTTGCATCGACATAACCCTTTACGGCGAGCTCTTCATCACCTCCATAAACGAGAAACATTTCCTTAGTCGTTTTTAGGTACTTAAGGATATTCTTGACCGCTTGCCAGTGCTCCATTCCAGGATCACTTTGAAACCTTCCGGCCATAATTATGGCAAGGCTGACATCGGGTCTTGTGCACAACATTGCATACATGATAGAGCCTATGGCTGAAGCATAGGGGATGACACTCATCTTTTCTCTATCTTCTGCAGTTACTGGGCATTGAGTCTTACTCAACTTCACACCTTGTAATACAGGCAAGAACCACTTCTTGGATTGTTCTATTTTGAACTTCTTCAAAACTTTATCAAGGTATGTGCTTTGTGAAAGTGCTATTAAGCGTCTCGATCTATCTCTATAGATCTTAATGCCTAATATGAAAGCAGCTTCTCGTAGGTCCTTCATTGAAAAACTCTTGTTCAAATATTCCTTCATGCTTTCCAGCATTTCTATATTGTTTCCAATCAGGAATATGTCATCCACATATAATACTAGAAACGCTATGGAGCTCCCACTCACTTTCTTGTAAATACAAGCTTCTCCGTAAACTTGTATAAACTCAAATGCTTTGATCACCTCATCAAAGCGCTTATTCCAACTCCGAGATGCTTGCACCAGTCCATAAATGGATCGCTGGAGTTTGCAAACTTTGTCAGCATTCTCTGGATCGACAAAACCTTCGGGTTGCATCATATACAACTCTTCCTCAAGGAAACCGTTGAGGAATGCTGTTTTTACATCCATCTGCCAAATTTCATAGTCGAAATTGGCAGCTATTGCTAACATGATTCTGACAGACTTAAGCATCACTACGGGTGAGAAAGTCTCATCGTAGTCAACTCCTTGAACTTGTGAAAAACCCTTGCCACAAGTCAAGCTTTATAGACGGTGACATTACCGTCCGCGTCTGTCTTCTTCTTAAAGATCCATTTATTCCGAATGTCCTTTCGCCCTTCAGGTAATACTTCCAAAGTCCATACTTTGTTTTCATACATGGATCTTTAGCGACAAACACTTTGCCTTCAGATTTGAGATAGAAGGTATACCCGACTGTCTCTTTTGGGTATCCTATGAAGACGCATTTCTCCGCTTTGGGTTACAGCTTTTCAGGCTGAAGCTTTTTGACATAAGCATCACATCCCCAAACGTTAAGAAATGACAACTCTGGCTTCTTGCCAAACCACAGTTCATATGGCTTCGTCTCTATGGATTTTGATGGTGCCCTATTTAAAGTGAATGCAGTTGTCTCTAATGCATAACCCCAAAACGATAGTGTCAAATCGGCAAGAGACATCATCGAACGCACCATATCTAATAAGGTTCGATTACGACGTTCGGACACACCCTTACGCTGTGGTGTTCCGGGCGGTCTCAACTGTGAAACAATTCCACATTGTCTTAAGTGACTGCCAAACTCATAACTCACATATTCACCTGCTCGATTAGATCGTAGGAACTTAATCTTCTTGTTACGATGATTCTCAACTTCACTCTGAAATTGCTTGAACTTTTCAAATGTTTCAGACTTGTGTTTCAGTAAGTAAATATACCCATATCTACTTAAGTCATCGGTGAAGGTGAGAAAATAACGATATCCACCACGCGCTGTAACATTCATTGGACCGCACACATCAATGTATATGATTTCCAATAAGTCACTCGCCCGTTCCATTGTTCCAGAGAACGGCGTTTTAGTCATCTTGCCCATGAGGCATGGTTCACATGTGTCAAGTGATTCAAAATCAAGTGACTCCAAAAGTCCATCAGCATGGAGCTTCCTCATGCGTTTTACACCAATATGACCTAAACGGCAGTGCCACAAGAAAGTGGTACTATCATTATCAATTCTACATCTTTTGGCATCAATGTTATGAACATGTGTGTCATCACTATCAAGATTCAATATGAATAAACCCCTAACATTGGGTGCATGACCATAAAAGATATTACTCATATAAATAGAACAACCTTTATTCTATGATTTAAATGAGTAACCGTCTCGCAATAAACAAGATCCAGATATAATGTTCATGCTTAACGCAGGCACTAAATAACAATTATTCAGGTTCATCACTAATCCCGATGGTAATCGAAGAGAGAGCGTGCCGACGGCGATCACATCAACCTTGGAACCATTTCCCACGCACATCGTCACTTTGTCGTTTGCTAGCCTTTGTTTATTCAGTAGTTCCTGCTTTGAGTTGCAAATGTGAGCAACCGAACCGATATCAAATACCCAGGCACTACTACGAGAGCTAGTAAGGTACACATCAATAACATGTATATCATATATACCTTGTTTGTCGTTGGCCACCTTCTTGTCAGCCAGGTACTTGGGGCAGTTCCGCTTCCAGTGACCAGTTCCTTTGCAATGAAAGCACTCAGTTTCTGGCTTGGGTCCATGCTTGGGCTTCTTTGCAGGAGTAGCAACTGCTTTGCCATCCTTCTTGGTTTTACCCTTCTTGCCCTTGCCCTTGACTTTGCCATTTTTCTTGAAACTAGTGGTTTTATTGACCATCAACACTTGATGTTCTTTCTGGATTTCAGACTCAGCGACTTTCAGCATCGCAAATAGCTCGGCGGCTGACTTGTTCATCCCGTGCATGTTATAGTTCATCACAAAGCTCTTGTAACTAGCTGGCAGTGATTGAAGAACTCTGTCAGTGATCGCCTCTGGCGGAAGGGCAATTCCCAACTTCGCTAGACGAGTTGAATACCCAGACATTCTGAGTATATGTTCACTGATAGACCCGTTCTCCTCCATCTTGTAAGCATAGAACTTATCGAAGGTTTCATACCTCTCGATCCGGGCGTTCTTCTGAAAGATAAACTTCAACTCCTGGAACATCTCAAATGCTCCATGACGTTCAAAACATCTTTGAAGTCCCGGTTCTAAGCCATACAATATTGCACACTGAACTATTGAGTAATCTCCAGTACGTGCCTCCCAAGCGTTCTTAACGTCTTCGGTGGTCATGTCTTCTGGTTGGTCACCAAGCGGTGCATCAAGGACATATGATTTCTGGGAAGCCGTGAGGATAATCCTCAGATTACGGGCCCAGTCAACAAAGTTACTTCCATCATCTTTCAACTTAGCTTTCTCTAGGAACGCATTAAAATTCAGGGGTGCTACTGCGCGAGCCATTGATCTACAACATAAATATGCAAAGTTCATTTAGACTATTGTTCAAGATAATGAGTTTAGTTAATCAAATTACTAAAGCTGCCACTCAAATTGACATCCCTCAGGTCATCTGAGGGTCACATGATCCAAATCCACCAACTCAAGTCCTATCATCACGTGAGTTAAGGTGGCTTCATTGGTGAACATCATTATGTTAATCATATCTACTATATGACTCATGCTCGACCTTTCGGTCTCTTGTGTTCTGAGGCCATGTCTGTACATGCTATGCTCGTCATGTTTAACCCGAGTGTTCCGCGTGTGCAAAACTGGCTTGCACCCGTTGTATGTGAACGTAGAGTCTATCACACCAGATCATCACGTGGTGTCTCAACACGACGAACTTTCCCAACGGTGCACACTCGGGGAGAACACAATTTTATCTTGAAATTTAAGTGAGGGATCACCTTATAATGCTACTATCGTACTAAGCAAAACAAGGTGCATAAAAGGATTAACATCACATGCAATTCATAAGTGACATGATATGGCCATGAACTTGTGCTTTAGATCTCCATCTTGAAAGCACCGGCATGATCTTCATCGTCACCGGCACAACACCATGATCTCCATCATCTTGATCTCCATCAACGTGTCGCCGTCGAGGTTGTCACGCCCTGCATGCTTCTACTACTATTGCTACCGTTTAGCGATAAAGTAAAGCATTACATAGCGCTTAATGATTGACACGCAGGTCATACAATAATTAAACACAACCCTATGGCTCCTGCCGATTGCTGTACTCAACGACATGCAAGTCGTGAAATTCTATACATCACATGATCATATGATACATCACATATATCACATCATGTCATTGGCCATATCACATCACAACATACCCTGCAAAAACAAGTTAGACATCCTCTAATTGTTGTTGCATGTTTTACATGGCTGCTACGGGTTTCTACAAAAGAACGATTCTCACCTACGCATAAACCACAACGGTGATACATAATTTGCTTTTCAACCTTCTCAAGGACCGCCTTAGTCGAATCCAATCCAACTAAAGTGAGAGAAACTGCCACCCGCAAGCCATCTAGGCAACAAGTTGCGTCGAGGGAACCGGTCTCTCGTAAGCGTACGAGTAATGTTGGTCCGGGCCGCTTCATCTCACAATACCGCTAAACCAAAATCCGACCAAGGAAGGAAGCAATCTAAGCATCAACGCCCACAAACCTTTTGTGTTCTACTCGAGATCTCATCGAACCATCAACCTAGCTCATGATGCCACTGATGGGGAACATTGCATGGGAAACAGAAATTTTCCTACGCACACGCAAACCTATCCATGGTGATGAGCATCTATGAGAGGGGGAGTTAATCTACATACCCTTGTAGATCGCTAAGCGGGAAGCGTTAAGAAACGCGGTTGGTGTAGTCGAATGTCTTCGCGATTCAAATCGCCGAGCGTCCCGCGATCCTATCATGATCTGTCCCGCGATGTCGTCACGATCCGTCCCGCAATCACGTCCATGAACCGTCCCACGATCCAATCACGAACCGTCCCGTGGCCTTGATCACGGTCCTTCCGATCTAGTACCGAACGGACGGCACCTCCGCGTTCAGCACACGTGCAGCTTGATGACGATCTCCACCGTCTTGATCTAGCAAGAAGAAGTGGAGAGGAGGAAGAGTTCGCCGGTAGTGTGACGGCGCTCCGGCGATGGTGGTGGAGCAATTCCGACAGGGCTTTGCCTAAGCACTGCGGAAATACGATCTAGAGGAGAAACTATGCACCGGTGGAACGGGTAGCACGTGGCCGGAAAAACTATGCAAAACCCTAGCAATCCACTAGTATATATAGGAGGGAGGGAGGAGGAGAGGCAGCCTTGCCTCCAAGCCAAGGAGGCTTCGGCCGAAGCAAAGGAGGAGGAATCCTACTCCTCCTCCAATCCTAGTTGGACTAGGATTGCTCCCTATTGGCCCTTTTTCCACCTTTTTCTTTAGGCCTTTTTCCTCCTGGCGCCATGGGCCTTTTGTGGATGTTCCACCAGCCCACTGAGGGCTGGTTATTCTTCTCCCACAGCCCATGGACCCTCTAGGGTCGAAGTACCCTTCCCGGAGGTCTCCCGGTACACTACCGGCACCCCCGGTACACTATCGATGAGCCCGAAACATTCCGGCGACCAAACTGGGACATCCTATATATGAATCTTTACCTCCGGACCATTTCGGAGCTCCTCGTGATGTCCGGGATCTCATACGGGACACCGAACAAACTTCGTTCACCGCCATACATAACTCTATACTACCGAAACGTCACCAAACCTTAAGTGTGCAGACCCTATGGGTTCGAGAACTATGTAGACATGACCGAGACACCTCTACGGTCAATAAACAATGGCGGGACCTAGATGTCCACATTGGTTCCTACATATTCTACGAAGATCTTTATCGGTCGAACCTCTATGTCAAGGATTCAGTTAATCCCGTATGATGTTCCCTTTGTTCTTCGGTATGTTACTTGCCCGAGATTCGATCGTCGGTATCTCCATACCTAGTTCAATATTGTTACCAGCAAGTCTCTTTACTCGTTCCATAATACAAGATCCCACAACTAACAATTAGTCACATTGCTTGCAAGGCTCATTGTGATGTTGTATTACCGAGTGGGCCCTGAGATACCTCTCCGTCACAAGGAGTAACAAATCCCAGTCTCGATCCATGCCAACTCAACAGACACCCTCGGAGACACCTATAGAGCACCTTTATAGCCACCCAGTTACGTTGCGACGTTTGATACACCCAAGGTACTCCTCCGATATCTGTGAGTTGCATGATCTCATGGTCATAGGAACATATGCTTGACATGCAGAAAATAGTAGCAATAAACTAACACGATCATAAGCTACGTTTGTAGTTTGGGTCTTGTCGATCACATCATTCTCCTAATGATGTGATCTCGTTATCAAATGACATCTCATGTCCATGGCTAGGAAACCTTAATCATCTTTCAATCAACGAGCTAGTTCACTAGAGGCATACTAGGGACATTGTGTTTGTCTATGTATCCACACATGTATCCATGTATCCAATTAATACAATTATAGCATGGATAATAAACGATTATCATGAACAAGGAAATACAATAATAAACACTTTATTTATTGCCTCTAGGGCATATTTCCAGCATGTCTTAGCGGTCATCACAAGTCTTACTTGAGTGATCATCGAACTACACGTATTATTATTTTCATACTGTGTTTTTTACCAAAATGATAGAAATGCTAACTGATACCCTTTACATACGTACAATAGCTCTGACATCTAAATCTCACCATAATGGTATTGTTGTTTTATTTTTGTTAAATAAAATGATATTTGCTATAGCCACAATTTTTTGTCGTCGACGATGCAAATCCCACATCCTCATGCCGACAACCAGTTTGAGAGGCGCCATGTCCGGGACTAGGCTCCGCCGGACTGGCACTGGGGGAGGGCTACATTCCCGGGCACATAGTTTGGTGAGGAATCCGGGTATCGTCATCCACCCGGAGCTTCTTTGGTGGCGGTTGCGTGGGCCACTATCGGTGCGGAGGTAGCTAGCGTGAGTTGGTACGTCACCGTGTCAAGGAGAAGGATGAGCACATCCGTCGCTACATGGTTGCGTTGGATGCGAGGTTCTCCAATACCGGGCAGTTCCTTCAGGGATCTCACCCGAGCTATGATCCTTTGATGGTTCCTTATCTTTGGGTGTCCACCGCCCACGCTTCAAGAACCGAGAGTGAACTAGATTATTCGATAATATTCGATCTATATTAGTGATAATATTGATGCTTCATTAACTGGATTATTCGAGATGTATTAGTGATATTATATGATAATATTATATGAAGAGTCATCGGCCATCACTGGTTCTATTATATGTATTAATGATATTATATATTGACGTCGATTTTCAATCCTAGAATCATAAACACAGGAAATGTCAACGTCGTCTCACGACGATAGGACCCTTAGTGCCCTTATTGCTGGGACAATAGGTGTCTATGCGACATTTATCCTCAACTGGACAACGATAGGTCATTCACTGTCAAGCTAACAAAAGAATTTAGTGAAATTACACTATGTACAGACGACATGTATTTTTTGTTAATGAAGTCTGACGTGTGCTTTTTTTTGCTTTAATTAACCTTTAATTTTCTTTTGTACAATTCGACTAGTGCGTTCCCTGTCATGCAAGATCCGCTATCTTGGACAAGTTCCATTTCCAAAGGAAGGACAATACAGAGCCTATGATAGCTCACCTAAGAATGGATCATTACACTTTTGTTGTTAAGGTGAAAAATAACGAAGATCACACACATTTTGGTTGTTCTAATTGGAGAGCATTTTGCCATGCGTATGGGTTGAATGAGGACATGAACATTACCTTCGATCTTGGTAGTGACGATGTCCGTGATAATAATATAGATATTTGGGTGCATGCGGATGATGAATTGATTCCGGTGCTACCTCCAGGTGTGTTTGTCAACAGATTTGTTAGGTACTTTATATTGATTATTGAAAAGTATTTGGTACTCATCCTTACTATTTTTCTTTATTTTTGATTATCAGCTTATTTCCGTGCTACAAAAACTACCCGACAGATAATAGATCAGACGTACTACAGTTATACCTCCAAACTTACTTGGTTGGAGAAAGATCATCTCATCTCATTTATTCATGTTTTTCAGCATCATAAGCACAATTACATGATTGGTAACATTTATCATGGATATGTTCCACTAGTGCACAAGCTAAACCCTTATAACATCATAAGATTTTTTTACTCTTGTGTCATTAGTCCATCCTTTTCATACATTGTTCTTAAGCAAAACTAGTTTGCTAACTATGTTATTTTACCTAGAATGATGAAGAGTTGATTAAGATGATGATGAGTTGTAATATGACATATACCAGTACAAATTGGATGGATGCAATAGACCAAGTTGAATTGGAGAAAAATATGATGTTGCGAATGGCAACATCGTATTTTCCTCTACTTCAACTTGGTCTATTGCATCCATTTAATTTGTAGTGATGTTGGATTTGTTTTCCATAATTTGTATTGATGATGTTGTATATTAATATGTGTAACTGCGTGGAAATACAATATAAATATAAAAGAAAATGAAAACACAAAATGAAACATGGCCCTTTTAAAAAAACCTAGACCCTAGCGCTTTGTAGGGGCTGACACGTGGATGGCCTTTTGTCCCAGTTGGTGTTACCAACCAGGACTACAGGTCTTCTCGCCTGGGCGCCCTACAGCGGCCGCTTTGAGCCCTTTTAGTCCCGGTTCATAAGCCAAACGGGCCTAAAAGTCTGGACCTTTAGTCCAGTTGGCGTTGTCCCTATTCCAGAACCGGGACTAAAGGCCCTCTAGAACCGGGACCAATGCCCTGTTTTCTACTAGTGTAGGTTTGCTGCTTGGAGACAACAGATTTTGCATTGTCCATCTCTCCAGCAACATATTGACGCCGGTTAGCCGCTGCATATCGGAGCAAATGTAAGTCGCGCCTTGACTTGTCTCCGGGGAGGGGAGGAGCTGACGGCGAATGTCAATTGCATGTCCTTCGGGTGAGTCTGTCCTCTTTTCTAGGGTCTTTCTTGTTTTTATAGACAAGTGATGCCACCTCTGGAATTTGTAAAGTTAAGTCCATCCTTCCTCTATAATAAATGAGACCGACAATTCATCCTCTCTTAAAGATTTTCACTTGCTGGTTTTGTAAATTGGTGAAGTTTGATGTAAAAAAAGCTTGGATTGTTTAATTAATAACAAATCATGCTTTTTTTATTTATGTGATGGATAAATCTAGATTATGTGGTAGCTCCTTTAGGCCCCAACTCAGCCGAAGCAAAAAGAAAAATGAAAAATAGTGGTCACAAACAATAGTACCGCCTCGGATATAACAAAATGTCGAATAGATAAAAAATCATGTAAGCGGGATAAAACCAAGAATATCACCTTACTTTATTAGTAGGTATAGTGTTATAGATTTGCAGCAGATTGCTACTAGAAAAAACACCCTCGTACAGCAACAAAACGTTACTATACTGTAGGACAAAGCCAAACCACACCATCGATGGAGTAGGTTTAATTGTTTATTCATTGATGTCGTTTACTGCCGAGTAAAGTCGGTTTTAAACCATAAACTTGTTGGGCTCGTTGGAATTGAACCCCAACACCCTAATCCTTGAAATCGGCACCCTGACCTTTATAGTCATGGTCAAAATTAATCCTGAAAATGTTTGGCATACCGGGAAAAGATCCATCCCATCTGGGAATACATTCTACTCTCACTATCACCCCCGCTGACGCGGAGCATCCTATGGACATATCCATGGCAAGAGTCCCTTTGACAAGTGCCACGTGCCACATCTACTCCACATACATAAAGGTGAATCATCTTCTTTACATGTGTTCACTTGACCCCTTCGAGTATTGTATACTACTTGACATTCCTCTCATGTGCATTCATAGGTATTGTCGGAGCTTCACGGATGACGAGGAGGAGTGCCAACACCTACGTACGACTACACCATCCGCGAGGGAAGCTTGTAAGAGAAGAAGGAAGAAGAGGACTTGCAACAGACCAGGAATTAGGGGTACAACCGGTCCACCACCGGTCAACCACCGCTGCCCCGGTACAACCGGTCCACCACCGCCAACAACCGCTTCAGCCGCGGCCAGGATTCTGTTATGGAGCGGTTCATGACCGGTACTACCCCGGTTGTATCGTTTGATCCCTTAATACTGGTACAATCCGTCCAAACACTGGTACAATCGATCTACGTGTGCACAGGTTGGCCTTTGGCCCATGTATCCCCTTCTCCACTTACCCCTTTGTGGCCAAGACTATATATACTCCTCTGTCACTTCCATTCTAGGGTTAGCTATGGTTTGCTCTTAGATAGTTGAGCATAGCTCCTTCCACTACCTCTCCCATGGAGTAGATGCCTCTATAGGAGAAGACCCCTAGTGGATGTCAAGGCCCCTTTCGAGGGAAGATCCTCCGGGATATCGAGGCCCCATCTCCCCATGGGATTTGGGATGAACTCTACCACGTATCCTACTTTCCCTTTGTTGTTCATATACCTTGTGGATCTTGTGTGTGGTGAGTCTAGTGGATGTGTAATTGGACTTGTTCTTGAGTGTTTCCTCTTGTGATTTCTCCTCGTTCTTCCCCGTGTTCTTCGTGGAATCCCCCTCCAATTCGTGAAAGATCGACACACACGGGCTTGCGCCGTATCATATTGGTATCATGAGCCAGGTTTCTCACGAATTTGGAGTCCCCCCCCTTCGTTTTCTAGCCTTATTTTTGTGTGTTTTTGTCCCAATTCGAAAATCCCGACCAAAAATAGCCTCACCAAATTATTTGTGATTTGTTGGTTCTTGTGAGTTTTTGTTGATTTTGATCCTTGGATATGGTGTTTAGCAAGTAGATCCACCCCCTTTGCGTCCCCATCACCTAATTTTTATTTTCCCCTTCAATTTGGTCCACAATTTTGATTTTGGTCCGCCCGAAGTTCTTCCCGTGCTCAGATCTGGGAATTTTCCCCGATACGAGTGGTACAACCGCTTTGTGGAGCGGTACAACCGCCCACCGCAAGAGGTACAACCTATAATACCCGAAAAACGTCCCCAGGATTCCCCAGGAGCGGTACAACCTCCCTACCATGCGGTACAACCACTAATTCCTAGGTCCAACATTTCTTATTCACCGTTTTCTCCATAACTTCTACTACCGAACTCTGATTTGAGTGTTCTTTGGCTCGTTTTGAATCTATCGATGTGCCGGAGATGCTCATCTTGGTTTCAACACCATTTGACTTCATTATATATTTCAAATTTTGGCAAATTTGCCTAGGCCCTCCACCATATCATCCCCATTATCACCATAGTCTTGTGCAACCTAACCCTTTTAGTTTACCTTTGCATTTCTGGTTGCTTGAGTTGAGATTTGAGTTTCCTAAGGTGTTTCGACTGCTTAGGGATGGTTACATCTTCATCCACCACTGATGACTTGTATCGCGCCATCGATTACATCGACCACCGACGTTCGACATCGATGATGACCATCCGTCCTTTGAGACCATCTTCAACCGGAAGCAAGGCCGGTTCATCCCGACTTCGTGAAAGGTTAAGTGTGATGAAGTTATATATTCCATCATACACTTTACCTTCCTTGTCAGTACATCTTGTTAGCCCCACCATATTTGCGATTACCTTCATACCTATTGAGACTAGCTATCCGAGTATTGCTGGGCTTTGCGAAAATTGTGCACCATAGTGATACGATATCATATTGTTGCATCATTGGAAATATCATATAGTGCAATTGCTTTCTCCCGTGCATATCTTGCGATATTTATCTCATATAGTTGTTTGAGGCTTAATAAGAATAGTGGAAAGGAAGAGTACAAAAAAAGCTTCTAAGTAAGAAAGAAATATCAAAGCTTATAAGCAAAGAGTTGAGCAAGAAAAGAGATACTTGTGCATCAGGATACATGAATAGGAAACGTATGCTTGCATGAATAGGATCGGTGCCAAGTGTTGAATCGTGACCAAACATGCAATACGCTAGCGTCTCTCCTTGTGTTTGTGCAACACGAGCTTTGCTCACCCCTATAGTTGCACAAGCTCCATTATCCCACCACCTGTGTTTCTCTATTGCCCTCCTCGATATTTGCGATCACTTTCTTTGCATTTTGAGTCCATTGGATTTATTTCAACATTTACAATATCTTGGACTTCATTTTGCTTGAATTTTGTGCCACTTTTCTTAACCAAGCCACTCTATAAGCTTTATGTTGTAGGTGTGAGTGAACAAGTCCGGTACCAATTCCACTATTCTCTCATTTCACATTGAGTGAAGCAGGATACATCCTCAACTTTGGGAACAGTAACTTGGTATTGTTTATCTCATTTTGACTCACCTTTGCTCGAGTCTTGTGATGGCTAGGCAAAGCACACCATCTTCGGTCTACAACAACAATGATGAGTTCGATGCCATGAAGAACATCATCGATGCCAAGATGCACGCTCAAATGTAGGAGCTCAAGGTCCTCATCAAGAACCGCAAGTGGTCTTCGTCATATTCGAGAAGACGGTCAAGTGCATATGCTCCCGAGCAACCATATCTGGCAAGATCACACCATCATAGACACCATCAACGACATGAAGAAATAACGACACCAACATTAGGCGTCCAACAAAGAACAAGTGTGAAGGTCACGAGCTCGACACCAACCACCGCTTAGTGACTTCACCACCTACCTTAGCACCTTCACGAAGCGACTTGAAGGCATCTTCGCCTTTGGACATGAGGCATCTTCGCCAAAAAGCACATCAAGAGAAGCTCCCCAAGCTCAAGTCCGCGACTTCCATGAGTTACTACAACCTCGACATCGACCATGACATTCCTTTCTATGGGATTCAAGACCCCGAGGAGTATCTCAAGTGGGAGCGCAAGATGGACCATTACCTCAAGCTACTTCAAGTACCTTCCTAAAATCAAGTGAAGAGCACCACATGAAACTTCCACGACGACGCGTTGACATTACGGCTTCACACATCTTCAAAGAGCTTTGACATGAGTTGGTCCAAGACGAAGAAAGCGATGCGGCGGGAGTTTGTGCCTTCCACCTACACGGACCATCTTCAACACCAATTGGAGAACACCATACAAGGATCCAAGTCCATCGACGTGTAATTCATGAAGATGAAGAAAGCCTTGCGACGAGCCGTGTGGGGACCCCGACTCATAAGTCGAGATCATCGAATGCACATGTACAGTGATCCCAGAGATCAATGCTCAGTGAACACACAATAGCTGAATAACCAGAGTCTTACATCCACATTTATCGTCTTACACAAATAAAGACCATGAAGGTATAGTCTTACATAGATAGGGCCACAAGGGCCAAACACTTAAATAGAACAAGCAGCGGAAATCTTGATCGAAACGTGAACCCATGCCATCTGCCTTAACCTACAGGCATTCTTACTGGGAAGCATCCTAGTTCGCATGTTCGTCACCAATGAACTCTTCAACATACTCATGTTCTTCCATGACTGGCCAATTAAATAACAAGTGGCAAGCCAATGAGTACTTTGAATGTACTCGCAAGCAACGCAAGTTGTGGAACAAAGTAACAATGATGCATGATATAGCACTAAGTAGGTAATTTGCGGAAAGCTAATTTTTAAATGCAATGACATGATCAAGTAACTAGTAAGCATGCATGAACAATAGGCGGATATCCATATAAACAAGTTACAGATACCATCATAAGTAGGGGTTGAACACCTTGTTTTCATTCATCATGCTAAGTCATCGGACTTAGTTCAATTCCCATGCTAAGTCATCGGACTTAGCTCATGTGACCTCTTTGTCACCATTACACCCATACTCACGCCAAAATTTTACGAAAACATCTGGACATAGTCTAAGCAGCACCACCCAACTTTCCTTGACCGTGGACACGGCTATTCGAATAGTATTACACTCTGCACAGGTTGCACACTTTACCCACAAGACTCGGGGAACTTCCTTGTCATCCACGACTCGCAGTATATAACATACCCGAGGTAAGCACCCGAACAATTCCTTTCCCATGGTGATACGAAACAAAGAGTCCACTCGTTGGTGCCATCCCTCATGATATACATCACTCGTATCATACATGAGGGCACACAACGGTGTGCCCGGTGCCTGTAAAGACAGCGCATGACCTTCCACTCTAGGATGACCCCGTCTCAAGAGTGACCACTTCACTCTTGCCACTACTAATGCGAGATCCTTGCTAGCACCAACCATAGTAATCAACAAAGCCCCACCCATAAGGGGTATCGTGGTTGCGCATGAAAGGTTGGGACGGTCGACAAATCTTATATCTAATCCGTTTTCGTAAACACACACTCAACTGGTTCCAGCACACCACTTCATTCCCAAGTGGTCACCCAACTCATCATCATCTCCCTCGGGCATTAGTGTCAACCGAGGTTTTCTTGCAAAGTCTTTGAAATCATTTTTTCCATCACCATGCATAAATCCCATCCCTCTAGCATCTATTAGCATCCTCTCTACACCCACCCGCAAAACCCTCATAAGGTGGCAGGGTCATGCATGATGCAAGTGTCAATGGTAAAAGTATCGGAGGCATCCCACCGAAGGGGGGGGGGGACACCACATCATGATCAAACATCAAAACAACAAGTGCTATATGTCATGCATGAAAAAGTTTCTTAACATGGTCAAAGGGCTGCTTGCCTATCTTAGCAACGTTTTCGAGGTCTTCACACACTTCTCATCCACCTCCAAGCACTTCATCTACTTCATCAACTATCATCGGAAACAACCGTAATAAGCAACACAACAAGCAGAGAAATAAAAGTGCTCTATAAATAGGAGTTTTATTTTTCTTGGACACCTCTGGTCATAAGAAAAATAACCAAGGAGGTTTCATAGGATGTGGATCAAGGGGGAGTTTGGAATGGTGGAAATGAAGGAAATGATGGTCCTATAAGATGTCCACAGAAAACCTTTTTGTAAAAATGGGTGGATATACCCAAAAAATAGGGACTGATTTAAAAACATGCACGAAGTGGTTTCACTGGATTTGGAGTTGGGATGATCTTCTTATGAATTTGCAAAGTGGGTCACATATGAATAAATGGCCCAATAATTGACATGGCAGAATAAGTGTAAGGAAAAATGCTCACCACTTAGTGCATGAATTTAGATACACCTAGGATTTTGAATCAGTCCAATTGGAGCTATGATGAATGCTCTAGGGATTTTTACAAGTGGGGCATTCAAAGTTCAAATTCAGATTTGATTTTGAATCTTACACAAAAGTTTGCAGGAAAAATGTGCATTGCACATATTTGGATAGATCTTGATTTTTGAGATCTGTAGGAATTCGAATCATCAAATTTGGAGCTCATATGATTAAAATAGGAATTAAACAAAATCTGATAAAATAAGTAAAACAGAGAAAAAGGATTATACCCAAGGCAATCTTGCGCGCAGGGCCCTGAATAGCGAGCGGGTCGGCCCAGCGACCCGGCCTGGCAGGAGGGGCGGGCAACGTCGATGGCGCCCTGGCGAAAGGCGACTTCGCCGCAGCGAAGCGGAACCCTGCGGGGGCGCTTCCACTTAAACGTCTGGGCCCGACGCATGGCTTGTTGACGCGTGGGGCCCACCTGGAAGAGTGTCCTTCCTCCTCCCGCTCGAACAGAGAGGGAGCAGGGGACGGGGGAGCCAGCCAACGCCTACCCCCTGCGGCACAGGCCACTGATACGTCTCCGACATATCTATAATTTTTGATTGTTCCATGCTATTATATTATCAACTTTGTATGTTTTATATGCATGAATATGCTATTTTATATGATTTTTGGGACTAACTTATTAACTCAGTGCCTAGTGCCAGTTCCTGTTTTTTCCGTGTTTTTGACCTTTTCCAGATAGGAATATCAAACGGAGTCCAAATGGAATAAAACTTTCGCCGTGATTTTTTATGGAAAATATCAAAAATACCTGAAGGAAGAAATACCAGAGAAGTAGGCCGAGGGAGCCACGAGCCTGGGAGGCACGACCCCCTAGGTCGCGGCTAGGGGGCTCGTGGCCTCCTCGTGGCCCATCTCCACTTGTTTCCGCCGCCATACGGTCTTATAAATAGCCAAATGCACAGAAATAGAACTAGATCGCAAGTTCCGCTACCACAAGCCTCCAGAACCACCAAAAACCAATCGGGAGACCGTTCCGGCATCCTGCCGGAGGGGAATCCATCTCCGGTGGCCATCTTCATCAACATCCTTGCCTCTCCGATGATGTGTGAGTAGTTCACATCAGACATTCGGGTCCATAGCTAGTAGCTAGATGGCTTCTTCTCTCTCTTTGATCTTCAATACAAAGTTCTCCATGATCTTCATGGTGATCTATCTGATGTAATTCTCTTTTGCGGCGTGTTTGTTGAGATCCCATGAATTGTGGATATATGATCAGATTATCTATGAATATTATTTGAGTCTCCTCTGATTTCTTATATGCATAATTTCATATCCTTGTAAGTCTCTTCGAGTTATGGGTTCGTTTAGCCAACTCGATCTATGGTTCTTGCAATGGGAGAAGTGCTTGGTTTTGGGTTCATACCCTGTGGTGTCCTCACCTAGTGACAAAAGGGATAGCAAGGCACGCATCGTGTTGTTGCCATAAAGGGTAAAAAGATGGGGTTTATTGTTGGAAATATTTACTTTTTCATGATAATCGTTTATTATCCATGCTATAGTTGTATTGATTGGAAACACATTACATGTGTGGGTAAATAGACAACACAATGTCGCTAGTACGCCTCTAGTGAACTAGCTCGTTGATCAAAGATGATCAAGGTTTCCAAGTCCATTGACATGGGATGTCATTTGATAACGGGATCACATCATTAGGAGAATGATGTGATGGACAAGACCCAAACTACAAACATAGCATATGATCGTGTCAGTTTATTGCTACTATTTTCTACATGTCAAGTACATGTTCCTATGACCATGAGATCATGCAACTCACGGACATCGGAGCAGTGCCTTGTGTGTATCAAACATCGCAACGTAACTAGGTGACTATAAAGGTGCTCTACAGGTATCTCCGATGGTGTCTGTTGAGTTGGCATGTATGGAGACTGGGATTTGTTACACCGTGTGACGGAGAGGTATCTTAGGGCCCACTCGGTAATACAACATCCAACAAGCCTTGCAAGCAATGTGGCTAAGTGTTAGTCACGGGATCTTGTATTACGGAATGAGTAAAGAGACTTGCCGGTAACGAGGTTGAACTAGGTATGGAGATACCGACGATCGAATCTCGGGCAAGTAACATACCGAAGAACAAAGGGAACATCATACGGGATTGACTGAATCCTTGACATAGAGGTTCAACCGATAAAAGGTCTTCGTAGAATATGTAGGAACCAATGTGGACATCCAGGTCCCGCCATTGGTTATTGACCATAGAGGTGTCTCGGTCATGTCTACATAGTTCTCGAACCCGCAGGGTCTGCACACTTAAGGTTTGGTGACGTTTCGGTAGTATAGAGTTATCTATGGTGGTGACCGAAGGTTCTTCGGAGTCCCAGATGAGATCTTGGACATTACGAGGAGCTCCAGAATGGTCTGGAGGTAAAGATTCATATATAGGAAGTCCTATTTTGGTCGCCGGAAAAGTTTCAGGCTCATCGGTAGTGTACCGGGAGACCTCCGGGAGGGGTATTTCGACCCAAGAGGCTTCATGGGCTGTGGGAGAGTGAATATCAGCCCTTAGTGGGCTGGTGGAAATTCCCACACAAGGCCCATGTAGCTGGAGAAGAAAAGCTAATAGGAAAAGGTGGGAAAAAGGCAAAATTGGGTGAATCCTAGTCCTACTAGGAGTGGAGGTGGACTCCACCTCGACCACCTGGTTCGGCCGAAGCCTCCAAGGCTTGGAGGCCAAGGCTTCCTCTCCTCCTCCCTCCCTCTTATATATACTGGTGGATTTCTAGGGTTTTTGCACTAGTTTTTCAGCCACGTGCTACCCGTTCCTCCAGAGCATAGTTTCTCCTCTAGATCGGATTTTTGCAATGCTTAGGCGAAGCCCTGCCGGAATTGTTCCACCACCATTGCCAGAGTGCTGTCACGCTGCTGGCGAACTCTTCTACCTCTCCGCTCTCTCTTGCTGGATCAAGACGGCGGAGATCGTCATCAGGCTGTACGTGTAGAGAACGTGGAGGTGCCGTCCGTTCGGCGCTAGATCGGAAGGATCGTGATCAAGTTCATGGGACGGATCATGATCAAGTTCGCGGGATTGATCGTGATTAAATCGAGAGATGGATCGTGATTGGATCGTGGGACGCACGGCGATTTGGATCGCAAAGACGTTCGACTACACCAACCGCGTTACTTAACGCTTCCCGCTTAGCGATCTACAAGGGTACGTAGATCCACTCTCCCTCTCGTAGATGCTCATCACCATGGATAGATCTTCGCGTGCGTAGGAAATTTTTTGTTTCCCATGCAACGTTCATCTATAGTGGTATCAGAGCTAGGTCTATGTGTAGATGAGATCTCGAGTAGAACACAAAAGGTTTGTGGGTGTTGATGCTTAGATTGCTTCCTCCCTTGGTCGGATTTTGGTTCAGCAGTATTGTGAGATGAAGCGGCCCAGACCAACATTGCTCGTATGCTTACGAGAGACCGGTTCCCTCGACCACAACTTGTTGCTTAGATGGCTTGCGTGTGCCAGTTTCTTTCACTTTAGTTGGATCGGATTCGACAAAGGCGGTCCTTGAGAAGGTTGAAAAGCAACTAGTGTATCACCGTTGTGGTTTTTGCATAGATGAGAATTGTTCTTGCTAGATACCCGTAGGAGCCACGTAAAACATGCAACAACAATTAGAGGACGTCTAACTTGTTTTTGCAGGGTATGTTGTGATATGATATGGCCAATTACATGATGTGATATATGTGATGTATGAGATGATCATGTGATGTATAGATTATCATGACTTGCATGTCGATGAGTATGGCAACCGATAGGAGCTATAGGGTTGTCTTTAATTATTGTATGACCTGCGTGTCAATCATTAAGAGCCATGTAATACTTTACTTTACCGCTACGGGAGCAATAGTAGTAGAAGCATGTTGGGCGCGACAACCCGATGGCGACACGTTGATGGAGATCAAGATGATGGAGATCATGGTGTCGTTCCGGTGACGATGGAGATCATGCCGGTGCTTTCATGATGGAGATCAAAAGCACAAGATCATGGCCATATCATGTCACTTATGATTTGCATGTGATGTTAATCCTTTTATGCACCTTGTTTTGCTTAGGACGATGGTAGCATCATAAGGTGATCCCTCACTTAATTTCAAGATAAATTCTGTTCTCCCTGAGTGTGCACCGTTGCGAAAGTTCGTCATGTCGAGACACCACATGATGATCGGGTGTGATAGACTCTACGATCACATATAACGGGTGCAAGACAGTGTTGCACATGCAGAACACTCGGGTTAAACTTGACGAGATTAGCATGTACAGACATGGCCTTGGAACACAAGAGACCGAAAGGTCGAACATGAGTCATATAGTAGATATGATCAACACAATGATGTTCACCATTAAAGCCACCTTAACTCACGTGATGATCGGACTTGAGTTGGTGAATTTGGATCATGTGACACTCCGATGACCTGAGGGATGTCAATTTGAGTGGGACCTTTAGTAATTTGATTAACTAAACTCATTATCTTGAACAATAGTCTAAGTAACCTTTGCATATTTATGTTGTAGATCAATGGCTCGCGCAGTAGCACCCCTGAATTTTAATGCGTTCTTAGAGAAAGCTAAGTTGAAAGATGATGGAAGTAACTTTGTTGATTGGGCCCGTAATCTGAGGAATATCCTCACGGCTTCCCAGAAACAATATGTACTTGATGCACCGCTTGGTAACCAACCAGAAGACATGACCTCCGAAGACGTTAAGAACGCTTGGGAGGCTCGTGCTGGAGACTACTCAATAGTTCAGTGTGCAATATTGTATGGCTTAGAACCAGGACTTTAAATACGTTTTGAACGTCATGGAGCATATGAGATGTTCCAGGAGTTGAAGTTTATCTTTCAGAAGAATGCCTGGATCGAGAGGTATGAGACCTCCGATAAATTCTATGCTTGCAAGATGGAGGAGAACGGGTCTATCAGTGAGCATATACTCAGAATGTCTGGGTATTCAAATCGTCTAGCGGAGTTGGGAATTACCCTTCCGCCAGAGGCAATCACTGACAGAGTTCTTCAATCACTGCCACCTGTTGGGTAACGCAGCAGAAAACAAAAATTTCCCGACCTACGCACCAGCCCAGGACCACTATGGAGACTGCATACAAGGTTTGATCATTTTCGTTACCGACTCGTAGCGCAGCGGAAGTAGAGTCGATGACGAACGGCGGTGCAGATCCCCGCAGCTAGGATTTACAACCTCCCAACCGCGAGGATGTATACCCTCATCTGCCCCCCGGACAGCCCTCCGGGAGGCGGTCACACAGTCCCCCAGACGGTGTCGCGGACAGCCCTTCGGGAGGACCTCCAAAACTTGGACTGTCACTCGAACAGCCCTTCGGGAGGACCTCCAAAACTCGGACGGTCACACGGACAGCCCTTCGGGAGGCACTCTTGAACTAAGACCGAAACTACGATCTCTCTACAAAGTTGCACACATACGGTGTCATCTATCCGACAGGGCTTCGCCGTCCAGAACTAGTTCCTGCCGGAACCCAGACGGCCTTTCAGCTCTACGAAACTATTTCGCTGGGAGGGAGAGAAGAATCCAGATCATGCATGGCACTTGTATGTGAGAAGGGATGAGTTTTGGGCTGCCCCCTCCACTTCTATTTATAGGAGAAGGAGGGGTGGAGGGGCTGAAATTTCAGCCACATCCATCCATGTCATCTCCAAGATATTTTGGAGCAAAAGCCCAAAAAGGTGGCTTTCCAAAAAGTAACCATAAAGCTGATTTCACTATTCACGATGACATTTTTCAGCGTCTGATCGAACTGAAAATATTTACGTGGGCTTAGAACATTTCCAGTACCCACTAAAATAATTTTCAACACTTTTCGAAACAATTCCGGTTTAGTTATTTTCATCTGCGAAAAGCATCTAAAGCGGTTCCGGCAGCTCCGGAACATTTCCGGATTTTCTTCCGGAAAATTCCCAAAAGTTTCCAGAATGATGCTGGAACCCTCCAAGAATTATCAGGTATGTGCCGAAACCAATTTGACTTAATGGTATCCCCTGAAACAACTTTTCAGTTTTACCGAAACTGTTCCGGTGTTCTCCCTGCGGAAGTTTTCCGCTGTCCGAAACTTTTTCGGTGTCCGAAACTTTTTCGATGATTTTCTCTCAAACTCCCTGTCTAGTATTCAGCAGATAGATGACCCTTAAGCGTGTGACCCTATAGGTTCGGTGAAGCATAGACATGACCCGGAACCCCTTCCGATCAATGATCAACATCGGAGCCGTGGACACCCATCTTGACCCCTATACCCACACGAATGAATATTCGAGTGAACCTCCAGTTTTCGTGTGCTATTCCTGTTGCTTCGCGATATGTTACAAATACCCGAGGTGAGACATGTTGGCATCCCCGTGGATCAACAACTTGTCCACTATGCCAGTTACCTCGTTGCCGGTATTGTTCTCTTTTCTCGTTCCAGTGCCCGTGATCAAATTACAAAGTGTCTGGCCAGACGATGGTGGATACCGTAACACCGAGAGGGCCCAGAGATATCTCTCCATCGTCGGAGGAGCAAATCCCAATCTTGAGCTATCAAGTTACTTGACATGCTTTTCCATGAACCCATAAGCCGCCGTAATAGCCACCCATTTACGGATGACGTTTAACAAACCCCAATGTTCATGAAGCAAGCATGAAGAAACTCAATACTCTCATGGTCTAAGGAATTATGCAAACATTAACTTCTCTATGTTATTTACCATTAACTTATGACGAATGTATCTCATAGCATAACATCAATTCGGGTGGATTCAACACAAATGTTCTTCTAACATTGTGCCCTCAAAATTGCCGGCATAGCCATGCCCATGATCAGGAAAACAGGATCATCATGTAATACTTGAGCCAGTCTTAGAGGCCAGACTAGGAATACAATTTATCGTTTATTATTCCACACGTGCATATGAGTCTTCCTTCAAGCCTCGTGGTTATTGTAGACTCAAGAACCATAGCAGTTATAGCATGGAACATAAACCTAATTATGAACAGGGAGATAATCAATAACATTTATTATTGCCTCTAGGGCATATCTCCTACAGACTCCCACTTGCACTAGAGTCAATAATCTAGTCAATGCTAATGTACTTTACACCTATGGCATACTGGTGTAAAATATGCTTCGCTTGTTGTATAGCCTGATGTCCAATGGATCTGACAACTTTAGCTCCGTGTGTAACTCTGCATATCCTCGCATTTTCACGCTATCACAAAATTCGTATTTTGTGTGAACTTGGCTTTGCATATGTGTGAATCATTGGTCGAAACCTGATTCCTCAGACTGAGCTATGGAGCAACTATCTGCAATAGTGTCTCATAGACCAAAGCCATCTTGGAACCATACTAAGTTCATGAATGAACTATATGATTCAACAACTTCTTTGTCGCTTCCAAAGCGTCAACATAATTAGCCTTTGTTATAGAATTCGCCACAGTATCTTGTTTGGAACAATTTCCAACTACCGTCACCATACTGTGTATTACACAAAACCCTTAACTTAAATCGAAAATCGCATGGAGCATCGATGAAGACTGTATCGATGTAATTACTTACAACGAGCACTTCATAATCTCTTCTTGCGAGAAACCATGTCATCGGTATTACTCTAGCACTTAATGACATCTTTCACTATTGTCCTATGATCAGTACTTTGATACTTTGGTATCCATACTCGCAACAACTTTGGAGTATCGGACATATCTGGTTGTTTTACATACCATGGAATACATGATTAATCCAAACACAAGAGTGTGTGGAATATCCATCATGTATTTTACTCATCAGTGTTTTAGGACACTGAGTCTTGCAAAAATTCTTTCCATGTGACTTCGGCAAGAATCACTCCTTGGCGTTTTAAATGCTAAAAAGTTTTAGCATCTTGTCAATATGTATTCATAGATTAGCCCCATTAGGTAAATCTATCTGCATAGATCATCATGCCTAATATTGAGGCTATTTAGCCTAAGCACTTCATCGAAAAACTATTTTCAAATGAAGTCTTAATTTGTGTCAAGAAATTCATTTCCAATTAACAATGTGTCAAGCACACAACGTTTTAGAAATACTATTATGCTCCCACTTACTTTCTTGAATCACAAGCATCTTCGTTACCCATTGATGAAGTCAAAAACCCTTTTTGACCATTTCATAAAACCACAAAGATTCCAACTCCATTATGCTCTCTTCTGTCCATTGCTGGAACTCTGAAGTTTGCATACTTACTAGCATCCTCTAGATCGACAAATTACTTTGGACTGTATCACATACAAGTCCTAGGTTTCATTTCCATCAAATGGAAATCCTTTTGTCATCCATGTTTCATATCTCATGATTGATATATGTATTAATTTCTAGTTCAACCCGAACCGACCTTAAGCATCGCTACGGTGAAACAACCTCATCGTAGTCAAGTCCTTGAACTTGTTATTTCAACAAGTCGAGCTTTATGGATAAAACATTTTATCTATATCAGTTTTTAGTTCCATAAATATTCGTTAGGCTCTAAGTCCTCTGAAAGGTGTATCAAGGTTTTAATCTTGAATCACTTATATGGAAACTATCTCGGATTGTATTGGCATTTAGACAATCCCGGAGTCAGGGCCCATCAACGCTTCCTTGTGTATTGTAAGTATACTGTTGTCTAACAACAATATCTCCTTTGCGCACTTGATAGGTTTGCACGAGCTTTCCCTACGTGGTTCAGCTGCACGTTCGACTGAAGTCCATACATTTTATTGTAGATACTTCCGTATCAGTCGTAGTAGGAAAACAATGGAATCACTTCTAGGGTTTCTTTCCTTTGAACCGATGACGAAGATACTGGTTATCTCGTCGAGTTGCACTGTCCTCCCACTCACCATTTGTAAGAACTATTCTCTTTAAAAGCATACCGTTTTGTGGCAAAACCCTTTGCCTCGGTATAGTGGTGGGGGAATACCCAATGACTTGGGATAACCCTACAAAGTAGCACTTGTCTGATTTGGAATAGGTTTGTAACCTTTTACACAAGCCTCATATTCCAAATGTTAAGAAAAGATATAACATGGTTGGGCATACCATACCATGGCGTCATTTCAACAGACCTGATGGATCTCTTTTCAGTGTAAAAGCCGTAGTCTCTAAAGCATCACTCTATAAAAGGGATAATGGCAAATCTATTTATGTCATCTTTGATCTTACCATGTCATAAATGGTTTGATTACATCTTCACGGACTTTCCACTTGCAGTGGTGTTCCGGGAGGTGCAAGTTATGAAACTCTTTTCACAACTCATTAGACATTCGCTAAACTTGTAACTCAATTCCTTTCCGCAATCAAATCGCAGAAACATAACTTTCTTGTTACAATAACTTCTACTTCATTTTTGAAAACCTTTCGAATGATTTCAAAAGATCCAGACTTACGTCTCATCAAGTAAAAATCCATATGTCTACTTGAGTCATTTCTAAAGATAGATAAATCCACTACTTGCAACAACATTTATTGGACTACATATATCATAATGTATGATCACCAATATGTTCTTTGCTCGTTCCTTATGGCCTGTGAACAGTATTTCAGTCACTTCACTTTTTGGAGGAAAGTTGCAAGTGTCAGATGATTCAAAATCAAACAACTTCAAAATCCATCATAATGGAATTTTCCATGTGGGTTTCTCCAATGTGACCAAATGCAGTGCCACCCTTGTGTGGTATTCTTTTAGTCTTGCGACACTTAGCGTTAGTGTTTATGGATGTATCATATAACCATCAATATTCATAACATACATCCCATCTAGGATGGAAGCATGGCCTTTCATTTTATTCATAATACTGAACAACAATTGTTGTTTTTATGAACAACTCTATTGCAACAAACATGGTGCAATGGGCTAGAGTGTATGAAACTCTAAAATGAATTATGAAAGTAAACCCAGAGGTAATGTATTATTATCAATATTCATAGCATACGTCTCATTCATAATGGAAGTATGGCCCTTATGTTATTCATAACACCGAACATCAAAAGTTCTCTTATGAACAACCTTCTTGCAAGATACCTTATGCAAAGGGCTAGAGTGTAGGAAACTCTAAAATGAATTATTGAAGTAAACCCAGAGGTAATGTATTATTATCAATATTCATAGCATACGTCTCATTCATAATGGAAGTATGGCCCTTATGTTATTCATAACACCGAACATCAGAAGTTCTCTTATGAACAACCTTCTTGCAAGATACCTTATGCAGAGGGCTAGAGTGTGAAACTCTAAATGAATTATGAAAGTAAATACAGAGGTAATGCATTATTATCAATATTCATAGCATACGTCTCATTCATAATGGAAGTATGGCCCTTATGTTATTCATAACACCGAACATCAAAAGTTATCTTATGAACAACCTTCTTGCAAGATACCTTATGCAAAGGGCTAGAGTGTGAAACTCTAAATGAATTATGAAAGTAAATACATAGGGAATACATCGATGGAAGGCATAGTAACATTTACTATGTTCCCTGCGTGTATCTAAACCTCATCCCTGGCTAGTCTTTCAGGCCATAGTAGTTCTTACATCGAGTTGCAACAGAATGCAACCGAGCGGGTATCTTTGTGATTAACTCACAATACCGAAGAATTAATGATTAACATGTTTAACCATAATTCCCAAGAACTATATCTTTGACCAGCCTTCTATACATCAAAAACTTGTATGACATTCATACATGAGCTGGATATTCCAGTCTTCTTTCCTTTTGCCATTATACTTCTAACAGTTTAACTTTTCAGTGTTTCTCCTACTCTCAGAAGAGGCATCCAACTTAAGAGTGGCGTTAGCCCTGGACTTCCTAGGCATGAAAGTCTCACTAACACCCTTCGGACACTTCCTTTCTCTTTAAGTTGTTGTTTTATTCACCTTTCATCATGTGACAGGCGTTCTCCTGGATCCCTCTCTTATCAGTCTAATGCATAGTAAACTTCTTTACTAATAGTTTGCAAACAAACATTGCTTTGGATATCTCATATCTTTTAGCCTTTGTCTGTCTCTGAAAATGATTTTCAGATTCCATGAATATCACATAACTATCCAAACTTTCGAAGTTCAGGTCTCATGGAAGCAAACATATTGCACTTTAACTGAAAAGGATTTCTAGCTTTTGGATCGAAGGACGAGAGTCACATGATCCATAGAATTAGCGGGAGAATACCAAAATCATGCGATAGGACAAAGTCCTTCTCGGCACTCTTGAGGACAATCCTCACATTACGTTACCAACCGTAAAGTTTTAGCCAGATATTTAACAGCTATTCAATTTTAATAGGAAAGGTGGAAACGCGAGCCATTATTCTACAACTATTATGCAAATCACACTTAGACATTGTTCAAAATTAATTGCACTGAGAATTAAAAAAAGTTAATTCTACAGTGCGCTCCCACTCAAATCAATATCTCTCATAATTGATTTTGAGTGATGCAAGACCGACCTTTCAATTCAACGTCAAGGATGTAACCATCTCAAGTGACGAGAATTTCAATTGGTAGGCCAACTTGCCAATCACATCTCTATGTGACTCTTGTTCATCTTTTGATGCGTGTGTTCTGAGCTCATGACTTTCATGCCTAAACGTCAAGACAACCAAGTGATCTCGCTGCGAGGTCTCAACTCACCGGCCTCACACTTCTTTAATCGTTCGTACCCATGTAACCATGTGATACCCCGAAGAGATAGGTGCCGTGACGGTGCTACACTTGGGAGAACACTAACTACTTGATATTTTGTGAGAGATCACCCTAATAAAAAGCGACTACCGCGCAATCAAGAAGGGTGCATCAAGAGGGATAAACATCTCAGGCAATTCATAATAGCATGATATGGTATAGCCCTTTCTGACGGAGAAGTCTTTCATTCCTTCGTCTTCGGCATTCGCGTCGGTGTTCACCTTCGCGAAGATTGTCACCACCTTGTCGATGCACCAAATAATATTGCTATCTCTATAGCTAATAAAATAAGTGCATTACTTAAGGTTGACACGCAGGTCATTAAAGTGACAATCATATGGCTCCAGCCATCATGCCGAATCATGACACGCAAGTCATGTTAATATTACATCATATAGTCATCTCATACATAATCAAATTAATATGAGCATTGCTATACCACATCATATGCACATGCAAACCATCCTGCAAAACCAAGTTAGACGCCTCTAATCGGTTCATGCAAAAACTTGTTTTACGTGGCTTCTAAGGTTTTGAAACAAACCGAATATACCAACGTCCATCATCAAGTATGATAATTCAAGTTGCTAGATTAACTTTCCAGGGTGTATAAAACACGAGATAAAACCTCGAGCCCCATACTAAACTTCATCATACGCATGACCCCTGTACAGATCACATCTGCATTGCCCTTTCATCTGCGAAACATCCATCTTTCTCAACTATGGTGGAACCCAAAGAACTGTTAGCACATCGTTGATCTGTCAATCAGCATACTCAGGAGCAGCATGAAAGGATCGCGGATTGCTAGAACTTTGTGAGATTTGACCATTCCGTCAAGATCAGGACTATGCAAATTCAGGGAAGCAAAAGGAATATCGGGTAGCAGATTACATATGCTACCCGCACAAATAATTTTCAGCAATAGATCTCATCTACTACCTAATTATATTGTGCAACACCCATACATCTCTATGTATTCTAGATCACAACCTGCATCTACGCATAGCACGGCTCTTGATGCCACTGTTGGGTAACGCAGTAGAAAACAAAAATTTCCCGACCTACGCACCAGCCCAGGACCACTATGGAGACTGCATACAAGGTTTGATCATTTTCGTTACCGACTCGTAGTGCAGCGGAAGTAGAGTCGATGACGAACGGCGGTGCAGATCCCCGCAGCTAGGATTTACAACCTCCTAACCGCGAGGATGTATACCCTCATCTGCCCCTCGGACAGCCCTCCGGGAGACGGTCACACAGTCCCCTGGACGGTGTCGCGGACAGCCCTTTGGGAGGACCTCCAAAATTTGGACTGTCACTCGGACAGCCCTTCGGGAGGACCTCCAAAACTCGGACGGTCACACGGACAGCCCTTCGGGAGGCACTCTCGAACTAAGACCGAAACTACGATCTCTCTACAAAGTTGCACACATACGGTGTCATCTATCCGGCAGGGCTTCGCCATCCAGAACTAGTTCCTGCTGGAACCCAGACAGCCTTTCGGCTCTACGAAACTATTTCGCTGGGAGGGAGAGAAGAAGCCAGATCATGTATGGCACTTGTATGTGAGAAGGGATGAGTTTTGGGCTGCCCCCTCCACCTCTATTTATAGGAGAAGGAGGGGTGGAGGGGCTGAAATTTCAGCCACATCCATCCATGTCATCTCCAAGATATTTTGGACCAAAAGCCCAAAAAGGTGGCTTTCCAAAAAGTAACCATAAAGCTGATTTCACTATTCACGATGACATTTTTCAGCGTCTGATCGAACTGAAAATATTTACGTGGGCTTAGAACATTTCCAGTACCCACTAAAATAATTTTCAACACTTTGCGAAACAATTCTGGTTTAGTGATTTTCATCTACGAAAAGCATCTAAAGCGGTTCCGGCAGCTCCGGAACATTTCCGGTTTTTCTTCCGGAAAATCCCAAAAGTTTCCAGAATGATGCTGGCACCCTCCAAGAATTATCAGGCATGTGCCGAAACCAATTTGACTTAATGGTATCCCCTGAAACAACTTTTCAGTTTTACCGAAACTGTTCCGGTGTTCTCCCTGCGGAAGTTTTCCGCTGTCCGAAACTTTTTCGGTGTCCAAAACTTTTTCGATGATTTTCTCTCAAACTCCCTGTCTAGTATTCAGCAGATAGATGACCCTTAAGCGTGTGACCCTATAGGTTCGGTGAAGCATAGACATGACCCAGAACCCCTTCCGATCAATGATCAACATCGGAGCCGTGGACACCCATATTGACCCCTATACCCACACGAATGAATATTCGAGTGAACCTCCAGTTGCCGTGTGCTATTCCTGTTGCTTCGCGATATGTTACAAATACCCGAGGTGAGACATGTTGGCCACCCCGTGGATCAACAACTTGTCCACTATGCCAGTTACCTCGTTGCCGGTATTGTTCTCTTTTCTCGTTCCAGTGTTCCGGCATCCCCGTGATCAAATTACAAAGTGTCTGGCCAGACGATGGTGGATACCATAACACCGAGAGGGCCCAGAGATATCTCTCCATCGTCGGAGGAGCAAATCCCAATCTTGAGCTATCAAGTTACTTGACATGCTTTTCCATGAACCCGTAAGCCGCCGTAATAGCCACCCATTTACGGATGACGTTTAACAAACCCCAAAGTTCATGAAGCAAGCATGAAGAAACTCAATACTCTCATGGTCTAAGGAATTATGCAAACATTAACTTCTCTATGTTATTTACCATTAACTTATGACTAATGTATCTCATAGCATAACATCAATTCGGGTCAATTCAACACAAATGTTCTTCTAACATTGTGCCCTCAAAATTGCCGGCATAGCCATGCCCATGATCAGGAAAACAGGATCATCATGCAATACTTGAGCCAGTCTTAGAGGCCAGACTAGGAATACAATTTATCGTTTATTATTCCACACGTGCATATGAGTCTTCCTTCAAGCCTCGTGGTTATTGTAGACTCAAGAACCATAGCAGTTATAGCATGGAACATAAACCTCATTATGAACAGGGAGATAATCAATAACATTTATTATTGCCTCTAGGGCATATCTCCTACACCACCTAGTTACAAGAGCTTTGTAATGAACTATAACATGCATGGGATGAACAAGTCAGTTGCCGAGCTGTTTGCGATGCTGAAAGTCGCTGAGTCTAAAATCTAGAAAGAACATCAAGTGTTGATGGTCAATAAAACCACTAGTTTCAAGAAAAATGGCAAGGGCAAAGGCAAGAAGGGTAAAACCAAGAAGGATGGCAAAGCAGTTGCTACTCCTACAAAGAAGCCTAAGCATGGACCTAAACCAGAAACTGAGTGCTTTCATTGCAAAGGAACTGGTCACTGGAAGCGGAACTGCCCCAAGTACCTAGCTGACAAGAAGGCGGCCAACGACAAACAAGGTATATATGATATACATGTTATTGATGTGTACCTTACTAGCTCTCGTAGTAGTGCCTGGGTATTTGATACCGGTTCGGTTGCTCACATTTGCAACTCAAAGCACAAACTACAAAATAAACGAAGGCTAGCAAAGGACGAAGTGACGATGCGCGTGGGAAATGGTTCCAAGGTTGATGTGATCGCCGTCGGCACGCTCTCTCTTCGATTACCATCGGGATTAGTGACGAACCTGAATAATTATTATTTAGTGCCTGCGTTGAGCATGAACATTATATCTGGATCTTGTTTATTGCGAGACGGTCACTCATTTAAATTAGAGAATAAAGGTTGTTCTATTTACATGAGTAATATCTATTATGGTCATGCACCCAATGTTAGGGGTTTATTCATATTGAATCTTGATAGTGATGACACACATGTTCATAACATTGATGCCAAAACTTGTAGAGTTGATAATGATAGTACCACTTTCTTGTGACACTGCCGTTTAGGTCATATTGGTGTAAAACGCATGAGGAAGCTCCATGCTGATGGACTTTTGGAGTCACTTGATTTTGAATCACTTGACACATGTGAACCATGCCTCATGGGTAACATGACTAAAACGCCGTTCTCTAGAACAATGGAACGGGCAAGTGACTTATTGGAAATCATACATACTGATTGTGCGGTCCAATGAATGTTACAACGCGCGGTGGATATCGTGATTTCCTCACCTTCACTGATGACTTAAGTAGATATGGGTATATTTACTTACTGAAACACAAGTCTGAAACATTTGAAAAGTTCAAGCAATTTCAGAGTGAAGATGAGAATCATCGTAACAAGAAGATTAAGTTCCTGCGATCTGATCGAGGAGGTGAATATCTAAGTTATGAGTTTGGCAGTCACTTAAGACAATATGGAATTGTTTCACAGTTGACACCGCCCGGAACAACACAGCGTAATGGTGTGTCCGAATGTCGTAATCGAACCTTATTAGATATGGTGCGTTCTATGATGTCTCTTGTTGATTTGCCACTATCGTTTTCGGGTTATGCATTAGAGACAACTACATTCACTTTAAATAGGGCACCATCGAAATCCGTTGAGACGACGCCATATGAACTACGGTTTGGCAAAAGGCCAAAGTTGTTGTTTCTTAAGGTTTGGGGATGTGATGCTTATGTCAAAAAGCTTCAGCCTGAAAAGCTGGAACCCAAAGTGGAGAAATGTGTCTTCATAGGATACCCGAAAAAGACAGTCGGGTATACCTTCTATCTCAGATCCAAAGGCAAAGTGTTTGTCGCTAAGAACGGAACATTTCTTGAGAAAGAGTTTCTCTCGAAAGAATTGAGTGGGAGGAAGATAGAGCTTGATGAGGTTATTTAACCTTTACTTCAACCAGAAAGTAGCGCAACGCAGAAAGTTGTTTATGTGGAACCTACGACGGTAGAAGAGGAAGTTAATGATGACGATCATGAAGCTTCGGATCAAGCTGCTACTATTGAGCCTCGTAGGTCGACAAGGGCGCGTACTACTCCTGAGTGGTATGGCAACCCTGTCTTAGAGGTCATGTTGTTGGACAACAATGAACCTACGAGCTATGGAGGAGCAGTGATTGGCCCGGATTCTGAGAAATGGTTAGAGGCCATGAAATCCGAGATGGGATCCATGTATGAAAACAAAGTATGGACTTTGGAAGTATTACCTGAAGGGCGAAAGGCCATTCAGAACAAATGGATCTTTAAGAAGAAGACAGACGCGGACGGTAATATCACTGTCTATAAAGCTCGACTTGTGGGAAAGGGTTTTTCACAAGTTCAAGGAGTTGACTACGATGAGACATTCTCACCCGTAGCGATGCTTAAGTCCGTCAGAATCATGTTGGCAATAGCTGCTTATTTCGACTATGAAATTTGGCAGATGGATGTCAAAACGGCGCAACGAAGGAAGAGTTGTATATCATGCAACCCAAAGGTTTTGTCGATCCAGAGAATGCTGACAAAGTTTGCAAACTCCAGCGATCCATTTATGGACTGGTGCAAGCATCTCGGAGTTGGAATAAGCACTTTGATGAGGTGATCAAATTATTTGAGTTTATACAAGTTGATGGAGAAGCTTGTATTTACAAGAAAGTGAGTGGGAGCTCTATAGCGTTTCTAATATTATATGTGGATGACATATTGCTGATTGGAAACAATATAGAAATGCTGGAAAGCATGAAGGAATATTTGAACAAGAGTTTTTCAATGAAGGACTTAGGAGAAGCTGCTTATATATTAGGCATTAAGGTCTATAGAGATAGATCGAAACGCTTAAAAGCACTTTCACAGAGCACATACCTTGATAAAGTTTTGAAGAAGTTCAAAATGGATCAGTCCAAGAAGGGGTTCTTGCCTGTGTTACAAGGTGTGAAGTTGAGTAAGACTCAATGCCCAGTGACTGCAGAAGATAGAGAAAAGATGAGTGTCATCCCCTATGCTTCAGCCATAGGCTCTATCATGTATGCAATGTTGTGCACAAGACCCGATGTCATCCTTGCCATAAGTATGGCCGAAAGGTTTCAAAGTGATCCTGGAATGGAGCACTGGCAAGCGGTCAAGAATATCCTTAAGTACCTGAAAAGGACTAAGGAAATGTTTCTCGTTTATGGAGGTGATGAAGAGCTTGTCGTAAAGGGTTACGTCGATGCAAGCTTTGACACTGATCCGAACGACTCTAAGTCGCAAAGTGGATACGTATTTATTCTTAACGGGTGAGCGGTAAGTTGGTGTAGTTCCAAGCAAAGCGTGGTAGCTGATTCTACGTGTGAAGCGGAGTACATCGCAGCCTTAGAGCGGCGAAGGAAGGTGTCTGGATGAAGCAGTTCATGACAGATCTTGGAGTAGTGCCTAGTGCACTGAATCCAATGAACATGTTCTGTGACAACACTGGTGCCATTGCTCTAGCCAAGGAACCAAGGTTTCACAAGAGGACTAGACACATAAAGTGACGGTTCAACTCCATCCGGTATTACATCGAGGAGAAGGACAGAAATATTTGAAAAGTGTACATGGATCTGAATGTTGCAGACCCGTTGACTAAACCTCTTCCAAGGGCTAAACATGATCAACACCAAAACTACATGGGTGTTCGATTCATTACCATGTAAATCACATAGTGATGTGAACTAGATTATTGACTCTAGTGCAAGTGGGAGACTGTTGGAAATATGCCCTAGCGGCAATAATTAAAGTTTTTATTATTATATTTCCTTGTTCATGATAATCGTTTATTATCCATGCTATAATTGTATTGATTGGAAACACATTACACGTGTGGGTAAATAGACAACACAATGTCCCTAGTATGCCTCTAGTGAACCAGCTCGTTGATCAAAGATGGTCATGGTTTCCTAGGCCATTGACATGAGATTTCATTTGATAATGTGATCACATCATTAGGAGAATGATGTGATGGACAAGACCCAAACTACAAACGTAGCATATGATCGTGTCAGTTTATTGCTACTATTTTCTGCATGTCAAGTATATGTTCCTATGACCATGAGATCATGCAACTCACGGACATCGGAGGAGTTCCTTGTGTGTATCAAACGTCGCAACGTAACTGGGTGACTATAAAGGTGCTCTACAGGTATCTCCGATGGTGTCTGCTGAGTTGGCATGTATCAAGACTAGGATTTGTTACTCCGTGTGACGGAGAGGTATCTCAGGGCCCACTCGGTAATACAACATCACAACAAGCCTTGCAAGAAATGTGGCTAAGTGTTAGTCATGGGATCTTGTATTACGGAATGAGTAAAGAGATTTGCCAGTAACGAGGTTGAACTAGGTATGGAGATACCGACGATCGAATCTCGGGCAAGTAACATACCGAAGAACAAAGGGAACATCATACGGGATTGACTGAATCCTTGACATAGAGTTTCAACCGATAAAAGATCTTCGTAGAATATGTAGGAACCAATGTGGACATCCAGGTCCTGCCATTGGTTATTGACCGTAGAGGTGTCTCGGTCATGTCTACATAGTTCTCGAACCCGCAGGGTTTGCACACTTAAGGTTTGGTGGCGTTTCGGTAGTATAGAGTTATGTATGGTGGTGACTGAAGGTTGTTCTGAGTCCCGGATGAGATCCTGTACGTCACGAGGAGCTCCGGAATGGTTGGGAGGTAAATATTCATATATAGGAAGTCGTATTTTGGTCCTCGGAAAAGTTTCGGGCTCATCGGTAGTGTACCGGGAGTGCCGGTAGTGTACGGGGAAACCTCTGGGAGGGGTATTTCGACCCAAGAGGCTTCATGGTCTGTGTGAGAGTGAATACCAGCCCTTAGTGGGCTGGTGGAAACTCCCACACAAGGCCCATGTAGCTGGAGAAGAAACCCAATAGGAAAAGGTGGAAAAAAGGCAAAATTGGGTGAATCCTAGTCCTACTAGGAGTGGAGGTAGACTCCACCTCCACCTCCTGGTTCGGCCGAAGCCTCCAAGGCTTGGAGGCCAAGGCTGCCTCTCCACCTCCCTCCCTCCTATATATACTGGTGGATTTCTAGGGTTTTGCACTAGTTTTTCAGCCACTTGCTACCCGTTCCTCCAGTGCATAGTTTCTCCTCTAGATCGGATTTCTGTAGTGCTTAGGCGAAGCCCTGCCGGAATTGCTCCACCACCATCGACGGAGCTCCATCACGCTGCTGACGAACTCTTCTACCTCTCTGCTCTCTCTTGCTGGATCAAGACAGTGAAGATTGTCATCAAGCTGTACATGTGTTGAACACCGAGGTGTCGTCCGTTCGGCGCTAGATCGGAAGGATCGTCATCAAGTTTGTGGGATGGATCATGATCAAGTTCGCGGGACGGATCATGATTAGATCGCGGGACGGATCGTGATTGGATCGCGGGACGCATGGCGATTTGGATCGCGAAGACGTTTGACTACACCAACCGCGTTACTTAACGCTTCCCGCTTAGTGATCTACAAGGATACGTAGATCCACTCTCCCTCTCGTAGATGCTCATCACCATGGATAGATCTGTGTGTGCGTAGGAAATTTTTTGTTTCCCATGCAACATTCCCCTACATTTATATCATATTGCATGAATTTATCGTTCTACATCATGTCATCTTGCTTAAAGCGTTACTCCGTTTGTTATGAACTTAATACACTAGATACATGCTGGATAGCGGTCGATGTGTGGAGTAATAGTAGTAGATGCAGACAGTATCTATCTACTTGTCTCGGACGTGATGCCTATATGTATGATCATTGCCTTAGATATCATCATGACTTTGCGCTATTCTATCAATTGCTCAATAGTAATTTGTTCACCCACCGTATTACTTGCTATCATGAGAGAAGCCTCTAGTGAACACTATGGTCCTCGGGTCTACTTTAGATATTATATATTCAGATCTAAACATAAAAACACCAAAAATATCTTTCTGCAATTTTATTTACTTATTTATATTTACTCATCATCACTATCAGATCTCACCTTGCAAGTAATCGTGAAGGGATTGACAATCCCTTTATCGTGTTGGGTGCAAGTTTGTTTGTGTTTGTGCAGGTTTCTTGGTGCCTCATCTTGATACTCCTACTGGATTGATACCTTGGTTCTCAAACTGAGGGAAATACTTATCTCTACTTTGCTGCATCACCCTTTCCTCTTCAAGGGAAAAACCAACGCACGCTCGAGAAGTAGCAAGAAGAATTTCTGGCGCTGTTGCCGGGGAGTATTCAAGTGAAGCATATCTACCAAGTACCTATCACAAACTCATCTCTTGCATTTACATTATTTGCCATTTGTCTCTCGTTTTCCTCTCCCCCACTTCTAAAACAAAAATTGACAAAAATATTTGCCTTTCTTTATTTGCCTTTTTCGTTTGCCCTTTTCTTTCGCTTGCTTTCTGTTTGCGTGTGTGCTTGCTAAATCACCATGTCTGAAAACACTAAATTGTGTGATTTCTCTAATACTAATAACAATGATTTATTAGTACTCCAATTTCTCCCGCCACTAGTGCGGAATCATATGAAATTAATGCTGCCTTGTTGAATCTTGTTATGAAAGAGCAGTTTTCCAGCCTTCCAAGTGAAGATGCCGCATCCCATCTTAATACCTTTATTGAGTTATGTGATATGCAAAAGAAGAAATATGTGGATAATGATATAATTAAATTGAAGCTATTTCCGTTCTCCTTACGATATAGAGCAAAAATTTGGTTTTCATCTTTACCCAAAAATAGTATTGATTCATGGAACAAATGTAAAGATGCTTTTATTTCCAAGTATTTTCCACCTGCTAAGATTATCTCTCTACATAATGATATTATGAATTTTAAGCAACTAGATCATGAACATGTTGCACAATCTTGGGAGAGAGTGAAATTGATGATTAGGAATTGTCCTGCTCATGGCCTAAGTCTTTGGATGATTATACAAATTTTCTATGTTGGTTTGAATTTTGCTTCTAGAAATATCTTGGATTCCGCCTCTGGTGGAACTTTTATGTAAATCACACTAGGAGAAGCTACAAAACTCTTAGATAATATCATGACAAATTATTCTCAATGGCACACTGAAAGGTCACCTACTAGTAAAAAAGTGCATTCTATAGAAGAAATTAACTCTTTGAGTGCTAAGATGGATGAGTTAATGAAGATGTTTGCTAGTAAAATGTTCCTCTAGATCCAAATGATATGCCTTTATCTTCCTTGATTGAGAATAGCAATGAAAATTTTGATGTTAATTTTGTTGTTAGGAATAATTTTGGTAACAGCAATGCTTATAGAGGTAACTTTAATCCTAGGCCTTTTCCTAGTAATCCCTCTAATAATTTTGGCAATTCCTACAACAATGCTCATGGAAATTATAATAAAATACCCTCTGATCTTGAGAGTACTATTAAGGATTTTATTAATTCGCAAAAGATTCTCAATGCTTCCATAGAAGAAAAACTACTTAAAATTGATGACTTGGCTAGGACTGTTGATAGAATGTCTCTTGATATTGATGCTTTGAAATTAAGATGTGTTCCTCCCAATATTAATATGGATGAAACTTTGAAATCTATGCCTATTTCTATGAATGAGAGTAAAGAAAGAACCGCCCAAATTCGTGCTAGACACGAATGGCTCAAAAAGGCGTGTTCTCGTGGTGAAAACCATGAAGATCTTAAAGTGCTTGATCTGACTTCTATTGAATCCTTGTTTTCTAATGTCAACCTTAATGATGATGGGGCTGGATGTGAATCCACTTTGATTGAGAAACGCCCCAATAATTCGGAATCTATCTATCTTGATGCTGAAAATACTAAAAGTGGAGTAGAGGATATCAAAACTATGAATAGTGATGAAACTACTACTTTTGATTTCAAGGAATTTAATTATGATAGCTGCTATTTTATTGAATGTATTTCCTTGATGCAATCCATGTTAAACTCTCCACATGCTTATAGCCAAAATAAGGCTTTTACTAAACATATCGTTGATGCTATAATGAAATATCTTGAAGAGAAACTTGAGTTGGAAATATCTATTCCTAGAAAATTTCATGATGAGTGGGAACCTACTATAAAAATTAAGATTAAAAATTATGAATGCCAATCTTTGTGTGATTTGGGTGCTAGTGTTTCCACAATTCCAAAATCTTTATGTGATGTTCTAGGTTCAATGAGATTGATGAGTGCTCCCTTAATTTGTATCTTGCGGATTCTACTATTAAGAAAACTATGGGAAGGATTAATGATGTTCTTATTATTGCAAATAGGAACTATGTTCCCGTAGATTTCATTGTGCTTGATATTGATTGTAATCCGACATGTCCTATTATTTCGGGTAGACCTTTTCTTAGGACTATTGGTGCTGTTATTGATATGAAGGAAGGGAATATTAGATTTCAATTTCCATTAAAGAAGGGCATGGAACATTTTCCTAGAAAAATAATAAAATTGCCTTATGAATCCATTATGAGAGCTACTTATGGTTTGAGCACTAAAGATGACAATACTTGATTCCATTGCCTTATGCCTAGCTAAGGGCGTTAAACGATAGCGCTTGTTGGGAGGCAACCCAATGAATAGATTTATTGTTCTTTTTTATTTTCTGTTTTGTTGAGTAAACACCATCATTATTCTGTTATGATTGTTTTTTTATGTTTTAATTATTTTTTGTGCCAAGTAGAACCTTTATGATTAGTTTTGGTGATAGTTGTTTAATCATGCTAGAAAAAGACAGAAACTTTCTGCTCACAAAATTATTTTTCATTCCTATACATAAAGAGCTTTTGAGTTGATTTTTTTGCTTCTGATTGATATGCAAATTTCCCTAATTTTAATATTTTTTCTAGAAGTTTTGAGTTAGCAGATGTTTTTGAAATATACAGATTGCTACAGACTGTTCTATTTTTGACAGATTCTGTTTTTGTTGTGTTGATTGCTTATTTTGATGAAACTATGGTTAGTATTGGGGGGGGGGGTACGAGTCATGGGAAAGTGAGAATACAGTAATATAACATCATTCTTAATGGAAATTAAGTTTACTACAGTACATGAAAAGTTGGTGGTTTGTTTTCTTATGCTAATGCTATCACGAGTTTCTATTTAAGTTTTGTGTTGTGAAGTTTTCAAGTTTTGGGTGATGTTCTTATGGACAATGGAATAAAGAGTGGAATGATACTAAGCTTGGGGATGCCCAAGGCATCCCAAGACAAATTTAGGGACACCAAAAATCCTAAGCTTGGGGATGCCCCGGGAAGGCATCCCCTCTTTCGTCTTCAATCCATCGGTAACGTTACTTGGAGCTATATTTTTATTCACCACATAATATGTGTTTTGGTTGGAGCGTCGTGTGTTATAGTAGTCTTTGATTTTTGTTTTATCACAATCATACTTGCTGCACACCTTTTGAGAGGGACATGCACTCATCGTGAATTTGTTAGAATACTCAATGAGCTTCACTTATATCTTTTGAGTGACGCAATATTAGCTCACATGTGCTTCACTTATATCTTTTGAGCTTGATGATTTTATTCACATGTGCTTTAGTTATATCTTTTGAGATTGATAATATTAGATCACATGTTCTTCACTTATATCTTTTGAGCATGATGATTTTGCTCCCATGTGCTTCACTTATATTCTTTGAGCGTAGTAATTTTGCTCCCATGTGCTTCACTTATATCTTTTGAGCTAGATAAATTTTTCTCTAGTGCTTCACTTAAATCTTTGTAGAGCACGGTGATATCATATTTTGTAGAAATAAAAACTCTCAAATCTTCACTTATATCATTTTGAGAGTGCTCTCTCTCTCTCTAAGAAACTTGGTAATTGGCGTGTGTTATGAAATCAGTCCTAAATATGATAGGCATCTAAAGACGATATAATAAAAACTTTCATATTCAACTGCATTGATTAGTAAGAGAAGTTTGATTCGTCATGATTAGTTTGGAGATATGGACATGGTAATATGAGAGTTATGTTAGTAGGGTGTTGTGAACCTATAAATACTTGTGTTGAGGTTAGTGATTCCCGTAGCATGCACGTATGGTGAACCGCTATGTTAGCAAGTCGGAGCATAATTTATTTATTGATTGTCATCCTTTGTGTAGAGGTCAGGATTGCGCGATGGTTAACCCCTACCAACCCTTCCCCTAGGAGTATGTGTTTAGCACTTTGTTTCGATTACTAATAAAACTTTCGCAACAAGTATATGAGTTCTTCATGACTAATGTGAGTCCATGGTATAGATGCACTTTCACCTTCCACCATTGCTAGACTCTCTAGTGCCACACAACTTTCACCGGTGCACAAACCCACCATGTATCTTCCTCAAAAAAGCCACCATACCTACCTATTATGGCATTTTTCATAGCCATTCCGAGATATATTGCCATGCATCTTTCACCGTTCTGTCTCATGACATATGCCATCACTTTCATTCATATAGAGTCATTATTGTTCTAAGTATTGAGTTGTAAGTAAATAAAAGTGTGTTGATCATGATTATTAGAGCACTGTCCCATGTGAGGAAATAAAATAGGCCAAATGTGCCCACCAAATAAAAAAATTGAAAAAAGTGGTCAAAGAGCCCAAACAAAAAAATGAGAGAAAAAGAGAGAAGGGACAATGCTACTATCTTTTTCCACACTTGTGCTTTAAAATAGCACCATGTTCTTCAAGATGGAGAGTCTCTTGTTTTATCACTTTCATATGCTAGTGGAAATTTTCATTATGTAACTTGGCTTGTATATTCCAATGATGGGCTTCCTCAAATTTCCCTAGGTCTTCGTGAGCAAGCAAGTTGGGTGCACACCCACTAGTTTTCATTTTTGAGCTTTCACACACTTATAGCTCTAGTGCACACATTTCATGGCAATCCCTACTCATTCACATTGATATCTATTGATGGGCATCTTCATAGCCTATTGATATGCCGAGTTGATGTGACCATCTCCTCCTTTTGCCTCACAACCTTCACCACACTCTATTACACCTATAGTGATATATCCATGGCTCACGCTCATGTATTGCGTGAGAGTTGAAAAAGGTTTGAGAAAGTAAGAGTGTGAAAACAACTACTTGGCCAATACAAAGGTTGTGCATGATTTAAATTCGTTGTGTGGGGATGATGGAGCATAGCCAGACTATATGATTTTTGTAGGGATAACTTTCTTTGGCCTTGTTATTTCAAAAGTTTATGATCACTTTGCTATTATGCTTGAAGTATTATTGTTTTCATGTCAATAGTGAACTATTGTTTTGAATCTTATGGATCTGAACATTCATGCCACAATAAAGACATTACATACAACAAATATGTTAGGTAGCATTCCAGATCAAAAATTCGGTCTTTATCACTTCCCTACTCGAGGACGAGCAGGAGTTAAGCTTGGGGATGCTTGATACGTCTACGACATATCTATAATTTTTGATTGTTCCATGCTATCATATTATCAACTTTGGATGTTTTATATGCATGAATATGCTATTTTATATGATTTTTGGGACTAACTTATTAACTCAGTGCCCAGTGCCAGTTCCTGTTTTTCCGTGTTTTTGACCTTTTTCAGATAGGAATATCAAACGGAGTCCAAATGGAATAAAACTTTCGCCGTGATTTTTTATGGAAAATATCAAAAATACCTAAAGGAAAAAATACCGGAGAAGTGGGCCGGGGGAGCCACGAGCCTGGGAGGCGCGCCCCCCTAGGTCGTGGCTAGGGGGCTCGTCGCCTCCTTGTGGCCCATCTCAACTTGTTTTTGCCACCATACGGTCTTATAAATAGCCAAACACATAGAAATAGACCTAGATCGCAAGTTCCGCCGCCGCAAGCCTCCAGAACCACCAAAAACCAATCGGGAGACCGTTCCGGTATCCTGCCGGAGGGGAATCCATCTCCGGTGGCCATCTTCATCAACATCCTTGCCTCTCCGATGATGCGTGAGTAGTTCAAATCATACCTTCGGGGCCATAGCTAGTAGCTAGATGGCTTCTTCTCTCTTTGATCTTCAATACAAAGTTCTCCATGATCTTCATGGTGATCTGTCCGATGTAATTCTCTTTTGCGGTGTGTTTGTTGAGATCCGATGAATTGTGGATTTATGATCAGATTATCATAAATATTATTTGAGTCTCCTCTGATTTCTTATATGCATGATTTCATATCCTTGTAAGTCTCTTCGAGTTATGGGTTTCGTTTGGCCAACTTGATCTATGGTTCTTGCAATGGGAGAAGTACATGGTTTTGGGTTCATACCGTGCGATGTCCTCACCTAGTGACAAAAGGGGTAGCAAGGCACGCATCGTGTTGTTGCCATCAAGGGTAAAAGGATGGGGTTTATATCATATTGCATGAATTTATCCTTCTACATCATGTCATCTTGCTTAAAGCGTTACTCCGTTTGTTATGAACTTAATACACTAGATGCATGCTGGATAGCGGTCGATGTGTGGAGTAATAGTAGTAGATGCAGACAGTATCGGTCTACTTTTCTCGGACGTGATGCCTATATGTTTGATCATTGCCTTAGATATCGTCATGACTTTGCGCCATTCTATCAATTGCTCAACAGTAATTTGTTCACGCAGCGTAATACTTGCTATCATGAGAGAAGCCTCTAGTGAACACTATGGTCCCCCGGTCTATTTTACATATTATATATTCAGATCTAAACATAAAAACACCAAAAATAACTTGCTGCAATTTAATTTACTTATTTATATTTAGTCATCATCACTATCAGATCTCACCTTGCAAGTAATCGTGAAGGGATTGACAACCCCTTTATCGCGTTGGGTGCAAGTTTGTTTGTGTTTGTGCAGGTTTCTTCGTGCCTCATCTTGATATTCCTACTGGATTGATACCTTGGTTCTCAAACTAAGGGAAATACTTATCTCTAGTTCGCTGCATCACCCTTTCCTCTTCAAGGGAAAAACCAACGCACACTCGAGAAGTAGCAGCCACCTCTAGCGCCGCCGCGCACGCCGGAGAGCTCGCGGGGACATGCCGCCTTCGTCCCGGTGATGAGCACCCGCGGGGAGGGGCCACAATGGCACCAGCTCCGAAGCTCGCAAAGGCAGACATCGGCCATTGGAGGCAACGGAGGGCACGATAGAGCAAGGGGGAAGGTCTGGGGGGTTCAAGGGATTGAGGGGTAGAAAGAGAGATCGAGAGGGTGGCGCAAGGAGGGCTAGGGAGGGCTTTAAATAGCCATGCCGAGGTGCACCATGGCCATGCCCGGGGGAGGTGCTCGGGCGTGTCCGGCAGGGGAGATAGGAAGGCAGGGGAGGAGGGGCTGATGTGTACTACGCAACCTTCTCCTTGTAGACGTTGTTGGGCCTGCAAGTGCAGAGATTTGTAGGACAGTAGCAATTTTCCCTTAAGTGCGTGACCTAAGGTTATCAATCCGCGAGAGGTGTAGGATGAAGATGGTATCTCTCAAGCAACCCTGCAACCAAATAACAAAGAGTCTCTTGTGTCCCCAACACACCCAATACAATGGTAAGTTGTATAGGTGCACTAGTTCAGCGAAGAGATGGTGATACAAGTGCAATATGGATAGTTGATATAGGTTTTTGTAATCTTAAAATATAGAAACAGCAAGGTAATTAATAGTAAATGTGAGCACGAACGGTGTTGCAATGCGTGGAAACAAGGCCTAGGGTTCATACTTTCACTAGTGGAAGTTCTCTCAACAATGATAACATAATTGGATCATATAACTAGCCTTCAACGTGCAACAAAGAGTCACTCCAAAGTCACTAATAGTGGAGAACAAACAAAGAGATTATTGTTGGGTACGAAACCACCACAAATTTATTCTTTCCGATCGATCTATTCAAGAGTCCGTAGTAAAACAACAAGAAGCTATTCTTTCCGTTCAATCTATCCTAGAGTTCGTACTAGAATAACACCTTAAGACACACATCAACCAAAACCCTAATGTCACCTAGATACTCCTTCACCTCAAGTATCCGTGGGTATGATTATACGACATGCATCACACAATCTCAAAATCATCTATTCAACCAACACATAGAACTTCAAAGAGTGCCCTGAAGTTTCTACCGGAGAGTCAAAACGTGTGCCAACCCCTATGCATAGGTTCCCGAGGTCACGAAACCTGCAAGTTGATCACCAAAACATACATCAAGTACTCACATGAATATCCCATTGTCACCACAGATAAACACGGGCAAGACATACAACAAGTGTTCTTAAAGACTCAATCCGATAAGATAACTTCAAAGGGAAAACTCAATTCATTACAAGAAGGGAGAGGGGGAAGAACATCATAAGATCCAACTATAGTAGCAAAGCCCATGGTACATCAAGATCAAGACATCTCAAGAACACGAGAGAGAGAGAGATCAAACACATAGCTACTGGTACATACCCTCATCCCCGAGGGTGAACTACTCCCTCCTCGTCATGGAGATCGCCGGGATGATGAAGATGGCCACCGGAGATGGATTCCCCCTACGGCAGGGTGTCGGAACGGGCTCCTGATTGTTTTTTGGCAGCTCTGGAGGCTTGCAGCAGTGGAACTCCCAATCTAGGTTTAGTTCTGGTGGTTTCTCTATTTATAAGACCGGATGGCATCGAGAACAAGTCAAGAGGGGCCACGAGGAGGTCACGAGCCTCCCAGGCGCGGCCAGGGGGGTGGCCGCGCCTCCCAGGCTCGTGGCTCCCACGGGCCCCCACTCCAGTAGTTTTTACTTTAGGTATTTTTGATATTTTCCATAAAAAATCACGGCGAATGTTTTATTCTGTTTGGACTCCGTTTGATATTCCTATCTGAAAAAGGTGAAAAACACGGAAAAAACTGAAACTGGCACTTGGCACTGAGTTCATAAGTTAGTCCCAAAAATAATATAAAATAGCATATTCATGCATATAAAACATCCAAAGTTGATAATATAATAGCATGGAACAATCAAAAATTATACATATGTTGGAGACGTATCAAGCATCCCCAAGCTTAACTCCTACTCGTCCTCGAGTAGGGAAGTGATAAAAATAGAATTTTTGATGTGGAATGCTACCTAGCATATTTATTCTTATAATCTTCTTTATTGTGGCATGAAGGTTCAGATCCATAAGATTCAAAACAAAAGTTTAATATTGACATGAAAACAATAATACTTCAAGCATACTAGCAAAGTAATCATGAACTTTCAAAATAACATGGCCAAAGAAAGTTATCCCTACAAACTCATATAGTCTGGCTATGCTCCATGTTCCTCACACAATGAATATAAATCATGAATAACCCCGGTATTGGTCAAGCAATTGTTTTCACACTTTTACTTTTTCAAACTTTTTCAACTCTCACGCAATACATGAGCATGAGCCATGGATATAACACTATAAGTGGAATAGAGTGTGGTGGAGGTTGTGAGGCAAAAAGGAGGAGATGGCCACATCGACTCGGCATATAAATGGGCCATGGAGATGCCCATCAATAGATATCAATGTGAATGAGTAGGGATTGCCATGGAACGGATTCACTAGAGCTATAAGTGTATGAAAGCTCAAAAATAGAAACTAGTGGGTGTGCACCCAACTTGCTTGCTCACAAAGACCTAGGGCAACTTGAGGAAGCCCATCATTGGAATATACAAGCCAAGGTATATAATGAAAATTCCCACTAGCATATGAAGTGACAAAAAAAGAGACTCTCTGTCATGAAGAACATGGTGCTATTTTGAAGCACAAGTGTGGAAAAATATAGTAGCATTGTCTCTTCTCTCTATTTCTCTCATTTTTTGTTTGGGCTCTTTGGGCTGTTTTTTATTATATTTTTTTATTTGGTGGGCATCTTTGGCCACTTTTTTATTTCCTCACACGGGACAATGCTCTAATAATAATGATCATCACACTTTTATTTACTTACAACTCAATACTTAGAAAAAAGATATGACTCTATATGAATGCCTCCGGCAGTGTACTGGGATGTGAAGTGACTCATGAGTGACATGTATGAAAGACATGAACGGTGGCTTTGCCACAAATATGATATCAACTACATGATCATGCAAAGCAATATGACAGTGATGATGTGTGTCATCATAAACGGAACGGTGGAAGTTGCATGGCAATATATCTTGGAATGGTTGTGGAAATGCCATAATAGGTAGGTATGGTGGCTGTTTTGAGGAAGGTATATGGTGGGTTTATGCACCGGCGAAAGTTGCGCGGCACTAGAGAGGCTAGCAAAGGTGGAAGGGTGAGAGTGCGTATATACCATGGACTCACATTAGTCATAGAGAACTCACATACTTGTTGTGAAAGTTTTATTAGTAATCGAAACAAAGTGCTAGACGCATGCTCCTAGGGGAAGGGTTGGTAGGAGTTAACCATCGCGTGATCCCGACCGCCACACAAAGGATGACAATCAATAAAAACATCATGCTCCGACTTCCTAACATAGAGGTTCACCATACGTGCATGCTACGGGAATCACAAACTTCAAAACAAGTATTTCTAGATTCACAACTCTACTAACATGACTCTAATATCACAATCTCCATGTCTCAAAACTAGATTCAAGGAATCAAACTTCTCTTACTACTCAATGCACTTGAATATGAAAGTTTTTATTATATCCCTTTTGGATGCCTATCATATTAGGACTAGTTTCATAACCTAAGAAAATTACCATTCTGTTTAAGACTCCCAAAATGATATAAGTGAAGCATGAGAGTTCATCAATTTCTATAAACATTGCAATGCTCTATAAGGATGTAAGTGAAGCGCTAGAGCAAAAGACAAACTACTCCAAAAGATATAAGTGAAGTTCAATGAGTAGTTGAATAATTATTTGGCTATGTGAAGACTCTCACATCTAATAATTTCAGATCTTAAGTACCTTATTCAAACAAAATAAAATGACACTCCAAGGATAGCACGAATCATGTGAAGAAGCAAAAACTTAGGTTTAACCGGTACTAACCGATAATTGTTGAAGAAGAAAGGTGGGATGCCAACCGGGGCATACCGAAGCTTAGATGCTTGAGACTTATTGAAATATGGATTGGGGTGCCTTGGGAATCCCCAAGCTTGAGCTTTTGTGTCTCCTTAATTCCTCTCATATGGTGGTTTCCAAAATCTTAAAAACTTCATCCACACAAAACTTAACAAGAACTCGTGAGATAGGTTAGTATAAATCAATGCAAAACTATATCATCCTATACTGTAGAAAATCACTAAGATTATTATTTGACATTGAATACTAAATGCCTCTGCATATTTAAAACTCCCATCATCAAATGGAATCATTAAACAATGCAATCATAACAGCAATCTACCTAAACAGAACAGTCTGTGAAGAATGCAGCAAGATCTAAACTTAATTAACTCCAAAAAATCTGAAAAAATCCAAGCTGTATGTAATTTATAATAGCACAATGTGTCCAAATTTCAAGTTATTATGACATACAGAAAATTCTAGGGAATTTTTGCACTACAAGCAAACTTTCTGTCTTGGAACAACAACTCCTATACTTGCAAATTAAGCATGGTAAAGGCTATCCTTGACATTTTTATTGAACTAAATGATGAAAAACATTAAAATTAATATAAATAACATAAATTAAGTACTAATAAAAGAAAATAATGCTCCAAGCAAAACACATATCATGTGGTGAATAAAAATATAGCCCCAAGTAAAGTTACCGATGGATTGAAGACGAAAGAGGGGATGCCTTCCCGTGGCATCCCCAAGCTTCGGCTCTTTGGTGTACTTGAATATGTCTTGGGATTTCTTGGGAATACCCAATCTTAGGCTCTTTCCACTCCTTTTTTCGTAGTCCATCCGAACTTTACCCAAAACTTGAAAACTTCACAACATAAACCTCAATGGAACTTCGTGAGACGGGTTAGTATAATAAAGAAAAACCATTCCCTTTGGTACTGTCAATACAAGATTCATAAATGTTCCCACACAATTCCTACTGTATCTTATCATTTACACAATTTATATCACTTAATATAATCTATGGACACACTAAAACGAGCAAACTATGCATCGAAAACAGAATCTGTCAAAAACAGAACCGTCTGTAATGATCTGAACAATAACCATACCTATGAACCTCCAAAAATTCTGAAAAAAATATGAAAATTAAGGCAATTTGTATACTGACGTAATAAAAAAGAATTAACTCAAAATCTCTCTCTGTATAAAAACGAAAAATAATTTCGTGGGCACAAAGTTTCTGTCTTTTTCAGCATGATCAAACAACTATCACCCAAACTAATCATAAAGGCTTTACTTGGCACTTTATTGAAATAAAAGCTATAAAAAATGATTAATACAGTATACTAATCATGTGAACACACAAAAACAGTAAGGATACATATTGGGTTGTCTCCCAACAAGCACTTTTCTTTTATGCCTTTCAAGCTAGGCATGATGATTTCAATGATGCTCACATAAAAGATAATGATTGAAACATAATGGAAGCATCATGAAGCATATGACTAGCACATTTAAGTCTAACCCAATTCCTATGCATAGGGATTTTGTGAACAAACAACTTATTGTAGCAAGAATCATCTAGCATAGGAAGGCAAAGCAAGCATAGCTTCAAAAATTTCAACACATAGAGAGGAAACTTGACATTATTGCAATATGTAGAAGCATATGATCCTCTCAAATTATAATTTTAGGTAGAATCATGAATGAATTCAACAATATAACCAGAACCTAAAGCATTATTTTCATGATCTACAAGCATAGAAATTTTACTACTCTCCACATAAGCAATTTTATTCTCAGGATTAATAGTGGGAGTATCGTAGAAGACTTGAATACTACGAATAGTTTCCACATTAAACGAGTGATGTTTAGCAAAAGGGTACTCATAATTGTGACAAGTTTTATCATCATTATTATTTATAGCATAATTATCATCACAATAATCATCATAGATAGGGTACATGCTTTCATCATAATAATTTTGATCACTCAAAGTGGGGGGACTAAAAAGATCATCTTTATCAAACATAGCATCCCCAAGCTTGTAGATTTGCATGTCATTAGCATAATGTATATTAAAAATATTCATACTAACAACATTTAAATCATGCTCATAATTCACATATTTTATGCCAAGCATCCTATATAATTCTTCTACTAGCACTTGAGCACAATTTTCTTTTCCATCATTTTCACGAAAGACATTAAAAAGATGAAGCATGTGAGGTATCCTTAATTCCATTTTCTTGTTGTTTTATTTTAATAAACTAAACTAGTGATAAAACAAGAAACTAAAAGATTCGATTGCAAGATCTAAAGATATACCTACAAGCGCTAACCTCCCCGGCAACGGCGCCACAAAAGAGCTTGATGTCGACTACGCAACCTTCTCCATGTAGACGTTGTTGGGCCTCCAAGTGCAGAGGTTTGTAGGACAGTAGCAATTTTCGCTTAAGTGGGTGACCTAAGGTTATCAATCCGTGGGAGGTGTAGGATGAAGATGGTATCTCTCAAGCAACCCTGCGACAAAATAACAAAGAGTCTCTTGTGTCCCCAACACACCCAATAAAATGGTAAGTTGTATAGGTGCACTAGTTTAGCGAAGAGATGGTGATACAAGTGCAATACGGATAGTAGATATAGGTTTTTGTAATCTTAAAATATAGAAACAGCAAGGTAATTAATAGTAAAAGTGAGCACGAACGGTGTTGCAATGCGTGGAAACAAGGCCTAGGGTTCATACTTTCACTAGTGGAAGTTCTCTCAACAATGATAACATAATTGGATCATATAACACTCCCTCAACGTGCAACAAAGAGTCACTCCAAAGTCAGTAATAGCGGAGAACAAACGAAGAGATTATTGTCGGGTACGAATCCACCACAAAGTTATTCTTTCTGATCGATCTATTCAAGAGTCTGTAGTAAAATAACAAGAAGCTATTCTTTCCGTTCAATCTATCCTAGACTTCGTACTAGAATAACACCTTAAGACACACATCAACCAAAACCCTAATGTCACCCAGATACTCCATTGTCACCTCAAGTATCCATGGGTATGATTATATGACATGCATCACATAATCTCAAAATCATCTATTCAACCAACCCATAGAACTTCAAAGAGTGCCCCGAAGTTTCTACCGGAGAGTTAAAATGTGTGCCAACCCCTATGCATAGGTTCCCGAGGTCACGAAAGCCGCAAGTTGATCACCAAAACATACATCAAGTACTCACTTGAATATCCCATTGTCACCACAAATAGACACGGTCAAGACATACATCAAGTGTTCTTAAAGACTCAATCTGATAAGATAACTTCAAAGGGAAAACTCAATTCATTACAAGAAGGGAGAGGGGGAAGAACATCATAAGATCCAACTATAGTTGCAAAGCCCGCGATACAATGAGATCAAGACATCTCAAGAACATGAGAGAGAGAGAGATCAAACACATAGCTACTCGTACATACCCTTAGCCCCGAGGGTGAACTACTCCCTCCTCGTCATGGAGATCGTCGGGATGATGAAGATGGCAACCGGAGATGGATTCCCCCTTCGGCAGGGTGCCAGAACAGGCTCCCGATTGGTTTTTGGTGGCTCTAGAGGCTTGCGGCGGCGGAACTCCCGATCTAGGTTTAGTTCTGTGGTTTCTCTATTTATAATACCGTATGGCGTCGAGAACAAGTCAAGAGGGGCCATGAGGAGGTCACGAGCCTCCCAGGCGCGGCCAGGGGGTGGTCGTGCCTCCCAGGCTCGTGGCTCCCATGGCCCCCCTCTCCGGTAGTTTTTCCTTCAAGTATTTTTGATATTTTCCATAAAAAATCACGGCGAAAGTTTTATTCCGTTTGGACTCCGTTTGATATTCCTATCCGAAAAGGTCAAAAACACGGAAAAAACAGAAACTGACACTGGGTACTGAGTTAATAAGTTAGTCCCAAAAATAATATAAAATAGCATATTCATGCATATAAAACATCCAAAGTTGATAATATAATAGCACGGAACAATCAAAAATTATAGATATGTTGGAGACGTATCAGGGGCCTGACCGAGTGGCATGATGAGGATTTCGAGGCGGCCTAGGGAGACACCACCACGACGCCCAAGGTTGATGAATGGCTCGGGATGGGAGCCGCTATAGTGCTCGGTCACACTATAGCATGCCCCAGAGCGCGTCCATTTCATGCCAGAGCATGCCCTTGGCAGGCAGGGCATGGCCACTTGTGCCCAAAAGCTCTAGGGGTTTAAACAAAGGGGGACATGGCATAGGATGCTCTAGAGGTGCCTTAGGTGAGAGGGAAAGTGGAGAGTGAGGGAAAAACTAGCTGTCCAAGGGGGAATCTTGGGGTTTTACCCCAAAATAATTGAGCTATGAACCTGAAATTGTTACTAAAGGTATAGGGGAATGAGGTTAAGGTGTGGTAAAAATTTGAGGTTAAGGAGATCAATGGAAGAGGTGAAAACACCAGTTTTGGTTTTCTGCTAGAAGGTGTTTGATAGAGTTTTGGACAAGCAAAAGGCCTCCACTTGCTGTGGGATTTAACAGGATGATATTATGGGTAAAAATAGGAGTGGTCACAAGTTTTGAGCTCATTTGAGAAAAGTTGGCAATACAAATGTTGTAAACCCTAGAAATGGGCAGAAATGGATTTTCTTAGATCTAGCTATGAAAATCCATTCCCCTTGATGCACCACTTGATGTGGTGACATATTTTAGGGACTATAACATGCAAAAAAGGTTTGGGGCCCAATTGGGAAACTTGGCAATGTAATATCAACAAATTCTTGAAATCAGCAGAGATGGTTTTGAAGGCATTTGGCCAAGTTAGTCTGATCTCCTTTATTCACCACTTGGTGTGGATGCATTATTAGAGGATTCTAACATGCCCACAAAGTTTGAGCTTAAGGGGAGATAGTACATAATGTAGAGTTGCTCAAATTTGGATCTGGACAGAGAGGGTTTTGGGATATTTTGGTGAACCAAAACAATTGTATTGATATGAAACTTGGCAATATGACCACATATATCATATGTGACATGCTAGAATTTTCTAGGATTTAATTGAGAATATTTCTTATAGAAATATTTCAAAACCTTGAAACAGATAGATAGGGTTTTGAAGGCTTTTGTCTAGTATTTTGAACACGACCATGTGTTGAAACTCTTATATATGGATAATATATGTCCACTGAGTTTCCCTAAATTTTCTCAAATATTTATAAATCAGTTAAATAATTTTCCCTATGAAAAACCATTTCTGGCCTTAAGAAAAAGCTTTTAAATAAGTTATGAAAATAATCTTTTAAAATAATACTTTTTGGTTTTGGGAAGTTATATATAGTAGGTTCCAAATAAAGCATTTGGGGAAAAAGTACCCACACGATTTGGGGACTTGCAGTGCAAATCTCAAATCAGGGTTTTTTGCAAACCTAATTTGAATAGCACCTTTTTGGCCAAAATAATATCTTGTAAAAATATAATTAAGTCCTATCCTCATGGCATGATCATTGGACAAGAGTGGGGATCAAGGAAAAAAGTTTTGAGAGTAGGAGGGATTTTATGAATATAGAGCACTAGCAAGAAATCAGACAATCAACAATCAAGTCAAGCATAACAAGCACACGAAACTTTTAATTGACCCAGATTTTTGAGTCATGATAACTTCGTCATGAGGCAAATCAAAGGGTGTGACAGACCTACCCCCTTACAAGAATCTCGTCCATGAGATTCCTAGGCTAGGGGTAGAAGAGATGAGGAAATTTAGAGGCGAGGCAGTCTTCACGTTCCCATGTGGCTTCTGATCCTACGTGGTTGTCCTTATGGATCTTGAAGTGCTTGATGAGATGTCTTCGAGTGCATTGTTGACTTTGACTAAGGGGGAACGGGGTTCCATCAACCTGCTATGCTTGCCTAATGGTTAAGGGTTTGGTGGATGAGGTCTTGGCAAGGCCTGGCATGCGTGTGTATTCCAAAGTCGGGATACATGGCCAAGTAATGTGACTGTGCTAGTCCCGGGGTTGCTCATGTTGGTTAGTGACATCTAGATGTCTCCCATTAGAATATAGGGGTTGAGTCTTGGTGTAGCTTCTCGTTAACGGGGAAGTCCTTATCTTCCTTAAAGCAGGGGTCTTCAGCCGTAGGTGGTCCCCATCCTTGAGAGTGCCGAGGTGCGTCATTGTAGGCTTCTCGTCGAGATCTTCTTCTTGAGTAAGTTGACCAGGTAGATTCTTCGTTCTTCTTTGGTCATTTGTCTTCATCGTCATGGGCGCATGTTTTTGGAGGTCTTCGGGTGTTTGGTCTATTCGTCACTCCGTGGCAAGGTCCGTGCTGGGCCCCGCCCCTATGACTGAGCTTAGAGACTTGGTGTCCAAAATGGGTTCTACCATCTAGGAAGGTTTTAGTGGGGTTCTAGATAAGCTAACTATTCAGAGTATAGATCAGCCGTCTAATCTCCAAGGTCCAATGCTTGGCAAGAGGGGTGAACTACCTTGATAGGGGTTTACCATGACTGAGTCAGGTTCATGTCCCTGATTGAACCAAAAAGGGTCTAGCAATGAGGTCACGACACTCGTTCTACTCCGTTCTAGGCATCTGAAGGGAGCAGGGACGTCATGCTCAACATACACCGTCGAGGTGGTGGAGTGAGGGTGCCGTCAACTTCTCAGTTCCATCCTAGCCAGGAACTGATAGATGACCATTTTAAGCGAGGGGCTCTTTAATCCTCTTGATGTCCATGGGCTTCTCGGGCTTGAACATCGATGCTTCTGGATATAGTCTAGTTGAGGTGGCCGACAGAGGAGTGGTCGTTGACTTCTTCTTCATCGTTGTTGTCGCTCCGCAATTGTAGTGATTCTTCATCTTGCTTGGGCAAGAAAGTCTTCTTCTATAGGGAGGGTGCTTCGCGGAATTCAACTCCGTCTAGGTGAGACCTTATGCTCGAGAGGCACGATAATGGGTGTTCCTGGGGATGTTCCAAATAGGACTAAGGTGTTCCTCCTCTTATTGGGTAAATAAGTATGTCATCACGAAGGACAACAATCTATTTCCCGAAGTATCACATAGACACATCACTCATGGGATATGTGAGAGGAGCGGGCATTCGTCCCGGATGGTCACTGGTATCTAGGGTTTGCGGTCCAACCTAATAGAGGTCTTGGTGGCCACTTCCTTATGGAAAGGGTGGGTGGTGGTCAAGGTGGAGTGTCGACCATAGTCTTATGACTGAGAGCCAAGACATATGGTCACTTCCGACCTTGTTATGGATTGCTAAAGCTTCAGGGTTTCAAGGAGCTTAGGATGTGAGTGAACGTCTAACACCTTATCCTGAGCACAACTATTAGATGCAATAGTACTGCCTATTATTCCAAACAAAATCACCCTATACCCTTGAAGGTATCATTTGATATAACTCAAATCCAATATTGCATATGCTACTGCTACTTCCGGAGCTTGCGTTGGTTTTTCCCTTGAAGAGGAAAGGGTGATGCAGCAAAGTAGAGATAAGTATTTCCCTCAGTTTGAGAACCAAGGTATCAATCCAGTAGGAGTATCAAGATGAGGCACCAAGGCACCTGCACAAAAACAAACAAACTTGCACCCAACGCGATAAAGGGGTTGTCAATCCCTTTACGATTATTTGCAAGGTGAGATCTGATAGTGATAATAGGTAAATACAAATAAATAAATAAAAGTGTAGCAAGGTATTTTTTTTTGGTATTTTTGTATGTAGATCTGAATATATAATGTGTAAAATAGACCCGGGGGCCATAGTGTCCACTAGAGGCTTCTCTCATGATAGCAAGTATTACGGTGGGTGAACAAATTACTGTCAAGCAATTGATAGAATCGTGCAAAGTCATGACGATATCTAAGGCAATGATCATACATATAGGCATCCCATCCGAGACAAGTAGACCGATACTGTCTGCATCTACTACTATTACTCCACACATCGACCGCTATCCAGCATGCATCTAGTGTATTAAGTTCATAACAAACAGAGTAACGCTTTAAGAAAGATGACATGATGTAGAGGGATAAATTCATGCAATATGATATAAACCCCATCTTTTTACCCTTGATGGCAACAACACGATGCATGCCTCGCTACCCCTTCTGTCACTAGGTGAGGACACCGCACGGTATGAACCCAAAACCAAGCACTTCTCCGATTGGAAGAATTATAGATCAAGTTGGCCAAACGAAACCCATAACTCAAAGAGACCTACAAGGATACAAAATCATGCATTTAAGAAATCAGAGGAGACTCAAATAATATTCATAGATAATCTGAACATAAATCTACAATTCATCAGATCTCAACAAACACACCGCAAAAGAAAGTTACATCAGATAGATCTCCATGAAGATCATGGAGAACTTTGTATTGAAGATCCAAGAGAGAGAAGAAGCCATCTAGCTACTAGCTATGTACCCGAAGGTCTGTGGTGAACTACTCACGCATCATCGGAGAGGCAATGGTGTTGATGAATTAGCCCTTCGTGTCCGAATCCCCCTCCGGCAAGGCACCAGAACGGTCCACAGATGGGATCTCGCGGAAACAGAAGCTTGAGGCGGCGGAAAAGTGTTTTCATGGCTCTCTCTGTTGATTTTTGGATTTTAGGGAATTTATAGGCGAAAGAGGTAGGGCAAAGGAGGCACGAGGGGCCCACGAGCCTGCTAGCTGCGCCCACCCCCTAGGGCGCGCCTACGGGGCTCGTGGCCTCCTTCGTGGCCCTCTGCCTTGGTTCTCAAGTCTTCTGGATCCGTTCTGTCGTGGAAAAAATCATCCCGAAGGTTTTATTCCGTTTGGACTCCGTTTAATATTCTTATCTAAAAAAGGTCAAAAACACGGAAAAAACAGAAACTGGCACTGGGCACTGAGTTAATAAGTTAGTCCCAAAAATGATATAAGATAGCAGATAAATGCATATAAAACATCCCATGTTGATAATATAATAGCATGGAACAATCAAAAATTATAGATACGTTGGAGACGTATCAACTACTCATATCTCCAAGGTTTTGAGAGAAGGACTATGCTGAAAATCTCATTTGTATACTATAGCTAACTCATCTATATCCCTATATAAAAATCCTCGAGATAATTTACAAGCCGCTAAGCTTGATCGCGACACTACCAAATTGAAGTGTCCTTCTGAACTATCCAAGGTATAAGGTATTGCATTAGTATGCTAAGGAAACTTGTAATAAACCACTCCAAGATCTTGTTTCCTTCCTACGAATCCAATTTAATTGATCCACGCATATCATCCACTATTACGTGATCCATTACTACTACAAATCCAGCATCGATGGTGTCTAGCAGAATCTCCTCGATTTCATATAATCCACATCTTATTGCAAGGACTATTGTCATGAACTTCCAATCTCATGGCCCACTACACTCCAAGGTCGAGCTTATATAGATCCTTAAATTATCGCTATCATCATCCGATTCCTTCTACTTATCATCCACCGAGAGGCATGGTATCATGATCAAGATCATTGGACTAAATCTAATTTACTCTGAATCATGCGGTTTAGTTGATCTCGAGCGCCTACTATAATCACCTATTTAAATCCAAGGCTTACATCTAGCAAGAATTCCCTACTAGCTACTCCAGTCACTATCATATCACCAACAATCCAATATCAACATTACTTGCCAAAGTCAAGTCATTTACCCACCAATGATTTCAGCTCGTAATCATAATGGTCCTACAAAATCCATTTTTCTCAAGGTACAAGTAATATATGCTACTCTATCAATCTTAATCAACCAAGTTCGTCCACCAACATTAATCGTCGTAATCCACCAAAGGGTCTAAACTGCATGCTCAAGACATCTATTATGCCTAAATCATATCATTGTCCATAAATTGTATATCCTTAGAACGATCCTTCCTATGGACTCAAGGTCCAGGTGCTAGCATAAGAATGAAGGATGATTGTTCACTATGATCACTAGCTCCATAATAAACCTAGTGCAAGGCAGGGGTTATTGATGCTCAATAAGTGCTCTGGCAAATCCGTGTATTAAACACGTGATAAGAGACTTGTGCTGGGGAGCTTGTGAGGTCTAGGCTGGGCAAGGGAAGGTTTCCAACCTTGAGGGGAAAACATAACTCTACGGGTTGTGTCTTGTTGAGCTCGTTGTAGTCGAAGTCTTCGGTGTCGGTTGCTTGTCGAGGTGGATCCTTGGTGCATCTTGTCTTGCTGGTCTTTAGTTGACGAGAGGGGGAAGAGGGAAAGTAGCATAGAGAGGAGTGCCTAAGGGGGTGTTATAGTGCAAGTGCAATCAAGCAAGTGCCGAAAAGGCCAAACAGAAACATCAAGGTAAGGTAGGTGATATAGTCGCGCACTTTTTGCCTAGGGCCAAAGTGTGACTTACACCCAAGCACAAACAGGAAAAACAAGCAACACACATCATGGTTCCATTCGAATCATCATACGAACTCAACTTCACGTAGGGGACACACGACCTATCCTACCCTAGGGGTTCTCGGACTCATTAGTCATGCTTGCTTCGTGTCTTGGAGAGGAGTCCGCTTAGTCTTTTGGGTCTTCTTCAGGTGTTTCTATGTCTCCAATTTTTGTTCATCAAAATGATCATGGTTGCACCTGAGGGGTCCTTGATGACTTCGGGTCTGTTGAGTTGACGACGAAGGTGAATCTTCACGGCAGTTGTTGACGGGGTCTTCCGGTGTCCTTGTGGTTGATACAATGCCTTCTTGTCTTCTGAGGTGTCGAGCATTCTAGGTAGGCAACCTTTTATGCAATGCCATTAACAAGGCATGGTAGAGTTGTATCCTATCGGTCACATTGACGATATCATCGGCACCAAGAGCGGGGGATGATAAGAACTGTTTTCCTGCTCACTATGGTGAGGCAGACCAAATGGCAAGGTTCTCGTCCACCAGTGGTTACCGATATAACAACAAAAAGGACATGATTGCTCTATTAGCGATGCATATCCTGACATTGCAGGTCTTGTCACTACTAGAATCAGACGATTTGTCGTCTGCCAGCTCTTTGCCATCCGCTAGCGGATGACAAAAAGGGGCTTTGCCATTAGCTATCACAAAGCAGACGACAAAGATCTAGCAGACGGCAAAGAGGGGCTTTGCCATCAGCCTGATCTTTCCCGTCTGCTAGCTGACAGCATAGATTCTTTGCCGTCAGCGAGCGGACGGCAAAGAGGTCTGCTACCCCACCTCTGTAATGGCCCACCCACCCCCCCACCTCTTTGCCGTCCACTAGAGGAATCTGCAAAGGCCTTTTATGAAATGTTGGAGTCTTCAAAACGTCCTCTCCACGAGCACACTGAGATTTGTCAGCTGGATGCCATCGCGCAAGTAATGGCTCTAAAGGCTTAGTTCAACCTGGGCAGAGAATGCTACGACGCGATGATGACGATATTTGGATGCTTTCTACCCAAAGGCCATGTATTGCCACCAAACCTGTACCAGTCGGACAAAATCTTTCCACCGGACTTCTTTAATCCAACACTAGACGAACTGGAAGAGTTGGCACCAGAGTTGATCTGCAAGTTAGAAAAGATCTTTCCACCGGGCTTCTTTAATCCAATACAACATTTGATTTTGCATCTCCCGACCGAGGCAAGATTGGGGGGGCGTGCAAAATCGTTGCTGCTTCTCAACTGAGAGGATGTAGAAGACGCTTCGAGCAAAATGTAAAAATAAATGTAGAGTTGAAGCATCGATGGCCGAGGCATTCATTACTGAGGAGGCGGCACACTTTGTGACAGCACACTACACAGCCCAGAATCATCATTTGCATAATCCGAAGCCTCGGTACAATGATGGTGACCGTGAAAAAGGTCGATCCAACCTCAGCCTATTCAAAGGGAAGCTCGCACCAGCCGGTGCTTCGAAATCAATAGGGTTGGATGTCAAAGAATTGTGGACCATTTAGTTATATATCTTCAACAACCTAACAGAAATGCGGCCATACATCGAGTAAGTTCTCGGTACATTGTTTGACAACTTCTAATTCCTTTGAAATGCTCTTATTGCCGGATATGTGATACAGTCGATATGTCACCAAATTCTTGGATGGAGCGGTGATCCAAAAGGATTCCATCGAAGAGTATGAGCTTCTGGCAAAGCATGGAGGCGGCTATCTTGGTTTCATCTCTTGGTTCAAGCAAATGGTAATTTCCATTAATTAGAAAATTTCATTTCTTCGCCTAGTTTGCGGCTAATGCAACAATCCTTTGGTATTAAACTTGTAGGCTAATGCAGAGTCTATGGACTCTGAATTGAGAGAAGTCGCTAATGGTTTTGACATTAAGGTCCGTTCATTTGACAAATACGACATCAACGAGTATCGCTTTCGTACTTTTGGCAAAGAGCTATCTATGGCCGACCGAAAGTCTACAAATTGTTGTGTCTCCGCTGTGGGCGAAGGAGGGGTCGAGTATTATGGAAGAGTTGAAGCAATTTATGAACTTACATTCTTTGGTGAAACCCACGAAATGTTGTAGTCTTCAAATGTTATTGGTTCCAGCCGAAGGAGACTAGAAGGACTCATGAACATATAGGGCTAGTCGAAATCAAACAAAGCACCCATTTAGATGTTTCCGATGTCTATAATATGGCTCAACAGGCGACCCAAGTTTTCTATCTGCCGTGGGCCTACCAAACGGATCCAAATTTGAAAGGTTGGGATGTCGTTTATGATGTGCCGCCACATTTTAGACCACCTCCCCTTAATGAAGATGATTATGAACCTCACATTAAACTAGACACATATGATGGAGAATTCTTCCAAGAAACACGTGTTTCCAAAAAACGTTTCAAGAACCGCTCTACTTCACCCCAGAACATTTAGGTCGACAGCGACAGTGAACCCGACTTCACCCCTGAGCAGGAACAAGAAGAGACGGAAGAAGAAGAGGTTACTGCTGCGGATGACCTAACAATGCTTGACCGATTACATAGAGGCCTTCCACATGTTGATGCATTTATTAATGATTCTGATGAGCACGTCATTACTGATAGTGATGATGATTATGCATTTATTGATCCCGGAGCATATATAGACGATGAAGATTAATATTAGTAATGTGAGGTATTCAACTATTATTATGTACACATATATTATTAATTAGTTCATGTTATTAGGTATTCAATTTTTTTATGTTGAACTAATTTCGTTCACTCTTGATCATTGCAGGTGTTGACAGATGGTGGGCGAGAGTCGAGAGCGCTCTGAGCCTCCTTCCTCGGCGCATGCTGAGAGGGGTGCTATTATTCCACCCCAGCAACTCCGGAGAGCGCTGGTACACTGCATGCAGACATCGGCGAGCGCTTCTTCTTCGACCGGGAGAGGTCGGGGGAAGCCGAACAGAGGTGCTAGAGGTAGGAAGGCTGCTGCGCCTTCCTCGCCACCACCCCCAGCTGATTCTCCCGACCACAGGAGTGCTCCGTCTTAGGTGGCTTGGACCCATCTCGGCCTCCGGTCCACGAGCCTTGGGTCGACGAGCCTCGGGTCACCGAGCCTTAGTCCCAGGAGACTCCGGTCCCAGAGTCTTCGTCCCAGGAGACTCGGGTCCCAGAGTCTTTGTCCCACGTGACTAAGAAGGCTAGTGGCCATGCTGATGGTGGCGAGGACAATTACTTGTCTGAGGACACCTATAGCAAGGGCGAGCTGGTTGGGGAGGGCAAGAAGGTCTACCAGCGTGGTTGTACAAAGCTGCCGCCCGTGCCGACGACCCGCGAGCAGAGGTGGTTGATTGCGCCTAATGCGGAGTAGCAAGTGCATTTACTCCTTTTTAGCCTTTTTCCTCCATGTTTCTTCAAATTAATATCTAATGTGTTGGTCTTGTCCTACTGCAGGGGTTGGAATTACGAGCGTGGTGTCCGTAGGCCCAACCAGGTCCTTGGTGTGATTCTTCGGCACCACTTCCCGGGGAAGGTCCAGTTGCCCGGTGAGGGTGAGTCTCCACAGGTAGCACTAACCTGGGAGTTGTACAAGGCTGCCCCAGTCCCGCCGGAGGAGATGGTGGACGGTGTCTTGTGCGAGACGGTGGATGACATTGTGATCCGTCGCTTTTGGGTAATTTCTCCTTTACAGAATTAAAAATCAACAACACCTAGTGATTGTACTAATCAGTGTCTAATGTGTTGTCTTGTTTGATTGCATACCTTCTACAGGTGTCTTGAGGAAGACGAGGTGATAGCGGCTGTTGTTCTCGAAGCCGAGTGCAAGCGCCTAATTCAAAACTTACGACACGAGGCTCGGGTGCAGGCTATTCGAGACTACTACGCATTGAGTAACATTAAGAGGGCCAAGAAGAATTGCCGCAAAAATTATCTGAGTAAGGAGAAGTTTATGAAGGTAATTATCTATTCTTAAGGCCTTGTACTTAGTTTCTTTGATTTGATTCGTAGGCGTAGCGCTGAAATTTCTCTTGTCTAACTTAGGTGCCACCGAGATGGTGTGCGGATAGGATGGAATGTTGGGAGGCATTGGTCGATGAGTGGTGCTCTCCCGAATGGCTAGCCGAACACAACAAGGCCGAGGATAAGCGTGCCCAAATGAGAGGTGTGCCACACCATCAAGGGAGCTCCAACCGGTTTGAGTTCGGGGATCACTGGGTATGTGGTTTGCTTCATGATTCATGAAATTTCATTCTTCATGCTAGCTTGAGCCCTTAACTAATATTTTGTTCCTCTCTTTTAGGCGCGACACAACAAGAAGGAGGTGCCACCTCTGTTCGACCTCTATGCCATGGCCCATACTACCTCCTACAAGAAGGCCAAGGCATTTTCTGAGGATGACCTCGATCATCCAGAGAGCTTCAACAACATCTCCTCCCACAACAAGCTCGTGAGGTATAGGGATGAGGGGAAGGCGAGGAAAGGGGAGGACTTCAACCCGAGCCAGAGTCCTTTTGATCCAGCGCTCGTGATGATATCTGGTGGCGGGAGGCCCCATGGCTCGATAGCCATTGGGGATGGACTGATATGTTGTCCTAGAACTCTCCTCGAAATCAAGAAGCACCAGACGAGCTTTGATCCTGAGATAAGGCCTCGTCCACGGCCAATGGATCTCGCCATTGTGGCTAGGGCCCAGGAGCTTCTGGCAGAGGCAAACAGGCAGGCAACACAGAGGGAGAGGGACATGGAGGAGAGGACGACTAGGCTCTTGGAGGAGGAGAGGAACCGGAACGATGCATCTCACCGGGCCCTATACGAGCTCCTCGTGGTGAGTTTCTCCTGCATATTAGCCAAATCATGCACGTAATGTTTGTTTCATCACTAACTAATATGAATGACTCGTGAAAACAAAATGTGCAGACCGTGTGCCAGAACAATGGTCAGACGCCTCCATCGATGCCCCATATTGCTATAGCACCCATGGTGAGTTTCATTTAAATGGTCATTAGTTACTAGTATTCACATTTGAGTTGCATCATGCTAAGGAGACATTGCAAATGATCTTTGGTGCAGCGAGTCTCCCGACAAGCATCGACCGATCCTTCTGCGTCTGCCGTAACCCCGACAGGTCCTTCTACATCTCAACCTGGCCCAAACCCTACCGGTCCCTCACCTCCGTGTTGATGGTAAGTTTTCCCAAGTGTTTTCATTAACAAATGCATACTTAGCTTAAGAAATGACCCACTTAGATCCAAAATGACCTATACTTAGCTTATTTTCCTCAAAAATGCTTGATATGCTTAGTTAGCTAGAAAATGACATATTCTACCTAGGATAGCTATAAAATGACCTATACTTAGCAGTTTTTCCTCCAAAATGACTTGATATGCTTAGTTAGCTAGAAAATGGCATTACTACCTAGTATAGCTCAATAATGATCTATAGCTAGCTTAGCTAGTTCATTTATGAGATAATTAGCTCACTTAGGTACAAAATGGCATAAATACCTAGGATAGCTCAATAATGATCTATAATTAGCTTAACTAGTTCATTTATGACATAATTAGCTCATTTAGGTAAAAAAATGGCATAGTAACCTTTGTTTAGCTCCAAAATGACCTATACTTAGCTTATTTTCCTCAAAAATACATAATAACCTTACTTACCTCCTAAATGATATATTCTACCTAGGATAGCTATAAAATGACCTATACTTAGCATTTTTTCCTCCAAAATGACTTGATATGCTTAGTTAGCTAGAAAATGGAATTGCTACCTTGGAGAAGAGGAGAGGAGAGGAGAAAAAGAAAGAGAAGATAAATTCTTCTTCTTCTTCTTTTTCTTCTAGCTAGTCTTCTTCTTCTTCTAACTATCATCTTTCCTACTTTGCAGATTTGCTATAGATGAGGAAGAGTGCATTGATGGACCGTACTCTTCTATTTCTGCTTCCTTTGTGTTTATGGAAACTTGTTTTGGACATGTATGTATGGATATGTTGTTGGAAACCATTGTGTGTTGTTGGAAACTTGTATGTTGGACTTGTATGTTGGAACTTATTGTTGGTATATGCTTGTTTCAACTTATTGTTGGTATGCTCTTATTGTTGGATATATATGTGATATTGTTGGATATATATGTTTCAAATTGAATGATTTTAAGAAAAAAACAGGGTCTATATAGCCCCTTTGCCGTCTGCTGGCGGACGACAAAGAGCTTTGCCATGAGCCAGCGGACGGCAAAGTGGCCACGTGACCACCCCAACCCTGAGACAACCCCGGGGCCCTGGACTTTGAAGGATAGGGTGGCATCATCCTGGGGCTGTGTCAGGGTGTCGCCATCATCTAAGTCTTGACATCCTCACCCTTCGGGAAGGTATCCGCTGCTGGTAGCTCCTTGTCTAGTGTCGCCAACTTGGGTCCAAGATATGTCGGAAATCGTCTGGCAAGGTGGCTTCCTAGGTTACCCACGAGGATTACATGGAATCCCGTGGTCAGGGGCATGAGGGTAGTAGCGATCGTTTGCAAAGTTTTGAAAAATAGACGAGGAGAGCCAAAAAGAGAAATGGTGGACGTGCTAGGCACAATCCTTCAGTTTATTTGAAAGCTTAGAAGACCTAAGAAATATTGTAGCCTTTGCAAGTGTTTTGAAGGGTCTGGGAAAACAATTTTTTTCCTAACTAACATCCATGCTAACTAAGGGCTTCCTATAGTCAGGATGGCTCTGATACAAACTCTGTGGGGAGCCCGACTGATAAGTCGAGATCACCGAATGCACGTGCACATTGATCCCAGAGATCAATGCTCACTGAACACACAGAAGCTGAATAACCAGAGTCTTACATCCACATTTAGCGTCTTACACAAATAAAGACCACGAAGGTCTAGTCTTACATAGATACGGCCACAAGGGCCAAACACTTAAATAGAACAAGCAGCAGAAATCTTGATCGAAAGCGTGAACCCATGCCATCTGCCTTAACCTACTGGCATTCTGACTGGGAAGCGTCCTAGTTCGCATGCTCGTCACCAACGAACTCTTCAAAATACTCCTGTTCTTCCATGCTTGGCCAATTAAATAACCAGTGGCAAGCAATGAGTACTTTGAAAGTACTCGCAAGCAACCCAAGTTGTGGAACAAGGTAACAATGATGCATGATATAGCACTAAGTAGGTAATTTGCGGAAAGCTAATTTTTAAATGCAATGACATGATCAAGTAACTAGTAAGCATGCATGAACAATAGAAGTATATCCATATGAACAAGTTATAGATACCATCATAAGTAGGGCTTGAACACCTCGTGTTCATTCATCATGCTAAGTCATCAGACTTAGTTCAATTCCCATGCTAAGTCATCGAACTTAGCTCATGTGACCTCTTTGTCACCATTACACCCATACTCACACAAAAAATTTACAAAAACATCTGGACATAGTGTAAGCAGCACCACCCAACTGTCCTTGACCGTGGACACGACTATTCGAATAGTTTTACACTCTGCAGAGGTTGCACACTTTACCCACAAGACTCGAGGAACTTCTGTGTCATCCACGACTCGCGGTATATAACATACCCGTGGTAAGCACCCAAACAATTCCTTTCCCATGGTGATACTAAACAAATAGTCCACTTGTTGGTGCCATCCCTCATCATATACATCACTCGTATCATCCATGAGGGCACGCAACGGTGTGCCCGGTGCCTGTAAAGAAAGCGCATGACCTTCCACTCTAGGATGACCCCGTCTCAAGAGTAACCACTTCACTCTTGCCACTAGTAATGTGGGATCCTTGCTAGCATCAACCATAGTAATCAACAAAGCCTCATCCCATAAGGGGTATCATGGTTGCGCATGTAAGGTTGAGACGGTCGGCAAATCTTATATCTAATCCGTTTTCGAAAACACATACTCAACTGGTTCCGGCACAACACTTCTTTCTCAAGTGGTCACCCAACTCATCATCATCTCCCTCGGGTATTAGTGTCACCCGACGGGTTTTTCACAAAGTCTTTGAAATCATTTCTTTTCTTTCCATCACCATGCATAAATCCCATCCCTCTTGTGTAGCATCTATTAGCATCCTATCTACACCCATCCGCACAACCCTCATAAGGTGGGAGGGTCATGCATAATGCAAGTGTCAATGGTAAAAGTATCGGAGGCATCCCACCGAAGGGGGGACACCACATCATGATCAAACATCAAAACAACAAGTTCTATATGTCATGCACGACAAAGTTTCTTAACATGGTCAAAGGGCTGCTTTCCTGTCTTAGTAACGTCTTCGAGGTCTTCACACGCTTCTCGCCCACCTCCGAGCACTTCATCTACGTCGTCAACTATCATCGAAAACAACCGTAATAAGCAACACAACAAGCAGAGAAATAAAAGTGCTCTATAAATAGGAGTTTTAGTTTTCTTGGACACCTCTGGTCATAAGAAAAATAACCAAGGAGGTTTCATCGGATGTGGATCAAGGGGGAGTTTTTAATGGTTGAAATGAAGGAAATGATGGTCCTATAAGATGTCCATAGAAAACCTTTTTATAAAAATGGGTGGATATACCCAACAAATAGGGCCTGATTCTAGAAACATGCAGGAAGTGGTTTCACTGGATTTGGAGTTCGGATGATCTTCTTATGAATTTGCAAAGTGGGTCACATATGAATAAATGGCCCAATAATTGACATGGCACAATATGTGTAAGGAAAAAATGCTCACCACTTAGTGCATAAATTTAGATACACCTAGGATTTTGAATCACTCCAATTGGATCTATAATGAATGCTCTAGGGATTTTTACAAGTGGGGCATTCAAAGTTCAAATTCAGATTTGAATTTGAATCCTTCACAAAAGTTTGTAGGAAAAATGTGCAATGCACATATTTGGATAGATCTTGATTTTTGGGATTTGTAGGAATTCGAATCATTGAATTTGGAGCTCATATGATTAAAATAGGAATTAAACAAGATCTGATAAAATAAATAAAACAGAGAAAAATGATTATACCCAAGGCTATCTTGCGCGCAGGGCACTGAATAGCGAGTGGGCCGGCCCAGCGACCCGGCCTGGCAGGAGGAGCGGGCGACGTCGATGGCGCCCTGGCAAAAGGCGCCTTCACCGGAGGGAAGCGGAACCCTGCGGGGGTGCTTCCACTTAAACGTCTAGGCCCGGCACCTGGCTCGCTGGCGCACCTCCTCGCGCTCGAATAGAGAGGGAGCAGGGGACAGGGGAGCCGGCCGGCGCCAGTGCCTGCCCCCGACAGCACAGGCCACCTCCGGCGCCGTTGCGCACGTTGGAGAGCTCGCAGGAACGTGTCGCTTCCGTCCTGATGCTGAGCACCCGCGGGGAGGGGCCACAGCGGTGCCAGCTCCGAAGCTCATAGAGGCGGCCGTCGACCATGGGAGGCGACGGAGGGCACAAGAGAGAAAGGGGGAAGGTCTGGGGGGTTCAAGGGAGTGAGGGGGAGAAAGAGAGATCGAGAGGGGGGCGCGGGGAGCGCTCGGGAGGGCTTTAAATAGCCATGCCGAGGTGCACCAAGGACCATGCCCAGGGGAGGAGCTCAGGCGTGTCCGGCAGGGGAGCAGCTCGGGCGTGTCCAGCAAGGGAGAGAGGAAGGTAGGGGAGGAGGGGCCCGACCGAGTGGCGTGATGAGGACCTCGAGGCGGCCTCGGGAGACACCACCACGAGGCCCAAGGTTGTCGGATGGCTCGGGATGGGAGCCGCTACAGTGCTCGGTCACACTATAGCATGCCCCAGAGCGCGTCCATTGCATGCCAGGACATGCCCTTGGCAGGCAGGGCGTGTCCACTTCTGCCCAAAACATCTAGGGGGTTTAAACAAAGGGGGACAGGGCATAGGATGCTCTGGAGGTGCCTTAGGTGAGAGGTAAAGTGGAGATAGAGGGAAAAACTAGGCGTCTAGGGGGGAATATTGGGGTTTTACCCCAAAATAATTGAGCTATGAACCTGAAATTGTTACTAAAGGTATAGGGGAATGAGGTTAAGGTGTGGTAAAAAATTGAGGTTAAGGAGATCAATGGTAGAGGTGAAAACACCAGTTTTGGTTTTCTGCCAGAAGGTGTTTGATAGAGTTTTGGACAAGCAAAATGCCTCCACTTGCTGTGGGTTTTAACAGGATGAAATTATGGGTAAAAATAGGAGTGGCCACGAATTTTGAACTCATTTGAGAAAAGTTAGCAATACAAATGTTGTAAACCCTAGAAATGGCTAGAAATTGGTTTTCTTAGATCTAGCTATGAAAATCCATTTCCCTTAATGCACCACTTGATGTGGCGACATATTTTAGGGACTACAACATGCACAAAAAGTTTGGGACCCAATGGGGAACTTGACAATGTAATATTACCAAATTCTTGAAATCAACAGAGATGGTTTTGAGGGGATTTGGACAAGTTAATCTGATCTACTTGATGCACCACTTGCTGTGGATGCATTATTAGAGGATTCTAACATGCCCACAAAGTTTGAGCTTAGGGGGAGACAGTTGGTAATGTAGAGTTGCTCAAATTTGGATCTAGATAGAGAGGGTTTTGAGATATTTTTCTGAACCAAAATAATTGGGATTTATATGAAACTTGGAAATATGACCACATATATCATATGTGACATGCTAGAATTTTCTAAGATTTAATTGAGAATATTTCTTATAGTAATATTTCAAAACCGTGAAACAGACAAATATGGTTTTGAAGGATTTGTCTAGTATTTTGAACATGACCATGTGATGAAACTCTTATATATGGATAATATATGTCCACTAAGTTTCCCTAAATATTCTCAAATATTTCTAAATTATTTAAATAATTTTTCCCTATGAAAAACCATTTCTGGCCTTAACAAAAAGCTTTTAAATAAATTATGAAAATAATCTTTTGTGGTTTTGGGAAGTTATTGTAACATCCCAAAATTTCATTTTGGAATGTTATGAAATATAGCTATGCATCCATCTACATCATTGCTTGAATGTATGGAATTGTTGAAATGCTCCTTCTGAATTTCTGAAAGCCGCTTTCTATTTTCAATGTGTTGCTTTCACCTAATTGAAAATCTTGGTAAAAAGTTCAAATAAGAGAGGAGGAACATGACACTACACACCAGGGACTCTTTGGTGATTTATTTGAACAAGAATAACCAGGAGTTATTTTGAAAATATTTGCAAAAAGGATTTAAAAACAATTAGGCAATTTCTGAAAATAATATTTTTTGCAAAGTATTCAAATAGCAGAATAAAAATTTCCATTAAATGGAATTTATTATTCTGTCAATTTTGATATATAATATTCCTATATTTGGAATTAAATCAAATGCTTTAGAAGGGTTTTTATTGCTCTCTTTATTAAAAAGGAAAACATTTAAAACAGGATCGGGCCGGCCCATCGCAGTTAATGCCTAATTGCCTAGTTATCGGCCACCGACACCGCCTGCGAATCCCTCCCTCTTACTGACAGCGGGACCCACCGCCCGATCCGAAATCGCCGCGGCCATCCTCTTCCTCCCACACGCGTCGCCGCCGCCGGAACCACCTCCGTTGCCGGATCTCCGCGCTCCTTCCTTCCCCGACTCCCTCTCGGGTCCTATAAGTAGCGGCCCCTCCTCGCGCTCCGTCCCCCCGAACCCCCTCTATCCTCGCCAGAACAACGTGCTCGAGCCTCGCCGGAGTTGCTCCGACCACCGAAGCTCCCCACCGCGCCTATCGTCGCCTCGGTCGTCCCCGCACCTCCTCGACACCATCGTTCGACGCCGGACGTCAGCCGTTGTTGCCTGAGATCCTCAGTCGCCTCCATCGACCACCGGAGTGCTGCCCCGATGATCTCGCCGCTTCGGACTCGCCGGAGATCCCCCTCGCCGGCGACCGTACACGGTGAGCCCCCCTTCATCCATCTGATCTGGATCCTACGGCTAAGATTAGAAGCATTAAGTCCCGAATCGTTTTTCTTTAGCGTTCGGTCGCCCGCTCGAAACACCCGCGCGCACACTAGCCTAGCCAACCATAACCCGGCACGTCACCCTGGCCGTCCGGTAGTTTTATTTGCTTTTTCTGTTTAGTTTTAGTTAAGAGAATGTTTTAGGATTTTGTTTTTCTTATAACTTTTCATCTATTTAGTGTTTTGAGCTAATTCTTTTTGCATTAGGTTCCTAAATTCATGTAGTTTCATCCTGTAGCCTTAGATTTTAAAATTTAACTCTAAAATTTGAATCTAATAAAATTTTCTCAAACTACTCAAATCTGAATAACTAGAGTTTAAAAATAGAATTTTACATGAATCTTTCTGCTACTGCTTTGTATTTGTCTAGTGTTTTAACTATAAACAGAATCTGCCTAGTGTTTGGTATAGTTAGTTAATTCAGTTTTTAGTTAATTCAAATCATATTTAGTTTTAATTTGTTTTAGTAAGTTCTGTTGCTTAAACATTAGGTGTTTTACTTTCTGATAATAATAATATAAATTGCTTGGTTTATTTCTTTATTGTTATAGGAATCTCAACTCATTTTCAACTAGGTATAATTTGTTATAAAACAAACTAGTTAGTAATAGTTTTCTTCTAACAAAGTTTTATATAATTAAATTCTGTTTTCTAAGAAGAGTTTTTAGTAAATTCTTTTCCTGTTAATATAATGTTTATTAATTAATAATAAGTTTTGTTTTACTCTTTGTCAGTAAAACCATACTAAGATTTTTTCTTAACAAAACTTTAAATGGATTTTATTCTGTTCATTAATAAAATATTTTATTGTTCCCTTACTCTCAACTATTGTTTTGTTCGTACAAGTAGTTTTATTATGTTAGTAGCGGTTTACCCATCACATTTCTGAAAACAAAACTTTGTGTGTTTTTCTTGCTTGTGATTTGTGCATTGTTTTGTCTTGATTGTTTACTAGTTCATTTCTGATTTTGTGAGTTATAAATAATTTTGTTGTATGCTTATTGAGTGCTCTTGTTTGCTTCGTTAGATTATCCGGAGTGCAAGGCTTGTTACCTAGAGTCACTCACGTACGAAGATCATCACTCAGGCAAGTCACTTTGATCATCTTTACCCTTGTTTTTATTGCATTAGTTATACCATTCCCCAAATTGCATGCAAAGTAGGTAATTGTAAACTTGGTTACTGTTGTAGTATCATGTGGTAGGTACCCCCCTTCAACCCTTGACACTTTGGCCCCGGGAAACGTTCAATTATTTTGCTACACTATGAGTAGACGGGGTTGGTTGTGTGATTCATGAGAGTTGTGAGGTAATAAATTCAAGACCTATGATGAGCAAGACTTTAAGATTTCCAAGTTTTCAACATACTACTGGGTGAGGGATGGTTGGAACGGCACCCTGGAGAAACCAATGGATTTGCCTAGGTGTTGCTGGAGATGGCTAGTATTCACGCGGAAAGCCTCACCCAGGCACAAAGGGATGGAAGGATGCGTCAAGACCCAAGGATTACCTGCACAGCCACAAGTCATTATGGGCTCTGGCTTGGTTTGACATCGTGGTGACCCAGGACAGGCGGTGCTACGAGATGTAGAAGAACAGTAGGAAAGGATGGGCACCGACAGAGTCGCAGGGAAACCCTTTGGAAGACCATGTTTTGGTCGTCCATTTCTCAAACACCCTGAAGTGCGAGAAATCAAATGGAGGCGACCAAATCTTGTGGGGAACATGTGCAAAACTCTGCAGAGTACTCAAACCTAATCGATTAGCCGTGTCCACAGTCATGGACGACTTGAGCCAAAGGAACTGAAACATTCGGAACTCTCAACACAATTAATATGATGATGTGGGTATTAATAACTTGGGTATGAGAATTGGTTGGTGGAACCTTCTCATTAATCAACCAACTTAGTAATAATTTTGCTTAGCCCTCTCTTGATGTAGGAAACATTGGCTTTACGCAAAAACTTACTACCCCGCCTGCCATATATGCATGTAGATTAGATGATTATCCTTTTCACCCCTCTCTTGTGACTTTGCCGGCATATTCCATATGCTGACCTACACGGCTGCAACGTATCATGTTGCAGAGTACTTTTCTGACCAGGAGTGAGGATACGCTCTATGCTCGGTGAGATGCCCTTGGAGTCAGATGGACTCATCTACCTTCGATGCTTCCGCAAGATTTAGATATTCTCATGAGTTGGCGTTCAGCCACTTTATTGTAATAAAGGACTCGATATGAGATTTACGATTAATAAATGTTGTGTGATTTCCTTTTGATATATACATTGATGTACCGTGTGTGTACCAGCATGATCTTTGGATGGTACGGAAACACCGGAGATTCGACCTTCCAGGTCGGGTCGCTACAGAAATGGTATCAGAGCACACGCTGACCGTAGGACGTAACCTATAGGATTGGAAAGCCTTAGGACTTATTTCTCTTTGTCTTTAAAATTCTTATACTCTCATCTACTCGTTTCCGACTCCTCTCCGATTATTTCAAAATTTATAGATGGCCACCTTCATCCCAGTGTTGATCATGGAGTTTTGCCAGCCTGACGCAACGATGCCCTTTGGTAAGGAGCTGATGAGGATCGTCAAGGACGTGAGGATTGCTTTGCCGAGCATCACCGGGACACCTATCATGTCTTTTCCACAATATGGACGCGACAGGATCGAGGTGCACATTCCAGGGAAGACCTTTGGGAATCGGAAGGAACCCATCGACTTCAAGTTTGTGGCACCCAGCTAGATACTTGGGAGAGACATGGCCATTCATCATGCCCTTGGATGTATTCAGGAGGAATACAGAGGTGGAACCATTTCACTAGGACTCAGCGTGGTTTGTCGTAGGGATGTCCATGGAAACATCATAACCACTCCCACTACAGACACCACCATTTCCTATATCCAGACCTTGGAGACTCACATCAGAACTCTGGAGCTTCGATTTCGTGCTGACACAAAGACGATCAAGAATCTGATGAACCGTGAGATTGACCTCGAAGCTGACTTACGGGAAGCCGAGTACGAGCATGAGTATGAGGTGAAGGATTTCTTAGAGAGGATCGACAAGCTGAACACTCGCATCGCTACTCTGGAGGAACAAATGGACATGGGTGAAAATCTTCATCCTGAGGGAGACTTGGCTCCTTTCATCAGCGACGATGATGACTATGAGGAGAGCACCACTGGAGGAGGCTCAGTCACCATGTACTTCTGAGGAAAACTTTAGTCATGCCCTCCATGTATCTTTTATTTTTAATGTTAAAGCGTAGGTCGATGTTTAGTTTGCTGATGTTTGACATTGATTGAATAAATGAATGAGTGTTTGGTGAGATATGTTTGTTGTATTGCATATGGTTAGTGAATTTCTCCTTTTAGGCCCTTGTTCTATTCTAATTCTCACCCCTCTGGAAACAGCAAGATGCCTCCACGACATGAGTCCGACTTCACCTTCCCGCCAGAACTCACGCAACTTCTTTAGCAGCAGAATGCACTGATGCAGCTATTGATCCAGAATTAGACCAAAAACAAGAACAACAACCACCATCCACCTCAGGCTGACAATCTCATCCATTTTCTGAGGTTGAACCCTCCAACTTTCTCCAGCAGCACTGAGCCCATTGTGGCAGATGACTAGCTTCGTAAGATGGAGAGGGAACTTGTCACAGCTGGATGTACTGACGCTGAGAAGGTGCGCTTTGCCGCACATCAACTGGATGGACCAGCAGCTTCATGGTGGGAGAACTACACCACCACATATCCTATTACCGACGTAACTTGGGAGCAGTTCAAGCAAGCTTTCCGCACCGCACATGTCTCAGCTGGAGCTATGAGTCCGAAGAAGCGCGAGTTTCGCAACTTGCGCCACGGTAACCGTTCCGTGGCCTAATACGTGGACGACTTCAGCACATTGGCACGTTATGCACCAGGAGACGTGTCCGATGATGCGGCCAAGCAGGAGATGTTTCTGGAAGGACTCAACGATGAGTTGAGCATGCAGTTGGTAGTGGCTACCTTCAACAACTACCAAGAGCTGGTGGACAAGGCCCTCATCTTGGAGGGAAAACAACAACAAGTCGAGAACCGCAAGAGGAAGTATACTCAGGGGAAGTTCAACTCTGGAGCTCATCAGAAGCCTCGCTACTCCCCGTACTCTGGGAATACCAGATCAGGGACCAGTAAGTTTGGAAGGCACACTCATGCCGTGCACAACCATGGAGGCCACAACCATGGAGGAAATGGGAAAGCCCCTCCCAACCATGGCAACTTCAAGACTGACAATGGGAATGGGAACAACAACCAGCACCGTCACGCTCCTACTCAGAAGGATCTGAGCCACATCACCTGTTTCAAGTGCCAGAAGACAAGGCACTATGCTACTGAATGCCCCCAGAGCAAGCAAGGAAATGGAAACGGCAACTCCGCAGCCAAGAAGCCAAATCTGTTTCCTCGTGCCCAGGTGAACCACCTCGACGTGGAAGAAGTCTATGATCAACCCGAGACTGTGGTTGGTAAGTTTTTATTGCATTCACGTCCAGTTACAGTACTTTTTGATTCCGGTGCAACTCATTCATTCATATCAAGGGTAGTTGTGCATAAGTATGGTTTGCCCACCAAAACCCTTAGTTAGCCCATTAAGGTCAGTTCCCAAGGAGGTATGATGATGGCAGGGATAGGATGCCATGCCTTGAAACTCAATATAGGAAACCATGTTTTTCCCACCGACCTCATCGTCTTAGAATCCCAGGGATTGGATGTAATCCTAGGCATGGATTGGATGACCAAGTATGAAGGAAATCTTGATTTCCCTAGCAAGTCTGTTTCACTCACCATTCTGGAGAACAAGAGGATTAAGTATGTATCCCGACGCACACGTATGAGTGCTCGGTTAAATTCCATCACAGGAGTTGTTCAGGAGGAAGTACCTGTGGTAAAAGACTTTCCGGATGTATTCCCAGAAGAATTACCAGGCATGCCACCAGATAGGGAGATTGAGTTCCTAATAGAGCTACAACCAGGGACAGCCCCAATTTTCAAGAGACCCTATCGGATGCCCGCAAATGATCTAGTGGAAATCAAGAAGCAAATTAAGGAGTTATTGGACAAAGGGTATATTCGCCCAAGTTCTTCACCTTGGGGAGCCCCAGTTCTTTTGGTGGAGAAGAAGGATAAAACCTTGACAATGGTAGTCGATTATCGTGCCTTGAACGAGGTGACTATCAAGAACAAGTACCCTCTGTCGATGATTAATGACTTGTTTGATCAGCTAGTGGGAGCCAAAGTATTCTCCAAGATCGATCTTCGATCAGGGTATCACCAGTTGAAAATTCGTGAACAAGATATACCCAAAACCGCTTTCACCACCAGGTATGGCTTATACGAGTATACAGTCATGTCCTTTGGTTTGACTAATGCTCCTGCCTATTTCATGAATTTGATGAACAAAGTGTTCATGGAATACCTGGACAAGTTTGTCGTGGTGTTCATCGATGACATATTGATATTCTCCAAGAACGAGGAAGAACACAAGGAACATTTGCGTTTAGTTCTGGAGAAGCTGAGAGAGCATCAGTTATATGCCAAGTTCAGCAAATGTGAATTTTGGCTGACGGAAGTCGGATTCCTTGGACATATTATTTCCGGAGAAGGAATAGCCGTAGACCCCGCTAAGGTTGAAGCCGTCACCGAGTGGAAATCACCCACCTCAGTTAAGGAGATCCGAAGTTTCCTCGGACTTGCCGGATATTACCGAAGGTTCATTGAGAATTTCTCAAAGATTGCCAAGCGCATGACGGAGTTGTTGAAGAAAGAGTCTAAGTATATTTGGACTGAGGAATGTGAAGCCAGTTTCCAGGAGTTGAAGAAACGTTTGGTCACAGCCCTAGTGTTGATTTTGCCCAATATTCGGAAGGACTTCCAAGTTTATTGTGATGCTTCACGTCAAGGACTTGGAGGAGTACTCATGCAAGATGGAAAGGTTGTAGCTTATGCATCCAGACAACTACGACCTCATGAGTTGAATTATGCCACCCATGACTTGGAATTAGCAGCCGTATGCACGCACTCAAGACCTGGAGACATTTCCTTGTCGGAAATAGTTGTGATGTTTACACCGATCATAAGAGTCTGAAGTATATCTTCACGCAGAAAGAGTTGAACCTCAGACAGAGGAGATGGTTAGAGTTAATCAAGGACTATGACATGAGATTACACTACCATCCAGGTAAGGCAAATGTGGTAGCAGATGCCTTGAGTCGGAAAAGCTATGTGAACACACTCACAGCAGGAGGACTACCTTAGGAGTTAGCCGATGACCTCAGAGAGCTCCAGCTAGAGATAATTCCAAGAGGATATGTTGCCACACTAGAAATCCAGTCCACCTTGACTGAAAGAATTCGCGAAGCTCAGAAGACGGACAAGGAAATAGCTAAGATAAAGCAGAGAATGGAGGAAGGAAAGGCTAAAGGTTTTCGTGAGGATGAACACGGAACCTTGTGGTTCGAGAACCGAATCTATGTGCCCAATGACCTAGAGCTCAGGTAGTTGATACTTCAAGAAGACCATGATTCCCCTTACTCGATACACCCAGGAAACACCAAGATGTACCTAGATTTGAAGGAAAGTTATTGGTGGACAGGTATGAAGAAGGATATTGCAGAACATGTTGCAATATGTGATGTTTGTCAGCGAGTAAAGGCAGAACATCAGAAACCAGCAGGGTTACTCCAACCTTTGCCGATACCCGAATGGAAATGGGAAAAGCTTGGTTTGGACTTCATCACAGGACTAGCCAGGACCCGTTCAGGTTATGATTCCATCTGGGTAGTGGTCGATCGTCTGACCAAGGTGGATCATTTCATTCCAGTGAGAACCACCTATACCAGTGCTAAGCTAGCCAAGATATATGTGACTAGGATCGTATGTCTGCATGGAGTTCTGAGGAGTATCGTGTCAGATAGAGGAACACAATTTACATCAAAGTTTTGGCATCAGTTACATGAAACTTTGGGTACGAGACTGGAGTTCAGTACAGCTTTTCATCCGCAGACCGATGGACACACTGAGAGAGTCAACCAAATTCTGGAAGACATGTTGTGAGCTTGTGCGCTTGATTATGGATCCAGTTGGGATGACAACTTACCTTATGCAGAATTCTCGTACAACAACAATTATCAGACCAGTCTGAAGATGGCCCCTTTGGAAGCTTTATACGGAAGGAGGTGCAGAACACCACTGATGTGGGATGGTGTTGGAGACCGAAATTTTTTTGGTGCCGACCTTATCCGAGATTCTGAAGAGAAAGTCAGGTTGATTCGTGACAGACTCAAGATAGCTCAATCTCGACAGAAGAGTTATGCTGATAGCAAACGTAAGGAAGTGACGTATGAAGTGGGAGACCGAGCATATCTTCGTGTGTCCCCACTTCGAGGAATCAAGAGGTTTGGTGTTAAAGGAAAGTTAGCACCCAGATTCATAGGCCCCTACAAAATTCTTGAACGTAGAGGCGAAGTTGCATACAAGCTGGAATTGCCAGAAGGATTGTCCGGAGTTCATGATGTTTTCCATGTTTCCCAGCTGAAGAAATGCCATGCTGAGATGGCTGATATTCCCTTGAGAGACACAGTGCCCCTAGAGGCCATACAACTTGACAGTGATCTGACCTACGAGGAGAAGCCTGTCAAAATCCTCGAGACTACCAACAGAGTTACCCGCAGCAGGATCATCAAGTTCTATAAGGTTTTGTGGAGTCACCACACCGAGGAAGAAGCCACCTAGGAACGGGAAGAAGATCTTCGTAGAGACCACCTGCACCTATGTTCTAGCCAACCCGAATCTCGAGGGCGAGATTCATCTTAAGGTGGGTAGGTTTGTAACATCCCAAAAATTCATTTTGGAATGTTATAAAATATAGCTATGCATCCATCTACATCACTGCTTGAAAGTATGGAATTGTTGAAATGCTCCTTCTGAATTTCTGAAAGCCCCTTTCTATTTTCAATGTGTTGCTTTCACCTAATTGAAAATCTTGGTAAAAAGTTCAAATAAGAGAGGAGGAACATGACACTCCACACCAGGGATTATTTGGTGATTTATTTGAACAAGAATAACCAGGAGTTATTTTGAAAATATTTGCAAAAAGGATTTAAAAACAATTAGGCAATTTCTGAAAATAATATTATTTTTTCATAGTATTCAAATAGAAGAATAAAAATGTTCATTAAATGGAATTTATTATTCTGTTAATTTTGATATATAATATTCCTATATTTGGAATTAAATCAAATGCTTTAAAAGGGTTCTTATTGCTCTGTTTATTAAAAAGGAAAACATTTAAAACAGGATCGGGCTGGCCCACCGCAGTTAATGCCTAATTGCCTAGTTATCCGCCACCGACACCGCCTGCGAATCCCTCCCTCTCACTGATAGCGGGACCCACCTCCCGATCCGAAATCGCCGCGGCCATCCTCTTCCTCCCACATGCGCCGCCGCCGCCGGAAACACCTCCCTCGCCGGATCTCCGCGCTCCTTCCTTCCCCGACCCCCTCTCCGGTCCTATAAGTAGTGGCCCCTCCTCCGCGCTCCGTCCCCCCCGAACCCTCTCTCTCCTCGCCAGAACAACGCGCTCGAGCCTCGCCAGAGTTGCTCCGACCACCGAAGCTCCCCACCGCGCATGTCGTCACCTCGGTCGTCCCCGCGCCTCCTCGACACCACCGTTTGACGCCGGACGTCAGCCGCAGTTGCCTGAGCTCCTCGGTCGCCTCCATCGACCACCAGAGTGCTGCCCTGATGATCTCGCCGCTTCGGACTCGCCGGAGATCCCCCTCGCCGGCGACCGTACACGGTGAGCCCCCCTTCATCCATCCGATCTGGATCCTATGGCTAAGATTAGAACCATTAAGTCCCGAATCGTTTTTCTTTAGCGTTCGGTCGCCCGCTTGAAACACCCGCGCGCACACTAGCCTAGCCAACCATAACCCGCCACGTCACCCTGGCCGTCCGGTAGTTTTATTTGCTTTTTCTGTTTAGTTTTAGTTAAGAGAATGTTTTAGGATTTTGTTTTGCTTATAACTTTTCATCTGTTTAGTGTTTTGAGCTAAATCTTTTTGCATTAGGTTCCTAAATTCATTTAGTTTCATCTTGTAGCCTTAGATTTTAAAATTTAACTCTAAAATTTGAATCTAATCAAATTTTCTCAAACTACTCAAATCTGAATAACTAGAGTTTAAAAATAGAATTTTACATGAATCTTTTTGCTACTGCTTTGTATTAGTTAGGACTATCATCATGCTTAGTTTGAGGATTTTTTAGGATGTATTTGTCTAGTGTTTTAACTATAAACAGAATCTGCCTAGTGTTTGGTATAGTTAGTTAATTCAGTTTTTAGTTAATTCAAATCAGATTTAGTTTTAATTTGTTTTAGTAAGTTCTGTTCCTTAAACATTAGGTGTTTTACTTTATGATAATAATAATATAAATTTCTTAGTTTATTTCTTTATTGTTATAGGAATCTCAACTCATTTTCTACTAGGTATAATTTGTTATAAAACAAACTAGTTAGTAATAGTTTTCTTCTAACAAATTTTTATATAATTAAATTCTGTTTTCTAAGAAGAGTTTTTAGTAAATTCTTTTCCTATTAATATAATGTTTATTAATTAATAATAAGTTTTGTTTTACTCTTTGTTAGTAAAACTATAGTTATATAGTAGTGTTTATCAAAACTTTCAAAACAATACTAAGATTTTTTCTTAACAAAACTTTAAATGGATTTTATTCTGTTTATTAATAAAATATTTTATTGTTCCCTTGCTGTCAACTATTGTTTTGTTCATACAAGTAGTTTTATTATGTTAGTAGCGGTTTACCCATCACATTTTTGAAAACAAAACTTTGTGTGTTTTTCTTGCTTGTGATTTGTGCATTGTTTTGTCTTGATTGTTTACTAGTTCATTTCTAATTTTGTGAGTTATAAATAATTTTGTTGTATGCTTATTGAGTGATCTTGTTTGCTTCGTTAGATTATCCGGAGTGCGAGGCTTGTTACCTAGAGTCACTCACGTATGAAGATCATCACTCAGGCAAGTCACTTTGATCATCTTTACCCATGTTTTTATTGCATTAGTTCTACCATTCCCCAAATTGCATGCAAAGTAGGTAATTGGAAACTTGGTTACTATTGTAGTATCATGTGGGAGGTACCCCCCTTCAACCCTTGACACTTTGGCCCCGGGAAACGTTCAATTATTTTGCTATGCTATTAGTCGACGGGGTTGGTTATGTGATTCATGAGAGTTGTGAGGTAATAACTTTAAGACCTATGATGAGCAAGACTTTAAGATTTCCAAGTTTTCAACATACTACTGGGTGAGAGATGGTTGGAACGGCACCCTGGAGAAACCAATGGATTTGCCTAGGTGTTGCTGGAGATGGCCAGTATTCACGCGGAAAGCCTCACCCAGGCACAAAGGGATGGAAGGATGCGTCAAGACCCAAGGCTTACCTGCACAGCCACAAGTCATTATGGGCTCTGGCTTGGTTGGATATCGTGGTGACCCTGGACAGGCGGTGCTATGAGATGTAGAAGAACGGTAGGAAAGGATGGGCACCGACAGAGTCGTAGGGAAACCCTTTGGAAGACCATGTTTTGGTCATCCGTTTCTCAAACACCCTGAAGTGCAAGAAATCAAACGGAGGCGACCAAATCTTGTGGGGAACGTGTACAAAACTCTATAGAGTACTCAAACCTAATCGATTATCCGTGTCCACGATCATGGACGACTTGAGCCAAAGGAACTGAAACATTCGGAACTCTCAACACAATTAATATGATGATGTGGGTATTAATAACTTGGGTATGAGAATTGGTTGGTGGAACCTTCTCATTAATCAACCAACTTAGTAATAATTTTGCTTAGCCCTCTCTTGATGTAGGAAAAATTGGCTTTACGCAAAAACTTACTACCCCGCCTGCCATATATGCATGTAGATTAGATGATTATCTTTTTCACCCCTCTCTTGTGACTTTGCCAGCATATTCCATATGCTGACCTACACGGCTGCAACGTATCATGTTGCAGAGTACTTTTTTGACCAGGAGTGAGGATACGCTGTACGCTCGATGAGATTCCCTTGGACTCAGATGGACTCATCTACCTTCGATGCTTCCGCAAGATTTAGATATTCTCATGAGTTGGCCTTCAGCCACTTTATTGTAATAAAGGACTCGATATGAGATTTATGATTAATCAATGCTGTGTGATTTCCCTTTGATATATACATTGATGTATCGTGTGTGTACCAGCATGATCTTGGGATGGTACGGAAACACCGGATATTCAACCTTTCAGGTCGGTTCGCTACAGTTATATATATATTAGGTTCCAAATGAAGCATTTGGGAAAAAGGACCCACACGATTTGGGGACTTGCAGTGCAAATCTCAAATCAGGGTTTTTTGGAAACCTAATTTGAATAACACCTTTTTGGCCAAAATAATGTTTTGTAAAAATATAATTAAGTCCTACCCTCATGGCTTGATCATTAGACAAGAGTGGGGATCAAGGAAAAGAGTTTTGTGAGTAGGAGGGATTTTATGAATATAGAGCACTAGCAAGAAATCAGACAATCGGCAGTCAAGTGAAGCATAACAAGCACACAAAAGTTTTAATTGGCCATGATTTTTGAGTCATGACAACTTAGTCATGAGGCAAATCATAGGGTGTGACAAGCCGGCGTGACCGACCCCATATAGATGAAGTTCTACTTCATGATGGGATTGAACAATGACATCGCCAAGCCTATCTTCAACAACAACTACGAGTCTCTCGACGAACTCTACGTTGGTGCTCTCAAGGCGGCACAAGACCTCAAGGCCAATACTACTCGACCCCGCGCACACTTCACGACGACCAATCTCCAAGACGACGAGCATGAGGATGGTACCACCAAGATGTCCAAGTCAGATGAGCTCCAAGACGACGCTCCCAAGTCCTATTTCACCGCCATCCCTCTTTGTGGCATTGACTATGCTGAGTCTAGCATGACTCTTTATGACGATGGAACGGCGACGACCACACTATGAAGCCACTTAAGGAACATGCTTTGAAGGCGAGCGACATGGTGGCGAGAAAAGAGGACGCTTCCATCTTTGGAGGCAAGAGTGAGATGATCGAGCATGGGATTTTCCCTTCAGTCATGGAGGAGAGTAATGATGTGCCATCTTCGGCCTTCATCCATGGCGATGGTGACAAAATGGTTGAGCATGGGAGTTTCCCTTCGACCATGGCGGCATTTGGTGATGAGTTGAGAGACCTTTGCCACCATATTGAGATTGAGAGTGCCTTCACCACTAGCCCCATCCATGTTGAGTTTCCACAATTCCCATGTGAGGAGAGCCATAACCCACACCACTTGAGTGAGACGAGTGACTCCACCGTATGTGACTTTGAGTGCATCTACTTCGAGGGAGTGTGTGAGACACCACCACATAGAGAGAATGAGACAGTTGAGATGGCATGTGAGGCCACCATGATCTCTAACAACTTAACCTCTACATCTATTGTGTCTCCTCATTAGGTGCTAGGTCCCATACACGATGACGTGCCAATCCTCGACAACTTCGTCCTTCCTTTGGACAAGACGATGGCCATGGTGGATGATGATGCACCTGTTGGAAATATGCCCTAGAGGCAATAATAAAATGGTTATTATTGTATTTCCTTGTTCATGATAATTGTCTATTGTTCATGCTATAATTGTGTTAACCGGAAACCATAATACATGTGTGAATACATAGACCACAACATGTCCCTAGTGAGCCTCTAGTTGACTAGCTCGTTGATCAATAGATGGTCACGGTTTCATGGCCATGGACATTGGATGTCGTTGATAACGGGATCACATCATTAGGAGAATGATGTGATGGACAAGACCCAATCCTAAGCATAGCACAAAGATCGTGTAGTTCGTTTGCTAAAGCTTTTCAATGTCAAGTGTCATTTCCTTAGACCATGAGATTGTGTAACTCCCGGATACCGTAGGAATACTTTGGGTGTGCCAAACGTCACAACGTAACTGGGTGGCTATAAAGGTACGCTACGGGTATCTCCGGAAGTATCTGTTGGGTTGGCACGAATCGAGACTGGGATTTGTCACTCCGTGTGACGGAGAGGTATCTCTGGGCCCACTCGGTAAGACATCATCATAATGAGCTCAATGTGACTAAGGAGTTAGCCACGGGATGATGTATTATGGAACGAGTAAAGAGACTTGCCAGTAACGAGATTGAACAAGGTATGGGGATACCGACGATCGAATCTCGGGCAAGTATCATACCGATAGACAAAGGGAATTGTATACGGGATTGATTGAATCCTTGACATCGTGGTTCATCCGATGAGACCATCGTGGAGTACGTGGGAGCCAACATGGGTATCCAGATCCCGCTGTTGGTTATTGACCGGAGAGGTGTCTCGGTCATGTCTACGTGTCTCCCGAACCCGTAGGGTCTACACACTTAAGGTTCGATGACGCTAGGGTTATAGGGAAAAGGTATACGTGATTACCGAAGGTTGTTCGGAGTCCCGGATGAGATCCCGGACGTCACGAGGAGCTCCGGAATGGTCCGGAGGTAAAGATTGATATATAGGAAGTCCAGTTTCGGTCACCGGAAAGTTTTCGGGCTCATCGGTATTGTACCGGGAGTGCCGGGAGGGTGCCGGAGGACCCCCGGGAGGGGTGTGACGACCAGAGGACTTCATGGGCTGTTAGATAAAGTGTGTCAGCCCTTATTGGGCTGGGAAATACTTTTGCTAAAGGCCCATGTGGCTGGAGATAAGGAGATAAGGCAAAAAGGATTTAAAAGGAGGAGATCCACCTCCCTTGTGGGAGGTGGACTCTCCCTTTAATTCGGCCGGCCATCTCCTCTTTGGAGTAGAGGCCAAGCCAGCCCTCCACGTCCCTCCTCCTATATATACTTGAGGTTTTGGATGTTTTGAGACAGGATTTGATCTCTCTCTCTCACGGCGAAGCCCTACCTCTCTTCTTCCTCCTCCGCAGCGCTTAGGCGAAGCCCTGTCGGAATACCTTGCTACTCCACCACCACCACGCCGTCGTGCTGCTGTTGGAGCCCTTCCCCAACCTCTCCTTCATCCTTGCTGGATCAAGGTGTTGGAGACGTCACCGGGCTGCACGTGTGTTGAACGCGGAGGTGCCGTCCGTTCGGCACTTGATCGGATCTACCGCGATCTGAATCGCTGCGAGTACGACTCCATCAACCGCGTTCTTGTAACGCTTCCGCTTAGCGATCTTCAAAGGTATGAAGATCCACTCTCCCCTTGCTCGTTGCTGGTTTCTCCATAGATGGATCTTGGTGAACGCGTAGGAAATTTTTGATTTACTACTACGTCTCCCAACAGTGGCATCATGAGCTAGGTCTATGCGTAGAATCTATGCACGAGTAGAACACAAAGTAGTTGTGGGCGTCGATTTTGTTAATATGCTTGCCGTTACTAGTCTTATCTTGATTCGATGGTATTGTGGGATGAAGCGGCCCGGACCAACCTTACACGTACGCTTACGTGAGACCGGTTCCACCGCCTGACATGCACTAGTTGCATAAGGTGGCTAGCGGGTGTCTGTCTCTCCCACCTTAGTCGGATTGGATTCGATGAAAAGGGTCCTTATGAAGGGTAAATAGCAATTGGCATATCACGTTGTGGTTTTGACGTAGGTAAGAAACGTTCTTGCTAGAAACCTATAGCAACCACGTAAAAACTTGCAACTACAAATTAGAGGACGTCTAACTTGTTTTTGCAGCATATGCCGTGTGATGTGATATGGCCAAAAGGATGTGATGTGATGCATTGTGATGTATGAGATTGATCATGTTCTTGTAATAGGGTTCACGACTTGCATGTCGATGACTATGACAACCGGCAAGAGCCATAGGAGTTGTCTTATATTATTGTATGACCTGCGTGTCAATCATAAACGCCATGTAATTACTTTACTTTATTGCTAAACGTTAGTTGTAGTAGTAGAAGTAATAGTTGGCGAGACAACTTCATGAAGACACAATGATGGAGATCATGATGATGGAGATCATGGTGTCGTGCCGGTGACAGTGATGATCATGGTGCCCCGAAGATGGAGATCGAAGGAGCAAGATGATATTGGCCATATCATGTCACTATATTGATTGCATGTGATGTTTATCATGTTTACATCTTATTTGCATAGAACGACGGTAGTAAATAAGATGATCTCTCAATAAAATTTCAAGAAAGGTGTTCACCCTAACTGTGCACCGTTGCTAAGGATCGTCGTTCCGAAGCACCACGTGATGATCGGGTGTGATAGGTTCTAACGTTCGCATACAACGGGTGTAAGCCAGATTTACACATGCGAAACACTTAGGTTGACTTGACGAGCCTAGCATGTACAGACATGGCCTCGGAACACGGAAGACCGAAAGGTCGAACATGAGTCGTATAGAAGATACGATCAACATAGAGATGTTCACCATGGATGACTAGTCCGTCTCACGTGATGATCGGACACGGGCTAGTTGACATGGATCATGTATCACTTGGAAGACTAGAGAGATGTCTATCTAAGTGGGAGTTCATTAATAATTTGATTAAGTGAACTTAATTATCATGAACTTAGTCTAAAAATGTCCTTGCAAATTATGTCGTAGATAGCTCGCGCTGTAGCTCCACAGTTTTATTGATACAATCCTAGAGAAAAGTAAGTTGAAAGTTGATGGTAGCAATAATGCGGACAGGGTCCGTGATCTGAGGATTGTCCTCATTGCTGCACAGAAAGCTTATGTTTTTGATGTACCGCTAACTGCACCACTCCCTCAAGTGTTGTCTGTAGATGTTGTGAACATATGACAGGCACTTTTTGGTGACTACGTGATAGTTCAATGCGTCATGCATTGCGGCTTAGAATTGAGGCTCCAAAACGTTTTGAACGTCACGGAACATATGAGATGTTCTAGGAGCTGAGATTGTGATCTCAGGCTCGTGCCTATGTTGAGAGGTATGAGACCTCCAACAAGATTCTTTGTCTGCAAGATAAAGGAGAATAGCTTAATCGGTGAGCGCGTGCTCAGATTGTCTGGGTGCTACAATCACTTGAATCAAGTGGGAGTTAATCTTCCAGATGAGATAGTGATTAATGCAGTTCTCCAAGTCACTGCCACCAAGCTACTAGAGCTTCGTGAGGAACTATAACATGCCAGGGATGGATAAGATGATCCCTGAGTTGTTCGTGATGTTTGATACCACGAAGGTAGAAACCAAGAAGGAGCATCAAGTGTTGATGGTTAAGTTAAACCACTAGTTTCAAAAGGGGCAAGGGCAAGAAGGGAAAACTTCAGGAATGGCAAGCCAGTTGTTGCTCTAGTGAAGAAACCCAAGGTTGAGCCCGAACCCGAGACTAAGTGCTTCTGTTATGAAGAGAATGTTCGCTGAAGCGGAAAAACCCTAGATGCTTGGTAGATAAGAAGGCTGGTAATGTCAATGGAGGTATATTTGATATATGTGTTAGTGATGTGCACCTTGCTGGTACTCCTAGTAGCACCTGGGTATTGGATACCGGTTCGGTTGCTAAGTGTTAGCAACTCGAAATAAAAGCTACGGAGTAAATGGAGACTAGCTAGGTGAAAGGTGACGATGTGTGTTGGAAGTATTTCCAAGATTGATGTGATCACCATCGCACGCTCTCTCTACCTTCAGGATTTGTGATAAACCTAAATAAATGTTATTTGGTGTTTGCGTTGAGCATGAACGTGATTAGATCATGATTAGTGCGATACGGTTATTCATATAAGTTAGAGAATAATGGTTATTCTGTTTACATGGATAATGCCTTCAATGGTCATGCACCCACTCGGAATGGTTTATTGAATCATGATCGTAGTAGTACACATATTCATAACATTGGTACCAAAAGATATAAAGTTAATAATGATAGTACCACATACTTGTGGCACTGCCGCTAAATGTCATATTGGTATAAATCGCATGAAGAAACTCCATGATGATGGATTTTTGACTCACTCGATTTCGAATCGGTTGAGACATGCGAGCCATGCCTCTTGGGCAAGATGACTGAGACCCCGTCATCCAATATGATGGAGCGGGCAAGTGGCTTATTGGAAATAATACATGTTGATGTATGTGGTCCAATGAGTGTTGAAACACACAGTGGATATCGTTGTTTTTCTTTACCTTCACTGATGATTTGAGTAAATATGGGGATATTTACTTAATGAAACACGAATTTGAAATGTTTGAAAGGTTCAAGGAGTTTCAGAGTGAAGTTAAAGATCATCGTGACAAGAAGATAAATGTCTATGATATGATCATGGAGGTGAATATCTAAGTTACGAGTTTGGTATGCAATTTTAGACAATGTGGAAATTGTTTCACAGCTCACGCCTCCTGGAACACCATAGTGTGATGGTGTGTTCGAACGTCGTAGTCGTGCTCTATTGGATATAGTGAGTACTATGATGTCTCTTATCGTTTTACCACTATCGTTATGGGGTTATGCATTAAAGACAAATCCATTCACTTTAACAGGGCACCATCTAAGTCTGTTGAGATGACACCGTGAGAATTATGGTTTGATAGAAGCCTAAGCTGTCATTTCTTAATGTTTGGGGCTGCGACGCTTATGTGAAAATGGGTTTTTCACCTAGCGAGCTCGAACCCAAAGTAGACAAATGCATCTTCATAGAATACCCTAATGAGACATTGGGTATACCTTCTATCTCAGATCCAAGCGCAAAATGTATTTGTAGCTAAGAACGGGTCCTTTCTTGAGAAAGAGTTTCTCTCGAAAGAATTGAGTGGGAGGAAGATAGAACTTGATAAGGTTGTTGAACCTTTGTTTCATCCAGAGAATAGCGCAACACAGAAAGATGTTTCTGTAGAGCCTACTCAGTTGAAAAGGAAGTTAATGATGATGATCATGAAGCTTCGGATCAAGTCACTATCGAACCTCGTAGGTCGACAAGGACGCGTACTGCTCCTGAGTAGTACGACAACCCTGTCTTGGAAATCATGTTGTTGGACAGCGATGAACCTACGAACTATGGAGAAGCGATGGTGGGCCCGGATTCCAACAAATGGCTAGGAGCCATGAAATCCGAGAAAGGATCCATGTATGAAAACCAAGTATGGACTTTGGTAGACTTGCCTGTTGAATGGCGGGTCATTGAGTACAAATGGACCTTTGAGATAAACATAGACGCTAATGGTGAAATGTCACCGTTTATAAAGCTCGACTTGTCGCAAAGAAGTTTCCGCCAAGTTCAAGGAGTTGACTGCAATGAGATTGTCTCATCTGTAGCGATGCTAAAAGTCTATTAAAATTTTGTTAGCAGTTGCTGCATTTTTCGATTATGAAATCTGGCAGATGGATGACAAAACAAGGTTTCCGTAATGGTTTCTGTGAGGAAGAGTTGTATGTGATACAACCAGAAGGTTTTGTCAATCCTAAGGATGCTAATAATATGCAAACTCCAGCGATCCTTCTATGGACTGGAGCAAGCATCTCGGAGTTGGAATATATGCTTTGATGAGGTGATCAAAGTGTTTAAGTTTATACAATGTTTATGAGAAACTTGTATTTGCAAGAAAGTGAGTGGGAGCACTATGGAATTTCTTATAAGAATATGTAGTTGACATATTATTGATCGGAAATGATGTAGAATTTCTGGAAGAGCATGAAGGGTTGTTTGAAAAGTTTTTTTTTCAAAGGAAGACCCAGATAAAGCTACTATTTTATTAAGCATCAAGATCTATAGGGATAGATCTATTCGCTTGATAAGTTTTTTTGACGAAGACATACCTTGACAAGTTTTTGAAGGAGTTCAAAATAGATGGGTCAAAGAAGGAGTTCTTGACTGTATTGTAAGGTGTGAAATTGAGTAAGACTCAATACCCGACCACGGCAGAAGATAAAGAAGAGATGAGTGTCATCTCCTATGCTTTAGCCATAGGCGCTATATAGTATGCCATGCTGTGTGCCGCACCTGTGTGTGCCTTGCCATGAGTCTGTCAAGGGGTACAAGAGTAATCCAAGAGTGGATCACTAGACAGCGGTCAAAGTTAGCCTTAGTAACTTGAGAACTAAGGAAATATTTCTCGATTATGGAGGTGATAAAGAGTTCATCGTAAAGTGTTACGATGATGCAAGCTTTAAAACCAATCCGGATGACTCTTAGTAGAAATCCAGCTACGTATAGTGGAGCAGCCATTTGGAATAGCTCCAAGTGGAGCGTGGGAGCAGTATCTACAAATATGAAATGGAAAGTTTGCAAAGGTACACACGGATCTGAATGTCGCAGACCCGCTGACTAAAAACCTCTTTCACGAGCAGAACATGAACAAACCCCAGAACTTATTGGGTGTTAATCACATGATGATATGATCACATGGTGATGTAAGTGTTAATCACATGGTGATGTGAACTAGATTATTGACTCTAGTGCAAGTGGGAGACTGTTGGAAATATGCCCTAGAGGCAATAATAAAATGGTTATTATTGTATTTCCTTGTTCATGATAATTGTCTATTGTTCATGCTATAATTGTGTTAACCGGAAACCATAATACATGTGTGAATACATAGACCACAACATGTCCCTAGTGATCCTCTAGTTGACTAGCTCGTTGATCAATAGATGGTCACGGTTTCATGGCCATGGACATTGGATGTCGTTGATAACGGGATCACATCATTAGGAGAATGATGTGATGGACAAGACCCAATCCTAAGCATAGCACAAAGATCGTGTAGTTCGTTTGCTAAAGCTTTTCAATGTCAAGTGTCATTTCCTTAGACCATGAGATTGTGTAACTCCCGGATACCGTAGGAATACTTTGGGTGTGCCAAACGTCACAACGTAACTGGGTGTCTATAAAGGTACGCTACGGGTATCTCCGAAAGTATCTGTTGGGTTGGCACGAATCGAGACTGGGATTTGTCACTCCGTGTGACGGAGAGGTATCTCTGGGCCCACTCGGTAAGACATCATCATAATGAGCTCAATGTGACTAAGGAGTTAGCCACGGGATGATGTATTACGGAACGAGTAAAGAGACTTGCCAGTAACGAGATTGAACAAGGTATGGGGATACCGACGATCGAATCTCGGGCAAGTATCATACCGATAGACAAAGGGAATTGTATACGGGATTGATTGAATCCTTGACATCGTGGTTCATCCGATGAGATCATCGTGGAGTACGTGGGAGCCAACATGGGTATCCAGATCCCGCTGTTGGTTATTGACCGGAGAGGTGTCTCGGTCATGTCTACGTGTCTCCCGAACCCGTAGGGTCTACACACTTAAGGTTCGATGATGCTAGGGTTATAGGGAAAAGGTATACGTGATTACCGAAGGTTGTTCGGAGTCCCGGATGAGATCCCGGACGTCACGAGGAGCTCCGGAATGGTCCGGAGGTAAAGATTGATATATAGGAAGTCCAGTTTCGGTCACCGGAAAGTTTTCGGGCTCATCGGTATTGTACCGGGAGTGCCGGGAGGGTGCCGGAGGACCCCCGGGAGGGGTGTGACGACCAGAGGACTTCATGGGCTGTTAGATAAAGTGTGTCAGCCCTTATTGGGCTGGGAAATACTTTTGCTAAAGGCCCATGTGGCTGGAGATAAGGAGATAAGGCAAAAAGGATTTAAAAGGAGGAGATCCACCTCACTTGTGGGAGGTGGACTCTCCCTTTAATTCGGCCGGCCATCTCCTCTTTGGAGTAGAGGCCAAGCCAGCCCTCCACGTCCCTCCTCCTATATATACTTGAGGTTTTGGATGTTTTGAGACAGGATTTGATCTCTCTCTCTCACGGCGAAGCCCTACCTCTCTTCTTCCTCCTCCGCAGCGCTTAGGCGAAGCCCTGTCGGAATACCTTGCTACTCCACCACTACCACGCCGTCGTGCTGCTGTTGGAGCCCTTCCCCAACCTCTCCTTCCTCCTTGCTGGATCAAGGTGTTGGAGACGTCACCAGGCTGCACGTGTGTTGAACGCGGAGGTGCCGTCCGTTCGGCACTTGATCGGATCTACCGCGATCTGAATCGCTGCGAGTACGACTCCATCAACCGCGTTCTTGTAACGCTTCCGCTTAGCGATCTTCAAAGGTATGAAGATCCACTCTCCCCTTGCTCGTTGCTGGTTTCTCCATAGATGGATCTTGGTGAACGCGTAGGAAATTTTTGATTTACTACTACGTCTCCCAACAGCACCCCCACATGGTTCCATCATGATGATGACCACGAGTTGGTTTCTCCCACCTCACCTACACCATATGAGTGGAATGAAAACGGTAACATAGGTGAATGTGATGCTCTTGTCCCACTAGTGGACTATCTTGACATTGCTTGCTTGCATGATGTTGATCACCCTATGGATAATTCACATGCTATGTCTTCTTCATGCTTAGATGTGCCCCCCATTTATGATGAATATGATGATGAGCATGTTGACTTTCCTACTTGTGATGCTATACTCCATAGGATATCTTGTGAGAATTCTATTGGTCACATCATGTTTGAAAATCTTCTTGACTTGTCATATACTATGCGTGAAATTTCCCATATTGCATCTTTGCAATATCACCATAGTGACTTTGCATATCCCATAAAAATTAATCAAATTTGCTCATATGGCATAGACGACAAGCCCATGGTTATTGGCATTTGCTTTTTCTTGTGATGATATTGCCATGCTTCCTTTGCATCATTTGCGCAATAATTCTCATATGACATGCCATGACCACCTTGCTTCAGATATGCATTGTTTTGGATATTGTCCATATTCTCCGCATTATGATTCCACTATTACATATGAGGAGACCCCCATAGTTTCCTCATACATTTTAGGAGATTTGGTTCCATCCCATCCATTGCATGATCCCCAAACTTGTGTGCACAATATTCTACCCATGAATAAAAATGCTATTGATGTGCCATATATTTGCATGCTCAATTTGTGTCCCCATCGTGTTATACATAACAACTATTCTTTCATGATGGATGACATGTTCCTATATCATGCATCAAATTTCTTTGAGCATTGCTTATCTTGTGCTAACCTTCACAAGCACATGCACATCCCAACGGATGATGTATACATATACCACACACACACATTTTTCCTTTTGTCTTGGTTGTGTGTAGGTACACATGAACACTCGTCAACCTCACAATCCCATGAGTTGATGAAAAGATCTAATGAGAGCACCGACACTTTGGGATGCACCGGAATGTGTCTCCAACCATTCCCCTCGCGCAAGGACTATGCGCACCTCTTCTACATGTCTCTCACATGGCTATAGGTTCTTGCTCATTACACTTATTATGCCCATATTGCCATGTTCACTTTTCATGATATGCTCATTTCTATGCCCTTCCCATGCAATTGTGACCCATGCTTTGCATTACACATGATGCTTGCTTCTCATATTTGTATGTGTATTTGCAAGCTTATTACTTGCTATTGCCATGTTTGCTTTGTGCCCCGTGCCTATGACGATATATTGATCATGTTTTGTTCTCGTGCTTGGGTTATGTCATGTGCATTGTCTATGCCTATTATTTGGTCATATGAAATGGTTGCCTTGATTTTGTCTAGTATGTTGCATCTTCGCACTACTAGCTTGCACGACATGATCATTATGCTTGCTTATGTTGCATCACTGATGTGCTCCTTTTATGCTGTTGATGACAACCATTGCCATGCTTTGCACATTGATTGCTATTGGCTTGTCTTGATTGCCTCACACATGTTGAACACTTTCCCTTTCTATTGTGTTGAGTGCCTCATCTTCACTACACCATGTGCACCTTATGCTTGGATTATCTTGCACTTTGGGTTGCATCATGTGTTTAAACCCTTCATTTTACTTGGTGTTGTTAATGATTCCTATGTCTATCATAGACCTTTCATTGATTGCTTTGTGCATGAGTGCTATGACCTTGAGGTAGATGCCTGTTCTATTGACACACATATTGGCATCCCTACCTCCCCTAGGCATCCTTGTTTCCATGATAGCATTGCGTGTGCTCAATTTATATGCCTACATGCCATGACACAATCCCTTGTCACACCATATGTTAAGAATGATGATGAAACTTGTGCGGTGATTCACCACTTGAATGCTTGGTTTTGCACTAACTCTAACCACATTTGTTTTTCCAAGTGTTTGTTGTATTTGCACCTTTTGAAGGAATTCCAAGATGGTGAGACATTGGAGAGTGCCCCTTTAGAGATCGTTGATGATGAGTGCTTGGTGACCGTCCCCTTTTACACGGCGATGCCATCTCCTTCCCATGGTGATTTGGATCTTGATCCGATGATGGATCTTTCCCAAGAGGGAGGGGATGATGTGGAGCATCCTATGGACATTGCCATGGCAAGAGTCCCTTTGCCGAGTGACACGTGCCACATCTACTCCACACACATAAAGGTGAATAATCTTCGTTACACGTGTTCACTTGACCCCTTCGAGGATGGTATACTACTTGACATTCCTCTCATGTGCATGCATAGGTATTGTCGGAGCTTCACGGATGACGAGGAGGAGTGCCAGCACCTACGTACGACTACACCATCTGCAAGGGAAGCTTGGAAGAGAAGAAGGAAGAAGAGGACTTGCAACATCCTAGGAATTAGGGGTACAACCGGTCCACCACCGGTCAACGACCGCTGCCCTGGTACAATCGGTCCACCATCGCCAACAACCACTCCAGCTGCGGCCAGGATTCTGTTATGGAGCGGTTCATGACCAGTACTACCCTGGTTGTATCGGTTGATGCCTTAATACCGATACAACCGGTCCAAACACCAATACAACCAGTCCGGCTATGCGCAGGTTGGGCTTTGGACCATGTATCCCTCTCTCCACTTACCCCTTCGTGGCCAAGACTATATATACTTCTTGTCCACCTCCATTCTAGGATTAGCTATGGTTTGCTCTTAGATAGTTGAGCATAGTTCCTTCCACTACCTCTCACATGAAGTAGATGCCTCTATAGGAGAATACCCCTAGTGGATGTCAAAGGCCCCTTTCGAGGGAAGATCCTCTGGGATATCAAGGCCCCATCTCCCCATGGGATTTGGGCTGAACTCTACCATGTATCCTACTTTCCCTTTGTTGTTCATGTAGCTTGTGGATCTTGTGTATGATGAGTCTAGTGGATGTGTGATTGGACTTGTTCTTGAGTGTTTCCTCTTGTGATTTCTTCCTGTTCTTCCCCGTGTTCTTCTTGTTCTTTATGGAATCCACCTCCAATTCATGAAAGATCGACACACACGGGCTTGCCCCGTATCACCCGCCTCACCGGTTGTATCTATCTTTTATCCCAATCCCCTTCCTCCTTCTCTCCTGAAATCAGACCGGGCACACCGACAGGGTGGAATAACATCTAGACGTCGGGGATGTGGGAGAGTGGCACGGCCCGAGCCGCTGGGTCGACGTGGCAGACCTGTGTGCCGGCGACCTCTGTCGTGGCGATGGACGACATGAGGTGCGTGACTCTGCGCGTGCGTGCAACGGCTACACATGCCTACTCGTCTTCGTGCTGTAGTCCCTTGGCAATCAGATCATTGGCAACTATGGGATGCAATGGTCCACGGCAAGATGTACGGAGCTTGCTCAAACTACCTTGATTTGTGGGCGAACATGCAGAACCTCAAGACACTGACTCGTCTATGATGCATTGCTGACTCGAACGATGCAGTGGTTTAGGCAACGTGCTTTCACGTAGAGGTTGGCTTTGAAGCAGGCAAGCAGGTGGATGGATTTTTCAGGAGCTAGCTCGCATACATAACAACTTACACGCCGGCACGCCGCTAGCTTGATGGTCTATACCCGTGGAACTCGAGGGAAAACACTGAACATGTTGATCGGCATGTGAAGCAGGCCCGATTGAGAGTTGTTGTTCAGTGAACCCGCCTAGTGCGCCCCAGAGCATAGTCATTGACTCATATTTGGCATCTCAGATGTAAGCGCATGGCCGGTGGCACCACATACGCTGGAACTGCACGACACCTGGCCGGTGGCATAACACACATGGGAGACGTTGGGGCATGCCGTGGTGAGAATTGTTGCTCGGTCAGCTCGGTGCAACAATAGCAACAAAGAAGATGGATATGATGTGTAGGACCACTGAGCCAGCGAGAGAACCTACTGATGCTAGCCGGGATTGTCTTTTTTCAATGCCACAAACAGGGCTAGGATGGATGTAGGGTTGATATTGACTGGGATCCAAGAGGTTAGAGCATCTCCATCCGTTCGGCGCTCTCAAGGACGGAAATAGTGTTGCCTGGGGGTCAACCGGCGAAAAAAACGATGTGGGGGTCAAACGGTTTCCAGTAGCCCCTCACCACTTTTCAGACATTTTTTTAATTAAGAGAAACAAGCGAAGTTTGGGCCAAATTGAGAGAAACATGCCAAGTTTTGGCCAAATTCATACGATTCAAATGATTTTTATAAAAAACCCAATAAAAACTAAAAAAATGGAACTACGCCACTGCCGCGGCCACCGCCGCGCCGCCTTCTTCTACATGCCAAGCAGCCTGTAGAACATGGTGTAGCCGCCGCCGTCATCATCCCCGTCCTGCACGCCGCCACCGCCATCCCTACTGCACCCCTACCCTGGGTCACCCTGGTGATGCGGACCGAGGTTTGATGGCCCCGGCGCCTCCTCCTCGTCATCGCCAAGGATGACGATGTCGCGCTCCTCGCAGCCGTGGCGACGAGCGGTGATCTCCTTGAGGGCTCGCCGCTGACGCAGCATCTCCTCGCAAATGTAATCCCCGCGCGCCCATTTGAGGGTCGTCTCGTCTGCGGCGGCCATAGCGAGGTGCTCCTGTTTAATGGCGACAGGAGTCGTCGCCCCCGCGTTTGGCTCCGTCATTGGCCTGACAAGGCGGTGGTGGCCGCGGGGAGGAGGGGAAGGCTGGCGGCTGCAGCCCTCGTTGATGGTGATGCTACCACTACCGCTGCGTCCGCTACGCCGGAGCGACGTCTCGCTAGGATCGGCCTTCACGGCAATGAGCGGGGTGTGCACGCTAGAGGAATGGGAGCCGGACGAAGACGACGATGGCGTGGCCATACGCCTCGGCTTCCACAAGTAGCCCCTCCAGCAAGAGATGGAAACTGGCTTTGGGTACTCCAGACACGGCGTGTTGCCGCCCTTATGTGCTCGAGGACGGCGTCGAGCATGCGCCCGGGGACGCCCCACCATAGACGGCGCCCCTCGGAGTTGTGGCACCCGCCCGCTGGGCCACCATTGGTCGAGGCAAGCTGTTCATTGTGGCAGCGCTCGAAGTACGCCGTCCACAGCGTGTTGCTATGCGGGGCGTACCTTGGCTGTTGTCGCACCGTCTCTAATAGCGACGAGAGAATCCAGGCGATCTCGACGCGCCGCTTGGCTCCCATGGGCACTGGGGACACCGAGACCCTACCGGCGCTAAGCCTCCACGAGCCCAGCACCCGCATGTCCAGCGGCGTCGGTTAATCCGCCTTGTACAGGAGGTGGGCCTCGTCCTCGTGGAGGTGGCGGCAGCTGAAGCCATTGGCGGCTGCACCATCGCCTGGGTAGCATGCTGCCATCGGGGGGGTGAGGGAGTCCTGTATTAGGGGGTCCTCGGATAGTCGACCTATCATTTATGGGCCGGACTGTATGGGACGCAGGGTGAGCATCATATGATGAGGGATCACTGACGCCAGATGGAAGCTTCGAGGTTCCATGGCGTATTCTCCAAGTCGTTAGTCGTAGTTGTGCATGTTTGTCTCTTTGGCGTCCAACCGACCATGTGTAAACCCTAGACATCCTCGGCGTCTATATAAGCCGGAGGATTTTAGAGTATAAAGACAAAACAACTCGTCGAGCGTTAGACATACGATCTCGAGGTAGATCAACCCTATCATCAATACAACCAAGCAGGACATTGGGTATTACCTTCGTAGCAGGGACCAAACCTGGGTAAATCTATCTTCCCTTCATCTCCTGTTACCGTTGATTATAGTCTCACAGTTTGGGACCCCCTACCCGCTTTCATTGAGAATTCCTCTTTGAGCGCCAAAAGAATCGATGGCTCACCTCATCGCGAGCAATGAGATCTACATCCAGGGGACTCAAGCCCCCAATCAGAGTCTCACCGACGACGACATTATGTCGCCCGCCAGCCTAATCGGCAGTCATGGCCACACTGGAAGCTTTTCCCCCAATCAGAGCATCAAGTTCAGAACGTTAGAGTTCGTGGCTGATTCATGGGGAATACCAGTCCTAACAAAACCTTCGACCCTCGAAGAGAAGCCTATAAGTCCGGACACCTTTACGCCAAAGACATCAGGTCCCATGGTTGTACGGAACACATATCCGCTTAGGCATGGCTCTGGAACCGTCACACCACCCGATGAATCCACTCGTCTCAGCGACACGCTTCCTGCCATCGCCTCGTTCTTAAACGAGTTGTTTGATCAGATCGAAGCTATGCACATATTGGATGACTAGACTCCGATATATGATCGGCTTGGGATCAGACCCGATGACAGGGAGATTCATGTCTCTTTTGGCGAGCCAGAGGCAGGGAACCACTCTAAAGACGGACCGTCACCGGTCCGAGACCGATCATACGATTTGGAAATTGTAATTCCGAACACTCAATGCAGCATGGATTCAATTTTTCCCACCCATTGCCCAAAACGATCATCCCAGTATCGCACCAAAGCCCGTGTCTTTGGACTTTCGGGATATTAAGCAATTGCAAGGAGAATTAGTCCATCACTTTTGGGCTAGACTCCTACTCGCTAGAAGCAGAGTAAAAGGTCTTAGTGAACAGGAGATGACGACAACTTTCAATCGCAATTGCCATGATGATGGGATTCTTAATGCCCGCCCACACATAACAGACTTTTTGGAGCTATCCGATTTGATACAAAAGTACTGTGCCATGGACAACGTTTGGAAATGCCAACAGCTGTTCTTGGAACAAATTCTCCCTGAACACCCTAGAGGAGCTCGGAAAAACAAGACACCTCCAAAACGGCCAGCCAGGTACGAACCCATCGAAAAAAGAAACAAGCCCCTTTCAGGGACCGGCACTGTTCTCGATGGACTATTGGACAAACCCTACCCTATACATTCTGTATTATTAAACACAATCCTTACTCACAGCCTTAGAGATTGCTAGGTCGTCAGGCAAGTTACGAAAAGCGGCGAGGCCATCCTTGAAACACCTTCGTCAAGTAGACGCTCTCCTCTGCCACCCGGATACAATGCCGAAGTCCTGACGGTCTACAAGACCTTCCCCTCAAGGAACAGGCAAAAAGAGCTCTTCAGGATTTCGAGCAGGTCTACCATGTGGCACCTACTAGCCCATGGGTAGATATACGATTACTTTCGGCGACACTGACCAGCCGGCCATTCTTCCCGGTCATTCACTGGACGCACTAGTATTGAACCACATCATTGATGGATACAGGATACGTAAAGTGCTAATGGACGGCGGTAGTGGTCTAAACCTTACATACGAAGCCACCCTGGAAAAAATGCATCTCAACTGATCCCGCATCGAACATAGCAACACAACCTTTCGGGGAATTATCCCAGGGAAGGAGGCGCGTTGTTCCAGATGTATCATCTTGGACGTGGTGTTCGGCACGCCTGAAAACTACCAATCCGAAGAACTTCTCTTCCACATCGTCCCCTTCTCGAGTGGCTATCACGCCCCTTTGGGACGTGATGCCTTTACAAAGTTCCAGGTTATACCGCATTACAGGTACATGAAACTCAAAATGTCAGGACCAAACAGAGTGATCACGATTGCCAGTGATCCGAACATAGCCCTTTGGGCCGAAAATAAAACGACAACGCTCGCCCTCGAGGCATTAGCGAAGACTCTTGCTTCCGAAGAATTGACAACATTACGGTCGGCAATTAATAAGGACGGCATGAACCTTAGCAAAAGGCCCAAGTCCACGTCCTTCAAGCCTCACAGATGAAATCGTCAAATATCAGGTACATCCGACAGACAACGTCCTTTGGAGCCCAGCTTGATCCCCCCGTGGATGAAGCTCTGCGGAATTTCCCTCGTGAAAATTGGGACTCTTTTTTGCCTGGATTCCTTCCGATATGCCCGGGATCCCATGACGGCTTGCCGAATATAGTCTAAACATTATTCCAGGCTTTAAGCCCGTGAAACAGACTCTGCGCCAGTTCTCCAAGCCCAAGCGGTAGGCCATGGATGAAGAATTAGCTAAACTTGTCGAGGCTGGATTTATTCGGGATTAACACCCCAAGTGGCTGGCAAACCTGCTGATGGTACCTAAGAAAGACAAGGCCTGGCGGCTGTGTGTCGATTTCAAGGACCTTAACAAAGCCTGCCCCCAAGGACCCTTTCCCCTTACCACGCATAGACCAGATCATTGATGCCACAGCCGTAAAAGATTCGTTGTGTTTCCTCGATGCTTACTCCGGATACCATCAAATTAAAATGAAGGAATCCAATCAAGCGGCTACCGCATTCATCACCCGTACGGGCCATTCTGCTTCAACATGATGCCTTTTGGGCTTAAAAATGTTTGAGCCGCATACCAGCGCATGATGCAGACCTACCTCGCGACACAAGTCTGTAACACTATCGAAGCATACGTGGATGATGTGGTAATCAAAACCAAACATGTCAGCCAATTGATCGACGACCTATGGGAAACCTTTGCCAGTCTACGAGAATATGATGTATGACTCAATCCGGAAAAATGTGTATTCGGAGTTCCCTCAGGTAAATTGCTTGGACTCATCATCTCCCATAGAGGAATAGAGGCAAATCCAACTAAAATCCGCGCTCTATCGGAACATGCAATTCCCACAGAGCTGAAGCACGTCCAGAGTCTAGCTGGGTGTGTAGTGGTGTTAAGCTGCTTTATCTCCCGCCTCGGAGAGAATGCTTTACCGCTCTATAAGCTGCTGAAACGGACCCACAAATTTGAGTGGACCGATAAAGCAGCGGCCGCGTTAGAAGATATAAAAACACTAATGGCAACAAATCCCATACTCACGGCACCAGGTGCCGGTGATCCCATGTTGTTGTACATATCGGCCACCAACAAAGTTGTCAGTGCGGTGCTCATCGTTTTCAAGCAAGGCATCATCAGCGACTCCGTAATGAATAAAACGCCTTCGGCTCATGAGGTAATGGCAGTGATAGAGCCATGGACAGAGCCCTTCCTTGCTTACCTTCTTCGCCAGGAACTCCCCGATGATCAAACCGAGGCACGACGCATATTTCGGCGATCCAAGGCCTACAAAGTACATGAGGGTGAGTTATGCAAGAAAAGCACAACTGGAATATTACAGCGGTGTATATCCGAGGAACAAGGATAGGAGCTCCTAGACGAAATCCGCTCAGGCATGGCCGGTCATCACGCCACGACAAGATCCCTTGTCAGCAAGGCCTTCCGAGCTGGTTTCTTTTGGCCTACAGCTCGGACGGACACCCAGTCACTTGTCCAACATTGCGTAGGGCATCAGCTCTTTGCAAATCAAAGTCACATGCCCCCAATAGCTCTTCAGACTATTTCGATCACTTGGCCTTTCGCGGTCTGGGGGCTGGACATGGTCGGACCCCTTAAAGGAGGCACCAAGAAAAATAAGTACCTACTGGACAAGTTCACCAAATGGATAGTAGCAAAGCCCGTCAAGTCGGCTAAATCTGGACCAGTGATCGACTTTATATCCAGCTTAGTATACCATTATGGCGTCCGACACAGTATAATAACGGATAATGGATCCAACTTTACAGCCCAAGAGGTCAAGGACTAGTGCACAAAATGGGCATAAAGCTCGATTACAAGTCAGTATATCACCCGCAAACCAATGGACATGTCTAACGAGCAAACGGTCTCATTATAAGTGGCATTAAGCCACATTTGGTCTGGTCTTTTCACGAGTCTGACTGTCGTTGGGTGGAGGAACTCGACTCTGTTCTATGGGGCCTGCGCACCTCCCGAACAGATCAACGGGTTACACACCATTCTTTATGGTCTATGGGGCAGAGGCAATCCTCCCTTGCAACATTATTCACGACACATCAAGAGTGTGCTTGTACGAGGAAAAGGAGGGTGTGTTGCATCGGTAGGACGACTTAGACACCTTGGAGGGATAGGATGACTTAGCCCTGGCTCGCTCCACTTTTTACCAACAGAAAGCTTGACGTTACCAAAGTAGGTAGGTCAGGGCAAAAGTATACAACATAGGCGAACTCGTCCTATGACTCCGGGAGAAGCATAAGCATAAACTCAACCCCAAATGGGAGCATCGTTTCATCATCGACGAAGAACCCACGGGAGGTGCCTATCATCTTCGGAATCCATTCGATAACCGCCTTGAACCAAACGCATGGAACGCAGCTCGTCTTCGACGCTTCTACGGATAAACCGGTGTCATCTAACTCCCCTATACATTTTCCTTTTTTCCTTTTGTTCATTTTGCCTTTTTCTTCTTCCCTTCCCATTTTTGCTGTTTGACAGGGCCCATTTCTCTTCTTTCCCTATGTTCAGCTGAACCGATCTTGTACTAAAGATTATCGGCAGACACCATAAAGTGTTAAGTCCGAACACAGCATGTGGGGGCTTCTTCTAGTAGCCAAATTTTTTATATTACAAGTATTTGCTCAGACCTATCATGTGAACATGTTTCTTTTGTCATGTTCTAGCCATCATATGCACCAATTCGAACTAAGAATTTGCCAAGCTGGTTTCTTCGCTCCTGTGATTACCCTCTACGTTCTCGATTGTTCGGGTAGAGAGTAAAGGGAGCACCTCTACGATTGTTACGACTGGGTCATCCGGACACGTACCTCAGATGGGTGAAGCCAAAGCTAGCTATCTTACGTACACAATTGCTCGGCTGTGACGGAAACACCTTATATGGCTCCAGTCGTTATCACCGTTGTTTGGGTCTTTTCTTCCTAGAGCACAATTAGCCGCATACCAAAAGTATGAAAACTTCTATCTACGATCTTCGTAGAGTCCTGACGAAAGGTATCGATACAGGTACTATTTTCCTCGAAAGATGTTTCTTATGCTAAGCGGTAATATAACATATCTTTCTGTGTGCCTTCTATCTGTTTGCACCGCATGGCCGGATTGCCTGGTTCCCTGAATACGGTTTGCTCTTTTGGAGCAATAAATAAGGAGGAACAATCCCGAGCTCTTCGCACAAGTACATATAAAATTACATGTGCGGCTCCTGATCGAGATTATAGATTATGGTGTCAAGGGGGCAGTCCTCTTTTGAAAGACGGGTGATAGGCATCACCTGATCATACACCAGGTGGAGTGGCACTTCTTTTCCATACGATCCCACGGGACCAACCCGCGCCATATGCTCGGGATTAAGTCCGGTGAAACGGGTCTTGATCATTGCCCATGCTTCCCGTGATCCCTCATGACAAGGCGAAGTCTTCCAGAGCTCGAACCTATTCTGAGCCCCCTTGAATCGATCCACAAGTTCGGCTAGCCCTTCAGGTGGCTGTTCGGCAGGCCATTGTGCCTTCACCATTCCTTTCATTGCTTTCCGCACACGCCCATGGAGAGTGGTCAGCTCTTTCAGCGGGTCCCCCTGGTATGACCCGATCTCCTCTTTAGGATGCCCGTACAGCAGAACTATACATGAGGCAACAACATGCTTACTATTATTTCCTACATTAGAAATATTTGCTGATAATGGAATCACACTTACCGAACACGCCCCTCTAAAGCTTTCGGTTTTCCTCTTGAGCTTGGGACAACTGAATCTTCAAATTCTTAATTTCTTTGGCCTGTTTTTGCACAACAAGGCAGCCAGCCTAGTGCTGGGACTCGGCGTACCACTGACAGTCTTGGGCTTCCTCCAACTGCCTTTCCATGTGCCCTATTGATTCAGCTGCTACACGGAATCCGCGCAACGGGAATGATAATACATTAAGATTAGCAGTAAAGGCACACACTCCATGAGCCTCCCGGGTGAAGCTCTTCACTTGCGCCAGTTCGGCCTTCATAGATTGCACTTCTTTACAGCTGTCCTTCAGCTCCTTGGCCAATTGGTCGGCATGTTGCTTTGAAGCCTGCGTCAACAGCCAAACATTGCATAGATCCTTAATTTGTTTGTTCCATATCAAATTATGGCTTAGGGACTACTGGGTTTACATGAGTATCCGGTCTCTATAAAAGCCGATCACTTACCTGCGCCCTGGCTGATATCAACTTCATAGCCTCGCCGAGCCCAGCTCGGGTAGCTCCAATGTATGCATCCGCTGAGTGCCGGGCACCGAACTTTTTTTAGGAGAATAGTGGATGCCGCATGGACTCCCACCATTGACGGTGATTCATGGTGCTCTCCACCTCCGATTTGGTAGCGGATACACCATCACCAGAATCGGCAGGTGTTGGATTGTCCATGGGGCCTTCTGCAGCAAGATCTGCAGGAGCTGTAGCTCGAGAGTTTCAGGTGTCTCCGGACACCCTGGTGACCTCTTCGGCGAGATAGGGCTGGGCATTTAGCCTAAATATTTCAATTAAACAAAACTGCCGCAAGACTCTATTTACTGATAATGAGTGAATAGTCGAACGACGTACCTCCAAGATGAGCGGGCAGGTGGATTCGTCCCCATGGCCGGCTCTTTCGCAGGATCCCTATTGGCCTCCAACTCGACCACGGCTTCGGCTACCGATGTATGGCACGCGGATCGACGGCGTTTGGGAGTCGGAGCCGGCACATCCGGGGTGCTGTTGCTAGTTGGCCGCTTGCGGGACGAGCCTTTCTTCTTGATCATTGCAAGCATGGAGAATGACCCGGGGTAATAAACTATGACAGCCCCTGGGGACTGGTCGATGCTATCCTGGAGATAGACTCCATCTTCAAAGTCAAGTAGAAGATTCGGGTCCTCATTGAAACCCGGATCGCCGTCGCGTGAATGGTTTTTGGGCTGAGGAGCCGGACAGTTAACTGTCTCGATGAAGCTCCTCTATTCCTGTTCACGCTAGGCTTCGGTAAGGAAAGTAAACGGCGGAAACCCCGAACTATGTTCACATTAAAGGGGATGAAGCACACGCTTCCCCCTTGTTAGGATTGGGGAAACACTGGGCGAAAACTTTGTCGTTGTAAGAAAGCAGACCCACGCAGGTCACCGCTAGATCCAAGGAAGGAACATAACCCTGCGTCTCCAGATTGCGGAGGTGCAGGAGTGTAACAGAGAAGCTAGTCCAGTCGCCTGGGCGTAAGCCGTAGGGGCATGCAGAGGAGCTAGGGGCGTTAGCCATGTTTTTTGTGGAGCTCCCGCTAGAGGTTTCTTTTGATGAGGAAGAAGAGGTTGTGGTCTGAGCCACAATTTTATTTCATTAAAAGGGTGGTGCTTCCTCTATGGATGGGTAAGATTGTAAAAATCATTAACCTCTCGCCTTACCACCATGCGCAAAAATCGAGGAACACGTGCGGTTATTATGACGGACCTACGCCCGCGACGCTTGGAATCTGACCGAAGACTGGTCGGTTGCCGAACAGAGAAGGATGGGGGACTCGCCTCGCAAGCCGAAGATGATGACATGAGGAGATTGGCCGGATATATATCGGTGTTGAAGGCTAGTCCTGGGGCTACCGAGGGAGTCCTGTATTAGGGTGTCCTCGGATAGTCGACCTATCATTTATGGGCCGGACTGTATGGGCTGCGGGGTGAGCATCCGATGATCAGGGATCGCCAACGCCATATGGAAGCTTCGAGGGCCCATGGCATATTCTCGAAGTCATTAGTCATAGTTATGCATGTTTGTCTCTTTGGCGTGTAACCGACCATGTGTAAAACCTAGACATCCTCGGCGTCAATATAAGCCGGAGGGTTTTAGGGTATAGGATAGAACAACTCATCTAGGGTTAGACATACGATCTCGAGGTAGATCAACTCTATAACCCCCCATATCATCAATACAACCAAGCATGACGTAGGGTATCACCTCTGTAGGAGGGCCCGAACCTGGGTAAACCTGTGTCCCCTTCGTCTCCCGTTACTATCGATTCTAGTCTCATAGTTCAGGACCCCCTACCCGAGATCCGCAAGTTTCGACACTGATAGGGGGGAGTGGGGGAGAATATCGCCAGGAAGAGTGGGAGAGAAGGGCGGTGATGGCGAGGCGAGAGGGCGAGAGAAGCTGTGGTGAGTGGCAGCCATCGGCGAGGAGGGCGACTTTTATAGCGGCGAGGGGGCGGCACCGTGCGATCGCGTGGAGGGAAACGTGTGGACGCGCGTCGCACTCCCTTGAATGCGCCGCCCGTGAACTTGTCGCCCGTGAGGCATCAATGGAAGGCTGACCGGCAGGCAGCCGTTCATTGATTCCCCATGGGAAACCAAGGCGACGAGGACGACGAAGCACCACGCAGTCGCTGACTCGGAGGACCCACCCGTTTTCGCGCCAAAAAATGTTTCTCTGGCTCCCCCAGGTGGCCTAACGCTACAGTTTCGGCTTGGGTTCGCCGACGCCAATTTCAGTGCTAACCGGTGAAATTTGGGCTTTTGGGGGCGCGACTGGGCCGTTTTTTCTCAGCCGGCGATAAAAACATGCCTTGGGGCGTCTTGTGGGGGGGGAGTGGAGATGCTCTTAGGGTACAGATTTCAGGGATTTAGAGGTTGGGGTTTAATTTGGACGATCTCTATGAATTTGAGGTTTAAAACAAACTTTACTCTTTACTGCATACGCAACCTGTCATCCGCTCATGTCTCGCTGTGTTATTGTGCGCACCCAGGCCGTCATTGATATCTATTGTGCAACCTTCTTCTTGTAGACTCGTGTTGGGCCTCCAAGCGCAGAGTTTTGTAGGACAGTGACACTTTTCCCTCAACTAGATGACCTAAGGTTTATCAATCCATGGGAGGCATAGGATGAAGATGGTCTATCTCAAACAACCATGCAATCAAATACAAGAAATCTCTTGTGTCCCCAACACACCCAATACAATGGCAAATTGTATAGGTGCACTAGTTCGGCGAAGAGATGTGATACAAGTGCAATCTGGATGGTAGATATAGGTTTTTGTAATATGAAAATATAAAAAAAGCAAGGTAAAAAATAGTAAACAATGAGCAAAACGTTGTATAAATGCTTGGAAACAAGGCCTAGGGTCCACACTTTCACTAGTGCAATTTGTATGAACAATATTGACATAGTTGAATCATTTGTAAATACCTCTCGTGCGACAAAGAGTTCACTCCAAAGTCACAAATAGCGGAGAACTAACAAAGAAATTATTGCAGGGTACGAAACCACCTCAAAGTTATCTTTTTTGATCAATCTTATGAGCTATCCCTATAAGTGTCACGAACAACCCTAGAGTTCCTACTAAAATAATAGCTTAAGGTACACATCAACCAAAACCCTAATGTCACCCAGATATACCAATGTCACCACAAGTACCCATGGGCTTGATTATACGATATGCATCACACCATTTCTGATTTTTCATGTTCAATCCAACACAAAGGACTTCGAAGAGTGCCCCAAAGTTTCTATCGGAAAGTCAAGACAAAAATGTGTGCCAACCTCTATGCATAGATTCCCAAGGTCACGGAACCCGCAAGTTGATCACCAAAACATACATCAAGTGGATCAATAGAACATCCCATTGTCACCACGGATATACCATCGCAAGACATAGATCACGTGTTCTCAAATCCTTAAACACTCAATCCGATAAGAAAACTTCAAAGGGAAAACTCAATTCATCACAGGAAGATACAGAGGGGAAAACTCCATATGGTTCGTCTATATCAATAAAGCTTGTGATGCATCAAGATCATATCATCTCAAGAATACGAGAGAGAGAGAGAGATAGAGATCAAACACATAGCTACTAGTACATACCCTCAGCCCCGAGGGTGAACTACTCCCTCCTCGTCATGGAGAGTGTCGGGATGATGAAGATGGCCTCCAGTGATGGTTTCCCCCTTTGGCAGGGTGCCAGAATGGGCTCCTGATTGGTTTTTCGTGGCCCTGGAGGCTTGCGGCGGCAGAACTCCCGATATAGGTTTCTTTTCGGAGGTTTATATATTTATAGGAATTTTTGGCGTCGATCTCACGTCAAGGGGGGCCATGAGGCGGTGGCAAGCCTGCTTGGCGTGGGCTAGGGGGTGGCCACGCCTAATAGGCTTGCCGCCTCCGCATGGTTCTTCTGACCTAGCTCCAATGCTTTAGGGTCTCTTTTGGTCCACAAAAAATCATACTAAATTTTCAGCCCATTCTGAGAACTTTTATTTCTGCACAAAAAACGACACCATGGCAGTTCTACTGAAAACAACGTCAGTTCGGGTTAGTTCTAATAGAATCATAACCAAATCATATAGAATTATTGTAAACATGGCATGGATACTTCATAAATTATATATATGTTGGATACGTATCGGTCATGGACGAGGAGAATCGTCTCCAAGCCACTTCACCGACGATCATGGCTGCCTACACTAACCCAAACATGGTGAAGGAAGTTATCATCATTTGAGTTCAATAGCAGTAAGAGAAACCTTCAACGTTTCCCTTCTCTTCGTGCACTCCTTCCTTGTTCGTTTGGCAGATATAGGGTGGCACAATCAATTTGTAGTGGTGACGGTGTTCCACAAGGACCAGACCACTTGCTATTGCTCCATGGAGTGGTTACCGGACCTCGACAGCAAGCTTGTGCGGCCATGATAATGTGTGTGCATCCTTTTTGAGCATGTTCCGACTGAGGCGTGGTCTCAAAGGATAGTGAAGAGGCTCCTCCGAGTGTCGCATCTTCTACATCGAGTTGGATACATACCACAAAAGGGACATGTCCTTCTTTGTCTTGCACATGGATGTTGAGCACCTTGATCTCATAACGTGTGTCGCACGGCTAGATGTCGCTGATAAGTGTGTGCTCAATGACGATCTCGGTGACGGTTAGCTGCCAGCTAATTTTCGGAAAGTGGAGAAGATACATAACTAGTTTACGACTGCAGTATTTTTTCAAAGGCGTCACATGCTGATCCACATCAACCGCGTGATGGAGGTCTCGTCAGCTGCTCCATCCTCGTTCCATCAGCGTCGTCGATATTGAATTCATGCTCCGGCCAGTTGCTCCAAAAGTCTGAACTAATGGAGGGAGGTGGGAATATATTTCAACACTCCCCTCACGTCTAGGCTATTTTAGTCCTTAGACGTTGGATCAATGTAGGCCGTAGAATTGTTTATTTTTAATACTGCGTTGGCAAGGTCTTGAACTCAAGACCTCTTGGCTCTGATACCATATTGAATTCATGCTTCAGTCAATTGCTCCAAAAGTCCGAACTGATGGAGGGAAGCGGGCAATATATTTAAACAGACAACTTTGCCACTGAGTGCGTCCCCGGGTGAGCGAACCTGGACCGTTCCGTCCACCATGACATATGGACGGCCATTTACATTGATGATACATGTATCAAGTTGACAATGCTCGGTGTACAACACATATACACATTGTATTGTGTTTAAGGATGTCATATGGAAGCATTCCTACTCCCTCCTAAGGGAGCTGGGTATGTTTATATTGATTGAGGCGGTAACCTTTGCCTTGGCATACACGAAAGCAACGATCGCTAGGATCGGTTGCGCACAGAGAGAAGAAAGCTATGAGAGGGGTACTTGGAGTTTGTTGAAATTACAATTGATTTCTACTTCTAACTATAAATCCCTCCCTTAATATCAACCATCTTACATTAAGACTGTTCTTGAACTCTTCAACTGGCCTTATTGGCAAGGTTTTACTGAAACCGTCTGCGACCTGATCTCTAGAAGGAATAAATAGTATGTCCAGCTTCTTCTCTGCAACTCTTTCTCACACAAAATGAAAATCAATTTCAATGTGTTTAGTTCTCCCATGGAAAATTTGATTGAAATGGAGATAGGTGGCTCCCAAGTTGTCACACCATAAACATGCCACATGATGTTGTTTAATTCCCAATTCATGAAGGAAGGATTCCAACCAAATAATCTTAGCAGTGGCATTTGCTAATGACTTATATTCCATCTGAGTACTTGACCTTGATAGTGTAGCTTGTTTTATGGCACTCCATGTAATAAGATTAGAACCAAATAATACCGCAAATCCTCCGGTTAACTTTCTTTCATCAGTGCATCCTGCCCAGTCAGCATCATAGAAGGCACTAACAAGAGTGGAATTAGAATGCCTGAACTACAGGCCCAAGCTCACAGTGAGTTTTATATGTCATACAATTATTTTAACAGATGTCCAATGTATAGTAGTAGGTGCATGTAGATACTGACAAACCTTGTTAATAGCAAATGATATATATGGTCGTGTAAGCGTTAAGTACTATAAGGCCCCTATAGTACTTCTATACCTTGTGCCATGTTCTTCCTTCAGTGGTTCTTCTTCAAATGCTAAAAGTTTTTCCGAACAAGACAATGGTGTGGGTGAAGGCTTATAGTATTACAGTCTTTTATTCCCATACGAGCTAAGAGTTTATTGGCATATATTTTCGACTTAATACTATGCCATCTTGAATCTTCTTAACTTCAGTGCGTAGAAATAATTGCAGATCACTTCGATCTTTCAAAGCAAACTATGAACATAGATCATGCAGAAGAGCATTGGTGGTACTTTGTGAAGAGCTTGCAACTATAATGTCATCAACGTATATTAGTTCAAAGATAATTATGTTTTCTTTATTATAGATGAAGAGTGATGTATCTGCCTTAGATGCAATAAAACCAAGACGCCTCAACTAAGATCTTAACCTCGAGTATCATGCCCTTGGTGCTTGTTTTAAACCATAAAGTGCCCTGTCAAGTTTGCACAGATAATGTGGTGACTTCTTGTCTACATACCCAGGTGGTTGTCTCATATAAACGTCCTCTTCCAGAACACCATGCAGAAATACGTTCTGAACATCTAGCTGTCTCAAGCTCCACCCCTTAGACACAACAATAGCTAGTACAAGCCTAATAGTTGCAGCCTTAACGACATGACCGAAGGTATCTTCGTAATCTAAGACATAACGTTGTTTAATACCTTTTGCAACTAATATTGCTGCATACCTATCAATTGAGCCATTTGCCTTCTATTTGATTATGTAAACCCACTGTTAATAATATTTTTAACTCTTTGCTCAGGTACAAGATGTGAAGTCTTGTTTCGCATTAGCGCCAAATATTCTTCATCCATTGCACTTTTCCACTTAGAATCCCACAATGCATCCTCTAGTTTTGTCGGTTCTCCTGTAATACATAACATGTCATATGGTATTGTACCATCAGTTCTAACCTTTGGATTAGTTATATCTTTTTGTAGTTGAGTTGCGACACTTGAAACTGGGTATGTCTGAATGTGACGTGCAGTTCTCTATGCAGGTGGTGGTGTAGAAAAATCATCCGCAGACGACCCTGAAGGACTGGAACCACTTTGGACAGCAGATACCAGCTCAAGTTCAGTAACCCGTGGTGTGGCCGAAGATGTGGTTGTGCTTGACCCAGCAGTCGTAGAAGATACTGGCCCTGCATGCGTCTTCATGGCACCGCCTGATTGGTGTGGGCAGCCTCGGCTCGGCGCATGTTGCAGGAAGCTGCAGTGCACTCGATCCGAGGAATTGTGATGCACAGGAGTTGCAGGTGATGCAGGATCTGCATCGTGTTCTTGTAACACCCCGAACACACTCGCCGGTGGTCGTTCCTCCTGGCTGGATCTAGACTGGCCTCACACATCAATACTAGCCTTTTCTACGCACTTTGTCCTTACTAATGCGCACCCGGGACCAACTTCCCGGTCGGTCACCCATCCTAGAACTACTTCAAGCCAAGCACGCTTAACCTGGGAGTTCTATTCGAATGGGCTCCCAGAAAAGAAGGAACTCCTTATTGATATGAGTAGTCTATCATTCCTAATAAGCCAGGCTATCACATACACCACCACTCTGAGGAACCGACGTCCTCGTCGTGTCACAGGAACATTCCCTCTTTGCACAAACGACACCTTCCTGTGGTCGTTACTCCTAGCGGGATCTAGACTAGCCTCACACATCAAAACTAGCCTTTTCTGCGCACTTTGTACTCACTCATGCGCACCCGGGACCAACTTCCCGGTCGGTCACCCATCCCAGAACTACTCCAAGCCAAGCATGCTTAACCTGGGTGTTCTGTTAGAATGGCCCCCAGAAAAGAAGGAATTCCTTATTGATATGAGTAGTCTATCATCCCTAATAAGCTAGGCTATCATAGTTCTGCGCCAACTTCGTCTTCTTCTTGCACATGAAATACAGGTTCGTTTTCAACCAAATTTGGATCATTTCTTCACCAATTTCTGCCATTTTTTCATGATCTTGCATAAGAGGAGACACACTGGTAGGATCATCAGTTGGGTTAGTATAATTTTCGCCCCCTTGAACGAAACTTTGGAGATTTGGTGGAAGAAGAAGAGTTTATTTCCTAAGTACACCGACAAAAGGATGAATATATTCAAAAGGATATATGGATTCATCAAAGACGACATCTCGAGAAATATAGACCCTGCCAGTGAATTGGATTGTAGCCAAGAAACACATACGTCTTTGAACGAAAAGCAAGTTTGCGTGCATTATATGGACGAAGATTGGGCCGACAAGCACAACCAAAAAAAGAAGTGATGTATAATCATGAGTGATGCCAAAAGGTTTTGCGATGGGTGTATCGAATTTCATGACTTTGCTAGGAAGAAATTTCTAAGATATGTGGCGATATAAAAGCTTCATCCCCATATTTTAATGGCATGGATGCATTGACTAGTAAGGCTAGACCTACATCAACAACATGGCAATGTTTTATTTCATCAGAACCATTTTGTTGATGTGCATGAGGACACGAAACATGATGTGAGATGCCAAGTTGTTGGAAAAAGAGATTGAGTTTCTTGTATTCACTCTCCCAATTGTTTTGCATGGCAATGATCTTAGTGCTCAGTTTTTTTCCAACAAGATTTTGAAAATTCTTGAAAACTTAAACACTTCAGACCGTTTCTTAAGAAGATAGATAAAAAGTAAATTTACTATAGACAACAATAAAACTTACATAGTAAGAGTGTCTACCAACAGAGGTAGGAGCTGGCAACAAACATCCGAGAATACAAGTTGTAAGGGTGTAGTGGAAACACTAATGGAGATAGGATATGTATCGTGGTTTTAGCACGACAGATGTCCGAAGACTTAGGTTCGAGGCCATCACTAAGGCGGTGGACTCAAAGGGATTGATCGGGACGAAAGACACGGGCTTACCGAGGTTCGGCCCCTGGAGAAGAGGTAAAGGCCTACGTCCTGCTTTGTGTTTTATTGACTGGAGTATCGATTACATGGGAGCGTATTCGCTTGACCTAGCTGTCGGTCAATTGGTTTCTGTCTAAGCCGCCCTAGGGTCTCGCCATTATATAGGAGGTCGAGGCCATGGGTTACAAGAGTCCCAAACCGACTCATACAAAGTATTCAATCCTGTCTTTAAGCCGCCTTTCCTCCTTGGGCAAGCTGTCTCCGGGCGGCTTACCCGCCCGGGTCTCACATCATCTTCTGTCCCTGGGCCTTCACCTTGGCTTGTCTGGTAAACCGCCACGCGGCCTGGCCTTCATCTTCTGGCCCACCTTAAGAATCTTGACTATGAGTCGCCAGGTATGACCCGACCCCTCCTGGGCGGGTCTTACCATGGGTTTATATCCCCAAAATTAGGCCCAGATTGATTTGAGCTTGTTCCTGTCAATCTTCAAACTCACTTGGCGGTAAGTCTCACGTTCTTCTCACCTGAAAGAGAAAAACTCATAACCCGCCATGAAATCACTTTGGATATGCCAAAAAAGATTCCATGACGTTTCCAACGGATCATCTCATTAAACGGCCAGCCCAAAAATCGAGGCGTCCCCTTCGGTCAATCATCATTGCACCTCCATGATTCTCGCACACACTGTTTCTATCCCATCTCATAAATATGGAAATGAGGGGTCCCTTTCCTTTCTCCAATGCCACTACTCTCTCTTCTTCCTCCTTCCGACGCATGTGCATCCAGGGCTCTGCCGCGCCGACCGGACCTCGCCGTCGCCTCCAACACCGGCCGCTGCATCAACCTGACTTGATCCAGAACCTTACCGGTCCGTCCGCATCTGCAAGGTGCCATTTTCAATCCTTGTTAAATCTGGAAACATCTAGATTAGGGTCCACCCGAGTTCATCGGGTTTCCTTTAGTGTTCGTTGTGTTCATCGAATTGTTCTTCATAATGTAGATGACAAGTAATCCCTTGAATCTTATATCATTGCTTATCCGTCACCACCGTTCGCTCGATGTTAATATTCCGCTCATTGTAGATCTGTAAATCGCTTCATCTTTGGGTTGACTGTCAGTTCTTCCACTATCTTCTTAAGTATAGAATATATCTCACTTTATCCTCAGCTGTAGACCTGTAGTCATAGCGGTAATAGGTGAAATTTGTTCATCCATATTTAACAATATTTCCAGCATCGCCTTGTCCATTTAACCCACCAACATATGGCCGGCTCTCTGATAAAATACGACGGCGGCTTAGCGCCTTACCATCGTGCTGACCAAAGCTATCTTAATTATTTGGCGTATCTAACCCACCATATCTTGCACCTTCTCATAGTTCAACCCGCCACCATGTCGAGAGCGCCCGCGTCTTGTGATTGGGTTGGCTCTGGAGTCACCGAGCAGCTTCTGCTTGACTTCATAGAAATGGGAGTCTTGTCGGCTCAGGACGTCATACATTGCCAGGTTCTAGGGCTAGAAATCAGACCCACCCCTCAGGAAGGGGAAGTTGTTGTATTCACCGATCACCTCCTCCGAGGTTTTAGGCCGCTCGGATAAAAAAATCTAGGACATTCTTCACTTCTTCAAACTTCGCCCTCAAGATATAGGTCCAAATTCCGTCACCAACATGTGTCAGATTCAAGTCCTATGCGAAGCATATCTGCAAGAAGAGTCGTCTGTTGACCTCTTTCATGATTTCTTTTATGTCAATCGTCAAACTGAAGTGGTGGCTGGACCAAGTTTGGAGCTTTGTAGTCTCTCTATCCAGAGACGGAGAGATTTTCCCTACCCAGTAGACTTCTTGCCAAGTCACCCCAAAGATAGGGACAAGACCTGGTTTTATTGCAAAGACACCTCTCCCAAAGAAGAGAAACCGCTGCCGGGTTACCGTCCTACCCAACTTTGCACCTCCACCGAGCTCCCAGACAGGATGACCGCTGCAGCGCGAGCAAAATATGCTCCGGCCTTCGCAAAGATCAGGGCCTTTATAGCGACCGGCTTCACTGGTGTTGACATAACCCGTTGCTGGGTTACCTGGAAAATCTTGCCACTGAGCCGGCATGATCGACTCATGTGCGAATTTACAGGTGCGAGGAATGACCCTCTCTGTTTCAACACCACTCCCCCGACAGAACAAGATATCAACTCCGTCGTCAAGTCCCTTCTAGGTGAACCCCAAGAGGCTTGCAACAAAATTGGGTCGAATCCTTTCTATGTCAAGAACCCAACTCCAGATGTAAGAAAACTTTTTCAGCAAACCGCTTGTTCTTGTCTAAACCTTTTGCTTGGCTCCTTTTAACCCTTTGGCGGCTTGCACACAGGCCGACTCTACTTTCTGGAAGAAAAAATATACCCCTCCTTTGAAGAAGAAATCTAAGGCGGGTAAAACCCGCGGCAATAAGAAGAAGACCTCTGCTCAGGATCTGCTTGAACTTGATGACTCAGAGGTAGAACTTGACTCCCTTGGTTATCTCTTTATGCAACTTATTAACGGTAATTGTACACATGAGGAAGCGAAAACAAGTCATGTTGATGCCCCTGAGGTAACTTACATTTCCTCCGACTCAGAAATCTTACCACAAGAGAAAACACGGCGGGTCATCCGAAATGTTCCATTTTCGCATCCTCTTGCTTACTTAGATCCCGGATTTCTTTTGAAAAAGTAATAACACGACTCCCGACGTCAGACCCAAAGCACCGGCTCTAAAGATCTCATGGCTGCCTTACCAAACACTGTGGCTCCCCGAAAACATTGTGCTAAGGTATTCTTTCAACCAATTCCAACATCTGCATAATACTTTTGCATTTTCACCTTACTCTATTTTTTACTACCTTAACTTTTTAGGAGACGCCCCCTTCGTCTGGCAACTCAACTGCATCCAAGCTGCCTCCTCTAAAAATCAACCTGGAGTGTGTACCTTTATATTTGCACAATAAATTTTATCACCCTTGTACTCTATGTAACAATCTTTTTGCTTCTAGGGCTCAAGCAAAATCAAGGAAGACAGGCAGATCTACCACCACTCCTACTGCCCAAGAGCCGGAGACTGCTAAGCCAGACTCCCCTGCATCTCACATTGAGCCGTTTGAGGCCAGAACAGATGCAACTAAAGACGCTCATCAGCCCTATGAGCCGGCTGATCATAACATGCCTACTCCCGAAAGTCCTCCAGAGGCTAATCCTAAGCCGGCCAGTCCTTCAATAGCCGCTGAAGATACAGCTCTTCCAGAAGTTTATGTCACTAGGAACGGATATCAATCACCTGATCCTCATGTGTTAACAAAAAACACCAGCAAGACTGAAGAATCCTCACCAGAAAAGCTTGACATTGAATTCCCCGTGTTAGAAAAATTGACTGCAGATGAATTACATGTTGGTTATCTAAACCGCCTCTCGGCAAGCCCTAACATGGAGTCCAAGCTTGTTGGACTGATGAAGAAAAAATATGAGGTACTCCTCTTGCTTTTCCTTATAACCTTACTTATCCCCCAAGATCCGATTTAGTATTGTAGATAGTAGACCGGGTCTTCCAACTTTCACTATCCTTGCAAGTAGCTTGGCATGTAGCCCCCAAGTGACGGGTTAATATAGATATTAAACTGGTACTTACTTGAAAATTAGATCCAATTGTAGCCCCCAAGGCCAGGTCATTATGATAATGATGAGTCGTAGCTTCATTACGTAAAAACACCAAATATAGCCCCCAAGGCCGACTTAACTTCTACAAGATGAGCCAGAACTTCCTTACTTAGAAGCATCGAGTGTAGCCCCCGAGTGTCGGCTTAACTTCTTCAAAATGAGCCGGAACTTCCTTACTTAGAAGCGCCGAGTATAGCCCCCAAGTGCCAGCTTAACTTCATGAAGATGAGCCGGAACTTTCAATTATTGTAGACTTAGAGATAAAAACATAGGAATTAGCCCCCAAGTGTCAAGTATATTGCTTGCAATCTGCTTGAGACTTGCAACATGATAGCTTCATCGCCTGTGACTATTAATATCTCATCTTGGCGACTTAAACCTCATGAATCTTTTTTGCACTATGCAGGAAGCTTTGGATACGGCCGAGTCTGATCTGACCGGCCTAAAGGAAAATATTGCCTCACAATAAGCCGCACGGGCTGTGGCGGAAGAAAAATGGCGGGTTGCTATCGAAGAGCTTGAGAAGGTTCAATCTGACTTTGCTGCCTTCAAAAAGACTACTAAATCTGAGCATGCTACCCTGACTAAGCGCGCAGACGATGCTGATGAACGACTCAAGCTTGTGTTTGAGGAACTAAAAAACCCTAAGCGTCATATATCCAAAAGGACTACTGCCATCTGTGGTAAGTAGTTAAGACTTAGAAAAATCTCTTCCCTTGTTGAAATATCGTTTTGGGCAGCTTATAACGTCTAACTTTCGTTGTAGGCTAGAGAAGCCGCCAACTGTCTTCTGACAGCTTGTGGAAACTGAAGGCAATATATACCTTGACAGAACAGGTATACCACAGATCAATACTAGTCTTTTTTGCGCACTTTGTCCTCACTCATGCGCACCCGGGACCAACTTCCCGGTCGGTCACCCATCCTAGAACTACTCCAAGCCAAGCACGCTTAACCTGGGAGTTCTGTTCGAATAGGCTACCGGAAAAGAAGGAATTCCTTATTGATATGAGTAGTCTATCATCCCTAATAAGCCAGGCTATCACATACACCACCACTCAGAGGAACCGACATCCTCGTCGGGCCACAGGAACGTTCCCTCTTGGCACAAACGTCTGTGCTTCCAGTCTGATACATGTGTCATTCCGTGTGCCATGACGGGTCACAAACTTCATGAACAACATGACCGCGCACCTGTTGGCAAACATCCGTGTAACCGCGAGGGTCGGCTCTGATACCAACTTGTAACGCCCCGGACACACCCGCCGGTAGTCGTTACTCCTGTCGGGATCTAGACTGGCCTCACAGATCAATACTAGTCTTTTCTGCGCACTTTGTCCTCACTCATGCACACCCGGGACCAACTTCCCGGTCGGTCACCCATCCTAGAACTACTCCAAGCCAAGCATGCTTAACCTAGGAGTTCTGTTCGAATAGGCTCCCGCAAAAGAAGGAATTCCTTATTGATATGAGTAGTCTATCATCCCTAATAAGCCAGGCTATCACACCTCTACACCATTAAATCAATGTTGACCAAGAAAGGCGTCCCCAAATTCATGAAGGGGGTAATAGAAGTCCTGTCCACCTGCCCACGCAAATGAAGGAGCTCAAGCGATCAGCCACTAGGATGGGAGCGATGGCCATGCTATGTTGGTCTCTGGCCTTTGCCCCTGAGCTGACCACGGAAGAACTAATGGATGGCTTCATGTCCAAGAAATATGACGGCTCAGAATTTACTGAAGTTGATTATGCCAAACGTATGAAGGCCTCTCGAGTGCTCGCATCGACGCTTGTCAATGAGATTGACCTGTCCTCATATCAGGCGGCTTATGGCAAAGATAGCGAATGAATGCGTTGTCCAACCTTTGAAGCCATGGACTTAATTCCTGCATGTCGTAAGCCACTCTTTGCTCCTGAAATTGACCCATTTCCCCTCTTTGATGAGGCTCAGTTAGAAGCTTTAACAAACTACAACTGGGATGTGGACAACCTTCAGATCGAGGAGGTCGAAGACCCGGCGTTGGATGACCCGCCAGCAAGCTGAACATGTTGCCTTGATTGATGGTAATCCGGCTAGCTGACCCACCAAGGCTGGAAGTGTACCAAAACTTTAAGTCCGTTGTATTTTTGACTCCCTGAAGAGCTTTGTAACAGGTGTAGAAAATACTTGATTGCCTCAGTCGTGCCATCGCGCACGCATGGAATTTGAACAACTTTATTCCCTTTTATCTACCTTGTATTCTGCTCGTGACATCTTTTGTCACACTTAATGGAAGCTCATCTTGGGAGACAAGACCTGCAAAAAGAAAAGAAAACAAAATTTGTTATGAGGGCGGCTGGGAAATCACACCCCAGAGATGTTAAATCCTTTATGACCTTTCTTTTTTTCGAAAACTCATATGCCGGCTCTCTTGGCATGAACTCGTTGTTTGAACTCTTAATAGTATAGGGTCTCTAGTGAGAGTGACTGTCAACTCCTTTGAGCGGCTCAGGGTCTCTAGTTGAGATTAACTGGTAAGAGTACAATGAACCATAGAGAGGCGTAGCAAGGCATGAGTACCCCCAGGGCCCATAAGCTACTTCTCACGTGACAAAAATTCATCGTTTGAACCTTAAACAGTGCAAGGTCTTTAAAAAAGTAATTGTTTAAAACTATGAACGTGCCACATAGCGAAGAGTCTGCAGCAGATGGGTGAGTTTATCATCGCTTTCCGTAAGCCGGCCCTCACATGACAAGAGCTGTCGGTTAAACCTTGACTAGTATAGGGTCTCTAGTGAGTGTGACTGTCAAATACTTTGAACAGCTCAAGGTCTCTAGTCGAGATTAACTGGTAAGAGTTTGGTGGGTCACCTAGCGGAGCAGCAGCAGCATATAGACAGGTTTAACTCGAACTTGCAGCGGCTAAAGAGCCGATCAAGAGGGGGTGTAAGCTAAACCCAGTGGGTTGGAAGCCCCCAAATGACCTTATTGACCGAGTCAACTTTTGGGTATACAACCCGGCCTTACGGTGGGTGAAGAGCCGATCAAGAGCGTGTGTAAGTTAAACCCGGTGGGTTGGAAGACCCCAAATGACCTTGTTGATGGAGTCAACTTTTGCGTATACAAACCGCCCTTACGGTGGATGAAGAGCCGATCAAGAGGGTGTGTAAGCTAAACCCGGTGGGTTGGAAGCCCCCACATGACCTTGTTGACGGAGTAAACTTTTGCACCATTTTGTACGCCTCCATCTTGTAAGCCGCCATCTTTTAAGCCACCAATTTGTAAGACGACGTACGATGTCGTGTGTTGGCTGAAGAGCCGATCAAGAGGGTGTGTAAGCTAAACCCGACGGGTTGGAAGCCCCCAAATGACCTTTGTTGAAGTATCCATCTTTGCACAACCTTGTAAAAATAAACGCCAGAGACCCTGTCTTGTAGGGATGCCAACTTTATTAGATAATAAAATGGTATATATAATGATGGATGTATGTACATTGATGGGAGTCGATGACTCTGTATAGTAAGGCCGCAGATGAGAAATATTCCATTGCTTGTGGGTCTCATGTCCAAAGGGACGTCAATGAGGTAATACCCGTTGTTGAGATTTCTGCTAACCACAAAAGGTCCTTCCCAGGGGGAGATAACTTGTGCATATATTTCTGATCTTAGATCAAACGTAACACCAAGTTGCCTTCTTGAAACGTCTGGGTCTTAAATCTGCGGCTATGATAGCAGCGTAACTCTTGTTGATAAATCGTCGATCATGCTGCTCCAAGATCATGCTCTTCATCCAAAGCATCTAACGCGTCCTAGTGCCCCGTCTCGTTATCCATTTCAACGTAAGCCGCCACCCTAGGCAAGTCATGACGAATATCACTCGGTAAAACGGCTTCCGCGCTGTAAACCATGAAGAAAGGCGTATAGCCTATTGACCTGTTGGGGGTAGTTTTGATGCTCCAAAGAACTGATGGTAACTCCTCGACCCAACAACCCGGCGTTCGCTGCAAGGGAACCATAAGCCGAGGCTTGATGCCTCTCAAGATTTCCTTGTTAGCACACTCTTCCTGACCATTGGACTGTGGATGGGCGACAACAGAGACGTCAAGCCGGATGTGCTCACTCTCACAGAAGGCCTTCATATCCCCTTTAGAAAATTTTGTTGCATTGTTTGTGATGATACTATGAGGGTACCCAAAGCGATAGATCAACTTTTTGACAAATTGAACCGCCGTGGCTGCATCACACTTGCTAACCGGCTCGGCCTCAACCCACCTGGTAAACTTATCCACCGCCACCAAAAGGTGGGTCTTCTTGTCTATAGATCTCTTGAAAGGTCTGACCATATCAAGCCCCCACACTGCAAACGGTCAGGTGATTGGAATCATTCGTAATTCCTGAGACGGCACGTGAGCACGTCGCCCAAACTTCTGACATCCATCACGCTTGGTGACCAAGTCCTCTATGTCCTTGTGAGCTGTAAACCAGAAGAAACCGTGCCAGAACGCTTTGGCCACCAAGGATTTTGAGCTGGTGTGACGACCGCAGTCGCTGACATGTATTTTGTTTAAGATTTCCCTGCCCACTTCAGGAGAAACACAACACTGAAAAACGTCGGTGACATTGCACTTATGTAACTCGCCATTGACGATAGTCATGGACTTAGACCGCCGAACGATTTGTCATGCCAAAGTTTTGTCCTCAAGCAACTCGCCACGAGTGAGATACGCCAGATAAGGCAACGTCCAATAAGGAATAACATGTAGAGCCGCCACCAGCTTCCCCTTCGGGTCAGGTATAGCCAGATCTTCCTTAGAAGGCAACTTGACAGGCGGGTGATATAACACGTCCAAGAAGACATTAGGCGGCATCGTATTACGCTGAGAGCCTAACCTTGACAACGCGTCAGCCGCCTTGTTCCTATGATGGTCAATATGATCCACCTGATAACCCTTGAAGTGGCCAGCCATTATGTCCACCGCCTGAGGGTAAGCCATCATCCGTGGGTCTTTGCAATCCCACGTGCCTGAAACTTGCTGAGCTACTAGGTCTGAATGGCCGAGACATCTAACCCGGCTCAGGATCATTTCCTTACAACACGGAGGCCATGAAGCACGACTTCATATTCAGATGTATTGTTAATACAAGGAAACATTAACGTTAGCACATAACGAAATTTGTCCCCTCTAGGGAAGTTAAGACAACTCCAGCCCCTGACCCTTCCAATTGTCTAGATCCATCGAAGTGAATTGTCCAATACATGTTGTCCGACTTCTCCTTGGGCGACTGATACTCTGTCCAGTCATTTATAAAGTCTACTAAGGACTGAGACTTGACAGCCATGCGAGGCACATACTTCAGATTAAGAGGCCCAAGCTCTAGTGCCCACTTAGAAATCCTACTAGTGGCTTCCCTGTTTGGAATTATATCTCCCAACGGGACAGAACTGACCATGGTGATCTGGTGTTCAAGGAAGTAATGATTCAACTTGCCGTTTGCCATGAACACCCCATATATCAGCTTTTGCCAATGTGGGTACCTTTTCTTGGATTCTATCGAGACGTCACTGACATAGTAAATCGGCCTCTAGACTGAGTACTCTTTCTGTTCCGCCTTACGCTCCACAACGACCACGGCGCTGACCCGCCTGTTGTTAGACGCCATGTGTCGGTGATATATCCCGTGGTATGACCCGGCCTGGCGACTCACAGGAGACCCGGTCAAGACATGGTGTTTTATTGATGACCCGGTAGGCATGTCGCAGGACGACCAGGCCCAATACGCGGCGTGTCACTACTAGAAAAAGGGCTATTAGTGGAGCACCTATTTTTGCCATTAATGGTGCACTATAGGTGCGCCACTATTACCACGCCACTAGTAACAAATACTAATGGCGCACCTCTGGTGCGCCATTAGTATTGCAGGTAACAGTGGCGCACCTTGTAGTGCGCCATTACTATTGCTACAGGTGCGCCACTGGTAACTTTCTTTTTGATTTTTTTTGAATTTTTTTGAATTTTGAAGGCGGGAAAATAGTAGTGGCGCACCGTCTAACCCCCACCGTGTGCCATTGCTATTTTTGAATTTTGAATTTGGATCTGGATCTAGATCTGGCTCATTTTTTGCTTGTTTTTTGCTCGTTTTTTGCTTGAAGTTTTTTCAAATTTCATTCTCGACCTGGATCTGGTACGTTCTTTGTGCCGGGGGAGCTCCACATGTGGCCGGAAGTAGAGGAGGAGGGAGGAGAGACCATGAGGAGGAGAGGAGGGAGGAAAGACCATGAGGATCAGGAGAGGAGGGAGGAGGAGGTCGCAGGAGAGGAGGAGGAGGACCGTGAGCATGAGAGGAAGGAGGAGCACCGTGAGGAGGAGAGGAGGGAGGAGGAGGTCGCCGGATAAGGAGCACCGTGAGGAGGAGGTCACCAGAGGAGGAGCACCGTGAGGAGGAGGAGGTCGCCGGAGAGTTGGAGATGGAGTGGAGGAGAGGAGGAGAGGAGGAGATGGAGTGGAGGAGAGGAGGAGATGAATGAAGGGGTAAGTGGCTGGTCGGCCCTTTTAAACTTCTGTATCAACTTAGCAGTGGCGCACCATGCACTGGTGCGCCATTGCTATTTTTTTGAATTGTGAAGGCAGGAAAATAGTAGTGGCGCACTATTCACTGATGCGCCATTGCTAATTTTTTTAATTTTTTTAATTGTGAAGGCGGGAAAATAGCAGTGGCGCACCATGCACTAGTGCGCCATTGCTAATTTATTTATTTTTTGCATTTTTTCGATTTTTTCCTCCAGATCTTAAAAGCATCATAACTATTTTTCTGTTAGGTTTTTGAGGATTCTAGAAAATCGATAACGGGCATAGCCCGTTGAATTCGGATGTAACTTTTCGAGTAGATGATTTTTCATATAAAAAACTTTTTCATCGGAGGTCGTATGCAAAATTTTACCGAAACACGGCGGCCTTTTGCAAAAAAAATCAAAATTCATGTTTGCTAATTTTCCTAACAACTAGAAGACGTAACACATGGGCATCTATTTTTTTGAATCTTTTATCATTTTATTTTATTTTTTAAAAAACCTAAAAGGCGATCCACTAGGGGGGGTGTTTGTGTGTGTTTGTGTGTGTGAGACGTTAGTAATGGCGTACCCTCCCTAGTGCGCCATTGCTAACCCTACCAATGGCGCACCAGGGAGGGTGCGCCATTACTAACCTCACACACACACGCAGGCACACCCCCACCAGACATAGCAATGGAGCACCACACCTAGGTGCGCAAGTACTATGTAGCATAGCAGTGGCACACCTAGCTGTGGTGCGCCATTGCTATGTCTGGTGGGGGGGATGGACCAAAAAAATAGCAATGGCGCACTGCTCATGTGGTGCACCATTAGTAAAAAAATAGCAAAGGCGCACCTGATTTTGGTGCACCACTGCTATATAGCTGTGGCGCACCACCATCATGGTGCGCCACTAGTAGAGATATTGGGGATAAGCCTTTTTCTAGTAGTGTGTAAGCCGACGCCAGACGGATCGCAAGAGAAGGCCCAACAGTCTTGACCAAGAAAAGGGTATCTACAACAGTCTTGCCGGATGTAAGCAATTTGAGGAAATTGTAGGCAAGCACGGAGGATACCGGAAGAATCATGGTGTTGGCTATTTCAACGCTAATGGAGTTGAGTGGGAAGAAGGTCAATATACCAAGCCCAAGTTTGTTCCTCAAAAGAAGTATGAAAATACTCTTCCCAAGGGGACAAACACTCAAGATGACCTTCCACCACAAGACCACAAGCTCAAGGGCAAGAACAAGCTTCAAGAGGACATTGACTCATATGAAGATGAACCCCTAGCTTTGGTGGAGTGGGTTCCCAAGGCTACTTCAAGCTCAACTACTACAAAGGACACTTCAACACCAAGGATCCCCATCAACTTGATGTGGGTTCCCAAGAAGAAGAACTAGTAAGTTCTTGAGGGGTGACTCTGCCAATGAATTCACTCACATTCATTATTGGCAAGGACTTTTTGCACTCAACATCAACTCAATGCAATAGTTCAAGGAGTCACACATTCCCTCAAAGGTAAGCAAGGGACAAGGTAATCAACAAATCAATGGACATCATAACACATGCTTTGCACTCCATGTCCATAGATATCCTTGTATTTGTCTCTTGTATGTTGGGACTAACCCATGTAGGTGAGTAGAGCAAGGAAACAACAAGGATGCTCCCAACTCTTGGTGATCTTCGTCAACATTGAGCATCCACAACTACCTCACCAACATGAAGTCTTCATCGACAAAACCCAAGGTTAGTTTATCCCTCTTATGGGGGGTGTCACATTAAGGGCGAGCTTTACTCAAATTATTGAGGCAAAGTATCTCTTAGTATGTGAAAACATTAAATGCTTTATGTAAAAGTGGTAACCCCACTTGTGCTTAAACGATGAGTATGACCTATGATCAAGTACTCTTACTTGGCTCCTAAGTCAAATACTCATATATAGATGACTTCGTCATCGCCCAAGTGCTTGTTAGATGCTAGTGTGTTTGTGCATGTTTGTCATGATTTCCTTTGACATCTTATTGTGTGAGCATGCTCGTCTGCATTTATTCTTCTCATTCGAGGACATCCAATTGTTGCTATTTGGCTTTTGATTTATCTTTTGCCAATTGGATGGACAAGAATTCCTAGGACCACTCTTTAGCTATCTATGTTGTCTCACCTCATATTCCATTCATGCTACATCACAAAATTTGAAAAGGTGCTTTTCGATCCCTCTGTGTGTGGAGCACTCGGAGTTCCGTATCGACAAGGACTGACCATTAAAACCTCCTAAGTGCAACTCGATGGAACCAATCCCAAAAAATTCGTCTCACCGAATGCCTAGGGTTGATCTGGTTTTTCAATCTCGGTAACACCGATTTCATACCCTTGGTTACACCAAGTTTCCCTGTCAGTTGACAGTTGTGAAACTCGGTGACACCGAAAACATAAAACCGGTATCACCGACAGTAAAGGGTATATATGCTGTGGACCCGGACGCTTTGAAATTTCTATCTTCAATGTCACGCCTTAGAATCCTAAGTTGCCGCCCTAAGACCCCTGGTCATCGCCCTTGACTTCCCTAGCTCCTCTGCCGCTGGGAATTGCCGCCGTCGATGTAATCTACACCAACGTTGCCGCCATAGAGGATCCGCACCAAGCTAGGGTACGGATTTGATCTCTAGTGCACTCCCATTTTGATTCTTGCACATTGGACCTAGTTTTCTCTATAAGCCACCCATTGCTCATATATTCATCCAATCAAATCTGCAAAATCTCGAGTTAGATGAATTTTTCTAGGGTTTTGTTGTTCGCCCGATACATCTCAGAGGAACCGAAATGGAAATATCGGTCTCACCGATATACTTTTCTGTGTTGCTGAGAACTGACTTGGTGGAACCGAGTGGCTCTTTTCGGTCCTACCGAAAAGGCTGTCAAGTTCCTGTTAAGGAGTTGGTATGTCTCGGCCCCACCGAAAAATTCATTTTGGCTGTACCGATATGTATGCGATAGATTGCAAAACTTTTGAAAAACTCACTACTCAAATTTCAAAAATAGCCTCATTTTGTGATGACTCATCTCCTTCTGCTCATCTACACTCTATTCACAGGGTCAACATGTTAGGTTCAGAAGACAGTCAGAACAGGTCAGAGCAGAGAGCAGACATGAGTTCAGGGACAAGCCTAGAGCCCAGTTCATTATCAGATCCAGGCACCCCCAGTTCTCATGGGTTGAACAAGGCTGCCACCAGAATCAGGAAGAGGTTGAACTCAGATGAAGAGGATTCATACTTTGTGCCTTAGGAGATTCTTGCTAAGAAGCAAGAGAAGGCTACCAAGAAGGCTGCAACTGAAGCTACTTCCTCTAGAAGAGTTGTCAGCAAAGTATATGCACCAGCTTCAACCTTCAAGGCTCATGAGACTGTCAGAGCAACAATGTCTGTTGAGATCCCCAAGAGAGCAATGCCTAAGAAGGCAGGAGAGAAAAAGGCTAGGAAGAGGATCATCCATGTGACTGGCAGGCCTACCTCCATGTTTGAGGATCCAGAAGAAGTTGCTCCTGCTGAGGAAGAGGAGGTTGAGCTAGCTAAAAAGGCTCCTCCCAAGAAGAAGGCAAAGAAGTTGATGTATGATGCTATGCCTAAGACCAACACATCCAAGAAGGCTGCTGAGAAACCCAAGAGGACAACCAGGCTGATTCCAGCTTCTGAGAAGAACAAAGGAACTGCTTCCAGAGTTGATGATGTGGATGACTTGACAACACTGATGAAGCTTAGACCACACCTCCCAGTTCATAATGCCAGCTACCCACTAGCTAAGGACATGAAGAAGAGAAAGGATTCTGGATTGAGGGCATGGAGAGCAATAGACCCTTATGCTCAAAGAAAGAAAACAACTCTGGACTACAGGTTCTATACCAAGGAGCAGCAAGACTTCTATGAGACTATGCTCTTTGACAAGAGTCCAACTATCAGTGATATGCGCTATGTTGATTGGAAGTTCATCAAGGATAATGAGACTATTTTCCAAGTGTCCAGGACAACTTCCATTGCATAGGTCTTGATGAGTTCGTTGGCAGAGAATTCACAGCATGGAATGACGAGATGATCAGGCAGTTCTACTCCACTGCACACTTCTACGGAGAAGGGAGAACTGTGTGGATGACTGAAGGTGCGAGATATGAATCAACTGTTGAGGAATGGGAAGATATCTTAGGAGTTCCTGAAGCACACGATGGTGACGTGGATATCTACTTAGATTCCAAGGCTAGTCACAATGCTATGGCTAAAATGTATAAGGAGATCCCTGCTGCAAATGTGAAGTCTCACAGGCTAGGATCCATCTATTTCCCCCAGGATGGCCTCCGCACTATCAACACCATTCTGAGGCATACCTTGATTCCCAAGTTAGGAGATGACAAGATGATCCGAGGCCACTCCATCAACATGTTGATCCACCTTGACGGTCACACTAGGATCAGAGTCATGGACTTGATTGTAGAGAGGGTTGGGTTGCTGCTGACTAGAAGCGCTCATGCTGTTTTGCACCCTACATCCAGATGCTCATAAACTCAAAACTAGAGAAGCACATATTTGCCCTATATCACCCACATTTGCCCCTACAGCCAGATCTAGAGGACAACGTCGTGGTGATGGATATTGATCATCCCACTTTTGTGGCAGCTCAGGAAGCAGCAAAGGCGGTTAGAGCCGCTAGTGCTCAGGTCCCTAGATCCAGGAACGAGCAAATGGATCTGCTGATATAATCTGTTCAGGGCATGTAAAAGGACATTAAGGGGATTCTGGACAACCAGAACAGTCTTGTTAGAATCTTTGAGACCAGAATCAAGACCCTTACTGATAAGGTGGACGGGCTGACGAGGATAGTCACAGAACTTCAGCATGAAGTTGACTCCGTCAACATCCCTCGAGTCTCTTCTACTTCAAATGAGGATGATGATGATGATGAGGATGAATCACCTCTAGGGCCAGGCAGTCAGTTCACTACTCAGGCCAGATCAGCCATAGTGCCAGCTCCAACAGCTCCATCAGCTCCATCAACTTCAGCTCCATCAGTGACCACTCTAGCTCCATCCACGACATTTGCAGAGATCTTCACCGACGCTGTCATCTCGACTCCTTCATCAACAACCAAAGGATATATGCCCAAGAACGCTTAGATATATGCCTTTGAACTTTTTGGTAACTTGTTGCCAAAGGGGGAGAAGTGTATATAAATCTTTAGGCTTCGAGCGAGAGAGCGATTTGGTTTTTATTTGATTTTCAAAAAACATTTGGTTCTTTTGGTTTGATGTGAGATACATTTGTGTTATGCTACTATGTTATGGGTGATGCTACTATTTCCTATCATCTTAATGCTCATGAGATGATCATTCACCTTTATTTGATTGTGTTGTGCGTTGTTATTCATTCTAAATTATTCTCGCACACCACCAAGTTGTATGTGACATGGAAGAAGTGCCCCATATGCCTAATCGATTGTGCATTTGCATTCAAACACAAATTCAAAATAATGCACAAACTTAGGGGAAGCTCTTGCTTATCACATACCTCTCAAAGCAACGATTATATTCATTGATTTTATCATATGTCGAAGCTTTGATCTATATGTTGTCATCAATTACCAAAAAGGGGGAGATTGAAAGCACATTTGCTCCCTTGGTGGTTTTGGTAATTAATAACAACATATAAGTCATTGAACTAATGTTTCCACCAAGTATATTTTAGGAAATGTTGAATGATAGGATTGGCAAAACGAGATTGTGGAAAAACCCCAAGATGCAAGAAATAGGTTGGCCAAGCTTCAAGCAAGAGGACTCTACATTTTATATTTGTGAGAAATCACTTTGAGTCATAGGAAATCCAATACTATTAAAAGGGGGGTAAGGTTTTGTTGGTGAACAATATGCTCAAACGTGCACAAGTGATAGTCGCCAAAAACATCCACAAAACTCTCCCACCAAAGTCTGTTCTATACCCAACACACAAAATTGGTGCAACCAACTTTCCCACTTCGGTGCCACCTATTCCAGAACCTAGATAGACTCAAGCCAAACCCTAGCCACTTAGGTGCAACCGATTCCATACCGGTGTCGCCAAGTTTAGGTTGCCAACTTTCTGTTACGCAAATTCACATTTTCGGTCCCACCGAGAATGTTGGATCGGCGTCACCGAGATTGGAAATCTGACCGTTGGTCACCTTATCGGTGCAACCGAGTTTCGTATATCGGTCTCATCGAGATTCAAAAGTTGCCACCTTTTGGTCACTTCGGTACCACCGAGATTAACACATCGGTGTCACCGAGTTGGTCATTTTGTGTGTAATGGTTGGATTTTTGGATATGCCCAGATATACCCCTTCACCATGACCTACTCGAGAGAGAAGCACTCTGAACAATTCCATACCTATCCTATCAGATTTTCTGAGAGAGAACCACCTACCCTTGTGTTGAGGTCAAGATCTTCCACTCCAATCATATGGATCTTGATTTCTAGCCTCCCCAAGTTGCTTCCACCAATCCCATCTCTTCTACCAAGCCAAACCTGTGTGAGAGAGATTGTGTGCAAAGGAGTCTATCATCTTGAAGCACAAGAGCAAGGAGTTCATCGTCATTACCGAGCCTATTACCTTTTGGAGGGTGGTGCCTCCTAGATTGGTTAGGAGTCGCTTGGGAGCCTCCTACTTAGTGTTGTGGAGTGAACTAAGAAGTTTGTAAGGGCAAGGAGATCGCCTACTCCATGAAGATCTATCCATAGTGAGGCTAGTCCTTCGTGGACGGAAGCCGTATGGAATAGTCAAGGTTGCTACTTCGTGGACACTTTTGGGTGGAGCCCTTCGTGAACTCTCGCAACTGTTACCCTCCGTGGGTTGAAGACTCCATAAACGTGGATGTACGATAGCACCACCTATCGGAACCACGGGAAAAATCATCGTGTCTACAATTGCATTTGATCTTCCTACCCTATCCCTTCTATACATGCTTGTTGTTACTTTCCGCTGCTATATACTCTTAGACTTGCATGTGTAGGGTGTACTTGACTTGCCATGAAATGCTAAAAACTATCAACCATAAAACTTGGTATAGGCAAAACTTTTATTTTGTCAAGTAGTCTAATCACCCCCCCTCTAGACCTACTTCTGATCCTACAATTACAACGATGCAGCCGTCTCTCACGACCACACCAGATTACAATGTTGTAGCTGTCTCTCGTGACTGCACCGGCTTACCAACGCCACGGCAACTCGCCGTCCATGCCAGTTTCCAGTGCCACGGGCGGCTCACCGTTTGTGCCGGCCTACAACACCACGAACTTCTCTTGCGACCACGCCGGCTTACAACGCCGTGGCCGTCTCTCGCCATCCGCGCCGGCTTACAACGCCGTGGCCGTCTCTTGCCATCCGCACCGGCTTACAATGATGTGGCCGTCTCTCGCCATCCGTGCCGGCTTACAACACCGTGGCATTTTTCATAACAGCACCGGCTTACAATGCCGCAGCTGGTTTCTACGTCTACATGAACACGCCAGTGGCTGCATACACTAGTACAAGCCGCCCAACAGACGGTTCTGAAGTGTTGTCATGCGATCCAATCTACATTGGCATACTGCTGTCGGGCTTGTCTGTACAAGCCGCCTAACGGGCGCGTGCAAGACGCCGCCCACAGTCTGAGTCTACATCAACATATCAGTGGAGTGTTTGTCTATACGAGCCGCCCAAACGGACAAACGCGCAAGTTGCCGCCACTGCAGTTTGGTTAACTTCAGCAACCAGCCGGAACGAACCATCGACCGGATCATTGAAACAATTCATACGAGATCGCCTATAACCCGCCACGGCCAACCTCAATTTTCAGTGGAGATTCTCAAGCCGCCTTTTCAAGTCAACTTAAGACTTAGGGGCTACAGACATGGCGAGACACATTTGGTCATTTTTTAAAGAGAACCCCGGGTCTTTGCAAGAGAAAACCCAATCCTGGGGGCTATTACATTATTGGCGGAAGATTAAAAGTTGCCCAAGAGGACGAACTGCCGTGATGCACCATTGAAACATGGGTGCCCGGATTTATTGGATCATCATAAAGTCACTTGGAGCTTCTGCCGTTTCTTCATACAAGATGGCGGCTTACAAGATGGCGACTTACAAGATGGTGCAAAAGCTGATATCATAGACAAGGTCACTAGGGGGCTTCCAACCCACTAGGTTTAGCTTATCAGACCCTATTGATCGGTGCTTCAGCCAAAATAGTTGACTCTGTCAACATGGTCGTCTAGGGCTTCTAACCCGTCGGGTTTAGCTTATCAGACCCTATCATTCGGCTCTTAAGCCAAACAGTTGACTTTGTCAGCATGGTCGTCTAGGGGCTTCTAACCCGTCGAGTTTAACTTATCAGACCCTATCGATCGGCTCTTAAGCCAAACAGTTGACTCCGTTAACAAAGGTCATTTGGGGGCTTCCAACCCACCGGGTTTAGCTTACATACCCTCTTGATCGGCTCTTAAGCCACTCGGGTTAAACCTGCCTGTAAGCTGATGTTGCTCCGCTAGGTGACCCGCTGAGCTCTTACCAGTTAATCTCGCCTGGAGACCCTGAGCCGGTTCAAAGAAATTGACGACCAATATCGATAGAGACCCTGTACTTGTTAAGGTTAAACCAGCGACTCTTTTCACATGAGGGCCGGCTTACGGAAAGCGAGGATAAACTCTCTCATCTACTGCCAACTTTCTGCTATGTGGCCTGTTTCGTACTCTTAGATAGTTAATCTTTTAAAGACCCTACACTGTTTAAGATTAAAACGACGGATTTATGTCATGTGAGAGACAGTTTATGGGCTACCAGGGTACTCATGCCCTGCTACATCTCTTTCTAGGACATTACACTCCTATCAGTTAATCTCACGTAGAGACCCTGAGCTGTTCAAAGAAATTGACGACCAATCTCGACAGAGACCCTGTACTGTTAAAGAGTTCTAGTAGCGAGTCCACCCAGAAGAACCGGCATATGAGTTTTCGAAAAATCAAGACTATCATGCATCACATATTGCATCATACATTACATCATACATTACATCATACATTATATCATACATTACATCATACATTACATCATGCATTGCATCATACATACATATCATGCCGATTTTCCAAACCGGGTCAGTGCAAGATTATGAAAGAAGAAGCAAGGCAATGCAGAATATATTTTGTCTTGTTTATTTTTGCAGGTCTTATCTCTTAAGATGACCCGCCGTTAAGTATGATGAAAAACTTCTGCAAGAGCAAATGGATCTTTAATAGCCAACCTGGCTAGATCCTCCTCATGGTTTGTCATAACCAGTACTAAATGATTAGGGTTTTCAAGCTAGCTCGGAGAATTCATTATTTTTCAAGAGCTGCCCTATCAGATATAATGTCGTGTCATCTAATTGATCAGTTCTCGGATGTCCTCAATTGTGCTTTGTAGTAATCTACAACATTCATGAATTTCTCCAACATATATTTGTCAGGTTGGACCGCAACCGTGAGCAGGGATTTCATGCCAAAGACAAAGGAATTATTTCAGGATATTCATTCTGGGTTATATTACAACCATGGTCAAGGATTCATTCAACAAATTGTGGTGAGTCATATTATTCTTACACAGTCCCGAGTAGCCACAGGCAGACACCCCGGCACTTGGGGACTACACTATTCAAGTATAGTTTATATCAATTATGCAAGTCCCATGTCGCTGCAAGCATGTACGACGGCAGTTGGGGGTTAATGCAAGCCGGTTTTCAAATCATTACATTGTCAGCAAGACCATATTATCTCAAAGAGATGAGTCGGCCTTTATATATGTTTCTAAGTCCCAGCCCAGTAATTCTTACTGACCCGGCACTTGGGGGCTACACAGCTCAGGTCAAAAAAAAATCAAAGTCCCAAGTCACTGCAGGCATGCGACCCGACACTTGGGGGCTAGAGTATTCAACTGTTTAAGCAGATTAGGAGGTTCAAATTGAAGACCCGTCCCATCACATACTGATGAACTGGCCCTTGGGGGCTACACCTGCTGAAGTTTCATAAGGTATAAGAGAACTATAAGTCCCAGGTTGCTGCAGGCAGGACAACCCGACACTTGGGGGCTACACAGTCCAATATATTATTGCAAAGCACCAAGCCATCATGGATAATCTTGGAGCTTGGGGGCTACAGGTAATATGGACATATCAAAAACTTTGAGGAGAATTTTCAAGATGTTAATTATGGTGTTCAGTTGTTAAACCCGGCGTCACCAACATTCTTGACCCGGCGTTATCAAAAGATCATAACCCGTAAGAATTTATATAAGCGGCCCTGCTTCACAACAATGGAAGTCCGGATCTATGTCATGAGGATTTCTTATTTTCAAGATTTTCCATCAAGCCAAAGTATTGGAAGCGACTCAGTGGCATATGGGTGCTTTATTCCCAATGATTTTCAACGGACACTGATAAGCAAGACGATTGAGAAGACGACTCTTTCATATGAAGAAGCAACCCAGATTTCTGAGGAGCCACTTCATAAGCCGGCCAAAGGAGCAAGACGGACACTTAACATATTTACTATTCCTATTTCAAGAGGTTACCATGAATAAGTTCAAGCTAACCTGGGGGCTAATGTCGGGGATATACCCCGTGGTATGACCCGGCCTGGCGACTCACATGAGACCCGGTCAAGACATGGCATTTTATTGATGACCCGGCAGGCGTGTCGTAGGATGACCAGGCCCAAGACCCGGCATGTAAGCCAGCGCCAGGAGGATCACAAGACAAGGCACAAAGGAGAGAGGATTCCCTTACAAGAGAAACAGGACCCGGAGTAGGATTCGTGAAAGACTAGTCCTAGTCCTACCGAGAGTAGGACTCTATTTGTAAACCTACCCTCTCCACTTATATAAGGAGGGGTAGAGCACCCTTAGAGAGACAAGTTCACAAGTTCAAAAGTTCTCAAGTTTAGACAGACACAAGAGATTAGAGATAGACGATTAGAGGCTCTCATGATTAGAGGTAGCAAAACAGCACCGTTGTAATCAAGAGGTCTTCTTCATCATCAATACCAGACAAGCATGACATAGTCTTTTACCTCCATCGGAGGGGCCGAACCTGGGTAAACTCGCGTCTCTCGATTCCAACCAACCCCTTCAAGGCGCCACATAGTTGCGCTTTTGCCCCGAACCTAAAGTCCGTTCACCCGGACATCTGCTGTGACAAATCCATGACACCATGTATAGGAACAAAGGTTCTTTCTTAGCCGGAGCGGCCAAGATTGGTGGCTCAACCAACTGTTTTTTGAGCATCTCAAGCGCCTCGTCTGCAGCCTTACTCCAGAAAAATTTATCCATCTTTTTCATAATCTGGTAAAGAGGAATAGCTTTCTCGCCTAGGCGGCTGATGAAGTAGCTTAAAGTGGCAATACAACCCGCCAAGCGCTGGACATCATTAACGCTTGCCGTCTTAGACAATGACATGATTGACTTTATTTTATCCGGGATAGCTTCGATACCTCGCTCTGAAACCAAGAAACCCAAAAGCATGCCTGTAGGAACCCCAAAGATGCACTTAGCTGGGTTAAGCATCATTTTGTAAACCCGTAAATTGTCAAACATTTCCTTCAGATCGTAAGGCAGAGTCTCCTTCTTCCTTGACTTAACCGCGATATCATCCACATATGCATGAACATTGCGCCCAATCTGGCCGTGAAGGCAATTCTGCACACAATGCTGATAAGTCACCTGCACGCTCTTAAGCTCGAAAGGCATATACACATAGCAGAAAGCTCCAAAAGGCGTTGTAAACGACGTATTCTCTTGGTCTTTAACTACCATCTAGATATGATGATAACCTGAATAAGCGTCTAGGAAGCATAAACTCTCACAACCCGCCATTGCGTCAATAATCTGGTCGATACGGGGGAGAGCAAATGGGTCAACTAGGCAAGCCTTGTTAAGATCTATGTAATCCACGCACGTATGCCATGTGCCATAATTATTAAGCACAAGCACGGGATTTTCTAACCAAACCTGGTGAAAAACCTCCATGATGAACGATGCTGCCAAGAGCTGGGCCATGTCTTCTCCAATTGCTTTACACCGCTCTTTGTTGAAATGGCGAAGGAACTGCTTAATCGGCTTAAACTTAGGGTCCACATTAAGGCGGTGCTTAGCGAATTCTCTCGGTACACCCAGCATGTTAGACGGCTCCCATGCAAAGATGTCCTGATTCTCATGATGAATTCGATGAGCGTGCTTTCCTATGCGGGGTCCATGTTAGCCCCAATAGTGAACTGCTTTGATGAGTCGCCTGGTGCAAAGTCCACCAGCTTGGTGTCATCTGTCGCAAACTTCAAGGGCGGCTGAGACTCCATACTAGGCTTCTTCAATGGAGTCATATCCGCCAGGTCAACATTATCCTTGTAAAACTTGAGCTCTGCCTCTGCGCAACTTGATTCCGCATAAGCGACATCACCTTCCTCACACTCAAGGGACACCTTCCGATCACCATGCACCACAATCATTCCTTTGAGAGACGGCATCTTGAGCTGTAAGTAAACATAACAGGGCCTGGCCATAAATTTTGCAAAAGCCAGCCGGACAACAAGGCATGGTATGGGCTCTTAATTTTTACCACCTCAAACAACAAGGTCTCCACTCTGTAGTTATGTTCATCTCCAAACTCCACCTCAAGGACGATTTTGCCTACTGGGTAAGTTGATTTACCCGGCACAACACCATGAAAAACTGTCGACGATGGCTTAATACCCTTCTGAGTTAATTCCATCCCCTGGAAAGTGTCATAGTACATGATGTTGATGCTGCTGCCACCATCCATCAGCACCTTTGTAAACTTATAACCTCCAACATGGGGCGCTACTACAAGTGCTAAGTGCCCTAGGTTCTCAACCTGCGGGGGTGATCCTCTCTACCCCATGAGATAGGATACTCTGACCACTTCAGATATTGCGGGACAACCAGTGTTGTCGGGTTGACCGCCCTCTTGTGTAGCTTCTGATCTCGTTTGTCTAGGCTTGTAGTGAAAACATGATACTGGCCTCTGCTAAGTTGCTTCGGGTTACTATGGTACCCTGATTAGTTATTTTGCTGCTGACCACTGTTGTCAGACTGCTGATGGTGACCTCCTTGATTACCTTGACCTTGACAACCGGACCCTGAGCCGCCTCCATCAAATCCGGTTCCTGAGTCGCCCGGACCTAAACCTCCTGACGGTCCATTACCGTTGTTACGATGTTGGTGAAGGCTATAATCCCGGAACTGCCGCATAATACTGTAATCCCTCCATGTGTGGCCCGCCGGCTTTTCAGGCCGGCTGTGTTCTAGACAAGATTTGTTTAGCATTTCTTCAAATTTGGAAGGAGCCTTACCCTTATTAAAAGGCGGCCTAAAATTTCCATTACCCTTGGCACGATTGTTCCCAGCACTGGTGTTTGCTACCAATTCTGAATCATCGTCCGGGTTCTTTCTCTTGCCCGGGTTACTATTCCCTCCTCCGTTCTGTTGTTGACCCTTGCCATTGCTATTCTTCTTACCTTGGATTGACCTCTTATCATTGGATCTAGCTACTTGGAGGGTAATAGTAGCAATATATTGTTTCCTTACTCTTCCAATTAAGGTCAATGAACATATCCCATCAAAAGAAGGTCAATGGACATCTAGCTACTTGGAGGGTAATAGTAGCATGTGTTGCTACCCTTGTTAACGTAATAAATGTTTCCTCGTTTGATTCTGAACCCAAGTTTCCATCAGTACGCATTGTAAAACTAGTGCGCCTCCTGTTCAGAGTTCAATTACATGCCCACAGTTGGTTCGAACACCACCTTTTTTGCCAAGGTTCACTGCCTCCTCCATTCCACATTGATCGTCCCCTTGCATCCTTGTAATGATGATCATAAGGAGTTCCCCGTTCAGTTTCTGAAGGAAAAGAAGATTGATGATCTGAAGGACTTATCCAAACTATTTTGCCATATAAGTTATCATGTCTCTATAAGAAAATACAGTGTATATAACAGGCTGTGCTATTGAAAATGAGTCCTTTTACAGTTTATTTGGTCCGAGCAGATTCGACGGTCCAGATGCAATGCAATACCATGACGTCACGTGTATTACAACGAAGCCCGAGGGGCATTTTTGGAGGAAAAAAATATTTAAACTCATCAGGTATTCCCTCCCAAATATTTTAAGGGTACTCGGTACAATTTTCAGGGCTACTTTTAATATGAAATTTCTCATCATTGACTGCCCTGCGAGAAGGATCGAGCCACGTGTCACTCACCGCGCCCCATCGCTCCATCCACCCCAATTCCCTCATGCTCTCCCACCTCCTCTTCACCGAAGAGAACAAGAAGAGGCTGACTGCCCTCCCCGCGGTGGCCGCCAACAAAGATTCGACGCCATCCCACCTCCCACTCCTCTATGCGAGTGCCTATAGCCACGAGGTGAGTATATACCTCTTTCCCACTCTCTGCGTGGTTTTTTGCATCCTCTATCTCACCCCTCTGCCATGGCCGCATCTTGATCTGGCCATGCATCTCCTCCGAAGTCATCTACATGGATCATGTTCTCACTATTGGCAGGGTACTACGGGAGTGGATGAAGCCGGTCGACCTCGATGGCCAGCCCCTTTCGTGTGATGTCATCCACATCAATACAAGATCTACGAATGTTTGATTGTTGCATATGTACACTTATACATTTAATTCAAGCTTTATTCTTTTAGTTTGGCTGATAGCTGAGAAGTTGGATTTAGAGATCAGGAGAGATGTAATCTATTAATTATGGAATGTACTATACACAATTCATAGCTTGATGACCAATATTTATGATGCTCGCTTCTTCATGTGCAATTGCTGGACTGGGGTTAACAGACTTGGCATGTGCTTTATATTTTTTGTAGATTCACATGCGATATCCATCATTTGAGGATTAGTGTAAATTCTTTTTATGATGTTTTATCCTTGTTCAAGAGAGTTGAACATTCCTCACAAAAAATAGAGAGAGAGGATTGAGCATTGGATTATTACAAATGTTGCATTTCATTCTTCCATGTTTAGTTAGGTGCAACGTTTGTTAGCTGGACACATGTGACTAGTTGAGTACAAGTAGTAATTTTTCCTATGTTTTGCAGGGCTATGACACAACATGTTATGTGATTCCCTAAGGCGGGATGGATGTACCATGGCCAACCCGATGTGCTCCTGAAGGTGCCTACTCACCCGGAGATCCCTTTAATTCAGCGCACGCCCTGGCATGGCACACCATGCATGGTCGTTGCAACACCGGCAGAGGCCCCATGGGTATGTGCATTACTATTTTTATCCTATGCTCTGTTTTATCGGCTTGGCGGCCTGTTTACGAGACATTGTATAGGATTGAGTGTTGGCTCATGCATCATTTTACCTTTTGTTGTGAGGCTATGCTTTAATCATACCTTTTTCTCTTGTATGTCCGAGCAAATTTTGTTCAAACTTGTTAGGGCTCAATCTGGCATGCCACTTGCAATTGGCGACTAAAAATTATGAAAACAAACAAATCATAATCCATTATTCTTCTAGGGTTGGTCATGCATTATAATTGGTTTGAGTCTTGTCTAGACATTGTAAGTGTCACACGGTTGTAAAAGACAAATATATATTTCTATGAGCTCCCATAGACACCAAGTTTCTTTCGAGCAAAGTATTGGAACCAACAATATTATTGAAGATTTAAAACTTGAGTCATCCGCAATGGACCAAGAACATGGCTAGGAAACCTTCTTCGAGACTAAAACCTAACCACACCCTACTCTATCACTTTATAGCCTAGTGTAAACTCCACATGCAAGAATGAACCACTTCTGGACTAACCGCTTACATCTTCATCATCTTCATCTGCAGCTGCATCTGATAGTCTAGCATGGTACATCTTGAACCTTTTCTTGTATTTCATTTTTTGTAGGGTGAATCGACAAGCACAGCAGGTAGCACTCTTCTGAAGTTGTCAATGTAGTCCTGGATGGGAGGACATGTTAGTATTGTTTCATAAGTTTAAAAATTGACATAATTTTAAATGTTACTCTACGTACTTGGTCATATTGCAGTGTCAGTTCTTCTCCCATAAAGAATTTGATGTTCTTCAACATGTACTGTGCACAACAACAACAACTGCAACATTTTTTTCATTTGCTAGCACCATTTCAAATATTAACAATGAAAAACAAAAACAAAAGCTAATATTCTTGACTGACGTGTCATCGACTTTTGGCACAGTAACAAGCTTTACTGGCCATTGGGTCTCGTTAATGTCTTTCCATACATTGCTTTGTGGTCCATTCATTTGCATCGATGCTCTCAGATGTGCTTCTGTCCCACGTATCTACAAGTCAATGGGATGATAAGTTGCTTATGACTAATACTTAGGTAGGATGTTAAACCATTTGTTCTAATGAAAGTTATTAAAATTCTTATCACATTATTTACTTTGTGTACCATACAGTGGAAAAGTGAGTCAAGAACATGAATCTCCTTCCTTCTAATGTTTATGACCACAAGGAATGAGTGGATGTTTAAAGTTTTTGTACGTAGGAAAATCTCGAGTGCATAGATAATTAGATCAATGTGTATAGTAATACAAAAAATGTGGAGGCAGTCGTGGTTACAGTACCAGATCATGTTTCAGGTAGTTGGTACCTTGTGTTGTTCCAGGAATGCCCGCCAAATCGTCCTCGTGGCACTTCTCTATCCTACCATCTCTTTCGAGGTTAGTCACGCTAGCCACCCTCTCAATGTAAACCATTTGCTCGTCCCTTGTGTCAATTGGTTCATCATGACACATGAGCTGAATTGCAGCATCAACCACCTACAACAAAAATCAAGTTAATTGTATTGTACAAATGAAAATTTATAAACTAATTTGTGAAATATATTACTTCGTGATCCAACCATATGCCATCTTCGGCTACATTTTTGTGTTGTGCTTCGATAAAACAACAATGTCATCAACTAACACCATTTGTTTTTCACGATCTGTAGTGTTGATCAGTTCGGCCACTAAATCAAGTCGAGCCTCATCTAGCTTGTCCCTCTTCCATAAAGGAACTTCTGCCCTCTTTTTTGAATTGATAAAGCTTATTTTCCTATTTTTATTGTTTCTGTCCTTGGAATCATTGGTAGACTCTAATGGAGTCTTGTTTTCCTTTTTTTTGTCCTTTTCAGTATCGTACGAAAAGTATTTATCATCCTTAAGTTTGCCATGATTCGGTGGCGTCGATTCAACCACACTTACTTCTTGCCCCTTTCAAAAGGATTCTTCATGGCTGTCATCATTTGTGAAGGCATGGGGTTCTTCAGGCTCCGTGATCCCGTAGCCTTCACAGAGTGGTGCTTACTCCGTCTTAACATATTTTGTTATACAAAATAAAACACGTGTTAGCCTTTAGCAGATTCTTGGTCAGTTATAGGTAAAATGTGCATCACGTTGAAAGCTTCAAGTTTCGTGGTGTCTATGGAATGCATTTGCAAATCCAAACTAGGAGCACAATACAAATCATCCACCTCTTTAAAAATATTTTTAATACCCCTGATATCCTCCTTTACTATCTTATGGCTACGTGGACGATCACATGTTATTTTTGAAATGAAAATGATCATTAATAATTTAGTTAACATGTGTACGGCAAAATCTTCATCAAGGTTCTCCATGGGGGCCTCTATGTCATCCTTTTGTATTTCCTGGTTAGAATGGTCCTTAGGAGTGACCTCTGTGATCCTTTTGTTTTCCCTTGTCAGAACCATGCTCAACATTCTTAGCCGGGGCATCCATTGGGTGTGAAGGTGCCCCGAACTCAGACATATGTATGTCCTCCACTCCTGGAAATATTCCGTAGCGGTTCTTCTTCTTCTAAATAAAAACATGTTAGTCCGATGTGTTTTCATAGTAAACTTATTTTGAAATAACCTTCTACACATATATTTCCAATTATAATATCTCATAATTGGATGATTTACATCATAATGCTATTCTTACGTTCAATTCTTTGACGAGGTCTTCCATGAGCTTGCCATTTGTAAGGGTACACCTAAGGCACTCATTGAATTTCTTTTCAAGGGTGCACATCCTATCGACTTGTTGTGCGACGGCCTCCCACACGAGGGATCCAACTTCTTTCAAATCATCCAATACACGGCCGACGAGTAGCTTAATCTGCAACTTTGAAACAGATGGAATCATATAACTTAGATAGTAGTTGCAATGTTACAATATATATATATACACACATATATACATATATATATATATATGTGTGTGTGTGTGAGTGTGTGTGTGTGTGTGTGTGTGATGTAACTCATTTGCGTGACCACCGTTCTTCGGTTTGGCTAGCATACCATCTGGTGGCGCAATGAAAGGATGCAACATGTCCTCAACATACTGCAGTTTAGTATTGTTAGTATGATTCGAAATATATGGTAGATAATCCAGGCACACAGTACTGATACTTTATCTCTACAACTCCTAGATAATTTTCCTAGTTTATCTCGTCAACCTTTTACGCCTTCTCGTCGCTCTAGTTCTCGATCAGCGGCCTTAACCTTGATACATATGAGATGCTAGAGTCCAATTGGTGCACCCTAAACTTCTCGTAGTACCACGTCAGCATGGAAACAAAAGGAATTTAGAAACTTTGTCATGGATTACGTAGTGAGTTTTAGGTAATTGATGATTGCATTACAGTGAATTACCTGCAACAGTGGTAGGTTCCCCTCTAGATTTGCTCCACCATTTACAAAATCCTTGTTGCTAGCCATAAGATAGTCAAGCGTTAGCTGTCCAAGATTGGTGCCCTTTATCATCTGAATGTTTGGAACAATCCCAAGATATTCTTTATCCACATATTGCTTTGTTTCCGGGCACACATATTTGCCTATAGTGTAAACAAATGGGCTAACAAAATTAGGTGTATTGTCTCCTTTCATCTTGGGTAGCAATCCTTTGAAAGTTATCTTGGTGTCATTATGGTCTTCCATTTTCTTCCATGACTCCATAGTATCGTCAAGATTAGAAGGGGCGTGCCTCTTCCCCCACACAGGACATGCCTGTTATATGCGGCACATCTTCTAGTGTGATTCTACATGGTCTCCCATTAATGATAAAGGCATCATGCTCTTCATCATATGAATTAGTGATGGCCTCGCACACTACATGTCTAATTTTGATGCGAGGTGTGTTGAGAAGTTCACCCAGTTCTATCAACTTGATGTACATCCTTTGCTGCGTGTTTAATCCGTCTATGAACTTCTCATATGGCAGCAAAGAAGCATCCTGAGTTCCATGAATGTGCAAATACTATGATTAGATTCAGTATGGTATACGTTTAAATAGTCATAGAAACGACTACATCTTATCTATACCAACAATAAAACTGTGCTCTACGCATGAGTTAATTTGTTTACAAGATGAGTACATAAACAGAAACTGGGGTTGCAGTAAAAGATCATAGCTGGAAGATCATGGCAGCAAAAAAGGTGGAATCATAGCAATAGATCATGCGAGGAAGATCGTGGCAAGAAAACAGCTCGGTTACAGCAGTAGATCGTGAGAGGAAGATCATGGCGAGTTCCTAGAGGATTCATCATTCGCTCCGTCCTTAGGTCCTTGTTTCCTGGGATTCTTGGTTTGGGCGGTGTAGAAGACCGAAGTATGATCTGGTAGGATCAAATGATTCCTACTTGTAGGGAGTCGTAACTACACCCGACTACTTTTTTCCTTTTCAGATCGCGTAGCGGCGTATAACAAGGATTCCCTAACTACGAAGGAGAATGTATCTTGTATGATTGTGAAAAAAGGAATATATTCTGTTCGACAATAAGAGCAATCATTGGGACTCATTTCATTGTTCCATCAACCCGCAAGCCCCCTCTGTTATGTACATTGCACGCAGTTCTTTTGGGCAATTCTCCCGAAATCTTGAGAATCACCTCTCCCAACTTCTTGGCAGATCTATGTGGCATACGATTGCAAGGTGGTTGTGGATGATATCAAGGACAAGAATGCGACAAGTTATGGTGCAATTCTACATGAAATCATAGACCATGGTGTTACTTTTGAGAGTCATAGTTTTGCGCATGAGTATAGGAGCTCAAATTTTGAGGCTCACAATTTAGCGAAGCATGCCATGAGATTAGGGGTGGTCGCCATGTTAGTTAGGCAACCTAGTCCGTTAGCTTTTGTAACCATGAACATTGATCAATAAAGCTTAGCGGGTCAAATAAAACCTCTCCCAACTTCTGTCAGAATTTTGAAGCCATATTTAAGCATCCTAGGTGGATGAACACATAAAAAATTCGTTAGGATTAAAACGACTAGAATTGTCAAAATAATATAGGTTTGCGTTTCTGGGAAAATCGACCAAAAGTACTGGACCTCTTTTATTATGTTGTGTTTTGTTGGTTCTAAGTCAATTCCTGGCCTAGCTGGGATTGAATGTTCACACGTTAAGTATTTTAATCTCTGTTGTGAAGTATTGCCCATCTGATCTTGCATGCTCATGCTCAGACCTTATTCCTCTCATATATGTGAGACCAAATTTTGTTGATAATACTAACTCATGTCTGGTGCTGCTCAACATGCCATGCCACCATGGTTTTCACTTTCACTGAGATTTCAAGGAAATTTACTGAGTTTCATTCATTTCAGTGCTCACTGAATTTCGGTGATTCGGTTGGTGTTAAAAAATTTCTGAAACTGAAAGTGAATAGCTTGCACGAAACTTCCAATTAGCGATAGAAAATTTGAATAAACCCGTAGTGTTTAAGGTTGTAAAAAGGTCTTGTTCAATGGTCAAGAAGGACTTGTGTGTTGTGATGACGAAGGACTGGAGAGAAGTTGTTGAGAGCGCCAATATGAAAGAAGATCATATGGCTATCTTCAAGTTCGTGGAATGGAGGCGAGGTGGGCTTAAGCTGAACATGGCGAGTGGCATGAAGATTCCTTGACCCATGTGATGAACCGTGTCTGAATGACAGATTATGATATGTATGTACTAGGGAGTAGTTTGACGCCAGTTGTTATAATATGTATTTACTAGGCAGTAACTCGAACTTAGTAGAATCAACTTTTGGGTCCAACTAGATATCATGATCATCAAGTAAGTGGAACTTGGCAGTAAGTGGTAGTTGGTAGTATGAGCTTTTGGGTCCAACTCGATATGAACTTCATGTCATTAGTGGAACTTGGCACAACTGCTAGTTGGTTCTATGAAATTATGTGATGCAAGTCTATATATGTGGCATGTAGTGTAACCACCCTGGTACCCTCCTTGATATCATTACTTCAGACTGGAATGATTTTTCCCTTTTTACCATAATTTTGAAATGATGCCACCTCCTGAAATTCAAATCTAACCGGGTTTCATATGGATTAGATGCTTGTTTCATATTGAACATGATGTTTCTGTGTTGTCTATTACAAGTTATTTTGAAAATGAGGTTTGTATGTGTTGTAGAAAAAATTCATTGAAAAAAACTAGTTAAAAGACTTGCTGGTGAAAGCTTTCATATTTCAAAAACGACGTTTCTATTATTTTCAAACCAGCATGCTATTTTCAAAGCATGTTATTTTAGAAAGAGCATGCTATTTTTAAAAACATCGTGTTATTTTCAAAAATAGCACGTTATTTTTAAAAATAGCATATTTAAAAATAGCATGTTATTTTTAAAAAGAGCATGTTATTTTTAAAAACAACCTTTTTTAAGTATTATTTTATTTTTTAAAACAACATGTTATTTTCAAAAGGAGCATGTTAATTTTAAAAAGAGCATGCTATTTTTTAAGAGCATGTTATTTTTAGAAACAATATGTTATTTTTAAAAATAGCATGTTATTTTAAAAAACAATATTTTATTTTTTTAAGACTATTTTTTTAAAAGCCTGTTATTTTTAAATAACATATCACAACATTTTTAAAAAGAACATGTTAATTTTAAAAGGAGAATGTTATTTCTAAAAACAACATGTTTAAAATCGCATGCTATTTTAAAAACAGCATATTCAAAACAACATGCTATTTTTGAAAGCATCATGTTATTTTAAAAGCAACATATTCAAAAACATCATCTCATCTTAAAATCAACATGCTATTTTAAAAATAGCATGATATTTTAAATACAACATGCTATTTTTGAAATCAACATGTCATTTGAAAAACAACATATTTAAAACAACATCTCATTTTAAAATCAACATGTTTTTTTAATCAGTGTTTCCAAATGAGCATGCTAATTTTAAGTCAGCATGAAATTTTTAAATCAGCATTTTGAAATCAGTATGCTTATTTTTCAAAATCAATATTCCTAAAGATTATTTTGAAATATTTAATTGGAAAACAAGGTTTCTAATTTGATACAAATTTGAAATTTTGCGCTCATAATAATAGGTTTTTGAGAAAATCCAACATGCTATTTTCAAATTTATAAAAATGAGATTTCTAATTTATATCTCAAGTGTGAAATTTGACTACACTCTCACAAAATTTCAGTAAACATGCATGTAAAAAATGATATACATATATAAAGCCAACTTCACTAAAAAGCACTATTGGATGGTTTGAACATTTCAATTCGTTGATGTGTTGATAAATCATAACTAGGCTTCCATCTCGATGAGTCCATATTAAAATGTGTCTACGACCAAACTAGGAATCCACGAAAATAGTGGCAGTCCATCAATAGGTCAAATACATCCAAAACAAGGTGGACCACCGCACGGAAATCTATCTAATTCATTTTGTTCTCAGTCTTTTCACCCCAAAAATCAGCGTGACCCTGTGCACCTAAACATCATGTCTCGACTTCAGTTTTCCTTCCATGCATGAATCAACATTTGTTAATAGGATAGCAAAGAAGATTTGAACGTGCGCATTAGACATGAACACAAAAAACACTAACTTGACTTATTTTCTCTTCATAGTTGCAGAAGCTAATTTCACAACTCTTATTCCCACATCCTTTGCTACATTTTTAGCAGGCATGTTTGTCTTCATCACACCTTTGACATGTTCTTATTTATCGCCCTTCCTAGAGACTCTCCTAAAGAGGTCAAGAAACATCAACACGATACTAACAAAGACGTGACTTGTAGAGAAGACATGTAACTAGAGGCACTAACTTCATTGGTTTTCTTCACGCACCCGTTGTTGCAACATTCCTAGCAGGAACTTTCTTGTCATCTTGCATGTTTTCCTCCCAACTTTCAAATTTCCAGCACACTTGTATTTCTTGTAAAAAATGAAATGGATGAATATGCAGCCAACATTTGTAAACATGTTTAACTACGCATCGCGTCGCTAAATGACCACTAGTTTGGTTTTGCATAATCTTCTTATGCATCCTGCAGTGGTCTCTTCCTACCCTTCCACAGCGTACCATCCTTCAATGGTCTCTTCCTACCCCTCCACAACCCACCATCTTCTACATCTGAATCTTTCTCCTCTTCTGCATGTCAATCTTCCTCTTCTTTTACATCTTAATCTTCCTCTTCTTATGTATGTGAATCTGTCTCTTCTTATGTATCCTAATTTGTCTCTTCTTCTGTATCAATATCTTGCTCCTTTCTCTTCCTCCCCCTTGTGCCCTTTGATTTCCTCGAATCCTTCCTGTGTAAATTGAAGGAAAACATTTGAAAACTCTCCCGAAGAACATATTAAACTATAAGTATGTATAGAAATGAATAGTGAGATAAACATATGCACTAACTTTTTTGTTTTTTTCTCCTTCTCACCTGCTCGCGCCTAGATTTAATTCTCTTATTGGATTCTTTGGTAGTTGGTCTCCGTTTTGGATCTATTTTGATTAGTTTTTGCACGTTATTAGTGCAGCATTCTCGAGTAGCAAAGAAGTATGCCAGCAAAGGAACAAACGATTTCTGTCCTTCATCCAAATTAGTTTTTTCTACAGCAACCAATATACTCTGGAGGAACTCCATCATCTGTTCTGACTATGAATTGGTAGCTACGGCTGTGAATAAAGCGTCACTAGCAATGTTGTGTCATTGATGATTGATAATCCACAAGTGTAGGGAATCATTTGTAGCCTTTTTCAATAAGTAAGAGTGTTGAACCCAACAAGGAGATGAAGGCAGAATTAATATTCTCTCAAGTTCTATCAACGATCGATACAACTCTACGCACGCTAACGTTTACTTTAACTAGAACAAGTATGAAACTACTTTGCAGGAATAAAACTAGATATACTTAGTAGTGTGATAGATAGTTTTGCAACATCATAAAGAACGTGGAAATAAAAGTTAGGTGTTGTTTTAATAAAAGAACAATAAAAGTAAATATTTTCGTAGAAAGCTTTTTGTGTAACGCAAGAGAAAGATTTGTCCCTAGGAAATTGATAACTAGACCGGTATCATTGTTGACATTTTATATGAGTGAGAGGCATACACTAACATACTTTCCGTACTTGGATCATGTGCGCTTATGTTGGAATTCTAGCAAGCGTCCACAAAAACTAGAAATTCATTAAGGTAAACCCAACCATAGCATTAACACATCAAGTCCCCTTTATCCCATACGTAAACAATCCCCTTACTCAGGTGTAATTTTTTGTCACTCTCGCCACCCACTATAAGAGAATCATGAAAATATTGCAAACCCTCCAGCGGGATTCCTTCACATGTGCACCTCACGGAAGGCACCTTAGGAAAGCACCAAAATAGAACATACAACTCAAACCAATTATGATCATCAATCAACCCATAGGACAAAAGAAATCTACTCAAACATCATAGGATAGCAACACATCATTCGATAATAATATATATCATTAATCACCATGTTCAAGTAGAGATTACAACGGACAGAAGAGTTTTTACACCGCTGCGTAGAGGGGGAGAGAGTTGATGGTGACGGTGGCGAAGTTGTGGGTGTAGATCGCCGTCACGATGGATGCACCGGCGACGCTTCGGTGCCACTAGGAGAGAGAGAGGGGAGAGAACCCCCTCCTTATTCTTCTACCATGGCATGCTCCCTATGTGGGAGGAGGGTTTCCCCTTTGGTACATCGCAGCCATGGCTCCCAGAGAGCAGCGCACCCTCCGAGATTGGATCTCTCTCTCTCCCTCTCTTTCTCTCCTGTTTTTGTGACTGTTTTCGGACCCCTTCACCATTTCTTAAATATCTGTAGATCCGTAACTCCGATCAGGCTGAAATTTTGAGGGATTTTTATCGGGAAATATCATTCTTGCAACACAAGGAGAGCCTCAACCGACCTAAGGGCTGGTCACAATCCATCAGGGAGCGCCACCCCCTGGTGCCGCACCCTGTTAGCTTGTGGGGCCCTCAGGCATCGCCTTGCATTGATTCCGACTCCCAAAATTCACATATGTTCCAAAATAATATCCATAAATTTTGATTGCGTTTGGACTTTGTTTGATATGGAATTTCTACGGAACAAAAAAAACACAAAAACTAGGACCGGGCACTGGGTTAATAGGTTAGTGGTCAAAAATAATATAAATTGGTAAATAATTACTCAAAAAGTATCCTAGATTGATAATATAATATTATGAAACAATCAAAAATTATAGATATGTTGGAGACGTATCAATGATACTTATTCATGTGCTTAGACGATACATGAGTATTCACAGTCCTCGAAGAAGGGAATGCTAACTTCGCATGCATTGTCCATATTTTCTTCATAAAAATTGTTGGAAATGTGCGTACACCAAGATGATCCAAAACAAAAAATATATGTGCGCATGGGTAATCCTCACTTTCCATCATTCTACATTTACAAACTACATCATCCATTCTTGCTCCTCTGAACAGACAAGTCATGTGATATCTAACATCCACAGGCTTAGCATATGTGCCTTCTGCATCCAATTTTTTTTCATCCAAATCCTCCTCATCCTTACATTTCCAAGCCATTGGGATCCTCACCATCCTATTCTTTTACATCCAAGTCCTCACCGTCCTTACCTTCTAGGCCATTGGGATCATTACCATCAAGTTGTTTGCATCCAAGTCCTCACCGTCCTTACCCTCCGATTTTGTAGGAATGTTAGCATTCAAGTCATTACCATCTTTACCTTGCAATTCTCTAGCATCCTTGGCATATGGGACTTTGTACAAAACTCCATACTTTACCAAACCATCACAACCCACCCTGTCTGCGACCTGCCAATTTGTTCCTTCGACAATATGATGATTTACCTTTGCAAACATCACAGGAGTATAAATATAAGAGGCAGCAATCTCTAGAGGGTATGGACTAAGCATAGTGAAGGGTATCGTATGTGTCTCTACTACGTCTAATTTTGCTTCATTCTTACACATTATCGACACACAATGCTCAACATGCTGCAACAAATCAACAAGTTTCATGCTCATGTTTAGGTGCACATGAAGCCTTGAGTTGAGAGACTCGCTCCTATGATTACTCATCATGCCAAGGAAATATCTACCATTTGTGTACGTTGCGTCCCACTTGTGTCTCCACTCACACATCCTTGTTAACCCATGAAGACCTCCTCCCCGTTGGTTTTAGTTTGAACTGAACCTTATAAACCTCCCATTGCTTGTCAAACTCGTCAACTTCCCAATGACTGTAAATGAATTTCCTAAATTCCTCAAGCTCCGGAGGTGCATCACCATATTCTCCTTGATATGCCACATGCACAAACGATGATTTGTGTATGTCCAGACAGTAGCTATTGCTTTAGCCATCAAACCATCCCCATCGGTAATTTCTAAAGTGGGTTGTTTCTGGGACATTGCCTCCAAAAATACAAGAAGAAGCCACTGGTATGATCCAACTGTCTCGTCTGACGCTAGAACGACCCTAGACACAACTATGATGTAGTGATGGTTCAAACAAACTAATGGGACAAACAGAAGCATGTACTTATTAGACCGATATGTACTGTCGAACACCATGACGCCACCAAAGGCAACATAGTCGATCCAAGATTGTTAATTAGCCAAGAATATGTTCCTCAAATGGCCTTTGTTGTCTTTTGTGTATCTGAAAAATAATTACGGGTCTCCTTTTTTCTATGCTATCAAATAGGTGAGCACAAATGAAGCATCACTGCAATCTATCTTGCGACTCTTGTTGATTGAAACATGGCCATATAGGTCCCGATCTATAAATCCAAGCTTGTTGAGACCTCTAGTGTTCTTTTCCATTGCATTCATAATTTGATGCGTTCGAAGTCCACTGTCAGCATACTCGATGACATCCGCCTTTGCAAGTCAATCATTCTATGATGAGACGATAAGTAGGGAGTCAGGTATGGAGGGACAAATAGATGGTTATTCTTGTCCACAAAATTCTTGATGAACTGCAAGACACTACTATCTTGTAGCTCAACCTGAAAAAGAGCAGGGCACCCACACTGAGAAAGACCACTTGGTGTTCTTTTTCTTTCGGCTCTGTTAAAGTGCTTAAGGGTCTTCCATCCTTGTTTGTAGCACTTGTACTACTGTCGGTATGCATTTTGTTTTGATCCACTGTACTTCAGACCATCCTTTCTAACACTAAAACCTTTTTTTCTCGCATAGTCTTGATACATCTCCAACGTATCGATAATTTATGAAGTATTCATGCCATATTCCCATGTTTCTAATATTGTTATATGGTTTTGATGCACTTTATATGATTTACTTAGAACAAACCCGGACTCATGTTGTTTTCAGCAAAATTACCATAGTGTTGTTTTTTGTGCAGAAAATAAAAGTTCTTGAAATCATCCGAAACTGTTTGATGATTTTTTCTAGGGAATATAAGAAATATCAGAACGAAGAACTACCGGAGGGGGGCACCTATTGGTGCCAAGCAAATAGAGCGTGCCCACCCCTTGGGGAGCCCTATGTGGGATCACCTTGTGGCTCCATTGCACGTGTTTCCAACGCTTAAAATCCTATAAATCCAAAAAAAACTAGAAGTTAACCTAGAACTTCCACTCTGCAGCGGCAAGCCACTATACCTAAGAAAACTCAACTGGAGCCCTTTTCCGGGACCCTGCGGGAGGGGGAAATCATCATCGGAGGCCATCTTCATCATTCCGGTGGTGTCCATGAGGAGGAGGGCATAGTTCACCCTCGGGGCTGAGGGTATGTATTAGTAGCTATATGTTTGATCTCTCTCTCTCTCCTTCCTATTCTTGAGATGTCATGATCTTGATGTATCACGGGTTTGTTCACATAGTTGGATCATATGGTGTTTGCACCTTGCTATCTTGATGTGATGAATTGAATCTTTCCCTTTTAGATTTTGTTATGTTGGATTAAATATTGGATTTGAGATCGCTTGATGTATGTCTTGCATGTCTATACATGTGGTGACAATGGGGTGTTCTATTGATTCACTTAATATATGTTTTGGTACTCAACTTGTGGATCTTATATACCTAAGAGATTTGTCCCCACTACTTGATTTATCTCAACATGCAAACCATCCACATCATCACACATGCCACATCAGCCAACATGTTGCACTTTACCACCGTAATCGACATGCATGTGCCCCCTTAGCAAAAAATGACATTCTTTAATTAACAAGTCTCCCCATTATCCAAATAAAAAACTAACAAATCATGGGAGATGTGCAGCCATGCTATACACCGAAGCAACCAGATGTTTCCTATTCCTATCAAACGAGGCATCTTATAACTAGAACAGGACCATAGAACCTGAAAATGCATGTTCTGTCTTCCCACCCATTCCCTTAATTAAATCAATGCACCAATGAAACGGAGCTCTGGGGCGAGCCATCTCGACACCAGGATAGGGATGGATGCTGTGCCACCACACCACACCTGGTTGGAATCATCACATGCCTACGGCGCATCATTGGCACCCGTCTGGGCTTCGCTCAGCCAGCCAAAGCCGACCATTCGTATAGACTTCATCCGGCCGTGCTGCCCTCCAAGCCCAAGTCCTAGCTGTCGTGGCACCAGCAAGGAATCGTCGTACTCCTATAGGGTGTAGTGCATTGTTGGCACTCGCATAGGCTTCGCTCAGCCAGCAACCTTCGGTCAGCTATACACACTTCACCCGGTTGTGCTTCCATCCACACCCCATTCCGCGTTGTCGTCGCACCATCAAGAACTCTTGTTGTTGTCCCGAGGTGGAGACCCTCAGCCATCCTTCCTTTGCTCTAGTATGGAGCGTGTTGAGTCGATCAGCGTGACGTGGGACAGAAGAGGGAGAAGAGAGCTCTTTGCAGTAAGGATATCTCATTTCTCTTATGTTGTCTCAAGACTTTCAAAATCACTAGAGCCGGAAGCTTGTGGGATTTCATTGCAATGGATAAGCTGAACTTCTCTATCTTCGGTTTCAATGTTTAGTCAGCAAAGTGAATGGGATTTTGCCAAATTATTGAATATGAAGGCCACAATTATTATTGGTATATAATCCCATTGACCTATTTTGTTCAGAAAATTTTGATATATATACTTAAAGGAGCAGTCCATTAGTCCATCTCTTTGTGTCTATTATTTGTTGTTCTTCCATTATTGTTAACTAAAGAGATCAGAATGGATGAAGCGGAAGGTTAAATCATACATATTAGGCTAAGGTGATTTAATCTATTTCCTCATAAGTATTGCTTCAATGCTAAATTACCTTATCCATCATTGTATTCTGATATTTTAAGGTCTGACGTTCTAAATCATTTTCTGATTTCACATTAACAATGTTATGTTCATCCCCTATTGTTGTGACCTCCATGATAATCATTGTGACATATATAACAACTTATCACCGGTTAGCTATGGTTCTCCATTTTAGTGTGACTAGTCATAAATGAAATTATCCATGTAAAACTCTGAACTATATATTCTCGCTGCAACGTGCGCATAATTGTCTACTTTTCGTAGTGACAATGGGGTAATCTATGCATAGGGGTTGATACACGTTCTTGTCCTACTTTCTCCGATAGAAATCTCGAGGTACTGTTTGAAGTTCTTTGTGTCGGATTGAATATGATGAATCTGATTTTTTTATGCATGTCAACTAATTAACCCATGGATACTTGAGGTGTCATTGGAGTATCTAGTTGACATTAGGGTTGATTGATATGTATCATAGGTGTTACTCTAGTAAGAACTCTAAGGCTGTTTGTGACATTTATAGGAATGGCTCGATGGGTTGATCTGAAACGATAAATTTACGGTGGTTCCTTGCGTACAACAATTTCATCTTATGTTCTCTGCTATTTATGAACTTTGGAGTGATTCTTTGTTGCACAGTGAGGGATGATCATATGATTCTATTACGTTATCATTCTTAAGAGATTGCACTAGTGAAAGTATGAACTCTAGGCCTTATTTCCAAGCATTTATATAATGTTTTGATCGTTGTTTACTACTTGTTACCTTGCCATTGTTATTTATTCAGATTAAAAAAATCTATTTGTACTATCCATACTACACTTGTATCACCATCTCTTCGCCAAACTAGTGCACATATATAATTTGCCATTGTATTGGGTGTGTTGGGGACACAAGAAAATTCCTGTATTTGATTGCAGGGTTGTTTGAAGACACCAACTTCATCCTACACCTCCCAAGGATTGACAAACATTAGGTCATCCACTTGAGGGAAATTTACTGTCGTCCCACAAAACTCTGCACTTGGAGTCCCAAAAACGCCTACAAGAACAAAGTTGTTTAGTAGACATGAAGTATACATACAACATGTAGGCTTCTTTCTTAGTCCTGAAAGCCTTCTTCACAATCTCTGTGTATCACATATACTCATTCAGGTCTATATGTACGTTTGTAGCATCCATGCCTTTATCGCCAATTCCTTTGCCTTGCATGCCTACATCATCCATGTCTTCACCATCCATGTCAATGCCATCCTTGCAGGCATACTCATTGTCCTTATTATCCATGTCTTTACCATCCATTGCTTTGTTGTCCGTGCCTACATCCTCATTGTCATTATCATTCATGTCTTTGGCTTCCTTGCCTCTACCACCAATGTCCTTGTCTTGCTTACCTTTATCGCCCATGTTTTCGCCATCGTTACCTTTATCACCCATGTCGTAATACTGCCAAAGAAAACGCATAGACAATGTTACAAATGGATAGCATACAAAATAATTATGCACTACTCTACTTAAATAATTGAAACAATTTTTCAGTTTGAATCCATGTATATATCTCAGTCCTTCAAAGGCTTTAACTAAGTACGAAATATGACCTAACTAAATACAAATATTTTTGACTAATCCTTCAAACATCAAGAGTAATCACGCCCCGCCAAATCCACCCTCATAGATCAAATCTTCTAACTAAGTCCAAAATAACTCCAAACTCAATTTAAAAATATCTCCTAACCGAATCCAAAATAACTCCAAAATCGATTCAAAAAATCTCCTAACTAAATCCAAAATAACTCAAAACCCAATACAAAATATCTCCTAACTAAATCCAACATATGTCATAATCCAAATCCAAACTACACTTTCTTTGAATCCAAATGTGTTCACAACTTCCTCATGCCACAGAACCCAAACAAACTCCAAAATATGTCCCAACTAAATCCAAATTATACTTCCTTTCAATTGAAATCTAGTTAGAACTTTCCAACATTACAGAATATCTCCTAACTAAATCCAATATATGTCATAACTAAATCCAAACTACACTTTATTTGAAAACAAATCTCCTGACAACTTTCTCATGCCACATAACCAAAACTAGGTCCAAAATATGTCGTAAATAAATCAGAATTACACTTCCTTTCAATAGAAATCAACTCACAACTTTTAAAATTAGGTCCAAAAGATGTCCTAAATAAATATCCCTTGAAAATTGCTTTGGAGGCCGCTCCATGGAGGTCTCCATTTACAATTTTCAAAATTCATATTTTGAATTCTCAAAAATTATGGAAAAATACACATATACATGGAGGCATAATGTTCATGCGTGTAAATTTGTAGGATGAAATACGTTGAAATGAGGGCTGTAAAAAATTTGAGGCTTTTCATCAAATGATACTATTCATCTTTAAAGTCCATGAATTTATCTTTGTTGCACACTTTGCATCGAGGTATACCTGTATTTTTACACACATATACATTTCTTGTTTATATACTTGCATTTTTTCGATTCTTTTGAAACTGACAAGTTTAAATTTTGATTTTTTTTATAAAAAAAATGAGGCTCCATGGAGCCCGGTCACCAAAATGCCGCACTCATTGTGTTGTATCCTACAGGACTCTGCTCAAATTGTTCTTTGCTATATGTGTATTTAGGGAAGCTTCAACGCCGACTCTCACCGTCTGCAACCGTCTAAACTGCATGGTACAAACCTGTTTTTGCATCCAATGCGGACCTGTATCAGTCTGCTGACCGATCCAGACACACATTTTCTCGCGAACTCGAGGATTTCTGGGCATCCGGGACACTACCACACCCGCGTATGGCAACCTTAGCCCACCCAAAAACTCTTTCACCTCTCCCGTGCTTTCAATATAACACATGAACCATTTCCTGTGCCACATTCAGGCTAGTCCAGAGCATGCACCTTGCGGTAATGATGCTAAGAAATTTGAATGGACGGGAGAGTGGTGCTGCTCGATGCGACCTGTAGGGCATCGCCTCTTCAATGTGGACGCCGTGTTGAGAGAAACCAACTCCGGCTACTACACCCATAGTTTTAAATAGCATACTAAGGGTCTTAGCAACAAACCTCTTCTGAATGCTATAATGATGCTATAGCATTCTACATAAAATGTGTGTTATATGTTTGGACCAAAGATCCGTAGCACATGACCTCTTCTAAATGGTACAGCTAAGCTATAGCATGCTATTTTAAAAGCATGGTTGTGATGCATTGAAGCGAGTTGATCGACCCTTTTGATGGCCTGGAAGTAGCTATTTATGTCATGCGCCGGCGATGCACATCCACAATTCATCCTCTTGGAGCCCCTTCTCCTCCCAAGGAATCCCCAACTTCATCGGCAATGTACAAGTCATGGTTCTTTGTGCCATCAGACAGACAAAGCGAAAGCTCTTCTTCACGCGGCTCATGGCACCGCCATTCACTCTCTTTGGGCCCCTATGCATCTACGAAGGTTGGCTCCTTTGGCAAGGAGGAGATCATTAACGTATAGGGGATCAATCGTAGTCTTTTCAATAAGTAAGAGTGTCAAACCCAATGAGGAGCAGAAGGAAATGATAACCAGTTTTCAGCAAGGTATTCTCTGCAACTGTTGTGAGTGACAATGATAGATACTTTTGTAGTAATATAATTGGTAACAATTAACAAGTAACAATAGTAGCAAGTGTGCAGCAAGGTGGACCAATCCTTTTTTTAGCAAAGGACAAGCCTGAAATTTCTCTTATATAAAGTAAAACGCTCTCAATGACACATGAAAATTTCCATCTAGTCATGTTCATCATGTTGAGATGATCTGTGTTTGTTGCTTTGATAATTAGATATGTAGGTGGACCAGTGCTTAGGTGTTGTTCTTACTTGAACAGACAACCTACTAATGATTACCCCCTCTCGCAAGCGTCCACAACTACGAAAGAAGAATTAACATAAATCTAACCAGAGCATGAAATATGTGGATCCAAATCAGCCCATTATGGAATAACGCGTAAACTAGATTTTAAGCTTCTGTCACTTTAGCAACTGACGTGGCTTGAGACTGTATCGGTATTTCCCGAAAGAGGAACGGTTGATGCAGCACAGCTACGGTAAGTATTTTCCTCAATTATTAAACCAAGGTTATCGAACCAGTAGGATAACCAAGCAACACTATGTAAACGTTACCTACACACAAAGAGCAAATACTTGCAAACCGATGCATAAGAGAGGCAGTCAATTTCTCCACGATAAAAGATAGATTGCTTTGTATGAGATAAGTTAAATAGATGGCATAAGAACAAAAAATAAAACATGCAAATAAAAAGTGGAGCAATGTATTTTTGTGTTTTTGGAATAATAGATCTGAAAGCAAATGCAAAAAAATAGAACATAAAGCAATAAGTTAAAAGATAGACCCGGGGGCCATAGATTTCACTAGTGGCTTATCTCATGAGTATAGCACACGATGGGTAAACAAATTACTATTGGGAAATTGATAGAAGATCAAATAATCATGATGATACCCAAGGCAATGATCATTATATAAGCATCGCGTCCAACATTAGTAGACCTAAATGATTATGCATCTATTACTATTACTCTACACATCGACCGCTATCTAGCATGCATCTAGTGTATTAAGTTCATGGAGAAATGGAGTAATGCAATAAGAACGATGACATGATGTAGAAAAGATCTATTCATGTAGGAATAGAACCCATCTTGTTATCCTTAATAGCAACGATACATGCGTTCCTCGCTGCTCCTTCTGTCACTCGAAGACGACACCACAAGATCAAACCCATCACAAAGCACCTCTTCCCATAGCAAAAAAAATCGATCTAGTTGGGTAACTAAACAAAAAATGCAAAGCATAAATACGAGGCTATAAATAATCATGCATATAAGAGATCAAAGAAGACCCAAATAATATTTATGTATAGGAACTGATCATGAACTCAAACTTCATCGGATCCCAACAAATACACTGCAAAAAGTCATCACATCAAATAGTTCTCCAAGAGACCATTTTATTGAGAATCAAAAGAGGGAGAGGAAGCCGTGTAGCTACTGCATATGGACACGTAGATCGACTACTCACGCATCATCAAAGAGGCACCCATGAAGACGACGCACCCCTCCATGATGGTATTAGATTGGATCTCATGGTTGTGGAACTTGTGGCGGATGGATTTTTTGTCGACTCCTCTAGGATTTCTAGAATATTTGGGTAGGCAATGGAGGAGTGTTCCGTGGGCCCCACAACCCACTAGGGCACGCCTGGGGCCTCTGGCATGCCCTGGTGTCTTGTGGGCCTCACGGGCCTCCCCCTAGGTGCTTCCTTCGCTCCCAAGTTGTCTTCTCGTCCAAAAAAATCTCCAAAAAGTTTCGCTGCATTTGGGATTCATTTGGTACTGATATTCTGCGAAGTAAAAAACAAGCAAAAAACAGCAATTGGCATTGGGCACTATGTCAATAGGTTATTCCCAAAAATTGATATAAAGTTGCTATAAAATGATTGTAAAACATCCAAGATTTTTAATATAACATCATGGAACAATCAAAAATTATAGATACATTGGATACGTACCAACATCCCCAAGCTTAATTCCTACTCGTCCTCGATTAGGTAAATGACAAAAACAGAATTTTTTATGTGGAATGTTTCCTAACATGTTCATCACATATTCTTTTTTTTGTAGCATGGACATTTGGACTTTAGATGGTTCAAAGCAATAGTCTAGTTTCGACATGAAGACTTTAATACTCAAGCATACCAACAAGCAACCATGTTTGTCAAAATATCAATACTAAAGAAAGTTATCCCTAGCCCATGATGCTTAATCATTGATCGATTCGTGAAACACACTCAAATATTAGCTACACCCAATGGACAAGTACGATCATAGTGCCCCCTAGTTGGTGCTTTATAAGAGAAAATGGAGACTCAGATAAAAGTAAAAATTCCATAGAGTAAATAGATAGGCCCTTCGCAGATGGAAGTAGGGATTTGTAGAGATGCCAAAGCTCAAAGTTTAAATTGAGAGAGAGAAATATGTTGGCCGGCATGCCTTTCCTGTCAACAAAAATGACCGAGAATTTTCAATACCTTTCCATGCTAGATATATCATAAGCGGTTACCAAACAGAAAATAAATTTTATTCCTTTTTCCACCATTCTTTCACAATCCATGGCTAGCCGGATCCACGGGTACCATCCATACCAATACTTTCCAAGGAATTTATTATTTCACAACATAAAGTAAATATCTTTTTCATTTTGAGACTAGGCATCCCTATTACCGCCATACTCCTGTGCAATCACAAGTAAATAAACACTCATCTTAAGAATAAAAAGTCTAGCATGGCAAAATATCGGTCACCCCCTTCCGCTTCATGAGCGGAACGAACACACAAAAAGGAAATTCATTTTGAAAATTGGAGATGGCACATGCAAGTTTGCTTGGAACGGCGGGGAAATACCGCATATAGGTAGGTATGGTGGACTCATATGGCAAAACTGGGTTTAAGGATTTTGGATGCATGAGTAGTATTTCTACTTAGTACAAATGAAGGCTAGTAAATAAATTGAGAAGCAACCAACCAATAAACAAAAATTCTCATAAACAGGCATTAAGCATGACTAACATCGACTAATGCACCATAAGTAGGATGTAATTTCATTTCATAACTATTAATTTTCGTGGTTGCATTGGGAATTGCAAACCTTAACACTAATATTCTTACTAAAGCATAATTACTCACCCACATAACTCACATATTTATATCATCATGTCTCAAAACTATTGCAAGGAATCAAGTTTAATTTGTCCAATGATCTTCATGAAAGTTTTTATTATATCCCTCTTGGATATATATCACTTTGGGACTAGTTTCATATATTGCAATTGCTTTTGACAAGCTCAAATAAATTTAAGTGAAGAACATGAGCATAAAAATTTCATCTCTCAAAATAATATAAGTGAAGCATGAGAGAATTTATTCAAAATTTAATAACTCTAAAAGTAATAAAAGTGAAGTATGAGAGTATTTATTCACAAATTTAAATCAATTTGTGATAAAAAGATATAAGTGAAGCACTAGAGCAATTCCAAAGCCCAAGAAAATTAAGTGAAGCATATAGAGCAATTCTAATAAATCAAAGCATAATTTTTGCTCTCTCAAGTAGGTGTGTTCATCATGGATACTTGTGTCAAAATAAAAATAAAATCAAGCAAAGACTCCTATAACACAAGATGCTCCAAGAAAAACTCATGCTATGTGACGAATAAAAATATAGCTCCAAGTAAAATACCGATGCTTGTTGGAAGAAGGAGGGGATGCCACTCGGGTCATCCCCAGGATTAATTGCTTGTTTATCCTTGGATATTATCCTGGGGTGCCATAGTATCCCCATGTTTAGGCTCTTTTCACTCCTTTTTTCTTTCATCCATCATGATCTAACCCAAAACTTGAAAACTTGAATCACACAGAACTCAACAAAATCTTCGTGAGATCCGTTAGTATAATAAAGCAAATGACCACTCTAATTATTGTTTAAAACCCATTCATATTTTATTATTGCATTACATCTACTTTATTCTAACTTTACCATGGCTAATACCCTTCAATACAGACCATGGATTCATCAAAACGAGCACACAATGCAACGAAAACAGAATTTATCAAAAACAGAACAGTCTTTAGTAATCTGTACTCAAACCATACTTATGTAAGTCAAACAATTCTTAAAATTTAGTAAAACTTAATAAATTTTTATATCAATCTTTTCTAAAAAAATCAGAATTTTTTGTCGCTTCTGTGATTTTTAGAAATTCTGCTACTGGACGCAAAAGTTTCTGTTTTTCAACAAGATCAAATCAACTATCACCCAACATGATGCTAAAGGCTTTACTTGACACACGCACTAATTAAAACATAAAAGCACGATTATAAAAGGAGGATAATTTTTTAAACACTCAAGAATAGAAAGAAAAAGGTAAAAATATTTTTTTGTCATTGGGGTGCCTCCCAACAAGCGCTATCGTTTTATGACCCTAGCTAGGCATAATGCATAGATTCAGGCGTTGTCATCTTTAGTTTTTGCCCCATAGGATGCCCTCATGATTGATTCATATGGTGCATTAATTCTTGTTTTAGGGAAGTGTTCCATGCCCTTTCTTAGTGGAAACGGAAATTTAATATTGCCTTGTTCAATATCAATCAGGGCGCCTATAGTGCGTGAAAATGGTCTACCAAGTATGATCGGACAAGACGGATTGCAATCAATATCAAGAACAATAAAATATATGGGAACATCGTTACTATTTGAAAAAATAATAACATCCTTAGTTATTCCCAGAGGCTTTTTAATAGTAGAAACCGCCAAGTGCTAATTTAGAGAACATTCTTCAATATTGGTAAGATCAAGCACATCACATAGAGATTACGGAATTGTGGAAACACTAGCACCCGAATCACATAAAAAAAAGCACTCATAATTTTTAATCTTGAATTTAATGGTATGTTCCCACTCAGCACGCAATTTTGTAGGAATTTAAATCTCTAACTCTAATTTTTCTTCTAAGCATTTCATCATGGCATCAACAATATGTTTAGTAAAAGATTTATTTTGTTCATAAGCATGGGGTGAATTTATCATGGGGTGCAACAAAGAAATACATTCAATCAAAGGGAAACTATCATAATTAAAGTCTTTGTAATCCAAAATAGTGGGCACATCACTAGTCAACGTTTTGACCTCTCCAAACCCACTTTCATCAAATTTTTCATCAAGATTTCACCCTCCAAATCATTGGGACGCATTCTAGCTAATGTTAAATATTCTTCAGCCCTTTATCATAAATTTTAATATTACTAAATAAGGAATCAATATAAGAAACACCAATCATTTTAAAATATTCATCATTTTTATGAAAGCAATCACTAGAAAACGCTTTTTCTAAAGAATATCTTTTAGCTCTAAGCATAGAGGTTCTTTTCTTACTTTTATCCATAAAAACATATAAATATTTAACTGATTCATTAATCTTAGGTGGAAAATATTGTAACTTGAGATGTTTCTAGATCGTGGGAAATTCTATCAATGCTTTTAGACATATCATCAATCTTATTCATCTTTTCTTCTTTCGTAGTAGTGAAAAGCTTTTGAGCATTGATAAATTCTTTAATATTACTCTCAAGAGAAGAGGGGTTAATATTATTATTGTAAGAAGAATTACAATAGTAATTAAAATTAATATTAGAGGAATTTCTAGGAAAAGTCCTAGGATTAAAATTACCTTTGTAAGCATCGTTATTAAAATTGTTTCACGAGATAAAATTCACATCTACGGAATTACTATTTTTCTCAATCGAAGTAGACAAAGGCACATCATTAAGATCAATAGGAGCATCTTGACTAGCAACCAACTTCTTAAGAGCATCATCTTTTTCACTCAAAGTACTAATTTCTTCAACCGAATTAACTTTGTTACTAGGAGTTGCACTTTCAGTATGCTATTGTGAATAATTTGGCATAATATTGTCTAGAAATTTAGTAACTTCACCCAAAGTAATTTCCATAAAGTACCTCCCGTGGCGAATCTAAAAGATTTCTAGAGACAAAATTCAATCCAGCATAAAAAATTATATGATCAACGGAAGATTTAAACCACGAGTAGGACAATTTCTTAGCATCAATTCATTCTTACCCAAGATTGTGCAACATTATCATGCTCAAGCTGCTTAAAATTCATGATTTGAGTTCTAAGGGAAATAATTTTTGCGGGCGAAAAATACTTAGTAATAAAAGCATCCTCGAAATTATCCCAAGAATCAATACTATTGCGGGGCAAAGAAGAAAACCAATTTTTTGCATGATCCCGCAAGGAGAAAGGAAGTAATTTCAACTTCACCATATCATTGTCCAATTCTTTTTTTCTTTGCATATCACACAATTCTATTAATGTGTTTACAAGGGACGCGGCGTCCTCATTAGGATTATTGGAAAATTTATCTTTCATGACAAGATTCAACAAAGCGGCATTAATATCACAAGACTTTGCGCTAGCGGCGGGAGGAGCAATCAGAATACTAATAAAATCATTACTATTGGTATTGTAAGAATCACACAATTTTGTATTTTCTTGAGTCATCGTGACTACGCAAACAAGATTGTAATTAAACAAGAGATCTGGCGAGAAAAAGGCAAAGGAAAAAGAGGGTGAACAAAACGACAATTTTTTGTGAAGTGGGGGCAGTGAAAACGAGAGGCAAATGGAAAATAATGTAAATAGCAAGGAGATGATATTTGTGATTAGGAACTTGACAGATGTTGATGATGTCTCCCTAGCAACGGTGCCAGAAATTCCTTTGATGTGGCTTGAGACTGCGTTGGTGTTTCTCCAAAGAGGAAGTGATGATGCAGCATAGCTATGATATTTATTTTCCTCGGTTATGAAACCAAGGTTATCTAACCAATAGAAGAATCAAGCAAGACTATGTAAATACTACTGGCACACAAAGAAGAAATGCTTGCAACCCGACGCGTAAGAGAGGTTGTCAATCTCTCCACAATAAAAGATAGATTGGTTTGTATGAGATTGGATAAATAGATCACAGAAGAACACAAAATAAAATATTCAAATGAAAAATATAGCAAGGTAGTTTTGGGGGTTTGGAATAACAGATCTGAAAGTAAATGCGTAGAAAATAGATCGGAAAGCAATATGTTAAAAGATAGACCCGGGGGCCGTAGATTTCACTAGTGGCTTCTCTCAGGAGCAATGTTCAGGAAATCGGTAACTAGTACCTGGTCGGTCGGCTTGGGAGTAGTGATTAATAGGTGAATCGGTGTATTAACTAGATTAATCGGTCGACTATTAATCAGTACATTAAATAGAAACTTGTCAACTTATATCAAGATCTTCTATGTATTATAACATACTTTTATTCACCTTTCTGTGTAATACACCAAAATATTTTATTGTAGGCATATAAAAAGTAAACAGGATGTAAAATTAATAATCATTATACATCCAAATCTACAAAGTCTCAAATTTCAAAATCCAAATTTCTCAATTAAACTGTTAATTTTTTCCATATACTTTGTAACATACATCACACAATAATACTACAAATAACAACTAAAACCAATAGTTCCATCCACTTATTTACTAGTAATTTACAATCTACTAATATATGAATGGTGGATTCTCCACTAAGATAGGGGAAAAGATGGTAGTACCTTGCCTGCTGGTGATGCCATTGAGGAAGAGATTGTGGATAATCCCATGGGAGAGGATGGGGAGTAGCCAAGGGGGGATGGGGTCCAGGCAGGGGGCCGGAGGGCAGAGTAGCTAGATCTTGGAGGTGTAGTGTGGTGGCTTTCACTGGTGAGGACCTGGCTAGCTAGCAACTAGGTTAGGAGGGGATGAAAGGATAATGAGGGAGAGGGAGGAGGGACAAACCTAGGTATTTTGTAGGAAGATGGGGTGGGAGGGGTTATGTGCCAAAATTTTGGGATGTTAACGGGTCAATAGCGATTAATCGGTCTAGTAACTAATTAATCGGTATGACAACTGATTAATCGGTCTAACTTGTCAATTAATCAGCCTGACAAGTTAACGCGATGAATAGGTGCTTTTCGATTCGGTCACCCTACGAGTAGCGATTAAGTGGCAGTTTAACTGGTTAATCAGACAAATTCTTGAACAGTTCTCATGAGTATAGCACACGGTGGGTAAACAAATTACTGTTGGGCAATTGATAGACGATCAAATAATCATGGCGATATCCAAGGCAATGATCATTATATACGCATCACATCCAAGATTAGTATACCGAAACAATTATGCATCTACTACTGTTATTCCACACATCGACCGCTATCCAGCATGCATCTAGTGTATTAAGTTCATGGAGAAACGAAGTAATGCAATAAGAACGATGACACGATGTAGACAAGATGTATCCATGTAGGAATACACCACATCCTGTTATCCTTAATAGCAATGAGACATGCGTGCCTTGCTTCCCCTCCTGTCACTGGGAGAGGACACCGCAAGGTCGAACCCATCACAAGGCACCTCTTCCCATGGCAAGAAAAATCGATCTAGTTGGACAAACTAAACCAAAGATTCAAAGAAGAAATACGAGGCTATAAATAATCATGCATATAAGATATCAAAGAAGTCTCAAATAATATTCATCGATAGAAACTGATCATGAACTCAAACTTCATCGGATCCCAACAAACACACCGCCGAAAGTCATTACATCAAATTGATCTGCAAGATACCAATGTATTGAGAATCAAAAGAGAGAAAGGAATCCATCTAGCTACTGGCTACGGACCCGTAGGTCTATGGTGGACTACTCACGCATCATTGGAGAGGCACCCATTAAGACGATGCACCCCTCCGTGATGGTGGTAGATTGGATCTCGTGGTTCTGGAACTTGGGACGACTAGAATTGTTTTTCGTCAGCTTCTTTAAGGTTTCTGGAATAGTTGGGTATTTATAGAGCTGAGAGGCGGTGGAGGAGGGTCCCGTGGGCCCCATAACCCACGAGGGTATGCCTAGGGCCTCTAGCACGCTCTGGTGTCTTGCAGGCCCAACGGGCTTCCCCCTAGGTGCTTCCTTGGCTGCCAAGTTGTCTTCTGGTCCAAAAATATCTCCAAAAAGTTCTGCTGCATTTGGGCTTTGATTCGAACAGATATTCCACGAAGTAAAAAACAAGCAAAAAACAGCAACTGGCACTGGGAACTATGTCAATATGTTAGTCCCAATAAATAATATAAACTTGCAATAAAATGATTGTGTCGGTGTACTGAAGTTTGGGCTTTTTAGTACCCCATACTTGTGTATGGGCAATTGTAGCCACACCAGCGGCAAGGTCTGCGTGGGGACTGCTAGATGCAAGTGTGAAGATCTCAAGAAAACATTCAAGACAACAATCACAAGACCGAAGACCAAAAGCTGGGACCTCAGCAAGATATTTTCGGGATGGCCCACGGAGCACGGGAAAGACGTGCACCTGGCAAGATCTCACCATCCTGCCAGCGCAGAGACCAGGTGTCATCCCTCCTGTATACGTGTCAAGGCATCTAGCGATGGTGGAGGTTAAGCGGTGCCGATGAGACAGGCTCCTGTCTCGTCCGTAGAAGGTCAGGGATGCCTGACAGAGCATTAAATGCGTCTGTCCTATGCAGTCAGTGTTAGGTATGATAACACTGTAGCAACTAAACATCTCGTGTATGTACTATACGCCACTATTGGAAACCCCTTAGTCATATAAAAGGAGGCCCAAGGCATTACGAGAGAGGACTTTTGGAAGATCCTTCTCGCTCAGATCCACGCGTAGCAGCTGTGTACTGTTCATTACACAATGCTCCTGTAGCCAGAGCTCAAACACTCATAATACACCAAAAGAAGGAGTAGGGTTTTACGCTTCTCAGCGACCCGAACGTGGGTAAAAATCCCCCACAATGCTCATTAGATCTTCTCTTTGTGCACAGCATCTCCCGACCTGGCGTGCCAAAGATGTCGGTGATGTTCGAAGTTGACATCTTGCAGAAAGGAGTATTGCAACAAAAATCTAAGTTGCAAGACTCTAAGTACATCTTTTACTGTGAAGTTATTTTCCTTGAACGATTTCAACTTTTGTATGGGAAACCTGCACGCGAAGGAACGTTGTCGTGATCGGTTGCGCCCTTACTCTGTTTCGAGTCTGCTCAATAGCTTAAGCGGCCGCGCAAAAAACATCAAGGTAACCTTGTCATGATCGGTTGCGCCCTTGCTCTGTTTCGAGTCCGCTCAACAGCTTAAGTGGATGCACTGAAAATTTCCAGGTATCTTGCCGGCAGCAACACCGCCAGCAGGCTACTAAGGATCCCCTCCTCAAAGCGTTCACGGTAGGGCTGCGTGCACCAGCAAGTTTCTGATAAAGCGTAGGGAGTGTACCATACAGAGAGAAATCTAACAAGAGGAATAACATGCATTCTTTCAAAGGGAATGAAATTTACATGAGATGGCATTTCTTCCTAAATAAATCTTTATTTGACTTTCTCCCCTACGGGCAGATTACAAGAAGAAAAATAGGGAGAGACCCCCGACAAAAGCCCATCCTGACCCCTCCAGGACCAGCACTGTGCAAAGGGCGGAACTCCCAGAAGGGAAGACGAAGCCGAAGTCCATAGGCCCACCGGAAGATCCAGCTGGAAGATGAGGCAGCGCCCGGGACAAGGACCCCCGGCAAGGTCGCTCCATCGGGAGGGGTAGGGGCGTGAGCTGACGGTGATGGTGCGGCCGGTGATCAGTCGGAGCCCAAGGCATCGTATTCTGAATTGATGGCCTGGAGCTTGGACTCGTCGTCGTTGTCTTCACCAACACTATCCTCCTCGTCACTGTTGCTCGAGGAGGAACTTTCGGCACCGCTCGAGCTTTCCGCAACAGCTGAAGCGGGTGCCTGAGCGCCCATAAATCTTGATGAAGAGCAGGTCTGCCTCCACCATCTTGAAATAGAGGACATGCCCATCCAGGAGGTTGTCAGCGTGGGCGAAGGTTTTCCAACTGCGCCAGAGGAGCATAACGCGACTCACCGGATACTTAACTTCCACCCGCACGCCGCAATTTGCTACCTCTTGAGCATGCGCTGGTTTTCCCTTGAAGAGGAAAGGGTGATGCAACAAAGTAGATAAGTATTTCCCTCAGTTTTTGAGAACCAAGGTATCAATCCAGTAGGAGGAACAAGCAAGTCACCAATGGATGCACCTACACAAATAATCAAACTCTTGCACCCAACACAATAAAGGGGTTGTCAATCCCTTCACGGTTATTTGCAAGGATTAGATCCGATAGAGATAGATGTAACCAGTGTGGAAAGTAAAAGGTAAATGAATTGCAAAAAATATAGATCTGAAAATATATGATGGAAAATAGACCCGAGGTTCCTAGGTTTCACTAGAGGCTTCTCGCTTGAAGGCAAATATCATGCTGGGTAAACAAATTACTGTCAAGCAATTGATAGAAAAGCGAATAATCATATAGTTATCCAAGGCAATGATCATGCATATAGGCATCACGTCCGTGACAAGTAGACCGAAACGATTCTGCATCTACTACTACTACTCCATAAATCGACCGACTCCTACCGACATCTAGAGTATTAAGTTCATGAAGAACAGAGTAACACATTAAGAAAGATGACATGATGTAGAGGGATAAACTCAAGCAATATGATGAAAATCCCATCTTTTTACCCTTGATGGCACAATACAATACGTGCCTCGCTACCCCTACTTTGTCACTAGGTGAGGCCACCGCAAGATTGAACCCAAAACCAAGCACTTCTCCCATTGCAAGAATTACCAATCTAGTTGGCCAAACCAAACCAATAACTCGAAGATACTTTCAAGGATATGAAATCATGCATATAAGAAATCAGAGGAGCTTAAAATAAGATTCATGGATAATCTGAACATAAAGTCACAATTCATTGGATCTTGACAAACACACCATGAAAGTGGACTACATCGGATAGATCTCCATGAAGATCATGAAGAACATGGTATTGAAGATCAAAGAGAGAGAAGAAGCCATCTAGCTACTAGCTATGGACCCGTAGGTTTGTGGTGGACTAGTCACGTATCATCGGAGGGGCAATGGAGTTGATGTAGATGCCCTCCGTGATCGAAACCCCCTCTGACAGATTACCAGAAAAGGCCACAAGATTGGATCTCTTGGGAACGGAGGCTTCCGGCGGCGGAAAAGTATTTGCGTGGATCTTTTTGGTGTTGGGGGGAATATTTGGGAATTTATAGGCCGAAGATTGGGGTTAGGAGACCTGCGGGGAGGCAACAAGCCTGCTATGCGCGACTAGGGGGCCCACGCCTAGCAGGCTTGTGGCTCCCTAGCACCTCCCCTGCCATGCACACCAAGCTTGATTGATTTGTTTCCTTCCAAAAAAATTTCCTTCTGAAGGTTTTATTCCGTTTTGACTCTGTTTAATATTCGATATGTGCAAAACTCAAAAACAAGGATAAAACAGAAACTTGCACTAGGCTCTAGATTAATAGGTTAGTCCAAAATATAATATAAAATAGCATATTAATGCATATAAAACATCCCAAATATATAATATAATAGCATGCCATCATAAAAATTTATAGATACGTTGGAGACATATCCGCATCCCCAAGCTTAATTCATGCTCGTCCTCGAGTAGGTAAATGATAAAAACAGAATTTTTGATGTGGAGTGCTACCTAACATATTTATCCATGTAATATTCTTTATTGTGGCATGAATATTCAGATCCGTAAGACTCAAAACAAAAGATTAATATTGATATAAAAACAATAACATTTCAAGCATACTAGCAAAGCAATTGTATCTCTTCAAAATATAATGGCAAAAATAAAGTTATCCCTACAATATCATATGGTTTGGCTATGCTCCATCTTCCCCACACAAAGTATTTATATCATGCACAACCCCGATGAAAAGTCAAGCAATTGTTTTCACACCTTTATTTTCTCAAACTTTTTCAACTCTCACGCAATACATGAGCGTGAGCCATGGATATAGCACTATAGGTGGAATAGAATATGGTGGAGGTTGTCAAGGAAAGGGAAAAGATAGTCTCACATCAACTAGGCATATCAATGGGCTATGGAGATTCCCATTAATAGATATCAATGTGAGTAGTAGGGATTTCCATGCAACAGATGCACTAAATCTATAAGTGTATGAAAGCTCAAAAAGGAACTAAGTGAACATGCATCATGAAGAAAAATTCCAATAGCTATATGAAAGTGACTAAATAGGAGACTCTCTATCATGAATATCATGGTGCTACTTTGAAGCACAAGTGTGGAAAAAGTAGTAGCAATGTCCCTTCTCTCTTTTCTCTCATTTTTTTAATTTTTTGTGGGCATCTAAGGCCTCTTTTATGTTGGGGAACTTATTAATAATTCAAAAAAATCCTACGTGTCACCAAGATCAATCTAGGAGATACTAGAACGAGAGAGAGGGAGTGCATCTTCATACCCTTGAAGATTGCTAAGCGGAAGCGTTACAAAGAACGTGGTTGATGGAGTCGTACTCGCGGCGATTCAAATCGTGGAAGATCCGATCCAAGCACCGAATGGACGGCGCCTCCGCGTTCAGCACACGTACAACACGGGGACGTGCCCTCCTTCATGATCTAGCAAGGGGGGAGGGGAAATTGAGGGAGATCTCCAGCAGCACGACGGCATAGTGGCGGTGGAGCTCGTGGTTCTCCCGCAAAGCTTCGCTAAGCGCTATGGAGGAGGAGGAGGTGTAGGAGGGGGCGGGTTGTGCCAGGGGGAAGGGTGCGGCTGCCCTCCCACCCCACCACTATTTATAGGGGCAAGGGAAGAGGGGGACGGCCCCCTAGATCCATCTAGAGGGGGGGGGGGTGGCGGCCATGGGGGGAACTTGCCCCCCAAGTTAGTCCTTTTTAGGTACTTAAGGATATTCTTGACCGCTGTCCAATGTTCGATTCCGAGATCACTTTGGTACCTCCCTACCAAACTTATGTCAAGGTTCACATCAGGTCTAGTACACAACATGGCATACATAATAGATCCTATGGTTGAGGCATAGGGGATGACACTAATCTTTTCTCTATCTTCTGCCGAGGTTGGGCATTGAGCTGTGCTCAATCTCACACCCTACAATACAGGCAAGAACCCCTTCTCGGACTGATCCATATTGTACTTCTTCAATATCTTGTCAAGGTATGTGCTTTGTGAAAGACCAATGAGGCGTCTCGATCTATCTCTATAGATCTTGATGCCTAATATGTAAGCAGCTTCTCCAAGGTCCTTCATTGAAAAACACTTATTCAAGTAGGCGTTTATGCTTTCCAAAAATTCTATATCATTTCCCATCAACAATATGTCATCCACATATAAAATGAGAAATGCTACAGAGCTTCCACTCACTTTCTTGTAAATACAGGCTTCTCCATAAGTCGGTATAAACCAAAACGCTTTGATCGCCTCATCAAAGAGAATGTTCCAACTCCGAGATGCTTGCACTAGCCCATAGCTGGAGTGCTGGAGCTTGCATGCCTTGTCAGCATTCTTAGGATCAACAAAACCTTCCGGGTGCATCATATATTATTCTTCCTTAAATAAACCGTTAAGGAATGTTGTTTTGACGTCCATTTTCCAGATCTCATAATCATTGACGGGGTTCATACCCCCAAGTAGGGCAAAGCAACAGGGTTCTCCCCTCTCCGCTTCGAAGAAAAACCAAGCGACCGGCTGGACGAGGCCGGCTGGAGGACGCGCCATGCGAGTTGGCTCCGGCTGGCGCCTCGCCCGGCTGGTCTAGCGGTCGGGCGTGCCCTTGCCCGGCTGGTCAAGTGGCCGGCTGCCCACGAGCCGGGCCCTCCGTTGACTTGGGGACGGATACGCATTGTCCCGTCCCTCTGTCCGTAGGTATGGTGACACAACATTACTGGCGGGACGGGCGACCCTATGGCTACAGTGGTCGCTCACACATCATCCCTCGTGGCTACAGTTCATTTGTCCGGGCCGCTGACCCCGGTGAGCGCGATCGGGCGGGGGAACAGCGCCAGCATGCCTCTGCCACTCGAGTGCCTGCCCCGTCATGGCTATAGTGCCGGCGGCAATGCCGAAGACCTCGGCCTACTGGCGCTAGATGATGCCTCCTCGGGCGGCCCATGCCGGGGCAGGTGGGCGAGGACCAATCGCGGTGCCTGCCGGCGGGTCCCAGTAGGGATGGAACCGCTCGGCTGGCGGGCCCCACCCACGACGAGACGACACGAGCCGTGGGACCCCCTGGCCAGGCGGAGAGGCTGCCAGCCGGGTCCCTCGACCCAAGTACTTAAATCATATTGTAAGAGCCGGGGGGTTGGCCTATAAAACCCCCCGAGACCCCCATGCAATGGGGACGATCGGCAGACGACAAATCCACACGCACACACCCACGAGGTTCTCATATCCTCTCTAGCAACGGAGGAAGATGAGCCGGCTGCTCCTTCTTCCTCCTCTAGAATCAGCTCCAGGAGCACTCTTGTATCCATATCCACCCATCCAACAAAACCAAGCAGGACTAGGGGTGTTACCTCCCACGGAGGGCCCTGAACCTGGGTACATCGCGTGTCATCACCTTCTTGTGCCCAATCTCGCACTCAGAGCTCATCGATGTCCAATGGCCCGAACACCATCGATAAGCCACCCCCTGGCATCTGTCGTGAGAAAATGATGACAGTTGGCGCCCACCATGGGGCCAACCACGGCGCCGTTCGGGTTCATGCTCCGGGAAGGACCTCCCGCCATTCCCCGTCATTGCCGCTCGGCCCAGCAAAACCATGGGGGCTCGTGGGGCTTGCCTTAGCGCGCCCTGCAGGCAACTCCGAGGGCCTAGCGGCCGATATCGACGTGCTCGCCGAGCGCTTCAGTAGGCTCAGCCTCGCCTAGGCTCCGGCCGCGGATGAGTACCCATTGCGGCCCGGCCCAATGGGTCCCGCGATCGTGTGGGGGTGATTTCCATCACCTCCTCCACCGCATCCGGATGGGCAAGAGTAGCAGCTACCGCTGCTGCCGGCCGCGTCGGCACGTCCGACCCGATCGGTGCAGCCCTTCGGGGCTTAAGCACCCCGATTGCCCCGGTGGTAAACCCCGACACCGCCATGGCCGACCTAGAGGCGGATCGCCGCATCCTGTTCGAGGATGCCACCGCCCTCGCCACCACGCGCCGCCGCATGGAGGCGGCATAGCGGGAGCATGTTTCCGCCTACGGTCTCACCCGGGCTGGCGTCGAGCCCAACTGGCATCGGGCCGTGCGTGACCGCGGCCGCATGGTCGCCGAGATCCTCGGCGGCAAGATGCCCGTCTACGACACCCACGCAGCCAACCTACGGGCCCTCAAGGTGGCCTACGAGGAACTGGACACCTTGGAGGGCGAAGAGCGTGCCGCCCATGAGCGCCACATCAAGGAGCACATCGATGCTGCTGATGCACAACAGCATCTGCTCGCGCTAGGCGGCGGTGCCGCTGAGGGCCCCCGGCTTGAGCGCGAGGGCACGGGAACTACCGGCTGCCAGGCGGCCCAGTACTCTTGTTCCCCTCGCGTCTCTGGCCGCCGGGTCGAGACGAACAACGCCCGGTCCTCTTAGCTGCTGGGGAGTGAGCAGCCGGCCGTTAGTAGCCGGTGCATGCTACTTCTCGAGCTTGCATTGGTTTTTCCCCAGAAGAGGAAAGGGTGATGCAGCAAAGTAGAGATAAGTATTTCCCTCAGTTTGAGAACCAAGGTATCAATCCAGTAGGAGTATCAAGATGAGGCACCAAGAAACCTGCACAAACACAAACAAACTTGCACCCAACGCGATAAAGGGGTTGTCAATCCCTTCACGGTTACTTGCAAGGTGAGATCTGATAGTGATAATGAGTAAATATAAATAAGTAAATAAAATTGCAGCAAGGTGTTTTTGGTATTTTTATGTTTAGATCTGAATATATAACATGTAAAATAGACCCGGGGGCCATAGTGTTCACTAGAGGCTTCTCTCATGATAGCAAGTATTATGGTGGGTGAACAAATTACTGTTGAGCAATTGATAGAATCACGCAAAGTCATGACGATATATAAGGCAATGATCATACATATAGGCATCATGTTTGAAACAAGTAGACTGATACAGTCTGCATCTACTACTATTACTCCACACATCGACCGCTATCTAGCATGCATCTAGTGTATTAAGTTCATAACAAACGGAGTAACGCTTTAAGCAAGATGACATGATGTAGAAGGATAAATTCATGCAATATGATAGAAACCCCATCTTTTTACAGTTGATGGCAACAACACGATATGTGCCTTGCTACCCCTTCTGTCACTAGGTGAGGACACCGCACGGTATGAACCCAAAACCAAGCACTTCTCCCATTGCAAGAAACATAGATCAAGTTGGCCAAACGAAACCCATAACTCGAAGAGACTTACAAGGATATGAAATCATGCATATAAGAAATCAGAGGAGACCCAAATAATATTCATAGATAATCTGATCATAAATCCACAATTCATCAGATCTCAACAAACACACCGCAAAAGAGAATTACATCGGGCAGATCACCATGAAGACCATGGAGAACTTTGTATTGAAGATCAAAGAGAGATAAGAAGCCATCTAGCTACTAGCTATGGACCCGAAGATCTAATGTGAACTACTCATGCATCATCGGAGAGGCAATGGTGTTGATGAAGATGGCGACCGGAGATGGATTCCCCTCCGGCAGGATGCCGGGACGGTCTCCTGATTGGTTTTTGGTGGTTCTGGAGGCTTGCGGTGGTGGAACTTGCGATCTAGGCCTATTTCTGCGAGTTTGGGTATTTATAAGACCGTATGGCGTCAGAAACAAGTGAAGGTGGGCCACGAGGAGGCCACGAGCCCCCTTGCCGTGGCCTAGGGGGGTCACGCCTCCCAGGCTTGTGGCTCCCTCGGCCCATCTCTCTGGTATTTTTTCCTTCAGGTATTTTTGATATTTTCCATAAAAAATCACGGCGAAAGTTTTATTCCATTTGGACCCCGTTTGATATTCCTATCTGAAAAAGGTCAAAAACACCAGGAAAACAAGAACTGGCACTGGGCACTGAGTTAATAAGTTAGTCCCAAAAATGATATAAAATACCATATTCATGCATATACAACATCCAAAGTTCATAATATAATAGCGTGGAACAATAAAAAATTATAGATATGTTGGAGACATATCACCGCACTAGCAAGCCACCTCGCAGCGGCCGCCACCACGAAGCGCCGGCATCCGGTAGCCAGCACAGCCGGGAGCACACGTCAGCCCTGCGACACGGGTCGCGGCAATCAACACCGCCCACCATCCGTCCCAAGCTCTCGGCTCGGCTCGGACCACGCATACCCCGCAGCAAGGATGATACTCACAACCGCATCGACCAGCTCGCGCAATCCGCTCTCCTCGAGGAGGAGGGCTCGATCGGTCCGGCCTGCTTCGGCCCCCGGATCCGCACCGAGCCGTTCCCAAAGGGTTTCACGCTCCCTAGGGACACCCCGAAGTGCAACGGGGCCGCCAAGCCCGAGGACTGGCTGATTGACTACACCACCGCGGTGGGCATCGCCGGGGGGAATAAGCGTGTAGTCGTCCGCTATGTCCCCCTCATGCTCATCGGCTCGGCCCGCACCTGGCTCAACAGCCTGGCGGCCGGGAGCATCAATACCTGGACAAACTTCGAGGAAGCCTTTGTCTGCAATTTGACCGGCACCTACAAGCGGCCCGGCCGGCCCCGTGAGCTCGCCATGTGCATTCAGGGGCCGGACGAATCCCTCTTCGACTACATCACCCAGTGGGCTGAGCTCCGCAACTCTTGCGAGGGAGTGCACGAGGTGCAAGCCGGGCAATACTTCATCGAGGGCTGCTAGGATGGCACCCCTCTCAAGCACAAGCTCCTGTGCTCCGAGCCACCACGTTGGGCGACCTCATGACCAAGGCGGACAAGTACGCCATGGCCGACTCGGCCATCCGGGTCAAGACGACCCTGCCATCCAAGGCCACGACGACGCCGGCCGTGGCCCGGCCGGCTGCTGACAACCAGCTGTCACAAAGCAACAAGCGCAGGAATGACCAGCCGGATCCCCGCTACGGGAGCCGGCAGGTCAACACTATTGAGGATCAAGAGTCGGCTACCCAGCCTGTCGGCCAGCGCCAGCGAACCGGCAAGCCACCGGCGAAGCCTCCTTCCAGCCGTCCAAAGATACCAAGCAAATCCCGCTTGGCCCGGCCAACCCGGCTCAGTGCGTCACGACCGGCTCCCGCCTCAATAGCAAATAGGAAGGTGAGCTCGTCGACTTCCTCCATGAGAATCGGGATATCTTCGCATGGTCCCCCAAGGACATGCCGGGTGTTCCGAGGAAGTTCGCCGAGCACAAGCTACACGTCCGGCCGGACGTCAAGCCGGTCAAGCAACCCTTACGCTGCTTCTCCGAGGAGAAGCAGCGCACTATAGGAGAAGAGATCGCCCGGCTGCTCGTGGCCGGGTTCATCATGGAAGTGTTCCACCCAGACTAGTTGGCCAACCCAGTCCTGGTGCCGAACAAGAACAAGACCTGGCACATGTGTATCGACTACACCAGCCTGAACAAGGCATGTCGCAAGGACCCATTCGCCCTGCCGCGGATCGATCAGGTTATCAACTCTACGGCCGGCTGCGACTTGCTGTCCTTCCTGGATGCCTACTCCGGCTACCACCAGATCAAGCTAGACCCGGAGGATCGGCTCAAGACCTCCTTCATCACGCCCTCAGATAGGCAGGAACACATGCGCCACCATGTCCTTCAGCCTGAAGAACACATGCGCCACCTTCCAACAATGCATGCAGAAGTGCCTCCTACCTCAGATAGGCAGGAACGTCCACGTCTATGTCGATGACATTGTCGTCAAAACCAAGAAGCATTTCAGCCTCCTCGACAACCTTCGGGAGACCTTCACGAACTTGCGTGAGTACAAGATCAAGCTCAACCTAGAGAAGTGTGTCTTCGGCGTTCCCGCCGGTCAACTCTTGGGTTTCTTCGTGTCCGCCCGCGGCATCGAAGCAAACCCTGAGAAGATCCGGGCGATCGAGCACATGCCAAAGCCGACCCGGCTCCATGACGTCCAGAAGTTCACCGGCTGCCTTGCCTCGCTCAGCCGGTTCATCAGCTGGCTGGGAGAGAAGGCTCTGCACCTCTAGGGGCTCCTTCGCAAGATGGCTCTCATCGAGCCGGGTCACACCAAGAGGCCAGGCATCTTAAACTGGCCAGACGAGGCAGACGAGGCCTTCCGCGGCCTCAAGAAGGCTCTCACCAGCACGCCAATCTTGGCTGCACCGGCTGAGAAGGAACCACTGCTCGCCTACATCGCCGCGACGACCCAGGTCATCAGCGTCATGCTGGTGGTCGAACGGCCGGAGGAGGGCAAGACCCTGCCGGTCCAACGGCCCGTCTACTACCTCACCGAGGTCCTCTCCGCGTCCAAGCAGAGCTACCCCCACTACCAAAAGATGTGTTACGGCATATACTTTGCTGCCAAGAAGGTCAAGCAATACTTCCAAGAGCATACCATCACCGTGGTGATCACGGCCCCACTCGGCGAGATCATGAGCGCCCGGGACTCCACCGGCTAGATTGCTAAATGGGTGATCGCCCTTGCCGATCACGAGATCCGGTACGAGCCGAGAACTACCATCAAGTCACAGGCATTGGCGGACTTCCTCGTTGACTGGGCGGAGACGAAGTTCGTCCCACCTCCCCCAGACTCCACGCATTGGCGAATGCACATCGACGGCTCGAAGATGAGGACGGGCCTGGGTGCCGGCATAGTCCTCTCCTCCCCAAAAGGTGATCAGCTCAAGTATGCCCTCCAAATCCACTTCATTGCCTCCAACAACGTGGTGGAGTACGAGGCCATCGTCCATGGCCTCCGGCTCGCCAGGGAGATCGACATCAGGCGCATCCTCTGCTTCGGCAACTCTGACCTCGTGGTGCAGCAAGTCTCTGCAAGTTGGACGCCAGGGATGCCAACATGGCCAGCTACCGCTTCCTCGTGCAACAGCTCACCGGCTCCTTCGAGGGCTGTGAGTTTCATCATATCCCCAGAGCGGATAACGAGGCGGCGAATGCATTGGCAAAAATCGGCTCCACCCGGCAGGCCATCCCAGCCGGCGTCTCCCTCGAGAGGCTGCTCAAGCTGTCGATTCAAGCCCTCCTTGGAGTCGGAGTCAATCTTCGTGCCAGCGAGCGCCACCGGCCCATCAACGGCTCTGGACGCCACTCCAGCAACCTCGCCACCGGCTCTTCAACCATCGGCTGCCCAGCCGGTCCCGGTCTAGCCGGTGGCACCCGAGGCGGCACGACTGTCATGATGGTCATCGATCAGCCGACCCCAAGGACCGGCGGGCCAGACCCGGGGGGCTGACCAACCAGCCTTGGGGGCTCCCGAGCTGGTCCCGGGGGCTAACGGGCCGGCCACAGGGGCTGGTCAACCAGTCCCGTGGGCTCCCGAGCCGGCCACCGTCACGGCCCCCTCATGGGCCTAGCCCATCTTGGCGTTCCTTCTACGAGGCAAGCTGCCTTTGGAAGAGGCTCTAGCTAGGCAGATCCAGCACCGGGCCTCGGCCTACGGCATCGTTAACAACGAGCTCGTCCACCGCAGCACCACCGGTGTCTTCCAGCGGTGTGTCGAGCCGGAAAAAGGTCTGGAGATCCTCCTCGACATCCACCAGGGCGAGTGCGGGCATCACGCTGCCTCCCGAACCCTGGTGGCCAAGGCTTTCCGCCACGGCTTCTACTGGCCCACGGCTCTCGAGGTGGCCAAGAAATTTGCCGACGAGTGCAAGGGCTGCCAACGCTTCAGCATGCAAAGCCACCAGCCAGCAACAACCCTCCAAACCATCCCCCTCTCGTGGCCTTTTGCCGTTTGGAGGATGGACATGGTGGGTCCATTCAAAACCGCTCGAGGCGGCATGACGCACTTGCTCGTGGCCATGGACAAATTCACCAAGTGGATCGAGGCACGACCAATCAAGAAGCTGGACGGCCCCATGGCCGTCCGGTTCATCGATGACATCACGATACGCTACGTCATCCCACACAGCATCATCACCGACAACGACACAAACTTTGCCAAAGGAGCGCTCGCGCGTTTCTGCTCCAAGCGAGGGATCCGGCTCGACCTGGCCTCCGTCGCTCACCCACAGTCAAACGGCCAGGTCAAGAGGGCAAACGGCGTCATCCTATCCGGCATCAAGCCCCGGCTCATGATGCCGCTGGTCAGGTCGGCCGGCTACTAGGTCGACGAGCCGCAAGCCGTCCTGTGGAGTCTCAGGACCACCCCGAACCGGTCAACCGGCCACACCCCGTTCTTCCTTGTGTATGGGTCCGAGGCGATCATCCCCATCGAAAACGAGTTCGACTCGCCTCGGGTCGCCCTATACATGAAGAAGGACACCAAGGAGGCAAGAGAAGACGGTCGACCTACTCGAGGAGGCTTGCAAGCTGGCCTTGATTCGGACGGCGATCTACCAACAGAAGCTCTAGCACTACCACAGCAAGCGGATCCGGTCGCTCTCGTTACGCGAGGGGGACCTAGTCCTCAGGCGGATCCAATGAACCGCGAGTCAGCACAAGTTGTCCTCCCCGTGGGAGGGCCCGTTCATCACCAGCAAGGTGCTACATAACAACGCATACTATCTGATAGACGCCCAGAAGTCACAGAAGCGCAAGAGAGACGCCTCCGGCGAAGAAATGGAGCATACATGGAACGTGTCACTCCCGCACCCGTTTTACTGCTAAGGAAAACCAATGTATCTATGTATCCCCATCCTTTCGGGCTTATGAATGCAATGGGCATCCCAAGCCGTCTCTTGGGGTGCGCCCCGTTTCGTTTATCTCAAAGCTTTCCACACTCACCCGGATCGCCGGTCCGGCTCCCAGGCCCGGGGGCTAGCCGGCTGGACCTAGAAGTATCTCTCCGCAAAAAAGACTAAGTAATGTGAGCCGGCCAAGCCTCCCCACCCTTACCAGCTACAGACCGCCACCCGGCTTTCCGGCTGATGGGGCCTCGGGGCGGCAAGGTTCGGCTTGCACCAAAGGTCAAAACAGGAAGGGATTTTTTCTAGGCCCGGCCAGATCCTCGCCGCGTCTCTAGTCGCTTCACTTACCACAAAAAAACCACGATTCCTAAGTTTTGAAATGGCTCCCTCGAGGCGGGCACCCCGATCCAGCTACAGACCGGCTCCCGGCAGTCAGGCTGGCGGGGCCAAGGCCAAAGGGGAAAAGGAGTAGAAATCCAAAGAATCGTGGCAGGCGAAAAACGGGTAAGAATGAGGCATTAGGATTCACAAGGCAAAAACACAAAGTATTTACAGCACAAATATTAAAGCAAAACGGCCCACGGCCAGCATTCAGTTCATTACATGAATACCCCCAGTGGGTGGATCGAATCCAAGTTTACGTGCAGGAAAAAGAAAAGGTAAAAAGGAAGATGCGTGGGGGCTCAAGCCACCGGCGCGTCGCCAGCCGGTGTGCCCCCAGCCGGCATGTCAAGAGGCGGCTCGGTCCTCGTCCCGGAGGTGCTCGCAGCCTTCGGGTCAGCCTCCTTGTCCTTCGAGGCGGCCTCCTCGGTCTCCGCCGTCTTGTCGCTTGAGTCGGTGCTCTCATCGGCAACTTCGGCATCGTTCGAGCCTTGCGGGATGCCGAACGAGTCCTCGGGCAGCGGCTCGCCGTCTTCACCAAGGGGCGGGAGGAACTCACCTGCGTCGACGTACGACACGAGTTCGTTCGCCCGCTGGACAAGGGCCGGCTCGCGGGCCTCCCGCTCTGCGGCTGGCACGTCCCGCATCTTCGCCAGCCGGGCCACGTCCACGCCCCAGTACCACGAAGTGACGAACCGGAGCGCCATCTGCGGTTCGGCTCGAGCGTCCGAGGCCTTCCAAGCCTCAAGGCAGGAGACGGCGTGCTCGAGCCATTGGGCCACGCGGTATGTCGGGGCTCCCCACGGCCCGGCCACAGCGCAACGATGACCTCCTTGCCGGCAATGTTGAGCCGCTCCATGCTCCGCTTGAGATTGGTCATCCGGACTTCGACGGTGATCCCGATCTCGTCCATGTCCCATGGGGCGTGCTCATCGATGGAGCGGCTACACTCCTGGAGGTGCTCTCGGTGCTCCTCAATGGCCCGCGAGGAACGGTGATGAGTCTCTGGGAACCGCACTGAAGGGAATAAGAAAAGGAGGAAAGGGAAAGCAAGATGAAACGCAAGAGACGGCAAGAGAAAGGGCAACCAATCGAAAAATGCAAGAAGTGGGCGCATACCTTCGATCGCGTCGTCCACGCTGATGGCGAAGTTGAACGCCGCTCCACCCTCGGCCGCCCGGGCCGCCTCCGAGGCAGAAACAGAGCCCTTGATCTCCTCGAGCGCCTTCTCGAGGCGGGTCACCTCGCCTTGAAGGGCGGCGGTCCTCAAGGCGGCGTCAGCCGCCTCCTTGACGGCCTCTTCGCTGCCTAGGCCTTGAGACGGTCCCGGACCGCCTCCTAGTCGACCAACAGCGCGGTCAGCCGGTTCATCTCCTGCGTGGCCGCCTGGACATCCCGCGCCAGCCGGTCCTGTTCGGTGACGAGCCCGGCCTTCTCCTCCCGAAGGGTGGTCAGCTCGCCTGCATAACACGATCAACATTAGCAAACAGGCGGTAGCCGTCGACTCCCGGGGGCTACACGCCACACCCGCAAAGCACAACATACCTTGTACGCGGGCCTGCTCCTCCTCCAGGCGGTAGAAGTCATACTTGCCACGGTCATGGATGGCGACCGCCTCTGCAAAAAGCTTCCGCTGCAGGGAGGCCCCCTCCTGTTGCAAGAAAGGTGGACGTCAAGACACGCTCGAAGGAGATCCGGCCCGGCTGCCCATCAGCCGGTCAGCCAACACGCATCTCGGGGGCTACACTAAGAATTCTGAGGCAAAAGCAGGCTTTCCTCGGCACGCTGAAGGGTGGCGTCAGCCGCCTCCGCGAACCGGGCCAGCTCCTGCCGGCACCGGTCCAAGACACTCACCAGATCCCCAAGGGAGGGGACCGGACCGCCTGCCGGGGGTGCCGATAGGGCCGGCACGCTCGCCAGCGCCTCCTAGTCCCGGCTGACTTCCTGCATCGTCCGCAGGACCCTCCGGGCCAGGCTGCCGCTGCCGCAAGGACTCGTTGCGGCTTCGGCCGCCGGGGGCGGGTTGTCACGCCCAAGATGCGCGCCTATCCATTTCAAGGCACGAGGGCCTCGCAAGGGATAGAAGCGCATCTTGTCGTTAGCAAGATAAGCATCATCACAACATATATTACAGAAAGGAAGAGTATACAAGATTGGCTTACACTCGCCACATGCTAACTTACAATATCACTCAATTCATAACATCAAGAGGAACACAGGGTCGGACTATGGACGAAATCAAACGACAAAAGCAGTTGCGATGACACTATCAAGCTGCCCCAAGATCACGACCAGGTCCTCTACTCATCCAGGTAAGTCACGTACATACGGCCTCTTTCTTCATCGTACTCCCATTGCAGCTAGATAAGATCATCCTGAACATATTCATATGCACCTGTACCTGGATTGTTGTAGTAAACTGCGAGCCACGGAGGACTCAGCTATCAAGTGCCCGGGTACCGAGACTATTCAAGCTTAAGGTTGGGTAGGGTGGTGTTTAGTTTGCAGCAGCACTAAGCATTATTATGGTGGCTAACTTATGTAACAAGAATTTAAATGTCAGTAGTCCACGTTACGCGGTCAATTCTAACATAATCTCTATGAGATCCTGAACACCTACTTATGTCAATCATAACCCCACCGTGTTCTCTCTCGGTTCATGTTCACGAGCAGAGACGATCACGGTTACTCACACAGTTGGTGTATTTTATTGGAGTTTACTTCAAGTTTACTAGAACCGGGTGATAAACAAATATCCAAGTTGCCACATAACCGCGGGCACGGCCTTTCGAAAGATTAAACCCTGCAAGGGTGCTCCAACTAGTCCATCACAAATAACCACACTCCACGGGAATTCCTTGACCATGGATCTCATGGTCTTCATCGGTAATTCCAAAGGAATTCCAACACCTCGAGAAAACCCGAAGAAAGTCAGAGTTCACACGCAAGACATTCGATAAAGGTAAAACAAATCCAGCAAGACCTTCCGACGGTTCGACGAACCCGATAAGAGCCGCGTATCTCGTTCTCAGGACACGACGGGTGAGCGATGGTTACCACGCCAATCACCGAGTTGCCCCGGGCGGCGTTAATAAGCTTCTCTGGGTTGGACCAACACTCATGCGGAGCCCTGGCCTGGGGGTTGATTAAATTATCCACGGGGTTGCAAAGCCCTATGCAAGTTTATTAAGTTATTAGCAAATGTAGTACCAATGTTGGGTCTTGCCAGACAAGTTTTAATCTCAATCAAATCAACAAGGGGGTCCCCATAACAACCCCGAGCGTGTTAGGAGCGCAAAATATGGAAACATAACACCGGTAACAAGGAACTAATGGCGGTAACAGCGAAACAAATCACTTAGCAAAAGGCCAAGCGTTCCACCAATACCAAGATATATATGTGCATTAAATTAAATAACAGAATTTATTGTGATATCCAAACCCATGTTATCACATGGAACAACCTGCACCTGCAACTAAAATGTTATAAGAGGGGTTGAGCAGCGGTAACTTAGCCAATCAAAGTTTGCTAGGATGTGGAGGTTAGAGGCCGTCATGGCAACATGGTGGCTGATATCAAGTAGTAGGTAGTGTAACTGTAACGATAAGAGCGAGAAACTATCAAGCAAAAATAGTATCGGGATCCAGGTATGATCATCTTACCTGATAGTTCTTAGGCGGAACAAGTAGCGGGATCCTCATAGTGGTACTCTCCAGGGTTCTCGAACTCAGTATCAACACTCGCGCCCACCCAAGAGAAACAGCAAATAAATCTCCAACCAAGGTGCAATGCACAACCAAGATGATGCATGATTCATTTTAGACGAAACTTAACATGGCAACCCAAAACTAGTCAAGTTCACATGCAAAGTTTGTATATTAGTGAATCTGGACAGAACCTCATGTTATGTTATTTAGACATGCCTGAGCATGGAAAATATGGATGCATCATGCAAAATCAATATAAATGCATATAAGGATCGCAAGAAACGGAGCTACGGTTCTCAAGATACGCTCACGATAAGGTACAGAGGCAAAACACAAGACAACCAAGACCTGGGCTAATTCTTGGCATTCCAAGGTAGCCACTGGATAGGTGATGAAAAACAAATCACAATATACTCAAGATTCAATCAATTCCATGGAGCATAGCTCCCACAAGTCACAAAACAATATAACATCAAATCTGCCATAAAACAGCAACATAGCAACTTCTAAAGCTCACAAGTTGAGCTACAGGAAGCCTACAGCCACAAACAAGATATTTACAGAATCTACTCAACATATACATCAACTTATCAAACTACACAAACAGCAAAGGAGCCACACATCAACAAGCATGAATCAATCAAGTTGGCAAGATGGAACAGTTTTCCGGGACTTAGTGAAAATTCCAGTTTTCTGGAATCTGAGTTAATAAAGTAGCAAGTTGACAGCACTGGCTAAATAGGCTAGAGATCTCCTATTGGCATAAAAATTAACAGGATGGTAGATGACAATATATACTACAAATAACTAACAATTAGAATGAGCAAATACCAAAAATATCACTAGACACAACCCACTCTTCATGGCATAACAGTAACTACAGAATCTGCAGACTTGGTCATATTTCAGATTGGCAGAAAACAACATCATCATAGCAACTTAACAACAAGGTAGCCACTGATCTGGTGACTTATCATAAATAACAAAAATACTGGCACATTCCTAGCAACTTGAACTAGCATTCTCATGTTGACAAGAACTTAAAACCATGCATAGACTAAATCATAATAAATGAACAAAAGGGCATCACAGCATAAAAATGCAGTTTTATGAAGTTGCCCCAAAGTCAAATCTGACTTCACAGATGCATTCTTGGGTTTATTCTACCCCAAAATCATTATTCATACCCCTATACTTGCTTGGGGAAAGTGGGAGAAAACCTAGGTCGAAATTTGACCTCCGAAGTCATGAGTGACTTATGAGACTTAAGTACATTGATGGAAATGGCCCAAGATGGCACGTACTCTATTGGTACTTGTTGGAAATGGTAAAATAGCATCCTATGAACATGATGTCATGGCATAACATCAATAGCAAGGATGAAACTAACTAGAAGAGAAAATGTGCTCATTATGCACATAAAAGAGAACACTTACACATGGAGCTACTCATGTACATGTGTGTTTGTATGTATAACATACACACACCTCTCATTGCATCTACACAAGACACACACAAGCACACCACACTCAAGCATGTGTGTATATAGGCACATGTGCACTTTTCATACATGTATGCCCACATACACATACACGCACCTACACACCACACAAACCTACACAAACACAACTCATACACCTACACTCACTACACCACATTTGCACAACTACATCTACACATACACAAGTATGTATGCAAAAGCACACACACCCACTCTCATACATACATACCTACACACGGCATCACACACATATGAATATGACACCTACACCCACCTATGTGTGTGTGGGAGTTCAACACACACTTACATGTGCACCCATATATGCACAAGTGCATATATGCACATGTACATGCATGCATCACACAACACACACACTTGCAACCATACATGCATATGCATACATTTGCACATACACACACATATCAATACATACACACCTACACATGTGAGTGCATGTAGAACATACACACACATACACACTGCCCTATACATACTATACACTCCACATACGTGCAAGAGATCACACAAAGCAAAGAAAAAAACAAAAGAAGAAAAAGGAAAGAAAACACACAAAAGGGGAGGTGCTCGAGATCAAACCCGAGACCTCCTGGTCTCCACACACAGGCGCTACCACTGCGCTACGGCATCGGCTGGTAACGGAGGAGGGACGCATCGCCACTAGTACACACATGCACTAGCGTTAACTGTCAAAACTGAACCCAACTACACTATACTACGACGACAGCGGAGACGGCAAGCACTAGAGGAGCGGCTGGTCCTGGCGCAGCACGCGGGGTCTACGGCGGTCCCGTTCCTCTGCTCATGTTGCGAAGAGGAGGACGGAGACGAGCGGCCGGTGCTCGTCTTGCGGATGGCGGCGACGGAACTACGGCGAGATGCACAGACAACGGCGACAGGGGGGGCTAGGCTGCTCACCGAGGGGAGGGGACGATGAGCGGCTCGACACGACGGTGATGCAAGGGAAGGAGAGGCGGAGACGACGTCATCGACGGAGGGGAAGCAGACCCGACGACGAACCGCGGCGAGGAGGAAGAAGACGGCGCCCCTCGAGCCTCCCACGGTGCCCTAACGCCGGGAATGGAATGCGGGGACGATCCGCGTTCGCCACACCATCTTGGACGCGGAGGGGAACCACCGGAGGCGCCTCGACGACGGAGACGACGACCGGCGACGAACTCTCCGAACCTCACTTCCTCTGAACCTTACCTGACAGGGAGGGAAAAGAGAGGGATGAGAGCGATGGAGGAAGAGATGGGAGCTGTGGCGGCAGCGACAAAAGGAGGAACCCTAGGCGAGGGGAGGGCATGCACGCCAAGGGGCTTTATACCCTCGAGCTAACGGCGACGGCGACGGAAAAGCGACGGCGGACATGTGCTCTCTGAACCGCACTGACGGAGAAGGGGACGGGAGCAGGTAGCCGTCCTGCTCACATGGGATGGGCCGCAGGAAACCAGGCTCAACTGCTCCTCTCTCTCTCACTCAAAATAAAAACAGAGAAGTTTTCCTATTTAATAAAACCAGTAACACAAAAATAAATCCCAGGGCATTTTGAAATGGTTTTGGGCAAAACAAAAATACTTTTGTAAAGAAAATAATCTGCTGCATTTAAACAAAATATTAAGTTAAATAATTCAGCAAGTTTTTTAATTATTAAATAAAAGGGTGGCTCCTGTTTAATTAGAATTCAAAACCCAAACACCCCCAAATAACAAAATCATCACTCTCAAAATTCATAAGAATATTAGGGCCACCTCTTGACAAAATTTAAACAATTAAAATAGTGAGTTAATTCTGCTATGAATAGTAACAAGGGAATAAAGGCATTATGGTGAATTTTTTGTTGATGAAAAGAAAAGAGAGGGAAGAAGGAGGAGGATCACATATGAATCCAAGCACACTCCACACCAACAAGACACAGGGCACACTCACCACCATCACACCAATTCAACACATGAAGGTAAGTATGGCAAGATGAAAGACATGATGCATGATGAAATGATGCATGAATGCAATTCAACACATGGAACAAGGTGCAACTCCTACATAGCTCATGACACAAGTTCATGCATTGGGGTTAGATGCCAAATAAGGTAGGGACATCACTTGGGATGTCACAACTCTCCGACACTACAAGAGGATCTCGACCCGAGATCTAGGAACGGAAGAAGTCTGGAAATTCGGAACGGAGAAGGTCCTCGCGTTCCCAAGTAGCTTCTTTGTCTGAATGATGAGACCACTTCTCTTTGAGGAACTTGATAGACTTGTTGTGAGTTTTACACTCATTTTCTTCAAGAATTGCAACTGGGTGCTCACGATAAGAAAGATCTTCTTGAAGATCGATGTCTTGGAGATCAATGGTTCGCTCAGGAATGTTGAAGCATCTTCGGAGCTGAGAAACATGGAAGACATCGTGCACGTTCGCGAAATTTGGAGGAATCTCAAGTTGATATGCAAGACCACCTCTCTTGTCAACAACTTTGAAAGGACCAACAAAACGAGGATCCAACTTCCCTTTAATTCCAAATTGCTGCGTGCCTCTCATGGGAGAAACTTTGAGATAGACAAGATCATCCACTTGGAAGGAAACATCCCGATGTTTGCTATCATAATAGATCTTCTGTCGGGACTGAGCAGCTTTGAGGTTCTCACAAATGACATGGCACATTTCTTCTGCTTGAGTGATCATGTCATTGCCCAATATCTAACGCTCACCGGTTTCAGACCAGTTAAGCGGGGTACGACACTTTTTGCCGTAAAGAATCTTGAATGGGGCCTTGCCTGAACTAGCCTAAAAGCTATTGTTGTATGAGAATTCAGCATATGGAAGACAGTCTTCCCACTTCATGCCGAACGATATCGCACAGGCCCTGAGCATATCTTCAAGGATCTGATTAACTCTCTCAACTTGACCACTTGTCTGCGGTTGGAACGCCGTGCTGAAATGGATCTTAGTACCCATAGCAGTCTGGAAGGACTCCAAAACTTGGAAGTAAAGAGGCTTCCACGGTCAGAAGAGAAGAGCTGAGGAATGCCATGCAAAGACACTATCCTTGATGAATACAACTCTGCAAGCTGAGCTGCCGAGATAGATTCCTTGACTAGCAGGAAATGAGCAACTTTTGACAGCTTGTCGATAACCACAAAGATGGCATCGTTGGCTCTCTTGGACTTGGGAAACCCAGTTACGAAATCCATCTCCACGTGATCGAATTTCCACTCTAGGATAGACAAAGGCTGCAGAAGACCTATTAGACGTTGATGCTCCGCCTTCACTCTGCGACAAACATCGCACTCATTCACGAACTGAGCAATTTCACGTTTCATGCGAGTCCACCAGAAGGTTTGCTTGAGATATTGATACATCTTGGAACTGCCTGGATGAATGTATAGAATAGAATTGTGTGCTTCATCCATGATAACCTTTCTAAGATCACCTTTTGGAACCACAAGACGGTCCTCAAACAACAAGGTATCTTTGTCATCGACACGAAAGCACTTATACTTCGGAATGCTCTTGGCCACACCTTTCTTCACTTTCTTCACCATAGCATCAAGAAGCTGCGCTTGACAAACCTGATCTTCCAGAGTCGGAGAGACTTGAAGATTGGCAAGAAATCCTTGCGGAATCATCTAAAGGTTGAGCTTGCGGAAGGCTTCACAAAGCTCGGGTTGAAGAGGCTTCAAGATTAGACTATTGCAGTACGCCTTACGGCTGAGCGTGTCTGCAATGACATTTGCTTTCCTAGGAGTATACTCAATGCTTGGGTTGAAGTCTTAAAGCATTTTCACCCAACGAGATTGCCGAAGATTGAGATTGGGTTGAGTGAAAATGTACTTCAAGCTCTTGTGATCGGTGTACACCTCAACTGGTCTACCCAACAACAAATGCCTCCAAGTCATTAGAGCATGCACAAATTCCACCAACTCAAGATCATGAGTTTGGTAGTTCTTCTCGGCAGGCTTCAACTGACGCGAGGTATAGGCCACAATGTTCTTGTCTTGCATAAGAACACCACCAAGGCCTTGGAGAGAAGCATCACAAAAAACTTGGAAAGGCTTGGACTGCTCAGGAGGAACAAGAACTGGAGCCGAAGTCAGTCTCTGCTTGAGCGTATTGAACGCTGCATCACACTCAGGAGAGCAAACATACTTGACACTCTTCTTGAGGAGATTGGATAGAGGCTTGGCAATTTGAGAGAAGTTCTCCACGAACCTTCTGCAATAACTAGCAAGCCCGAGGAAACTCCGAAGCTGCTTCACATTCTGAGGAGGTTCCCACTTCAATATTTCTTCAACTTTCTCGGGGTGCACTTTAATTCCCTCGACAGAGATGACATTCCTGAGGTACACCACTTCATCAAGCCAAAACTCACATTTGGAAAACTTGGCATAGAACCGATGTTCCCTTAACTTGTCAAGCACAAGGCGGAGATGCTCAGCATGCTCTTCTTCTGTCTCCGAGAACACCAGGATATCATCAATATAGACCAAGACAAACTCATTCTTGAAGGGAGAGAAAATGAAATTCATCATTCTTGAGAAGGTTGGAGGAGCAGTCGCAAGACCAAACGACATAACGGTGTACTCATACGAGCCAAAACTCGTCCTGAAAGTGGTCCTGGGAATGTCTTCTTCGCAAATGCGAATCTGATGATAACCCATTCGAAGATCCAACTTGGAGAAAACCTTGGCACCTTTCATTTGTTCAAACAACTCGTTGATGTTAGGTAGTGGGTATTTGTTTCTAATTGTCTTCTTGTTCAATGGCCAATAGTCAACACAAAGACGATCCGTGCCATCCTTCTTCTTGACAAACAAAACTCCATAACCCCACGGAGAAGAGCTTGGTCTGATTAGACCTAGACGTTCTTGCTCATCTAGCTGCTTCTTCAACTCTTTCGGCTCTTCGGGGCCAAGTTTATACGGGCGCCTGCAGACCGGTTTAGTCCCGGGCTCGAGATCAATCACAAACTCGACTAGCCGATGCGGAGGCATTCCTGGAAAGACATCTTCATACTCACAAACCACCGGAATTTGTGAAATCGCCAAGATTTCACCCTTCTCATTAAGAGCAAATAGACGGATTGTGTCATCACGAGCCACGAATATAATCACATCTTCTGAAGGATGAGTCCGCTTGACTTCTTTTGCTTGACAATCAACATAAGCCTTATTCATAGCCAGGAAGTCCATGCCTAGAATGAGATCAATATCAGAATTCCCAAGAACAATTGGAGAAGCCAGAAAAGAATAATTCCCCATCTTGATAGAAGCAACCGGAACAATCATATGCGAACTCATGCACATCCCTGGAGAAACCACATGAAAAGGACTAGCTAAATGCTCCACTGTAAACTCATGCATAGCGACAAAAGGCTTGGAAATGAATGAATGCAATGCTCCAGTATCAAATAAGACTTTTGCAGGAAAATCATTAACTGAGAGATTACCCATAATCACATCATTTGACTCATTTGCTTCAGCTGCATTCACCATATTCACTCTGACTGACTTGGGATTATGCTTCACCATAACATTGCCTCAAGGCTTGACGGGAGGAGGAGGCGGAAGACGCCGCTGGTTGCACTTGTTTGCATAGTGACCCTTCTAGCCACACTTGTGACAAGTCACCTCAAAAAGCGGATGAACATTGCCTGGAGGAGGAACAAGAACTTCCTTCGATGCCTGGTTTTTTTGCTGGAATCCTGGGTTGGGTGGGTGGGAAGAACCACGACCACCAAACTGCTTCTGCTGCTGAGGAGGACGAAATGGAAGAGGATTTGGCGCCCAATACTTCTGCTGCTTGGAAACCATCTGAGAGCTGGAAGAAGAATATGAATCCCTTGAATGCTTCTTGGAGTTCTCTAACTTGAGCTGAGCTGCTTCAACCTTCAAAGCCATGTTGTAGAACTGATCAAACTCACGAGGCTCTTGAAGAACAAGGCCTGGCAGAAGCTCATCCTTGAGACCACCTCTGAACTGATAGATCATAGCCTTGTCATCTGGAACATCTTGCTTGGCATAACGAGCCAGATTCTGGAACTTGACGTTGTACTGGTAGACAGACTTGGTTCCCTGCTTCAGGCTCGTGAACTTCTCATGCATCTCTTCGACAAAGCTTGTCAGAATGTAATGAGCCCTGAAGTCACGTCGGAAATCGTCCCAAGTAACAACACGATCGCCCCTGGAATCCTTGTACTGCTGCCACCAATCAGCTGCTTGACCCTTGAGCTGGAACGAAGCAAATCTGACAAAGTCCTCTGCCTGACATTGCTGCACTCGAAATGCTTACTCATATCACGAAGCCAATCATCAGCATCAAAAGGCTGCTCAGAACAGGTGAAAGACTTGGGCTGGATGGCAAGGAACTGATTGAGCGTTGCAAACTGAGGCTGATTCTGAAAATTCCCTTGAAAACCTTGCTGACCTTGCTCCCTTTCTTGCAACAGCCTTAGCAACATCTGAGTGTTTGCATTGGTCGCGGCCATCACAGCTTGCCAAGCTTCTGACGGAGGAGGCAGAGGAGGCGGGGGCGGGGGTGGTGGTGGAACATCAGCCTGCTCCTCACCACGACCCGGATTGTTGCGAGTTGGTGGAGCCATCCTGAAGATAGACAAAATGCATCAGCACCTCATTGATAAGATGAAACAAAGCTGAATCAAATGCTTTTAAGAAATATAACAATTAACAACATAGCCTTCCTACTGAAAAATTAGTAAGGATGCTTCTTCGAATCATGATAACATCATCAGATATAATAAGCCACTTGCAATAACACAAAAGTATTGAGCTAAGCCCTCGGAACAAATGTACATGCCCAATACATCTGGAGAAGATGATCCTAGATGACTACATGATTTCCCACCTATGAACTTCCGAAAACTTTTTGGTTATGCAATCCGGCGTGGGGGATAAAGGGAGGAAATATCTCACACAACTAGCAACCCTACACCCCAACTGTATCCATCCTTCAACACATAACCAGAGGCTTTCGCAAACTCATCTAATCTCAAATCCTCGAACTCACAACGATACTAAACCATGGTGGTACCCCGGATGCCTCCCCAGTACTAGGTGACTCCGACCTTATCTCACCACGATAAGTATTGAAGTAATTTCGAACATTCTCCATCCTGAGATATCAAGGAAGCTGAATGATAACCATGTGCCAAAATTCCCTGAGGCTCGACTCCCTGGAAGAAATCAAGTTAGACAGGAGGCAACAAGACAGAACCCTGTCACATCGGTATCATATAGACTCAAAAATACCCGCATGATCCTAAATTTTTTTTGAGCGAGAAGAGGAGTAGAATCAAAATTCCTAAGTCGGCTACCTCATTAGAGCATAGAAGAGAAGTAAAAAGAATCCTACTCTCTGATATAACTAGACTCAAAATAATTTTTTACTAGACACGACTCGGCCAAGTTCGAACAAGCAAAGGCCCCTATGGTCGTATGGCTCTGAATACCAACTTGTCATGCCCAAGATGCGCGCCTATCCATTTTAAGGCATGAGGGCCTCGCAAGGGATAGAAGCGCATCTTGCCTTTAGCAAGATAAGCATCATCACAACATACATTACAGAAAGGAAGAGTATACAAGATTGGCTTACACTCGCCACATGCTAACTTACAATATTACTCAATTCATAACATCAAGAGGAAGACAGGGTCCGACTACGGATGAAATCAAACGATAAAAGCAGTTGCGATGACACTATCAAGCTGCCCCAAGATCATGACCAGGTCCTCTACTCATCCGGGTACGTCACGTATATACGGCCTCTTTCTTCATTGTACTCCCATTGCAGCTGGGTAAGATCATCCTGAACATATTCATCTGCACCTATTCCTGGATTATTGTAGTAAACTGTGAGCCATAGAGGACTCAGCTATCAAGTGTCCGGGTACCGAGACTACTCAAGCTTAAGGTTGGGTAGGGTGGTGTTTAGTTTGCAGCAGCACTAAGCATTATTATGGTGGCTAACTTACGTGACAAGAATGTAAATGTCAGTGGTCCACGTTACGCGGTCGATTCTAACATAATCTCTATGAGATCCTGAACACCTACTTATGTCAATCATAACCCCACCGTGTTCTCTCTCGGTTCATGTTCACGAGCAGAGATGATCACGGTTACTCACACAGTTGGTGTATTTTATTGGAGTTTACTTCAAGTTTACTAGAACCGGGTGATAAACAAATATCCAAGTTGCCACATAACCGCGGGCACGGCCTTTCGAAAGATTAAACCCTGCAAGGGTGCTCCAACTAGTCCATCACAAATAACCACACTCCACGGGAATTCCTTGACCACGGATCTCGTGGTCTTCATCGGTAATTCCAAAGAAATTCCAACACCTCGAGAAAACCCGAAGAAAGTCCGAGTCCACACGCAAGACATTCGATAAAGGTAAAACAAATCCAGCAAGACCTCCCGACGTGTCGACGAACCCGATAAAAGTCGCGTATCTCGTTCTCAGGACACGACGGATGAGCGATGGTTACCATGCCAATCACCGAGTTGCCCCGGGCGGCGTTAATAAGCTTCTCTGGGTTGGACCAACACTCATGCGGAGCCTTGGCCTAGGGGTTGATTAAATTATACACAGGGTTGCAAAGCCCTATGCAAGTTTATTAAGTTATTAGCAAATGTAGTACCAATGTTGGGTTTTGCCAGACAAGTTTTAATGTCAACTGAATAAACAAGGGGGTCTCCATAACAACCCCGAGCGTGTTAGGAGCGCAAAATATGGACACATAACACCGGTAACAAGGAACTAATGGCGGTAACAGCGGAACAAATCACTTATCAAAAGGCCAAGCCTTCCACCAGTACCAAGATATATATGTGCATTAAATTAAATACCAGAATTTATTGTGATATCCAATCCCATGTTATCACATGGAACAACCTACACCTGCAACTAAAATGCTATAAGATGGGCTGAGCAGCGGTAACTTAGCCAATCAAAGTTTGCTAGGATGTGGAGGTTTGAGGCTGTCATGGCAACATGGGGGCTGATATCAAGTGGTAGGTAGCACAATTGTAACGATAAGAGCGAGAAACTAGCAAGCAAAAATAGTTTCGGGATTCGGGTACGATCATCTTGCCTGATGGTTCTTCAGCGGAACAAGTAGCGGGATCCTCGTAGTGGTACTCTCTAGGGTCCTCAAACTCAGTATCGACACTCATGTCTACACAATAAAAACAGCAAATAAATCTCCAACCAAGGTGAAATGCACAACCAAGATGATGCATGATTCATTTTAGACGAAACTTAACATGACAACCCAAAACTAGTCAAGTTCACGTGCAAAATTTGTATATTAGTGAATCTGGACAGAACCTCATGTTAAGTTATTTAGAAATGCATGAACATGAAAAATATGGATGCATCATGCAAAATCGATAGAAATGCATATAAGGATCGCAAGAAACGGAGCTACGGTTCTCAAGATACGCTCACGACAAGGTACGGAGGCAAAACACAAGACAACCAACACCAGGGCTAATTCTTGGCATTCCAAGGTAGCCACTGTATAGGTGATGAAAAACCAATCACAATAAACTCAAGATTCAATCAATTCCATGGAGCATAGCTCCCACAAGTCACAAAAAAATATAAAATAAAATCTGCCATAAAACAGCACCATAGCAAATTCTAAAGCTTACAAGTTGAGCTACAGGAAGCCTACAACCACAAACAAGATATTTACAGAATCTACTCAACATATACATCAACTTATCCAACTACACAAACAACAAAGGATCCACACATCAACAAGCATGAGTCAATCAAGTTGGCAAGATGAAACAGTTTTTTGGGACTTGGTGAAAATTCCAGTTTTCTGGAATCTCAGTTAATAAAGTAGCAAGTTGATAGCACTAGCTAAATAGGCTAGAGAGCTCCTATTGGCATGAAAATTAACAGGATGGTAGATGACAATATCTACTACAAATAACTAACAGTGAGCATGAGCAAATACCAAACATATCACTAGATACAACCAACTCTTCATGGCATAACAATAACTACAGAATCTCCAGACTTGGTCATATTTCAGATTGGCAGAAAACAACATCATTATAGCAACTTAACAGCAAGGTAGCCACTGATCTGGTGACTTATCATAAATAACAAAAATACTGGGACATTCCGAGCAACTTGAACTAGCATTCTCATGTGGACAAGAACTTAAAACCATGCATAGATTACATCATAATAAATGAACAAAAGGGCATCACAGCATAAAAATGCGGTTTTGTGAAGTTGTCCCAAAGTCAAATCTGACTTCACAGATGCATTCCTGGGTTGATTCTACCCCAAAATCATTTTTCATACCCCTATACTTGCTTGGTGCAAGTGGGAGAAAACCTAGGTCAAAATTTGACCTCCGAAGTCATGAGTGACTTATGACACTTAAGTAGATTGATGGAAATGGCCCAAAATGGCACGTACTCTATTGGTACTTGTTGGAAATGGTAAAATAGCATCCTAGGAATATGATGTCATGGCATAACATCAATATCAAGGATGAAACTAACTAGAAGAGAAACTATGCTCATTATGCACATAAAAGAGAACACCTACACATGGAGCTACTCATGCACATGTGTGTGTGTGTATAACATACACACACCTCTCATTGCATCTACACAAGACACACACAAGCACACCACACTCAAGCATGTGTGTATATAGGCACACATGCACTTTTCATACATGTATGCCCACATACACATACACACACCTACACACCACACAAACCTACACAAACACAACTCATACACCTACACTCACTACACCACACTTGCACAACTACATCTAAACATACACAAGTATGTATGCAAAAGCACACACACCCACTCTCATACATACATACCTACACATGGCATGACACACATATGAATATGACACCTACACCCACCTATGTGTGTGTGGGAGTTCAACACACACTTACATGTGCACCCATATATGCACATGTACATGCATGCATCACACAACACACACACACACACACTTGCAACCATACATGCATACGCATACATTTGCACATACACATGTGAGTGCATGTAGAACATACACACACATGCACACGGCCCTATACATACTATACACTCCACATATGTGCAAGAGATCACACAAAGCAAAAAAAACAAAAGAAGAAAAAGGAAAGAAAACACACAAAAGGGGAGGGGCTCGGGATCGAACCCGAGACCTCCTGGTCTCCACGCACAAGCGCTACCACTGTGCTACGGCGTCGGCTAGTAACAGAGGAGGGACGCATCGACACTAGTACACACACGCACTAGTGTTAACTGACGAAACTGAACCCAACTACACTACACTACGGCGACAGCGGCAACGGTGAGCGGAATTCCGGCGATGGCAAGCACTAGCGGAGCGGCTGGTCCTGGCGCAGCACGCGGGGTCTACGGTGGTCCCGTTCCTCCGCTCATCTTGCGAAGAGGAGGACGGAGACGAGCGGCCGATGCTCGTCTTGCGGACGGCGGCGACAGAACTACGGCGAGACACGCAGACAACGGCGACAAGGGGGACTAGGCTACTACGACGAGCGGCTCGACACGACGGCGACACAGGGGAAGGAGAGGCGGATACGACATCGTCGACGGAGGGGAAGTAGACCCGACGATGAACCACGGCGAGGAGGAAGAAGACGGTGCCCCTGGAGCCTCCCACGGTGCCCTAACGCCGGGAATGGAATGCGGGGACGATCCGAGTTCGCCACACCATCTTGGACGCGGAGGAGAACCACCGGAGGCGCGTCGACGGCGGAGACGACGACCACCAACGAACTCTCTGAACCTCACTTCCTCTGAACCTTACCTGATAGGGATGGAAAAGAGAGGGAGGAGAGCAATGGAGGGAGAGATGGGCGCTACAGCGGCGGTGACGGAAGGAGGAACCGTAGGCGAGGGAGGGCACGCACACCCAGGGGCTTTATACAATTGAGCTGACGGCGATGGTGACGGAAAAGCGACGGTGGACATGCACTCTCTGAACCGCACTGACGGAGAAGGGGACGGGAGCGGGTAGCCATCCTGCTCACATGGGCTGGGCCGCGGGACCAGGCCCAACTCCTCCTCTCTTTCTCACTCAAAATAAAAACACAGAAGTTTTTCTATTTAATAAAACCAGTAACGCAAAAATAAATCCCCAGGGCATTTTGAAATGGTTTTGAGCAAAACGAAAATACTTTTGTAAAGAAAATAATCTGTTGCATTTAAATAAAATATTAAGTTAAATAATTTAGCAAGTTTTTTAATTCTTACATAAAAGGGCAGCTCCTTTTTAATTAGAATTCAAAACCCAAACACCCCCAAATAACAAAAGCATCACTCTCAAAATTCATAAGAATATTAGGGCCACCTCTTGAACATTTTTAAACAATTAAAATAGCAAGTTAATTCTGCTATGAATAGTAACAAGGGAATAAAGGCATTATGGTGAGGTTTTTGTTGATGAAAAGAAAAGAGAGGGAAGAAGGAGGAGGAGCACATATGAATCCAAGGACACTCCACACCAACAAGACACAAGGCACACTCACCACCATCACACCAATTCAACACATGAAGGTAAACATGGCAAGATGAAAGACATGATGCATGAATGCAATTCAACACATGGAACAAGGTGCAACTCCTACATAGCACATGACACAAGTTCATACAATAGGGTTACATGCCAAATAAGGTAGGGACATCACTTGGGATGTCACACGGGTTGATAACGACAAGGGAACGGGAGTCGCCTCCCGCCGGGCTGCCGCCTGGCGCCATCGCCGCCTCTCCTCCCGGCCACTCCGGCGTGTCAGCCGCGTCGGAGGGCTCCTGCACCTCGGGCCGGGCCGCCTCGGGGGCCGGCTCCGTCGCCGGCTCCCGCACGGGCGGGGGCGGCGGCAGTGTTGGGAGACGTAGTAGTAAATCAAAAAAATTCCTACGATCACCAAGATCTATCCATGGAGAAACCATAAATGAGCGGGGAGAGATTGCATCTTCATACCTTTGAAGATCGCTAAGCAGAAGCGTTACAAGAACGCGGTTGGTGGATTCGTACTCGCAGCGATTCAGATCGCGGTGGATTCCGATCTAAGTGCCGAACAACGACGCCTCCGCGTTCAACACACGTGCAGCCTGTTGACGTCTCCTACACCATGATCCAGCAAGGAGGAAGGAGAGGTTGGGGAAGGGCTCCAACAGCCGCACGACGGTGTGGTGGTGCTGGAGTAGCAAGGTATTCCGACAGGGCTTCGCCTAAGCGCTGCAGAGGAGGAAGAAGAGAGGTAGGGCTTCGCGGTGAGAGAGAGAGAGAGAGAGATCAGATCTTGTCTCAAAAGGCCAAAACCTCAAGAATATATAGGAGGAGGGAGAGGGAGGGCTGCCTGGGCCCCTCCTCCAAGGAGGAGAGGTTTGGCCGAAGGTGGGGAGGAGTCCACCTCCCATAAGGGAGGTGGATCTCCTCTTTTAAACTTCTTTCGCCCTTATCTCTTGATCCCTATGCACATGGGCCTTTAGCAAAAGTCTTTCCCAGACCAGTAAGGGCTGGCACACTTTATCTAACAGCCCATGAGGTCCTCTGGTCGTCACACCCCTCCCGAGGGTCCTCCGGCACCCTCCCCGCACTCCCGGTACACTATCGATGAGCTCGAAAACTTTCCGGTGACCAAAACTGGACTTCCTATATATCAATCTTTACCTCCAGACCATTCCGGAGCTCCCCGTGATGTCCGGGATCTCATTCGGGACTCCAAAAAACTTTCGGTAATCACGTATACCAATTCCCTATAACCCTAGCGTCATCGAACCTTAAGTGTGTAGACCCTACGGGTTCGGGAGACATGTAGACATGACCGAGACACCTCTCCGGTCAATAACCAACAACGGGATCTAGATACCCATGATTTTTCCACATGCTTCACGATGATCTCATCGGATGAACCGCGATGTCGGGGATTCAATCAATCCTGTATACAATTCCCTTTGTCTATCTGTATGATACTTGCCCGAGATTCGATCGTCGGTATCCCTATACCTTGTTCAATCTCGTTACCGGCAAGTATCTTTACTCATTCCTTAATACATCATCCCGTGGCTAACTCCTTAGTCACATTGAGCTCATTATGATGATGTCTTGCCGAGTGGGCCCAGAGATACCTCTCCGTCACACGGAGTGACAAATCCCAGTCTCGATTCGTGCCAACCCAATAGACACTTTCGGATATACCCGTAGTGCACCTTTATAGCCACCCAGTTACGTTGTGACATTTGGCATATCCAAAGCATTCCTACGGTATCTGGGAGTTGCACAATATCATGGTCTAAGGAAACGATACTTGACATTGAAAAGCCTTAGCAGACAAACTACACGATCTTGTGCTATGCTTAGGATTGGGTCTTGTCCATCACATCATTCTCCTAATGATGTGATCCCGTTATCAACGACATCCAATGTCCATGGTCATGAAATCGTGACCATCTATTGATCAACGAGCTAGTCAACTAGAGGCTCACTAGGGACTTGTTGTGGTCTATGTATTCACACATGTATTACGGTTTCTAGTTAATACAACTGTAGCACGTACAATAGACAATTATCATGAACAAGGAAATACAATAATAACCATTTTATTATTGCCTCTAGGGCATATTTCCAACAGCCTCCCACTTGCACTAGTCAATAATCTAGTTACATTGTGATGAATCGAACACCCATAGCATTCTGGTGGTTATCATGTTTTGCTCGTGAGAGAGGTTTAGTCAATGGATCTGCGACATTAAGATCCGTGTGCACTTTACAAATATCTATATGTCCCTCCTTAATGTAATCACGGATGGAGTTGAAGCTGCGCTTGATGTGTCTTGTCTTCTTCTGAAACCTGGGCTCCTTCGCAAGGGTAATAGCTCCAATGTTGTCACAGAATAGAGTCATCGGGCCCGACGCATTGGGAATCACTCCTAGGTCGGTGATGAACTCCTTGATCTAGACTCCTACCTTTGTTGCTTCCGAAGTAGCTATGTACTCTGCTTCACATGTAGATGCCTCCACAACACTTTGCTTGCTGCTGCACCAGCTGACTGCCCCTCTGTTCAAAATATACATGTATCCGGTTTGCGACTTGGAGTCGTCCGGATCTGTGTCGAAGCTAGCATCGACGTAACCCTTTACGACGAGCTCTTTGGCACCTCCATATACGAGAAACATGTCCTTTGTCCTTTTCAGGTACTTCAGGATATTCTTGACCGCTATCCAGTGTTCCGCTCCGGGATCACTTTGGTACCTCCCTACCAAACTTATGACAAGGTTCACATCAGGTCGGGTACACAGCATGGCATACATAATAGAGCCTATGGCTGAAGCATAGGGAATGACACTCATCTCTTCTCTATCTTTTGCCGTGGTCAGGCATTGAGTCGTACTCAATCTCACACCCTGTAACATAGGCAAGAACCCCTTCTTGGACTGATCCATATTGAACTTCTTCAATATCTGTTCAAGGTATGTGCTTTGTGAAAGACCTATGAGGCGTCTCGATCTATCTCTATAGATCTTAATACCTAATATGTAAGCAACTTCTCCAAGGTCCTTCATTGAAAAACACTTATTCAAGTAGGCCTTTACACTTTCCAAGAGTTCTATATCATTTCCCATTATCAGTATGTCATCCACATATAAAATAAGAAATGCTATAGAGCTCCCACTCACTTTCTTGTAAATACAAGGTTCTCCATAAACCTGTACAAACCCAAACGCTTTAATCACCTCATTAAAGGGAATGTTCCAACTCCGAGATGCTTGCACCAGCCCATAGATGGAGCGCTGGAGCTTGCATACTTTGTTAGCATCTTTAGGATCGACAAAATCTTCCGTATGCATCATATACAGTTCTTCCTTGAGGAAGCCATTAAGGAATGTCGTTTTGACGTCCATTTGCCAGATCTCATAATCATAAAATGCGGCAATTGCTAACATGATTCGGACAGACTTCAGCATCGCTACGGGTGAGAAAGTCTCATCGTAGTCAACTCCTTGAACTTGTCGATAACCCTTAGCAACAAGCCGAGCCTTATAGACAGTGACATTACCGTCCGCGTCAGTCTTCTTCTTAAAGATCCATTTATTTTCAATGGCGCGCTTATCATCAGGCAAGTCCACCAAAGTCCATACTTTGTTCTCATACATGGATCCTATCTCGGATTTCATGGCCTCAAGCCATTTGTTGGAATCCGGGCCCGCCATCGCTTCTTCATAGTTCGAAAGTTCACCATTGTCCAACAACATGATCTCCAGTACAGGGTTGTTGTACCACTCTGGTGCGGAACGTGTCCTAGTGGACCTTCGACGTTCAATAGTAACTTGATCTGAAGTTTCATGATCATCATCATTAACTTCCTCTCCAGCCGGTGTAGGCTCCACAGAAACAACTTCCTGTGTTGTGCTACTCTCCGGTTCAAGTGGAGGTACAATTACCTCATCAAGTTCTATTTTCCTCCCACTTACTTCTTTCGAGAGAAGCTCTTTCTCGAGAAAGGATCCATTCTTGTCAACAAAGACTTTGCCTTTGGATCTGAGGTACAAGGTATACCCAATAGTCTCTTGGGATATCCTATGAAGACGCATTTTTCCACTTTGGGTTCGAGCTTCTCAGGTTGAAGTTTCTTCACATAAGAATCACATGCCCAAACTTTTAGAAATGACAGCTTAGGTTTGCTTCCAAACCATAATTCATACGGTGTCGTCTCAAGGGATTTAGATGGTGCCCTATTTAAAGTGAATGCGTCAATCTCTAATGCATATACCCAAAATGATAGCGGTAAGTTGGTAAGAGACATCATAGATCGCACCATATCAAATAGAGTGCGATTACGATGTTCAGACACACCATTTCGCTGAGGTGTGCCGGGCGGCGTGAGTTGTGAAACAATTCCACATTTCCTTAGGTGCGTGCCAAACTCGTGACTTAAATATTCTCCGCCACGATCAGATCTTAGGCATTTTATTATCCTGTCATGTTGATTCTCTACCTCACTCTGAAATTCCTTGAACCTTTCAAAGGTTTCAGACTTGTGTTTCATTAAGTAGACATACCAATATCTACTCAAGTCATCAGTGAGGGTAAGAACATAACGGTAGCCACCGTGAGCCTCGACGCTCATTGGACCGCATACGTCGGTATGTATTATCTCCAATAAGTCAGTTGCTCGCTCCATTGTTCCGGAGAACGGAGTCTTGGTCATCTTGCCCATGAGGCATGGTTCACACATGTCAAATGATTCGAAATCAAGAGACTCCAAAAGTCCATTAGCATGGAGCTTCTTCATGCGTTTGACACCGATATGACCAAGGCGCCAGTGCCACATGTAAGTGGGACTATCGTTATCAACCTTACACTTTTTGGTACTCACACTATGGACATGTGTAACATCATGTTCGAGATTCATCAAAAATAAACCATTGACCTGCGGGGCATGACCATAAAACATTTCTCTCATATAAATAGAACAACCATTATTCTCAGATTTAAATGAGTAGCCATCTCGCATCAAGCGAGATCCAGATACAATTTTCATGCTCAAACCTGGTACTAAATAACAATTATTAAGGTTCAATACTAATCCCGAAGGTAGATGTAGAGGTAGCGTGCCGACGGCGATCACATCCACCTTGGAACCATTCCCGACACGCGTCGTCACCTCGTCCTTTGCCAGCCCCCGCTTATTCCACAGCTCCTGCTTGGAGTTACAAATATGAGCAACTGCACCGGTATCAGATACCCAGGAGCTACTACGAGCACTGGTTAAGTACACATCAATAACAAGCATATCACGTATACCTTTAACGTTGTCGTCCTTCTTATCCGCTAAGTACTTGGGGCAATTCCGCTTCCAGTGACTGGTACCCTTGCAATAAAAGCACTCAATCTCAGGCTTGGGTCCATTCTTGTTCTTCTTGTTCCCGGAAACTTGCTTACCGGGCGCGGCAACAACTTTGCCGTCCTTCTTGAAGTTCTTCTTACCCTTGCCTTTCTTGAAACTAGTAGTCTTATTCACCATCAACACTTGATGCTCCTTTTTGATCTCGACCTCTGCTGGTTTCAGCATTGAGTACAACTCAGGAATGGACTTCTCCACCCCTGCATGTTGTAGTTCATCACAAAGCTTTTGTAGCTAGGTGGAAGCAACTGGATGATTCTCTCAATGACCGAGTCATCCGGGAGAATAACTCCCAGCTGAGTCAAGCGGTTGAGTAGCCCAGACATCTTGAGGATGTGCTCACTGATAGAACTGTTCTCCTCCATCTTACAGCTAAAGAACTTGTCGGAGATTTCATATCTCTCGACCCGGGCATGAGCTTGCAAAACCAGTTTTAGCTCTTGGAACATCTCATATGATCTGTGTTGCTCAAAACGCTTTTGGAGCCCCGATTCTAAACTGTAAAGCATGCCGCACTGAACAAGGGAGTAATCATCGCAGCACGACTGCCAAGCGTTCGTAACGTCTTGGTCCACTAGGAAAATGGGTGGGTCACCTAGCAGTGCATCAAGGACATACAATCCCTTGGAAGCTATGAGGATGATCCTCAAGCCACGAACCCAGTCCGCATAGTTGCTTCCATCATCTTTCAGCTTGGTTTTCTCTAGGAACGCGTAGAAGTTAAGGGTGACATTCGCGTTGGCCATTGGATCTACAATATAGATAGTAAAGACAATTTTTAGACTAAGTTCATGATAATTAAGTTCACATAATAAAATTATTTAATGAACTCCCACTTAGATAGACATCTCTCTAGTCATCCAAGTGTAACATGATCCATGTCAACTAGCCCGTGTCCGATCATCACGTGAGACGGACTAGTCATCAATGGTGAACATCTCCATGTTGATCGCATCTTCTATACGACTCATGTTTGCCTTTTGGTCTTCCATGTTCCGAGGCCATGTCTGTACATGCTAGGCTCGTCAAGTCAACCTAAGTGTTTCGCGTGTGTAAATCTGGCTTACACCCGTTGTATGCGAACGTTAGAACCTATCACACCCGATCATCACGTGGTGCTTCGGAACAACGATCCTTAGCAATGGTGCACAGTTAGGGTGAGCACATCTCTTGAAATTTTGTTGAGAGATCATCTTATTTACTACCATCGTTCTAAGCAAATAAGATATAAACATGATAAACATCACATGCAATCAATATAGTGACATGATATGGCCAATATCATCTTGCTCCTTTGATCTCCATCTTCGGGGCACCATGACCATCACTGTCACCGGCACGATACCATGATCTCCATCATCGTGTCTTCATGAAGTTGTCTCGCCAACTATTACTTCTACTACTATGGCTAACGTTTAGCAATAAAGTAAAGTAATTACATGGCGTTTATGATTGACACGCAGGTCATACAATAAAATAAGACGACTCCTATGGCTCCAACCGGTTGTGATACTCATCGACATGCAAGTCATGAATCCTATTACAAGAACATGATCAATCTCATACATCACAATGCATCACATCACAAACTTTTGGCCATATCACATCACAAGGCATATGCTGCAAAAATAAGTTAGACGTCCTCTAATTTGTAGTTGCAAGTTTTTACGTGGCTGCTATAGGTTTCTAGCAAGAACGTTTCTTACCTACGCCAAAACCACAACGTGATATGCCAATTGCTATTTACCCTTCATAAGGACCCTTTTCATCGAATCCAATCTGACTAAGGTGGGAGAGACAGACACCCGCTAGCCACCTTATGCAACTCGTGCATGTCAGGTGGTGGAACCGGTCTCACGTAAGCGTACGTGTAAAGTTGGTCCGGGCCGCTTCATCCCACAATACCGCCGAATAAAGATAAGACTAGTAGTGGTAAGGAAATTAACAAAAATGACGCCCACAACAAATTGTGTTCTACTCATGCATAGATTCTACGCATAGACCTAGCTCATGATGCCACTGTTGGGAAACATAGTAGTAAATCAAAATTTTCCTACGATCACCAAGATATATCCATGGAGAAACCAGCAAAGAGTGGGAGACATTTCATCTTCATCCCTTTGAAGATCGGTAAGCGGAAGCGTTACAAGAACACGGTTCGTGGAGTCGTACTCGCAACGATTTAGATCACGGTCGATTCCGATCTAATCGCCGAACAACGGCGCCTCCGCGTTCAACACATGTGCAGCCCGGTGACGTCTCCTACGCCTTGATCCAGCAAGGAGGAAGGAGAGGCTGGGGAAGGGCTCCAACAGCAGCACGACGGCGTGGTGGTGGTGGAGTAGCAAGGTATTCCGGCAAGGCTTCGCCTAAGCGCTGCGGAGGAGGAAGAAGAGAGGTAGGGCTTCGCCATGAGAGAGAGAGATCAGATCTTGTCTCAAAAGGTCAAAACCTCAAGTATATATAGGAGGAGGGAGAGGGAGGGCTGCCTTGGCCCCTCCTCCAAGGAGGAGAGGTTCGGCCGAATGTGTGGAGGAGTCCACCTCCCACAAGGGAGGTGGATCTCCTCTTTTAAACTCCTTTTGCCCGTATCTCTTGATCCCTATGCGCATGGGCCTTTTACAAAAGTCTTTCCCAGACCAATAAGGGATGGCACACTTTATCTAACAGCCCATGAGGTCCTCTGGTCGTCACACCCCTCCCGGGGGTCCTCTGGCACCCTCCCGGCACTCCGGTACACTACCGATGAGCCCGAAAATTTTCCGGTGACCAAAATTGGACTTCCTATATATCAATCTTTACCTACGGACCATTTTGGAGCTCCTCGTGGCATCCAAGATCTCATCCGGGACTCCGAAAAACCTTTGGTAATCACGTATACCAATTCCCTATAACCCTAGCTTCATCGAACCTTAAGTGTGTAGACCCTACGGGTTCGGGAGACATGTAGACATGACCGAGACACCTCTCCGGTCAATAACCAACAGCGGGATCTGGATACCCATGTTGGTTCCCACATGCTCCACGATGATCTCATCGGATGAACCATGATGTCGGGGATTCAATCAATCCCGTATACCATTCCCTTTGTCTATATGTATGATACTTGCCTAAGATTCATCATCGGTATCCTTATACCTTGTTCAGTCTCGTTGCCGGCAAGTCTCTTTACTCGTTCCGTAATACATCATCCCGTGGCTAACTCCTTAGTCACATTGAGCTCATTATGATGATGTCTTATCGAGTGGGCCCAGAGATACCTCTCTGTCACACGGAGTGACAAATCCCAGTCTCGATTCGTGCCAACCCAACAGACACTTTCGGATATACCCGTAGTGCACCTTTATAGCCACCAAGTTACGTTGTGATGTTTGGCACACCCAAAGCATTCCTACAGTATCCGGGAGTTGCACAATCTCATGGTCTAAGGAAACGATACTTGACATTGAAAATCTTTAGCAAACAAACTACACGATCTTGTGCTATGCTTAGGATTGGGTCTTGTCCATCACATCATTCTCCTAATGATGTGAACCCGTTATCAACGACATCCAATGTACATGGTCATAAAACCGTGACCATCTATTGATCAATGAGCTAGTCAACTAGAGGCTCACTAGGGACTTGTTGTGGTCTATGTATTCACACATGTATTACGGTTTTCTGGTTAATACAATTGTAGCACGAACAATAGATAATTATCATGAATAAGGAAATACAATAATAACCATTTTATTATTACCTCTAGGGCATATTTCCAATAGGCGGATCCGTGGCCGCATCCCGCGGCTCGCTTCAGGGGCCCCTCGAGATACGGGCGGATTCCGCCGCCGAGTCCAAGGCCCGCGGAGGTTCGGTCGCCCCCTTCGCCGCCGGCCGCTTGAGGTCCCGGAGCATGCGGCCCCTCCCCGCACACCAGACCGGGAGGCTCGTAGCTCCGCGAGCCTCCTCTTCTCCTCCCGCTGGGTTGCCGCGTGCTCGCGGGCCAGTCGGCTGGAGGCCTCCATCTACTCGTCAGCCGCACCCTCCTCCTGGAGCTCGATGGAGTCACTGCAGCACCCAAGTGCCGGTCATCGACCGGCTCGCAAGGCGAAAACAGAAAAAGCTCATGCAAAGGAATGCAAAGGACTTACGCGATGACGAGCGGCAAGGCTCGGTTGGCGTGGGGCGGCAGCTTCCGCGCAGCCGTCCTGACCCGCTTCTGGCCGGGCGGCGGAGCTGCCGCCCCCCTGGGCCGGCCTCTTCCTCTGGCCGGTCGGTTCAGCGGTTGGGCCTCGAGCCGGGCGCTCCTTGCTCCTCCGGTCTTGGCATGCTACAGGAGGACGTCCATCTAGGATCATCAGCTCATCATCATCGTCGTCGTCCGTCCAATCGCGGATGGAGGGGGCAAGAGGGAACTAACCCGCTCTGCTGGGTTCCCCGGCTGCTCCGGACCCTCCGGCTCCGCCTTTAGCGCCGCCACGCGAGTCCGCCGACTCGTCAGCTTCTTCGGAGGAGTCCACTCCTTCTTCCGTGGGACCCCCCGTCAGGAAGTCTCAAGAGTGGGAATCCTCACGCTCCGCCTTGAAGATCTACGGATGCGGGCCGTCCAGAGTGTTCTGTCGCACCAACAGCTGCGGTGAGCACGCCAGCATAAGTTCTCCAGCTAGCTGCCGGCTAGGGAATAACAAATAAGAGACAACCGCTTTGTCGAGGGAACTTACCAGGGGAGGCCGGTTGATGTGGTCATACGGCTCCATGCCGAACGACCACGAGGCGGGCTTCAGCTTGAACGTCGTGAGGGCATTCACCCGCTTTGCCACCTGAGCCGGCGTCAGCTCGAAGGTGGACTGCCGGCAGGGGTCGTGCCAGCCGGACATGTCGCAGATCTGGTGTGTCCTCATCTGGAGAGGCGACACCTGGCACGATATGAAGGCCGCCACCAAGTCAGCTGCGACCAGCCCCTCACAGCTCTTCAGCTCCACGAGCCGGGCCAGCTCTTTCAGAGCCACGCCGCGCGGGGCCAACGCCAGCCAATTATGCTGGGACGACTGCCGGTCCATGAAGGGCGGCAGCCGGATGTAGTCCGTCGCCGGGTCGACGTTCTTCACGTAGAAGAACGTACGGTGCCACCCCTTAACGGAATCAATCAAAGAGAGGGGGAAGCAGGCGATGCCACGGCAGCACACTACCGTGCCCTCGCACGCATTGCTAGTCAACGGCTTGAGATAGAAGAGCACATTAAAGAGACCAAGAAAGGGAAGGACTCCAAGGTACCCATCGCACAATGCCACGAAGGCGGAGAGGTACAAGATGGAGTTTGGACCGAGATTATGAGGTTGAAGATCGAAGGTGTCAAGGAAGAGGCGGAAGAAATTACTCATCGGGAGCACGAAGCCCTGGGAGAAATGCCAGAGGAACACCACTCGTTCCCCTAGCTGCGGCGCCTACACGAGCTCGCCGCCCGGCGCACGGGAAGGCCACCTGCTCGGGCGGCAGCAACATCCACGCCTTGCGCAGCTCAACATTGTCGGCATCAGTGACAGAGGAGCCACCCCAACTACCGCCGTGTCCGTCGGCCATCTCAGCGGCGGAACGGCGTGCGGGTGCGGGCGCGAGTTCGAGCGTGGCGGCGCATGGAGGAGCAAGGACGGTAGCAAGGAACAATGGCGAGAAGGGTAGCAAGGGGGCAAGTGGGGCGCAGGTACGTCCGCCTCCTGCCCTCCCCTCCCATTTATAGGGGAGGACAAGACCGGGGACGTGGGATCGTTTGCGCCCGCGTTCCCGGAAATCCTGCGCGAGTGGGAAGCCCCGGGCCGTAACGGCCGCTTCGGGGCATAGAGGATCCAACCCTGGCCCCGAGGCCTATTGGGCTAGGCCTGGGCCCTAGCGGACTAGGCCCGGGCAACGTCCCATCTCCCCCGCGTGCGCGGGGACTGCCGCCACGTGGCAAGTCGCGTGCTGATGCGTGTCCCGGAGCGACGCGCCAGTACCTGAGGCGTCGAGTCCAACGGTTGGCCTGGCTGCCCCTTCGCCTTCGAGCCGGAGGCCTGCGAAGCTGAGGGGAAGCCGCCGGCTCCCCACTGTCCGCCAGACGTGGCCCCCACCAGCTTTAGGGGCTACTGACGGGGTTCATACCCCCAGGTAGGCCAAAGCAACAGGGTTCTCCCCTCTCCGCTTCGAACAAAAACCAAGCGACCGGCTGGACGAGGCCGGCTGGAGGACGCGCCATGCGAGCCAGCTCCGACTGGCGCCCGGGCGTGCCCTCGCCCAGCTGGTCAAGTGGCCGGCTTCCCATGAGCCGGGCCCTCCGTTGACTTGGGGATGGACACGCCCTGTCCCGTCCCTTTGTTCGCAGGTACGGCGACACAACATGACTGGCGGGACGGGCGACCCATTGGCTACAGTGGTCACTTACGCACCGTCCCGCATGGCTATAGTTCATCCGTCCGGGACGCTGACCTCGGTGAACACGACCGGGTAGGGGAACAGTGCCAGCATGCTTGTGCCACTTGAGTGCCTGCCCCGGCATGGCTACAGTGCCTCCGGCCATACCGAAGACTTCGGCCGGCTGGCGCTAGACGACGCCTCCCCGGGCGCCCCGGGCCGGGCAGGTTGGTGAGGACCAATCGCGGCGCCTGCCGGTGGGTCCCACCGGGGATGGAACCGCTCGGCTGGAGGGCCCCGCCCACGACGAGCCGTGGGACCCCTGGCCAGGCGGAGAGGCTGCCAGCCGGGTCCCTCCACCCAAGTACTTAACTCATATTGTAAGAGCCGGGGGGTTGGCCTATAAAACCCCCCAAGCCCCTCATGTAATGGGGACGATCTGCAGATGACAAATCCACCGACACACCCACGAGGTTCTCATATCCTCTCTAGCAACGGAGGAAGACGAGCCGACTGCTCCTTCTTCCTCCTCTAGAATTAGCTCCAAGAGCACTCTTGTATCCATATCCACCCATCCAACGAAACCATGCAGGACTAGGGGTGTTACCTCCCACGGAGGGCCCTGAACCTGGGTATATCGTGTGTCATCACCTTCTTGTGCCCAATCTCGCACCGGAGCCCATCGGCATCCAATGGCCCCAACACCATCGATAAGCCACCCCCTGGCATCTGTCATGATAAAACGATGACAGTCATAAAATGCAGCAACTACTAACATGATTCGGACGAACTTCAGCATCGCTACGGGTGAGAAGGTCTCATTGTAGTCAACTCCTTGAACTAGTCGATAACGCTTAGCGACAAGCCGAGCCTTATAGACGGTCACATTACCATCTGCATCAGTCTTCTTCTTAAAGATCCATTTATTTTCTATGGCTTGCCGATCATCGGGCAAGTCCACCAAAGTCCATACTTTGTTCTCATACATGGATCCTATCTCGGATTACATGGCTTCAAGCCATTTGTTGGAATCTGGACCCGCCATGGCTTCTTCATAGTTCGAGGGTTCACCGTTGTCTAACAACATGATTTCCAGGACAGGGTTGTCGTACCACTCTGGTGTTGCACGTGTCCTCATGGACCTACGAAGTTCAGTAGTAACATGCTCTGAAGTTTCATGATCATCATCATTAACTTCCTCTCTAGTCTGTGCAGGCACCATAGAAACATTCTCCTGCGAGGTGCTACTTTCCGGTTCGAGAGGGGGTACAATTACCTCATCAGATAATACTTTCCTCCCACTTACTTCTTTTGACAGAAACTCTTTCTCTAGAAAGCATCCATTCTTGGCAACGAATATCTTGCCTTCGGATCTGAGGTAGAAGTTATACCCAATAGTTTCCTTAGGGTATCCTATGAAGACACACTTTTCCGATTTGGGTTCGAGCTTTTCTGGTTGAAGTTTCTTGACATAAGCATCGCATCCCCAAACTTTTAGAAACGATAGCTTAGGTTTCTTCCCAAACCATAATTCATATGGTGTCGTCTCAATGGATTTAGATGGTGCCCTATTTAAAGTGAATGCAATAGTCTCTAATGTATACCCCCAAAATGATAGCGGTAAATTAGTAAGAGACAGGATAGATCGCGCCCTATCCAATAGAGTGCGATTATGATGTTCGGACACACCATTACACTGAGGTGTGCCAGGCAGTGTGAGTTGTGAAACAATTCCACAATTCCACTTTTCAAAGGTCTCAGACTTGTGTTTCATTAAGTAGACATACCCATATCTGCTTAAGTCATCAGTGAGGGTGAGAACATAACGATAGCCACCGCGAGCCTCAACGCTCATCGCTCCGCATACATCAGTATGTATTATTTCTATCAAGTTAGTTGCTCACTCCATTGTTTTGGAGAACAGAATCTTAGTCATCTTGCCCATGAGGCATGGTTCACGCGTGTCGAATGATTCATAATCAAGAGACTCCAAAAGTCCATCTGCATGGAGTTTCTTCATGTGTTTGACACCAATATGACCAAGGCGGCAGTGCCACAAGTATGTGGGACTATCGTTATCAACCTTACATCCTTTGGTATTCACACTATGAATATTTGTAACATCACGTTTGAGATTCAATAAAAATAAACCATTGACCAGCGGGGCATGACCATAAAACATATCTCTCATATAAATAGAACAACCATAATTCTTAGATTTAAATGAGTAGCCATCTCGCATCAAACGAGACCCATATACAATGTTCATGCTCAAAGCTGGCACTAAATAACAATTATTGAGGTTTAAAACTAATCCTGAAGGTAGATGCAGAGTTAGCGTGCCGACGGCGATCACATTGACCTTGGAACCATTCCCGACGTGCATTGTCACCTCGTCCTTTTCCAGTCTCCGCTTATTCCGCAGCTCCTATTTTGAGTTACAAATGTGAGCAACCGCACCGATATCAATACCCAAGAGCTACTACGAGCGCTCGTAAGGTATACATCAATAACATGTATATAATATATATACCTTTGACGTTGCCGCCCTTCTTATCCGCTAACTACTTGGGTCAGTTCCGCTTCCAGTGACTGGTTCCCTTGCAATAAAAGCACTCAGTCTCAGGCTTGGGGTCCATTCTTGGGCTTCTTCCTGACAACTAATTTACCAGGCGCGACAACTGCTTTGCTGTCCTTCTTGAAGTTCTTCTTACCCTTGCATTTCTTGAAACTAGTGGTCTTATTCACCACCAACACTTGATGTGCCTTTTTGATTTCCACCTCCGCTGATTTCAGCATCGAATATAACTCAGGAATGGACTTCTCCATCCCTTGCACATTGTAGTTCATCACAAAGCTCTTGTAGCTAGGTGAAAGAGACCGAAGGACTCTGTCAATAACCGAGTCATTCAGAAGATTAACTCCCAACCGAGACAAGCAGTTGTGCAACCCAGACATTTTGAGTATGTGCTTGTCGGAGACTTCATATCTCTCGACCCGGCCATGAGCTTGGAAAACATTTCTTATCTCTTGGAACATCTCATATGCTTCGTGTCGCTCAAAAGCATGCCACAAGTTACGGACCCGGTTCTAAGCTGTAAAGCATGCCACACTGAACCAGGGAGTAATCATCACTACGCGACTGCCAGGTGTTCATAATGTCTTGAGTTGCTGGGAAAACGGGTGCGTCACCTAGCAGTGCATCAAGGACATATAATTTCTTGGAAGCTATGAGGATGATCCACAAGTTACGGACCCAATACGTATAGTTACTTCCATCATCTTTCAGCTTGGTTTTCTCTAGGAACGCGTTGACGTTGAGGGCAACATTAGCGTGGGCCATTGGATCTACAAGATAGATTGTAAAGACGATTTTAGACAAAGTTCATGATCATTAAGTTCATCCAATCAAATTATTTAATGAACTCCCACTCAGATAGACATCCCTCTAGTCATCCAAGTGATACATGATCCACATCGACTAGGCCATGCCCGGTCATCATGTGAGATGGACTAGTCATAAATGGTGAACATCTCCATGTTGATCGCATCTACTATACGACTCATGTTCGACATTTCGGTCTCTTGTGTTCTGAGGCCCCGTCTGTACATGCTAGGCTCGTCAAGTCAACCTAAGTGTTTCATGTGTGTAAATATGGTTTACACCCGTTGTATGTGAATGTTAGAATCTATCACACCCGATGATCACGTGGTGCTTCGAAACAACGATCCTTCGCAATAGTGCACACTTAGGGGAAACACATTTCTTGAAATTTCAGTGAGGGATCGTCTTATTTGTGCTACCGTCGTTCTAAGAAAATAAGATGTAAAAACATGATAAACATCACATTCAAATCATAAAGTGACATGATATGGCCAATCTCATCTTGCGCCTTTGATCTCCATCTTTGCGGCGCGACATGATCACCATCATCACCGGCACGACACCATGATCTCCATCATTGTGTCTTCATGAAGTTGTCTTGCCAACTATTACTTCTACTACTATGGCTAATGGTTAGCAATAAAGTAAAGTAATTACATGGCATTTTTGATTGACACACAGGTCATACAATAAATTAAGATGACTCCTATGTCTCCTACCGGTTGTCATACTCATCCACATGCAAGTCGTGATTCCTATTACAAGAACATGATCATTCTCATACATCACATATATTTCATCACATCCATTTGGCCATATCACATCACATAGCATACCCTGCAAAAACAAGTTAGACGTCCTCTCATTGTTGTTGCAAGTTTTATGTGGCTGCTATTGGTTTCTAGCAAGAACGTTTCTTACCTACGCAAAAGCCACAATGGTGATATGCCAATTGTTATTTACCCTTCATAAGGACCCTGTTCATCGAATCTGGTCCGACTAAAATGGGAGAGACAGACACCCGCTAGCCACCTTATGCAACAAGTGCATGCCAGACGGTGGAACCAGTCTCACGTAAGCGTACGTGTAAAGTCAGTTCGGGCCGCTTCATCCCACAATGCCGCTGAATCAATATAGGACTAGTAACGGCAAGTAAATTGACCAAATCATCGCCCACAACTACTTGTGTTCTACTCGTGCATAGAATCTATGCAAAGACCTGGCTCATGATGCCACTGTTGGGGAACATAGTAATAATTCAAAAAAAATCCTACGTGTCACCAAGATCAATCTAGGAGATACTAGCAATGAGAGAGAGGGAGTGCATCTTCATACCCTTGAAGATCGCTGAGCGGAAGTGTTACAAAGAACACGGTTGATTGAGTCGTACTCGTGGCGATTCAAACCGCGGAAGATCCGATCCAAGCGCTGAACGAACGGCTCCTCCACGTTCAACACACGTACAGCCCGGGGACGTCTCCTCCTTCTTGATCCAGCAAGGGGGCAGGGGAAGTTGAGGGAGAGCTCCGGCAGAACGACAATGTGGTGGCGGTGGAGCTCGTGGTTCTCTGGTAGCGCTTCGCTAAGCGCTACGGAGGAGGAGGAGGTGTAGGAGGGGGAGGGGTGTTCCAGGGTGAAGGGTGCGGCTGCCCTCCTAATGCTGCTATTTATAGGGGGAAGGGAAGAGGGGGGCGGCCCGCTAGATCCATCTAGAGGGGGGCGGCAAGGGGGAACTTGCCCCCCGATAGGTAGCCATCCCCCCTAGGGTTTCCAACCATAGGCGCTTTCGGTCCCCTGGGGGGCCGCACCAGTACACTAAGGGGCCGGTTTCCACCCAACTACAGCCCATTAGGTCCTCCGGGGCAGGTGGACCCTCCCGGTGGACCCCCGGAACCCCTTCAGTGGTCCCGGTACAATACCAATAAAACCCTGAAACCTTTCCGGTGAGTGAAAATGGACTTCCCATATATAAATCTTCACCTCGGACCATTCCAGAACTCCACATGACGTCCGGTATCTCATCCGGGACTCCGATCAACTTTCGGTAACCAGATAGAATTCCCATTACAACTCTAACGTCACCGAACCTTAAGTGTGTAGACCCTACGGGTTCGGGAACCATGTAGTCATGACCGAGATACCTCTCCGGCCAATAACCAATAGCGGGATCTGGATACCCATATTGGCTCCCACATGTTCCACGATGATCTCATTGGATGAACCACGATGTCAGGGATTCAATTAATCCCGTATACAATTCCCTTTGTCCATCGGTATGTTACTTGCGTGAGATTCGATCATCGGTAACCCTATACCTTGTTCAATCCTGTTACCGGCAAGTCTCTTTACTCGTTCCGTAACACATGATCCCGTGACTAACTCCTTAGTCACATTGAGATCATTATGATGTTGTATTACCGAGTGGGCCCAGAGATACCTCTCTATCACACGAAGTGACAAATCCCAGTCCTGATTCATCCCAACCCAACAAACACTTTCGGAGACACCTATAGTGCACCTTTATAGTCACCCAGTTAGATTGTGACGTTTGATACACCCAAAGCATCCCTACGGTATTCGAGAGTTGCACAATCTCATGGTCTAAGGAAATGATACTTGACATTAAAAAGCTCTTGCAGACGAACTATACGATTTTGTGCAATGCTTTGGACTGGGTCTTGTCCATCACATCATTCTCCTAATGATGTGATCTCGTTATCAACGACATCCAATGTCCATGGCCAGGAAACCATGACCATCTATTGATCAACGAGCTAGTCAACTAGAGGTTCACTAGGGACATGGTGTGGTCTATGTATTCACACATGTATTACGGTTTCCGGTTAATACAGTTATAGCATGAAAAATAGACAATTATCATGAACAAGGAAATACAATGATAACCATTTTATTATTGCCTCTAGGGCATATTTCCAACATTTTATTCATTTTTTATTTGGGCTTCCCTGGCCTCTTTTTTCATAAAGTCCAGAACCTCATCCCCACTTTTGAGGGAATCATAGCTTCCATCATCCTTTCCTCACATGGGACGTGCTCTATTAATGATAGTCATCACACTTTTATTTACTTACAACTCAAAATAAAATTACAACTTGATACCTATGACAAAATATGACTCTATATGCAATATGGAAATGATGGTGCATGTCATAAAAGGAAACGGTGGAAGTTGCATGGTAATATATCTCGGAATGGGTATGGAAATGCCATAATAGGTAGGTATGATGGCTGTTTTGAGGAAAGATATATGGTGGCTGTTTTGTGGAAGGTATATGGTGGCTATTTTGAGGAAAGTGTTTGATATACCGGCGCAAGTTGCGGGGTAACAGAGAGGCTAGCAAAGGTTGAAGGGTGAGAATGCGTATAATCCATGGACTCAATATTAGACATAAAGAACTCACATACTTATTGCATAAGTCTATTAGTCATTTAAGAAAAGTATTAAACGCATGCTCATAGGGAGGAGGTTATTAGGAGTTAACCATCGCGCGCCCCCGACCCTCACACAAAGGTCGACAATCTTTAAACAAGTCATGCTCCGACTTCCTTACATAACGGATCACCATACGCGCATGCTACGGGAATCAAAAACCTTTACACAAGTATTTTTACCAAATCACAATTACTTCCTAACATGTCTCTTAACATTACCATCTTTATATCTCAAAACTTTATGCAAGGAATCAAACTTCTCATAAATATTCAATGCATTTAATATGGAAGTTTTTATTATATCCCTTTTGGATGCCTATCATATTAGGACTAAATTCATAACCTAGACCATTTACCATGCTGTTTTAGAAAATCTCAAAATAATATAAGAGAGGTATGAGGGTTCAAGTATTTCTATAAAATGCAAACACCATTGTACTCTAAAAGATATAAGTGAAGCACATAGAGGAAAGTTGTCTAACTCGAAGGATATAAGTGAAGCACAAAGAGCATTCTAATAAATTCCCGATTGAGCGTGTCCTTATCAAAAAATGTGTGCAGCAAGGATGATTGTGGCAAACTAACAAGCAAAGACTCATATCATACAAGACGATCTAAGCAAAACACATATCATGTGGTGAATAAAAAAATAGCCTCAAGTAAATTTATCGATGGATCGAAGACAAAAAAGGGATGCCTTCCGGGGCATCCCCAAGCTTAGGATATTTGGCATCCTTGAATATGACTTGGAGTTCCTTGGTCATCCCCAAGCTTAGGCTCTTGCCACTCCTTATTCCATAGTCCATCAAATCTTTACCCAGAACATGAAAACTTCACAATAGAAAACTTAACATAAAACTCGTGAGATCCGTTAGTATAAGAAAATAAATCGCCACTTTATGTACTGTTGTGAACTTATTGTTTATTTATATTGGTGTTATACCTACTGTAGTCTAACTTCACCGTGGATCATACCACATTATACCACAGAAATAATAATGTGGGAAACACTCAAAAACATAATCAAAAACAGAAGACAAAAAGAAAATTGGGTTGCCTCCCAACAAGCGCTATTGTTTAACGCCCCTAGCTAGGCAAAAGGCAATAGATCTAGGTATTGTCATCTTTGGTATGCAATCCAAAAGTAGCTCTCATAATAGATTCATAAGGCAATCTTATTTCATTTCTAGGGAAGTGTTCCATGCCTTTCCTTAATGGAAATTGGAATCTAATGTTTCCTTCTTTCATGTCAATAATTGCACCAATCGTTCTAAGGAAAGGTCTACCAAGAATAATAGGACATGTAGGATTGCATTCTATATCAAGAACAATGAAATCTACGGGCACATAATTCCTATCTTCAACAATAGTAACATCATTAATCCTTCCCATAGGTTTATTAATAGTGGAATCCGCAATATGCAAATTTAGAGAGCAATCATCAAGATCATGGTTACCTAGCACATCACATAAATTTTTGGAATCGTGGAAACACCAGCACCCAAATTACAAAAAGTATGGTACTCATAATCTTTGGTTTTAATCTTGATAGTAGGTTCCCACTCATCACGAAGCTTTCTAGGTATAGAAACTTCTAACTCAAGTTTATCTTCAAAAGATTTCATCATAGCATCAACTGTATGTTTAGTAAAAGCCTTATTTTGCCTATAAGCATGAGGAGAACTCATCATGGATTGAAACAAGGAAATACAATCAATCAAAGAGCAACTATCATAATTAAAATCCTTTAAATCTAAAAGAGTGGGCTCATTGCTATTTAAAGTTTTGACCTCTTCAATCCCACATTTATCAATCTTAGCATTAAGATCTATAGACTCGAAACATTAGGACACCTTTTAACTAAAGTTGACTTATCTCCAGTCCCATCATTATCAAGATTTATATTGGAAAACAAAGATTCAATAGGAGTCACATCAATCATTTTGAGATCTTCATCATTATTATCGTGAGAAAACACTTTTTCAAACCATTCACGCTTAGCACGTATTCTAGCGGTTCTTTCCTTACTTTCATCAATAGAAATGCTCATAGCTTTTAAAGACTCATTACTATCATTGTTGGGTGGAGTATATCTATCTTTCAAAGAATCAATCTCAAGATAAATTCTATCAACGTTCCTAACCAAATCGTCAATCTTGAGCACTTTTTCTTTAATAGTAGCATTAAACTTTTTGCGAACCAATAAAATATTTAAAAATATTCTAAAGATCAGGGGAAGATTATTATAATTTCCATTGGAATTTTCTTAGGAATTACCATAATTATTTGAGGAGTTACTAGGAAACGGGCCTAGGGTTGAAATTACCTCTATACGTATTGTTGCCAAAATTGTTCCTACCAACAAAATTCACATCCATAGATTCCTTATTATTTCCAATCAAAGAAGACAAAGGCATATAATTAGGATCAATAGGATCACTCTTACTAGCAAATAGTTTCATCAATTCATCCATCTTTTCACTCAAAGTATTTATTTCTTCAATAGCATGCACTTTTTTACTAGTAGGTGATCTTTCGGTATGCCATTGAGAGTATTTTGTCATGATATTATCTAGTAGTTTAGTAGCTTCTACTAACGTGATTTCTATAAAAGTACCACCCACGGCTAAATATAAAAGATTTCTAGATGCAAAATTCAACCCGGCATAATTTTTTTGTATAATCATCCATAAACTCAAACCATGTGCGGGAAAATTCCTAATCATTAATTTAATCCTCTCCCATGATTGTGCAACATGCTCATGATCAAGTTGCTTAAAATTCATTATATCATTCCTAAGGGAGATGATCTTAGCGGGCGGAAAGTACTTGGAGATAAAAGTGTCTTTGCACTTATTCCATGAATAAATACTATTTTTAGGCAAAGATGAAAACCAAGTTTTAGTATGATCTTGTAGCGAGAACGGAAATAGCTTCAATTTAACAATATCATTATCCACATCTTTCTTCTTTTGCATATCACACAACTCAATGAAAGTATTTAGATGGGATGCAACATCTTCACTAGGAAGGCCGGAAAATTGTTCTTTCATTACAAGATTAAGCAAGGGAGCATTGATTTCATAAGATTCCTCACTAGTGGCGGGAGCAATCAGGGTGCTAATAAAATCAGTATTATTAGTATTGGAAAAGTCACACAAATTGGTATTCTCAGACATCATGACAAAGCAATCAATCAAGCACACAAGAAAACAAAGGCAAACGAAAGAAGGGTGAATAAAAAGGCAAATCTTTTTGGTATTTTCTGAAAATTGTTTAGAAGTGGGGGAGAGGAAAACGAGAGGCTTATGGCAAATAATTGTAAATGCAAGAGATGAGTTTGTGATGGGTACTTGGTAGGCTTGATGTGTATCCTCCCCGTCAACGGTGCCAGAAATCCTTCTTCCTACCTCTTGAGCTTGCGTTGGTTTTCCCGTGAAGAGGAAAGGGTGATGCAGCAAAGTAGATAAGTATTTCTCTTAGTTGTTGAGAACCAAGGTACCAATCCAGTAGGAGGAACAAGCAAGTCACCAATGGATGCACCTACACAAACAATCGAACTCTTGGACCCAATGCTATAAAGGGGTTGTCAATCCCTTCACGATTATTTGCAAGGATTAGATCCGATAGATATAGATGTAAACGATAACGGAAAGTGAAAGGTAAATAAAGTGCAGCAAAGTATTTTGGTATTTTTGTTTTATAGATCTGAAAGTATATTATGGAAAGTAGACCCGTGGGCCATAGGTTTCACTAGAGGCTTCTCTCTTGAAGGCAAATATCATGGTGGGTAAACAAATTACTGTCAAATAATTGATAGAAAAGCAAATAATAATGTAGTTATCCAAGGCAATGATCATGCATATAGGCATCACGTCCGTGTCAAGTAGACCAAAACGATTCTGCATCTACTACTATTACTCCACACATCGACCGACTCCTGCCTGAATCTAGAGTATTAAGTTCATGAAGAACATAGTAACGCATTAAGAAAGATGACATGATGTACAGGGATAAACTCAAGCAATATGATGAAAACCCCATATTGTTACCCTTGATGGCAACAATACAATACGTGCCTCGCTACCCCTACTATGTCACTGCATGAGGACACCGCAAGATTGAACCCAAAACCAAGCACTTCTCCCATTTTAAGAATTACCAATATAGTTGGCCAAACCAAACCAATAACTCGAAGAGACTTGCAAGGATATGAAATCATGCAAATAAGAATTCAGAGTAGATTCAAATAAGATTCATGTATCAACTGAACATAAACTCACAATTCATCGGATCTTGACAAACACACCACAAAAGAGGATTACATCAGATAGATATCCATGAAGATCATGAAGAACATGGTATTGAAGATCAAAGAGAGAGAAGAAGCCATCGAGCTACTAGCTATGGACTCGTAGGTTTGTGGTGGACTACTCATGCATCATCGGTGGGGCAATGTTGTTGATGTAGATGCCCTTCGTGATTGAAACCCCCTCCGACAGATTACCGAAAAAGTCTCCAAGATTGGATCTCTCCAGATCGGAGGCTTCCAGCGGCGGAAAAGTATTTGCGTGGCTCTTTTTGGTGTTGGGGGAATATTTGGGAATTTATAGGCCAAAGATTAGGGTAAGGAGACCTGTCGGGAGGCGACAAGCCTGCTAGGCGCGGCCAGGGGGCCCACGCCTAGTAGGCTTGTGGCTCCCTGACACCTCCCCTGGCGTGCACTCCAAGCTTGATTGATTTCGTTCGGACTCCGTTCAGTATTCCATATCTGCAAAACTCAAAAACAAGGGGAAAACAGAAACTGGCACTAGGATCTAGATTAATAGGTTAGTCACAAAAATAATATAAAATAGCATATTAATGCATATAAAACATCCAAAATAGATAATATAATAGCATGCCATCATAAAAATTATAGATACGTTGGAGACATATCGGTGCCATCCCTCCTGGATGCGTTTCAAGGCATCTAGCGATGGTGGAGGTCAAGCAGTACATATCGGTGCCATCCCTCCTATCCCGTCCGTAGAACGTCAGGGACGCCTGACGGAGCATTAAATGCGTCTGTCCTATGTCGTTAGTGTTAGTTATGATAACACTGTAGCAACTGTACATCTCGTGTATGTACTATACGCCACGGTGGGAGACCCCTTAGTCATATAAAAGGAAGCCCAAGGCGTTATGACAGAGGACTTTTGGAAGATCCTTCTAGCTCAGATGCACGTGTAGCGACCGTGTACAATTCATTACATAGTGCTCCTTTAGCCATAGCTCATACACTCATAGTACACCAAAAGCAAGAGTAGGGTTTTACGCTTCTCAACGGCCCAAACCTGGGTAAAAATCCCCCGCGCTACTTGTTAGATCTGCTCTTTGTGCACACCATCTCCCTGCCGAACCGTAAAGGGATCCACGCGATCCCATTGGTATCGTTCCCCGAAAGATCAGCAACCAATCCTCTACTCATTACTCAACAATGTCTTTCGTTAGGCATAGTATGGTGAAGTGTCATGTAGTCAATGTTCACATGACACCACTAAAGGAAGCAACAACATATATATCATTGATACGTCTCTAACGTATCTATAATTTATGAAGTATTCATGCCATGTTTACAATAATTCTATATGATTTTGGTATAAATTTATTAGAACTAACCTGGACTGACGCTGTTTTCAGCAGAACTACCATGGTGCCGTTTTTTGTGTAAAAATAGAAGTTCTCGGAATGGGCTGAAAATTTATGGAGAATATTTTTGGAAAATATAAAAAATACGTGTGCGAAAAGATACCGGAGAGGAGTCCTGAGGCAGCTACAAGCCACCAGGGCACCCCCCTAGGGCGCGCCCCCTGCCCTGTGGGCCCCTCGGGAGTCCCCTTGACGTGATTCCAATGCCAAGTGCTCCTACAAATCCAGTAACCCCCAGAAAGAAAGCTAGATCAGAAGTTCCGCCGCCGTAAGTCTCTGTAGCCACAGAAAATCAATCTTGGCCCTCTCCGGCACCCTGCTGGAGGGGATCACCGTCACCGAAGACCATGGAGGAGGAAGACGGAGGGGACATCATCACCATGGATGCCACGGACCAGAGGGAGAACCTCTCCCCACCTAGGGGTGAGGCCATGGAGGAGGAAGCACAAGGGGGGAGACCCTCTCCCCCACTCTCTCGGTGGCGCCGGAGGGGGGAACCATCGTCGCGGTGATCGTCTTCATCAACATCACCTTCTTCATCAACGTCCTCATATCTTTTCAACGGTTCACTCTCCTGCATCCCGCTGTAATCCCTTATATGAACATGGTGCTTTATGCCACATATTATGATCCAATGATGTGTTGCCATCCTATGATATTTTGAGTAGATTTCTTTTGTCTTATGGGTTGATTGATGATCTAGATTGGTTTGAGTTGTATGTTTATTTTTGTGCTATCCTATGGTGCCTTCCGTGCCGCGCACACATGAAGGATTCCCGTTGTAGGGAGTTGCAATACGTTCATGATTCGCTTATAGTGGGTTGCTAGAGTGACAGAAGCTTAAACCCGAGTAAGGGGGTTGTTACGTATGGGATAAAGGGGACTTGATGCTTTAATGATATGGTTGGGTTTTACATCAATGATCTTTAGTAGTTGTGGATGCTTGTTAGAGTTCCAATTATAAGTGCATATGATCCAAGTAGATAAAGTATGTTAGATTATGCCTCTCCCTCATATAAAATTGCAATAATGATCACCGATCTTGTTAACAATTGCATAGGACAATTCCACACACCGACCCATCATTATTCCACACTTGCTATTTGTAATATATTTGAATATATTCTAACTTTATGATAACAGCACCTATTTTTATATTTTAGTTCTCTGATATCATGCAAATCTATTCTCTTCATACCCACAACATAGTTTTAGTTCTCGTTTCTAGTTGGAAGCAAACGTTCAGCGTATGTAGAGTCGTATCAGTGGCAGATAGGACTTTAGAGAATATTAATCTTACCTTTATATCCTTGTGGGTTCGACACTCCATACTTATCACTTCCACCTTTTTAAATTGCTACGATGAGTCCTTGCACTTGGGGATTATCAAGCTCTTTTCTGGCGCCGTTGTCGGGGAGCAATAGCGTGGGGTTCATATTCTCGTGTGTGCTTGTTTGCTTTCTTCATTACGTAGATTTTGTTTTCACTTTTTTATTTCTTTAGTTTTGAGTGAAACAAACAAAAAATTAAATAATGAAAAATACAAAAAGAATTGCTTGCCTCTTATGCCTAAGAAGTTTTTCAAAAAGAGAAGTGATTGGAAGGTTGTGCATTGGAGAAGTGAGGGTCGACCTTAAACACTTGTGTTCATGCTCATGGAAACAATGTAGAATTTTTCATGGAAGCTTATCAAAAAAATTTATCCCCGTGTATATATCCATTGTATTATAAAAATATTGTGCCAAGATTTGCTTTTTGGATGATTAGATTGCTTGTTTTCTATGTGCTGTGCAAAAATAGAAACTTTGACTGTAGTGCATGAATTTACATTTCTTACTGAAATGTCAAAAGTTTCTGAAATTCTTACACAATACTGCTATATAGTTGTTTTAATTTTTCTATTTTTTCAGATTTTTTTGAGTTACAGAAGTATACGAAGTTTCCATATTGCTACAGACTGTCCTGTTTTTGACACATTCTGTTTTATATGTGTTGTTCACTTATTTTGATGAATCTATGGGTTGTATCGGGGGTTATGAACCATGTTGAAGTTGGAATACAGTAGATATAATGCTAATGTGAAATTGGAATGAGTCTACAAGAGTATGTAAAGGTAGTAATTTGCTTTATTATACTAACGGACCTCACAAGGGTTTTGTGTGGATGAAGTGTTCGAAGATCGAGAAGGTAGCGATATAAGAAGAATACGGAGAGACAAGAGTTCATGCTTAGGGATGCCCAAGGCACCCCAAGTAAATATTTAAAGTATATTCAAGTATCTAAGCTTGGGGTTGCCATAGAAGGCATCCCATCTTTATTCTTCAACAATTATTGGTATATCTCGGTTTTTGTTTTCTTCACATGATATGCGTCTTAAGTGTTTTTCTTTTCCCTTCTTGTACGATATAGTCCTTCATTGATTTGTAGAATGCTTCATGCGCTTCACTTAAATCTTTTGAGTATGGCTTTGTAGAATCCTCTTTGTGCTTCACTCAAATCTTTGGAGTATGGATTTATAGAATGCTTCGTGTGCTTAACATTTATATTTTGAGCTTGGATATTGGTTAATCTATATTAATGGTAGAATTCTCTATGAACTTCACTTATATATTTTAGAGTGTGAATAAAATTATCATCGGAACTAGGCTTGGAAGAGTATCATTAAAATGCCATGCCTAGCTAAAAAGGCATTAAAGAAAAGCGCTAGTTGGGAGACATCCCAACACTTTTAATTTATGATTTTGTGTGTTCACATGATTAACCTACTGTAGTGATCCTGTTTTGTGCCTTTTAATTCTATAAAGTGCCAAGTAAAACCTTTGGGATGACTCACAAGATGAGTAGAATTGATGTTGAACCAAAATAGAAATTGTTGCCTCCAGTACAAGAATATTCATTTTTTACCGGAGCGTGATAATTATCTGAATTTTTTACAAAGTCTTGATATACAAATTATTCAGGTTGTCCATATTTTTCAGAATTTTTAGAAACAGGGAAGTATGGCTATACTACAGATCTTCACACATTGTTCTGTTTTTGATAGATTCTATTTTGCATGCATAGTTTGCTTGTTTCAGTGTTCTCATAGCCTATATTCAGTGATATAAATTATGTGGATGGTATAATACAGTAGGTATTATGTGATAACAATTATGAATCTTGTCTTGATAGCACCTAAGTGAATGCTTTATCTTTATTACACTAACCCTTCTCACGAAGTTCCATTAAGTTTAGTGTGATTGAAGTTTTCAAGTTTTGCGTGAGACACCGATACGAGGAGAATAAGGAGTGACAAGAACCTAAGCTTGGGGATTCCCAAGGCACCCCTAGTATAATATTCAAGGAATACTCAAGTTTCTACTTGGGGATGCCCCGGAAGGCATCCCCTCTTTCGTCTTCAACACTATAGGTATATCTTACTTGGAGCTATATTTTTATTCATCACATAATATGAGTTTTTCTTGGAGCATCATTTTATTTTGTTTTTATATGTTTGTGTTATTTATAATCTTGTTTTTCAATCAAAATTTCCAAGAATTGCCTTAGGATGCTTGCATTGCATGTTTGATGTGTGATGTGTATAAAACAGAAACTTTTGTTGTAGTGTTTGAATTTTTATATTTTACTGGAACTTGGAAAGTTTATGAAATTTGTACACAGTATTTTAATATAAATTATTTATCATGTAATAAAGTTTCTTAATTTTTAGAGTTACATAAGTACATTGATTCAATAAATTTATACATATTGTTCTTTTTAGACAGATTTCTGTCATAGTTTTGTTATCTACTTATCCTATAGTTTCCATAGCCTATATTGGTAGATATAAATGTGCAAATGATAGTATACATTACCTAATGTTTGAAATTTATTGTGCAACTTGTCTTGGCAGTACATGAAGAGTTGATTTGTTCTTATGTGTACTAACCTATCTCACGAGTTCTTTTTGAGTTTTGTGTGGTTGAAATTTTTGAGAATAGGTGAAACCGGGATATGAGAGGATTGAACAAGATACAAAATCTCAAGCTTGGGGATGCACAAGTCACCCAAAGTAAATATTTCAAGAACTCTCAACCATCTAATCTTGGGGATGTTACGCATCCCACCTCTCTTCGTCAACTATCGGTTAGCCTATGTTGAGCCTAAATTCTTATTCGTTCACATGACGCGTCCTATTCTTGGAGTGCTGTTTTCATTTTGCTTGAAGTTTAAATGAAATACCTAGATCTAAATTTTTTGTCGAGAGAGAGAGAGAGTCTAACATCCCAAAATTTCATTTTGGAATGTTATGATATATAGCTATGCATCATCATCACTTTGTTTGAATGTAATGATTTGTTGAAGTGCTTCTTTTGAAATTCTAAAAGGCCAATTCTATTTTTCCATGTATCTGTTTCATCTATTTGAAAACCTTGGAAATGTTCAAAGAAAAAGAGAGTAACATGACACTCCACACAAGGGGTATCTTGGTGAGAGATTTGAGCAATTAAACCAGGGGGTTATTTGAATTTTTTTCTCAAAAGGATTTAAAATCAATTAGGCATTTTTCTGAAAATAAATTTTTAAAAGATATTCAATATGACAGTGGAAAAATGTTCATTAAATTGCATTAATTCTCCTGATCATTCTGATATATATATTCCTTAAGTTTGGAATTGTTTTAAATGCATTAAAAGTGTTTTAACTGCACTAGAAATAGAAAAGGAAAGTTTTTAAAACGCATCGGGCCGGCCCACAGGCTTTAACTTCCAAATTCAATTCGAACCGGTCAAACGACGCGCTAACCTCGCCTCTTCTCTGACTGGCATGCAAGACCCACTGACCGACGGCATCATCCGCGCGCCCGTCTCCCTCCTCGCACGCGCCGCCGTCGCCGGAGATCTCTCTCTCCGGATCTCCCTCCTCTCTCCCTCCCCCGACCCCGCACCTGGCCTATAAAAGCCACAGCCCTCTTCGCGCTCCATTCCACCCCGATCCCCCACTCTACCTCGCCAGAACTCCACGCACGACCTCGCCGGAGTTCAGACTCCAACCGAACCCTCCCGAGCTCGAGGCTATCGCCTCCGTCGTCCCCAGCCCCGTCCGACGCCGCCAAACGACGCCAGAGCTTCGCCGCCATTGCCTGAGCCCTTCGGACATCGCCCCTGACCACCGCACTGTCGCCCCCGACCACCTTCGACCTCCGGTCGCCGTCGACCTCGCCGGAACCTCCTCCTCCCCTCTGTAAGCCACCGGACCCCCCTGGACCGTTAGATGTAGATCCAATGCTCCCGATTATAAGATTTAATCAGCGAAATGTTTTCCTCTACGCTTCGGTCGTCTGCTCGTTAGCTCTCTCGCGCACGCCCTCGCGGCCAATCACAACCAGACACGTAGCCCCTAACCGATCGATATTAGTTTCTCCTTTTCTTTTTCTGTTTTAGAAAACAGAATGTATTCTGATTTTGTTTTTATCATATCTTTTAAAACATCTAGTTTTTTTTAGTTGATTATTTTTGCATTAGTTCACAACTTTGATGTAGTTTATGTCTGTATGCTTAGATTTCAAATTTGAACTTTAAATTTTGAATCTAATCAAATTTGTTTAAATTACTAAAATCTGTATAACTAGGGTTTAAAAATATATTTTTGAGTGAATCTTTTTGCCACTGTTTTAACAACCTATCATTCTACATAATTTGCGAATTTTTAGAATGAATTTGGTTACTGTTTAGTTCAACAGAATCTACTTATTAATAGAATCTGCTTAGTTCTTAATAGATTTTAACTAAATTGAGTTTTATTCAATTTGAACCTAAATTAGTTTAACTTTTTTTTTTAGATTTCATTAGGTTCTGTTGATTCAACTTTAGGTGTATTTTTTTTGTTAGTAAAATATGTTTTTCAAATTGTTTTGTGCTCTAGTTTGAATAGGTTCATGTTGTTTTCACCATGTATATTGCTTAGAAGAAGTTTTGTAGTACTTATTTTAGCACAATACTTTTTAATGAAATAATTTCTGTTTCCAAATAAAATTTTATATTTAATTTTCTGTTATCTAAATGTCTAGTTGTTCAAAACCAATTCTTTTTTATTTATATGTCTTAGTAGGGATTTTGACCCCAATAATTTTTATAGTCTTATACCTTAAGTGCTTCTTCTTTTGATTGCGATTTTGTTTGTTGAAGCATTTGTTTACCTTGTTGTTGAATGAATTGTATTGTGTTTATGCTTATCGTGTGCTCTTGTTTGATTCGTTAGATCATCCGGAGTGCGAAGCTTGTTATCTAGAGTCACTTGATTACGAGGATCGTCACCAAGTCAAGTCACCTTGACCATGTATACCTATGTTTTATTGCATTAGTTCTTCCATCTCCCCAAATTGCATGCAAAGTAGGTAAATAGGAAAGTTGGTTACTTGTTATAGTATCATGTGGTAGGTACCCCTCAACGCTTGACACATTGGCCCCAGGAAACGTTGATTTACTTTTTGCTATGCTATTAGTAGACGGGGTTGCTTGTGTGATTCATGAGAGTTGTGAGTTAATACTTTCAAGACCTACATGATGATCAAGTCTTCAAGACTCCGAGTTTTCAACTTACCTCTAGGTGGATGATGGTTGAACGGCGCCCTGGAGAAACCAGTGGTTAGCCTGGATGATGCTGGAGATGTGCCAGTATTCATGCGGAAAGGTCCACGCAGGCACAAAGAGATGATGGATGCTTCAAGACCCAAGGCTTACCTGCACAGCCACAAGCCATTATGGGATCTGCCTTGGTTGGATATCGTGGTGACCCTGGACAGGCGGTGCTACGAGATGTAGAAGAACGGTAGGAAAGGATGGGCACCGACAGAGTCTCGGAGAAACCCTTTAGAAGACCATGTTCTGGTCATCCGTTTCTCAAACACCATGAAGTGCGAGAAATCCAACGGAGGCGATCAAATCTTGTGGGAAACATGTGCAAAACTCTGCAGAGTACCCAAACCTAATCGATTAGCCGTGTCCACGATTATGGACAGTTTGAGCCAAAGGAACTGAAACTATCTGGAACTCTCAACACAATTAATTATATTGAAGTGGGTTATTAATGTCAACTTGGGTATGAGAATTGGTTGGTGGAACCATCTCATTAATCAACCAACATTGTAGTAATTATGCTTTTGCCCTCTCTTGTTGTAGGAAAAATTTGGCTTTATGCAAAACTTACTACCCCCACCGGCCATATATGCATATAGACTAGATGATTACTTTACCCCTCTCTTGTGACTTTGTTGGCATATTCAATATGCTGACCTATACAGCTGCAATGTATCGTATTCCAGAGTACTTTTCCGACCAGGAGTGAGGATACGCTCTACGCTCGGTGAGATGCCCTTGGAGTCAAATGGACTCAACTACTGAGCTTCCGCAAGTTTTTCGTTTAGTTTATCTCATGAGTTGGCCTTCAGCCACTTTATTGTAATCCTTATTGTAATAAAGGACTCGATATGAGATTTCGATTAATTAATGTTGTGTTATTTCCCTTTGATATATACATTGATGTACCGTGTGTGTACCACCATGATCTTGGGATGGTACAGACACACCGGAGATTCGACCTTTCAGGTCGGGTCGCTAGAGAAATGGTATCAGAGCACACGCTGACCATAGGACGTAACCTCTAGGGTTGGAAAATCCTTAGGATTTATTTCTCTTTTGTCTTTAAAATTCTTATACTCTCATCTACTCGTTTCTGACTTCCCTCTGATTTATTTCAAAATTTATAGATGACCACCTTCATCCCAGTTTTGATCACGGAGTTTTGTCAGCCTAACGCAGCGTTGCCCTTTGGCAAGGAGCTAATGAGGATCGTCAGGTACATAAGGATTGCTTTGTCGAGCATCACCGGGACTCCTATCATGTCTTTTCCACAAGAAGGACGCTACAGGATCGAGGTGCACATCCCCGAGAAGACCTTTGGAAATCGTAAGGAACCCATCGACTTCAAGTTTGTGGCACCTAGCTGGATACTTGGGAGAGACATGGCCATTCATCGTGCCCTTGTGCGTATTCAGGAGGAATACAGAGGTGGAACCATTTCACCAGGACTCAGCGTTGTTTGTCGCAGGGATGCCAATGGAAACATCATAACCACTCCCACTGAAGACACCACTATTTCCTATATCCAGACTTTGGAGGCGCACGTCAGGACCTTGGAGCTTGGTACGAGCCGACACGAAGACGATCAAGAGGCTGATGAACCGTGAGATTGACCTCAAAGTTGACTTACGGGAAGCCGAGTATGAGCATGAGTATGAGCTGGAGGATTTCTTAGAGAGGATCGATAAGCTGAACACTCGCATCGCAACTCTGGAGGAACAGATGGACATGGGGGAAAATCTTCATCCCGAAGGAGACATGGCTCCTTTGATCAGCAACGATGATGACTATGAGGAGAGCACCACCGGAGGAGACCACTTCACCATGTACTTTTGAGGAGAACTTTAGTTATTCCCCCATGTATCTTTATTTTTGTTGTTAAAGCGTAGGTCGATGCTTAGTTTGATTGGAGATTTGTATCTCGATGTTTGAACTTGAGTTGAATAAATGAATGAGTATTTGGTGTGATATGTTTGTTGCATTGCATACGGGTAGTGAATTTCCCTTTTAGGTCATTGTTCTATTCTAATTCTCACCCCTCTGATAACAGCAAGATGCCTCCACGATGTCAGCCCGACTTCACTTTCTTGCCAGAGCTCACACAACTCCTCCAGCAGCAGAACGCCCTGATGCAGCTGTTGATTCAGAATCAGACCAACAACCACAACAACCACCCTCCAACTCAAGGCGACAACCTCACCTATTTTCCGAGACTGAATCCCCCAACTTTCTCCAGCAATACTGAGCCCGTGGCAGATGATTGGCTCCACAAGATGGAGAAGGAACTCACCACCGTAGGATGCACTGAGGCTGAGAAAGTGCGCTTTGCCGCCCATCAACTGGAGGGACCAGCAGCTTCATGGTGGGAGAACTACACCACCACGTATCCCATTATTGGTGTGACTTGGGAACAGTTCCAGCAAGCTTTTCGCACCGCACATGTCTCAGCTGGAGCCATGAGTCTGAAGAAGCGTGAGTTTCGCAACTTATGCCAGGGGAACCGATCCGTGGCCCAGTACGTGGATGACTTCAGCATGTTGGCTCGTTATGCACCAGGAGATGTGGCCGATGACGCAGCCAAGCAGGAGAAGTTCTTGGAAGGACTCAAGGATGAGTTGAGCGTGCAGCTGATGGTGGCTACCTTCAGCAACTACCAGGAGCCAGTAGACAAGGCCCTCATCTTGGAGGTGAAGCAGTAGCAAATCGAGAACCGCAAGAGGAAGTATGCACAATGGAAGTCTACCTCTGGAGCTCATCAGAAGCCCCGCTACTCCCCGTACTCAGGAAATACCGGATCAGGGACCTGTAAGTATGGATGGCATAGTCATCCAGTGCACAACCATGGAGGCCATAACCATGGAGGAAATGGAAATACTCGTCCCAACAATGGCAGCTACAAGAATGGTAATGGAAGTGGGAATGGCAACCAACACCATCCCGCTCCAGCTTAGAAGGATCTGAACCATATCACCTATTTCAAGTGTCAGAAGACAGGGCATTATGCCACTGAATGCCCTTAGAACAAGCAAGGAAATGGAAACGGCAACAACAACGACAACTCAGCAGCCAAGAAGCCCAACCCTTTTCCCCGTGCTCAGGTGAACCACCTCAATGTGGAAGAAGTCTATGATCAGCCCGAGACTGTGGTTGGTAAGTATTTATTGCATTCACGTCCAGTTATGGTACTTTTTGATTCTGGTGCAACTCATTCATTCATATCATGGGTAGTTGTCGAAAAGTATGGTTTACCCACCAGAACCCTTAGTCAGCCCATTAAGGTCAATTCCCCAGGAGGTATCATGATGGCAGGGATAGGATGCCACGCCCTAATACTCCACATAGGAAACCATGTTTTTCCTACCGACCTCATCGTCTTAGAATCCCACGGATTGGATGTAATCCTAGGCATGGATTGGCTGACCAGGTATGAAGGAAACCTTGATTGCCCCAGCAAGTCTATTTCACTCACCACTCTAGAGAACAAGAGGATTAAGTATGTATCCCGACGCACACAGATGAGTGCTCGGTTAAATTCCCTCACAGGAGTTGTTCAGGAGGAAGTGCCGGTTGTACGAGACTTTCCAGATGTATTTCCGGAGGAGTTACCAGGCATGCCACCAGATAGGGAGATTGAGTTTCTGATAGAGCTACTACTAGGGACAACCCCAATTTCCAAGAGACCCTATCGGATGCCCGCAAATGATTTAGTAGAAATCAAGAAGCAGATTAAGGAGCTATTGGATAAGGGATATATTCGCCCAAGTTCATCACCTTGGGGAGCCCTAGTTCTTTTGGTGGAAAAGAAACACAAAACCTTGAGGATGGTGGTCTATTATCGTGCATTGAATGAGGTGACTATCAAGAATAAGTACCCTTTGCCGATGATTAATGACCTGTTTGACCAGCTAGTAGGCGCCAAAGTATTCTCCAAGATCGATCTTTGATCAGGGTATCACCAACTGAAGATTCGTGAAAGGATATACCCAAAACAGCTTTCACCACCAGGTATGGCTTATATGAGTATACAGTCATGTCCTTTGGTTTGACTAATGCTCCTGCCTACTTCATGAATTTGATGAACAAAGTGTTTATGGAATATTTGGACAAGTTTGTTGTGGTGTTCATCGATGACATTTTGATATTCTCCAAGAGCAAGGAAGAACACAAGGAACACTTGCGTTTAGTTCTGGAGAAGCTTAGAGAGCATCAGTTATATGCCAAGTTCAGTAAATGTGAATTTTGGCTGACGGAACTCGGATTCCTTGGACATGTTATTTCCGGAGAAGGAATAGTAGTAGACCCCACTAAGGTTGAAGCAGTCACTGAGTGGAAGTCACCCACCTCAGTTAAGGAGATCCGCAGTTTTCTCGGACTTGCCGGATATTACCGGAGATTCATTGAGAATTTCTCAAAGATTGCCAAGCCCATGACAGAGCTGTTGAAGAAAGAGTCTAAGTATATCTGGACTGAGGAATGTGAGGCCAGTTTCCAGGAGTTGAAGCAACGTTTGGTCACAGCCCCAGTGTTGATACTGCCAAACATTCGGAAGGATTTCCAGGTTTATTGTGACGCATCCCGTCAAGGACTTGGAGGAGTACTCATGCAGGAGGGAAAGTTGTAGCGTATGCATCCAGACAGCTATGACCCCATGAGTTGAATTATGCCACCCATGATTTGGAACTAGCAGCCGTAATGCACGCACTCAAGACCTGGAGACATTTCCTTATCGGAAATAGTTGTGACGTGTACACTGATCATAAGAGCCTGAAGTACATCTTCACGCAAAAGGAGTTGAACCTCAGACAGAGGAGATGTTTAGAGTTAATCAAGGACTATGACATGAGATTACATTACCATCCAGGAAACGCAAATGTTGTGGCAGATGCTTTGAGTCGGAAGAGTTATGTGAACACACTCATAGCCGGAGGATTACCCCAGGAGTTAACCAAGGATCTCAGAGAGCTTTGGTTAGAGATAGTTCCACAAGGATATGTTGCCACACTAGAGATTCGGTCCACCTTGACTGAAAGAATTCGAGAAGCCCAGAAATCGGACAAGGAGATAGCTGAGATAAAGCAGAGAATGAACGAAGGAAAGGCTAAAGACTTTCACGAAGATGAACTGGGTACCCTATGGTTTGAGAACCAAATCTATGTGCCCAGTGACCCAGAGCTCAGGAAGTTGATACTTCAACAAGCCCACGATTCACCATACTCAATACACCCAGGCAACACCAAGATGTACCTGGATTTGAAGGAAAGTTACTAGTGGACAGGTATGAAGAAAGATATTGCCGAACATGTTGCGGTATGTGATGTTTGTTAGCGAGTAAAGGCGGAACATCAGAAACCAGCAGGGTTACTCCAACCTTTGCCGATACCCGAGTGGAAATGGGATAAGCTTGGTATGGACTTCATCACAGGACTACCTAGGACCCGTTCAGGATATGATTCCATCTGGGTAGTGGTCGATCGTTTGACCAAGGTGGATCATTTCATTCCAGTGAAGACCACCTATACCAGTGCTAAGTTAGCCAAGATCTATATGACCAGGATCGTATGTCTGCATGGAGTTCCGAGGAGTATCGTGTTAGATAGAGGAACACAGTTTACCTCAAAGTTTTGGCATCAGCTACATGAAACTTTGGGTACAAGGCTGGAGTTCAGTATAGCTTTTCATCCGCAGACCGATGGACAAACTGAGAGAGTCAACCAGATTCTGGAGGACATGTTGAGAGCCTGTGCACTAGACTACGGGTCCAGTTGGGATGACAACTTACCTTACACAGAGTTCTCGTATAACAACAGTTATCAGACCAGTCTGAAGATGGCCCCTTTTGAAGCTTTATACGGAAGGAGGTGCAGAACACCATTGACGTGGGATGGTGTTGGAGACCGAAAACTTTTTGGTCTTGATCTTATCAGAGATTCTAAAGAGAAAGTCAAACTGATTCGAGACCGGCCCAAGATAGCTCAATCCCGGCAGAAGAGCTATGCTGATAACAAATGCAAGGAGGTGACCTATGAAGTAGGGGATCGAGCATATCTTCGTGTGTCCCCACTTCGAGGAATCAAGAGGTTTGGTGTTAAAGGAAAGTTAGCACCCAGATTCATAGGCCCCTACAAAATTCTTGAACGTAGAGGCGAAGTTTCATACAAGTTGGAATTGCCGAAAGGACTGTCGGAAGTTCATGATGTTTTCCATGTTTCCCAGCTAAAGAAATTCCATGTTGAGATGGTTGATATTCCTTTGAGAGACATAGTACCCCTAGAGGCCATACAACTTGACAGTGACCTGACCTACGAGGAGAAGCCTGTCAGAATCCTTGAGACTACCAACAGAGTTACCCAAAGCAAGATCATCAAGTTCTGTAAGGTTCTGTGGAGTCAGCACACCGAGGAAGAAGCCACCTGGGAACGCGAAGAAGATCTTCGTAGAGACCACCCGCACCTATTTTCTAGCCAACCCGAATCTCGAGGGCGAGATTCATCTTAAGGTGGGTAGGTTTGTAACATCCCATAATTTCATTTTGGAATGTTATGATATATAGCTATGCATCATCATCACTTTGTTTGAATGTAATGATTTGTTGAAGTGCTTCTTTTGAAATTCCGAAAGGCCAATTCTATTTTTCCATGTATCTGTTTCATCTATTTGAAAACCTTGGAAATGTTCAAAGAAAGAGAGGAGTAACATGACACTCCACACCAGGGGTATCTTGTTGAGAGATTTGAGCAATTAAACCAGGGGGTTATTTGAAATTGTTTCTCAAAAGGATTTAAAATCAATTAGGCATTTTTCCGAAAAGAATTTTTTAAAAGATATTCAATATGACAGAGGAAAAATGTTCATTAAATACCATTAATTCTCCTGATCATTTTGATATATATATTCCTTAAGTTTGGAATTGTTTTAAATGCATTAAAAGAGTTTTTACTGCATTGGAAATAGAAAAGGAATGTTTTTAAAACGAATCGGGCCGGCCCACAGGCTTTAACTTCCGAATTCAATTCGAACCGGTCAACCGACGCGCTAACGTCGCCTCTTATCTCACTGGCATGCTGGACCCACTGACCAACGGCATCATCCGCACGCCCGTCTCCTTCCTCGCGCGCGCCGCCGTCGCCGGAGATCTCTCTCTCCGGATCTTCCTCCTCTCTCCCTCCCCCGACCCCGCACCTGGCCTATAAAAGCCACAGCCCTCGCCGCGCTCCATTCCACCCCGAGCCCCCACTCTACCTCGCCAGAACGCCACGCATGACCTCGCCGGAGTTCGGACTCCAACCGAACCCTCCCGAGCTCGAGGCCGTTGCCTCCGTCGGCCCCAGCCCCGTCCGACGCCGCCAAACGACGCCAGAGCTTCGCTGCCGTCGCCTGAGCCCTTCGGACATCGCCCCCGACCACCGCACCGTCGCCATCGATCATCTTCGACCTCCGGCCGCCATCGACCTCGCCGGAACCTTCTCCTCCCCTCTGTAAGCCATCGGACCACCCCTGGACCGTTAGATGTAGATCCAACGCTCCCGATTATAAGATTTAATCACAGAAACGTTTTCCTCTATGCTTCGGTCGTCCGCTCATTAGCTCTCTCGCGCATGCCCTCGCGGCCAATCACAACCTAACACGTAGCCCCTAACCGATCGATATTAGTTTCTCTTTTTGTGTTTGTGTTTTAGAAAACAGAATGTATTCTGATTTTGTTTTTATCATATCTTTTAAAATATTTGGTGTTTTTAGTTGATTCTTTTTGCATTAGTTCAAAAATTTGATGTAGTTCATGTCTGTATGCTTAGATTTCAAATTTGAACTTTAAATTTTGAATCTAATCAAATTTGTTTAAATTACTAAAATCTGTATAACTAGGGTTTAAAAAAATATTTTTGAGTGAATCTTTTTTCCACTGTTTGGTATTAGTTAAACCTATCATTCTACATAATTTGAGAATTTTTAGAATGAATTTGGTTACTGTTTTAACAAAAACAGAATCTGCTTAGTTCTTAATAGATTTTAACTAAATTGATTTTTATTCAATTTGAACTTAAATTAGTTTAACTTTTATTTTTAGATTTCATTAGGTTCTGTTGACTCAACTTTAGGGGTATTTTGTCTGTTAATAAAATATGTTTTTCAAATTGTTTTGTGCTCTAGTTTGAATAGGTTCATCTTGTTTTCACCATGTATATTGTTTAAAAGAAGTTTTGTAGTAATTATTTTAGCACAATACTTTTTAATGAAATACTTTCTGTTTTCAAATAAAATTTTATATTTACTTTTCTGTTATCTAAATGTCTAGTTGTTCAAAACCAATTCTTTTTTATTTATATGTCTTAGTAGGGATTTTGACCCCAATAATTTTTATAGTCTTATACCTTAAGTGCTTCTTCTTTTGATTGTGATTTTGTTTGTTGAAGCATTTGTTTACCTTGTTGTTGAATGAATTGTATTGTGTTTATGCTTATGGTGTGCTCTTTTTTGATTCGTTAGATCATTCGGAGTGCGAAGCTTGTCATCTAGAGTCACTTGATTACGAGGATCGTCAGCAAGGCAAGTCACCTTGACCATGTATACCTATGTTTTATTGCATTAGTTCTTGCATCTCCCCAAATTGCATGCAAAGTACGTAAATTGGAAACTTGGTTACTTGTTGTAGTATCATGTGGTAGGTACTCCTCAACCCTTGACACATTGGCCGCGGGAAACGTTGATTTTCTTTTTGCTACGCTATTAGTAGACGGGGTTGGTTGTGTGATTCATGAGAGTTGTGAGTTAATACTTTCAAGACCTACATGATGATCAAGTCTTCAAGACTCCGAGTTTTCAACTGACCTCTGTGTGGATGATGGTTGAACGGCGCCCTGGAGAAACCAGTGGTTAGCCTAGATGATGCTGGAGATGTGCCAGTATTCATGCGGAAAGGTACACACAGGCACAAAGAGATGGATGGATGCTTCAAGACCCAAGGCTTACCTGCACAGCCACAAGCCATTATGGGCTCTGGCTTGGTTAGATATCGTGGTGACCCTGGATAGGCGGTGTTACGAGATGTAGAAGAACGGTAGGAAAGGATGGGCACCGACAGAGTCTTGGGGAAACCCTTTAGAAGACCATGTTCTGGTCATCCGTTTCTCAAACCCCATGAAGTGCGAGAAATCCAACGGAGGCGATCAAATCTTGTGGGGTACGTGTGCAAAACTCTGCAGAGTACCCAAACCTAATCGATTAGCCGTGTCCACGGTTATGGACAGTTTGAGCCAAAGGAACTGAAACTATCTAGAACTGTCAACACAATTAATTATATTGAAGTGGGTTATTAATGTCAACTTGGGTATTAGAATTGGTTGGTGGAACCATCTCATTAATCAACCAACATTGTAGTAATTATGCTTTTGCCCTCTCTTGAGGTAGGAAAAAATTGGCTTTATGCAAAACTTACTACCCCCACGTGCCATATATGCATATAGACTAGATGATTACTGTACCCCTCTCTTGTGACTTTGCCAGCATATTCAATATGCTAACCTATACGGCTGCAATGTATCGTGTTCCAGAGTACTTTTCCGACCAGGAGTGAGGATACGCTCTACGCTTGGTGAGATGCCCTTGGAGTCAGATGGACTCAACTACCTTTGGAGCTTCCACAAGTTTTTGGTTTAGTTTATCTCATGAGTTGGCCTTCAGCCACTTTATTGTAATCCTTATTGTAATAAAGGAATCGATATGAGATTTCGATTAATTAATGCTATGTGATTTCCCTTTGATATATACATTGATGTACCGTGTGTGTACCAGCATGATCTTGGGATGGTACAGAAACACCGGAGATTCGACCTTTCAGGTCGGGTCGCTACAGAGAGAGAGAGAGAAAGTCCTCACATAGCTAGTTAATTGTTTGACTACTCATTGATCTTCACTTATATGTTCTGGACTAGTTTTGTCATTTACTCTCATGCATCACTTATATCCTATGATTAGATGGTTGAATGAATTGAATATAATAAATCTTAAATTAAATGTGCTTCATATACTTAACCCATGAGGATTAATGACTTCACATATAAGAAGTATAGGTGGTAAAATTTATTGAAAGTTAGCAAACACCGCATTGGTCACTTGAAAAATTTGTGAAAAAAATATTGAAGGAAGAGAGATTTCACATATAAATATACTCTCTTGGACATCTTCCATGATTGTTATCCCCATTAATTATTTTCAAACTTGATCAAATTAGTTGAAGTTGGACAAGGGAGACAACATAATGAGTTATGTTTAGGTATATTTGTATAGAAGTTATATTGTTATGGATCCTCCAACATGTGCTGCTTGCTTAGGATCTTTTTTCTAACCAAAAATTTGTACTAAGTAGAAATACTACTTGTGCAACCAAAACCTTTAAAACCAGTTTCTTGCCATGAGTGTCCACCATACCTACCTATGGATTGAATAAGATCCTTCAAGTAAGTTGTCATCAGTGCAAAAAGCAATAAAAATTGCTCGTAAATATGTATGATCTTTTATTGTAAGGGAAATAAGCGTTGTACGAACTTGTGATGTTAAAGAAATAAAAGCGACGAGCTGCATAATAAAGGTTGCTATCACAAAGGGTTTGCACATCAAAAATTAAAAAGCGCATGACAACCTATGCTTCCCTCTACGAAGGGTCTATCTTTTACTTTCATGTATTTACTTTTATGCAACAATCAATAGTATTCCTTATTTCAACCTCAATTATTCTTTAGTTGGCAAGAATCATGTGCTGGGGAAAGATCCAAGAATATATGGCCATTGAAATATAGTTTATCATGAATTATTGTTGTTGACAATCATCTTTATGATAAATAAGTTGGGAGGTGAAACTTTAAGCCCCTATTTTTCTCTGTGTTCGACGGATGCCATTTGCTCTAAAAATATGCTTTGAGTATTAGCAATCATAGAAAACTACATGATAGTTGAGTATGTGGAATTTTCTCAATCAAATATCTTACATGGACCCTTCCTTAAAATAAGATGAATTGCAATTGTTTGGTGACTGAAAGCATAGTTTGTTAGTTTTCAAGAAACTTTATGGTCTATACTTTACATCTGAATAGCTTGTTACTTCATCATGAGAAGTTTAATGAGATGAGCTACTATTTATGATATATAATGATGATATAAAAAGAGTTTGTAACTATCATTGATCAAATTTATGCACTATGCTAGCATTCACACTTCATAAATTATTTCTTTTTATCATTTACCTACTCAAGGACGAGCATGAATTAAGCTTGGGGATGCCGATATGTCTCCAACATATATATATAATTTATGAAGTATTCATGCCATGTTTACAATAATTCTAAATGATTTTGGTATGATTTTATTAGAACTAATCCGGACTGACGCTGTTTTCAGTAGAACTACCATGGTGCGTTTTTTGTGCAGAAATAAAAGTTCTCGGAATGGGCTAAAACTTTAGGAAGAATATTTTTGGAAAATATAAAAAATACTAGAGAAAAAATATATCGGGTAGGAGTCCCAAGGCAGCCACAAGCCACCAGGGCGCCCCTGGCTTGTGGGCCCCTCAAGAGTCCCCTTGACGTGATTCCAATGCCAAGTGCTCCTATAAATCCATTAACCCCCAAAAGAAACCTATATTAGAAGTTCTGCTGCTGCAAGTCTCTGTAGCAATGAAAAATCAATCTTGGCCCTCTCCGGTACCCTGCTGGAGGGGTCGTTCACCATCATCGGAGACCATGGAGGAGGAAGACGGAGGGGCCATCATCACCATTGAGGCCAAGGTCCAAAGCGAGAACCTCTCCCCACCTAGGGGGAAGCCATGGAGGAGGAAGCACAAGGGAGAGACCCTCTCCCCCCTCTCTCGGTGGAGCCAGAGTGCCATCGGGGGAACCATCGCCGTGGTGATCCTCTTCATCAACATCACCTTCTTCATCAATGTCCTCATATATTTTCAGCAGTTCGCTCTCCCGCATCTCGCTGTAATCCCCTACGTGAACATGGTGCTTTATGCCACATATTATGATCCAATGATGTGTTGCCATCCTATGATGTTTTGAATAGATTTCTTTTGTCTTATGGGTTGATTGACGATCTAGATTGGTTTGAGTTGTATGTTTATTTTGGTGCCGTCCTATGGTGCCTTTCGTACCACGCACACATGAAGGATTCCTACTGTGGGGTGTTGCAATACGTTCATGATTCTCTTATAGTGGGTTGCTAGAGTGACAGAAGCTTAAACCCGAGTAAGGGGTTTATTACATACGGGATAAAGGGGACTTGATGCTTTAATGCTATGGTTGGGTTTTACTTTAATGATCTTTAGTAGTTGCGGATGCTTGTTAGAGTTCCAATTATAAGTGCATAGGATCCAAGTAGAGAAAGTATGTTATCTTAAGCTTCTCCCTCATATAAAATTGCAATAACGAACACCGATCTTGTTAACAATAGCCTAGGACAATTCCGCACACCGACCCATACTTATTCCACGCTCGCTATTTGTAATATGTTGTAATATATTCTAACTTTATGATAACAACAACTATTTTTATATTTTAGTTCTCCAATATCATACAAGGCTATTCTCTTCATACCCACAACATAGTTTTATTTCTCCTTTCTAGTTGCAAGAAAACGTTTGGCGTACATAGAGTTGTATTAGTGGCAAATTGGACTTGAGAGAATATTGATCTTACCTTTAGCTCCTTGTGGGTTCGACACTCCATAATTATCACTTCCACCTTTGGGAATTGCTACGATGATTCTTTGCACTTGAGGATTATCATACATTAAAATATCCAACGGATAGCAACTTTACCTGATTACGTATAACAAAACTTCTCCCATGTCCTTGAGAACAAAAGCAACTACTCACAAATCATCACCATGGTCGAGATCAGGGGTATAATGAATATGATAAATGATCTGAACATATTATTGATACGTCTTTGTCGTATCTAATTTTCTTATTGTTTCATGCCAATACTGTAGAACTTTCATATAATTTTGGCAACATTATATAATATTTTTTGGACTAACTGATCTAGCGCCATTTCCTATCGTTTTTTCATGTTTTGCAAAAAATCCAACGGAGTCCAAATGCGATAAAAATTTACGAAGATTTTTTGGAATATATGTGAATTTGGGGAACAAGAATCAACGCAGCACAATACCCGAGGTGCTCCCAAGCTAACATGGCATGGCCAAGAGGCTGGTCACGCCCTGATGGCTTGGGACCACACCGTTCGTCATTTTGGGCCCTTATTTCGCAAATAGAAATATAGTTTCTCGATAAAAATCCCCTCAAAATTTTAGCCCAATCGGAGTTACGGATCTCCGGATATTTAAGAAATGATGAAGGGGTCAGAAAACAATCATGAAAGCAGAAGAGAAACAGAGAGAGATCCTATCTTGGAGAGGCTCCTGCCCTCCGGGAGCCATGGAAGCCATGGACAAGAGGGGGAACTCTCCTCCCATCTAGGGGGAGACCAAGTAAGAAGAATTAGAAGGGGGCTCTCTCCCGTGGTGCTGGTGCGTCGTCGGGGCAACCCCCGTGACGGCGATCTACACCAACAACTTCACCATCGTCACCACCAACTCTCCCCCCTAAATGCGGTGGTGTAAAACCATTTTTTCACGTTGTAATCTCTACTTAAACATGGTGCTTAAATCTATATATTATTATCTAGTGATGTGTGTCTATCCTATGATGTTTGAGTAGAGTTCTTTTGTCATGTGGGTTAATTGTGGTATGGTGTGATTGATATGTGTTGTATGTTAATATGGTGATGTACAAAGGTACCTTCCATGATACACACACGTGAGGTATTCCTATTGGAGGGTGTTGCAATACGTTCATGATTCTCTTATAGTGGATGGCTAGAGTGTCAGAATCTTACACCCGAATAAGGGGGATGTTGCGTATGGGAGTAGGACTTGGTGTGTTAATGCTATGGTTGGGTTTACCTTAATGATCTTTAGTAGTTGTGGATGCTTGCTGGAGTTCCAATCATAACTGCATGTGATCCAAGTATGGAAAGTATGTTAGCATACTCCTCTCCCTCATTGCATGTGATAAGTATCTATCATGTTATTTTCAATTCCCTATAGACAATATTTCTCCTGTGTTTCAAAAGCTTTCTACTAAAACTTTTATTATCTCACAAAGTATCTCCAGTCTTATTATAGCTAAGTACTTCTAGTTTCATTCTTGCAAATTTATATTTTTACTCCTACAAATTAGTTTATTTCTTGCACTAGGTAAAGTGAACATTATTGCGCATAGAGTTGTATCGGTGGTCGATAGAACTTGAGATAATATTAATTCTACCTTTAGCTCCTAGTTGGCTTCAACACTCTTACTTACCGAAAAAGGCTACAAATGGTCCCCTACACTTGTGCGTTATCAAGACATTTTTTTGGCGCTGTTGTCGGGGAGCAATAGTGTGGGGTGATATTCTCATGTGTGCATGTTTGCTTTATCACTAAGTAATTTTATTTTAAGTTCTTGTTTTCTATCTTTTGATATGGATAGGAAACTTAATATACAAAAAAATAGTTGTACTTCCTACCTCAAAAGTTGAGGAACCACTAGTGTTTCGTATTGTCGAAGCTTTCTACTTGGATCATCTTCGATCCCTTCGTGCTTGTGCTAAAAACTCAACTAGCTTAGTTGAGGGAAAGTCATTATATGAGCATGCTTATTTTTTGCGACGCCGCTTATATCAAAAAGGGAAACTCTTATGGCACCAAATTAATTGTTTGAATTGCTATGCTTGGAATTTATGCAAAATACATGATTTTACTTGTTGTTCTAAAGACACTGAAAAACACCGTCCCTTCAAACGCGTGTTTAATGATATTGAAATACTATCTTGTTATGCCAAGGATGTCTATAGTTATCATGATATTGAACAAATTAAAGAATTTTCTGCTTTTATGGGTACATATGAAATTGCTTGTTTTATTGAACAGTATGATGCTATTCTTTATAAATCTGAAAAAATTTCCATACTTAAATATTGCTATGAAAACTATGCTTCTAATGATTATGTTAAAGAATTTATTGATAGAATGTGTGCTTCTTTGGAAGAGACTAGTATTTTTTGGAATCTATGGAAGGAGAAATTGCTGAAACTGTGAGCTCCTTAGATGAAAAAGATGAGGAGAGCAAAGAAAAAAAGTAGGAAGAGCGGATTGGTCACACATGCCCACCTTCTAATGAGAGTAACTCTTCAACTAATACATTTTTTAATTTCCCTTCATGCTTACCGGAGGATGAATGCTATTGTTATGATTCCTTGTATTCATTGGAAATATACCTTTTTGATGAACTTGATGCTTGTTATGCTTGTGGCCATGATGCCGATATGAATTATGCTTATGGAGGTGAACTTGCCATAGTTCCTTATGTTAAGAATCAAATTCTTGCTATTTCACCCACACATGATAGTCCATTATGTTTTTGAATTCTCCCAACTACACCATATCGGAGAAGTTTTCACTTATTAAGGATTATATTGATGGGTTGCGTTTTACCATTGCACGTGATGATTTTGATGAATATAATATGAATGTGCTTGCTTCTCCTACTTTTAAGTATTAGGATAGAGGAGCCAAATCCTCACCTCTCTATGTTTCCAATACGATAGAATTGCAAGAAACTACTTATACTATGTGTTGGACAATGCATAGGAAGAGAGTTAGATTTATTTCTCACATGATATATATCAATTTGTGCTCACTAATTAATTACAAGTAATTTTTAGTTAAAATTGGCTTTCATATACCTTGGGATTCGAGTGGCTCAATTACTTCAGCAATATATGCCTAGCTTAAAGGCTTTAAAGATAGTGTTGTGAGGGAGACAACCCAAAAGTTTTAGAGAGTCATTCTATTATGTTGTGTGATTTTAAATAATTAAAAATAAAAAATAAATTGGGGAACCTAAAACTTTTTCAAAAAGAAAAATGAAACTGAGAAGGACTAGTACCGTTGAAGTGGGGGATAGCCTTGAACTTTGTTCACGCCCATGGGAACTTTGGATGTTTAAATTGCTTCTTTGATATGTGATGTGCAAAAACAGAAACTTCGGCTGTAGTGTTTGATTTTTCGTATTTTACTAGAACATCAAAAACTTCTGAAATTTTCACACGTCAATATTATGCAAATTTTGTACCACGTACTAACTTTTTAGAATTATCTGAGTTACATAAGTATACGTTTCATCTGCATCTTTCCAGACTGTCCTATTTTTCACTGATTGTTCTTATAGCTGCTTTGTCTATTTATCTTTGAATTCTTGTTGAGATCCACTGACTTGGGAGACATAGAATTTTCATAACCTACAGTAGTTAATGTTTTATTATAATTATAGAATAATGCAATGGCAGTACATGATGAGATTTGATGTTATATGTACTAACCTTTCTAATGAAAGTTCTGTCAAGTTTTGTGTGGATGAAGTGTCCGAAGATCGAGGAGGTGTCAATCTAACAAGAATAAGGAGAGACAAGAGTTCAAGCTTAGGGATTAATAAGTCACCCCTAGTAAATAATCAAGGAGACTCAAGCATCTAAGCTTGTAGATGTTCCAGAAGGCATCCAATCTTTCTTCTTCAACAATTGTCGGAACGTCTCGGTTTTTGTTTTGTTCACATGATATGTGTAAATTCTTGGAGCCTCATGTGCCTTTTATTTTATTTTAGAAATTCACCATGCTGGTATGGGAAATTCCATGATTGATTTATATAATGCTCTTTACACTTCACTTATATTTTTTTAGTATGGCTTTATTGTGACAGCCCGGGACCGACGCTGCAGAAGATTCCAGAAGATTCCCCTTTTATTTCTATTCTCGTCTGAGGTTCGTTTGGTTGTTGCATTCATCCTCGCATCATTCGCATCATCTGCATAGCACCGTCACCATTTTTCAAAAACTTGCGTCCGTTCGTAGTCGCCGGTTCTCTCCGTTCTTGCCGTTGCCCGTTTCGAGACCAACCACACACGCCCGTGCCCGCGACATCATCTAAATAAAACTGTTTTTAAGGCGTGCTAAAAATATTCTTGGATTGGGTCGAAACTTGACGTGCGGTCTAGTTATGTTGTAGGTAGACGTTTGTCGGTGTTCGTCGCGTAACCGTTTTTAAGGCGTGCTAAAAACTGTTTAAGGTCTAGTTATTTCGTCGCGTTCCGAGTTCGTTGGATATCCCGTCAGTCAGTCGTAGCAGTGAGGTTATCGGTTTTTCGTCACACGTTTGTCGGTGTTTTAAAACATTCATGTCACGGGTCGCAAACTTCCCTCTCTTCCCCACCTAGACCATCTACACTAGCCCACCTAGTCCTTCCTCCGTTCTCGGTCATCGGATCGCGATAACGCACGAGGTCCAACCCCCAGCCCCTAGTGCCTTCCCTATATATGACCCCATGGAGTGAACTCCCACTCTCTCTAGGGTTTCCCCCATGTAAAATTGCAGCCACACCCCTAGAAAAATCTCACCTGCTAGCCCTCCTCCTCTAGATCCCACAGCCCCATCCATCTGCCCATTTTCGGCCCTCAGATCGCGATCTAGGGGCTCAGATTCGCCCAAAATCCCACCTACCGGACATGTCCGGCGGCAAACCCGGACGTGTCCGGGGACCGCAATGCATCCCGAGCTCTCCCGCAGCTCCTCCCGCAACTTCCTCCGGCCGGCCCCTCACCGAAGAGCCGCTGCCGCCGTCACCGGTCACCGGAACCCTACTGCCTCGCTGGACCATCTCCCCTCCTTCTTCTCCCTTCTCCCTCTCCTCTCCTTCTCTCCCTAACCTCTCTATGTTTTCCTCCCCGTGTAGCCATGGATGGCCTGAAGCTCTAAAGCCCTCTGTCCTGTGCTCCGGCATGCCGCCCTGCTCCAGCCGCCACCCGTAGCGCCGCCGCCTCCCGCCGGATCCAGTCGTTGCCTCGCCCCTCCAGCCGCCGCCTGGCTTGCCCCTCCGTCGGTGCTGGATCTTGCCGCTGCCCCATGGCCTCCCGCTCGGGACGAGAGGGAGCTTGATCCAACGCCCCCGTTGACCGCGCCCGATCGGATCGGGTGGACCAGGCACATCTCCCCTCCAGGCCGTTCAGCCTAGGTAGCCCAACCCTCCTTTGTTTATTTATTTATTTAGTTAGTTTAGTTAGTGGGCCGGCCCAGTGACTCCCCTCTACTTATATAGCGCATGTGCGCTCCGTAGCTATTAGACGCCATGCCCTTTTGGGCCTGCCTGTTAGACTAGGCCCGTTAAACGTTTTTATTCTGTCTTCGAATTTAGTAAATATTCGGGATTTCTGTTAATTACAGATTAGTCCCTGATTTAATTTTGCTAATAACTTTTAATCCGGGCATCGCATGTAAAAAATTTGAACATGTAAAATGGTTAGAAAAAACATATAGATTATTCATATGCCAATTTCATCCATGTTTAAAATATTTAACATGCTATTTTTCTGCTATTTTGCATAATCGCCATATGTTGCATTGTCATATTTATTTAACGTGCATCGTGAATTGATCAAAATCATATATTAAAAATATCCATATCATCGGCATCGCATTTTCATGCATGATAAAAATGTTGGCATGATGTTTGCATTTTATTTGCATAAGTGATGCATTTTATTTGCATAAGTGACTTGCTATAAGGTGATTAGGCCATATGTTGACATAATTAATTGTGATTAATTTTCCACATGAACCTATTCATATTATATATGTTTTCAGGGTAGAAAAATCCATAGTATTTATCTGTGTATTTAGTTTTTTCATTTGAGCATTTTGTGTGCATGTCATTTTTGTTGTGATGCCCTTTTGTTATTTTCGTGTGATTTAATCCATGCATGTTATGGAATAAGTTTGAACATGAGAAATGCCCATTGATATGTGTCCTAGCCCATGGACATTTTGCTTGTCATAGAAATGCATGTTTAGGTGTTATTTCGTTGTTGTCAATTTGCTATAAAATTCTGTTGTTGTTGAGGGTCCAAAATATTTTAAGTCTGGAATCTGTAATATTTTGTTGCTGTCTGGCCATGTGATTTGCTAGTGATCTAGAAACCTTTTGTGGTAGGTGTAATGGAGTTATTTGTATTGATATTATCCTTTAGTATGCTGTTAAGTTTCATGTCACAATATGACCTGTAGCATTTAGTTTCACTGCTGTCAATATGCCTTCGTGATAAAAACTACACTGTCAAAAACTGCTATTTTCACTAAGTCTGAAACTGTTTTCAAGTAGCCTTCTTGTGAGCTTCCTACCATGTGATCCATGCATGTTTTGAATATTATTTGTGAAGATGAAATGAAGTGGATGTTGTATACTACTTCCCCATGCTTAGTTTGTGCATTTTGGAATCTTGTAGCTTGTTGTTTTCATATGTGCAAAATGCCATGTTGCTGTTTTTGGCAGATTTCAACTAAAACTTGTTTTGTTGATTGTGGTTGAACCGTAGCTCTGTTTTGAACACGTTGCATATGAAACTTGGTTAGAATCTCATGTAGTTTCATAATAACTTGCTGCATTCATGTTCTGAACTGTTTTTGATGGTATTTCCAATGCATTTGCATTCATGACATGTGCATCTTGTGTTGCTCATATCTTGTAGGCCGTAGCTCCGTTTGAGATGTTCTATATATGTAAATTAACTAGAATGACGTTTAGAATTGCATGGTTTGCTTTATTCTGTTGTTTAACAAATAAAAAATATGTTTAGTTCAGATCTGGACCAATTTCTAAATTAACATATGGGGTCATTTCGGAAATACTATAAGTTGTTTCCGACCTCATTTAAGATGCCTAGATAGATAGTTTACGTATGCTTCATCTCTTGCCATGTTTAACAACATTTAATATTGTCATGTACCTAACGGGAGTGAACTAAATAATTCGAGTGTGGAGTTTCGTCAATATGCAACTCGTTGCATATTGAGCTTCACTTAATGTGTAGTATTTGATTGTTGTGAATTGTCATGCATTGCATATTAAACCGGGCATGCATCATATTTGTTATGCATCATGTCATGCATATGTTGTGGTGTATCTTGTGTTGATTGTTTGTTTTGGATTGCTTCTTCTCGATAGAGTTCCGAAAGTGTTCGGAGTGTGAGGATTCGTTTGACTATATTGGCTTGTCTTCTTCATGGACTCGGTCTTCTTCCGAGCGGGATCTCAGACAAGATGACACATTTCCCTGGATACAATTACTATCATTGCCATGCTAGTTGTCTCGTCTTTTATCGTTATGTCACGCTACCTACCACTTGTTTGATAAGCCTCCCAACATTGCCATGAAAGCCTCTAACCCCTCCACATCCCAGCAAACCATTGTTTGGCTATGTTACCGCTTGCTCAGCCCTTCTTATAGCGTTTCTAGCTGCAGGTGCAATTGCTACCATGTGCCAACATGGACAGTCTTTTGTTATATCACAATATTGCTGCTATTTAATTTAATGCACATATACACTTGGTAAAGGTGGAAGGCTTGGCCTTTTGCTCGGTGTTTTGTTCCACTCTTGCCGCCCCTAGTTACTTGTGGACCGATGTTATGTTCCATAAATGAGCACTCCTAACATGCTCGGGGTGTTTATGGGGACCCCCTGATTTTCGTTTTAGGATAAAACTTGTCTAGCAAGGCCCAACATTGGCACTACATTTGCCTAATAATTAATGAACTTGCATAGGGGATTTTTCGGACCCCGTGGATAATTAATCAACAACCCGGGCCAGTGCTCCTCATGAGTGTTGGTCCAAAATGGGCTGCCTGCGGGGCCGCCTCGAGGCAACTTGAGGATTGGTTTTCCCTGTAGCTAGTCCCATCTCTCGTGTCCTGAGAACGAGATACGCGGCTCCTATCGGGTTCGTCGACACGTCAGGTGGCCTTGCTGGATTTGTTTTACCTTTCTCGAACATCTTGAGTGAGGAATTCTGATCTTCTTAGAGCTATCTCGAGGTTATGGATTTCCTTTGGAATTGCCTAGGAAGATCACGAGATCCGTGGTTGAGGTTATTCCCGTTGTGTGTGGTTAATTTGTGATGGATGAGTTGGAGCACCCCTGCAGGGTTAAATCTTTTCGAGAAGCCGTGCCCGCGGTTATGTGGCAAACTTGGATACTTTGTTTAACACCCAGTCATAGAAAACTTGAAGTAAACTCTAATAAAATACACCAACTATGTTCTTTCTTGGTGCCTCCTTTCTGACTTGATTTCTTCCGGGGAGTCGAGCTCCAGGGAATGTTGGCACATCGTTATCATTCAACTTCCTTAGTATCTCAGGACGGAGGATGTTTGGAATTGCTTCAATACTTGTCGTGGTGAGATAAGGTCGGAGTCACCCAGTACTAGGGAGGCGTCCGGGGTACCACCATGGTTTAGTATCGTTGTGAGTTCGAGGATTCGAGTTAGATGGATTTGCGAAAGCCTCTGGTTAGGTGTTGAAGGATGGATACAGTTGGGGTGTAGGTTTGCTAGTTGTGTGAGATATTTCCTCCTTGTATCCCCCACACCAGATTGCATAACCAGAAAGTTTTCGGAAGTTTTTAGGTGGGAATTCAAGTAGTTACCTAGGATGATCTTTCCAACAAGTGCATAGTGGGTATGTATTTGTTCTGGCTTGTTTCATAAGCCTCATCCTTTGTTTTATTTTGAATATGGTAATTCGAGTTGCTTCGATGCCAAGTGGTGATCTCATATATTTCCGAAGTAGTGTTCTCATATTTTGTGGGATTGCTAATTCTTGTGCTCAATCAAGTTATCATATCAATTCTTTTCAACCGGTGTGCTTCTCTTCAAGATAATTCAATCATCTCCAATATTTGCAAGATCAGTCCTCATGTTTTGTTCTGGAGTTGTCTCATCTGTTCCAAGTTTTCTTTGTTTTTCCCACCCTCTTGCCCTTTTTCTTCAATGATTAAATTCTCATCCAAGTGTCTTTTCTATTCATGTAATGCTTCCGCTATCTTTTCTTCTATCTTGTTTCCGGTGATTTGTTGTGGAGATTCTCGAGTGTTTCATTTCAAGATCTATCCTCATATTCCCTGTTCTCATTGTTATTCTTCTCCGGTGGATTCAATTCAAGTTCGTGGTGTTCATCATATCCTTTTCATTCATTAAATGGTTTCCATGTTGGAATTCTTTTCCAAGTATCTCTTGTTTAGTCATCTCTCTTTTCTATCTGGAGTGCTCAAGATATCTGAGAAGACATTCATTTTCATTCTTGTCCTCTTAAATTATTTCAAGGGTCTCATATCATCAAGCTCTTAATTTGTACCGGTGCAATCTCTCTTTTAATCAATTGTTTCAACGGTGGTTTCTTTTCAGTGGGCCCATAACCCACAGGTTTTTCCCCGGGATCCTACCTGACTCTTCTAATATTTCAAGAGATGTCCTCAAGTTCTTTTTAATATGACGTAAGAATGAATTTCATCAGTCATGTGCCTTCTCGAAGATCGCTTCTAAATCATTTTCATTGTTGGCACAACCTTTTCTTTATTCATTATCCCGGAGTATCTTAGTACTCATGGTGTTGTTTCTCGTCATCATTCTTAGCTTGAAGACCGAAGGAGAGTTTCTATTAAATCGTTGTTCCTTCTACCAAAGATTCATGGTTTCAGGCTGTTGCTATCATCTCAAATTGTTTTGATCATGTGTTATTCCTTCCATATCTATCCGGTGCATTCAGAATTGTTTTCATTTCTCGATCCTCCCGAAGGCCATCATTTCAGAAGATTTCTTTGTTCTCAGCTTTCAGCTTTCGCTCTCAAATTCTTCTCAATTGTTGTTCCTTCGTTTGTATCTCAATCATTCTGGTGCCTTGTGAAGTTTTCTATTAGGTGGATCTTGCTCTATTTGTTCTCATGTTATTCCATCCATTTGCATTATCCTCTTTCGTTTTGAATTCTTCTTGTGTTCTCATGCAAGTCATCTTCAGGATTGTGCTCTATCTCTCTCTTCATTATTTTTCAAGAAGAATAAGTGAGGTGTGAAATCCGTTGCTTGTCATCAATTTAACTTGATGAAGGATAGTCATGTCATAATTCTTATTCTTGTTCATTCAAGTGATTTTAATTCTTCTTCCGAAGTTGTTCATGATATCAATTCTCGATTTCAAGTGTTCTCATCTTTGCTTTTCGGAGTTCCTAGTTTTGATCAAGTATCTTGTTGCTAAGCTTCATCTAGTTCATAGCAAGGCATCAATCTTATTCTTTTGCAACCTTCAATTCTTTTCTATCATCCTCTCATTTCCGGAGGTTCGTCATGGTGGTTCATCAAGATTTCTTTCATTTTCAAGTGTCTTCAAGATTCTTGTTAGAGGAGCTCAAGTGTTCTTCATCTTGGAATTCTAAGTTCAATTCCCTCTCCTTTTTCTTTTGAGATGGTGTTATTAAATTCGTGATTATAAGGAGTCTCAAAGAATATTGTCAAGAATCATATAAGTAAACCCATCAGATGTTCTTGGAGTTATCTTGGGTGAGATGTCACCTAAAGCATTTCCTAAGGATTGTTGCTATCATGGTGTCATAAATAATTCAAGTTTTCTCCTCCTCTTCTTGGTGAAAGAAGTTTTGCATATCTTGTGGCTCTCAAGTAATCAATTGTTCCGTTGTGGTGGGTTGTCACCTTATAATTTTGAGATGTTTTCCATAAGCCCATAACAAGATATTATTTTCATTGTTGATTATTCATAAACTCCATTCAAACTATGCTTTTCAATTTCATTTGTGCTGGAAGTTGTCATTTCCTTATACGTTCTTTTCCTTCCATCAATCCAGTTCCTATTCTCTTGTTACGGAGGCCTTGTGATGTTGCTCTCTTCAATCTGTCATCTGGTTTTCTCAAGATCATGCTCTTCCATTGCTTGTCCATTTACCGGGGTGCTGTGAAATCTTTCATGATCCTTCTGTCTTATGAAGTTTGATTCTAATCCAACAAAAGTTTGGTGTATCTCTTTCAATTTCTTTCCATCATATCTAATTTTGCCTCTTTTGCTACCGAAGTGCTGCTGAAATTTCTTATGAATTCTTGCTTGCCCCCGTGTCATTCTTCATCTCTTTACAACCTTCATGGTTCATTGGTTTCACTTGTGTGTCAGAGAAGCAACTAAGTTTTACCTATTGCTCTTTCTCTTCCCCTTTTTTTCATTCTAGATCTCCGGACGAGATCCTCGTGTAGTGGAGGAGAGTTGTGATAGCCCGGGACCGACGCTGCAGAAGATTCCAGAAGTTTCCCCTTTTATTTCCATTCTCGTCTGTGGTTCCTTTGGTTGTTGCATTCATCATCGCATCATTCGCATCAACTCCATAGCATCGTCACCCGTTTTCAAAAACTTGCATCCGTTAGTCGCCGGTTCTCTCTGTTCTTGCCATTGCTCGTTTTGAGACCAACCACACACGCCCGCGCCCGCGACATCATCTAAATAAAACCGTTTTTAAGGTGCGCTAAAAATATTCTTGGATTGGGTCGAAACTTGATGTGCGGTCTTTTTATGTTGTAGGTAGACCGCCCGTCGAATTTCGTCGCGTTCCGAGTTCGTTTGATATCCCGTCGGTCAGTCATAGCTGTGAGGTTATTGGTTTTTCGTCGAACGTTTATGGTGTTTTAAAACCTTCGTGTCATGGGTCGCAAACTTCCCTCTCTTCCCCACCTATCCCATCTACACTAGCCCACCAAGTCCTTCCTCCGTTCTCGGTCATCGGGTCGCGATCGTACGGACGAGGTCCAACCCCCAGCCCCTAGTGCCTTACTACATATAACCCCACGGAGAGAGCTCCCACTCTCTCTAGGGTTTCCCCCATGTAAAATTGCAGCCACACCCCTAGAAAAACCCCACCTGCTAGCCCTCGTCCTCCAGATCCCATAGCCCCATCCATCTGCCCATTTTTGGCCCTTAGATCGCGATCTAGGGGCTCAGATTCGCCCAAAATCCCACCTACCGGACATGTCCGGCGGCCAACCTGGACGTGTCCGGCGGCCGCAGTGCATCCCGAGCTCTCCCGCAGCTCCTCCTGTAGCTTCCTTTGGCCGGCCCCTCGCTGTAGAGCCGCCGCCGAAACCCTGCTGCCTTGCTGGACCATCTCCCCTCCTTCTTCTCCCTTCTCCCTCTCATCTCCTTCTCTCCCTAACCTCTCTTTGTTTTCCTCCCCATGCAGCCATGGATGGCCCGAAGCTCCAAAGCCCTCTGCCCCGTGCTCCGGCGTGTCGCCCTGCTCCGGCCGCCGCCCGCAGCGCCGTCGCCTCCCTCCGGATCCGGTCGTCACCTCGCCCCTCCGGCCGCCACCCGGCTTGCCCCGCCGTCGATGCTGGATCCTGCCGCCGCCCCATGGCCTACCGCTCGGGACGAGAGGGAGCTCGATCCAGCGCCCCCGTTGACCGCGCCCAATCGGATCGGGTGGGCTAGGCCCATCTGCCCTCCAGGCCATTCGGCCCAGGTAGCCCAACCCTCCTTTGTTTTTTATTTATTTAGTTAGTTTAGTTAGTGGGCCGGCCCAGTGACTCGCTTCTGCTTATATAGCGCATGTGCGCTCCATAGCTATTAGACGCTCGTGCCCTTTTGGGTCTGCCTGTTAGATTAGGCCCGTTAAACATTTTTATTCTGTCTTCGAATTTAGTAAATATCCGGGATTTTTGTTAATTGCAGATTAGTCCCTGATTTCATTTTGCTAATAACTTTTAATCCAGACATCGCATGTAAAAACTTTGAACATGTAAAATGGTTAGAAAAATGTGTATATTATTAATATGCCAATTTCATCCATGTTTAAAATATTTAACATGCTATTTTTCTGCTATTTTGCATAATCGCCATATGTTGCATTGTCATATTTACTTAACGTGCATCGGGAATTAATAAAAATCATATATTAAAAATATTCATATCATCGGCATCGCATTTTCATGCATGATCAACATGATGTTTCCATATTATTTGCATAAGTGATTTGCTATAAGGTGATTAGGCCATATGCTTACATAATTAATTGTGATTAATTTTCCACATGAACCTATTCATATTATATATCTTTTCGGGGTAGAAAAATTCATAGTATTTATCTGTGCATTTAGTTTTGTCATTTGAGCATTTTGTGTGCATGTTATTTTTGTTGTGATGTGTAGCGACCCGACCTGAAAGGTCGAATCTCCGGTGTTTCTGTACCATCCCAAGATCATGCTGGTACACACACGGTACATCAATGTATATATCAAAGGGAAATCACACAGCATTATATTAATCGAAATTTCATATTGAGTCCTTTATTACAATAATCATTACAATAAAGTGGCTGAAGGCCAACTCATGAGAATATCTAAATCTTGCGGAAGCGTCGAAGGTAGATGAGTCCATCTGACTCCAAGGGCATCTCAGTGAGCATAGAACGTGTCCTCACTCCTGGTCGGAAAAGTACTCTGCAACATGATACGTTGCAGCCATGTAGGTCAGCATATGGAATATGCCGGCAAAGTCACAAGAGAGGGGTGAAAATATAATCATCTATCTATATGCAAATATGGCAGGTGGGGTAGTAAGTTTTTGCGTAAAGCCAAGTTTTTCCTACATCAAGGGAGGGATTAAGCAAAATATTACTAAGTTTGTTGATTAATGAGATGGTTCCACCAACCAATTCTCATTCCCAAAATTATTAATACCCACATCATCATTATTAATTGTGTTGAGAGTTCCGGAAGTTTCAATTCCTTTGGCTCAAGTCGTCCATGACCGTGGACACGGCTAATCGATTAGGTTTTGTACTCTGCAGAGTTTTGCACACGTTCCCCACAAGATTTGTTCGCCTTCGTTTGATATCTCGCACTTCAGGGTGTTTGAGAAACGGATGACCAAAACATGGTCTTCCAAAGGGTTTCCCTGTGACTCTGTCGGTGCCCATCCTTTCCTACCGTTCTTCTACCTCTCGTAGCACCGCCTGTCCAGGGTCACCACGATATCCAGCCAAGCCAGAGCCCATAATGACTTGTGGCTGTGCAGGTAATCCTTGGGTTTTAAAGCATCCATCCATCTCTTTGTGCCTGGGTGGACCTTTCCGCGTGAATACTGGCCATCTCCAGCATCACCTAGGCAAATCCACTGGTTTCTCCAGGGTGCCGTTCAACCATCATCCACCCAGAGGTATGTTGAAAACTCGGAGTCTTAAATCTTGATCATTATGTATATCTTGAAATTATTAACTCTCTCAACTCTCATGAATCACACAACCAACCCCGTCTACTAATAGCATAGCAAAAGGTAAAACAACGTTTCCCGGGGCCAATGTGTCAAGAGGTTGAGGGGGGTACCTACCACATGATACTACTACAATGTAACCAAGTTTCCAACTAACCTATCTTGCATGCAATTGGGGAGATGGTAGAACTAATGCATATAAAACATGGGTAAACATGGTCAAAGTGACTTGCCTGATTGATGATCTTCGTACGTGAGTGACTCTAAGTAACAAGCTTCGCACTCCGGATAATCTAACGAAGCAAACAATCACTCAATAAGCATACAACAAAATATTGTAACTCACAAACATCAACCAAGAACTAGTAAACAATCAAGACAAAATAATGCACAAATCTCAAGTAAGAAAACACACAAAGTTTTGTTTACTAGGAGGTGATTGATAAAACACTACTATCATAATAAAACTATTTTGTAATAACAAAACAATTGTTGTCAGCAAGGAAACAATAGAATATTTTATTAATAAACAGAATAAAATCAATTTAAGTTTGTTGGGAAAAGTTTAGTAAAGTTTATACAAGTTTGTGATAAACACTATATGAATCAACTATAGTTATATTAACAAAAGAATGAAAAACTAAACTTATTATTTATTTGTAAAACATGTTCTTAACAGAAAATAATTTACAATTAAATCTGTCTTAGAAAACAGAATTAAAATATACAAAACTTTGTTTGAAAACAAAACTATTACTAGTTAGTTGTTTTAATCAAATTATGCCTATTTGAAAAGAAGTTGTGATTCCTATGTTAAATAAAATTAAACTAAGCAAATTTATATTTTTATTATCAATGAGTGAAAACACTAAATGTTTACTAACAGAACCTAATAAACAAATAAAACCAATTCTAAATCAAATTATTAAAATTGAGTTTATAAAACTATATTATAATACTAAGCAGATTCTGTTTATAGCTAAAACACTATTCAAAATCATAATAAAAATCCTCAAACTAAACATGGAGATAGTCCTAACCAATATCAAACAGTAGCAAAAAGATTCATGTCAAAATCTATTTTCAAACTCTAGTTATACAGATTTGAAGATTTTGAGCAAATTTGATTAAATTCAAATTTTATAGTTAAAATTTGAAATTTAAAAGTACAGGGTGAAACTACATGAAAAATGTGAGCTACTGCAAAAAGAATCGACTCAAAACATTAAACAGGTTAAAAGATATAAGCTAGACAAAATCAGAATAGATTCTGTTAACTAAAACAAAATCAGAAAAGGGAAAAGTCTACCGGACGGCCAGGGGGCTACGTGGCACGATCCCATTGGTTGGGGGAGTGTGCGTGCGAGAGCTTATGGGCGGGCGACCGTACCGAAGAGAAAAAACGGTTCGCCGTTTTAAGTGTTCTATTCCGAGCCGTTGGATCTAGATCGGAGGGAGGGAAGGGGCTCGACGACTTTACCGAAGGGGGGTGGGAATTCCGGCGATGGAGGCGGCGGCTGGTGGTCGAGGACGTCACCGGAGGGGTTTCCGGTGGTCGAGGGAGGCAGTGGTGGGGTTCAGACGACGGCGGGCGGGGTTCTGCTTCGAAAAGAGGGGTCGGAGAAGAGCGAGGATGACCGAGGCATTGGCTACGGGCGATGGAAGCTCCGGTGGTCGTGTAAACTCCGGCGAGGAATTCTGCGACGGTCTGGCGAGGGACAGAGGGGGCTCGGGGGGAAATGAAGAGAGGGGAGTGGCCGGTACTTATAGGGGGTGCGAGGAGTGAGAGGGAGTGATGGGGAGACGAGATCTGCGGGGATGAAAAAAAACGGCCGGCGAGGACGACGTTGCGTGCGGGAGGAAGGAGGGAGTTAAGAGAGGAGAGAGATCCGGCGAGGGGACGACATGGCCGGCGTCGGGTCCGGCGCGCGGGGGGGGGGGAGGAGATGACCGTTCGGTCATTACGAGCGAACGAGGTGGGGCCCGGTGTCAGCGAAAGGGGACGTGTCCGTTACGCGCGGTCGGCCGGTCGGTAGTCAAAGCGCGAATAACTGCCGTGGGCCGGCCCATTTAATACCGGAAACGATTACCGTTTCTTTTTAATAATTTTCCAGAGACATTCAAAAGCTTTTAAAGCATTCAAATCGTCTCTAAATATAGGGGTATTATATATCAAAATTAATAGAATAATAAATTCTATTTAATGAACATTTCTATTCTGTCATTTGAACACTTTGAAAAAAATAATATTTTCAAAAATTGCCTAATTGTTTTTAAATCCTTTTTGCAAATATTTTCAAAATAACCCCTGGTTATTAGTGTTCAAATATATCACCAATTAGTCCCTGGTGTGGAGTGTCATGTTACTCCTCTCTTATTTTGAACATTTAACCAAAGTTTCCAATAGGTGAAAGCAACATAGGGAAAAGTAAAAGGGACTTTCAGAAATTTAGAGAAGGCATTTCAACAAATACATACATTCAAGAAATGATGATGATAGATGCATAGCTCTATCATAACATACCAAAATGGAATTTTGGGATGTTACAAACCTACCCACCTTAAGATGAATCTCGCCCTCGAGATTCGGGTTGGCTAGAAAATAGGTGCGGGTGGTCTCTACGAAGATCTTCTTCGCGTTCCCACGTGGCTTCTTCCTCGGTGTGATGACTCCACAAAACCTTACAGAACTTGATGATCCTGCTGCGGGTAACTCTGTTGGCAGTCTCGAGGATTCTGACAGGCTTCACCTCATAGGTCAGATCATTGTCAAGTTGTATGGCCTCTAGGGGCACTGTATCTCCCAAAGGAATATCAGCCATCTTAGTATGACATTTCTTCAGCTGGGACACATGGAACACATTATGAACTTCGGATAATCCTTTCGGCAATTCCAGTTTGTATGCAACTTCGCCTCTACGTTCAAGAATGTTGTAGGGGCCTATGAATCTAGGTGCTAATTTTCCTTTAACACCAAACCTCTTGATTCCACGAAGCGGGGACACACGAAGATAAGCTCAGTCTCCCACTTCATACGTCACTTCCTTGCGCTTGTTTTCAGCATAACTCTTCTGTCGAGATTGAGCTACCTTGAGTCTGTCACGAATCAGCTTGACATTCTCTTCAGAATCTCGGATAAGGTCGGGACCAAAAAGTTGTCGGTCTCCAACACCATCCCACGTCAGTGGTGTTCTTCATCTCCTTCCGTATAAAGCTTCGAAAGGGGCCATCTTTAGACTGGTCTGATAACTGTTGTTGTACGAAAATTCTGCGTAAGGTAAGTTGTCATCCCAACTAGATCCATAATCTAGCGCACAAGCTCTCAACATATCTTCCAGAATCTGGTTGACTCTCTCAGTCTGTCCATCTGTCTGTGGATGAAAGGCTGTACTGAACTCTAGCCTTGTACCCAAAGTTTCATGTAACTGATGCCAAAACTTTGAGGTAAACTATGTTCCTCTATCTGACACGATACTCCTCGGAACTCCATGCAAACATACGATCCTGGTCATATATATCTTGGCTAGCTTAGCACTGGTATAGGTGGTTTTCACTGGAATGAAATGAGCTACCTTGGTCAAGCGATCTACCACTACCCAGATGGAATCATAACCTGAACGGGTCCTGGGTAATCCTGTGATGAAATCCATACCAAGCTTTTCCCATTTCCACTCGGGTATCGGCAAAGGTTGTAGTAACCCTGCTGGTTTCTGATGTTCTGCCTTTACTCGCTGACAAACATCACATATTGAAACATGTTCTGCAATATCTTTCTTCATACCTGTCCACCAATAACTTTCCTTTAAATCGAGATACATCTTGGTATTTCCTGGGTGTATCGAGTAAGGTGAATCGTGGGCTTCCTGAAGTATCAAGTTCCTGAGCTCTGGGTCATTGGGCACATAGATTCGGTTCTCAAACCACAAAGTTCCGTGTTCATCCTCACGAAAACCTTTAGCTTTACCATCTTCCATTCTTTGCTTAATCTCAGCTATCTCCTTGTCCAATTTATGGGCTTCTCGAATTCTTTCGGTCAAGGTGGACTGAATTTCCAGTGTAGCAACATATCCTCTTGGAACTATCTCTAGCTTGAGCTCTCTGAGATCATCGACTAACTCTTGGGGTAATCCTCCAGCTGTGAGTGTGTTCACATAAGTTTTCCGACTCAAGGCATCGGCTACAACATTAGCCTTACCTGGATGGTAATGTAATCTCATGTCATAGTCCTTGATTAACTCTAACCATCTCCTCTGTCTGAGGTTCAACTCTTTCTGCGTGAAAATGTATTTCAGGCTCTTATGATCGGTGTAAACATCACAACTGTTTCCGATAAGAAAATGTCTCCAGGTCTTGAGTGCGTGCACTACGGCTGCTAGTTCCAAATCATGGGTGGCATAATTCAACTCATGAGGTCGTAGTTGTCTGGATGCATAAGTTACAACCTTTCCATCTTGCATGAGTACTCCTCCAAGTCCTTGACGTGAAGCATCACAATAAACTTGGAAATCCTTCCGAATATCGGGCAAGATCAATACTGGGGCTGTGACCAAACGTTTCTTCAACTCCTGAAAACTGGCTTCACATTCCTCAGTCCAAACATACTTAGATTCTTTCTTCAACAACTCTGTCATGGGCTTGGCAATCTTTGAGAAATTCTCAATGAATCTCCGGTAATATCCAGCAAGTCCGAGGAAACTGCGGATCTCCTAAACTGAGGTAGGGGACTTCCACTCGGTGACGGCTTCAACCTTAGCAGGGTCCACTGCTATTCCATCTCCGAAAATAACATGTCCAAGGAATCCGACTTCCGTCAGCCAAAATTCACATTTGCTGAACTTGGCATATAGTTGATGCTCTCTCAGCTTCTCCAGAACTAAACGCAGATGTTCCTTATGTTCTTCCTCGTTCTCGGAGAATATCAAAATGTCATCGATGAACACCACGACAAACTTGTCCAAATATTCCATAAACACTTTGTTCATCAAATTCATGAAGTAAGCAGGAGCATTAGTCAAACCAAAGGACATGACAGTATACTCATACAAACCATACCTGGTGGTGAAAGCTGTTTTGGGTATATCCTGTTCACGAATCTTCAGTTGATGATACCCTGATCGAAGATCGATCTTAGAGAATACTTTGGCGCCTACTAGCTGATCAAACAAATCATTAATCATCGGCAGAGGGTACTTGTTCTTGATAGTCACCTCGTTCAAGGCACGATAATCGACTACCATTCTCAAGGTTTTATCCTTCTTCTCCACCAAAAGAACTGGGGCTCCCCAAGGTGAAGAACTGGGGCGTATATACCCCTTGTCCAATAACTCCTTAATTTGCTTCTTGATTTCCAACAGATCATTTGCGGGCATCCGATAGGGTCTCTTGGAAATTGGTGTTGTCCCTGGCTATAGCTCTATTAGGAACTCAATTTCCCAATCTGGTGGCATTCCTGGTAATTCTTCCGGAAATACATCCAGATAATCTTTTACCACAGGTACCTCCTCCTGAACAAGTCCTGTGAGGGCATTTAACCTAGCACTCATACGTGTGCGTCGGGATACATACTTAATCCTCTTGTTCTCCGAGGTGGTGAGTGAAATAGACTTGCTAGGGCAATCAAGATTTCCTTCATACCTGGTCATCCAATCCATGCCTAGGATTACATCCAGTCCCTGGGATTCTAAGACGATGAGATCGGTGGGAAAAACATGGTTTCCTATATTGAGTTTCAAGGCATGGCATCCTATCCCTGCCATCATCATACCTCCTGGGGAACTGACCTTAATGGGCTGACTAAGGGTTTTGGTCGGCAAACCATACTTATCCACAACTACCCTTGATATGAATGAATGAGTTGCACCGGAATCAAAAAGTACTGTAACTGGACGTGAATGCAATAAAAACTTACCAACCACAGTCTCGGGTTGATCATAGACTTCTTCCACGTCGAGGTGATTCACCTGGGCACGAGGAAAAGGGTTTGGCTTCTTGGCTGCAGAGTTGCCGTTTCCATTTCCCTGCTTGCTCTGGGGACACTCAGTAGCATAGTGCCCTGTCTTCTGGCACTTGAAACAGGTGATGTGACTCAGATCCTTCTGAGTAGGAACTTGACGGTGCTGGTTGTTGTTCCCATTCCCATTGTCACTCTTGAAGTTACCATGGTTGGGACGGTTTTTCCCAATTCCTCCATGATGGTGGCCTCCATGGTTGTGCACAGCATGAGTGTGCTTTCCAAACTTACTGTTTCCTGATCCGGTATTCCTTGAGTACGGGGAGTAGCGGGGCTTATGATGAGCTCCAGAGTTAAACTTCCCCTGAGTGTACTTCCTCTTGCGGTTCTCAATCTGCTGCTGTCTACCTTCCAGAATAAGTGCCTTATCCACCAGCTCTTCGTAGTTGTTGAAATTAGCCACTACCAGCTGCATGCTCAACTCGTCGTTGAGTCCTTCCAGAAACTTTTCTTGCTTGGCCGCATCATCGGCCACGCCTCCTGGTGCATAACGTGCCAATGTGTTGAACTCTTCCACATATTGGGCCACAGCGCGATTACCCTGGCGCAAGTTGCGAAACTCGCGCTTCTTCAGACTCATGGCTCCAGCTGAGACATGAGCGGTGCGAAAAGCTTGCTGGAACTGCTCCCAAGTTACATCAGCAATAGGATATGTGGTGGTGTAGTTCTCCCACCATGAAGCTGCTGGTCCTTCAAGTTGATGTGCGGCAAATCGCACCTTCTCAGCATTAGTACATCCAGCGGTGACAAGTTCTCTCTCCATCTTACGGAGCCAGTCATCTGCCACAATGGGCTTAGTGCTGCTGGAGAAAGTTGGAGGATTCAACCTCAGAAAACGGGTGAGATTGTCAGTCTGGGGTGGATGTTGGTGATGGTTATTGTTGTTCTGATTGTTGGTCTGATTCTGAATCAATAGTTGCATCAGTCCATTCTGTTGCTGAAGGAGTTGAGTGAGTTCCGGTGGGAAAGTGAAGTCGGTCTCACGTCGTGGAGGCATCTTGCTGTTTTCAGAGGGATGAGAATTAGAATAGAACAAGGGTCTAGAAGAAATTCACTACCCATATGCAATGCAACAAACATATCACACCAAACACTCATTCATTTATTCAATCAACGTCAAACATCGGGAATACAAATCTCAAACAACTAAGCATCGACCTACGCTTTAACGACGAAAATAAAAGATACATGGAGGGCATAACTAATGTTTTTCCTCAGAAGTGCATAGTCGTAGGTCCTCCGGTGGTGCTTTCCTCATAGTCTTCATCGTCACTGATGAAGGGTGCCATGTCTCCTTCGGGATGAAGGTTTTCCCCCATGTCTAGCTGCTCCTCCAGAGTTGCGATGCGTGCATTCTGCTCATCAATCCTCTCTAGGAAGTCCTTCACTTCATGCTCGTGTTCATAGTTGGCCTCTCGCAGATCAGCTTCAAGGTCCAGCTCGCGGTTCATCAGATTCTTGATTGTCTTTGTATCAGCACGAACTCGAAGCTCCAGAGTCCTGATGTGAGTCTCCAGGGTCTGGATATAGGAAATAGTGGTGTCTGAAGTGGGAGGAGTTATGATGTTTCCATTGGCATCTCTGCGACAAACCACGCTGAGTCCTGGTGAAATGGTTCCACCTCTGTATTCCTCCTAAATACGTCCAAGGGCACGATGAATGGCCATGTCTCTCCCAAGTATCCAACTGGGTGCCACGAACTTGAGGTCGATGGGTTCCTTCCGGTTCCCAAAAGTCTTCCCTGGGATGTGCACCTCCATCTTGTAGCGTCCATCTTGGGGAAATGACATGATAGGAGTCCCGGTGATGCTCGGCAAAGAAATCCTTACGTCCTTTACGATCCTCATCAGCTCCTTACCAAAGGGCATCGTTGCGTCAGGCTGGCAAAACTCCGTGATCAACACTGGGATGAAGGTGGCCATCTATAAATTTTGAAATATTCGGAGAGGAGTCAGAAACGAATAGATGAGAGTATAAGATATTTAAAGACAAAGAGAAACAATCCTAAGGCTTTCCAATCCTAGAGGTTACGTCCTACGGTCAGCGTGTGCTCTGATACCATTTCTGTAGCGACCCGACCTGAAAGGTCGAATCTCCGGTGTTTCTGTACCATCCCAAGATCATGCTGGTACACACACGGTACATCAATGTATATATCAAAGGGAAATCACATAGCATTATATTAATCGAAATCTCATATCGAGTCCTTTATTACAATAATCATTACAATAAAGTGGCTGAAGGCCAACTCATGAGAATATCTAAATCTTGCGGAAGCATCGAAGGTAGATGAGTCCATCTGACTCCAAGGGCATCTCACTGAGCATAGAACGTGTCCTCACTCCTGGTCGGAAAAGTACTCTGCAACATGATACGTTCCAGCCATGTAGGTCAGCATATGGAATATGCCGGCAAAGTCACAAGAGAGGGGTGAAAAGATAATCATCTATCTATATGCAAATATGGCAGGTGGGGTAGTAAGTTTTTGCGTAAAGCCAAGTTTTTCCTACTTCAAGGGAGGGATTAAGCAAAATATTACTAAGTTTGTTGATTAATGAGATGGTTCCACCAACCAATTCTCATTCCCAAAATTATTAATACCCACATCATCATTATTAATTGTGTTGAGAGTTCCGGAAGTTTCAATTCCTTTGGCTCAAGTCGTCCATGACCGTGGACACGACTAATCGATTAGGTTTTGTACTCTGCAGAGTTTTGCACACATTCCCCACAAGATTTGGTCGCCTCCGTTTGATTTCTCGCACTTCAGGGTGTTTGAGAAACGGATGACCAAAACATGGTCTTCCAAAGGGTTTCCCTGCGACTCTGTCGGTGCCCATCCTTTCCTACCGTTCTTCTACCTCTCGTAGCACCGCCTGTCCAGGGTCACCACGATATCCAACCAAGCCAGAGCCCATAATGACTTGTGGCTGTGCAGGTAAGTCTTGGGTTTTAAAGCATCCATCCATCTCTTTGTGCCTGGGTGGCCCTTTCCGCGTGAATACTGGCCATCTCCAGCATCACCTAGGCAAATCCACTGGTTTCTCCAGGGTGCCGTTCAACCATCATCCACCCAGAGGTATGTTGAAAACTCGGAGTCTTAAATCTTGATCATTATGTAGATCTTGAAATTATTAACTCTCTCAACTCTCATGAATCACACAAGCAACCCCGTCTACTAATAGCATAGCAAAAGGTAAAACAACCTTTCCCGGGGCCAATGTGTCAAGAGGTTGAGGGGGGTACCTACCACATGATACTACTACAATGTAACCAAGTTTCCAACTAACCTATCTTGCATGCAATTGGGGAGATGGTAGAACTAATGCATATAAAACATGGGTAAACATGGTCAAAGTGACTTGCCTGATTGATGATCTTCGTACGTGAGTGACTCTAAGTAACAAGCTTCGCACTCCGGATAATCTAACGAAGCAAACAATCACTCAATAAGCATACAACAAAATATTGTAACTCACAAACATCAACCAAGAACTAGTAAACAATCAAGACAAAACAATGCACAAATATCAAGTAAGAAAACACACAAAGTTTTGTTTACTAGGAGGTGACTGATAAAACACTACTATCATAATAAAACTATTTTGTAATAACAAAACAATTGTTGCAGCAAGGAAACAATAGAATATTTTATTAATAAGTAGAATAAAATCAATTTAAGTTTGTTGGGAAAAGTTTAGTAAAGTTTATACAAGTTTGTGATAAACACTATATGAATCAACTATAGTTATATTAACAAAAGAATGAAAAACTAAACTTATTATTTATTTGTAAAACATGTTCTTAACAGAAAATAATTTACAATTAAATCTGTCTTAGAAAACAGAATTAAAATATACAAAACTTTGTTTGAAAACAAAACTATTACTAGTTAGTTGTTTTAATCAAATTATGCCTATTTGAAAAGAAGTTGTGATTCCTATGTTAAATCAAATTAAACTAAGCAAATTTATATTTTTATTATCAATGAGTGAAAACACTAAATGTTTACTAACAGAACCTAATAAACAAATAAAACCAATTCTAAATCAAATTATTAAAATTGAGTTTATAAAACTATATTATAATACTAAGCAGATTCTGTTTATAGCTAAAACACTATTCAAAATCATCCTAAAAATCCTCAAACTAAACATGGAGATAGTCCTAACCAATATCAAACAGTAGCAAAAAGATTCATGTCAAAATCTATTTTCAAACTCTAGTTATACAGATTTGAAAATTTTGAGCAAATTTGATTAAATTCAAATTTTATAGTTCAAATTTGAAATTTAAAAGTACAGGGTGAAACTACATGAAAAATGTGAGCTACTGCAAAAAGAATCGACTCAAAACATTAAACAGGTTAAAAGATATAAGCTAGACAAAATCAGAATAGATTCTGTTAACTAAAATAAAATCAGAAAAGGGAAAAATCTACCGGATGGCCAGGGGGCTACGTGGCACGATCCTATTGGTTGGGGGCATGTGCGTGCGAGAGCTTACGGGCGGGCGACCGGACCGAAGAGAAAAAATGGTTCGCCGGTTTAAGTGTTCTATTCCGAGCCGTTGGATCTAGATCGGAGGGAGGGAAGGGGCTCGACGACTTTACCGGAGGGGTGTGGGAATTCCGGCGATGGAGGCGGCGGCCGGTGGTCGAGGACGTCGCCGGAGGGGTTTCCGGTGGTCGAGGGAGGCAGTGGTGGGGTTCAGACGACGGCGGGCGAGGTTCTGCTTCGAAAAGAGGGGTCGGAGAAGAGCGAGGATGACCGAGGCATTGGCTACGGGCAATGGAAGCTCCGGTGGTCGTGTAAACTCCGGCGAGGAATTCTGCGACGGTCTGGCGAGGGACAGAGGGGGCTCGGGGGGAAATGAAGAGAGGGGAGTGGCCGGTACTTATAGGGGGTGCGGGGAGTGAGAGGGAGTGATGGGGAGACGAGATCTGCGGGGATGAAAAAAACGGCCGGCGAGGACGACGTTGCGTGCGGGAGGAAGGAGGGAGTTAAGAGAGGAGAGAGATCCGGCGAGGGGAGGAAATGGCCGGCGTCGAGTCCGGCGCGCGGGGGGGGGGGGAGGAGATGACCGTTCGGTCATTACGAGCGAACGAGGTGGGGCCCGGTGTCAGCGAAAGGGGACGTGTCCGTTACGCGCGGTCGGCCGGTCGGTAGTAAAAGCGCGAATAACTGCCGTGGGCCGGCCCGTTTAATACCGGAAACGATTACCGTTTCTTTTTAATAATTTTCCAGAGACATTCAAAAGCTTTTAAAGCATTCAAATCGTCTCTAAATATAGGGGTATTATATATCAAAATTAATAGAATAATAAATGCTATTTAATGAACATTTCTATTCTGTCATTTGAAGACTTTGAAAAAAATAATATTTTCAGAAATTGCCTAATTGTTTTTAAATCCTTTTTGCAAATATTTTCAAAATAACCCCTGGTTATTAGTGTTCAAATATATCACCAATTAGTCCCTGGTGTGGAGTGTCATGTTACTCCTCTCTTATTTTGAACATTTAACCAAAGTTTCCAATAGGTGAAAGCAACATAGGGAAAAGTAGAAGGGACTTTCAGAAATTTAGAGAAGGCATTTCAACAAATACATACATTCAAGAAATGATGATGATAGATGCATAGCTATATCATAACATACCAAAATGGAATTTTGGGATGTTACATGATGCCCTTTTGTTATTTTCATGTGATTTAATCCATGCATGTTATGGAATAAGTTTGAACATGAGAAATGCCCATTGATATGTGTCCTAGCCCATGGACATTTTGCTTGTCATAGAAATGCATGTTTTGGTGTTATTTTGTTGCTGTCTTGCCATGTGATTTGCTAGTGATCTAGAACCCTTTTGTGGTAGGTGTAATGGAGTTATTTGTAGTTGACATTGTCCTTTAGTATTCTGTTAAGTTTCATGTCATAATATGCCTTCGTGATAAAAACTGCAGAGTCAAAAACTGCTATTTTCACCAAGTCTGAAACTGTTTTCAAGTAGCCTTCTTGGGAGCTTCCTACCATGTGATCCATGCATGTTTTGAATATTATTTGTGAAGATGAAATGAAGTGGATGTTGTATACTACTTCCCCATGCTTAGTTTGTGCATTTTGGAATCTTGTAGCTTGTTTTCATATGTGCAAAATGTCATGTTGCTGTTTTTGGCAGATTTCAACTAAAACTTGTTTTGTTGATTGTGGTTGTACCATAGCTCCGTTTTGAACATGTTGCATATGAAACTTGCTTAGAATCTCATGTAGTTTCATAATAAATTACTGTATTCATGTTCTGAAGTGTTTGTGATGGTATTTCCCATGTATTTGCATTCATGACATGTGCATCTTGTGTTGCTCATATCTTTTAGGCCATAGCTCCGTTTGAGATGTTCTATATATGTAAATTCACTGGAATGATGTGTTGAGTTGCATGGTATGCTTTATTCTTTTATTTAACAAATAAAAATATGTTTAGTTCAGATCTGGACCAATTTCGAAATTAACATATGGGGTCATTTCGGAAATACTATAAGTTGTTTTCGACCTCATTTAAGATGCCTAGATAGATAGTTTAATTATGCTTCACCTCTTGCCATGTTTAACAACATTTAATATTATGGTGTACCTAACGGGAGTGAACTAAATAATTCAACTGTGGAGTTTTGTCAATATGCAACTCGTTGCATATTGAGCTTCACTTAATGTGTAGTATTTGATTGTTGTGAATTGTCATGCATTGCATATTAAACTGGGCATGCATCATATTTGTTGTGCATCATGTCATGCATATGTTGTGGTGTAACTTGTGTTGATTGTTTGTTTCGGATTGCTTCTTCTCGATAGAGTTCCGAAAGCGTTCGGCATGTGAGGATTCGTTCGACTAGTTACTTGTGAACCGGTGTTATGTTCCATAAATGAGCACTCCTAACATGCTCGGGGTTGTTATGGGGACCCCCTGGATTTTTGTTTTGGGATAAAACTTGTCTGGCAAGGCCCAACATTGGTACTACATTTGCCTAATAATTAATGAACTTGCAAAGGGGATTTTCTGGACCCTGTGGATAATTAATCAACAACACGGGCCAGTGCTCCTCATGAGTTTTGGTCCAAAATGGGCTGCCTGCGGGGCCGCCTCGAGGCAACTTGAGGAATTGTTTTCCCTGTAGCTAGTCCCATCTGTCGTGTCCTGAGAATGAGATACGCGGCTCCTATCGGGTTCGTCGACACGTCGGGCGGCCTTGCTGGATTTGTTTTACCTTTCTCGAACATCTTGAGTGAGGAATTCTGATCTTCTTCGGGCTATCTCGAGGTGTTGGATTTCCTTTGGAATTGCCTAGGAAGATCACGAGATCCGTGGTTGAGCTTACTCCCGCTGTTTGTGGTTAATTTGTGATGGACGAGTTGGAGCACCCCTGCAGGGTTAAATCTTTTTGAGAAGCTGTGCCCGCGGTTATGTGGCAAAATTGGATACTTTGTTTAACACCCGGTCATAGCAAACTTGAAGTAAACTCTAATAAAATACACCAACTGTGTGCGTAACCGTGACTGTCTCTTTTCGTGAGTTCTTATCCGAAAGAGAACACGGTGGAGTTTTGTTTGACGTAAGTAGGTGTTCAAGATCAGTTAGTGATCATTGCTAGTTCACGTCCATTATGCGTAGACCACCATACTTTACTTCGTGTATTCGTAAGTTACCCACTCATATAAATGCTTAGTCTCTTGCTGCAGCCTCACCACTTAACCATGCCTCACCCATTAAGCTTTAATAGTCTTGATACCCTTGGAAATGAGATTGCTGAGTCCCTATGGCTCACAGATTACTACAACAACAGTTGAAGGTACAGGTAATGCGATGATTTTACAAGAGCATGTTGCTTGTTTGATTTGGAGTTCTTCTTCTTATTATTCATCAATCTTGGATGGGTACCAGGCGGCAGCCTGGGATAGCAAGCGTGGATGTCATTTTATCGTTTGTTTTCGTCCATAGTCAGACCCTGCTCATATGTATGATGGTTGAGTATGTTATTGTATTGATGTGACTCTGATGTAGCTTGTGGCGAGTGTAAGCCAATTCCATATACTCATATCTTCTATACATGTACTTGTAATGATATCCATTCTTGCGAACGCGTCGAGATGCGCTTCTATCCCCGTCGAGGCTCGCGTGTCGAAATAAGGATAGGACCGCATCTTGGGCGTGACATTTATGGAATGCTTCATGTGCTTCACTTATATCATTTGAAGTTGGATGCCTGTTTATCTACATATAGAGAACCGTTATTTGTAGAATGCTCTTTTGCTTCACTTATATTTATTAGAGTATGTTAATTTTTAGAAAGAATTAAACTCTCATACTTCACTTATAGCTATTTAGAGAGTTAATAGGAATTGGGCATTCTCATGGTTAGTAATAAGATCATAGATAAAACTTGTAGATCACTAAATATGATATGTTTGATTCCTTACAATAGTTTTGAGACATTAAGATAGTAATATGTGGGGGCACTAGTGGATGATTTTGATTTAGTAGGAATATTGGTGCTAAGGTTTGTGATTCCCGAACCATGCACGTATAGTCTCTAGTTATGCGATGAAGTTGGAGCATAATTTATCCTTGATTAAAATCCCTTGTGTTGTTATTATCGGGGGGGGCGATGGTTAACTCCTACCAACCTCCTCCCTAGGGGCATGCGAGTAGTAATTCGCTTTGAGAGATCTAATAAAGCTTTGCAATAATTATATGAGTTCTTTATGACTAATGTGAATCCATAATGTACGCACATTCACCTTTCCACATATTTGCTATCCTCTTTGATATCGTCCATTGCCCATTCTCACCTCAAGATCGGTGCAAACTTTGCTGATGCATCCAAACCCTACGACAAGATACGCTCTTTTGCACATAAGCCACCTTATATCTTCCTCAAAACAGCCACCATACCTAACTATCATGGCATTTCCATAACCATTCCGAGATATGTTGCCATGCAATTTACACCATTACATCATATGACTTGTGTGTTCATTGTCATATTACTTTGCATGATCATGTAGCTGACATAGTATTGGTGTCAAAGCCACCGTTCATCATTGTTTACACGCTACGCTAGATCATTGCACGTTCTGTTACACTGTCAGAGGCATTCACATAGAGTCATCTTGTTTAGTAGTTTCTCATATCGACTTGTAAGTAGATAGAAGTGTGATCTTTATCATTATTAGAGCATTGTCTTAGTGAGAAAAGGATGATGTAGACAATTATTCTCCCACAATTCGGAATGAGACTCTGGATAAAGAAAAATAAAGAAGTAAAGAAAAACAAAAGGAAAAGGAAAAAACAAAAAAAGAACACGAAAAAATGAGAGAAAAGAGAGAAGGGACACTGCTACTACATATTTTCCCACACGTTTGCTTAAAAAAGAACCATGATTTTCATATAGAGAGTCTCATAATTTGTCTTTTCTTGGAGAAAGTATGATACAATTGCTTGGTTTGACACCGGGGTGCTCATGATTTATACTTTATGCCATGAAAACTAAGCACGATAGGCTATATGATATTGTAGGGATAGCGTTCTTTAGCATTGTTGTTTTGAAAAGACATGATTGTTTTCTAGTAAATTTGAGTATGGATGTCTTTATATTAAATGATAGACTATTTCTTGAATCACCTGTCTCTAAATATTCATGCCATGATTAGACATTTGTTCAATATTATGTTAGGTAGGATTCCACATGAAAAATTATCTTTTTATCATTAACCAACTCGAGAACAAGCAGGAATTTAGCTTGGGGATGCTGATACATTGATTCGTCCATCTTGCATCATGATTTCTGACTATTATTATAATGTTTTCATGCATAATAATGCTTTATGGATAAATTCTAACGCATATTCTATGACAATATGCAAGCTTTGCACAAAGAGGGAGAATGCCAGCAACTGGAATTCTAGTCCTGAAAAGGCATATCAGAGAATTATTTAGGAATATAAAAAAATACTAGATCAAATAACTACCAGAGGGGGGCACCTAGTGAGCACAAGACACCAGGACGCCCTAGCCCACCCACCCCAAGCGTGCCCTGGTGGGTTGTGCTCAGCCCGGCCCACCTATGGTGCCCATCTTCTGATATTTAAGGTGGTTTGACCTAGAAAAAATAAATACGGAACTTTCGGGAAGGAAAGTCGCCGTCTCGGCGGAACTTGGACAGGAGCACTTTTGTCCTCCGGCGGAGCGATTCCGCCAGGAGAGGGGACTACCCTCCAGGAGGGGGAAATGGAAGCCATCCTCATCACCAACAACCCTCTAATCTTTGGGAGTCCAATCTTATCCAATATCTTCAACAACACCATCTCCTCTCAAACTCTAGTTCATCTCTTGTCTTCAATCTTTGTACTGGAACCTCAAATTGGTACCTCTGGGTGACTAGTAATGTTGATTACATTACGTAGTAAATTACTATATGGTTTATTTGGTGGAAGATTATATGTTTAGATCCATTATGCTATTTAATACCCCTCTGATATTGAGCATGAATATCATTTGTGAATAGTTACCTTTGTTTTTTAGGTCACGGGAGCAGTCATGTTGCAAGTAATCATGTGAATTTGATATGTGTTCGATATTTTGTTGATATGATGTTGTGATTCCCTTAGTGGTGTCATGTGAATGTCGACCACATGACAGTTCACCATCCTTGGGCCTAAGGAATGCATTGTGGAGTAGTTACTTGATGATGGGTTGCTAGAGTGACAGAACCTTAAACCCTAGTTTATGCGCTACTTCGTAAGGGGCTGATTTGGATCCACATGTTTAATGCTATGGGTTAGATTTTATCTTTATACTTTTCTCCTAGTTGTGGATGCTTGTGAGGGGGTTAATCATAAGTGCGAGTTTTTTCAAGTAAGAAGAACACCCAAGCACCGGTCCACCCACATATCAAATTATCAAAGTAGTGAACACGAATCAAACCAACATGATGACAGTGAATAGATGACACTTTGCTTATTATAACAGACCATTTTGTCTTTTCCTTTGACCCAAAAGGATTGTGCTACATAGCTGCACTTTATTTATCGTTACCATTACTTTCTCGTTACCAATTATCTTGCTATCAAACTACCTGTTACCTACAATTTCAGTGCTTGTAGAAATTATCTTCCTGAAAACCGCTTGTCATTTCCTTCTGCTCATCGTTGGGTTCGACACTCGTACGTAGAGAAATGACTACAATTGACCCCCTACACTTTTGGTTCATCAAGACTCTTTTCCGGCGCTGTTGCTGGGAAGTGAAGCGCTCTTGGTAAGTGGAAATTGGTAAGGAACAACTTATACTATGTGCTGAACTTTATTGTCACTTGCTACTATGGAGAACAATCCTTTGAGGGGGTCAACCAACTGCACCTACTGAGAATATTGGTTATGAAATTCCTGCGGGTATGATAGAACAACTGCTAGCTAATCCTTATGGAGGATACAAAGTTGAACATCCTGATATGGACCTAATACATGTGGATGAAATTTGTGGATTATTTAAGCTTGCAGGTTTATCCGGAGATGAAGTTAATAAGAAGGTTTTGCCTTTATCTTTGAAGGGAAAATCATTGACATAGTATAGGCTATGTGATGATATTGGATCATGGAACTGGAATCGATTGAAATTGGACTTGCGCCAAAAGTTTTATCATATGCATCTAGTTCATCGTGATCGGAATTATGTATATAATTTTTGGCCTCGTGAAGGAGAAAGTATCTCTCTAGCTTGGGGTAGGCTTAAGTCAATGTTATACTCATGCCCTAATCATGATCTCTCGAGAGAAATTATTATTCAAAACTTTTATGCTCGACTTTCTCATAATGATCGATCCATGCTCGATACTTCTTGTACTGGTTCTTTTATGAAGAAGACTATCGAATTCAAGTGGGATCTCTTAGAAAGAATCAAATGCAACTCTTAATATTGGGAACTCGATGAAGGTAATGAGTCACATATTATGTTTGAGTTTTATTGTGTTAAATATTTTATGAATATCGTTGCTTTTCACAAGTTTAGCGCTAAATATGGACTTGACTCTAAGATAGTAGCCTCTTTTTGTGAATCATTTTCTACTCATGTTGATCTCCATAAGGATAAGTGGTTTAAATATCATCCCCCTATTAAAAAAGAAATCAATGAACCGGTCATAGATAAAGAAGAAACTATCATTTACAATGTTGATCTAGTTGTGCCTACTCCTTATATCGAAATCCCACCTTTCCCTATTAGCATAAAGGAACAACCTAAGGCATCAAATGTGGTTCGCAGAAGTAATATTAAAGCACCTCAGCCTTCTGAACAAATTAAAGTATAACCTAGTGTTGCTATAGTTAAAGGTCTCTTGGTAGAAAATATTGATGGGCATGTTATTTATTTCTATGATGAAGCTGCTAGAATTGTCGAACCCAATGAGGAAGATAAACATAGACCCGTAGTTGGCATGCTTATTGTCTCGGTTAAAATAAGAGTTCATTGCTATCATGGTTTATGTGATATGGGTGCTTGTGTGAGTGTTATTCCTTTTACTTTGTACCAAGAAATTATGAATGACATAGCACCTGCTGAAATAGAAGACATTGATGTTACTATTAAACCTGCTAATAGAAACACCATCACACCACTTGGGATTGTTAGAGATGTTGAAGTCTTGTGTGGGAAGGTAAAATATCCTACTGATTTTCTAGTTCTTGGTTCCCCACAAGATGACTTTTGTCCCATTATCTTTGGTAGAACCTTCTTGAACACTATTAATGCTAAGATAGATTGCCAAAGAGAAATTGTCAGTGTTAAATTTGATGATGTGTCTCATGAGTTTAACTTTTCCAAGTTTAGCAGACAACCCCATAAAAAGAATTATCTAGTAAGGACGAAATAATTGGTCTTTCTTCTATTGCCATTCCTCCTACTGATCCACTAGAACAATACTTGCTAGACCATGAAAATGATATGCACTTGCATGAAAGAAAAGAAACAGATAAAAATTTCTTTACAACAGCCTCTCCTGAAGCACAATTTTCCTATTGAAACCCTAGGAGGTCCTCCTGCACCTAAAGGTGACTATGTTTGAATTAAAACAATTGCCTGGCACTTTGAAGTATGCTTATATTGATGAGAAAAAGGTATATCATGTTATTATTAGTGCTAACATTTCAGAACATGAAGAAGAAAGATTATTAAAAAATTCTGAGTAAGCACCGGGTTGCAATTGGATATATTCTTGGTTATCTTAAGGGCATTAGTCCCACTCTATGTCAGCACAAGATTAATATGGAACCTGATGCTAAACCTGTTGTTCATCACCAACGACGATTGAATCCTAAGATGAGAGAAGTGGTAAGAACTAAGATACTAAAGCTTCTAGAAGCAGGTATAATCTATCCCATAGCTAATAGTACATGGGTAAGTCGCATTCACTGTGTTCCAAAGAAGGCTGGTATTACTGTTGTTCCTAATGATAAAAACGACCTTGTCCCATAGAGAATTGTCACTAGATATGGAATGGTAATTGACTTTGGAAAGTAAATAAAGCTACTAGAAAAGATCATTGCCCTCTGCCTTTGATTGATCAAATGCTAGAAAGATTATCTAACCACACACACTTTTGTTTTCTGGATGTATATTCTGGGTTTTCTTAAATACCTGTGTCATGATCTGATCAATAGAAAACCACCTTTACCTGTCCTCTTGGAACCTATGCTTATAGATGTACGCCTTTTGGTTTATGCAATGCACCTGCTACCTTTCAAATATGTATGACTGCTACATTCTCTGATTTTTGTGAAAAATTGTGGAGTTTTTCATGGATGATTTTTTCCATTTATGGAACTTCTTATGATGAATGCTTAAGCAACCTTCATCGAGTTTTGCAGAGATGTGAACAAGCTAATATCTTCTTGAATTGGGAGAATTGCTAGTTTATGGTTGATGAAGGCATTGTCTTGGGGCATAAAATATCTGAACAAGGTATTGAAGTGGATCAAGCTAAAGTTGGTGCATTTCAAAAAATGCCATGTCCTAAAGATATTAAAGGTATTTGGAGTTTCCTTGGTCATGTTGGTTTCTAGAGGAGGTTTATTAAAGACTTCTCTAAAATTTCTAGGCCTCTAACTAATCTTTTACAAAAAAATATTCTGTTTGTTTTTTATGATGATTTTGTAGAAGCCTTTAAAACACTTAAGAAAGCCTTAACTTCTGCACCTATTGTTCAACCATTTGATTGGAACTTGCCTTTTGAAATTATCTGTGATGCTAGTGATTATGATGTTGGTGTTGTTCTAGGACAAAGAGTTGATAAGAAATTAAATGTTATCCATTATTCTAGCAAAACTCTAGATAGTGCCCAAAAGAAATTATGCTATTACTAAAAAATAATTTTTAGCAATTTTGTTTGCTTGTGATAAATTTAGATCTTACATCGTTGATTCCAAAGTTATTGTTCAAAGTGATCATGCTGCTATAAAATATCTTATGGAAAAGAAAGTTGCTAAACCTAGACTCATTAGGTGGGTTCTCTTGCTTCAAGAATTTGATTTACATATCACTGGTAGGAAAGGAGTAGAGAACCCCGTAGCTAATAACTTGTCTAGGTTAGAAAATATTCTTGATGACCCACTACCTATTGATGATAGTTTTCTTGATGAACAGTTTGCTACAATAAATGTTTCTAAAAACACTCCTTGGTATGTTGATTATGTTAACTACATTGTTGCTAAATAGATACCACCTAGTTTCACATACCAACAAAAGAAAAAATTCTTCTATGATTTCGGACATTAGTTTTGGGATGACCCACATCTTTATAAAGAAGGAGTAGGTGGTATTATTAGAAGTTGTGTACCTGAGCAAGAACATGAACAAATCCTATGGAAATGTCATTCCGAAGCCTATGGAGGACATCATGCGGGAGATAGAACTGTTCACAAGGTATTGCAATCTGGTTTTTATTCGCCTAATCTCTTCAAAGATGCCCGTAAGTTTGTCTTGTATTGTGACGAATGTCAAAGAATTGGTAATATCAGTAAGAGTTAGGAAATGCCTATGAATTATTCACTTGTTGTTGAACCATTTGATGTCTGGGGTTTTGATTATATGGGAACTTTTCCTTCCTCTAATGGGTATACTCATATTTTCGTTGTCGTTGATTATGCTACTAAGTGGGTAGAAGCTATTCCAAATAGTAGTGTTGATCGTAACACCTCCATTAAAATGCTTAAAGAAGTTATCCTCCCAAGGTTTGGAGTCCCTAGATGTTTAATGACTGATGGTGGTTCACACTTTATCCATGGTGATTTTCATAAAATTATTGCTAAATATGATGTTAACCATAGAATTGCATCACCCTATCATCCTCAATCTAGTTTTCAAGTTGAACTTAGTAATAGGGAAATAAAATTAATATTAGAAAAAATTGTCAATAGGTCCCAAAAGAATTGGTCTAAGAAACTAGATGATGCACTTTGGGCCTACATAACAGCTTATAAAACTCATACGGGTATGTCTCCATACAAAATGGTATATGGGTAAGCTTGTCATTTGCCTCCAGAGTTAGAACCCAAAGAATTGTAGGCAATTAAAGAACTCAACTATGACTTCAAACTTGACAGTGAAAAGAGGTTATTTGATATCATCTCACTAGATGAATGGAGAACCCAAACTTATGAAAATGCCAAACTATTCAAAGAGAAAGTTAAAAAATGGCATGACAAAAGAATCCACAAGCATGAATTTAAAGTTGGAGAATATGTTCTTTTGTACAATTATTGTTTTAGATTTTTTGCAGGAAAACTTCTTTGCAAATGGGAAGGACCATATATTATCGAAGAGGTTTATCGCTCTGGAGCTATCAAGATTAATAATGCAGAAGGAACTAACCGGAACGTGGTCAATGGACAAAGAATTACACACCATATCTCAAGTATGCCTATTAGTGTTGAAAGAAATGTTATCCAAACCATAACACCAGAGGAACACATAAGAGAAACCTTCTGGAACACTCTAGAATCGTCAAAAAGAAGGGGTACGTGATACGGTACGTAAACGGACTCCAAACAATTCGCAAAAAATATTTCCTGTCAGTTTTGGAATATTACGAAAATTAGGAAAATAATAAATAAGCAAGAAAGCAACTGAGGTGAGCACGCTACACCAGGTCATGTCTGCCCTTCCTGGTACGCCCTGGTGGGTTGTGCTCCCCTCGAGAACCTTCCCGGCTCCGTTTTCCTTCCATATTCTGGTCCGCCAAGATAAAAAAAATCTCTCTATATATATATATACATACATATATATATATATCCTCATTTTATTTGATCACCGCATCACAGAAAAATCCCATGTTCTAGTTTTCTGTTGTCTTCCTATTAGATCTATCAAGCAAGGCATCATGTCTTCTTCCTCCTCCAATAACATAGGAGAAGATGCTTGGTTGATGAACATGGAGCTGAAGAGAGAGGACTAAAAAGAAGTCAACAATGAAGACAAGGGAAGGAAAGCTATGAGGGATCAAACTAAAGAAGAAGGGAAATCCATGCCAAAAAATGAGGAGGAAGAAGAAGATATCCTTCGACATTATTATGATCTTCTCACCCCCAATTAAATTAAATCTTTTAGGGCCTTCAAAGCGGTTCATGTTCAGAATAAATTTATCACTCGTGAAAATATTTTGCTAGAGGAGCACATCATCACCCTTCGGAGTGTCATCCGTAAACTGGAGTACTTATTCAGGCTGAATGTGACACTTCATCACCACCACCTTTATCATATTCACCACCAAAGGAGACTTGAGTACACGAGTATGGGCACTCCCCTTGGCTTGAGCCAAGCATGGGGGAGATGCCCCGGTATCGTATCGCCATTAATTTTAACCTTTACATATTATTTCGATCCTTAGCTTTTTAGTGATTTAGTTGAATAAAAGTTTAGTATGATCTATTTCTGAGTGCTAGTTCCGTGATCTACCTATTTATTTATTCGAGTGAGAGTTATATAATAAACATTAGTTTGAGTTTTTGCTTCTTTACTTTCTTGTTGCAATCAAAATAAAATAAAATGAATGAAAAGGATCATATGCTAATCTTATGGTGAGTAATGACATCCGATAAGGAAAATTATAAGTGGTAAAATTTATTGGAGATAGACAAACATAGCATTGCTCAATGATGCAACTCATGGAAGAATTAATTAGGGAAGAGAAGATACACATGCAAATACACTACCTTGGACATGTTTTACGGTTGTGAGCCCCCATTAAATATTATATGCCAAAATTGTTCATGTTGGACATGGAAGACAACGTAATATTTTATGTTTTTTAATATTCACGTAGAAATTATATTGTTATAGATCCTTCAACATGTGGATCTTGCTCAATATCTTTGCTAGCTAGAAATTCCGCACTAAGTAGAGATACTACTTGTGCATCCAAAAACACTAAACCCAAATTCATGTTTTAAGAGTCCACCATATCTACCTATGGATTGAATAAGATCCTTCAAGTATGTTGACATCGGTGCACTAAGGCAATAAAATTTCTTATAAATGTGTTTCATCAGTTAGTGTAAGAGAAAATTGACCATTCTACGCACTTGTGATGGCAAAGTAATAAAAGCGACGGATTGCATAATAAATGTTGCTATTACAGGGGGCAATAAAGCGTGACGTTCTTTTGCACAAAGGGATTTGGCATACAAACTAAAAAGCGCATGACAACCTCTGCTTCCCTCTATGAAGGGACTATCTTTTACATTTATGCAAGAGACAAAGTATTCTTCCCTATTCCTTTTTATTTTTCTCTTTTTGCAAGCATCACATGGTGAGGAAAGATCTAGGCACTTATATCCAGTTGGCTATGAGTGAGCATGAGTTATTATTGTTAACATCACCCTTGAGGTGAATACATTGGGAGGAGAAACTATAAGCCCCTATCTTTCTATGTGTCCGGTTGAATTTTTTGCTCATGGGTATGCTGTGAGTGTTAGCAATCATAGAAGATTAAATGATGGTTGGGTATGTGGAATTGCCAAAAGGCTCCGACATGAGACGCTTCCTGAAAATATGATGAATTGTAGTTGCAAAGTTGACCGAGAACATAGTTTGTTTGTTTCCAATAAGGTTTATGCTTTATACTTCCGTGTTGTGATGAATTGTTACTTGTTCATAATAAGTTATATGATTATGTTATAGAATAAAAGTTATATGAAATAATCTCATGTAAAGTTTGTTGCCGCTATGATAATAAGCATGATGCTGCTATGTCCGTATTTTGTTTTTATCCACACCTCTCTCTCAAACCATGTGGACATGTATTTCGATATCGGATTTCGCTTGAGGACATGCGAGGACTAAGCTCGGGAGATTTGATACGTCCATTTTGCATCATGATTTCCTACTATTATTTATAATGTTTTATGCATAATAATGCTTTATGGAGTAATTCTAATGCCTTTTATCTCACAATATGCAAGGTTTGCTCAAAGAGGGAGAATGCTGGCAGCTGGAATTTTGGACCTTAAAAGCATATCAGAGATACGTATTCTATAGATCTTCAAATGAGCTGAAACTTTACGGAGAATTATTTTGTAATATATAAAAAATACAATACAAAATAACTACCAGAGGGGGGCCACCTGCTCAGCACAAGACACCAGGGCGCGCCATGGTGGATTGTGCTTAGCACGGCCCACCTCCGGTGCTCATATTCTAATATTTAAGATGTTTTGACCTATAAAAAATAAAGCGGGAACTTTTGAGATAGAACGGTACCGTCTCGAGGCGAAACATGGGTAGGAGCACTTATGCCCTTTGGCGGAGCGATTCCGCCGGGGGAACTTCCCTCCCAAGGGGGAAATCGAAGCCATCGTCAACACCAACAACCCTATCATATTTGGGAGGTCAATCTTCATCAACATATTCAATATCACCATCTCCTCTCAAACCCTAGTTCATCTCTTGTCTTCAATCTTTGTACCTGAACCTCGGATTTGTACCTGTGGGTGACTAGTAGTGTTGATTACATTACGTACTTGATTACTATATGGTTTATTTGGTGTAATATTATATGTTCAGATCCATTATGTTATTTAATACCCCTCTGATATTGAGCATGAATATCATTTGTGAGTAGTTACCTTTGTTCTTGAGGTCACGGGACAAGTCATGTTGCAAGTAATCATGTGAATTTGATGTGTTGGATATTTTAATGATATGTATGTTGTGATTCCCTTAGTGGTGTCATGTGAACATCGACTACATGACACTTCACCAACCTTGGGCCTAAGGGAATGCATTGTGGAGTAGTTATTAGATTATGGGTTGCTAGAGTGACAGAAGCTTAAACCCTAGATTATGTGTTACTTTGTAAGGGGCTGATTTGGATCCACATGTTTAATGCTATGGTTAGATTTTATCTTAATACTTTTCTCATGGTTGCGGATGCTTGCGAGGGGGTTAATCATAACTAGAAGTTTGTCAAGTAAGAACAACAAACAAGCATCGGTCCACCCACATATCAAATTATCAAAGTAGCGAACACGAATCAAACCAACATAATGAAAGTGACTAGATGAAATTCCCGTGTACCCTCAAGAACTGTTTGCTTATTTTAAGAGACTGTTTTGGCATGTCCTTTGCCACAGAAGGATTAGGCTATCTTTCTGCACTTTATTTACCGTTACCGTTACCTGCTCGTTACCAGTTATCTTGCTATCAAAGTACCTTTACCTACAATTTAAGTGCTTGCAGAAATTACCTTGATGAAAACCGCTTGCCATTTCCTTTTGCTCCTTATTGGGCTCAAGACTCTTACTTATCTAAATGACTATGATTGACCTGCTACATTTGTGGGTCATCATACGTCTCCGTCATATCTATAATTTTTTATTCTTTCATGCCAATACTCTACAAATTTCATATACTTTTGGCAATATTATACAATATTGTTGGGACTAAATTACTAATTGAGTGCTCAGTGCCAGTTCCTATTGTTTTTTTTGCATGTTTCATAGAAAATCCAACGGAGGCCAAATGCAATTAAATTTTGCGGAGATTTTCCAGAATATGTGAATTTCAGGAAAAAGAATCAACGCAACACGGTGCCCGAGGTGCTCCTTGGGGTGGTTGCGACTTGATAGATTTGGTCCACCCCGTAAGTCAGTTGGGGCCCTTCTTTCACCACCAAAAATACAATTTCCTGATGAAAATCCCCTCAAAAATTCAGCCCAATCAGAGTTACGCGTTTTTGGATATTTAAGAAATAGTGAAGGGTCATAAAACAGTAATGAAAACAAAAGAGAAACCGAGAGAGAGATCGAATCTCGGAGAGGATCTTGTCCTCTGGGAGCCATGACAGCCATGGACCAAAGGGGAACTCTCCTCCCATCTATGGGGGAGAACAATGAAGAAGAAGAAGGAGGGGACTCTCTCCACCACTCTCTCGGTGGCGTCAGAGTGCCAACGGGGCAACCCCCATGACGGCGATCTACAACAAAAACATCGCCGCCGTCACCACCAACTCTCTCCCCCTCTATGCAGTGTTGTAAAACCCCTTTTTCCCATTGTAATCTCTACTTAAACATGGCGCTTAAATCTATATATTATTATCTAGTGACGTGTATCTATCCTATGTTGTTTGAGTAGATTTGTTTTGTCCAACCAGTTAATTGTGGTATGGTGTGATTGATATGAGAATGGGGGTACCTAGATCTGCCTGCCTATGGCCCGGGGCATGACCCACCTTGTCAGCCAGGCAAGGCCTGGCGAGGCCCTCACTCAAGACAAGTCCCTCGTGAGGACCTGAACTCACGAGGGAAGCATTGATAAGAGCTGATACGTCTCCAACATATCTATAAGTTTTGATTGTTCCATGCTATTATATTATCAACTTTGGATGTTTTATATGCATGAATATGCTATTTTATATTATTTTTTGTACTAACTTATTAACTCAGTGCCTGGTGCCAGTTTCTGTTTTTTCCATGTTTTTGACCTTTTTCAGATAGGAATATCAAATGGAGTCCAAACGGAATAAAACTTTCGCCGTGATTTTTTATGGAAAATATCAAAAATACTAGAAGGAAAAGATACCAGAGAGGAGGCCCGAGGAAGTCACGATCCTGGGAGGCGTGGCCTCCCCCCTGGGCGCGCCTAGGGGGCTCGTGACCTCCTCGTGGTCCCTCCTGACTTGTTCTCGACGCCATCTGGTCTTATAAATACTGAAACCTCTAGAACTAAACCTAGATCGAAAGTTCCACCGCCGCCAGCCTCTGTAGCCACCAAAAACCAATCGGGAGACCGTTCCGGCATCCTGTCGGAGGGGAATCCATCTCCGGTGGCCATCTTCATCAACACCATTGCCTCTCCGATGATGCGTGAGTAGTTCACCACAGACCTTTGGGTCCATAGCTAGTAGCTAGATGGCTTCTTCTCTCTCTTTCATCTTCAATACAAAGTTCTCCATGATCTTCATGGACATCTATCTGATGTAATTCTCTTTTGCGGTGTGTTTGTCGAGATCCAATGAATTGTGGATTTATGATTAGATTATCTATGAATATTATTTGAGTCTCCTCTGATTTCTTATATGCATGATGTCATATCCTTGTAAGTCTCTTCGAGTTATGGGTTTCATTTGGCCAACTTGATCTATGATTCTTGCAATGGGAGAAGTGCTTGGTTTTGGGTTCATACCGTGCAGTGTCCTCACCTAGTGATAGAAGGGGTAGCAAGGCACGCATCGTGTTGTTGCCATCAAGGGTAAAAAGATGGGGTTTATATCATATTGCATGAATCTATCCCCCTACATCATGTCATCTTGCTTAAGGCGTTACTCCGTTTGTTATGAACTTAATACACTAGATGCATGCTGGATAGCGGTCGATGTGTGGAGTAATAGTCGTAGATGCAGACAGTATCGGCCTACTTGTTTCGGACGTGATGCCTATATGTATGATCATTGCCTTAGATATTGTCATGACAGTAATTTGTTCACCCACTGTAATACTTGCTATCATGAGAGAAGCCTCTAGTGAACACTATGGCCCCCGGGTCTATTTTACACATTATATATTCAGATCTACATATAAAAACACCAAAAATACCTTGCTGCACTTTTATTTACTTATTTATATTTACCTATTATCACTATCAGATCTCACCTTGCAAGTAATCGTAAAAGGGATTGACAACCCCTTTATCGCATTGGGTGCAAGTTTGTTTGTTTTTGTGCAGGTGCCTTGGTGCCTCATCTTGATACTCCTACTGGATTGATACCATGGTTCTCAAACTGAGGGAAATACTTATCTCTACTTTGCTGCATCACCATTTCCTCTTCAAGGGAAAAACCAACTCAAGCTCAAGAAGTAGCAGGAAGAATTTCTGGCGTCATTGCTGGGGAGTATTCAAGTGAAGCATATCTACCAAGTACCTATCGCAAACTCATCTCTTGCATTTACATTATTTGCCATTTGCCTCCTGTTTTCCTCTCCCCCACTTCTAAAACAAAAATTTACAAAAATATTTGCCTTTCTTTATTTGCCTTTTTCGTTCACCCTTTTCTTTCGCTTGCTTTCTGTTTGCTCGTGTGCTTGTCTGCTTGCTAAGTCACTATGTCTGAATCATTCAAACACAAGATTACTCTGCCTAGGTTTAATACCTTGGATAGCCCCTCTGTCCTCCCTAAACTCACAAATAATGAATCTATGGGAAGACGTCCTGAGGTTGCTAGAGATACTTTCAGGAATATTGATGACGGGGATCCTGTACTTTTTCACTATTCGCTTAATGAATCCTTAAAAGATGCTTGGGACAAACTGCTGAGAATTCAAACTAGTCATATCCCTCCTTATCATATTGAATTATACTTAAAAAGCTTTTGCGCTAGGTTGCCCAACTCGTTTAAACAAATCTTGGATTCTATATTTGATAAGGGTTTCCTTGTAGGAGATGCCTTTGACACTTATGAAAAAATGAAAGCTATATTTGGGCATCCCAAGGGAGAAAATGATACCACCGCCCTCATCTGTTTCTACCAAAATGAATCAATCAAAGAAATGAAGGCTAGTTTAGACATGAACTTTCGTAATGTGCTTAATCTGTCTTCCACTATAAGTGGTCATGTACTTTCACAAAATAGGAAGATAGATGCTCTCGGCAAAAAGGTCTCCCCTTTCTTCCAAAGAAAGGAATATCGCAATACTTTATTCTATTGCCTTACGCCTAGCTAAGGGCGTTAAATGATAGCGCTTGTTGGGAGGCAACCCAATGAATAGATTTATTTTTGCTTTTTACTTTCTGTTTTTTTGAGTCCACACCATAATGATTCTGTTATGATTGTGTTTTTTATGTTTTAATTAGTGTTTGTGCTAAGTAGAACCTTTATGATTAGTTTTGGTGATAGTTGTTTAATCATGCTGAAAAAAGACAGAAACTTTGTGCTCACGAAATTATTTTTCATTCCTATCCAGAAAGACATTTTGAGTTGATTCTTTTTTCTGCTGATTGATATGCAAATGTCCCTAATTTTCATAATTGTTTCAGAATTTTTGCGTTAGCAGAGGTATACGAAATGTACAGATTGCTACAGACTGTTCTGTTTTTGACAGATTCTGTTTTTGTTGTGTTGATTGCTTATTTTGATGAAACTATGGTTAGTATCGGGGGGTAAGTGCAAAGGAAAAGTGAGAATACAGTAATATAACATCAATATAAATGGAAAATAAGTTTACTGTCATACATAAGAAGTTGGTGGTTTATTTTCTTATGCTAATGCTATCACGAGTTTCTGTTTAAGTTTTCTGTTGTGAAGTTTTCAAGTTTTGGGTGATGTTCTTATGGACAATGGAATAAATAGTGGAATGAGCCTAAGCTTGGGGATGCCCAAGTCATCCCAAGACAAATTCAAGGACACCAAAAAGCCTAAGCTTGGGGATGCCCCGGGAAGGCATCCCCTCTTTCGTCTTCAATCCATCGGTAACATTACTTGGAGCTATATTTGTATTCACCACATGATATGTGTTTTGCTTGGAGCGTCGTGTGTTATAGGAGTCTTTGCTTTTTGTTTTATCACAATTATCCTTGCTGCACACATTTTGAGAGGGACATGCACTCATCGTGAATTTGTTAGAATACTCAATGAGCTTCACTTATATCTTTTGAGTTAGGCAATTCAGCTCACATGTGCTTCACTTATATCTTTTTGAGCTTGGTAATTTTGCTCCCATGTGCTTCACTTATATCTTTTTAGCTTGGTAATTTTGCTCCCATGTGCTTCACTTATATCTTTTGAGCTTGGTGATTTTTCTCACATGTGCTTCACTTATATCTTTTGAGCTAGATAATTTTGCTCTAGTGCTTCACTTAAATCTTTGTAGAGCACGGCGGTGTCATATTTTGTAGAAATAAAAACTCTTGAACTTCACTTATATCATTTTGAGATTGCTCTCTCTAAGTAACTTGGTAATTGGTGTGTGTTATGAAATTAGTCCTAAATTTGATAGGCACCCAAAGAGGATATAATAAAAACTTTCATATTCAAGTGCATTGATTAGTAAGAGAAGTTCGATTCCTCCCGATTAGTTTTGATATATGGAGGTGGTAATATTAGAGTATGATAGTAGGGTGTTGTGAATCTAGAAATACTTGTGTTGAGGTTAGTGATTCCCTTAGCATGCACGTATGGTGAACCGCTATGTTAGAAAGTCGGAGCATGATTGATTTATTGATTGTCATCCTTTGTGTGGCGGTCGGGATCACGCGATGGTTAACTCCTACCAACCCTTCCCCTAGGAGTATGCATTTAGCACTTTGTTTCGATTACTAATAAAACTTTCGCAATAAGTATATGAGTTCTTCATGACTAATGTGAGTCCATGGTATAGATGCACTCTCACCCTTCCACCATTGCTACCCTCTCTAGTGCCACGCAACTTTCGCTGGTGCACAAACCCACCATATATCTTCATCAAAACAGCCACCATACCTACCTATCATGGCATTTTCATAGCCATTCTGAGATATATTTCCATGCAGCATCCACCGTTCCGTCTCATGATATGTGCCATCACTTTCATTCATATAGAGTCATTATTGTTCTAAGTACCGAGTTGTAAGTAAATAAAAGTGTGATGATCATCATTATTAGAGCATTGTCCCATGTGAGGAAAAAAATAGGCCAAAGATGCCCACCAAATAAAAAAAAGAGGCCAATGAGCCCAAACAAAAAATGAGAGAAAAAGAGAGGAGGGACAATGCTACTATCTTTTTCCACACTTGTGCTTCAAAACAGCACCATGTTCTTCATGATAGAGAGTCTCTTGTTTTGTCACTTTCATATGCTAGGGGGAATTTTCATTATGTAAGTTGTCTTGTATACTCCAATGATGGGCTTCCTCAAATTGCCCTAGGTCTTCGTGAGCAAGCAAGTTGGGTGCACGCCCACAAGTGTTTATTATTGAGCTTTCATACACTTATAGCTCTAGTGCATCCGTTCCATGGCAATCCATACTCATTCACATTGATATATATTGATGGGCATCTCCATAGCCCATTGATACACCGAGTCGATGTGAGAATCTCCTCCTTTTTCCTCAAAACCTCCACCACACTCTATCCCACCTATAGTGCTATATCCATGGCTCACGCTCATGTATTGCGTGAAAGTTGAAAAAAGTTTGAGAAAGTAAGAGTTCGAAAACAATTACTTGGCCAATACCGAGGTTGTGCATGATTTAAATTCGTTGTGTGGGGATGATGGAGCATAGCCAGACTATATGATTTTGTAGGTATAACTTTCTTTGGCCTTGTTATTTCAAAAGTTCATGATTACTTTGCTATTATACTTGAAGTATTATTGTTTTCATGTCAATATTGAACAATAGTTTTCAATCTTATGTATCTAAACATTCATGCCACAATAAAGAGGTTACATAGAAAAAATATGTTGGATAGCATTCCACATCAAAAATTCGGTCTTTATCACTTCCCTACTCGGGGACGAGCAGGAGTTAAGCTTGGGGATGCTTGATACGTCTCCAACATATCTATAATTTTTGATTGTTCCATGCTATTATATTATCAACTTTGGATGTTTTCTATGCATGAATATGATATTTTATATTATTTTTTGGACTAACTTATTAACTCAGTGCCTAGTGCCAGTTTCTGTTTTTCCCGTGTTTTTGACCTTTTTCAGATAGGAATATCAAACGGAGTCCAAACGGAATAAAACTTTCGCCGTGATTTTTTATGGAAAATATCAAAAATACCAGAACGAAAAGATACCGAAGAGGTGGCTCGAGGAAGTCACGAGCTTGGGAGGCGCGGCCTCCCCCCTGGGCGCGCCTAGGGGACTCGTGGCCTCCTCGTGGGCTCTCCTGACTTGTTCTCGACGCCATCTGGTCTTATAAATACTGAAACCTCGATAACTAAACCTAGATCGAAAGTTCCGCCGCCGCAAGCCTCTGTAGCCACCAAAAACCAATCGAGAGACCGTTCTGGCATCCTGCTAGAGGGGAATCCATCTCCGGTGGCCATCTTCATCAACACCATTGCTTCTCCGATGATGCGTGAGTAGTTCACCATAGACCTTCGGGTCCATAACTAGTAGCTAGATGGCTTCTTCTCTCTCTTTGATCTTCAATACAAAGTTCTCCATGATCTTCATGGAGATCTATCCGATGTAATTCTCTTTTGCGGTGTGTTTGTCGAGATCCGATGAATTGTGGATTTATGATTAGATTATCTATGTATATTATTTGAGTCTCCTGTGATTTCTTATATGCATGATTTCATATCCTTGTAAGTCTCTTCGAGTTATGGGTTTTGTTTGGCCAACTTGATCTATGATTCTTGCAATGGGAGAAGTGCTTGGTTTTGGGTTCATACCGTGCGGTGTCCTCACATAGTGACAGAAGGGGTAGCGAGGCTCGCATCTTGTTGTTGCCATCAAGGGTAAAAAGATGGGGTTTATATCATATTGCATGAATCTATCCCTCTACATCATGTCATCTTGCTTAAGGCGTTACTCCGTTTGTTATGAACTTAATACACTAGATGCATGCTGGATAGCGGTCGATGTGTCGAGTAATAGTAGTAGATGCAGACAGTATCGGTCTACTTGTTTCGGGCGTGATGCCTATATGTATGATCATTGCCTTAGATATCGTCATGACTTTGCGCGATTCTATCAATTGCTTGACGGTAATTTGTTCACCCATTGTAATACTTGCTATCATGAGAGAAGCCTCTAGTGAACACTATGGCCCCGGGTCTATTTTACACATTATATATTCAGATCTACATATAAAAACACCAAAAATACCTTGTTGTACTTTTATTTACTTATTTATATTTACCTATTATCACTATCAGATCTTAACTTGCAAGTAATCGTAAAGGGATCGACAACCCCTTTATCGCGTTGGGTGCAAGTTTGTTTGTTTTTGTGCAGGTGCCTTGGTGCCTCGTCTTGATACTCCTACTGGATTGATACCTTGGTTCTCAAACTGAGGGAAATACTTATCTCTAGTTTGTTGCATCACCCTTTCCTCTTCAAGGGAAAATCCAACGCAAGCTCAAGAAGTAGCAAGACCCGCTAAGGATGGTGCTCCTCAGGTCCCCTCCAGAGCGGCGGAGATATCTATGCAACGCACGGCCTCAAGAGGCCAAGGGTGACGCAAGGAAGGACATGCGGGCGCCAGCTGAGGGAGTCCTTGATTAGGGGGTGCTCAGATAGCTGACCTATTGTTATGGGTCGAACTATGAGGGGTACTTACAGAACAACGACGAATTTTAAGGCCCAATCTCCAAGACGGAAGCTTCGGGAAACACGGCTTGCACTCCATGTCTGATGTAATAGTTAGGCAAGTTTATCGTTTCGGCATGTAACCGACCATGTGTAAACCCTAAGGCATCCTCGGGTTCTATATAAGCCGGATGGTTTAAGGGTGTAGGGGGATGAACTCATCTAGGGTGAGATATATGATATCGAGGTAGATCAACTCTGTAACCCCTTACACCATCAATACAATCAAGCAGGATGTAGGGTATTATCTCCATAGGAGGGCCCGAACCTGGGTAAACTCGTGTCCCCTTCGTCTCCTGTTACCGTTGATTCTAGTCTCACAGTTCGGGACCCCCTACCTGAGATCCGCCAGTTTTTACACCGACATTGGTGCTTTGATTGAGAGTTCCTCTGTGAGCGGGATGGAATTGACGCCTTGCCTATTCATCAAAGAAAAGGTCCGCAACATGGACGTTTTTGTCCCCAGGCATATCGTTTCCTTCGGTAGCGTTGTGCTGCATGCTGATTCCGCCGGCCATCTAGGCCGCGTTGGAAGCTTCGCCCCTGATCAAGAGGTCAGATTCAGAAACCTGGAGTTCTCCGTCGACTCTCTGGGCGACTTGTCACTAACCGGGCTCACGGCTTTGCCTGTAGCCCCTGAGGACTCTGAGGCTTTAACCTCGAGGCCCTTCTTCGGACATGCCGATGGGGTCACCCATGGCGGAAGTCCCATCTCTCATCCCGGTCTGGCCATCAAGCCATATGACCGGACATGTGCTCGTTCTGAACACTCTCCATGGTTGGACTTCATGGGGGTTAACTCAACGGGTTCTGAACAGCTAGATCCGATCGGGCCCTTAACAGTCGACGAGGCCTTGGAGCAATTCTCGTCGATGAGGATCACCAACGATCCAACCCTGATCTACGCCCGTCCCGATTACAGTTTGGGTAGGGACGGATTTTTTGACCCACCCACCACCCACTTGATAGCTACCATGGAAGACTTAACCCACGTACTACACAATGCCTCCAAGGAGGCAGAATCACATGGATGAAGAGGACCGTGCTCCCACTGCCGTTAACACCGGGAGTTGGACTGCCACTTCTACATACGAGTCTACATGGTGGATACTCCTGCCACCAACGGCGACAATACGCCTCACAACGGCAGCGACAAATCAGGCGATGCGCCATCAAGGCACCGAAAATCACATATGTGGTCCAAAAGCAAAAAGGGAAGAAGAGCTATTATCAGCAACGGGGATGGTAATGCCCCCGCCTATCATGACAATCCTGATATCCCTGAGCACCCGTTTTAGGGTCTGGAAGAGCCTGAGGACCAAATTGACCCTGATACCCTAAATGACCCCGAAGGCGACGATTAGCTCCCCCTGCCCCCATCAAGGGGGAAGACATACCGGAAGCCGATGACCTATACATCCCCGATAACCTCGAGGAACGGGAAGAGATCAAGCAATGACTTGTAGCAACAGCTCGCAGCCTGAAGGCCAAAGAACGACAACTCAAAGTTGAACAGGCCGACCTCAATGATCAATGGATGAAAGTCCTCTCAACCGAGGAAGTATACACACTGGTCTTTCAAACCATCCCAAAAGCTACCCTCGGAGAAGGTTGCTACCGCAATTCGACGACGAACTTACTAGCACTCCATCTCCAAACCATACTCCATACGACAAACCGGACCGCCCCCTCGTGGTCTTGATAGGGCGACCGACGACGCTGGCTACATAGTGGCAGTGCCCCGAAGATGGGGCAAGGAGCCATTCGAGCCCAATGACAGGTTCGACTTGTGAGATGACTTGGATCATAGAGCAGGCCGCACTAGATCCATCTATGGATCTAGAGAGTACGCGCCCAATAGAAGCGGCGAATACAGACCATGGTTTGACCAAACCAACAGAGTCCGAGAACACAACCGTCCCCATACAAACTCTGAGTACAGGCGGGACATAGCTCGGGTCAGAGGAGTTGCTCACCCACTATGCTTCACAGATGAGGTGATGTGTCATCAGTTCCCCGAAGGGTTCAAACCCGTAAATATAGAATAGTATGATGGGACCACTGACACGACTGTATGGATTGAAGACTTCCTCCTCCATATGCACGTGGCATGGGGAGATGATCTCCACGCCATCAAATATCTCCCTCTTAAGCTCACAGGGCTAGCTCGGAACTGGTTAAACAACCTCCCCGAAAACTCCATTGGATGCTGGGAAGACGTGGAGGATGCGTTCCGCTCTAACTTCTAGGGAACCTATGTCTGCCCGCTGGACTACTCCGATCTTAGCAACATCGTAGAGAAGCCCGGCGAGTCTGCCCGGCAATTATGGAATCGATTCTTGACTAAGAAGAACCAAATCATCGACTGTTCGAATGTCGAGGCTATAGCCTCCTTCCAGCAAAACATTCGGGACGAATGGCTAGCCCGCGTGCATGGCCAGGATAAACCTCGGACCATGTCCGCCCTAACTACCCTCATGACCCGCTTCTACACGGGCGAAGACAATTGGCTAGCAAAACACGGCCATAATGCCGAGGACCCCGTGGCACCTGAAGCCCGGGATGGCAACTTGAAATCGAAGGGCAATAAGAATAAGTGTCGGCACACTAATAGAGATGTCGATGACACGGCCGTAAATGCCGGATTCCGCAACTCCCGACCTGGGCAGAGGAAGAAGCCTACTAAAGGCAATCGCGATGGACCCACTCAGCTCGAGAAAATCATGGAAAGGTATTGCCAAATCAATGGGACTTCGGACAAGCCCGTCAACCACACATACCGCAATTATTGGGTGTTCAAACAGGTCGGCAAGATAGCATCCGAAGTTCCCTCTCGAAGTCAAAATGGTGAACATGATATACTCCACTCATATACCCAAAAAGGAAATTAAGCGTGGCCTTCGGGAAGTCTACACGGTGGAACCCGTAGCCCCAAAGTACAACCCATGGTCGGCATACCCGATCACCTTTGATCGGCGTGGTCATCCGACCAGTATCCATCAAGGGGGTTCGGCGGCCCTTGTCCTAGACCCCATTATAGATGGGTATCACCTCACAAAGGTCCTAATGGACGGAGGAAGTAGCCTTAACTTTATTTACTCAGATACGGTGAAAAAGATGGGCATCGATCCGTCAAGGATCAAACCCAGCAGCACTACCTTCAAAGTAGTGATCTCGGACGTTGAGGCTTGATGCATAGGCTTGGTAACACTAGAGGTCGTGTTCGGCTCACCCGATAACTTTCGCCGCGAAGATTTGACCTTTAACATTGTGCCCTTCCACAACGGCTATCATGCGCTGCTTGGTCGGACTGTGTTCACTTGCTTCAATGCGGTCCCACACTACGCATACCTCCATCTCAAGATGCTGGGCCCCAAGGGGGTCATTACTGTCAACATCAACACTGAGCGCTCACTTAGAACTGAGGAGCATGCACTAACCCTAGCGACCGAATTTTGTTACAAAGATGATAGGCAAGTTCTAACATCCGCCATAAAGGAACATAAGGCTGGGAAGCGAGTTCGGATTCAGACAGAAACTCAGATCCTCCCTCCTCCCCTCTATAGGGACTCACGCCCCACCGCACAACCTCAGGACCAGCAAAGTTTGTACCACATAAGAACAACTTCGCACTTAAGATTCCATGGGTAGCAGTGGGGACATTAAGATGGCTGTCCGGCTGCCCCGAACTGCTACCATCCACAAGTCTTCAGACAAACGTAGGCTCTATTAAAAGAGCATGCCTACGGCGTAAAGGTCACCTACAATTCGGCAGACTCTCATGATTTCGTTAGAAAAATCTTCCCGCTGAACACTAACACCCATCAATGTGCATCCAAGAATAGGAGTCAACTAGCAAGAGGGCATATCAAGGACATCTGTTACCAATTGAAGACCCCTGGTACAACAACTCCTATATGATTTTATTTCTTATTTTCTCTACCTCTAAATAGTTGCGTCGGCAATCTGAGTTATAAGAGTTGCTGAGAAAATGCAAAATTACGTGGCGCAAGTACGCCTCATATGTCCTGTTTTCGACGCATACTTTTTCTCCTTTCTCCCTCTTCTCATGAACCTGTTCGGTATGACACGAGGCAACCGGATGATAGACCAGGGGCTCGATTTCAAACACAAATCGCCTTAACTATCATGTGTCTGGCGTCTTGGCATTCGCTTAATATGCATCGGTTCCGAACTATGTCTTTGGTCATTAAGTTGGGTTGCCCGGCTCCTGTGCTTGCCCCTTTATGTGTTGGGGAACGTTGCATGGGAAACAAAAAATTTCCTACGCACACTCAGATCTATCCATGGTGATGAGCATCTATGAGAGGGAAAGTGGATGTACATACCCTTGTAGATCGCTAAGCGGGAAGCGTTAAGTAACGCGATTGGTGTAGTCGAACGTCTTTGCGATCCAAATCGCCGTGCGTCCCGCGATCCAATCACGATCCATCCCCCAATCCAATCAAGATCTGTCCCACGAACTTGATCATGATCCGTCCCACGAACTTGATCACGATCCTTCCGATCTAGCGCCGAACGGAAGGCACCTCCGCGTTCAGCACACGTATAGCTTGATGACGATCTCCGCCGTCTTGATCCAGCAAGAGAGAGAGGAGAGGAGGGAAAAAAATTCGGCAGCGTGACGGCGCTCCAGCAATGTTGGTGGAGCAATTCCGGCAGGGCTTCGCCTAAGCACTGCAGAAATCCGATCTAGAGGAGAAACTATGCGCTGGAGGAACGGGTAGCACGTGGCTGAAAAACCTAGTGCAAAACCCTAAAATCCACCAGTATATATAGGAGGAGAGGAGGAGAGCCTTGGCGCAAGGTCCAAGGCTCCTATGATTCGGCCAAACCTACTAGGAGAGGAGGACTAGTCCTCCAATCCTAGTAGGACTAGGATTGCTCCTTTTTTGCCTTTTTCCACCTTTTTCTTATTGGGTTTTCTTCTCCAGCCACATGGGCCTTGTGTGGGAGTTTCCACCAGCCCACTAAGGGCTGATATTCACTCTCCCACAGCCCATGAAGCCTCTTGGGTCGAAATACCCCTCCCGGAGGTTTCCCGACACACTACCGGCACTCCCAAAACACTACCGATGAGCCCGAAACTTTTCCGACAACCAAAACAGGACTTCGTATATATGAATCTTTACCTCCGGACCATTCTGGAGCTCCTCGTGATGTCTGGGATCTCATCCGGGACTCCGAACAACCTTCGGTCACCACCATACATAACTCTATACTACCAAAACGTCACCAAATCTTTATCAGTTGAACCTCTATGTCAAGGATTCAGTTAATCCCGTATGATTTCCCCTTTGTTCTTCGGTATGTTACTTGCCCAAGATTCGATCGTTGGTATGTCCATACCTAGTTCAACCTCGTTATTGGCAAGTCTCTTTACTCGTTCCGTAATACAAGATCCCGTGACTAACACTTAGACACATTACTTCCAAGGCTCTTTGTGATGTTGTATTACTGAGTGGGCCCTGAGATACCTCTCTGTCACACGGAGTAACAAATCCCAGTCTTGATCCATGCCAACTCAATAGACACCCTTGAAGATAACTATAGAGCACCTTTATAGTCACCCAGTTATGTTGCGACGTTTGATACACACAAGGCACTCCTCCGATGTCCATGAGTTGCATGATCTCATGGTCATAGGAACACATACTTGACATGCAGAAAATAGTAGCAATAAACTGACACAATCATATGCTACATTTGTAGTTTGGGTCTTGTCCATCACATCGTTCTCCTAATGATGTGGTCCCGTTATCAAATGACATCACATGTCAATGGCTAGGGAACCTTGACCATCTTTGATCAACGAGCTAGTTCACTAGAGGCACTAGGGACAGAGTGTTGTCTATTTACCCACACATGTAATGTGTTTCCAATCAATACAATTATAGCATGGACAATAAACGATTATCATGAACAAGGAAATACAATAATAAACACTTTATTTATTGCCTCTAGGGCATATTTCCAACAGTCTCCCACTTGCACTAGAGTCAATAATCTAGTTCACATCACTATGTGATTTACATTGTAATGAATCGAACACCCATGCAGTTCTAGTGTTGATCATGTTTAGACCTTGGCAGAGGTTTAGTCAACGGGTCTGGAACATTAAGATCCGTGTGCACTTTGCAAATATTTATGTCCTTCTCCTTGATGTAATCACGGATGGAGTTGAAGCGTCGCTTTATGTGTCTGGTCCTCTTGTGAAACCTTGGATCCTTGGCCAGAGCAATGGCACTAGTTTTGTCCCAGAACAGGTTCATTGGATTTAGTGAACTTGGCACTACTCCAAGATCTGTCATGAACTGATTCATCCAGACACCTTCCTTCGCCGCCTCCAAGGCTGCGATGTACTCCGCTTCGCACGTAGAATCGGCTACCACGCTTTGCTTGGAACTGCACCAGCTTATCGCTCCCCCGTTGAGAATAAATACATATCCAGTCTGCGACTTTGGGTCATCCGGATCAGTGTCAAAGCTTGCATCAACGTAACCCTTTACGACGAGCTCTTCATCACCTCCATAAACGAGAAACATTTCCTTAGTCCTTTTCAGGTACTTAAGGATATTCTTGACCGCTGCCCAGTGCTCCATTCTAGGATCACTTTGAAACCTTTTGGCCATACTTATGGCAAGGCTGACATCGGGTCTTGTGCACAGCATTGGATACATGATAGAGCCTATGGCTGAAGCATAGGGGATGACACTCATCTTTTCTCTATCTTCTGCAGTCACTAGGCATTGAGTCTTACTCAACTTCACACCTTGTAACACAGGCAAGAACCCCTTCTTGGCCTGATCCATTTTGAACTTCTTCAAAACTTTATCAAGGTATGTGCTCTGTGAAAGTGCTATCAAGCGTCTCGATCTATCTCTATAGATCTTAATGCCTAATATGAAAGCAGCTTCTCCTAGGTCCTTCATTGAAAAACTCTTGTTCAAATATTCCTTCAGGCTTTCCAGCATTTCTATATTGTTTCCAATCAGCAATATGTCATCCACATATAATATTAGAAACTCTATTGAGCTCCCACTCACTTTCTTGTAAATACAAGCTTCTCCATAAATTTGTATAAACTCAAACACTTTGATCACCTCATCAAAACGTTTATTCCAACTCTGAGATGCTTGCACCAGTCCATAAATGGATCGCTGGAGTTTGTAAACTTTGCCAGCATTCTCTGGATCGACAAAACCTTCTGGTTGCATCATATACAACTCTTCCTCAAGGAAACCATTGAGGAACGCTGTTTTGACATCCATCTGCCAAATTTCATAGTCGAAATAAGCAGCTATTGCCAACATGATTCTGACAGACTTAAGCATCGCTACGGGTGAGAAGGTCTCATCGTAGTCAACTCCTTGAACTTGTGAAAAACCCTTTGCCACAAGTCAAGCTTTATAGACGATGACATTACTGTCCACGTCTGTCTTCTTCTTAAAGATCCATTTGTTCTGAATGGCCTTTTGCCCTTCAGGTAATACTTCCAAAGTCCAGACTTTGTTTTCATACATGGATCCCATCTCGGATTTCATGGCCTCTAAACATGTCTTGGAATCCGGGACCATCACTGCTCCTCCATAGCTCGTAGGTTCATTGTTGTCTAACAACATGACCTCCAAGACAGGGTTGTCATACCACTCAGGAGTAGTACGCGCCCTTGTCGACCTACGAGGTTCAATAGTAGCTTGATCCGAAGCTTCATGATCATCATCATTAACTTCCTCTTCTACCGTAGTAGGTTCCACAAAAAACATCTTTTTGTGATGTGCTACTTTCTGGTTGAAGTAAAGGTTCAATAACCTCATCAAGCTCTATCTTCCTCCCACTCAATTCTTTCGAGAGAAACTCTTTCTCAAGAAATGTTACGTTATTAGCGACAAACACTTTGCCTTCGGATCAGAGATAGAAGGTATACCCGACTGTCTCTTTCGGGTATCCTATGAAGACGCATTTCTCCGCTTTGGGTTCCAGCTTTTCAGGCTGAAGCTTTTTGACATAAGCATCACATTCCCAAACTTTAAGAAACAACAACTTTGGCCTCTTGCCAAACCATAGTTCATATGGCGTCGTCTCAATGGATTTCGATGGTGCCCTATTTAAAGTGAAAGCAGCTGTCTCTAATGCATAACCCCACAACGATAGTGGCAAATTAGCAAGAGACATCATAGAACGCACCATATCTAATAAGGTTCGATTACGACGTTCGGACACACCATTACGCTGTGGTGTTCCGGGCGGTGTGAACTGTGAAACAATTCCACACTGTCTTAAGTGACTGCCAAACTCATAACTCAGATATTCACCTCCTCGATCAGATCGCAGGAATTTAATCTTCTTGTTATGATGATTCTCAACTTCACTCTGAAATTGCTTGAACTTTTCAAACGTTTTAGATTTGTGTTTCATTAAGTAAATATACCCATATCTACTTAAGTCATCAGTGAAGGTGAGAAAATAACGATATCCACCATGCGCTGCAACATTCATTGGACCGCACACATCTGTATGTATGATTTCCAATAAGTCACTTGCCCGTTCCATTGTTCCAGAGAACGGTGTTTTAGTCATCTTGCCCATGAGGCATGGTTCGCATGTGTCAAGTGATTCAAAATCAAGTGACTCCAGATGTCCATCAGCATGGAGCTTCCTCATACATTTTACACCAATATGACCTAAACGGCAGTGCCACATATAAAGTGGTACCATCATTATCAACTCTACATCTTTTGGCATCAATGTTATGAACATGTGTGTCATCACTATCAAGATTCAATATGAATAAACCCCTCACATTGGGTGCATGACCATAAAAGATATTACTCATATAAATAGAACAACCTTTATTCTCTGATTTAAATGAGTAACCTTCTCGCAATAAACAAGATCCAGATATAATGTTCATGCTTAACGCAGGCACTAAATAACAATTATTCAGGTTCATCACTAATCCCGATGGTAATCGAAGAGAGAGCATGCCGATGGCGATCACATCAACATTGGAACCATTTCCCACGCGCATCGTCACTTCGTCCTTTGCCAGCCTTCGTTTCTTCCGTAGTTCCTGCTTTGAGTTGAAAATGCGAGCAACATAACTGGTATCAAATACCCAGGCACAACTACGAGAGCTAGTAAGGTACACATCAATTACATGTATATCATATATACCTTGTTTGTCGTTGACCGCCTTCTTGTCAGCCAGGTACTTGGGGCAGTTCCGCTTCCAATGACCAGTTCCCATGCAATGAAAGCACTCAGTTTCTGTCTTAGGTCCATGCTTAGGCTTCTTTATAGGAGTAGCAACTGCTTTTCCATCCTTCTTGGTTTTACCCTTCTTGCCTTTGATATTTCCATTTTTCTTGAAACTAGTGGTTTTATTGACCATCAACACTTGATGTTCTTTCTGGGTTTCAGACTCAACGACTTTCAGCATCGCAAACAGCTCGGCGACTGACTTGTTCATCCCGTGCATGTTATAGTTCATCACAAAGCTCTTGTAACTAGGTGGCAGTGATTGAAGAACTCTATCAGTGATTGCCTCTGGCGAAAGGGTAATTCCCAACTCAGCTAGACGAATTGAATACCTAGACATTTTGAGTATATTCTCATTGATAGACCCGTTCTCCTCCATCTGGCAAGCATAGAACTTATCGGAGGTCTCATACCTCTCGATTCGGGCATTCTTCTGAAAAATAAACTTCAACTCCTACAACATCTCATATGCTCCATGACATTCAAAACATCTTTGAAGTCCCGATTCCAAGCCATACAATATTGCACACTGAACTATTGAGTAATCACCAGAACATGCCTCCCAAGCGTTCTTAACGTCTTCGGAGGTCATGTCTTGTGGTTGGTCACCAAGCGGTGCATCAAGGACATATGATTTCTGGGAAGCCGTGAGGATAATCCTCAGATTAGGGGCCCGGTCAACAAAGTTACTTTCCTCATCTTTCAACTTAGCTTTCTCTAGGAACGCATTAAAATTCAGGGGTGCTACTGCGCGAGCCATTGATCTACAACATAAATATGCAAAGGTTACTTAGAGTATTGTTCAAGATAATGAGTTTAGTTAATCAAATTTACTAAAGCTCCCACTCAAATTGACATCCCTCAGGTCATCTGAGTGTCACATGATCCAAATTCACCAACTCAAGTCCGATCATCACGTCAGTTGAGGTGGCTTCAATGGTGAACATCATTATGTTGATCATATCTACTATATGACTCATGTTCGACCTTTAGGTCTCTTGTGTTCCGAGGCCATGTCTGTACATGCTAGGCTCGTCAAGTTTAACCCGAGTGTTCTGCATGTGCGACACTGGCTTGCACCCGTTGTATGTGAATGTAGAGTCTATCACTCCTGATCATCACGTGTTCTTTCGACATGACGAACTTTCGCAACGGTGCACACTCGGGGAGAACACAATTTATCTTGAAATTAAGTGAGGTATCACCTTATAATGCTACCGTCGTCCTAAGCAAGACAAGGTGCATAAAAGGATTAACATCACATGAAAATCATAAGTGACATGATATGGCCATGAACTTGTGCTTTTGATCTTCATCATGAAAGCATCGGCATGATCTCCATCGTCACCGGCACGACACCATGATCTCCATCAACGTATCCCCATCGGGGTTGTCGCGCCCGACATGATTCTACTACTATTGCTACCGTAGCGATAAAGTAAAGCATTACATAGCGCTTAATGATTGACACTCAGGTCATACAATAATTAAAGACAACCCTAAGGCTCCTGCCGGTTGCCATACTCATCGACATGCAAGTCAAGATAATCTATACATCACATGATTATCTCATACATCACATATATCACATCATGTAATTGGCCATATCACATCACAACATACCCTGCAAAAACAAGTTAGACACCCTCTAATTGTTGTTGCATGTTTTACGTGGCTGCTACGGGTATCTAGCAAGAACAATTCTCATCTACGCAAAAACCACAACGGTGATACACTAGTTGCTTTTCAACCTTCTCAAGGACCGCCTTTGTCGAATCCGATCCAACTAAAGTGAGAGAAACTGTCACCCGCAAGCCATCTATGCAACAAGTTGAGGTTGAGGGAACCGGTCTCTCGTAAGCGTACGAGTAATGTTGCTCTGGGCCGCTTTATCTCACAATACCGCTGAACCAAAATCCCACCAAGGGAGGAAGCAATCTAAGCATACGCCCACAAACCTTTTGTGTTCTACTCGAGATCTCATCTACACATAGACCTAGCTCATGATTCCACTATTGGGGAACGTTGCATGGGAAACAAAAAATTTCCTACGCACACTTAGATCTATCCATGGTGATGAGCATCTACGAGAGGGGGAGTGGATCTACATACCCTTGTAGATCGCTAAGCGGGAAGCGTTAAGTAATGCGGTTGGTGTAGTCAAACGTCTTCGCGATCCAAATTGCCGCGCGTCCCGCGATCCAATCACGGTCCGTCCTGCGATCCAATCACCATTCGTCCCGCGAACTTGATCACGATCCGTCCCACCAACTTTATCACGATCCTTCCGATCTAGCGCCGAACGGACGGCACCTCCGCATTCAACACACGTACAGCTTGATGACGATCTCCGCCGTCTTGATCTAGCAAGAGAGAGCGGAAAGGAGGAAGAGTTCTCCAGCAGCGTGACGGCGCTCCGGCGATGGTGGTGGAGCAATTCCAGCAGGGCTTCGCCTATCCACTGCAGAAATCCGATCTAGAGGAGAAACTATGCACTGGAGGAACGGGTAGCACATGGCTGAAAAACCTAGTGTAAAACCCTAAAATCCACCAGTATATATAGGAGGAGAGGAGGAGAGCCTTGGCGCAAGGGCCAAGGCTCCTATGATTCGGCTGAACCTACTAGGAGCGGAGGACTCCTCCTCCAGTCCTAGTAGGACTAGGATTGCTCCTTTTTGCCTTTTTCCACCTTTTCCTATTGGCTTTTCTTCTCCAGCCACATGGGCCTTGTGTGGGAGTTTCCACCAGCCCACTAAGGGCTGCTATTCACTCTCCCACAGCCCATGAAGCCTCTTCGCTCGAAATACCCCTCCCGGAGGTCTCCCGGTACACTACCCGCACTCCCGATACACTACCGATGAGCCCGAAACTTTTCCGACGACCAAAACAGGACTTCGTATATATGAATCTTTACCTCCAGACCATTCCGAATCTCCTCGTGACATCCGGGATCTCATCCGGGACTCTGAAAAACCTTCAGTCACCATCATACATAAATCTATACTACTGAAATGTCACCAAACCTTAAGTGTGCAGACCATGTGGGTTCGAGAACTATGTAGACATGACCGAGACACCTCTACGGTTAATAACCAATAGCGGGATCTGGATGCCCATATTGATTCCTACATATTCTATGAAGATCTTTATCGGTTGAACCTCTATGTTAAGGATTCAGTTAATCCCGTATGATGTTCCCTTTGTTCTTCGGTATGTTACTTGCCCGAGATTCAATCATTGGTATCTCCATACCTAGTTCAACCTAGTTATCGGCAAGTCTCTTTACTCGTTCCATAATACAAGATCCCATGACTAAAACTTAGACACATTTCTTGCAAGGCTCATTGTGATGTTGTATTACCGAGTGGGCCCTGAGATACCTATCCATCACACGGAGTAACAAATCCCAGTCTTGATCCATGCCAACTCAACAGACACCCTCGGAGATACCTGTAGAGCACCTTTATAGTCACACAGTTACGTTGTGATGTTTGATACACACAAGGCACTCCTCCGATGTCCATGAGTTGCATGATCTCATGGTCATAGGAACACATACTTGACATGCAGAAAACAGTAGCAATAAACTGACACGATCATATGCTATGTTTGTAGTTTGGGTCTTGTCCATCACATCATTCTCCTAATGATGTGATCCCATTATCAAATGACTTCACATGTCAATGGCTAGGAAACCTTGACCATCTTTGATCAACGATCTAGTTCACTAGAGGCATACTAGGGACAGAGTGTTGTCTATTTACCCACACATGTAATTTGTTTCCAATCAATACAATTATAGCATGGACAATAAACGATTATCATGAACAAGGAAATATAATAATAAACACTTTATTTATTTCCTCTAGGGCATATTTCCAACATTATTTTCCACTTGTTCGGCTAGAAGGGCAAAGGGAGCATCCCTGCGATTGTGTTTCCGGATAGTCTGGTTAAGCACCTCAGGGGAGAAAGCCGAAAACAGACTGTCATAGTATGCGCAATCCAATCTGTGAACCCCAAGCTAGAAGTATTATAATTCAACCCTTGTAAGCGGTTATTCTGTGTTATACAGGGAACTTGCCCTTTGTGCAAACATTATGATGTTGGCTTCGGCCTTGGTTCGTCCGAACATCGCAAACACTCCCATGGATAATCATATGCTTCCCGTAGTCCTTTTCGCGCCCCTTCGGTTAAGTGAAAGAAATAAAGCACTATAGTCTGATTGCCTAGTCTGCCGCACTACACCGCCTTTGGGTTCCGAGAATATGGCTAAGGGACATATTCCATTGGCAGAGACACCCCATGTAGTATCTACGTGGGGGCTGAAGCCGACGACTCGCATCTTTCAGTATTAAACAACCGCACATGTCTTATAAAGGAATGCAAAATCATATAAGAGAAAATACTAATATCATTTAAAGTTATCATGAGTCTTCGAACACGTTACAAGCTCATTCAAATATTTTTTTTCACCCAAACACTATGACGCTATTACCCGAGCACTCTCCATCACTCCATCAAAGTATAGCTCGGGGCGTCGGTGATCCTTCCCGGGTGGCAGCGGGTCAGTGGCGACCTTCATCGGATTGAGCCCCGGACAGTGTACTTTGGCCCTAGCAAGGGCCATCCGGACTCCTTCGATGCAGGAGGAGCGCTTGACGGTGTCGAGGCGGGGCGTGTCACCTATCAGTCTCTCCACGAGGGCGAAGTAGTTGCCTGGTAGCGGCTCGCTGGGCCATAAACGGATGCAGAGCTCCTTCATGGCCGGCTCCGCCATCTTGTGCAGCTCCATTAGCTATTTCAGCTGCTCCACCAGAAGAGGAGGTCGCTCAGGGGCTCTGAACTATGTCCAGAACTTCCGATTCTTAATCTTCCTCTCTCCGCGAGGCAAACGGCTGATTGGCGTCCGCCACGCTCTTTTGGAGATCGGCAGATGCTCCTGAAGACCACCACACCCGGGTCAGCAATTCAAATCTGCTATCCTCGAATATGCACTTTAGGGAGTACGGCTTACCATTTGCTATTTCCTTTGCTTGGCGCACTTGCTCCTCGTAGAACCGTCTGTCCGTCCGCTCCTTCTAAAGATCGGATTTCATCATCGACAATTCGACCGAGCTCGCATTATTCTTTTGCTTCAAGGCCTCACACTTTTTGCTAGCGTCCTTGAGCTCATCCTGTATCTCCGCCACACGAGCTTGATGCTTATCACTGGTGGCTCGTAGGGCGAAGAGTGCGGTGGCCGCTTCTTTGGTCGCCGCCTTCTCAACAGCCACTTCGTCCTTGGCACGTTGAAGCTCGACCTTCATATTTGATGTGCCTCACCGAACTTCTTGTGAGGGTTTCCACCTCATCCTCGGAGCGCTTGAGCCTCCGATGTAGCTCGTCCAGCTCGACACCATTTTTGGCCGCTGCCGATGACGAAGCCTACATACACACACAGTTAATAAATTACATCGACTCTAACTTCCCGAATTATAGACAATCCGATCATATATATATTTATCCTAGCATGCTGAACACTTAAAGTGCTTCTAGTGCATTGTTGGATCCAGATGTGACTCCCGGGTGAGCTTGTTAATTTCACCTAGGGCTCGATGGCTGCCATGTATGCAATACGAATAAATAAAATCCTTTTATAAACTTTGGGTGAATTACTTGAAAGCCCGCAAGGCGACCTTTGAAGGCCTCCTTCAGTCCGTTGTCAATGGACTGGACGCTTTGTAGTACAGCACCAATAAGGCTACGGTGATCCTCGAGAATGGAGGCACTCGATAGAGCCTCCTCCATGGCTGACCACCGGTTGGTCGGCGGTGCCGGGGATGATCAAATTTCCCGATCACCCACTGGGGATTGGACATGTGCCTCCGGAGGCATAGTGCGCTCCGAAGATGTTCTCGGAGGGGACTGATTGCCTGCTCGTCCAGCCTCCTCGGTGTCTGGGCGGGGCATTGTCCCCCGGTCTTCGGTAGCCGAAGCATTAGCCTCGGTCGCGGTGTGATCTCCCTCGCCCCCTGTGTCCGCTTCCATCTAAGTAGGCTCGGATGACACCTCCACACCGTCCTTCGTGGCGCCTGGAGTGGTGGGGTGTGAGGCATCCCCGATCTCCGCCAGTTCGGCGGGCGGGGTCTCCCCATCCGATACCCACCTCGGTGGCGATAACATGCGGGGGGTTGTAGGACCAATAACCTGCATGTTAGCAAACTCTGAATCTACTTGTGATAGGTAGAAGGGTCTTTGGATCCTAACCTGGATGGGGGGGCGTGACCCGTGGGCTCCTTCGTAGAACCTCCTCTAGTTCTTCGGACATGGAGCTCGAGTCCGAGCTATCGTCGGACACGACGACCCCCGTCTGCCATGCCCTCTTCGGGGCAGGGATAGCTACCTGCCCCGCGGCGTCCGAAGACGCCCCTCTCTTCGTAGTGCGGGGGGAATTGCCTCCTCGCTCACTATCGACCTCCTCCTCCTCTTGCTCCTCCTCTTCGGCCTCCTCCTGATTTGAGGAGGCGGGGGTGCTTTCGGATGCAGCATCAGGCTGGTCCCAAATGCGAAGGCCAGCCTGGCCTGGTTTCTTCTTCTTCCCTTTCTTCGTGGGAGCCCGTCAGGCTTCTCCACGAGTATCTTAGCTAACATCCCGATCTTCTCTTCTTCGGACCGAGGAGACAGACTCCTGATGTTGATCGCTTTCTTCTGCCATCTCTGTCGAAACAGATCGGATAAGAGAATATAGGGATTCTCTATGTAATAAAGCCAACCAAGATGGGGAATATCATACCTCGAAATCAGGCTTGGCGGCATGCAGACCCTTGTCCCCCTCCTTGGATGGCTAGCTATTCATCGATTTGAAGAGCTCCTTCCACAACTTCTCCTGCATAGTGCGAAAGAGATTCTGGACTATGGGCTTGACTTCGAGTTCTCGAGCCCATAGGGGAGTGTCCCGACGCTGGCAGGGGAGGATGCGTCTTCGGAGCATCACCTAGACCATGCCGGCTAGCTTGATGCCCCCCTCTACCAAGGAGCGGAGGCGCTTCTGCAGATCGATCACCTCTTTGCTCGGTCCCCACACTAGGCCCTTTCCGGGCTAGAAAGCTAGTCTGGTGGGGGGACCGGATCTGAATGCGGCGGCGGGGAGTTGGCCCTCTTCTTTTGGTTCGGTGACATAGAACAACTCCTTTTGCCATCCTTTGATGGTGTCGATGAAGGTGCCGGATGGCCACCCGACGCGGGCGATCTTGCCGATGACTGCCCCGCCGCAGTCCGTGTGCTTGCCGCCGACGCACTTGGGCTTGATATTGAAAACCTGCAGCCAGAGCCCAAAGTGTGGCTCGACCTGCAGGAAGGCCTCACAAATGAGAATGAATGCCGAGATGTGCATGATGGAGTTCGGCGGGAGGTCGTGGAAGTCAAGGCCGTATAAGAGCATTAACCCCTTGACAAAGGGGTGGATTGGGAGTCTCAACCCCCTAATGAAGTGGGGCATTAACACCACCCTCTCGCCTGGCCTGGGGGTGGGGATCACTTGGCCCTTCTCCGCTGCGTGGTGAGGGATGTTGGCGGGGAGGTAACCGGCCTTCTTGAGGTCGAGTATGTCCTTGTTGGTGACCATGGAAGCTTCCCATTGGCCGTTGGAGCCTGCCATTGTTGAGCTTGGAGGTGGGGTTGGAGAAACCTAGATCTGTGCTCTGAGGGCGCAAGAGAATGGAAGCCAGAGAAGTCTAATGGGGAGCGTGAAAGGGCCTTTGGGGTTTTCTTTCTCTTTTTATGAGGCCTATCGATTTAGACTCCCCTTGCTGCGACGTGAATCCCTCCACTTCCCGAGACATGCGAGCCGTTGTGCACGCGTGGTTAAGTATGTCCCCTATAAAATGGGACACAATCACTATATTTATTGATCATGATGATTGAAACAAACCGCGAATCGAGTTTAGGTAAATGGCCTAGCGGTCGTGGTGGATCATAGCCTTTCACCAGAAAGGTCGTCAAAGGGCCATTGTGTTCCCCCTGATGTTTGGCCTTCAAAACCAATTAATCTACAGTGTTCAGACGTACCACTATGCGGGAGACTACTTGTCATCGGAGGCCGAATTATGATTAGGCAGGAAGGAACTCACCTCGCAAGCCGAAGACTCTATTCGCGAAATAGTCGGAGCTGAAGACCCTTGGCGTTGGAGGCAAGTTTGGGGGCTACTAAGAGAGTCCTGGATTAGGGGGTCCTCGGATATCCGATCTATTGTTATGGGCTGGACTATGAGGGCTACTTACCGAAAAGCGAAGGATTTAAAGGCACAATCTCCAAGATGGAAGCTTCGGGGAACAAGGCTTGCTCTCCACGTCTGATGTAATTGTTAGGTAAGTTTATCTCTTCGGCATGTAACTGACCTTGTGTAAACCCTAAGGCATCCTCGGGTTCTATATAAGCCGGAGGGTTTTAGGGTGTAGGGTGATGAACTCGTCTAGGGTTAGCTATATGATCTCGAGGTAGATCAACTCTATAACCCCTTACACCATCAATACAATCAAGCAGGATGTAGGGTGTTACCTCCATAGGAGGGCCCGAACCTGGGTACACTCGTGTCCCCTTCGTCTCCTGTTACCGTCGATTCTAGTCTCACAGTTCGGGACCCCCTACCCGAGATGCGCCGATTTTGACACCGACACCAGCGCGCCAGGCGAACAGTTTCCCCTTTGGTGCAAAGGGAACAAGGACATATGCGGGTTCCCAAAGCACCACCCAAAGGTTTCCATTCCGGTGCAACAAGACCATGACCGCAAGCCCAGCAGGATGGATGTCATTGCCGAGCCCACCACTACATCATCGGCAACTACTTTGCAGGTGAAGACCTACTTTGGTCAGGATACAGTTGTACTCCTGTCCCCCTTCGAACCCTTCCCGCCCAAACGTTGCTGGAAGAGGACTCGGGGCACTATAAATTGAGGCCAGGCTCCACCGTAGAGGGGGTACGAAACAAAGAAAAACAGCAAGGACAGAAGAGAGGCAACACCAGCAGAGTGCCCTCACGAGGCAAACCACCACTGTGCTAGGTCATCCACAAACCTCCCCGTGAGGCAATCCACCAAAGTAGGAGTAGGGTATTACGCTTCCCAGCGGCCGAACCTGGGTAAATAACCGTGTGCATCTTCTTCCTCATCATTGCGCGAGTTCGTCGCAGAAATCGTCGAGTAGTGAGCTAGGCAGGGCGAGACTGCTGGGGATCTTCGCAAGCTCCCTTGTGGTTGAACTTCTTGAGTTTTGTGGAGCCCGAAATCTGACATTTTGCATGCCAGGTAGGGGGCGTGTCGAAGTCTTCCTCAAGCCACACTCTTTCTCTGCCTCGTCGCTCTGATGTCTGACGCTTGCCGGGCTAAGCCTTGCGCCTAGCAGCCCGTGTTGCTCAGACGGTGCCCGTGGGCCGAGCTGCCGTGCGCCGGTCCCCCTCTCTAGCGGCCAATGCCGCCACGGGCCCGGAGGCCCACAAACAACAGGACTCCTCCCAGCCGATCACCACGCAGCGCGACGGCCGCACCGCCACTCTGTCAATTATTTCCTGCAACCGGGTCGTCCTCCCACGCTCGACGGGGCCTCCGCATGGGACGGGCACGCTCGCCATGGCGCGCAAGCTGCTGCGCTACCGCCCTGCCGCCGAACGCCATGACAACTGGCTCGGGCGCATCACAGAACTTGTTAGTGCCGCCGGTGACGCTTCAGCGCTCACCTACTCAGTCCTGCCCAGGCCCTCTCTCGCAAACGACGAGGTCCATGATGCGCCACCCCCTCCTCCGTGGCGCGGTGTCGACCCCGAGCCCAGGCACGAGGCACGCCCTTGCGACCCGCCATGCGAGCTGTGGGTGAGAGCAAGATATGAAGTAAGATGCCAGGTGGTGCCGAGGCCACGTGTCGACGCGCGCATAATCCCCATGCCGCCGAACCAGTGTCTTGACCTGGCACCCCTCGAAGCGGACCCACGGGGGCGTCAAGACCGGGCCCCTCCCACATGCGCAGCACTCACTGGACTGGTGGGGTGTCGCGCCATCGCTTTGGAGCTCCGTCCGGCCATGTGGCCCTGCAAGTTCAAGCCTGACTTACCTCCGCACTATGACGACACCCCAGATCCTACTGAGTTCCTACAACTCTATTCGCTGAGCATCCAGGCGATAGGCGGCGACGACAAGGTTATGGCGAGCTGGTTCCTCATGGCGCTCAAGGGCGGTGTGCTCTCCTGGTTTCTCAACCTCCCGGGGGGTCTATCACCTCCTGGGACAACCTACACGAGCGATTCGTCGCCAATTTGCAGGGCACCTGCGACCGCACACTCACCGTGAAGGACTTGTGGCGTGTGAAGCAGTAGGAGAGAGAGACCCTAATAAGTTCATACAACACTTCACAATCACCCGCCTCAAGATCCCGAGGCCATCATCTCCACGTTCACCGACAGCATTAGGGACCTCAAGATGAAGGAGGACCTCGCCATCCACGACGAACTGTGCTCAGCCCTGGAGATGTTCAACCCGGCGAACAAGTGTGCTAAGGCCGAAGAGGGACGCCTATCGCTACGTGAGCTTCCAGCGACGAAGCCAGAGTTAAAGAAGGCCATGGCCAAGGAGGTGAAGCACAAGGCCCCTGCGGTGCTCGCGGCCGAGCCTGAGGTGAAGTGCAACCGAGATGAGGAACCACCCTCAGGAGGACGACCAACCTGTATATTCCATGGCACCAACAGCCACAACACCATCGATTGGCAAGAACTCAGTCTGGTCCGCGACGAGCACTTTGGCCAGCGCCCCGAATGCAACGACCGTGGCTTAGGATGTGGCGGAGGCCGCGGTGGAGGCCGTTGGGACAATCGGGAGCCGCGCCAGGAGTGGCGAGACTGGCCTCGGGAGGACCGCTGGCGCGACCATGCTCGGGAGGATCGCTGGCGCGACGACCCTCCGGAGTGGCCACGTCGTGGCCAGCCTCATGAGGCCCTCCCTCGTGAGGCCGACCTACCCCCGCTTCCACCACCACCCAGGAGGAAGGAAGAGGACAGACAAGACGATGGGGCTAGGGGCTTCCAGGAGGTCAGGGTGATAACCTATATCCTGGGCAGTGCCCAAGCCCCGGCCTCAAACCGCATCTTCAAGCAGTTCACACGGGAGGTGAACGCTGCCCTCCTGAATCCCGAGGTCATGCGTCCCATCAGGTGGTCCTAGACCACGATCACCTTTTACTCGAGGGATCAGCTCAGGTGCTCAGCCATGGCAGGGACGCTCCCCATGTTGTGCACGCCGACCATCAGCAATGTCCTCATCACCAAGACCATCATCGACAGTGGGGTTGGGCTCAATGTCCTCTCCATTGAGACCTTTGAGACGCTCCAAGCGCCGTATGACTAGCTCATGCCGACTAAACCTTTCTCAGGAGTCACTGACAGGCCCACGGTCCCCATCGGGCATGTGCGCCTATCTGTCACCTTTGGCGGGCGCAAGAACAACCACACTGAGATCATCATCTTCGACGTCGCGCACATCCGCCTTCCATACAATGCGATCCTTGGGTACCCAACCCTCTCTAAGTTCATGGTGGTGACCCACCATGGATACAACGTCATCCAGATGCCGGGGAGCAGCAGCGTCATCACCATCGCCTGCGAGGAGAAGGATGTGGTCTGCTCCCTGGAGCGTGCATACCGTGCTGCAGCAGTTGAGTACTCGGACAATGAGGGAGATGCCCTACCGCATGAGGATGTAACCAGAAAGAAGAAGAAGCTCCTCCCCGGAGGACACCAGGGGGCCGGTACATCCAAGGACGGCGCCTCTGGCCCAACGCCCGGGGGCAAGGCCCCTACCCCCATCGGATAGGAAGGCGCGCTCGATGCCCCTCTTGGGTCCGGCCTGGCTGGTGAGACAAGGGAGGTGTTCAGACACAACCTGGCGGCATTTTGTGAAATGTGTCCACCTAAGTCGGGAGCACGGTAATACGTCTCCAACATATCTGCAATTTTTTATTGTTTCATGCTATTATATTATCTGTTTTTGATGTTTTATATGGATTAATATGCTAATTTATATTATTTTTGGGACTAACCTATTAACCTAGTGCCCAGTGCCAGTTTATGTTTTTCCTTGTTTTGCGGTATTGTAGAAAAGGAATATCAAACATAGTCCAAATGGAATAAAATTCTATGATGATTTTTCTTGGACCAAAAGGAACCCAGGAGACTTGGAGAGGAGGCCGGAAGATCTATGGGTGGGATGCTACTTCTCGAGCGTGTGTTGGTTTTCCCTTGAAGAGGAAAGGGTGATGCAGCAAAGTAGAGATAAGTATTTCCCTCAGTTTGAGAACCATGGTATCAATCCAGTAGGAGTATCAAGATGAGGCACCAAGAAACCTACACAAACACAAACAAACTTGCACCCAACGCGATAAAGGGGTTGTCATTCCCTTCACGATTACTTGCAAGGTGAGATCTGATAGTGATAATGAGTAAATATAAATAAGTAATAAAATTTCAGCAAGGTATTTTTCGTGTTTTTATGTTTAGATCTGAATATATAATATGTAAAATAGACCCGGGGGCCATAGTGTTCACTAGAGGCTTCTCTCATGATAGCAAGTATTACAGTGGGTGAACACATTACTGTTGAGCAATTGATAGAATCGCGCAAAGTCATGACGATATCTAAGGCAATGATCATACATATAGGTGATAACCCACAAGTATAGGGGATCGCAACAGTTTTCGAGGGTAGAGTATTCAACCCAAATTTATTGATTCGACACAAGGGGAGCCAAAGAATATTCTCGAGTATTAGCAGTTGAGTTGTCAATTCAACCACGCTTGAAAGATTTAATATCTGTAGCAAAGTTTTATTACCAAAGTAGTATGATAGTAACAGTAACAGTGGTAGCAATAGCAGTAGTGATTTGTGTAGCAAATGTGACAGCAGTAGCGGTAAAGTAACATAGCAAAGACCAGTATAGGAAAACCTCGTAGGCATTGGATCGATGATGGATAATTATGTTGGATGGCATTCATCATGTAACAATTATAACATAGGGTGATATGTAACTAGCTCCAGTTCGTCAATGTAATGTAGCCATGTATTCCGTATATAGTCATACGTGCTTATGGAAAAGAACTTGCATGACATCTTTTGTCCATCCCTCCCGTGGCAGCGGGGTCCTAATGGAAACTAAGGGATATTAAGGTCTCCTTTCAATAGAGAACTGGAACAAAGCATTAGCACATGGTGAATACATGGACTCCTCATACTATGGTCATCTCCGGGAGTGGTTCCGGCTATTGTCACTCCGGGGTTGCCGGGTCATAACACATAGTAGGTGACTACAACTTGCAAGATAGGATCAAGAACACACATATATTGATGAAAATATAATAGGTTCAGATCTGAAATCATGGCATCGGGCCCTAGTGACAAGCATTAAGCATAGCAAAGTAGTAGCAACATCAATCTTAGAACATAGTGGATACTAGGGATCAAACCCTATCAAAACTAACTCGATTACATGATAGATCTCATCCAACCCCTCACCGTATAGCAAGCCTATGATGAGATTACTCATGAACGATGGGGAGCATCATGAAATTAGCGACGGAGGATGGTTGATGACGATGGCTTCGATTTCCCCTCTCCGGAGCCCAGAACGGACTCTAGATCTGGCCTCCAGAGGAAGAACAGGTGGTGGCGGCGGATCCGTATCGTAAAACATGATGATTTCTTCTCTCCTATTTTTTATGAATGAAAGTGGATATATGGAGCTGGACAGGAGGTCTGAGGTGCCACGTGGGCCCCACAAGCCTGCCAGGCACGGCCTAGGGGGGTCGCGCCTCTTGGGCTCGTGGCCCATTGGCAACTCCCCTCCGGCTGATTCTTTCTCCAGTATTTTTTATATATTCCACAAAAATTCCTCATAAGTTTTCAGGTCATTCCGAGAACTTTTATTTCTGCACAAAAACAACACCATGGCAGTTCTGCTGAAAACAACGTCAGTCCGGGTTAGTTTCATTCAAATCATGCAAATTAGAGTCCAAAACAAGGGCAAAAGAGTTTGGAAAAGTAGATACATTGGAGACGTATCAACTCCCCCAAGCTTAAAGCCTTGCTTGTCCTCAAGCAATTCAGTTGATAAACTGAAAGAGACAAAAGGAAAACTTTTACGAACTCTGTTTGATCTTGTTGTTGTAATTATGTCTAACTCATATTCAGATTTTCAGCAAGATCATAAGCTAATCACATAAGCAATAACATTTAGGTCTCATGGTATACTCATATCAATGGCATAATTAACTAGCGAGTCATAATAATAAGTTTCAAAAGTCAACACTTCAATCAAAACAATCATGATACAATATGAATAGATGGTATCTCGCTAGCTCTTTCTGAGACGCAAAACATAAATGCAGAGCACCTTCAAAGACCAAGGGCTAACTAGAAATTGTAATTCATGGTAAAGAAGATCCAGTCATAATCATACTCAATATCAATTAATAGCAAAGCATGCAAATGACGGAGGTGCTCTCTAGCTGGTGCTTTTAATAAGAAGAGGATGACTCAACAGCAATGTAAATAGATAAGACCTTCGCAGAGGGAAGCATTGATTTGCAGAGGTGCTAGAGCTCAAGCTTTTTAAAACAGAGATGAATAATCTTGGGGTGACATGCTTTCATTGTCAACGCGATGACCAAGAGTTTTCACCATCTTCCATGCTACACATTTTATAGGCAGTTCCCAAACAGAATAGTAAAGTTTTGACTCCCCCACCACCAATCAATCACACTCCACGGCTAGCCGAATCCTCGGGTGCCGTCCATACCAACAACAATCCAGGGGGAGTTTTGTTTGCAATTATATTTTTATTTGATTTGAACATGGAACTGGGCATTCTGATTACGGGCCCCTTTCTCGTGAGTGATAGTGAATAAACACACATCGAGGATAACACGCCTAGCATGGAAGATACTGACCGCCCCTTGTCACCACATGAGCGGTTCAGGCATACAAGACAGTTTATTATTTGAAGGTTTAGAGAGTGGCACATGCAAATTTACTTGGAACGGCAGGTAGATACCGCATATAGGTAGGTATGGTGGACTCATATGGAACAACTTTGGGTTTATGGAAGTGGATGCACAAGCAGTATTCCCGCTTAGTACAAGTGAAGGCTAGAAAGAGACTGGGAAGCGACCAACTAGAGAGTGATAACAGTCATCAACATGCATTGAGATTAACCAACATTGAGTGCAAGCATGAGTAGGATATAAATCACCATGAACATGAATATCATGGAGGCTATGTTGATTTTGTTTCAACTACATGCGTGAACATGTGCCAAGTCAAGCCACTTGAATCATTCAAAGGAGGATACCATCTTATCATACTACATCACAATCATTTTAAAATTCATGTTGGCATCCAAGACAAACCATTATAAACTCCTAGCTAATTAAGCATGGCATAAGAAACTATGATCTCTAAGTTGTCATTGCAAACATGTTTCTCTCATAACAAGGTTGAATTAGGAACGATGAGCTAGCCATATTTACAAAAACAAAATAGGTCGAGTTCATACCAGCTTTTCTAGGCTCAATCACTTCATCATATATCGTCATTATTGCCTTTCACTTGCACGACCGAATGATGTGAATAATAATAAGAGTGTTCGTGCATTGGACTAAGATGGAATCTGCAAGCAAACTCAGAGGAGAAGACAAAGTAATATGGCTCTTTGACGGATAAACAATAATGCATATGAGAGCCACTAATCATTTTAATCATGGTCTTCTACCTCGACCCAAAGAAAAAGAAAACTATTTACACGGGAAAGCTCCCAACAAGCAAAGGAAGAACAGGAAATCTTTTTGGGTTTTCTTTTCTTAATTACTACTAAGCATGCAAGAATGTAAAGTTACAACTAATTTTTTGTTTTTCTCATTTTTAATTAATTTTTTTGGATTTTCTCAAGTTAATCAAACACACAAGAAGAATGCGAGAAAAAGAAAATAAACTAGCATGGATGATATAATGAAAAAGTGTGAACACCGACTATCAAAGTGAATGTGTGAACATGAATATAAAGTCGGTGAGAAACACGTACTCCCCCAAGCTTAGGCTTTTGGCCTAAGTTGGTCTACTCCCAAGGAGGAAAGTAACCGGCTCCGGGGTACTCTGGGCGATATCCAAAATCATAATGTGGGTTGTACTGGGACGCGGCAGCTACCGCCTGAATAGCAGCCTCATGGAGGCGAGCAGCCTTCACCTCCCTCTCATACTCCTCTGCCTCTTCTCTGGTTATGTGATATCTCCGCTTACTCTGAAAATCAAAGAAGGCAGGAGCAGGAAGGGTAATATGAAAAACACGATGTCGGTTAAATATTAACCGGTATAGGAGGGACTCATTGCTCCTCTCAAGGAACTGGAAGCATATCATAGTAGCACGATCTAGGAAAGCACTGTGAAGCGGGGGATCTCCTGTCTGGATGGGTATTTTAAAATAATTAGCTAGGCAAGTGGCATAGATCCCACCAAAGAAATCTCCTTCATTAGCATTGTTATTTAGTCTCCTAGCAATTATAGATCCCATGTTAAAACTTCTATCACCTGTTACTGCACTCTTAAGTATACTGAGGCCAAGTGCGTAAAGGTGGCTATGGTCGCGCTTACCATTAACGCATCTACCTATGAAGAGGGCAAAATAATGTAAGGCAGGAAAATGAATGCTCCCCATGGTAGCCTGCGTAATATCTCTAGTTTCTCCAATAGTTATACTCGAAATAAAGTCTCTAACAGAGGACTTAGGAGGGTCATTGGGACTACCCAATCAGGTATCTTGCATATTCTATTGAAATCCTCTAAGTCCATAGCATACGATTTATCATAAAGATCAAACAGTATGGATGTGTCACGGCCAACTGAAAATTTGAATCTATGAACAAAAGAGGCAGTGAGTATAGTATACTGTTCACATCTGTTGGAGATGAACTCTTCGAGCCCGGCGTTGCGAATAAGTGTATCAAACTCGTCCTTGAAACTTGCATCAATCATGAATTTATCGGAAGTCCATTCACATGGTTGCACCAGTGCGTCCCTCGGCTGATAAGGATCGGGGTCCCGAATCGCGAGACGGGGACCCCTCTTCCTTGAGGAACCACCATGATAGATCTTCCTAAACATTTTCCTTTTTCTGAAATAATTCTGAAATTTTTGGCGACTCAAAATAAAAGTGAACAAAACTTAACAAAACTCATAGCAACTACTCCTACAAGTGCCTAGAGGCCATATCTTGCATCAAAACTACTTAGGACCAAATAAAATTAACATGCAAAGCTCAAGAACAGGGTCACCAAGGCAGCAATAGTATACAATGATTAAAGCACTAGAGCAAAAACTAATTGGACCAATGGAGGAGTCACATACCAAGGTACAATTTCCCCAAAACAGTTTGGTGAATGGGGCTTTGCACAAGGACATCGAAAAATGCAGCAAAATGTGCAAGAACACGGGTTGGAGCTGTGGGATGATTTTTTCTGGAGGTAGAAGAAGGAGATGGGTGCTGGAATAAGTGGAGGGGGCCACGTGGGCCCCATGAGCCTGCCAGGCACGGCCAGGGGGGTGGCCACGCCTCCTGGGCTCGTGGCCCACTGGTGCATCCCACTGACTAGTTATTTGTCTCTAAAATTCTTAAATATTCCATAAAAAATCATACTTGAATTTCAAGGCATTTGAAGAACTTTTATTTTCAGGTCATTTTTTTTGGACGGATAATGCAGAAAACAGGAAAATAATACTATATTTCTTATTTTTCTACTAAATAACAGAAAGTAAAAGTTGGGAACAGAAGGTTGTGACTTCTAGATTTATCCATCTCATGGTCATCAAAAGAAATCCATCAATGAGGTTGATCAAGTCTCCTTGACAAACTTTTTCCAAATCACACGAAACCGGAGAATCTTCGAAAAAATCACTAAGTTACCTCAATGGGGATATGCATATCACCAACAATAAGTATATCATATCTCATTTTGACAGTAGGTAAAGGAATTTCAAAGCTTCCAACAATAATGGATGAAGATCTTTCAATAGAATTTATGCAATGAACCCGATATTGTTTCTTTGGAAAGTGCACCGTGTGCTCATTACCATTGACATGGAAAGTGAATTGCCTTTGTTGCAATCAATAACAGCTCCTGCAGTGTTTAAAAACAGTCTTCCAAGGATGATTGCCATGGCATCATCCTCGGGAATATCAAGGATAACAAAGTCTGTTAAGATAGTAACATTCGCAACCACAACAGGAACATCCTCGCAAATGCCGATAGGTAAGGCAGTTGATTTGTCGGTCATTAGGAAAGAAATTTCAGTGGTGTCAACTTATCCAATTCAATTCTATGATATAAAGAGAGAGGCATAACACTAACACTGGCTCCAAGATCACATAAAGTAGTTCTAACATAATTTCCTTTAATGTAGCAAGATATAGTGGGTACTCCGGGATCACCTAGTTTCTTAGGAGTCCCACCCTTAAAAGTGTAATTAGCAAGCATGGTGGGAATCTCAATATCAGGTATCTTTCTTTTATTTGTCACAATATCTTTCATCTATTTATAATAAGGAGATATTTTAAGCATATTAGTCAAATGCATTTGCAAGAAGATAGGTCTAATCATTTCAACAAAGCGCTCAAAATCCTCATCATCCTTTTTCTTGGATGGTTTGGAGGAAAGGGCATGGGTTTCTAAACCCATGGTTCTCTTTCTTTACCGTGCTTCTTAGCAATAAAATCACTCTTATCATATCTTTTATTCTTAGGTTGTGGGTTATCAGGATCAATAGTAGGTGCAATCTCCACATCATTATCATTACTAGGTTGAGCATCAATATGAACATCATTATCAATATTATTGCTAGGCTCATGTTCATCACCAGATTTTGTCTCAGCATCAGAAATAGATATATCATTTTGATTCTCAGGTGTAACAGAAACAGTTTTACTAGCATGCAAGTTCCTATCATCTTTCTTTTTCTTCCTATTACCAGGATGACTAGGTGCATCAGTATTAATTCCTTGAGAATCTTGCTCAATTCTCTTGGGGTGGCCCTCAGGATACAAAGGTTCCTGAGTCATTCTACCACCTCTAGTAACGACTTTAACAGAGTTATCATTCAATTCATTAAGCAGGTCATTTTGAGCCTTAAGTACTTGCTCTACTTGAGTAGTGACCATAGAAGCATGTTTACTAATAAGCTTGAGATCATTAACATTTCTATCCACCCAAGCACTTATATGATTAATCATACGAGCATTTTGTTCTAGTTGTTTGCTAACATAATCATTAAAACTTTGTTGTTTGACAACAAAGTTATCAAATTCATCTAAGCATAAGCTAGCAGGTTTATCATAAGGAATATCACTCTCATTGAATCTACGGAGAGAATTTACCTCTACTACCTGTGTCGGGTTATCAAGACCATGTATCTATAGGTGGTAGATTCTTAACATCTTTAGATTTAATACCTTTCTCTCGCATAGATTTCTTTGCTTCTTGCATATCTTTGGGACTGGGGAATAGAATACCTCTTTTCTTCGGAGTTGGCTTCGGAGGTGGTTCGGGAATAGTCCAAGCATTATCATTGCTCAAGATATTATTTAATAGAATTTCAGCTTGTTCCATAGTTCGTTCCCTGAAACACAACCAGCACAACTATCTAGGTGGTCCCTAGAAGCATTGGTTAGTCCATTATAAAAGATATCAAGTATTTCATTTTCTTAAGAGGGTGATCAGGCAAAGCAATAAGTAACTGGACAAGCCTCCCGCAAGCTTATGGGAGACTCTCTTCTTCAATTTGCACAAAGTTATATATATCCTGCAAGGTATCTTGTTTCTTATGGGCAGGAAAATATTTCTTAGAGAAGTAGTATACCATATCCTAGGGACTACGCACACAACCAGGAGCAAGAGAGGTAAACCAAGTTTTAGCATCACCCTTTAGTGAGAAAGGAAACAACTTAAGGATATAGTAATAGTGAACTTTTTCCTCATTAGTGAATAGGGTGGCAATATCATTCAGTTTAGTAAGATGTGCCACCACAGTTTTCAGATTCATAACCATAAAAAGGATCAGATTCAACCAAAGTGATTAACTCAGGATCAATAGAGAACTCATAATCTTTATCAGTAACAAAGATAGGTGAAGTAGCAAACTTAGGATCATATTTCATTCTAGCATTCAGAGATTTTTCTTTCCACTTGCGTAATAATTTCTCAAGATCATAGCTATCCTTACAAGCAAGAAAGTCTTCATCTACCTCTCCTTCCATAACATAACCCTTAGGTATATTAGGCAATTTATATCTAGGAGGGCTAGGTCTAACAGGTGTAACAGCAGGTTCCATTTCAATAATTTCATCAGTTTCAGAAGTAAAGCTTTTTGTGTAACGCAAGAGAAAGATTGTCCATAGGCAATCGATAACTAGACCGGTATCATTATTGCAGTTTTACATGAGGGAGAGGTGTACACTAACATACTTTCCATGCTTGGATCATATGCACTTCTATTTGAAATTTTGACAAGTATCCACAATTACTAGAAATAATTAAGGTAAACCCAACCAGAGCATTTAGCATCAAGTCCCCTTTCTCCCATACGTAAACAACCCCCTTACTCAGGTGTAAGTTTCTGTCACCCTCGCCACCTACTATAAGCCAATCATAAACATTTTGCAAAACCTCCAGCGGCATTCCTTCATGTGTGCGCCTCACAGAAGGCACCCTAGGACAACACCAAAATAGAACATACAATTCAAACCAATCACGATCATTAATCAACCCATAAGACAACAAAAATCTACTCAAACATCATAGGATAGCCACACATCACTGGATTATAATATATAGCATTAAGAACCATGTTCAAGTAGAGATTACAGTGGGGAGAAGAGGTTTTACACATCTGCATATAGGGGGGAGAGTTGGTGGTGACGGCGGCGAAGTTGTTGGTGTAGATCGCTGTCACCATGGATTCCCCCGCGGTACTTCGATGCCACCGGGAGAGAGGGGGAGAAATCCCCCCTCCTTCTTCTTCCTCCTTGGCCTCCTCCCTAGGTGGGAGGAGGGTTTCCCCTTTGTTCCATGGACGCCATGGATCCCGGTGGGCAAGAGCCCACCCGAGATTGGATCTCTCTCTGTTTCTCTCCTATTTTCGCTACTGTTTTCTGACCCCTTCCCCGTTTCTTAAGTATCCGAGGATCCGTAACTCTGATCGGGATGAAATTTTAAGGGGAGTTTTATCAGGAAAATATCTTTCTTGTGACAGAAGGAGAGCCCCAACCGACTTAAGGGGTAGGCACAAGCTAGCAGGGCGCCCCCTGGGGGCGTGCCCTGTTGGATTGTTCCTCCCTCGGGCACCGTCTTGCTTTGATTCTAAATCCTAAAATTCACAGATATTCGAAAAAAATCTCCGTAAATTTTATCTCGTTTGGACTTCGTTTCATATGGAATTTTTGCAAAACCAAAAACTCACAAAAAACAGGAACTGACACTAGGCACTAGGTAAGTAAGTTAGTCCCAAAAATATTATAAAATGTTGCCAAAAGTATATGAAAGTTGTAGAATATTGGCATGAAGCAATCAAAAATTATAGATACGATAGATAGTATTAACATCCCCAAGCATAATTCTTGCTCGTAGGTAAATGACAAAAAGATAACTTTGATATGGAATGCTACCTAACATAATCTTGAACAAATGCCTAATCATGGCATGAATATTGAGATACAAGTGATTCAAGGCAACAATGTGACAAAAAGACATCCAGACTCAGGTTTACTAGCAACAATTATGTACTTTCACAATAAAAATGCCAAAGAATATTATCCCTATAAAATCATATAGCCTGTCATGCTTGATCTTCCTAGCATAAAGTATAAATCATGAGCACCCCGGTATCAAACCAAGCAATTGGATCGTACATTTTCAATGCCCATCAACTTTTTATTCTTCATGCAATACATGATTGTGAACCATGTGTTGGAAATATGCACTAGTGGAAATAATAAATGGTTATTATTATATTTCCTTGTTCATGATAATCGCTTATTATCCATGCTATAATTGTATTGATTGGAAACACATTGCACGCGTGGATACATATACAAACACCGTGTCCCTAGTATGCCTCTAGTAGACTAGCTCACTGATCAAAGATGGTCAAGATTTCCTAGCCATATACATAAGATGTCTTTTGATAACGGGATCACATCATTGGGAGAATGATGTGATGGACATGACCCAAACTATAAACATATCATATGATCGTGTCAGTTTATTGCTATAGTTTTGTGCATGTCAAGTATCTGTTCCTAGGACCATGAGATCATGCAACTAACTGACACCGGAGGAATACCTTGTGTGTATCAAACGTCACAGCGTAACTGGGCAACTATAAAGATGCTCTACAGGTATCTCCAGCGATGTCTGTTGAGTGGGCATGGATCAAGACTGAGATTTGTTACTCCATGTGACGGAGAGGTATCTCAGGGCCCACTCGGTAATACAACACCACAATAAGCGTTGCAAGCAATGTGACTAAATGTTAGACACAAGATCTTGTATTACAGAACGAGTAAAGAGACTTGTCATAACAAGATTGAACTAGGTATAGAGATACCGACGATCTAATCTCGGGCAAGTAACATACCGAAGAACAGAGGGAACATCATACGGGATTAACTGAATCCTTGACATAGAGGTTCAATCGATAAAGATCTTAGTAGAGTATGTAGGAACCAATATGGGCATCCAGGTCCCGCTATTGATTATTGATCGTAGAGGTGTCTCATTCATGTCTACATAGTTCTCGAACCCGCAGGGTCTGCACACTTAACGTTCGGTGACGTTTCGGTAGTATTGAGTTATATGTGTTGGTGACCAAAGGTTGTTTGGAGACCCGGATGAGATCTCGGACGTGTTGAGGAACTCTAGAATGGCCCGAAGGTGAAGGTCGATATATAGGACGAAGGGAGTCGGAGTCCGGAAGCGTTTCGAGGGTACCGGGTTATGACCAGGAGTACCGAAAGGGGTTTCGGGGGGGCAAGTGTTGGGGGGCCTCATGGGCCAAGGGGAGGGGGAACACCAGCCCACTAAGGGGCTATGCACCCCTCTCATCCCATCTCACGTAACCAAGGGAGGTGGGGCGCCCTCCCTAGGGCTGCCGCCCCCTTTGTCTTGGGGGCCAAGGCTCCTAGTGGTGGGAGGGACAAAACCCATCTAGGGTTGCCCATCTAGGCCGCCAGCCCCCGTAGGGGAAACCCTACGAGCGCCACCCCTCCTCCCTTCCCCTTATATATAGATGAGGAGAGGGAGGGCAGACACACCTAAGAAAAGCCACGTGCTGCCTTCTCTCCCTCTAGATTGCTTCTCCTCTAGATCTGTTCGGTATAGCTTAGCAAAGCTCTGCCGGATTAGCTCCACCACCACTACCACCACGCCGTTGTGTTGCCAGAGAACTCATCTACCTCTCTGCTCCCTCTTGCTGGATCAAGAAGGTGGAGATCATCATCAAGCCATACGTGTGCTGAACACGGAGGTGCCGTTCGTGCTGCGCTAGATCAGGACGGATCGTGATTGGATCGCGGGACGCTCGGCGATTTAGATCGCAAAGACGTTCGACTACATCAATCGTGTTTCTTAACACTTCCCACTTAGCGATCTACAAGGGTATGTAGATCCACTCTCCCTCTCGTAGATGCTCATCACCATGGATAGATCTTGCGTGTGCATAGGAATTTTTTTGTATCCCATGCGACGTACCCCAACACCATGGACATAGCATATAGGTGGAATAGAATGTGGAAATAGGTTTCAAAGTGGTAAAAGTGGAGAAGAAAGTCTCGCATCAACTCGGCATATCAATGGGCTATGGAGATGCCCATCAACAGATATCAATGCGAGGAGTAGGGATTGCCATGCAACAGATGCACTGGAGCTATAAGTGTATGAAAGATCGGCTGAAGCTAAGTGAGTGTGCATCCAACTTGCTTGCTCATGAAGACCTGGGCATTTGAGGACGCCCGTGATCACAATATATAAGCCAAGTTCTTTAATGAAAAATTCCACTAGCATATGGAAGTGACAAAACAAGAGACTCTCTATATGAAGAACATGGTGCCACTTTGAGGCACAAGTGTGGTAAAGGATAGTAGCAAAGTCCCTTCTCTCTTCTCCTCTCATTTATTTGTTTGTTTGTTTTTCATGGTGGGACCTTTTTCTTTCTCCCTCCCCATTTTTCATTTTTAGTTTTTTGGTGGGCTCATTTGGCCTCCCCATTTTTCATTTTTCGTCCTAAGTCTCATCCCGACTTGTGGGGGAATCATAGTATTCATCATCCTTTCTTCACTGGGATAATGTTGTAATAATGGTGATCATCACACTTTTATTTACTTACAACTCGATATGAAAAATAATAGGATGAAAAACTCTATATGAATGCCTCTGGCAGTGTACCAGTATGTGCAATGATCTAGCATAGCAAAAGATATAAAAAATGGGCAAGCCATGTAAATATCTCGAGGTAGATCAACTCTCTAACCTCCATACACATCAATATAATCGAGTAGGACGTAGGGTTTTACCTCCATAGGAGGGCGCTAATCTGGGTAAACATTGTCTCCTTCGTCCCCTATTACCATCAATCCTAGACTCACAGGTCGGGAACCCCTACTCAAGATCCGCCAGTTTTGACACCGACATTGGTGCTTTCATTGAGAGTTCCACTGTGATTGCCAAAGGAATCGATGGCTCGCTTAGTCATTAGCGAAGAAGTTCGTAACATGGAATCCTTTGTCCCTGGACAGATCTTCGCTTTCGGCAGCATCGTGTTGCATGCTGACCCGATTGTCCATCTTGGCCAGGTCCGGAGTTTCGCCCCTGATCAAGAGGTCAGATTCGAGAAGCTAGAGTTCTCCATAGACTCTTGGGGCGATCTTTTGCTCACCGGGCTTGCGATCCCATCTGACGCGCCCGAAGACTCTGGGGCCTTATCTTCGGACTCCGTCCCGACTCCGCCCATGGTACCAACCCAACGATGATCTGGCTTTTAGTCCGGATCCGGTCACAGTACCGAAGGGCCAGGGGTCGGCTCTTGCTGGACACACTTCTTGTGTGGACTCGTCTAAGGTTAACTCTGAAGACTCTAGGCAGACTGACCCGTTCGAGCTCTCGACTCTCAACGAGGCTCTAGATCGGATCTTATCAATAGGAAGTATAGAAGACCCGACCTTGATCCAGACTCAGATCTGTTGGAAGGCGGGATTGGGTGAATTTTTTGACCCACCCACCACCCACTTGGTAGCCACTATCGAAGATTTAACCGATATGTTGGACTACGCCTCCGTGGAGGTAGAATACATGGATGAAGAGGATTGTGCTCCTGCCCCTCTTAACACCGGGCGATGGACGGCCACCTCCACCTATGACGTCTACATGGTGGATACTCCAGTCGATAAGGGCGAACATACACCCGAAAATAATGGCGGTAAGTCCGGCAAGGAGTCGTCAAGGCACCAGAAACAGCGCAAATTATCAAAGGCAAAAAAGGGAAGGAAAGCCATTGCTGGCACCGAGGAAAACGACACCCCGGAAGACCTCGCTGATCCCGATAACCCCAAACAGCCACTAGAGGACCAGGAGAGGCCGGAAGATCAGCGCAACCCTGAGGATCCAAGCGATTCTGAGGATGACAACTACCTCCCCCCTGTCGAGGAGGAGGACATCCTGGAAGCCAAAGACTTCACCGTCCCCAAAAACCTTGAGGATAAGGAATGATTTACGCAACAACTTATAGCCACCGCCCTAAGCCTGAAGGCAAAATAACGACAACTTAAAGCCGAACAAGATACCCTCAATGATCGATGGACGAGGGTCCTATCAGCCAAAGAAGGGTACAGTACCAATCTATTGGACCAACCCAAGAGCTATCCACGTCGACGGTTGCTGCCGCAGTTTGACGACGAGGTCTCTAATACATCGTCTCCCAAGCACACTCCATATGACCAGCCGGACCGCCCTCCCCAAGGACGAGATAGGACGGCTGGCGATGCCGATTATAGGCCGACGATATCCCGAAGGGGGAGAAAGGAGCCAATAGAGCCTGAGGATAGGTAAGACCTGCGATAGGACCTTGATTATAGAATAGGCCGCACGAGATCCATCTACGGATCTAGAGGGTACTCCCCCGATAGACGGGACAGGCATCAGCCTTGACTCGACCACAATAACAGAGGCCAGGAACAAAACTGGGCTAGATCAGACGTCGATTATCAGCGTGGCATAGCCCGGGTCAGAGGCATTACCCACCCACTTTGCTTCACCGACGAGGTGATGCAACATCAGTTCCTGGAAGGGTTTAAACCCATGAACATAGAGCAATACGACGGGACGACTGACCCTGGATCGAGGATTTCCTCCTCCACATTCATATGGCACGAGGAGATGATCTCCAAGCCATCAAATAGATTCTGAGCGGTTGATAAGGGACATATCGACATTGTTAGGATGATCTCCATCGAGTGGGCCCAACGGCCCACCAGACCCCTGATTCAATGCGCCATGATCGGAGGTGCCCAACCCATTATGGTTGGTGGGCCCCAGTGACCCGCGCTATATTAACAATGGTGGGAGGTCGGGGCACGAATAACGAGATTCGCCGCTGCCACTCTGCCCACCAACACGCCCTACCGATCTAGGGTTTCATGCAGTGCTCATGGGAAGCTCCACCACTACCTCTCTCGCAATCTTTTCCAACACCACCGCTACCCCGACACGATGGAGGGCAGCTCGAGCTCCTCAAGTTAGGGAGCAGGTAATCACCCCATCTTCCATCTCTACTACTGGAATCCCCTAGCCTACACGATCCGACGAGTCTATCAATGATATCAGACCTAGTAGGCATAGGATTTTCGGTAAAGAAACAGAAAAGAATTTGTTCCCCAAACCCCCAAAGAACCCTAACAGGGCAAAGCTCACCGGAGAAGGGCCTCGGGTCCTCACCGGCAAAATAGCGCCACCGTCATGGCTGTGCCATTCCTCTCGATCCGGACGGGTATCGGCTAGCCGAGCCGTCCGGAAGAAGAACCACTTGAGACGCCTTCGGGCTCGCCAGCAAAGAAGAAAGGGGCATCGCAGCCAAACCGCTCAACGGCGGCGCGCTCGCCGTGAGGTGGATGTGCGGCCGGCGAGGGGGATGGTCACGGCGCCACACAACATCGTCAGATGCGGAGGAGTCTCTCCCGTGTCTCTCTCTTTGTGACAGTGAAGATGGAGGAGAGAAGTGGCCGGTGGTGGAGAAGAAATAAGTGGGGAAGAGGAAAGAAGACCGGGCGGCCGCGGCGGCATGAGCTCGCCATCGCCGGCGCGCTACCGGCCCCTGCCCCCCAGCGTGAGAGAGAGGCGTGGGGAAGAGAGGCCGACAGAGCCGAGGGCTCGGGCGAGTCGGGAGGGCAAGAGCCATCGCTGGCCCCGGGAGAAAGGAGAGACGGGCGCGAGCGTCAGTGGGGGTTTCGGCCCAGTCGCCGGCGGCCGATGCGGCCGCCGCCGGTGACCCGCCGTCGATGCACACGAAGAGCGAGAAAGGAGATTAAGCGGCGCGGGGGAGGAGAGACCGACCGAGGGTTTCGATCGATTTCCCCTCGGTCTCTCGTTTTGTTCTACCGAGAGTAACGGGCGATCGTCCGATCTGACGGATGGGCAAGATGGGCTAGTGGGACTAAACCCTAGCCCTCCCAGCGCCCGATGGGCCTCGGGCCGAAATAGCTAGGCAGCGGGCCGGCAATAGCGCGTTTTGGGCTGGCTTTCGGCCCAAAGCGGGCAGTTCTTTTCTTTTCTTTTTTAGTTTGTCTGTTATGTGTCCAGTATTGGGTAGATTGCAAGTAATTTTCTATGCAAAAAAATTTCCAATGAAAAAATTATGTTTAGAAAATAGAAAAGAAAATTTGAAAAGTTTCTGAAAAGAAAAATAGAAAAATCTCTGAAAATAAAAGAAAATTTTCAGAAAAAGAAAGTTCATGAATTTTATAAAGAAAAATATAATAAAATTCATGAATTTTTTAAAAGAAAAGTTTCTCTCAAGTATTAAAAGTTCATGAATTTATATTCATGTTTTTTTCGCTACGTAAATATTTAATAGTGTTCTTTTACAAAGAAATAAAGTTTTAGGGAGATTTTTTTAAAGAGTACATTAAAGTGATTATTAGAATTAATATGATTATGTTATTTTTTATGACCAACGTTATTAATGACACGATCATGCTTTTTATCAAAGGTGCATTTATTTCTATTCTTTTGCCCAACGGTAATATAGATTTAAGTGCATAGACAATTGTAAGATTAATTTGACCAACGTTAGATTAACGCATATGGTTGTTATAATTTTAGGAGGTTTCAACTTGATGAGTTGCCTGAAAGAAGTTCCAACACTCAAAGGTGATAATTACACCGAGTGGAGGAAGAAAGTTGATTTGGCCTTTGTCTGTGCTGAGGTGAACTGGGTTGTGGATGAACCACAGCCGGTCAGACCTACAGAGCTAGTCAGAGAGGCCAGTGATGATGATGCTGTATGGGACAGAAAGAAGAGGGACTATGCTTCATTGGAGTTGTCCTACACCCTCAACAATCAAAAGTGGGTAAATGCCAACAAAAAGCGTATGGCATTTATAAAGAATACAATTGAGAACGCCATTGTGGGCTCAATTGCAGAGTGCACTTCCGTAAGGGAGTTGCTTACAAAGATAAAGAACCAGTTCATTGGTTTTTCAAAGACATATGCCACTGAGTTGATAAAGCAACTGGTCACGGAGAACAACATTGGTGGTGGTCATGGCATTCGAGAGCACATTCTCAGGATGAGCAACATGGCTGCAAAACTCAAGCCCATGGATGCGGACTTGGAGCTCAAACCCGCGCTCCTGGTCCACCTGATTATGGCTTCGTTGCCTAAAGAGTTTGACACATTTGTTGTCAATTATAACATGTCACCTGAAAAATGGGACATAGAAAAGACAATAGCCATGTGCGTCCAAGAAGAGAACAAACTGAAAGCCTCACATGGTGGTTCTCTCAACTATGCGAAGGACCATAAGAAGAAGAACTACAATCCAAATAGCAAAGGTTATCCTTCAAAGCCACATGGAAAAGCACCCTATCAGCATCATAATCAGCAAAAGTTCTTTCCAGTGGAGAAAGACACTTGCCTCCACTGCAAGCAGACAGGGAACTAGAAGAAGGATTTCCCTGCTTGGTTAAAGTCTGTTATGGCAAAGAGAGGTAACGACATCGTTTCCTTTGTAAATGAATCCTTGTATACATAGTTTTCAAAATTTACTTGGTGGATTGACTCAGGAGCAACTATTCATGTTTCAAACTCTTTACAGGGATTCCGTTCGACGAGGACTATGGTAAGAAGAGAAAGATGCATTGAAGTCGCTAATGGAGTCCAAGCAGAAGTTGAAGCTGTCGGCGACATCTCCTTGGAGTTAGCTGATGGATTCAACCTTCTACTTCAAGATGTCTTATTTGTTCCTTCATGTGTTAGAAACTTAATTAGTGTTTCTTGTTTGGACAAAGACAATTATGAGCGTTATTTTGCACATGGAAAGTGTGCCATATGGTGTAATAATGCTTATGTTGGTGTTGCTTTACTTCATAATGAGCTTTATTTACTATCACTCCATGAAAAAGTGCATTATGTGTCCAATGTGAATGCTCAAGCTTCCTCGTTGAACAAAGAACAAAAGAAAAGAAAAAGAACTGACGACTCATCAAAATTATGGCATTGTCGTTTGGTCCATATTTCCAGGGGGAGAATAGAAAGATTAGTCAAAAGTGAAATTCGTCCTCCGTTAGAGTTTTCAGACTTAGAACAATGCGTAGATTGCATTAAAGGAAAGTATGTAAAACAAATCAAAAAGGGTGCAATTCATAGCACAGGCACACTAGAAATCATCCACACTGACATTTGTGGACCATTTCCGGTGAAAAGTGTGGATGGATATGGCTCGTTCATAACATTCACAGATGATTACTCTCGTTTTGGTTATATTTATCCAATCAAAGAAAGATCCGAAGCATTGGATAAGTTTAAAATATTCAAAGCTAAAGTTGAAAATCAGCATGATAAAAGAATAAAGATAGTAAGGTCCGATCGTGGGGGAGAGTACTACGGTCGGCACACCCCATATGGCCAAGTCCCTGGACCTTTTGCAAAGTTCTTACAGGAGACTGGCATAGTAGCACAATATTCAATGTCGGGCGAGCCTCAGCAAAATGGAGTAGCTGAAAGGTGTAACCGTACGCTCATGGATATGGTGCGTAGCATGATGAGTTACTCAACTTTTCCATTGAGATTATGGATGGAGGCACTGAAAACCACCATTCACATTCTCAATAGAGTGCCAAGCAAGTCGGTGCCCAAAACACCATACGAGTTGTGGACAGGAAGAGTGCCCTCTTTACAACTCTTCAGGGTGTGGGGGTGCCCCGCTGAGGCCAAAATGTTTAATCCAAACATTGTAAAGTTAGATCCCAAAACAGTGAGTTGCCACTTCATTAGCTATCCATCAAAGGGTTTTCGTTTCTACTGCCCAGACAGATACACAAAGTTTGTAGAAACAAGACATGCAATCTTCTTAGAGGACGAAATGATGAGGGGAGCTTGGTATCTCGGAAAATTGATCTTGAGGAGCAGAGGGTGCATGCACCTAATCCGATGATTCAGGAGCCATTTTCCTCACTACCGGCTGTAACTCCACCCATGACAACTATGGGAGAAGACCCGGAACCTGTCCGTCAGGAGCCGACTGAACCCGTTATTGAGCATGAAAGGGACGTATAGCAGTCAACAGTGGAAGATGTGCCGCAAGTTGAGGCACAAAATGTGCCAGAAACTGAGGCCCTTAGAAGATCTAATAGAACAAGAAGATCAACTATTTCTACCGATTATAAAGTTTATAACACAGAAATGGTTCATATGGAAGGTGATTCCACTACATATGAAGAAGCCATTAAAAGCCCTAACTCATCAAAATGGCTACAAGCAATGGAAGATGAGATGAGTTCTATGAGTTCCAAAGATGTTTGGGACTTAGTGGAAATTCCTAAAGGAGCCAAAACAGTAGGCTGCAAATGGGTCTACAAAACTAAGTATGATCCTAATGGGAATGTAGAAAAGTATAAAGCACGACTTGTAGCAAAAGGATTCACACAAAGAGAAGGGATAGATTACAATGAGACTTTTTTCCCAGTCTCATGTAAGGATTCCTTCAGAACCATAATGGCCTTAGTTGCTCATTTTGATTTAGAGTTACATCAAATGGATGTCAAGACGACATTTCTGAACGGTGATTTAAAAGAAAAGGTCTACATGAAACAACCCAAGGGTTTTATCATGGAAGGCAATGAAAATATGGGATGCCGCCTAAAGAAATCCATTTATGGATTAAGGCAAGACTCTAGACAGTGGTATCTAAAGTTTAATCAAACGATTAAAAGTTTTGGGTTCAAAGAAAATATTGAGGATAATTGCATTTATGCAAGGTTTTAAAATGGGAAATATATTTCCCTAATCTTGTATGTGGATGATATCCTGCTTGCTAGCAGTGATGTTAGTCTACTACTAGAGACAAAGAAGTTCTTATCCTCAAATTTTGATATCACAGACCTTGGTGAAGCATCCTATGTTTTGGGCATAGAAATTCACCAAGATAGGAACAATGGAGTCTTAAGACTATCGTAGAAAGCATATTTGGAGAAGGTTCTTCAAAAGTATAATATGCATGCGAGTAAAGCCACACCTGCTCCTATAGTCAAGGGCGATAGTTTTGGGAAATTCCAATGTCCCAAGAACCAGTACGAGATCGATCTCATGAAACCAATACCGTATGCTTCGGCTGTTGGAAGCTTACAGTATGCACAAGTGTGCACTCGCCCTGACTTAGCTTTTGTTACCGGGGTACTCGGTAGATATCAAGAGAATCCAGACATGGAGCACTGGAAGATGGCAAAGAAGGCATTGCGTTATGCGCAAGGCACGAAGCACTACAAGCTAACATACAGGAGATCTAATTCCTTAGAAATAAAAGGGTATTCAAACGCAGATTTTGCGGGGGACAGAGATGATAGAAAATCCATGTCAGGATACGTATTCACTCTCGCAGGAGGGGCTATTTCGTGGAAAAGCTCCAAACAGTCAATAGTTGCATCATCCACGATGTATGCAGAATTCATAGCATGCTTCGAGGCCACGGGGCAGGCGATATGGCTAAAAAAATTATACCGGACTTGAAAGTGGTAGATTGTATTCACAAACCACTAAAGATGTACTGTGACAACCAGCCCACGGTATTCTACGCTCACAACAACAAGTCGAGTAATGCTGCCAAAACAATAGAGATAAAGTATTATGTTGTGAAACATAAAATCCAGGATCACACTATAAGTCTCGAGCATATAAAGACAAAGGATATGCTTGCGGATCCGCTAACGAAAGTTTTACCACCCAATGTGTTCAAGGAACACTTAGCCGGCATGGATTTAAGGGAAAGCCTATGATTCCTGGATCATGAGAGGCCCAAAAGGAACAGAATTTGTTTCTGAACAAAACGTATGTTGTAGCTGTGTGATTCTATCGATAATTAAGTTGTGACGATGAGACATGCTCTATGTACCAATATGTGATTAAACAAATAAACTAGAAAGTACAAAGTTGAAAGTAAAAGTTGAGATCAAGGGGGAGAATGTTAGGATGATCTCCACCGAGTGGGCCCAACGCCCCACCGAACCCCTGATCCAATGCGCCCTGACCAAGGGCGCCCAACCCATTATGGTTGGTGGGCCCCTGTGACCCGTGCTATATTAACAGAGGTGGGAGGCCAGGGCACGAATAACGAGATTCATCGCCGCCACTCTGCCCACCGACACGCCCTACCGATCTAGGGTTTCGCGCGGTGCTCACGGGAAGCTCCACCACTACCTCTCTCGCAATCTTTTCCATCACCACCGCCACCCCAACGCGATGGAGGGCGGCTCGAGCTCCTCAGGTCAGGAAGCAGGTAATGACCCCATCTCCCATCTCTACTACCAGAATCCCCTAGCCTACAAGATCCGACGAGTCTATCAGACATATGGCTCTAGAAACTTGTTGTCCGATGATTAGGATGTTGCTGCTCTCTCCTTCTTCCTTCCCCGATTGTAAACTCTCTAGAACTGTTGTACACTTGATGTTGGGGGTTATACATTGACGTCTGGCTTGATGTAAGGTTGAAGACGGACGATCGTGTCCACATTGACGTCTGGCTTGATGTACTTAGGATTGCTTGAAAATGCCTCTCTGTCTCTCCGTCCTAATTCTCTGTGTAATACCGGTCACTCAAAGGTTGTTTTTCCTTTTTACGTAATATATTCAGGTGGTCGAGGGGCCTCCCCTCCTTTCCCGATGAAAATTCAAAAAAAAGAAGCCTATTTACATCTACGAATAATTACATGAGTTTACGTGCTGATTAGGAAGGAATCCGACGTGGCCGCGAGAGCCTCCCCGCCCGCTGAGAAAAGGGTAATGAAAAAGAAAAATTTGCTCCCATGGAAAGTTATTTGCGGAGGAAACAACCGCTACCCCATCCCTTTCCCTCCCAGGCGACCGCCGACTCGCACGACTCGCACAGATCGGCCGGGCAAACGGCGAGTTCCCATCGGTGGGCCGACGCGGCGAATTCCCCTTCGGCGGACGCGGTGGTCTCATTCGAGGCGCCACGACGGGCTACTCTAAGGCGGCGAGGCGACCTCCTCCGCGTTGGATGCGTCATGGCTGGCTCCTACGATGCAGGGAGGCCGTCGGCAGCTTCACGGCCGGATCCTCCTAGGTGGCGAGGCAGCTTCATCGTATGGATGTAGTAGGTGCCGGAGGCACCATGGTCGAGCCCTGTGAATCCCAGCACCGCGTACTGACTCGTCGTGTGGCGGCCGGCCGCGTCGTGTTCGAGCCCCGTGAAGCCCAGCACGGCGTACAGTGGGGCAGCCTGGATGATCTCTGCCCCGCCCAGATGGACCAGATTGACGAGCTACAACCTTGAAACTTGTAGGTTCGCAGTTGTACCTCCTCATTTTCTGAATTTGTGCAAGCTCTGAATTTTATGCATTCTCTGAATATTGTTCAGTTTTGCAGGGACAGGACTATCGACAGTTAGACAATCCAGCCAAGCATTCTGTGTGTAATCTCAGAGGAAACAAGTAGTTCCGTTTAACCAAATCAAAAGAGAAGGTTGCAGATTATGCGTGTATCACTCAAAGAGGAAAAACGTGAATATGCAACTTGTAAACAGAGATTGCTTATGTAATTTTTAGTGATTGTAACATGTACCATTGTAATGAGAAATCATGAATAAGAAATTTGTTTGATGCAAACACACATGCTTATGTACAACTGTTCTGCCACTGATTGTTAAGAATGACTAACATGGAGTATATTCCTTCAGGAAGCCTCCTCCATATAAGGAGTAAAAAGTATCAGGTTGCTGTCAATTTAGACAGTCTTGACATGGAAGCCTCCTTACACAGTTACACTACATATTCCTAAAGAACATTAAGAGAAGGGCAAATATGAATCTCCAGCGCGCTTGAAACAAACATTTTGGATAGAAAGCTCGATAAATGGCAAATAACAAATGTGTGAGACAAACTGGAAGCTATCAATCACAGGAGTTAGCCAACAGCAATGGCAAGTGCTTTAGGGGAAAGCTAACTGATAAAACATCTTCAAATTACATAAATCATTTCTAACTCTGGTCATTTCTACTGTGAAGCCCTCCAACTCCATCAAAGTGTAAATCTGCAGGAGTTGATCCTTGCTGAACTTGAAACAACATGCTTGTATATTCTCCCAGAATTGGAGGCATAACCGTTGTCGGCGAACCTCCATATGGTATTGCAGTTGTGAGGGTTGGATTTGTATTGGCTGTGATAGTGCCCAAGTCAAATGATCCCTGCTCCAAATAAATTCATATAATGACATGGATTCTCAAGTATATACTAGAAATAAAACGATGAGAACCAAAGGTACCTGAGCTATGTTACTACATGATCCGCCATCCAAATCAACAACTTCCTGACTCTGTTTTAGATTGCAAATCTGTTAATTACAAAAAATAGATGAAATATTATTGTTGAACAACGAAGAACCATAATTAGATACCTCATGCCCCATAACATCTAGTTCTAGAATATCATCCTCTGATGATGTTCTTTTATTATTGGATCTTTTCTTGTTTAAATTCATGGAGTGAGCCTGAAATAAATACAAAATTAGTGAGTTTTAAGAAGAAAAAGTAGCTTATGAATAAATGTAATATAGGGAACAATACCTTCTGTTCAGCTTTCCTCTTCTCTTGTTCTGCCTTTTTCTTGTCCCTTTGTTCAGCTTTCTTCTTCTCTTGTTCTGCTTTTTTCTTCTGTCTTTGTTCAGCTTTCTTCTTCTTCTCATTTGCTTGACGAATAAGCTTATCAACCTTTGATTATTTTCTCAGTGAAGGAGGACGTCTAGCGCATCTAACTGGTATTGGACTTAGAATAGTTTTACTTGTTGTCTCCCCATTAGAAGGTGCATCTTCCTGGGTAGCAACTGGATCCTTATCTTCCAAAATTGAGTTGCTAGAGTACTCAATTTGGAGGGTGAGAAGCTTTTCAATCAAAGAATTGCATGAATCATCTGACATGGCACCTAGCTCTGCAACTGGGTAGAAAGAATTGCACAATCTATCAAAACGTTTTGCAATAGGCGTGTCTTCCATGCCGCCATATGTGCATCTGATAAAATTATGTTTTCTTTTCACATTCCTTTTCCACCGATCATGTATGTATTGTGGAGGAACCTCCTTGATTTTCATGTGAGCGAGCACACATAAGACATGCCTATAGAGAATACCTCTAAACTCAAATCGGCGACATGAACACTTAACTTCAAATTCTTCCTCACTGAAATATACATGGTGTTAGTGCATCTAGTGCCCCTTAGTGATTTTGGTGTATTGAAGACTTACAGGTTAAGGTACTAATGTGTTTGTGAGTGTACACAGACTCTATAAGTCGATGAGGAGTTTGATATATCCGGAGATTATCGATCCCTAAAAATGTATGTCTTCAACTGAAGATTTTGGTGAAGACTTTGTGAAGACTTTGCTGAAGACTTTGGTATTCCCTAAAGACTTTGAAAATGAAGAAGTTGGTGTGACCTTGAAGATATGAACGAGGACTATAAAGCATGAAGAATTTGTTTTCGTAGTTTCATTTCCTTTCTTCGAGTCATAGGAAACACCATACTGTTAAAGGGGGCCGAGGTAATACTAAGGAAAATTTCAAACTGATGCTCAACTCCAAAATCCTCAACCTACACAATCCTTCGAGTGAAGCCTTTGGCAATCTCTTATGGTTCAGTCAAGTTCTTCAGTGATAGAGACGAAGTTCTTCTGGTCTCTGTGGAAATTGATCTGACTGGGAGTTAGGATTTCGCCAGTGCGAATTGCCTACAAGTGAGGATCATGATATGTCTGAGGACTTTCATAGTTCGAAAATCCGACCGTTGCCGTGCTTAGCGCCAGCTGTCCCCAATCATAACATCCACATAAAGGTCATATCATTGGGGGCATTTATGTCTTATCATGTCAGGTTGCACCCTGGCTATAAATAGCCACCCCCCACAACCACTAGTTGGTTGGCTGCTTTGAGAGAGAACTGACACTTGTTATTTGAGAGCAACCCATCCTTCGAAGACTTTGAGAGAAAATCATCAGTGAGGAAAAACCCACAACCAAACCACCCAACCCATAGTGATTGAGCATCACTGAAGAAATTCCTGTGTGGAACCGGCGCTTGTTACCTTTGAGGACTGTGCATCCTCCAAACGGTTAGGCGTCATGGTCTAGTGCATCCTGCAGTCAATTGGGGGTCACGAAGTGACCTTGGTCTAGAGCATCCAGCAGTAAATTGTGGATCGCCGGGTGACCAGTTTGTGAGGGTTTTGGAAGTCTACCCTGAAGACTTACCACAATTGTTGGGAGAGGACCGTGTGACCTTAGCTCAAGGAGAATACGGTAAGGACTGTGTGTCCTAGGACTATGTGTCCTCTGGTTTAAATACTAGGCCGCTCCAAACCAGACGTACGACTGTCACAGCAGTTGGAACTGGGTCATCAAACCATTGTCTTCATCAAGCTACCTAGTTCTATTTCCTCAACCCCTCTATTCCTCGTATACTTGTTGATGAAATTGATCTTTACTGTTTGAAGAATTTGACTGAAGACTTTCACAATTTCCTCACCCCAAATTCTTCAAGTTACCTTGTTCATCAATGTTCGTCCTATTTGTAATCTATGCATGTTTAATTTCATCATGATGACTATGTTGTTACTATATTCCTCATGCACTTGAGTACTTGTTCTGCTGCTAGTTATTCATCACATTTCAAATTCCTCAAAGTTGAAATTCGTCAAGTGATGAATTTGTAAAAATCGCCTATTCACCCCCTCTAGTCGATATAACGCACTTTCAATTGGTATTAGAGCAAGGTACTCCCTTGTTCTGTGTGATTTTGGTTTAACCTCGTGGAGTTCTAGTTATGTCGACTGCAGGTATGATCAAGGTTTCCGTGGGCTGTCCTACCTTCGATGGGATGGACTACCCCTACTGGAAGAACAAGATGCGCATGCATCTTGAAGCTATTGACAACGATCTCTGGTACATTGTGGAAAATGGTGTACCCTATGTCACTCCCAATGTTACTGCTGCTGATGTGAAGAGATTCAAGCAACTCGACTCTCAAGCGAAGAATATCATCTGTGGTCATCTGAGCAAAGATTAGTATGGCAAAGTGAGTGCTTTGGAGACTGCTAAGCTTATCTGGGATAGGCTGTCCAAAGTCAACGAAGGTGTTTCCACTCAACGTGACTCTCGTGTTGATGTTCTTCGCAATCTCTTCAACCGCTTCAAGAGGCTCAACAATGAAAATGTTCAGCAAACTTTTGACCATCTCACTGATATCTCAAATGAACTTCAAGCATTGGGTGCCATTGATATCACCGACCATGAAGTGGTGAAGAAACTGCTGAGATCTCTTGACTCCTCATTCGATACTCTGGCTTTGATGATTCAAGAACGTCGAGACTACAAGTCACTTGATCCTGCTGACATTTTTGAGAGACTCAATACTCATGAATTCCAACAAGCTGAGAAGAGAGACCTCTACGGGCCAAGCTATGGAAGATCTCGTGCTCTGAAGGCAAAAGCAATTTCCTCATCCGAAGAAGAAGATTCTGACAGCAGGCTTGGTGATCCTGAAGAACTACGTCAGGAGCTAGCAATGCTCGTGAGGAAATTCCAGAAGTTCTCAAGGAGAGGTGGTTTTGGAAAGTCATCAAAAAGTGGCTTGAGGAGATCAGACTCCTCAGAAGACTACAAGAAAAGAACCTGTCATCATTGCAAGAAGCCTGGTCACTTTATCTCTGACTGTCCTCTCTAGGAAAAAGATTCAAAGAAGAAGAAATACAAGGATTATAGTTCTGATAACTCGAAGAAAAAGAAGAAATCTTCAAAGTCCTCATCTGCAAAGTCCTCATCTTCAAAGTCCTCAAAGCACAAGAAAAATGGTTCCAGAAAGGCTCGAGCATTCATCAGCAAGGAAATGGATTCTAAGGAAGAATCTGAAGAAGAGGAAAAAGAGGAAGAATCTGAGGTGAAATCAAAATCTGGTGTCGCTAGCCTTGCTCTCGCTACTGCTTTCGTCAGCAAGTCCATCTTCAACGATGAAGAACATGACTACTCCAACGACTCTGACGTCAGCAATGATGATTATGCTCCCACCTATTGCTTCATGGCAAAAGGATCAAAGGTACACATACGTCATTCCTCTTCTGAATCGAGTGAAGGTGAATCTGATGAATTTGTGAAACCTAGCTATGCTAAACTTGTTGAATTGCCACTAAGCAACAAAGTGCACTTGAAAAGCTTCAGAAAATGCTAGACAAAAGCGATGATCTGTTGAACTATGAAGTGGATCGGACTCAAACTCTGTCTGGCGATCTCAAAAGTCTTCATACAAAGTATGATAACCTTAAGAGTCATCATAACGATCTCTTAGCCGATCATGAGAAGCTTTCTTATGAATTTCTTCAAAGAAAGCAAGATCTTGAGAAACTGAGGTTGTCACATGAGGATCTCCAAAGGGAAAATGATTCCTGACTGGCTCAACAGATCAGTACCGCTCAGGAAGAATTTGTTCCACCTTGTTTGAAATGCATCAAACGTGAAACTGCTAATTCTTCACCTGAATGTTCAAATGCTTCTATTACTGCAAATTCTTCAACTATTCCGATGGTCTCAAATTCCTCATCTGAGGATACCACAAGTATCACCGACGACAATGCAGGGTTGAAGGAATTGTATGTGACAGGCATGTATAAAAGTCTCAAAGGGCATCAAACCCTTTGTGATGTCCTCAAAAGCAGATTCTAAACAAGAACCCTAGGAAAGAGGTATTGCCTTTGTGAGGAAACTCAACGCTGATGGATCCTACTGGACACCTGAGCAGTACCCCAAAACCTCATGGGTTGCTGCGAAAGGACCTCCTATAGATCCATCCACTTTATCTGGCTTTACTTGTGAAGCTTCATGTTCCTTTGATGAGTCACTTGGCTCAAACTACAAATTCTTCAAAACTCACAAAGGTGAAGTATTTGCTAGATTTGTTGGAACTAACTGCAGGAACGGTTCTCCTATGAAGAAAATCTGGGTTCCCAAGAGCTACCTACAAAATCTTCAAGTGAATGTCCTCACGACACCACTCATGAAGAATAGGAACCCCAGATCAAATTCCTCATATGGACCAAAGTCTTCACTTGGACCAAATTCCTCAAATGGTCAAAAATATTATCCTCGTACTAATGCCTCTGTTTCGTAGGGAAAACCTAAGAGTTATGAATATGTGCATTATTCTTCAAATCATTATGTTCATAAGTCCTCGAAGAATTACTCTGCTTAGTCATGTGAGTACACTAACCCTCGTCCTGTTAAACGAAGCGCACTTGCTTCAATGCCTCCCTTCTCATATGGTGCTCGCAGAATGATGAACTCTTTGCCACCCCTCCAGATGTGGGTGGTGAAGAAATTGAACTAATCTCTTATGCAGGGTCAGGTCTCCAGATGAACTTGAACATCTGATGAATTTGCTGGAGACCTGAGGAAATGCTTGAAAGGACGCAAGCTAATCTTGTAGAAATGAATTCTTCATTTCTCACGTCCTCACACTACTTTCTTACTATCTTGTGTTATGAAATCCTGTGTGATGAAATTGATGTCATATGCTTCACTCTGAAGCATATGAGTTCCTAAGTTGTACTAATTCATCTGCAGGATGATACTCCAAAAGCTACCGAGTGGGTCCTCGACAGTGGATGTACAAACCACATGACTGGTGACAAGAATCTACTGATGAATTTTCCACTTGCTCCATCTCCTCTGAAGCATATCACCTACGCAGACAAAGGAAAAAACAAGGTATTGGGACTTGGTAAGGTTGCTATCTCAAAGGACCGAACCATGGATAAGGTGATGCTTGTCGAATCCCTTGGGTTCAACCTTATGTCTGTCTCAATGCTTTGTGATCTTGATATGATTGTCGTATTTGGAAAATATCATTGTGTTGTCATCATGGAATCTGACAATACCAAAGTGTTCGAAGGCTTTAGGAGAGGAGACATGTATATTGTTGATTTCTCTACAGGCCCTCAGCCTGCCACATGCTTACTGGCAATGTCCTCAGAAGTCTGGTTGTGGCATCGAAGACTTGGACATGCCGGTATGAGGAACTTGCACATGCTCGTGAAGAAAAAGCACATCATTGGCATCGAAGGTGTCAAATCCCTCAAGGATCACCTCTGTGGTGCATGTGAGTCTAGAAAGATGACCAGATCCAAGCATCCCTCGAACACAATCATGACCACAACACGACCTTTTGAATTGCTTCACATGGATCTCTTTGGCCCCACTCATTACTTCACACTAACAAATTCTTCAAGTTTGTATGGCTTTGTCATTGTTGATGATTACTCTTGATACACTTGGGTGCATATTATTCTGTACAAGACTGAAGTGCAGGATGTCTTCAGATGATTTGCTTCAATGGCCTCCACCAACTTCGGCGTCAAGATCAAGCATATTAGGAGTGATAATGGGACTGGGTTCAAGAACACTAATCTTGATGAATATCTTGATGAACTTGGTATTACTCATGAGTTATCTTCCCCTTATACTCCTTAGCAGAATGGCGTCGTGGAGCGCAAAAATAGGACTCTTGTTGAGATGGCTCGCACCATGCTTGATGAATACAAGACTCCTCGTCGCTTCTGGCCTGAGGCAATTGATACTGCATGCCACATCATCAACAGGGTGTATCTTCACAAATTCTTCAAGAAGACTTCGTATGAACTTATGACTGGCAAGAAACCCAATGTAAGTTATCTCAAAGTCTTCGGTGCAAAATGCTGGATTAGAGATCCTCACCACAGTTCAAAATTTGCACCGAAAGCACATGAAGGTTTTATGCTTGGTTATGGAAAAGACTCACACACCTACAGAGTCTTCAACACCTACCACCAAAAGGTTGTTGAAACTGTAGATGTGCGCTTTGATGAAACTGATGGCTCGCAAAGAGAGCACCTGCCTTCTGTGTTAGATGAACAGTCTCCTGAGGAATCCATTAAGTTGAAGGCTACTAAAGACATCATACCCACTGAGGAAGTCATTCCAACGAATGAAGACATTCATGCTGATACACCAGAAGAAAATGGTGCTGATGAAAATCCTCAGCCACGTCAACCTGCTCACCCAAGAGTTGCAAATGAAGCGCAAATTGAAAAAATCATCGATGACATCAATGCACCAGGTCCTCTCACTCGCTCAAAATCTTCACATTTAACTAACTTTTGTGGGCACTTTGCCTTTTTCTCTATCACAGAGCCCACCAAAGTTGATGAAGCATTCAAGGAGCCTGAGTGGATTCAAGCTATGCAAGAGAAATTGCATCAATTCAAGCTCAACAACATGTGGGAACTTGTTAAGCGGCCAGATCCTCGCAAGCACAACATCATAGGTACCAAGTGGATCTACTGCAACAAACAAGATGAAAATGGCCTTGTGGTGAGGAATAAGGCTCGTCTTGTAGCTCAAGGCTACACACAGGTTGAGGGGATTGACTTCGATGAAACTTTTGCACCTGTTGCTAGACTTGAAGCTATTCACATATTGCTTGCTTATGCTAACCATCATGATATAATCTTATATCAAATGGATGTGAAAAGTGCATTCCTCAATGGTAAGCTTGAGTAAGAAGTATATGTTGCTCAACCCCCAGGTTTTGAAGACCCTAAGCATCTTGACAAAGTCTTCAGACTCAGCAAGGCCCTCTATGGCCTCAAGCAGGCCCCTCGGGCGTGGTACGACACTCTGAAGGAATTCCTCATGAAGAAAGGCTTCAAACCTGGTTCACTCGACCCAACTCTTTTCACAAAATCCTATGACAATGAATTGTTCATATGCCAAATATACGTAGACGATATTATCTTTGGCTGTACTGACAAACGTTACAATGATGAATTTGCCTATATGATGAGTGAAGAATATCAAATGTCTATGATGGGAGAGTTGAAATTCTTCTTAGGTCTTCAAATTCGTCAGCAAGACAACGACATCTTCATCTCACAAGAGAAATACCTCAAGGATGTTCTGAGGAAATTCAATATGCAAGATTGCAAAGGCGTCAAAACTCCAATGCCATCAAAAGGCCACCTCTGCACTGACGAAAATGGTAAGATTTTGATCGGAAGGTATGTCGCTCCATGATTGGCTCATTATTGTATCTATGTGCATCTAGGCCTCATATTATGCTGAGTGTTTGCATGTGTGCCCGATTCCAAGCAACACCGAAAGAATCAAACCATAAGGCTGTGAAACATATTCTTCGATACTTAGATCACACACCAACACTTGGATTATGGTATCCCAAGGGCTCAAATCTTCACCTCATCGGATACTCTGATGCTGACTATGTTGGAGATCATGTGGATCGCAAGTCAAACTCAGGCACATGTCATTTCCTTGGACGATCCTTAGTCTGTTGGTCCTCGAAGAAGCAGAATTGCGTCTCACTCTCTACTGCTGAAGCTGAGTACATTGTTGCTGGCTCATGTTGTGCTTAGTTACTATGGATGAAGCAAATCCTCAAGGACTATGGAATCAAGTTGAAGAATGTGCCTCTTTACTGCGACAACGAGAGTGCCATCAAGATTGCTTACAACGCAGTTCAGCATTCCAAGACCAAGCACATCCAGATTCGTCATCACTTTCTTTGAGATCATGTACTCAAGGGCGACATCTCCATTGACCACATCCCCACTAAAGAACAACTCGCCAATATCTTCACAAAGCCCTTGGATGAAAAGAGATTTTGCAAGTTGCGGTGTGAGCTAAATATCTTAGAATATTCGAATGTTCTTTGAAAAAGGACACACATCCTAACACTTATGCAAAATTGATGACTTAGATGTGCAACACACGAAGTAACGTTTTTCTTCAATCAATGAAGAATAACCCTCTAAGTGCGAAGAATTTGATTCTCAGAACCCTACGACAATTGTACGCGGTGTCTGAAATCATCATTCTTATACGGTGGTCACACCACCAACCAAAATTGAAATTCTTCAAAACTGAGTTTTTCGTCATTTTGCAAATTATTCAAGTTTTCAAATACCTCAAGTTTGCAAATTCCTCAAGTTTTCAAATTCCTCAACTTTTCAAATTCTTCAAACTTTGAAACTCATGTTCTTCATTGACTATATACATATATATTTGAGTTTTCAATGTCCTCAACAACATTCACTTATTGCTAATTCTTCAAGTTGATTTTCATCTAAGTGAATGTGATCTGACCCTTTCCTCCTCTGTGCTAAACTCAACCAAGTCTATTCACAAATTCTTCATATGCGTTCTACTTTGAAACTCGTTCAAAGTCTTCACTGTGTCCTTGACAGCTAAAGAATTTGCGAATGGAAACTTTGAAATTTTCACTATCAAACGGTTCCGATTCCCGTGACTGGATAACCCATGATCCCCCACTATCGCCACTTCTTAGTACGTGGGTGACACCTGTCGCGTGGAGAGCAAGGGTCAGGGGCAATCCTGTCCAAAATCTTCAGGCAGATTGGTTTTCACTTCCACTATAAATACCCCCTCCCCTTCCGCAGTGCTCGGTTACTCCTCATCTCTACTCTCTCCCGAGCTCCAACCTAGCGCTGCCGCTGAAGTCATCGACGCCGGTGTGGAAGAGCTTCACTGCCTCGACCTCGTCGTCGCCGTACTCGCATCGGCCGCGGAAGTCTTCATCCCGCCGCCGCTGTAGCTGTCTCCCTCTGCCAAGCTAGGGCATGTGAGATCTGGACTGACGAACTTCCTCAATCTCATCTCATAGTTCGTCGTGTTCTTTATTAGGGTAAATAAAATTTATTTTTACTGCCCTTATTTGATCTTCAAGATTTCCCAAATCTTCAGAAAGGTATTTATTCTTCGAGAACCACATTCTAAAGCACCTTACATGTTCGTACTCTTGATGACTTTCTCTAAGTTATGATTTTCTTCAAGATTCCTCAATTGTGTGAATTCTCAAAATTTGCACAACTCTGGAACCTAAGACAAAGAACACTTAGTGAAATTCCTCAAGACACCAATGGTCAAATTCCTCACACCTATTTTTATTGAAAAATTTCTAAGAACACATATGACCTCTTCAAATTCCTCGCACCTATACTCTGTTCATAGGTACAACATGTCCGCTGATGAATCACTAGGTTCTCATCAACTTAACTCATTTGCAGCATTCCTTGAGGAAAAATTGTGTACTTCTTCAGAGTCCTCAAGAGTTCAAATTCCTCAGGTGAAGAAAATGGCTGACGGACAGAAACCTCAGAAAGGTGGGAAGAAGCCAGATGTGCACACTGCTTTTGAGATTCCAGATGACCGGTATGAGAAATACTGTACACCGGATGAAGGAACACATGGCAAAGAGACAACTAAGCAGAGATAGATTCATCTGCAGAAAATTGAGAGGAGATGGGCAAAAGAATGGAAGGAATATCGTTATGTAACTCCAAAATACATGATGAAATTCGCTGTGAAACCTCCATGCAGCAGGCCACCTTTGGCCCAAAACCAAATTGCTGATCCCACAAGTCTCAAAACTGGTGAAGACTTTCCTCATATATGGGAAAAACAGCAAGCCAAGCTCGCAAGGAATGCCAAAGAGGCAGTGAGGAAATTCAATGAAGACTCTACTTTTGCTGCCACTGGTGGAGCCTCATCAAGTGCTCGTAAGAAAACGACGATGAATAAATCTATTGTGAAGCCAATTTCTTCAACCTCAAAGTCATCACAGCAGATTCCTCAAGCCCAAAGGCCTCAACTTTCAAAGGCCTCAGCTACTAGTACTGTTGCTGCTCGGTCCTCTGCCGCTGCTACAAAGTCCTCAACTCCTGTGCACCTGGCATCATGTAAGAGGACCGAGGCATTCTCAAAAGTTCCAAAGATCTCAGCAAGCCCCTCTACTACAGCAAAGTCCTCAACTAGTCCTAAAGTGTTGAAGCTGAAGAAAACGGCTAGACGAGGTCAAAGACCAAGTCCTCACACAAGCAAAGTTGTGGTAACTATACCCTCAGGATCTGAGGATGATGATGATGAAGCTGATGATGAAGAACTTGAACAAATCATCAGAGAGAGCCAGCAAAAAGCTGCAATAGCTGAAGGCAGCTCTGTTCCTCTCATGCTAGATCCCAAGATGATCCTCAACTTCATTGATATATGGCATGAAGATCCAAACACCCCACTTTCTTCACTAAACCTGCCTCTTGGTGTGGATCATGTCCTCACCCACTTCATCTCTGAAGAAAAATGGAAGAGATAACAAGCTCAGAGAGCTAAGAGGAATAGGGCTCGGAAAGAAAAGTTCCTGAGAGATAACATGATGAACTTGACCCCAACTCAACTCGTCACCGTTCAGCCTGAAGTTGCACACTCTTTGAGGATCAAGACAGGTATGATGCTAAATGGAAAGGCACCAAGGTGAGATTCGTCAGAGCTGCTCAAGCTGCTGTGAAGGATCACAACACAAGGGTTGCAGCTCGATCGCAACCACAAAATCCTTAGGCTGCTAAGATTCCTCAAGGTGATGAAATTTCTCAGGCTGCTGATGAAACTGCTCAGCCCGATGTGACTACTAATGAGAATGCTTCTGCACCAGAAGCAACAACCGATGCTGTTGAGGAAACTCAGACCACTGATGACCATGCCAGGAAAATCACCACAGTTGTGCCTGAAGAAACTGAAAGGCCAACTGAAGCTTTTGCTGGGCCTGAAGAACCTGAACCCACCAGGGCGACTGCATCAGTCGTGCCTGAAGAAATTCTAGCTGCAGAAGAAAAGACTCTAAAGAGAAAAGCATCAGATTCAGTATCCTCAGCTGTGAAGAAGTTGAACACTATCACAAGTTTTTCAACTAGACCCATTGATGCTACACCAATCTCCTCTGCACCTGCCTATGAACTTGTACCATTTGGGGTTGACTATGTCATCCCAGATGAAGAAGATGAAGATCATTCTGCTGCTTCGACAGAGCAGATTAATGAAGAAATTGAAGTTGAAGACATTGCTTCAACTCCAAAGGTATCATCGCCCCAGCCTTAGTTCACTGCTGAAGAGGCCGATGTTGAAGAAATTGATGAGGATGTAGACATTGGCAATACAACTCATATCATCAACGATGAATATTGGGAATTAGCACACCCAAATTCACCAATGACTACTCCTGTGACACAGATTCCTCAGTCGCCTGCCCACACTGAAGAAATTCATGAGGAATCTGCTGATCTGACCGCCCAAGTCACTGAAGAAATTCTAGCTGCAATAGTTGATGACTTTGCTGCTCCACCCACAACTGTCGGAGTTGAAGGTGAAGATCCTGAGATCCAAAAAAGGCCGAAGGAAGGTTGGGAACAAACGATTAAAGAAAAAGTAAAAAGTGCAGTGGTCGGGGTAAGACATAGGGAGGGACATGCGGTGGGCAGCCCCATTGGGACCGCAGGACACGTGGCGAGCATATCTGGCGACTGATGCGTAGATGTCTACATCCGGATGAAACCAATCACTTTCCCTGATGGAAATAGAGCTCGAAGCGGCGGCAACCTTTGCGGCATCTAGGGTGTTTGGTTCTCAGTCACATTTTACCAAATCAAAATTTGCCAGCCACAGTTTAGTTGGCATACGTTTGGTCTTTGCCACACTTTATTGTCCCTTGGACTACTTGTCATAGAGTCAATTTTTTGTCAACTTTTGTCAATGTTTGGCGTTTGTTTTCACAGCCACACTTTGTGGCTTGCCACACTTTGGCTTGGCAAAATTAGTCTCCAACCAAACAGGCCCTAGTTCTTGTTGGAAACGTGGGCGGCTTAGGCATGCGCCTCCGATCTCTTCCTTGTGATGCCGTTGTGCCTCTAGCAGCTACGCCTCAAAGGTGTACTCACACAACAACTTTCCCACCCCGTGCATGGAACCCGTGCGCCTGCAACCGCTTGAGCCGTAAGCTGTGACGTTTGCGATCTCCCTCTCCTAGGTGGCTAAGAGCAACTTCAATCGGGCGACCCATTTCGTCAGCACGCGTTTGTTTGGATCGCCGCAGACAGAAAATGCAACCCAACACACTGACCCAAATAGATGCGCGTTCGTTTTCTGTCCATGTGCGGCCCATTCCAGGCTCAATTTTGGGCCTGATTTGTGTCCGCGCAGACAAGGAACTGATGTGCGCGACGCCTGATGAGGATATGTATCTAGGGTAGGGTCCTAGGCCTGACCTACATACCCTACCTAAGGACACTGCATTGGAGGACTTAAAGATTACAAGGAAGACTTCGGCTGAAGTCGCTATGACGCATGAGTCACTCAACAGATAATCCACTCGGAGGTTTCTCCCTCCACTCGACAGTAGCTTTTCACTCGGAAGAACTAATGACCAGTCAACAGCTGAAGACCATAAGGCACCCTAGGGAGGCCAACATGCAGGCGTTCGACCAGTCACCATCAGTAGCATTTATTGTATATGTTATCAGTAACGTAAACCTTTATTACGACGATCGAACCCTTGGTTTCCTGACATTCATGAGGGGCAGCACACTCTATATAAGCCGCCTCTCCCCTCTGGCTTGGGTTCACACCCCCTGTAACACTCATATTCCACACGACAGAATGCTCCCGAGCACTGAGACGTAGGGTTGTTACCTCCACGAGAGAGGCCTGAACTCATACATTGGTGTGTACATTCTCGCCGTAGCTAGGACTCTGCCCTCTCCTTACCTACCCCTACCTTCTACTGTCAGGCTTGTTCCCACGACAGTTGGCGTCCACCGTGGGGCAGGCGTCTAAGCGACTTCCGGCAAGGTTGCTATTTTCTCCTTCAACGTGTCTTCCAGTGATGGTTTGTTCATTGGCCACGAGATCCGTCTCGGAGCGCTCACCTTTTCATCGCCAATGACTTGGCATGGCTTCAGGAAGCACCTGTAGACGTTGAGGCGCTCCCGATTCGCGGGGCGGCGCACTTCCGTGCAAGCTCCTACGGTGTTGTTCTTCACAGCCGTCGATTCCATACCTGCCGGCCCTCCCCGCTGTTCGTCGTCGCAAGCGATCCGGTCGTTCAGGGCTCCAGCGCTGGATGAGGCATGCGGTGGCTCGCCAAGCCACATCTCCACATATCGCGGCTATCGAGCTCGTAGAATCACTTCACGCTGTGTTCGACTCGACGTCAGATCAGTCTAATGTCCCTTCCGAGTGCGAGAGCCGCGATCCAACAACGAAGGTTCTTATGGCTGGTTCGGATCAAAGCCCGCTACCTGGCTTCGGCTGCGGCAGACGCGAGACTGGAGGAGCATCGAATGAGCAGCAACATCGGGATGAGGAGATCCTCTATACGTCCATCGTCGGTGCAACTGCCGAAGCCCAGGCCTTGGAGGCCACGTGATATGTCCATGATAACCTCAAGGAGTATTATTGACAAAGTGACTGGACATGGCCAGCCTGTTGAAAATCGTTTATACGCGGACAATATACGGGAAAGCAAGGATGATGCTTTACGTCTACTCTGTGGACCCAAAATTGCTCCTGTATTTGTAAGGAAATTAGTACATGCTCCTTTGTCTCATACAGTGCGTGTACCAATACGTAAAAATATATGCAACGAACGATCCAGGCCAAATGCTGATCAGGCACCAGAAAAGGAAGAGGTGCACCCCACATTTAGAACTCCACCCGGTTGGATCAAGATTGGTACAATTTCAATTGCCACAAAACAAGGCGTGCACGTTCCATGTAATCTGAAAAAAGGCATGGATGCTTACGTGATTGATAACCAGAATATTCTATTAGATGGTTTCCTAAATACTAGTTATGGTACAGGTTGTTAGTTATGATTTCTTTTGTTTCCTTTCAATAGTCCAAGTTATGCACGACTAGGTAAGATATTTTGGTTAGTGCGTCTGTTTAATTCCTGGCTAGAAGGAACGTGAGTTGGCTATTTAACGGCCAGGCTACGGCCATGTACGCAGATTAGTTTTGAGTTTTATCAGAGACATGAAATAATACAGAAAACGTCCGAGTTTGGGACGGCAAGATTGTGTGTATTATCTGTGATTTTCCCAATATGGAAATTTACTAGCGATGGAGGGTTGATCATCATATTGACGCCTACGTGCTGATCCAAGAGGGTCATTATCTTTGTTCGTGTACTGTTCGTGCATGGGTCGAGATTATTATTGGAGGTTGCAAGGAGAAACGAGGGGAGGACGAACTATTCATCAAGCATCGCCGTGAAAGATCGGGCCATCTACACGCACAATTAGCATCTCGCTAGTCCGTGCCATCATCACCACGCGCCTTCGGCTCGAAGAGATTCAGAAAGAACTCGACGAGCGTGCTTGCCATCGTCCACCACTTCCCAGTCGACGTCAGCGACAGTTGTTTCCGAGTGGATCTCAGAACAACATCGAGGTATTCCGTACTCCAGTTTTGAATGTTGCGGCCGCTGCTAGGATTGCAGATTCCATTCAGCCCTCGCGTTCAGAGGCTGGTAGAGGTTTGCAGTAGATTCGAGCGTTGCTTGATGCAACGCGGCGGCAGAATTCGGTAGTTTACAGTCACGCAATAGGTTACATAGCAATTCGCCCAAGACAGATACAGTTTAGTCGGCACATAGAACTGGAGCACCTCTGCGTCGCAGGGGCGGAGGTTACCGTGAAGATCAGTATTGAGATTAGGGACGAGATCAGTTTGCTCCTCGTTTTCACCGTGATGACCACCGTCGAGTGCCTAATCCTCCGCGGAGTGGTTCGTATGTGCCCCGGCACTATGACGATAGGCGTCTGTTCGGTGATGAGCGTAATCCTGGATTTTATGCGAGGGATATCCTTGCACACAAGCGGATTGACAGGGGCAGGGCTCATAGGGATGGTTATGATCGAGATTATCCGAGTGGAAGTTGAGTCGTCGTCTCTAGCCCCGAGTGTTTTAGCAGAGCCATTCAGTCTGCTGAGATTCCCCCCAACTTCAGGTTGGCGGTTGGGATCAGCAAGTTCATGGGAGAGTCGAAGCCTGAAACATGGTTAGACGATTACCGAGTGGCGGTACAGATTGGTGGAGGAAACGACAACATATCCATGAAGCATTTGTCCTTGATGTTGGATGGTTCGGTCAAGCATGGTTGAATCGACTGGATCCTTCTAGCATCTATTGTTGGGAAGATCTTTCCCGAGTGTTCATCAGAACTTTTGAGGGCACATGCAAGCATCCAGCTGGTTTGATTGATCTACAACACTATGTTCAGAAGCCCAATGAAACCTTGAGGGATTATATTCAGTGTTGGTCCACCCTACATCACACAGTGGAAAATGTTTCCCAGCACTAGGCCGTTTGTGCCTTCAAGGCTGGTGTTAAGTACAGAGAGCTTTACCTAAAGTTTGGTCGTACATGAGATATTTACTTGAGCAAGATGATGAAGATTGCCACTCGGTACACCAATGGAGAAGAGTAAGACTGCCTCCGCAACGGCAAAGGAAAAGTAGTCGACAATGATGCCGGCAACAATTCCAGTCGGAAACAAGAGCGCAAGGCCGATGGTCCTGCTCAGGCATAGGCGGCCACTCTGGCGGTGCAAGGAAAGAACAAGGGAAACCCAAAGGGAAGTTTACCCCCAAGAAAGTAAAGAATCAGTTCGGAACAGACGTTATGGATTTACCGTGTGCAATCCACACAAAGAAAGATGAGGAAGGCAATTTGATATTGCCAAAACATACCACTCGACAGTGCAGATTGCTGATCCAACAGTTGAAAGAAGGTCAGTCGAGTGAGAAATCTCCTAGAAAAGAGGATGGTGAAGACAAAGAGTAATTCCTTGAGGTCAATGTCACTTTGATGGTTTTTGCTGATGTAGAAAGCAAGAGTCGACTGAAAGTTATCAACAGAGAAGTCAACATGGCTGTTCCTGCCACCCCCACTTACCTCAAATGGTCTCGGACCGCTATCACATTTGACCAGTCAGACCACCCTGCTCATGTCGCTACCCCCGGTCGACAAGCTCTGGTGGTGGATCCTGTTGTGGGAGGCACTCGACTCCGCAAGGTTCTCATGGACGGAGGGAGTGGTTTGAATATCCTATATGCGGATACCCTAAAGGGGATGGGCATTCTGATGTCCCAACTCAACGAAAGCAACATGCAGTTCCACGGAGTCATCCCTGGGAAGAAGGCCAAGTCACTCGGCCAGATTGCATTGGATGTGGTGTTTGGCTCCGATAAGAATTTTCATAAGGAGAAACTGACGATTGAGGTTGTAGAGTTCCAGAGCGCGTATCACGCCATCCTTGGTCGTCCGGCTTATGCCCATTTCATGGCCCGTCCATGTTATGTGTACCTTGAGTTGAAGATGCCCGAACCCAAAGGAGTGATCACAGTCATAGGGAATCGATAGAGGGCTGAGGAGTGCCTCCAGCAGGGCTCCAAAATTGCCGGCAATCGAATGGTTGTGGTTGAATTGGAAGAGTACTAGAAGAATACCAATCCTGCAGACCTGCTGCATGCCAAGAAGACCACCTCTGAGTCTGCTTTTCAGTCGGCGAGAGAAGTGAAGAAGGTGCACATTCACCTGAAGGATTCTAACGCTGCCCGACCAAAATCTCGACGACACTCGATGGCAAATAGAAAGCCGAGCTCATCTAGTTCCTCCATGAGAACTGGGACATCTTCGCATGGAAGCCTGCTAACATGTTGGGTGTACTTAGGGAACTGGCTGAGCACCGACTGAGAGTCGACCCGAAGGCCAAGCCTGTGAAGGAACACTTGCGTCGGTCGACAGCGGATAATCGGAAGCCAATCGACGAGGAGGTGGCTCGACTCTTTGTAGCCAAGTTCATATTGGATATTTACCACTCCGAGTGGCTCTCAAACATCGTCATGGTCCCAAAGAAAGATAAGTCACTCCGCACGTGTATCCATTTTAAACATATCAACCGGGTTTGCCCGAAAGATCATTTTCCGCTCCCTGCATCGATCAGATTGTCGACTCGACTGTGGGATGCGAGTGTTTATCCTTTCTCGATGCTTACTCCGGCTATCATCAGATCCGTCTATATGGTCCAAATGAAATAAAGACAGCCTTCATCACCCCTTTTGGGTGTTTCTGTTATATCACCATGCCTTTTGGTTTGAAAAATGCTTGTGCTACTTTCATGCACATGATTCAGAAATGCCTGCTCGATCAGATCCTTTGGAATTTCGAGGCTTTTATGGATGATATTGTTATCAAGTACAGAAATGGTTCTGACTTGCTGATTGACTTGGCAAAAACATTCACCAATCTGAGGAGGTATGATATCAAGTTAAACCCGTCCAAGTGCACTTTCGGTGTTCCTGGTGGCAAGTTGCTTGGTTTCCTCGTTTCTGAATGGGGAATCGACATCAATCCTGAGAAGATCAATGCCATCACCCGAACGAAAAGCCCTGAGCGTGGGCACGATGTCCAGAAGCTCATCGGTTGCCTAGCGGCGTTGAGTAGATTCATTTCTCATCTCGAAGAAAAGGCATTGCCTTTATACCGACTGATGAAGAAGTCTGATATGTTCGAGTGGACTCCCGAAGCTGAAACAACATTTGTCAAGCTCAAAGCTCTGCTTTCCACCCAACCGGTGCCTGCTGCTTCGCACAGCAAAGAACCCTTGCTCATGTACATTGCAACCACTAACCAAGTCGTCAGTACAGTTCTCACCGTCGAGCGGGAAGAAGTGGGCAAGGCTTATAAAGTCCAATGTCCAGTTTATTATATCTCTGAAGAGTTGAATCCTTCAAAGCAAAGGTACCCTCTGAGGGAGTCCTGGATTAGGGGGTCCTCGGATAGCCGACTTGTTATTTATGGGCCGGACTGTATGGGTCGCAAAGCGGGCATCGGATGATTGAAGACCACCTACACCAGATGGATGATCGAGGAGCCATGATGTATTCTCCAAGTTATTAGTTGTAGTTAGGCATGTTTATCTCTTTGGCATGTATCCGACCATGTGTAAACCCCGGACACCCTCGGCGTCTATATAAGCCGGAGGGTTTACAGATGTAGGGAGGAAAACTCATCTAGGGTTAGCTATACGATCTCGAGGTAGATCAACTCTATAACCCCTCACCTCATCAATACAACCAAGCAGGACGTAGGGTATTACCTCCACAGGAGGGCCCGAACCTGGGTAACTCGTGTCCCCTTCATCTCATGTACCGTCGATTCTAGTCTCATAGTTCGGGACCCCCTACTCGAGATCCGTCGGTTTTGACACCGACATTGGTGCTTTCATTGAGAGTTCCTCTGTGAGTGCCGAAGGAATCAATGGATCACCTCGTCACAAATAGCGAGATCTGCATCAAGGGGACTCTCGCCGCCGATCAGAGTTTCATCGACAACGACATCTTGTCGCACGCCAGCCCGATCGCCTGTCATGGTCAGACCGAAAGGTTTCCCCCCAATGAGAGTATCAAGTTCGGAACCCTAGAGTTCGTGGCTGATTCACGGGGAACACTCGTTCTAATGGAACCCTCAACCTTCAAAGAAAAACCTATAAGTCCAGATGCTTTGATGCCCAAGACATCATGTCCCATGGTGGAACGGAACATAAATCCGCTCTGGCGTAAATCTGGAACCATCACACCACTTGATGAATCCCCTCGTATCAGCGACACACACCCTGCCATTGCCTCGTTCTTAAACGAGTTGTTCGATCGGATCGAAGCTATGCGTATATCGGATGACCAGGTTCCGGTCTATGATCAGCTCGAGATCAGACCTGATGACAAGGAAATTCATGTCCCTCCGGTCACTCACCTTTTCACTTCCATCAAGTGTCCGGCTATGGATTCTACCCGACAGCCGGAATTAAAAACTGTCTATACTTCAGCCCTCGATCTCCAAGACCCCGTCAGTGAATCAGAGGCGGGGAATCATTCTGAAGCCAGACCGTCACTGGTCCGGAAGCCTTTGCACGATTTGGAAATTGTAGTTCCAAACACTCGTTGCGACAGGGAACCGAATTTTTCCCACCCACTGCCCAAGATGACCTCGCAAGTATCGCAACTACAAGGAGAATCAGTCCACCACTTTTGGGAAAGACTCCTACTCGCTAGGAGCAGAGTAAAAGGTCTTAGTGACCAAGATGTAACGGCAATTTTCATTCGCAATTGCCATGACAAAGGGATTCTTAATGCCCTAGCCCGCTGACGCATAAGTGACTTTTCGGAGTTATCCGAATTGGTACAGAAGTACTGTGCCATGGAGAGTGTCTGGCAATCCGAGCAGTTGTTCTCAGAACCAATTTTCTCTGAACAACCTAGATGAGCTCGGAAAAAGAGGATACCTTGAAATCGGCCAGCCAGGTACGAACCCTTCGAAAAAAGAAACAAGCCCCTTTCAGGGACCGACACTGTCCTCGACGGACTTTTGGATAAACCTTGCCCCATACATTCCGTGTTGTTAAACACGAACCCAACTCATAGCCTTCAAGCTTGCTGGGTCATCGGGCAAGTCACAAAAAGTGGCGAGGACATCCTCGAAAAACCTCCGTCGAGTAGGCGCTCTCCTTCGCCGCCTGGATTTAATGCTGAAGTCCTGACGGTCTATGAGATCTTCCCCTTGAGGAACAGGCGCAAAAGAGCTCTTAGGGAGCACGCGGAAGTCTACCATGTGGCATCCACTAGCCCATGGGCAGACATACCGATTACTTTCGGGGACACTGACCAGCCGCCCATTCTTCTCGGTCATTCACCGTCCGCTCTAGTCTTGAATCCCATCATTCATGGATGCAGGCTACATAAAGTGCTTATGGACGGCGATAGTGGTCTTAACCTCATATACGAGGCCACTCTGTAAAAAATGCACTTCGACCGATCCCGCATCGAACATAGCAACACAACCTTCCGGGGAATTATCCCAGGGAAAGAGGCACGTTGTTCCGGATGTATCATCCTGGACGTTGTGTTCGGCACGCCCGAAAACTACTGATCCTAAGAACTTCTCTTCCACATTGTCCTCTTCCCAAGTGGCTATCACGCCCTATTGGGACGTGACACCTTTACAAAGTTCTAGGCTATACCCCATTACGGGTACATGAAACTCAAAATGCCAGGACGAAATGGAGTGACCACGATCGCTAGTGATCCGAACATAGCCCTTCGGGCCGAAAACAAAACGATAGTGTTGTCCCTCGAGGCATTAGTGGAAACCTTCCCTGCCGAAGAATTGAATGCCCTATGGTCAACAGTTAATAAGGATGATGTGATCCTTAGCAAAAGGCCCAAGTCCACGTCCTTTAAACCTGCAGAGGAAATCGTCAAATTTCAGGTACATCGAACGGACCCCAGTAAGACAGCGTCCATCAGAGCCCAGCTTGATGTGAGAACCTAGAATTTACTTCCAGACCCTCCTATGTATATTTGTCAACCCCGGGATCATTGTTGACAACACAACGAAATGGTATCATCGCACAATATGTAAAAATATTTTTATAAGTATTGCCACAAGGCATACAATGACAAATGCCCCATGACATTTATTACAATCAGAAAACAACAGAAAGTACAATGCACAGCGACTCCATCTCAGCCATAGGTAGTCGATGTAGTCCACGTGACCTCACTCCTACGGATCGCCATAGTAGTCGTAGTCATCACCTTCATCTTCATGGAACTCTGTTGTCAACAAAATTATTGCCATGAGTACATTACGTAGTCAACATGCCTCCTTCGGAGAAGGACCTAACGACTACGTGTGGCTTCAAAGGAAGGTTGTATGGCTCATTTGCATAAAAGCTAATTTTGTTTGAAAAATATAGCAGTTGGATAAAATCAGTTTTTGATAAAAAAACATGTTTTATCTCAGAATAACTTTCTTCAAAGTGAGGATCCTCGATCAACACACACTCTTCATAGGTTCCAAGAATAGGGGTAAAGAGGGAATAAGCAAGACAGGTCATGTATGTCAAGAAAGATTCATGTGTCGTCCATGACCGTGGACATGACTATTCGAATAGTTTTACACTCTGCATAGGTTGTACACTTTACCCACACGACACAATCCCGTCTTGATGCCACTATCCATCGCTAGCGTAATACACCATTTAGTATACTGGCAGGGAGATTATGACGAGGTGTTTCATTAGACCACACTTACTATGCCAAGCCCACTAGGTTTCAACACAGAAGTAACTATAGTTCACAGTTCGAGACCACTTTTGTGCCGAGGATACTCCTCGCAAGGCAGCTATCCCATCTGTGGTACAGTGATGACGACAATAAGGGTGAACTAACTAATCAACCAAGCCAGTGCCCATATAGCATGTGGCTGTACTGTTTACACAATCTTCAAATCCAAGACTTATTAGGCCTCATGTGGCACAGACGACTGATTGCTCCCTTCACCTTGGGTAGCCAATCGCTCCTCCAATCCTTGATTCAGCTATCGCCCGCGCTAGTATTTAGATGGTAAGGTTCACCTAGAGTAGAAGATCATAGAGAAGGTCAACAAGGCCAACCGCCCTAGCTCAACGATAAGTTTTAGTTGTTAATGACTCAGAGGTCATTCACAGATCACCTATAGGGTAATAAGCATGGCTAAGAATTTGTACTCTACCGAAATACTATATACTTCTACTCAAGTGTCAAATGAATAGGCGACAAGTAGATCAAGGTAATGTGTCAATCGGCACGCTAACTACGAGACTAAAATCATGCAAATTCAAACCATAAAACTCAATGCAATTTGTAAAACAATAGGATAAGTATGATCAAAGAAGGAGGCATGCCTTCGTTGTTGAGTCCTTCTTCGGTAACCTGATTCGGTCGATATCCAAGCTCGTCACTCCCTACTCGTCGTAACAATAGAAAATGAAAACAAATAAATACCAAAGCAATAGTAAATCCAAATAACATCCAAAAAAATTAAGGGTGGATGGATAACTAGATATTGATCAAGATGGGGATTCCAGAATGAGGTAGCACGATAGGAAGGTAAGAGATAGGAGTCAACGAAGGGACATGGTTTAGGTTATCGGTGGATAAGTCAGGCTTGGCGATCAAGACTAACGTTCTAATATGAATTTTGATACTAACCACTAGTAGTACCCACCACACATATGGTCTATCTTATATAGGAAACTACTATATAACAAACATCATGGCATCAACACACTTGGAATGGAACCACCATATGCATTTTAACTACATAAGCACAACAAGGCATGATGAAGGTAAAAGTTAACCACCATTAAATATTTAGATACAATCTAAATATTTATAATGGTCGATAGGATCCAAACATATGCACCAACTAAATAATGATTGAAATCAAGTAGTCCATAAGACAACCAAAACAACATTATGAACCATTATACTTAAGCAATGATACATCATGCAACAACATGAACTAAGTTGGATCTGGGTTCTATCCTAAAGGAATACTGAACCATATAGATTCACTAACACGAACCAAAACAGTTGTCAACTAATACAAGAAAGTTAAGCAACACAACAACAATAACAATTATCCACAAAGACCACATGAGCTTCCTGTATGATCATGACCAATCGGATGAATCCCGGTGTGCTGGTTGCAGTGTGACAAATTTCAGATTTTTTATAGGAAAGGCATATGTCGACTTTATAAATAAAGCCACCGGGCAGTGTTTAGAAACGTCAAAACCACAGAAAGAACCACACCCAACCAAGGGCGATAAGATGTTACGAAAGTATGAGATACAGGGCATCCAGGTCAGAAGCACGGCACACAGCCCAGAAGATAAGAAGACCCGACTAAGACGACATAGCCACCAACTAAGTCAAAAGAAACACCGAGGGAACTACGCTGATGGCTCCTGCCTAGATAGGGAAGACGCGTAGGCCCGAATTTTGGATATCAGAACATCAAGAGCGTCCCGGTCCTTCGCCTTTGTCAATGATCTCTAGTGCTGCAGAAACATGCAAGATGTAAATAAGCAATTGACAGGTTTAGCCAGAATAACATGCTCGATGGTAAATTTGTTTCTGATTGTCCACAAGGCCCAACAGATCGCCCCCAGGCCAACCCAAAATACTCGCTTAGTGACCCCAACTAGGTCAATGGCGAGGACCCAAAGCTCAAAGAAAGACGATGGTGCCCATGGCACCTGAAGCCACAACCTAACACAACTCAAGACTAGATTAGCTAGGACACAATGAAAGAAAATATGGTTAGTGTCCTCCAGGGCGCCACAAAGGGCACAAGATTTTGAGCCCGGGCCATTGCGCTTACCAATTTGTCCAGCCGCAGGGAGACGACCTCTAAAAGCTTGCCAGAGGAAGATCTTCACCTTAGGGGGAATCCGAGCCCTCCAAATCGGGTAAAATCTGTTAGTGGGGTTATCACCAATAAGCTTAGAGTATAAAGACTTAACAGAAAAACAACCAGAAGCAACATGGCGCCAGACCACTATGTCCTCTGCCTCCGAAAGCGAGGGGAAGGAGGCAGTCAGCTGCTGCCACTCTTCCAACTCTTCAGGGGACAACGAACGCCGGAAAGCTAGATCCCGATTATTAGCCCAGAGCTTCGCGATGGAGATATTTGGGTTAGGATAGTAAGAGAACAGAGTAGGGAAGGTCACAAAGAGAGGTTAATCTTCACACCACCAATCAAGCCAAAACCAAACGGAGGTTCCATTACCAACCACAAACTTGACGTGAGCCTGAAATAGAGGACGGACCTTGACGAGATCTTTCCAATACTGCGATCCTCCCCGAGAGGGGGCGAACATAGGGTTAGAGAAGGGAAAGTATTTAGCTTTAATGAAAATTCAAGTGGTGGAGTCAAATGTTTCTGTTTTGGTTCAGCATCAATTCTACTCATCTTGTGAGTTATCCCAAAGGCTTTGCTTGACACTTTATTGAAATAAAAAAACATAAAACATGACTAATACAATAGCTTAATCATGTGAACACACAAAAACAGGAAGTAAAAGTGTTGGGTTGTCTCCCAACAAGTGCTTTTCTGTAGTGCCTTTTAGGTAGGCATGATGATTTCAATGATGTTTGTATAGGAATAGTAGTTGAAACATGCAAGAGAGCATCATGAATCACATGACAAGAACATTTAAGTCTAACCCACTTCCTATGCATAGGGATTTTGTGAGCAAACAATTCATGGGAACAAGAATCAACTTGCATAGGAAGACAAAACAAGCATTTCTTCAAAACTTTGAACACATAGGGAGGAAACTTGATATTATTGCAATTCCTACAAGCATATGTTCCTCCCTCATAATAATTTTCAGTATCATCATGAAGGAATTCAAAAATATAACTATCACATATAACATTCTTTTCATGATCTACAAGCATAGAAAATTTATCACTCCCCACATAAGCAAACTTATTCTCATTCATAATAGTGGGAGCAAACTCAACAAAATAACTATCATGAGGTACTTGATTGACATAACCACTTTGAATATTAAAATCATGATAACAAGTTTCATGGTTACTATCACTCTTTATAGCATACAAGTTATCACAATAATCATCATACGTAGGAGGCATGCTATCATCATAATAGTTCTGCTCATCAAAACTTGGGGGACTAAAAATATCATATTCATCAAGCATAGCATCCCCAAGCTTGTGGCTTTGCATATAATTAGCATCATGAATATTCAAAGGATTCATACTAGCAATATTGTAATCATGCTCATCATTCAAAGAATTTTCATTAAGTATTTTCATAATTTCTTCCTCTACCAATTGAGCACAATTTTCTGAATCCTTATTTTCACGAAAGACATTATAAAGACGAAACAAATGATGCAACCTAAACTCCATTTTTTATAGTTTTCTTTTATAAAACCAAACTAGTGAAAAACAATAAACTAAAAGATTTGATTCCAAGATGTAAATATATACCTTCAAGCACTCACCTCCCCGGCAACGTCGCCAAAAAAGAGCTTGATGTGTACTATGCAACTTTATTCTTGTAGACTTTGTTGGGCCTCCATGTATAGAGTTTTGTAGGACAGTAGCAATTTCCCCTCAAGTGGATGACCTAAGGTTTATCAATCCGTGGGAGGTGTAGGATGAAGATGGTCTCTCTCAAACAACCCTGCAATCAAATACAAGAAATCTCTTGTTGCCCCAACACACCCAATACAATAGCAAATTGCATAGGTGCACTAGTTCATTGAAGAGATGGTGATACAAGTGCAATATGGATGATAGATATAGGTTTTTATAATCTGCAATTATAAAAACAACAATGTAGCAAGTAACAAAAGTGAGCACAAATGGTATTACAATGCTTGAAAACAAGGCCTACTGTTCATACTTTTGCTAGTGCAATCTCTCAACAATGCTAATATAATTGGATCACATAACCATCCCTCAACGTGCAACGAAGAATCACTCCAAAGTTCCTATCTAGCGGAGAGCATCAGAAGAAATTGTTTGTAGGGTACGAAACCACCTTAAAGTTATCCTTTCCAATCAATCTATCTAAGAGTTCGTACTAGAATAACACCATATGATACACATCAACCAACACTAATGTCACCTAGATACTCCAATGTCACCACAAGTATCCATGAGTTAATTATACAATATGCATCAAACAATTTCAGATTCGTGATACTCAATCCAACACAAAGAACCTCAAAGAGTGCCCCAGGATTTCTACCGGAGAAAGTAGGACACGAACGTGTATCAACCCCTATGCATAGATTACCCCATTGTCACCTTGGGGATCCGCAAGTTGAGTACATAACATATATCAAGTGAATCACTTGATACCCCAATCTCACTACGGGTATCTACATGAAAGACATATATCAATTTCTCTCAAATCCATAAAAGTATTGAATCCGATAATAACAAAATCTCAAAGGGAAAACTCAATTCATCACAACACGATAGAGAGGGGAAAACACCATGTGATCCAACTACATTAACAAAGCCCGTGATACATCAAGATCGTGCCATCTCAAGAACATGAGAGAGAGAGAGATTGAACACATGGCTACTGGTACAAACCATCAGCCCCGACGGTGGACTACTCCCTCCTCATCATGGACTTCGTTGGGATGATGAAGATGGCCACCGAAGATGATCTATCCTCACCGACAGGGTATTGTTTTCTCTCTAGATTGGTTTTTCATTGATACAGAGGCCTTCATTGGTGGAACAAGAGGTCTAGGGTTATTTATGATGGTTTCTATATTTATAGGATTTTTGGGCATTGGTTTCATGCGGAGATGGGCCACGAGGTGGCCAGCACCCACAAGGGCACAGGCAGGGGGGTCTGGCGTGCCCTGGTGGGTGATAGCCACCCTGGGCCCCCTCTTCTCAGGTTCTTTATCCCATCTTCTTTCTTCTGGTCCGAAAAAACCCACAAAAAACCCCGCAGCATTTTGTCTCCGTTTGGTACTGATTTTCTATGAAGTAAAAAACACGCAAAAACAACAACTGGCACTTTGGCACTATGTGAATAGGTTAGTCCCAAAAAATGATATAAAGTTGTAATAAAATGATTTTAAAACATCCAAGAACGATAATATAACAACATGGAACAAGCAAAAATTATAAATACGTTGGTTACATATCAAAAATTATCTTCCATCTAACCAATCTATATTTGCGTCTATTATATGTCGCATTCTAGAAGAAAGCACCCCGATGCTTATCAAAACCAGCATGCGTGTGAGCAGATAAGAGGTAAAAGCCCATGATGAATATTGGTAAGGAATACAGGCAAGCATTAATTAGTGCCACTTTCCCAGCACTAGTATTGTATCTACCTCGCCAAGGGAGAACTCTATTGACAACTTTAGGAACTCAAGGGGAAAACTCTTTGGCATATACCTTGTCCTGGGAGATCGGGAGGCCTAAGTATTTGAAAGGAAAGCATCTCAGACTACAGTTCAGAAGATGGTCCACCCGTGTGGCCTCTGTGTGACCAACACTAGTGACAATGACCTCGCTCTTGGAGAAGTTGATTTTGAGACCCCGAGAGGGCTTCAAAACAGAGAAGAATGAACTTAAGGTGGGCAATTCAAGAATCATTCAGTTCCACCATAATGATCGTGTCATCTGCATATTGCAGATGCGTGACCCCTTCTGGAATAAGGTGGGAAATGACCTGGGAAAGGTGACCATGTGAAGCAACTCTAGATAAGATACGAGATAGGGCGTCCACGGCAAAGTTAAACATGATAGGAGAAGCGGGATCACCTTGCCGTAGGCCCCGACCATGGGCAAAGAAGTTGCTGACCTGGCCATTAACAGTGATCGCAATGTGACCACCCGAGACCAACCGCATGATCCTATGTACATACGCCCCGTCGAAGCCTTTGGCCAAAAGCACTTGCCTAAGAAACAACCAACTGACTGAATCATATGCCTTTTCAAAGTCCAGTTTTAAAATCATCGCCTTAGACCTATGAACTTTGAGGTGATGCATGATCTTGTGCATGGAGAGGATTTCATCCAGGATGAATCACCCTTTGATGAACAAAGATTGGAAGGGGCTGATAGTTGTATGAGCTAGAGGGGAAAGCCTAGTGGCAAAGCCTTTCGGCGGAAATTTAGCAAAGTGGTTAATGAGGGCTATCGGCCTAAACCGAGAGACCAAATTGCCCCCCTTTACCTTAGGAATAAGAATAATGACAACATAATTAATACGGTAAATGTCCACAGTCCCAAGGCAAAAGCCTTGAATAATCTTACAGACCAACATACAGAGTTGGGGCCAGAATTTCTTGAAGAAAGGGATGGAGAAACTGTCAGGTCCAGAGGCTGAGTTATGCTTCGCCGAACTAATAGCTTCCCAGATCTCTTCCTCAGATAAAGGTAGCAATAAGGCAGCATTTTCATCACTCGAGATCGTAGAAGGCGCATCCCATAAGGAGGGGGAAATGCCAAAGCCAGACTCCTGTTTAGCCAAGAGAAGGAAGAGAAAAATTCGACCACATGGGACATGACGCGAGATTGATTCGAAGTTTTGACTCCAATAATGAGAAGTCTATTGATAGAACATCTTATCCTCCTACCATTAGCAATGGCAAAAGAGTAGGAGGTGGGGGAATCACTGATACGTCTCCAATGCATCTATAATTTTTATTGTGTCATGCTATTATATTATCTGTTTTGGATGTTTTGTATGCATTAATATGCTATTTTATATTATTTTTGGAAGTAACCTATTAATCTAGAACCTAGTGCCAGTTTCTATTTTTTCCTTGTTTTTGAGTATTGCAGATATGGAATATTAAACGGAGTTCGAACAGAATAAAATCTTCGCAATGATTTTTTCTGGAAAAAAAGAGATCTACCGGGCTTGGAGTGCAAGGCAAGGACGTTGCCAGGAAGTCACAAGCCAGGGGAGCGCGACCACCCCCCCTGGTCGTGCTTGGCAGGCTTGTGACTCCCTGACAGGAGTCCTAGCCCTAATCTTCATCCTATAAATACCCAAATATTCCCCCAATACCAAAGGGAGCCACGAAAATACTTTTCCGTTGCCAGAAGCCTTCGTTCCCGAGAGATCCAATCTTGAAGCCTTTTCCGGTAATCTGCCGAAGGGGGATTCGATCACAAAGGGCATCTACATCAATTCCAAATCCCCTCTGATGATGCATGAGTAGTCCACCACAGACCTACGGGTCCATAGCCAGTAGCTAGATGGCTTCTTCTATCTCTTTGTGCTTCAATACCATGTTCTTCATGATCTTCATGGAGATCTATCCGATGTAATACTCTTTTGCGGTGTGTTTGTCGAGATCCAATGAATTGTGGGTTTATGTTCAGATTATCCATGAATATTATTTGAGTCTTTTCTGAATTATTATATGCATGATTTCATATCTTTGCAAGTCTCTTCGAGTTATTGGTTTGGTTTGGCCAACTAGATTGGTAATTCTTGCAATGGGAGGAGTGCTTAGTTTTGGGTTCAATCTTGCAGTGTCCTCACCCAGTGACAAAGTACGGGTAGTGAGGCACGTATTGTATTGTTGCCATCAAGGGTAACAAGATGGTGTTTTCATCATATTTCTTGAGTGTATCCCTCTACATCATGTCATCTTACCTAATGTGTCACTCTGTTCCTTATGAACTTAATACTCTAGATGCAGGCAGTGTGTAGAGTAATATTAGTAGATGCAGAATTGTTTTGGTCTACTTGACACGGACGTGATGCCTATATGCATAATCATTGCCTTGTATATCTTCATAATTATTTGCTTTTCTATCAATTGCTCAAAAATAATTTGTTCACCCATCGTGATACTTTCCTTCAAGAGAGAATCCTCTAGGGAAACCTATGGCCCCCAGGTCTACTTTTCATAATATATTTTTAGATCCATAAACCAAAAATACCAAAAAATACCTTGCTGCAATTTATTTAATTTTTATTTTCCGCAATCTTTTACATCTATCTCTTTTAGATCCAATTCTTGCAAATAACCGTGAAGGGATTGACAACCCCTTTATAGCGTTGGGTGCAAGATTTTGATTGTTTGTGTAGGTGCATCCATTGGTGACTTGCTTGTTCCTCCTACTATATCGATACCTTGATTCTGATCAACTGAGGTAAATACTTATCTACTTCAATGCATCACCCTTTCCTCCTCAAGAGAAAACCAACGCAAGCTCAAGAGGTAGCAAGAAGGATTTCTGGCGCCGTTGCCGGGGAGGATACGCATCAAGCCTACCAAGTACCCATCACAAACCCATCTCTTGCATTTACGTTATTTTCCATTTCCTCTCGTTTTCCTCTCCCCGCTTCTAAACAGATTTTTGAAAATACCAAAAAGATTTGCCTTTTTATTCGCCCTCCTTTCGTTCGCATTTTCGTTTGCCTTTTGCTTGCTTGTGTGCTTGATTGCTTGCTTCATCACGTTGTCTGAGAATACCATGTTGTGTGACTTTTCCAATACTAATAATAATGATTTTATTAGTATTCCGATTGCTCCCGCCACTAGTGCGGAATCTTATGAAATTAATGCTGCTTTGCTTAATCTTGTTATGAGAGAACAATTTTCTGGCCTTCCTAGTGAAGATGTCGCGTCCCATCTAAATACTTTCATTAAGTTGTGTGATATGCAAAAGAAGAAAGATGTGGATAATGATATTGTTAAATTGAAGATATTTCCATTCTCACTACGAGATCGTGCTAAAACTTGGTTTTCATCTTTGCCTAAAAATAGTATTGATTCATGGAATAAGTGTAAATATGCTTTTATTTCCCAGTACTTTCCGCCCGCTAAGATCATCTCGCTTAGGAACAATATAATGAATTTAAAGCAACATGATCATGATCATGTCGCACATCTTGCTAGAGGATGAAATTAATGGTTAGAAATTGCCCCGCACATGGTTTGAGTTTATGGATGATTATACAATTTTTTATGCGGGATTGAATTTTGCATCTAGGAATCTTTTAGATTCAGCCGCGGGTGGTACTTTTATGGAAATAACACTAGGAGAAGCTACTAAACTCATAGATAATATTATGACAAATTACTCTCAATGACATACCGAAAGATCTCCTACTAGTAAAAAGGTACATGCTATTGAAGAAATAAATACTTTGAGTGAAAAGATGGATGAATTGATGAATTTTTTTGCTAGTAAGAGTGCTCCTATTGATCCTAATGATATGCTTTTTTCTTCTTTGATTGGAAATAATAATGAATCCATGGATGTGAATTTTGTTGGTAGGAACAATTTTGGTAATAACGCGTATAGAGGTAATTTCAACTCTAAGCTGTTTCCTATTAATTCCACTAATAATTATGGAAATTCCTACAACAATTCTTATTGAAATTATAATAAGATTCCCTCTTATCTTGAGAATATTGTTAAATAATTTATTGGTTCGCAAAAGGTTTTCAATGCTACGATTGAAGAAAAATTGCTCAAGATTGATGATTTGGCTAGGAACGTTGATAGAATTTCACGAGATTGATTCTATGAAAGTTAGATTTACTCCACCCAAGCATGATATTAATAAGTATTTAAAATCTATGATAATTTCTATTGATGAAATTAAGGAAAGAACCGCTAGAATACGTGCTAAGCGTGAATGGCTTGAAAAAGTGTGTTCTCGTGATAATAATGATGAAGATCTCAAAGTAATTGATGTGACTCCTATTGAATCTTTGTCTTCCAATATAAATATTGATAAATAAGGGACCGTAGATAAGCCAACTTTAGTTAAAAGTCATCCTAATGATTCGGAGTTTATAGACCTTAATGCTAAGATTGATAAAAGTGGGATTAAGGAGGTCAAAACTTTAAATAGCAATGAACCCACTCTTTTGGACTTCAAGGACTTCAATTATGATAGCTGCTATTTGATTTATTGTATTTCCTTGTTGCAATCCATGATGAATTCTACGCATGCTTATAATTAAAATAACTTTTACTAAACATATCGTTGATGCTATGATGAAATCTTTTGAAGAAAAACTTGAGTTAGAAGTTTCTATCCCTAGAAAGCTTAATGATGAGTGGGAAGCTACTATTAAGATTAAAATTAATGATTATGAGTGCCATGGTTTGTGTGATTTGGGTGCTAGCGTCTCCAGGATTCAGAAAACTTCATGTGATGTGCTAGGTTTCCATGATCTTGATGATTGCTCTTTAAATTTGCATCTTGCGGACTCCACTATTAAGAAACCTATGGGAAGGATTAATGATGTTCTTATTGTTGCAAATAGGAATTATGTGCCCGTAGATTTTATTGTTCTTGATATAGATTGCAATCCTACATGTCCTATTATTGTTGGTAGACCTTTCCTTAGAACGATTGGTGCAATTATTGGCATGAAAGAAGGAAACATTAGATTCCAATTTCCATTAAGAAAAGGCATGGCAAACTTCCCTAGAAAGAAAATAATATTTCCTTATGAATCTATTATTAGATATACTTTTTAATTGCATACAAAATATGACAATACCTAGATCTATTGTGTTTTGCCTAGCTAGGGGCGTCAAACAATAGCGCTTGTTGGGAGGCAACCCAATTTTATTTTTATGTTCTGTTTTGCTTCTTTTTTTGAGTGTTTACCACATTATTACTTATTTAGTTATTTTTTGGGTGTTTTAATTAGTGTTTGAGCCAAGTAAGACCTTTAGGATGGTCTATGGTGGTTGTTTATTTAATCTTGCTGAAAAATAGAAAATTTTGCGCTCGGTACAGGAATTTTATAAAACAATTCGAGCGTTGAATGAGTCTGAAATTTTTACACAAGATTTATATACAAATTTCTCAGGTTTTCCTAATTTTCTGAATTTTTTGAGTTACATAAGTATACGAACTTTTCAGATTGCTACAGACCGTTCTGTTTTTGACAGATTCTGTTTTCTTTGAGTTGTTTACGTATTTTGATGTATCTATGGGTTGTATCGGGGGGTGTGAACCATGGAGAAGTTAGAATACAGTAGGTATTACACCAATATAAATAAATAATGAGTTCACAACAGTACCTAAATTGGTGATTTATTTCTTATACTAATGGATCTCACGAGTTTTCTATTGAGTTTTGTGTTGTGAAGTTTTTAAGTTTTGGGTAAAGATTTGATGGATTATGGAATAAGGAGCGGCAAGAGCCTAAGATTGGCGATGCCCAAGGCACCCCAAGTCATATTCAAGGATGCAAAAGAGCCTAAGCTTGGGCATACCCCGTAAGGCATCCCCTCTTTCGTCTTTAATCCATCGGTAAATTTACTTGAGGTTGTATTTTTATTCACCATATGATATGTGTTTTGCTTGGAGCGTCTTGTATGATATGAGTATTTGCTTTTTAGTTTGACACAATCATCCTTGATGCACAAATATTTTGAGAGACACACGCATTAATCGTTAATTTATTAGAATACTCTATGTGCTTCACTTATATCTTTTGAGATAGGCAATTTTGCTCTAGTGCTTCACTTATACCTTCTTAGAGCATGGTGGTGTTTGGTTTTATAGAAATTATTGAACTCTCATAACTCACTTATATTATTTTGAGAGTCCTTAAACAACATGGTAATTGGTTTAGGTTATGAATTTAGTCCTAATATGATAGGCATCCAAGAGGGATATAATAAAAACTTCCATATTAAGTGCATTGAGTATTATGAGAAGTTTGATTCCTTCCATAAAGTTTTGAGATATAAAGATGGTAATGTTAAGAGTCATGTTAGGAAGTAATTGTGAATTGGTAAAATTAATTGTGTAAAGGTTTGTGATTCCCGTAGCATGCACGTATGGTGAACCGTTATGTAAGGAAGTCGGAGCATGATTTGTTTATAGATTGTCGACCTTTGTGTGAGGGTCGGGAGCGCGTGATGGTTTACTCCTACCTACCTCTCCCCTAGGGGCATGCGTCTAATGCTTTGCTTCGATGACTAATAGACTTTTTTTAATAAGTATATGAGTTATTTATGACTAATGTGAGTCCATGGATTATACACACTCTCACCCTCCCACCTTTGCTAGCCTCTCTAGTACCGCGCAACTTTCGCCGCTGCGATAAACCCACCTTCCTCAAAACAGCCACAATATATATTTCCTCAAAACATCCACCATACCTACCTATTATGGCATTTCCATAGCCATTCCGAGATATATTGCCATGCAACTTCCACCGTTCCTTTTATTATGACACGCACCATCATTTCCATATTGCTTTGCATGATCATAAGATAGCTAGCATGATGTTTTCATGGCTTGTCCATTTTTTGATGTCATTTGCTATGCTAGATCATTGCACATCCCAGTACACTACCGAAGGCATTCATAGAGTCATAATTTGTTCTAGTTATCGAGTTGTAATTCTTGAGTTTTAAGTAAATAAAAGTGTGATGACCATAATTGTTAGAGCATTGTCCCATGTGAGGAAAGGATGATGGAAGCTATGATTCCCTCACAAGTTGGGATGAGACTCTGGACTTTATGAAAAATAAAAGAGGCCAGCGAAGCCCAAATAAAAAAAGAGGCCTTAGATGTGAACCAAAATAAATAAATAAAATGAGAGAAAAGAGAGAAGGGAAAATGCTACTATCTTTTTCCACACTTGTGCTCCAAAGTAGCACCATGATCTTCATGATAGAGAGTCTCCTATTTTGGCACTTTCATATACTAGTGGGAACTTTTCGTTATATAACTTGGCTTGTATATTCCTATGATGGGCTTCCTCAAATTGCCCTAGGTCTTCATGAGCAAGCAAGTTGGATGTGCACCCACTTAGTTTCCTCTTGAGCTTTCATACACTTATAGCTCTCGTGAATCCGTTGCATGGCAATCCCTACTCACCCACATTGATATCTATTAATGGGCATCTCCATATCCCGTTGATACGCCTAGTTGATGTGAGACTATCTTATCCTTTTCATTCACAACCTCCACCATCCTCTATTCCACCTATAGTGCTATATCCATGGCTCACGCTCATGTATTGCGTGAGAGTTGAAAAAGTTTGAGAAAATAAAAATGTGAAACACTTGCTTGACTTGTCATCAGGGTTGTGCATGATATAAATACTTTGTGTGGGGAAGATGAAGCATAGCGAGACCATATGATATTGTAGGGATAACTTTATTTTGCTATTATATTTTGAAGAGATAGAATTGTTTTTCTAGTATGTTTGAAATATTATTGTTTTTATGTCAACATTAAGCTTTTGTTTTGAGTCTTATGGATCTGAATATTCATGCCACAATAAAGAATATTACATGGATAAATATGTTAGGTAGCATTCCACATCAAAAAATCCGTTTTTATCATTAACCTACTTGAGGACGAGCAGGAATTAAGCTTGGGGATGTTGATATGTCTCCAACGTATCTATAATTTTTGATTGTGTCATGCTATTATATTATATGTTTTGGATGGTTTAATATGCATTAATATGCTATTTTATATTATTTTGGGAACTAACCTATTAATCTAGAGCCTAGTGCGAGTTTCCGTTCTTTCCATGTTTGTGAGTATTGTAGACATGGATATTAATCGGAGTCCAAGCGGAATAAAACCTTCACGATGATTTTTTCTGGGAAAAAAGAGATCTACCAGGCTTGGAGTGCAAGGCAAGACCCTTTCCAGGAAGTCACAAGCCAGGGGGCGCGGCCACCCCCCTCACCGCGTCTGGCAGGAGTCCTAGCCATAGTCTTCATCCTATAAATACCCAAATATTCCCCTAATACCAAATAGAGCTACAAAAATACTTTTCCACTGCCAGAAGCCTCCGTTCTCGAGAGATCCAATCTTGGAGCCTTTGGTTAATCTACGGGAGGGGATTCAATCACAGAGGGCATCTACATCAACTCCATTGCCCCTCCGATGATGCGTGAGTAGTCCACCACAGACCTACAGGTCCATAGCTAGTAGCTAGATGGCTTCTTCTCTCTCTTTGTGCTTCAATACCATGTTCTTCATGATCTTCATGGAGATCTATCCGATGTAATACTCTTTTGCGGTGTGTTTGTCGAGATCCGATGAATTGTGGGTTTATGTTCGGATTATCCATGAATATTATTTGAGTCTTTTCTCTATATGCATGATTTCATATCTTTGCAAGTCTCTTCGAGTTATTGGTTTGGTTTGACCAACTAGATTGGTAATTCTTCCAATGGGAGAAGTGCTTAGTTTTGGGTTCAATCTTGCGGTGTCCTCACCCAGTGACAAAGTAGGGGTAGTGAGGCATGTATTGTATTGTTGCCACCAAGGTTAACAAGATGGGGTTTTCATCATATTTCTTGAGTTTATCCCTCTACATCATGTCATCTTACCTAATGTGTTACTCTTTCTTTATGAACTTAATACTCTAGATGCGGGCAGGAGTCGATCGATGTGTGGAGTAATAGTAGTAGATGCAGAATCGTTTCGGTCTACTTGACACGGACGTGATGCCTATATGCATAATCATTGCCTTGGATATCTTCATAATTATTTTCTTTTCTATCAATTGCTCGACAGTAATTTGTTCATCCACCGTGATACTTTCCTTCAAGAGAGAAGTCTCTAGTGAAACCTATGGCCCCCCGGGTTTACTTTCCATAATATATTTTCAGATCTATAAACCAAAAATACAAAAACACCTTGGTGCAATTTATTTACTTTTTAATTTCTGCAATCTTTTACATATATCTCTTTCAGATATAATCCTTGCAAATAATCGTGAAGGGATTAACAACCCATTTATAGCGTTGGGTGCAAGAGTTTGATTCTTTGTGTAGGTGCATCCATTGGTGACTTGCTTGTTCCTCCTACTGGATTGATATCTTGGTTCTCATCAACTAAGGGAAATACTTATCTAGTTTGCTGCATCACCCTTTCCTCTTCAAGGGAAAACCAACGCAAGCTCAAGAGGTAGCAATCGCCTTTAAGAGTCCAGTTCAAGGTATCTCTTTGGCTCTAGTAGATCTCCGCCTGCTGATGCAACTGCATCAGTGCGGCCTCAAGGACATACCGGACTGACCACTCCCCCTCCGAGAGACCAACCCCATTAGCCACGAGGTCTAGACCAGCAATATGAGACTCTAAGGAAGATTTCTCCCGGCGGGCCTTCGCTGATCTATTACGAGACCAACCCTGGAGGAACCTGCGGATCGCGTACGAGTATTATGCCAATCATCCATAGGGCCAAAGGATCGATGATAAGAAGCTAGCGGCCCAGATATTTGTTAGCCACCAGGTATGTGAACCCCTCCACTAAAAGCCAAGAAGCATCAAACTGGAAACGGATGGATATCAGAGCCTAGTCAAGACCCGCGTCAAGAATCAGTTGGGCGTGGTCCGAGCCTACTATCGCTCTCGCTTTCAAGGAGGCGGGGGGAAATAAAGAATCCTAGTTCGACCAAATAAAAACCCGATCCAACACCGATCAAACCAGATTAGCGCGGTGGTTGGTCTAGGTAAACCGTGCTCCCACCCGAGGAAGTTCATGTAGAGTGCAGTCTCGAATGAAACCGTTAAAAGCATCGGCAAGAGGCCAAGAAAAATTGTGGTTGTTCTTATTTGAGGGAGTACGCAGAAGGCTAAAGTCGTCGCCCACCACGATAGGAAGAGTACAAGCCTCAATTTTAGTAGAGATTTCGTCGAGCAAAAGAGAGGTCAAGGAATGATCCACAGGACCGTAAACTACCATAATTTCCCAGAGGGTGTTGAGTCGCCGGTGATGCACAACAGTGCTAGCCGAAAAGATACCATGATCAAATGCAACAAAATCAAAAAGATCTCGTTTAGTGCCAATTAAAATGCCTCCAGAATGGCTAGAGGTCGGTAAGCAATTCCAATCAAATCTACCATACCCGCAACCGCGGATAGTTCATTGGGGAGAAGGAATCCTTAAAAGTTTCAATCAGCCCTAAGATGTCGTTGTTCTCCCCTCTAACTATGTCTCTAATTTGGTATGGACGCCCCTAGCACCAAACCTCTAATATTCAATAAAAGTAGTTTCATTTGAGAGATATGTTTTTGATGCGAAGGCCAGACCTGCACCGGGCACCGCGGGACTTAGAGCGCTTAAAAGTGCCCCGTTTGGACGAAGGATGATGAGGTTGGCCACAACCAGCGTCTCCCCCCATCTCCATGACCAGCTCTGCGGCGACCACCTTCACCGCAACAACTTCTTTGGCCTTGGCAATAGTTGCCTTGGCCAACTCATTGGCCCGAATGATTGAGAGAATAGAAGAAGGCAAACCAAAACAAGGATCCAGCGTGACCCCCACATCGGATAGAACATGCAAATGTTGGAAATATGCCCTAGAGGCAATAAATAAAGTGTTTATTATTATATTTCCTTGTTCATGATAATCATTTATTATCCATGCTATAATTGTATTGATTGGAAACTCATTACATGTGTGGCTAAATGGACAACACTCTATCCCTAGTATGCCTCTAGTGAACTAGCTCGTTGATCAAAGATGGTCAAGGTTTCCTAGCCATTGACATGTGATGTCATTTAATAATGGGATCACATCATTAGGAGAATGATGTGATGGACAAGACCCAAACTACAAACGTAGCATATGATCGTGTCAGTTTATTGCTACTATTTTCTGCATGTCAAGTATGTGTTCCTATGACCATGAGATCATGCAACTCACGGACATCGGAAGAGTACCGTGTGTGTATCAAACGTCGCAACGTAAATGGGTGACTATAAAGGTGCTCTACAGGTATCTCCGAGGGTGTCTGTTGAGTTGGCATGGATCCAGACTGGGATTTGTTACTCCGTGTGACAGAGAGGTATCTCAGGGCCCACTCGGTAATACAACATCACAATGAGCCTTGCAAGCAATGTGTCTAAGTGTTAGTCATGGGATCTTGTATTATGGAACGATTAAATAGACTTGCCGATAATGAGGTTGAACTAGGTATGAAGATACCGATGATCGGATCTCGGGCAAGTAACATACCGAAGAACAAAGGGAACATCATACGGGATTAACTGAATCCTTGACATAGAGGTTCAACCAATAAAGATCTTCGTAGAATATGTAGGAACCAATATGGGCATCCAGGTCCCGCTATTGGTTATTGACCGTAGAGGTGTCTTGGTCATGTCTACATAGTTCTCGAACCCGCAGGGTCTGCACACTTAAGGTTTGGTGACGTTTCGGTAGTATAGAGTTATGCATGGTGGTGACCGAAGGTTGTTCGAAGTCCCGGATGAGATCTCGGACGTCACGAGGAGCTCCGGAAGGGTCCGGAGGTAAATATTCATATATAGGAAGTCCTGTTTTGCCGCCGAAAAAGTTTCGGGCTCATCGGTAGTGTACCGAGAGTGCCGGTAGTGTACCGGGAGACCTCCGGGAGGGATATTTCGACCCAAGAGGCTTCATGGGCTGTGGGAGAGTGAATTGTTGGGATACGTAGTAGTAAATCAAAAAAATTCCTACGATCACCAAGATCTATCCATGGACAAACCAGTAACGAGTGGGGAGATATTGCATCTTCATACCTTTGAAGATCGCTAAGCGGAAGCGTTACAAGAACGCGGTTGGTGGAGTCGTACTCGTAGCGATTCAGATCGCGGTGGACTCCGATCTTAGCACCGAACAACGGTGCCTCCGCGTTCAACACACGTGCAGCCCGGTGACGTCTCCTACGCCTTGATCTAGCAAGGAGGAAGGAGAGGTTGGGGAAGAGCTCCGGCAACACGATGGCATGGTGGCGGTGGAGCAGCGTGGTACTCCGGCAGAGCTTCGCTAAGCACTATGGAGGACGAGGAGAGGGAGAGGCAGGGCTGCGCCGAGAGAGGAAGAAAACCGTGTATATGGCAGCCCCCAATACCTCTCCTATATATAGGAGGAGGGGAGGGAGGGCTGCGCCCTAGGGTTCCCACCCTAGGGGCTGGCGGCAGCCTCCAGATCCCATCTGGCCGGCGGCCAAGAGGGAGAGGGGTGCGGCTGCCCTAGGGGTGGGCCTTAGGGCCCATCTGCCCTAGGGTTTGCCCCCTCCACCTCTTGCTGCTCCTTGGGACCCTTGTGGGGGCGCACCAGCCCACCTAGGGGCTGGTTCCTCCCACTTGTGGCCCATGCAGCCCTCCGGGGCTGGTGGCCCCACTTGGTGGACCCCCGGAACCCTTCCGGTGGTCCCGGTACACTACCGGTGACGCCCGAAACATCTCCGGTAACCAAAACCTCACTTCCTATATATCAATCTTCGTCTCCGGACAATTCCGGGACTCCTCATGACGTTCGGGATCTCATCCGGGACTCCGAACAACCTTCGGTAACCACGTACACTTTTCCCTATAACCCTAGCGTCATCGAACCTTAAGTGTGTAGACCCTACGGGTTCGGGAGATACGTAGACATAACCGAGACACCTCTCCAGTCAATAACCAACAGCGGGATCTGGATACCCATGTTGGCTCCCACGTACTCCACGATGATCTCATCGGATGAACCACGATGTCGGGGATTCATTCAATCCCGTATTCAATTCCCTTTGTCTATTGGCATGATACTTGCCCGAGATTCAATCGTCGGTATCTCTATACCTTGTTCAATCTCGTTACCGGCAAGTCTCTTTACTCGTTCCGTAATACATCATCCCGTGGCTAACTCCTTAGTAACATTGAGCTCATTATGATGATGTCTTACCGAGTGGGCCCAGAGATACCTCTCCGTCACACGGAGTGACAAATCCTAGTCTCGATTCATGCCAACCCAACAGACACTTTCGGAGATACCCATAGTGTACCTTTATAGCCACCCAGTTACGTTGTGACGTTTGGCACACCCAAAGCATTCCTACGGTATCCGGGAGTTGCACAATCTCATGGTCTAAGGAATCGATACTTGACATTAGAAAAGCTTTAGCAAAGGAACTACATGATCTTGTGCTATGCTTAGGATTGGGTCTTGTCCATCACATCATTCTCCTAATGATGTGATCCCATTATCAACGACATCCAATGTCCATGGTCATGAAACCGTGACCATCTATTGATCAACGAGCTAGTCAACTAGAGGCTCACTAGGGACAGGTTGTGGTCTATGTATTCACACATGTATTATGGTTTCCGGTTAACACAATTATAGCATGAACAATATACAATGCTCATGAACTAGGAAATACAATAATAACCATTTTATTATTGCCTCTAGGGCATATTTCCAACAGTCTCCCACTTGCACTAGAGTCAATAATCTAGTTACATTGTGATGAATCGAACACCCATAGCATTCTGGTGTTGATCATGTTTTGCTCGTGAGAGAGGTTTAGTCAACGGATCTGCGACATTCAGATCCGTATGCACTTTACAAATACCTATATCTCCCTCCTGAATGTAATCACGGATGGAGTTTAAGCGGCACTTGATGTGTCTTGTTTTCTTGTGAAACCTGGGCTCCTTCGCAAGGGCAATAGCTCCAGTGTTGTCACAGAATAGAGTCATCGGGCCCGACGCACTTGGAATTACTCCCAGGTCGGTGATGAACTCCTTCATCCAGACTCCTTCCTTTGCTGCTTCCGAAGCAGCTATGTACTCTGCTTCACATGTAGATGCCGGCACGAGACTTTGCTTGCTGCTGCACCAGCTGACTGCCCCTCCGTTCAAAATATACACGTATCCGGTTTGCGACCTGGAGTCGTCCGGATCTGTGTCGAAGCTAGCGTCAACATAACCCTTTACGACGAGCTCTTCGGCACCTCCATATACGAGAAACATGTCCTTTTCAGGTACTTCAGGATATTCTTGACCGCTGTCCAGTGTTCCGCTCCGAGATCACTTTGGTACCTCCCTACCAAACATATGGCAAGGTTCACATCAGGTCTGGTACACAGCATGGCATACATAATATAGCCTATGGCTGAAGCATAGGGGATGACACTCATCTCTTCTCTATCCTTTGCCGTGGTCGGGCATTGAGTCGTACTCAATCTCACACCCTGCAACACAGGCAAGAACCCCTTCTTGGACTGATCCATATTGAACTTCTTCAATATCTTTTCAAGGTATGAGCTTTGTGAAAGACCTATGAGGCGTCTCAATCTATCTCTATAGATCTTAATACCTAATATGTAAGCAGCTTCTCCAAGGTCCTTCATTGAAAAACACTTATTCAAGTATGCCTTTATACTTTCCAAAAGTTCTATATCATTTCCCATTATCAATATGTCATCCACATATAATATGAGAAATGCTACAGAGCTCCCACTCACTTTCTTATAAATACAGGGTTCTCCATAAACCTGTACAAACCCAAACGCTTTAATCACCTCATTAAAGCGAATGTTCCAACTCCGAGATGCTTGCACCAACCCATAGATGGAGTGTTGGAGCTTGCGTACCTTGTTAGCATCTTTAGGATCGACAAAACCTTCCGGCTGCATCATATACAGTTCTTCCTTGAGGAAGTCATTAAGGAATGCCGTTTTGACATCCATTTGCCAGATCTCATAATCATAAAATGCGGCAATTGCTAACATGATTCGGACAGACTTCAGCATGCTACGGGTGAGAAAGTTTCATCGTAGTCAACTCCTTGAACTTGTCGATAACCCTTAGCGACAGAACGAGCCTTATAGACGGTCACATTACCATCCGCGTCAGTATTCTTCTTAAAGATCCATTTATTTTCAATGGCTCGCTTATCATCAGGCAAGTCCACCAAAGTCCATACTTTGTTCTCATACATGGATCCTATCTTGGATTGCATGGCCTCAAGCCATTTGTTGGAATCTAGGCCCGCCATCGCTTCTTCATAGTTCGAAGGTTCACCGTTGTCCAACAACATGATCTCTAGGACAGGGTTGCCGTACCACCCTGGTGCGGAACGTGTCCTAGTGGACCTTCGTCGTTTAATAGTAACATGATCTGAAGTTTCATGATCATCATCATTAACTTCCTCTCCAGCCGGTGTAGGCTCCACAGAAACAACTTCCTGTGGTGCGCTACTCTCCAGTTCGAGTGGAGGTACGATTACCTCATCAAGTTCTATTTTCCTCCCACTTACTTCTTTCGAGAGAAACTCTTTCTCGAGAAAGGATCCATTCTTAGCAACAAAGACTTTGCCCTCGGATCGTAGGTAGAAGGTATACCCAATAGTCTCTTTGGGATATCCTATGAAGACGCACTTTTCCGCTTTGGGTTCGAGCTTCTCAGGTTGAAGTTTCTTCACATAAGCATCGCATCCCCAAACTATTAGAAACGACAGCTTAGGTTTCTTTCCAAACCATAATTCATACGGTGTCGTCTCAACGGATTTAGATGATGCCCTATTTAAAGTGAATGCGGCAGTCTCTAATGCATATCCCCAAAATGATAGCCGTAAGTCAGTAAGAGACATCATAGATCGCACCATATCCAATAGAGTGCGATTACGACGTTCAGACACACCATTTCGCTGAGGTGTGCCAGACGGCGTGAGTTGTGAAACAATTCCACATTTCCTAAGGTGCGTGCCAAACTTGTGACTTAAATATTCACCGCCATGATCAGATCGTAGGCACTTTATTTTCTTGTCACGTTGATTCTCTACCTCACTCTGAAATTCCTTGAACGTTTCAAAGGTTTCAGACTTGTGTTTCATTAAGTAGACATACCCATATCTGCTCAAGTCATCAGTGAGGGTGAGAACATAACGGTAGCCACCGCGAGCCTCGACACTCATTGGACCGCATACATTGGTATGTATTATCTCCAACAAGTCAGTTGCTCGCTCCATTGTTCCGAAGAACGGAGTCTTGGTCATCTTGCCCATGAGGCATGGTACGCACATGTCAAATGATTCAAAATCAAGAGACTCCAAAAGTCCATCAGCATGGAGCTTCTTCATGCGTTTGACACCAATATGACCAAGGCGGCAGTGCCACATGTAAGTGGGACTATCGTTATCAACCTTACAAATTTTGGTACTCACACTATGGACATGTGTAACATCACGTTCGAGATTCATCAAAAATAAACCATTGACCAGCGGGGCATGACCATAAAACATTTCTCTCATATAAATAGAACAACCATTATTCTCAGATTTAAATGAGTAGCCATCTCGCATCAAGCGAGATCCAGATACAATGTTCATGCTCAGAGCTGGTACTAAATAACAATTATTAAGGTTTAAAACTAATCCCGAAGGTAGATGTAGAGGTAGCGTGCCGACGACGATCACATCGACCTTGGAACCATTCCCTACGCGCATCGTCACCTCGTCCTTTGCCAGCCTCCGCTTATTCCGTAGCTCCTGCTTGGAGTTACAAATGTGAGCAACTGCACCGGTATCAAATACCCAGGAGCTACTACGAGCACTGGTTAAGTACACATCAATAACAAGTATATCACATATAACTTTAACGTTGTTATCCTTCTTATCCGCTAAGTACTTGGGGCAGTTCTGCTTCCAGTGACCGGTACCCTTGCTATAAAAACACGCAGTCTCAGGCTTGGGTCCATTCTTGTTCTTCTTCTTCCCGGCAACTTGCTTACCGGGCACGGCAACAGCTTTGCCATCCTTCTTGAAGTTCTTCTTTCCCTTGCCTTTCTTGAAACTAGTAGTCTTATTTACCATTAACACTTGATGCTCCTTTTTGATCTTGACCTCTGCTGATTTCAGCATCGAGTACAACTCAGGAATGGACTTCTCCATCCCTTGCATGTTGTAGTTCATCACAAAGCTCTTGTAGCTAGGTGGAAGCGACTGGAGGATTCTGTCAATGACCGAGTCATCCGGGAGATTAACTCCCAGCTGAGTCAAGCGGTTGTGTAGCCCAGACATCTTGAGGATGTGCTCACTGACAGAACTGTTCTCCTCCATCTTACAGCTGAAGAACTTGTCGGAGACGTCATATCTCTCGATCCGGGCATGAGCTTGGAAAACCAGTTTCAGCTCTTGGAACATCTCATATGCTCCGTGTTGCTCAAAACACTTTTGGAGCACCGGTTCTAAACTGTAAAGCATGCCGCATTGAACAAGGGAGTAATCATTGCAGCGAGAATGCCAAGCGTTCACAACGTCTTGCTCTGCTGGGAGAATGGGTGCGTCACCTAGAGGTGCATCAAGGACATACAATTTCTTGGAAGCTATGAGGATGATCCTCAAGCTATGGACCCAGTCCGCATAGTTGCTTCCATCATCTTTCAGCTTGGTTTTCTCTAGGAACGCGTTGAAATTGAGGTTGGCATTAGCGTTGGCCATTGGATCTACAATATAGATTGTAAAGACAATTTTAGACTAAGTTCATGATAATTAAGTTCACATAATCAAATTATTTAATGAACTCCCACTTAAATAGACATCTCTCTAGTCATCCAAGTGTTACATGATCCATGTCAACTAGCCCGTGTCCGATCATCACGTGAGACGGACTAGTCATCCATGGTGAACATCTCCATGTTGATCGTATCTTCTATACGACTCATGTTCGGCCTTTCGGTCTTCCATGTTCCGAGGCCATGTCTATACATGCTAGGCTCGTCAAGTCAACCTAAGTGTTCCGCGTGTGTAAATCTGGCTTACACCCGTTGTATGCGAACGTTAGAACCTATCACACCCGATCATCACATGGTGCTTCAGAACGACGATCCTTAGCAACGGTGCATAGTTAGGGTGAACACATCTCTTGAAATTTTATTGAGAGATCATGTTATTTACTACCGTCATTCTAAGCAAATAAGATGTAAACATGATAAACATCACATGCAATCAATATAGTGACATGATATGGCCAATATCATCTTGCTCCTTTGATCTCCATCTTCGGGGCACCATGATCATCACTGTCACCGGCACGACACCATGATCTCCATCATTGTGTTTTCACGAAGTTGTCTCGCCAACTATTACTTCTACTACTATGGCTAACGTTTAGCAATAAAGTAAAGTAATTACATGGCGTTTATGATTGACACGCAGGTCATACAATAAAATAAGACAACTCCTATGGCTCCTGCCGGTTGTCATACTCATCGACATGCAAGTCGTGAATCCTATTACAAGAACATGATCAATCTCATACATCACAATGCATCACATCACATCCTTTTGGCCATATCACATCACAAGGCATATGCTGCAAAAACAAGTTAGACGTCCTCTAATTTGTAGTTGCAAGTTTTACGTGGCTGCTATAGGTTTCTAGCAAGAACGTTTCCTACCTACGTCAAAATCACAACGTGATATGCCAATTGCTATTTACCCTTCATAAGGACCCTTTTCATCGAATCGAATCCGACTAAGGTGGGAGAGACAGACACCCGCTAGCCACCTTATGCAACAAGTGCATGTCAGGCGGTGGAACCAGTCTCACGTAAGCGTACGTGTAAAGTCGTTCCGGGCCACTTCATCCCACAATACCGCCGAATCAAGATAAGACTAGTAGTGGTAAGCAAATTAACAAAATCGACGCCCACAACAACTTGTGTTGTACTCATGCATAGATTCTACGCATAGACCTAGCTCATGATGCCATAGTTGGGATACGTAGTAGTAAATCAAAAAAATTCCTACGATCACCAAGATCTATCCATGGAGAAACCAGCAACGAGTGAGGAGAGATTGCATCTTCATACCTTTGAATATCGCTAAGCGGAAGCGTTACAAGAACGCGGTGTTGGGAGACGTAGTAGTAAATCAAAATTTTCCTACGTTCACCAAGATCTATCTATGGAGAAACCAGCAACGAGAGGGGAGAGATTGCATCTTCATACCTTTGAAGATCGCTAAGCGGAAGCGTTACAAGAACGCGGTTGATGGAGTCGTACTCGCAGCGATTCAGATCGCGGTAGATCCGATCAAGTGCCGAACGGACGGCACCTCCGCGTTCAACACACGTGCAGCCCGGTGACGTCTCCAACACCTTGATCCAGCAAGGAGGAAGGAGAGGTTGGGGAAGGGCTCCAACAGCAGCACGACGGCGTGGTGGTGGTGGAGTAGCAAGGTATTCCGACAGGGCTTCGCCTAAGCGCTGCGGAGGAGGAAGAAGAGAGGTAGGGCTACGCCGTGAGAGAGAGAGATCAAATCCTGTCTCAAAACATCCAAAACCTCAAGTATATATAGGAGGAGGGACGTGGAGGGCTGGCTTGGCCTCTACTCCAAAGAGGAGATGGCCGGCCGAATTAAAGGGAGAGTCCACCTCCCACAAGGGAGGTGGATCTCCTCCTTTTAAATCCTTTTTGCCTTATCTCCTTATCTCCAGCCGCATGGGCCTTTAGCAAAAGTCTTGCCCAGCCCAATAAGGGCTGGCACACTTTATCTAACAGCCCATGTGGTCCTTTGGTCGTCACACCCCTCCCGGGGGTCATCCGGCACCCTCCCGGCACTCCCGGTACACTACCGATGAGCCCGAAAACTTTCTGGTGACCAAAACTGGACTTCCTATATATCAATCTTTACCTCCGGACCATTCCGGAGCTCCTCGTGACGTCCGGGATCTCATCCGGGACTCCGAACAACCTTCGGTAATCACGTATACCTTTTCCCTATAACCCTAGCGTCATCGAACCTTAAGTGTGTAGACCCTACGGGTTCGGGAGACACGTAGACATGACCGAGACACCTCTCCGGTCAATAACCAACAGCGGGATCTGGATACCCATGTTGGCTCCCACGTACTCCACGATGATCTCATCGGATGAACCACGATGTCAAGGATTCAATCAATCCCGTATACAATTCCCTTTGTCTATCGGTATGATACTTGCCCGAGATTCGATCGTCGGTATCCCCATACCTTGTTCAATCTCGTTACCGGCAAGTCTCTTTACTCGTTCCGTAATACATCATCCCGTGACTAACTCCTTAGTCACATTGAGCTCATAATGATGATGTCTTACCGAGTGGGCCCAGAGATACCTCTCCGTCACACGGAGTGACAAATCCCAGTCTCGATTCATGCCAACCCAACAGATACTTTCGGAGATACCCGTAGTGCACCTTTATAGCCACCCAGTTACGTTGTGACGTTTGGCACACCCAAAGCATTCCTACGGTATCCGGGAGTTGCACAATCTCATGGTCTAAGGAAACGATACTTGACATTGAAAAGCTTTAGCAAACGAACTACACGATCTTGTGCTATGCTTAGAATTGGGTCTTGTCCATCACATCATTCTCCTAATGATGTGATCCCGTTATCAATGACATCCAATGTCCATGGCCATGAAACCGTGACCATCTATTGATCAACGAGCTAGTCAACTAGAGGCTCACTAGGGACATGTTGTGGTCTATGTATTCACACATGTATTATGGTTTCCGGTTAACACAATTATAGCATGAACAATAGACAATTATCATGAACAAGGAAATACAATAATAACCATTTTATTATTGCCTCTAGGGCATATTTCCAACAGTCTCCCACTTGCACTAGAGTCAATAATCTAGTTCACATCACCATGTGATTAACACTTACATCACCATGTGATCATATCATCATGTGATTAACACCCAATAAGTTATGGGGTTTGTTCATGTCCTGCTCGTGAAAGAGGTTTTAGTCAACGGGTCTGCGACATTCAGATCCGTGTGTACCTTACAAACTTTCCATGTCATATTTGTAGATACTACTCCCATGCTCCACTTGGAGCTATTCCAAATGGCTGCTCCACTATACGTAGCTGGATTTCTACTAAGAGTCATCCGGATTGGTTTTAAAGCTTGCATCATCGTAACACTTTACGATGAACTCTTTATCACCTCCATAATCGAGAAATATTTCCTTAGTTCTCAAGTTACTAAGGCTAACTTTGACCGCTGTCTAGTGATCCACTCTTGGATTACTCTTGTACCCCTTGACAGACTCATGGCAAGGCACACACAGGTGCGGTACACAGCATGGCATACTATATAGAGCCTATGGCTAAAGCATAGGAGATGACACTCATCTCTTCTTTATCTTCTGCCGTGGTCGGGTATTGAGTCTTACTCAATTTCACACCTTACAATACAGTCAAGAACTCCTTCTTTGACCCATCTATTTTGAACTCCTTCAAAACTTGTCAAGGTATGTCTTCGTCGAAAAAACTTATCAAGCGAATAGATCTATCCCTATAGATCTTGATGCTCAATAAAATAGTAGCTTTATCTGGGTCTTCCTTTGAAAAACAAAACTTTTCAAACAACCCTTCATGCTCTTCCAGAAATTCTACATCATTTCCGATCAATAATATGTCAACTACATATTCTTATAAGAAATTCCATAGTGCTCCCACTCACTTTCTTGCAAATACAAGTTTCTCATAAACTTTGTATAAACTTAAACACTTTGATCACCTCATCAAAGCATATATATTCCAACTCCGAGATGCTTGCTCCAGTCCATAGAAGGATCGCTGGAGTTTGCATATTATTAGCATCCTTAGGATTGACAAAACCTTCTGGTTGTATCACATACAACTCTTCCTCACAGAAACCATTACGGAAACCTTGTTTTGTCATCCATCTGCCAGATTTCATAATCGAAAAATGCAGCAACTGCTAACAAAATTTTAATAGACTTTTAGCATCGTTACATATGAGACAATCTCATTGCAGTCAACTCCTTGAACTTGGCGGAAACTTCTTTGCGACAAGTCGAGCTTTATAAATGGTGACATTTCACCATTAGCGTCTATGTTTATCTCAAAGGTCCATTTGTACTCAATGACCCGCCATTCAACAGGCAAGTCTACCAAAGTCCATACTTGGTTTTCATACATGGATCCTTTCTCGGATTTCATGGCTCCTAGCCATTTGTTGGAATCCGGGCCCACCATCGCTTCTCCATAGTTCGTAGGTTCATCGTTGTCCAACAACATGATTTCCAAGACAGGGTTGTCGTACTACTCAGGAGCAGTACGCGTCCTTGTCGACCTACGAGGTTCGATAGTGACTTGATCCGAAGCTTCATGATCATCATCATTAACTTCCTTTTCAACTAAGTAGGCTCTACAGAAACATCTTTCTGTGTTGCGCTATTCTCTGGTTGAAACAAAGGTTCAACAACCTTATCAAGTTCTATCTTCCTCCCACTCAATTCTTTCGAGAGAAACTCTTTCTCAAAAAGGACCCGTTCTTAGCAACAAACACCTTTTGCGCTTGGATCTGAGATAGAAGGTATACCCAATGTCTCATTAGGGTATTCTATGAAGATGCATTTGTCTGCTTTGAGTTCGAGCTCGCTAGGTGAAAAACCCATTTTCACATAAGCGTCGCAGCCCCAAACATTAAGAAATGACAGCTTAGGCTTCTGTCAAACCATAATTCTCACGGTGTCATCTCAACAGACTTAGATGGTGCCCTGTTAAAGTGAATGGATTTGTCTTTAATGCATAACCCCATAACGATAGTGGTAAAACGATAAGAGACATCATAGTACTCACTATATCCAATAGAGCACGACTACGACGTTCGAACACACCATCACACTATGGTGTTCCAGGAGGCGTGAGCTGTGAAACAATTTCCACATTGTCTAAAATTGCATACCAAACTCGTAACTTAGATATTCACCTCCATGATCATATCATAGACATTTATCTTCTTGTCACGATGATCTTTAACTTCACTCTGAAACTCCTTGAACCTTTCAAACATTTCAGATTCGTGTTTCATTAAGTAAATATCCCCATATTTACTCAAATCATCACTGAAGGTAAAGAAAAACAACGATATCCACTGTGTGTTTCAACACTCATTGGACCACATACATCAACATGTATTAATTCCAATAAGCCACTTGCCCGCTCCATCATATTGGATGACGGGGTCTCAGTCATCTTGCCCAAGAGGCATGGCTCGCATGTCTCAACCGATTCGAAATCGAGTGAGTCAAAAAACATCCATCATCATGGAGTTTCTTCATGCGATTTATACCAATATGACATTACGTGGCAGTGCCACAAGCATGTGGTACTATCATTATTAACTTTGTATCTTTTGGTACCAATGTTATGAATATGTGTACTACTACGATCATGATTCGATAAACCATTTCGAGTGGGTGCATGACCATTGAAGGCATTATCCATGTAAACAGAATAACCATTATTCTCTAACTTATATGAATAACCGTATCGCACTAATCATGATCTAATCACGTTTATGCTCAACGCAAACACCAAATAACATTTATTTAGGTTTATCACAAATCCTGAAGGTAGAGAGAGCGTGCGATGGTGATCACATCAATCTTGGAAATACTTCCAACACACATCGTCACCTTTCACCTAGCTAGTCTCCATTTACTCCGTAGCTTTTATTTCGAGTTGCTAACACTTAGCAACCGAACCGGTATCTAATACCCAGGTGCTACTAGGAGTACCATCAAGGTACACATCACTAACACGTATATCAAATATACTTCCATTGACATTACCAGCCTTCTTATCTACCAATCATCTAGGGTTTTTCCGCTTCAGCGAACATTCTCCTCATAACAGAAGCACTTAGTCTCGGGTTCGGGCTCAACCTTGGGTTTCTTCACTAGAGCAACAACTGGCTTGCCATTCCTGAAGTTTTTCCCTTCTTGCCCTTGCCCCTTTTGAAACTAGTGGTTTTCACTTAACCATCAACACTTGATGCTCCTTATTGATTTCTACCTTCGTGGTGTCAAACATCACGAACAACTCAGGGATCATCTTATCCATCCCTGGCATGTTATAGTTCATCACGAAGCTCTAGTAGCTTGGTGGCAGTGACTTGGAGAACTGCATTAATCACTATCTCATCTGGAAGATTAACTCCCACTTGATTCAAGTGATTGTAGCACCCAGACAATCTGAGAACACGCTCACCGATTAAGCTATTCTCCTTTATCTTGCAGGCAAAGAATCTTGTTGGAGGTCTCATACCTCTCAACATAGGCACGAGCTTGAGATCACAATCTCAGCTCCTAGAACATCTCATATGTTCTGTGACGTTCAAAACATTTTGAAGCCTCAATTCTAAGCCGTAATGCATGACGCACTGAACTATCACGTAGTCATCAAAAAGTGCCTGTCATATGTTCACAACATCTACAGACAACGCTTGAGGGAGTGATGCAGTTAGCGGTACATCAAAAACATAAGCTTTCTGTGCAGCAATGAGGACAATCCTCAGATCACGGACCCAGTCCGCATTATTGCTACCATCAACTTTCAACTTACTTTTCTCTAGGATTGTATCAATAAAACTGGGGAGCTACAGGGCGAGCTATCTACGACATAATTTGCAAGGACATTTTTAGACTAAGTTCATGATAATTAAGTTCATTTAATCAAATTATTAATGAACTCCCACTTAGATAGACATCTCTCTAGTCTTCCAAGTGATACATGATCCATGTCAACTAGCCCGTGTCCGATCATCACGTGAGACAGACTAGTCATCCATGGTGAACATCTCTATGTTGATCGTATCTTCTATACGACTCATGTTCGACCTTTCGGTCTTCCGTGTTCCGAGGCCATGTCTGTACATGCTAGGCTCGTCAAGTCAACCTAAGTGTTTCGCATGTGTAAATCTGGCTTACACCCGTTGTATGCGAACGTTAGAACCTATCACACCCGATCATCACGTGGTGCTTCGGAACGACGATCCTTAGCAACGGTGCACAGTTAGGGTGAACACCTTTCTTGAAATTTTATTGAGAGATCATCTTATTTACTACCGTCGTTCTATGCAAATAAGATGTAAACATGATAAACATCACATGCAATCAATATAGTGACATGATATGGCCAATATCATTTTGCTCCTATGATCTCCATCTTCGGGGCACCATGATCATCACTGTCACCGGCACGACACCATGATCTCCATCATCATGATCTCCATCATTGTGTCTTCATGAAGTTGTCTCGCCAACTATTACTTCTACTACTATGGCTAACGCTTAGCAATAAAGTAAAGTAATTACATGGCGTTTATGATTGACACGCAGGTCATACAATAAATAAGACAACTCCTATGGCTCCTGCCGGTTGTCATAATCATCGACATGCAAGTCGTGAATCCTATTACAAGAACATGATCAATTCATACATCACAATGCATCACATCACATCCTTTGGCCATATCACATCACAAGGCACATGCTGCAAAAACAAGTTAGACGTCCTCTAATTTGTAGTTGCAAGTTTTTACGTGGCTGCTATAGGTTACTAGCAAGAACGTTTCTTACCTACGTCAACACCACAACGTGATTTGCCAATTGCTATTTACCCTTCATAAGGACCCTTTTCATCGAATCCGATCCGACTAAGGTAGGAGAGACAGACACCCGCTAGCCACCTTATGCATCTAGTGCATGTCAGGCGGTGGAACCGGTCTCACGTAAGCGTACGTGTAAAGTTGGTCCGGGCCGCTTCATCCCACAATACCGCCGAATCAAGATAAGACTAGTAGCGGCAAGCAAATTAACAAACTCGACGCCCACAACTGCTTTGTGTTCTACTCGTGCATAGATTCTACGCATAGACCTAGCTCATGATGCCACTGTTGGGAGACGTAGTAGTAAATCAAAATTTTCCTACGTTCACCAAGATCTATCTATGGAGAAACCAGCAAAGAGAGGGGAGAGATTGCATCTTCATACCTTTGAAGATCGCTAAGCGGAAGCGTTACAAGAACGCGGTTGATGGAGTCATACTCGCAGCGATTCAGATCGCGGTAGATCCGATCAAGTGCCGAACGGACGGCACCTCCGCGTTCAACACACGTGCAGCCCGGTGACGTCTCCAACACCTTGATCCAGCAAGGAGGAAGGAGAGGTTGGGGAAGGGCTCCAACAGCAGCATGACGGCGTGGTGGTGGTGGAGTAGCAAGGTATTCCGACAGGGCTTCGCCTAAGCGCTGCGGAGGAGGAAGAAGAGAGGTAGGGCTTCGCCGTGAGAGAGAGATCAAATCCTGTCTCAAAACATCCAAAACCTCAAGTATATATAGGAGGAGGGACGTGGAGGGCTGGCTTGGCCTCTACTCCAAAGAGGAGATGGCCGGCCGAATTAAAGGGAGAGTCCACCTCCCACAAGGGAGGTGGATCTCCTCCTTTTAAATCCTTTTTGCCTTATCTCCTTATCTCCAGCCGCATGGGCCTTTAGCAAAAGTCTTGCCCAGCCCAATAAGGGCTGGCACACTTTATCTAACAGCCCATGTGGTCCTTTGGTCGTCACACCCCTCCCGGGGGTCATCCGGCACCCTCCCGGCACTCCCGGTACACTACCGATGAGCCCGAAAACTTTCCGGTGACCAAAACTGGACTTCCTATATATCAATCTTTACCTCCGGACCATTCCGGAGCTCCTCGTGACGTCCGGGATCTCATCCGGGACTCCGAACAACCTTCGGTAATCACGTATACCTTTTCCCTATAACCCTAGCGTCATCGAACCTTAAGTGTGTAGACCCTACGGGTTCGGGAGACACGTAGACATGACCGAGACACCTCTCCGGTCAATAACCAACAGCGGGATCTGGATACCCATGTTGGCTCCCACGTACTCCACGATGATCTCATCGGATGAACCACGATGTCAAGGATTCAATCAATCCCGTATACAATTCCCTTTGTCTATCGGTATGATACTTGCCCGAGATTCGATCGTCGGTATCCCCATACCTTGTTCAATCTCGTTACCGGCAAGTCTCTTTACTCGTTCCGTAATACATCATCCCGTGACTAACTCCTTAGTCACATTGAGCTCATAATGATGATGTCTTACCGAGTGGGCCCAGAGATACCTCTCCGTCACACGGAGTGACAAATCCCAGTCTCGATTCATGCCAACCCAACAGATACTTTCGGAGATACCCGTAGTGCACCTTTATAGCCACCCAGTTACGTTGTGACGTTTGGCACACCCAAAGCATTCCTACGGTATCCGGGAGTTGCACAATCTCATGGTCTAAGGAAACGATACTTGACATTGAAAAGCTTTAGCAAACGAACTACACGATCTTGTGCTATGCTTAGAATTGGGTCTTGTCCATCACATCATTCTCCTAATGATGTGATCCCGTTATCAATGACATCCAATGTCCATGGCCATGAAACCGTGACCATCTATTGATCAACGAGCTAGTCAACTAGAGGCTCACTAGGGACATGTTGTGGTCTATGTATTCACACATGTATTATGGTTTCCGGTTAACACAATTATAGCATGAACAATAGACAATTATCATGAACAAGGAAATACAATAATAACCATTTTATTATTGCCTCTAGGGCATATTTCCAACACGCGGTTGGTGGAGTCGTACTCGTAGCGATTCAGATAGCGGTGGACTCCGATCTTAGCACCGAACAATGGTGCCTCCGCGTTCAACACACGTGCAGCCCGGTGACGTCTCCTACGCCTTGATCTAGCAAGGAGGAAGGAGAGGTTGGGGAAGAGCTCCGACAGCACGATGGCATGGTGGCGGTGGAGCAGCGTGGTACTCCGGCAGAGCTTCGCTAAGCACTATGGAGGACGAGGAGAGGGAGAGGCAGGGCTGCGGCGAGAGAGGAAGAAAACCGTGTATATGGCAGCCCCCAATACCTCTCCTATATATAGGATGAGGGGAGGGAGGGCTGCGCCCTAGGGTTCCCACCCTAGTGGCTGGCGGCAGCCTCCAGATCGCATCTGGCCGGCGGCCAAGAGGGAGAGGGGTGCGGCTGCCCTAGGGTTTGCCCCCTCCACCTCTTGCTGCGCCTTGGGCCCCTTGTGGGGGCGCACCAGCCCACCTAGGGGCTGGTTCCTCCCACTTGTGGCCCATGCAGCCCTCCGGGGCTGGTGGCCCCACTTGGTGGACCCCTAGAACCCTTCCGGTGGTCCCGGTACACTACCGGTGACGCCCGAAACATCTCCGGTAACCAAAACCTCACTTCCTATATATCAATCTTCGTCTCCGGACAATTCCGGGACTCCTCATGACGTTCGGGATCTCATCCGGGACTCCGAACAACCTTCGGTAACCACGTACACTTTTCCCTATAACCCTAGCGTCATCGAACCTTAAGTGTGTAGACCCTACGGGTTCGGGAGATACGTAGACATGACCGAGACACCTCTCCGGTCAATAACCAACAGCGGGATCTGGATACCCATGTTGGCTCCCACGTACTGCACGATGACCTCATCGGATGAACCACGATGTCGGGGATTCATTCAATCCCGTATTCAATTCCCTTTGTCTATCGGTATGATACTTGCCCGAGATTCGATCGTCGGTACCCCTATACCTTGTTCAACCTCGTTACCGGCATGTCTCTTTACTCGTTCCGTAATACATCATCCCATGGCTAACTCTTTAGTCACATTGAGCTCATTATGATGATGTCTTACCGAGTGGGCCCAGAGATACCTCTTCGTCACACGGAGTGACAAATCCCAGTCTCGATTCATGCCAACCCAACAGACACTTTCGGAGATATCCGTAGTGTACCTTTATAGCCACCCAGTTACGTTGTGACGTTTGGCACACCCAAAGAATTCCTACAGTATCCAGGAGTTGCACAATCTCATGGTCTAAGGAATCGATACTTGACATTAGAAAAGCTTTAGCAAACAAACTACACGATATTGTGCTATGTTTAGGATTGGGTCTTGTCCATCACATCATTCTCCTAATGATGTGATCCCGTTATCAACAATATCCAATGTCCATGGTCATGAAACCGTGACCATATATTGATCAACGAGCTAGTCAACTAGAGGCTCACTAGGGACAGGTTGTGGTCTATGTATTCACACATGTATTACGGTTTCCGGTTAACACAATTATAGCATGAATAATAGACAATTATCATGAACTAGGAAATACAATAATAACCATTTTATTATTGCCTCTAGGGCATATTTCCAACATGAATACCAGCCCTTAGTGGGCTGGTGGAAACTTCCACACAAGGCCCATGAGGCTAGAGAAGAAAATCCAAAGAGAAAAAGTGGAACAAGGCAAAAATAGGGCGAAGCCTAGTCTTACTAGGATTGAAGGTGGATTCCACGTCCACCCTTTGGTTCGGCTGACTCCCTGGTGGCTTGGCCCTTGGGCCAAGCCACCTCCTCTCTTCCTCCTATATATACTGGTGGTTTTAGGGTTTTGGCACAGAATTTTCAGCCATGTGCTACCCGTTCCTCCAGTGCATAGTTTCTCCTCTAGATCGGATCTCTGCAGTGCTTAGGCGAAGCCCTGCCGGAATTGCTCCACCAACATCGCCGGAGCGCCGTCACGCTGCCGGAGAACTCTTCCTCCTCTCCGCTCTCTCTTGCTGGATCAAGATGGTGGAGATCGTCATCAAGCTGTACATGTGCTGAACGCAGAGGTGTCGTCCGTTCGGCACTAGATCGGAAGGATCGTGATCAAGCTCGTGGGACGGATCGTGATCAAGTTCGTGGGACGGATTGTGATCAAGTTCGTGGGACGGATCGTGATTAGTTCACGGGACGGATCGTGATTGGATCGCGGGACGCTCGGCGATTTGGATCGCGAAGACGTTCGACTACACCAACCGTGTTTCTTAACGCTTCCCGCTTAGCAATCGACAAGGGTACGTAGATCCACTCTCCCTCTCGTAGATGCTCATCACCATGGATAGATATGCGTGTCTGTAGGAAATTTTTTGTTTCCCATGCAACGTTCCCCAACAGTGGCATCATGAGCTAGGTCTATGTGTTGATGAGATCTCGAGTAGAACATAAAAGGTTTGTGGGCGTTGATGCTTAGATTGCTTCCTCCCTTGGTCGATTTTGGTTCAGCGGTATTGTGAGATGAAGTAGCTCGGACCAACATTACTCGTCGCTTACGAGAGATCGGTTCCCTCGACCGCAACTTGTTGCATAGATGGCTTGCGGGTGCCAGTTTCTCTCACTTTAGTTGGATCGGATATGACAAAAGGCGGTCCTTGAGAAGGTTGAAAAGCAACTAGTGTATCACCGTTATGGTTTTTGCGTAGATGAGAATTGTTCTTGCTAGATACCCGTAGCAGCCACGTAAAACATGCAACAACAATTAGAGGACGTCTAACTTGTTTTTGCAGGGTATGTTGTGATGTGATATGGCCAATTACATGATGGGATATATGTGATGTATAAGATGATCATGTGATGTACAGATTATCACGACTTCATGTCCATGAGTACGGCAACCGGCAGGAGCCATAGGGTTGTCTTTAATTATTGTATGACCTGCGTGTCAATCATTAAGCGCCATGTAATGCTTTACTTTATCGCTACGGTAGAAATAGTAGTAGAAGCATGTTGGGCGCGACAACCCCGATGATGACACGTTGATGGAGATCAAGATGATGGAGATCATGGTGTCGTGCCGGTGACGATGGAGATCATGCCGGTGCTTTCATGATGGAGATCAAAAGCACAAGTTCATGGCCATATCATGTCACTTATGATTTGCATGTGATGTTAATACTTTTATGCACCTTGTTTTTCTTAGGACGATGGTAGCATTATAAGGTGATCCCTCACCGAATTTCAAGATAAATTGTGTTCTCCCTGAGTGTGCACCGTTGCGAAAGTTCGTCGTGTCGAGACACCACGTGATGATCGGGTGTGATAGACTCTACGTTCACATACAATGGGTGCAAGCCAGTGTTGCACGTGCAGAACACTCGGGTTAAACTTGACGAGCCTAGCATGTACAGACATGGCCTCGGAACACAAGAGACCGAAAGGTCGAACATGAGTCATATAGTAGATATGATCAACATAATGATGTTCACCATTGAAGCCACCTCAACTCACGTGATGATCGGACTTGAGTTGGTGAATTTGGATCATGTGACACTCAGATGACCCGAGGGATGTCAATTTGAGTGGGAGCTTTAGTAAATTTGATTAACTAAACTCATTATCTTGAACAATAGTCTAAGTAACCTTTGCATATTTATGTTGTAGATCAATGGCTCGCGCAGTAGTACCCCTGAATTTTAATCCATTCCTAGAGAAAGCTAAGTTGAAAGATGATGGAAGTAACTTTGTTGACTGGGCCCGTAATCTGAGGATTATCCTCATGGCTTCCTAGAAATCATATGTCCTTGATGCACCGCTTGGTGACCAACCACAAGACATGAACTCCGAAGACGTTAAGAACGCTTGGGAGGCACATTCTGGAGATTACTCAATAGTTCAGTGTGCAATATTGTATGGCTTAGAATCGGGACTTCAAAGACGTTTTGAACGTCATGGAGCATATGAGATATTCCAGGAGTTGAAGTTTATCTTCTAGAAGAATGCCCGAATCGAGAGGTATGAGACCTCCGATAAGTTCTATGCTTGCAAGATGGAGGAGAACGGGTCTATCAGTGAGCACATACTCAGAATGTCTGGGTATTCAAACCGTCTAGCTGAGTTGGGAATTACCTTTCCGCCAGAGGCAATCACTGATAGAGTTCTTCAATCACTACCACCTAGTTACAAGAGCTTTGTGATGAACTATAACATGCATGGGATGAACAAGTCAGTCGCCGAGCTGTTTGCGATGCTGAAAGTCGCTGAGTCTGAAATCCAGAAAGAACATCAAGTGTTGATGGTCAATAAAACCACTAGTTTCAAGAAAAATGGCAAGGGCAAAGGCAAGAAGGGTAAAACCAAGAAGGATGGCAAAGCAGTTGCTACTCCTGTAAAGAAGCCTAAGCATGGACCTAAGCCAGAAAGTGAGTGCTTTCATTGCAAGGGAACTGGTCACTGGAAGCGGAACTGCCCCAAGTACCTGCTGACAAGAAGGCGGCCAACGACAAACAAGGTATATATGATATACATGTTATTGATGTGTACCTTACTAGCTCTCGTAGTAGTGCCTGGGTATTTGATACCGGTTCTGTTGCTCACATTTGCAACTCAAAGCAGGAACTACGGAATAAACGAAGACTGGCAAAGGACGAAGTGACGATGCGCGTGGGAAATAGTTCCAAGGTTGATGTGATCGCCGTCGGCACGCTCTCTCTTCGATTACCATCGGGATTAGTGATGAACCTGAATAATTGTTATTTAGTGCCTACGTTAAGCATGAACATTATATCTGGATCTTGTTTATTGCGAGATGGTTACTCATTTAAATCAGAGAATAAAGGTTGTTCTATTTATATGAGTAATATCTTTTATGGTCATGCACCCAATGTGAGGGGTTTATTCATATTGAATCTTGATAGTGATGACACACATGTTCATAACATTGATGCCAAAAGATGTAGAGTTGATAATGATAGTACCACTTTCTTGTGGCACTGCCGTTTAGGTCATATTGCTGTAAAACATATGAGAAAGCTCCATGCTGATGGACTTCTGGAGTCACTTGATTTTGAATCACTTGACACATGCGAACCGTGCCTCATGGGCAAGATGACTAAAACGCCGTTCTCTGGAACAATGGAACGGGCGAGTGACTTATTGGAAATCATACATACTAATGTGTGCAGTCCAATGAATGTTGCAACGCATGGTGGATATCGTTATTTTCTCACCTTCACTGATGACTTAAGTAGATATGGGTATATTTACTTAATGAAACTCAAATCTGAAACGTTTGAAAAGTTCAAGCAATGTCAGAGTGAAGTTGACAATCATCGTAACAAGAAGATTAAATTGCTGCGATCTGATCGAGGAGGTGAATATCTGAGTTATGAGTTTGGCAGTCACTTAAGACAGTGTGGAATTGTTTCACAGTTGACACCGCCCGGAACACCGCAGCGTAATGGTGTGTCCGAACGTCGTAATCAAACCTTATTAGATATGATGCGTTCTATGATGTCTCTTGATGACTTTCCACTATGGTTTTGGGGTTATGCATTAGAGATAGCTGCATTCACTTTAAATAGGGCACCATCGAAATCCGTTGAGACGACGCCATATGAACTATGGTTTGGCAAGAGGCCAAAGTTGTCGTTTCTTAAAGTTTGGGGATGTGATGCTTATGTCAAAAAGCTTCAGCCTGAAAAGCTGGAACCCAAAGCGGAAAAATGTGTCTTCATAGGATACCCGGAAGAGACAGTCGGGTATACCTTCTATCTCAGATCCGAAGGCAAAGTGTTTGTCGCTAAGAATGGAACATTTCTTGAGAAAGAGTTTCTCTCGAAAGAATTGAGTGGGAGGAAAATAGAGCTTGATGAGGTTATTGGACCTTTACTTCAACCAGAAAGTAGTGCAGCGCAGAAAGATGTTTCTATGGAACCTACGATGGTAGAAGAGGAAGTTAATGATGATGATCATGAAGCTTAGGATCAAGCTGCTATTGAACCTCGTAGGTCGACAAGGGCGCGTACTACTCCTGAGTGGTACGGCAACCCTGTCTTGGAGGTCATGTTGTTAGACAACAATGAACCTACGAGCTATAGAGGAGTAGTGATGGGCCCGGATTCCGAGAAATGCTTTGAGTCCATGAAATCCGAGATGGGATCCATGTATGAAAACAAAGTATGGACTTTGGAAGTATTACCTGAAGGGTGAAAGGCCATTCAGAACAAATGGATCTTTAAGAAGAAGACAGACGCAGACGGTAATGTCACCATCTATAAAGCTCGACTTGTGGCAAAGGGTTTTTCACAAGTTCAAGGAGTTGACTATGATGAGACCTTCTCACCCGTAGCGATGCTTAAGTCTGTCAGAATCATGTTGGCAATAGCTGCTTATTTCGACTATGAAATTTGGCAGATGGATGTCAAAACAGCGTTCCTCAACGGTTTCCTTGAGGAAGAGTTGTATATGATGCAACCAGAAGGTTTTGTCGATCCAGAGAATGCTGACAAAGTTTGCGAACTCGAGCGATCCATTTATGGACTGGTGCAAGCATCTCAGAGTTGGAATAAGCGTTTTGATGAGGTGATCAAAGCATTTGAGTTTATACAAGTTTATGGAGAAGCTTGTATTTACAAGAAAGTGAGTGGGAGCTCTATAGCGTTTCTAATATTATATATGGATGACATATTGCTGATTGGAAACAATATAGAAATGCTGGAAAGCGTGAAGGAATATTTGAACAAGAGTTTTTCAATGAAGGACCTAGGAGAAGCTGCTTTCATATTAGGCATTAAGATCTATAGAGATAGATCGAGACGCTTAATAGCACTTTCACAGAGCACATACCTTGATAAAGTTTTGAAGAAGTTCAAAATGGATCAGTCCAAGAAGGGGTTCTTGCCTGTGTTACAAGGTGTGAAGTTGAGTAAGACTCAATGCCCAGTGACTGCAGAAGATAGAGAAAAGATGAGTGTCATCCCCTATGCTTCAACCATAGGCTCTATCATGTATGCAATGCTGTGCACAAGACCCGATGTCAGCCTTGCCATAAGTATGGCCGGAAGGTTTCAAAGTGATCCTCGAATGGAGCACTGGACAACGGTCAAGAATATCCTTAAGTACCTAAAAAGGACTAAGGAAATGTTTCTCGTTTATGGAGGTGATGAAGAGCTCGTCGTAAAGGCTTACGTCGATGCAAGCTTTGACACTGATCTGGATGACTCTAAGTCGCAAACCGGATATGTATTTATTCTCAACCGGGGAGCGGTAAGCTGGTGCAGTTCAAAGCAAAGCATGGTAGCCGATTCTACATGCGAAGCGGAGTACATCGCAGCCTCGGAGGCGGCGAAGGAAGGTGTCTGGATGAAGCAGTTCATGACAAATCTTGGAGTAGTGCCCAGTGCACTGAATCCAATGAACCTGTTTTGTGACAACACTTGTGCCATTGCTCTGGCCAAGGAACCAAGGTTTCACAAGAGGACCAGACACATAAAGCGACGCTTCAACACCATCCGCGATTACATCAAGGAGAAGGACATAAATATTTGCAAAGTGCACACAGATCTGAATGTTGCAGACCCGTTGACTAAAACTCTTCCAAGGGCTAAACATGATCAACACCAGAACTGCATGGGTGTTCGATTCATTACAATGTAAATCACATAGTGATGTGAACTAGATTATTGACTCTAGTGCAAGTGGGAGACTGTTGGAAATATGCCCTAGAGGCAATAAATAACGTGTTTACTATTATATTTCCTTGTTCATGATAATCTTTTATTATCCATGCTATAATTGTATTGATTGGAACCTCATTACATGTGTGGGTAAATGGACAACACTCTGTCCCTAGTATGCCTCTAGTGAACTAGATCGTTGATCAAAGATGGTCAAGGTTTCCTAGCCATTGACATACGATGTCATTTGATAACGGGATCACATCATTAGGAGAATGATGTGATGGACAAGACACAAACTACAAACGTAGCATATGACCGTGTCAGTTTATTGCTACTGTTTTCTGCATGTCAAGTATGCGTTCCTATGACCATGAGATCATGCAACTCACGGACATCGGAAGAGTACCTTGTGTGTATCAAACGTCGCAACGTAACTGGGTGACTATAAAGGTTCTCTACAGGTATCTCCGAGGGTGTCTGTTGAGTTGGCATGGATCAAGACTGGGATTTGTTACTTCGTGTGACGGAAAGGTATCTCAGGGCCCACTCGGTAATACAACATCACAATGAGCCTTGCAAGCAATGTGTCTAAGTGTTAGTCACGGGATCTTGTATTACGGAACGAGTAAAGATACTTGCCGATAACGAGGTTTAACTAGGTATGAAGATACCGACGATCGAATCTCGGGCAAGTAACATACCGAAGAACAAAGGGAACATCATACGGATTAACTGAATCCTTGACATAGAGGTTCAACCGATAAAGATCTTCATAGAATATGTAGGAACCAATATGGAAATCCAGGTCCCGCTATTGGTTATTAACCATAGAGGTGTCTCAGTCATGTCTACATAGTTCTCGAACCCGCAGGGTCTGCACACTTCAGGTTTGGTGACGTTTCGATAGTATAGAGTTATGTATGGTGGTGATCGAAGGTTGTTCGGAGTCCCGGATGAGATCCCGGACATCACAAGGAGCTCCGGAATGGTCCGGAGGTAAAGATTCATATATAGGAAGTCCTGTTTTGGCCGCCGAAAAAGTTTCGGTCTCATCGGTAGTGTACCGGGAGTGCTGGTAGTGTACCGGGAGACCCCCGGGAGGGATATTTCGACCCAAGAGGCTTCATGGGCTGTGGGAGACTGAATACCAGCTCTTAGTGGGCTGGTGGAAACTTCCACACAAGGCCCATGAGGCTAGAGAAGAAAATCCAAAGAGAAAAAGTGGAAAAAGGCAAAAATAGGGCGAATCCTAGTCCTACTAGGATTAGAGTGGATTTCACCTCGACCCTTTGGTTCGGCCGACTCCCTGGTGGCTTGGACCTTGGGCCAAGTCACCTCCTCTCTTCCTCCTATATATACTGGTGGTTTTAGGGTTTTGGCACAGAATTTTCAGCCACGTGCTACCCGTTCCTCCAATGCATAGTTTCTCCTCTAGATCGGATTTCTGCAGTGCTTAGGCGAAGCCCTGCCGGAATTGCTCCACCACCATCGCCGGAGCGCCGTCACGCTGACGGAGAACTCTTCCCCCTCTCCGCTCTCTCTTGCTAGATCAAGACGGCGGAGATCGTCATCAAGCTGTACGTGTGCTGAACGCGGAGGTGTCGTCCGTTCGGCGCTAGATCGGAAGGATCGTGATCAAGCTTGTGGGACGGATCGTGATCAAGTTCGTGGAACAGATTGTGATCAAGTTCGTGGGACGGATCATGATTAGATCGCGGGACGGATCGCGATTTGGATCGTGGGACGCTCGGCGATTTGGATCGCTAAGACATTTGACTACACCAACCGCGTTTCTTAACGCTTCCCGCTTAGCGATCCACAAGGGTACGTAGATCCACTCTCCCTCTCGTAGATGCTCATCACCGTGGATAGATCTGCGTGTGCGTAGGAAAAAAATTGTTTCCCATGCAACGTTCCCCAACACCAAAATATGTTGATCAGAAAAAAAAGGTAGAACCAACCGAATCGGGGATGAGGGAGGAGGGGGTGGACTGGGCACATTACCCGAGGGAGGAAGATCCCTTGCCGCCGCGCGGCACTCCACACGCACCGACACCGGCTCCCCAGAGTCCCGAATCCGACTCCCCTTGTGAGTCGTCGAGGTAGGCAACCGAATCGGAGGAGAACACGCCACAGGAGATGCCAGCACAGGACCGAAGCTAGACGCCGAGCCCATGTCGGCGTCCAGGCGGCGACACAACCCCACCATGGATTGCTTGATCCCGACGACGCCTAGCTCATGGCCGAGAACTTCCTGACTGATGTTTCTTTTTCTTGCTAGCAGGCGCCGTCTGAGGATGCGGAGGAGAAGGAGGAAGGTCTTTGATTCCCGAGAAGGTAGGCGACAAAGGGCGGGTCGGCATGTTGGAGCAGGCTCTGGAGATATGAGTACCCATGATGGTGGCCTTTCCCTGACCAGCACCATCAGCCACCTCCTTCTAAGTAGGACCCTCCGGCGCATTTGACTTGAACAACTCCCTGACCTCCGGCTCCATGCCATCCCATTCAGACTGAGTAAAATGAGCATCAGTGCCTTCACTATGATTTTGACCCCTCGCAGATCCATCACCCTGCTTATCAGATCTCGCAGAGCCAGCGGAGGAGGAGGAGGAGGTGCATGGTGCTCCGCGGCACCTTCAACCCGCACCCGCAGGCGAACACCATCAGAGGAGGGGAACACGTCAACCACGCCACACAAGTAGACCGAATCAACACACCAAACTTTTACACGCGTAGGACCAAGCTTGTCCAGAGACTCACTGTCTACCTCGATTGGCTTGCCAAGAAGGACACCAAACGCGATCAGAAAGGGAACATAGCAAAGACCAGCAGGCACATCATCAACCAAAACCCATACATCAGACAACGGTCCCACCGCTTTGGTGCCACAAGCCGCGGCCTTGACCAAAACCACCAGCTGGTTATGTGTATGGGTGAAGCTCGAGCAAGAAGAGATCACCCGTAAACAATCCTTGAAGGGGAACACCTTTGCAAAATCGAACTCCGATATCTGATTCACTTGCCAGTCCCAACCACCCTCATCCCAGACCCGGAGGCCTTCCAGCAAGACCCGAGGAGAGATCTTTTGGCCCTGAACAGTGATGATGGCCGCATTAGAGAGCGAGGGGGCCGCGACGACCAAGGGAACCTTGCTGTCCAGGGCAAAGAAGGAGCACCCCGGGAGGCCAGTCCCATAGTGCACGAAAGCGGGAGGTTTGATTCGGTTCTGGCAATCCACGATCAGGTAACCCTCGGATCTACATATAAGGTAGAAGGGAGGGTTGAAGCATCTTGATTGGAAGTGGCCTGGTTGATGACAAGTGAAACAACTGAGCGAAGATTAGGGGTTGGGTACAGGAGCGCTATGATTAGGTGGAGGGCAGCGGGGGTGGGAGGATGCCATCTCCAAGACCCATCGAGGAGGAGCCAGGGTCAGAGGCAGGGGTTCGGCAAGCTTTGAACTGCTAGGAGGGGGACCAGAGGAATTGCGCGGAGGAGGACGAGGACCAAAACCCGAACCAGAAGAGTGGAGGGGTTGGCGATGAGGGGCCACTAGGCCCCGGGGAGGAGGTGGACACGGGCCAGAAGAGGTCGAGCCAGCACCACCACCCAAAGCAGCAACCTCCCAGGGATCAGGCGAGAGACCACACCCTTTCGCCGCGCTAGAGTCATTCCGGCCCCGCCGCCCAAGCCTCACGGTCCCGAGCCACCGGCTCATAGACCGCTTGATCGGCCTCCAACTTGGAGCGGAGGGAGGCCTCATACTCCAGATCCACGCCAGCCGATGGCGAATGCTCACGACGACGCTTGCTGCCGGACATCGCCTCGCTCGAGGAGCCCCTGGACTTGTCCATGGCGAGGGCCTCCGCAGAGGAGAGAGGAAATCCTAGAAATGGGGGGAGAGATCCTTTCCGCACCCATAAATACCCCGAGTGGGTACAACCCAAGGGGGGCGAGCAGGCCACGCGGGCCAAAGGGGTGGGGTGAGTAGAAGTGACCGGTACTAGCGGCCTAGGGCCTAAGGAGGGGAGGAGGCGGAATACAAACAACGACGCAAAAGGAAGGGGCCACACGCGGACCACCCAAGACCGGGCCAGGGTCCACAGCATCTGACCGCCCCCTCGGCCCACAAGCCTCCAGGGGGGTCGTCAGATCTAGGGTTTGCCCCATCGTCGACCGCCCAACCCCAACCTCACGGCAAGCCGCCGCCAATGCCACTAGAACCAGGGAGGAGGGAGAAGGCAAGACGCCTGGTGATCCGGGCGGGAGCAGAGCAGCAGTGTCGGCCGCACCAGCGCACGGCGACAAGCCAAGGATCCCATGAGCCAGAGATGGGAGGGAGAACTTACCAGATTTCCGACGCCGACGAGAAACCCGACACCAGCCGTGCTCGACCAGCGGCGGAGCGACCACCCTGCCTCTGCCCCCCGGGGCAAACTTCCTGGATCTAGGCGCCGCAGCCACCACCAACGGAAGGGCCGACGAGCCAGAGACAGAGCCAGAATCATAATCGGAGGAGGAGCCATCGAGGTCGCCGAGCGCCCAAAGCCGGGACCCAAAGGACACCGACGTCGCCAGAGGCCCCCACGCCGGACCAGGGGCACGGGCGACCACACGCGCCACCGCAGAGGAGAGGGGTATGGGGGAAGAGAGAGGGGATCCAGCCAGCGAGGAGCCGTCGAGGGTCGAGGTTGCGCGGGGGGAGGGGGGAGGGGAAAGGGAGGGGAGAGAGGAGAGCCATCCCATCCTTATGACTCGTACTTATGCTCAAACCATTCACTACTACTACTATTTCTGAAAATTTCAGATTATATATAGATTTTTGTTAGTTTCTTTGTTGCATGATTTATATACATATATGCTCTTCAATCTATTAATCTTTTCATTGGCCATCAATAGATGGATGATCTTCAAGATGAAGTCGTGTATGTTGGATTGAACTATCTTAGTGACAGAAAGAGAAAAGGGTTTGTAGTGTATTGTTGCCACCGAGGATAAAAATAGTGGTCTAGTTGTCTTGATGATGAATTAAAGGTAAATACAATATATCTTATGTAATGCAATTTTCTGTTTTTACTTGATATATTTGATTTGAGATGCATGTTGTATAGTGGTTATGGGGTGGAGTATTAATTATTGATGCAGTTAAATATAATGATAAATAGATATAAGGATGTAATGCAATGACATGTATGGTTAACCATAAACACTGTAATGTAATTATGTACTTTTTCACTGCACCTATGCTACTTTGGAGAAGCGTTTACTTTATTTTTAGTTATTTAACTACTATTCTGAATTTTAATTTCTTTGTGAACAAAAACAATTTCAACCACTTACATTACTTTTTGTAACTAATTATAAAAAAATGAGATTACAGCCTGTAGGGAAACTTCATGGGTTTGATACCTTGGCTCTCAACACTGATGGAGGATTCTTCCCGATACTACAAACCCTTGTTCTTCAAGGCACCACACATATTCATCTATTAGACACTTCACATATTAGTCGGGGATATCAGGAAGCAATTAGTCACCGTGATAACCTGGAAGGACTGTCAATATGTCCTCCTTTGGAATAACTCGAAGGCGCAGAATGGCGTGGTATTCAACGTCAATGCTTGCCATGTTTGTGATGTTCTTCAAAGGGCGGCCCACGACGTCCTCATTTGGGGCAAGCGCTTCCACAGTCCCCAAGTATGGTGTACTCGTGTTTGTTCGCTCCTTTTTCTGCTGCCATATGACAACCGAGGAGTTTAACCCCCCCCCCCCCTCCCCCCTGGTCATTCCCGAAAAAAGAAGAAAGACAGCCGCTCTGCCAATTTTCGAAGTTGCTCTAATAAAAGAATATGAATAGGCAACTACCAAATCCTCGGTGTGTTCTGGAATATTGTGCTATCATGGACGGAGAAATACAACAAGTACCGTGTTACGAAAAATACGAAGACCTTTCTTAGGATGTATATGTGCAAAAGGAGGAGGGCGTACAACAAATGGAAAATTGCCGTCTCCAATTTCGTGAAATTTCAAAAGAAAAAGAATCTGCAACAACTACACAAAGGTCTCATGCACTTTGGCATTCCCTTACTAACTTCCGCCTATCATCTGGTTAATCGAGGTGTACGATCCAACGCACGCGCAACCCAAGCCAATAAATATGATTGTTATGCACAGAACCACCTGAAAAAGAGAATAATGTACAGGTTACATCGTAAGCAAATTGTGCTTGGCATTTTCAAGGTTAGATGTTCTGTTGGTGCTTTAGCCTGCGCATTCATTTTTTCAGTTAATAGATTACCTCCCACAAAGGCACCAAGTCCCGCTTGATGGAGAGGTAGCATGCACATGGGAGGATCAAGGCCTGCAAATTCAAATACGAACCGTCAGGGAAAATAACATTGCAAAGTTACTGACTATTAGGTTCAGTTAATAGCTGCATAATTGCAGGTACTCACCACTAGCATTGTGAAGACAGATCCAAGCAACGCCATCACCAAAGCTGCAATTCAAATGGCAAAGGCCATAGCATTAGAATGCATGACGTTTTGGGGGTAAATTTAGAGAACTGCTAATATGGGTAACAAATATAAGCAAGTGACAAGTACCAAAGTATGGAAAAGATAGAGCCACGACAACAGTCGAGAGGACAAGAACTGTCCTAACACACATTCCTGCAACGTAATTTCGCATCTTCTTAGGGAGAGCCTCCTCTATCGACAAAGCGACCGGTGTCATCGTCAAGGCGTATTTGGTGTATGGATTCACAATCTGAAACCAAAGGGATCAAATATGGGAATGAGCACTCGTATGCTTATTTTGATACTAGTGGAATAACTATCTGCGTGTTTGGTTTCCCTCATACCGTCATCCAAATGGCGATCTTCGAGGGAACATACTGCTGTGGCATGTTCAGTGTGAATTGCGACATCGTGGACTCGCCAAACATCAGAAACCCTGTGGCCGCGACCCCAGAGTACACAATTGTGACCACTATAAAGCTGAAACGGTGGAGAATAACATAGGTTAGCATGTAGCAAAAAACGACAAATAACTGCAGAAGCAGAGCATAGTATGGTACTGTAGCGTTTCATTTGTCAAGTTCAGAACCTTACCAGAACAGGAGGACGAAAGGGAACTGCGAGCGCTCCTTCATTGATGAGTATATATTTGGGAAAACCGAGTGCCCTGAGAAGCAGTATCCATACAAGCCAAGTGCCACTGGAAGGTGGGTCAGGTTCAACGCACTACCAGAAGGGTGGAACCCAACTCCATCGCCAATACCAACCCAAAATAGGCATACAATGACTGTTAGCGTTGCAACCACGCCTCCGGCTGTGAAATTTCAGATGAAAGATGGTCATCAAGGATCCATCACCCGTTCAAAGATTAGGTGTGGGAGGCAATATGAAAGTATTAACTACTGTTGATAGCAATCTAACGTTGCTATGGATGATTAGAATTGGGAGAATAAGTGGCGATGCTAGTATTGATATCGATGCAAAAAATTGTTTATGAACAGCACAAAATTTATTCTAAAGATTCAAATTAGTAGTACTCACCAGAAAGATAGGAGAGGAGACTGAGGTTCCTGAGCCAGACTGATGGGAGAATTGCCAAAGCCATTGATATCGCGAACAGGTTATGAGAGTTCAAGTAGATGCCAGTAAAAGCTAAATGCGCAGAAGGAAACACTGAAGACAAGCTGTCTCCTAGCAGTGTGATGTACTCCACGCAGCATGCCTGTAAATAAGCGGCATGTTACATCAGATATGCAAGAACCTAACGTTTTCGAAGCACAGTACTACCTGAATTCAGAGAGAGAACACTTACATAGAGTTCTAGGTAAAGGACAACCTGCAAAAGAAACATGAGCAGCAATATGAGTGATGTGAATTTTGCTAAATCTGTACAATTAGGTGGACGATAGGGAAATATACATACCGATACAAATACTCGACCCGGGATACCGAAAGCGGCTCGTCCGATATCGGGGTATGTTTCGATGGTCGGCGAGCTGTCTATGCATCTCTTGAGGAGCAAACCGGTGTAACATGAACAGGCTCCCAACAAGGGGAGGAGGAGGAGGCTTAACCATCCTGCTTGTTTGATTCCGAAACACGTGGTGAGAATTCCAACACCGCACAGGACATTGAGGCCTGAAGTGATGAAATGAAACATTAGAACAGAAAAAATAGAGTACTAACAATTACGAATTTAGTACTCCATGCATGATTTGAACTATGGGAAAACAAATTGAGATGAATCGAGTGAATATATTTACCGTTGATGACAGATTGTCCACTGCTGCACTTTGAGGACGGCGGTGGGAGCTCAATGTAGTTGGATTTCAGGCACGACGCAGAGGGCCTCTGCTGCACCGCGGGTGGCTGCGGAGCCGGTGGCCGCGGCTGCAAACTGTCCGTCGACGGCCGCCCTGCGGGTTGCTGCTGCTGCTGCGACAGCTGCGATAGAGAAGGCGGCAGCAATGGCCGGGTGAGTGGTAGCGAGCCCTCGGTGGCGCCCTTCTTGAGGAAGAAGGAGCTCCCGGCCTTGAGGAAAGAACTCCCGAACTTGGTGATGCTCGGGCTGGCCGCCATGATGCTGCTCACCGACGGCGACTGGACGGCGCTCAACATGTCGATCGACTGCCTGCGCGCGACGCCGAGCAACACACGAAAACAAATTGATCTCGTCAGAATTATTATTAATACGAGTACAATTAATTAATCAGACATGGAACCAGGCATGCGATGCAAGATCCATTGATGGACCGACCTGTAACTCTGCGGCCACGCGGCCTGCTGCCTGGCGACGTTGGGCGCGCGTTCCTTGTCGCCGTCGCCGTCGGCGTCGTCATCGCTGCCGCTGCCGCTGCCCGTGGCGTCGTCGGCACCGTCACCGTCGCCGCCGTCGTCGCTCCTGTCGGAGAAGGAGGATCCCGCATCCGACGAGGGTGGCGAGCCGCCATCCCGGTCCACGCCGAGGTCGTCGTCCTCGTCGCCTATGAAGAGCAGCGATCTGTCGCCGTGGCCCTTCTCCTCGTCGCGATCCATGCCGTCGCCGGCCTCTCTCTCTCTCTCTGTCACTTCCGCGACAACCGATTCGATTCGATTCGATTGATCCGGACGTACAAAACCTACGTACTTGCGATCGAAACCCACGATAAGGAAAGCGGATACACGCGCAATGGCACAACTCGATGAACCAGATTCCAAAGATCGTGGGAACAAACTATATACATACCTTATAAAATCCGCGGCGTTTGTGGAGTAGGTTTCGAACTAGACGTGCGACAGAGAGAAGGGGAGAGAGAGAGACGAACACGGGGGAGAGAGATGAGGCGGGGAAGGAGCCGGATTCCAGGACCTGCTGCTACGTACGTGCTGGATCAGTTGCGGACGCGGTTTATATACGTGCCGCGCTCAGTTCTGTTCTGTTTTTTTTTCTTTTCTTAATCACCAATAGGGAAAATCTCTCGAGAAAAACACGTCCGACCCGGCTTCACATGTACGCAGGTCCAGATCTCTGTGAATACGTCTGACCTGGACAAATACAAAACTATAACCCAATCCTTCCCTAATAATAAAACGCCTACTGCTTCTGGTCGTAGGGTCGTCGTACGTTGCGGTAAACTTGCAAACAAGCCCCTCGGTTTCCCAGTATTTCAATCCGCAGTACGTTTTCAATGATAAAAAACGTTTCATTTTTATGGATAGCCCCCTCCCTCGTCAAACTCCACCGTGGCTTAACCATTCCTGCCGTCCATCGCCGAGCTCCACCGCCGGGCTGACGGGCGAGGAGGCGACGGAGGTTGGAGGCGAGGAGGCGACGGAGGTTGGAGGCGAGGGAGCTCGGCGGACAACTGTGGCCGTGAGCAGGCGCCGCTGTGAGCTGTATGCCACTGCCGGTCTTCTCCGGCCTGCACCGTAGTAAGCTTCCGGATCTCTGACGGAATCCTGCTCCCGTGTTTGATTTTAATCTCTGACGGACATCCTACTCCCGTGTCCTTCTCCAACAGAGAAATAAATTTTGTCCCGACCCGGATTGGAGTTCGCTGCTATAAGATGAAGCTTTCTTGGCCGGAATCTCCATCAGAAAATCCATCAAATCCCGGAATTGTTGGTCCAGAGAAGCATCATGTCGCCTTTGAGTTCGCCGGAGTTCTTGGTCCAGAGAAGCACTTTGAGTCCAACGGTGGCTACACCAGAGGTATGTGATGCCTCGGCCACCCTCAAAAGCAACCCTACTGTTACCCCTTCCCTCAAGCTTTTGTGTGTTCGCAGATTTATTTAGAGATGGTAATTGAGCACTAGGTTGTTATCTGTATTGTTTGATGTTTTCCATGCACTGTGGCTGGACATGATATTGGCAAATACACTAGAGAACATGGGCTGACAATACAATAGAAAACATGTCGAGGCTGGAAATTTTGCTAAACTTGTGGTGCTTGTGTTCCTTCTGACAATAGTTGTTTATGGTGCTTGTGAGGCGTCGACTGGTGTTCCTTCTTTCAAATTACAATGTTTTCTGATTACCCAGATGAGTTAATTCAGAGATTACTATCAAATCGATGCGTTCTGAGGTTCAGTATTAATTGGGGAGCTGCTTTTGCCACAGTAGTTCAGAGTTTTCAGACTTGTCTGCTTTTGCATCAGGGTAATTCCTAATTAACAAACATCTGCTAATTAATTGGGGAGTTGATGGTTAGGATTGAGGAGTTAGTGATAATTATTCTCGCTTCCTTTGTTCAGACATATGTCCATCTAAAGCAATTTAGGAAAGACAGATCTGCCAACTCATATTTCCATCAGGAGTTCATCTCCCTTGAGACCATTTTTTTTGGTTTTGTTTGGCCAGCACAATTTGCTTGCAATAGATGCAAGGTTTTTTACACACGCAACGCTGGCATCTAACTGTACATACATAGATTATGTTCACCATGATAATGTGCTCCCAATTTGTCAGTTCATGGATTGTCAGATGGTAGATGGTAGATGTGTGCAATGAGAATCACATGAGCTGCTATCAATCAATTGTAAACTCTGAAGCTGAGCGAATTTGTTCATTACAATTTGCAAGTGCTTTGTTGCGCTGGGGATGTTGACTAGGTGCTTTTAATTGAGCCTGGAAAGTGCTAACGAATTGCAGCCTCGCGAATTCATGTCTGAATCCTTAATTCTGATTCTATTCTAATCTGATGGACAAAGTCGGAGGTTTCAGTCTTGCTGCATGCATAGATAGATTCAGAACAAGGAATTCACTTCTACCCACAATGTGAGCAAGATGCTTAAGTAATCTTGCCCAACATGGGTTTTGTATAACTTCTATCCACAAACTGATAGAAAAAGGAAGGCAAGAAAATAAAGTGTCCAATTGTAGCAAGTTGGCTTGAAATATAGCACTTGCTCACATTGCAAAGTGAAAAATAAATGTGCAGATAACTTCCAACTAGTTCCTTTCTGACCAAGTACAAGAAAGAGACAATAGCAAGCATTAATGTCTATCACCCTGAATAGAGATAAGTACTTGAAACTTCTGAGGCATCAAACCAACTTTGATTCCTATTTTGCTCTTCTTTGATTTTGACTGGGTAACATGCACACACACTGGATTCAGATTTCTATGTAAACTGAAACAGGGGATTAATAGTTGTGCCAAACCAAACATAGAGAAGGGGATAAATGATTGGTTAGCAAATATACATAACTGCAGGCAAATCTAACTTTTGTTGCTAATTGTACAATCTGGAAAATATTGGACTCTTGCTCTTGAAAGTGCAGAGCTGCTGTAGCATTGCTATATAAATAGATGTCCTACTCACTTGATTGTGTAATACAGATGTGTAGGTGAGAGGTCAAACTGAACTAAAATATCAGGTTCAGAGATGCAGATGCACATGACCAATGTCCTCTAACTTTAGTATGTAAATGTCGTGCCGCTGGAACCATGTCAAAGTACTATGTAGCACCTCCTATTTATTCAGGCTAATGCGAGATAGTGACCTCCTGGGCATTAATATTTTAGAAATTTTTGTTTCTACTATGGTTGGAGGGACTTAAATTTGTGATGGATGATTAGTAATCTATTTGGGCTAATTATAATTATGTTGTTACTGCAGGAAATAGATGACATTGCTGAACTGGACATTGTAGAGGATTTGGATAACCGGCCTTCAAAAAAAGCAAAAAATTCTGAATTAGGTGTTCTGGAGCCAAAACCACCAACTATGTCAGCATCTTCTCCAAATTCTGAATGTTTTGAATCGATTGTGCCAGAATCGGATAATCAGATAGATCGTGATCTATTGGCATCACCTCCATCCCCATCCAGCTCGACATTATCTCTTGTTTTACCATTACATGATGTTAAGGAAGAGATCAAAGTTCAAAAATATGATTATCTACCACAAGGTATTTGTTTCATTTATTCTGTGTACTTTTGTATTCAATATATTCTTAAATTATTTGATGTTTTGCAGACTATACATTGAACGATTATGATCTATGTGCTCGTATAATAATTGAATCATCTTTGAGAAAACAAGAGTTGGTTCAGATAGATGGAAGTACTGTGTTACAAAATCAATTGATGTGCTTGCTAGATGAAAAAGAGTGGGTAAATGATGATGTAAGTATACCCTTACTCAAGCAGAAATAAGTTTCTAATCACTAATATCTATTGCTAATGTATTTGTTTGAAAATAATTTTAATTATAGGTGATCGATGCATATATACGTTGTATAAAGGACCAAATACATGTCCAGAATGGCAATAAAGTATATTTTGAGAGTCCTTTTGTTATCTCACTATTAAAACGGGATGGTACCCTTGGCATACAACAAAATAGTGCCTTCATTACAGAGATTGTCAAAAAATATATGGAGCATGACATGGTAATATCCATATCTATAATTTTCATGTTCATGTTTCAATCAATATTTATTTTTATTTTCCTAATTATCTTTATTACAGATTGAACTTCCAATAAATACCAACAACACACACTGGTATTTAGCTATTTTAAATACAAAAAAAACGTGAGATTCAAGTACTGGTCTCATTGTGCTGGAAGTTTGACCGAGATGATCTCGCTATTACGGTTAGTTAGATCATCAGTTTTAATCCTACATGTAAATGACATAAATTCATACATTGTTAATGTCTATTATTTCTGATCACTAAATCTTTTTCAGCTACGAGGAATGCAATTCCATTTGGATCTTATTAAAAGTCAAAACTTGATTAACGAGGATTGGAAAGGCGTTGATCTTACTGAATGGCAGATCACAGAACAATTTCAACAGCCAATTCAAAAAGACAGTTCTTCATGTGGTTTATTTATGGTCAAATTTATGGAATATTTCACCGGAAGTGCACTATCCTATGCAATTACACAGGTATATGCCTTTTTAATATAGAAAGTATATCAATTTTACATAAAGTATGTTACTTTTTGAAAATATACTAATAATTGTTTATATTGCATAGGAAATGATTACTTCATTTAGGTTTAAGTTAGCTAGCATACTATTATGTTGGAAAACAAACACTGCACCAATGACTACAATCGTTGAAGAAACTAACGATGACACCAATGGAGATCCTGATGATGTTCAGATATTGGAAAGTCTAGATGATATAAGAAACTCTAAACAAAAAATCCCAGTATCAGTTGAAATGAAATACAGATCACTGATATCTATTCTTTCTAATATGAGCTTACATGAGTTAACATCTGGTCTCTGTAGCTTCATCAAATCCATCAATTACACCGAGATTTTAGAGTAAGTCATTTCAAATTAGTAAAGCAATTGTAAAATATCTTACTTATTTTGTTAACGGTTTATTTTCTTATTTTTTTTCATTACTAGGAAAGTATGGATCCAAAGTTCAAAGCCATATCCAATTAGCTTGTCTCTCAAAAACTACAAGGAATGCTAAAGGATGATTTACCTATGGACCGAGATTGCTTTAATTTGGTCATACGGAAGATTATGTTTGATGACATCCAAACGGCACAAAAAACAAAACAGTTCATAACAAAACATTATCTGGACATGAAATTTTGGGTATGTTCTTAAATTCATTATTTTTTTTCTATATTCTTATTTTTAATCACTTTTCTAACCAATTATTTTTATGTACTAGATGACTACTGATTTTGGACGGCATCCAGATTTCCGTAAAAAGTTAGATGTGGAACAACTAGCAAATTATGTTCGTAGTTGGCCTAGTATCAAATATAATGTTTCAAAATGCAAATCGGTAAGAGCACTTCTGTATACTTTGGACCACACATTTCTTATTACATCTAATATATGTATCCTATTTCAGATCCATATTCTAGTACAATCCAACAATGATTTCATTCTATTCACATTGGATCAAGATACCAAAACAGCGTACATTTTGGACCCTGCTCCTATTAATCCCATTTACAGATGCAACCCACTTGCAAAATATGTGCACAAAATTATATGGATTGCAGAACACTTACCAAAAGCAATGTCAAGAGCATGCCCTGGGTCTAACTGGAACAAAAATATTCTCCTATGGCATCAAAAAATCCTAGATGATATTCCAATTTACAACAGGTATTTTTGAAGAGATGAATATTATACAGTGAGTATTTGTTATTTTGAAAATGAATTAAAATTTACATTACTAATATATATACATATATATTCTTATATGTAAAGGAACTATCCGGTTATATTGTTCCCCTGTTCATGTCCACATGGGAAAATGAAAGACCACATTTGCCATTTATAAAGGTAAATATGCGACCGTATAGATCATTTAATATTATAATTACACATCTCATTTTGATGCCATTCGTTTACAAAAATATAATGGCCAGGATGGATATGAACTCAGAAAACTAATTTTGGGCCAACTATTAACATTCAAGGACAATGAATGTGAAGATAACATGCCTGCCGGTGTACTTGAATTCATCAGTTGTATCAAGAAAATCCAATTTAAATCTGGTAAAAATAGTATGATTTGTAAGATTTCGTAATACCAACTTCTTTTTTCAAGATTGATTGTTTGGTCATACTAACTTCTATTTCCTCAAACAGGACGTGCATGCTATTTCTGAAGAAAGAAGCTTCGCTATTGGCTGGCTATTGGATGGCATCTCTGGTGGTAGTTTTAGATAACTAGCAAATGAAAGGGCTTCTCGTAATTCATTGGGATATAGACTAGTTGGATCAATTACATAAAGTTGGTTGTAAATGACTTTTAGTTTCTAGCTTACAAGGAAATCTAGACATGTACTCTTTAACAGTATTCTGTGCTTGATGGTGGTCCTGTGTATTGGTTGAAATTATCGTGTTGTTTACTAGCAATTGCAGTGCTCTTATGATTTTATTTCCACAAATATGGGATTTAGTTTTTTTCCGACAAATATGGGCTTCAGATTGTTGTCGCCTCAAGTGTGTGTGGGATGTATAAGCACAAACAAAAATGCAAAAAATTACAAATGAAATGTAATATTTAAAAAGTAAATGTTTCCCTTTAAAAAAAATCTTGAATTACTATTTTAGAAAACACCTTCTAAAAAAAGTGCTTTCTGATAACAAATGCCAGGAACATTGCAAAAAAAAACAAATGAAATGTAATATTTCAAAATTAATGTTCATCACAGTAAAAATATTCCACTTTTTAAAAAATCATCGACTTTTTATTTAAAAAACACCTTCTATAATAAAAAAATCATGCTTTCTGGTAACAAATACGAGTCAGTTTATTTTCTAAAAAAAATGTTGGTATACGAGTCAGTTTTTTTTACAGCAAGTCCTTATACAAGTTGGTTTCACAGGCTTCTCTCCAGATGTGTCCGTATACGAGTCAGTTTATTTTACACGAGTCCAAATCCTATTTAGATTCCTATACAGGAGTTACATCAGTCAGTTTCACGGGCTTCTCTCCAGCCGTGTCCGTATACTATCCGTACACGAGTCCAAAACTTGCTTAGAGGCAGGCACCGTTGGTGCTACAAATACTGCACCGTTGGTGCTACAAATCAACAGCTCAACAGATCAGTTTCACAATCTGTTTCAAATCACTGTTGGTGCTACAAATCACCGTTGGTACTACACAATACCAAGACTTTGTTAAATCAACAGATCAGTTTCACACGTCCCCATCTGCTACCTGCCTTCGGTTCAATTATAAATTGTTTGGCAAGTCAGCTTTACGTCAGGTATTTTTGTTATCTGTTTACATATACGGCATACTTCAACATGTTTATGAACACTTGTACCTGCAATCAAACAATAAATCTATCATCAGCAGTTTGGAATATCCAAACAAGTAGTGGACTAAAGTTTAGTTTGAGCAAGAAATTTACAAGACTTTTTCATGCGACACATTGAATCATATTTAAACACCACTGTTGACAAAGGAAATATAAATGGACCTGTTCATTGGAAGTTGGAAGAACCCAAGAGTATGTTCAGTGTGGCGTTTAGATCCTGCTCCTTCTTGTAGTTGGAAGGCATCGTCAAACCCAAACTGAGGTTGACCTGACGAAAAGGCCAATTTATCCCATCAAAATAGAAAGTTTTTTGCCAAACAGCAGTAAAAAAATACTGATGTAGAATTTTGGACCCTTATATTCAATACTTCATATGGTTTTTCAGTGCATTTTTCTTGTTTAAGTATTTATAACTTCATGGCATCCAATTTTACTTTAACATGCGATGCACTCAAAACAAAATATCATGTTTGGCATTACATAAATTTCTTTCTCTCATGCAGGAAAACATTTGGACCATAATCTCAAATCATGGATGTTAAGGAAAAAAGAAGAAAGAGAGATAGAGAGCGGTATGAACGAATGAGCAAAGAAGAAAAGCAGGAGAAAAATAAAAAATGCCGTGAAGCCTATCAACAAAAGAAAGATTCACCAAAGACAACAGAACAGAAGGAAGAAAAGCAGGAGAAAAATAAAAAACATCGTGAAGCCTATCAACAAAAGAAAGATTCAGCAAAGACAATGGAACAGAAGGCAGCAAAAAGCGCACAAGAGAAACAAAGATATGCAAATATGCAACCAGAAAAGAAGAAAACAAGATTTAAACAAATAGAAGCTCGCCGTCAAGTGATACGAAACACACCATCCAAAGACTCAATAGGAATGGAGAACCCTGAATATGTCGCAACTGAACAGAACGTTACCACTTCTACATTTACATCTAAACACAGGGATCATGTGCCAGCGGGAAAAAGGCAAGCGTTGCTACACCATCGTAACGAAGAATTCGCAAAAAGACGGAAACAAACTATTTCCATGCCATCAAAAGAAGATGCTTCAACGACGGAAAACTGCAATGAAAACAATCAAACTTTAGAGAAGCCAGAAGTCATGACTTACGGTAATGATCCCGGTTTAATACTCGCATTGCAAGTAAATAAAAATATGTCTATACAACTAACCATCTATTCTGGACAGACATCCCATCCTCAATGTTTCCAAGCGTCAGAGAAACCGATGCACCAATACAATCATTATACAATGATGATCACAGAAAAGTGGCTTTATGGCCAAACATACCCACCAAAAATCTTGCAACAATCAAAGATGTGCAAGCACGAATACAATCATTATGCAATGATGATCATGGTAAGTTTATATATTACATATAAATACTTTTATATACAAGCATTTTTTATACATAACAATAAACAATAATTGCACACGTAATGATGGAATCATAAATGAGAAAGAAGAAACCATTAAGGAAATAGATGCAGCAACAAAAACAATATACAACGAGGATTACGGTAAGGTTATCAATTTCATATATGTTCTTAGGCAATAAAACAAATATATATATAATAATACTTACACACAATAAAATATTACAACACAGGTAATGATGGAGTCATATTTGAAGAAGATACCGACGAAGATGAATACATGTTCACCGGTGAAGGTATGCTTAATACAATTAAAATAAATTTCCCATTATATAATACTAATTACTAAATTTAATTTGTTGCATATCAAACCAGAGATGGACAGAGAAGTAGAAACTGAAATCATACAAGACGAGGAACCTCTCAACCCTGATCCATAAGATTTCGTCTACAACAACATACCAACAAGCACAAACGTGCTCGAAAAAGAAGAAGATTGCAAATTCTGCCATGCAACAAAATTTAAGTATGAAATTGAAGGATTATGCTGCAAAAAAGGACAGATAAGACTAGCCAATACACAAACACCACCCGAACTCATGAGACTTTGGACAAGCAATGACTCTGATGCAAGACATTTTCGGCAAAATATAAGATTTTTCAATGGGCACTTCTCATTTGCGACCCTCTACTGCCACCTCGACAGAGAAACAACTGACATGTGAACGGCTGGTATTTACACCTTTCGAGCACATGGTCAAATATATCATAACATACACTCATTCGGTAATAATGACTCGCATCCAAAGCATCTGCAGTTATACTTCTACGACGACGATCCAAGCTTAGAGCATCGATACCGTTATTGTCGGGAGGAAATGTACGACCAAGACAAGCATGTGCTTGGAATAATAACAGACATCCTACGGGGTAACCCGTACTCTGAACAGTTCAGGAGTTTGGGACAAGCCCAAAACCTTGATGACTACAGACTCATTTTGAACCTTGACCAAAGATTGGACCAAAGAACATACAACGCACCAATCAATTCGGAGGTAGCTGCAGTGTGGATTGAAGGAAATGAAAGAAGAGATACTTATGACAGAAATGTAATATTACATGGGAACAACAACGAAAAAGAGCACATTAGATCATATTACGGGTGCTATGACCCGTTGTCATATCCTTTATTCTTTCCAAGAGCTGAACTCGGTTGGCATAGGAAAATACCAAAGAGGGAAACACGAGAGGCAGATATTGGTGATGATAATATCAGTAATGACGAAGACCCAGGTAAAAAAGATCATATACTATTATATTCAATATTTAAATTTCATAAACGACTACGTATGCAACTAATTTTTTATGCTGCAATATTTGCACAGATTCGGTCAGTGACCTGTGGGTAACCATGAGAGAATACTACTGCTATAAATTCCATACACGACCAAGCATATTCAACCCAATTTTGCACGGTGGACGGCTTTTCCAGCAGTTTGCTGTAGATACATACATCAAGGTTGAAAGTTCAAGACTGGATTACATATGGCATAATCAAAAGAAAATAAGGGCAAAGCTATACCAAGGCCTTCTAGACAGCATTCAAGCTGGAGAATAGAATGGATATGCGGTCGGAAAACTGAGAGTACTTGCCTCATCATTTATTGGAGGGCCACGAGATAAACTTCGTCGGTATCTCGATGCTATGGCTTTAGTTCGGAAATATGGAAAGCCAGACGTATTCCTGACAATGACCTGCAACCCCAACTGGGAAGAGATCACACGTGAACTAGAGACTGGACAAACACCACAAGATCGCCCAGACATTGTCGTTCGTATTTTCAGGGCCAAGCTACAAGAAATGAAGAAGCAACTATTTGAGAAGGCCATTCTTGGAAAGGTTCATGCATATACATATGTCGTAGAGTTCCAAAAGAGAGGGTTGCCCCATGCTCATTTCTTGCTCATCATGACCGGAAAATACAAGTACACATGCCCAGAGCAGTATGACAGAATCATCTCCGCGGAGCTCCCTAACAAGCACAAGTACCCAGAGCTATACAAAATGGTAATCAAACATATGATGCATGGTCCCTGTGGTGCACTGAATAAACTTTGTCCATGCACAAAGAATCGCCCGTCATGCAAGAACAATTATCCAAGGCCATTTAGCGAAACTACGATTCAAGGCAAGGACTCCTACCCAATATATAGGAGACGCGACGACAGACAGACCGAAACGGTCCGAAATTGCAAACTAGATAACAGGTGGGTGGTTCCTTACAATCCATATCTGTTAAGGATGTTCAACTGCCACATAAATGTTGAGATATGCTCAAGCATTAAAGCCGTTAAGTACCTCTTCAAGTACATCTACAAGGGTCATGACCGAGCATCTGTATCTGTAACTGATAAAGCAGACGAAGTCGAAATCGACGAGATAAAGCAATACAGAGACGCACGGTGGGTGACACCTCCTGAAGCACTGTGGAGAATATATGGCTTTGAACTAAGCAAAATGCACCCACCAGTCTTGAAACTGCAGCTACATCTCCCAAATATGCACATGGTTTCATATCATGACAAGGAAAAAATATAGAATGTTGTCGACCGTGAAGGCACGGAAAGATCAATGTTGACTGCATACTTTGAAGCAAACAACTTGCATGAAAAAGCACGAGGCATACTATACAGAGAGTTTCCGGAACATTATACTTGGCAAAGTCAGGGGAAGTTTTGGCAACAGAGGAAGCGAGCAGTTGTGTTCCAGGTTGGCAGGATCATCTCAGCACACCCGGCTGAAGGAGAACGATACTATCTTCGAGTACTCCTAAACCACGTGACAGGCGCCACCAGCTACGAAGACCTACGAACGGTCGATGGACAAGTAATGCCAACCTTTCGTGAAGCTGTAGAAAAAAGAGGTCTCATTGAGGCAGATAACACATTGGATGACTGCATGACAGAAGCGGAATTGTTTCGAATGCCATCATCGCTAAGAAGGCTATTTGCGACAATCTTAGTTTTTTGCGAGCCCAGCGACGTACGTAGCCTATGGAACAAACACCTCGAGGCAATGTTAGAGGACTACAACAGAAATTGCAAATGCAAGCACACGATCGAACAGATGGTTCTGAAAAATATCAGAGACATGTTGCACTCAATGGGAAAATACATAGAATCATTTCCTCTTCCACAGATCGACCAACAACATGAGACGACAGACGACATACCGAGCGAGATCATCGAGGAGACCTCTATCGAGGTGGACCATGAGGACACATCTTTGCATAACAACCTAAACAACGAGCAGAGGGAGGCCTATGATGAAATCCTAGCTACAATTGACTGCCAAAGAGGAGGAATATTCTTTGTCAATGGACCTGGAGGAACGGGAAAAACTTTTCTTTACAGAGCGCTCTTGGCCACAATACGCGGACAAGGCAAGATTGTTGTGGCGACAGCCACTTCCGGCGTAGCTGCTTCAATAATGCCGGGAGGGAGGACCGCACACTCGAGGTTCAAGATTCCACTAAAAATAGACGATGGGGCTATTTGTGGATTCACAAAACAGAGTGGGACAGCCAAGCTACTCAAAGCAGCATCGCTAATAATCTGGGATGAGGCATCTATGACCAAGAGGCAGACAGTGGAGGCACTAGACAAAAGCATGCGGGACATAATGGATAGACCAGAACTTCCGTTCGGTGGAAAAACTGTCATATTTGGAGGGGATTTTAGGCAAGTGCTACCTGTTGTCCGAAAGGGAACAAGAGCCTAGATAGTACATGCATCACTACGAAGGTCCCAGCTCTGGAATTCAATGCGTCAACTGAAGCTTGTGCGTAACATGAGGGCTCAAAACGACAAGTGGTTCACCGAATACTTACTACGCATTGGAAACGGAACCGAGGAGACAAATGAAGATGGTGAAATACTACTACCTACAAGTATATGTGTACCAAATAAGCCGTATGACAATAGCTTGGATAGGCTCATCGACGGTGTCTACCAAACGGACAATGCTTCCCTAAAAGATCCAAAGTACATCACATCAAGAGCAATTTTATCCACAAGGAATGATTCCGTAGATAGAATCAACCTAAAATGATTGATCGTTTTCAGGGGGAGGAGATGGTATACCACAGCTTCGATTCAGTAGAAGACGACCCACATAACTACTATCCACCAGAATTCCTAAACACTCTCACCCTAAATGGACTGCCTCCACATATGTTGAAGCTCAAAATAAATTGCCCAATCATACTACTCAGGAACGTCGACCCTGCTAATGGACTCTGCAACGGAACGAGGTCGGTCGTACGAGGATTTCAAAAAAATACAATTGATGCAGAGATTGTGGTGGGACAACACTCTGAAATGCGAGTATTCCTGCCTCGGATACCATTATTCCCCTCTGACGATGACATGTTCCCGTTCAGTTTCAAGAGGAAACAATCTCCAGTCAGGCTAAATTTTGCAATGACAATAAACAAATCACAAGGTCAGACAATACCAAATGTAGGCGAGGGTCACGGTGAGCTCGGAGACGGCGTTCCGAGAGAGATTGGGAGGGCCGGCCGCCAGAGCAGGACCGCCAATCGCTTGCCGCCGTTGCCTGTAGCAGTTGGCCTAGGTTGGAGAATGGGGATTCATTTGGAATCGTAGTAGGGAGAGAGGTACAAGACGAGGTGGGGCGCCTTTTTTTTTAGAAATGGCTGCTCCGACGCCTAAATAGACACACACTTTGGGCCGGATTTAGTATGTGGACCAAATGTAAACCGTATAACATACATGTAGTAATGGTAAAAGCCTAAAAAAATAGTAATGGTAAAAAACATATATGTACTAATGTTTTTCGAGACAAATTATTTGTATTATAGGGAATTCCAAGGAATAAACATAAATTCATTGAAAAATTACAGAGAATTCCAAGGAATAAAAATAAAATTTAAAAAGGTTATATTTAATTTTCGCCCGGTGCAACGCACGGGCATTTGTCCTAGCAATAGCACCGTCTCTCCAGCTATTGCAGAAACACGCAAACATGCAATGGGTCACATGAACACGCGTCACGTGTTGAAGGCGCCAGATGCCCAACGTTGGATCAGCCGGGTGAAGGAAATACTTTTCCTAAAAATATTCTCAGTTTCAATACCTACTTTTACACTATTTTTGTTTCAAAAAATTATGTTCGCACTTAAATAAACATAAAACTTTCCAAAAAAGCTTATATTTTTTCATATAAAACAAGGTACGCATTATCTGAATAGGTGGTGCATCTTACCATCTGCATAACGCTCGCTGATGAAGATGGGGAAATCAAGCCACATCACAGGCCGCGTCGAGGCGACGAGTTCCCCTCTGTCTGGCTCCTCCTCCTCCTCAAACGGCAGCAGCGACGACGCGATCTTGGAGATTCTCCTCACCCTGCGCCCAATCTCGCCAAATAGCTCCAGATCCTCGCGATCACCTCTCCGTCCACATCACCCACCTCTCCATCCGCCTCTGCAGGAGCGGCGAGCCGGGACAAGCACTCCGGCGGGGGAGGTGGAGAATCGAGGAAGGACGCCACGACTCAGAGGCGGCGGGCGAGGGTCACGGTGAGCTCGGAGACGGCGTTCCGAGAGAGATTGGGAGGGCCGGCTGCTAGAGCAGGACCGCCAATCGCTTGCCGCCGTTGCCTGCAGCAGTTGGCCTAGGTTGGAGAATGAGATTCATTTGAAATCGTAGTAGGGAGAGAGGTACAAGACGAGGTGCAGCGCCTTTTTTTTAGAAATGGCTGCTCCGACGCCTAAATAGACACACACTTTGGGCCGGATTTAGTATGTGGACCAAATGTAAACCGTATAACATACATGTAGTAATGGTAAAAGCCTAAAAAATAGTAATGATAAAAAACATATATGTACTAATGTTTTTCGAGACATATTATTTGTATTATAGAGAATTCCAAGGAATAAGCATAAATTCATTGAAAAATTACAGGGAATTTCAAGGAATAAAAATAAAATTTAAAAAGGTTATATTTAATTTTCGCCCGGTGCAACGCACGGGCATTTGTCCTAGCAATAGCACCGTCACTCCAGCTATTGCAGAAACACGCAAACATGCAATGGGTCACATGAACACGCGTCACGTGTTGAAGGCGCCAGATGCCCAACGTTGGATCAGCGGGTGAAGGAAATACTTTTCCTAAAAATATTCACAGTTTCAATACGTACTTTTACACTATTTTTGTTTCAAAAAAATATGTTCGCACTTAAATAAACATAAAACTTTCCAAAAAAGCTTATATTTTTTCCTATAAAATAAGCACTTAGAAATGTACAATTAAAAATTCCTAAATAAACATTTACAAATGTAAAACAAAAAACATTATTTTAATACAAATATGTTAAAAATGTTTTTTAAGAAATGTTCAAATTTTCATCAAAACTTTGATTATTCTTACAAAAATATCCCATTTTATGAAATCATTAAATTTTATTAAAAATAAGAAAAAAATTCCATGTTAAACCATATGATCGATTTATTAAAATTATATACAAATAATGATGCACAATGACTCATGTAGCAGCTTCTGTTCCTTTTTTCGCCCGGTGCAACGCACGGGCATTTGTACTAGTATCTAAAAAATGCATACGCTTTATTTGGCGTCATTGTTTTTTGAGATAGCTTATCAGGCTTGCTGCCCATACCTGGCCAAACGAGCCGGGCTTAACGGACCGGCCCAACAGCACGCCGCGCCGGCACGGCACGAACTAAACGGGTCGTGCCAGGCCCGCGGCCCGTCTTGGGTTGTGCCTGGGCCGCCACCCCAGCACGTGGGCCGGCACGGCACGGTTCGATTATCTTTTTTTTTATTATTTTTTTATACGGTCCAATAAGTAAAAATAGACTAAAAACGCTCAATGCGTCAAATAATAGACATATTAACGGGCCTGACGTGCCGACGGACCGACCCGATTAACAAACGGGCCGTGCCTGGCCGACACCCCGGGCACACGGGCCGGCACGGCACGGCCCGATTAGTAATCGTGCCGTGACGGGCCGGACCGTGCCGGACACGATTACCAGCGGGCCGGGCCGGACCGGCCCGTTTGGCCAGGTATGCTGCTGCCTGGTTATTTGGCGTCATTGAGCGGCCGATTGCGGATGACCTCGTGGGGCATAGGTGCCTACGAATGTGGAGTCGAGAGCACCACTAGTTTTCTCTTCCTCTATCGACAGTATTCTGTCTCGCGATGCGCCGCCGCCCCATCTCTCGCTCCACCGCCGCGCCCGTCTTCCTACTCCGAACACCGCGCCCGTCCTCTGCCCCTACCCCTCAGCTTCTGCCCCTTGCGGTGGAGTTCTGGATCCCAGATCCGCGAGGCGCCACCTCTGGCCGGTCGTCGCGGCGGACGGCGAGGGCTGCATCCTCTTCAAGGAAGCGCGGCTTCCAGCCGGACGCGACCAAGGTAGGCTCCCGGGTCTACGCTCGCGCGGCCGACGGCGTAGGCACTCTAGGTGGACTCATCTGCCGCCAAGACGGCGTAGGAACTTGGTTCTTGGATACATCCAGTTCGATATTTTTCTCTGAAAAAGTAGCCAGCAGGATCGGCCTTTTGTCTTCAGAACGTGTAATTCCTTACCTCACCTTAGTGCTTATTAATCCCCACCTCGGCCGTGAATTTCTGCATATCAGTCTATATCCTCTTGCTATATTCTTGTGTCTTTCTTCATATGCTGTTTCACGTACCTGGCCAAATGGGCCGGGCTTAACGGGCCGGCCCAGCGGCACGCGGCCCGGCCCGGCACGAGCTAAACGGGTCGTGCCAGGTCCACGGCCTGCCTTGGACCGTGCCTGGACCGTCACCCTTAGCACGCGGGCCGGCACGGCACGGCCCGATTATCTTTTTTTTATTTTTTATTTTTTATACGACCCAATAAGTAAAAATAGACAAAAAACGCTTAATGCGTCAAATAGTAGGCATATTAGCGGGCCTGCGGGCCGACGGGCCGGCCCGATTAGCAAACGGGCCGTGCCTGGGCCGGCATCCCGGGCACGTGGGCCGGCACGGCACGGCCCGGTTAGTAATCGTGCCGCGGTGGGCGTACCGAGCCGGCCCGTTTGGCCACGTATGCTGTTTCAGAAGTCACTCGAGAACGTATTTATGTACTTACTTTCTTCTAATTCTTAATGTGCAGATTTGTTTTGAGGTACGTCGCCACCACTCAACCCCCCCTCCCCCGTCGCCATGCCCAGGCGACTCAGGGGCGACCCTGCTTGCGCCGCCATCACACCCTCCTCCCTCCCTTCCCTGCGTCGCCGCCGGAGGACGCTGGCGGCAAAGCACGCACGGCTGACGGCGGTGGCGGGGGGCTTTGCTGCGTGCTGTCTCGACGGTTTGGGACGACAGATCCTGCTCGTCACGCCCAGCCCCTCGGGTCTACCTCCGGTGCTCCTTGTCCTGCCCACGGCGACGCTCTTCTGCGTCATCCTGGTGTCTCAGCCGGCCAGTCCTGGCTCCCTGGGTGCAGCGCCTCATCGTTGCTCGCTTGGGTGCTGACTGGTGCAGGGCAGGGGCAGATTTGGGGCTCCCTTCCTAGATCCGGTTGGTGCTGGCTGGGGCTCGAGGTGGGGGCGGCCGGTGGTTTCGGTAGGCGGTGGTGGCGGGTGGTGGGTGGTGGCGGGCGTGCAGGTGGTGTTGTGCGCGCGCGATCTAGGCGTAGGCCGTGATGGTGGCGGATGGGTGGTCGTGGTGGCGGGCGCATGGCGGTGCTGGCTTGGTGCTCGTCGGACGGCGTAGTTGGGGCTTCCAGGTCCGGTGCTGTCTAGATCTGGTGCCCTCTGTCATGGCGATCTCGGGCCAGATCTGACCTGCAGTGGTCTGAATCGGGTCCTGTGCGTTGGTGCTCTGGGAGAAATCCCTGCTCACCCCTTCTGTGAGCCGACCACGACGGCGCCACCCCGACGTTGTATACCTTCCTAGGGGCGTGGTCTCCGAGCTATTTCACTTGGATCTGTTTCGGCGTGGTTCAGGCCGTCTTGTTGTAGGATGTGCTCAAACTTCGGGTAAGAACCTTGCATCGACTATGTGGATGTCGACGACAGCAACGTCTATGGACGTCGCCTTCCTCGATGGAGGTGCCACTGTGTAGCTCTAGCACCTACGGTAACTTGCTTTGTGGTCACCGGGTGAAAACCTAAAATTGGGTTAGTCAGATCGGATGATGGTGTTGTGTCTTCGACAACACTACCTCCTTGGAGGCGTCATCTTGGAGGCCCAAAGCGACGGCTCCTCTTGTTGTGCGTGGTTGCGGGTGGTGCATTTGGTGGTGGTGGTGCGGCCAGCTTGGGGCCGACGGTGGTGTGTTCTTCTTCCTCGTGTGTTTCTCTTTGGTCGTCCTTCGTGTGGTCTCCGTCCTGTTGCTGTGCATGCTCAAGACCCTCCCATGGTTGCCGTTGTGCTGCGGCGAGCTTTGGGCTCTTGGTGCTGGCTTGGTTCACCTTTGCTCAATGACGACGCAATGATGCCACCCCAACCAGCTAATCGTTTCGACCGCTCGTGGCGGATCTCCTAGTCAAGGTTCGTGTTAAGTTTGGCACTCGTTGATTGTGGTTGATCCTTTGTTGTGTCGTAGGGATCGGTACGCACGCCGGTGCGGTGCGTTAGGTTGTTTGTAGAGTCTTGGTATTGTGATCCCTCGACAGCACCCCACATCTACTTGTGTCTCTCGTGGTGTTGGTCTTTCTGCTTGTTAGCTAGGTCATGCCTTCTCCTGGGTGGCAATGTTTCTCATCTTTTGTAATCTTGTTACCTGTGTGGTTTTTCGTTCCGGTTTCCCTCATAAACGGGGTCAACTTGTTTAGGTTTTCGATCCGGTTTCCCTTATAAACTGGATCAGCCAAAGTTAAGGGGTGACTCTTGGCTTTGGCAGCTTTTTAAGCAATATATTCAGGTGGGGATCCTCTCCCCTCGGTGACCGTCCAAAAAAAGTGCAAAGAGGTACAACCATATTTTCAGAGTTGCACATTAACTACCAGACAGTTAGTCGAAAGAGCTTTCAAAGTTGCACATTCTATTGGTAGAAATAATTGTCCATAGTAGTAGATGAAGTTGCATATCTCACACAACAAGGGGTGATGGAAACATACGCTACGACAGGTGCTTGCACGACCATGGAGTTACACACTCTCGACGATATAGTCGCACATGCGTGGCCACGGAGTTGCACAATCTCGTCCTCACACATGAATTGTTGTGGGTGGTGCTTACGTCCAGTCACGGAGTTGCATACTCTCGTCAGCACAGTCGCATATACGTGGTCGAAGAGTTGCACACTCTCGTTCGCATAGTCGCACACACACTGTTGCGGGAGTTGCATATGCACAATGGGGTAAATTCTCACACGCGAGCATCTACAGTCGGACTTGACAAATTTGCCCCTCTATACGCCCACGGGCGCGTGTGGGCGCACACGCACGGCCGCAAAGTTGGACACTTTCCTTGGCATAGGTGCCTACTCTCTTTCGCTACCGGAATTGCACACTCTCGTTTGTATAGTAGTTCACGCAAGATTGTGGGAGTTGCACACGTGTGGCGACATAGTCGCACACACAGGACCAAGAAGTTGCGCATTCTCGTTGGCGTACCAACGGACGCACGGTCGTGGAATTGCATACTCTCGTTGGCATAGTCACACATGTATGGTCGTTGAGTTGCATACTCTCGTCTGTATAGTCGCATTCGTACTATTGCGGCAGGTGTTCACGCACGTCCATTGAGTTGCATACTTTCGACAACATAGTCGCACATGTGTGGCCACGGAGTTGCCCAGTCTCATCTGCATAGTCACACATGACTTGTTATGGGAGGTGCTTACGCCCGGCCACCGAGTTGCACACTCTTGTCAGCATAATCGCACATGCGTGGACGTTGAGTTGCACACTCTCGTTCGCATAGTCGTAGACGTACCGATGCGGGAGTTGCACATGTACAATGGGGTAGTTGCTCACGCGCGACTGCGAAATTGCACATCCTGATCGGCATAGTTGATCACAAATGGACTCCGGGTTAGCACACTCTTATAGGATAGTCCCTAGAACGCGTTTGTGGGTGCTGCACATGCACGGCGATTACCAGGCAATTGACCAGGGCATCGAGGCAGCACATGAAATTGCACATTTCACTGTTAAAGAGTAATATGGGGTGGTGCCATCAGTGAAAACTGCATGTCCAAAATGAGAGGAAAAAGTTGCACATCGACGACTAAATAGTTGCACCAAACGAAGACTAAGTTGCACATTCAAAGTTCATCGATATATACACATGCTGTGTCTAGTTTCGAAAAGCACGCCACGAGGGTTCCAAAGATGAAAACATATCTTGTTTCAGACACGCAGTTTAAAGTTATGATTTTTTAAAAAATTGCAAACTAAAATTAAATGCGTCCATACTTGTTTACATGGATGCTTTTGTAATATTTTTTTGTTAAATGATTTTTTCATATATGGATTAGAATTATTTCTTTATATCAACTGCGGTCACACATGCTCGTATTAGTGAAAATTGCAAATCCATGAGTATGGACAAAAGTTGCACATTGACTGTCAGCTTGCACAACGACTACTAGGCAGTTGTACCAAACGGACACTAAATTGCTCAAAAAAAGTTTAATCGAAACATACCCATGCGGGGTCTAGTTTTGAAGAGCAAGTCGCAACGGTTTTTATGGTGAAAATGAATCTTAATTACGACGTGCGGTTTAACAGTTATGCCTTTTTAAAAATTTGAAAACCCGAATTAATTACGTTCACACATGTTCACCTGGATGTTCTTAATTATTTTTCCGTTCTGACTGACTGCGTAGGTATTTTTCTTAATATGCATTAGACTTTTATCTATATATGGATTAGAAGGAACAAATCATTACCTTTTATGGATCAGAGACCGGATTTTTTGTTTTCTAGACATGTCCAAACTACAAATACACCGGTACAGATCTAAGGATCTACATATACTATGTTAGAAAAAAGGATCTACAAATACGTACATATGGGCGCGGGATACGTACCCTGCTTTGGTTTTCGTTGTCGAAGTTTTAGCGCTCATCCGTAGTCCCGCTCCGTTCGGTGGCAAGAGATCGGCGAAACACGAAAATTTACATGGTCGAGTAAGGGGAATTTTTTTCAGAACTAGTACGAATTTTATAGCAATTTTGAAAACAGGTGTCTGAGTTGAAAAAATATCAAAACTAGTACCCTATCGGACAGTAGCAGGCCGAACAGGTACCTGTCGGCCACCACCAGGCCGACCAGTGACCAGTCGGCCACCTGTAGGCCGAAGAGCCCCTGTCGGCCAATCAGAGGCCAGGGGAAAGGCCTGTCGCCCACGTGTAGGCCGAAATGCACCTGTCGGCCAGTGGGAGGCCGATGGGCCCCTGGATAAGGCCCGACCCTCTTTTCTTCCTCCTCTGACCACTTGTTTGACCCTCCCCCGTCTACTAGCCTTCCCCTCTTCCCCTCTCACTCCAGTTGCTCTCCGATGGTTCCACCTCCTCGCCGATCTCCTCGCTGGACCATCCATTTTGTTATCCTACCCGCGTAAACAATAGATCAGGGCGTTCTCCACCGGCATATGATATTTTTTTTTGCTTCCAACTCAATCGAATGAGAACTGTCAAGTCAGTAGTGGATTTAGTTCATATTTGTCACCGTTCGTTTGCAGGTAATGGCTTGCCCATTTTGCCGAGCTCCAGGTGGCCCTTGTGCTGCCGTTGATTCCGATGCGTCTGTATTTACTGTGGTGCTGGATCGTTGATGTGCAAGACGTGTTGTAAGATTTTATGTCTTGATTATCTAACTGTGGCATATTCGAATGCCTTTGTTTATAAGTTTATGATCCTTTCTTCCATTTTTGTTATAGTATGTTCCGTGTAGTGTTAGATCACATCTTGCTCGATACATTGAGGAGTGCAGAGCTTTAGCTATTCGGAGAGGTGACACAGATATTGATCTTGCTCTGCACAACAGTGAGGGTAACTTATATCATGTTATATTTACACATGGTAGGATGAGCAGTAAATTCCATGGTCCTTTGTGGGAGGAACTCGTGAATGATTATGGTCTCCGCCACAGTGACATGATGACTGTTATGCTTGAGCACTATGAAACTTATATTAGTGTCGAATTCCATAGGGATGGTGTTATGTTGTTTCCTTTACCCCATGTTGGTAAGATATTTGTTTGACTGATTTTCAGAAGATGATTCAGCTTATATGTTTTGCGGTTCATCTCAGTTATTGAAATCATTTTTTGTAGCTCTTGAGGATCTGAGTGAAACTCAGAGGGAACTTGTTGACAGCTGTTTTTATAGTCGTGGTGTCACTCTGAATTATCATCAAATGTATGTCATGTCGCGCCAGCTCTTTGATGACAACTACATACTGTGTACTCCTTTTGTCATAGGATGGATCGCATGAACGTTATATCCCAACATATGGTAAGCTTTGGCCTCTGGTTTTTATTATTTGCTTGTTCTTTGCTGGTTCATAGGATGGATCATATAACTTGCTTGTTTTTGTCAGGTTATTCCTACCATGGTTGTGAGGAGTTTGATGGAATTTGTGGCTATTCCTAGGACTGGTTCTTTACTTCTTGAAATTACTTTGGATTCAGAAGATGATGATATATTTGTGAGCATTCCTTGTTCCTATTTCATTGTCTTGGGTGAGAGCTTGGCAAGAGCACTGTGTGAAATTACTTTGGATTCAGAAGATGATGATATATTCAGGAGAGAGCTTGGCAAGAGCACTGTGTGGAGCAGAGGGATTTTCTTGCTGAGATGAAGAAGAAAAACCAAGAAAACCAACTTTGATTGGCAGAGGTCAACCGGCAGCGAGAGGAGGCCCGTGAAGCTGAGAGGCAGAGAAAAAAAGAAAGGGCTCGTGCATCCCAGGCAGCAGAAGAAGCTGGAGATGGAAAAGGAAAATATCCACGTTGGACTCAGTAGATTTAGATTGCCGTAACTCAATTTCAGCAAGTTGTATCTTAATTTCAGCAAGATGTATCTTAATTTCAGCACACTGTATCTTAATTTCAGTGAGAAGGGTGATACTTGCCTCTTGTGCAAGTGCATTGATTCTCTCCCGCCACTTTCTCTCCCGCCAGTTCCTCTCCCGCCACTTCCTCTCCCGCCAGTCTCTCCCACCACTTTAATTCCTGCCACTTTCTCTCCTCACCATTCGTTCCCGCCATTGTTTTTCCCGCCTTTATCTCCCGCCACTTTATCTCCCGCCTATATAACCACATTCGTAGTAAGGAGGGTGAGCAGGCCCTTCCTTTCCCTGTCGCTCCCGCATCCTTCCTTCCGCTCTCGCCATTCTTTCGTGGAGATGTCTCATCCTCCTCATCCTCACTATCCTTTTGATTGTAGTTTTCACAAGGGTATGTCCGACTGTCTTCTTCGTCTAGCTGCCAATTTCAAGATGAATGATAGAGTAGTACCATGGGAGGAACTCATTAGTAGTGACTTCATGATGAATGAGTTGTCTCACCAATTATATAGGGCTGGGTGGCCTCCCAGGACTTTTGAGGAGATACGGAAAGAACTATTGAGGTTGCACGCCAGATGGCAAAAGCAACTGCACAAGGGTGATGCTTATCTCAGGATTACTGTTAACAATTCAGGTTTATGGTCAGCAGAAAGTGAGGACGAGGACGACCTCTTCATGCTGAGCAGCAAGGTGAAGAGTTCTGCATCGAAGGGCAAGAATTCTACATCGACAAAGGGCAAGAGTTGTACATCGACGAAGGGGAAGAGTTCTGCAGCGACGGAGGATGAAGACGACGGCTTCATGCCGAGTACCAAGGTGAAGACCAGCGCATCATCGAAGGGCAATAGTTATTCAACGACAAAGGGGAAGAGATCTGCATTGATGGAGGATGACGATGATGCATTCATGTAATACGTTTTTCATGTAGTACTATGTTCTGTAGTGCTGTAATATGTAGTGCGGTTTAATTAAGTTGTAACGTTTAATCCAGTTGTAACGTGCAATTGATGTCGATGGATATGGTTTGCGTTACTATTGTTCTGTCTCCAAATAAGTCTCAAACATGAATATGTCCGATACATAAAGGCTACATATCTCTCATACATAAATGGATAGTCATGTCTCGTACGTAGATGACAATATCAATCCTGGGGCTTGCGACGAATCTTCGGCTTCCTTGGACATGGACCGGAAGGCAATAAGCGCTGAGGCGGTGGAGGAGTGTCACGATGACCACGACCATAGAACACCTCGTCCGTCGGTGTCTGTGTCTCCTGTGTCGACGGTGGTGGTGGAGTAGCAAGAACTGTCTCCGAGATACCATAGGTGCATGCAGCACGATCATCGTCCTTGCCGTCACTAGGTATGTATGAACTAGGACTAGTAAATAGAGGTGACTAAACTGAAGTCATAAACGGCTGCGACTGGCTGCCGCCTGCTGGTGAATTAAAACATGTAAGGAATGACTTACGAGACTAAATTTTGTAAAAGAATGTACAAAGGTGAGTTACCTAGGTCCATCTGCTGAAGCCAGGAAGAGTCCGCGGGCTATGAAGGAGGTGCCTGCTGGTAGAAATAGCCCCCGGGATGTGAAGGAGGTGGTTGCTGATAGAAATAGCCCGGGGATGTGAAGGAGGTGCCTGCTGCCAGGAGGAACCCCCTGGCTGTGAAGAAGGTGCCTACTGCCAGGAGGAGCCCCCTGGCTATGAAGGAGGTGCCTGCTGCCAGGAGGAGCCCCCTGGCTGTGAAGAAGGTGCCTGCTGCCAGGAGGAGCCCCCTGGCTGTGAAGGCCAAGGTTCTGAATGCTGCAGAGAGGGGCATGGCGGACGATGTGCTGCTCGAGTTTCAACAACATCGGAAGATCGTCTACATGTAACAGCTGCGACGATCCCGCGTATCTTCGCTTGAAGACTCTTCAACCTTGTTGCTTGCTCTCGCTCCGAGATATATTCTCCTATGTCAATGCGGTCCACCAAAGCGGTAACCTCCTCTAGTGCGTGAGTTGACAATTCACCCTATACACAGAAAGTTAACCAATTGTACATGTTCATGTATACGGAAAATGTAGCATGTGAGAACAACTGAGGACATACCGCGTGGTGTCTGGTTCCCACAAGTGAGGAACTTGGGAACAGATCGCTAGCGAGAGGAACTAGGATATGTTCCGGAGCAGATGATGGAACCAAGTAGATCCTCGTGCTCTGTCTGTAACGCTTCAGATACAACCCGTACCTGTTCCAGTCGAAGACACGAACTTCATCCCATATATTTGTCGGGGCAGTATTCCATTCCTCAAGGTACGGTCTGATATCATGAACCCAAGAAGTTTGGGACTTGTTTCCTTCGCTGCGACTGTACCTGAGATTGAAATGCACGTTACATGATTACCTATAAGTAGACCGAAATAGTCTCAATAACCTATTAATGAAGAGATGAGAACCAAAGTAGTATTACTTAATTGTGCACGTGATATGGTAATCGTGAAATAACCGGAATGTTAGGCTCTTGGAACAGACCGAACTGTCTCATCACCCTATAATAGCCATCTCCTCAACTGTCACATCGAAGACCAACTTGGCCTTGGTCATCCAGTAATGCTGATCTCTAGTGCAGTATCCAGAAATCCCACCTGGGTACCTATCTGAAATAGCCTTACGGGTGTATGGTTCCCATATAACCTGATCCTCGTGCAGACTATCAAACTGCGCCGTGAAGGAGGGGTAGCAGCCCCTCACCTGGCTAGGCGTAAACTGTCTCTGTGCATGACAACTAACATTAGTACATGATATTGAATAGCGAGAAATAAACATTACCAATTCATATTGTTAATAATGAAAATACCTCTCTCCGTGCCCAAACAGATCCCATAGTAGGCAAGTCACCGATAGAAGGCACGTAATGTCCAGCCATGTCCTCATTACCAAAAGGTTTGTCAACGCTCACGTAGGGTCGACCAATAGGGAATCTCTCATAAGACCAAAGCTGCAACAGAAGTGGACATCCGAGAAGACCAGATTTCCTAGAATTCAACTGGCAAGCTTTGTAGAGGCCTCTATACGTAGCTGCTAACACGGCAGAACCAAAACTCCTCTGCATAATGTCCTCAGGGGAACGTGCCTCAGCTATCTCTCGTGCAATGCCGATCAGTCGTGCATCTACAGTGGTCACGTGGTTCTCTGTGAACATAGTCTTGCCAAACAGCCACATAATATATGCCTCTAGGGACCGGTCAATCTGTGCCTCTGACAACTAATAAGTGGGATATGCTAAGGCAACAATCTGAAACTGGCTCAACCACCTGAAAAGTGGGCCATGCCGATCGTTGTCTAGGGTAACAGTAGTTGGCACCGCAGCCAGAAAACGGGCATGCATAGATGCTAGCCAACCAGTTTCCACCTCTAAAGGTCCTATGGAAGCACCGGTGAGAGGTAATCCTAACAAGTAAGACACGTCCTATAAAGTAGGAGCCATCTCTTCCCAGGGAAAGTGGAACGTATGTGTCTCTGGTCTCCATCTATCTACTAAGCAGCTAAGGAGTGACTTGTCGTAAGAGAAGCGTGATACTGGCCTCTTGCGTAGCTGCATTGGTTCACCCACGTCATCCAAGTCCGGGTGATCAACCCACTCATCCAATGTACCCTCAACTAGTCGTGCCAAGGGTAGAAGTCCAGCCCAACTCAGCCTACAAAATGAACATAATGTAGCTTACAATTAGATTCTATCAAAACGATGTCGAGCATACTAAGTGATTGTACCGACACATACCTATCAACCCATGCAGGGTGTATCATCCAGTTAGACTTTGGGGTGCGAGTGACCAACACGTCTAAGTTCGTGCCTGATTCCATACGTGCGCGTCGGTGCCCTCTGTCGATATTAGCATTAAGCATCGGATACGAAGCCATATCTGCAATGAGAACATAGTACAAACATATTACAAAATAAAACATAGATGTTTGCATACTAAAAATAAAAACTGAGTATCCGAGAGGCATTAAAACATAGTCTCACACATTACAAATAAAAACACAGTGCTTGCTGCTTACACATAAAAACATAGTGCACACATATTACAAATAAAAAAGTAGTCCGACTTATTACAAATAGAAATATAGTCCGACATATTATGCAGCTTCAGAGTTATTTATTCCTCGTCTGCCCCTTCGGCCTCGAGAGCCTCATCCACCACGACTACCTGGACCACCTCTTGCAACTGTTGCTGCAGTCGTCGATGTGGAAGCGCTCGTCGATGTGGAAGCACCGTCTTTCTTCAGGTCGGGGCAATATTTCATCCTATGCCCATAAGACGCGTAGAGCAAACATTGTCTGGTTGCTCCACCAGCTTCAGATTGGTCCATATCGTTTCTTATGCGCTTTACCTTACGCCTGCCCCTGCTAGTGCGCCGTAGTGCAGGATCCGGGATGTATACTCTATCACCATTGTTTACCTTGTTGAAATTGCCGACGACTCTAAACCCTGTCATCTCACCTGTCCAGACATTAAGTACTGCCTCCTTTGAATAGTACGGAGACACGAAGGAGATAGCGGCCAACTGAATCTGGCCACAAGCAGCCAACACATGTGAGCAAGGGAGGTGCAACAACTGAGGCTTGTTGCATGTACACTCACAAGTTGGATAAAATTCTGCTCCGATTGTAACCTCATGCATCTTCACCTCATTTGCAGAACCAAAACCATCAGTAGGAAGCTGAACCTCATACCTCCTTTCCTGATTACCTATGAGTGTGACGTTGTGGTTTTTTGCTTTCTTTATCTTCTCAGCCATGTACTCCATGACACGGCTGCAGTAAGGAGTGTTCTGATTATCTGCAATATGCTTCCTTGCTAACTCATGCCTTTCTTTGAAATACCTCACAGTGCCATGGAATACACCCTCCACAATAGCTGTCAGTGGCAATGCTCTATTCCCTTTGAGAACAAAGTTATATATCTCTACAAGATTGGTTGTCATGTGGCCATACCTAGCTCCATGGGTGTCATGCAGCAAAGACCAATTCACTGGAGGCTCTTTCTCTATCCACTCAGAAAAATTCTTTATTGCCCTGCCCTTCTTTCTCTTCGTATTAGGAGGGTCAATTGCTGGAAAGTCACAAAGACCAACTGGCCCCTCCATCTCCGCAACGAGTGCTGTTAATTTAACCTGGTCTTTTTCCATTTTCTTCCTAGCAACGACCTGCTTCTTAGTGAAATCATCTAGTTTGGACCAAATAAAATCATATTTGCGCCGCTGGTTCTGCTTGCATAACTTCTTGAACAAGTTCATAAACCGTTTGTTCTTGAACTGTGAGAAAAAATTAGCACCCAGATGGCGCATGCACCACCGGCTTTGCAAGTCCTTCCAAGGTGTTGGCTCGTCAGCAGTTGGATTACTCAGTGTCTTCACAACCTTCAGTATACCGGGATGTCTGTCATGAATGAGACACACATTTGATCGGTCCTTCACGATCGCAATTTTAATTTGACGGAAGAACCATACCCAGCTCGGAAATTTCTCACCCTCCACAAATGCCATGGTTAGTGGGATGATTTGGTTGTTCCCGTCCACACCAATAGCATTCAGGATTTGCCCTTTGTACTGACCTGTCAGGAATGTACCATCCACAAACATCACAGGAGGACAATGCATGAAAGCTTCGATGCACATACCGAAAGAGAAGAATACTCGTTTCAACACCTTGTAATCCGATATGCTTTCCAACCTCGTGTGCTGAATGTTAACATAAGTGCCGGGATTCCTCTCCTTCAGTATGTCAAGGAGACGCACAACATTATCATAGGAGTCGAAGAACGTCCCAAACCTCTCCTCCATAGCCTTCTGCTTAGCTCTCCAAGCCTTCCCATATGGAATGTCATACTTCCATCTGACCTTCACAGCTGTCTGGATGTGCTTTGCTTCCATATCTTTCTTCGTCACTATCTCAGTATACATGAGTTGTGCTATGAGAGTTGAAGTAAGGTTTGGATGACAAGCCAACATGTTTTTCCTAACACAATTATGCGGTACAACATTTGTCACAACCCAGTGGATGTGATACTTTGGCACGTGGGCGTGCACCTTCGCAGGACAACCTGATTCAACACACTTGACGGTATATTTTGTTGGATTCGATGTGTGTATCCGGAAAACCCTCTGCGTAGACATAGCCCACTTTATCACCGCATACTTCATTTTCTTCTTTGTGTCAAACATAGCACCAATATGGACTTGGTTCATATTATATTGCCACGGAGTCTCATGGCCATCATTGACAGTAAAGCCGGCGAATATGTCCTGCTCCCATGAAGCAGGAATTGGTACCTCCTCATCCTCGGAATTTTCAGAATCAAGTTCCTCTACAATCCCATCATCGTCCTCTTCCTCCATCACCCTCTACATTTCCTCGCCTTCCTTGTCCCCATCAGCAACACCAGAGGGAGCTAATACTACCGATTGAATACTCTGACCAGCAGCATGACCACTAACATAATCTGACTCATTGTCGGCTTGGGTAGCATTCACATCCAGTGGCTGTGACCCGGATACATAAATCTCGTTAGCCACTTGACTACTCTGGCCTGGATCATACCCCATGGTTGGCGGTACGATGTTCTGCTCCTTCGCCACTGGCTGCACTAGGGAATAAGGATGGATTCTTCGGTCTCTGCAACGACTTAACAGAGACAACCAATGCTGGCTCCTATCTATCGGAATCAAATCCCACTTGACATTTTTATAGGATTTGGTCCACAAGGCATGAATACTAACGGAACAAACTTCGGGATCAAGGCCAAAACTAGTAGTCAACCAATGCTTCAACTGCCTAATGTCCAGTCTGTCCGGGTCTGAAAGTGTCATCTCGCCTGTTTTAAACTCGCTAAGATCAACCCCCAACTCATTATATCGAACAGTACCAGAGCCGTAATACATAGTAAGATTTATGCATTCAGACATTTTAACCTATCAGACAATGCCAGCTTTGCATTATTCGCAACGAATATATCGACACTAAAATAAAATGTACCTAAAAACCTACACTAAAATAAAACATACACTGTAATGTACCTATAAAAACATACACTGTAACGAATATATCAACACAAAAAATAACCTACACTAACTAAAACTACACTAATATGACTAAACTAAAATCACTACACTAACACAAGTAACCTAAAATAACTACGCTACTAAAATTAACATAAACTAATTGTACGTACATTACAAAAATAACAAAAAATAACCGAAAATAACAGCAAAAATTTATACCTTCGACACGTGAGTGCACTCCCTCTTCCTCTCCACCTTCTTCTTCCTCTCCACCACTCCACCTTCTCACCATTGCAAGCTCACCCACCACACCATCTTCTCCTCCAAACGAACAAACCAGTACACCGTTGCGAAAAATAAAACCGTAAGGCGAGGGAGAAACACACGATCTATCAATTCATCGGATTGAAATGGCAAATAAGTGGAGGGAATGTGAGATCAAGGGGGGGGGGGATTTCGGCCGAGAACTAGGGAAAAATGGGAGAGAAATGAGGAAGAAGGGAGCTGGCCGATGGTGCCTTATCTGGGCACCTTTCGGCCGGCACAAGGCCGACAGGTGGGCCCTCGGCCAGGGGCAGGCCAACTCGGCCAGGAGCGGGCCGACAGCCCTCTTTCGGCCCAGGGTCGTCCGACTGGCCTCTGGTCGGCCCAGTAACGGCCGACAAGCTACTAAAAATGATATTTTTTAATTCGCACACTTTTTTTCAAAATTGCTATAAAAATGGTACTATTTCTGAAATAAATTTGAGTAAGGGTCTCTTCTGGCCCCCTCCATCTTTCAACTCCGTAAAGTCCACAAAAGACGTCCACCTGAATGGCTGAGCTCCGCAGAGTCGAATTCAAGAAGCTGAGGCCTCCACCAGTGTAAAACCGAGAAGCTCTTAGAAAAGCCCGGTTACATGGAGACAAAGAGATGGAGTTGGACAATTTTAGAGCATCTCCAACAAACGCGTGATAGCACGGTGTGTTAAAAAATTTACAGCACCGAAATAACGTTCTTGCACGCGGGAGCGACGAAGAGGTTTTCCAGATGCACAAAAACACGATACACAATCCGATGACCCCACCTACAGCAGCCAATGCGCACAATGCAACTCCTCAGATTTCCAGCCCAGGAGATAGCATGCCCAAGATTTACAGCTCGCGCTAATGTTTTTTATGCGTGCCCTATTTTACAACGTTTGTTGGCGCGTTGTTTTTTGTCTCCGGCGCACAAAAACACCGGTTTTAGCACGCGAGGCCTTTTTTGGGCGCGTGTTGTAGATGCTCTTAGAGTGGGTTGCCAGTGCAAAAGAAAACCATTCGCTTTTCCCTTAAAAAAATAAACGAATCGCTCCCTCCCCATTGAATCGATACGCCTCCCTTCTCCCCCTCGACTTCCCCTCTCCCTCTCATAACCCTAGCCTAACGCGACCTGACACCGCCGCCATGCCCAATTCCTCCCCGTCGTCGGCCGACGAGCCTGTCAGTCGACGACAGATTGACCTATTCTAGACCCATTCCTGTCGGATCTCGTTCCAAACAAGGTGTTTCCCCACCAGCTAGGAGCGGCACCCCCACCGACAGGAGACGACCACCACGACGCCATTGATGTCCTCCCGAGCTGGGCTGGTTCCAAAATGGCACCTAACAGGCTAGAAACTTCCCCAGCCGGGCTCCTAGCCTAAGGTGGGGCTGTGAGAAGCTACATTCCAACCGAACGAACGGAAATCACCAGGTGGAGTGGGAAGCTAGCTTCTCGAAACAGTCTATTGCCCCGCTTTATATATAAAACACTGGCCCAAAGTTCACGGTCGAACGATACAATATGGTGGGGAGGACCCCTTACAAAGCAGATCAAAAGATAAGACAAGAAGCTAGAACAGGCCTAATACCTCGCTAAGAACCGGACAAGTACCCCTCAGCTCAATGACAACACGCCCAAGAAGGTGACGACGCAAAGCGTCGCCGCTGCTGAGTCTGCCATAGCGGCGGGAAGCTTGCTTCTGAAGCTGAATTTGTAGAGATGGAGAAGTTTGGAGAGGTTCCGAACAGGCCCTAAGTCTATTTATTTAAAGTAAGTCAATTTTCTACTCCATCGTTCTTTTAGATCATCACGAGGGCAAAAACCCCTGGTTCCATATATTTCAATGAAACCAGACTAGCAGAACTAGAAGCATATGCTCTAACAAAGCGCTTTTTGGACCATGATCAACTTCTAACAAGGAGAAACAGAGCTTCTAGCAGATGTTCAACACCATCTCCAGGTCTACCCCCCAGTTCCTCCTATAACATGTTGGTTGCTAGATCAGCTCATCTTGGCTTCTTCAACAGATGGGTGCTTGGAGACTTGGCAGTTCCAAAGGAGAGATTGGACTGGACCTTGGAGAAAACACCTTCGGTGTGTTCCTCATTCACTAGTGGAAAAAGGCCTATCTGTCCCGGTTCGTAAGGCCCATTTGTCTCGGTTCTGGAACCGGGAGTAAAGGGTCGGGACTAAAGCCCATAACCTTTAGTCCCGGTTCGCTTACGAACCGGGATAGATGGGGCTACACGTGGCCGCTCCGCCAAGCCTAGGCAGGAGGGCCTTTGGTCCCGGTTGGTAACACCAACCGGGACCAAAGAGCGTCCACGCGTCAGCAGCTGAGGAGCTGTTTTTTTTAAAGAGGGGGGGTTGAGGGTTTTGGAGGGTTAATTTAGGGGTTTCATATATTTTTTTAGATAGCTAATATAGAGAAGTGATCTCTCTTATATCCGTGCTTGGTCATGATGCTACGTACTATACTTATAGATAGAACATATAACACAATTTAATCATCATTTTCGTCAATGAGACATCATATAACAAGTTGGTCACTAGTCATAATCACAACTCCTCCTCCTCCTCATCATCATCAACTCTAACACATTGTAGCACATAATAATACATTGTACCTAGGACCTACGTATTCCTATCTCGTAGGACCTACTCTACCCTCTCTTAGGTACAATATCATAAAACAAGATAGGCACTGACTCTCCATTATGGAGAACGGAGATCATCATGTCTCCCATTCTTGGCCTACGCACAATGTTGCTTCCAAGTAGCTCTCTACGATTGAGCATACATTTTTTCCAATCTTTGATTGTCATGACTCCATCAGTTTTAGAAATCCGGTATGTACATGCTGACCTGGCCGTGGTGGCCCTAAGCTCGTAACAACAACGCGACCTCTCGGAAACATCAGATGAGGTGTAACGACCCGACCTGGAAGGTCAAGTCTCCGGTGTTTCCGTACCATCCCAAGATCATGCTGGTACACACACGGTACATCAATGTATATATCAAAGGTAAATCACACAGCATTATATTAATCGAAATCTCATATCGAGTTCTTTATTACGATAAAAATTACAATAAAGTGGCCAAAGGCCAACTCATGAGAATATCTAAATCTTGCGGAAGCGTCGAAGGTAGATGAGTCCATCCGACTCCAAGGGCATCTCACTGAGCATAGAACGTGTCCTCACTCCTGGTCGGAAAAATACTCTGCAACATGATACGTTGCAGCCGTGTAGGTCAGCATATGGAGTATGCCGGCAAAGTCACAAGAGAGGGGTGAAAATAATCAGCTAGTCTATATGCTTATATGGCAGGTGGGGTGGTAAGTTTTGCGTAAAGCCAATTTTTCCTACATCTAGAAAAAGGGCTAAGCAAAGCATTACTAAGTTGGTTGATTAATGAGATGGTTCCATCAACCAATTCTCATACCCAAAATTATTAAATTCCCACATCATCATATTATTTGTGTTGAGAGTTCCGGAAGTTCCAATCCCTTTGGCTCAAGTCGTCCATAACCGTGGACACGGCTAATCGATTAGGTTTAAGTACTCTGCAGAGTTTTTGCACACGTTCCCCACAAGATTTGGTCGCCTCCGTTTGATTTCTCGCACTTCAGGGTGTTTGAGAAACGGATGACCAAAACATGGTCTTCCAAAGGGTTTCCCTGCGACTCTGACGATGCCCATCCTTTCCTACCGTTCTTCTACCTCTCGTAGCACCGCCTGTCCAGGGTCACCACGATATCCAACCAAGCCAGAGCCCATAATGACTTGTGGCTGTGCAGGTAAGCCTTGGGTCTTGAAGCACCCATCCATCCCTTTGTGCCTGGGTGGACCTTTCCGCGTGAATACTGGCCACCTCCAGCATCACCTAGGCTAACCACTGGTTTCTCCAGGGCGCCGTTCAACCATCATCCACCCAGAGGTATGTTGAAAACTTGGAGTATTGAAATCTTGATCATTATGTAGGTCTTGAAATTATTAACTCTCTCAACTCTCATGAATCACACAACCAACCCCGTCTACTAATAGCATAGCAAAAGGTAAAACAACGTTTCCCGGGGCCAATGTTGTCAAAGGGGTTGAGAGGGGTATCTACCACATGATACTACTACTATGTAACCAAGTTTCCAACTAACCTATCTTGCATGCAACTGGGGAGATGGTAGAACTAATGCATATAAAACATGGGTAAAACATGATCAAAGTGACTTGCCTGATTGATGATCTTCGTACTTGAGTAACTCTAGGTAACAAGTTTCGCACTCCGGATAATCTAACGAAACAAACAATGCACTTAAATAAGCATACAACCAAAATAAGTACTCATAACATTCAGCAAAGAAGTACTAAACAAACAAGGCAAACAATGCACAAAAGTCTCTAGCAAGTAAAACACACAAAGTTTTGTTTTTTCCAAAGGGGATGATGAAAACACTACTACATAATAAAACTATTTTGAATTAGCAAAACAATTGTTGACAACAAGGAAAACAATAGAATATTTTATTAATAAACAGAATAATCAATTTAAGCTTGTTGGGAAAAGTTTAGTGAAGTTTATACAAGTTTTGATAAACACTATATGAATCAACTATAGTTATATTAACAAAAGAATGTAAAACTAAACTTATAATTTGTTAACAAAACATGTTCTTGACAGAAAAAAAATAATTTACTATTAAATCTGTCTTAGAAAACAGAAACAAAATATAGAAAACTTTGTTTGAAAACAAACTATTACTAGTTAGTTGTTTTAGTCAAATTAAGCCTAATTGAAAAGAAATTTTGATTCCTATGTTAAATAAAATTAAACTAGGCAAATTTATATTTTTATTAACAGTAAGTGAAAACACTAAATGTTTACTAACAGAACCTAATAAACAAATAAAACCAAATTCTAAATCAAACTAATCAAAATTAAGTTTATAAAACTATATTATAATAATAAGCAGATTCTGTTTTTTGGGTAAAACAGTAATCAAATATATCATGAAAATCCTCAAACTATACCTGAAGATAGTCCTAACTAATACCAAACAGTAGCAAAAAGATTCATATCAAAATCTATTTTCAAACTCTAGTTATTCAGATTTGAAGATTTTAAGCAAATTTGATTCAATTCAAATTTCATAGTTCAAATTTGAAATTTAAAAGTACAGGGTGAAACTACATGAAAATTGTGAGCTATTGCAAAAAGAATCAACTCAAAACTCTAAACAGATTAAAAGATATAAGCAAAACAAAATTGGAAAACATTCTGTTAATTAAAACAAAACAGAAAATGAAAAAAAGTTTGCGTCGGTCAGGGGGCTACGTGGCGCGATCCGATTGGCTAAGGGGGGCGTTCGGTAGGTGAATTAGAGCGGGCGACCGTTCGGTAGAAGAAAACGGTTCGGACTTAAGTTCGTTCTAATCTGGACCGTGGGATTTGGATCGGACGGTCGAGGGGGCTTACGGAGGGAGGTTGCCGGCGTCGGGGTACTCCGGCGAGTCCGGTAGCGGCGATTGCGACGGCGAGGTGTTCCGGTGGTCGGGGAGGACGGGGAAGTGGTCCTGGCGACGGGGACGGTCCTCCGGAGGCGATTGGTGGCGACGGCGTGGCGAATGATGGTCGGAGGTGGTGGCTACGATCGACGGCGACTTCCGGTGGTGGTGGAACTCCGACGAGCAATCGACGGCGTCTCGGCGAGAGAGAGAAGGGGGCTCGGGGGGGGAATGGATGCGGGGCCGTGGGGCTCTTATATAGGCGCTCGGGGGGGTGCGGGGAGGAGAGAGGGGAGAGATCCGGTGAGGGGGAGTAACGGCCGGCGTCGGATCCGGCGAGCGCGGGGAGTGAAGACGATGACCGTTCCGGGGCAACGGTCGGACGGGGTGGGACCCGGTGTCAGTGAGAGAGCGGGAGCATTACTGCGCTCGGTCGGCCGACCGGTAACGGTTTCGGCTTTTAAAGCCGGTGGGCCGGCCCGTTTAATACCGGAAACGGTTACCGTTTCTTTTTAATAATTTCCGGAGACATTCAAAAGCTTTTAAAGCATTCAAATCGTTTGTAAATATAGGGGTATTATATATCAAAATTAACAGAATAATAAATGCTATTTAATGAACATTTCTATTCTGTCATTTGAACACTTTGAAAAAAATATTATTTCAGAAATGTCCTAATTGTTTTTAAACCCTTTTTGCAAATATTTTCAAAATAACTCCTGGTTATTTTTGTTCAAATAATTCACCAATTAGACCCTGGTGTGGAGTGTCATGTTCCTCCTCTCTTATTTGAACTTTTAACCAAAAATTTTAAATAGAGGAAGCAACATAGGGAAAAGTAGAAGGGGACTTTCTGAAAACCAGAAGAGGCATTTCAACTAGTTCATACAATCAAGCAATGATGATAATAGATGCATAGCTATATTCATAACATTCCAAAATGGAATTTTGGGATGTTACAAACCTACCCACCTTAAGATGAATCTCGCCCTCGAGATTCGGGTTGGCTAGAAAATAGGTGCGGATGGTCTCTACGAAGATCTTCTTCGCGTTCCCAGGTGGCTTCTTCCTCAGTATGGTGACTCCACAAAACTTTGCAGAACTTGATAATCTTGCTGCGGGTAACTCTGTTGGATGTCTCGAGGATCTTGACAGGCTTCTCCTCATAAGTCAGATCACTTTCAAGCTGTATGGCCTCTAGGGGCACGGTGTCTCGCAAAGGGATGTCAACCATCTCAGCATGACATTTCTTCAGCTGGGAAACATGGAACACATCATGAACTTCGGATAATCCTTCCGGCAATTCCAGTTTGTATGCAACTTCACCTCTACGTTCAAGAATTTTGTAGGGGCCTATGAATCTGGGTGCTAATTTTCCTTTAACACCAAATCTCTTGGTTCCTCGAAGCGGGGACACACGAAGATATGCTCGGTCTCCCACTTCATACGTCACTTCCTTGCGCTTGTTGTCAGCATAGCTCTTCTGTCGAGATTGAGCTATTTTGAGTCTGTCACGTATCAACTTGACTTTCTCTTCAGAATCTCGGATAAGGTCGGGACCAAAAAGTTGTCGGTCTCCAACACCATCCCACGTCAGTGGTGTTCTACATCTTCTTCCGTATAAAGCTTCGAAAGGGGCCATCTTTAGACTGGTCTGATAACTGTTGTTGTATGAGAATTCTGCGTAAGGCAAGTTTTCGTCCCAACTAGATCCATAATCTAGCGCACAAGCTCTCAACATGTCTTCCAGAATCTGATTGACTCTCTCAGTCTGGCCATCTGTCTGCGGATGAAAAGCTGTACTAAACTCCAGTCTCGTACCCAAAGTCTCATGTAACTGATGCCAAAACTTTGAAGTGAATTGTGTTCCTCTATCTGACACTATACTCCTCGGAACTCCATGCAGACATACGATCCTGGTCATGTATATCTTGGCTAGCTTAGCACTGGTATAGGTGGTCTTTACTGGAATGAAGTGTGCTACCTTGGTCAAGCGATCTACCACTACCCAGATGGAATCATAACCTGAACGGGTCCTGGGCAATCCTGTGATGAAATCCATACCAAGTTTTTCCCATTTCCACTCGGGTATCGGCAAAGGTTGGAGTAACCCTGCTGGTTTCTGATGTTCTGCCTTTACTCGCTGACAAACATCACATATCGCAACATGCTCTGCAATATCTTTCTTCATACCTGTCCACCAATAACTTTCCTTTAAATCCAGATACATCTTGGTATTGCCTGGGTGTATCGAGTAAGGTGAATCGTGGGCTTCCTGAAGTATCAACTTCCTGAGCTCTGGTTCATTGGGCACATAGATTCGGTTCTCAAACCACAAAGTTCCGTGTTCATCCTCACGAAAACCTTTAGCTTTACCATCTTTCATTCTCTGTTTAATCTCAGCTATCTCCTTGTCCGATTTCTGGGCTTCTCGAATTCTTTCGGTCAAGGTGGACTGAATTTCCAGTGTAGCAACATATCCTCTTGGAACTATCTCTAGCTTGAGCTCTCTGAGATCATCGACTAACTCTTGAGGTAATCCTCCAGCTGTGAGTGTGTTCACATAAGTTTTCCGACTCAAGGCATCGGCTACAACATTAGCCTTACCTGGATGGTAGTGTAATCTCATGTCATAGTCCTTGATTAACTCTAACCATCTCCTCTGTCTGAGGTTCAACTCTTTCTGCGTGAAGATATACTTCAGGCTCTTATGGTCGGTGTAAACATCACAACTATTTCCGATAAGGAAATGTCTCCAAGTCTTGAGTGCGTGCACTACGGCTGCTAGCTCCAAGTCATGCGTGGCATAATTCAACTCATGAGGTCGTAGCTGTCTGGAAGCATAGGCTACAACTTTTCCATCCTGCATAAGTACTCCTCCAAGTCCTTGACGTGAAGCATCACAATAAACCTGGAAATCCTTCCGAATATCGGGCAAGATCAACACTGGGGCTGTGACCAAACGTTCCTTCAACTCCCGGAAACTGGCTTCACATTCCACAGTCCAAACATACTTGGATTCTTTCTTCAACAACTCTGTCATGGGCTTGGCAACCTTGGAGAAATTTTCAATGAACCTCCGGTAATATCCAGCAAGTCCAAGGAAACTGCGGATCTCCTTAACTGAGGTGGGTGACTTCCACTCGGTGACGGCTTCAACCTTAGCGGGGTCTACGGCTATTCCTTCTCCGGAAATAACATGTCCCAGGAATCCGACTTCCGTCAACCAAAATTCACATTTGCTGAACTTGGCATATAACTGATGCTCTCTTAGCTTTTCCAGAACTAAACGCAAATGTTGCTTATGCTCTTCCTCGTTCTTGGAGAATATCAGAATGTCATCGATGAACACCACAACAAACTTGTCTAGGTATTCCATGAATACTTTGTTCATCAAATTCATGAAGTAGGCAGGAGCATTAGTCAATCCAAAAGACATGACCGTATACTCATACAAGCCATACCTCGTGGTGAAAGCTGTTTTGGGTATATCCTGTTCACGAATTTTCAACTGGTGATACCCTGATCGAAGATCGATCTTGGAGAATACTTTGGCTCCTACGAGCTGATCAAACAAATCATTAATCATCGGTAGAGGGTACTTGTTCTTGATAGTCACCTCGTTCAAGGCACGATAGTCCACTACCATTCTCAAAGATTTATCCTTCTTCTCCACCAAAAGAACTGGGGCTCCCCAAGGTGAAGAACTTGGGCGAATATAACCTTTGTCCAATAACTCCTTAATTTGCTTCTTGATTTCCAACAGATCATTTGCGGGCATCCGATAGGGTCTCTTGGAAATTGGGGCTGTCCCTGGCTGTAGCTCTATTAAGAACTCAATCTCCCTATCTGGTGGCATTCCTGGTAATTCTTCCGGAAATACATCTGGAAATTCTTTTACCACAGGTACTTCCTCCTGAACAACTCCTGTGAGAGAATTTAACCGAGCACTCATACGTGTGCGTCGGGATACATACTTAATCCTCTTGTTCTCCGGGGTGGTGAGTGAAACAGACTTGCTAGGGCAATCAAGATTTCCTTCATACTTGGTCATCCAATCCATGCCTAGGATTACATCCAATCCGTGTGACTCTAAGACGATGAGGTCGGTGGAAAAAACATGGTTCCCTATATTGAGTTTCAAGGCATGGCATCCTATCCCTGCCATCATCATACCTCCTGGAGAACTAACCTGAATTGGCTGACTAAGGGTTTTGGTGGGCAAACCATACTTATCCACAACTACCCTTGATATGAATGAATGAGTTGCACCCGAATCAAAAAGTACTGTAACAGGACGTGAATGCAATAAAAACTTACCAACCACAGTCTCGGGCTGATCATAGACTTCTTCCACGTTGATGTGATTCACGTGAGCACGGGGAAACGGATTGGGCTTCTTGGCTGTGGAGTTGCCGTTGTTAGTGCCGTTTCCAGTGCCTTGCTTACTCTGGGGACACTCAGTAGCATAGTGCCCTGTCTTCTGGCACTTGAAACAGGTAATGTGACTCAGATCCTTCTGAGCAGGAACTTGACGGTGCTGGTTGTTGTTCCCATTCCCATTGTCACTCTTGAAGTTACCATGGTTGAGACGGTTATTCCCATTTCCTCCATGATGGTGACCTCCATGGTTGTGCACAGTATGAGTGTGCTTTCCAAACTTACCATTTCCTGATCCGGTATTCCCGGAGTACGGGGAGTAACGAGGCTTCTGATGAGCTCCAGAGTTGAACTTCCCCTGAGTGTACTTCCGCTTGCGGTTCTCAATCTGCTGCTGTTTACCTTCCAGAATAAGTGCCTTATCCACCAGCTCTTGGTAGTTGTTGAAATTAGCCACTACCAGCTGTATGCTCAACTCATCATTGAGTCCTTCCAGAAACTTTTCTTGCTTGGCCGCATCATCGGCCACATCTCCTGGGGCATAACGTGACAATGTGTTGAAGTCGTCCACATATTGGGCCACGGAACGATTACCCTGGCGCAAGTTGCGAAACTCGCGCTTCTTTAAACTCATGGCTCCAGCTGAAACATGAGCGGTGCGGAAAGCAAGCTTGAACTGCTCCCAAGTCACATCTGCAATAGGATAAGTGGTGGTATAATTCTCCCACCATGATGCTGCTGGTCCTTCCAGTTGATGTGCGGCAAATCGCACTTTCTCAGCGTCAGTGCATCCAGCGGTGACAAGTTCTCTCTCCATCTTGCGGAGCCAGTCATCTGCCACAATGGGCTCAGTGCTGCTGGAGAAAGTTGGAGGGTTCAACCTCAGAAAACGGGTGAGATTGTCAGTCTGGGGTGGATGGTGGTTGTTGTTGTTGTTCTGGTTGTTGGTCTGATTCTGAATCAATAGTTGCATCAGTGCATTCTGTTGCTGAAGGAGTTGGGTGAGTTCCGGTGGAAAAGTGAAATCGGTCTCACGTCGTGGAGGCATCTTGCTGTTTTCAGAGGGATGAGAATTAGAATAGAACAAGGGTCTGGAAGAAATTCACTACCCATATGCAATGCAACAAACATATCACACGAAACACTCATTCATTTATTCAATCAATGTCAAACATCGGAAAATACAAATCTCAGACAACTAAACATCGACCTACGCTTTAACGACTAAAATAAAGATACATTGGAGGGCATAACTAATGTTCTCCTCAAAAGTGCATAGTCGTAGGTCCTCCGGTGGTGCTTTCCTCATAGTCTTCATCGTCGCTGATGAAGGGTGCCATGTCTCCTTCGGGGTGAAGGTTTTCTCCCATGTCTAGATGCTCCTCCAGAGTGGCGATGCGTGCATTCTGCTCATCAATCCTCTCTAAGAAGTCCTTCACTTCATGCTCGTGTTCATAGTTGGCCTCTCGCAGATCAGCTTCAAGGTCCAGCTCACGATTCATCAGATTCTTGATAGTCTTCGTGTCAGCACGAACTCGAAGCTCCAGAGTCCTGATGTGAGTCTCCAAGGTCTGGATATAGGAGATATTGGTGTCTGCAGTGGGATTGGTGATGATGTTGCCATGGGCATCTCTGCGGCAAACCATGCTGAGTCCTGGTGAAATGGTTCCACCTCTGTATTCCTCCTGGATACGTCCAAGGGCACGATGAATGGCCATGTCTCTTCCAAGTATCCAACTGGGTGCCACGAACTTGAGATCTATGGGTTCCTTCCGATTCCCAAAGGTCTTCCCTGGAATATGCACCTCGATCCTGTAGCGTCCATCTTGGGGAAATGACATGATAGGAATCCCGGTGATGCTCGGCAAAGCAATCCTTATGTCCTTGACGATCCTCATCAGCTCCTTACCAAAGGGCATCGTTGCGTCAGGCTGGCAAAACTCTGTGATCAACACTGGGATGAAGGTGGCCATCTATAAATTTTGAAATAATCGGAGAGGAGTCAGAAACGAATAGATGAGAGTATAAGATATTTAAAGACAAAGAGAAACAATCCTAAGGCTTGTAACGACCCGACCTGGAAGGTCAAGTCTCCGGTGTTTCCGTACCATCCCAAGATCATGCTGGTACACACACGGTACATCAATGTATATATCAAAGGTAAATCACACAGCATTATATTAATCGAAATCTCATATCGAGTTCTTTATTACGATAAAAATTACAATAAAGTGGCCAAAGGCCAACTCATGAGAATATCTAAATCTTGCGGAAGCGTCGAAGGTAGATGAGTCCATCCGACTCCAAGGGCATCTCACTGAGCATAGAACGTGTCCTCACTCCTGGTCGGAAAAATACTCTGCAACATGATACGTTGCAGCCGTGTAGGTCAGCATATGGAGTATGCCGGCAAAGTCACAAGAGAGGGGTGAAAATAATCAGCTAGTCTATATGCTTATATGGCAGGTGGGGTGGTAAGTTTTGCGTAAAGCCAATTTTTCCTACATCTAGAAAAAGGGCTAAGCAAAGCATTACTAAGTTGGTTGATTAATGAGATGGTTCCATCAACCAATTCTCATACCCAAAATTATTAAATTCCCACATCATCATATTATTTGTGTTGAGAGTTCCGGAAGTTCCAATCCTAGAGGTTACGTCCTACGGTCAGCGTGTGCTCTGATACCATTTCTGTAACGACCCGACCTGGAAGGTCAAGTCTCCGGTGTTTCCGTACCATCCCAAGATCATGCTGGTACACACACGGTACATCAATGTATATATCAAAGGTAAATCACACAGCATTATATTAATCGAAATCTCATATCGAGTTCTTTATTACGATAAAAATTACAATAAAGTGGCCAAAGGCCAACTCATGAGAATATCTAAATCTTGCGGAAGCGTCGAAGGTAGATGAGTCCATCCGACTCCAAGGGCATCTCACTGAGCATAGAACGTGTCCTCACTCCTGGTCGGAAAAATACTCTGCAACATGATACGTTGCAGCCGTGTAGGTCAGCATATGGAGTATGCCGGCAAAGTCACAAGAGAGGGGTGAAAATAATCAGCTAGTCTATATGCTTATATGGCAGGTGGGGTGGTAAGTTTTGCGTAAAGCCAATTTTTCCTACATCTAGAAAAAGGGCTAAGCAAAGCATTACTAAGTTGGTTGATTAATGAGATGGTTCCATCAACCAATTCTCATACCCAAAATTATTAAATTCCCACATCATCATATTATTTGTGTTGAGAGTTCCGGAAGTTCCAATCCCTTTGGCTCAAGTCGTCCATAACCGTGGACACGGCTAATCGATTAGGTTTAAGTACTCTGCAGAGTTTTTGCACACGTTCCCCACAAGATTTGGTCGCCTCCGTTTGATTTCTCGCACTTCAGGGTGTTTGAGAAACGGATGACCAAAACATGGTCTTCCAAAGGGTTTCCCTGCGACTCTGACGATGCCCATCCTTTCCTACCGTTCTTCTACCTCTCGTAGCACCGCCTGTCCAGGGTCACCACGATATCCAACCAAGCCAGAGCCCATAATGACTTGTGGCTGTGCAGGTAAGCCTTGGGTCTTGAAGCACCCATCCATCCCTTTGTGCCTGGGTGGACCTTTCCGCGTGAATACTGGCCACCTCCAGCATCACCTAGGCTAACCACTGGTTTCTCCAGGGCGCCGTTCAACCATCATCCACCCAGAGGTATGTTGAAAACTTGGAGTATTGAAATCTTGATCATTATGTAGGTCTTGAAATTATTAACTCTCTCAACTCTCATGAATCACACAACCAACCCCGTCTACTAATAGCATAGCAAAAGGTAAAACAACGTTTCCCGGGGCCAATGTTGTCAAAGGGGTTGAGAGGGGTATCTACCACATGATACTACTACTATGTAACCAAGTTTCCAACTAACCTATCTTGCATGCAACTGGGGAGATGGTAGAACTAATGCATATAAAACATGGGTAAAACATGATCAAAGTGACTTGCCTGATTGATGATCTTCGTACTTGAGTAACTCTAGGTAACAAGTTTCGCACTCCGGATAATCTAACGAAACAAACAATGCACTTAAATAAGCATACAACCAAAATAAGTACTCATAACATTCAGCAAAGAAGTACTAAACAAACAAGGCAAACAATGCACAAAAGTCTCTAGCAAGTAAAACACACAAAGTTTTGTTTTTTCCAAAGGGGATGATGAAAACACTACTACATAATAAAACTATTTTGAATTAGCAAAACAATTGTTGACAACAAGGAAAACAATAGAATATTTTATTAATAAACAGAATAATCAATTTAAGCTTGTTGGGAAAAGTTTAGTGAAGTTTATACAAGTTTTGATAAACACTATATGAATCAACTATAGTTATATTAACAAAAGAATGTAAAACTAAACTTATAATTTGTTAACAAAACATGTTCTTGACAGAAAAAAAATAATTTACTATTAAATCTGTCTTAGAAAACAGAAACAAAATATAGAAAACTTTGTTTGAAAACAAACTATTACTAGTTAGTTGTTTTAGTCAAATTAAGCCTAATTGAAAAGAAATTTTGATTCCTATGTTAAATAAAATTAAACTAGGCAAATTTATATTTTTATTAACAGTAAGTGAAAACACTAAATGTTTACTAACAGAACCTAATAAACAAATAAAACCAAATTCTAAATCAAACTAATCAAAATTAAGTTTATAAAACTATATTATAATAATAAGCAGATTCTGTTTTTTGGGTAAAACAGTAATCAAATATATCATGAAAATCCTCAAACTATACCTGAAGATAGTCCTAACTAATACCAAACAGTAGCAAAAAGATTCATATCAAAATCTATTTTCAAACTCTAGTTATTCAGATTTGAAGATTTTAAGCAAATTTGATTCAATTCAAATTTCATAGTTCAAATTTGAAATTTAAAAGTACAGGGTGAAACTACATGAAAATTGTGAGCTATTGCAAAAAGAATCAACTCAAAACTCTAAACAGATTAAAAGATATAAGCAAAACAAAATTGGAAAACATTCTGTTAATTAAAACAAAACAGAAAATGAAAAAAAGTTTGCGTCGGTCAGGGGGCTACGTGGCGCGATCCGATTGGCTAAGGGGGGCGTTCGGTAGGTGAATTAGAGCGGGCGACCGTTCGGTAGAAGAAAACGGTTCGGACTTAAGTTCGTTCTAATCTGGACCGTGGGATTTGGATCGGACGGTCGAGGGGGCTTACGGAGGGAGGTTGCCGGCGTCGGGGTACTCCGGCGAGTCCGGTAGCGGCGATTGCGACGGCGAGGTGTTCCGGTGGTCGGGGAGGACGGGGAAGTGGTCCTGGCGACGGGGACGGTCCTCCGGAGGCGATTGGTGGCGACGGCGTGGCGAATGATGGTCGGAGGTGGTGGCTACGATCGACGGCGACTTCCGGTGGTGGTGGAACTCCGACGAGCAATCGACGGCGTCTCGGCGAGAGAGAGAAGGGGGCTCGGGGGGGGAATGGATGCGGGGCCGTGGGGCTCTTATATAGGCGCTCGGGGGGGTGCGGGGAGGAGAGAGGGGAGAGATCCGGTGAGGGGGAGTAACGGCCGGCGTCGGATCCGGCGAGCGCGGGGAGTGAAGACGATGACCGTTCCGGGGCAACGGTCGGACGGGGTGGGACCCGGTGTCAGTGAGAGAGCGGGAGCATTACTGCGCTCGGTCGGCCGACCGGTAACGGTTTCGGCTTTTAAAGCCGGTGGGCCGGCCCGTTTAATACCGGAAACGGTTACCGTTTCTTTTTAATAATTTCCGGAGACATTCAAAAGCTTTTAAAGCATTCAAATCGTTTGTAAATATAGGGGTATTATATATCAAAATTAACAGAATAATAAATGCTATTTAATGAACATTTCTATTCTGTCATTTGAACACTTTGAAAAAAATATTATTTCAGAAATGTCCTAATTGTTTTTAAACCCTTTTTGCAAATATTTTCAAAATAACTCCTGGTTATTTTTGTTCAAATAATTCACCAATTAGACCCTGGTGTGGAGTGTCATGTTCCTCCTCTCTTATTTGAACTTTTAACCAAAAATTTTAAATAGAGGAAGCAACATAGGGAAAAGTAGAAGGGGACTTTCTGAAAACCAGAAGAGGCATTTCAACTAGTTCATACAATCAAGCAATGATGATAATAGATGCATAGCTATATTCATAACATTCCAAAATGGAATTTTGGGATGTTACATGAGGCACAATCCTCCGGGATTTTCTGTTGAAAAACATAGTAATAAAATTTGTAGTTAGCAATGTAGTTTAGTTTTAGAAGAATTTATGCAAAAGATGCACGACTGTCGTAATAGTAGAATTAAAATCTTACCATGCAATCTTCATGGATGTTACCGTAGTTCACCACGTGCACTAGTGGCACATATTGACCATAATGTGCAGGAGTTTGATAATAGCTATTGTAATTCTCAAGATGACTAAGAAATGCGGTAAGATGATCTTTCTCCTTATAAGTTAATTCTGCTTCATCACTATAGTAGTAGGTTCTGTCTACCATCTTCCGTACATTTTTTGAAGAATGAAAATAAGCTATCAATGCAAATAAGTTGTCAACTATTTTTAAATAAAAAATATAAATTACTTAATAAATATGGTTGAGAAACTCACATAATGGCAGAACTGGAGGTGTCTGCACATCGATCCAGATGTCGATATGACCTTCAATTTCATCTTCCGGACGAATATCAAAGGTGATAAGCATATTAGGCTCAAATGCATAAGCCTTGTATAGTGCTTGCCAATTTTTGCATTCAAAATAGCAATAGGTGTCTGCATGGTACAATTTTACCGCAAAAGTAAAACCCTGCTCGGTCCTCAAGTGAACTATCTTTACCTCCATATCTTTTTTTAGTATTGAAACCAATCTTATCCAAGACAGCAATTCTTGCATGGCAGGGGATACGCTAGTAGAACAGTAAAAAATTAAAATTAATTATAAGTTGAAGCAAAAGAGGTAGAAGTCATGCTTAATTACGAAGCGCCTACCATCAACTAGGAAAGTCTTGTCATACAGGCCGCGCTCGTCTTCGCAGTATTCGCACATACCGAATTCACTTTTGTCGTCAGACATTTCCTATGTTCATAGTTGAAACATTTATAATCGATCGAAGGAAACTACGAGAAAACTGATCAACACACAGATCACTATTACTCAATATGCAACGGGTTGACTTTAGGTCTGTCGAGTCTTTCCTTCCTAAACTCTCGTCTCACGTATATGGTGGGCACTCCCTTTGATATTGCGACCGTCGGTGATGGTGACTCCTCCATTCGTCCTAGAGTGCATTACACCAAAATGTCTAGCACACTGGAATGAAGGAGAAGCGACCCCCACAAGAACAGTCGGGATTCTTCCTCTCTCTCACATATATATATATATATATATATATATATATATATATATGGTGGACACTCTCCCTCACTGAAAGACACACAAGGAGCCGAAACAGACCTAAAGTCAACCCGTTTCATATATCGAGCAATGACATAGAAAAATTCCCTATGTTTTACCGAAATGACTTGCAAATCACAAATACATTTATAATGAACTTGAATATAATATCACTAATACATCATCCCGAATAAGCCAGTTCAAGAATTACGACATGCTTTGGATCCTAATGCGTGTGTGACTTTCGGTCCGTCGAGGCTTTTCTTAAGTAATTCTCATATCTCATGGTGTGTTGGTGCGCTCTCTCACACACTGATATGGTGGTGTATATATGTTGGTGGGCACTCTCTCACAGTAATAGTTCGACCGCCGGTGATGGATGCCTCCCCTCTTCTCTTCTTGCGCAATATATTGACGAGTATATCGCGAAGAGAAAAAAGAGGAGGCGCCCCCCACGACAACAGTCGGGATTCCTCCATCAAGAACACACATGAAAGTCACACAAGGAGCAATGACAGACCGAAAGTCACACACGCATTATACCGATAAAATATCACAAATACATTAATATTTATAATGACCTCGAATATAATATCACTAATACATCATCCCAAATAATCCAATTAATGCATCATCAAATATTAACTAATACATCTCGAATATTATCATATAAGATCAGTAATACAAATCGAATATCCTAGAATCCAAAGTGGAGGCCGGTGAACTCGATTCACTAGCGGTCTCTGAGTCGCCGGCGGTGGACACCCAAAGATAAGGAACCATCACGGGATCATAACTCAAGTGAGATCCCTGAAGGATTTGCCAGGTATTGTCGAACCGTGCGTCCAACGCCGCCATGTAGCGATGGACGTGCTCGTCGTCCTCCCTGACACGGTGACGTACCACCTCCGCGGGTGCCCGCTCCCTCCGCACTGAAAGTGGCCTCCATGACCACCACCACAGAAGGTCCGGGTCGATGATGATACCTGCATTCCTCACCAACCTCCGAGCCTGGGAAGGTAGCACCTCCGAGTGCCAGCCCGACGGAGCCCAGTCCCGGACATATCGCCTATCAAGCAGGCTCTCGCGGACTACTCGATGACGAGGATGGGGGCCGGGCATCGTCGACAAATTCCTATGAGAACGTTTTCTTATCATTTAATCACTATTTTTTCATAAAACCCAATTTTTTCATCATTAACATACTAATCTAACATAAACATTCATCATAAACATACTAATCTAACATAAACATTCATCATAAACATACTAATCTAACATAAACATTCATCATTAAATTTTTCTGTAATCTAACATGCACATACTAATCTAACATAAACATTCATCATATAAAAAAATCAACATATATTTTTGAAAAATTGCAAGGAGCTGGGGCGGCGGCGACTCATAGCGGGGGTGGCAACAGGGCGACGACTGGGGCAGGGCGGCGACGGGGACGGGGCGGCGGGGGAGGCGATGGGGGAGGGGCGGGGGTGGGAGCGGGGCGGCGACGGGGGCGGTAAGGGCGCCGAGGGAGGGGCGGCGATGGGGGCGGCGATGAGGGTGGGGCGGGACGGGGGCGACGATGACGGGGGAAGGGCAGCGACGGGAACGGTGGGGGCGGCGACGAGGGCGGGGCGGCGACGGGGGCAATAGGGGAGGCGACGGGGATGGGGCGGCGACGAGGAGGGGGTGACGATGGTGGGGGCGGCAACGGGGCGGTGATGGGGACGACGACGGCGACGGCGGGCTCGGGGCGGCAAGAGATGACGGGGATGAGGATGGCGGGCTTAGCGAAGTGGCAATGAAAACTACGAAATTTCCTAAGTGCTTCTTATATAGAAGAAGTATTGATCCCGGTTGGTGGCACCAACCGGGACGAATTGCCACCTTTAGTTTCGGTTGGTGCCACCAACCGGGACCAAAGCCCTGTTTTCAGCAGCCCTAAGGGCGCGAAAGAGGGACCTTTGGTCCCGGTTGGTGCCACCAACCGGGAAAACAGGGACCTTTGGTCCCGGTTGGTGGCACCAACCAGGACGAAAGGGGGGCATTAGTCCCGGTTGGTGGCACCAATAGGGACCACTGGTCCCTTTTCGTTGGACGACAGGGAAGCAGCAAATGTTTAGTCCCACCTCGCTAGTCGAGGGGAGACAACACCTGTTTAGAATCCCTGATGCGCTTGACCTGTCAAGCTCCTCTCATAGTAAAAATAGATGCCCTTATACATCAAATTTGACCTAAATTCAAAATGCTAGTTAGGTGCCTAACTAGCACCTTGAATTTAGGTTGAATTTCAGTGGAAGCGCATCTATTTTCATTTTTGCTATTTTTATGTTATTTCTTTGCTATTTTTCCTGCTATTTAATATTACTTTGTTTTAACATTATATTCAATTTGGTAATTTTTAGGTTTTATATAATTTAATATCAAAAATACTAGAGTTTAATAATTTTAGTTATTGATTTTTTGAGCTAAATGACCCTGAAATTGAAAAGCACTACAAATGAACTCTGAAAAGGTTGAAAGTTAGCATGGTATCATAATTTCACCCACATAACATGTGCTAAAAAGTTGAGAGGGTTACGGAGAAAGCTAGATGCACTTTGTGTACAAAACGGACAATCTCTTTCGAAGTATGAGGGTTCCGGACGGAAACTCATCGGTTACAAAAGGCATTTCATTTTCTTGAACTTATTTGAACTCCAGGATTTTTGTGTGTTCAAAATGCACCATTCAAAGCCACATCAACAATTTTCAACCCTTCCCGACATCATTTGTTTTTATGGAGTTATTGATTTTTTTAGCTAAATGACCCTGAAATTGAAAAGCACTACAAATGAACTCTGAAAAGATTGAAATTTGGCATGGTATCATCATTTTACCCACATAGCATGTGCTAAAAAGTTGAGAGGGTTACAGCAAAAGCTGGATGCACTTCGTGTACAAAACGAACAGTCTCTTTCGAAGTATCACGGTTCCGGACGGAAACTCATCGGTTACAAAAGGCATTTCATTTTCTTGAACTTATTTGAACTCCAGGCTTTTTGTGTGTTCAAAGTGCACCATTCAAAGACACATCATCAATTTTCAACCCTTCCTGACATCATTTGTTATTTTTGATGCAGTTATTGATTTTTTTGAGCTAAATGACCCTGAAATTGAAAAACAATACAAATGAACTCTGAAATGGTTGAAAGTTGGCATGGTATCATCATTTCACCCACATAGCATGTTCTAAAAAGTTGAGAGGGTTATGGAAAAAGCTGGATGCACTTCGTGTACAAAACGGACAGTCTCTTTCGAAGTATCAGGGTTCCGGACGGAAACTCATCGGTTACAAAAGGCATTTCATTTTCTTGAACTTATTTGAACTCCCGGCTTTTTGTGTGTTCAAAGTGCACCATTCAAAGCCACATCATCAATTTTCAACCCTTCGTGACATCATTTGTTATTTTTGATGCAGTTATTGATTTTTTTGAGCTAAATGACCCTGAAATTGAAAAACACTACAAATGAACTCTGACAAGGTTGAAAGTTGGCATGGTATCATCATTTCACCCACATAGCATGTGCTAAAAAGTTGAGAGGGTTACGGCAAAAGCTGGATGCACTTCATGTACAAAACGGACAATCTATTTCGAAGTATCAGGGTTTGAGACGGAAACTCATCGGTTACAAAAGGCATTTCATTTTCTTGAACTTATTTGCACTCCAGGCTTTTTGTGTGTTCAAAATGCACCATTCAAAGCCACATCATCAATTTTCAACCCTTTCTGACTTCATTTGGTATTTTTCATGCAGTTATTGATTTTTTTGAGCTAAATGACCCTGAAATTGAAAAGCACTACAAATGAACTCTTAAAAGGTTGAAAGTTGGCATGGTATCATAATTTCACCCACATGACATGTGCTAAAAAGTTGAGAGGGTTACCACAAAATCTGGATGCACTTCGTGTACAAAACGGATAGTCTCTTTCGAAGTATCATGGCTCCGAACGGAAACTCATCGGTTACAAAAGGCATTTCATTTTTCTTGAAATTATTTTAACTCCGGGATTTTTGTGTGTTCAAAATGCACCTTTCAAAGCCACATCATCAATTTTCAACCCTTCCCGACATCATTTGTTATTTTTCATGCAGTTATTGACTTTTTGAGCTAAATGACCCTGAAATTGAAAAGCACTACAAATGAACTCTGAAAAGGTTGAGAGTTGGCATGGTATCATCATTTCACCCACATAGCATGTGCTAAAAAGTTGAGAGGGTTACGGCAAAAGCTGAATGCACTTCGTGTACAAAACGGACAATCTCTTTCGAAGTATCAGGGTTTCGGACGGAAACTCATCGATTACAAATGCATTTCATTTTCATGAACTTATTTGAACTCCAGATTTTTTGTGTGTTGAAAATTATGCAGGCCCTTAATATAATCGGAGGTGCGTCGGTCATTGTACATCCATTACCGGTTCATCTGTGTGCGTTATATAATAAAGTGTATTAAAACCATTACACATATCATGAATAGAGAAGTGACCAAATTAATAGAAATTCATCATCACATTAAAGCTAAAGTACAATAATGACCAAAATAAATACGTACAGTTCATACATAGTTGTCATTATTGAATAACATATAGCTCTCTAGAGCATCTAATTAAAATATACAGCAAAACTACGTAAAAAAATTAAATGCAACAACAAATGCAATCATAACCGCTACTAAGGTACCAATTGATCCAATGGCATAATGATACCAAGCCTCAGTATGAATGGCATATTTTCTAATCTGTCTAAGCTTCAAGCGCATTGCATCCATCTTGGTTTTGTGATCGTCGACGATATCGGCAACATGCAACTCCAATCCCATCTTGTCATCCTCAGTTCTTTTCAATTTTTGTTTCAAATGATCGATTTCTTTTTCAGCTTCTGTTAACTTCTCAAGCAGAATTGCATAGTCGGTTGGAATTTCTGGTTCAACTACTTCCTATAGATAAAAACATCTACATCAAGTTGGTGGCATAATTAATTATCATAGACATTAAATATGTGAAATAGTTATATAAAAGATAATATACCACATCTGCATCATAGAATGGACGAGGGCCGACGTGGGCGGATACCATAACCATGGCACTATATAATAACAAACAATAATAAAAGTAAGAAAATCATACGAGTAAGTATATTTTCTTTTAGCAAGAAGATAAGATCAAGAGGCTCACCAAGTGCGGGCGATCGACTGCGGTTTCAGGACGGGGACGGGATAGGACGGACCGCCAAACCTAGACAAATCTTGATGAAAATGGAGTTTGGACAAGGAGCTTCGAGAGGAGAAAGCTTAAGTTTGGCTTGGGCATTTCATCAAACACCTCATGTGCATAAGAGGTGAGCTAGAGAACCACAAAGTTCTCCCCTCGCCGGCCTGAAAAATAGAGCAATGTGGAGTGATCTGCCCGCTGGCGAGAGGGATATATATAGGCATCTCATTGGTCCCGGTTCGTGGCTGGAACTAGGACTAAAGGACATCCTTTGGTCCCGGATCGAGCCACGAACCGGGACCAATGGTTGTGGGCCAGGAGCGAGGCACATTGGTCCTGATTCGTGTTTGGAACCGGGACCAAAGGTTCCAGACGAACCGGGACCAATGCCCCACGTGGACCGTCCGGCCCCCCGGCCTCACAAACCGGGACTGTTGCCCCCATTGGTCCCGGTTCGTGACTGAACCGGGACTAATGTGCTGGCCTGGCCCGAACCAATGCCCTGTTTTCTACTAGTGATTAGTCCCCACCCTGCCGTGAGCTGGAAATGTGTTTTGAGGATGCAAGAGGTCCTCAAATATAAATCCTCTATCTTTGTTTGACCATCCTCTTTGAAGAGAATTGCCCACTTTCTAAAGGTTCCCAAAATCAGCCACCAGATCGGTTTCACATCAAGCCAAATTGCATTTTCAAAGAAAAAAGAATTTATATATTTCCAAATACTCCATAGCACATAGAAGCATATTGAATTTAGGGTAGTGTGTATTTTATTGGCTGGCCAGAATTTGACAGAAGTAGTCAGTTTCTAGTTCGCAGGCAAACAAATCATAGACTGTTTTCCACACCTGCTTTGCCACCACACAATAAAAAAAAGTGATATATGACTTCATGTTCATTACAGAAAACATACTCATTTTTATCCTTCTTTTGGATATATCTTTGGTCATTAACTTGTTATGAGAAATCAACCATTAGAACACATGAATTCTAGGAGGATGAGTGATAGACCAGAAGAGGGGATGAAAATAGGTTGCACCCCCTGAATTTAATAGTGTTATATAGAGATCCCATGGAGTATTCCCTTTGGCCTCGTATTGCCAGATCAAAGAGTCACCCCCACTAGTGAGTGTGGTCACTCTAATGATTTGTTCTAACTCATAGCAGCATTCCATGATTTTTATTAGAGAAGATCCTTCTAAAGGTCAGCTTTACCTCTACACCATTCCATATTTAGCAAGTGTAGGACAATGTTGGAAGCACATCGTGTAGAGAGGCCAATAATGGAATGAGAGGGGCGGGGAGGTACCTGTCGTGGATTTGTCATGGCGGATGTCCGGGGGAACGGACTTAGGTTCGGGGCGAGACGCAACTACGTGGCGGCTTGAAGGGGTTGATCGGAATTGAGAAGACACAGAGTTTTACCCAGGTTCGGCCCCTCCGATGGAGGTAAAAGCCTACGTCTTGCTTATCTGGTATTGATGATGATGAAGATCTCTCGGTTACAAGGGTGCTAATTGCTACCTCTAATCTCTTGTGCCTATAATCTCTTGTGTTGTCTAAACTTGTAGACTTGTGTCTCTTGAGAACTTGTCCCTCTAGGGGTGCTCTACCCCTCCTTATATAAGTGGAGAGGGTAGGTTTACAAATAGAGTCCTGCCCGGAGTAGGATTAGGACTAGTCTCTCTCAAATCCTACTCCGGGTCTTATTTCCTTTAAGGGAATCCTTCTCTCTTGTGGGCCTTCTCCTGTAGGCCTTCTCTTGTGAGCCGCCTGGTGCCGGCTCACCCGCCGGGTCTTGGGCTTGGTCATCCTGTGACCCGCTTGCCGGGTCATAAATAATATGTCATGTCTTCGGCCGGGTCTCTTGTGAGTCACCAGGCCGGGTCATACCATGGGGTATATCTCCGTCAGTACCAAACCATGTATCCTCCCAGAACTTGATTTTGGTTCCATCCCCAACAACCCACTTGTATCCAAATTTCAATGCTTGTGCAACCCAAATAGCACCTTGCCAGAACTTGAAAGGGTTTGTGATACGTCTTCGACGTATCGATAATTTATGAAGTATTCATACTATATTTACCTAGGTTATACATGGTTTTGCTGCACTTTTATGTGATTTTTATGGACTAACCTATTGACTTGGTGCCTAGTGTCGGTTTCTATTTGTGTCTGTTTTTGTTTTCCAGAAAATCCATACCAAATGAAGTGCAAATGCCACGAAAATTTACAGTGATTTTTTTGGAACATAAGAGACCCCCGAAGCTTCGAGGAAGGATTAGAAGACCCACGAGGAAGTCATGAGCTCACCCGACGCGCCTTGGTGGTAGTGAGGGGGCTCTGAGATCGTGGGTCCCATGTGACGCCCCCATTTTGATCGTACACTAATCATACACGCAAATGCGCATGATCAATATTAGGGACTCACGAGAAGATATCACAACACAACTCTAGACACAAATTAAAGTCATACAAGATTTATATTACAAGCCAGGGGCCTCGAGGGCTCGATAAAAATGAGTCAGCAGAAGCAAATAATATCTGAGTGCAGACATAAGTAAACAAGTTTGCTTTAGGAAGGCTAGCACAAACATCAACATCGGATCATAAAGGCAAGGCCTCTTCCCTGGGAGCCTCCTATCCTACTACTGGTGGGGGCAGCCTCCATGTAGTAGTAGGCTTTGTCGGTGTAGTAGTAGTCATCGACGAGATCAGCTGTCTTCTGGGCTCCGTCATTTGATCACAAAAAACGTATCGAGGGAAAAGGGGTATCAAAGCAACCGTGACTACTCATCCAAAGTAATCGCAAGACTTACATCAGATCTATGCTAAGTATGCATCATTATCAAAGGAATGGGGCTATATCTTTGGATTGACTATAGAAATGCCAGAGTAGAGGGGGGAAACCTGGCCTATCGAAGACTAGCATCTTCAGTGTCTTGCATCATTAGAAGAGTGTAGATTAGCATATTATAAGTAGTAAGTTATTTAAGTATCGCCCATAAATTCTTCCTCGACTCACTGCGAGAAAGCAATCTTGGAGCCAACATTTCATTTCAAAGTCACCATTCTAGTTGTATTAGGTCGGGATGCAACTCCGAGCGTCCGTTACCGTGGACACGACTATTTGAATAGATATACTTCCCTGTAGGGGTGCACCAACTTGCCCAACACGCTCGATTAACTTTGGTTAGATACAATTTCCAAGTCATGCCCGGCCTCGGATGATCGACACGCCGCAGTCCTACCTAGGCTCAACAGAGATGCCACACGTCGGCCTACATCCTAAATGTGAAGGGGTCATGGGCCAATCTCCCTTTGCAATCCCACGCATTGTGAGGACGGCTGGTGTCAGTCCTAGCACCTCTTAATACATAGGTGGTGCTTAGGTGGGCCACCAGGGCGCGTGCCGCTCAACCGTGACGTCCGAAGAGCTTTCGGGCGAATGTACGAAGCAGAGTGCCCATACCGATTCCCGCGTGGTGGGTAGTGCAAAACAGGCCAGAGGCCTTCTTAGATCACATATCCAAATCCATTAATATTTTGTTTGGCGCGGTGATGATCAATGATCCACGATATGTGGTCACGTCGCCCCATATCGAGGTCTTATGGCAAGGTCCAATAATGCCCGACCTTGCCTCGTCGTTAATACATGAGCACCCTCCAGGTCCTCCTGACATCAACATGGTTCTGTAGTAAAGTGAAAGTAATCGTGGGTCCATAACATCAATGGGGAAACCCAAGGAATCACCCTCGATGGATCGCATTCAATGTAATCGTCAAGGTGACCAGAGATGAATCACCCTCGATGGTTCATGCTTGAGGTGTTGCATGACAGAGTCGTTATCGAAAGTGGTGAAGGAGGAATCACCCTCGATATCCATGACCAACTAGCTACACTACAGAGTTAGTATCACTAGTACGTTGCGAGGTGTCACCTTCGGTACTCGATGGTAGCTCTAGAGAGTCGTACAACTAAGGGGGTGATGTGATGTGTTAGGCTCAGGCTTGTTGATCATGTTGATCAAGTCTTCGAGTCGTCTATGGTGAAGTAGGGGAAACAGGGACAAGGTGGAGTCACTAGGGGGGATCACTAATCAACCTATACTAAGCATTTAGTATAACAGTAAGGTACATCAACAGTTTAACAAAAATAGGCTATGCATCAAAATAGGAGCTATCTACAATAGTAGCAAAATCTAATGCAAGCGTGAGGGATAAAGAATGGGCGATGTCAAAATGATCAGGGGGTTGCTTTCCTGGATACTCTGCAGGGTAGTCGTACACGGCAACAACGTCGGTCTCGGTGTCCACATGAGAGAAGAGGGGGAGAAATAATAAATATAAAGCAAATAGATGCATCATGATGCATGACATGACAACATGCAGTGCTAGGGGTGATCTAATGCAGTGGTACACGTTGCAGATGGAGCAGGAAAATATCCGAGGATATTTCCCGGGTCTTTGGCTATTATTGGATAGATGATTCTACGGGGAAAGTTCCATGATCATCATGCTAGAGGCATGTGACAGATGAATGGATTGCATATTTGGATTCGTTGGATTATTCTGATCAACTTTCATATATAAATTATTTTCATCCGAGTTACAAATTAATTTATATGATTTTTTAAGTTTTATTAATATTCTAAAATTAAAAAACTTATTTTAATTTGAAAAATTTATTTATTGCATTAGCATAATGTCATCATGACATCAATAGTTAACCCAACTGTCTCAGGTCAAACCTGACACGTGGGACCCACCTGTCATAGAAAGTGGGTTAATCCAGGGATTAAATTAAACCTAAACTAATTAATTAAGGGACTGAGCCCACATGTGAGTGACTAATTAACTGAAATTAATTAATTTAATTTAAATTACAGACTAATGAGTGGGGGGCACCAGTCAGTGACTGGGGTTGCCCAATAGGCAGTTGATCGGGGTCAACCGAGTCAAGTGGGGCCCCTAGGCCCACTCACAGTGACTAGGGGGTGGCCCCAGGCCGACGAGGTCAGCGGCGGTGCCGAAGCAAGCTTCGACGAGCCAAATACACGGCGGAGGGCTCGGGCATTGTCAGGATTTGGCCATAGGTCCTCATTTGGCTCGAGACCGGTAGGAATAGAACGCGGGCAGAGTCGCGCGTCGATTGGTGGGATTGGTTTGGCCGGAGGGGAGCGAAGCTGACGCGCCGCCGAGCTGAAACAACACCAACGTTCGGGTGTCAACGGGGTCGTGGTTGCAGCATGCTAGCGAGCAAACTAATGGGCCTATGATACTCTATGCGCCACATGGAAAGTGATGGACGCACGCACGCGACCATATGGTCACCGGAGGTTTGCTGTCGACGAGCTCTAATAATCCCCAAGTGCAAGGAATCATCGTAGCAATTTCCAAAGGTGGAAGTGATAAGTATGGAGTATCAAAAACACAATGAGCTAAAGGTAAGATCAATATTCTCTCAAGTCTTATCTATCACTGATACGACTCTACGTACACCAAACGTTTGCTTCCATCTAGAAACGAGAAAAAAACTACGTTGTGGGTATGAAAGGGATAGCTTTGCATGATATCGGAGAACTAAAATATTAAAATAGGTGTTGTTAACATAAAGTTAAAATGTATTACTATATATTATAAATAGCGAGTGTGGAATAATGATGGATCGGTGTGCAGAATTATCCTAGGCATTTGTTAACAAGATCGGTAATCATTATTCCAATTTTATACGAGGGAGAGGCATAAGCTAACATACTTTATCTACTTGAATCATATGCACTTATGATTGGAACTCTATAAAGTATCCACAACTACTAAAGATCATTATGGTAAAACCCAACCATAGTATTAAAGTATCAAGTCCCCTTTATTCCATACTGAAAGGACGTGGATGTCGCCTAGAGGGGGGGTGAATAGGCGCTTTAAAATAATTACGGTTTAGGCTTGAACAAATGTGGTTTAGTCAAACACAAAACCTAAAACAACTAGGCTCACCTATGTGCACCAACAACTTAAGCTAAGCAAGATAGACAACTAAGTGATAGCAAGATATATAACAAGAAACAATATGGCTATCACAAAGTAAAGTGCATAAGTAAAGGGCTCGGGTAAGAGATAACCGAGGCACGTGGAGACAACGATGTATCCCGAAGTTCACATCCTTGCGGATGCTAATCTCCATCGGAGCGGTGTGGAGGCACAATGCTCCCCAAGAAGCCACTAGGGCCACCGTAATCTCCTCATGCCCTCACATAATGCAAGATGTTGTGATTCCACTAAGGGACCCTTGAGGGTAGTCACCAAACACGTACAAACAAGGTTGTGGCAATCTCCACAACTTAATTGGAGGCTCCCAACGACACCACGAAGCTTTACCATAATGGATTGTGGCTCCGAGGTGACCTCAAATGCTCGGGGCAATCTCCACAACCTAATTGGAGACCTCGAAGCTTGCCCGGAGCTTTGCACCACAATGATTGAGCTCCGAGGCACCACCAATCGTCTAGGGCGCCAAAGCACCCAGGAGGAACAAGCTCTAGGATGCTCAAACACCCAAGAGTAATAAGCTTCTCAACTTCTCACTTCCACGTATCACCATGGAGAACTCAAACCTATGCACCAAATGCAATGGCAAGGGCACACGAAGTGTCCAAGTCATTCTCTCATAAATCCCACCACCACAACTAATGCTATGGAGGAAAAAGAGAGGAAGAATGAAGAAGAACACGAAGAACTCCAAGATCGAGATCCAAGAGGTTCTCCTCACAACGAGGAGAAAGTGATTGGTGTAAATATGGATCTAGATCTCCTCTCTCTTTTCCCTCAAGAACTAGCAAGAATCATTGGAGGGACTGAGAGCTAACAAGCTCGAAGAAGGTCAACAATAGGGGAAGAACACGAGCTCAAGAGTTAGGGAGCAATGGGGGAAGAAGTTCCCCTTTTATAGCCCCCCCAAATCCAACCGTTATGTGCACAGGTTGTGCACAAGCGGTACTATCGCTTAGTTGAGCGGTACTACCGCTTAGCATGGTAGTTCCAAGAGAAGCATGCAAAACGGCAGAAAACTCAAGGCGGTAGTACCGCCCGATACTTCCGCTTAAAAACATAAGCGGCACTTAAGGGCGCTAGTACCGCTAGAGCAGTACTACCGCTCTGGGGACAGCGACACTTCCGCTGAAAAAGGCCAGAGACCCCTGTGGGCACCAGAAGGCAAATATAAGCGGTAGTAACAGTGGTAGAACATAGCGGAAGTACCGCCCAAGCGGTACTACCGTGCTACCGAGCATTACTACCGCTTGTTGAGAGAAAAACAACTCTCGCACTGAAACTGCCATAACTTTCGCAAATGAACTCCGAATTGAGCAAACTCAAGCTTGTTGGATTCAACATGACAAGAGCTATCTAGTAGCGCTTGTTTTCTTAAGAAGATGAAGTATGAAAATTCCAATGATTTAGAGATGTGAAATCTCTATGAATGAAGAATCGGCAACAACTCCAACATCAAAAACATCATAGTAGATGCATATGGACTCTGTTTTAGATGAACTTGAACTTGTCATGAAGCTGACCATAAGATCAAGAACTCACAAAGAGAAACACCAAACAAGAACCAAGAAAGATGACGATGCAAGGATGCAAATGGTTTGAGCTCTCAACGAACGATGCGATCAAGCTACTCACTTGAGAGCCCCCTTGATAGTACGGATATCTATCGTTTAACCCAGTCTCCCAACTACCACTATGAGACCGGTAAAATAGAAAACCCTATCAAGGTCAAACCTTTGCCTTGCGCATAGTCCACTTGAGCTGGATGATGACGATCTTGACTTCCTGAAGATGGACCACCTTTCTTGATTGCGCCGACTTGATGAAGATTAGTAGATTGCTCCCCGATACTCCACTATGGGTGATCCACTCTTCATCACATCTTCACAAGTCCATTGTCACCACAATGAACGGCAGGCTTCAAGCATGATCTCTCCGTGATGCTTCACTTGAGCTTGCACACCGCAACCTTGATGACGATCCCCACTTGATGTCATCCTCCATGGATTGTATGGGATCTTCTTATTGATGCTAGCCCATGGAAACATACCTAACCCCACAAAGAACACTCACAGGGAACATGGGTTAGTACACAAAGCATAATGGAGAATGCTTTTGGGATCACTTGATCCTTCTCAATACATCTTGTACACTTTGTGTGTTGATCAACTTGATTCACTATTTGACTTAGTCTTGATCAACCTTGTATCTTATCTTCTCCATGGCCAATCTTTGGATAAAACCTTGAATACACCTTGGTCACCATATGGACAAATCCTTTGAATATAACTTAAGGAAACCATTACTCCATAGGGATTGTAATCAATTACCCAAAACCACACATGGAGAAATGTGCTCTTACACATACGCAACAACCCTCTTACTCGGGTTTAAGTTTCTGTCACTCTAGCAACCCACTATAAGCGAATCATGAATGTATTGCAACACCCTACAACGGGAATCCTTCACGTGTGCGCGACATGAAAGGCACCATAGGGTAATACCAAAATAAAACATACAACTCAAACCAATCTAGATCATCAATCAACCCAAAAGACAATAGAAATCTACTCAAAACATCATAGGATGGCAACACATCATTGGATCATAATATGTGGCATAAAGTACCATGTTCAAGTAGGGGATTACAACGGGGTGCGGGAGAGTGGACCGCTTAAAAGAGACGAGGAAGGTGATGAAGCTGGTGATGTTGATGAAGACGATCACCGTGGTGATGGTTCCCCTGGTGGCACTCCGGCACCACCGAGTGTGTGGGGGAGAGGGTCGTGTTTCCTCCACCATGCCCCCCTAGATGGGGAGAGGTTCTCCCTCTGGTCCTTGGCCTCCATGTTGATGATGGCCCCCTCCGGCTTCCTCCTCCATGGCATCCGGTGATGATGCCCCCCTCCGGTAGGGTGTCGGAGAGTGCCTAGATATATTCGTCATGGCTACACAGGCTTGTGGCGACGGAACTTCCGATCTAGGGTTCTTTTCGGAGGTTTGGGTGTTTATAAGAATTTTTGGCATCGGTCTCACGTCAAGGGGTGCCCGAGGGTCCCACAAGTTTGAAGCACCCTCCATGGGGGGGGGGGGGTAGGGCTTGCCTAGAGGTCTTGTGGCCTCCTTGTCCACTTCCTGGCCCAACGCTTGTGCTTCGGGGGTCTCTTTTGGTCCATAAAAAATCATCGTAAATTTCCAGCCCATTCCGAGAACTTGTATTTCTACACAAAAAGAACGACACCATATAGTTCTGCTAAAAACAGCGTCAGTTCAGGTTAGTTATAATCAAATCATACAAAAACCATATAAAATTGTTGTAAACATGGCATGGATACTTCATAAATTATAGGTACATTGGAGACGTATCAGCATCCCCAAGCTTAATTCCTGCTCGTCCTCGAGTAGGAAAATGATAATAGAAATAATTTATGAAGTGTGAATGCTAGCATAGTGCATAGGTTTGATCAATGATAGTTCAAAACACTTTTTATAGCACCATTATATATCATAAACAGTAGCTCATCTCATAAAACTTCTCATGATGAAGTAACAAGCTATTCACATGTTAAAGTATAGACCATAAAGTTTCTTGAAAACTAACAAACTATGCTTTCAGTCACCAAACAAAATTGCAATTCATCTTATTTTCAAAAAGGGTCTATGTAAGAGCTTTGATTTAGCAAATTACACATACTCAACTATCATATAATCTTCCATGATTGCTAACAATCAAAGCATATTTTGTAGAGCAAATGGCATCCATCGACCACAGAGAAAGATATGGGCTTAATGTTTCACCTCCCAACTAATTTATCATATAGATAATTGTCAATAATAATAATTCATGATCAAATATATTTGAATGGCCATCTATTCTTGGATCTTTCTCCACCACATGATGCTTGCCAACTATAGAATAATTGAGGTTGAATTCAGAAGGAATACTATTGACTCTTGCATAAAATTAATTACATGAAAGTAAAAGATAGGCCCTTCTCATAGGGAAGCATAGGTTGTCATGCGCTCTTTAATTTTGGATGTGCAAACCCTTAATGTAGAGGAACGTCATGTTGTATTGCCCTTTGTGATAGCAACCTTTATTATGCAGTCCGTCGCTTTTATTTCTTTACCATCACAAGTTCGTACAATGCTTATCATCCCTTACAATAAAAGATCATACATATTTAGGAGCAATTTTTATTGCTTTTTGCACCGATAAAAACTTACTTGATGGATCTTATTCAATCCATATGTAGATATGGTGGACACTCATGGCAAGAAACTGGGTTTAAGGGTTTTGGATGCACAAGTAGTATCTCTACTTAGTACAATTTTTTGGCTAGAAAAAGATCCTAAGAAAGTACCACATGTTGGAGGATCCATAACAATATAACTTCTATACAAATATACCCAAGCATAACTCATTACGTTGTCTTCCTTGTCCAACTTCAACTAATTTGCTCAAGTTTGAAAATAATTAATGGCGCTCACAATCATAGAAGATCTCCAAGATAGTATATTTATATGTGAAATCTCTCTTCCCCTCAAAATTCTTTCCTGTATTGTTCAAATGACCAATGCGGTGTTTGCTATCTTTCAATAAATTTTACCACCTATACTTCTTATATAGTCATTACTACCCATGGGATAAGCATAACAAACATATATAATTTCTGATTTATGATATTCAATTCATCCAACCATTTAGTCATAGGATATAAGTGACGCACGAGAGTAAATGAGAAAACTACTACAAAAAGATATAAGTGAACATCAATGCGTAGTCAAGTAGTTAAATACCCATGTGAGGACTCTCTCATTCAAGATTTCAGATCCAATGATTTATTCAAACAACTAGTAAAATGAAAATACGTGCCAAGAAAAACACATATCATGTGACGAATAAAAATATAGCTCCAAGTCAGGTATACCGATAGTTTTGAAGACGAAAGAGGGGATGCCTTCTGGGGCATCCCCAAGCTTAGTTGCTCGTATCTTCCTTTAATTTTATCTTGGGGTGCCTTGGTCATCCCTAAGCTTAGGGTTTTGTCACTCCTTATTATACTCATATCGATATCTCACCAAAAACTTGAAAACTTCAATCACACAAAACTTAACGGAACTTTGTGAGATGGGTTAGTATGATAAAACAAATCATTCACTTGGGTATTGTCTAAGACAAGATTCATATTTTTTTCGACAGTATTCCTACTGTATTATATAATTCCATAATTTATATTAAGCAATATAAGCCATAGAAACTATAAAACAAGCAAATGCACTAAGGGTAGATTCTGTCAAAAATAGATCAGTCTGTAATGATCCGAATACTAGCCAAACTTCTAATACTCCAAAAATTCCGAAACATTAGGAAAACCTAGGCAATTTTTAAACCTTGTGTAAAAAATTCAGATCAAAATCGCGCTTATGTGATTTTTTAAAATTCTGGCAATGGGCGCAAAAGTTTCTGTGTTTGCACAGAATCAAGGCAACTATCACCATAGATCATCCGCAAGGTCTTACTTGGCACTTTATTATAGAAAAAAAAGCTATAGAACATTATTACTTCAGTATCATAATCATGAGAACACACAAAAACATTAGGGGTAAATATTGGGTTGTCTGCCAACGGGCGCTATTTCTTTAATGCCTTTTTAGATAGGCATGATATTTTAATGATACTCTTCCAAGCCCAATTTTGATGATAATTTTATTCATGCTCTAAAAGATATAAGTGAAGTTCATAGAGCATTATAAAATTAATATATATTGACCAATATCCAATCTCAAAATATATAAGTGAAGCACACAAATCATTCTATAAAGCCATACTCAAAAGATTTAAGTGAAGCACAAAGTGCATTCTGTAAAGCCATACTCAAAAGATTTAAGTGAAGCGCATGAACCATTCTATAAATCAATGAAGTACTATCATAATAGCATGGTTCATAAAAAAAGAAAAAAAAAGACGCATATCATGTGAACAAATCAAAAAACGAGACATACCAATAATTGTTGAAGAAGAAAGATGGGATGCCAACCGGGGCATCCCCAAGCTTAGATGCTTGAGTATCCCTAAAATATTTAATTGGGGTGCCTTGGGAATCCCCAAGCTTTAAATCTTGCCTCTCCTTGTTCCTCTTATATTGATAACTCCTCGATCTTCGAACACTACATCCACACAAAACTTAACAAAACCCTCGTGAGATCCGTTAGTATAATAAAGCAAATCACTACCTTTAGGTACTGTTGTAAACTCATTCCAATTTCATTTAATAATTATATATAATGTATTCCAACTTCACCATGGTTCATACCCCCCGATACAACCCATAGATTCATCAAAATAAGTGAACAACACATAGAAAACAGAATGTGTCGAAAACAGGACACTCTGTAGCAATCTGAATATTTACCATACTTATGTAACTCTAAAAATTCTGAAACATTAGCAGAAAATAAATAAATTGCATAAAAGTACTTTGTAAGTTTTTTAGAAACATTTAACGTTCCAGTAAAAAATGTAAATTCACACACTACAACCAAAGTTTCTGTTTTTGCACCGTACATAGCAAACAAGCAATCTAATCATCCTAAAGAAAAATCTTGGCACATTATTTTAATAATACAACTGATATATATGAGGGGATAATTATTTTTCATAAACTTCCATGAAAAATTCTACATTGTTTCCATGAGCATGAACACAAGTGTTCAAGGTCGACCCTCACTTCTCCAATGCATAACCTTCCAATCACTTCTCTTTCGGAAAAAGTTTTTAGGCATAAGAGGCAAAAAAAATGCATTTTGCATTATTTATTTATTTTGTTTCACCCACAACTAAATAAAACAAAAAAAGATGAAACAAAATCTACTTAGTGAAGAAAGCAAACAAGCACACACACGAGAATATCAACCCCACGCTATTGCTCCCCGGCAATGGCGCGAGAAAAGAGCTTGATAATCCCCAAGTGCAAGGAATCATTGTAGAAATTTCCAAAGCTGGAAGTGATAAGTATGGAGTGTTGAAACCACAATGAGCTAAAGGTAAGATCAATATTCTCTCAAGTTCTATCTGCCACTAATACGACTCTACGTACACCGAACGTTTGCTTCCATCTAGAAACGAGAAATAAAACTACGTCGTGGGTACGAAGAGGATAGCTTTGCATGATATCGGAGAACAAAAATATTAAAATAGGTGCTGTTCACAGTTAATTAGAATATATTACTATATATTATAAATAGCGAGTGTGGAATAATGATGGATCGGTGTGCGGAATTATCCTAGGCAATTGTTAATAAGATCGGTAATCATTATTGCAATTCTATATCAGGGAGAGGCATAACCTAACATACTTTGTCTACTTGGATACTATGCACTTATGATTGGAACTCTAGCAAGCATCCGCAACTACTAAAGATCATTAAGGTAAAACCTAACCATAGCACTAAAGTATCAAGTCCCCTTTATCCCATACGCAACAACCCCCTTACTCGGGTTTAAGCTTCTGTCACTCTAGCAACCCACTATAAGAGAATCATGAACTTATTGCAACACCCCACAAAGGGAATCCTTCACATGTGCATGGCACGAAAGGCACCATAGGACAACACCGAGATAAAACATACAACTCAAACCAATCTAGATCATCAATCAACCCAGAAGACAAAAGAAATCTACTCAAAACATCATAGGATGGCAACACATCATTGGATCATAATATGTGGCATAAAGTACCATGTTCAAGTAGGGGATTACAGCAGGGTGCGAAGAGTGGACCGCTTAAAAGAGACGAGGAAGGTGATGAAGATGGTGATGTTGATGAAGACGATCACCACGGCGATGGTTCCCCTGGCAGCACTCTGGCACCATCGAGAGTGAGCGGGAGAGGGTCTTCCCCTTGTGCTTCCTCCTCCATGCCCCCTAGATGGGAGAGGTTCTCCCTCTGGTCCTTGTCCTCCATGGTGATGATGGCCCCCTCCGGCTTCCTCCTCCATGGCTTTCGGTGATGATGGCCCCCTCCGATAGGGTGCCGAAGAGGGCCTGGATTGATTCTTCATGGCTAAAGAGGCTTGCGTCGGCAGAACTTCTGATCTAGGGTTCTTTTTGGAGGTTTGGGTATTTATAAGAATTTTGGCGTCGGTCTCACGTCAAGGGGGTGCCCGAGGGGCCCACAATCCTGAAGCACCCTCCTTGGGGGGGGGGGGGGTAGGGCACGCCTAGAGGGCTTGTGGCCTCCTCATCCACTTCCTGGCCCAGCTCTTGTGCTTCGTGGGTCTCTTTTGGTCCATAAAAAATCACCGTAAATTTTCATCCCATTCTGAGAACTTTTATTTCTACACAAAAAAGACACCACGGTAGTTCTGTTGAAAACAACGTCAGTCCGGGTTAGTTCTAATCAAATCATACAAAAACCATATAAAGTTGTTGTAAACATGGCATGAATACTTCATAAATTATAGATATGATGGACACGTATCAAGCTCGTGCGGAGGCGTGCTTCGATCGTCATGGAAAGGGTCAGAGCTCGAAGTCGAAGGGTGAAGGAGAGGGGAAATGATCAGGAGCTCATCACGGTCATGCACGTGAACAAAGCGGGCTCGAGGAGGCCTGGAGCAAACGGACGAATGACGACGATCTCTAGCGCCTGGGGAAGAATACATAGGCGTTGGCGATGATGTAGTGCCCCCGGCACCAATGGCTTGGCGGAGACAAAGGATCAGACAACGACAGAGTAGGAGGACACGATGGGGATGCGCGGGGAAGCTGGTGGGCACGTCTACGGCGGCACCATGGCGATGATAGGTTCGGCCGAGCGCGGGTAGGAAGAAATCAAGCAGCAAAGAGGCCAAAAGGAGCTAGGGTTTCTCCAAGGAGGTACAGGGCGCACTTGTAGCCGACGGAGAGCCGAGGGATGGCTAGCGCGTGGCGATCCGTGAGCGTGCGGCCGAGAGCGACCCACATCATGGCTCGACCTCCTCCTCTGGCGTGAGGTGGAAGAAATGTAGGCTAGGCAGGGCTCAGTCGCACCGTGTGCGTGTAGAGCCCAGTCCATCAGTGCCTCCCTCCCATTTTTCCTTTTTCTTTGTTTTATTTCAGATTTCCTATTTCCTTTCCTTTTTTCAATTATTTATAGCATTATTTGACTGTTGTAAATTATGCCACTTGGTCAAATACTTATGGGGCAATATTAGGCTCTGCCACAAAAGGTTGGAAGTTATTTGAAATACTTTGGACTTTTCATATAGCAAGAGGTATTTAAATAATAGTTTTGGCCTCTGTTATAAAAGTTTTAGGGCCCTCAAATACTTCAAATAATGTTGGTTTCAATTTGACAAATACTTAGTGAATATTTGTAACCCAACCATGCTTTTAGTTTCCAGGTTTGTGAATTCCATATTTCACCTTTTAATTGAATATTGAATTTCAAAATGGAATTTGAAACGAGATATGATTCAAATTTTATCAAACATTGGTTTAGCAAAATGGATTAACTTAATCCTGGCCATCATTGTAGCTTGATTACATGGTTTACTATAGCTGATAATCCAGGGGTGTTACATCCCAAGTAACTCCGACTGACGTGAAACAAATGATGGAAATTCTTATAGATTGGGACACCCCCAGAAACAAACCTAGAACTTCCACACCGCCGCCGCAGGCCTTTGTTTTGAAGCTATCTCATCCAGAGCCCTTTTCTGGTGACCTATCAAAGGGGAAATCCTCACCGGAGGCCATCTTCATAATCCCGGTGGTTTCCATGGCGAGAAGGAGTAGTTCGCCCTCGGGGCTGATGGTATGTACCAGTAGGTATGTGTTTGATCTCTCTCTCCTCTCTCTTCTCTCTCTCTTGTGTTCTTGATTTGGCACGATCTTGATGTACCACGAGCTTTGTTAATTTAGTTGGATCTTATGTTGTTCTTCCCTTTCTATCCTATTGTTATGAATTGAGTCTTTCCCTTTGAGGTTTTGTTATTATCGGATTGAATATTTTGTATTTGAGAACGCTTGATGTATGTTTTGCATGTGGATACCCGTGGTGACAATAGGGTATTCTATTGAGTCACTTGATGTATGTTCTAGTAATCAACTTGCGGATTCCCGAGGTGATAATGGTGTAATTTAGGCACATAGGTTGATGCACATTTTCATCCTACTTTCTCCGATAGAAACTTTGGGGGTACTCTTTGAAGTTATTTGTGTCGGATTCAATATGATGAATCTAAAACTGTTTGATGCATGTTGAATAATTAATTCACGGATACTTGTGGTGATACTGGATTATCTAGGTGACATTAGAGTTAATTGATGTGTATCATATGGTGTTATTGTAGTACGAACTCTAGGATTGTTTGTAACACTTAAATGGATGGCTCACTAGATTGATCGGAAAGATAACTTTGAGGTGGTTTTACTACCTACAATAATTTTGTCTTATGTTCTCCGCTAGTTAGGAACTTTGGAGTGATTCTTTGTCGCACATTGAGGGATGGTTATATGATTCAATTATGTTAGCATTATTGAGATATTACGCTAGTGAAAGTATGAACCCTAGGCCTTGTTTCTAAGCATTGCAATACCTTCTGTGCTCACTTTTATTACTTGCTACCTTGATGTTTATATTATTTTCAGTTTACAAAAATTTATATCTACTATGGAGATGCCCATCGAATGATAGCAATGCGGGGAGTAGGGATTTCCATGCAACGGATGCGCTAAGAGCTATAAGTGTATGAAAGCTCAATAGAAACTAAGTGGATGTGCATCCAACTTGCTTTCCCATGAAGACCCCAAGCATCTCAAGAAGCCCATCATCGGAATATACAAGCCAAGATCTATTATGAAAAATTCCCACTAGTATAGGAAAGTGACAACTCAAGAGACTCTCTATATGAAGAACATGGTGCTACCTTGACGCACAAGTGTGGTAAAAATATAGTACCATTGCACCTTCTCTATTTTCTCCCATTTATTTATTTATTTCTTTATTTTCCTTTTTTTTCTTTTGCTTTTTTGTCTGGAGTCTCATCCCGACTTATGGGGGAATCATGGTCTCTGCTACCTCTTCAAATTGTGTTGGTTTTGCCTTGAAGAGGAAAGGGTGATGCAAAGAAGTAGATAAGTATTTCCCTCACTTGACGAGAACCAAGGTATCAATCCAGTAGGAGGAACAAGCAAGTCACCAATGGATACACCTACACAAACAATCAAACTCTTGCACCCAGCGCTATAAAGGGGATGTCAATCCCTTCACGGTTATTTGCAAGGATTAGATCCGATAGAGATAGATGTAAACAAGAACAGAAATTAAAAGATAAATAAATAGCAACAAAGTATTTTTCGTATTTTTGGTTTATAGATCTGAAAATATATTATGGAAAGTAGATCCCGGGGGCCATAGGTTTCACTAGAGGCTTCTCTCTTGAAGGAAAATATCATGATGGGTAAACAAATTACTGTCAAGAAATTGATAGAAAAGCAAATAATCATGTAGTTATCCAAGGCAATGACCATGCATATAGGCATCACGTCCATGTCAAGTAGACCGAAACGATTCTGCATCTACTACTATTACTCCACACATCGACCGACTCTTGCCTGCATCTAGAGTATTAAGTTCATGACGAATAGAGTAACACATTAAGTAAGATGACATGATGTAGAGTGATAAACTCAAGCAATATGATGAAAACCCCATCTTGTTACCCTTGATGGAAACAATACAATACGTGCCTCGCTACCCCTACTATGTCTCTACGTGAGGACACCGCAAGATTGAACCCAAAACCAAGCACTTCTCCCATTGCAAGAATTACCAATCTAGTTGGCCAAACCAAACCAATAACTCGAAGATACTTACAACGATATGAAATCATACATATAAGAATTCAAAGAAGGTTCAAATAAGATTCATGGATAATCTGAACATAAACTCACAATTCATCGGATCTTGACAAACACACCACAAAAGAGTATTACATCGGATAGATCTCCATGAAGATCATGAAGAACATGGTATTGAAGATTAAAGATAGAGAAGAAGCCATCTAGCTACTACCTATGGACCCATAGGTCTATGGTGGACTACACATGCACCATAGGAGGGGCAATGGAGTTGGTGTAGATGCCCTTCGTGATCGAAAGCCCCCTCCGACAGATTACCGGAAAAGGCTCCAAGATTGTATCTCGCGGGAATGGAGGCTTCTGTCGGCGGAAAAGTATTTGCGTGGCTCCCTTTGGTGTTGGGGGAATATTTGGGTATTTATTGGACGGAGGATAGGGTTAGGAGACCTGCCAGGAGACGGCAAGCCTGCTAGGCACGGCCAGGGGGTGGCCACGCCTACAAGGCTTGTGATATCCTGGTAGATCCCCTGGCGTGCACTCCAAGCCTTATGGATTTGCTTCCTTCCATAACAAATCATTTCGAATATGTTATTCCGTTTGGACTCCGTTTAATATTCCATATCAGCAAAACTCAAAAACAAGGAAAAAACAGAAACTGGCACTAGGCTCTATATTAATAGGTTAGTCCCAAAAATATTATAAAATAGCATATTAATGCATATAAAACATCCAAAACAGACAATATAATAGAATTCCATCATCAAAAATTATAGATACGTTGGAGACGTATCAACATCCCAAAGCTTAATTCCTGCTCGTCCTCGAGTAGGTAAATGATAAACACAATTTTTTTGATGTGGGGTGCTACCTAACATATTTATCCATGTAATATTCTCTATTGTGGCATGAATATCTAGATACATAAGACTCAAAAACAAAAGCTTAATATTGATATAAAAACAATAACATTTCAAGCATACTAGCAAAGCAATTGTATCTCTTGAAAATATAATGGCAAAAGAAAGTTATCCCTACAATATCATATGGTGTGGCTATGCTCCATCTTCCCCACATAAAGTATTTATATCATGCACAACCCCGATGACAAGTCAAGCAATTATTTTCACACTTATTTTCTCAAACTTTTTCAACTCTCACGTAATACATGAGCATGAACCATGGATATAGCACTATAGGTGGAACAGAATATGGTGGAGGTTGTCAAGGAAAGGGAGAAGACAGTCTCGCATCAACTAGGCGTATCAACGGTCTATGGAGATGCCCATCAATAGATATCAATGTGAGTGAGTAGGGATTGCCATGCAACGTATGCAGTAGAGCTATAAGTGTATGAAAGCTCAAGAGGAAACTAGGTGGTTCTGCATCCAAATTGCTTGCTCATGAAGACCTAGGGCAATTTGAGGAAGCCAATTATTGGAATATACAAGCCTATTTATATAAAGACAAATTCCCACTAGTATATGAAAGTGACAAAATAGGAGACTCTCTATCATGAAGATCATGGTGCTACTTTGAAGCACAAGTGTGGAAAAATATAGTAGCAATGTCCCGTCTCTTTTTATCTCTTTTGTTCTTCTTCTTTTTTGTTGGTGGGCATCTAAGGCCTTTTTTTAATTTGGGCTCTGCTGGCCTCTTTTATTTTTCATAAGGTCTGGAATCTCATCCCCACTTGTGAGGGAATCATAGCTTCCATCATCCTTTCCTCACATGGGACATGCTCTAATAATGATAATCATCACACTTTTATTTACTTACAAGTCAAAAGAAAATTACAACTTGATACCTATGACAATATGACTCTATATGTAATATGGAAGTGATGACGCATGTCACAAAAGGAAACGGTGGAAGTTGCATGCTGATATATCTCGGAATGGCTATGGAAATGACATAATAGGTAGGTATGGTGGCTGTTTTCAGGAAGGTATATGGTGGCTGTTTTGATTAAGGTATATGGTGGCTGTTTCGAGAAAGGTGGATTTGTTGTACCGGCGAAAGTTGCGCGGTACTAGAGAGGCTAGCAAAGGTGGAAGGGTGAGAGTGAGTAGAATCCATGGACTCAACATTACTCATAAATAACTCACATACTTATTTAAAAAGTCTATTAGTAATTGAAGCAAAGTATTAAACGCATGCTCCTAGGGGAGAGGTTGGTAGGAGTAAACCATCGCGCGCTCCCGACCCTCACACAAAGGTCGACAATCTATAAAGAAATCATGCTGCGACTTCCTTACATAACGATTCACCATACGTGCATGCTAAGGGAATCACAAACCTTTATACAAGTATTCTTACCAAATCACAATTACTTCCTAATATGATTCTTAACATTAGCATCTTTATATCTCAAAACTTTATGCAAGGAATCAATCTTCTCATAGTATTCAATGCACTTAATATGGAAGTCTCTATTATATCCCTCTTGGATGCCTATCATATTAGGACTAAATTCATAACCTAGACCAATTGGCATGCTTTTTAGAGACTCTCAAAATAATATAAGTGAGGTACGAGAGTTCAATTATTTCTATAGAACGTAAACACCACCGTGCTCTAAAAAGTATAAGTGAAGCACATACAGCAAAATTGGCTATCTCAAAAGATATAAGTGAAGCACATAGATTATTCTAATAAATTCATGATTCAGCGTGTCTCTATCAAAAGATGTGTGCATCAAGGATGATTCTGGCAAATTAAGAAGCAAATACTCATATCATACAAGATGCTCCAAGCAAAACACATATCATGTGGTGAATAAAAATATAGCCTCAAGTAAATTTACCGATGGATTGTAGACGAAATAGGGGATGCCTTCCGGGGCATACCCAAGTTTAGGCTCTTTGGCATCATTGAATATGACTTGGGGGTGCCTTGTTCATCCCCAAGCTTAGGCTCTTTCCACTCCTTGTTCATCCCCAAGCTTAGGCTCTTTCCACTCCTCGTATTTTTGGTTTATAGATCTAAAAATATATTATGGAAAGTAGACCCGGGGGCCATAGGTTTCACTAGAGGCTTCTCTCTTGAAGGAAAATACCATGGTGGGTAAACAAATTACTGTCAATAAATCGATAGAAAAGCAAATAGTCATGTAGTTATCCAAGGCAATGACCAGGCATATAGGCATCACGTCCATGTCAAGTAGACCGAAACAATTCTGCATCTACTACTATTACTCCATACATCGACCGACTCTTGCCTACATCTAGAGTAGTAAGTTCATGATGAATAGAGTAAAGCATTAAGTAAGATGACATAATGTAGAGGGATAAACTCAAGCAATATGATGAAAAACCCACCTTGTACCCTTGATGGCAACAATACAATACGTGCCTCGCTACCCCTACTATGTCACTGTGTGAGGACACTACAAGATTGAACCCTTTAATATTCCATATCTACAAAACTCAAAAACAAGGAAAAAACAAAAACTAGCACTAGGCTCTATATTAATAGGTTATTTCCAAAAATATTATAAAATAGCATATTAATGCATATAAAACATCCAAAACAGATAATATAATAGCATGCCATCATCAAAAATTATAGATACACTGGAGACGTATCAGTCTCCATCATGCTTTCCTCAATGGGACAATGCTCAAATAATGATGATCATCACACTTTTATTTACTTACAACTCGATAAAACTATACAAGATGAAAGGATGAATGCCTCTAACAGTGTACCAGGATGTGCAATGATCTTGTGCAACACGTATAACAATGATGAACGGTGGCTTTGCCACAAATATCATGTCATTTCTATATGATCATGCAAACAAATATGATGATGAACACACAAGTCATGTGACAGAATGGTCAAAGTTGCATGGCAATATATCTCGGAATGACCATGGAAATGCCATAATAGGTACGTGTGGTAGTTGTTTTGAGAAAGATATAAGGAAGTTTATGTGTGATTGATATGTCTCCAACGTATGTGTAATTTATGAAGTATTCATGCCATGTTTACAATAATTCTATATGATTTTGGTATGATTTTATTAGAACTAACCCGGACTGGTGTTGTTATCAATAGAACTACCGTGGTGTTGTTTTTGTGCAGAAATAGAAGTTCACAAAATGGGCTGAAAATTTACGGAGAATATTTTTGGAAAATATAAAAAATACTGGAGCGAAGAGTTGGGCTAGGAAGTGGACGAGGAGGTCACAAGTCTGCTAGGCGCGGCCACCCCCTAGCCGCGCCTAGCAAGCTTGTGGGCCCCTCGAGCACCTCCTTGACGTGATTCCAACGCCAACAAGTACTATAAATCCAAAAACCTCCGAAAAGAAACCTAGATCGGGAGTTCCATCGCCGCAAGCCTCCAGAGGCACGAAAAACCAATCGGGAGCCTGTTCCGGCACTCTGCCGGGGGGAATCAAACCCTAGAGGCCATCTTCATCATCCCAGCGGTATCCTTGATGAAGAGGGAGTAGTTCACCCTCGGGGCTGAGGGTATGTACTAGTAGCTATGTGTTTGATCTCTCTATCTCGTGTTCTTGAGATGACACGATCTTGATGTACCGCGAGCTTTATTGATATAGATGAATCATATGGAGTTTCCCCTCTCTATCTTCTTGTGATGAATTGAGTTTTCCCTTTGAAGTTTTCTTATCGGATTGGGTCTTTAAGGTTTTGAGAACACTTGATGTATGTATTGTGATGGGATATCTGTGGTGACAATGGGATGTTCTGTTGATCCACTTGATATATGTTTTGGTGATCAACTTGCAGGTTCCGTGACCTTGGGAATCTATGCATAGGGGTTGGCACACGTTTTTGTCTTGACTTTCCGGTAGAAGCTTCGGGGCACTCTTTGAAATTCTTTAAGCTGGATTGAACATGATGAATCTGAAATTATGTGATGCATATCGTATATTCAAGCCCAAGGGTACTTGTGGTGACATTGGATTATCTAGGTGATATTAGAGTTTTGGTTGTTGTGTATCTTAAGGTATTATTTTAGTACGAACTCTACAGCTGTCCGTGACACTTATAGGGATAGCTCAAAAGATTGATCAGGAAAAATAACTTTGAGGTGGTTTCGTACCCTACAATAATTTCTTCGTTACTTCACCGCTATTTGTAATTTAGAGTGAACTCTTTGTCGCACGAGAGGTATTTACATATGATTCAACTATGTTAGTAATGTTGAGAGAAATTGCACTAGTGGAAGTATGAACCCTAGGCCAAGTTTCCAAGCATCTATACAACGTTTTGCTCATTGTTTAATATTTTTTACCTTGCTGTTTTTATATTTTCATATTACAAAAACCTATATCTACCATCCATATTACACTTGTATCACCATCTCTTTGTCGAACTAGTGCACCTATACAATTTACCATTGTATTGGGTGTGTTGGGGACACAAGAGACTCTTTGTTATTTCATTGCAGGGTTGTTTTAGAGAGACCATCTTCATCCTACACCTCCCATGGACTGATAAACCTTAGGTCATCTACTTGAGGAAAAATTTCCACTGTCGTACAAAACTCTGCGCTTGGAGGCCCAACACGAGTCTACAAGAAGAAGGTTGTGTAGTAGACATCAAGCTCTTTACTAGCGCCATTGCCGAGGAGGTGAGTGCTTGAAGGTATATCTTTAGATCTTGCAATTAAATCTTTTAGTTTCTTGTTTTTCACTAGTTTGGTTTTATAAAATAAAACTACAAAAAAATGCAATTGAGGTTGCCTCATATGCTTCATCTTTTTAATATCTTTCGCGAAAATGATGGAAAGGAAAATTGTGCTCAAGTGTTAGAAGAAGAAGTTATTAAAATATTTGGCACTAAAGCTTTGAGTGATGAGCATGATTGCAATGTTTTTAGTATGGATTATCTGAATATTCATGATGATAAGGATATGCAAATCCACAAGCTTGGGGATGATATGTTTGATGAAGAAGATATTTTTAGTCCCCCAAGTTTTGATGAGCAAAACTATTATGATTATGATATGCCTCCTATCTATGATGATTATTGTGATGACACGTATGCTATAAAGAGTAATTACAACCATGAAACTTGTCATCATGATTTTAATATTCAAAGTGGTTATGTTGATCAAGTGTCACATGATAGTTATTTTGTTGAGTTTGCTCCCACTATTATGAATGAGAAGAAGGTTGCTTATGTGGAGAGTGATAAATTTTCTAGGCTTGTAGATCATGAAAAGAATTCTTTATGTGCTTGTTATATTGTGGAACTCATTCATGATGCTACTGAAAATTATTACGAGGGAGGAATATATGCTTGTAGGAATTGCAATAATATCATGTTTCCTATCTATGTGTTCAAAGTTTTGAAGTTGTGCTTGTTTTGCCTTCCTATGCAAGTTGATTCTTGTTACCATGATTTTTTTGCTCACAAAATACCTATGCATAGGAAGTGGGTTATAATTAAATGTGCTTGTCATGAGATTCATGATGCTCTTTTGCATGTTTCAAATATTATTCCTATACGAGCATCATTGAAATCATCATGCCTAGCTAGAAGGCATTAAAGAAAATCGCTTGTTGGGAGACAACCCAACACTTTTACTTTCTGTTTTGATGTGTTCACATGACCAAGTTACTGTAGTAATCATGTTTTGTATCTTTTATGTCAATAATAAAGTGTCAAGTAAAGCCTTTGGGATAGTATAGATACTTGCTTGTTTGATTCTATGCAAAAAACAGAATTTTTTTTTGTCTAGTATATGAATTATATGATTTTACTGGGGAGTCGAAAAATTCTGAAATTTTTACACGACATATATATGCAAATTACTTGACATTTCCTAATTTTTCAGAATTTTTAGAGTCCTTGAAGTATGGTGATCATTTAGATCTTTACAGACTGTTTTGTTTTTGACAGATTCTGTTTTGCATGCATAGATTGATTGTTTCAAGTGTTCCTATAGCTTATATTGAGTAATATAAATTGTGTAAATGATGGAATACAGTAGGTATCATGTGGTAATAATTATAAATCTTGTCTTGACAATACCTAAGTGAATGATTTATCTTTACTACACTAACCCTTCTCACGAAGTTCCGTTAAGTTTTGTGTGATTGAAGTTTTCAAGTTTTGGGTGAGACACCGATATGAGGAGAATAAGGAGTGGCAAGAACCTAAGCTTGGGGATGACCAAGGCACCGAAAAGGTAATATTCAAGGAAGACTCAAGTGTCTAAGCTTGGGGATGCCCCGGAAGGCATCCCTTGTTTCGTGTTCAACACTATCAGTATATCTTACTTGGAGCTATATTTTCTTCATCACATAATATGAGTTTTGCTTGGAGCATCAGTTTTTATCTTTTAGTTGTTATTTATAATCTTGTTTTTCAATAAAAACTTCCAAGAATTGCCTTTAGGATGCTTGCATTGCATGTTTCGATATGTGTTGGGTAAAAGCAGAAACTTCTGCTGTAGTGTTTGAATTTTCATATTTTACTGGAGCATTGAAAGTTTTTGAAATTTTTTACATAGTGTTTTAATATTAATTTTATAACATTTCCTAAATGTTCATAATTTTTTGAGTTACTTAAGTACACAGTTTTCATAGATTTCTACACACTGTTCTGTTTAGACAGATTGTTGTCATAGTTCTGTTATCTACTTATCCTATAGTTTCCATAGCCTATATTGGTATATATAAATTGTGGAAATAATAGTATACAATACCTAATGTTTTAAAATTATTTTTCAACTTTTATTGGAAGTACATGAAGTGTCGATTTTTTTTTATGTGTACTAACTATCTCACGAGTTCTTTTCGAGTTTTGTGCGGATGAAGTTTTGGAGAGTAGGTGAAACCGGGATATGAGAGGATTGAACAAGATACAAAAGCTCAAGCTTGGGGATGAACAAGGTACCCAAAGTAAATATTTCAATAACTCTCAAGCATCTAAGCTTGGGGATGCTACACATCCCACCTCCCTTCGTCAACTATCGATTAGCCTATGTTGAGCCTAAATTTTTATTCGTTCAAATGATGTGTGCTATTCTTGGAGTGTTATTTTTATTTTGCTTGTTGTTTAAATAAAATACTCAGATATGAAAATCTTTATTGAGATAGAGAGAGAGAAAGTCCTCATATATCTACTTAATTGTTTGACTACTCATTGATCTTCACTTATATGTTTTGGAATATTTTGTCATTTACTCTCATGCTTCACTTATATCCTATGAGTAAATGGTTGAATGAATTGAATATCATAAATATGAAATTATATATGTTTTATATGCTTATCCAATGGGGTGTAATGACTTCATATATAATAATTATAGGTGGAAATTTATTATAGGTTAGCAAGCACCGCATTGGTCACTTGAACCATTCATGAAAGAATATTGAAGGAAGAGAGATTTCACATATCAATATACTATCTTGGACATCTTCTATGATTGTGAATCCCCATTAATTATTTTCAAACTTGAGAAAATTAATTGAAGTTGGAGGAGGAATACAACGTAATGAGTTATGGTTTCGTATATTTGCATAGAAGTTATATTGTTATGGATCCTCCAACATGTGGTGCTTGCTTCCACCTCATACTAGCCAAAACTTCCGCACCAAGTAGAAATACTACTTGTGCATCCAAACACTCTTAAACCCAAAGTTGTTCCATATGAGTCCACCATACCTATCTATATGCGGTATTTACCTGTCGTTCCAAGTAAATTTGCATATGCCAAACTCTAAAACTTCAAATGATATTCTATTTTGTATGCCTGAATTGCTCATATAATGACTAGGGGATGTAAGTATCTTCCATGCTAGGTGGTTTATTCTCATGATATGTCTTGATTCACTATCATTCACCATAAAGTGGCTGGTAATAGGGATTCCTAGTCGGGAAATCAAAGAAAAAAATGCAAATAATTAAACAAAACTCCCCCAGGTATGTTGTTGGTATGGACAGTACCCGTTGATTCGGCTCGCCATGGAGTGTGATTGATTGGTGGAGGGGGAGTAAAAACTTTACCATTCTCTTTGGGAACCGCCTATAATGTATCTAGCATGGAAGATACCGAGATCTCTCGGTTGTTATGGTGAAAATGAAAGCATATCGACCAAAATTATTATTCATCTCTGTTTTGAAAGCTCGAGTTCTGGCACCTCTACAAATCAATGCTTCCCTCTGTGATGACGCGATCTCTACAGTAGATATGTATTTGATCTCTCTCTCTCTCTCTCGTGTTCTTGAGATGACGCGATCTTGATGTACCGCGAGCTTTATTGATATAGATGAATCATATGGAGTTTGCCCCTCTCTATCTTCTTGTGATGAATTGAGTTTTCCCTTTGAAGTTTTCTTATGAGATTGAGTCTTTAAGGTTTTGAGAACAGTTGATGTATGTCTTGCGATGGGATATCCGCGGTGACAATGGGATGTTCTATTGATCCACTTGATGTATGTTTTGGTGATCAACTTGCGGGTTTCGTGACCTTGGGAATCTATGCATAGGGGTTGGCACACAATTTCGTCTTGACTTTCCGGTAGAAACTTTGGGGCACTCTTTCAAGTTCTTTGTGTTGGATTGAACATGATGAATCTGAAATTAAGTGATGCATATCGTATAATCAAGCCCATGGATACTTGTGGTTACATTGGAGTATCTAGGTGACATTACGGTTTTGGTTGATGTGTATCTTAAGGTGTTATTTTAGTATGAACTCTAGGGTTGTCCGTGACACTTATAGGGATAGCTCATAAGATTGATCAGAAAAGATAACTTTGACGCGGTTTCGTACCCTACAATAATTTCTTCGTTAGTTCTCCTCTATTTGTAACTTTAGAGTGAACTCTTTGTCGCACAAGAGGTATTTACATATGATTCAACTATGTTAGTAATGTTGAGAGAAATTGCACTAGTGACAGTATGAACCCTAGGCCTTGTTTCCAAGCATTTATACAACGTTTTGCTCGCTGTTTACTATTTGTTACCTTGCTGTTTTTATATTTTCAGATTACAAAAACCTATATCTACCATCCGTATTACACTTGTATCACCATCTCTTCGCCGAACTAGTGCACCTATACAATTTACCATTGTATTGGGTGTGTTGGGGACACAAGAGACTCTTTATTATTTGGTTGCAGGGTTGCTTGAGAGAGACCATATTAATCCTACACCTCCCATAGATTGATAAAGTTTAGGTCATCCACTTGAGGGAAAATTGCCACTGTCCTACAAAACTCCACGCTTGGAGGCCCAACACGAGTCTACAAGAAGAAGGTTGTGTAGTAGACATTAGTGATCATAAAACAACACAATTTTTTTATTAATTCACAATTTCAAATTACTACATAATTCACCAAATCCACAACATTAGATGCAACACAAATACAACAAAGTTCTTGCATAATACAACAAACAAAGAAATGAAACTTGGAGACTTGATCCCATGCCATTTCAACTTGTCCTCCATTCTTTCTAGATGTCATTGTGCGCATCGGCCTCTCAAATGTCATGGTACACCTCCATGAAATGTAGGATTCTGCCCTCTCTTCTAGTTGGTGAACTCATATGCCCACGATATCATAAAAGGTGCAATCCAAATCCTACCCATGATCAATATCAATGATCATGTTGTGCATGGTCACACAAACAACATGATGTACCAAAGGTTTTTCTATTCCTAGAATCTAGCGAGTCCTCACATAATAGCAAACCCGGATTTCAAAAAATTCCTTATCAACATTTTTTCTAGCTGACGCTTGAGCATTGTGAACATAGATTTCTTTCTTACATGGGGGGGACTGGACTACCTTCACAAAAGTACTCAACTTCGGATATATCCCATCCGCAATTTAGAACCCATAGTTCTAGGTGCAGCCATTTGCTTCGAAGGCCATGGTGGAGCCTCTCGGTTGGCCAACTTGGCAAAAAGAGATGATAGATTGAGAACATTGATTTCATTGCAAGATCCATGTGTCGGTGTCAAAACCGGCGGATCTTGGGTAGGGGTCCCGAGCTGTGAGACTAGGATCGATGGTAATATGAGACGAAGGAGACGATGTTTACCCAGGTTCGGGCCATCCTATGGAGGTAAAACCCTACGTCCTGCTTGATTATATTGATGGTATGAAGGTTACAGAGTTAATCTACCTCGAGATCGAATAGCTAAACCCTAGATGAGTTGTTCTATGGCTTAAAACCTAAAACCCTCCAACTTATATAGATGCCGAGGGTACCTAGGGTTTACACATGGTCGGTTACACATCGAAGGGATAAACATGCCTATTTACTACTCCAAACATGGAGGTCACGCCATGATTCCTGAAGCTTCCTTCTTGGAGATAGGGCCTTTGATCAATCCAATGTTCGGCAAACGACGCATATAATCCGGCCCATAAGAAACAGGTCGGCCACCCAAGGACCCCTTAAACCAGGACTCCCTCAGTAGCCCCCAAACTAGCCTCCAACGCCAAGGGTCTTAGCTCTAGCTGCTTCGTATGATCAGAGTCTTCGGCTTGCGAGGCGAGTTCTTCCCTCCGAGTTTAGTTCGACCTCCGATGCTATGTAGTTTTCCCGATCAGAGGATTGCCCGAACACCATGAATAGCTCAGCTCCGAAGGCCTAGCGATAAGGAGCAAATAGTGTTCCCTGACAACCTTTAGAATAGAAGGTCACGTCCCACCACGACCACTGAACCAGTAGCAAAAAACTCGATTCGCGGTTCGAGGCCATTTTTTCATCAGCACGATCCATCAATGCACAGATTGTGCTCCGTTTCACATGGGATATGATTAATCATGCGTGTAATGGTACGCACGTCTTGTGAAGCGTAGGGATTCATGGTGCAGTAAAGGGAGGCTAACCAGCGACAAGCCCCATAAAAGGGAAGGAAAACCATAAGGCTTAGCCGCACTCCCCATTCACATCCTCTGCTTCCCCAATCTCTTAAGCTTCCAGAGCCCAGATCTAGCTTCTCCACAACTCCACCTCCGAGCTCGACTATGGCGGGTTCTGGTTCCAACGGCAAGTGGGAGGCCTCCACGGTCTCCGACCAGGATATCTGGGACATGAAGGATGCCGGCTACCTCCCCGCCAACATCTACCACCGCGCTCTAGAGAAGAACCAGGTGGTTCCCACCCCCAAACCAGGCGAGAGGGTGGTATTCATCCCTCACTTTATTTGAGGACTGAGCTTCCCGCTCCACCCCTTCGTCAGGGGCCTCATGTTCTTCTATGGGCTCGACTTCCACGACCTGCCACCGAACTCCTTCATGCACATATCGGCCTTCATCATCGTCTGTGAGGCCTTCTTGCGGGTCGAACCACACTTAGGACTATGGCTCAAAGTATTCAATATCAAGCCAAAGTGGGTGGCACGCGAACACGCAGACTGCCGTGGGGCGGTTATCAGCAAGCTCCCCCATGTAGGATGTCCATCCGACACCTTCATCGACACCATCAAGATTTGGTAAAAAGAGTCGTTTTATATCACAGAGCCAAGGGAAGAATGTTGGGCTGCCCCAACCGAGTTCAGATCCGGCCCCCCACAAGATTGACCTCATGGCTACGAAAGGGCCTCGACTGGGGGTTGGATACTGATAACCCACAAGTATAGGGCATCAATTCTAGACTTTCTTGATAAGTAAGAGTGTCAAACCCAATGATGAGCTAAAGGTAGAACAAATATTCCCTCAAGTTCTATCGACCACTGATACAACTCTACGCACGCTTAACGTTCACTTTACCTAGAACAAGTATGAAACTAGAAGTACTTTGTAGGTGTGATAGGATAGGTTTGCAAGATAATAAAGAACACGTAAATAAAGACTAGGGGTTTCTTAGATAAAGAAACAACTAAGTTAGTTTAACGAGTGTGGAAAAGTGGTGGTAGAAGTTGCGGAATTGTCCCTAGGCAATTGATAACTAGACCGGTAATCATTATTGCTATTTTATATGAGGGAGAGGCATAAGCTAACATACTTTATCTACTTGGATCATATGCACTTATGATTGGAACTCTAGCAAGCATCCGCAACTACTAAAGATCATTAAGGTAAAACCCAACCATAGCATTATAAGGTATCAAGTCCTCTTTACTCCCATATGCAACAACCCACCTACTTGGGTTTATGCTTCTGTCACTCAAGCAACACACCATAGGCAAATCATGAACACATTGCAACACCCTAGAGTGAGGATACCTCACGCTTGCGCGACATGGAAAGCACCATAGGACAACACCAATAATAAAACATGCAACTCAAACCAATCATGATCATCAATCAACCAATAGGACAACAAAAATCTACTCACACATCATAGGATGTCAACACATCATTGGATAATAATATGAAGCATAAAGCACCATGTTCAAGTAGAGGGTACAGCGGGTTGCAGGAGAGTGGACCGCTGTAGATATATGGGGGGAAGGTGATGAAGGTGTTGGTTAAGATGACGGAGTTGTTGGAGTAGATCGACGTCACGATGATGGCCCCGACGGCGTTCCGGTGCCACCGGGAGAGAGGGGAGAGAGCCCCCCTCCTTCTTATTCTTCCTTGACCTTACCCCTAGATGGGATAAGGGTTTACCCTATGGTGCATGGCCTCCATGGAGGCGGAGGGGCGAGAGTCCCTTCGAGATTGGATCTCTCTCTCTATTTCCTTCTGTTTCGGCGCTCCCAGATTCTGGCCTTTCACCGTTTCTTAAATATCCAGAGATCCTTAACTCCGATTGGGATGAAATTTTGAGGGGATCTTTATCCATAAATTAGCTTTCTTGCAGCGAAAGGACAGCTCCAACCGACCTAAAGGGTGGCCACAAGCCCTCAGGGCGACCCCTATGGCCTGTGGGCCCCTCGGGCACTGCCTTCTGTTGATTCCACTTCCCAAAATTCACATATATTCCAAAAAAATCTCCATAAGTTTTTATCCCATTTTGACTTTGTTTGATATGGATTTTCTATGAAACAAAAACATGCAACAAACAGGAACTGGCACTGGGCACTAGATCAATATGTTAGTCCCAAAAATAGTATAAAAAGTTGCCAAAAGTATACGAAAGTTGTAGAATATTGGCATGAAACAATCAAAAATTATAGATACGATGGAGACGTATCAGCATCCCCAAGCTTAATTCCTGCTTGTCCTCGAGTAGGTAAATGATGAAAAAGATAATTTTTTATGTGGAATGCTACCTAGCATAGTCTTGATCATATAATCTAATTATGGCATTAATATTAAGACACGAGTGATTCAAAGCAATAGTCTATATTGACATAAAAACAGTAATACTTCGAGCACACCAACAAGGCAATCGTGTCCTTTCGAAATAACATGGCCTTAGAAAGTTACCCCTACAAAAGCATATGGTCTGGCTATGCTCCATCTTCCCCACACAAAGTATCTAAATCATGCACAACCCCGATGAACAAGTCAACAAATTGTTTCACACTTTTATGTTCTCAAACCTTTTCAATTCTCACTCAATACATGAGCGTGAGCCATGGATATAGCACTATAGGTGGAATAGAATTTTGTGGAGGTGATGAGGAAAAAGGAGAAGATAGTCTCACATCAACTAGGCGTATCAACGGGCTATGGAGATGCCCATCAATAGATATCATTGTGAGTTAGTAGGGATTGCCATGCAACGGGTGCACTAGAGATATAAGTGTATGAAAGCTCAAAAAGAAAACTAAGTGGTCATGCAAATTCCACTAGCTATATGAAAGTGACAAAATAGGAGACTCTCTATCATGAAGATCATGGTGCTACTTTGAAGCACAAGTGTGGAAAAAGATAGTAGCATTGTCCCTTCTTTCTTTCTCTCATTTTTTATTTTTTATTTTTTATTTTTTTGGTTGGCATCTTTGGCCTCTCTTTTTTATTTAGGCTTCGCTAGCCTCTTTTATTTCTTTGTAAAGTCCGGAGACTCCTCCCAACTTGTGAGGGAATCATAGCTTCCATCATCCTTTTATCACATGGGACAATGCTCTAATAATGAAAATCATCACACTTTTATTTACTTACAACTCAATACCTAGAACAAAAATATGACTCTATATGAATGCTTCCGGTAGGATACCGGGATGTGCAACGATCTAGCCTAGCAAATGACATCAAAAAATGGACAAGCCATGAAAACATCATGCAAGCTGTCTTATGATCATGCAAAGCAATATGAAAATGATGGTACATGTCATACTAAATGGAACGATGGTAATTGCATGGCAATATATCTCGGAATGGCTATGGAAATGTCATAATAGGTAGGTATGGTGGCCGTTTTGAGGAAGGTGGGTTTGATGCACCGGCGAAAGTTGTGCGGTACTATAGAGGCTAGCAAAGGTGGAAGGGTGAGAGTGCGTATAATCCATGGACTCAACATTAGTCATAAATAACTCACATACTTATTGAAAAAGTCTATTAGTTATCAAACAAAGCACTAGACGCATGCTCCTAGGGGAGAGGTTGGTAGGAGTTAACCATCGCGCGCTCCCGACCCTCACACAAAGGTTGACAATCATTAAACAAATCATGATGTGGCTTCTTTACATAACGGTTCACCATACATGCATGCTATGGGAATCACAAACCTTAACACAAGTATTTCTCCAATTAACAATTACTCACTAGCATGAATCTCATATTACCATCTTTATATCGCAAAACTATTGCAAGGAATCAAATATATCATATTCAGTGATCTATAAGTTTTATGTAGGATTTTATGACTAACCATGTGAATGACCAACTCCTGTTAACTCTCTAAATAGGTATAAGTGAAGCATGAGAGTTTAATTCTTTCTACAAAAGATAGGCCCAGGCTCTAAAAAATATAAGTGAAGCAAAAGAGCATTCTACAAATGGTGGTTTTCTATGTGTAGAGAAACATGCAATCCAAACTTCAAATGATATAAGTGAAGCACATGAAGCATTCTACAAAGCCATAATCAAAAGATATAAGTGAGGTGCAAAGAGCCTTATATAAATCAACCAAGGACTTCCTCATACTAGCATGGTGCATTATTAAAATAAAAATAAAAATCACACGATGCTCCAAGATTTACGCATATCATGTGACGAATAAAAACATAGCTCTAAGTAAAATTACCAATGGTTGTTAGAAGAAAGAGGGGATGTCGTCCGGGGCATCCCCAAGATTAGTTTCTTGGGAGTCCTTCAATATTACCTTGGGGTGCCTCGAGAATCCCCAAGCTTATTCTCTTTCCACTCCTTATTCCTTCATCCATCGTGATCTCACCCAAAACTAGGAAACTTCAATCACACAAAACATAACAAAACCCTCGTGAGATCCGTTAGTATAATAAAGCAAATCACAACTTCATGTATTGTTGACAACCAATTCGTATTTTATTTTTGCATTGTACCTACTGTATTATAATTTTTCCATGGCTTGTAACACCGATACAATCGATAGTTTCATCAAAACGAGCAAAACAATGCATCAAAAACAGAATCTGTCTTAAATAGGACAGTCTGTAGCAATATGAACATTCACCATACTTATGTAACTCTAAACATTCTGAAACATTAGGAAAAAATAAAAAAAATCATATCAGTACTGTGTAAAAATTTCAGAAACTTTTGACATTCCAGTAAAAAATGTAAATTCACGCAGTACAGCCAAAGTTTCTGTTTTTGTACTGCACATACCAAACAAGCAATCTAATCATCCCAAAGGAAAATCTTGGCACATTATTTTTATAATACAATGGATTTATACAAGACGATAATTATTTTTGGTGAAAAGTTTCTGTAATCAATATTTGCAAAGTTTCCATGGGCATGAACAAAGTTCACGGAGCTCCCCCACTTCAACGGTGCTCGTCCTTCTTACTTTCACCTTTTTTTAAGTTTTAGGTTCCCCTCTTTGTTTATTTATTGTTTTTAAACTTTATAAAAGCACACAACATAATAAAATGACTCTCTAAAACTTCCGGGTTGTCTCCCTAGCGGCGCTTTCTTTAAAGCCATTAAGCTAGTCATAAAGTGTTCAAGTAATTGATCCACCCGGATCCCAAGGTATATCAAAGCCATTTTTAATTAACAATGATTTGTAGTTTAGTATTGAGCAAAAAGTAATATATATCATGCAACAACGAAGTCTAACTCTCTTCCTATGCATCGGCATGTCATAAAAGAACAATTCATGCACACAAAGTAAAGGCCAATACATAGCGTAAGCAGTTGCTTGCAATTTTATCATATTGGAAACATAGAGAGGCATGGATGTAGTACCTCTCTCATAATAATTTAAAGTAGGAGCGGCAAGCACATGCATATTATATCATCATGTGTAATAGTAAAAGGCAACCCATCTATATAATCCTTAATAAGTACTAACTTCTCTGATATAGTGTAGTTGGGAGAATTCAAAAAGATAATAGGACTATCATGCGTGGGTGCAATAGAAAAAATTCATTATTAACATAAGGAACTATAGAAAGTTTATCTCCATAAGAATCTTTCATATTGGCATCATAGCCACAAGCATAGCAAGCATCAAGTTCATCAAAAAGGGATATTTCAAACGAATCCAAGGGATCATAGCAATTATCATAGCATTCATCCTTCGGTAAGAACGAAGGGAAATTAAACAATGTATGAGTTGAAGAGTTAATCTCATTAGAAGGTGGGCATGGATAGCTAATCCACTCTTCCTCCTTTTGTTCTTTGCTCTCCTCCTCATCTTTTTCATCTAATGAGCTCAAAGTTTCAGCAATTTCCTCTTCCATAGATTCCTGCAAAATATTAGTCTCCTCCAAGGCAGCAGACATTCTCTCAATAAATGCATCAATATTGTAATTATATTCATAATTCTCATAGCAATATTCAAGTATAGCAAAATTTTCAGGTCTATAAACAGCATCATCATAATTTTCACATTTCTCAAACAAAGATTCAATTTCATAAGCACCCTTAAAAGCAATGAATTCTTCTATTCGTTCCACATCATAGTAATAATAAATACCATTAGCATAAGAAGCCAAGGTTTCATTATCATTAAATTTACATGAAAAAGGAAGGTGTGGAGCCTTCATCCTAGAGCAACAAGTATAATCATATCTCTGGCATAGATTCCAAGCATACCATTTCAACATATAAATTTGATCCCATAACAGTTTCCCTTTTTGAGTCAAGCGATAATCCCTAAAGTATTCATGTTGATCCAACATGCCTCCCATTATATAATTGAATGGGACTTTCTCAGGATTATTAAAGTAGTGCATAATATTTTCCACATAACGAGCATCGAGGATTTAGGAGGTTCCCCATCTCCATGAGTAGCAAGTACACCTATTTTTTTGGTATTTCGTGTTCCATATCCATAACTAAAGATAGAGAAAAACTTAGAACAAAAAATAAAATCTACTTAGTGATAAAGCAAACAAGCACACACGAGAATATTCACCCCACGCTATTGCTCCCCGACAACGGTGCCAGAAAAAGGTCTTGATAACCCACAAGTATAGGGGATCAATTGTAGCCTTTCTCGATAAGTAAGAGTGTCAAACCCAAAGAGGATCTAAAGGTAGAACAGATATTCCCTCAAGTTCCATCGACCGCCGATACAACTCTACGCACGCTTAACGTTCGCTTTACCTAGAACAAGTATGAAACTATAAGTACTTTGTAGGTCTGATAGGATAGGTTTGCAAGATAATAAAGAACATGTAAATAAAAACTAGGGGCTGCTTATATAAAGAAACAACTAAGTTAGTTTAATGAGTGTGGAAAAGTGGTGGTAGGAGTTGTGGAATTGTCCCTAGGCAATTGATAACTAGACTGGTAATCATTATTGCAATTTTATATGAGGGAGAGGCATAAGCTAACGTACTTTCTCTACTTGGATCATATGCACTTATGATTGGTACTCTAGAAAGCATCCACAACTACTAAAGATCCTTAATATAAAACCCAACCATAGCATTATAAGGTATCAAGTCCTCTTTACTCCCATATGCAACAACTCACCTACTCGGGTTTATGCTTCTGTCACTCAACCAACCCACCATAGGAAAATCATGAACACATTGCAACACCCTACAGAGAGGATCCCTCATGCTTGCACGACATGGAGAGCACCATAGGACAACACCAATAATAAAACATGCAACTCAAACCATTCATGATCATCAATCAACCCATAAGACAACAAAAATCTACTCACACATCATAGGATGGAAACACATCATTGGATAATAATATGAAGCATAAAGCACCATGTTCAAGTAGAGGGTACAGCAGGTTGCGGGAAAGTGGACCGCTCTAGGTAGATGGGGAAAGGTGATGGAGGTGTTGGTGAAGATGATGGAGTTGTTGGAGTAGATCGCCGTCACGATGATGGCCCTGTCGGCGTTCCGATCCCATCAGGAGAGAGGGGGGAGAGCCCCCCTCCTTTTTATTCTTCCTTGATATTCCCCCTAGATGGGAGAAGGGTTTCCCCTCTGGTCCATGTCCTCCATGGTGGCGGAGGGGCGAGAGCCCCTCCGAGATTGGATCTCTCTCTATGTTTCCTACTGTTTTTGTCCTCCCAGATTCTGGCCTTTCACCGTTTATTAAATATTCGGTGATACGTAACTCCGATTGGGCTGAAATTTTTAGGGGATATTTATCCATAAATTAGCTTTCTTGCGGCCAAAGGACAGATTCAACCAACCTAAGGGGTGGCCAGAAGCCCTCAGGGCGTGCCCTACCCCCCAGGGCGCGCCCGTGTGGCTTGTGGGCCCCTCGGGCACCGCCTTGTGTTGATTACACTTCCCAAAATTCAAATATATTCCAAAAAAATCTCCGTAAGTTTTTATCCTGCTTGGAATTTGTTTGATATGGATTTTCTACAAAACAAAAAATATGCAACAAATAGGAACTGGCACTGGGCACTGGATCAATATGTTAGTCCCAAAAATAGTACAAAACATTGCCAAAAGTATATAAAAGTTGTAGAATATTGGCATGAAACAATCAAAAATTATAGATACGACGGAGACGTATCAGATACGGAGGTGGAAAACCTGTAGAAGTGCATCGCCTCAATGATCAAAGGCAAGGTCGAGCTGGCCAACGTGGTCCAGATCATGCTTTGGCGATGCATCCTCCCCTGTCAGCACCGGGCCTCTCCCATGTCGGATTATCGGCTTGACAATGACCCTACCATCCGTCGGCTCTTCCGTACCCCTCCGTAGAAGCTGTGGAAGGTTTTGTTCAAGGCCTAGGAGAACTGGCCAGCCAAGGAGGAGGATCAGGGCCTACACGCCGATAACCCTACTTCCCAGGTATAACATATCTTTAATTGATCGGTTCCATTTTCCGAAAGTAAACCTAAGCACATTTCTGGTCACCTTTGCAAAAGTAGTTGAGCAAAGCCATGAGCATCAACTACCAGGCACAACATCCCGAAGACCCTAGGTCCAAGCTATATTCGGAGATGCTCGTGGTGGCGCCTTACAAGGCGCCAGAAAAGAAGGAGAAGAAGAAGAAGGCATGCCAAGGAGGCCCCCGTATCAAGGACCAGTCGGACGTTGCGTTCGAGGAAACCCATGCCTCCTCTAATCAAGAGGAGGAGCATGAGGACGAGGGGGAAGGCAATTCCCCCCTCACAAGAAAGAGGGTGGCGTCATTGGACACCACAAAGGATGTACCTCCTCCTGCCCCGAAGAAGGTGCATCGTTCGCAGTTGATTCTGCCCGATAGTTCAGACTCACACACCGATTCCGAAGACTTCGAGAAGGTTCCTCAAAAGAACCTAAGGGTCAAGCCCCCATCTCGAAGGTAAGAATCCGAAGACTACCTAAGCTATTAATGCCAAGTTTTAAATGTTATTAATATGTGGGCACCTGTTGATCTGCAGCCCACCACTCGTTCTCCCCACCGACCAAATTTTGGACCGGGAGACCCCACCCGCCGAGCTAGCGGAGAGCGAGACCGCGTCGCATCCCACCCCTCCAGGCGCTGCGAAGGACGCCGCGGAGGTGTCATTCCACCAGGCTCCTATGGAGCCGAGCACCAGCGGCGGGGGCGACAACGTCATGGTTGAGATTAACGCCTCGGTCGCTGAAGACCGGGGGGAGGAGCCCCTCCTGAATACTAAGGAGGCCGGATGAAGTGATGTCCAGTCACCTCCGAGGTAATCTCCAGAGCTTGATATGTCTCAAACGTATCTACTTTTCCAAACTCTTTTGCCCTTGTTTTGGACTCTAATTTGCATGATTTGAATGGAACTAACCCGGACTGATGTTGTTTTCAGCAGAATTGCCTTGGTGTTGTTTTTGTGCAGAAATAAAAGTTCTCGGGTCGCCCTAAAAATTTACGGAGAATATTTTTGGAATTAATAAAAAATACTGGCGCAAGAATTAACCAGAGGGGGACCACCAGCAGGCCACAAGCCTGCTAGTCGCGGCCACCCCCTGGCCATGTGGGGCAGGCTTGTGGGCCCCTCGTGGCTCCTCCGACCTCCTCTCTAGCTCCATATAACCCTATTTGTCGAGAAAAAATCACAAAGAAGAGTTCATCGCGTTTCACAATACGGAGCCGCCGACATCGCCAGTTCTTCCTCGAGAGACCAGATCTGGAGTCCGTTTTGGGCTCCAGAGAGGGGAAATCGACACCTTCGTCATCACCAACCATCCTTCATCACCAATTCCATGATGCTCCCCACTGTTTGTGAGTAATCTCATCGTAGGCTTGTTGGACGGTGATGGGTTGGATGATATTTATCATGTAATCGAGTTTGTTTGGTTAGGGTTTGATCCCTAGTATCCACTATGTTCTGAGATTGATGTTGCTATGACTTTGCTATGCTTAATGCTTGTCACTAGGGCCCGAGTGCCATGATTTCATATCTGAACCTATTATGTTTTCATGAATATATGTGTGTTCTTGATCCTATCTTGCAAGTTGTAGACACCTATTACGAGTTATGATCTGCATCCCCCAGGGTGACAATAATTGGGATTCCATCCGATGACTACCGTAGTTTGAGGAGTTCATGTATTCACTAAGTGCTAATGCTTTGGTCTGGTTCTCTATTAAAAGGAGGCCTTAATATCCCCTAGTTTCCAATAGGATCCCGCTGCCACGGGAGGGTAGGACAAAAGATCTCATGCAAGTTCTTTTCCATAAGCACGTATGACTATATATGGAATACATGCCTACATTACATTGATGAATTGGAGCTAGTTCTGTGTCACCCTATGTTATAACTGTTGTATGATGAATGCCATCCGACATAATTGTCCATCACTTATCCATTGGCTACGAGCTTTCCATATATTGATCTCCGTTCAGTTACTTTTCTTTTGCTACTATTACAATCACTACAAATCTGCTACTATCACTTTGCCACCTTTACCGTTACTACCATATTACTTGCTACTGAACACTTTGCTGCAGATATTAAGTCTTCCAAGTGTGGTTGAATTGACAACTCAGCTGCTAATACTCGAGAATATTCTTTGGCTCCCCTTGTGTCGAATCAATAATATTTGGGTTGAATACTCTACCCTCGAAAACTGTCATGATCGCCTATACTTGTGGGTTATCAAGACCTTTTTCTGGCGCCGTTGCCGGGGAGCATAGCTTTATTCTCTGAGTCACTTGGTGTGTGTATATATATATATATATATATATATATATATGTTGATCACTATGAAGAATCTGAAAGATCCAAAAACCAAGATCTATCCCTCTACTACGAGGGGAGGTAAGGAACTGCCCTCTAGCTCTGCACTTGATTCGCCTTCTGATCTGTCGCAAGTAATTGATGAAGCTACTTCTGCTATGTATGATACTTATGATTATACTTTGCTGGATGATATTGTGCCACTTGGTGAATATCTTGAAGAACAAATTGCTAGAGCTAATGCTGAAACTGATAATATTTCTGAATCTGATGAAAGTATTGAAACTGAACACTATGATTCACCTACTAGACCTAGCTCTCCTAGATATGAATTGCCTGATATACCTGAAGGTTATGTTATGGAAGTATAGGTAGCTAGGGACTTTCTTGCTTGTCAGGATAGAGATGATCTTAAGAAATTGCTTCGCAAGTGGAAGGAAAAATCTCTGAAAGCTAGAATGCAATATGATCCTAAGTCTGAAACCGTTGTGGCACATCTTACCAAACTGATTGATATAGCCACCCTATTTACTCATGAGGAAAAAATCGCTATTAATATATTCCTAAGTTGTTTCCTTTCTCATTAAAGGGTGATGCTGAGAAATGGTTTAATTCCCTTGCTCCTGGTTGTGTGCGTAGTCCCCAGGACATGGTTTATTACTTCTCTAAAAAATATTTTCCTGCCCATAAGAAACAAGCTGCCTTGCGAGAAGTATTAACTTTGTGCAAATTGAAGAAGAGAGTCTCCCACAAGCTTGGGGGAGGCTTCTCCAATTACTTAATACTTTGCCTGATCACCCTCTCAAGAAAAATGAAATACTTGATATCTTTTACAATGGACTAACCGATGCTTTTAGGGACTACCTAGATAGTTGTGCTGGTTGTGTTTTCAGGGAACGAGCTGTTGAACAAGCTGAATTACTATTGAATAATATATTGAGCAATGATAATGATTGGACTATTCCTGAACCACCTCCAAAGTCAACTCTGAAGAAAAGAGGTATTATATTCCTCAGTACTGAAGATATGCAAGAGGCAAAGAAATCTATGAAAGAAAAGGGTATTAAAGCTGAAGATGTTAAGAATTTACCACCTATTGAATAAATAAATGGTCTTGATAACCCGACACAGGTAGTACAGGTAAATTCTCTCAGAAGATTTGATGAAAGAGATATCCCTTATAATAAGCCTGCTAGCCAATGCTTGGATGAATTTGATAATTTTATTATGAAGCAAGAAAATTTCAATGCCCATGTTAGTAGACAATTGAAACATAATGCTTATATGCTTGATCGCTTGGGTGATTATTTGAGTAAAACTGTCAATGATCTTAAGCTTATTAGTAAACATGCTTCCATGGTAACCACTCAAGTAGAACAAGTACTTAAGGCTCAAAATGATTTGCTTAATGAGATGAATAGTAAAGACAATGATCATTCTGTTAAAGTTGTGACTGGAGGTGGTAGAATGACTCAGGAACCTTTGTATCCTGAGGGCCATCCTAGGAGAATTGAGCAAGATTCTTAGAGAGTTAATACTGATGCACCTATTCCTTCCAATAAGAGTAGGATAAAGAATGATGATAATACTTTGCATGCTGCTAGTGAACCTGTTATAGATACATCTGAGAATCCAAATGATATTTCTATTTCTGATGATGAGACACAATCTGATGATGAACTTGAGCCTAGTGATAACATTAATAATGAAGTTCATGTTCATTCCCAACCTAGTAATGATAATGATGTGGAGATTGAACCTGCTGATGATCTTGATAACCCACAACCTAAGAATAAAAGATATCATAAAAGAGACTTCATTGTTAGGAAAGATGGTAGAGAAAGAGAACCATGGGTTCAGAAACCCATGCCCTTTCCTCCCAAACCATCCAAGAAAAAGGATTATGAGGACTTTGAGCGCTTTGCTAAAATTCTTAGACCTGTCTTTTTACATATGCGCTTGACTAATATTTTGAAAATGTCTCCTTATGCTAGGTATATGAAAGATATTGTGACAAATAAAAGAAAGATACCCAAAGCTGAGATTTCCACCATGCTTGCTAATTATGCTTTTAAAGATGGAGTACCTAAGAAACTAGGAGATCCCGGAGTACCTACTATACCATGCTCTATTAAAGGAAATTATGTTAAAACTGCTTTATGTGATCTTGGAGCTGGTGTTAGTGTTATGCCTTTCTCTTTATACCGTAAACTTGATTTGAATAAGTTGACACCTACTGAAATCTCCTTGCAAATGGATGATAAATCAACTGCTCTACCTATCGATATTTGTGAGGATGTACTTATCGTAGTTGCAAATGCTACTATCTTGAAGGAATTTGTTATTCTTGATATCCCTGAGGATGACAGTATGTCGATCATCCTTGGTAGACCCTTCTTGAATACTTCAGGCGATGCTATTAATTGCAACAAGGGCAATGTCACTTTTCAAATTAATGTTAATGAGCATACGATACACTTTCCGAAGAAACAACCTCAAGTTTATAGTATCAACTCTATTGAAAAAATTCGAAGAATTATTATTGCTGACTTTGCGTTCCCTCTTCCTACTGTCAAGAAGAAATATGATATACTTATTGTTGGGGAAATGCATATCTCCATTAAGGTAACTTAGTGTTATTTGAAAATTCTTCAGTTTCATGTCATTCGAAAGAAGTTCGTTAATAAGACTTGATCAACCTTATTGATGGATACCTTTTGAGGAGCATGAGATGGATGAATTTAGAAAGCACAACTTCCTGCACCTAACTTTTACTTTCTGTTACCTAGGTGAAATTAAGTAAAAATGCTATTATTTTTCTGTTTTCTGAGTTTTCCGTGCAATAGAAAAATGACCTGAAAATAAAAGTTCCCAGAATGTCCTGAAAATTTAGTATGATTTTTTTGGAATATTTAAGAATTTTTGGCACTAAGAATGCATTAGGGGGCTGCACCAGTGGGCCACAAGCCTGCATGGCACAGGCACCCCCCGGCCGCGCCTAGAAAGCTTGTGGGTCCCATGTGCCCCCCCTCCACTTATTCCAACACCCATTCACTTCATCTATCCCCAGAAAAAATCCCACCATTCCTCAGACCCGTGTTCTAGCTGATCTTGCTGCCATTTTCTATCTCCTTGCTCAAATCTCCATTTGCAAAACTGTTTTAGGGGATTGCTCACCGGTATGTGACTCCTCCAATGGTTCAATTAGTTTTTGTTCTAGTGCCTTATATATTGCAAATTTTTACTGCTGTGCTGACCTTGTTCTTGAGCTTGCATGTCAAATTTTTATGGTCCCAAGTAGTTTTGATGCATGATATGGTCTCTAGGCACTTGAGGGAGTAGTTGCTATGAGTTTTGCTTAGTTTTGTGCACCTTTATTTTCACTCACTAAAAATTTCAGAATTTTTGAGAAGTTTGCTAATAGGATCTTCAAGCCGGGGTTCTAAGGGAGATGAGAATGAAATGAAGGAGAAACCCAAATACAATCTTCCTCGCGTCGCAGAAATCCGACCATGTGAATGGCCGTGTGACACATTCTTGAGGGCAGTTGGAATATATGAAGATTTCTATTATTTGGCCAAGAATGCACGCATCACCGACTTCCTCAAAGATAAGTGTGACCAGTACCTCTTGCTCACTAATACCTTTGTGCAAAATTTTCACTTTCATCCTAGGGAAGACCCTCCTATAGTAGAATTTCATTTATATGATGTGCCTAAGAAAATGAATCTTTATGATTTTTGCAAAGTTTGCAAGATACCCTATGAAGGTAGCATCAGGGAACCACGTCCTCAAGACATGCAAGATTTTATTGCCTCGGTCACTGTAGGAGAAGAGAGAGGCGTGTCAAAGGCAAGAGAATCTAGTTTACATTTTCCTGTGCTATGCTATTATTCATTATTTGTGGGTAGATGTTTAGTTGGTCGCTGTGAGAGTGGTAGCCTTAGTGCTCCTGACCTCGCTATTTTGCGCCATGCTTTACTTGCTAATAGAACTTTTATTCTGGGCGCTATGATGGCCCAAGGGTGAACACCAACCATTCAAAGGGGGCCATATTCGGAGGTATCTATGCATCTCGTTCAGCTAAACATTTTGAGATACCCATTAGGCTTCACGAGAAAGATGAAAAGCTGATACCCGCGAAGTTTTTAGATTATGACCGTATGGTAGCCCATGATTTTATTAAGAAGAATGGTGGTAGGAGGCTGCTTTACAACTTAGTATTTAGTCAGGGTACTTGTGAGATTATTACTCTGCCTGCTTCTTCTCTATTCGATATTCATTCAGGCAGGTACACTGTTATGCCTGATGACATCTACCAATATTGGGGTTTGGAGCAACCCCCAGCACCTGAGCCAACACTGGCTCTGGATCCATATCAGACCCTGGTTTTTCAATGGGAGCCACAAGAGATCGCTAATCAGTGGAACCCTTAGTGTCCTCTGGAGTACCCCGGAGAAGGTTATTTCCAGCCATGGCCCTAGAACAACTTAGGCCAAAAGCCTAAGCTTGGGGGAGTACGTATTTCTCACCGACATTACATTCATGTTCACACACTTATTTCAGTTGTCAGTGTTCATACTTTTTCATTGTACTATCCATGATAGTTTATATTCTTGTTTTACTTTCTTCTCATGTGTTTAATTAACTTTGAGAAAAATACAAAAAAATAGTTCTAGGTTTATTTCCCAGTTGCTTAGTTGTAGCATTAAAGACAAAACCCAAAAATATTTCTCATTCTTCCTTTTGCTTGTTGGGAGCTTTCCCGTGTAAATAATTTTCCTTTCTTGTCTTTGGGTCGTAAGGAGAAGACCACGATGACGTGTTGAGTGGCTCTCATATGCATTATTACTTATCTTACAAAGAGCCCATATTGCCTTATCTTCTCCTTTGGTTTATTGTTTGCAGATTCCAGCTTAGTCCAATGCATGTGCACTCTTATTACTATTCACATCGTTCAGTCGTGTAAGTGAAAGGCAATAATGACGATATTTGATGAAAAGACTGAGATGGAGAAAAGCTGGTATGAACTCGACCTATCTTGCTTTTGTAAATATGATTAGCTCATCGTTCCGAATTCAGTACATTATGGGTTGAACATGTTTGCAATAACAATTAGAGATTATAGTTATTCATGCCATGCTTAATTAGCTAAGAGTGGATAATGGTTCGTCTTGAGTGCCAACATGCGCATTAAAATGGTTGTGATATAGTATGATAGATTGGTATCCTCCTCTGGATGATTCAAGTGGCTTGACTTGGCACATGTTCACGCATGTAGTTGAAACAAATCAACATAGCCTCCGCGATATTTATGTTCCTAGTGAATTATATCCTACTCATGCTTGCATTCAATGTTGGTTAATCTCAAGGCATGTTGATGACCGTGACGCTCTCTAGTTGGTCGCTCCCTAGTCTTTTGCTAGCCTTACTTGTACTAAGCGGGAATACTGCTTGTGCATCCATCTCAATAAACCCAAAGTTGTTCCATATGAGTCCACCATATCTACCTATATGCGGTATTTACCTGTCGTTCCAAGTAAATTTGCATGTGCTAAACTTTAAACCTACAAATAAACCTTTTGTTTTGTATGCCCAAATCGCTCATGTGGTGACTGGGGGTTGTCAGTATCTTCCATGCTAGGTGGGTTATTCTCACGATATGTGTTGATTCACTATCATTCACGAGAAAGTGGCTCGTAATCGGGATGCCCAGTTCCATACTCGAAATAAAAAGCAAAATATAATCAAACAAAACTCCCCCAGGAATGTGTTTGTATGGACGGTACCTGTGAATTCGGCCCGTCGTGGAGTGTGACTGATTGGTGGAGGGGGAGTAAAAACTTTACCATTCTGTTTGGGAACCGCCTATAATGTATCTAGCATGGAAGATATTGAAAACCTCTTGGTTTTTATGTGCGCAACGAAAGCATACCACTCCAAAATCATTACCTATCTCTGTTTTAAAAGCTTGAGCTCTGGCACCTCTGCGAATCAATGCTTCCCTCTACGAAGGGCTTATCTATTTACTTTATTGTTGAGTCATCATCCTCTTATAAAAGGCACCAGTTAGGGAGCGCCATTGTCATTTGTATGCCTTGCTATTAATTGATGTTGAGTATGAGCATGACTGGATCTCTCTCACCGTAAATTACAAAGTTTAGTCAGTCCTTGTTCTCTAGAGGCGCTCTGCATTTATGTTTTGCGGTCTCTGGAAGGGCTAGCGAGATACCATTATGTCATATTGTATCATGATTGTTTTGATAAATTGTTGTCATCCGAGACTTGTTATTATTGCTCGCTAGTTGGTTATTCCATTGACATGAGTAAATGTGAGACCTAAATGTTATTGTGAATGTGGTTAGTTTATAATCTTTGCTGAAAATCTGAACATAAGTTAGACATATTTACAACAGCAAGATCAAACAGAGTTTGTAAAAGTTTTTCTTTATCACTTTCAGTTTATCAACTGAATTGCTTGAGGACAAGAAAAGGTTTAAGCTTGGGGGAGTTGATATGTCTCCAACGTATCTACTTTTCCAAAATCTTTTGCCCTTGTTTTTACTCTAATTTGCATGATTTGAATGGAACTAACCCGGATTGACGTTGTTTTCAGCAGAATTGCCTTGGTGTTGTTTTTGTGCGGAAATAAAAGTTCTCGGATCGCCCTGAAAATTTACGGAGAATATTTTTGGAATTAATAAAAAATACTCGCACAAGAATCAACCAGAGGGGGCCACCAGCAGGCCACAAGCCTACTAGCCACGGCCACCCCCCTGGCCACGTGGGGCAGGCTTGTGGGCCCCTCGTGGCTCCTCCGACCTCCTCTCCAGCTCCATATAACCCTATTTGTCGAGAAAAAAATCAGAGAGAAGAGTTCATCGCGTTTCACAATACGGAGCCGCCGCCATCACCAGTTCTTCCTCGGGAGCCTAGATCTGGAGTCCGTTTTGGCCTCCGGAGAGGGGAAATCGACGCCTTCATCATCACCAACCATCCTTCATCACCAATTCCATGACGCTCCCCATCGTTCGTGAGTAATCTCATCGTAGGCTTCCTATACGTTGATGGTTTGGATGAGATTTATCATGTAATCGAGTTAGTTTGGTTAGGGTTTGATCCCTAGTATCCACTATGTTCTAAGATTGATGTTGCTATGACTTTGCTATGCTTAATGCTTGTCACTAGGGCCCGAGTACCATGATTTCAGATCTGAACCTATTATGTTTTCATGAATATATGTGTGTTCTTCATCCTATCTTGCAAGTTGTAGACACCTATTACGAGTTATGATCCGCATCCCCCAGGGTGACAATAACTCGGATTCCTTCTAGTGATTACCGTAGTTTGAGGAGTTCATGTATTCACTAAGTGCTAATGTTTGGTCCGGTTCTCTATTAAAAGGAGGCCTGAATATCCCTTAGTTTCCAATAGGACCCCACTGCGACGGGAGGGTAGGACAAAAGATGTCATGCAAGTTCTTTTCCATAAGCACGTATGACTATATATGGAATGCATGCCTACATTACATTGATGAATTGGAGCTAGTTCTGTGTCACCCTATGTTATAACTGTTGCATGATGAATGCCATCCGACATAGCTATCCATAACCGATCCATTGCCTACGAGCTTTCCATATATTGATCTTCGTTAAGTTACTTTTTCGCTGCTACTGTTACAATCACTACAAATCTGCAACTATCACTTTGCCACCTTTACCGTTACTACCATATTACTTGCTACGGAACACTTTGTTGCAGATATTAAGTCTTTCAGGTGTGGTTGAATTGACAACTCAGCTGCTAATACTTGAGAATATTCTTTGGCTCCCCTTCTGTCGAATCAATAAATTTGGGTTGAATACTCTACCCTCGAAAACTACTGTGATCCCCTATACTCATGGGTTATCAGAGCACACCATGCCTCCGAGGCCATCAGTTCAATCCCTGGTTGGAGATCAGTCTAACCAATCAACTCCGGCGCCACCAGCCAATGGGTGGTCGATCATGGGGGAGTCTCTATCAAGCGCCTCCATCTCAGAGGATCACCACACCCTTATGGGTGTGGTTTTGCATATCATTCAGTCCGTTGATAGCAGACTGAAGGAGGCCTTCAATGGTCTCCTAACGGGCTTCCAGCTGAGCCACGTAATGTTCTATTTCTGGAATATTGATTTATTACATTTGTGCTATTATATATATAGCAGCCCCCGAGCCCTAGGTGAGTTTTAGAAAAACTCACCTGGGGGTCAGTCATAAATTATTGTCCGGACAATGTACGAAACAATATTTGTTCGGAATGTTACAACAGCCTTTAAGAGGACCGAACATAGGATCATATTTATGATAGTTCAGAGGTTTGAACCCATGTAATCTAATAGGGGTTTGTTATTTGTAGGCTTCGTCATCGGCGGTGGCTGCTAATGTCGCCGAGCTAGACCGGCTAAATCGGAAGCTCAAGAGATCCGAGGATGAGCTTGACTCTCTGAACAAGAGATTCGACGAGGAGCAAGGTAAGCCGGATTGTAACATCCGGATTTTCATCACTAGTAATTTGTACTATCGATGCAGTATGGTTATATGTTTGATGCTTACACAACCTCGGCGAAGGAAATTGAGAAGCTCAAGGCCGAGGTGCAGAACGCGAAGCAAGAGGCCGCGGACGAGAAGGCGGCGACCAAACAAGCGGCTTCCATGCTTTCCGCTTTAAATGCCACTAGTTCCAAGCATGAGGCTCGGTTGGAGTTAATCCAACAGGAGCTCAAGGACGCCGGCCAGAAGTGCGAGGACCTTGAGCAGAAAGGCAAGGAGCAGGCCTCAGAAGTATCCACTCTGAAATCCGATCTCCAAAAGGAGTGGGTGGATAGGCGGTTCTTTGAAGAGCAAGTCTGCCAAGTGAAGGCTATCACAGATGGTAAGCCATATTTACTACAGAGTGTCTTTGGTGATAGCAGGTTCGCATTGCTCACCCAAGTGTGGTGTTCCTCAGGCGCCTGCTCGGACCTCCAGAAGAGCATAGGGGACGCGAATCAGTTCTATGCTTCGCGGGGAGAGGGAGATGAAGCTCGGCTATTTTGGGCGTAATTCGAAGCCTCCGAGCACTCTCCTCTTCTTGTCGAGCAGCTGAAGCAGCTGATGGAGCTACACCAGATGGCGGAGCTGGCCATGAAGGATCTCTCTATCCGTCTATGTCCTGACGAGTCATGTCTGAGCAGCTACTTTGGCCTGGTGCAGAAGCTGAGCGATGCCTCGCCTCGGATCGACGCACTAAGGCGTTCCTCCTGTATCGAGGGAGCTCAGATGGCCTTCGCAAGGGCCAAGGTGCACTAGTCGGGTCTTGATCCGACGAAGATAGCCACCACTCTTCCAGCCCCTGTAAAGGAGCATAGGTGCCCTGAGCGATACTTCTTTGTAGTGATGGAGGGTGCTCGAGCAATAGAGGCTCAGTGTTCGAAACAAAACATTTATGAGTAGATGCATTGTAATATGTCCAAAGACCTTTTAACGTTTTATGGTTATGATGCATGGTTTATAATGGCTTTAATGTTTTGCATTCCTTATAAATCCTGAGTGGCTGTTGAAACTGAAAGTTGTGAGTCATCGGCTTCAGCCCCCATGTAGATACTACACGGGGTGTCTCTACCTATGCACTGTAACCCTTGGTCGAGCTATCGGTACCTGAAGGCGGTAGTGTGAGGTGGACCAGGCAATCAGACCATAATGCTTTATTGCTTTCACTTAGTCGTAGGGGCGCGAAAAAGGAATGTGGGGGTTGATGACTAGCCCCCAGTGAGTTGTGATGTTTGGATGAACCGCGGATAAAGCCGATATCACATGGTTTGGATGAACATCAAATCTAACGTATGACACGGAATAACCTCTAACGAGGTTTTTAGTATAACACTTAAGCTTAGATTCATAGACCAGTTCTCGCATACTATGACAGTTAGTTTTCGGCTTTCTCCCCTAAGGTGCTTGACCATTCTAGCTGGAAACACAATCACAGTGGTTCTCCCTTTGCCCTTTTAGCCAAATGAGTAGAACGTAAAGGGGCAAACATAGGAGCCGGGCAACCCAACTATTGACCCAAGACATAGTTCGGAACCAATGCATATAAATCGAATTCCAAGATGCCGAACGCATAATTAATTTTGCATAGGGCGATTTTTTTAAACTTGAGCCCCCGGTCTATTAGCCGGTTGCATCGTAATGTGTACCAAACAGTTTTGCAAGAAGAGGGAGAAAATAGGGTATGTGCCAAAAAGGACAGCGAAACGACCATGTATAATGGTTTTATATTTTGCTCAACAACTCTTATTATTCAAATTGCCAAAGCGACTGTTTACATGTATTCGCAAATGAAAATTTTACAGGAGGGGTTGTACCAAGGGTCTTCGATGGGTGACTTGACGTCCTCGATGTGCCATGTCTCTTGTTCGCTCCCGTGCCTCCTATGGAGTTATATACCTCTATGGGTGTTACTGCTCGGCGAGCGGACCTTGGAAACAAAATCTTGAGAAGCCGCCGAAGTGTGGATGAGCTTTATGCTTTTAGCAGGCCCTTGATGGTACCTGTAGTGTGTCTGAAGACATTTAATGGTAGTAGTTCAGTCCAGCCGAATACGTACACTTTGATAGTTCCCCCCCCCCCCCCCCGCCGCCCATGGAATCTTGAGCGCGAAGTTGTGCCTCCTCGGCACGTGCTTTGCTGGTCCTAGGGCTGTGTAATGGGGGCGAGTCCCTATATATGGGGAGAGGAAGGTATTGGGAGTTCAGGCTGAGACCGAACTCGTTTCCCGACCTTTCGTGCCTTTATGGCAGATGCCGGCGTTTGTCGATCATCATTGTAATGGAATTTGGCCGCTAGGGCCAATGCATGTTCTTCAATTTGGAGGGAGCGCTTTGTGTTGTCGTTGATAGTAATGACCCCCTTGGGGTCGGGCATCTTGAGCTTGGTATGCGTAGTGTGGGACGGTGTTAAAGCGAGCGAACGTTGTACGGCCTAGCAGGGTGAGATAGCCGTTGCAGAAAGGTACAATGTCAAAGATCAAGTCTTCGCTTCGAAAGTTATCGGGCGAGCCAAACACTACTTCCAGGCTTATAGAGCCCGTGCACTGGGCCTCGACACGTGGGATCACTCCTTTAAAGGTAGTGTTGCTGGGTTTGATCCTTGATGGATCTATACCCATCTTATTCACCATGTCTGAGTAAATCAGGTTAAGGCTACTTCCTCCGTCCATTAGGACTTTAGTGAGGTGATACCCGTCTAAGACGGGGTCTAGGACGAGGGCGGCTGAACCCCCATGACGGATATTGGTCGGGTGGTCACGTCGATCGAAGGTGATCGGGTATGCCGACCATGGGTTATACTTCGGGGCTACAGGCTCTACGGCATAGACCTCCCTAAGGGCGCACTTCCTCTCCTTCTTGGGTATATGGGTGGCGTATATCATATTTATTGTTTTCACCTCTGGAGGGAACTTCTTTTGTCCACCACCGATCAGGCCTCGAGGCTCATCCTTGTCCTTGATGCGTGGGATCTTGCCTTGATCCTCGAATGCGAGTTAGCCAGCCTATTTGAATACCCAATAGTTACAGTTGGTGTGGTTAGCGGGCTTCTCTTGAGTGCCATGGATCTGGCAAGGCCTCTCCATGATCTTGTCCAGCAGGGCGGGTCCATCGCGATTGCCTTTAGGAGGCTTCTTCCGCTGCCCTGGTCGGGAATTGCGGAAGCCGGCATTAACGGTCGTGTCATCGGCATCACTATTGTTGTGTCGGCGCTTATTCTTGTTGCGCTTTGGTTTTCCGTTTCCGTCCCCAACTTCAGAGGTTCCGGGGTCTTAGGGGTTGTGGCTCCGTCTTGCTAGCTAGTTATCTTCGCCCGTGCAAAAGCGAGTCATGAGTGATGTAAGGGCAGACATTGTTCTAGGTTTATACTAGTCATGCTGGCGAGCTAACCACTCATCTCGAATATGGTGCCGGAAGGAGCCTATTGCCTCGGCATCCGGCAGTCAACAATCTGGTTTTTCTTGGTCAAGAACCGATTCCAAAATTGCCGCGTAGACTCTCCTGGCTTCTGGACGATGTTGCTCAGGTCGGAGGAGTCCGGCGGCCAAACATAGGTGCCCTGGAAGTTAGTTCGGAATGCATCCTCTAGATCCTCCCAGCACCCGATGGAGTTTTTGGGGAGGTTGTTTAACTAGTGCCGAGCTGGCCCCTTAAGTTTTAGGGGTAGATACTTGATGGCGTGGAGATCATCTCCTCGAGCCATGTGGATGTGTAGGAGGAAATCCTCAATCCATACAGTTGGGTCAGTTGTCCCATCATATTGCTCTATGTTTACGGGTTTAAACCCCTCCGGGAACTAATGTTGTATCACCTTGTCCGTGAAGCATAGTGGGTGGGCAGCGCCTCTCACCCGGGCTATGGCGCCCCGGTAATCAGCGTCTATTCTAGCCCGGTTTCGTTCCCGACCTCTGTTATTGCGGTCGAGCCAAGGCCGGTACCCTTCCCGTCTATCGGGTGAGTAACCTCTGGATCCATAGATGGATCTCATACGACCTGCTCTGTAGTCCAGGTCGTGTCGCAGGTCAAAGCTATCATCGGGCTCTATTGGCTCTTTTCCCCGTCTTCGGGGTATCGTTGGCCTATAACCGGTGTCGTTAGTCATCCTGTCTCGTCTTCAAGGAGAGCGGTCTAGCTTGTCGTATGGGGTATGTTTGGGAGACAGTGTGTGTGTAAGCTCGTCATCGAATTGTGGCAGCAGCCTTCTGCGTGGATAGCTTTTAGGTTCGTCCAATGGACCGGTACCATATCCTTCCTTAGCTGAGAGGACTCTTGTCCATCGATCGTTGAGGTTGTCCTGTTCGGCTTTAAGCTGCCATTCTTTTTGCTTTCAAGCTGCGGGTCGTGGCTATAAGTTGTTGTCTGAACAGTTCCTGATCTTCAGGGTTATCGGGGATGGCAAAGTCATCGGCCTCCAGGATGTCCTCCTCCTTGACAGGGGGGAGGTAATTGTCATCCTCGAAATCGTTTTGATCATCGGGGTTGCGCTGATCTTCCGGCTTCTCCTGACCCTCTAGCGGGTGTTCGGGGATATCGAGATGTCCGAGGTCTTCCGGGATATCTCCGTCCCCGGTGCTGACAATAACTTTTCTTCCCTTTTTTCCTTTTGATCGTTTATGCGGCTTCCGGCGCCTGGACGATGCTTCACCTGATTTGGCACCATCGTTTTTAGGTGTGTGCTCGCCGTTAGCGGCTGGAGTGTCCACCATGTAGACATCATACATGGAGGTGGCAGCCCATCGCCCGATGTTAACGGGGGTGGGAACGCAATCCTCCTCACCATGCATTCTGCCCCTTGGAGGCATAGTCCAACATGTCGGTTAAATCCTTGACAGTGGTTATCAAGTGGGTGGTGGGTGGGACGAAAAATTTGTCCTGACCCGCCTTGAGACCGATCTCAGCATGGATCGGGGTTGGGTCGTCGATAATTTTCATTGACGAGATCCGATCTAAAGCCTCGTTGAGTATCAAGAGCTTGATTGGGTCAACCTGCTCGGAGCTTCGGAGTTAACCTCTAGTATGTTCGTGCGAGAGGAGTATTCAACAAGAACAGGTGTCAAGACATATGGCTCTATGGCCGGATCCAGACTAAATGTCTGGTCATCGCCGGGGTAGATCCTGTGGGTGGGACCGAAAGAGGAATTCGAGGTTAAAGCCTCGGAGTCTTCGGGCATGGCAAGCGAGACTGCGAGCCCGGTTCACGAAAGATTGCCTCGAGAGTCTACGGAGAACTCTAGGTTCCCGAATCTGACCTCTTGATCAGGGGCGAAGCTCCTCACCCGGCCTAGTTGGTCGGTCGGGTCAGCGTGCAGCACAATGCTGCCAAAGGCGAACATCAGTCCGGGGACAAAAGTGTCCATGTTGCGGACCTCTTCGTTGATGACGACGTGGGCCGTCGATTCCTTTGGCGATCACATCGGAACTCTCAATGAAAGCACCAATGTCGGTGTCAAAACCGGCGGATCTTGGGTAGGGGGTCCTGAGCTGTGAGACTAGGATCAATGGTAACATGAGACGTAGGAGATGACGTTTACCTAGGTTTGGGCCCTCCTATGGAGGTAAAACCCTACGCCCTGCTTGATTATAGTGATGGTATGAAGGTTACAGAGTTGATCTACCTTGATATCGAATAGCTAAACCCTAGATGAGTTGTTCTATGGTTTAAAACCTAAAGCCCTATGACTTATATAGACACCGAGGGTACCTAGGGTTTACACATGATCGGTTACACATCGAAGGGATAAACATGCCTATTTACTACTCCAAATGTGGAGGTCAGGCCACGATTCCCGAAGCTTCCTTCTTAGAGACAGGGCCTTTGATCAATAGAATGTTCAGCAAACGGCCCATATAATCTGGCCCATAAGAAACGGGTCGACCACCCGAGGACCCCTTAAACCAGGACTCCCTCGGTAGCCCCCAAACTAGCCTCCAACGCCAAGGGTCTTAGCTCCAGCTACTTCGTATGATCAGAGTCTTTGGCTTGTGAGGCGAGTTCTTCACTCCGAGTTTAGTTTGGCCTCCGATGATATGTAGTTTTCCCAATCAGAGGATTGCCCGAACACCATGAATAGCTCAGATCCGAAGGCCAAGCGTCAAGGAGCAAACAATGTTCCTTGACAACATTTAGGACGAAAGGTCACGGCCCACCACGACCACTGAACCAGTTGCAAAAACTCGATTCGCGGTTGGAGACCGTTTTTTCATCAGCACGATCCATCAATGCACAGATCGTGCTTCGTTTCACACGGGATATGATTAATCATGCGCGTATAATGGTATGCACGTCTTGGGAAGTGTAGGGATTCGCATCGCAGTAAAGGGACGCTAACTTGCGACAAGCCCCATAAAAGGGAAAGAAAACAACAAGGCTTAGCCACACTCCCCATTCGCACCGTCTGCTTCCCCAATATCTTAAGCATCCAGAGCCCAGAGCTAGCTTCTCCACAACTTCACCTCTGAGCTCAGCCATGGCAGGTTCTGGTTCCAACGACAAGTGGGAGGCCTCAACGGTCACTGACTAGGATATCCAGGACCTGAAGGACGCCACCTACCTCCCCGCCAACATCTACCACGGCGCTCCGGAGAAGAACAGGTGGTTCCCACCCCCAAACCAGGTGAGAGGGTGGTATTCATCCCTCACTTCATCCGATGACCACTCCACCCCTTCGTCAGGGGCCACATGTTCTTCTATGGGCTCGACTTCCATGAACTCCCGCCGAACTACTTCATGCACATACCGGCCTTCATCATCGTCGGCGAGGCCTTCTTGCGGGTCGAACCACACTTCAGACTATGGCTCAAGGTATTCAATATCAAGCCAAAGTGTGTCGCACGCGAACACGCAGACTGTGGCGGGGCGGTCATCAACAAGCTCCCCCACTTCGGATGGCCATCCGACACCTTCATCGACACCATCAAGATTTGGCAAAAAGAGTGGATTTATATCACCGAGCCAAGGGAAGAAGGTCGGGCCGCCCCAGCCGAGTTCAGATCCGGTCCCCCCACAAGAGTGACCTCATGGCTCCGGAAGGGCCTTAACTGGGGGTCAGACATGGAGGTCGGATGTGCATCGCCTCAATGATCAAAGGCAAGATCGAGCTAGCTAACGTGGTCCAGATCATGCTTCGGCGATGCATCCTCCCCTGTCAGCGTCGAGCCTCTCCATGTGGGATTATCGGCTTGACGACGAGCCTACCATCCGTCGGCTCTTCCGTACCACTCCGGAGAAGCTGTGGAAGGCGTTGTTCAAGGCCCAGGAGAACTGGCCAGCCAAGGAGGAGGATCGGGGCCTACACGCCGATAACCCTCCTTCCCTGGTATAGCATAGCTTGGTTTTCTCTAGGAACGCGTTGAAATTGAGGTTGACATTTGCGTTGGCCATTGGATCTACAATATAGATATTAAAGGCAATTTTAGACTAAGTTCATGATAATCGAGTTCACATAATCAAATTATTCAATGAACTCCCACTCAGATAGACATCTCTGTAGTCATCTAAGTGACACATGATCCATGTCAACTAGCCCGTGTCCGATCATCACGTGAGACGGACTAGTCATCCATGGTGAACATCTCCATGTTGATCGTATCTTCTATACGACTCATGTTCGACCTTTCGGTCTTCCGTGTTCCGAGGCCATGTCTGTACATGCTAGGCTCGTCAAGTCAACCTAAGTGTTTCGCGTGTGTAAATCTGGCTTACACCCGTTGTATGCGAACGTTAGAACCTATCACACCCGATCATCACGTGGTGCTTCGGAACAACGATCCTTAGCAACGGTGCACAGTTAGGGTGAACACTTCTCTTGAAATTTTAATTGAGAGATCATCTTATTTACTACCGTCGTTCTAAGCAAATAAGATGTAAACATGATAAACATCATATGCAATCAATATAGTGACATGACATGGCCAATATCATCTTGCTCCTATGATCTCCATCTTCGGGGCACGATGATCATCATCGTCACCGGCACGACACCATGATCTCCATCATCATGATCTCCATCATTGTGTCTTCATGAAGTTGTCTTGCCAACTATTACTTCTACTACTATGGCTAACGCTTAGCAATAAAGTAAAGTAATTACATGGCGTTTATGATTGACACGCAGGTCATACAATAATATAAGACAACTCCTATGGCTCCTGCCGGTTGTCATAGTCATCGACATGCAAGTCGTGAACCCTATTACAAGAACATGATCAATCTCATACATCACAATGCATCACATCACATCCTTCTGGCCATATCACATCACAAGGCATATGCTGCAAAAACAAGTTAGACGTCCTCTAATTTGTAGTTGCAAGTTTTTTACGTGGTTGCTATAGGATTCTAGCAAGAACGTTTCTTACCTACGCCAAAACCACAATGTGATATGCCAATTGCTATTTACCCTTCATAAGGACCCTTTTCATCGAATCCAATCCGACTAAGGTGGGAGAGACAGACACCCGCTAGCCACCTTATGCAACTAGTGCATGTCAGGCGGTGGAACCGGTCTCACGTAAGCGTACGTGTAAGGTTGGTCCGGGCCGCTTCATCCCACAATACCGTCGAATCAAGATAAGACTAGTAACGGCAAGCATATTAACAAAATCGACGCCCACAACTGCTTTGTGTTATACTCGTGCATAGATTCTATGCATAGACCTAGCTCATGATGCCACTGTTGGGAGACGTAGTAGTAAATCAAAATTTTCCTACGTGTCACCAAGATCTATCTATGGAGAAACCAGCAAACGAGCGGGGAGAGATTGGATCTTCATACCTTTGAAGGTCGCTAAGCGGAAGCGTTGCTAGAACGCGGTTGATGGAGTCATACTCGCAGCGATTCAGATCGCGGTAGATCCGGTCAAGTGCCGAACGGACGGCACCTCCGCGTTCAACACACGTGCAGCCCGGTGACGTCTCCTACGCCTTGATCCAGCAAGGAGGGAGGAGAGGTTGAGGGAGAGCTCCGGCAACACGACGACATGGTGGCGGTGGAGCTGCGTGGTACTCCGGCAGAGCTTCGCTAAGCACTACGGAGAACGAGGAGAGGGAGGAGTAGGGCTGCACCAGGGAGGAGATGAACTCGTGTGTTGTGCAGCCCCAAATACCTCCACTATATATAGGGGGAGGGGAGGAGAGGTGCTGCGCCCTAGGGTTCCACCCTAGGGGCTGGCGGCAGCCACCAGATGGCATCTGGCCGGCGGCCAGGTCAGGGAAAGGTGGAGGCGCCCTAGGGTGGGCCTTAAGGCCCATCTAAGCCTAGGGTTTGCCCCCTCCACCCTTGTTGCGCCTTGGGCTGGGGTGGGAGGCGCACCAGCCCACCTAGGGGCTGGCTCCCTCCCACTCTTGGCCCATGGAACCTTCCAGGGCAGGTGGGCCCACTTGGTGGACCCCCGGAACCCTTCCGGTGGTCCCGGTACACTACCGTAGACACCCGGAACACTTCCGGTAACCAAAACCTCACTTCCTATATATCAATCTTCGTCTCCGGACCATTCCGGGACTCCTCGTGACGTCCGGGATCTCATCCGGGACTCCGAACAACCTTCGGTAACCACGTACACTATTTCCCTATAACTCTAGCGTCATCGAACCTTAAGTGTGTAGACCCTACGGGTTCGGGAGACACGTAGACATGACCGAGACACCTCTCCGGTCAATAACCAACAGCGGGATTTGGATACCCATGTTGGCTCCCACGTACTCCATGATGATCTCATCGGATGAACCACGATGTCAAGGATTCAATCAATCCCGTATACAATTCCCTTTGTCTATCGGTATGGTACTTGCCCGACATTCGATCGTCGGTATCCCCATACCTTGTTCAATCTCGTTACCGGCAAGTCTCTTTACTCGTTCTGTAATACATCATCCCGTGACTAACTCCTTAGTCACATTGAGCTCATAATGATGATGTCTTACTGAGTGGGCCCAGAGATACCTCTCCGTCACACAGAGTGACAAATCCCAGTCTCGATTCGTGTCAACCCAACAGACACTTTCGGAGATACCCGTAGTGTACCTTTATAGCCACCCAGTTACGTTGTGACGTTTGGCACACCCAAAGCATTCCTACGGTATCCGGGAGTTACACAATCTCATGGTCTAAGGAAACGACACTTGACATTGAAAAGCTTTAGCAAACGAACTACACGATCTTGTGCTATGCTTAGGATTGGGTCTTGTCCATCACATCATTCTCCTAATGATGTGATCCCGTTATCAACGACATCCAATGTCCATGGTCATGAAACCGTGACCATCTATTGATCAATGAGCTAGCCAACTAGAGGCTCACTAGGGACACGTTGTGGTATATGTATTCACACATGTATTACGATTTCCGGTTAACACAATTATAGCATGAACAACAGACAATTATCATGAACTAGGAAATACAATAATAACCATTTTATTATTGCCTCTAGGGCATATTTCCAACACGGTCATGGGGGAGGCTCTATCAAGCGCCTCAATCTCAGAGGATCACCACACCCTTATGGGTGCGGTTTTGCATAGCATTCAGTCCGTCGATAGCGGATTGAAGGAGGCCTTCAACAGTCTCCTAATGGGCTTCTAGGTGAGTCACGTAATGTTCTATTTCTGGAATATTGATTTATTACATTTGTGCTATCGTTATATATATAGTAGCTCCCAGCCCTAGGTGGGTTTTAGAAAAACTCACGTGGGAGCCAGCCATAAATTATTTTCCGGACAATGTACGAAACGATATTTGTTCGAAATGTTACAACAATCTTTAAGAGGACCGAACATAGGATCATATTTATGATAGTTCAGAGGTTTGAACCCATGTAATCTGATAGGGGTTTGTTATTTGTAGGCTTCGTCATCTGCGGTGGCTCCTAATGCCTATAAGTATCCTGAGCATTGGGTGCTCTCAGGTACTCTCGACCAAACACTTCTACCATAGTCTTTGCAAATTGTTTGACATAAAATATAGAAGTTCTCTTTGTCATCACAAAATTGTCATCAATGTAGTCCGCGAAACACCACTGGCTATCATGCGCAAAGCCATAGTGACCCTTCTACTCGGTGTTATGTCTAGAAAAAACAACACAATTCATCCTTTGCTCGAAGGCTCGGTAATGTTGTTCCACAGATTTGCAAATGTTAATGAACAAATCTTGGACATCCTAAATCGGCAATGAAAGTAGCTCTTTGGAAAAAAACGGCTCTGAGTACCAAAATATTTGCACATCAATCTGTTGTGCTCCTCAACACGCTCTCTTCGGATGTACTCATGACCAAACAAGGAACCACCATGCTTTCAGCTTTATCCTCTTTTCGATCAAATCAAATTCCTCATCTCATGATGAATCATCTACGAAAGAGGAGTCGCATGAGCTCATCAATAATATGGAAATCATTGTCAAATGACATCTTCATGCCCGATAAAAAAATCCAAGTTTGTACGAATTTTTATATAGAGGGAACTTTGTCAAACATGTTGTGTGTGAGGTGGAAGAAACCGAACGATAGCTGGTCGGAATCTTGATGGTGCTCATGCCAGTCGGCGGCTGGTGGAGGAGTCCACTTGTAACGACGCAACGCCGCCACCGCCGATCGAAGCAATGGCCGCTAGGCGGGGTCACGGTGCTCGCATGGCTTTCCGTGCTAGATCCGGCGATGAGCTATGCTACTCCGGAAGACGGCCATGAGCTGCTAGAGCCATAATGGCCGCCGACAATCCGGCGAACACGCGAATCGGTCAAAAAACGGCGACGGGGAGGATCCAAATCGATGGGTCGTTGGTAGCTCCGACGACGCGATTGATGACAGGGATGGGCGGCGGGGTCGGGGATGGATGGACGGGCGACGACAACAGCTTTTCCGTGGCTAAATTGCCGGTGGCGGGAAGCGGGTGGATGGGCGGCCGGAAGTTTCCTAATGGCAGTTGGGCGTTCGCATGTCGGCTTCTGGAAGTTTCCTAATGGCAGTTGGGCGTTCGCACGTCGGCTGGCCGTTTACATCACGCGCGGTGATGTATATTTGCATGACTTGGTGATGTATTTTACATCAGATGTATATTTGGAGTAAAAATATACACCTACATCATGGAGTGGTGTTTTTAGGCCTAAGTGATGTAAAAAACGGTTATTATACATGTACACCATCTATTGGAGGAGATGCTCTTAGTTCAGCTACCACATTGGGAATGCCAAGGGAAGAACCATGCTCATTGCATAGTCTACGTGTTGGTTATACAAGCGTATTTTGTTGCGATTCTGCTGTTAATACATTTTCTGTGTTCGCCTTTACACATTCAGCACAAAATGGGTTCTGTTTCCATGACCATCCGTGGATCATGTCCCTGTTATCCATCGTGGATTTACATTTACTCCTTGGCTAGCTGATCGCTCTCCTCACCAAACCTGCTTTTCCAAATAGGGGCGCCGATTGATGGCACATCCATGCCATTTTCTTGATGAACATGTGGAGTGCTTTTCTTAAAGAAACAAAATAAGAGTGTCACGGCGCCTGAATTTCTCATTTTCAAAATATGACTGAATCTGTATCACGTCGTGTATTTCAATTGCTGTTGTTGTGCAAAAGCAAGGGGAGGAAAGAAAAACAACGAAAATGCTTCTCTCTCCGGTTCATTTTTTACAAGTAGGCTTGCACCGTTAGTGTTTAGAAGAATCGGATCATCCAAAGATCTGCAAAATCTTGTTCCTTGACTAAACCAACAACTGTTCAAGCATGATGATGCCACTACTACTTGTGTGCACCGTGTGAAATGATCAATGGTTCACTAGTTCCATTGCACCTGTTGATCCACTGACCAGATGAGGGTTCATACGCTGACGTGGGATGACCGCATGGACAGCGGCGAGAAGGGGAACGTCGCCACCGATGTCTGCGACTGCGGGTCCCCTCCGAAGGCCGCCGCCGCCCTCTCGAACGACGACGACGGGAACGAGTGCACGAAATCGTCGTACCCAACCTCGCCGGAGCACACCGGAGGCGGCGGGGGCGGTGGTGGCGGAGGCGGCACCTCCGCGGCGTCCCCGCTGTCGAGGTACCTCGCCACCTCCCGCATCGTTGGCCGCGCCACCGGCACCGGGTGCGAGCACCACAGCCCCAGCTTCACCGCCACGGCCGCCTCCTCGGCGTCGAACGCCCCGCCCAGCCTCGCGTCCACCACCTTCTCCACCTCCCCCGCCACGTACCGCTCCCACGCCCACTCCGCCAGCACCAGCTCCTCCGGCGCCGCCCGCGGCTCGATGGGACGCCGCCCGGCGACCACCTCCAGCACCAGCGCCCCGAACGCGAACACGTCTGCCGCCTTCGTGGCCTTCCCCGTCCGCGTCAGCTCCGGCGCCAGGTACCCCAGCGTGCCCACCACCCGCGTCGTGGCCGGGTTCGCGCCGTGCTCGTACAGCTTGGCCAGCCCGAAGTCGCCGAGCCGCCCCGCCATGTCGCCGTCCAGGAGCACGTTGCTTGCCTTCACGTCGCGGTGGAGCACCACGTGTTCCCACTCCTCGTGCAGGTACAGCAGCGCCGACGCCACGTTCCGGAGGATCTTGTACCGGACGCCCCACGTCAGCCGCGATGCCCGGAGGGCGTCGCCGAAGAGGTGCATGTCCAGGCTGCCATTGGGCATGAAGTCGTAAACCAGGAGGAGGTCGCCGCGGCGGCGGCACCAGCCTTGGAGCTGCACGAGGTTGCGGTGGCGGAGCCGGCCGATGGACGCGATCTCGGCGACGAACTCCCGGAGCCCCTGCCTGGAATCGTGGGACACGCGCTTCACGGCGACCACGGTGGGGGGCGTGCCAGGGAGCACGCCGCGGTACACCTTGCCGAAGCCGCCGCGGCCGAGGAGCTCGCGGTCGCGGAACCCACGCGTGGCGCGCTTCAGCTCCGGGTACTTGTACCGGTGCGGGCCGTGGTCCAGCTCCCACGGCTCGATGATCTCGCGGTTCTTGATGCGGTATGCCGCGTAGGCGCCCGCGCCGGCGAGCACCAAGAGCGACACAAACGCCGAGAACACCGACGCGAGGATCAGGGACGTCCTGCTCTTCTTGTCTGGTTTGGGCGTCGGCAGCGACGGGAGGGACGACAGGTCGAGCGGCGGCGCGGCGCCGCCGCCCAACTTGAAGGTCCACCCCATGAGGTAGTGCGAGCTCGCAAGGAGCCCCGTGGACGCCGAGAAGCCGACGTACATCTGCTCCCGGAAGACGATGGACAGGTCGACATGGAAGGATATGAGCGGTGACGCCGGCTTCTCGGGCGCCGCCAAGGTCGCGATAGAGACGTTGAGGAGCCTCCGGTCGCCATCGTAGTCGACCCAGGCGAGGACGGTGTCTCCGGACTTGAGGTTTATGGGCGCGGCGGACGCGGACGCGTTCGAAGTGAGGCTGTTGAGGTCGACGCCGACGTGGTTGTCGTTGATGTCGCCGAACTCGAAGTCCTGCACCGTGTCGAACTCGACGGCGAACACGTGGTTGGTGGCGTTGCCGTCGTCGTCGGCGCTGACCAGGCCCAGGTACTGGCTGGGCAGCGCCCCCGGGAGGCGCGGGTCGGGGGCGGCCACGAAGGCGAAGCCGTGGCCGCCGAGCCTGGGGTATTCGGGCACGACGGCGAACGCGAACGCCGTGGAGAAGGACACCGCCGCCCCGGTGGCGTTGTTCTTGGCACCGGAGCCGAGCGGGCCGAGGAGGCGGAGCGGGGACGGGTAGAAGGCGTGGCCCTTGAGCCGGGAGGTGTCGTTGGTGAGGCGCATGATGCCATCCGGCTGGAGCTCTGTGACGCCGTTCAGAGTGAGGTTCGGGGCGCCGCCGTTGCGGCCGGCGCCGAAGCCGGTGTAGGTGAATTCTTGGGACGCGGCGAGGGTGGCGAGGAGGAGGAGGAGGAAGGCAGCTGGGATGAGAGGCATGGCATTGGAGGCAGAGCTGGTGAGCCGATGTTGCTGCCGTTTCCTGTGGTGGGTGTGGGTGGGTGGAGGATGGAAGGAGGTGTTAAATGGCGGGCGGGGTTGCTGGTTTTGTAGGGGAGAAGAAGGAAGTGAGAGGAGTGTGGCAGTGACCACTGAGTGTTTAGTTTGACTTGACCGATCCACCTTCATGCTCCATCATTAATGTTTTTCTTTTCCCGATCTTCCTCGCCATGAAAAATATGAAAATCTTTCTCACGCAAATGCATTAGGTGGCAAGACATCTAGACCTTCCATTGATTGATGGGGACTGTAATTCGATCCACCTGGTCAAAGTCGACAGCGCTTGCTACCGTAGGACGGTGACATGTGTCTCACGCCAGACTAATTTAATGTCCGATGGAGATAGTAGCCGTAGGCACGCTCTATCTTGATCAGGCGTTGGCGCTTAAGCTTGCCCAAAGTGATCGCGAAATAGGTGGTCAGCAATGATTCTGTACGTGAAAGCTAAGTTTAGCGCCCGGGTCAGCATTTCGTCAACGGGATTAGCTGAACATGGTTGAAAACGCTCCAAGTCGACGAGTGAAGAACTGTTTTTTTTAAGATCCAATTAAGATTTAGGAGAAAGCAGCGGAAGAGCAACATGCTGAAGATCCGAAGATCAAAGAGAAAAATGTAGCGACCCGACCTGGAAGGTCAAGTCTCCGGTGTTTTCGTACCATCCCAAGATCATGCTGGTACACACACGGTACATCAATGTATATATCAAAGGTAAATCACACAGCATTATATTAATCGAAATCTCATATCGAGTCCTTTATTACAATAAAGATTACAATAAAGTGGCTGAAAGCCAACTCATGAGAATGTCTAAATCTTGCGGAAGCGTCGAAGGTAGATGAGTCCATCTGACTCCAAGGGCATCTCACTGAGCATAGAACGTGTCCTCACTCCTGGTCGGAAAAATACTCTGCAACATGATACGTTGCAGCCGTGTAGGTCAACATATGAAATATGCCGGCAAAGTCACAAGAGAGGGGTGAAAATAATCAGCTAGTCTATATGCTTATATGGCAGGTGGTGGTGTAAGTTTTTGCGTAAAGCCAAGTTTTTCCTACATCAAAAGAAGGGTTAAGCAAAATATTACTAAGTTGGTTGATTAATGAGATGGTTCCACCAACCAATTCTCATACCCAAATTTATTAAATACCCACATCATCATATTATTTGTGTTGAGAGTTCCGGAAGTTTCAATTCCTTTGGCTCAAATCGTCCATGACCGTGGACACGGCTAATCGATTAGGTTTGGAATACTCTGCAGAGTTTTTGCACACGTTCCCACAAGATTTGGTCGCCTCCGTTTGATTTCTCGCACTTCAGGGTGTTTGAGAAACGGATGACCAAAACATGGTCTTCCAAAGGGTTTCCCTGCGACTCTGTCGGTGCCCATCCTTTCCTACCGTTCTTCTACCTCTCGTAGCACCGCCTGTCCAGAGTCACCACGATATCCAACCAAGCCAGAGCCCATAATGACTTGTGGCTGTGCAGGTAAGCCTTGGGTTTTAAAGCATCCATCCATCTCTTTGTGCCTGGGTGGACCTTTCCGCGTGAATACTGGCCATCTCCAGCATCACCTAGGCAAATCCACTGGTTTCTACAGGGTGCCGTTCAACCATCATCCACCCAGAGGTATGTTGAAAACTTGGAGTCTTGAAATCTTGATCATTATGTAGGTCTTGAAATTATTAACTCTCTCAACTCTCATGAATCACACAACCAACCCCGTCTACTAATAGCATAGCAAAAGTAAAACAACGTTTCCCGGGGCCAATGTTGTCAAAGAGGGTTGAGGAGGGGTACCTACCACATGATACTACTACAATGTAACCAAGTTTCCAACTAACCTATTTTGCATGCAATTGGGGAGATGGTAGAACTAATGCATATAAAACATGGGTAAAACATGATCAAGGTGACTTGCCTGATTGATGATCTTCGTACGTGAGTGACTCTAAGTAACAAGCTTCGCACTCCGGATAATCTAACGAAGCAAACAAGCACTCAATAAGCATACAACAGAATATTGTAATCTCACAAACCACAACCAAGAACTAGTAAACAAACAAGACAAAACAATGCACAAATCTCAAGTAAGAAAACACACAAAGTTTTGTTTTCCAAGGTGAGGAATGAAAACACTATGGACATAATGAAACCATTTGTAATAACAAAACAATTGTTGTCAGCAAGGAAACAATAGAATATTTTATTAATAAACAGAATATAATCAATTTAAGTTTTGTTGGGAAAACTTTTAGTAAAGTTTGTAAAAGTTTTGACAAACACTATATGAATCAACTATAGTTATATTAACAAAAGAATGAAAACTAAACTTATAATTTGTTAACAAAACATGTTCTTAACAGGAAATAATTTACAATTAAATCTGTCTTAGAAAACAGAATTAAAACAAACTAATTAAAATTGAGTTTATAAAACTATATTATAATAATAAGCAGATTCTGTTTTTGGTTAAAACACTAATCAAATATATCCTGAAAATCCTCAAACTAAACATGAAGGTAGTCCTAACTAATACCAAACAGTAGCAAAAAGATTCATATCAAAATCTATTTTCAAACTCTAGTTATTCAGATTTGAAGATTTTAAGCAAATTTGATTCAATTCAAATTTTATAGTTCAAATTTGAAATTTGAAAGTACAGGGTGAAACTACATGAAAAATGTGAACTAATGCAAAAAGAATCAACTTAAAACACTAAATAGATTAAAAGATATAGCTAAAACAAAATTAGAATAGGTTCTGTTTTCTGAAAAACAAAACTGCAAAGAAAAACTAACTAACGGTCGACTAGGGTGACGTGGCGACCCGTGAGTGGCTGAGGTGGGTGTCCGAGTGGGGTTACGGGCGGTCGGCCGATCCTAAGAGGATATCGGTTCGAGTAATAATAATGTTCTAATCTGGATCGTAAGATCCAGATCGAACGGTTGGGGAAGCTCACGGTGTAAAGATCGCCGGCATCGGGGTTCTCCGGTGGATCCGAAGGCGGCGAGGACGACAGCGAGGCGCTCCGGTGGTCGGGGGGGACGGGGAAGTGGTCCGGGCGACGGCGACAGTTCTCCGGAGTCGATTGGTGGCGAGGGTGGGGCGAACGATGGTCGGAGGCGGTGGCTACGCTCGACGGCGAGTCCGGTGAGGGTGGGAGCTCCGGCGACGAATTGCGTCAGCTCCTCGGCAAGGTAGGAGGGGGTTTGGGGGGAAAAGGATGCGGGGAGGTGTCCGGTATTTATAGGGCGCTCGAGGGGTGCGGGGGAGGAGAGAGGAGAGAGATCCGGCGAGAGGTGGAAACTGTCGGCGAGATCCGGTCCGGCGCTCGCGGGGAAGGAGACGACCGTTTCGGGCAACGGTCGGTCGGCGTGGGACCCGGATGTCAGCGAGTGGGCGCGTGACCGTTACGTGCGGTCGGTCGACCGGTAATGAATGCGCGATTTAACTGCCGTGGGCCGGCCCGGTTTAAATGCCAACCGTTACTGATTTTCTTTAATATTTTTTTACAGAGACATTCAAAAGCTTTTAAAGCATTCAAATCGTCTTCAAAAATAGGGGTATTATATATCAAAATTAACAGAATAATAAATGCTTTTAAATGAACATTTCTATTCTGTCATTTGAACACTCTGAAAAAAATAATATTTTCAGAAATTGCCTAATTGTTTTTAAACCCTTTTTGCAAATATTTTCAAAATAACCCCTAGTTATTTTTGTTCAAATATATCACCAATTAGTCCCTGGTATGGAGTGTCATGTTCCTCCTCTCTTATTTGAACTTTTAACCAAAATTTCAAATAGGTGAAAGCAAATATAGGAAAAGGTAGAAAGAACTTTCAGAAAGTCAGAAAAGACATTTCAACTATTACATACAATCAAGCAATGATGATGATAGATGCATAACTATATTCATAACATTCCAAAATGAAATTTTGGGATGTTACAAAAAAAAGCAGCCCTATTAGCTACAGCACAACACTTCATACAATCCATAATAAGACAACGCAGCTTCGACTCGAACGGAAAACCATTAAGAAACTATCCAAGGTTGACGACGCGAAAGGCCACGGAACGGACCACCTGTCTCGCGGTATCGTATACTACTGGTGTCCCGCCACCTCGGTTTCGACTTCACAACAACAAACAGCCGAGGCAACCCCACAAACATGTCGAAGAAGAGCTGACTACACGACCAATGCCACGCCTCTGATATTGCTTATCGTCGTCATCGTTGCCACACAAGCCAGCGTACACGTCCAACCGTAGGAAGCACCAATGGGATCAAGGTCTTCAAGACGGTGCCCTAAAGAGCGGAACGGCGTTGAAGACGACGCCACCGTCTGCCGGGTTCTAGGCTTTAACCCCAAGAACTTGATCCGGGAGTAGAGGCTATGAAGATTCCCGGCAACACCTTCAAGAAGGATTTCGACACCCCCGGGCGCTGTCCTCGTCAGCCGATCGCATCGGCCAGGCTTTCACCCGGTGCAGCCACTTCCTGGCAGTCGGCCGAGGCCGACCCGTACCTTCACTAGACCTTGCCCCCCCCACACACACAGCAAGCCCGCCAACGATGTGCACGGCCACCAGCTAGCCTTCTCGACGACAGATCTGGTATTGCATCCCGCATCCCACCATGTCCGGAGCATCCCTGCTCCAGCAATCGCCACTCGGGCACCACTAGCTGCCAGATCCAGGTACCCCGCAGGAAACCATGCGCAGACTCATCCTGTGCATGTTAAAACCAAACCAAAAAAACCATACTGTTGGGGATATAACCCCACGGTGAGACCCGCCCTGAGGGCTCCGGGTCATACCTGGCGGCTCGTACACCGTCCGAAGAATGAGCCGGGGAGACTTAAGGCCCAAGGCACTTGGCGGCTTGACAGGATTGGTCGGCAGGTGGCCCGGATGAAGAAGAGGCGTGTAAGCCGCCCGGGGACGACCTGGTCAGGAAAGGCAAGAGAAGATAGAGGTAGACTCGGACATGTAATGAGAGTCGGTTACAACTTGTATGATCCGTGGTCTTGACCTCCTATATAAAGGCAAGACCCGGGGCGACTTAGGGATCAGGTGATCGAGAACTAGGTCAAGCAATAGCTCCCTTGTAATCGGTACATCAAGCAATACAAGCACAAAGCAGGATGTAGGCTATTACCTCAACTTGAGGGTCCGAACCTGGGTAAACCCGTTTCCTTCGTCCCAAGCAACCCCTTTGAGTTCATCACGTTAGCAATGGCCTCGAACCTAAGTCCGTTCACCCGAAGATCTGCCGTGATAAAACCACGACGGTTGGCGCCCACCGTGGGGCCTGCGCTTGGTGGTGTTGAGTTCTCAAAGGGCTCTCTCCCGGGGCTCGAGGGATACATGGTCGGAAGGATGAGCAAGAGTCGCCGCGACTGACTCTACATCGACGACGACGGCTGGGGGCTTGATGCCGACTCTGTGGAGTATGGATTCCGCGTTCCTTTCGGCGGGATTCACATTTTCATCGGAAGAGTCGACGGATCTACACCCGGGCCGGACGTCTGCACCAACATTGTCGAGCCGGCTCGGCGCGTACAACCCGCCCGTGTTAATCCAGGCCGGAGGCACGTCTTCGTAGGCTTTACTCAAGGCATGGATCTCGAAGCTTCCGGGTCGCAGGAAACTCTTGTCTGTTCAGAAGACGAGTCTTCAAGCGGAGAGACGGAATCGATTTACCAGCTTCACAATGGCAGGCTCGGGGGCTACGATGAGCTTTACCCTGAGTCGGATCATTCTGAGGCGGACGCTTTTGGGCCGCCGGCTCAGGCTGTCGTGTTCATGGCGGGGTCAGCCCCAAGCACGAGCAGTACAGCCGCCGGAGCGGCAACCTTAGGGGTTGACCCGCCACCGCCGGCTCAAGTTCTTCTGGACTTGATGAACGAGCTCGCGGCCCTGATGGCCACTGAAGTTACACAAGATAATCAGGCTGCCCGGAACTTAGAGATTACGAGGCTCAAGGACCGGATGGCGGAGGAGCAGCAGAGGATAGCTGAGCTGAAAGTCCAGATGGAGGAAGAGGCAGAACGCATTAAGACGGATGCTTTCCGCCTCGGGTTGGAGCAGCAATCAGCGGTTGTGGTACATCAGAGGAGGCATCAATCCCGCTTGCCAGAATGATATGACGATAGGAACCTCTTCAACACACCAGGAACGAGACGAGCCGCGGACGCACCTAGAAGCCGCCCGGAGGCTCGACCGACGTTTCACCCGGCCCGACGAAACCAGGCCTCACCAGAGGTGTTTCCAACACCGGCGGGTCATTAGTCTAACCCCCCCGAGAACATGGTGGTGGCGGCCACCCAACTTGAGACGATTTCTATTCCGGATGAAGTGCCTTTTGTGGAAGAGGTACGGAATGCCATTGGATACCTGCAGACAGCGATGGCCCAGCAGGAGAGGTACACTCATAGCCGGAGCCGCGTTCATTCAACCACTCTGTTGGAAATATTCCCTAGAGGCAATAATAAAATGGTTATTATTGTATTTCCTTGTTCATGATAATTGTCTATTGTTCATGCTATAATTGTCTTAACCGGAAACCGTAATACATGTGTGAATACATAGACCACAACGTGTCCCTAGTGAGCCTCTAGTTGACTAGCTCGTTGATCAATAGATGGTCACGGTTTCATGACCATGGACATTGGATGTCGTTGATAACGGGATCACATCATTCCAATCCTAAGCATAGCACAAGATCGTGTAGTTCGTCTGCTAAAGCTTTTCAATGTCAAGTATCGTTTCCTTAGACCATGAGATTGTGCAACTCCCAGATACCGTAGGAATGCTTTGGGTGTGCCAAATGTCACAACGTAACTGGGTGGCTATAAAGGTGCAGTACGGGTATCTCCGAAAGTGTCTGTTGGGTTGGCACGAATCGAGACTGGGATTTGTCACTCCGTGTGACGGAGAGGTATCTCTGGGCCCACTCGGTAAGACATCATCATAATGAGCTCAATGTGACTAAGGAGTTAGCCACGGGATGATGTATTATTGAACGAGTAAAGATACTTGCCGGTCACGAGATTGAACAAGGTATAGAGATACTAACGATCGAATCTCGGGCAAGTATCATACCGATAGACAAAGGGAATTGTATACGGGATTGACTGAATCCCCGACATCGTGGTTCATCCGATGAGATCATCGTGGAGCATGTGGGAGCCAACATGGGTATCCAGATCCTGATGTTGGTTATTGACCGGAGAGGTGTCTCGGTCATGTCTACGTGTCTCCCGAACCCGTAGGGTCTACACACTTAAGGTTCGATGACGCTAGGGTTATAGGGAAATGGTATACGTGATTACCGAAGGTTTTTCAGAGTCCCGGATGAGATCCCGGACGTCACGAGGACCTACGAAATGGTCCGAAGGTAAATATTGATATATAGGAAGTCCAGTTTTGGTCACCGGAAAGTTTTCGGGCTCATCGGTAGTGTACCGAGGGGTGCCGGAGGACCCTCGGGAGGGGTGTGACGACCATAGGACTTCGTGGGCCCTTAGAGGAGGTGTGCCAGCCCTTTTTGGGCTGGCCAAGACCTTCTAGAAAGGCCCATGCGGCTGGAGATCAAGAGATAGGGCAAAGGAGTTTGAAAAGGAGGAGATCCACCTCCCTTGTGGGAGGTGGACTCTTCCCCTAGTTCGGCCGAAGCCCTCCTCTTTGGAGGAGGGGACAAGGCAGCCCTCCCTCTCCCTCCTCCTATATATACTTGAGGTTTTGGCCTTTTGGGAACAGATCTGATCTCTCTCTCACGGCGAAGCCCTACCTCTCTTCTTCCTCCTCCGCAGCGCTTAGGCGAAGCCCTGCCGGAATACCTTGCTACTCCACCACCACGCCGTCGTGCTGCTGGATCAAGGCGTAGGAGACGTCACCGGGCTGCACGTGTGTTGAACGCGGAGGCGCCGTTGTTCGACGCTAAGATTGGGGTCCATCGCGATCTGAATCGCTACGAGTACGACTCCACCAACCGCGTTCTTGTAACGCTTCCCCTTAGCGATCTTCAAAGGTATGAAGATGCAATCTCTCCCGACTTGTTGCTGGTTTATCTGTAGATAGATCTTGGTGATACGTAGGAAAATTTTGATTTACTACTACGTCTCCCAACAGTGGTATCAGAGCTAGGTCTATGCGTAGAATCTATGCATGAGTAGAACACAAAGCAGTTGTGGGCGTCGATCTTGTTAATTTGCTTACCACTACTAGTCTTATCTTGATTCAGCGGTATTGTGGGATGAAGCGGCCCGGACCGACTTTACACGTACGCTTACGTGAGACTGGTTCCACCGCCTGACATGCACTTGTTGCATAAGGTGGCTAGCGGGTGTTTGTCTCTCCCACCTTAGTCGGATTGGATTCGATGAAAAGGGTCCTTATGAAGGGTAAATAGCAATTGGCATATCACATTGTGGTTTTGGCGTAGGTAAGAAACGTTCTTGCTAGAAACCTATAGCAGCCACGTAAAAACTTGCAACTACAAATTAGAGGACGCCTAACTTGTTTTTGCAGCATATGCCTTGTGATGTGATATGGCCAAAGAATGTGATGTGATGCATTGTGATGTATGAGATTGATCATGTTCTTGTAATAGGATTCACGACTTGCATGTCGATGAGTATGACAACTGGTAGGAGCCATAGGAGTTGTCTTATTTTATTGTATGACTTGCGTGTCAATCATAAATGCCATGTAATTACTTTACTTTATTGCTAAACATTAGCCATAGTAGTAGAAGTAGTAGTTCGTGAGATAACTTCATGAAGACACAATGATGGAGATCATGGTGTCGTGCCGGTGACAGTGATGATCATGGTTCCCCGAAGATGGAGATCAAAGGAGCAAGATGATATTGGCCATATCATGTCACTATATTTATTGCATGTGATGTTTATCATGTTTACATCTTATTTCCTTAGAACGACGATAGTAAATAAGATGATCTCTCAATAAAATTTCAAGAGAAGTGTTCACCCTAACTGTGCACCGTTGCTAAGGATCGTTGTTCCGAAGCACCACGTGATGATCGGGTGTGATAGGTTCTAACATTCGCATACAACAGGTGTAAGCCAGATTTACACACGCGAAACACTTAGGTTGACTTGACGAGCCTAGCATGTACAGACATGGCCTCGGAACACGGAAGACCGAAAGGTCAAACATGAGTCCTATGGAAGATACGATCAACATGGAGATGTTCACCATGGATGACTAGTCCGTCTCACGTGATGATCAGACACAGGCTAGTTGACATGGATCATGTGTCACTTGGATGACTAGAGAGATGTCTATCTAAGTGGGAGTTCATTAAATAATTTGATTATGTGAACTTAATTATCATGAACTTAGTCTAAAATTGTCTTTACAATCTATATTGTAGATCCAATGGCCAACGCTAATGCCAACCTCACTTCAACGCGTTCCTAGAGAAAACCAAGCTGAAAGATGATGGAAGCAACTATGCGGCCTGGGTCCGTGGCGTGAGGATCATCCTCATAGCTTCCAAGAAATTGTATGTCCTTGATGCACCGCTAGGTGACCCACCCATTCTCCCAGCAGAGCAAGACGTTGTGAACGCTTGGCATTCTCGCTGTGATGATTACTCCCTTCTTCAGTGTGGCATGCTTTACAGTTTAGAACCGGGGCTCCAAAAGCGTTTTGAGCAACACGGAGCATATGAGATGTTCCAAGAGCTGAAACTGGTTTTCCAAGCTCATGCCCAGGTCGAGAGATATGACGTGTTCGACAAGTTCTTCAGCTGTAAGATGGAGGAGAACAGTTCTGTCAGTGAGCACATCCTCAAGATGTCTGGGCTACACAACCGCTTGACTCAGCTGGGAGTTAATTTCCCGGATGACTCGGTCATTGACAAAATCCTCCAGTCGCTTCCACCTAGCTACAAGAGCTTTGTGATGAACTACAACATGCAAGGGATGGAGAAGTCCATTCCTGAGTTGTACTCGATGCTGAAATCAGCGGAGGTCAAGATCAAAAAGGAGCATCAAGTGTTGATGATGAATAAGACCACTAGTTTCAAGAAAGGCAAGGGTAATAAGAACTTCAAGAAGGACGGCAAAGTTGTTGCCACGCCCGGTAAGCAAGTTGCCGGGAACAAGAAGAGCAAGAATGGACCCAAGCCTGAGACTGAGTGCTTTTATTGCAAGGGTGCCGGTCACTGGAAGCGGAACTGCCCCAAGTACTTAGCGGATAAGAAGGATGGCAACGTTAAAGGTATATGTGATATACTTCTTATTGATGTGTACCTAACCAGTGCTCGTAGTAGCTCCTGGGTATTTGATACTGGTGCAGTTGCTCACATTTGTAACTCCAAGCAGGAGTTGCGGAATAAGCGGAGGCTGGCAAAGGACGAGGTGATGATGCGCGTCGGGAATGGTTCCAAGGTCGATGTGATCGTCGTCGGCACGCTACCTCTACATCTACCTTCGGGATTAGTGTTAAACCTTAATAATTGTTATTTAGTACTAGCTTTGAGCATGAACATTGTATCTGGATCTCGCTTGATGCGAGATGGCTACTCATTTAAATCTGAGAATAATGGTTGTTCTATTTATATGAGAGAAATGTTTTATGGTCATGCCCCGCTGGTCAATGGTTTATTTTTGATGAATCTCGAACGTGATGTTACACATGTCCATAGTGTGAGTACCAAAAAGTGTAAGGTTGATAACGATAGTCCCACTTACATGTGGCACTGCCGCCTTGGTCATATTGGTGTCAAACGCATGAAGAAGCTCCATGCTGATGGACTTTTGGAGTCTCTTGATTTTGAATCATTTGACACGTGCGAACCATGCCTCATGGGCAAGATGACCAAGACTCCATTCTCCGGAACAATGGAGTGAGCAACTGACTTGTTGGAAATAATACATACCGATGTATGCGGTCCAATGAGCGTCGAGGCTCGTGGTGGCTACCATTATGTTCTCACCCTCACTAATGACTTGAGCAGATATGGGTATGTCTACTTAATGAAACACAAGTTTGAAACCTTTGAAAGGTTCAAGGAATTTCAGAGTGAGGTATAGAATCAACATGACATGAAAATAAAGTGCCTACGATCTGATCGTGGCGGAGAATATTTAAGTCACAAGTTTGGCACGCACCTAAGGAAATGTGGAATTGTTTCACAACTCACGCAGCCTGGCACACCTCAGCAAAATGGTGTGTCTGAACATCGTAATCGCACTCTATTGGATATGGTGCGATCTATGATGTCTCTTACTGACTTACCGCTATCATTTTGGGGGATATGCATTAGAGACTGCCGCATTCACTTTAAATAGGGCACCATCAAAATCCGTTGAGACGACACCGTATGAATTATGGTTTGAAAGAAACCTAAGCTGTCGTTTCTAAAAGTTTGGGGATGCGATGCTTATGTGAAGAAACTTCAACCTAAGAAGCTTGAACCCAAAGCGGAAAAGTGTGTCTTCATAGGATATCCCAAAGAGACTATTGGGTATTCCTTCTACCTCAGATCCGAAGGCAAAGTCTTTGTTGCTAAGAATGGATCCTTTCTCGAGAAAGAGTTTCTCTCGAAAGAAGTAAGTGGGAGGAAAATAGAACTTGATGAGGTAATTGTATCTCCGCTTGAACCGGAGAGTAGCACAGCACAGGAAGTTGTTTCCGTGGAGCCTGCACCGGCTAGAGAGGAAGTTAATGATGATGATCATGAAACTTTAGATCAAGTTACTATTGAACGTCGAAGGTCCACTAGGACACGTTCCGCACCAGAGTGGTACGGCAACCCTGTCCTGGAGATCATGTTGTTAGACAACAGTGAACCTTCGAACTATGAAGAAGCGATGGCGGGCCCGGATTCCAACAAATGGCTTGAATCCATGAAATCCGAGATAGGATCCATGTATGAGAACAAAGTGTGGACTTTGGTGGAATTGCCTGATGATAAGCGAGCCATTGAAAATAAATGGATCTTTAAGAAGAAGACTGACGCGGATGGTAATGTGATCGTGTATAAGGCTCGGCTTGTCGCTAACGCTTATCGACAAGTTCAAGGAGTTAACTACGATGAGACTTTCTCACCCGTAGCGATGCTAGAGTCTGTCCGAATCATGTTAGCAATTGCCGCATTTTATGATTATGAGATCTGGCAAATGGACATCAAAACGGCATTCCTTAATGGCTTCCTTAAGGAAGAACTGTATATGATGCAGCCGGAAGGTTTTGTCGATCCTAAAGATGCTAACAAAGTATTCAAGCTCCAGCGCTCCATCTATGGGCTGGTGCAAGCATCTCGGAGTTGGAACATTCGCTTTAATGAGGTGATTAAAGCGCTTGGGTTTGTACAGGTTTCTGGAGAACCCTGTATTTACAAAAGTGAGTGGGAGCTCTATAGCATTTCTCATATTATATGTGGATGACATACTGATAATGGGAAATGATATAGAACTTTTGGAAAGTGTAAAGGCCTACTTGAATAAATGTTTTTCAATGAAGGACCTTGGAGAAGTTGCTTACATATTAGGTATTAAGATCTATAGAGATAGATCGAGACGCCTTATAGGTCTTTCACAAAGCACATACCTTGAAAAGATATTGAAGAAGTTCAATATGGATCAGTCCAAGAAGGGGTTCTTGCCTGTGTTACAGGGTGTGAGATTGAGTACGACTCAATGCCCGACCACGACAAAGGATAGAGAAGAGATGAGTGTCATCCCCTATGCTTCAGCCATAGGCTCTATTATGTATGCCATGCTGTGTACCAGACCTGATGTGAACCTTGCCATAAGTTTGGTAGGGAGGTACCAAAGTGATCCCGGAGCAGAACACTGGACAGCGGTCAAGAATATCCTGAAGTACCTGAAAAGGACAAAGGATATGTTTCTCGTATATGGAGGTGCCGAAGAGCTCATCATAAAGGGTTACGTCGATGCTAGCTTCGACACAGATCCGGACGACTCCAAGTCGCAAACCGGATACGTGTATATTTTGAACGGAGGGGCAGTCAGCTAGTGCAGCAGCAAGCAAAGCGTCATGGCGGCATCTACATGTGAAGCGGAGTACATAGCTGCTTCGGAAGCAGCAAAGGAAGGAGTCTGGATGAAGGAGTTCATCACTGACCTAGGAGTAATTCCAAGTGCGTCGGGCCCGATGACTCTATTACGTGACAACACTGGAGCTATTGCCCTTGCGAAGGAGCCCAGGTTTCACAAGAAGACAAGACACATCAAGTGCCACTTCAACTCCATCCGTGATTACATTCAGGAGGGAGATATAGATATTTGTAAAGTGCATACGGATCTGAATGTCGCAGATCCGTTGACTAAACCTCTCTCACGAGCAAAACATGATCAACACCAAAATGCTATGGGTGTTCGATTCATCACAATGTAACTAGATTATTGACTCTAGTGCAAGTGGGAGACTGTTGGAAATATGCCCTAGAGGCAATAATAAAATGGTTATTATTGTATTTCCTTGTTCATGATAATTGTCTATTGTTCATGCTATAATTGTGTTAACCGGAAACCGTAATACATGCGTGAATACATAGACCACAACATGTCCCTAGTGAGCCTCTAGTTGACTGGCTCGTTGATCAATAGATGGTCACGGTTTCATGACCATGGACATTGGATGTCGTTGATAACGGGATCACATCATTAGGAGAATGATGTGATGGACAAGACCCAATCCTAAGCATAGCACAAGATCATGTAGTTCGTCTGATAAAGCTTTTTAATATCAAGTATCGTTTCCTTAGACCATGAGATTGTGCAACTCCCGGATACTGTATGAATGCTTTGGGTGTACCAAACGTCACAACATAACTGGGTGGCTATGAAGGTGCACTATGGGTATCTTCGAAAGTGTCTGTTGGGTTGGCACGAATCGAGACTGGGATTTGTCACTCCGTGTGACGGAGAGGTATCTCTGGGCCCACTCGGTAAGACATCATCATAATGAGCTCAATGTGACTAAGGAGTTAGCCACGGGATGATGTATTATGGAACGAGTAAAGATACTTGCCGGTAACGAGATTGAACAAGGTATAGAGATACCGATGATCGAATCTCAGGCAAGTATCATACCGATAGACAAAAGGAATTGTATACGGGATTGTGAATCCCCGACATCGTGGTTCATCCGATGAGATCATCGTGGAGCATGTGGGAGCCAACATGGGTATCCAGATCCCGCTATTGGTTATTGACCGGAGAGGTGTCTCGGTCATGTCTACGTGTCTCCCGAACCCGTAGGGTCTACACACTTAAGGTTCGATGACGCTAGGGTTATAGGGAAATGGTATATGTGATTACCGAAGGTTGTTCAGAGTCCCGGATGAGATCCCGGATGTCACGAGGAGCTATGGAATGGTCCGGAGGTAAAGATTGATATATAGGAAGTCCAGTTTTGGTCACCGGAAAGTTTTCGGGCTCATCGGTAGTGTACCGAGAGGGTGCCGGAGGACCCCCGGGAGGGGTGTGACGACCATAGGACTTCGTGGGCTCTTAGAGGAGGTGTGCCAGCCCTTTTTGGGCTGGCCAAGACCTTCTAGAAAGGCCCATGCGGCTGGAGATCAAGAGATAGGGCAAAGGAGTTTGAAAAGGAGGAGATCCACCTCCCTTGTGGGAGGTGGACTCTTCCCCTAGTTCGGCCGAAGCCCTACTCTTTGGAGGAGGGGCCAAGGCAGCCCTCCCTCTCCCTCCTCCTATATATACTTGAGGTTTTGGACTTTTGGGAACAGATCTGATCTCTCTCTCTCTCTCACAGCGAAGCCCTACCTCTCTTCTTCCTCCTCCACAATGCTTAGGAGAAGCCCTGCCGGAATACCTTGCTACTCCACCACCACCACGCCGTCGTGCTGCTGTTGGAGCTCTTCCCCAACCTCTCCTTCCTCCTTGCTGGATCAAGGCATAGGAGACGTCATCGGGCTACACGTGTGTTGAACGCGGAGGCGCCGTTGTTCGGCGCTAAGATCGGAGTCCATCGCAATGTTAATCGCTACGAGTACGACTCCACCAACCACGTTCTTGTAACACTTCCGCTTAGCGATCTTCAAAGGTATGAAGATGCAATCTCTCCCCACTCGTTGCTGGTTTCTCTATAAATAGATCTTGGTGATACGTAGGAAAATTTTGATTTACTACTACGTCTCCCAACACCCTCTCCCTAGCTGGAGCTTTAGCCGGCGCTGTGAGTCGCCAGCGGTTTCCAGCAGCGACCGGCAGACGCTCATGAACCGGGCGGCTCTAGATGCGCAAGCGCTCATGAACCGGGCAAGGAACCAGCAACAGGCGGTCGACTTAGCCACGGCGACTCACCAGGAGCCCGCGCCCTCTGTATCAATAGGAGCCGGAATAACCGCCAGGGCCGTGGGAGTGCCATGTTTATCGCCGGCTCTGCGAAGTGAACGGTTTCCAAAGGATTTTAAAGGACCTCACAAGGTTCCGAATTACACCGCTGATTTGCCTCCAGAGGCCTGGGTCGAAAGTTATGAGCTGGCTATGGAGATGCTAGATGTCAGTGAGGCAGTGTGTGCTAAATACTTTATCATGATGCTTGAAGGTCCGGCTCGCACGTGGTTAAAGGGGTTGCCTCCCAATACCATCAATTCGTGGGCTGAGTTAAGGGCAAGGCTCATCAAAAAATTTCAAGGGACTTGTAAACAGCCTATGACCATTGTGGATCTTGATCACTGCGTCCAGCAGGAGGGTGAGTCGGCTCATCATTGGGTCCGATGGGTGTCAGCCATAATCCACTTGTCTGAGTAGACCACGGCAGCCCAAGCCGTGCTCATCTTAGAGAAGAACTGTCACTTTGTTCCACTAAAGCAGAAACTTGGCCGGCTCAAGCATACGTGTCAGGATATGGGAGAGCTCATGACGGCTCTTACAAAGTACGCCGACTCTAATAACACGAAGGACCCAGGCTCGGATGAGGAGAAAGCCGGTCAAGGTAAGAAAAACAATCAAGGAAAAGGTGTTGTTAGCAATGGTAACCAGAACAAGCGGAAGAACCCCGATGGAGGATCGAAACTGGTAGCCAATACGAATGTCGGCCAGAATCCTCCCAAGGGCAATGGGAAGTTCAGACCACCTTTTAATAAGAACATGACTCCCTCCAATTTGGAGGAGGCGCTTAAGAAGCCCTGTCCAGAACACAGCCAGCCCGACAAACCTTCATCGCACGCATGGGGTGATTGCCACATCATGCAGAAGTTGAAGAATTACTATATGCGACCCAACGACCAGGGCGGTGGTCCGCCCGGCGGCTCAGGACACGGCGGCTCAGGAGCCGGGTTTGGATCCGGGCTGCTCAGGGTCTGGTCATCATGGTCAAGGTGATCAAGGAGGGCATCTACAACACTCTGGTAACAACAACCAGTAGTAGCATAACCAATCTGGGTATCGAAGTAATCCGAAGCAGCTCAGCTCAGGCCAGTATCATGTTTTCACGACCGTTCTTAACAAGCGGGATAAAAAATTATGCAGGCGGTCCATGTGGCTCTGTCGGCTCTGCCGCAGTACTTAAAGTGGTCTGAATATGACATAACGTGGAGCCGGTAAGATCACTCGCCGCATGTTGATAACCCGGGGTGGCTGGCTTTGGTGGTTGCCCCCAAGTAGGAGGTTATATGGTGAACAAGGTGCTTATGGACGGAGGCCGCAGTATCAACATCCTCTATTATGACACCTTCCGACGGATGAAGTTGCTTGACAAGGATCTTAAGCCCTCATCCACCGTCTTTCATGGTGTGGTGCCCGGCAAGTCGGCCTATATAGTGGGAATAATTTCTTTGGAGGTTGCCTTCGGTGATGAATATAACTACAGGGTGGAGTCCTTGTGGTTCGAAGTGGTCAAAATCAAGAGCCCTTATCATGCGTTGTTTGGCCAGCCGTCTTATGCTAAGTTCATGGCTAGGCCCTGCTACGTATACTTACAGCTCAAGATGCCCGTGTTAAAGGGCACAATTACCGTTCATGGCGATCAGAATACGGCTATTGAGTGCGAAGAAGGAGACGCGGCTTATGCAGAGGCCAGTTGCGCTCAGGAGGAGCTTAAATTTTATAAGGAGAATGTTGATCCGGAGGATATGACACTGCTAAAAAAGCCCACAACGGAGCTTGAGACGCCCCTTAAGTTTTCGGCAGATGATACCAAGGCAATCGACTTCACTCCGGGCGACTCATCCAAACAGTTCATCATTGGGGCTCATATGGATCCCAAATAGGAAAGCGCGCTCATCAAATTCGTCCGTGAGAATTGGGACATCTTTGCATGGAAACCTTCTGACATGCCGGGTGTTCCGAGAGACTTCGCTGAGCACAATCTTAATGTGGATCCTAAGTTTAAACCGATCAAGCAGTTTCTACGGCGGTTCAATGAGGAGAGGCAAAAGTCCATCGGGGAAGAGGTCGCCCGGCTCTTAGCAGCGGGTTTCATCGTCGAGGTTTTTCACCCGGAGTGGCTTGCCAACCTAGTGCTGGTGCTTAAAAAGAATGACACATGGCAGATGTGTGTGGATTACACGGACCTCAACAAGGCTTGTCCGGCTGTTCCTTTTGCTCTCCCGCGTATTGATCAGATCATTGATGCAACGGCGGGTTGCGAAAGCCTGTGCTTCCTGGATGCGTATTCAGGATATCATCAGATCAAGATGGCAGTTAAGGACCAAGAGAAGACGGCTTTCATTACGCCTTTTGGAGCCTTCTGTTATGTATCTATGCCTTTCGGGCTAAAGAGTGCCCAAGCAACTTATCAGCGTTGTGTGCAGAATTGTCTTCACAGTCAGATCGGGCGCAACGTTCATGCTTACGTAGATGATATTGTGATCAAATCAAGCAAGAAGGAGACCCTTTTGGACGACTTAAGGGAAACTTTTGACAATCTTCGGGTCTATAAGATGATGCTTAACCCGGCCAAATGCGTCTTCGGTGTTCCGACTGGCAATCTCTTGGGATTTCTGGTTTCTGAGCGTGGCATTGAGGCTAACCCGGATAAAATCAAGGCTATCACCTCTCTGGCAGAGCCGGCCTGTGTTAATGATGTCCAACGCCTGGCGAGGCAAATTGCTATGTTAAGCCAGTTCATAAGCCGCCTCGGTGAGAAAGCAATTCCTCTGTATCAAACGATGAAAAAGACAGACAATTTTGTCTGGAGTACAGCGGCGGGTGAAGCATTGGAGACGCTCAAGAAACAGCTCACTGTGTCGCCGGTGTTGGCCGCTCCAGATGAGAAAGAACCTTTGCTCCTGTATGTGGCGGCTAACAACCGGGCAGTCAACGCCGCAATTGTGGTCGAGCACAAGGAAGCCGGGAACGAGTATCCGGTTCAAAGGCCGGTTTATTATATCAGTGAGGTCCTGACCGAATCCAAACAGAGATATCCACATTGGCAGAAGCTGGTGTATGGGGTGTTCATGGCCAATCGCAAGTTAAAGCACTATTTCTTAGGGCACCCGATCACACTGGTCAGCTCTGCTCCATTGGGGGACATAATTCAGAACAGGGAAGCCACCGATAGGATCGCTAAGTGGGCATTGGAGCTGGGACCCCTTAATTTAACATACACGCCTCATACGGCCATCAAATCACAGGCCCTTGTGGATTTTATAAACGATTGGACAGAGTGTCAAGCTCTTGAGGAAAAGCCGGATAACACATACTGGACTATACATTTTGATGGATCCAAGCAGGTGGAAGGATCAAAAGCAAGAGTTGTTTTAACATCTCCCAAAGGTGATAAATTTTTTTATGTGCTCCGGCTGATGTTCCCTTGCACTAACAATGCGGCTGAGTATGAGGCTCTGCTTCATGGTCTCAGAGTAGCCAAGGAGATGAATTTAAGCTGGGTAAGGTGTTTTGGCGACTCAGATCTTCTGGCTCAGCAAGTTTCAGGCACGTGGGATTCCAGGGACCCGCGGATGGCGGCTTATCGACAGGCTATGGATGTCATTGCTGGTCACTTCAAAGGTTATCAGGTAAATCACATTGATCGTCGCAGGAATGAGGCAGCGGATGCCTTATCTCGGTTAAGCTCTCAGCGAAAGCCGGTGCCGCCCAATATCCTTTTGGACGTTTTATATCACCCGACTGTCAAGTTGCCTTCAGAGGAAGATTTGGCTATAATTGACCCGGAGGGGCAATTGGTGGCGGCTCTACATGCTATTCTAGATTGGACTGTGCCTTACTTGGCATATTTGACTTGGGGCGACTTACCTGATGATGAAAATCTAGCCAGACAGATCACCCGGCGGTCTAAGTTGATGACAATAATTAATGGTGAGTTACACAAGTGCAGCATGACCGGGTTTTTTCAGCGTTGTGTCTGACCAGAGGAAGGTCAGGAAATTTTGAATGAAATTCACGCTTAAGATTGCGGACATCACGCCGGCTCAAAATCTTTGGTAGCTAAGGCATTCTGGCACGGTTTCTTCTGGTTGACGGCTCACAAAGACGTAGAGGATCTGGTCCGCAAGTGTGACGGCTGTCAAAAGTTCGGCCGGCGTGCTCACGTTCCGGCTCAAGAGTTGCGCATGATACCAATTACTTGGCCATTTGCAGTCTGGGGGCTTGATATGGTAGGACCTTTCAAGAGATCCAAGGATAAGAAAACACACCTCTTAGTGGCGGTTCATAAGTTCACCAAATGGGTAGAGGCTGAGCCGATCAACAAGTGTGATGCGGCGACCGCGATTTGGTTTGTTAGAAAACTGATCTACCGTTTTGGTTACCCCCATAGCATCATCACTGACAATGGCACAAATTTGTCCAAGGGGGCTATGAAAAAATTCTGCGACAAAGAGCACATCCGGCTCGATGTTTCAGCAGTTGCTCATCCACAGTCCAACGGTCAGGCGGAGCGTGCCAATCAAGAAATCTTGAGGGGTATCAAGCCACAGCTCATGGTTCCTTTACAACGAACACCCGGTTGTTGGGTAGAAGAGCTACCCTCCATCTTATGGAGTATCAGAACTACCCCCAACAGATCTACAGGGTATACACCTTTCTTCATGGTTTACGGTGCTGAGGTCGTGTTGCCAAGAGACATCCGGCATGACTCACCACGAGTAGCGGATTACGTTGAGACGGACAATGAGACGGCACGTCAGGACGCGTGGATGCTTTGGAAGAGGAACGAGAGCTGGCGGCTGCCCGTTCGACGATTTATCAACAAGACCTACGCCGCTATCATAGCCGCAGGGTTAAGACCCGGACTTTTCAAGAGGGCGACTTAGTTCTACGTCTGATTCAAGACCAGACAGATATGCATAAATTATCTCCTCCATGGGAAGGGCCTTTTTTGGTCAGCCAATATCTCAACAACTGGTCATATTACCTCACTGACATCCGGGACGACTCAGATACTTCGGTTCAGGAGACCCGCCGGCCGTGGAACATAGCACATCTGCGGCCTTACTACACTTAAGGTTGTTGAGATTCATCACTGTACATTATCATTGTATATATCATATTTATATAAATCAAATAGCATCCCTGCAAGCCGGGGCCTCTGCCACGTCACACATCTTCATTGATGCAAATACATTGGCTGTCGAAGGGGGCTTCTTACCTCCGGGTATCGCTTATCTCACCCTAACAGTCGGCTTTATGCCATTCCAGTTAACATGTCAGCTATGGTTGTCGAAGGGGGCTTCACACCTCCGGGTGAAGCTTATCTATCCCTAACAGTCGGCTTTATGCCATTTCCGGTTAACATGTTAACCGCGGTTGTCGAAGGAGGCTTCTTACCGACGGGTTCGCTTATCTCACCCTAACAACCGGCTTTATGCCATTCCAGTTGACATGTCAGTTGCGGCTGTCGAAGGGGGCTTCCCACCTCCGGGTGTAGCTTATCTATCCCTAACAGCCGGCTTTATGCCATTTCTGGTTAACATGTTAGCCGCGGTTGTCGAAGGGGGCTTCTTACCTTCGGGTATCGCTTATCTCACTCTAACAACCGGCGTTCGCGCCAAAAATGTTGACAAGTCAACATTGGCTGTCGAAGGGGGCTTCTTACCTTCGGGTATCGCTTATCTCACCCTAACAGCCGGCTTTATGCCATTCCGGTTAACATGTTAACCACGGTTGTCGAAGGGGGCTTCCCACCTCTGGGTGTAGCTTATCTATCCCTGACAACCGACGTTCGTGCCAGAAATGTTGACAAGTCAACATAACCATGCAGGGGGCTTCCTGCCCTACGGGTAAAGCTTATCAAACCTTCTCGGCCGGCTCTGAAGCCAAGCGAAGAATTATGTCAAACACGTTGGGAAGACAGAGCATCTTTGGCTTACGCTTTTAAGCCGCCCTCCTAACGGTGTAAAGGTACATTTATACATGCAGAAAGCTAAGCTACGAAAAGCCGGTAAGGCATACAATAAGAAGGACAAGGAAAATGGCACATATCTATTTTAAAGCCGGACTTTCATATGTGCGCAAGGGCACTAACTCAGGAACGACAAAAGTTGTTACTAGTCTATTACAGATATTCTCTGTGGAGCCCAAAAATATCATCAAGTTATTTACATCACCCATGGCGGGTCATGGAGAGCCGGCTATTACGAATTTCTACAAAACAATCAGCTGGCTGGCGGGTCATCCAGCTCTGCTCTTCAGCTGTCTTGATATGGAGATTATCCAAGTCCCAATTGCAGTCGGTTAAAGCTACAAAAGTTCCTTCTTCAAAGAAGGGGGACGGGTTAAGATCAGAAGCAAAGAGAGTCTTACTGCAAGCGGGTGTCAGATCCTGGCATTCAAAGAGCGGACCACAGATCCTCTTTTGATCAACACTGTAAGCCGCCTGGTAAGTCGCCAAGTTGACCTCTTCTGCTAAGACGGAGGCTAGGACTTTGGAATCTTTTATGCACCGCGCATAGTCAGCATCGGTGAACTCAGAGCCGTCGTCCTTCTTAGAGGGAAACCCATCCATCATCTCAGCCGGCGTAAGCTTTGGAGCGAACGCCAATGCCCGGCTTATGGCCGCAATTGCCCCCTGGCGGGCGGCTGATTTCTTTAGTTCCATAATATGCTTGGGCATCATGGACAAGATCTCCAAGACACTTTTGAGAGCCGAGGGAATGTTTTCTTTATACTGCACGACTTTGATTGTGCATACTGCGCCACAGTAGAGTTGCTCTATCAATGTGTATATGGCCTTCAGAGGCAGCAGATTGTCAGAGGCAAGTTGGCAGCTCCTAGGGCCTGCATGAGACGGAGGCCTCGTTATGAATCGCCAGCACAAGTTTACAAATCCAGATCAAGCCAAGTTATTAAAAACTTACCAAAGAGGACAACCGCCATCTTCGTGATGTGGCGCTTCAAAGATTGTAGCTCGTCAGATACGATCATGAGCCGCTGATCGGCATCATCAGCTCTTTTAGTCAATGTTGTTTCTTCTGCCTCGATAGATTCCTTGAAGGCGGTGAAGTCAGCTTTGATCTTCTCTAGCTCTTCGGCAAGGCGCCGGCATGTTTCGTCAGCTTCACTCCGGGCGGCTTGCCGAGTAGCTAAGTTTGTCTTTAAGCCGGCCAATTCTGACCCGGCCTCGGTTAAGGCTTCCTGCGACATATCAAAGTATGGAGTACATCAGCAAGTCTCAAACAGATTGCAAGCAATATGCATGACACTTGGAGGCTAATGTTTATTTTCAAGACAGTTTCTGACTCAACTTTGGCAAGATTGACCCGGAACTTGGGGGCTACATATTGGTTTTCTACGGAGGTTCAACATGAGAGTCCCGGCTCAACTTTGGAAAATATTGAGCCGGCCCTTGGGGGCTAACATTGGCTCTGTTAAACTATCTCCTACAAAGTCCCGACTCAACCTTGGAAAAGATTGAGCCGGCCCTTGGGGTCTAACATTGGCTCTGATAAACTATCTCCTACGAAGTCCTGACTCAACCTTGGAAAAGATTGAGCCGGCCCTTGGGGGCTAACATTGGCTCTACTATTTCTCTTTCAGGAAGTTCCGGCTCAAAATTTTCAGTTGTTGAGACGGCCCTTGGGGGCTAGGGCAATGATTGGAGATCAAGGTTAAGTAAATTGAGGCCTACATATTACATATGTCTACTTCTGCTAAGATGGAAGAGCCGGGTTATTATCAGTCAATATTAACCCGGCCCTTGGGGGCTACGTAAGGATATAAGGAGGAAAAAGGAATACCTCATATTTCCTCTTCATTAAGTTAACTAGCTTGAGCTCCAGATCCCGGCTTGTGGACAGCTGGTTCATGTAGCCAGCATGAAGTTCGCCAGTCATCATCTTATCCAAAGCAGGGAGTTCAAACTCAAGCTTCCTGGAAGCTTCAGCCGTCTCACTATGCTTGGTTAGCATGTGAGGTGAAGGAGAGTGCAAGCCGGCGCTAGTAATCTCGACGTCCGAGGCAGCAGTATCAGCAGCAGCCTGGGCAGGGCTCGGCGGCTTGGAAAGGTCCCTTTGCGGGCTCTCAAGAATAATGTCATCAGCTGCTGGCTCTGCAGAAGTTGCTGGGGGTCCGGCTTAGCAAGCTCCGGCTCTTGAGCAGCAGGGCCAGGGAGGACTTGTTGGTTTTCCTCCGCTTAGCTTGAGCCCTAGAAAAGACATGAAGGCCAAAATTTAAGGGGTACAACCGCCGAAGAGCCGGATGTAAAGGCTACAAAATGCTTACAGCAGATTAATCTTTGGAGGTGGAAGAGTGGTGGCCATAGAGTCGCTGGATGAAGGTGATCCCTGTGAGATAGTTCAGATGATATAAGGCAAGTGTTGAGATTATAAAGGAAAGCTAATAAAATCAAACAGAGATACATACCTCTGCGGGGCGTTTCTTCTGAACCGGGGAGTTAGGCAACCCGGACATGAGATCAGTAGAGTCGGCGCTCTGGGTCTGACGGCGGTCGACTTGCTGTTGCTTTTTCAAAAGAAATTGAGGATCCAAATGAGCAAGAGGATGAGAAAGGGGAACTTTTTGAACAACCCGTCGTATGTTCTGGGGTACAAAACATTATGAGTCGGATGAAATATAAGTTACCTCCGGAGCATTGGCGCGACTCGTCTCTACCTCGTCCTGTGAATAAGTTGTTATCGGTAAGGTGAATAATGAGGTTACAGAAAATAGTCAAAACTATACCTCTGAGCCGTATGATTCCGGCGGGTCAAACCATTCCTCTTGAGGGGTGGTCTTCTTCGTCATCTTGGCCGGGGCCTTCTTCTTGTTTTTCTTCAGAGGAGGAACATACTTCTTCTTCCAGAAGTCGGAGTCAGCCTGAAAAAGTAAGCCAGATAATAGCAATGAGTTGACAAGTCATAACTACACAAAAGAAGAGACGACGAAGAGTCGCCTTACGTCTGGGCCGGATTAACGGCGCTGAAAGGTGCCAGCCCAACAGCGCTGCAAGCTCTTGACGTTTCATGAACAAGACTCCGGATGACAATGGTAATATTGTCTTCGGTTAGAGTTGTCCGGTTGAAGCATAGGGAACCATCATACTTGCCGGGGTATTCGCACATGAGGCGGCCTCTCAGGCTCAAAGGCATAATTCTCCAGGAGATCCAGCAGCGGATCAAGTCCAAACCCGTCAATCCATTGGCCATGAGGACTCTAATCTTGGCGTGAGACGGCTCGTGCCTTGCACGTTCATAACTTGATAGCCGGCCAGGAAGCTCAGAAGTTGTCTTGAGCCGGGCGAGGCGATAACCCGGCAGCGGATGCTCACCCTCCGGGGAAGTATCCTTGTAGTAGAACCTTGGATGACTCGGCATTGGTACAGCCAGAAAGGTAATATCCCGGCACCTGTGAATGGAAATTCCACCAAGTTCTAAGCTCGGGCCGGCCTTTACTTCAGTCTGTCGGTTCGCGTAAAAGAATTCCCGGAAGAGACCTACAGATGGCTTGGTTTGCAGATAGACCTCACTGAGCACTTGGAAGTTGCATATGTTTGACACGGAGTTGGCGGCAAGGTCTTGAGGATGCAGTTTGTAAAAATGAAGGATGTCCCGGAAGAATCTTGAGCCGGGCAGCACGAATCCACGTGCAATATGATCCGAAAAAACAACTACCTTGCCCTCCTGAGGAACGGGCTTCGGTTCATTACCCGGAACCCGCCAATGGATGACCTCTTTGGCAGGAAGGGTGCCCGCAAGTACAAAATCCATCAGAAACTCTTCGGTAATGCAAGAACCGACCCAGTTGCAGGAGTTAGAGGCGCGAGACATGGCGGTAGTTTTAACTGTACAAAGTAACCATGTGCGGCGAGTCAATAAAATGGAGAATAAATATGGGCGGCTTAAAATCTTAAAGACCTAAGGATGAGACGCCAAGATCCGGCTGATGAGAGCCGAAACGACATGGCGGGTCAACATCACGAAAGGACAGGGTGAAATTTGGCTAAGTACTGAAAACAGGTTCCATGAAATATTGCTAAGATTGCGGATCTACAAAAACAAAAGAAATGTCTACATTTCCAGACCTAGAGATGAACTGGTGAAAGACTGAAAACGACGGGCGGAGCCATGGTAAATCTAAAAGGCATCAGTGTCGATCTCTTACCTAGCGGCGCCATGGAGACAGGGTATAGTCGAGGGCTAATGGACTAAACATGATTAGCATTGACGGAACCCGAGTATTAAAACAGCGGCGGCGGAGCTCCATGAAAACCCTACCGGAACGGTTGCGGATTTAAGGGGAGAAGGACTCACCGGCGATGGCGCTATGAACGCGGAAGGTACTCTGGTCACGTCAGGTTGATGCAGCGGCCCTGTCAACGGCGAGGACGAGACGGCGCCGGAGCGGGAGGCGCTGGAAACGGAAGTGTCTGAAGGAAGGAGATGACGGAGCGAGCGGGAGAAGGCAAATGCCGCCCCAGGCGGCCCTATTTAATAGGGAAAAGGGCGGAACGGGCGCGAAAATTCAGGCGTCGGATGTCATTTGACCGAGGCGGACGCCTCGATCTTTGGGATATTCATTTAATAAGAAGATTCGTTGTGTGCGTCAGAGGATTTTTTTTGCAGATTTGGCATGACGTCACGGCGGGTCATTTCTGGACGACTCGCCGAGGAGTAAGAAGAAAGGCTGAAGTGAGCAAACTCAAATTAACCTGGGGCCTAATGTTGGGTTTATAACCCCATGGTGAGACCCGCCCTGAGGGCTCTGGGTCATACCTGGCGGCTCGTACACCGGCCCAAGAATGAGCCGGGGAGACTTAAGGCCCAAGGCGCTTGGCGGCTTGATAGGATGGGCCGGCAGGTGGCCCAGATGAAGAAGACCCGGGCGTGTAAGCCGCCCGGGGACGACCTGGTCAGGAAAGGCAAGAGAAGATAGAGGTAGACTCGGACATGTAATGAGAGTCGGTTACAAATTGTATGATCCGTGATCTTGACCTCCTATATAAAGGCAAGACCCGAGGCGACTTAGGGATCAGGTGATCGAGAACTAGGTCAAGCAATAGCTCCCTTGTAATCGGTACATCAAGCAATACAAGCACAAAGCAGGACGTAGGCTATTACCTCAACTTGAGGGGCCGAACCTGGGTAAACCCGTGTCCTTCATCCCAATCAACCCCTTTGAGTCCATCACGTTAGCAATGGCCTCGAACCTAAGTCCGTTCACCCGGACATCTGCCGTGATAAAACCACGACACATACCAAAAATATACCGAACCGAACCAATTTAATAGTTTTTATGGTTTTATGGTTCCAGTATGGTATGCACTTTTCATACCGTTTTGAATTTTGGTTATTATGGTATATACCAAAAAACCGAATGGTTAACCGAATAAATCGAACTACAAAATATATTTATATATCTTGGGACGAACAACCATACATGGAGTCAATTTTGTGTTGAGAAGCCAGATTTCCTGTTAAGTGCATCTGTTTATCTTATAATGAAGCCATATTTCTCTTCACAAGAATGCTAAGCACGCTCATAACCATTGAATTCATGCATGCATATACACTTGCATACAGTTATATACTCTTTGTATTAAAACATATGTGTTTTGAGTAATAAATTTGTAAATTGTTGTATGTCATTTTCAAATTCGCGTCAACTTTGATTTTTATGGTATATACCGAAATCATACTAAAATAATTTAGTATATATTGAAACCGAGTTGTATCTAAATTTCATACCGTATTTACCGAAATATTAATACCATACAAACCGGAAAAACTGTGTAAACCGAATAAACTGAATGCACGGAACGAGCACAGACGACCAGCCAAGCGGCCAAGAAGCCTCGCCGCGCCCATCGCCGCCCTGCCGAACCGCCACCACCGCCCTTGCTCGCGAACTGGTCGCGGTCACCACGCGCCAGCTTTTCTGCCCATTGTGTCGCTGTGGATTGTACATCTGAGCGTTTAGTCAAAGGGGTTAGTTGAGCGAAGCTGAAAGGACTTGGAAAAAAACAAAAAGGAAGGAAAAGATGGGTCAGCTTAGCTTGAAGCATATCTGGATGAGAGTATTGGTGCACTTGTCAATTGCGATTGACGCCAAAAGTCGTAAAGCTAAAAACGGAATGCGGTTTACCACCAACCCATGGCAATGCAAAGCTAGCTAGTGGTAGCGGCCTCTCTCGATGCGTTTTCATCTCGTACAAGCCGGAGCAATTGACAGAGGCCGGTGGTGGTGGTGGCCGGTCCAAGCCGGAGCATGTCGTGCATGGCTTTTAGTCGCAAGTTGCGAGGAGACGGAGGAGTGAGGCTCCTGCGCGCCAGGCTGCATGCAGGTCAGCGAAAGGGGCCGCCTGGTCAAGAAAACCGTCTCGGACCCGAAGCGCGCCGGCTGGCCTGGCCCCGCCCATCGTGCTCGTGCCGGCCATACCATGCAAAATTTAGCAGTCACTCAACACTCTATGCGATGTCAGTTAGCGTGACTGTGTGCGGTCTGAGGTGGCCCTGAGTCAATAGCTGTCTGGTCCTATTGGTCGTTTTGGAACTACGGTGAGATTCTCGTTGACCTGTCCTGAGTCAATACCGTCGCACGCACACTCGTGGACGTCGCAATGAGACGAGACAATGTTGGATCGCGACCGAAGTTCGAGACACAAAAGCTCGCGGATCGACAAGCCGAGAATGCGTGAAGCGAGGAATGATGATGGGCCGCGCCGCGCCGCGCGCCGGCAAGACGGACCCGCGACCGCCAGTCGGCGTCGTCGGCTCCCGCCCTCGAATAGGTTAAGCAAAATTGCTGGGACTAGTGAAACGGTGTCACAGGATCGTATGGAGAACTGAGTAGGAGTAGTACCATAGCATAGCAGGAACCTGTCTCGGTGCCTTTGGACCAATCCTGTCATGATCAATCAAGCTGCAAGTGGAAGTGGGACGGGATTCGGCGGGCCGTCGAGAATTTCCAGTGGGCAAACGCCGCTCAGAAATCCGCATGGATGTTTTTTTCTAGATTGTATGTTACGATCCGAATGAGCTCGGGATAAATAGTAAAATAAAAACATCATAAAAAGTTGAACTTTTTTATCAAACTTTAAGAATGTTTTGTATGCTTGACAATTTTCATCCCAAGTTCACATTTGTGGAAGTCGTGATAAAAAGAATGGCACTTCAAAATGCTTAAAACAATGAAAGTTTTAGAGCACTGTTTTTTTTTTACCATGACTTTCACAAATGTCCTTTCATGATAACTTTTTGCAAGCACTTAAAACATTTGTCAAAATTTTGTTATTTTTATTATTTTATTTTATTTCAATTATTGTTTTCATTAAATTTAATGTTCATCGGGGAGCCTTTGAGTTTGCGAGTATATACTTCACGTTACGATCTCACTAATCTTCAGGATAGTCACCCGATATTTCAAGGATCAATGTGCGCTCGTGTGATTGGTGGACATACTCGTCCTTCTGTGATCCGTGTGCCATCAGTCATGGGATGACGGGCTGCTTATTATTGTGTTGCATAAAAAAATCCCTATTAATTGCAGCTAGAGTTATTTTTAGCAAAAGAGAGTCTGTCCTCTCCGATTTCATTTAATGAAACCATAAGGTCTTAGAAACTACTTCTTTCGTTCTTAAATATAAGTCTTTTTAGAGATTTTACTATCGACTACATACAAAACAAAATGAACGAATTTATACTCTAAAATATGTCTACATATATTTATATGTAGTTTTTAATGAAATCTCTTAAAAGGCTTATATTTAGGAACAAAGAAAGTATAAACAACCACACACAGGAATCAGCCAGAGGGTAACCCTATATGTGTGAAACGGAAAAATATAGGGAAATCTATTCCAACCCATTGAAATGTTTTAAGGGAGCACAAACCACAACCACAAATTGACATCAAACACTTCTAAACGTATGCCAACATAACAAGCGGGGTTTTAGGGCAAACAAAAGACAGAGCAACATTTGAAGATCTCAGCAGCATCCGTAGCAAAGAGAATCGGTCACCAATGTTGTCGGTGTACTAAAGAACGGGACCCTTAGTACCCTGACTTGTGCATCAGACAATCGTGGCGTCCGGATCGGCAAGATCCTGTCGTTCTGGATTTGGACGCCATGACCACTTCATACGAGGATTTGAGCGAACATGCAAGCTCTCCTTGCGAGCGCGCGGGGGGGGGGGGGGGGGGGGGCTGGGGTGACAGCACACCCGCCAAGCCATCGCTCGATGTCGCTAGGCTGATTGTCTACATTGAGTAGGTATCGAGCGGGTAGGCGGATAGGTGGAGCCGGTCGGGGCGCGTGGTAACTCGCCAGGTTTACATCAGCTTTAATGACACCCATCCTACGGCGTGGCAAAGGAATAAGAGGTAGCTGGGTGAACGACACACAGGGAGAAGAAATCCTTGATGGGAGACAACACCAGCGCGCCACCTCACGACGCATTTCATTCGTCTGTCCTACTCCGCCAGAGTTAGGTATTTCCCACTCTAGCTATTGTCAGCTATTTTGGCAGATAGACATGCATTGTTTATTCGGTGTAAAGACCATTTTAGCTAATGCGATAGCCCCTTGGATTATAAAAGGAGGTCCATGGCTACCTTTAGAAAGGTCAACACTCTATTCATTTACACGCGTAGTGGCACTCCCTGAGCATCCCTTGTCGAGCTATGGCGCTCCGGTACTGTGAACCAAATAATCCACCACCACACAGGACGTGGGGTTTTACGCGTTGGCGGCCCGAACCTGTCTAAACCCATGCGTACGTGCATGGTCCGATGATGCTCTTTGCGCCAGAGGATCTCCCTTGCCAAACCACGGAAGGGGCCTTGCCGGCCCGATAGATCGTCGCTTCGTACCCGACATCTTTGGCGCGCCAGACAGGGGGCGCCCTTGCGTGAATCTTCACCGACTCCTGCGCGTCGTCATCCGCAAATTCCTCAACGCCCATGCCTCCCAAGAAGGCCAGGGGCACGAGGACACCTGCTCCGTCCACGTCCAAGCTGCCCTTGCAAGTGGTCATGATGCGGAGCATCCCAGGAGCACCACCATGGACTCATCATCAACACCTCAAGCTCCAAGTGGCCCATTGACAAGAGCCCGTGCTCGTGCCATTACAAACGAGGTGACCTCACTCCTTTATGATTATCCCTTTGATGCTCTTGGAACGTGGATGCTACCAAGAAGGAGGAAGGGAGCAAGAGGAACCGCAAGAGCAAGGAGAAGAACAAGCCACTGCCCAGGAATTAGGGGTTCAACCGGTGCACCATCGGTCAACCACCGCCGCCCGGTACAACAGGCCCACCACTGCCAACAACCGCGACAATAGGGGTCAGGATTTTGTTCTGGTGCGGTTCAAGGCCGGTGCTTCAACGGTTGAACCGGTTGATACCTCATAACCGGTACAACAGGTCCAACCTCCGTTACAACCAGCGTGCCTGCACGCATGGACGGCTCTGAGGCCCATGTATCTCCCTCTCACTTACCCTTTTGTGACTAGCACTATATATACTCCGTCCCCTCCTCGTTTTTAGGGTTAGTTAATGTTTTGCACTAGAGGTTAGCTCCATTACTTTCCCTCTCTTGAGGATTTGACCTCCTTGTGGAGAAGATCCAAGTGATGCCAAGGACCCTCTAGAGGGAAGATCCCTCATGGATTCAAGGCCCGTCCTTCCAGAGTGGGAGATCTCGTGCTGCTACTTGTATCGTTGTTTGCCTTGGGGATCTCGTTCCTTGTGTGCTATCGTGAATCTAGTAGATGTGTAATCGTGTTTGCCCTTAGTTTTTTCTTCTCGTTGTTCCTCGTGTTATTCCTGAACCCCCCTCCAAATCATGAAAGATCGACACACACGGGCTTGCCCCGTATCAGGTCGCCAGTGACAACGACGGAGGCGGCCCCCGCATTCACCTTGCCGGTGAACGCAGCCACAACACCGCCCGGAGCTCCGCGAGCCGTGATCCGGACTACGCCATCATGGAGACGTGGAACACGCCTGCAGCGACCAGCGCCGGCGCCGCGGAAGATGCGGCCATAGCAACGGCGGCGATAGAACCTCTGCCCCGACCTTCACAAAACAACCGCGACCAATGCCCCCAGGGCGGCGACCCTGGGCGGTGCACAGACAAGAATTCTGAGCGTCCCTCTCGAGACACGCAGGGCCAGGCTCCATAGTTACCTCCTGGAGGGAATGAGCAACACACGACGTCGAGGGGAGCGCTCCTCCTGGCAGTGTCAGGAGTAAGAGCACCACCCACGCCTCACAGCGCTCCATGCCCAAGTCTCTAGAAGAAGCCCTTGCATAGGCTCAACTATTGCTGAACTTCCCGCCCGCGCCGGAGAATATGGAGGAGTGGAGAGCTACTATCCAGAATCTGCCGAGTTTCGCGAACCAAGATAGGCAGGAAGGAGCGGGCCCGTCGCGCACCCAGCCGATAGCACCAGGGGCTCCCACTGCCGGACGCAACGCTCGTGGGCACCTATGGTGCAGTCTTCCCCGCAACAGCAGCAACCTACCCGCCGGACCGACATGCAAGATGAGGTGTCATACGTGTCGACGAATCTACGATTGAACATAGATCAAAGCCAGGTCATGAAGGATAGTCGTAAGGAGGATGCCCGCACCACCATCGAAAGGCGGTGACAAATACGCCACCAGTCTGACGGTCACGTGGACTCCGCCGTTGAAGGGTCGACGGGGGGGGGGGTGTGTGCCCGATAGCCTTCCCTACAAGATAGGCTGCCCGACGTTCACCCACGAGCTATGGCAAGTCCGATGGCTCTCCGATAGACCCTTCAAGCCTAAACTGCCCGACAAGTATGACGACAAGATCAGCCCTTCCGAGTTCCTTGGCATCTACACCATCGCCCTGCAAGCTGTTAGGGGGGCACGATGAAAAAGTATTCGACATCTACTTTCTGCTGGCGCTCAAGCCTAACGTGAGGAGTTGGCTGATGAACGTACCGGAGGGGTCTATTTCCTCCTCGGCGGATCTGACCAACCAGTTTGTTGGTGCGTACCATGGGGGCCACAAGCTCCCAGGGTAGCCCAGCGATTTGCACGTGATCCCCTAGAGAGACGGCGAGTCCTTCCACAAGTACATCTAGAGATCTAGTCGTGTGCATCACAACACAATTGCCAGATCCGCGAGGAGATGAGCATTAACAAGGTGCGGGACGTCGCCGAGCTCTACGCCATGACCTACACGTGTGCATAGGCTGAAGAAGGAAGAAGGCTCCCGGGAGGAGACGCTGGAACGGAGGTCAACTCATACGACAACGAAAGAGCGCCGACCTCCACGGTAAAGGGGCAGAAGCACAACCGGAAGCAAAAAGGCAAGGATGTTACGGCTATTGAAGGCACCGACAAGTCCAACATCGGGAAGAAGGCAAAGTCTGAGGGGTCCGGCAACGATGTTGCCGCCTGCACCGAGGATGATGATACCACGACAAGAGAGAAGGCCAGCAAGCCGTACTACAATATCCACCTCATCAAGGGCCACAACATCACTGAATGCCGCCAAGTAGAGCAGTTTGCCGAGAAGCAGAAGTAAGAGTACGAAAGACGCGATAAGGAGAAGGGCTAGAGTGGTGCATGTGGGTCCAGCAAAAAAACCATGGCGGACGCCACGGTAAGGCCAAGCAGTAGAAGGAAAAACCTGCTCGTGGTCGAGACATGCAATCTGACAATGAAGATGCGAATGATGATGAGGATGATGAAGGATCTAATGTCTAGGAATTCCAGAAGGTTGTGGATGTGATGTGCCTTAACGGAGGCGCATCTTTGCACTCCCCCATAGGCTGCTCAAGCAATAGGCCCGTGAAATCACACAGTAGATCTGACATCAGAGGCAAGGAAACTTCTCAAAGGGTCCAACACTCCCATCATTTTTACGCCGAGGACCACCCTAATCACACCACTACGGTCGGGTGTGTGCCGTTCTTGGTTTCACCAACAATGTGGAACCTCAAGGTCAAGAAAATGATGGTCGATAGTGGGGTCGGCTTGAACTTGATATCACCCGACATGATCAACCGACTATAGATTCTCGACTCGGATATTAAACTGATGGGATCCTTCCAAGGGATCAACCTAGGAAGGCTGCAGCCCAAGGGAAAAATTACCCTGCCGGACACGTTTGGCAGTGATCTCAACTTCACGACAGAGAAAGTTGTCTTCCACATCGCCAAGATGTCACTGCCGTACAATGGGATCTTGGGACGATCGGCACTGGGAAAGTTTATGGCGGCATCCCACCACGCATACAACACCCTCAAGATGCTAGGGCCGATGAGCATCATCACCGTCTGCGCTGCCAACAAGGATGCAGTCCTTTGCGTCAACAAGCTCTTCCGAGAGGTAGTGGGAGTGTCTGCCGACGAGGCACTCGCTCCTGCCGGCAAAGCTCCCAGAGGGAAGAACAAGAACAAAAGCTATGGCAAGTCTCGTAAGGACTCAGGGAAGCGTGCCAAAGAGTGCAACGCACCCGTTGAGGACTTACCAGAGACCTCCGCTGCGAGGAGCAAGAAAGACAAGGTGACTATGCCAAAGAAAAAACAAGTGGCTGCATGGAAGAACGGCGAGGGCAACACTTTCACCATAAGTACCACCCTCAACGGCAAATAGGAAAGCGCTCTGGTCACCTTCCTGCGGGTGAATGTCGATGTGTTTTCCTGGCAACCTTCTGGCATCCCTGGTGTTCCAAGGGAGGTGATTGAGCACCACCTTGCCGTTTGTCCCCATGAGCGCCCCGTCAAGCAGAAGGTTCGAAAGAAAGCCCTAGAATGGCAGGAGTCATCACCAAAGAAATAAAGAAACTAGAAGCGACAGGTCTGATCAGAGGTGTGATACACCCAACTTGGTTGGCAAATCCTGTAGTAGTGCGAAAGGCGAATGGGAAATGGAGGCTTTGCATCAACTTCACCGATGTCAATAAGGCCTGCGCGAAGGACCCATTCCCCTTGTCATGTGTAGATCAGATACTAGACTTGACGACATGCTACGATCTCCTGTCTTTCCTTGACGCATACTCTAGATATCACCAGATTTTCATGGCCAAGGAAGACGCAGAGAAAATGGCGTTCATTACCCCTTGTGGCACGTGCTACGTATGTCGTTTGGGTAGAAGAGTGTCGGTTCAACATTTGCAAGAGTAGTTCAGATTGGGTTGGGGCCACAACTGCACAGGAATGTGGAAGCCTACATGGACAACATAGTGGTCAAAACCAAGAACAATGACACGTTGATCCAAGATCTAGAAGAAACTTTTGAAAATCTGACAAGATCAATTTGAAGCTTAACCCTGAGAAGTGCATGTTTGGAGTCCCTTCTGGCAAGCTCCTCGGGTTCGTTGTGTCCCAGCATGGGATCGAGGCCAACCCGCCAAGATTTGGGTAATTGAGCAGCTGGAGGTGAAAGCACATTTGCTCCCTTGGTGGTTTTGGTAATTAATAACAATGTATATATCATTGAACTAACATTTCCACTAAGCATATTTCAGGAAAGTTCAATGATGGGTTGGCAAAAGGATTGTGGAGAAACCCCTAGATGCAAGAAATGGATTGGCAAAGCTTCAAGCAAAGAGGACTCTGCATTTTACTTTGTGAGAAATCACTTTGAGTCCATAGGAATGCCAAAACTATTAAAAGGGGTAAGGTACTATTGGTGAACAAGATGCTCAAACGTGCAGAAGTGATAGTCACCAAAAACACCCACAAACTCTTTCACAAAATTCTGTCTAAGCCAAACATCAAAATCGATGCCACCAAGTTTTCCATTCGGCCCTACCAATTTCCATCCTAAGACAGAACCAATCCAAACCCTACCTTTTCGGTGCAATCGATCCCGAGTCGGTGGAACCGAGTTTAAGTGGCAAACCTACTAAAGTCTGATTGCACAATATCGGTACGACCGAGTTTGTTGCATCGGCGCCACCGAGTTTTGCCATCTGTCCATTGCCCACCTTTTGGTGTCACCGAGAAGTTCATATCGGTCTCACCGAGATTCAAAAGTTGTCACCTTTGGATCACATCGGTACCACCGAGATTCTTATATCGGTGTCACCGAGTTGGTCACTTAAGGTGTAATGGTTGGATTTTTGGAGATATCTATATATACCCCTCCACCACCACTCACTCAAAAGGGAAGCACTCAGAACAGACCCCCACTTATCCCATCAGATTTTCTGAGAGAGAGCCACCTAGTCATGTGTTGAGATCATGCCATTCCATTCCTACCATATGTATCTTGATCTCTAGCTTCCCCAAGTTGCTTTCCACTCAATCAATCTCTTCCACCAAAGCCAAATCCGTGAGAGAGTGATTGAGTGTTGATGAGTCTATCATATTGAAGCACAAGAGCAAGGAGTTCATCGACATTATCGAGTCTATTACCTTTTGGAGGGTGGTGCCTCCTAGATTGGTTAGGTGTCGCTTAGGAGCCTCCCACTTCGTGTTGTGGAGTGAACCAAGAAGTTTGTAAGGGCAAGGAGATCGCCTACTTCGTGAAGATCTACCCATAGTGAGGCTAGTGCTTCGTGGACGGAAGCCGTTATGGAATAGTCAAGGTTACTACTTCGTGGGCCCTTATGGGTGGAGCCCTCCGTGGACTCTCGTGACCGTTACCCTATGTGGGTTGAAGATTCCATAAACATGGACGTACGATAGCACCACCTATCGGAACCACGGGAAAAATCTTCGTGTCTTCAAATTGCGTTTGATCCTCCTACCCTTCCTTTACTATTCATGCTTGTCTTTACTTTCCGCTGCTATACTCGTAGACATGCATGTATAGGGTGTGCTTGACTTGCTATCATTTCTAAAATCGTCCAACACTTAAAACTGGGAAAAGGTAGAATTTTTATTTGGTCAAGTAGTCTAATCACCCCCCTCTAGACCTACTTTCGATCCTACAGGTGGTATCAGAGCTTTAGTCTCCATTGCATTAGTTTCACAACCTAGGAGAGTATGGCGCCTAGCAAGGGAAATTATCACCATAGAGGTCCGTACTTTGATGGCAGAAATTCTGCTAGTTGGAAGCACGAAATGAAAATGCATATTATTGGTCATAACCCCGCCGTTTGGGCTGTTGTTCGTATTGGATTGCAAGGAATTCTTTGCGGATGGAAGGGAACCGGATCGTGAAGCGACCGTGGAAGAATTGAAGATGTTGCAATACAATGCTCAAGCATGTGACATTCTCTTCAACTGCCTATGCCCCGAAGAATTAAACAAAATTAGCCGCCTTGAGAATGCAAAAGAGATTTGGGATACTTTGGATGATATGCACGAAGGTACCGAATCCGTGAGAGAATCCAAGTTGGATGATCTTCAAAGTCGGTTTGACAAGTTCACGATGAAGGAGGGTGAAGGAGTCACAGAGATGTACTCTAGGCCAACTGTCATCACAAATGAGGTTGTCGGCTTAGGAAGCAAACAAATGACCGACAAATTCATCATCAAGAAGATACTTCAAGCTTTGGATGATATATATGACACCGTGTGCACATTGATCCAAATGATGCCCAATTACAACGATCTCAAGCCTATGGAAGTGATTGGAAGGATTGTTGCTCAGGAGATGACACTCAAGGACAAGGAAGAGCTTCACAACAAGTCTAGCGGTGGTTACAAAGCCACAAGTGATGCTCCTGCAACTTCAAGCGACAACCTTGTCACAAATGAAGAGATAAGCCTCATGGTCAAGAAATTCAACAAGTTCTACAAGAATAGAGACAAAGATCGAAGGTCTAACTCAAGATATGATGAGAAGCATTCGTCAAGTCTTGACCAAAACTACTACAATTGTGGGAAGCCTGGATACTACTCCACTGTGTGCACGGCTCCCTATGAAAGGAAAGAAGAGTTACCAAGAAGACGAAGCTCAAGAGACGAGTCACCTCAAAGAGAGAGAAGGAGTAGAGATGAACGTTATGAACAAAGACCCTCAAGGAGAAGTAGGGACTCGGAGAAGAAGGACAAGTACACCAAGAGCTACTCAAGAAGAAGACATCAAGCTCATGTTGGTGAATGGGTCTTCGGCTCCGATTCCAACAACGACTCCGAGAGAAGCTAGCACTTCGACTCCGACTATAGTCAAGATGAAGGTGTTGCCGGACTTGCACTAGTGAAGACCGAATCCTACGACATATTTGATTCACCAAATGAAGGGAGTGGAAGTTGCTTCATGGCTAAAGTCCCCAAGGTATCACACCCGAGTATCTTGATTTCAATTGAGACGAGGATAAATTGTTAGGAGATGATGACTTGCTATTTGATAAATCTATTAATGTTAGTCAAAATGAACTTGTTAGTAATCACACTAGTCAAGATAAGTCATGTGAGGATGATAAGTTGGAAATAGAACGACTAACTCAAGAACTAAACACTCTTAAGTTAGCTCTCGAGTCTACTCTACAAGATCATAGAGAGCTTGAAAGTACACATGAGAAGCTCCGCTTCGAGAAGCTCAATTTGGAGCAAGAACATGAGTTCCTTAAAGCTATCAATGACGATCTTCGAAAGAACACTTACTCTTATCTAGCCAAACGACTTCTATTATCTACATTCATTCCACAAGTTAAGTCTAAGCAAACTAGTAACAAAGGCAAGAAAGGTTCATCAAATAGTAGCAATAAAAATGATAAATTTAATAATATTGCTTCTAGTAGTTCTATTGATCCCACTAACACTTCTCTTAGCCAAGTTACACTTGAGCAAGAAAATGAACTTTTGTAAGGGATTATAGAGAAAGGTATCTACAAGAGTCTTGCCAGGTGTAAGAAATTTGAGGAAATTGTTCGCAAGCAGGGAGGATACCGGAAGAACCCTGGCATTGGCTACTTCAACGCTAATGGAGTTGAATGGGAAGAAGGTCAATACCCCAAGCCCAAGCTTGTCCCTCAAAGGGATAAGTATGAAAATACTCTTCCCAAGGGAACAAAAGCTTAAGATGACCTTCCACTACAAGACCACAAGCTGAAGGGCAAGGACAAGCTTCAAGAGGACATTGACTCGTATGAAGATGAATCCCAAGCTTTGGTGAAGTGGGTTCCCGAGGCTACTTCAATCTCAACTTCTACAAGTGCCACTTCAACACAAGGATTGCCATCAACTTGATGTGGGTCATCAAGAAGAAGAACTAGAGAAGTTCTGGAGGGGTGACTCCGCCAATGAAATTCACTCACACTCATTATTGGCAAGAACTAGTTGCAATCAACATCAACATCATGCAATTGTTCAAGGAGTCACACATTCCCTCATAGGTAAGCAAGGGACAAGGTAATCAAAAAATCCATGGACATCATCATGTATGCATTGCACTCCATGTCCATAGATATTCTTGTATTTGTCTCTTGTGTGGTGGGACTAACCCATGTAGGTGAGAAGAGTAAGAAACAACAAGGATGCTCCCAACTCATGGTGATCTTTATCAAGTTTGAGCATCCACCACTACATGACCTACATGAAGTATTCCTCAACAAAACCCAAGGTTAGTTTATCCCTCTCAAGGGGGGATGCCACATCAAGGGGGAGCTTTACTCTAAGACTTGATTCAAAGCATCTCAAAGCATGTGACAACATTAACAAGCTTTATGTAATAGTTGTAACCCCACTCATGCTTAAACTATGAGTATGACCTATGATCAAGTATTCTTACTTGGATCCTAAATCAGTATACTCATATATAGATGACTACGTTATTGACAAAGTGTTTGATACATGCTAGTATGTATGTGCATGTTTGCCATGATTTCATTCGACATCTTATTGTGTGAGCATGTTTGTCTGCATTTCTTTATCCATTCGAGGACATCCAATTATTGCTATTTCGACTTTGATTTTTCTTTTGCCAATTGGATGTAGGAGAATGCCTAGGACCACTCTCTAGATATCTATGCTTTCTCGTCTCATACTCTATTCATCCTGCACCACAAAATTTGAACAAGTACTTTTTTATCTCTTTGTGTGAGGAGCACTCAGAGTTCCGTACCGACAAAGGACTGACCATTAAAACCTCCCAAGTGCATCTCGGTGGAACCAATCCAAAATTCTCGGTCTCAGCGAATGCCTAGGGTTGATCTGGTTTTTCACCTCGGTATCACCAATTCCATTTTCTCGGTTACACCAAGTTTCCTTGTCAGCTGACAGTTGAGAAACTCGGTGACACCGAAAACGCAGAACCGGTGTCACCGACAGCAAGGGGTATATATTATGTGGACCCGATGCTTTGAAATCCAATCTTCAAACCGTCGCACTCCAAAACCCCAAGCTGCCAAAAAAGGACCCCTGGTCATCGCCTTCATCTTCCCGAGCGCCTCCGCCGTGGAAATCTTCGCCGTCGACAGGCATCTTTTCCACCGTCGTCGCCGTTGAAATTCGCCACCGAATTAGGGTACAAATCCAATCCCTTGTGCGTTCCCCCTCTGATTCTTGCGCACTAGGAAGTTTTATCGATAAGCCACAGTTTGCAATTGTCTCCATCCACTAGAAGTTCCTTAGATTAGAGAACGATCGATTTTTTAGGGTTTGCCGTCCGCCACCGGAATCTTGGTGACACCGAAGCAAAAGAATCGGTCTTACCGATTCACTTTTTAGGTCTGCTGAGAACAACGTCGGTGAAACCGAGTGCCCATTTTCGGTCTCATCAAAATGTGGTGCAATGTTTCTGTTGTGCAGGTTGTCAGTCTGAGTAAGTTCGAAAAGTTTGCCTCGGTGGTACCGATATTCATTTGGCAGAATGCAAATCTTAAGATTTGTTTTGTTCAATCTTAAAAAAAGGTCTGCATTTTGTGATGACTCAACCCTTCTAATCGTCCATATTCTATTCACATGGTTAGAGATGTCTGCTTGAGAGGATAGAAAGAATGATTTCAGAGAGCAGAATGTTGACATGAGCTCAGGCACTAGTCCTGAAGGGAGCTATGATGATGTTCCTAGCTCACCTAGTCTGCCCAAAGCTACAACCAAGGCAAGAAGGAAGCTCAAATCATATGAGGAGGATGAAGATTTTGTACCTGATAAGCTGCCCAAGAAAGACACAACTGCCAAGAGCACTGCTGCTACCACTACATCGAACAAGGTGGTAAGGAAGGAGTATGCCCCCTCAAACACCTTGAGAGCACCTAAGAGCTCCAGGGGCACCATGACCATTGAGTATCCCAAGAATTTGTTGGGGAATGTTGCGTGGGAAACAAAAAAAATCCTACGCACACGCAAGATCTATCCATGGTGATGAGCATCTACGAGCGGGAAAGTGGATCTACATACCCTTGTAGATTGCTAAGCGGGAAGCGTTAAGAAACACGGTTGATGTAGTCGAACGTCTTCGCGATCCAAATCACCAAGCATCTCGCGATCCAATCACGATCCGTCCAGATCTAGCGCCAAACGGACGTCACCTCCGCGTTCATCACACATACAACTCGATGACGATCTTCGCCTTCTTGATCATAAAAGAGGGAGCGGAGAGGTAGATGAGTTCTCCGGCAGCACGAAGGCATGGTGGCGATGGTGATGGAACTATTCCGACAGGGCTTCGCCAAGCACCATTGGAATGATCTACAGAAGAAACTACGATCTAGAGAAGAGGGTAGCATGTGGATGATTTCTATGTGGAAAAACCCTCAATACCTCTAGTATATATAGGATGAGGGAGGGAGGAGGATTGCCCCCCAAGGGGCCAACCCTTTGCTTCGTCCGAAGGGGAGAGAGGAGGAGTCCTCCTCTAATCCTAGTAGGCTTAGGGCTCCCTCTCTCCCACTTGAAATCCTCCTTTCCACCTTGGGTTTCTCCACCCAGCCACATGAGACTAGTGGGGCTTCGGCCAGCCCACCAAGGGCTGGTTTACCTCCTCCCACAGCCCATGTAGCCTCTTGGGTCGAGACACCCCTCCCGATGGTCCCCCGGTACCCTCCCGGCACTCCCGATACACTACCGATGAGCCCAAAACTTTCCGGTGACCAAAACAGGACTTCCTATATATCAATCTTTACCTCTGGACCATTCCGGAGCTCCTCGTGACGTCCGGGGTCTCATCCGGGACTCCAACAACCTCAGGTCACCACCATGCATAACTCTATACTACCGAAACATCACCGAACCTTAAGTGTGCACACCATGCAGGTTCGAGAACTATGTAGACATGACCGAGACACCTCTATGGTCAATAACCAATAGTGAAACCTAGATGCCCATATTGGTTCCTACATATTCTACGAAGATCTTTATTGGTTGAACCTCTATGTCAAGGATTCAGTAATCCCGTACACTATTCCTTTTGTTCTTCGGTATGTTACTTGCCCGAGATTTGATTGTCGGTATCTCTATACCTAGTTCAATCTTGTTATCGGAAAGTCTCTTTACTCGTTTGTAATACAAGATCCCATGTCTAACACTTTAGTCACATTGCTTGCAAGGCTTATTGTGATGTTTTATTGCCGAGTGGGCCCTAAGATACCTCAACGTCACACAGAGTAACAAATCCCAGTCTTGATCCATACCCACTCATCAGACACTCTCGGAGATACCTGTAGAGCACCTTTATAGTCACCCAGTTACATTGCGATGTTTGACACACACAAGGCACTCCTCCAGTATCAGTGAGTTGCATGATCTCATGGTCATAGGAACATATACTTGACATGCAGAAAACTATAGCAATAAACTCACACGATCATATGCTATATTTATAGTTTGGGTCTTGTCCAGCACAACATTCTCCCAATGATGTGATCCCATTATAAAATGACATCTCATGTCGATGGATAGGAAACCTTGACCATCTTTGATCAACGAGCTAGTCTACTAGAGGCATACTAGGGACAAAGTGTTGTCTATGTATCCACACATGCAATGTGTTTCCAGTCAATACAATTATAGCATGGATAATAAACAATTATCATGAACAAGGAAATATAATAATAACCATCTTATTATTGCCTCTAGGGCATATTTCCAAGAGTCTCCCACTTCTAGAGTCAATAATCTAGCTCACATCACTATGTAATTTACATTGTAATGAATCGAACACCCATACAGTTCTGGTGTTGATCATGTTTAGCCCTTGGAAGAAGTTTAGTCAACGGGTCTGCAACATTTAGATCCGTGTGCACTTTGCAAATATTGATGTCCTCCTCCTTGATGTACTCGTGGATGGAATTGAAGCGTCGCTTTATGTGTCTGCTCCTCTTGTGAAACCTTGGTTCCTTGGCCAGGGAAATGGCACCAGTGTTATCACATAACAGATCCACTGGATTCAGTGCACTGGGCACTACTCCAAGATCTGTCATGAACTCCTTCATCCAGACACATTCCTTTGCTGCCTCCAAGGCTGCGATGTACTCCGCTTCGCATGTAGAATCGGCTATCACGCTCTACTTGGAACTGCACCAGCTTACCGCTCCCCCATTTGAGAATGAATACGTATCCGGTCTGCGACCCAGAGTCATCCAGATCAATGTCAAAACTTGCATCGACGTAACCCTTTACGAAGAGCTCTTGATCACCTCCATAAACGAGAAACATTTCCTTAGTCCTTTTTAGGTACTTAAGGATATTCTTAACCACCGTCCAGTGCTCCATTCCTGGATCACCTTGAAACCTTCCGTCCATACTTATGGCAAGGCTAACATCGGGTCTTGTGCATAGCATTGTAGACATGATAGAGCCTATGGTTGAAGCATAGGGGATGACACTCATCTTCTCTCTATCTTCTGCAAGTCACTGGGCATTGAGTCTTACTCAACTTCACACCTTGTAACACAAGTAAGAACCCCTTCTTGGACTGATCCATTTTGAACTTCCTCAAAACTTTATCAAGGTATGTGCTTTGTGAAAGTCCTATTAAGCATCTTGATCTATATCTATAGATGTTAATGCCTAATATGAAACCATCTTATCCTAGGTCCTTCATTGAAAAACTCTTGTTCAAATATTCCTTCACGCTTTCCAACATTTCTATATTGTTTCCAATCAGAAATATGTCATCCACATATAATATTAGAAACGCTATAGAGGTCCCACTCACTTTCTTGTAAATACAAGCTTTTTCGTAAACTTGTATAAACCTGAACGCTTTGATCCCCTCATCAAAGCGTAGATTCCAACTCAGATATGCTTGTACCAGTCCATAAGTGGATCACTAGAGTTTGCAAACTTTGTCAGCATTCTCTAGATCGACAAAACCTTCCGGTTGTATCATATACAATTCTTCCTTAAGGAAACCGTTAAGGAACGCTATTTTGACATCCATCTGCCAAATTTCATAGTCGAAATATGGAGCTATTGCTAACATGATTCCGACGGACCTAAGCATCGCTACAAGTGAGAAGGTCTCATCGTAATCAACTCCTTGAACTTGTGAAAAACCCTTTGCCACAAGTCGAGCTTTATAGACGGTGACATTACCGTCCGCGTCCGTCTTCCTCTTAAAGATCCATTTGTTCTGAATAGCCTTTCACCCTTCAGGTAATACTTCCAAAGTCCTCTCAGATTTCATGGCCTCTAACCATTTCTTGGAATCCGGGCCCATCATCGCGTATCCATATCTTGTAGGTTCATCGTTGTCCAACAACATGACCTCCAAGACAAGGTTGCCGTACCACTCACGAGCAGTACGTGCCCTTGTCGACCTACGAGGTTCAATAGTAACCTGATCCGAAGCTTCATGATCATCATCATTAACTTCCTCTTCAACTGTCATAGGCTCCATAGAAACATCTTTCTGCGTTGCGCTACTCTCTGGTTGAATTAAAGGTTCAACAACCTCATCAAGTTCTATCTTCCTCCCACTCAATTCTTTCGAGGGAAACTCTTTCTCAAGAAATGTTCCGTTTTTAGCAACAAACACTTTGCCTTCAGATCTGAGATAGAAGGTATACCCAACTGTCTCTTTTGGGTATCCTATGAAGACGCATTTCTCCGCTTTGGGTTCCAGCTTTTTAGGCTGAGGCTTTTTGACATAAGCATCACATCCCCAAACTTTAAAAATGACAACTTTGGCTTCTTGCCAAACCACGGTTCATATGGCGCCGTCTCAACGGATTTCGATGGTGCCCTATTTAAAGTGAATGAAGCTGTCTCTAATGCATAACCCCAAAACGATAGTGGCAAACCGGCAAGAGACATCATAGAACGCACCATATCTAATAAGGTTCGATTACGACGTTCGGACACACCATTACGCTGTGGTGTTCCACGTGGTGTCAATTGTGAAAAATTCCACACTATCTTAAGTGACTGCCAAACTCATAACTGAGATATTCTCCTCCTTGATAAGATCGTAGGAATTTAATCTTCTTGTTATGATGATTCTCACTTTCACTCTATAATTGCTTAAACTTTTCAAACATTTCAGACTTGTGTTTCATTAAGTAAACATGCCCTTATCTACTTAAGTCATCAGTGAAGGTAAGAAAATAACGATATCCACCGCGCGTCTCAATGCTCATTGGACCACACACATCAGTATGTATGATTTCCAACATGTCACTTGCCCGTTCCATTGTTCCAGAGAACAGCGTTTTAGTCATCTTGCCCATGAAGCATGGTTGACATGTGTCAAGTGATTCAAAATCAAGTGACTCCAAAAGTCCATCAGTATGGAGCTTCTTCATGTGTTTTACACCAATATGACCTAAATGGCGGTGCCACAAGAAAGAGGTACTATCATTATCAACTCTACATCTTTTGGCATCAATGTTATGAACATGTGTATCATCACTATCGAGATTCAATATGAATAAACCCCTCACATTGGGTGCATGACCATAAAAGATATTACTCATATAAATAGAACAACCATTATTCTCTGATTTAAATGAGTAACCGTCTCACAATAAACAAGATCCGGATATAATGTTCATGCTTAATACAAGCACGAAATAATTATTATTTAGGTTCATCACTAATCCCGATGGTAATCGAAGAGCGAGTGTGCCGACGGTGATCACATCAACCTTGGAACCATTTCCCACGTGCATTGTCACTTCGTCCTTTGCCAGCCTTTGTCTATTCCTTAGCTCCTATTTTGAGTTGAAAATGTGAGCAACTGAACCGGTATCGAATACCCAGGCACTACAACGAGAGTTAGTAAGGTACACATCTATAACATGTATATCATATATACCTTATTTGATGTTGGACGCCTTCTTGTCGGCCAGATACTTGGGGCAGTTCCCCTTCCAGTGACCAGTTCCCTTGCAATGAAAACACTCAGTTTCTAGCTTGGGTTCAACCTTGGGTTTCTTCACGGGAGGGGCAACTGCTTTGCCACTCTTCTTAGAGTTACACTTATTTACCTTGCCATTCTTCTTGAAACTAGTGGTTTTATTGACCATCAACACTTGATGCTCCTTATGAATCTCAGAATCGGCAACTTTTAGCATTGCAAACAGCTCGGAGACTGACTAGTTCGTCTCATGCATGTTATAGTTCAACACGAAGCTCTTGTAGCTAGGTGGCAATGATTGAAGAACTCTGTAAGTGATCGCCCCTGCCAGAAGTGGCATCCCCAATTCAGCTAGACGGGTAGAATACCCAGACATTGTGAGTATGTGTTCACTGACAGAGCTGTTCTCCTCCATTTTGCAAGCATAGAACTTATCGGAGGTCTCATACCTCTCGATCCAGGCATTCTTCTGAAAGATAAACTTCAACTCCTGGAACATATCATGTGCTTCATGACGTTCAAACGTCTTTGAAGTCCTAGTTCTAATCCATACAACATTGCACATTGAACTATTGAGTAATAAGAACATGTCTGCCAGGCGTTTGCAACGTCTGCAGACTCACCTAGAGCAGGTGGATCACCAAGCAGTGCATCAAGGACATAAGCCTTCTGGGAAGCCACGAGGATAATCCTCAGATTATGGGCCCGGTCCACAAAGTTACTTCCATCATCTTTCAACTTAGCTTTCTCTAGGAACACATTAAAATTTAGGGGTGCTACTACGCGAGCCATTGATCTACAACATAAATATGCAAAGTTTACTAAGACTATTGTTCAAGATAACGAGTTTAGTTAATCAAATTACTAAAGCTCCCACTCAAATTGACATCCCTCTGGTCACCTGAGTGATACATGATCCAAATTCACCAACCCAAATCCAATCATCACGTGAGTTGAGGTGGTTTCAATGGTGAACATCATCATGTTGATCATATCTACTATATGACTCATGTTCGACCTTTCAGTCTCTTGTGTTCCAGTCCATGTCTGTACATGCTAGGCTCGTCAAGTTTAACCCGAGTGTTCTGCATGTGCAACACTGGCTTTCACCCATTGTATGTGAATGTAGAGTCTATCACACCTGATCATCACGTGGTGTCTCACCATGACGAACTTTCGCAACGGTGCATGCTCGGGGAGAACACAATTCATCTTGAAATTTGAGTGAGGGATCACCTTATAATGCTACCGTCGTCCTAAGCAAAACAAGGTGCATAAAAGGATTAACATCACATGCAAATCATAAGTGACATGATATGGCCATGAACTTGTGCTTTTGATCTCCATCTCCATCGTCACTAGCACGACACCATGATCTCCATCATCTTGATCTCCATCAATGTGTCGCCATCGGGGTAGCCGCACTGACTATTGATACTTTTCCAACGCATCTATAATTTTTTATTGTTCCATGCTATTATATTATCTGTTTTGGATGTTTTATATGCATTTATATGCTATTTTATATTATTTTTGGGACTAACCTATTAATCTAGAGCCTAGTGCCACTTTCTGTTTTTTCCTTGTTTTTGAGAATTGCAGATAAGGAATATTAAACGGAGTCCAAACGGAATAAAATCTTTGGAATAATTTTTCTTGGACCAGAAGCAACCCAGAAGACTTGGAGAGGAAGTCAGGAGAGCAGCCGTGTGGCCACAAGCCACACGGGCGCGCCCTAGGGGGGCACCCCCTGGCTTGTGGGCCCACGGTAGCTCCCCTAACCCTATTTCTCGGCCTATAAATTCACAAATATTCCCTGTATACCAGAGAGAGCCACGAAAACACTTTTCCACCGCCAGGAGCCTCGGTTCCCGTGAGATCCAATCTTGGAGCCTTTTCCGGTAATCTGCCAGAGGGGGATTCGATCACGGAAGGCATCTACATCAACCCCATTGCCCCTCCGATGATGCGTGAGTAGTTCACCATAGACCTTTGGGTCCATAGCTAGTAGCTAGATGAATTCTTCTCTCTCTTTGCTCTGCAATACCATGTTCTTCATGATCTTCATGGAGATTTATCTGATGTAATACTCTTTTGCGGTGTGTTTGTCGAGATCCAATGAATTGTGGGTTTATGTTAAGATTATCTATGAATATTATTTGAGTCTTTTTTGAATTCTTATATGCATGATTTCATATCTTTGCAAGTATCTTCGAGTTATTGGTTTGGTTTGGCCAACTAGATTGGTAATTCTTGCAATAGGATAAGTGCTTAGCTTTGGGTTCAATCTTTCAGTGTCCTCACCCAGTGACAAAGTAGGGGTAGCGAGGCACGTATTGTATTGTTTCCATCGAGGATAAAAAGTTGTGGTTTTCATCATATTGCTTCAGTTTATCCCTCTACATCATGTCATCTTACCTAATGCGTTACTCTGTTCTTCATGAACTTAATACTCTAGATGCAGGCAGGAATCGGTCTATGTGTGGAGTAATAGTGGTAGATGCAGAATCGTTTCGGTCTACTTGACACGGACGTGATGCCTATATGCATAATCATTGCCTTGGATATATTCATAATTATTCGCTTTTCTATCAATTGCTCGACAATAATTTGTCCACCCACCATAATACTTGCCATCATGAGAGAAGCCTCTAGTGAAACCTATGCCCCCCCCGGGTCTATTTTCCATCTTATACTTTCGGATCTAAAACCAAAAATACCAAAACTACCTTGCTGCATTATTTTTACCTTTTGTTTTACTTTCCGTTCAAGCAATCTATTCTATCTATCTCTATCAGATCTCACCCTTGCAAGTAACCGTGAAGGGATTGACAACCCCTTCATAGCGTTGGTGCAAGTGTTTGATTATTTGTGTAGGTACATCTATTGGGGACTTGCTTGTATCTCCTACTGGTTTAATACCTTGGTTCTCAACAACTGAGGGAAATACTTATCTACTTTGTTGCATCACCCGTTCCTCTTCACGGAAACCGACGCATGCTCGAGAAGTAGCAAGAAGAATTTCTGGCATCGTTGCCAGGGAGATACATAGCAAGTCAGGATAAGAACTCTCTCCTCAACTTGCCAATTTCTGGTTTGGTTGCCGGAGAAATATACATCATGCCTACCAAGTACCCATCACAAACTCATCTCTTTCATTTACATTATTTTCCTTTTGCCTCTCGTTTTCCTTTCCCCCACTTCACCAATTTGCCATTTTGTTCGCCCTCTTTGTTGTTTGCCTTTTTCTCGCCGGATCTCTTTTGTTTGCTTGTGTTGCCATGTGCTTCCTATTTGATTGCATCTTCGCTTACTGAAAATCTGTTGTTATGGATCCTCATCCACTTTCTAATCTTGTCAAATGACCAAATTATGATGAACCAATTGCTAGTGAGTTGAGTGTACTTGATTATCTCTATGAAGTTTTGCTTGATATTCGTGAATCTAAAAATTGTGATGAAGTGATTCACGATGTTTCCTTTAATGAAAAGCATGATTGCAATGATATTGTTGTAAATTCTATTAATGTCAATTATGTTAATGATATGCAAAACCACAAGCTTGGGGATGCTATATTTGATTAGTTTGCCATGACCACTACTTATTACAATGATCATGATTGGGGTGATAATGCTTCTTATGATCTTGATAATTTATTTAATACTCATGATGAATATGATATTGAAAGTGGGTTTGGAAGAGTGTCAACTTTAGGCATTATTGATCCCACTATTTTGGAGAGTGTTCAATCTTATGATTTTTTTGTTAAAAATGGGTTTGGAGAGGTCATGACTTTAGTTAATGATAATCCCACTATTTTGGAAGAGTATCAAATTTGCATGCATGTGGATCATGAAGAGAAAATTTTATATGATAGTTATATTGTTGAATTCCTTCATGATTCTACTGAAATTTATTATGAGGGAGGAACATATTCTTGTAGGAATTGCAATAATACCAAGTTTCCTCTCTATGTGTTCAAAGTTTTGAACTTATGCTTGTTTTGTCTTCCTATGCTAGTTAATTCTTGTTCCCATAAATTGTTTGCTAAAAAAATCGCTATGCATAGGAAGTGGGTTATAATTAAACATGTTTTTAATGCTATTCATGATGCTCTTTTGCATATCTCAACTACTAATTTTTATGTGAGCATCATTGAAATCGTTATGCCTAGCTAGGGGCGTTAAACAATAGCGCTTGTTGGGAGGCAACCCAATTCTACTTTTGCTTTCTGTTTTTGTTTCTGTTTTGGTGTGTTTTGCACATTATTACTTCTGTAATAATTTTTTTTCTTGTTTAAATTAGTGTCTGAGCCAAGTAAGACCTTTGGGATGGTCTACGGTGTTTGCAATTTGATTTTGCTGAAAAACAGAAACTTTTGCGCTCAGTCCACGAATTTTACAAATTCACTGGAACGTGATTTTGATCTGAATTTTTTACACAAGATTGATATACAATTTTCCCTGGTTTTAATAATTTTTAATAATTTTATAGTTGCAGAAGTATTCAAAGTCTATAGATTGCTTTAGACTGTTCTATTTTTGACAGATTCTGTTTTCTTTGTGTTGTTTGCTTATTTTGATGTATCTATGGGTTGTATCGGGGGTATAAACCATGGAGAAGTTAGAATACAGTAGGTATTACACATATATAAATAAAGAATGAGTTCACAACAATACCTAAAGTGGTGATTTATTTTTCTTATACTAACGGATCTCATAAGTTTTCTGTTGTGAAGTTTTCAAGTTTTGGGTGAAGATTTGATGGACTATGGAATAAGGAGTGGCAAAAGCCTAAGCTTGGGGATGCCCAAGGAACCCCAAGCCATATTCAAGGATACCAAAAAGCCTAAGCTTGGGTATGCCCCAGAAGTCATCCTCTCTTTCGTCTTCAATGCATCGGTAAATTTACTTGAGGGTATATTTTTATTCAGCACATGATATTTGTTTTGCTTGGAGCGTCTTGTATGATATGAGTCTTTACTTTTTAGTTTGACACAATCATCCTTGTTGCACACATATTTTGAGAGATCCAGACTGAATGTTGAATTTATTAGAATACTCTATGTGCTTCACTTATATCTTTTGAGCTAGGCAATGTTGTTATAGTGCTTCACTTATATCTTTTTAGAGCATGGTGGTGTTATATTTTATAGAAATTATTGAACTCTTGTACCTCACTTATATTATTTTGAGAGTTTCTTAAAACAGCATGGTAATTTGTTTAGGTTATGAATTTATTCATAATATAATGGGCATCCAAGAGGCATATAATAAAAATAATTCATATTAAGTGCATTGAATCCTATGAGAAGTTTGATTCCTTGCATATAGTTCTGAGATAATAGAGATGGTAATACGAGAGTCATGCTAGTGAGTAGTTGTGAATTGGAAGAGATACTTGTTTTAAAGTTTTTGATTCCTGTAGCATGCACGTATGGTGAACCGTTATGTAACGAAGTCGGAGCATGATTTGTTTAATGATTGACAACCTTTGTGTGAGGATCGGGAGCGCGCGATGGTTAACTCCTACCAACCTCTCCCCTAGGAGCACGCGTCTAATGCTTTGTTTGGTAACTAATAGACTTTTGCAATAAGTATGTGAGTTCTTTATGACTAATGCTGAGTCCATGGATTATACGCACTCTCACCATTCCACCTTTGCTAGCCTCTCTAGTACCGCGCAACATTCACCGGTACATCAAACCCTCCTTCCTGAAAACAGCCACCATATACTTTCCTCAAAACAGCCACCATATCTACCTATTATGACATTTCCATAGCCATTCTGAGATATATGCCATGCAACTTCCACCATTCAGTTTTTCATGACATGCACCATCACTTCATCTTGCATATAGTCATATTTTGTTTTATTGAGTTGTAAGTAAATAAAAGTGTGATGATTTTCATTAATAGAGCATTGTCCCGTGTGACAAAAGGATGATGGAAGCCATGACTCCCTCACAAGTTGGGATGAGTATCCGGACTCTACAAAAAATAAAAGAGTCCAGCAAAGCCCAAATAAAAAAGGCCAAAGATGCCCACGAAAATAAAAAAATAAAAAAATGAGAGAAAGAGAGAAGGAACAATTGCTACTATCTTTGTCCACACTTGTGCTTCAAAGTAGCTCCATGATCTTCAAGATAGAGAGTCTCCTATTTTGTCACTTTCATATAACTAGTGGATATTCATCATGCACGACCACTTAGTTTTATTTTTGAGCTTTCATACACTTATAGCTCTAAGTGCATTTGTTGCATGGCAATCCCTACTCACTCACATTGATATCTATCAATGGGCATCTCCATAGCCCGTTGATACGCCTAGTTGATGTGAGACTATCTTCTCCCTTTTTCCTTGCACCTCCTCCATATTCTATTCCACCTATAGTGCTATATACATGGCTCACACTCATGTATTGCGTGAGAGTTGAAAAGGTTTGAGACACCAAAAGTGTTGGGGATCGTAGTAGTAAATCAAAAAAATTCCTACGCATCACCAAGATGAATCTATAGAGAAACCAGCAACAAGTGGGGGGAGTGCATCTTCATACCTTTGAACATAGCAAAGCGGAAGCGTTACAAGAACACGGTTGGTGGAGTCGTACTCGTAGCGATTCAGATCGCGGTCGATTCCGATCTAAGCGGCGAACAACAACGCCTCCGTGTTCAACACACGTGCAGCCCGATGATGTCTCTCGCGCCTTGATCCAGCAAAGAGGAGGGAGAGGTTGGGGAATACAACTCCAACAGCAGCACGACGGCATGGTGGTGGTGGAGCAGCACGGTACTCCGACAGGGCTTCGCCAAGCACTACGGAGGACGAGGAGGTGGAAAGGTAGGGATGCGTCGAGAGAGAGAGAGAGAGAGTTGCATTGTTGGCAGCCCCCAAACCCTCACTGTATATAGGAGGAGGGGAGGAGGGCGCGCCCCCTCTAGGGTTCCCACCATAGGGGGTGTGGCGGCCCTTGATGGGGATGGCCAGCGACCAAGAGAGGGAGAGAGGGGGGAACGCTCTAGGGTGGGCCTAGGGCCCATCTGCGCCTAGGGTTTGCCCCCTCTCCTCCTAGCTGCGCCTTGGGCTGAGGTGGGAGGCGCACCATCCCACCTAGGGGCTGGTTCCCTCCCACTCTTGGCCCAAGTAGCCTTTCGGGGCCGGTGGCCCCTCCCGGTGGACCCCTGGAACCCTTCCGGTGGTCCTGGTACATTACCGGTGATGCCCGAAACACTTCCGATGACCAAATCCTCACTTCCTATATGTGAATCTTTACCGACCATTCCGAAACTCCTCGTGACGTCCGGGATCTCATCCGGGACTCCGAACAACCTTCGGTAACCATGTACACTATTCCCATATAACCCTAGCGTCATCGAACCTTAAGTGTGTAGACCCTACGGGTTTGGGAACCATGCAGACATGACCGAGACACCTATCTAGTCAATAACCAATAGCGGGATCTGGATACCCACATTGGTTCCCACATGTTCCACGATGATCTCATTGGATGAACCATGATGTCGGGGATTCAATCAGTCCCATATACTATTCCCTTTGTCCATCGGTATGTTACTTGCCCGAGATTCGATCGTCGGTATCCCTATACCTTGTTCAATCTCGTTACCGGCAAGTCTCTTTACTTGTTCCATAACACATGATCCCGTGACTAACTCTTTAGGGACATGGTGTGGTCTATGTATTCACACATGTATTGTCTCTAGGGCATATTTCCAACAGTCTCCCACTTGCACTAGAGTCAAGAATCTAGTTAAATTGTGATGTATCAAACACCCATATAGTTCTGGTGTTGATCATGTTTTGCTCGTGAGAGAGGTTTAGTCAACGGATCTGCGACATTCAAATCCGTATGTACTTTACAAATGTCTATATCTCCATCCTAGACATATCCATGAATGGAGTTGAAGCGGCGCTTGATGTGTCTTGTCTTCTTGTGAAACATGGGCTCCTTGGCAAGGGCAATAGCTCCAGTGTTGTCACATAATAGAGTCATCGGGCCCAACGCATTGGGAATCACTCCTAGGCCGGTGATGAACTCCTTCATCTAGACTCCTTCCTGTGCTGCTTCCGAAGCAACTATGTACTCCGCTTCACATGTAGATGCCACCACGACGCTTTGATTGCTGCTGCACCAGCTGACTGCCCCTCCGTTCAAAATATACACGTATCCGGTTTGCGACATGGAGTCGTCCGGATCTGTGTCGAAGCTAGCATCGATGTAACCCTTTATGATGAGCTCTTCGGCACCTCCATATGCGAGAAACATGTCCTTGGTCCTTTTCAGGTACTTCAGGATATTCTTGACCGCTCTCCAGTGTTCCACTCCGGGATCACTTTGGTACCTCCCTACCAAACTTATGGCAAGGTTCACATCAGGTCTCTACACAACATGGCATACATAATAGAGCCTATGGCTGAAGCATAGGGGATGACACTCATATTTTCTCTATCCTCTGACATGTTCGGGCATTGAGTGGTACTCAATATCACACCCTGTAACACAGGCAAGAACCCCTTCTTGGACTGATCCATATTGAACTTCTTCAATATCTTGTCAAGGTATGTGCTTTGTGATAGACCTATGAGGTGTCTCGATCTATCTCTATAGATCTTGATGCCTAATATGTAAGCAGCTTCTCCAAGGTCCTTCATTGAAAAACACTTATTCAAGTAGGCCTTTATGCTTTCCAAAAGTTCTATATCATTTCCCATCAACAATATGTCATCCACATATAATATGAGAAATGCTACAGAGCTCCCACTCACATTCTTGTAAATACAGGGTTCTCCATAAACCTGTATAAATCCAAAAGCTTTAATCACCTCATTAAAGCGAATGTTCCAACTCCGAGATGCTTGCACCAGCCCATAGATGGAGCACTGAATCTTGCATACTTTGTTAGCATCTTTAGGATCGACAAAACCTTTGGGCTGCATCATATACAATTCTTCCTTAAGGAAACCATTAAGGAATGTCGTTTTGACGTCCATTTGTCAGATCTCATAATCATAAAATGTGGCAATTGCTAACATGATTCGGACGGACTTCAGCATCGCTACGGGTGAGAAAGTCTCATCATAGCCAACTACTTGAACTTGTCGATAACCCTTAGCGACAAGCCGAGCTTTATAGACGGTCACATTACCATCTGCGTCAGTCTTCTTCTTAAAGATCCATTTATTTTCTATGGCTCGCCGATCATCGGGCAATTCCACCAAAGTCCATATTTTGTTTTCATACATGGATCCTATCTCGGATTTCATGGCTTCAAGCCATTTGTTGGAATCCGGGCCTGCCATCGCTTCTTCATAGTTCGAAGGTTCACCATTGTCCAACAACATGATCTCCAGGACAGGGTTGCCGAACCACTCTGGTGCGGAACGTGTCCTTGTGGACCTTCGAGGTTCAATAGCAACTTGATCTGAAGTTTCATGATCATCATCATTAACTTGCTCTCCAGCCGGTGTAGGCTCCACAGAAACAACTTCCTGTGCTGCGCTACTCTCCGGTTTGAGTGGAGATACAAATACATCATCAAGTTCTATTTTCCTCCCACTTACTTCTTTCAAGAGAAACTCTTTCTCTAGAAAGGATCCATTCTTGGCAACAAAGATTTTGCCTTCGGATCTGAGGTAGAAGGTATACCTAACAGTTTCTTTGGGGTATCCTATGAAGACGCACCTTTCCGCTTTGGGTTTGAGCTTCTCAGGTTGAAGTTTGTTCACATAAGCATCGCATCCCCAAACTTTCAGAAATGACAGCTTAGGTTTCTTTCCAAACCATAATTCATACGGTGTCGTCTCAACGGACTTAGGCGGTGCCCTATTTAAAGTGAATGCGGCAGGCTCTAATGCATATCCCCAAAATGATAGCGGTAAGTCAATAAGAGACATCATAGATTGCACCATATCCAATAGAGTGCGATTACGACATTCAGACACACCATTTCGCTGAGTTGTGTCAGGCGACATGAGTTGTGAAACAATTCCACATTTCCTTAGGTGCGTGCCAAACTCGTCACTCAAATATTCTCCGCCACGATGAGATCATAGGCACTTTATTTTCCTGTCACATTGATTCTCTACCTCACTCCGAAATTCCTTGAACTTTTCAAAGGTTTCAGACTTGTGTTTCATCAAGTAGACATACCCATATCTGCTTAAGTCATCAGTGAGGGTGAGAACATAACGGTAGCCACCGCGAGCCTCAACGCTCATTGGACCGAATACATCGGTATGTAATATCTCCAACAAGTCAGTTGCTCACTCCATTGTTCCGGAGAACGGAGTCTTGGTCATCTTTCCCATGAGCCATGGTTCGCACGTGTCCAATGATTCAAAATCAAGAGACTCCAAAAGTCCACCAGCATGGAGTTTCTTCATGCGTTTGACACCAATATGACCAAGGCGGCAGTGCCACATGTAAGTGGGACTATCGTTATCAACCTTACATATTTGGGTACTCACACTATGAACATGTGTAATATCACATTCGAGATTCATCAAAAATAAACCATTGACCAGCAGGGCATGACCATTAAACATTTCTCTTATATAAATAGAACAACCATTATTCTCAGATTTAAATGAGCAGCCATCTCGCATCAAGCGTGATCCATATACAATGTTCATGCTCAAAGTTGGTACTAAATAACAATTATTAAGGTTTAAAACTAATCCCGAAGGTAGATGTAGAGGTAGCGTACCGACGGGGATCACATCGACCTTGGAACCATTCCCGACGCGCATCGTGACCTCATCCTTTGCTAGTCTCCGCTTATTCCGCAGCTCCTACTTGGAGTATCAAATACCCAGGAGCTACTACGAGCGCTGGTAAGGTACATATCAATAACAAGTATATCACATATACCTTTAATGTTGCCGGCCTTCTTATCCGCTAAATACTTGGGGCAGTTCCGCTTCCAGTGACCGGTACCCTTGCAATAAAAGCACTCAGTCTCAGGCTTGGGTCCATTCTTGTGCTTCTTCCTGGCAACTTGCTTACCGGGCACGGCAACTGCTTTGCCGTCCTTCTTGAAGTTCTTCTTACCCTTGCCTTTCTTGAAACTAGTGGTCTTATTGACCGTCAACACTTGATGCTCCTTTTTGATCTCGACCTCCGCTGATTTTAGCATCGAGTACAACTCAGGAATGTATTTCTCCATCCCTTGCATATTGTAGTTCATCACAAAGCTCTTGTAGCTAGGTGGAAGCGACTGGAGGATTCTGTCAATAACCGAGTCATTCGGAAGATTAACTCCTAGCTGAGACAAGCAGTTGTGCAACCCAGACATCTTGAGTATGTGCCCGTTGACAGAGCTATTTTCCTCCATCTTACCACTGAAGAACTTGTCGGAGACTTCATATCTCTCGACCCGGGCATGAGCTTGGAAAACCATTCTCAGCTCTTGGAACATCTCATATGCTCCGTGTTGCTCAAAACACTTTTGGAGCCCCGGTTCTAAGCTGTAAAGCATGCCGCACTGAACCAGGGAGTAATCATCACTACACGACTGCCAAGCATTCATAACGTCTTGAGTTGCTGGGAAAACGGGTGCGTCACCTAGCGGTGCATCAAGGACATATAATTTCTTGGAAGCTATGAGGATGATCCTCAAGTTACGGACCTAGTCCGTATAGTTGCTTCCATCGTCTTTCAGCTTGGTTTTCTCTAGGAACGCGTTGAAGTTGATTGTAAAGACATTTTAGACTAAGTTCAAGATAATTAAGTTCACATAATCAAATTATTTAATGAACTCCCACTTAGATTGACATCTCTCTAGTCATCCAAGTGACACATGATCCACGTCAACTAGCCCGTGTCCGATCATCACGTGAGACGGACTAGTCATCAATGGTGAACATCCCCATGTTGATCGTATCTTTTATACGACTCATGTTCGACCTTTCGGTATCCCATGTTCTGAGGACATGTCTGTACATGCTAGGCTCGTCAAGTCAACCTAAGTGTATTGCGTGTGTAAATCTGCCTTACACCCATTGTATGCGAATGTTAGAACCTATCACACCCAATCATCACGTGGTGCTTCGGAACAACTAACCTTAGCAACGGTGCATAGTTAGGGGGAACACATTTCTTGAAATTTTAGTGAGAGATCATCTTATTTAAGCTACCGTCGTTCTAACCAAATAAGATGTAAAACATGATAAACATCACATGCAATCATATAGTGACATGATATGGACAATATGATCTTGCTCCTTTGATCTCCATCTTCGGGGCACCATGATCATCATTGTCACCGACATGACACCATGTTCTCCATCATCATGATCTCCATCGTCGTGTCTTCATGAAGTTGTCTCACCAACTATTACTTCTACTACTATGGCTAACGGTTAGCAATAAAGTAAAGTAATTACATGGCATTTTTGATTGACACGTAGGTCATACAATAAATTAAGACAATTCCTATGGCTCCTGCCGGTTTTCATACTCATCGACATGAAAGTTGTGATTCCTATTACAAGAACATGATCAATCTCATACATCATATATATTTCATCACATTCTTTTGGCCATATCACATCACATAGCATACCCTTCAAAAACAAGTTAGACGACCTCTAATTGTTGTTGCAAGTTTTACGTGGCTGCTATGGGTTTCTAGCAAGAACGTTTCTTACCTACGTAAAAGCCACAACGGTGTATTTACCCTTCATAAGGACCCTCCTCATCGAATCTGATCCGACTAGACTGGGAGAGATAGACACCCGCTAGCCACCTTATGCAACAAGTGCTTGTGAGGCGGTGGAACCAGTCTCACGTAAGCGTACGTGTAAAGTCGGTCCGGGCCGCTTCATCCCACAATTCCTCCAAATCAAGATAAGACTAGTAACGGCAAGCAAATTGACCAAATCATCACCCACAACTACTTGTGTTCTACTCGTGCATAGAATCTACGCATAGACCTAGCTCATGATGCCACTGTTGGGGATCATAGTAGTAAATCAAAAAAAATCCTACGCATCACCAAGATCAATCTATGGAGAAACCAGCAACAAGTGGGGGGAGTGCATCTTCATACCTTTGAAGATCGCAAAGCGGAAGCGTTACAAGAACGCGGTTGGTGGAGTCATACTCGCAGCGATTCAGATCACGGTCGATTCCGATCTAAGCGCCGAACAACGGCGCCTCCGCGTTCAACACACGTGCAACCCGATGACGTCTCCTGCACCTTGATCCAGCAAGGAGGAGGGAGAGGTTGGGGAAGACAACTCCAACAGCAACACAAAGGCGTGGTGGTGGTGGAGCAGCGCGGTACTCCGACAGGGCTTCGCCAAGCACTACGGAGGACGAGGAGGTGGAGAGGTAGGGCTGCGCCGAGAGAGAGAGACAGAGTTGCATTGTCAGCAGCCCCAAAACCCTCACTATATATAGGAGGAGGGGAGGAGGGTGCGCCCCTCTAGGGTTCCCACCCTAGGGGGTGTGGAGAGGGAGAGAGGGGGGCGCGCCCTAGGATGGGCCTAGGGCCCATCTGCGCCTAGGGTTTGCCCCCTCTCCTCCTAGCCGTGCCTTGGGCTGAGGTGGGAGGTGCACCAGCCCACCTAGGGGCTGGTTACCTCCCACTCTTGGCCCATGTAGCCTTCCAGGGCCGGTGCCCCTCCTGGTAGACCCTCGGAACCCTTCCGGTGGTCCAGGTACATTACCGGTGATGCCCGAAACACTTCTGGTGACCAAATCCTCACTTCCTATATATGAATCTTTACCTCCGGACCATTCCGGAACTCCTCGTGACGTCTGGGATCTCATCCGGGACTCCGAACAACCTTCAGTAACCACGTACACTATTCCCATATAACCCTAGCATCATCGAACCTTAAGTGTGTAGACCCTACGGGTTCGGGAACCATGCAGACATGACCGAGACACCTCTCTAGTCAATAACCAATAGGAGGATCTGGATACCCATATTGTCTCCCACATGTTCCACGATGATCTCAACGAATGAACCACGATGTTGGGGATTCAATCAATCCCGTATACAATTCCCTTTGTCCATCGGTATGTTACTTGCTCGAGATTCGATCGTTAGTATCCCTATGCCTTGTTCAATCTCATTACCGGCAAGTCTCTTTACTCGTTCCGTAACACATGATCCCGTGACTAACTCCTTAGTCACATTGAGCTCATTATGATGATGTATTGCCGAGTGGTCCCAAAGATACCTCTCCGTTACACGGAGTGACAAATCCCAGTCTCGTTTCGTGCCAACCCAACAGACACTTTCAAAGATACCTGTAGTGCACCTTTATAGTCACCCAGTTATGTTGTGACGTTTGTTACACCCAAAGCATTCCTACGGTATCCGGGAGTTGCACAATCTCATGGTCTAAGGAAACGATACTTGACATTAGAAAAGCTCTAGCATACGAACTACACGATCTTGTGCCATGCTTAGGATTGGGTCTTGTCCATCACCTCATTCTCCTAATGATGTGATCCCGTTATCAATGACATCCAATGTCCATGGCCAGGAAACCATGACCATCTATTGATCAACGATCTAGTCAACTAGAGGCTTACTAGGGACATGGTGTGGTCTATGTATTCACACATGTATTACTGTTTTCGGTTAATACAATTATAGCATGAACAATAGACAATTATCATGAACAAGGAAATATAATAATAATCACTTTATTATTGCCTCTAGGGCATATTTCCATCAAAAAGTGTGAAATAATTGCTTGACTTGTTCGTCGGGGTTGAGCATGATTTAGATACTTTGTGTCGGGAAGATGGAGCATAGCCAGACCATATGATTTTGTAGGGATAACTTTCTAAGGCCATATTATTTCGAAAGGACATGATTGCCTTGTTGGTGTGCTCGAAGTATTACTGTATTTATGTCAATATTAGACTATTGTTTTGAATCTTACGGATCTGAATATTCATGCCACAATAAAGAATATTACATGGATAAATATGTTAGGTAGCATTCCACATAAAAAATTCTATTTTTATCATTTACCTACTCGAGGACGAGTAGGAATTAAGCTTGGGGATTCTTGATACATCTCCAACGTATCTATAATTTTTGATTGTTCCATGCTATTATATTATCCGTTTTGGATGTTTTATATGCATTAATATGCTATTTTATATTATTTTTTGGGACTAACCTATTAATCTAGAGCCTAGTGCCAGTTTCTGTTTTTTCCTTGTTTTTGAGTATTGCAGATAAGGAATATTAAAGGGAGTCCAATTGGAATAAAATCTTTGGAATAATTTTTCTTGGACCAGAAGCTACCCAGAAGACTTGGAGATGAAGTCAGGAGAGTAGCCGTGTGGCCACAAGCCACAAGGGCGCCCCCTGGCTTGTGGGCCCACGGCAGCTCCCCTAGCCCTATTTCTCGGCCTATAAATTCACAAATATTCCCTGTATACCAGAGACAGACACGAAAACACTTTTCCGCCGCCAGGAGCCTCGGTTCTCGTGAGATCTAATCTTGGAGCCTTTTTCGGTAATCTCCCGGAGGGGGATTCCATCACGGAGGGCATCTACATCAACTCCATTGCCCCTCCGATGATGCATGAGTAGTTCACCACAGACCTTCGGGTCCATAGCTAGTAGCTAGATGGCTTCTTCTCTCTCTTTGCTCTTCAACACCATGTTCTTCATGATCTTCACGGAGATCTATCCGATGTAATACTCTTTTGCGGTGTGTTTGTCGATATCCAATGAATTGTGGGTTTATGTTCAGATTATCTATGAATATTATTTGAGTCTTTTCTGAATTCTTATATGCATGATTTCATATCTTTGCAAGTCTCTTCAAGTTATTGGTTTGGTTTGGCCAACTAGATTGGTAATTCTTGCAATAGGAGAAGTGCTTAGTTTTGGGTTCAATCTTGCGGTGTCCTCACCCAGTGACAAAGTAGGGGTAGCAAGGCACGTATTGTATTGTTTCCATTGAGGATAAAAAGATGAGGTTTTCATCATATTGCTTGAGTTTATCCCTCTACATCATGTCATCTTACCTAATGTGTTACTCTGTTCTTCATGAACTTAATACTCTAGATGCAGGCAGGAGTCGGTGATGTGTGGAGTAATAGTAGTAGATGCAGAGTCGTTTTGGTCTACTTGACATGGACGTGATGCCTATATGCGTAATCATTGCCTTGGATATCTTCATAATTATTCACCTTTCTATCAATTGCTCGACAGTAATTTGTCCACCCACCATAATACTTGCCACCATGAGAGAAGCCTCTAGTGAAACCTATGGCCCCGTGGTCTATTTTCCATCTTATACTTTCAGATCTAAAAACAAAAATACCTTGCTGCATTATTTTTACCTTTTGTTTTACTTTCCATTCAATCAATCTATTCTATCTATCTCTATCAGATCTCATCCTTGCAAGTAACCGTGAAGGGATTGACAACCGCTTTATAGCGTTGGGTGCAAGTGTTTGATTCTTTGTGTAGGTACATCTATTGGGGACTTGCTTGTATCCTCTACTAGATTGATACCTTGGTTCGAAACAACTGAGGGAAATACTTATCTACTTTGCTGCATCACCTGTTCCTGTTCACGGAAACCAACGCATGCTCGAGAATTAGCAACTGTTGCTTCCACGACTATTGCTAACTCATAGTGATAAAGTAAAGCAAAAACGGCAAAAAATAATTAAAGACAACCCTATGGCTCCTGCCGGTTGCCGTACTCATCGACATGCAAGTCGTGATATTTTATATAAAACATGATCATCTCATACATCACATATATCTCATCATGTAATTGTCCATATCACATCACAACATACCCTGCAAAAACAAGTTAGACATCCTCTAATTGTTGTTGCAAGTTTTACGTGCCTGCTACGGGTATCTAGCAAGAAAAATTCTCAGCTACATAAAAACGACAACGGTGATACATAAATTTCTATTCAACCTTCTCAAGGACCGCATTTGTCGAATCCGATCCAACTAGAGTAGGAGAGACAGAAACCCTCCAGGCATCTTTGTGTAACAAAGTTACACATCTGTTGATGGAACCGGTCTCTCGTAAGCGTACGAGTAAGGTTGGTCCGGGCCGCTTCATCCCACAACACCATCGAATGAAAACAATACCAAGGGAGGAAGCAATCTAAGCATCAATGCCCACAAACTCCTTTGTGTTCTACTCGTGATCTCATCTACACATAGACCTAGCTCATGATGCCACTATTGGGGAACGTTGCATGGGAAACAAAAAATTTCCTACGCACACGCAAGATCTATCCATGGTGATGAGCATCTACGAGGGGCGGAGTGGATCTACATACCCTTGTAGATATCTATGCGGGAAGCGTTAAGAAATGCGGTTGATGTAGTCGAACGTCTTCGCGGTCCAAATCGTCGAGCGTCCCGCGATCACGATCCGTCCCGATCTAGCGCCTAACTGACGACACCTCCGCGTTCAGCACACGTACAACTCGATGAAAATCTCCACCTTCTTGATCCAGCAAGAGGAAGCAGAGAGGTACATGAGTTCTCCGGCAGCATGACGGCGTGGCTGCGATGGTGGTGGAACTATTTCGGTAGGGCTTCGCCAAGCACCGTTGGAACGATCTAGAGAAGAAACTACGATCTAGAGAAGAGGGTAGCACGTGGCTGATTTCTATGTGGAAAAACCCTCAATACCTCTAGTATATATAGGAGGAGGGAGGGAGGAGGCTTTGTCCCAAGGGGCTAGCTCTTTGCTTCGGCCAAAGGGGAGAGAGGAGGAGTCCTCATCCAATCCTAGTAGGATCAGGACTCCCTCTCCCCCACTTGGGATCCTCCTTTCTACCTTCGGTTTCTCCACCCAGCCGCATGGACCTCTAGTGGGGATTCGGCCAGCCCACTAGGGGCTGGTTTAACTCCTCCCAGAGCCCATGTAGCCTCTTGGGTCGAGATACCCCTCCCGATGGTCCCCTGGTACCCTCTCGGCACTCCCGGTACACTACCGATGAGCCCAAAACTCTCCCAGTGACCAAAACAGGACTTACTATATATCAATTTTTACCTCCGGACCATTCCGGAGTTCCTCGTGACGTCCAGGGTCTCATCCGGGACTCCAAAGAATCTTCGATCACCACCATACATAACTCTATACTACCAAAACGTCACCGAACCTTAAGTGTGCAGACCCTGCGGGTTCGAGAACTATGTAGACATGACCGACACACCTCTATGGTCAATAGCCAATAGAGGGACCTGGATGGCCATATTGGTTCCTACATATTCTATGACGATCTTTATGTGTTGAACCTCTATGTTAAGGATCCAGTTAATCCCATACGCTATTCCCTTTGTTCTTCGGTATGTTACTTGCCCGAGATTCGATCGTCGGTATCTCTATACCTAGTTCAATCCCGTTACCGGCAAGTTTCTTTAATCGTTCCGTAATACAAGATCCCATGGCTAACACTTTAGTCACATTGCTTGCAAGGCTTGTTGTGATGTTGTATTACTGAGTGGGCCCTGAGATACCTCTCCTTCACACGGAGTAACAAAACCCAGTCTTGATCCATACCCACTCATCATACACTCTCGGAGATACCTGTAGAGCACCTTTATAGTCACCCAGTTATGTTGCGACGTTTGACACACACAAAGCACTCCTCAAGTGTCAGTGAGTTGCATGATCTCATGGTCATAGGAACAGATACTTTACATGCAGAAAACTATAGCAATAAACTGACACGATCATATGCTATGTTTATAGTTTGGGTCTTGTCCATCACATCATTCTCCCAATGATGTGATCTTGTTATCAAATGACATCACATGTCAATGGCTAGGAAACCTTGACCATCTTTGATCAATGAGCTAGTCTACTAGAGGCATACTAGGGACAAAGTGTTGTCTATGTATCCACACATGCAATGTATTTCCAGTCAATACAATTATAGCATGGATAATAAACAATTATCATGAACAAGGAAATATAATAATAACCATCCTATTATTGCCTCTAGGGCATATTTGCAAGAAAATTCCATGCCCAAGAAAGCAGGAGAGAAGAAGAGGAGGGAGAGGAAAATCTCAGTACAAGTCACTAGGAAAGTTGCTACCAAGGTGAGGACTCCAGAGCAAAGGGAAGCAGAAGAGGAGGATGAGCCAGCTGCCAAGGCTCCTCCCAAGAAGAAGCAGAAAAAATTGTTGTCTCATGCTATGCCCAAGGATACAACATCCAAAGGCACCAAGAGCAAACCAACTTCATCCAAGAAGCCTACTAAACCCAAACCTAAGAGGTTATCCACAGAGATTCCAGCCTGTGAGAATAACAAGGGATCTACCTCCAAAGTTCCAGAGGAGGATGATATGATTGCTTTGATGAAGCTGAGACCACACCTTCCAGTGCACAATGCCAGCCATCTGCAGGCTCAGGACATGAAGAAGAGGAAGGACTCAGGTTTGAGAGAGTGGATAGCTATTGATCCATATTCACACAGGACGAAGACAGCTGTTGACTATGGGTTCTACACCAAACAACAACAAGAGTTCTATGAGACTGTATTGCTTGAAAAGAGCCCTGTTGTGAGTGATATGAGATATGTAGATTGGAAGTATATCAACAAAAATGAAGATTACTTCCCGAGTGTGCAGGATAACTTTCATTGCATTGGCCTAGATGAGTTTGTTGTCAAGGAGTTCACAACCTGGAATGATGAGATGATCATGCAATTCTACTCGACTGCTCATTCCTATGAAGATGGTAGAATTGTATGGATGACTGAAGGTGCTAGGTATGAGTCCACAGTTGAGGAATGGGCTGCCATCTTAGGAGTCCCAGAGGTGTAAGATGGAGATATTGATGTCTACTCTGAGCCCAAGGTAAGCCACAATGCCATGAAGAACATGTATAAGGAGATTCATGCTGCACATCTAAAGTCTCACAAGCTAGGAACGATTTATTCCCTTCGGGATGGTCTACGCACGATTAACACCATCTTGAGGCACACCTTGTTGCCTAAGTCTGGAGATGAGAATATGATCTGAAGCTACTCCATCAGCATACTGCTCCATCTAGATCAACATACGAGATTCAAAGTGATGGACTTGATTGTGGATAATGTGAAGGGAGTTGCTGCTGATCAGAAGCGCTCATGTTGCTATGCACCCTACATCCAGATTCTCATCAACTCTAAGTTGGAGAAGCATATCTTTGCGCTTGATCGACCACATTTTCCACTCTTGTTGGAGCTCGAAGACAATGTTGTGGTGATGAACCCAGATCATCCCACATCAACTATAGCACACGCACATGCAGAGTCAGCCAGAGACACTAGTGCTCAGCCTCCCATGACTAGGAGTGAGCAGATGGATCTACTTGTTAGCTCTATGCTTAGTATGCAGAAGGACATCACCAACATCCTGAAGAACCGAGAGAGCCTATCGAGGAGTGTTGACGAAAAGTTCCATAGTCTCAACAACAAGATTTCTTGGCTAACGAAGACCGTGAATGAGATCAAGAAGGAAGTAGATGAAGCTCGTATTCATCGCACCTCTTCAGAGTCTGATTCTGATGATGATGAGGATCGTGCACCTCTCAGGACGAGCACTCAGTTCACTACTCAGGTTAGATCAGCCACAGTGCCAGCTCCAGAGTTGAGACCTTCTTCGTTAGCACCAGCTTCAGCTCCTTCAGCTCCAGTTCCTCCAATTGCTACACCAACTCCATCCATGACATCAGCCAAAGTCTTCGCCGACGCAGTTCTCTCGACTCCAACTTCAGCTACTGGAGGAGATTGGCCCCAAAAGAGCGTTTAGCTCTATACCTTTGAACTTTTTGGTAACTTGTTGCCAAAGGGGGTGAAGTTGTATAGATCATTAGCGCTTTGAGAGATAGCGAGAGCGTTGGGTTTTTATTGGTTTTTCAAAAACATTTGATATCTTTTGATTTGGATGTGTTAAACTTTGTCGGTGTTTGATCATACACTTGATGTGTGTTGCTACTATTTCCTATCTCTATGATGCTTATGAGATGATCACCCACCTTTTCTTGATTGTGTTATGCTATGATATTCATTCTTATTATGCTCTCACACCATCAAGATGTATTTGACATGGAAGAAGTGCCCCATGTACCTAATCGATTGTGCATTTGCATTCAAACGCAAATTCAAAAAAATGCACAAATTTAGGGGGAGCTCTTGCTTATCACATACTTCTCAAAATGACAATTAAATTCATTGATTATATCATATGTTGAAGCTTTGATCTATATGTTGTCATCAATTACCAAAAAGGGGGAGTCTGAAAGCACATTTGCTCCCTTGGTGGTTTTGGTAATTAATAACAACATATATATCATTGAACTAACATTTCCACTAAGCATATTTTAGGAAAGTTCAATGATGGGTTGGCAAAAGGATTGTGGAGAAACCCCTAGATGCAACAAATGGATTGGCAAAGCTTCAAGCAAAGTGGTCTCTACATTTTAATTTCTGAGAAATCACTTTGAGTCCATAGGAAAGCCAATACTATTAAAAGGGGGTTAGATACTGTTGGTGAACAAGATGCTCAAACATGCACAAGTGATAGTCACCAAAAACACCCACAAACTCTTCCACAAAATTCTGTCTAATCCAAACATCAAAATCGGTGCCACCAAGTTTTCCATTCGGCCCTATCGATTTCCATCCTAAGATAGAACCAAGCCAAATCCTACCTTTTTGGTGCAACCGATCCCGAGTCGGTGGAACCGAGTTCAGGTAGCAAACCTACTGATGTCTGATTGCACAATATCGATACGACTGAGTTTGTTGCATCGTCACCATCGATTTTTGCCATCTAACCGTTGCCCACCTTTCGGTGCCACCGAGAAGTTCATATCGGCCTCACCGAGATTCAAAATTTGTCACCTTTGGATCACTTCGGTACCATCAAGATTCACACATCGGTGTCACCGAGTTGGTCACTTAAGGTGTCACGGTTGGATTTTTGGAGATGTCTATATATACCCCTCCTCCACCACTCACTCGAAAGGGAAGCACTCAGAACAGATCCCCACTTATCCCATCAGATTCTCTGAGAGAGAGCCACCTACTCATGTGTTGAAATCATGCCATTCCATTCCTACCATATGAATCTTGATCTCTAGCCTCCCAAGTTGCTTTCCACCCGATCAATCTCTTCCACCAAAGCGAAATCTGTGAGAGAGTGATTGAGTGTTGAGGAGTCTATCATCTTGAAGCACAAGAGCAAGGAGTTCATCGACATTATCGAGCCTATTACCTTTTGAAGGGTGGTGCCTCCTAGATTGGTTAGGTGTTGCTTGGGAGCCTCCTACTTCGTGTTGTGGAGTGAACCAAGAAGTTTGTAAGGGCTAGGAGATCGCCTACTTCGTGAAGATCTACCCATAGTGAGGCTTCCTTCGTGGACGAAAGCCATTATGGAATAGTCAAGGTTGCTACTTCGTGGACCCTTATGGATGGAGCCCTCCGTGGACTCTCACAACGGTTACCCTCCGTGGGTTCAAGACTCCATAAATGTGTATGTACGATAGAACCACCTATCGGAACTACGGGAAAAATCTTCGTGTCCTCAAATTGTGTTTGATCCTCCTACCCTTCCTTTACTATTCATGCTTGTCTTTACTTTCCGCTGCTATACTCGTAGACATGCATGTGTAGGGTGTGCTTGACTTGCTATCATTTCTAAAATCAGCCAACACTTAAAATTGGGAAAAGGTAGAATTTTTATTTGGTCAAGTAGTCTAATCACCCCCACTCTTGACCTACTTTCGATCCTACAGGAGGTGCCCAAGCACATCTAGGACGTGCGCCATCTAGCGGGCTGCATCGCCGCCCTCGGCAGGTTTAGTTCAAAATCTACAAAGCGCGCCTTGTCGTTCTTTACGATCCTGAAGAAGGCAGGCCCAATGACGTGGACCCTAGAAGTAGAGGCAACACTGCAAGATTTAAAGAGATGCGTATCCTCGATGCCAGTCCTAGTCGCACCCAAACCGGAGGAGCCATTGCTGCTATACTTGGCGGCAACGAACCAAGTGGTTAGTGCGGCACTAGTGGCAGAAAGGAAAGCTGAAGGGGATGAGTTAGAAGCCCCAGAATCGGCAGCCGGCGAGCCGGTGTCATCTGTGGCAAGTCAAAGGGCTGATGACTCAAGCACGATGCAAGGGGCGTAATGGCAAGCTATGCAGAAGAAGAAGATGGTGCAACGACCATTGTATTTTGTTAGCTCTCTCCTGCGAGGGGCTAGATCAAGATACTTTGGGACGCAGAAAATGCTTTTAGACCTTCTCACGGCCTCCTGGAAACTGCACCACTCGTTCCAAGCACACCGCATCACCGTCGTCACTCGGTTCCCAATGCAATGCATCTTCGGGTATCCAGAGGCAACCAACATCATTGTCAAATGGACGTTGGAACTGGTCAGCTTTGACTTGAGTTTCGAAAGCACGATAATGATAAAGAGGAGATCCCTAGCGGAGTTCATAGTAGAATGAACGCCAACGCCAGACGAAGAAATTTCGGAGACAACACTCCATGGCAAGGAAACACCTCAAGAATGGGTCATGTACTTTGATGGAGTCGTCTCGCTGCAAGGCGTCGGTGCCGGATTGTTACTCACTGCACCCACCGGAGATCACCTCAAGTATGTGGTCTAGATGCACTTCCCCTAGGAGGAATCAACAAAAAACACAGCTGAGTAGGAAGGATTGCTTGTCGGATTACGAATAGCAGTTGATCTTGGCATCAGGAAGCTGATAGTCTGACGAGATTTGCATCTTGTTGTGCGCCAAGTGAATAAAGATTAGCAGAGCCCCGTGATGGAAGCATGTGTTGACGAAGTACAGAGGTTGGAGGAGCGATTTGATGGTCTGCAAATGGAGCATGCCCCCCGTGCCGAGCATATCATTGCCGACGACCTATCAAAGAGAGATGCGTAGAAGATGCTTGTGGAACCAGGCGCTTTTGTACTCCGATTAGCCCAACCTTCAGTCAACCCATCAACATGGTAGAGCAAGAAAAGAAAGGTTATTTTCGTCGATTCCTCCCCGTAGAGCCATCCGTGGCCGCCAAGAGAGTTCCCAGAAACGACATCCTGCTTGCCGGTGGACCTTGAGCTCCGGCAGACTCGATGGTCCTTGTTGTAGAAGCTAGCGTTCTTGCGGCGGAAGAGATGCCTTAGGTCCTTGTCATCGAGCCACAGGCTCCGGCATGGGCACAACCGATAGTCCAATACCTCCAGAAAGGAGATCTTCCCGAGGAGCCAAATCAAGTAGAAAGGGTAGCCCGATGGTCGAGCATGTACCATTTCGCGGAGAGCACCTTATACAAGAGGATACCAAATGACGTGAAGTTAAAGTGTATTCCATCAGGAAGAAGGGCGTCAGCTGTTGGTAGAGATACATGGAAGGATCTACGGCTCCCACATCGGATCACGAGCCCTTGTCAGGATGGTATTCTGCCAAGGCTTCTATTGGATGATAGCCCTCCAAGATTCATTGGCGGTGCGGACAACATGTGAAGCATGCCAATACCATGCCAAGCAAATACATTAACTAGCACAAGCCTTTCAAACTATACCACTCTCTAGGCCTTTTTCAGTCTGGGGGCTCGACATTGTCGGGCCCTTCCCCTGTGCTACTAGAGGCTTCAAGTTCTTGTTTGTTGCAATCAACAAGTTCACGAAGTTGATTGAAGTGGAGCCGGTGATAATGGTAACAGCGCAAGCGGTAGTAAAGTTTCTTAGAGGAATAGTTTGTCGTTTCGGTGTCCCCAACAGGATCATCATCGACAATGACACTCAATTCACCAGTAGTACCTTCATGCAATATAGCCAAAACATCGGCGCCAAAGTATGCTTTGCATCAGTTGCTCACCCCAGGAGCAATGAGCAAGTGGAAAGGGAAAATACTAAAGTGTTGCAGGGCCTCAAGACGAGGACTTTCGACAAGCTGCACAAGCACGGAAGGCACTGGATTGATGAGTTGTCAACGGTTCTTTGGTTAATTAGAAGATGCCAAATCGAGCCACGGCAAGACACCCTTCTCCCTAGTTTATGGTGTAGAAGCAGTTCTCCCCACGTAACTCACATACGGATCGCCAAGAGTGTAGGCCTTAGACGAAGACCAACAAGAGCAAGTATGGCGAGATGATGCCACGCTCCTTGAGGAAGATCGTATCTAGGCAGCGCTGCGTGCCACTCGGTACTAGCAAACCATGTGTCGTTATCACAGCCGTAGGGTGCACGCTAGGACTGTTGAGGAAGGCGACCTTGTTCTTCGATGGATTCAGTCCGCGAAGGGATCAAACAAGTTGATGCAAAAGTGGGAAAGCCTTTACTGGGTAGCACGACTCACCAGGCCTGCCGCAGTCCGCCTTGAGACCAAAGATGGCACCCCGCTGCGGAACTCATGGAATATCGAGCATCTTCGCAAGCTTCTACCCATAAGGTGCGGCTATTAGGCCACCCGACAACCCATTTTGTACAAGTTCGTCGGCGGGGTGTGCTACCTCTTGAGCATGTGTTGGTTTTCCTTTGAAGAGGAAAGGGTGATGCAGCAAAGTAGATATGTATTTCCCTCAGTTGATGAGAACCAAGGTATTAATCCAGTAGGAGGAACAAGCAAGTCACCAATGGATGCACCTACACACGCAATCAAACTCTTGCACCCAACACTATAAAGGGGTTGTCAATCCCTTCACGGTTATTTGCAAGGATTAGATCTGATAGAGATATATGTAAAAGATTGCAGAAAGTAACAAGTAAATAAATTGTAGAAAGGTATTTTTGGTTTATAGATCTGAAAATATAATATGGGAAGTAGACCCGGGGGCCATAGGTTTCACTAGAGGCTTCTTTTTTGTAGGAAACTATCACGGTGGGTGAGCAAATTACTGTCGAGCAATTGATAGAAAAGCGAATAATTATGATGATATCCAGGGCAATGATTATGCATATAGGCATCACATCTGTGTCAAGTAAGCCGAAATTATTTTGCATCTACTACTATTACTCCACACATCGACCGACTCCTGCCTGCATCTAGAGTATTAAGTTCATGAAGAACAGAGTAACACATTAGGTAAGATGATATGATGTAGAAGGATAAACTCAAGCAATATGATGAAATTTCCATATTTTTACCCTTGATGGAAACAATACAATACGTGCCTCACTACCCCTACCATGTCACTGGGTGAGGACACTGCAAGATTGAACCCAAAACTAAGCACTTCTCCCATTGCAAGAATTACCAATCTAGCTGGCCAAACCAAACCAATAACTCGAAGAGACTTGCAAATATATGAAATCATGCATATAAGAATTCAGAAAATACTCAAATAATATTCATGGATAATCTGAACATAAAACCACAATTCATCGGATCTCGACAAACACACCGCAAAAGAGTATGACATCGGATATATCTCCATGAAGATCATGAAGAACATGGTATTGAAGCACAAAGAGAGAGAATAATCCATCTAGGCACTAGCTATGGACCCGTAGGTCTGTGGTGGACTACTCACGCATCATCGGAGGGGCAATGGAGTTGATGTAGATGCCCTCCGTGATCGAATGCCCCTCCAACTGATTACCGAGAAAGGCTGCAGGATTGGATCTCTCGGGAACGGAGGCTTCTGGCGGTGGAAAAGTATTTGTGTGGCTCTTTTTGGTATTGGGGGAATATTTGGGTATTTATAGGACGAAGATTAGGGTTAGGACTCCTACCAGGGATTCACAAGCCTGCCAGGCGCGGCCAGGGGGTGGCCGTGCCCCCTGGATTGTGACTTCCTGGCAAGTGCCTTGCCTTGCAGTCCAAGCCTCGTAGGTCTCTTCTATTCCAAAAAAATTTATCGCGAAGATGTTATTCCGTTTGGACTCCGTTTAATATTCCATATTAGCACTCAAAAACAAGAAAAAAACAGAAACTGGCACTAGGCTCTAGATTAATAGGTCAGTCTTGAAAATAATATAAAATAGCATATTAATGCATATAAAACATCGAAAACAGATAATATAATAGCATGGAACAATCAAAAATTATGGATACATTGGAGACGTATCAGCATCCCTAAGCTTAATTCCTGCTCATCCTCGAGTAGGTAAATGATAAAAACAATTTTTTTGATGTGGAATGCTACCTAACATATTTATCCATGTAATATTCTTTATTATGGCATGAGTTTTCAGTTCCATAAGACTCAAAACAAAATCTCAATGGTGACATAAAAACAATGATATTTCAAGCATACTAGCAAAGCAATTGTATCTCTTCAAAATATAATGGCAAAAAAAGTTATCCCTACAATATCATATGGTCTGGCTATGCTACACCTTCCCCACACTAAGTATTTATATCATGCACAACCCCGATGACAAGTCAAGCAATTGTTTCACACCTTTACTTTCTCAAACTTTTTCAACTCTCACGTAATACATGAGCATGAGCCATGGATATAGCACTATGGTGGAATAGAATATGGAGGAGGTTGTGAAGGAAAATGAGAAGATAGTCTCACATCAACTAGGCATATCAACGGGCTATGGAGATGCCCACTAATAGATATCAATGTGAGTGAGTAGGGTTTGCCATGCAACGGATGCACTAGAGCTATAAGTGTATGAAAGCTCAAAAGGAAACTAAGTGGGTTTGCATCCAACTTGCTTACTCATGAAGACCTAGGGCAATTTGAGGAAGCCCTTCATTGGAATATACAAGCCAAGTTATATAATGAAAAATTCCCACTAGTATATGAAAGTGACAAAATAGGAGACTCTCTATCATGAAGGTCATGGTGCTATTTTGAAGCACAAGTGTGGAAAAAAGATAGTAGCATTGTCCCTTCTCTCTTTTCTCTCATTTTTTTGGTGGGCATCTATGGCCTCTTTTTTTGGGATTCGTTGGCCTCTTTTATTTTTCATAAAGTCCGGAGTCTCATCCCCACTTGTGAGGGAATCATAGCTTCCATCATCCTTTCCTCAAATGGGACAATGCTCTAATAATGATGATCATCACACTTTTATTTACTTACAACTCAATAATTACAACTCTATAACTAGAACAAATTATGACTCTATATGAATGCCTCCGGCAGTGTATCGGGATGTGCAATGATCTAGCATAGAAAATGACATAAAAACGGACAAGCCATGAAAACATGATGCTAGCTATCTTCTGATCATGCAAAGCAATATGAAAATGATTGTGCGTGTCATAATAAATGGGACGACGGAAGTTGCATGGCAATATATCTTCGAATGGCTATGAAAATGCCATAATCGATAGGTATGGTGTGTGTTTTGAGGAAAGATATATGGTGGCTGTTTTGAGGAAGGTGGGTTTATCGCACCAACAAAAGTTGCGCAGTACTAGAGAGGCTAGCAAAAGTGGAAGGGTGAGAGTGCGTATAATCCATGGACTCACATTATTTATAAAGAAATCACATACTTATTGCAAAAGTCTATTAGTTATCCAAGCAAAGTATTAGACACATGCCCCTAGGGGAGAGGTTGGTAGGAGTAAACCATCGCGCGCTCCCGACCCTCACACAAAGGTCGAGAATTAATAAACAAATCATGCTCTGACTTCCTTACATAACGGTTCACTATACGTGCATGCTAGGGGAATCACAAACCTTTACACAAGTATTTGTACTGTTCACAATTACTCCCAAACATGACTCTTAATATTACCACATTTATATCTCAAAACTTTATCCAATGAATCTAACTTATCATAATACTCAATGCACTTAATATGGAAGTTTTTATTATATCCCTCTTGGATTCCGATCATATTAGGAATAAAGTCATAACCTAAACTAATTACCATACTGTTTAAGGACTCTCAAAATAATATAAGTGAGGTACGGGAGTTCAATGATTTGTATAAAACCAAACACCACCATTCTCTAAAAAGATATAAGTGAAGCACTAGAGCAAAATTGCCTATCTCAAAAGATATAAGTGAAGCACATAGAGTATTCTAATAAATTCATGATTCATGCATGTATCTATAAAAATATGTGTGCATCCAATATGATTGTGTCATACTAAAAATCAATAACTCATATCATACAAGACGCTCCAAGCAAAACACATATCATGTGATGAATAAAAATATAGCCTCAAGTAAATTTACCGATGGATTGAAGATGAAAGAGGGGATGACTTCTGGGGCATACCCAAGCTTAGGCTCTTTGGCATCCTTTAATATGTCTTGGGGTGCCTTGGACATCCCCAAGCTTAGGCTCTTGCCACTCCTTATTCCATAGTCAATCAAATCTTTACCCAAAACTTGAAAACTTCACAACACAAAAGTCAACAAAAAACTCGTGAGATCCGTTAGTATAAGAAAAATAAATTACTACTTTAGGTACTGTTGTGAACTCATTGTTTATTTATATTGGTGTAATATATACTGTATTCTAACTTATGCATGGTTCATACCCCCCGATAGAACCCATAAATACATCAAAACAGGTAAACAACACAAAGAAAATAGAATCTGTTAAAAACAGAACAGTCTGTACCAATCTGAAAACTTAGTATACTTGTGTAACTCCAAAACTTCTGAAAAATTGAGATTGCCTCGGAAATTTGTATATCAATCTTGTGTAAAAATTTCAGACTCATTCGACGCTCTGAAAAATTTATAAAATTCCTTGACTGGGCGCAAAAGTTTCTGATTTTCAATAGGATCAAATCGACAACCACCATAGACCATCCTAAAGGTCTTACTTGGATCAAACACTAATTAAAACACCAAAACACAATTACTACATAAGTAATAATGTGGAAACCACTCAAAAAATTGGGTAGCCTCCCAACAAGCGCTATTGTTTTACGCCCCTAGCTAGGCATAATGATTTCAATGATGCTCACATAAAAAGTAGTAATTGAAATATGCAAGAAAGCATCATGAATCTCATGACAAGCACATTTAAGTCTAACCCACTTCCTATGCATAGGAATTTTGTGAGCAAACAATTTATTGGAACAAGAATCAACTAGCATAAGGAGGCCGAACAAGCATAACTTCAAAACTTTGAACACATAGAGACGAATATTGATATTATTGCAATTCCTACAAGCATATGTTCTCCCTCATAATAAATTTCAGTAGGATCATGAATTAATATAACATTATAACTATCACACAATGAATTATTTTCATGAGAAATTATAGCATACGTGTCATCACCAAAACTTGGGGAACAAAAAATATCATCTTTATCAACCATAGCATCCCCAAGCTTGTGGTTTTGTATATCATTAGCATCATGGATATTCTGAGAATTCATACTAACAACATGGCAATCATGCTTTTCATTCAAGGAGATATCATGCATCACCTTATAATTTTCGTCTTTAAACACTTCATCAAAGTTTTCATGATTTTCAAGCAAAACTTCATAGAGATAATCAAGTGCACTCAACTCACAAGCAATTGGTTCATCATAATTTGGTCTTTTTAAAAGATTATCAAGTGGATGAGGATCCATATCAATAGATTTTTATCAAGCTAAGATGCAAGCAATTAGAAGGCATATGGCATCACAAGAAAACATAGCAAACAAGCAGAAAGGAAAACAGAAAAGAGGGCGAATAAAACGGCAAATTTGTGAAGTGGGGAGAGGAAAACGAGAGGAAAATGGCAAATAATGTAAATGCAAGAGATGAGTTTCTGATGGGTACTTGGTAGGCTTGGTGTGTATCCTTCTCGGCAACGGCGCCAGAAATTGGCAAGTTGACGGGAGAGTTCTTATGTTGACTTGCTATGTATCCTCCCTGGCAACTGTGCCAGAAATTGGCAAGTTGATGGGAGAGTTCTTGTCTTGACTTGCTATGTATCCTCCCCAACAACGGCGCTAGAAATCCTTCTTGCTACCTCTTGAGCGTGTGTTGGTTTTCCCTTGAAGAGGAAAGGGTGATGCAGCAAACTAGATAAGTATTCCCCTCAATTGATGAGAACCAAGGTATCAATCCAGTAGGAGGAACAAGCAAGTCACCAATGGATGCACCTACACAAGCAATCAAACTCTTGGACCCAACGCTATAAAGGGGTTGTCAATCCCTTCACGGTTATTTGCAAGGATTAGATCTTATAGAGATAGATGAATGCGGAAATTAAAAAGTAAATAAATTGCAGCAAGGTATTTTTGGTATTCTTGCTTTATAGATATGAAAATACAATATGGAAAGTAGACCCAGGGGCCATAGGTTTCACTAGAGGCTTCTCTCTTGAAGGAAAATATCACGGTGGGTGAACAAATTACTATCGAGCAATTGATAGAAAAGCGAATAATTATGATAATATCAAAGGCAATGATTATGCATATAGGCATCACGTCCGTGTCAAGTAGTCCGAAACGATTTTGCATCTACTACTATTAGTCCACACATCGACCGACTCCTGCCTGCATCTACAGTATTAAGTTCATGAAGAACAGAGTAACACATTAGGTAAGATGACATGATGTAGAGGGATAAACTCAAGGAATATGATAAAAACCCCATCCTTTTACCCTTGATGGCAATAATACAATACGTGCCTCGCTACCCCTACTATGTCACTGGGTGAGGACACCGCAAGATTAAACCCCAAACTAAGCACTTCTCCCATTGCAGGAATTACCTATCTAGTTGGCCAAACCAAACCAATAACTCGAAGAGACTTGCAAAGATATGAAATCATGCATATAAGAATTCAGAAAAGACTGAAATAATATTCATGGATAATCTAAACATAAACCCACAATTCATCGGATCTCGACAAACACACCACAAAAGAGTATTACATTGGATAGATCTCCATGAAGATCATGAAGAACATGGTATTGAAGCACAAAGAGAGAGAAGAAGCCATCTAGCTACTAGCTATGGACCCATAGGTCTGTGGTGGACTACTCACGCATCATCAGAGGGGCAATGGAGTTGATGTAGATGCCCTCCGTGATCGAATCCCCCTCCGACGAATTACCGGGAAAGGCTCCAAGATTGGATCACTCGGGAACGGAGGCTTTTGGCGGCAGAAAAGTATTTGCATGGATCTTTTTGGTATTGGGGGAATATTTGGGTATTTATAGGATGAAGATTAGGTCTAGGACTCCTACCAGGGAGTCACAAGCCTGCCAGGCGCGGCCAGGGGGTGGCCACACCCCCTGGCTTGTGACTTCCTAGCAAGTGCCTTGACTTGCACTCCAAGCCTGGTAGGTCTCTTTTGTTCCATAAAAAATCACCGCAAAGATTTTATTCCATTTAATATTCCATATCTGTAATACTCAACAACAAGAAAAAACAGAAATTGGCACTAGACACTAGATTAATAGGTTAGTCCCAAAAATAATATAAAATAGCATATTAATGCATATTAAACATCCAAAACAGATAATATAATAGCATGGAACAATAAAAAATTATAGATACGGTGGAGACGTATCAAGGGATGTAATCCTTTGTGCAGAGCCAGGCGATGATCCTGTGCTTAGTCAATAAGGCTAGGTGTTCTACAACTCTTTGTCAAGTACATATTTATCTTATGGATCTTATGTGAGATGTTGTGATCACTCTTTACTTGCGTAAGCCAAATGTTTAACCACTTAGGTTACCGATCTGCTCTATTTTCACTTCATTCTTTTTCTCAAAAGGGAGGAGGGGCCCCGCGTGCAAGTCTTCACGGGGGAGTGACGGTACGGACACCTGTAGACGTGTTTAAGGATGATCGCCTTGCGGCAAGAAACATAACGCGAAAAAGCTAAGTTGCAGAAACCTATCAAAAATTTGGAGATTCCTCCTTTAATGAAGTAAACGCTTGTGTGAGAAAACCTACATGCGGAGGCCCCATGTCGAAATCATTGCGCAGTGAACTGTTGGAAGCATGCCCAACATTTTAGGTGGCCGTGACAAGGATGATGGGGTAACCTTGCCGCAAGAGACGCCACTGGAAGGGTGCTCAGAACTATCCTTAGAAGCGCCCGCGGTAAGAGCGTACGCGTTGGCAAGAGCTCCTAGCAAGCATAGGGGTCAAAGGGACACCCAAGCGGAACTTTCGTTCAACGGAAGGGAAATTGATATCCATTGACAGATGACAAATCCTTGGCATTTTAAAAATACCCAATATCTAATATTCGTATCCTCACAGGGTTATATTGGGTATAGTTTAAACACAAAAGGAGATCTGTCACTAGGATGTGGCAATTGATCCGGAAACGACGTGTCGTGGATGGATCCTCGTTCCCGCATCAGCCCTAACTACGGCCTGGTGCACGTCTAGTTGAAGTCCTCCTGCTTGATGCCGAAGGTGCTATCATCGTCCTTGCTATCAGTGGAGGAGTCATTGTCGTTGTCGCTCGAGCTCTTTGTGCAGCACTCCATGCGGTTGCGGGTGACCCCGAAGATCTTCATGAAGAGGGTGGCGGAGCCATCGAACCAGAAATTGAGGATATGCATGGGTCCAAGGTGGCAGGAGCAGGCAAACGACTTCCTCCCCTGCATAGCGGAGAGGTTGACGGTCACCCACGCGGGTCAGTTGGAGCAATTGTCCGCCCGAAGCCATAGACCTCGAGGCCGGGTGGTCTCCATGGCATGTGAGAAGGGGTCGTGGAGGCGAAGCCAACTCTGTTTCTACCGGGGGAACACCATGATGAACTCGTGCACCTCCTTCCCCGCATGGATCCCCACATGGGGCTGCGGGAGGGGTGCACCACTGCGACCGCCGCGGTTCAATGGAGCTGTTCCACTACGGCCCCTGGATGCCGTCCTTTCACGGGAACTTGAGCCAGCCCTCATAGCTATTACCACGATCCGCATCGGGCTCTAGGGGTGCCTCTCATGGCGGTCCTGGACCCACAAGCACGACTGTGACCCCTCGCCATCCCGAAGATGGCGTGCTGGAGGAGATGGCGAAGGAAGAGAGGAGAATGCACTGGTCGATGAATCAGAGCAGAAGAGCGCAGATGAGCATCGTTCCTGCTCGACTCCCCCTCTTTATAGGGTCGGGGAAGAGGAGGGGTTGGCTCTTCGCGACCCGTGGAGAGCATGTGCCGACACATTGTCAACACTAGCAAATGCTTCTCCCAACCAATACCAGACCCCACGCGTGACACGCGTCACACAGGATACTGTACAGGGGGGAATACGAAGCGGGAGGAGCCAAAGCACTCGAGCATCATAGGACGGCTTAGAGACCGGTTGTTCGATGTCGGGCGCGCTACTTGGCTGACCGTCTCTCTCCCCTAATACCGAGCTTGATGTGGGGACCTACTGTGTAGAGAGCACATCTTCCAGTTCAACGCGGTGCGGCTTTTTAGGCACGATCCGTCGAGGCAACCGCCTCACTCCATCGTTCCCATGTCCTGCAGTCAATGTGCATCGTGGGCAAGACAGAAAATCACCATAACCATTGGAAATTGTGGCCTCGTGTGCCTGTGCACTATTTTTTCGGCCTAGCCCAACAAACGTCACAGACTCAAGTGTGGCCTAGGCCCAGGGGCTCCTGTCATTGTACTAAAGTACGGGGCCCTTAGTACCCTGACTTGTGCTCTAGACGACCGCGGATTGCGGACCGACAAGACCCTGATGGGCTAGATCTGGACGCTCGTCCACTTCATACGAGGGTTCGAGCGAACCGGCAAGCTCTCCTTGCTAGGGGGGGCTTGGATGACAGCACGCCCATCAAGACCTCTGCCCGCCAATCCATCACTCCATGTCGCTAGGCTGATTGTCTACATCGACTAGGTGTCGAGCAGGCAGGCGGATAGGTGGAGACGGTTGGGTCGCTTGGCAACTCGACAGGTTTACAGTAGCTTCAACGACACTCGTCCCACGTCATGGCGAGGAATAAGAGGTAGTTGGGCGAACGACATAGAAGGAGAGGAATTGCCGGGACACAATGCCAGCGCACCACCTCATGGCGCATTTAATGTATGTCCTACTCCGTCAAAGTTAGATATTTCCCACTATAGCTATTGTGAGCTATTTTGGCTGATAGACATGCATTGTTTATTTGGTGTAAAGACCATTTTAACCATAGTGGTAGTCCCTTGGATTATAAAAGGAGGTCCATGGCTACCTTTAGAAAGGTCGACACTCTGTTCATTTACACGCATAGCGGCACTCCCTGAGCATCCCTTGTCGGGCTATGGCGCTCCTATAATATGCATCAAATAATCCACCACCACCACTCATGACGTAGGGTTTTACGCTCCGGCGGCCTGAACCTATCTAAACCCCCGCGTACATGCATGGTTCGGCGATGTTCTTAGCGCCAGAGGATCTCCCTTGCTGAACCATGAAAGGGCCTTACAGACACCATAGATCGTCACTTTGTACCCTACAAAAGTGAAGCACTCCTGGTCTCCATCCCTGAGATGATCAGTCCACTTCATTTGCTACTTCCTCAATCATTTTTGCCCTTACCGTCGGAAGTTTTACCTCTGGGTCCTTTATCTACAACATGGCCGAATCATGTATCCAAGTATGCATTAGTTTTACAAGCATCATAGGATCACATAACTTTCTTCTATTCAAGACGATGTCATTTCTACACTCCTGTATAGGTCAGAGAATAGTTGAAACCCCAACAATAACTAGTCTCTTGTCAAGTTTCAAAATTGATTCATGTGTCAAAGCAATCATTTTGGTTGAGAGAAATAGAATTCAAATAAAAAACACTTTTAAGCAGGCTCTAAATCAATGTAGACACAAAACACGAGAAGAATAAATGATAAATACTCCCATCTTGGCCACAAGAAAACACAATGCTAGTTACCTTGCCACCCCTACCAAGAAGATTGTCTCTAGTCAAAAAAAAATTCATAAGCCACAAGAAACCCCTATTTTTTGCAGGAAACTTCATTTTCCAGAGAAATTTCTATGGAAAACCGCAATTGATTTTAATCGAGAACATGTATAGTGACTTCATCGTGAACTTCCTATATGTTGTAAGCATCCATCTAACTTCATTTTTTTCCTCCATACATTTTGATTTGTTCACATCACTCTTTCATATTATTCCACAACTCTTAATTTTCCCCATACAAGGTTCTTTTGAAGGAGAAGTTATCCCATCCTTTTACAATGGCCTCCGCCACAGCAACTTTGTAGTTGTGACTAATAAAACAAAGCCCAAGATATGCCTCTTTAAGAGGTTTATCTCCTAGCCAGCAATCCTCCTAGGATCTAGTGTTTTTTCCATCTTCATTTTTTTCTATACATGCTGAGAAAAAATCTTTTACCTTCAGCAAACTAGACCAGAAATGTGAATCTCCGACTTTGGGTTTTGAAACTTAGGGTTTTATGCCAGAATTACATTTACATTTTACATATTTATCTAACAGAATAATTTTACCACAAATCAGTTTCTGTTCTAGTTTCCAGAACTATTTTGTAACCAATGTTTTATTGAGGAGCTCCAAATTCAAAATTCCCATGCCCCCTTGCCTTTTTGGCATACAACAAGTCTTCCAAGTAATAAGATGATATGTTTTCTTATCCTCACCAGCCTGGTAAACTAACCTAACTCTAAAGTAATTTATTTATTTTTCTAATCCCCACAGGGATACGATAAAAAGGCATCATGAACAAGAGTATACTAGTCAAGCATGATTAAACCAAAGTGATTCTCCTAGCTATGTTTAGTAACCTTGATTACCAACATGCACATATTTTTTCAATCTTCTCAGTAACCACTTTCCAAAAAAATCTAATCCTAACATTAGAAAAACAATGGTATAAGTATTTCAAGTACACACTACTTAGTTCGCAAGTAAAAAATTCCTGGTAGATTCCAGTTTTTGCACTACCCTCTCCAATCAAGAATTTTTCAATTTTATGAAAATTAACTCTATGCCTAGACATTTTTTCAAAGGCAAAAAGGTGATATTTCTCGCACTTTCCACACCATCTTGTAACAAAAAGATGGTGTCATCAGCAGACTGCAACAAGTTAACGCCATTACTCATATTCTCTGTCAACAGTCCTCTCACACAGTCCAATTTTTGGCTTTATCTAAAATAATAGCAAGGGCATCAGCAGCCAAATCAAACAACAGAGGACACAAAGCATCCCCCTGCCTTAGCTCCTTATGGGTTTTGAATTAAGGTCCAATATAGTCATCCACCTTCATTCCAAAATTCCCACCTATCTTCCTCCATTGCGAGATTCATATGGAGCCCTGCTTCGAGTTCTGCCAGAGGGGGAAGCCATTGCGAGAGGCCTCTTTATCAACCTTGCTTCCTCCATGACCATGTGTGAGTAGCTCCTTCAGGACCTACAAGTCCATAGTAGTATCTAGATGGTTCTCTCTCTCTCTCTCTTTGTGTGTGTGTGTGTCTTGGATCTTCAATACCATGTTTCCTTTCTTACTTGTGTGATTGGGATCAATCCGATGTAATTTTGTGGTGAGTTTATCGGGACATGATGAAATGTAAGTTTATGATCAGAACCTTCATTGAATAATATTGAATCTTTTGGAGTTTCCTTTGTTGTATAATTAAGTAGCTATGTACGATTTCCAATCTATTTGTCTTTCGTGGCCAACATTGATGAGTAGTTCTTTAGAGGGAGTAGTGCATAATAGTGAGTTCAATCTTGTGGCGTTCTATATCCTAGTGACATAATGGGGACAATACACTTATTTGTGTTGTTTCTACTACGGATCCAACACTGGGGTTTAATATTACTGCTATATTTCTTTCTGTCTACATTATGTCATCTTGGTTATTCCAATACTCTCTTTCTTGGAAACTTAATATATCTTGGGATGCATGCTGGATAGCGGTCCTGGGGTGAGTATTATAAGTAGACGTCTGTAAGTTTAATGGTCTACTTATCACGGACATAATGCCTATATGAGATTATGTCATGAATCATCATAGCCATAAAGTTTCTATTATTGATAATTGCCCAGCTATAATTTGTCACCATGTCGTTTGCCTGATTTCTAGAGAGATATCTCTAGTGAACCTATGCCCCCCAGGTCTATTCTCCATCAATACAAACTCATAAAAATGGCCTCTTTAGTTGCCTCTATCATTGGTCGTTTCACTACACCACTATTATATATCTATTTGCTTGACAACCCCTAGTCATGTTGGGTGCAAGTATTTTATCTTGCTTGTGTGTAGATTCTACTTATATTGGTAGCTTGTTGATTCCTATTGGTTCGATTAATCCTTGGTTAGTAAATGAGGGGAAGATTTGGTATTATCTGCATCACCCTTCCGCTTTCGGGAAACCCAACGACTCTTGCGGGAGTAGCACCACTTAAATGAGTCTATTCATTAATTTATTGTAATAATCTTGAAACTCACATTCAACAAGAAGATAGGTCCGGATTTTTTGGATTTGTTTGGCATCCTTAGTCTTAGGAACAATTGTAATTACTCCATAATTCAGTCTATATGTATCCAGTCTCCCCTCATGAAAGTCATCAATCATCCCTTTTAAGCCCCGTTTGATCATCTCCTAGAAATGTTGATAGAAATCAACAAGGAAGCCATCAGTTCCAAAGCTTTTAATTTTCTGCATAGAAAATAGCATTGAATGCACTTCTTTCATGGTGTAGTGTTTCACCAGTAAATCAACCTCATGCATATAGAAATGCCCTAAGTTATTGAAATATTCAAAGCAACTGAAGAAATTCCAGGCTCACTAAGTATATTTTTACAAAATCAATAATAAACTTCATCAAGTTCTTTCCCCCCTCAATGATTCCCTCTTCCTGTTCTAAATTAATAATTATGTGTTTTCTTCTTCTCTGATTTGCTTTTGCATGATAATACTTAGTATTGCAGTCACCTTCTCTCATATCCTTGTCCTTATATCTCTATTGTCAGTTCAGTTCCTTCTGTTTGAGGAGATTAATTAGTTATACTCTAAGAATTTTCATCTCATTTCTATCAAAAGTAGTAATGCCAATATTCTCAGCATTTTTTTGTCAACATTATCTAGCTTAGTTAAGATTTCCTTCTCCTTTTTTCTATCAGCAACACCAGCTTTTAAAATCCACCCCTATTTTTTGTCTTAACTTCTCATTTTTATGCCATCTTACTATGTTTGACCCCTCCCCCTAGGGTTCAAACCCCGTTTAGTAAAAAAATAACCCTTCTCCGAGCATCTAAGAATTTTCAAATCTAAAAATAGGTTTAACAATGTTGTGAGATCAAGTATAAAGTATTAGAGGAGTGAGATCAGAAACTTCCCTTTCTAAGTCTTGTACCATGGCAAAAGTGCATCCAATCCCTTGGTGATTTTGCTAATTACTAATAACATATAGCTCACTGAACTAATCCCACTCAATAATGATTTAACGAAAAGTTCAATGATTTGCATGGCTAGGATGGTGATTGTGGAACCCTCAAAAAACTCAGGAAATACATTGGTAAAAGCTTCAAGACTCTAATTTTATGTTGAGTGATCATTGATCACATTGAGTCCATGGGAAAGCCAATATTGTTAACAAGGGGATGTGGTTTTGATGATGACTCGGTTGCTCAAGTGCTTAGAGATTTGCCACCAGGTACCCTCAACCACTTTCCCACAACAATCTATCCAAAACGCTAAAGTAAAACTCTGTCCCACCAAAAACATGTACCTAGACCCATCGAGTCAAACAAGACATAGCCATATAGCCAAACTCTAGAAACTCGATGACACCGAGATGGCCTTTGGTCCCACCGAAGTGCAATGACCAAGTTTCTATAACATGTTGAGTTCACCTCAAAACCTCTAAGGTGAACTGATCGGAATTACTAAAATGTGGATACTGCTTGAACCATCAAGAATCAGTAACACTGAGTGGGTTCATTCGATCCCACCAAAAAGACAGAAGTTAGAATCTTTTGCATTGGTTGGTCTCACCAAGATTTCTGATTGGTGTCACCGAGTTGTGCATAACATTGTAACAGTTGGATTTTTGGTGAAGGCTATAAATACACCTACACCATGACCTTATCTTAGTGAGAGCAACTAGGATGAAGCTTACACCTTCCATATCGGTTTTTTGAGAGAGAACCACCTACTCGTGTGTTGAGATCAAGGGATTCCCTTCCAACCATAAGATACTTAATTTTTAGCCTCCCCGAGTTGGTTTCCACCCAATCCTTCTCTTTTATCATTCCAAATTTCTATGAGAGAGTGATTGAGTGTTGAGGAGACTATCTTTTGAGGCACAAGAGCAAGGAATTCATCATCAACACAATATTTATTACCTTTTGGAGAGTGGTGTCTCCTAGATTGTTTAGATGTCGCTTGGGATCCCCCAAATCGTGTGGAGTTGAACCAAGAAATTTTTAAGGGAAAGGATATCGCCTACTTCATGAAGATCTGCCCCGAATAAGACTAGTCCTTCGTGGACGTAAGCCATGATGACATAGGCAAGGTTGCTTCTTTGTGAACCCTTCGTGGGTGGAGCCCTCTGTGGACTCGCGTAGCAATTTCCCTCCTTGGGTTGAAGTCTCCATCAACATGGGCATATGAACCATGCCAAAAAATCAACCATGTCTTCATGTCTTTTGATTTCTCCAATCCCTCCTTTACTACCATGTGCAATGTCTCTATTTTTGTTGCTCACTATCTAGACTTGCATGTGTAGGGTGTTTTTTGACTTTTGTGGTTTGCTAAAACTTGCCGAGAATTATTATTAGGAAAAGGTTAAGTTTTTATTGGTCAAGTAGTCTAATCATCTTCCCCCCTCTCTAGCCCCACTTGAGATCCTACACATGGCTAGAGGATAATGTTCCTCCTAGTCAGGACATATTAAGATCATTTCTAACTTCTCATAGCATTGGGTCAACTAAATTGATAGCACAGGTAAAGTTTCTTCCATTTAATGGAAGCTCTCTCAATCCAGCATGTCAGATTATGGTATTAAAAAAACACCAATGGTCAGTCCCAGTGGGTTTGTTTTTATCATAGCCTTTTCTCGTTAGATTAAAATCCCCCTACCACTCAAGGCAAGTGGTTTTTCTGATACATCCTGGATAATTCTGCCAAGTAAGCATCTCTGCCATCAGTTTGGGCATCACCATACACAACAATCAAGTTATAGTGGAACTTAGCACTTTCATCATGTTGGGGAACGTCGCATGGGAAACAAAAATTTTCCTACGCAAACGCAAACCTATCCATGGTGATGAGCATCTACGAGAGGGAGAGTGGATCTACGTACCCTTGTAGATCGCTAAGCGGGAAGCGTTAAGAAATGCGGTTGGTGTAGTCGAACATCTTCGCGATCCAAATCGCCGAGCGTCCCGCGATCTCATCACGATCCGTCCCGCGATCCCATCATGATCCGTCCCGCGATCTCATCATGATCCGTCTCACGATCTTGATCACGATCTGTCCCGCGAACTCATCACGATCCGTTCCGCGATCTCATCACGAACCATCTCGCGATCTCGATCACGGTCCTTCCGATCTAGCGCCGAACGGACGGCACCTCCGCGTTCAGCACACGTGCAGCTTGATTACGATCTCCACCGTCTTGATCCAGCAAGAGGAGGTGGATAGGAGAGAGAGTTCACCGGCAGCGTGACGGCGCTCCGGTGATGGTGGTGGAGTGATTCCGGCAGGGCTTCGCCTAAGCGCTGCGGAAAACCGATCTAGAGGAGAAACTGTGCACCGGTGAAACGGGTAGCACGTGGCTGGAAATTCTGTCCAAAAACCACCCAATCCACTAGTATATATAGGAGGAGAGGAGAGGAGAGGCAGCCAAGGCCTTTGGGTCGGCCGAAATAGGAGGTGGGAGCAATCCTACTTCACCTCCAATCCTAGTTGGAGTAGGATTGCCTCCTATTGGCTGATTTTCCACTTTTTGCTTTAGGACTTTCTCTCCTGCGCCATGGGCCTTTGTGGCTGTTTTCCCAGCCCACTAAGGGCTGGTTATTATTCTCCCACAGCCCATGGACCTCTTGGGGTCTAAATACCCCTCCCGGAGGTCCTCCGGTACACTACCGGCACTCCCGGTACAATACCGATACTCCCGGTACACTACCGATGAGCCCGAAACTTTTCCGGAAACCAAACTGGGACTTCCTATATATGAATATTTACCTCCGGACCATTCTGGAGCTCCTCGTGACGTCCGGGATCTCATCCGGGACTCCGAACAACCTTCGGTCACCACCATACATAACTCTACACTACCGAAACGTCACTGAACCTTAAGTGTGCAGACCCTGCGGGTTCGAGAACTATGTAGACATGACCGAGACACCTCTACGGTCAATAACCAATGGCGGGACCTGGACGTCCACATTGGTTCCTACATATACTATGAAGATCTTTATCGGTCGAACCTCTATGTCAAGGATTCAGTTAATCCCGTATATCGTTCCCTTTGTTCTTCGGTATGTTACTTGCCCGAGATTCGATCGTCGGTATCTCCATACCTAGTTCAACCTCGTTACCGGCAAGTCTCTTTACTCGTTCCGTAATACAAGATCCCGCAACTAACAATTAGTCACATTGCTTGCAAGGCTTATTGTGATGTTGCATTACCGAGTGGGCCCCGAGATACCTCTCCGTTACACGGAGTAACAAATCCCAGTCTCGATCCATTCCAACTCAACAGACACCATCGGAGATACCTGTAGAGCACCTTTATAGTCACCCAGTTACGTTGCGACGTTTGATACACACAAGGCACTCCTCCGATATCCGTGAGTTGCATGATCTCATGGTCATAGGAACATATACTTGACATGCAGAAAACAGTAGCAATAAACTGACACGATCATATGCTATGTTTGTAGTTTGGGTCTTATCCATCACATCATTCTCCTAATGATGTGATCCCGTTATCAAATGACATCTCATGTCCATGGCTAGGAAACCTTAACCATCCTTTGATCAACGAGCTAGTCCATTAGAGGCATACTAGGGACATGGTTTTGTCTATGTATCCACACATGCATTTAAGTCTCCGATCAATACAATTATAGCATGGATAATAAACGATTATCATGAACAAGGAAATATGATAATAACTAATTTATTATTGCCTCTAGGGCATATTTCCAACAATCTCCCACTTGCACTAGAGTCAATAATCTAGTTCACATCACCATGTGATTCGCATTGTTTGAATCTAACACCCAATGAGTTTTGGGGCTCGATCATGCTTTGCATGTGAGAGAGGTCTTATAGTCAACGGGTCTGCGATATTCAGATCCGTGTGTACTTTGCAAATCTCTATGTCAAACCGTAAACACTGCTACCACACTCCACTTGGTACTATTTCCAAATGGCTGCTCCACTATACGTATCCAGATTGCTACTACTAGTCATCCGGATAGGTGTTAAAGCTTGCATCGACGTAACTCTTTACGACGAACTCTTTATCACCTCCACAATCAAGAAACATTTCCTTAGTCCTCTGGTTACTAAGGATAATTCCGACCGCTGTCCAGTGATCCACTCCTGGACCACTCTTGTACCCCTTGACAGACTCATGGCAAGGCACACATAGGTGCGGTACACAGCATGGCATAATATAGAGCCTATGGCTAAGGCATAGGGGACGACGTTCGTCCTTTCTCTTTCTTCTGCCGTTGTCGAGCTTTGAGTCTCACTCAACTTCACACCTTACAAATCAGACGAGAACTATTTCTCTGGCTGATCCATTTTGAACTCTTTCAAAATCTTGTGAAGGTATGCACTCATTGAAAGTCTCATCAAGCATCTTGATCTATCTCTATAGATTTTGATGCTCAACAATTAGGTAGCTTTATCCAGGTCTTCCTTTGAAAATCACTTTCCAAATAACCGTTTTATGCTTTCCAGAAACTCTACATTATTTCTGAACAACAATATGTCATCCACATATACTTATCAGAAATTCTATAGTGCTCCCACTCACTTTATTACAAATACAAGTTTCTCATAAACTTTGTATAAACATCAAAACTTTGATCACCTCATCAAAGCGTATATTCCAACTCCGAGATGCTTGCTTCAGTCCATGGAAGGATCACCGAAGCTTGCACACCTTTTAGCATCCTTAGGCCTGACAAAACCTTCTGGTTGTATCACATACAACCTTTCCTCAAGTAAACCATTAAGGAAACAATGTTTTGACATCCATCTGCCAGATTTCATAATTGAAAACACAGCAACTGCTAACATAATTCCAACAGACTTTTAGCATCGCTACGAGTGAGAAAGTCTCATCGTAGTCAACTCCTTGAACTTGTCACAAACATCTTTGCAACAAGTCGAGCTTTACAAATAGTGACATTCACCATCAGTGTCTGTCTTCATTTTAAAGATCGATTTGTACTCAACGACCTGCCGTCCAACGAGCAAGTCTACCAAAGTCTACACTTGGTTTTAATACATGGATCCTATCTCGGATTTCATGGCCTCCAACCATTTGTCGGAATCCGGGCCCATCATCACTTCTCCATAGCTCGTAGGTTCATCGTTGTCCAACAACATGACCTCCAAGACAGAGTTGTCGTACCGCTCAGGAGCAGTACACATCCTTGTCGACCTACGAAGTTCTATAGTAACTTGATCCTGAAGCTTCATGATCATCATCATTAACTTCCTCTTCAACTAACGTAGGCTTCACAGAAACATCTTTCTGCGCTGCGCTACTCTCTGGTTGAACAAAGGTTTAACAACCTCATCAAGTTCTATCTTCCTCCCACTCAATTCTTTCGAGAGAAACTTTTTCTCGAGAAAGGACCCAGTTCTAGCAACAAACACTTTGCACTCGGATCTGAGATAGAAGGCATACCCATCTGTTCTTAGGGTATTCTATGAAGATAATTTGTCCGCTTTGGGTTCTAGCTTATTATGTGAAAACATTTTCCACACAAGCATCACAGCCCCAAACATTAAGAAATGACAGCTTAGGTCTCTATCAAACCATAATTCACATGGTGTCATCTCAACGGATTTAGATGGTGCCCTATTTAAAGTGAATGTAGTTGTCTCTAATGCATAACCCCAAAATTATAGTAGTAAAACGACAAGAGACATCATATTACGCACCATGTACAATAGAGCATAACTATGATGTTCGGACACACCATCACACTATGGTGTTCCAGGTGGCGTTTAGTTGTGAAACAACTTTCACATTGTCTTAAGTTGTATGCCAAACTCGTGACTCAGATATTCACCTCCACGATCATATCGCAGTCATTTTTATCTTCTTGTCACGATGATCTTTAAACTTCACTCTGAATTTGCTTGAAACTTTCAAACGATTCAGACTTGTGTTTCATTAAGTAAATATACACTATATCTACTCAAATCATCAGTGAAGGTAAGAAAATAACGATATCCACTACACGCTACAAGACTCACTAGATTGCATACATGAACGTGTATCATTTCCAATGAATCACTTGCCCGCTCCATCCAACGGGGTCCTTTAGTCATCTTGCCCAAGAGGCATGGTTCGCATGTCTCAACCGATTCGAAATCGATGAGTCCAAATATCCATCAGCATGGAGTTTCTACGTGCGCTTTATACCAATATGACATTTAGCGGCAGTGCCACAAGTATGTGGTACTATCATTATTAACTTTGTATCTTTTGACATCAATGTTATGGACATGTGTACTACTACGATCAAGATTTCAACAAACCATTCTCACTGGGTGCATGACCATTGAAGGTATTATTCATGTAACCAGAATAACTATTATTCTCTGACTTAAATGAATAACCGTATTGCAACAAACATGATCTAATCATGTTCATGCTCAACGCAAAACACCAAATAACATTTATTTAGGTTCGTCACTAATCCTGAAGGTAGAGAGAGCGTGCGATGTTGATCACGTCAACCTTGGAAACATTTCCAACACACATCGTCACCTCACCCTTAGCTAGTTCTCCGTTTATTCCGTAGCTTTTATTTCGAGTTACTAACATTTAGCAACCGAACCGGTATCCAATACCCAGGTGCTACTAGGAGTACTAGCAAGGTACACATCAATAACTCGTATATCAAATATACTTCTGTCGATGTTGCCAACCTTCTTATCTACCAAGTATCTAGGGTTGTTCCGCTTCAGCGACCTCTCACCTCATAATAGAAGCACTTAGTCTCGGGTTTGAGTTCAACTTTGGGTTGCTTCACTGGAGCAGCAACTGACTTGCTATCCATGAAGTTTCCCTCCTTGCTCTTGCCCTTTTCGAGACTAGTGGTTTGATTAACCATCAACACTTGACGCTCCTTCTTGATTTCTACCTTCGCGGTGTCAAACATCGCGAACACCTCAGGGATCAATACTTCTATCCCTGGTGTATTATAGTTCATCACTAAGTTCTAGTAGCTTTAGTGACAGTGACTTGGAGAACTATATCAATCACTATCTTATCTGGAAGATCAACTCCCACTTGATTCAAGCGATTGTAGTACCCAGACAATCTGAGTACATGCTCAACGATTGATCTATTCTCCTTCATCTTACAAGCAAAGAATCTTGTTGGAGATCTCATATCTCGCAACAAAGGCATGAGCCTAAGATCACAATCTCTGCTCTAGAACATCTTATATGTTCCATGACGTTCAAAACGTTTTGGAGCCTCAATTCTAAGCCGTAATGCATGACGCACTAAACTATCAAGTAGTCATCGAAACGCGCCTGTTAGATGTTCACAACATCTATAGACAACGCTAGAGAGGGTGGCGCACCGAGCGGTGCATTAAGGACATAAGCCTTCTGTGCAGCAATGAGGACAATCCTCAGATCACGGACCCAGTCCGCAATTTTGCTACCAACATCTTTCAATTCTATTTCTCTAGGAACATATAAAAATACAAGGGAGCTACAGCGCGAGCTAGTAATCTACAACATAATTTGCAAAGACACTTTGACTATGTTCATGATAATGAGTTCAATTAATCATATTACTTAAGAACTCCCACTCAAATTGACATCCCTCCGATCATTCGAGTGATACATGATCCAAATTCACCAACTCAAGTCCGATCATCACGTGAGTTGAGGTGGCTGCAATGGTGAACATCATTATGTTGATCATATCTACTATATGACTCATGTTCGACCTTTCGGTCTCTCGTGTTCCGAGGCCATGTCTGTACATGCTAGGCTCATCAAGTTTAACCCGAGTGTTCTGCGCGTGCAAATCTGGCTTGCACCCGTTGTATGTGAACGTAGAGTCTATCACACCCGATCATCACGTGGTGTCTCAACACGACGAACTTTCGCAATGGTGCACACTCGGGGAGAACACAGTTCATCTTGAAATTCAAGTGAGGGATCACCTTATAATGCTACCGCCGTACTAAGCAAAACAAGGTGCATAAAAGGATTAACATCTCATGCAATTCATAAGTGACATGATATGGCCATGAACTTGTGTTTAAGATCTCCATCTTTGAAACACCGGCATGATCTCCATCGTCACCGGCACAACACCATGATCTCCATCATCTTGATCTCCATCAATGTGTTGCCATTGGGGTTGTCACGCCCTGCATGCTTCTACTACTATTGCTACCGTAGCGATAAAGTAAAGCATTACATAGCGCTTAATGATTGACACGCAGGTCATACAATAATTAAAGACAACCCTATGGCTCCTGCCGGTTGCCATACTCATCGACATGCAAGTCGTGATAATCTATACATCACATGATCATCTCATACATCACATATATCTCATCATGTAATTGGCCATATCACATCACAACATACCCTGCAAAAACAAGTTAGACGTCCTCTAATTGTTGTTGCATATTTTACGTGGCTGCTATGGGTATCTAGCAAGAACGATTCTCACCTACGCATAAACCACAACGGTGATACACTAGTTTGCTTTTCAACCTTCTCAAGGACCGCCTTTGTCGAATCCGATCCAACTAAAGTGAGAGAAACTGTCACCCGCAAGCCATCTAGGCAACAAGTTGCGTCGAGGGAACCGGTCTCTCGTAAGCGTACGAGTAATGTTGGTCCGGGCTGCTTCATCTCACAATCCCGCTGAACCAAAATACGTCCAAGGGAGGAAGCAATCTAAGCATCAACGCCCACAAACCTTTTGTGTTCTACTCGAGATCTCATCGAACCATCAACCTAGCTCATGATGCCACTGTTGGGGAACGTCGCATGGGAAACAAAAATTTTCCTACGCAAACGCAAACCTATCCATGGTGATGAGAATCTACGAGAGGGAGAGTGGATCTACGTACCCTTGTAGATCGCTAAGCGGGAAGCGTTAAGAAACGCGGTTGGTGTAGTCGAACATCTTCGCGATCCAAATCGCCGAGCGTCCCGCGATCTCATCACGATCCGTCCCGCGATCCCATCATGATCCGTCCCGCGATCTCATCACGATCTGTCTCACGATCTTGATCACGATCTGTCCCGCGAACTCATCACGATCCGTTCCGCGATCTCATCACGAACCGTCTCGCGATCTCGATCACGGTCCTTCCGATCTAGCGCCGAAGGGACGGCACCTCCGCGTTCAGCACACGTACAGCTTGATGACGATCTCCACCGTCTTGATCCAGCAAGAGGAGGTGGAGAGGAGAGAGAGTTCACCGGCAGCGTGACGGCGCTCCGGTGATGGTGGTGGAGTGATTCCGGCAGGGCTTCGCCTAAGCGCTGCAGAAAACCGATCTAGAGGAGAAACTGTGCACCGGTGAAACGGGTAGCACGTGGCCGGAAATTCTGTCAAAAAACCACCCAATCCACTAGTATATATAGGAGGAGAGGAGAGGAGAGGCAGCCAAGGCCTTTGGGTCGGCCGAAATAGGAGGTGGGAGCAATCCTACTTCACCTCCAATCCTAGTTGGAGTAGGATTGCCTCCTATTGGCTGATTTTCCACTTTTTGCTTTAGGACTTTCTCTCCTGCGCCATGGGCCTTTGTGGCTGTTTTCCCAGACCACTAAGGGCTGGTTATTATTCTCCCACAGCCCATGGACCTCTTGGGGTCGAAATACCCCTCCCGGAGGTCCTCCGGTACACTACCGGCACTCCCGATACAATACTGATACTCCCAGTACACTACCGATGAGCCCGAAACTTTTCCGGAAACCAAACTGGGACTTCCTATATATGAATATTTACCTCCGGACCATTCCGGAGCTCCTCGTGACGTCCGGGATCTCATCCGGGACTCCGAACAACCTTCGGTCACCACCATACATAACTCTACACTACCGAAACGTCACCGAACCTTAAGTGTGCAGACCCTGCGGGTTCGAGAACTATGTAGACATGACCGAGACACCTCTACGGTCAATAACCAATGGCGGGACCTGGACGTCCACATTGGTTCCTACATATTCTACGAAGATCTTTATCGGTCGAACCTCTATGTCAAGGATTCAGTTAATCCCGTATATCATTCCCTTTGTTCTTCGGTATGTTACTTGCCCGAGATTCGATCGTCGGTATCTCCATACCTAGTTCAACCTCGTTACCGGCAAGTCTCTTTGCTCGTTCCGTAATACAAGATCCCGCAACTAACAATTACTCACATTGCTTGCAAGGCTTATTGTGATGTTGCATTACCGAGTGGGCCCCGAGATACCTCTCCGTTACACGGAGTAACAAATCCCAGTCTCGATCCATTCCAACTCAACAGACACCATCGGAGATACCTGTAGAGCACCTTTATAGTCACCCAGTTACGTTGCGACGTTTGATACACACAAGGCACTCCTCCGATATCCGTGAGTTGCATGATCTCATGATCATAGGAACATATACTTGACATGCAGAAAACAGTAGCAATAAACTGACACGATCATATGCTATGTTTGTAGTTTGGGTCTTATCCATCACATCATTCTCCTAATGATGTGATCCCGTTATCAAATGACATCTCATGTCCATGGCTAGGAAACCTTAACCATCCTTTGATCAACGAGCTAGTCCATTAGAGGCATACTAGGGATATGGTTTTGTCTATGTATCCACACATGCATTTAAGTCTCCGATCAATACAATTATAGCATGGATAATAAACGATTATCATGAACAAGGAAATATGATAATAACTAATTTATTATTGCCTCTAGGGCATATTTCCAACACATCAAACAAAAGAACTCTCACAAAGTCTGTTCATAGCTCTACTTGTTGCACATTAAAAGAACCATTATTAACCCCTACCAAAATCCCTCTAGACCTCCCTCTAGGTGGATCCCAATTGCAAATAAAGTTCCACCCACCACAAAGATTATGTAATTCATTTTTTTAATAAATTATTTTAATTGTTTCGTGCAAAACCCAACAACATCAAGGTTCTTCTCTATTATAGTTTCTCTAATAAATTTCTTTTTAATATCCTCCCCAATCCCCTCACATTTCAGAACATCTCTATCATGATTTTTAATAGGTTTTTAAGCTCTCCAATAGAGATTGTACACTTCACACAACTAACAGTTGGTGAGCCACTCTCCTTATTCCTTCCACATGAGAAAAATGTCTTCAAGTGCTTGAAATGATCACCATCCATCTCAGCATCAGAATGGTCTTCACCAAAGCACAACTCATGCACATCAGCTTACAGAGTATCAATAGGATCTAGGAAGCCAACATATTTAGGACTTTCCCATTAGTAATATTTTGAATATAGAAATCTTTTCTAGATTGTTCTATTTTAGCAATCAGATCTAAATTTTGGTCAATCATGTCAATAGTATATCACAAATCAAGGCCAACTACATTATACATAGAAAGTAAGGAAGATTTAGAAGGTGAGAGAGAATGGCTGGAAGAATTACCATAATTATTCTTTTCTACAACCCTTTTAATGGCTAGATATTCCATCCTAACATCTTTCATGCCCTACGATTTATCACATCTTAGGGGGGGGCATTATCTTCCTTTTCTTGTCCATTGGCCTTACAAACACAATGCTTAATTCCCAGTTTTGGCTCAAATGACTGAACTGACTATCGTTTAGCATTATAATCCACAAGTTCATCATATTGGTATTCCTTTTCTTTGTTCTGACTACTTTCCCCACCTAAATCTTCTTCAACTAAATCTTCAATCTCTTTTATCTCTAGCTTCCCACATTTCAATTTCTATACACATTGGTTTATTAGTTCCTGTTGCGTGTTAGCCATCATCACCAGTTTTTCCTTTCATCCTCCACTTCATGGATTTTTTCTCCTCTTGAGATTTTAAGGCCACATGTCTATCTTACTCTTCCTACATCATCTGCAGTTTCTCCATAATAGCATCTAAATAACCTTCCACATTTTTTCTGTCATCAAAGCCTACCAAATGAGCATTTTGAGCTTTTAAAATCTCCCTGTTTCCTCTTGATTTCCTTAAATTGATTTAGATTCAAACTACCCAGAGAAATGGCCTCTTTGTTACTAGGATTTCCTCCATATTGAATCGTGATCCCGACTACCTCATAATCCATGTCTCATGGCCATGCTTAGTCCACTCGGAACACACAAGGGGCTCAAGTGCATATCTCTCCAGTCGGAGGGGGGGTCCCATATTGCTCGACCATGTATCACAACATGGATGTAGACAAGCCTGAAACCTACCTTTATAACAACCAACTTATGTACTAGCATTTGATCACCCCAAAGTAGGTCGGTCACCATCTTGAATCCATGTGCCAACCTCAGGTTTGACCTGACCATGTGTCTCACGGTTGGGTTTGTTCAACTCAGACTTTATAGGAACCAGGATCCGACTCCATATCTTTGCAAGTACATATTATCCGGCTAGCATCACAATGCTACATGACCGGTGAGATCGAACCATCCATCATGACATATGCTATTCTAGCCGATTGCAAGAGCCCCAAGGTATGACACCCTGAATACCTTGACTTTAACAATGATGAGGATGACCTACTTGGAGATGATGACTTGCTATTTGACAAATCTAGTGACATTAGTCAAAATGAACTTGTTATAAATCACTTTAGTCAAGATAAGTCGTATGATGGTGGTAAGTTGGAAATAGAACGACTAACTAAAGAACTAACACTCTTATGTTAGCCCATGAATCTACTCTAGAAGATCATAGAGAGCTTGTAAGGACTCATGAGAAGCTTCGCTTCGAGAAGCTCAATTTGGAGCAAGGGCATGAATTCCTTAAAGCTATCCATGACGATATTCGAAAGAATACTTCCTCTTATGTAACCAAACGACTACTCTTGTCTACATTCATTCCACAAGTTAAGGCTAAACAAACTAGTAACAAAGGCAAGAAAGGTTCTTCAACTAGTAGCAATAAAAATGATAAATCCAATGACATTGCTTCTAGTAGTTCTATTGATTCCACTAACAATTCTCTTATCCAAGTTACACTTGATCAAGAAAATGATCTATTGAAAGGGATTATAGAAAAATGTATCCACAAAAGTCTTGCCAGATGTAAGCAATTTGGGGAAATTGTACGCAAGCATGGAGGATACCGGATGAACCATGGCATTGGCTACTTGAACACCAATGGAGTCGAATGGGAAGAAGGTCAATACCCCGAGCCCAAGTTTGTTCCTCAAAAGGAGAAGTATGAACATACTCTCCACAAGGGAACAAAAGCTCGGGATGACCTTCCACCACAAGACCACAAGCTCAAGGGCAAGGACAAGCTTCAAGAGGAGATTGACTCATATGAACATGAATCCCAAACCATGGTCAAGTGGGTTCCCAAGGCTACCTCAAGATCAAATTATACAAGTGCTACTTCAACTCCAAGGATTCCCATCAAGTTGATGTGGATCCCAAAGAAGAATGACTAGAGAAGTTTTTGAGGGGTGACTCCACCAACAAAATTCACTCACATTCATTTTTGGCAAGGACTATTTGCAATAAACTCCAACTTTATGCAATAGTTCAAGGAGTTACACATTCCCTCAAAGGTGAGCAAGGGAAAAGGTAATAAAAGAATCCATGGACATCATCATGTATGCATTGCACTCCATGTCCATAGATATCCTTGTATTAGTCTCTTGTTTGGGACTAACCCATGTAGGTGAGAAGAGTAAGAAACAACAAGGGTTGCTCCCAACTCAATATGATCTTCATCAACTATGAGCATCCACCACTACATCACCCACATGTAGTCTTCTACGACAAAACCCAAGGTTAGTTTATCCCTCTTAGGGGGGATGTCACATCAAGGGGGAGCTTTACTCTAAGACTTGAGTTAAAACATCTCTTAAAGATGTGAACACATTAAATGCTTGATGTAAAAGTGCTAACTCCACTTGTTCTTAAACAATGAGTATGACATATGATCAAGTATTCTTACTTGGCTCCTAAGTCAATATACTCATATATAGATGACTCCGTCATCGCCAAAGTGCTTGGTAGATACAAGAGTGGTTTTGCATGTTTGCCATATTTCATTTGACATCTTATTGTGTGAGCATGTTGGTATGCATATCTTTCCTCATTCGAGGATATCCAATTGTTGTTATTTGAGCTTCATATTTTTGGCCAATTGGATATACAAGAATGCCTAGGACCCCTCTCTAGCTATCTATGCTTTCTCATCTCAAATTTTATTCATGCTACATCACAAAATTTGAGCAAGCACTTCTCGAACCCTCTGTGTGAGGAGCACTCGAAGTTCTGTTTCATCAAGAGCTTGATGATAAGTCGCAGGTTCAAAAGATCTTCAAGAACTTCACTCGCAAAGTGCAAAATCAGTTTGAAGTGAAGATCAAGAAGGTTCAGAGCGATAATGGATCTGAGTTCAAGAACACCCATGTGGATACCTTTCTTGACAAAGAAGGTGTCTCACATGAGTTCTCGACCACGTACACACCTCAACAAAATGGAGTTGTTGAGAGAAAGAACCAGACACTCATTGAGATGGCAAGAACGATGCTTGACGAATACAAGACGCCAAAACACTTTTGGGAAGAAGCCGTGGAAACAACATGTCATGCCACAAACCGACTTTACTTGCACAAGCTTCTCGATAAAACGGCATATGAGCTACTCACCGGTAACAAACCCCAAGTTGGATACTTTTGGGTATTCGGCTCTAAGTGCTACATTCTTGATAAGCGTCATCGTACCAAATTTGCTCCTAATTCTCTTGAATGATTCCTACTTGGTTATGGATCGAACTCTCACACCTACCGTGTCTACAACAACTTCTCTCAAAAAGTTGAAGAGATGGTAGATGTGAAGTTTGATGAATCTAATGGTTCGCAAGTCGAACAATTGCCAAATGATGTAGGTGATAAGAACCCTTCGGAAGCTATCCTAGATTTACCCATCGCCGAGATTCGTCCCATGGAGGTGAAGGAAAGTACTTCATCAACTCAAGTGGAAGCCCCTACTTCACGACAAGGTGAACCACAACATGATATGGAGGCATCCACAAGCGGTACATGGCAAGATGATGAAGAGGAGGAAGTGCATCATGAAGATCCACCATAACCTCCTTCACCACCACCTCAAGGGAACGACACCTTCAACAACAACGAAGATAAAGAAGATGATGATTAAGAAGAAGCTCCACCAACCAACAATCAGAAGATGACCTGAGTTCGAGCACAAGTGACCAAGAACCATCCCCTAAATCAAACCTTTGGTGATATATAAACAGGGAGAATCACTCGCTCTAAAACTTGTCTAGCAAACTTCTGTGAGCATTATTCTTTCATCTCTAGCATTGAGACCTTGAAGGTAGAACAAGCTCTTGAAGACGCGGATTGGGTGAACGCTATGCATGAAGAGCTTCACAACTTCGAAAGGAACGAAGTGTGGACACTCGTGGAGAAGCCCGAGGATGAACATAACATCATATAAACAGGGAGAATCACTCGCTCTAAAACTCGTCTAGCAAACTTCTGTGAGAATTATTCTTTCATCTCTAGCATTGAGACCTTGAAGGTAGAACAATCTCTTGAAGACACGGATTGGGTGAACGCTATGCATGAAGAGCTTCACAACTTCGAAAGGAACGAAGTGTGGACACTCATGGAGAAGCCCAAGGATTAACATAACATCATCGGAACCAAATGGGTATTTCGGAACAAGCAAGATGAAGATGGTCAAGTCGTGTGCAACAAGGCTCGTCTCGTAGCTCAAGGATACACGCAAGTTGAAGGTATGGACTACGGTGAGACCTACGCCCCTGTCGCTAAACTTGAAGCTATTCGCATTCTTCTTGCTTATGCCAATCACCATGATATCACGCTTTATCAAATGGATATTAAAAGTGCATTTTTAAATGGTGAGATTGAAGAACAGGTTTATGTTAAGCAACCACCTGGCTTTGTAAATCCTAAGAAACCTAATCATGTTTACAAGCTTCGGAAAGCTCTTTATGGTCTTAAGCAAGCCCCTAGTGCTTGGTACAAATGTTTAATGAAGTTTCTCACCGAAAAAGGTTTTGAAATTGGTAAAATTGATGCAACCTTATTCACTAAAAGAGTTAATGGTGAACTATTTGTGTGCCAAATTTATGTGGATGATATTATCTTTGGTTCCACTAACCCTCAATTTAGTGAAAGATATCGAAGGTTGATGTCCGAGAAGTATGAGATGTATATGATGTGTGAGCTGAAATTCTTTCTTGGCTTGCAAATCAAACATTCAAAAGAAGGAACTTTCATCTCTCAAACTAAGTATACCAAGGACTTGATCAAAAAGTTCAACATGCAGGAATGCAAAGGTATGAAAACTCCTATGCCTACTAGTGGACATGTTGATCTTACTAGAGAGGATGAACCAGTTGATCAAAAAGTTTATCGATCAATGATTGGTTCACTTTTATATCTATGTGCATCTCGTCCTGATATTATGCTGAGTGTTTGCATGTGTGCTAGATATCAAGCTGCACCAAAAGAATGTCATCTTTCAGCTGTTAAACGCATTGTGAGATACTTGATACAAATGTCAAATTTTGGCATTTGGTATCCCAAGGGATCTTACTTTGACCTTGTCGGATATTCTAATTCGGACTATGCTGGTGACAAGTTTGATAGAAAATCCACCTCGGGTACTTTTCAATTTTTGGGTAGATCTATTGTATCTTGGTCCTCTAAGAAACAAAACTCGGTATCTCTATCGACTATCAAAGCTGAGTATATTGCTGCTGGATCTTGTTGTGCGCAATTACTTTGGATGACACAAACACTTAAGGATTACGGAATTCATGTTAAAAATGTTCCATTACTTTGTGACAATGAAAGTGCTATTAAAATTGGTCATAATCATGTGCAACATTCTTGAACTAAGCATATTCAAATTCGACATCATTTCATTCGTGATCATGTTGCCAAAGGAGATATTAATCTTAAGCATGTTTGTACTAACAAGCAATTGGCAGATATCTTTACTAAGCCACTTGATGAGAAGACTTTTTTCACTTGAGGAGTGAGTTGAACATCATCGATGCTTCAAACTTGAGCTAGACTCACTCGATTGCATGCAAGGGCATGAGCTTTCTTGATATTTCCATGTATCTTAACATTTCATCTTATGCCATGGAATTCTATGCTCCCTTGTATTGCATCTAATCTCTTGTAGGAACTTGAAAAACTTCATTCCACAAGATTGCCATCAACTCCAATCATAAGCAATCTTGTCATTACCAAGTATCCACAACCCCTCTTGATGATGGAAGGAAGAAGGCCACTCAACAATATCCTTGACATATACTTGATCAATTTGCACACTCTAAATTGGTATCATGTCAATAAGATATATCTATTGTTCTTTCTTGCATGACTAATCTTTGTAGGTAACTAGAACAAGAAGGATTGCTCAAAACTCAAGATGATCTTCATCAACCTCGAGCATCCTCAACAAATTTATCTACAAGCTAAGTCTCCAACATCACTCAAAGGTATGTACTCATGTCCTTGAAAAGGCTTTACTCCAAGAAATGAGCTAAAGCAACTCAAGTGATATGAAGACATTAAGATTCTTTATCAAAAAATGGTAACCCCATTTTGAGCTTAAAGTAGAGTACGACCTATGATCCAGTATTCTTGCTTGGCTCCTAAGTCGATATACTCTAATATAGGTGACCTAGTCATCGCCCATCATCTAGTTAAGAATCTGGTGTGGTTTGCTCTAAATTGCATGATTTCTCACAACTACTCCAATCTTATCTAATTGATGTCCCTTATAAAAACTTCATATTTTGCTGAAAATCTTTCTCTAGATTTTGTAAAAATAGAAACTTGGTTTCTCTTTCGGAGCCGCCGACTCAGATATCTCAGTTCTACTGAAATTGCTTACAAGCTACACTACAACATCTCGGTACCACCGATTTATCTATCTTGGAGTCACCGATTTTCTTTCTGTTTCATTTGAATTTGCTTTTACAAATTTTGTGTTCCCTCAGTAATCTTTAATACTTCCGTTATTTCGATGATCCCTTCTCAAAAAAAACCAAAAAAAACACTTAGGGGGAGAAGAACTAAAAGTAATCTTGCGAAGAGAATTTCTTTATTCAAGGATCCCTACATTTCGATGACCCTTGTTATCCCTTCTCAGTCAATGATCCTTGTATCTATCCCTATTATTAGCCTTTTTGGAAATTAATGCCAAAGGGGGAGAAGACCAAAGCTTCATGCTAAAGGGGAGATACATGCTTATGCAAAGGGGGAGATATGATCAAGAGGGAGAGACAATATCAATACTCATATCTTTATAAACAGGGGAGAATATCAGTGTAGGAGAAGAAAATCTTTGACCCTTCTCACCTTATCCAATCCTAATATCTACATGCTAAGATACAGGGGGAGAGGATAACCTATTTTCATATCTACGGTGAGAAAATTCTAAATGATTTCAAAGACATATCAATTCTAAGGAATACTATTTTCTATATGTCCTCCATATCTGGGCAATTTTGAGTTCTATTGCTCTACGGTTTGGTAGAATACTCTTGTGTTTCCTAACATTGTTTTCTCAAGTGTAATTCTATTACCAAGATTCTCAAGAACTCAAGGTAAGTATATGCATCATATCCTTGATCAAGATGATCTCTTGCTTCTTGCACATATTGTTTGCAAGAGTGATGTCTTGAACAAAGATACCTCTCATTCATATATATTTTATGCATATAGCCAAGATACACATGACCTATTATATCCCTTCTACCTTTTGTGTGTTCATGCATTCAAAAGCAACTATCCTTTAAAGGGCTGCACACATTTAGGGGGAGCAAGTCTAAGTCATGTGTCTTTCAAAATCTTTAGCATAACCATGCATATCCTTATTTGAAGCTTTGATTGTATGTTGTCATCAATTACCAAAAAGGGGGAGATTGAAAGCACAACATGTTCCCTTGGTGGTTTTGATAATTCATGACAACATACATTGTCTCTTGGACTGATACCTTTACCTAGTGTATTTCAGATACAATCTATAGAGAAGTGTTAGCAAAAGGAGACTGTGGACATACCCCAAGATGCAAGGAAATAGGTTGGCCAAGCTTCAAGCAAGAGGACTCTACATTTTATATTTGTGAGAAATCACTTTGAGTCATAGGAAAGCCATACTATTAAAAGGGGGTAAGGTTTTGTTGGTGAACAATATGCTCAAACGTGCACAAGTGATAGTCACCAAAAACATCCACATACTCTCCCACCAAAGTATGTTCTATACCCAACCACTCAAAATCAGTGCAACCAACTTTCCCACTTCTGTGCCATCGATTCCAGAACCTAGACAGACTCTGCCAAACCCTAGCCACTTCGGTGCAACCGATTCCATACCGGTGCCATCAAGTTTAGGTTGCCAACTTTCTGTTACGCAAATTCACATTTTCGGTCCCACCGAGAATGTTGGATCGGCGTCACCGAGATTGGAAATCTGACCATTGGTCACCTTATCGGTGCAACCGAGAATTGTATATCGGTCCCTTCGAGATTCAAAAGTTGCCACCTTTTGGCCATTTCGGTACCACCGAGATTAACACATCGGTGTCACCGAGTTGGTCATTTTGTGTGTAAGGGTTGGATTTTTGGGGATGCCTATATATACCCCTTCACCACCACTTGCTCGACAGAGAAGCACTCAGGACTATTCCATACCTATCCTATCAGATTTTCTGAGAGAGAACCACCTACCCTTGTGTTGAGGTCAAGATCATCCACTCCAATCATATGGATCTTGATTTCTAGCCTCCCCAAGTTGCTTTCCACCAATACCATTTCTTCTACCAAGCCAAACATGTGAGAGAGAGATTGTGTGTTGAGGAGTCTATCATCTTGAAGCACAAGAGCAAGGAGTTCATCGTCATTATCGAGCCTATTACCTTTTGGAGGGTGGTGCCTCCTATATTGGTTAGGTGTCGCTTGGGAGCCTCCTACTTCGTGTTGTGGAGTGAACCAAGAAGTTTGTAAGGGCAAGGAGATCGCCCACTTCGTGAACATCTACCCATAGTGAGGCTAGTCCTTCGTGGACGGAAGCCGTTATGGAATAGTCAAGGTTCCTACATTGTGGACCCCTTTGGGTGGAGCCCTCCGTGGACTCTCGCGACCGTTACCCGCTGTGGGTTGAAGACTCCATAAACGTGGATGTATGATAGCGCCACCTATCGAAACCACGGGAAAAATCTTTGTGTCTACAACTGCGTTTGATCTACCTATCTCAACTCTTTACTTCATATGCAATGTCTTTACTTTCCGCTGCCATATCTGTTGACATGCATGTGAAGGGTTGTTAGACTTGCTAACTTTGCTAAAAACTGTTAAAATCTGCCAACCAATTAACTTGGGAAAAGGTTAGGTTTTAAATTACTGCTAGTAGTCTATTCACCCCCCCCCCTCTAGACACTCTTCTAGTGATCCTTCGGGTATAGACAAGGTTTATTATTCATGGAACCCTTCGTGGGTGGAGCCCTCCATGGAATCTCGCGACCATTACCCTCCATGGGTTGAAGTCTCCATAAACATGGATGTGTGATAGTGTTGGGGAACATTGAATGGGAAACAAAAAATTTCCTACGCACACGCAAGATCTATCCATGGAATTACATAGCTATGAGAGGGGGAGTGTGTCTACATACCCTTGTAGATCGCTAAGCAGAAGCGTTAATAAACGTGGTCGATGTAATCGAACGTCTTCGCGATCCAATCACGATCCGTCCCGCGATCCAATCATGATTCGTCTCGATCTAGTGCCGAACGGATGACACCTCCGCGTTCAGCACACGTACTGCTCGATGAATTCTCCACCTCCTCAATCCAGCGAGTGAGGGAGGAGTAGTAGATGAGTTCTCTGGCAACACGCCGGCGTGGTGGGGACGGTGGTGGTGCTATCCCGGTAGGACTACACCTAGCGCTACCGAAACCGCAAACGGAGGAGAAAACAATTTAGGGAGAGAGGGGCGTCAAGGGCTTCGTGTGTCCTCATGGGGCACTCCCTCCCCTCGATATATAGGTGAAGGGCGTGAGGAACAGCCCCTCCAAGCCCTAGGGTGTAGCCAAGGGGGAGGAGGTGGAATCCTAGTCCCCCTCCTTCCCTTCCATACAAAGGTGGACTTTCCACCTTTCCCATCTCCATGGGCCTTGAGGGACTTGTGCGCTTGGCCCAATAAGTCCACGGTGTATCCCCTCGGCCCATACAAAACCTTGGGATGTGGTGGAACCCTTTGTGGAATTTTGGACTCCTCCGGAAGTTTCCGAAACCTTCTAGAAGCTTCCTGATACAATATCGAAAAAACCCAAAACTTTTTTGGTAGCCAAAATATGACTTCCCATATTTAAATATTTACCTCCGGACCATTACGGAGCTCCTCATGACGTCCGAGATCTCATACGGGACTCCGAACAACTTTCGGTCACCAACATATATAACTCATCAACACTATATCGTCACCGAACATTAAGTGTGCAGACCCTGCGGGTTCGAGAACTATGCAGACATGACCGAGACACCTCTACGGTCAATAACCAATAGCGGGACCTGGATGCCCATATTGTCTCCTACATATTCTACGAAGATCTTTATCGGTCGAACCACGATGTCAAGGATTCAATCAATCCCGTATACAGTTCCCTTTGTCCATCGGTATGTTACTTGCCCGAGATTCGATCGTCCGTATGTCCATACCTAGTTCAATCCCGTTACCATCAAGTCTCTTTACTCGTTCCGTAATACAAGATCCCGTGACTAACTCCTTAGTCACATTGCTTGCAAGCTTCATATGATGTTGTATTATCGAGTGGACCCAGAGATACCTCTCCGTCATACGGAGTGACAAATCCCAGTCTTGATCCGCACCAATCCAACAGACACCCTTGGAGATACCTATAGAACACCTTTATAGTCACTCAGTTACGTTGTGACGTTTGATACACACAAGGCATTCCTCTGGTGTCAGGGAGTTGCGTGATCTCATGGTCGTAGGAACGGATACTTGACATGGATAAAGCAGTAGCAATAACTGACACGATCATATGCTATGCTTACGGTTGGGTCTTGTCCATCACATCATTCTCCTAATTATGTGATGTCATTATCAAATGACAACTCATGTCTATGGTCAAGAAACCTTGACCATCTTTGATCAACGACCTAGTCTAGTAGAGGCTTACTAGGGACACTTTGTTGTCTATGTATCCACACATGTATTTGATTTTCCAATCAATACAATTATAGCATGGATAATAAACGATTATCATGAACAAATAAATATGATAATAACTAACTTATTATTGCCTCTAGGGCATATTTCCAATAGATAGTGCCACCTATCAGAACCACGGGGAAAATCTTCGTGTCTCCAAATTGCGTTTGATCTTCCTACCCTTATCCTCTTACATTTGCTCGTCTTTACTTTCCGCTGCAATACTTGTAGACATGCATATGTAGGGTGAACTTGATATGCTAGAATTGCTAAAATCTGCCAACCAATTAACTTGGGAAAAGGTTAGGTTTTTATTTTGTCAAGTAGTCTAATCACCCCCCCCCCTAAGACCTGCTTTCGACCCCTATAGTAACGCATTTAGCAAGATGACATGATGTAGACAAACTAAGACAAGCAATATGTTCAGACCTCGTCATTTTAGCCTTGGTAGCAACAATACAATACATGTATTTCCCCCTTCTATCACTTGGATATAGAGCACCTCAAGATTGAACCTACTACAATGCACTCCTCCCACTAAAGATAAATCAATCTAGTTGGACAAACCAAATGGATAGATTGGATAGAATTACAAAGCTATAACAATCATGCATAATAAAGTTCTGCAAAGACTCAATTACTTTCTTTGAATAATTTGATCATAAATGCGCAATTCATCGGATCACAACACAAACGCTGCAAAAGAAGATTACATTGGATAAATCATCACGAGAATCATGAAGAACATGGTATTGAAGATCAAAGAGGGAGAAGAAGCCATATATATACTAGCTATGTACCCATAGGTTTGTGCTGAACTACCCACACATCATCATGGAGGCATCAAGGTTGATGTAGATGGCCTCCGCGATCGATTCCCCCTCCGGCAAAGTATAGAAAAAAAACTCTAGATGGGATCGTGAAAGAACAGAGGATTGTCGCGGGGAAAAAAGTATTTTGGTTGTCTATCTATTATTTTTGGGGTAATTGGGAATATATAGAAGTGGAATTAGGTCAGGAAGTGCCACGAGGGGGCCCACAAGCCAGGAGGCATGCCCAACCCCTTAGGGCGCATCCTCATGGCTCGTGGACACCTCGTGGGTCTTACGGCCTCCTCCCGAAGCTTCATGGATCTCTTTTGGTCCAAAAATAACTCTCGTACATTTTTACCAATTTGGACTCTATTTGATATTGATTTTCTGAAAAGTCCAAAAACAGGCAAAAAACATAAACTAGCACTGGTTAATAGGTTAGTCCCAAAAAATAATATAAAATATCCAAGATTGATAATATAATAGCATGAAACAATTAAAAAATTATAGATACGTCGGAGACATATCAGAGCTCTAGCTTCAAGCTCTAGGAAGAGGGCCAGCAAACATGTTGCAGCTCTGGAGTTAATGCCAGGCAGCTTGGCTCATAAGGCAGGCTCCGTACAACTCCTGGTGCCGGCAGGTATGGTTCCGGCCAAGATCAAATATAAGATTGTCGGCAAGCTCCCTGGTGACCTCGATGTGTGTTCGGGCATCCTCCCAATGCATGTCCTACAAGACACATCATTGTTCTTGTCGGCTCCTTGGATCAGACGAGGCCATGGACACCTTGTCTTGAGTATTGCTATGGTGGCTCCCGTGCATGGGATTTTGCGGGGACTGCACCATGGGCACTTCTCCCTCCCTTCGCACACCGGTCTCCCATGCTGGCTTGGCTTGCCAGTGCGAGGATTCTGCATGTGGTGCCTCGTCGTTGTCAGCGAAGATGATCAAACTTTGGATAGGGGCACGCCACTCATCCATCTGTGGTCCTACCGGAGGGAACCTCGGCAACAGTTGTGCCTACGCCATTGCCTTCACCGGGGTGCGTGACACAGCCTATGTCAGGGTGCAGGACGCCTCATGACTCCTGGTTATCCAATAGGAGCTTTGCCCCGCCCCTACAACGGGGTAGGATTCTCACCAGAAGGTCGGTGTGACAGATGTTTCGAAACGTGCCCATGATGATGGCCTGAACCGCGACGTCACATCATGGTGGCTTGTGCACCTACTATAACGGGCATGGAGTATGCACACGACATGGCAAAGTACACCTATTATTTGTTGGCCAGGACATATGCTCGAGGCGAGGTGGATCTTGCCCATCATGGGACCGCCTCGGCATCGTATTTGTTGTGCAACCCTTGGACGCCGTTTTGTGGACGGGCCCTCATCTTCAGAGGGGTGAGAGGTTTGGATGCTTCTTTCTCCACCGTCCACACACACCTTGTATGTGGACGTGATGATTGTTCTCTTGAGCCCCTTCTTATGCCATCGGTGATGAAGAAGAAGCTGCTGACGAAGTTGACGCAGATTCACGTGCGCATAGCCCCTATGCGATGCACCAAAAATGTTGGTGCACGGCAATCTATAGAGCTATTTAACTAGCTCCTTTCTCAGGCTCAATGATGGGCTTTCAACACACAAAGAGCATCTATGACCTCGATCAACACGCGGGGGATTTTTACCAAGTTTGGGATGCAAAGATGCATAAAAGCCTACTCCTGCTTTGGTGGACTATGATGTTGTAGAACATCGTTACATAGTGCACTCTTGCTGGAAGGATGCTCGAAAGTGTAGCAATTCAACAAGGGTCGGATCCCCTTTGAATGATGCCTTGGCCCTCCTTTTATATGTGCAAAGGGTAACCACTGGGGCAAATTAGGAATTACATGATAATTTTGGCTAAGCTTGACCATACCTAACTCTCACGATGTAGGACAAATGTGTCGTTAGGTGTCATGTTGTGGTGAATGCTCACAAGAGAGTCTTAACCTAGCTGGATTGTTAGGTACACCTACCTCCTATCACCTTTACATGGCATTGGTTGGGTGTCAATAAAGGTAATTCCAGGGCGGTGGGATGCTCTGCACCTTGACATGTACTAGGAGCTCGCTTGGATGCACAACATCTGTCGCCAACTCATTGACACAGAGCGGTGGTGCATTAGCTTGGCTTGCCGGTCCTGACCTTGTCGGCAACATGGGGACTGCCTTGCTAGGAAGGGCATTTCTGGCAACCTGGATCTTGATCTTCATTGCTTCTTTAGTACTTTGTGATGATCTGACTCGGGGTCTTCTTTACGGTTTTTAATTATCACATCTTGCTCTCTTCTTGGAACAGCTCCACATGTCGTCAAGCTCTTCCCAGCAGGGGGGCTACAACTATATGTGCATAGTGAAGGGGTAGTGGACACCCACTGTTGACTAAAAGGACAAGCGGCCAAGATGACAGAGAGGTTCGAGGACATCTTGGCGAAGAAGTAGGAGGCATGCGTGAGGCGCTCAGATGTTAAGGAGGAGAAGAAGGAGGAGAGGTTCAAACTTTTGATGGGGGCGGACAAAAAGTTCAAGCTCGGAGAGAGGAGGACCATGATCAAAGAGAGAAAGGACGATCTTGAGGAAAAGAGGGTGAAGATCACCGCCAACGCGGAGGATGCCAATATGTTGACCTTGAATGTTGACTCTTTGGATGTCCATGCAAGAATGATCATGCAGTCTGTCCGTTACCAGATGTTGTAGCGGCATAAACACGAGTTGGTGGTGGCGGACTATGAGGACGCGACACAGGAGGGCGCAGAGGCTGCCTACGAGGTGATGACGACACCTCCTTGACCGGGTAGCAAACAGCTAGATTGTCGGTCCGATAGGGACATATATGCGGCTACGATTGTATGGTGGCATCCCGCATCTGTGTCCGTGGACTGGTATCCCCCTACCCATGGACGAATGCAGGAGGAAATTTGCGGGTTGCCCGTTGGAGATGTCCTTGGTAACCATAAAGATACCAGCATGACAGATACCAAATGGGAAACGAGCTACCAATACAAGCAGCAAATCTCACGTCGATATGTTAGACCAGATGATGACATAGCTTGGGATCCTTATTACATTCCCTTTGGAAGAAGAGGACACATAAAAACCAAAAGTCAAGAAATATCATAGAAAGATTGAGTCGAGATTCTCGGGACATACATAAACCATCTAAAGAAGAGAAGATGTATAGACAGGAGTCATAGAGATGAAATCAACATATGAACCAAGGGAAGCACATACATAAACCATCTAAAGAAGAGCAGATGTATAGACAGGAGTCACACAGATGAAATCAACATACAAACCAAGGGCAACACATACATAAACCATCCAAAGAAGAGCAGATGTATAGACATCTAAAGAAGAGCATATGTATAGACAGGAGTGCCAGAGATGAAATCAACATGGGCATGTGTGGTTACCTACACCATTTTTTGCCCATTTGCATGCTTGACCCAGTTGGGCCTGGCTGAGCATATGCAAGCTAAAAATGAACATCTACATGTTGATTGGTTGCCTGCATATCCTCTACCTGCATCGCAGCATGTCCACTTTGCTCCATGTTTGGTATCTCGCATTGCATGTGTTCACACGAGTTCAAGTTGTTTGGTTGCATACGAGCATAGAGTTGTGCTCACCTTGTACCCTCTTTGGTGAGATTACCCACTACTACAATGCCTTACACACGATCACTCCGAGCACACCAAGACCACAACAATGCAATGGCGATGAACTGAACGAAGATGATGAAGTTCTTCAGCCCAAACTAACGATCCACCTTGCCGACGTCAGCTTCGTTGCATGCATGCTCTCTCATGAACTTGATGTAAGCAATTTCTCCTGCGTGGCTAGTCTTATACCCTCTCTGGCTTCTTTCGGTAAACCCTAAAACTCGTTGGTTGCAAGCTTCTAAAGAACTATAAATCCTTCGAGTCCTTCCGACAAACACCACACACCACTTGCCCTCATAGTGCAAAAGATAAATGTGGTGAAGCAACGAGCATTGGAACGCTGTGGGATCGAGAAGAGGTGTCTAAAGGGGGGTGAATAGACTACTCGACCAAATAAAAATCTAATATTTTCCCAATTTTATTGGTTGGCAAGTTTTAGCAATTCTAGCAAGTCTAGCACACCCTATACATGCAATTCTATGAGTATAGCAGTGGAAATTAAAGACATGCAAGTGTAAGTAAGGAGTAGCGATAGGAAGATCAAACGCAATGAAGAAACAAAGATTTTTGGCGTGGTCCCAATAGGTGGTGCTATCGTACGTTCACATTGATGGAGACTTCAATACACGGAGGGTAATGGTTGTGCGGATCCATGGAGGGCTCCATCCACAAGGGGTCCATGAAGAAGCAACCTTGTCTACTCCACCATGGATTACGTCCACGAAGGACTAGCCTCACTCGGGGTAAATCTTCAGGAATTAGGCGATCTCCTTGCCCTTACAAACTTCTTGGTTCAACTCCACATGATTTGGAGGCTCCCAAGCGACACCTAACCAATCTAGGAGACACCACTCTCCAAAAGGTAAGAGATGTGGAATGGATGATGAACTCCATGCTCTAGTGCTTCAAATGATAATCTCCTCAACAATCTATCACTCTCTCACAGAATTTGGATTGGTAGAAGAGATTGATTGGGTGAAAAGCCACTTGGGGAGGCTAGAAATCAAGTTTCGTATGGTTGGAATCAAAGATCTTGATCTCAATACATGAGTAGGTGGTTCTCTCTCAGTAAATGAATGGTGGAAGTGTTTGCTTGTTCTGAGTGCTCTCTGTGAAAGAGAGGGAGGTGGAGGGGTATATATAGCCATCTCCAAAAATCCAACCGTTACAACATTAGTGCCCAACTCGATGGAACCGAAGTAAAAAACTCGGTTGCATTGACTAGTGCAAAATATCCTAACTTTTGGGTTCTAAGTGAGACCGTTACGAAGCATCTCGATGAGTCCGATTTGGTTGGGCTAGGAAGTTCCAGTGACTCGATGGCACCGAAATGAAAAACTCAGAAATTTGTTTTTTGTCAATTAGATACAAGAGAGGTGGTCACTGCTTTTCAGCTGTACCAAAGCAAAACTTGTTATACCAATTTGCTAGGGTTTGGCTTGGGTTCTGTCTAAGGAAAACATAGTGTGGCCGAAATGGTAAATGTTGCTAGGATTGGATTTTATTTTAGGGTTTTGGACACTATGTTTTGTGGGAGAAAAGTTGAGGCTTTTGGTTGCTAATCTCTAAGCACCTTGAGTAACCAGATCATCATAGATACCTCATCCCCTTTTGATAGTATTGTCTATCCTATGGACTCAAATGTGATTTCTCACTTAAAAAAATGTAGAGTCTTTATGCTTGAAGCTTTTATCAATCCTACTCCTTTCCTCCTTAGGGATCCTCCTCACAACTCCCAACCACTGCAATCTTTGGACTTAATCTGAAACAACTAGGTAGAAATATTACTCCAAGAGACAATGTATGTTGTCATGAATTCTCAAAACCTCCAAGGGATCATATGTGCTTTGAATCTTCCCCTTTTTAGTAATTGATGACAACATACAATGAAAGCTTCAAAATAACATAAGAGCTTTGAGAGACATATGACTAAGGTAAGCTCCCCCTATTTGTGTGCAACCGTTTTAAGGAATAGTTGCTTTTTGAATGCATGAGCACACACATAGTAGCAAAGTCATGACAAGTCATATGTACCTTGGCTATATGCACCAAATATGTGAGAAAGAAGTGTCTCCATTTCAAGACTCACTCTTGCAAACAATATGTGCGAGAAGCAAGAGATTATCCTGACCAACGATATGATTCATATACTTACCTTGAAGTTCTGGAGCATTTTAACTAGAGAAACACAATTGAGGAAACAAGGTTACATAACACAAGAATATTTCTTTCATACAAAGGCAAAGAACTTCAATTATACCAATATTTGGATGACATGTATGAAATGATATTCTGTTAAGATTAGCATGTCTCCTAGGATACTTATAGTACTTTCTCCCCTGACTATATGTTTTCCTTTTCCTCTCCCCCTGAATATTTAGCATGTAGATAGTGGGAGTAGGTAGGGTGAGATAAGTCTAGCAAGAAAATACAGATTCAACACATGATTTGAATCCAGGTCACTTAGTCTTTGCTCTCTCCTTTTAAAGATATTGATATGAATTGATCTCTTCCCCTTAATGATTGTCCCCCTGAAGCTTTGAATTTAAGCTTTGATCTTTTCTCCCCCTTTGGCATCAATTTCTAAGAAGGGTCAGAGGGTAAGGGATCCTAGAGAATAAGGGCCATTGAGAACTTTGTGAATGAAAATGTCAAGATTATGGCAAAGAACACAAACAATAGCAAATGGTGTAGGCTTCGAGACACAATTAATCGGTAAAACTGATAAGGAAGTTAGGGGTCTGGGTAAAATTGGTGTTGCCAAAGAGGTCTGTGTCGGTTGCACCGAAGAAGCTCTGAGTAGTTTACCTGACACGTCGATGACGCTGATTCCCCTAGGTCAGAGTATCTGAGTTGCAATTAGAAACTTGGCAAAGGCATTCTTGGCCAATTTTGTCAATGAATGTTTTTTTCAAAAAGTCTTGGTAGATTTTGTAAACAATTTTCAATAAGATTTGAAAGGAAATTTCAATAAGATTTTCAAGGAATTGTCATCTAGGTAATGTTGGAATGGTGGCAACAAGGTAGGCAACAAAAGGTCATCCATTCATGTTCCTTATCTAGATGTTGGTCCACGACTAGGTCACCTATATTAGAGTATATTGACTTAAGGATCCAAGCAAGTATGCTTGATCATAGGTCATACTCATCGTTAAGCTCAAAATGGAGTTACCATTTTTCGTCTAAGCATTTTAATATTTTCATATCACTTAGAATCGCTTTGACTCATGTCTCGGAGTAAAGCTTCTTCAAGTATATGATTACATACCTTTGAATGATGTAGATGACGTGGCATGTAGGTGAAATTGTTGTGGATGCTCAAGAGTTGGAGTTTGAAACTATCATTCTTTCCTTTGAAATAGGTCCTCCTACATGGTTTAGTCATGCAAGGAAGAACATGATATATACAAATGACAAGAGTGAAGTTTTCATCATATGTATGTCAATGATATGGTTTGTGTTGTTTTTTTCTTCATCTCAAAGTAGGGTTGTTGATACTTGGACATGGCAATATTTCTTGTACTATGAGTTGATGGAAATCTTGTGGAGTGTAGTTCATCCAAGTACCTACAAAAGGTTAGATGCAATACAAGGGAGCATAGTTTCCAAGATATGAAATAGTATTATGTCAATAGTATCAAGAAATAGTCATGTATGTTCATGCCCTTACATGCATCTGAGTGAGTCTCTAGAACAAGTTTGAAGCATCTATGATGTTCAACTCACTCCTTAAGTGAAAAAACACTTTCTCATCAAGTGGCTTAGTAAAGATATCCGCCAATTTTTTGTCGGTAGAACATGTTTGAGATTAGTATCCCCTTTGGCAACATGATCACGAATGAAATGATGACAAACTTGAATATGTTTAGTTAGGCAATGTTGCAAGGGATTGTGAGAAATCTTAATAGCACTCTAATTGTCACAAAACAATGGAACATGTTTTACATGTATTCCATAGTCCTTAAGAGTTTGAGTCATCCATAGTAATTGCGCACAACATGATCCGACGACTATATTTCGCTTCAGCGGTAGATAGAGATGCCCAGTTTTGTTTCTTGGAAGATCAAGACACGAGAGATCTCCCAAGAAATTGATAAGTACCATAGGTGGATTTTCTGTCAACCTTACCTCCAACATAGTCCGAGTCAGAATAGCCCATAAGGGTAAAATAAGTCCCCTTGGGATACCAAATGCTAAAGTTTGGTGTATGTATCAAGTATCTCATAATTCTTTTCACGGCCTTAAGATGAAACTCTTTAGGTGTCGCTTGATATCGGGAACACATGTGCACACTAAGCATGATATCGGGATGGGAGTCACATAGGTACAACAATGAATCAATCATTGATCGATAAACCTTTTGATAAACTAGTTTGTCCTCCTTAGTGAGGTCAACATGTCCACTTGTAGACATGGGAATTTTCATACCTTTTCACTCTTGCATGTTGAACTTCTTGAACAAGTCCTTGGTGTACTTACTTTGAGAGATAAATGCTCCATCTCTCATTTGCTTGATTTGCAAACCAAGGAAAAAATTCAGCTCACATATCATAGACATCTCATATTTCTCGGGCATCAACCTTCCAAATTTATCACTAAAATTTGGGTTAGTAGATCCAAAGATAATTTCATCCGCATAAATTTGGCACAGAAATAATTCACCATTAACTCTTTTAGTGAATAAAGTTGCATTGATTTTACCAATCTCAAAATCCTGTCTATGAGAAACTTCCTTAAGCATTTGTACCAAGCTCGAGGGGCTTGTTTAAGACCATAGAGAGCTTTATGTAGTTTATAGACATGATTAGGTTTCTTATGGTTCACAAAGCTAGGAGGTTTCTTAACACAGACTTCCTCCTCAATTTCACCATTTAGAAAATCACTTTTGATATCCATTTGGTAAAGAGTAATATCATGGTGACTCGCATAAGCAACAAGTATGCGAATGGCCTCAAGTCTAGCAACGGAGGCGTAAGTCTCACCATAGTCCATACCTTCGACTTGAGTATAATCTTGAGCCACAAGGTGAGCCTTGTTGCGAACCACTTGACCATCTTAATCTTGCTTGTTACGAAACACCCATTTTGTTCCAATGATGGTTTGCTCATCCTTGAGTTTCTCCACTAGAGTCAAAACTTCATTACTCTTGAAGTTGTGTAGCTCTTCAAGCATGGCATTCACCAAATTCGGGTATTCAAGAGCTTCTTACACCTTCATAGGATCAATACTAGAGATAAATGAGTAATGCTCACAAAATTTAGTTAAATGAGTTTTAGAGAGAGTGCTTCTCCTGTTTCTTATGTCACCAAGAATTTTCTCTATGGGATGATTCTTGTCCACTCTTGCTTGAACTCGAGGTAGCTTTTGCTTGTTGGACGAAGGAGCTTCCTCATCATCATCTTCTTCTTCATTGTTGTCGAATGTGTCGTTTCCTTGAGGAGGTGGTGAAGGAGGCTGAGGTGGATCATCTTGATGTACTTCTTCTTCATCTTCATCTTAGTGTGTACTACTTGTGGATACCTCCATGTCATTTTGTGGTTCACCTTGGCGTGAGGTAGGAGCTTCCACTTGTGTAGATTAAGTTCTTTCCTTCGCCTACATGGGATGAATATTGCTGATGGAGTAGTCTTGAATGGCTTCCGAAGGTTCCTTATCTCATACTCCCTCCGTCTGAAATTACTTGTCGCCCAAATGAATAAAAATGAATGTATCTAGAACTAAAATACATTTAGATACATCCATTCTTATGACAAATATTTTCGGACGGAGGGAGTACATCATTTGGCAATTGTTAAACTTGCGAACCATTAGTCTCATAAAACTTCACATCTATCGTCTCTTCAACTTTTCGTTTGAAGTTGTTGTAGACATGGTAAGTGTGAGAGTTTGATCTGTAACCAAGTAGGAAACCTTCATGAGATTTAGGAGCAGATTTAGAACGATGATGCTTATCAAGAATGTAGCACTTTGAGTCAAATACCCGAAAGTATCCAACTTCGGGTTTGTTACCGGTGAGTAGCTCGTATGCAGTATTACCGAGAAGCTTGTGTAGGTATCGATTCATTGCACGACAAGCTGTTTCCATGGTTTCCGCACAAAAGTGTCTTGGAGTTTTGTACTCATTAAGCATAGTTCTAGCCTCTCTATGAGAGTCCATTTCTTCAACAACTCTATTTTGTTAAGGCGTGTACGTAACCGAAAAATCATGTGAGAATCCTTCTTCATCAAGAAACGTATCCACATTAGTGTTCTTTAACTCCGATCCATTGTCACTCCGAACTTTCTTGATCTTCACTTCAAATTGATTTTGGGCCTTTCGAGCAAAGATCTAGAAGATCTTTTGTACCTGCGACTTGTCATCAAGAAAGAATACCCACATAAATCTGGAAAAATCATCAACTATAACTAGACCAAAGGAATTTCCACCGAGGCTCTTGTAAGCATTGGGACCAAAGAGATCCATGTGAAGCAACTCGAGTGGTCTTCTAAAAGTCATTATGTTCTTTATGGGATGACTTCTATCAACTTGTTTTCCTGCTTGACAAGCACTACAAAGTCTATCTTTGTCAAAGATAACATCTTTAACACCAAGTATCTGATCGCCTTTGATGAGCTTGTCTAGATTATGCATACCAACATGTCCTAGCCTTCTATGACATAACCAACCTTTAGAAGATTTTGCAATAAGACAAGTACGAGGTTGGGCTCTCTTAGTGAAATAGACAATGTATAGATTACCTCTACGAAAACTGGTAAAGACCATGTTATGATCGCCTTGACGAAACACGTGGTAATCTACTTTAGTGAATAGCACATTGAAACCAAAATCGGCTAGTCTAGATACGGAAAGAAGATTGTAGCCAAGGGATTCAACAAGCATGACATTTTTAATAGAACTATCATAAGATATAGCCACCTTACCAAGACCAAGTACCTTACCTTTGGAGTTGTCCCCGAAGGGCATGTACCTGCGCGGTCCATGGTTTGGTGTGATCTCGTGAAACATGTCTCTATCTAATGTAATCGGTGCATCCACTATCGAGAATCCATTCTTTTCCTTTGGACATGTAGTCTTCGAAGTTTGCTATGAGACTTAGATTCTTCATAATCTTCTCATATTCAATGTCAAATTTGTCATCTTCTTCATAGTAGCCATGATCCACATTGTCATCATCAAATGGAATATCCTTGTCACAAAGATCAAGAGAGTTGTTAGAATTATAACCATGACAATGTTCAAGATTATGAATGTGAATGGATTCAACAATGATGTTATTGATGGTTATGACATCTCCTTTAGCACGCATTAGGTCACAAAGCTCAAACAAGTATTTATAAAAGTTAAAATCACTAGGCTTCATTTTGTTAAAGGCAATAGTTTTATGGAGAATGATATCAAGATTTCCCAAAGAGTAGTTTGGATATCTTTTCTCCAAATCTTTTCGCAAGGTGTAGGCACACTCAAAGTTTTTCATTTGATCAAACACAATTCTTGGTAATCCCCTAATGATGAGATTGACGGTTCTAAGATTACGAAGCATGTCAAGTTCTTCCTCGTGAGAAGGATGTAAGGGGATCAATGGGATGCACATAGGGACTGTCAACATACTTGCTCAAATGGAATTCATCAAATAGATCAAGCATTTTGTCTTTCCATTGGCTATAGTACTCCCCATTGATAATAGACACTCTACAACTAAGACTACCCAAACTACGCACACCCATCTTCCTCCAATGGTGATAAACCAAAGCAATGGAGATCAAAGCTCGAATACCAATTGTGGTATCGAGAAGAGGCGTCTGGAGGGGGGTGAATATACTACTCGGCCAAATAAAAATCTAATCTTTTACCAATTCTATTGGTTGGAAAGTTTTAGAAATTCTAACAAGTCTAGCACACCCTGCACATGCAAGGTTACGAGTATAGCAGCAGAAAGTAAAGACATGCAAGTGTAAGTAAGGAGTAGAGATAGGAAGATCAAACGCAATGAAGACACGAGATTTTTGGTGTGCTTTCGATAGTGCTATCAAATGTCTACATTGACGGAGACTTCAACCCATGGAGGGTAATGGTTGCACGAGTCTAAAGAGGGCTCCACCCATAAGGGGTCCATGAAGAAGCAACCTTGTCTATTCCACCATGGCTTACGTCCACGAAGGACTAGCCTCACTAGGGGTAGATATTCACGAAGTAGGCGATCTCCTTGCCGTTACAAACTTCTTGATTCAACCCCACACGATTTGGAGGCTCCCAAGCGACACCTAACCAATCTAGGAGACACCACTCTCCAAAAGGTAATAGATGTGGTACGGATGATGAACTCCTTGCTCTGGTGCTTCAAAAGATAGTCTCCTCAACACTCAATCACTCTCTCACAAAATTTAGCTTGGTAGAAGAGATTGATTGGGTGAAAAGTAACTTGAGGAGACTAGAAATCAAGATTTAGATGGTTGTAGTGGAAGATCTTGATCTCAACACATGAGTAGGTGGTTCTCTCTTAGAAAATGAATGGTGGAAGTGTTTGCTTGTTCTCAGTGTTCTCTCTGTGAATGAGAGGGGGTGGAGGGGTATGTATAGGCATCTCCAAAAATCCAACCGTCACAACATTGTTCCCAACTTGGTGGAACCGAAGTAAAAACTTGGTTGCACCGACTAGTGCAAAATGTCCTAACTTTTGGGTTCTCGGTGAGACTGATACGAAGCATCTCGGTGAGTCCGATTCGGTTGGCCTAGGCAATTCCACTGACTCGGTGACATTGAAATGAAAAACTCGAAAATTCCGATTTTTGACAATTAGATACTAGAGAGGTGGTCACTGCTTTTAGGTTGTACCGAAGCAAAACTTAGTTGTACTGATTTGCTAGGGTTTGGATTGGGTATTGTTTAAGGAAAAGTTGGTGTGTCCAAAATGGGAAATGTTGGTGGCACCAAAGTTGACTTTAGGGTTTTGGACATGATATTTTGTGGGAGAAATGTTGACGCTTTGGTGGCTAATCTCTAAGCACTTTGAGCAACCAGATCATCATAGATACCTCATCCCCTTTTAATAGTATTGGCTTTCCTATAGACTCAAATGTGATTTCTCACTTAAAGAAAAATGTAGAGTCTTGGTACTTGAAGCTTTTGCCAATCCTACTCCTTTCATCCTTGGGGATCCTCCTCACAACTCCTAGCCACTGCAATCTTTGGACTTAATATGAAACAACTAGGTAGAAATGTTAGTCCAAGAGATAGTGTATGTTGTCATAAATTATCAAAACCTCCAATGGAGAATATGTGCTTTCAAACACACAAGCTATGGAGCACTCCAGGAGCAAGCAATGAAGCACACAAGCAATGGAGCAAAAGAGCATTAGTAAGCAAGCATGATCATACGGCATAGCAAGTTCAACCTACCACTACTATGGTGTCATCCTACCACCACATCCAAATCAGGATGTAATCCTATCACCGCAAGTTCGTGATTAGCGTGAAGGGTTAGTATATACCACCTCACCAAAATATACAAACCATAAGATTGTTTTCAAGCCCTAACTACACAAAATATGCGTAGTCGTCCTTGTCATCATGGCCATCGCCGTCGAGGATCATGCACGCCGTCCTCACCAGGCGAAGTAGCACTAGCAGTAGTGCTTGCCTAGCCAGGTCCTCAGCCAGAGCATCATGTGTGCCGCTCCCATGGCAGCAAACCCAACACCCTAGGCTTTGTTGTCCAACAAGTGGCTGAGAGACACCATGAGAGCCTTTGGACTGAAGCCAACTTGCTTCGTGACGGTGCCGCAGAGTTCAGGGTGGACGTCGACGTCTTGCTCTTCCTGATGGCGGTGGCCACCTCTTTCACTGCCCGAGTCATGCTGCTGAAGACGGTCAGCTCCTCCATGAAGCCTGCCCGCTTCCTCTTCCTATCAATCACAGGAACATGCTTACCATCCTTATCAGGAGCATCAATGTTGATGGTGTTGACTCCTGGGTGTCTGGATAGTCAAGCATCGGGGGCATCGGGGGCATCGACGAGCTGAGCGGCTGACCAAAGCCCATGGCATGCTTGCCGGATGCGAGACCAAAGGAGAAGATATGTTGCATCCGGTGGTAGTTTTGGATAGGTGTGTTGAGGAACTTTGCATCCTTGGGGTAAGCCTAAGAAAGAAAGAGTGTTGGTTAGTTAGTCTGGCAATGGCTCATAGGCTTAAATAGCTGATCAGTAGAATTGCATGGTTTGTGAGCTAACCGCGATGTGGCCTTGATAGTGCTCTGCCTCCAATAGGATCGTGTAGGTCTCCTCATTCCATGAAGCATCGTTGAGGTCTATGAGCTTGGAGAAGATGATCCATCTCGTTCTCCACTTCCTCGGGTGATTGTACACCTGGGTTGAGGTGACCTCTTATCCATAAAACTCAAAGGCTTGCTTTGCCGCAGAGTTCAAGTGCACCTCCTTGAACCTCTTGTCAGTCCTCACTCCACTAGATATGATCTCACACATCTTGTTAAACAAAAAGTGAAAAGGAACAGCTGTCATTTCATGTTGCATCCCCTGCCATCCTTCTTCTCCTTTGTGGCTGACTTTCGAGCAGCCACATGAGATACAACATTGGGCTGAGCCAGCACAAATGAAGGAACCATATGCGACACCTCAAAAACCTCTGAATCAATAGGTATCAAGTCGATGTTAGGCCGGGAGTCCTCGACCTAGGACGCCAGGAACTGGCTCTCGGACGACATGATGACCAGACTAAACTCTTGCATGCTCATGCCTTACAAACGTAAGCTTCATCAAAAGCACAACAAACTACACATCAACAACACGTACTAACTGTAAACGTGGACAACACACTACAAATCGATGGTATAAACAAACAATAAAACATGCACACATGGATGATCTAGCTCAAGACAACACTAATCATGGACATGTATGGATGATCTTGTTCAACACTTGCACAATACCATACCATACATCTAAGCATACTACCAATCCGCATCTAAGCATACTATCAATCCATCCATGAACATCTAAGCATACTACAAATCCATCCATGAATATCTAACCATATTACCAATCCATCCATGAACATCCAAGCAAACAATCATCGGAAAACAACCCCTAGCATGCTTCAAATACATCCCAACTAGCTACTGTGACATCACAGTCGAACAGATTATCCAGATCTAGCTAGAACTAGTAGAGGGGAAGGGGTCGTTGAACTTACAGACGCCATCGGAGGAGCCACGGGGGAGGTGCGGTACGAAGGAGAAGAGGAGTGGATCTGTCGCCGTAGCCAACCGGTCGCGAAAGTAGTGCCACCGCTTACCTCATCGTCGAAGTGGATCCGGATCAGAGTGAGAGCTCAAGAGGGGGGTGACGATAGTTTGGGTGCGCCGGTCACCCTGGCTATATAGGGAGACCGCTAATCGGCGGGGAGTGACATGAATTCATCCTATCCATTTCTCGACGACGAGCGATCGCTCCCGCCATCTCCCTGCCCATAGCTGCGAAGCGCGACATTCCCCTCCCCTGCATCGCCAGCTACGGAGCGCGGCGTTCCCTTCCCCTACATCGCCAACTGCAGAGCACGACGTTCCCCTCCCCTGCATCGCCCCAACCTGGCTCTCTAGATACTAACTCGGGCGTTCCTAGCGGGTCTGGCTGAGCATTGCTTTAAGGTTCGTGCGGATCAAGATTTATATGCGGGCCAATCAACCAAATGGACCACACGGGCCTGGTTGAGGGTGATGCAAGTAACCAAACACATCCCATATGAATCAAGGCGACACATAAATAAACCATCTAAAGAAGAGCAGATGATAGACAGGAGTCACAGAGATGAAATCAACATATGAATCAAAGGGGGTGTGCCCAGCTCGGACGAGATACATAGTTGAGTGAGATACACAGTTGAATGAAACAGGCCAAAAGAATGATGATGTATATTACAGTGCAGTTACAGCCTCAGCAGGGACGCACTAATCAACACGCTCCAATCACAGAAAGCAATACAACGAATGGGTGACCATTACACGGATGCAGCTGGATTAGCCAACCAAATCAACACGTACATCCCTTCCTCCTTGTTGAGACGAGCGTTGGTCAGAAAAATCAAGTCAGTTTTTGTACAGACATCTCTTCTCCGTCTTCCTTCCTATCTAAACAAAGGAGGAGCATCATGCTTTTGGATGGTCTCCAAAATCAGCTTCCTGCGAAAAAGGCTTGCTTCATTCCAGTGATATGTCGGAACGAGCAGGAACTACAGACCTAATCATCTCTGGGGATCCCAATGCTGATGCTGACAGGAGAGACTGGGTGCAGGTTACAAAGCTTCAAGCTTGCCAGGATACCTGGCCTGCACATATCACCAAACATTTAGTCAGAAATGACCAACTTATTTCAAGTCAAAAAAAAAACCAACTTATTTGACATAGCAGTTTCCTATAACTAAGTTGTGAAGCGGCATAGTTCATAATGGTTCTCAACTATTGTGCTTGTTGTTTTTCAGTTGCTTGCACACGGAAGTGTTAAATGCTGTGCCAGCTACTATAACTGCTCTAACTGTGCACTTGTTGTCTTTAAAGAAAAAACTATGCACTTGTCATCTGAATTCTGAAAAGGATGCCAAAGCCAGTTCCCAGTTAATTTCTGTCCACTCCATAATTTTCAATTGGGAAGTGTAATTTTTTCAGACCCAAACCAAAGCAGAATTGTATGGCAATATATGAATATGATTATATATGCCAGGACACTCCTACAAATTATACTGCTGAATTAACACTCGTGGGGAAAAAAGGACATGCTGACCTGACGAGTTATTAGTAAAAGCAGCATCGACACTCAATTACAAACAGCTTAGTCTGCTACATGCAGTACGTACAGGCCTACAGGGGTGCCTAACTACCTCAGGATAGAACTGACCTATTGGATTATAATAGGTTAAACATGAGAGAAATTCTAGTGCCACCAAATCTTGTGATACTACCAAAAAGTTATTGAAAGTTCTATTTTATTTACGATTGTATTAATCTGTAACATAATCTAGCATGCTACAAAAATCAAACTCAAACAAAATACATGTAACGAGCAGCAAAAAGGAGATATTCTGCTGTGAATAATACCTCCCACCCTCACTCTCACCAGGATACTATCATTTGAGTTGGATAACCGTGAGTTTGATCCTTTAGGTAAGGAATCATACAGAGATAAGAAAAGTAGGAACTTAGTCACTCATCTGCATATAGGTATAGGCCAACTCTCTACCTGTGTTTACTGCACCATTGATAAAAGAAAAAAAGCACCCCTAGACAGGTGTTTAATGTGTGCATAATTGCGCTCAAGAACGCATGCCTAGTGCCTTTTCCCCCTTAAGCTCACACAACTTTCATGCAGAGTCGCTGATGCAGCCAACATAGAATGTTGTCTCTCTTAATAATCAGTACTAGCACATTTCTAATTTCTAAGTAGTTGGTCAAAGTACTACTGTGCCTATTTTGATCTTAACCCACAACAACAGAGAGTAATCACGACTGTGCTTACTATCATCAGAAACCCAACAACAGAGAGAAATCAGGACTATGCTTACTATCATCGGAAACCCTAGGCCCTGGCTATTGCTCAAAATTTCTTCTCATCCCTGACAAACATTAGGGCACAATAATCCCTAGGAGCCCTTAGTTTAAAAGGAGGCTGTGACACATATGCAACACATAAAACTCCCAATCTAGAAGTTTCTATCGTACAATATGTAGTGCAAAGTCTACATAAGATTTATTACTACAGTTGGGTATCCTTGTGCGACTTTCAGGTAACCAAAACAGACGTGCGCTGCATTGCCTAGAACAAACTGGTGTGGGCTCAGTCTCATTTGATTATGCTCAGTTTAAATGAAACTCGAAAGTAAGTAAAGAACTGATAGCCAGCAGCAATTATCACTAGTGAAACATTTAGAGTTTTCAACATACCTCAAGATTCCACAAATTGGAGATCCACCATCAAACTGAAATGATCATAGATCCCTTCTCCCACACTCCAGCTCACCATAACGCAACTCCATTCTAGGCACTGCACTTCTTCCGCCAAACCATATTAAAGCTGGGGCAGTTCCTGTGGGTTATCCATTGATGCCCTTAATATCATCCCAGCCCTCCGCTTCCGGTCATCCTTTTGTTCCTCCTTCAAAAACGACGGGTCCTCCCTCAGATCCATGGAATTTGAATTGAGGGCCACTGTCAGGGGCTTCTTGTCTATTCCAAACTTGAGGTGCACTGGTGCCCTCACCTTTGGAACAATGCTCTTTTGGTTCAGATTCTGGTCCCAACCTGTCCCAGAATCAACCTCCATAGCATTTGCACCCTGAATTGCTGGTGCAAATGCGTCAAGGGCAGAAAGTTTCTTCCGCTCAGAAGGGATATCAACCTCTGACACCTCCTTGTCTCCATGCGGCAAAGCAGGCTCAAGAAAAGGATTTCTCTTGCTCCCAGCCGGTTGTATCTCCTTCCCTTTGGCTACACTATCCTCAGAAACCGCTGGCCGAAACCCATCAGCGCCCGCAAAGGCCAATCGTTGCTGCAAGCTGAGCAGCGACTTCTCGGCCTTCCTCCGCTGCCGCACCTGTTCGACCATGTCCACCCTATCCTTGGCCGCCTGCTCACTCCACACCTCTGTCCTGACGTAGGTGTGTGGATCCGGGAAGGCCGGTAGCCACTCGGGCACATGCCTCATCCCAGTCTCCCTCTCAGCCACAGCAAAGCTGGGCGTGGGCTGCGGAGCGCGGGGTATAGGGAACTTGGGCAATGGACGCGTGAATGGCACCTCGTCCCTGGAGTCGACGAAGGCCATGAGGTCCTTGACGACGCCTGAGCCGACGAGACAGCGGCCCGAGGTGCCGGCCCCGGCGAAGCCATCAAAGTCGGTGCCGATTTCCTCGAGGGACTGGATGATGTCGTACTCGTTGGCGAGCGCGCGGCCGGCGAGGTTGGCGTGGAAGGCCGCGGCCCTGCCGAGGTGCGTGAGGTAGCGGAGGAGGACGTCGACGAGCGCGTCCACGGCCGAGCGGTGCGTGCAGTCGAAGCCCGCGGCCTCCAGCGCCTGCGCGACCGCCGCTCGCGCCACGGCCCTCCCGAACTCGTCCCCGCTGCCGCTGCTGCCCCCGCGGTCACTCATACTACTTCCCTCTTGTCCTCCCGCCGCTCCCGACCGGTCATACCGTCGAGCACCTGGCGGGCGTGGCGGTCTCAGATCCGGAGCTAGGGTTAGATCTCTCCTCGGGCCACGCCGCCCGCGCCACCATCCAGGGCGAGCCGGGGCGGAGCTAGATGCGGCCTCGCGCCGGAATTGCGCGCCCGACCGCCCTCCCGCCCGCCTCGGGACCGAGCACCCGGTGGGATTCGAATTCGGTCGGCGCGAGACGGCGCGGCGGGATCGCGCGGTGGCCGGGGGCGGGGATTGGGCGGGAAATCGGGAGCGGGGTGGGTTTGGCGGGGGTTTGGAAGCAGGAGACCGTTGGGGATTTAGGGTTTGGGGGTTCGGGTGGGGCTCTCTCTGATCCGAGCACGCGGGCGGGCGAAGGGAGGTGGAGACGAAGGCCTTTGGGGAGAAGGGAAGAACGCGTCCGCTTGACTTTATAGAGGAGGGCGTGTGGAAATCCCGTGTGCGCGAGCCGGGTGCGCGGAGCCCGGCCCGGACACGTGGCGACGGACGGTTGGCTAGCTCCGCCTCGTGGACTCTTTCCAGCGTGGACGCCGTGTTCTCCACTACGGGGTTCTCTTCTTCGGGCCTCCGCACAGGATGGCGGCCCAACTGGCCCAGTTATTATTACAAGTGAATGAAATATGCCGAAGGACAAAACTAGATAGACATCCCCTCTAAAAAAGATTCTGAGCTCTATTATCCATGGTTGCAACGAATAATAAGACGGTATGAGGAAGGAAAAAAATTCCATGGCTGAAAAGCCAGTGATACAGCATGGCATGCTTCATGCCAACATGACTACAGCCCGTAACAGGATGAACTGAACAGAGGAACCGGACCGTAGGATCACTGGCATCGCGCTGGGAACATGTGGCGATGCAGCATCTGTCAGTCGTTACGCTTGTGGACCTCCACGCTGCCTGCTGACGCCAGGTTCGCGGCTCGGTTGCTGCCGAAGTTCTTGCGGTTGGATTCCCTTGCTATTCTCGAACCAAACTGCACAAAGCATCAGATGGAATGGAAGTGAAGACACATGAGTTTACAGCACAAGAGTGCTCTCGAGGGTATTGTATGTGCCGACAATCAAAATAAAGCTGAGCAAGATTATCATGCAACGGCTATATAATCGTCGTTTTTAAGCAGAGACAGATTCATAAAAGGGTTACGCATTGACATCGGGCCCTCAACTCAAACAATTAACTTGATCTCTTGTTGCCTATGATCTAAATACTGCAACTTTTCAACACACAACACTACCAACTATTCTACTGAAGGAAACAAATGGTTGTAAATATGTACCTGGATTGCTCGCTTTGGCAGAAAAGCAGCTTCTTGTAGACCCAGCAGCTTTGCAACCTGCAACATTGTCACAGATATTGAATCAGCAAAAGGGGATGGAGATTAGAACATAGCATGTAATAACTTAAATATAGAGTTAAGAAAAACGAAATGCAAACCTCTCTCAGAATCTTCTTATCACCCTTCCCCACAGGTTCATCAAGTTTAGCGATATCCCATAGTGGAATTTCCAACAATGTTCTGATCACACTCTCATCAAGAAATGGAAAACGAGCCTGTCGTGTGCACATCGGTACACATCAGCCACTAAAAGCCTATAGCCAAAGCTGAACTAGAAAAGCAGGACGAAGATTACCTCCTTGCCATGGTCAGAAATGCACCTATCATCTCTTCCCATGTTTCTTTTCCAAATTCTTTGCACATCTAGTCTCATTTCCTCGTCCAGTGAAACCCATCTAAATAGGCGTACAAAAAAAGAATTTAATTTGTTTTTGCAATATCCACAAAAATATCTCAAACGACAGTCACATTATTTACCATGCAGTACATTAAATTGATGCATACATACCCTCCAACTCTATATTTAGTACGATGTCTACCATAACCAGCACACTGCTCATCAGCTCCAGAACCGACTAAAAGGACTCTAGATGTTGACTTGTGCTTGTAGCGATCACCATCTTGCCCATTCACCCAACCATCCCCGCTAGCAGCTAACCATAGGGCTATACCAATGTTCAAATCCTATGCAAAAGATCCAGCATTTAAACTCAAATAAATCTAACAGGAGCAAAAGAGCATAGTAAAGATTTACCAACAGTCCATATTTTCAAATTAAACAGATATGTGTGGATGAATAGAGCTGCAGTGCTAAATAGCATCTTCTATTGCCCAGTACGTGGTGCACACACATGAAGACGATTGTGCCATATGACAGAACTATGGTGAACTGTGGTCTCAAGGATGCCAAAGGGTGTTCAGATTTCTACTTCCACCAGCCCACCACTAATCTTGCTGCAGCCTCTTAAGCATAATCTCCCACAGAACCAATAGGAAGACGCAACCACCATTGAACACACATAATAACCAGGTATTTTTATAAGTAAATAAACTTGGTTAGAAGGAATGGGAACTTCGGGGGTCAGTAATTGATGAGCATGCGGATGTAAATGAGATGAGTACTGGAAGTTTAACGGTCCAAATGTGCATCATTGCTCAAAGAATGATCAATAAATCTGGGTGTTTCATCATAAATTGGGATGTCTTAAAACTACAAATCAAATTCCTCAAGAGTTTCTCGTCTCTTGAAAAAACAAGGGATCAGGACTAAAAGCAAATACACATGCCAAATCCTGCCTTAAACTTCCTCCTCTAAACTCCATCTCCCAATTATTAACAAACAGGAATAGTCCATTAGACCAGTACTAAACTCTATCTTTCATTATATGCCAAATGTGATCCCAAAAGACAGACAGTACTTCTATCATGTTGAGTCTTGACACACTTTTTCGCATTGTAATATATAAAAAAAAAAGATGCATGATTCAAAGTTTACAACACCATTCCAAGACCCAAATCCAAGATGAATTAAAACGAGTGACACTGGATGGATGATTCAACCGTTCATATGTTGTTTGGCCTTCAGCCTTGTAAACCAAGGAAACTAACCTAACGAAGCATTAGTAGGATATAAGATACACACCATATAGGTATTTGAAGGGTATATCAGTGACATCACGTGTTCACTTTCCTCTTTCAAGTTGGGCAAATTACTGTCAATCTCAACAAGACGCCATCTGCAAATAAGACAGTCAAAACATATCATAGTGAACACTTCATTTAGTACTAGTCTGACACTAAAGGGCAGCCCGGTGCATGTAGCTCCCGCTTGCGCAGGGTCCGGGGAAGGGTCCGACCACTTTGGGTCTATTGTACGCAGCCTTTCCCTACATTTCTGTAAGAGGCTGTTTCCAGGACTTGAACCCGTGACCTCATGGTCACAAGGCAGCAGCTTTACCACTGCGCCAAGGCTCCCCTTCTAGTACTAGTCTGACACTCTGATACAAATTTATTTTACATGGCCAGACCAATGCATGAGCATAATATTGGCTAGCATGGTAAAAAAATGCAGGAGAAAAAAAGTTAATCGATAAGTGAATGATGCATCACAAGGATACAGTATCAATCACTCCAATTAAAGCAACAGAACATTTACAGTGAATGATGAGCATGAATGAGGAACTAAGAAAGCACAGCCGTAAAATAATGCAGGACGCAGATGACAGATTATGCACATTAGAGTATATTGATCATCTGATGGATAGAAGGCTTGCGAAGTAAACATCATAAGGTTCATCGTGTATGAGGAATTCATTAGGCTATAACACAAGTGCCAGAATTTGAGTCCAGAATTCATTTTGCACAGAAACATGATAGAAGTATTGTCTGTCTTTTGATGTGTGCAAACCAGCATCACTACAAAATCATCTATGTTCAGCACCAGATACAAGCCGTAAAGGCAAAGAACATCGAAAGTTCAGGTCAAATCACCTCCGCAGAGGGGAGATTCTCTGAAGCTCCTTCAGTCCTGCCAGTGAAGAAACCCTATCTGGAGCTAGCTGCCCATCAAAACTGACATTCAGCAAATCAATTGTCCCTGCTCAAAATCTTTAGTTAGTTTTTCTCAAAAAACAAAGTTTGTGGTGTATTATGAAGCAGCTAACTTCCTCGCTATTATGTTATAAAAAGAAGATCGTGATGAATAAAATGCAGTAGCAACACACTTGAACATACATTTGGAATCAAGGCATTGGTCCAGTAATGCTGCAAGTATCATGGAGTCCAAGCCACCAGAGAAAAGGATTGCTATTGGGGCCAACTCTGCTTCCTTGAATTTATTCAGATCACCCTGTCCACATGCAAGGACTCTGTAAAGTTGGCCTGATAGACTAGTAACAGAAAATGCAACATGAAAAATGTACAAGCATTTTCCTTCCAACAAAGAAGATAGAACCAGTTCAATGAAGGTCTCAAATCATTATTAGGCTGGTGGAGTTGGTAAAAAAAGAAGGCAATATTACGAATCCGTTGGTTACTCACCTGATACAGTATGTTCACATTGGTTCGCAGCATTACAGATTCCCTTAGTGCAATTAATACTCTATGTGCTGAAACATGATAGACAAGTATCAGCATTAGCAACTTCGTAAAGTTAAATTATCTCGGGTAATTTTAGCAAACATCTGATGCACCTGACTATACCTGGAGATAAGCAAATATCTGATGGGAGATCTCTTTTCTCAAACCCATTACTTGTACTGTCTTCAGCTTCTCTAGAGTTTCTGAAACACGAAGACAAGTGATGGTTCCCTTTGTCAGCAGAACCCATGGCCGAAATCAAGCCATCCACAGTAGGAACTGTCGATTTTCTCTCCCATCGTATTAATGTATGCAACAAAGAATCCGTCCAATCATGTTTTCTAACTTCAACGACACATCCTTCCTTCGTACATGCGGCATTATTATCAAGGTCTTTCAGGTGAATGCTGTATATCCCACAAGGAAGCTCTTCCCAGTAGCTAACTTTGGTATGGTCAGAAAAATCAGGGTCTGCTCCTGACTCCAAACCATTTACTTCTGTTGCTGCAGGAGTGAAGAAGAGTATATATGAGAATGGACATGCACAGTTAGATATGAGTTACAACATTGAAAGCATGTACAAATTCAGAAACATCAGGAATCAGGCACAACATCACAGTTTTTTTTCAGTTGTGTTTTCACATTTTGAAAAGATGATGAACAAACCATTGATAAGATACTAAGATAGATACATGAAATCACGCTTATCTTACCAGACTTATTCCTTGAAAATGAAGGGGGTGATACTGATGATAATATAAAGCGTGAATCATCAGGAGTGGGCCAATGTACCAACAGGCTTCTTCTCCCAAATGCATCCCGGCCAAACCACAATGTTTTTGAGTCTGTCTGGAAGTTCAATGTGCCATTGATGTTAGGAAACAGAGTCTACAATGAAATGAAAACAAGCCAAACATCAATTACCTGCCTGCCAGTATATCAAAGCCCATGGTCCTTTAATAGTGGACAGGACTTGCGGAACTGATTTCCCTATGCTCTCACGGCAAGGGTATGCTTCATCTCTATCAGCAACATGGAGGTCACAGCAACAGCAAGATTCCAGTGAAGACAAAAGTGATTGTGTGTCATTCTGATCATTGGCAATGTTAATTCCTCCATATATCTCACCTTACAATGAAAATAACAAGAGCAGTGTGAATTTCATGTAACATAATCACTCCAGTCCTTAGATACTTGGATTAAAGGAAAGAAACAATAATGTGCCATTGATACATCGATGTGTGATTTTAACTGAATCATCAGAAGCATTTCCTCAGATATATGTGCATCATGCAAAAGGGATTACACTTGCTGTTGAATGCAAGTCTGATCAACAAATCATTTAAGAAACATAATCAACTAAACATGTAACTGAATATGGTGGAACTTGCTATAAGCACTACCAAAAATGTGGATGTCCCAGTATACAACAGGATATATGAAACATATCAAAAGACATCGATTTGTGAAGAAAAAAAATTGAAAAACAATACCGTCTTTTTAGTTTAACAGCATTACCATTATACACTAGAACACTTCCTGATTGCGCCACCAGTGGCTGCGAAACCGGCTCAGCCCCCCTGAGCTGCAGTGTCGCGCCAATGAAGCACAACTCCGTGGCACCAACACCACCACGAACCCCGTCTCCACCGTCACAATCTGCACCATCAGCAACACACAATAGTCGTCATAAGGAACGGCCAAAGCAACCAAAACTTCAAAGCATTACAAAACATTAGTGATGGAACGTGCATAACCTACGATGGTGCCGTCCGCGCAAAGGTGGAGCCTATGGCATCCAAGGCTGTCCGGGCCTCGCCGCCGCAGGGCCTCCTCGAGCTCACCCACGGACACGCCCTTCCCCTGCACTCACATGTACAGCTTAGGGTTTAGGGTCTGGGAAACCACAACGGGGAGCGGTTTAACTCTGCTTTGGTAGGTTGTAACGGATGCTAGTGGCAGTACCTCGTCTGAGAACGGTGTTCCGGATGCAGCGGCGGCGGCGGCGGCGGCGGCGGCGATGGAGGGGGCGACGACTAGGCAGTCGCCGGATACGACGAGGGCTATGCCGCACATCGCTGACTTCGGGACCCGCTTGCCAGTGGGGCGCAGTCGCACGCTCCGGCGCCGTGCATAACCCTTTTTTCTTTTTGATTGAGATGAGAAGCGGCGACGTGCATAACCAGCACGAGCCCTTGGGTTTGGTTGGTGGCTTAGGTCAGGCCAGGCCCATCAATCTTATTCTTGGATCGTTGATGAAACAGCTTAAAAGCAATTTTAATGGGGCGACCTGCGATTTCGTCTGTTTTTTATTCGTTTGGGTCGACCGCCCGTTCGGCGTCCGTTCTCTTTTAGATTTGGATCGGCAGCTTCTCCAACGCGTCGACCCATATGTGCCGGCGTGGCCGGCTAGCCGCCTAATATTACATTGATTTGTATTCAAACATATTGTCAAATAACATAGTTTATCGAATAAAATAGTATAGTTTTACAAGCCGGATACAAATAAAAAAAATTCACATAGTTTTGCAAACGAATAAAACAAGATACATCTATTGGTTGCCAACATGAGCCCACATATGCTCAACTAAATCATTTTGCAGCTGCACGTGAGTTTTCCAAGCACGCATGTCTTCATGAAATTGGATGAACTGTTTAAACGTTGTCGCTACTACATGCTCAGGCACAACATTCTCACCCTGAAACTGAAAGCCTTGATTGTAGAGACGTTCCGAGCGCTCGTCTTCTACGATCATATTGTGCATGATCACACAAGCAGTCATCACCTCCCACGTTTTCTGCGTGCTCCAGGTATTAGCAGGATACCGAACGATGCCCCATCGAGATTGCAAAACACCAAAGGCACGCTCGACATCCTTCCTAGCACTCCCTTGCTCTTGGACAAATCTTTTCATCTTCTCTCCGACAGGGTTGGGTATTGTCTTGACAATAGTGGTCCACTGAGGATAGATACCGTCACCCAGGTAGTATCCTTTGTCGTAGTTGTGTCCGTTGACAGTAAAGTTTACCGGTGGGCTGTTGCCTTCGGCAAGCCTAGCAAACACCGGCGAGCGTTGAAGCACGTTGATATCATTGTGTGATCCAGCCATGCCAAAGAAAGAGTGCCAGATTCAAAGATCTTGAGACGCCACGACCTCTAGTATGATAGTGCAAGCCCTGACATGTCCCTTATACTGCCCTTGCCAAGCAGAAGGACAGTTCTTCCACTCTCAGTGCATGCAGTCTATGCTACCAAGCATCCCTGGGAAGCCCCTTCTGGCTTTCATCGCCAACAAACGGGTTGTATCTTCAGCTGTCGGCTCTCTCAAGTACTCAGGGCCAAACACAGCAATAACAGTCTTGCAGAATTTATACAGGGACTCTAGGCATGTAGACTCGCTCATACGGACGTACTCGTCAATGAGATCACCGGGCACTCCGTATGCAAGCATTCGGATGGCGGCAGTGCATTTCTGATAAGAGGAGAAACCAATCTTGCCAACGGCATCCTCTTTGCACTCGAAATAGTCATCATAGCCGACCACTCCCTCTCTAATATGGTTGAAAACATGCCTACTCATACGGAAACGGCGGCAGAATTTTTGATGTTTGAACAGCGGGTTTGTTGTATCAAAGTAGTCCTTCCAGAGAAGGAAATGCCCACTCTCTCGGTTGCGATTTAGCGCCGGAAGGTGGCCCGAAATGGAGCCACGAAACAACGGTCGCTGACTGTTTAGGTGGTGATGGACCAACACGGCAGCCAATATCCCCTCCTCATCGTCGGACGACGAATCGTCGGAGTCGCAAAGGAAATTGTGAAAGAAGAACTCGTCGGCGGAGTCCATTCCGTACCTTGGCAAGCTGTCGAACAGCTTGCGGGCGTCGAAGAAGGAGACGGTCAACGAGGGGAGTCGCGGCGCGCACGGACCAGCTAGCTGCCCTGTCGGCGTCCGACGAGTGGGCCTTCGTCCGACGAGCGTGCCGGTCAGGTCTGGCCGGGGCGGCGAGGCGGCTTCTTGGTCGCGGGCGGCTGTGCGGTGGGGGGAGCGGCGTTGGGAAGCAGTTTGCTCCCGGACGGCAAAACGGCGGTGGCGGGCGACGGGAGGAGTGGGCGGCGTTGCTGGGCGGATGTGGAGGCAATGGCAGCTGGCAGAGTCGCCGGCAAAAATGGGCGGATGTGAAGGCGGCGGCGACGACGACGAAGGAGGCAGGCGAGGGTTGCTGTTGGCTGGGGGGAGAGGAGAGGCCAATGTGCCACCGACCAGCGGGCCCGGGGAGGGGAGAGGGCAAGCGCGCGCGTCCGTCTCGTGTCCGCGTCGATGCAAATCCGGCTCAAAAATGGGTCGGGAATGGGTCGCCCGCGGACGAAAAGCGGACGCGCGTCCATTTGGGTCGGCGCGTTGGGCCGCCTTTTGTGTCAGATAGCGGCAGACGAAATGGGTCACCCCATTGAAGTTGCTCTAATGATAAATAAATATTAAAAAATATTGAACAGTATTTAAAAAATGATGAAAAATATTTAATTTTTTAAATAATAATTAAAAATATTAAACATATATTTGAAAAATATTGAATAAGTATTAAAATTTATTGAACAAGTATTTAAAAAATATTGAAAAAGTATTTGAAAATGTTAAGTAAGTATTTGAAAATGTTAAATAAGTATTTGAAATGTTGAATAAGTATTTAAAAATGTTGAGTAAGTACTAGAAAATATTGAACAAGTATTTGAAAAATGATGAATATGTATTTGAAAAATGATGAATATGTATTTGAAAAATATTGAATAATTATTAAATGTTGAACAACTATTTAAAAATATTGAATGAATGCTCGGACAATGTTGAACGTGTATACAAAAAGGTTTTTGACATATACGAAAATGTAGAGTGAAAACAAAAACAAGCACAAGAAAAAAAATGTTGACCATATATTCAAAAACTAAAACCATAGAAAAAAGAAACAGAAGAAAAAATCCAATGAAAACCAAGAAAAACAGGTTAAAAACAAACAAAAAACAAACAAAAACCCGATAAAAAATGTTGACCATGTATTTAAAAAATATTTATAAACTAAAATAAACAATAGAAAAGGGAAAATGAAAACTAAAACCGAAGAAACAAATGAAAAAGGGATGAAAAAACAAAGAAAAACAAAAACAAAAGTAAAAAAAGGAGAATGTATAACAAAACCAAATAAAAACAAAAGAAAAGGTAAAAAACCAAAGAAAGCCGAATACAAATGAAGAAAGAAGGAAAAAAGACTTTGAAAAAGGAGAAGAAACATAGGAATTGCAACTCTTTTCGACTTCTAAGCTTTGGGATGCCCCGGAAGGCATCCCCACTTTCGTCTCAATCCATCGGTATGTCACTTGAAACTATATTTATATTCGTCACGTGATATGAGTTTTGCTTGGAATGTTGTTTGCTTTTGCTTGATTTTATTTTAGTTTGCCACAATCATCATTTTCTAGACACACCTATTTGAGAAAGACACGCCTTCATCATAATTTGTTAGAATATTTTATGTGCTTCACTTATATCTTTTGAGCTTAGCAGTTGCTCGAGTACTTCAATTATATCTTTTTCAGCACGATGGTGTATAGATTTTGTAGAAATAATTGCACTCTCATTCTTCACTTATATTTGTTTAAGAGTTAATAAATAGTGATGGTAATTTGCACAGGTCATGAGACTAGTCTAAAAATAATAGGTATTCAATGAGTGGTAATCAAAACCATCATGTAGCACATAAAAGATAAATTATAGGTTAATGATATTGATGTGGTAATATGAAAAAGGTGTGAGTGCATCATTGTTTATTTGTAGAGGTGTCCGTATTCAGAGGTGTTAATTTCTTGTTTATCTAAATATTGAAAAGGCATGGTGGGGATGTGTGATCATTTCTATTCCTCGTTAAAATCCTAGTGTTGTTTCGGGTCGGAGGCGCGCGATGGTTAACTCCTCCCAACCTCCTCCCTCTGGTCATGCGAGTAGTGATTCGATTTGTGACAAAACTAATAAAAAATTGCAATAAGTATATGAGTTCTTCATGACTAATATGAACCAGGGGACATACGCAATCTCACCACCTCATATTTTTCTAGCCTCTTCAGTACCGTGCCTTGCTCATTCTCACCTCGAGGATAGGTGCAAACTTCACCGGTGCATCCAAACCCCGTGACATGATACGCTGTGTCACACATAGGCCTTCTTATATCTTTCTCAAAACAGCCACCATACCCACCTATTATGACATTTCCATAGCCATTTCGAGATATATTCCCATGCAAATTCCACCGTTACGTAATATGACTAGTTCATTCATCATCATATTGCTTTGCATGATCATAGCTGACATAGTATTTGTGGCAAAGCCACCGTTCATCATATTTTTGATACATGTCACCCTAAATCACTGCACATCCTGGTGCACTGCTAGAGGCATTCATATTGAGTCATATTGTTTCATAGTTCTTCATATCGAGTTTCCATATTGAGTTGTAAGTAAATAAAAGTGTGTTTATCATCATTATTAGAGCATTGTCTCGGTGAGGAAATAAAAATGGGGGAGGCCAAATGAGCCCATCATAAAAAATGAGATAAAAAGAGAGAAGGGACTCTGCTACTATTATTTACCACACTTGTGCCTCAAAATGGTGCCTTGTACTTCATATAGAGATTCTCATGTTATGTCATTTTAATATCCTAGTGGGATTTACTTTTTCATTATTATAAACTTGGCTTGTATATTCCAAGGACGGGACCTCAAATGCTCGAGGTCTTCATGAGCAAGCAAGTTGGATGCACACCCCACTTAGCTTCAGTTGAGCTTTCATACACTTATAGCTCTAGTGCATCATTTGGATGGCAATCCCTAAGCCTGGAAGAGAAAGCAGAGAAGGAGGTGAGCGCGCTATTTGAGGCTGCTTCCAGAATCAAGCTGGGAAATGGTGAAAGGGCAAATTTTTGGACCGACAAATGGTTACCAGATGGGCGTTCAATCGCTGAAATGGCTCCGCAGCTTACGTCCTTTGTTAGGAGGAGGAAGAGAACTGTCAAGGAGGCCCTATCCAATCGGTCTTGGATCACAGACATCTCAGGGGGGTTGTCTTTGTCGGTGCTAGCCCAATACCTCCAAGTCTGGGATATGGTCGCCTCCATCACCCTGACACCGGGAGTTAAAGATGAAGCCCTTTGGATCAGTTCGACGGATCATCGCTTCTCTATGAAGAGCGCCTACAACCTTTTCTTCTTGGGGAATGTCAGGTTTGCTTGTGCCAATGCCATCTGGAAATCCAAGGCTCCACCCCGCTGCAAGTTTTTCATGTGGTTAGCGGTGCATAGAAGATGCCTTACGGCGGACAACCTAGAACGTAGGAACTGGCCCTCCAATGGCTCATGTCCTCTTTGCTCCTCTGCACATGAGGACTGCACCCATCTTTTTGTGCATTACCGCTTCACCCAGGAAGTTTGGCTCCTTTTTAAAGCTCGTATTGGTGTCCATTTCACTACACCTGATGAAAACTTCTCCTCCTCAGAGGACTGGTGGATCACGGCGAGAGCAGCGGTTCCTAAGCAGTTTAGGAGAAACTTTGATACGGTGATCACTCTCATACATTGGAGGATCTAGAAGGAGAGGAATTCTAGAATTTTTTAGCACACGGCAAGTGCAGCGGAGACGGTGCTGAATAGAATTCTAGAAGACATCTTCATTTGGAAGTCGGCTGGATGCATCTTAGATTTGTAGTTGTAATTGCTATACATGCCTGGGTGCAGCGGTGTGAGGTGCCCCCCGGGTTATGTTTGTAGCCTCCTGGAGGCGTTCCTTTCTACTTGGCCTGGTCTAGTTCGCGTAGACCATGCGCGAGTTGTACTCCTTCTTCCTTTCTAATAAAGATCGGCCTATGGCCCTTCGAGAAATCCCTACTCCTTGCATTGACATCTGTCGATGGGCATCTCCATAGCCCGTCGATACGCCTAGTTGATGTAAGGCTATCTTCTCCACTTTTTACCCCTTTGATATCTACCACCATATTCTATTCCACCATTATGCTATGTACATGGTCCACGCTCATGTATTGCGTGAAGAATAAAAAGTTGATGCACATTGAAAAAGTACGATCAGTTGCCTAACTTGGACACCGTGGTGCTTGACATTTGTATTAATGTGGTGAAGACGGAGCCATGCCTTGCTAATATGATAAGATGAATGGGGGTAAATGTTCTTTTAGGATCATATACTTTAAAATATTGATAATTTTGTTGCTTGTGTCTATAAATATTACTGTGTTGATGTTTGTTGATCCATCGTTTCTCAATGAGCATACTTGTGAAAGATTACATATTGTGTAGCATGTCACATCAAAAAATTCTATTTTCATCATTTACCTTCTCGAGAACGAGCAGGAATTAAACTTGGGAATGTTGATACGTCTCCAACGTATCTATAACTTTTTTATTGTTCCATGCTATTATATTATCATTCTAGTGTACTTTTTGAGTAATGATTTACCAATTTAATTATTTTGAGCACTAACCTATTGACCCAGTGCCTAGTGTCATCTGTTGTTTTCTACGTGTTTTTTACTTTTCAGGTTTACAATACCAAACGAAGTCCAATTGCCTCGAAACTTTTTATGATTTTTCTGGATCAAAAGAAGACCTGGAAGCTCCAGGAGAGGATCGGAGGATGCACAAGGGAGGCACAATCCAACAGGGAGCGCCTAGGGGGGTCGGTGCGCCTTGATGTCTTGTCCATCCCCCTGGCCCTATTACCCCCGTTCTCTGGTCTATAAATTCACATATATTCCAAAAACTCTAGAGGGCATCCTGAAACACGTTTTCCGCCACCGCAAGTCTCTGTTCCGCCGCGATTCCATCTGGAGCTCCGTTCCAGCACCCTGCCGGAGGGGGGGTCGATCATGCAGGGGCCTCTTCGTCAACATCGATGCCCTCATGATGATGTATGAGTGGTCTACCACATACATACGGGTCCGTAGTTAGTACCTAGATGGATATCTCTCTCTCTTTTGATCTTCAATACAATAATCGTTGCATCTTCGCGTTGATCTATCCGGTATAATTCTTTTGTACGGTGTGTTTGTTGGGATCCGATGAATTGTGGGTTTATGTTTCAAATTATTCATGTAAAGTATTTGAGTCACCTCTGAATATTATGATTTTTATTTGCATGATTATTATAGCTTCATAAATCTATCCGGTCTATTGAAATAGTTTGGGCAACTAGATTGATATTTCTCCAGTGAGAGGGGTGTGTTGTAGTGGGTTCAACCAGACGAGTTGTTATATCCCAGTAACAAAGTAGGGGACAAGATACGTCTTTGTGTTGGTTCCACTAAGGATAAAATGATGGGGTTTATTCATATTGATTGAGTTTACTTTGTCTACATCATGTCATCGTTCTCCAAGCATTACTCTATTTGTCATGAAGTTAATATGTAGAGAGGCAAGCATAGAAGCGCTCGTGAAGTGGACTAATAGTAATAGATGCAGGCAGGAGTCGTCCTAGTTGCTTATGGGCGTGATGCCTATATACACATGATCATTGCCGTGAATACCACATAACTATGCGCTTTTCTATCAATTGCCCAAGAGTAATTTGTTTACCCACCGTATGCTTAATTTAATGAGAGATGCCGCTAGGGAAAACTATGGCCCCCGGGGCTATTCACTTATATATTTACAAAACTTATATTTACCTTGCTGCCATTATTTGTCTTGTATTTTATTTAGCAATTTACAATTATCTACTATTATCTACACATTTCACTTGCTTGAAAATAATGAGATCAAGGGGATTGACAACCCTCTTGCCCGCATTGGGTGCAAGTTGTTTGCTCTTTTGTGAGCAGCCGCTGAAGACGGTTGTGGATTGATATTCCTATTGGTTCAATAAACTTTGGTTTCTTAACTAAGGGAAATACTTATTGATATTGTGCTGCAATTACCCGTTCCTCTTCACAGAAACCCCAACACAAATCACAAGTATCAGCCTACTCCACTAAGCCTTCCCGGACCCATCCCCCTTCGCTAAAATCCATCGGAGCTTGGCATCCTCGTCGGAAAACGCCACGGATGATCATGGTCATCCATACCCTTACGACCGAGACCCCCCCTCTGCTCCACACGTCACCTAGCAGCCGACATCTGCGCCGCTGTTGGTCCCCGACGAGTAGTCTGTGCCGGCCTCTGCCATAACTCGCTAGAAGCTAGCTCCGGCTCCGGCAATGGTCGCCCTGCATGATCCCCACCCATCCACTGCCTCCGGTTATATAAAAACTACCCGACCTCTCCAAACCTTCACACCACCTTCACTCCCCTCTTTGTATCCCTCCTAGCGAAGCTCTACCCTCTCCCTACCCAATTTCTCCGGCCATCGCCATGACCTCTGCCTCGGCCTTAGATCGATTCCGACGTCCCTCCCCTCCCATGCTCCTCCTAGACACACTAGTAGACCACCACCACCGCCACAAATCCCTCCTCGTTCTCCATTTGCTCCGGGGAAGGCCGTAGCCTCGGCCTCGAGCTCCACCGCCACCGCCATCCGCCTTCACCCGCGTTCGCCTGCTATAGAGCCTCCCCCCTGTCGCCACGGGTACCCACCAGCACAGCTCAAAGCGTAGAGTCCAGCAACACCCTTTTCATAGTCCCTCGTCCATTAGAGAGGCCACAACGCGGCGACCTGAGCCTCTGTTACTCATCGGCGAGAGAAAGGAGAGGAGAGGAGGAGCTGACAGCGGGCCCCACCCATCAGCCACCCAGGCTGTGGCCTCACTCATTTAAGTGGAGGCACAAACTCCAGATTATGCTTCCCGCCTTGTGAAAGCATATTCTCATCAAAGGTGTCACCAGATTTCCAGCCAGGGACCCGTTTGTGAGTATTTTATTTATAGAAAGGCCCTTCCACCTTCAACCCCTCATAACATTTCACTCACAACTCTGATTCCGTCGAAACCAATGCCCACAATCTCCACTCCCTCACACACTTTTTGACTAGACCACTTCCACCATAGTTGCACACACCATATTTACCATTTTCCCTTGTCCCTCGTTAGGCCATTTCGAAACCCCGTAATCCACCGTCACACTAATGGCCACTACGGGACCCTCCTCCCCCCGACAGTTCCCAAGTGTCCAAGCAAGTCATTTCTCTAATGTATACCCTAAGGTTTTACTCGTTGTTATTCTCACGTGTTATTTGCTCTTTTGTGCCAGTTTTTGTCGGTTCTTCTTTGTAGGTGTTTACTTTAAGTTGATTACTTTTGTTATGCTTTCAACACTTATTATTATGTGATACGTCCATTTTGCATCATGTTTTCCTACTGTTATTTATGATGTTTTATGCATAATAATGCTTTGGGGAGTATTCTAATGCCTTCTCTCTCATAATTTGCATGGTTTACACAAAGAGGGAGAATACCGGCAGTTGGAATTCAGGACATGAAAAAAGCATGTCAGAGATACCTATTATGCACATCCCCAATGAAGCTGAAATTTTATGGAGAATTTATATGGAATAAATGAGGAATATTGGACCAAAAAACTACCGGAGGGGGCCACCAGGTGAGGAACACACACCAGGGCGCGCTAGGCCCCCCAAGCGCGGCCTACTGGGTGGTGCTCACCCTGGCCCACCTCCGGAGCCCATCTTCTGGTATAAATTCCCCAAAAACCTAAAAAATTAAGGATAGGACTTCTAGGACGAGGTGCCGCCGTCTCGAGGTAGAACTTGGGCAGGAGCACTTTTGCCCTCCACCGGAGCAATTCCGCCGGGGGAACTTCCCTCTTAGAGGGGAAAACGAAGCCATCGTCATCACCAACAACCCTCTCATCTTGGGGAGGCCTTTCTTCATCAACATCTTCAGTGGCACCATCTCCTCTCAAAGCCTAGTTCGTCTCTTGTGTTCAATCTTTGTACTAGAACCTTAGATTGGTACTTGTGGGTGACTAGTAGTGTTGATTACCTTGTGTAGTTGATTGCTATATGGTTTATTTGGAGGAAGATTATATGTCTAGATCCATTATGCTATTAAATACACCTATGATCTTGAGCATGCAAATTATTTGTGAGTAGTTACCTTTGTTCTTGAGGTCACGGGAGAAGGCAAGTAATCATGTGAATTTGATATGTGTTCGATGTTTTGATGATATGTATGTTGTGATTCCCTTAGTGGTGTCATGTGAACGTCGACTACATGACACTTCACCATCCTTGGGCCTAAGTGAATGCATTGTGGAGTAGTTATTAGATGATCGGTTGCTAGAGTGACAAAAGCTTAAACCCTAGTTTATGCGCTACTTCGTAAGGGGCTGATTTGGGTCCACATGTTTAATGTTGTGGTTAGACTTTGTCTTAATACTTTTCTCATAGTTGCGGATGCTTGCGAGGGGGTTAATCATAAGTAGGTTGCTAGTTCAAGTAAGAACATCACCTTAGCACCGATCCACCCACACATCAAATTATCAAAGTAGAGAACACGAATCAAACCAACATGATGAAAGTGACTAGATGAAATTCTCGTGCACCCTCAAGAACACTTTGCTTATCACAAGTGTCGGTGTCAAAACTAGTGGATCTCGGGTAGGGGGTCCCGAACTGTGAGACTAGAATCGATGGTAACAGGAGACGAAGGGGACGCAGATTTACCCAGGTATGCGCCATCCTATGGAGGTAATACCCTACGTCATGCTTGGTTGTATTGATGGTATGGGGGGGTTACATAGTTGATCTACCTCGAAATCGAATAGCTAACCCTAGATGAGTTGTTCTGTGTCTACAACCTAAAACCCTTCGGGTTATATAGACGCCGAGGGTACGTAGGGTTTACACATGGTCGGTTACATGCCAAAGAGATAAACATGCCTATCTCCGGTCGACGACTTGGAGGATACGTCATGGCTCCTTGAGGCCTCCATCCTGGCGATGGTGACCCTGATCATCCAATGCTCACCTTGAGGCCCATACAGTTCGGCCCATAAGCAATAGGTCATCTATCCGAGGACCCCCTAATCCAGGACTCCCTCAGTAGCCCCCGAAGTAGCCTTCAACGTCGATACATATCCGGTCAATCTCCTCGTGTCGTCATCTTCGACTTGCAAGGCGAGTCCCTCACTCCTCCTTGTTCGGCAACCGACCAGTCTTCGGCAAGATCCCAAGCGTTGGGAGTGTAGGTCCATTATAATAACCGGCCGTGTTCCTCTATTTCCATGCGTTGTGGGGAGGCGAGTGGTCAGTGATTTTTACAATCTTACCCCTCTGCAACGGAGGCATCACTCATTTAATCAAACAAAATCGTGGTTCAGACCACATCCTCTTCCTCCCCATCGGTAAAAGCTCCAAGCGGAAAACCCACAAAAGACATGGCCAACGCCCCGAGCTCCTCCGCGCTCCCCTATGGTTCACGTCCGGGGGACTGGACTAGCTGCTCCGTAGCACTCCTGTGGCTCTGTGATCTAGAGAACCAAGGGTATCTCCCTCCTTCAGATCTAACGGTGACCCGTGTAGGCTTGATTTCCTGCAACAACGAAGCTTTCTCTGAGCGTTTCCCCAACCCTCATAGGGGGGAACGTGTATGCTTGATCCCCTTTCACCTGCGGGGCCTCGGGTTTCCCATCCACATGTTTCTAAGGGGGCTGCTGAAATTCTATGGAATTCAGCTTCACCACCTTACCACGGGGTCCATCTTGCACATCTCAGGCTTCGTTGCCCTCTGCGAGATGTTCTTAGGCTGCGAGGCGCATTTCGAATTGTGGAGAAAATATTTTTGTCTCGTCCCCCGAACTCGGGACAAGACAATTTTGGAGGTTGGCGGAGCCGAAGCGTGTCGTATAGCGAGGACGGGGTATCCGGTGGGCACTCCATAGGAATCCGAAGAGTGGACTTTGGAATGGTTTTATATTGAAGACGTCCCCCTGTTCGAGCCAGCTCATACAGGTCCACCCGAATACTTTGACGCCCCCTTGAAGAAAAGATACAACTGGCAACCGAGGAGTCCATCTCAGGAGGAAAGCGTCGAAGTGCAATGCCTGGTGGCTCAGGTGCGGATGCTTGTCCACCATCAACTGACCATGATCGATGTCATGGCCATTGCCATCTCTCGGTGCGGGCAACCCCTCCAACAGAGGGTGCACCCCTTGTGGTGCTATAACGGGACAAGCGGCACCATGCGTCCCCAAAGACTAGGGCTCGCCAACCAGGCGGCGTTGGTCGCCGCCCTTGTCGACCTGTATAAAGGGGAGCAAGAGGACTTTATTCGGCGGGCGACCAAGGAAGGATACTCAAGCCACAATCCTATTGAATGGGTAAGCCCTTTTCCCTCTACGAACATAGTTCTGAGTTTTCATTCCGTACTTCATTTGACCAAAGTCTTGCATGAATAGGAATGGAGGAGCTTCATCGAGACAGTCAACTGTCCGGCTCCTCAGCCCGAAAGCTACGCACACGATGATGATCCGGGTTTCCATGAGGACCCGGATCTTCTAATTGATTTTGAAGACAAAGTCTATTATCAGGTTAGCCTTGATCAATCCCCGGTGGCTATCATAGTCGATTACCCTGGGTTGTTCTCCATCCCTGTCAGGGACAAGAAGAAGAGCTCGTCCCGCAAGAGGCAAGCTACCAACAGCGCTCGAAAGCGCCGGCTCCGACTCCCAAGCATCGTCGATCTGCGTGTCATGCGTCGGCAATCAAGACCATGGCCGAATCGGAAGTCAATAGGGATCCTATCAAAGAGCCGTCCGCGAGGACGAATCATCCTGATTGCTCAACCCAAAGGTACATTGTTCAGTTATCCGCTGATTATCATAATCAATAGAGCCTTATGGAAATTTATTTCATTGAAATACTTAGGCAAAATGCCTAGTCTTCTCCCATCGAAGAGGTCGTCAGGGTGTGCGGTGAACCCCAAAATTCCAGAGCCGCAGCTCATGCCGGTCCTGCTACAGGAGCCCCCATGGCCAATCTAGTACCTGCCGATTCTGGTGATGGTGTATCTGTTACCTAATCGGGAGTGGGAAGTGCCATGAATCATCAGCCATGATGGAAGGCTATGCGGCACTCAATATTCCCCGAACAAGAGTTCGATGCCCTTCACTCGGCGGATGCACACATTGGTGCTTCCCGAGCCGGGTTTGGCGAAGCTATGAAGTTGATATCGGCCGGCATGCAGGTAAGTGATCGGTTTTTATAGAGTCCGAACACTCATGTTAACCCAGTAGCCCCCGAGCCTTAAGTTGGTTTGGAATAACCGAACTAAGGGTCTCTAACACTGTTGTGCTGCTAATGCAGGCTTCGAAGCAACAGAATGTGCAACTGGCCGAGGAGCTAAAGGAGTGCCAATCACAGGTTCAAGTTGTGAAGGCGGAGCTAGAGCAAGTAAAGAGCTTCACCCGGGAGGCCCATGGCGAGTATACCAGTGATGTTAATTTCTAGTAAATGTCCATGCTGACGCAAAGATTCTATTCAACAGCTGAATCCATAGGGCATATGCAAAGAGAGCTGGATGAAGCCCGAGAAGCTCAGCGGTATGCCGAGTCCCAGCACGAGGCTGGGTGTGGTGTTATGAACCGTCTCCAAGTGGAAAATAAAAAATAGGCCCAAGAAATTGAGAGTTTAAAGGCTCAATTGGCCCAAGTCCAAGAAGAAAATCAGAAACTTCAGAGGGGCATGTTCAGTAAGTATGATCCGAACATTAGTAAGTACTTCGCATAAAGGAAGTACAATAAGAATGTCTTTCCCTCATGTATAGGACTTCTGTCCGGGCAACCTGAAGAAGAATTCAGATCCTACCGGGAACTTGCTAAAGGAGTTGTCCGCCCTCCATGAGCGTGCTCCGAAAGCAATGAAAGGCATAGTAAAAGCGCTATGGCCTGCTGAACAGCCACCGGAAGGGATGTCCGAACTAACAGATAGATTCAAGGGAGCTCGAAGCAGGTTCCAACTATGGAAGACATCGGCTTGCCAGGAGAGAGCACAAGAGGCATGGGCAATGATCAAGACCCGCTACACCGGACTTGACCCCGAGCGGATGGCTCGGGTTGGTCCCATGGGATAGGATGGTCAATAAGTGCCCCTCAACCTGGTCTATGACCAAATGATGCCTGTCGCCTGCCTTTCACAGGAACATTGCTCCCTAGACCATAATCGATAACTTAAATCGGTAGCCGAATGTGTAATTTTATATACTTTCGTACGAACAATCTATGTTGTAAACTTTGTCTTAACCGGCCATTGGCTTCTCCGTCCCGTGCGAAGAGCGCGGGAGTGTCCCTCGCAATTTGTTATTCCAAAAGAGCAATTGTCTTTGGGGGACCAGGCAATTCGGCCATACGGTACGAACAGACACAAAGCACACTGAGAGATATGTTATATTACTGCTTAGCGTAAGAAACATATTCCAAGGAAAATAGTACCTCTATCGATACCTTTCTTCGGGCCCCTACGAAGATCGTAGGTAAAGGTCCGCATACTGCTAGGATGCGGCTAAGGGTGTTTTTGGAAAAAAAGAACCCAAATAATGGCGATAAGGCCATAGCCGTATTAAGTGCTTCCGTCATGGCCGACCAATTATCTACATAAGATAGCTAGCTTTCGGCTTCACCCGTCTGAGGTACGTATCCGGATGACCTAGTCGTAACAATCGCAGATGTGCTCCCTTTACCCTCTAGCCGAACAATCGGGAACGTAGAGGGTAAACAGAGGAGCGAGGTAACCCAGCTTGGCAAAGTCTTAGTTCGAATTGATGCATATGATGGCTTGAGTGTGACAAAGGAAACATGTGTACACGGTAAGTGTGAGTAAATACTTATAATATAAAATCATTGGCTTCGAGAAGAAGCCCCCAGGTGTTGTGTTCGGATTTAACACTTTAATAGTGTATGTCAATAGCTTTATTACAAGATCGGTTTGACCGAACATAGAAAAATAAATCAATCCTATCAAACAGCAAAGTGGGAAGGGAATAAAAAGGAAAAAAAGGAAAGACGAGAAAAAAGAAAAATATTGGAGAATTGGACAACATCGGTTTATCCGTAGAAGCGTCGAAGACGAGCTGCGTTTCATGGGTTTGGTTCAAGGCGATTGTCCGACGTGCTCCGAAGACGATAGGATCCTCCCGCGAGTACTTCGTCGATGATGAAGGGGGACTCCCATTTGGGGTTGAGTTTATGCTTCTGCTTCTCCGAGAGCCGTAGGACGAGTTTGCCTACGTTGTATGCTTTTGCCCTGACCTCCCTACTCTGGTAGCATCGTGCTTGCTGCTAGTAAAACGTAGAGCGAGCCCGAGCTATGTCGCGCTCTCCCTCTAAGGCATCTAGGTCATCATGCCGATCCAACTCGGTCTCCTTTTCCTCGTACATGCGCACTCTTGGTGCATCGTGAATAATGTCGCAGGGGAGGACTGCCTCAGCCCCATAGACCATGAAGACCAGTGTGTAACCCGTCGATCTATTCGGGGTGGTGCGCAGGCCCCATAAAACGGAGTCGAGCTCCTCCACCCAATGGCAGTCGGACTCATGAAGAGATCAGACCAAACGTGGCTTAATGCCGCTCATAATGAGTTCGTTTGCTTGTTCGACTTGTCCATTGGTCTGCGGATGATAGACTGATGCATAATCTAGCTTAATGCCCTTTTTTGCGCACCGGTCCTTGACCTCTTGGGCCGTGAAATTGGATCCATTATCCATTATTATATTGTGCGGGACACCATAACGGTGTACGCCGAAGATAAAGTCGATCACTGGCCCGGACTTGGACGATTTTACGGGCTTTGCCTCTATCCATTTAGTGAACTTATCGACCATGACCAGCAGGTATTTGTTCTTCTTGGTCCCTCCTTTAAGAGGTCCGATCATGTCCAGCCCCCAGACCACGAAAGGCCAAGTGATCAGAATAGTCCGAAGAGCTTTTGGGGGCATGTGACTTTGATTTGTGAAGAGTTGACACCCTACGCAATGTTTGACAAGTGACTCGGTGTCCTTCCGAGCTGTAGGACAATAGAAACTGGCTTGGAAGGCCTTGCTAACTAAGGCTCTTGTCGTGGCATGGTGGCCGCCCCATGCCTGCATGAACTTCGGCTAGGAGCTCCCGTCCTTCTTCCTCGGACATGCACCGCTGTAATATCCAGTGGTGCTTTTCTTGTATAACTCACCCTCATGTACTTTCTAGGCTTTGGATCGCTGAACTATGCGCCGTGCCTCTGTCTGCTCTTTGGGGAGTTCCTTGCGAAGAAGGTAAGCGAGGAAGGGCTCTGTCCACGACGTGATTACTGTCATTACCTCATGAGCCAAAGGCGTTTCGTCCATGACGGAGCCACCGATGATTTGATCGTCGGGTTCGTTTTTAGGGGGAACAACCTCGTCCGCCGTATTTAGACCGACACCCTTGTCCTCATCATGCCATACCACGGATGGCTTGAAGAGCCGCTCCAGAAGGTTTTTCTCGGGACAGGGTCACGTTTGGCTCCCATACGAGCCAATACGATGGTGGCTTGGTTGTTGTCGCGAGCAACGTGGTGAAATTCCAACCCTCCGAACCGAGCATATATCTTTAGGACGACATTTCTATATGTCGCCACCTTCGAATTTTTGGCATAGAATTTGCCATTAATTTGGGAGATGGCCAAATTGGAGTCTCCCCTTACCTCCAGCCATCGTATGCCCATTGATACTGCCATCCTAAAACCATGAAGGAGAGCTTCGTATTCGGCTGCATTGTTGGAGTTGGCATACATGATTTGCAACACATCGCATGTTGTCGCCTGTGAGGGATGTGAGGATAACTCCAGTCCCCAGTCTAGCCAAGGTTTTGGATCCATCGAAGTACATTGTCCAATGGGAGTATGCACTATATTCCTTGGGGAGCTCGGCCTATATCCATTCAGCCAGGAAATCTGCCAATACCTGAGATTTTATGGCACGACGTGACTTATAGGTTATTTCAAAAGGAAGGAGCTCAATGGCCCACTTGGCTATGCGGCCTATGGCATCCTTGTTGTTGATTATATCGTTCAGGGGGACTTCGGATGCCATTGTTACCGCACACTCTTGGAAGTAGTGTCTAAGTTTCCTTGATGCCATGAACACCGTGTAGGCTATCTTTTGGTAGTGCGGATATCTAGACTTGCACTGTGTTAGCACTTCTGACATGTAGTAGACCGGTTACTGAGTCCAGAATTTGTGTCCTTCCTCACCTCGTTCGACGACGAGCACCACGCTGACCACTTGATTGGTGGCCGATATGTATAACAACATGGGCTCACCGGCGCCTGGTGACGTGAGTATGGGATTGGTTGCCAGTAGTGCTTTAATTTCTTCTAGCGCAACCACTACTTCGTCGTCCAGTCGAATTTGTTGGTCTGTTTGGTAGCTTATAGAGCGGTAAAGCTTTCTCTCCGAGGTGGGAGATAAAGCGGCTTAACGCCACTACACACCGAGCTAGCCTCTGGACATGCTTCAGCTCTATAGGAATTGCAAGTTCCAATAGGGCACAGATCTTAGCTAGATTCGCTTCTATTCCTCTATGGGAGACGATGAATCCAAGCAGCTTACCAGAAGGAACTTCGAATACACATTTTTCCGAATTGAGTCGTATGTCATACTCGCATAGACTGACAAAGGTTTGCCGTAGGTCGTCGATCAGCTGACTGACATGTTTGGTATTAACTACCATGTCGTCCATGTACGCCTCAACTATCTTATTGACCCGAGTCACGAGACACGTCTGGATCATGTGCTAGTATGTGGTGTTGGGGAACGCGACAGAAAACAAAAATTTCCGGTATAGCGAGCACGCCCAGGACCACTATGGAGACTGCATACAAGGTTTGATCCGATCCGTACCGACTCGAAGCGCAGCGGTAGAAGAGTCGGTGGAGATCATTGGTGCAGATCCCCACAGCTAGGATTTTACAACCTCCCAACCGCGAGGATGTACTCCCTCGTCGGACAGCCCTTCGGGAGGCGGTCAGACAGTCCCCCGGACGATGTCGCGGACAGCCCTTCGGGAGGACCCTCGAAACTCGAACGAAGACTCGTACAGCCCTACGGGAGGACACACGAACAGCCCCTCGGGCAAAAGATCGAAACTACGACCTCTCTACGGGGTTGCACACATACGGTGTCATCTATCCGGCAGGGCTTCGCCGTCCAGAACTAGTTCCTGCCGAAACCCAGACAGCCTTTCGGCTCTACGAAAGACTCTTTTCGTGGGAGGGAGAGAGAGAGCTTGCAAAGCAAAGCGTGTGTATGAGAGCACAAGGATGAAGAGATGGCAGCCCACGTCTCCTCTATTTATAGGAAAACCAAGGGGTAGGGTTGGGACTTGAAAATACCAAACTATCCCCACTTTATGTCACACATAAAAAAACATAAGAAGGAAAAAGGGGTGCCATGTGGAGCTCCATGGAGGAGCTCCACCCTTGGCCGGCCAACCCTTGGGGGGGGGGGCCATGAGGAGCTAACTTGCTCCCCAATCCCTTCTAGAATCCTTTTTGGAAATATCCAAAAAAGGTCCTTTTCCATAAATATCCAAAAATCACTTTCACTATTCACGACGACATTTTTCAGCGTCCGATCGAACTGAAAATATTTATGTGGGCTTAGAAAAATTCTAGTACCCCACTAAAATAATTTTTAATGCGATCCAGAACAATTCCGGAATAGTGATTTTCATCTGCGAAAAGCATCTGAAGCGGTTCCGGCAGCTCCGAAACATTTCCGGTTTTTCTTTCGGAAAATTCCCAGAAGTTTCCAGAATGATTCTGGCACCCTCCAAGAATTATCAGGCATGTGCCGAAACCAATTTGACTTAATGGTATCCCCTGAAACTACTTTTTAGTTTTACCGAAACTGTTCCGGTGACCTGTCTGCGGAACTTTTCCGCTGTCCGAAACTTTTCTGGTGTCCGAAACTTTTCGGCGATTTTCTCTCAGACTCCCTGTCTAGTGTTCAACAGATAGATGACCCTTAAGCGTGTGACCCTATAGGTTCGGTGAAGCATAGACATGACCTGGAACCCCTTCCGATCAATGATCAACATTGGAGCTGTGGACACCCATATTGACCCCTATACCCACACGAATGAATATTCGAGTGAACCTCTAGTTGCCGTGAGCTATTCCTGTTCTTCGTGATATGTTACAATTACCCGAGGTGAGACATGTAGGCATCCTCGTGGATCAACAACTTGTCCACTATGCCAGTTACCTCGTTGCCGGTATTGTTCTCTTTTCTCGTTCCCGTGTTCCGGCATCCCCGTGATCAAATCACAAAGTGTCTGGCCAGACGATGATGGATACGGTAACACCGAGAGGGCCCAGAGATATCTCTCCATCATCGGAGGAGCAAATCCCAACCTTGAGCTAACAAGTTACTTGACATACTTTTCCATGAACCCGTAAGCCGCCGTAATAGCCACCCATTTACGGATGATGTTTAACAAACCCCAAAGTTCATGAAGCAAGCATGAAGAAACTCGATACTCTCATGGTCTAAGGAATTATGCAAACGTTAACCATCTCTGTGTTATTAACCATTAACTTGTGACGAATGTATCTCATAGCATAACATCAATTTGGATCGATTAAACACGAGTGTTCTACCAACATCGCGTCCTCAAAATTGTCGGCATAGCCATGCCCATGATCAGGAAAACAGGACCATCATGCAACACTTGAGCCAGTCTTAGAGGCAAGACTAGGTATACAATTTACCGTTTATTATACCACACGTGCACATGAGTTTCCCTCCAAGCCTCATTTAATTTGTAGACTCGAGAATCATTGCGGTTATAGCATGGAACATAAACATTCATTACACACTTTGGAGATACGAAATAATTGTTATTACTGCCTCTAGGGCATATCTCCTACATGTGGCCCCAACATTTTTTAGCTCGAAAGGCATAGTGTTGAAGCATAATGGCCCGTAGGGGGTGATGAATGCGGTTGCCACTTGATCAGATTCCTTCATTTTAATCTGATGGTATCCAGAGTAAGCATCGAGGAAAAACAATGAATTGTGTCCGACTGTGGCGTCGATGATCTGGTCTATGCGTGGTAAGGGGAAAGGGTCCTTTGGGCAAGGCCTTGTTGAGGTCTTTGAAATCGACACACAACCGCCAGGACTTGTCTTTCTTTGGTACCATCACTAGGTTTGCCAACCATTCGGGGTGCTTGATCTCCTGAATAAAACCGACCTCTAATAGTTTAGCTAATTCTTCCCCCATAGCTTGTCGTTTGGGTTCGGAGAAGCGACGTAGAGTCTGTTTAACGGGCTTAAAGCCTGCTATAATGTTCAGACTGTGTTTGGCAAGCCGTCGTGGGATTCTGGGCATATCAGAGGGATGCTAGGCAAAAATGTCCCAATTTTATCGAAGAAAATTCCGCAGTGCCTCATCCACAAGGGGATCGAGCTGGGGCCCGACGGATGCTGTCTTATTGGGTTCCGTCGGATGTAGTTGAAACTTGACGATTTCCTCTATGGGTTTGAAGGACGTGGACTTGGGCCTTTTGCTAAGGATCACATCATCCTTGTTAACTGTTGACCGTAGTGCGGTCAGTTCTTCTGCAACAGAAGTCTCAGCTAATGCCTCGAGGGCGAGTGCTGCCGTTTTGTTTTCAGCCCGAAGGGCTATGTTCGGATCACTGGAGATCGTGATCAGTCCATTTGGTCCTGGCATTTTAAGTTTCGTTTACCCGTAATGGGGTATAGCCTGGAACTTTGTGAAGGCGTCACGTCCCAATAGGGCGTGATAGCCGCTTGGGAAGGGTACGACGTGGAAGAGAAGTTCTCCGGATCGATAGTTTTAGGGCGTGTCGAACACTACATCCAGGACGATAGGTCTAAAACAGCGCGCCTCTTTCCCTGGAATGATTACCCGGAAGGTTGTATTGCTATGTTCTATATGAGATCGATCAAATTGCGTTTTTCCAAGGTGCCTTCATATATTAGGTTTAACCCACTACCGCCATCCATTAGCACCTTGTTTAGCCTGCATCCATCAATAATGGGGTTCAAGACTAGTGTGGTCGGTGAGTGACCGGTAAGAATGGCCGTCTGGTCAGTATCTCCGAAGGTAATCGGTATGTCTGCCCATGCGCTAGTTGCCGCCACATGGTAGACCTGTTCGAGCTCTCTAAGAGCCCTTTTCCTCCTGTTCCTTGAGGGGAACATTTCATAGACCATCAAGACTTTGGCATTGTGTTCTGGCGAGGATGGGGAGTGCCCATTTGATGGAGGTGTTTTAAGGATAGCCTCGCCTCTCTTTGCCACTTGCCTGACGACCCAGCAAGCTCTAAGGTTGTGAGTCGGGCTTGTGTTTAGCAACACAGAATGTATAGGGCAGGGTTTATCCAATAGTCCGTCAAGGACAGTGCCGACCCCTGAGGGAGACCTGTTTCTTTTTTTCGGGGGTTCGTATCTTGCTGGCCGCTTTGGAGGTACCCGCTTTTTCCGATATCTGCCAGGCTGCTTGGGGAAAGATGATTCTGAAAACAACCGTTTAGATTGCCAAGCGCTTTCCATGGCACAGGATTTCTATACCAAATTGGGTAACTCCGAAAAGTCGTGAATGTGACTGCGGGCCAGGGCGTTAAGAATCCCTTCATCATGGCAATTGCGAATGAAAATTGCCATTATCTCTTGGTCGCTAAGACTTTTTCTCTGCTTCTAGCGAGTAGGAGTCTAGCCCAAAAGTGATGGACTGATTCTCCCTGTAATTGCTTGATATCCCGAAAGTCCGAGGACGTGGGTTTTGCTACGATACTAGGATGATCGTCTTGGGTGGTGGGTGGGAAAAAATTCGATTCCACGCCGCATTGAGTGTTCGAAATTACAGATTCCGAATCGTGTGGTAGGTCCCGAGCCGATAACGGTCCGGCTCAAGGGTGATTTCCAGGATCTGATTCACCGATGAAGTCTTGGTGATCAGAGACCAGGGTGTAGACTGTTGTTAGTTCCGGCTGTCAGGACGAATCCTTGGTCGGGCACTCGATGGTAGCGACAAGGTGGGTGACCGGAGGGATGGGAATCTCCCTGTCATCGAGCCTGATCCTGAGCCGGTCATAGACCGGAACCTAGTCATCTGACATATGCATGGCTTCGATCCGATCAAACAACTCATTTAAGAACGAGGCGATGGTAGGATGTGTGTCGCTGAGGCGAGTAGATTGTATGAGCGGTGTGACAGTTCCGGGGCTGTGCCAAAGTGAATCCATGTTCTGTATGGAAGTGGGGTCTGATGTCTTCGTTGTCGAGGCGTCCGGACTTACAGGCTTCTCCTCCAAGGTCGAGGGTTCTATTAAAGCGAGTATTCCCCGTGAATCAGCGACAAACTCTAAGGTTCCGGACTTGATCCTCTAATCGGGGAAAAAGCTTTCGATCTGGCCATGGTGGCTGATCGGGATGGCGTGTGACAAGATGTCACCGCCTGTGAGATTTTGATCGGAGGTGAGGATCCCTTGGATGCAGATCTCGTTGCTCGTGATGAAGCGAGCCATCAATTCCTTAGGTGTTCGCAGAGGAAATCTCAATGAAAGCACCGATGTTGGTGTCAAAACCGGCAGATCTCGGGTAGGGGGTCCCAAACTGTGAGAATAGAATCGATGGTAACAGGAGACGAAGGGGACGCACATTTACCCAGGTTCAGGCCCTCTTATGGAGGTAATACCCTGCGTCCTGCTTGGTTGTATTGATGGTATGGGGGGTTACAGAGTTGATCTACCTCGAGATCGACTAGCTAACCCTAGATGAGTTGTTCTGTATCTACAACCTAAAACCCTTTGGCTTATATAGACGCTGAGGGTACCTAGGGTTTACACATGGTCGGTTACATGCCGAAGAGATAAACATGCCTATCTATGGTCGATGACTTGGAGGATACATCACGGCTCCTTGAGGCCTCCATCCTATCGATGGTGACCCTGATCATCCAATGCTCACCTTGCGGCCCATACAGTTCGGCCCATAAGCAATAGGTCGTCTAACCGAGGACCCCCTAATCCAGGACTCCCACAATAAGAGATAGTTTTGGCATGTCCTTTGCCACAAAAGGATTTGGCTACTTTGCCAGACCTTACCTATTGTTACCGTTACTTGCTTGTTACAAACTACCTTTCTATCAAACTACTTGCTACTTACAATTTCAGTGCCTGCAAAAATTACCTTGCTGAAAACCGCTTTTCATTTCCTTGTGCTCCTCGTTGGGTTCGACACTCTTACTTATTTAAAGGACTACGATTGACCCCCTATGCTTGTGCATCATCAAGACTCTTTTCTTGTGCCATTTTCGGGGTGTGAAGTGCTCTTGGTAAGTGGAAATCGGTAAGGAAAAACTTATACTACATGTTGAAATATACTGTCACTTGTTACTATGGATAGCAATCCTTTGAGGAGTTTGAGGGGTTTGTTCAGGGTATCTTCACCTCGACCAGAACCATAATTAGTTTTCCCACAACCTACAACACCTACTGAAAATATTGGTTATGAAATTCCTTCGGGTATGTTAGAACAACTGCTAGCTAATCCTTATGCAGGAGACGAAACTAAACATCCTGGTATGCACCTAATACATGTGGATGAAATTTTGTGGATTATGTAAGCTTGTAGGTTTATCCGGAGATGAAGTTAAGAAGAAGGTTTTCCCTTTATCTTTGAAGGGAAAAGCAGGGACATGGTATAGGCTATGTGATGATATTGGATTATGGAACTGGAATCGATTGAAATTGGAATTCCACCAAAAGTTTTATCCTATGCATATAGTTCATCGTGATCGGAATTATATATATAATTTTTGGCCTCGTGAAGGAGAAAGTATCACTCTAACTTGAGGGAGGCTTAAGTCAATGTTATATTCATGCCCCAATCATGATATCTCGAGAGAAGTTATTATTCAAAAAAATTGTGCTCGGCTTTCTCATAACAATCGAACCATGCTCGATACTTCTTGTACTGGTTCTTTTAGGAAGAAGACTATTGCAAGTGGGATCTCTCGGAAAGAATTAAACGCAACTCTCGGTATTGGGAACTCGACGAAGGTAATGAGTGAGGTATTAAGCTTGAATTTGATTGTGTTAAATCTTTTATGAATACCGATGCTTTTCACAAGTTTAGCACTAAATATGGACTTAACTCTGATATAGTAGCCTCTTTTTGTGAAACATTTTCTGCTCAGGTTGATCTTCCTAAAGAGAAGTGGTTTAAATATCACCCCCTATTTAAAAAGAAATTAAAGAACTGGTCATAGCTAAAGAAGAAACTTTCATTTACAATGTTGATCCAGTTGTGCCTACTGCTTATATTGAAAAACCATCTTTCCCTGTTAGGATAAAGGAACATGCTAAGGTATCATCTGTGGTTCACAAGAGTAATATTAGAGCACCTAAGCCCTCTGAACAAATTAAAATAGAACCTAGTGTTGCTATGTTTAAAGATCTCTTGGTAGAAAATATTGATGGGCATGTCATTTACTTCTGTGGTGAAGCTGCTAGAATTGATAAACCCAATGAAAAAGATAAACATAGACCCATAGTTGGCTTGCTTGTTGTCTCAGTTAAAATAGGAGATCATTGTTACCATGGCATATGTTATTTAGGTGCTAGTGTGAGTGCTATTCCTTTTACCTTATATCAAGAAATTATGAATGAAATAGCACATGCTGAAATAGAAGATATTGATGTTACTATTAAACTTGCTACTAGAGACACCATCACACCACTTGGAATTGTTAGAGATGTTGAAGTCTTGTGTGGGAAAATAAAATATCCTACTGTTTTTCTAGTCCTTGGTTCCCCACAAGATGACTTTTGTCCCATTATCTTTGGTAGACCTTTCTTGAACACTGTTAATGCTAAGATAGATTGTTAAAAAGAAACCGCTAGTGTTAAGTTTGGTGATGTGCCTCATGATTTTAATTTTTCCAAGTTTATTAGACAACCTCGTGATAAAGAATTATCTAGTAAGGATGAAATAATTGGTCTTGATTCTATTGCCGTTCCTCCTACCGATCCACTAGAACAATATTCGCTAGACCATGAAAATGATATGCACTTGCGTGAAATAAATGAAATAGATAAAAATTTCTTTGAACAACAACCTCTACTAAAATTTACCTATTGAAACTATGGGAGGTCCTCCTCCACCTAAGGGTGATATTTTTTTTGAGTGGAAACTGCAGGGCTTGGCCCCACAACATTTTATTATAAAAAGAGCAAAAGAATGTCATATGTACAGATCCAAAAAATTTAAGATCAAAGAAAGATAACTAAGCTATGTAAAATGGGAAAGTAAAGGAAGAGATCTTCAAGGAGGCACGAAAGCAACAAGTGTAAAAGTTCCTCCTTGTGCCTTGATTTTATCCTGTGAGCCATCAGGGAGATGTCATGTATGAATCCAGCCTTCCATTTACCAAAAGATGGTCTTATCTTCCTGAAGATCTTATCATTTCTAAGCATCCAGATATTCCACCATGATAAAAATACCACCTCTGCAAACAAAGGCTTATCAAACTCTTTCCTGGCTTGGACTGCAATATCCACCATGTCATTGCTGGCAGGCCAATCTATCTATAAGTAGTTCCAAACTCTGGCACTAAAGTTACACTGGAAGAACAGATGATTTCTGTCCTCAAAAGAGCCAGCTCTGCATAACACACATTCAGGATCATCCTCAATTTTCTAGTGCCTTCTCTGAATCATGTCCTTTGTGTCCACTCTGCCCATAATCACTAGACATGCAAACATTTTAATGGACATAGTACAATAGCTCTTCCAAATCCAATCCAGGATTGGGTTTGCCACAATTGGCCTATGAACCAGGTCATAATACTTTTTGGCAGTGTATTTGGATTTCTTATTATCATTCCAAGACCAACAGTCTGGTTGCAGTCTATCTCCAGCAAAATTATGCAAGCATTCTGACAGGGTTTGAACTCCCCATGTGCTTGTTCAGATAAGGGCAATGGGAAAAGATCGAGCAGGTTGTCGGCGCCTAGAACTTGCTGCACTAATATGTTATGATCCAAATAGTAGGAGAATAACATTTTAAATTTATCTTGGAGTAACAAACTATCATTAGTAGCCCAACTGTCACTCCAAAAAAAGACAGTATCCCCACTGTTAACTTGAACCACAGACACTGCTCTGAATTTGTCCATAAGTTTGGAGACATCCCTCCACCAAAATGATCCACACAAAGTGGTGTCATGGGGAACCCTACCATAATAATAGGAATTCCAGATTAGTTGCACCCATGGAATATCCTCCTTGTTGTAGAACTTGTGCACATGTTTAAGCAGTAGAGCATCATTTTGCAGTCCCAGGTTTAGAATGCCCAAACCCCCTTGTTCTTGGGTCTGCAAACTAGAGGCCAAGCAGCCAAAGAGTGTCAAGTTTCCTGCCCATACTTCCTCCATAAGCACTGCCTCTGAATCCTTTCCAATTGTTTCAATATACCAGGTGGAATTTGCAAGCTACATAAGAAGAAAATTGGCATTGAAGATATGACAGAATTAAGTAGTTGCAATCTTCCTCCCTGGGGCAAGAACCATGAGCTGGCAGTAAGCCTCCTCTCCATGAAATCAACCAGTGGCATGAAATCAACGATTCTAGGCCTTGTTGTTCCAAGTGGTAGGCCAAGATAAGTGAAGGGCATTGCCCCTATTTTACATCCCAAAATAGAAGCCAGCTCTTCTACCAGGTTGTTGTCCACACTGATGGGAATCACTAAAGACTTGTCGAAGTTAATTTTCAGTCCCGTTGATTGTGAAAAGATCATAAGAGCCTCTTTTAGCACCACCAACCGATCACTCTAAGCAGGGATAAATAAGATGGTATCATCAGCATACTGCACCTTTCGGAAGTATGGATCATGTGATGGTATTGGCAACGAAAGCAGGCCCCTATGTACCATGTTATTTAACATTGACTGGAGGATATCAGCTGCTAGAACAAATATCAAGGGACACATAGGATCTCCTTGCCTGATACCACATTTGCATTTGAAATGCCTACCAGGAACTCCATTTACTAGCACAGAAGATGTTCCAGAGGATAACAACTCTTTGATCCATGAAATCCACTTTTGATGGAATCCCTTGGCCTTCAAAATGGTGAGAATACCCTCATACTCAATAGAATCAAAGGCCTTCTCAAAATCCAGCTTAAATAGAATTATGGGCCTCCTTGACCGCTTGCATTGATGAATATACTCAAAGCTCTAGGCCAGACAATCCTGAATTGTTCTTGTTTTGATGAACCCATACTGGTTCTTGTGAATACACCTCAAAATCTCCTGCTGAAATCTCTTGGCAGCCATTTTTGTTAGTAACTTAAGCCCAAAGCTAGTGAGGGATATTGGCCTATAATCACCCACTCCCTCAGGAGTATTTGTTTTGGGTACCAAAACAATAAAAGAATCATTGATGTTCTCCAGCTTGGCTCTTCCTGCATGGAAATCCTGTACCAATGTGTTAAAATCATGAGAAATAATGTGCCGACACTTCTTGAAGAATAGCCCATTAAATCCATCAGGCCCTGGTGATTTATCTGCTGGCATTTCCTTCACCACCTGATCAATTTCCTCTTTTCCAAATGGTTTCACAAGCACATCTAGACTAGGTACCCTCTGGATAATAGTATCCAAATCAAGACCCATATGAATACCTTTAGCTTGGCCCATTCCCTCCTTGAAAGCTTTATGGAAAGCATCAGCAATAACATCATGTTGAGAAGTGATAGTGCCACCCTCCAGGGTCAAGGTGGCAATTGAGTTTCTCCGATGTCTCTTAGATGCCATAGCTTGGAAGAATTTTGAGTTTTCTTCCCCTACCTTGATGTATCTGATGGTGCATCTCTTCTTCTAGTAAACACATTGTATGTGCACCAAGTGTGCATGATGCAGTTTGACCAACTTCCTGAAATTGAATTCCTGTCTGAATAAGGGCCTGTAGTCTTCCAAATTGTCCATCCAACAGATAACCCAGTTACATTTCTCAGTCAGATTCTTGATATGTGAAATACCTTTTTGCCATGACTTCACAACCTTTCTTAGGGCTTTGAATTTATCTGAAATGATGGCAATGATGTGTTGCTTGGAGGAAGGCCGCAACCAAGATTTTTGAACACATTCCAAGAAACTAGGTTGTTCAGTCCAATAGTTCTCAAATCTAAATATGATAGTTTTGGGGATAGAGGTGGAGATAGTAACCAAGCAGGGTACATGATCAGAGGTGGTTCTAGCTAATGGAACCACTTGTGACATTGGATAGGAATCTATCCAATTTGCAGAGGTGAAAATCCAATCTAACTGTTCCAACAGAGGGGAATCTTGCATGTTTGACCAGGTGTATTTCCTGCCTTTTATAGGTAGTTCAAGCAATCCAAGGTGGCCTATTATTCCATTGAATACAAACATATCATTAACACCCCCTGGCAAATTTCTGTTATCCTGTGACATTATGAAATTGAAGTCCCCTAGAATCATCCAGTTTGCGTGGGGTCAATATTAAGGTCATAAAGCCATTGCACAAATTCATCGCGCATTTCCCCTTGACAAGGACCATAAACATTCACCAGAGTCTAGCAATCATTGTTATGAATCAATGTAAAGTTAACCACAATACCATATGATTTAATTTCTACCAAGGAACCAGTGAAGCAATCTGATCTCCAAGCAATTAGCAAACCACCCGAGGCCCCACTTGAGGGGGAATCAATGAACTAGTCAAATCTAGCTGGGCATATGTTTTGAAGTAATCTACGATCACACGTAGATAACTTTGTTTCATGTAAACAAACTACTAAACATTGGCTCTCATTGATCTTCTCTCTAACTGCTCTCTAGTGCATATCAGAATTGAGTCCTCTGACATTCCAACACAAGATCTTCCAACTTCGATTAGAATTTAAATTCATGATTAACAATCAAAGTTTGAGCAACAAAGTACAACACATAGTGATGCACAACCAAACTAGAGTACCCCACAAGAGAAATAGTTCACCAGTATCACAATCGATCAACATAAAGAACATATAAAACCTAAGATAACTAGCACATTTAAGGGGCTTCCCAAACCCATAAAAACCATTGGGAGAACATATCATTTATCCGGAACTGTGGTCGAATCTTCAGTAGGTTCAGCCATAAGCTTCTCCTTAGTGAGCAGGTTCGGGTCCATCTCCAGTTCCATCCCTGCACTCTGCAGAACTGCAATAGGCTTTTCAGGAGGAACCATGAGCTGCTCACTTTGATGGGCCTTGGCGTCCATTGGGATGTTCTGCTGGGCCTTGGGAGAGACGACAATAGGCTTAGCCCTTGGCCTCTTCTTCCTGGGCTGCTGGGGCAACTCTTCAAAAACCTGTTTGAAACCATCCCGCCAAGCTGAACCCCTGGTGCAGCGTCTCACTGAAGTTTCCACAATTGTTGTAGCCGCCTTCTTATTCTTTCTAGGTTTCACTCTTTCAGCAGAGAACATGGTCGGACTGCCCCTAGTGCATCCATCGATAGTGGCAGTGTGATCAGTAAATAAGGCACGCGCCACAGGCCACCTTGGCAGTGGGATCATTTGACGAGACGATGGAGGACAATCACTAGGCCTGACCAGGTTCGAAACCAAGAGATCCACATCAAAGGCAATGCTCCATGCACGCTTGGAGTAGATCACCAGGCCCAAAGGTTTGCAGAAGATAAGGCGAGGTACCTCCAAAACATCAAACTCTGGTAGTAACTTGAGGAAGGACCTTTGCCAAATCATCTCAGGGGAAGCGCTGGGCATTCCCTCACACGAATCATGCCAATGAACACTTGCTGATGCTGAATTATAGGTGCCTAGTAAGGAACGATTGCAAGCTGTTGAACTGGCACCACTGGGTCTATTGCATTATGTTGTTCTTGCAGTACTATCTGATCAAAAGAGTCTGAAGCTTTAGGTTGGTCAATGACAATAGATACTTGATTTTGCACTTGTAGCTCCTGCTGTGGGGGAGGTGGTTCCTCCTAAACTGCATGACCCCATCCCTCACCATGATTTGCCTGCACTGGGGGCTGAGGCGCCAATGGAGCTTCATTCCATCCAAGCTGCGGGTAGGGAGGCAGGATGAAGGGGATGTTGTCCGGCACTAACTATCCAGGCAAAGGGTGTGGGTTGCCGTCCAGGGGCATTGGATCCTCATCATTAGGCATCTGATCTGCAAAATCTGCTCCAAGAACATAACAAGCTGCAGTCCAAGAAACCCTCGCACCCCCCATTCAGCATAATCCCCAAAGACCACACTACGTAGAACCAACGGTGTGTCGGGAAAAGAGGACCTGACCAAAGTACGAACCAAATAGGGATCCTCACTATTCCAAGATTTAAATTTGCTAAAGGTACTAACTGCGTGTGTAATGAAATCCGTGGTGTGATAATCTAACGGGATACCAATAAACATAAGCCACCCATCTCTGAATCCATGCGCTCCCCGAAAGCCCTCTCCCTCATCATGCTTCATAAAACAAACAAATCGATCGCTCCCAATATCAAAAGGAGCATGCTGAATCAAACCATAACGGACCACTGGATCTCTGACTTGAAAAAGACCAACTCCATGGAACCAGGGTTGAGCAGAGCGCACCATAATACCTCTGTTTTGCAGGAAATCGACCACTTCCTCTCGGACCGGCCCAAGGGGCCCTCTGAACGAGGCATCACCTCCGCAATCATATAGTCCTCATGGCGACACGTCAGCCTCGACAATGGCGTGATGTAGGTGCGCGGAAGACGAAGCTGACCACCATCAATGATGTGGTGACCAGCTGGGACAAAGCGCTCAGGATCAATCTCAAAAACTGCCATGGCCGGGGAGGGATGATCTACAAATGGAGCAGAGGAGGAGGGCTGTGGATGCAGAGCGTTGGGCGGCGATGGGGTGACCGGGTGATGGGTCTCGTTGGCATAGTTTCCCAAGCCGCTATGCGCCCCCGAGAAATCCGAGCTATGCTTTTGATTAATTGGCCTCCATTCCAATTTCTTAGCTCGTGCGTACTCGAAACAATCTTTCCTATAGTGACCCACCTGAGAGCAAGCTGAACAAACCATTCGCCTTCCACAAGACGATGACAAGTGGCCCTGCTCGTTGTAACTTAACACGTCATGGTTTGGACTACCATGTCATTGAGCATGTGATCAAACTGATCCGCCACTTCCCGTGAACTAGGAATTTGCAGCGAAATGTCTACGGGCCGACTTGTAGAGCTCCGTAATGGGCCATGAGACGTATCAGGCCGAATGTCACTTGGGCCATCTGGTGGGCCACGTTCCTGATTGCAAGCTTGAAAATTTGGAACACTCGGCGCTCCCGCGAGAATCATGAAAGAAGCCGCGTGCCTCGCCGACGAATGATCAAAGGGTATCTCCAACGATCTCGGAAGAACACACAAGTTGGTTGATCGATCATTTTCCCTAAGACGAACGAAACCAAAAGTAATGTGCGGTCTCGCCGTAGTCCATTGTAAATCCAGTGAATAAGACGATTGAATTATGACATGCTCATGCTCTGAGAATTCATGTCCTGCCTCAGTCAAAGTGTCTATACACTCGTGGGTTGCTGTGTATCTATATCCCTTGCAGGCCGAATAGTTCATAAGTGTGGCAAATGATAATTTATTTTTGGCAGTGGTGGGAGACTTGATGGATGATCTAACAGGGGGTTTATGCATGGCTAAAAGCCCCATGGAGGAACGACGTTTGGTGGGACTAACCAGAACCCATTCTGCATCACATTGTTTTATCCAAATCTTAAGTTCCCTAATCCAATTGGGTCCCCCATTACCCCAGAGATTGAAATAGCACTTAAACAAATCACAAGCAAAAGAACACAGAACGACAATGAGAAAACCAACTTGCTGGCAAGAGACTTGGAAGGAATAAGCCTTATCTTTGATATGAGAAACCCATAGATACATTGCCAAGCCGCCAGTTGCCGATTCCAGGGCTGTCACCATAGACTGTTTTGTCAGCCGAAAAACATGTCGGTTGAAAGAGACCACCATCTTTAAGGATCTCCGGGCCCTCATTGGATGAACCGTGAAACCCGTAGATCGAAAAACCTCCTCAGAAAAAACTCTACCCTTGGAGAAATCCAAGCCCAGGGTAGATCCACCATGAGAACCCATAAAGATGAGTATAGCCTTGATCCAAAGAGTGCGCCGGAGAAGATCATCGGTGAGGAATCACAAATTGATGGCCATGTGAGGAGATCGCCGGAGAAGGGGCCGTGGGTGGGGTGGGTGGGGTGAGAGCATCATCGGATGATGGTTGTTGCCATCACGTCTCATGCCTTTAGTCGTCGTTACCTAAAGGTGATCTTGTGTTTGAATTAAAATAAATGCCAGACACTCTGAAGTATGCTTATCTTGATGAGAAAAAGATATATCCTAATATTATTAGCGCCAACCATTCAGAACATGAAGAAGAAAGATTATTAACAATTCCGAGGAAGCACCAGGCTCCTATTGGATATACTCTTGATGATCTTAAGGGCATTAGTCCCACTCTATGTCAGCACAAGATCAATATGGAACCTGATGCTAAATCCGCTGTTGATCACCAATGACGTTTGAATCCCAAGATGAAAGAAGTGGTAAGAACTAAAATATTAAAGCTTTTGGAAGCAGGTATAATCTATCCCATAGCTGATAGTAGATGGGTGAGCCCTGTTTATTTTGTCCCTAAGAAAGGAGGTATTACTGTTGTTCCTAATGATAAAAATGAACTTATCCCCAAAAGAATTGTTACTGCCTATAGAATGGTAATTGATTTTAGAAAACAAAACAAAGATACTAGAAAAGATCATTACCCTCCGCCTTTCATTGATGAAATGCTTGAAAGATTATCTAAGCACACACACTTTTGTTTCCTGGATAGATATTCTGGTTTCTCTCAAATACCCTTGTCATAATCTGATCAAGAGAAACCACCTTTACTTGTCCTTTTGGAGCCTATGCTTACAGACGTATGCCTTTTGGTTTATGCAATGCACCTGCTACCTTCAGAGATGTACGACTGCTATATTCTTTGATTTTTTTGAAAAGATTGTGGAGGTTTTCATGGATGATTTTTCCGTTTACGAAATTTCTTTTGATGATTGCTTAAGCAACCTTGATTGAGTTTTGCAAAGATGTGAACAACCTAATCTTGTCTTGAATTGGGAGAAGTGCCACTTTATGGTTAATGAAGGTATTGTCTTAGGGCATATAGTTTTTGAACGAGGTATTGAGGTGGATCAAGCTAAAGTTGATGCAATTGAGAGAATTCCATGTCCTAAAGATATCAAAGGTATTCGAAGCTTCCTTGGTCACACTATAGAACCCCGTAGCTGATAACTTATCTAGGTTAGAAAATATTCTTGATGACCCACTACCTATTGATGATAGTTTTCCTAATGAACAATTAGCTACAATAAATGTTTCTCAAAACACTCCATGGTATGCTGATTATGCTAATTACATTGTTGCTAAATATATTCCACCTAGTTTCACATACCAACAATAGTAAAAATTCTTCTATGATTTAAGAAACTACTTTTGGGATGACCCACATCTTTATAAAGAAGGAGTAGACGGTATTATTAGACGTTGTGTACCTGAGCATGAACAGGAACAAATCCTACGGAAATGTCATTCCGAAGCATATGAAGGACATCGTGCGGGAGATAGAACTGCACATAAGGTATTACAATCTAGTTTTTATTGGCCTACTCTCTTCAAGGATGCCCGTAAGTTTGTCTTGTCTTGTGATGAATGTCAAAGAATTGGTAATATTGGTAAGCATCAGGAAATGCCTATGAATTATTCACTTGTTGTTGAACCATTTGATGTTTGGGGTTTTGATTACATGGGACCTTTTCCTTCCTCTAATGGGTACACTCATATTTTGGTTGTTGTTGATTATGTCACTAAGTGGGTAGAAGGTATTCCAACTAGTAGTGGTAATCATAACACTTCCATTAAAATGCTTAAAGAATTTATTTTCCCGAGGTTTGGAGTCCCTAGATATCTAATGGCTGATGGTGGTTCACATTTTATCCATGGTGTTTTCCATAAAATGCTTGCTAAATATGATGTTACCCATAGAATTGCATCACCCTATCATCCCCAACCTAGTGGTCAAGTTGAAATTAGCAACAGAGAAATAAAATTGATATTACAAAAAATTGTCAATAGGTCTCGAAAGAATTGGTCTAAGAAATTAGATGATGCACTTTGGGCTTATAGAACAACTTATAAAAATCCTATGGGTATGTCTCCCTACAAGATGGTATATTGGAAAGCTTGTCATTTGCCTCTAGAGTTAGAACATAAAGCATTTTGGGCAATTAAAGAACTTAATTATGACTTCGAACATGCTGGTGAACATAAGTTATTTGATATTAGCTCATTGTATGAATGGAGAACCCAGGCTTACGAAAATGCCAAGTTATTTAAAGAAAAAGTTAAAAGATAGCATGACAAAAGAATTCAAAAGTGAGAATCCAAAGTTGGAGAATATGTTCTTTTGTACAATTCAAGTTTTGGATTTTTTTGCAGGAAAACTTCTCTCCAAATGGGAAGGACCATATGCTATCGAAGAAGTTTATCGCTCTGGAGCTATCAAGATTAATAATGCCGAAGGCGCTAACCCCAAGGTGGTCAATGGACAAATAATTAAGCACTATATCTCAGGTACGCCTATTAATGTTGAAAGCAATGTTATCCAAACCATGACATCGGAGGAACACATAAGAGAAACCTTCCGAAATACTCGGGAATCGTGAAAAATAAGAGGTACGTGATACGGTAAGTAAATGGACTCCGAACTGCAAAATATTTTTTTTATCAGTTTTGGAATATTTAAGAATTTTAGGAAATAACAAATAAACCGAAAGACGACTGAGGTGAGCACGATACACCAGGGCGCGGTTGCCATCCCTGGCGCGCCCTGGTTGGTGGTGCCCACCTCGGGAACCTTACCGACTCCATTTTCCTTTCGCCCGCTTGATTTCCAAGAATAAAAATTCTCTATATATACCCCCAATTGTTTTGACCACCGCATCGTGAGATTTTTCTCTATTCTTGTTTCATGCTATTTTCTCGACAGATCTGAAAATATGTTGTCTCAAGATTCGGAGGGAGAGAGCTATGTATCCAATTATGTTGATGATGCAAAGATCTTTCGGGAAATTTACCCCTACTTGTGGACTTCGAAGGAAGAAGAAGACACCGACCTGGAGGAAATAGAAGACGCTAGCCCGGACGCTGGCTCGGATGAAGATGAAGCTCCACTACCTCAACTTGGAGATATGCACGTGGCGTTCAAGAAGTCAAGCCTTCCTAATGGCAGGAGTAAACCCAATACTCCTTTTTTCCCTTCTCGTTTTTTGCAGGAGAGCAAGGCAACTCTATGCAAGAGGATATTGAAAATTGAACAAGAGAATGACAATTTAAGGGAAGAAAACTTCATCCTCAAGCGTAAATTGGAGAAGAATAATAATATCTCTTCATCACCACCTCCTTCATCATCATCACTACCAAAGGAGACTTGAGTACACAGGTATGGGCACCCCCCTTGGCTTGAGCCAAGCTTGGGGGAGGTGCCCCGGTATCGTATCACCATCACTGTTTACCTTTGTTTTTTATTTCGATCCTTAACTTTTTTTGTGTAGTTGAATAAAAGTTTAGTATGATCTATTTTCAAGTGCTAGTTTCGTGATCTATCTATCTATGTAATTGTGTGAGAGTTATATAATAAAGTTTAGTTTGAGCTTTTGCCCCTTTACTTTCTTGATTGCCATCACGATAAAAGAAAATAAATGAAAAAGATCATATGCTAACCTGATGGTGAGTAATGACATCACAATAAAGAAAAGTATAAGTGGTAAAAAATTTAGAGATTGGCAAACATAGCATTAGTTAATGATGCAATTCATGAAAGAGTTAATTAGGGAAGAGAAGATTCACATGCAAATATACTATCATGGACATCTATTATGATTGTGAGCCCCCATTAAATATTATATGCCAAAATTGTTGACGTTGGACAAGAAACAAAATGTAATGATTTATGTTTGTTCATATTCACATAGAAGTTATATTTCCATAGATCCTTCAACATGTGGTGCTTGCTCAATATCTTTGCTAGCCAAAAATTCCGCACTAAGTAGAGATACAACTTGTGCATCCAAAATCACCAAACCCGAACTCATGTTTGAGAGTCCACCATACCTACCTATGGATTGAATAAGATCCTTCAAGTATGTTGTCATCTGTGCATCAAGGCAATAAAAATTGCTTCTAAAAGTGTTGGATAAATTAGTGTAAGAGAAAATTCAGTGTTGCACGAATTTGTGATAGGAAAGTAATAAAAGTGTCAAACTGCATAATAAAGGTTGCTATCACAAGGGGCAATACAACGTGAGGTTCTTTTGCTCTAAGCTATTTGACATACAAATTAAAAAGCGCATGACAACTGACGGTGTCCTGGACTAGGGGGTACTCACCACGTCGTCTCCCGACCAGTAGGTCGGGCCGAGGACCCCCATGATGATTCACTAATGGGCCACTTCGGGCAGCCCATGCCGAATACAAGGAGGATTCCACAAGACTTGGCGCACAAGACAAGGACTCCTCTAAACCCTAGGCCTATGGTGCATATATAAACCGAGGCCAGGCTAGTCAATGGATCAATATATTCAATACTACAATCTCATGGTAGATACTTGTAAATTGTACTCTCCCCATATCAATACAATCAAAAGCAAGACGTAGGGTATTATCTCCTTGAGAGAGCCCAAACCTGGGTAAAATCCTGTGTCCATGTTACCATTGCTCCAAGACGCCTAGCTTATGACCCCTACTACGAGATACGCCGGTTTTGACACCGACATTGGTGCTTTCATTGAAAGCCCGCTTGGTAGTCACCAAGGTGCGATGGGAATTCAGATTAGCTCCATCGCGATCTACGCATCGGAACCGAGCTACATCGTCAACATTGACATCTTTGTCGCCGGCTTGACTGGTCACCTTGGCTATGCCGAGGACAACGCTCCACGTCGGATCATATATATCGAAAGGGTGTATTCATCAACATCAACTCCAATCTCAACCAAGATCATAGAAGAATCCTCCATGGTGCTCGGGGGCTCAACGTCAACATTGCCTTCGCGCGATCATGCAGTTTTTTTGGACAGCAGATTCGTGTTCGTCATCCCCGCCTCCTCGAGTGTCGTTTTGACGATTGTTTTAGTGGAATTGTGCGGAATTGATTCTAAAACAACCCCGCAAAATTTCGTCGCGTTCGGGTGGAGGAATCTCCGGCGATCTACGATCTACCAAAGCCGTGTTGAATCTGGATGAGAATCTGGACCAGTTTAGGGCGTGGAGTCCAGCGTCTAGCTCGGACGTCCATTGGAAAATCCCACCGTTCATCGGCTGCGGAATTCCTATACCGATCACCCCTCAAAAATTTCAGCTCGATCCGACCGTCCAAACTCTGGGAAATATCCGATTAGTACAACGAATTTTGGATCTATTTTCTGCGGGAAAACGAATCCGACCCAAGTTCATCTTTTTCATGAACGGGTGTCCGGACGTCCTTTTTGAAGGAAATTTTCTCATCATCTCGGTCATCCGGCCAAGAGTTCGGCATCTTGAGGGCCGAATAATCATCAAGCGAACCTCGTCACCCGCGGGTTGTACGGGCCGGGTGCTCCATTGCTTCATCAAGCCAGCATCGACCTCATCACAAATTCCGACCTGCGTCGGCATCACCGCGTCGTCGCTTCTTCAAGCCGATGTTCAGCCCGCCGATCTGCCTCGACACGTCGGCTGGCATGGGGCTCTAGTGCCACCTTACCGAACTACTACATTACCTCGGTTAGACCGGGGGCTTCGTCATATCCTTCATCAACCTGCTTCGGGGACTTCAGCGTCACCAACCGACCTGCTTCAACACCTCGGCTGGCATGAGACTTCGGCGTCCGCCGATCACAGCTTCACCATGTCAACTGGACCGAGGACTTCATCTCGCCACATCGACCGTGCAGCATCGCCACATTGTCAAGCCGAACTCTTCGTCCAGGAACCTCGGTACCCAAGCCATATTCCTTTACCTTTTTGCTTCACTTAAATTAACCAAGTAGAAGATTTTTTTAAAAAATATATATTATTATCTTTCTTTGTTATTACTTTTGGCTTGCACTACTTTATGAGTGCAGGAAATATACTTCGACTCGTCATGCGGTCATCCCGGCTTCACCTTGCCGACCTACTCCACCACCTCGGCCGGACTAGGGGCTTCGCCTTGCCACATCGGTCGAGTCGTGACACTACTTTGGAGTGCCGAACTCCCCATTCGGTCACCTCAGGATGGGCTTGGGGGCTGGGACCTCATTCATGCCGAAGACTACACACCGGATGTGTCAAAGTTCGATGGGCATCCTCGTCCCACCACAAGCCCGGATCGCATCATCGACACCGAGCACATTAACCATCTAAGTCGCTTTCATGCTCAATTTTTTTTAGCTTTCTAATTTTGTTCGGTTCGACCAAGCGTTATACTTTTTTGACAACAAGTTGTTTGTGAAAAACTTTCTATGTCAAAACTTTCTTTGTTACAAACAAATTCAAATACCACGTTTACTTAGGGACTTCCTTTATGAAACCTTTTCTCTTTGCATGTGATTATTATTATACAACTTCTTTCCTTGCTCATGTATTATGACAAAATATGCATCATGTTGACTTAAGTGTTCCGCAAAGCTGGGTTGCCTGGCTCCTGTGCTTACCCCTACGTTCCCGATTGTACGGCTAGGGAGTAAAGGGAGCACCTCTGCGATTGTTACGATCGGGTCAAACTCGTACCTCAGACGGGTGAAGCCAAAAGTTGGCGCTCTTATTGTTTTCAACTATGGTTGGTACATGAGGAACACATGCGTACATAAATCTATTGCACAAGTCTCATAGTAATCATGAGCGACCAAAGAAAGGTACCGTTGGGGGCACTATTTTCCTTGAAGATGCTTCTTACGTTACATAAGTAATATAGCATAAGTTCCCTAGGCGCGCTTTGTCTGTTACAGCCTCATGACCTGATTGTCTGGTTATCCAAAACGCCGCCGATATTCTTGGTAGGCGAAGTAGATAACACTTTTCGTCCCTTAGCCGAAGAGGGAGAAGCCGACGGTCGGTTAAAACGCGTTCAAAGTTCGGGCGAACACTAATATTATATAAGTACTTCGGTACATACAATCATTATATGTAAAATTATTTTACGCAAGTCACTTGGGGCCTCTTAAATTTGTATGAGTCGTTTTATAAAAAATGTTTTCTCCTTAGTCATTGCAAAGTCTTTTTCTACCACTCCTTTTTCCGACACTAGCGTGCGGTCAATAGCCGGGTAGCCTAGTTTCTCTATAAAGCCGCTTGAGTTTAGTTCGCTAGCCAGGCCTCGAAGAAACACTCCACCCTCGGGAATGGAGGTCGAAGCCAAAGGCTGACCCATTTGAAGTCTAAGAGATCGGATGTATCATGTTAAAGCACGACCGAAGCACATGTTAATTTTAAGACCAATTTTCGGATTGGCACCAAAACACTTGATTTAGTTCGAACGTCAAAGTTTTTACTTAAGTTTTTTGGCTTTTCGATATTATGGCAATTTTAAGCTATTTGTACGTTTTTTTAGGAGGAGAGACATCGTCTTGACCGAGGTGCCCTACGTAATAATTTAGCTCAAGAAATCTTTTCTGACCCATGGTTTGGTATCTTATCGGCCGACCTCCACCTCGGCGTCTAGGATATTGCTTTATATGCATCAGTTTTGAATTGTGTCTTCGGTCAATAGTTGGGTTACCTTGCTCCCGTGATTGCCTCCTACGTTCCGCTTTGTTAGGCTAGGAGTGCAAAGGGAGAACCACTGCGATTGTACTTCCAGTTTAATTGGTCAAGTACCTTAGTGGAGAAAGCCGAAAACTAATTGTCACAATGAGCGTAAACTGGTCGGCGATCCGATGACCGTATTAAACAATGGGCCTTTCATAAAATTGGCCGGAGTGTTAACGGCTTGTCCTCGTCTGACGCTGAACACTAACCGGGGGCTAGTAACTCGCCTCCCAAACTTTAAGCTCATGTGACTAAGTGAAAGTTATAAAACCTAGATATTTGGTTGCCTTGTTTCCGCTAACACAGCAGCCTCCTGGCATCGGGACATCGGCTAAGGGTTGTCTTGTTACCGCGGAAACACCCTGCGTAGCATTTACAAAGGGGTAGAAGCCGACGATGGGCCACTCTCAAATGATAAACAGACACCAAGGAGTCAAAATAGCATATGGCATTAAAGAATTTATATTCAATATGTGAGTGCTGCCTTCCGTAATCATCGTTACAAATCCATAAATATGCACCAATTTGACTTTAGATTTTAGCCAAGCTAGGTTGCCTGGCTCCTGTGCTTACCCCTACGTTCTCGATTGTTTGGCTAGGAGGTAAAGGGAGAACGTCTATGATTGTTACTTCTGGGTCATCTGGGTTAGTACCTCAGACTAGGTGAAGCCGAAAGCTAGCTATCTCAAGAATATAATTGGTCGGCAACGAGGGAAGTGAAAATTTTGGTTCATTAAAGACCATAGAGTTCGAGAACATTCCCCGAACTAAATCCTCAATATTTTCCTCCCACATTGATCGGAGTTGAGGTTTCACGATCATGGTCAACATGACATCTTGGGAAAAGAAACTTACAGAGGAACTATTTTCCCCAAAAGATGTTTCTTACGTTAATAGTAATATAACATATCTCTCCACGTACCTTTGGTTAAAAAACCGTATGACCGGATTGCCTTGTTTTTCGTAAATCTTTGCCGTTCTAAAGGCTTTATAAAGTAGGACAAACACCCCTCAACTACTGGCCGAGGAGGTTGAAGCCGATGGTCGGTCAACAAAGTCTTGTACAATGCGGATCCGAGATTAATGATGTAAAGTACTTGGATACATATAATCATTACACGTAAATTATGTCAAACGTAACAAAGTTTGTGTCAAACATATATCAATCCTTAATTGCACCACCCGTGCCATAAATTAAGGCTTGGGGGCTACTGCATTACCTATTCAATGCAGCATAGTCAAAGCGCAATACAGTTTCTGAGGAGATTTGATCCTTAGGTTGGTTGGCTACACCCAACCCGAGTCTCAGAAATTATTGTGTACCACGTTTCCATCCCTAACGTATGTTGTCAAGAAAGAACTTGATCCTCAGGCCGATTTTGCAAATCGACCTAAGTCTCAGAGGCTACTGGGATGAGTGGTTTTATTTTCTTTATTATTATTTTTCCTTCAGGTGCATCTCGGGTTATAGACCGACACACACCTTGAGGGATACTAGCTATAATTCTCGACAGAGAATAAATTGCAGCGATCGGAAATAATTTCCACAAAAAATCAGCCCACTACCGAGGTGGTGTACTATTTCTAAAGCAGTCTGGTGTAATGCTCGGATGCATGTGGTTGGCTCAGTAGAGGGCATTGCCGGCATTAAGTTCGGCTGAACTCATTCAACCTTTTCAAAGACAAAAGTAATATATGACACCTCGGATGCCGACTAGTGTTGGGGCTCGGCTGCGCAAAACACCTCGAAAGCAGTCCGGGATAAACCTCGGATGCGAGTGGCTGGCTCAATAAAAGACTATTCCAATAGTTAAGCTCGGATAAGGTCCTTCAAATTTCCAGAGACTGAGGTAATTTATGACACCTCGGATTCAGACCGGCGTTGGAGCTCGGCTGCAAAAAGATACCTAGGACACAATCCGACGTTAGAGCTCAGACGCAGCCCGTCATTGGCGCTCAGATGCCGATCAACGTCGGAGCACGGTTGCAAAACACACCTCGGATGTAGTCCGGCGTTGGAGCTCGGACGCAAGAGGATACCTTGACGGTGTCTTGGACTAGGGGGTACTCACCACGTCGTCTCCCGACCAGTAGGTCCGGCCAAGGACCCCCATGATGATTCACTAATGGGCCACTCCGGGCAGCCCATGCCGAATACAAGGAGGATTCCACAAGACTTGCGCACAAGACAAGGACTCCTCTAAACCCTAGGCCTATGATGCATATATAAACCGAGGACAAGCTAGTCAATGGATCAATATATTCAATACTACAATCTCGTGGTAGATACCTATACTATGTACTATCCCCATATCAATACAATCAAAAGCAGGACGTAGTGTATTATCTCCTTGAGAGAGTCCGAACCTGGGTAAAATCCTGTGTCCATGTTACCATCGCTCCAAGATGCCTAGCTTAGGACCCCTACTACGAGATACGCCAGTTTTGACACCAACAACAACCTCTGCTTCCCTCTACGAAGGGCCTATCTTTTACCTTTATGCATTTACTTTATACAAGAGTCAAAGTATTCTTCCCTATCCTTTTTTTATTTTCTTCTCCTTTTGCAAGCATCATGTGGTGAGGAAAGATCTAGGCACATATATCCAGTTGGATATGAGTGAGCATGAATTATTATTGTTGACATCACCCTTGAGGTGAATACGTTGGGAGGCGAATACTAGCAGTTGGAATTCGGGACCTGAAAAAAGCATGTTAGAGATGCCTATTCTGCACATCCCCAATGAAGCTGATTTTTTACAGAGGATTTTTATGGAATAAATGACTAATATTGGACCATAAAACTACTGGATGGGGGCCACCAGGTGAGGAACACCCACCAGGGCGCGTTAGCCCCCCCAGGCGCGCCCTGGTGGGTGGTGCTCACCCTAGCCCACCTTCGGAGCCCATCTTCTGGTATAAATTCCCAAGAAACCTAAAAATTAAGGAGAGGACTTTCAGGACGAGGCGCCGCAGTCCCGAGGCAGAACTTGGGCAGGAGCACTTTTGCCCTGGTGTTGCGATTTCGCAGGGGGAACTTCCCTCCCGGAGGGGGAAATCGAAGCCATCGTCATCACCAACAACCTTCTCATCTTGGGGAGGCCATTCTTCATCAACATCTTCAGCATCACGATCTCCTCTCAAACCTAGTTCATCTCTTGTGTTCAATCTTTGTACCGGAACCTCAGATTGGTACTTGTGGGTGACTAGTAGTGTTGATTACCTTGGGTATTGATTGCTATATGGTTTATTTGGTGGAAGATTATATGTTCAGATCCGTTATGCTATTCAATACACCTATGATCTCGAGCATTCATATTATTTTTGAGTAGTTACCTTTGTTCTTGAGGTCACGGGAGAAGTCATGTTGCAAGTAATCATGTGAATTTGATATGCGTTCGATAATTTGATGATATGTATGTTGTGATTCCCTTAGTGGTGTCATGTGAATATCGACTACATGACACTTCACCATCCCTGGGCCTAAGAGAATTCATTGTGGAGTAGTTATTAGATGATGGGTTGCTAGAGTAACAGAAGCTTAAACCCTAGTTTATGCGCTACTTCGTAAGGGGCTGATTTGGGTCCACATGTTTAATGTTATGGTTAGACTTTGTCTTAATACTTTTCTCATAGTCGTGGATGCTTGCAAGGGGTTAATCATAAGTAGGTTGTTAGTTAAAGTAAGAACAACACCTTAGCACCGGTCCACCCACATATCAAATTATCAAAGTAGCAAACACGAATCAAACCAACATGGTGAAAGTGACTAGATGAAATTCATGTATACCCTCAAGAACACTTTGCTTATCATAAGAGATAGTGTTGGCCTGTCCTTTGCCACAAAAGGATTGGTATACCTTGCTACGACTTACCTATTGTTACCGTTACTTGCTCATTACAAACTACCTTGCTATTAAACTACTTGCTACTTAGAATTTTAGCATGTAGAAATTACCTTGCCGAAAACCGCTTATCATTTCCTTTTGCTCCTCGTTGGGTTCGACACTCTTACTTATCAAAAGGACTACGATTGATCCCCTATACTTGTGGGTCATCATTATGCTTTAATTTTCTCGTACTTACTTACTCTAGTTACACTATCAAATTCTACCTTTACGCTTTGTCTTAACTATTAGTAGTTTTATCAGAGCTAGGCGTGCTCCTTGTAAACTGCGTTGGGATTTCCCTCAAAGAGAAGAGGATATGCAACACAATAGATATAATTATTTTCCACAGTGATAACCAAGGTTATCAAACCAATAGGAGAATCACGCAAACTCTTGTCGTCAACACCTACACACACAAAATCAAACACATGCACCCAACACGGGCAAGAGGGTTGTCAAGCCCCTTGAACTCGTTACTTGCAAGGATTAAATATTGATAGTTTGATAGATATACATATAAAATAAAATAAAGGTAAATAATGGCAGCAATATTTTTGGTGTTTTAGTAATAATATGTGTGAACACCCAAGGGGCATAGTTTTCGCTAGAGCCTTCTCTCTCGAAGAAAGCATACGGTTGGTAGACAAATTACTGTTGGGCAATTGATAGAAAAGGGAATAGTTATGAAATATTTATTCACAAAAATGATCATGTATATAGGCATCACGTCCATAAGCAAGTAGATCGACTCCTGCCTGCATCTACTACTATTACTCCACCCATCGACTGCTATCCAGCATGCATCTAGAGTATTAAGTAAAAACAGAGCAATCCTTGGAGAACATGATGTAGACAAAGTAAACCCAATCAATATGAATAAACCCCATTGTTTTACCCTTAATGGAAGCAATACAATATGTATCATGTCCCTTTCTATCACTGGGATTGAGCACCGCAAGATTGAACCCATCACAATGCACCACTCCCATTGAAGATAAATCAATCTAGTTGGCCAAACCAAACTGGTAGATCAGAGAGAAATACGAAGCTATAAAAATCATGCATGCAAGAATTCAGAGAAGATTCAAATATTATTCATGAATAATATGATCATAAACCCACAATTCATTGGATCCCAAAAAACACACCGCAAAGAGGATTACATAGGATATATCACCGCGGGAATCATAGTGATCTTTGCATTGAAGATCATAGAGAGAGAGCCATCTAGGTACTAACTATGGACCCGCAGGTCTATGGTAAACTAATCACACATCACCATGGGAGCAACAAGGTTGGTGTACAGGCCCTTCATGATCTATCCCCCCTTTGGCAGGACACCGGAACACGGCTTCAGATGGGCACATGACGGAACAGAGACTACGTCGACGAAAAAAGTATTTTGGCTAGCTCTCTCGCGTTTTCCCGATTATTTGGAATTTATAGAGGTGGAGTTAGTTTAAGAGGGGTCGGGAGGTGGTCCCGGCCATCAGTGCACGACCACCCCCCTGGGCACCCTGATGGCTTGGCACCACTCTGTGTGGCCTCCGGTCTCCTGACGTGGCTTGAGACTGCGTCGGTATTTCCCCAAAGAGGAAGGGATGATGCAACACAACGATGGTAAGTATTTCCCTCAGTTATGAAACTAAGATATCAATCCGTAGAGGAAGATCACGCACCCACGTAAACAACACCTGGACACAAACAACAAATACTTGCAACCCGGCGCAAAATAGAGGTTGTCATGCTCTCTACGGTAATAAGATAGATTAGGTAATGATAGATAGGAGAGATAGATCTCTCAAGAACAAAAAATAAAAGAGTAAATATGAAGCATTATGTTTTTGGTTTTTTGGTTTTGTAGATATGAAAACAAACATTGCAAAACATAGACCGAAAAGCAATATGATGGAAAAGTAGACCCGGGGGCCGTAGGATTCACTAGTGGCTTCTCTCATGAGCATAGCACATGGTGGGTGAACAAATTACTATTGGGAATTGATAGAAAATCGAATAGTCATGATGACATCCAAGGCAATGATCATTATACATGCATCACATCCAAGATAAGTAGTCCGACTCCTGCCTGCATCTACCACTATTACTCCACACATCGAACACTATCTAGCATGCATCTAGCGTATTAAGTTCATGGGAAAATGGAGTAATGCAATAAGAACGGTGACATGATGTAGACACAATCTATTCATGTAGGAATTGACCCCATCTTGTTATCCTTAATGGCAACGATATATGCGTGTCTTGCTGCCCCTTGTGTCACTGGGAAAGAACACGGCAAGATCGAACCCATCACAAAGCACCTCTTCCCATGGCAAGAGAATCGATATAGTTGGCCTAACTAAACCAAAGATTTGAAGAGGAAATACGAGGCTATAAGAAATCATGCATATAAGAGATCAAAGAAGACTCAAATAATATTCATGGATAGAAACTGATCATGAACTCAATATTCATCAGATCCCAACAAACACACCACAAAAGTTTACATCAAATAGATATCCAAGAGACCATTGTATTGAGAATCATAAGAGAGAGAGATAGGAAGCCATCTAGCTACTGCCTACGTACCCATAGGTCTATGGTGGACTACTCACGCATCATCGGAGAGGCACCTATGATGAAGAGAACCCCTCTGTGATGGTGTTTAGATTGGATCTCGAGGTTCTGGAACTTGCGATGACTGGAATTGTGTTTTGTCAACTCCCCTAGGGTTTTGGGAATATTTGAGAATTTATAGGTGTCATAGGCGGTTGAGGGGGTGCCGAAGGAGCCCAACACCAACCAGGGCACACCAGGGGGCCTTTGGTGCGCCCATGTGGGTGCTGGCCACCCTAGGCCCCCTCTTCTGGTGTTCTTTGGGCCATCTGGTTTCTTCTAGTCCGTAAAAAATCCACAAAAATCCCCACGACATTTCATCTCTGTTTGGTACTGATTTCCTATGAAGTAAAAACAAGCAAAAACATCAATTATCACTTTGGCACTATGTTAGTAGGTTAGTCCCAAAAAATGATATAAAGTTGTAATAAAATGTTTGTAAAACATCCAAGAATGATAATATAAAAGCATGGAACAAACAAAAATTATAGATACGTTGGGGACATATCAGCATCCCCAAGCTTAATTCCTACTCGTCCTCGAGTAGGTAAATCATAAAAACAGAATTTTGATGTGGAATGCTGCCTAATATGTTCATCATATTATTTTCTTCTTTGTATAGCATGGACATTTGGACTTGTAAATGATTCAAAGCAATAGTCTAGTTTTAACATAATGACTTCAATACTCGAGCATATCAACAAGCAACCATGTCTTTGAAAATATCAACGCTAAAACAAGTTATCCCTATCCCATCATGCTCAGTCATTGATCCATTCACAATACACACTCAAATATTAGCTACACCTAATGCTCAAGTACGATCATAGTGCCCCCTAGTTGGTGCTTTATAAGAGAAGATGGACACTCAAATTTGAAAAATAAAAATTGCATGAAGTTAATAGATAGGCCCTTCGCAGAGGGGAGTAGGGATTTGTAGAGGTGCCAAAGCTTAAGTGTTTAAATTGATAGAGAAAAAAATATTTTGAGTGGCATGCCTTTCCTGTTAACGAAAATGACTAAGAGATTTCAATATCTTTCCACACTAGATGCATCATAGGTGGTTCCCAAACAAAAAATAAAGTTTATTCCTTTTTCCACCAAACTTTTACTTTCCATGGCGGGCCATATCCACGGTTGCCTTCCATACCAACACTTTCCAAGGAATTTATTATTTGAAAAAATAAAGTAAATATTGTTTTTTCTTTTTCATTTTGGGACTGGGAATCCCTATTACCGCAGTACTCTCGTGCAATGACAAGTGAATAAACACTCATCTTGAGAATAACACATCTAGCATGAAAAATATCGGTCACCCCCTACCGTTTCATGAGCGGTACGAGCATACAAAAAGGAAAATTTATTTTGAAAGTTTAGAGATGGCACATACAAATTTTCTTGGAACGACATGGAAATACCGTATATAGGTAGGTATAGTGGAATCATATGGCAAAACTTGGTTTAAGGATTTTGGACGCACAAGTAGTATTTCTACTTAGTACAAGTGAAGGCTAGCATGAGGTTGAGAAGCATCCAACTAAGAAACAAAAAATCACATAAGCGGGAATTAAGCCTAACTCACACTGAATAATGCACCACAAGTAAGATGTAATTTCGTAGCACAACTATTGACGTGCTTGCATAGGGAATCACAAACCTTAACATCAATATTCCTACTAAGCATAATTACTCACTAACATAACTCACATATTACTATCATCGTGTTTCAAAACTATTACAAGGAATCAAGTTTAATTTGTCCAATGATCTTCATGAAAGTTTTTGTTATATCCTCATTGGCTACCTATCACTTTGGGACTAGTTTCATATATTGCCATTGCTTTTGATAAGCTCACATGGATATATGTGAAGAACATGAGCATACAAGTTTCATCTCTCAAAAAGGTATAAGTGAAGCATGAGAGGATTTCTTAAAAAAATTAATAACTCTCAAATTAATCTAAGTGAAGCATGAGAGGATTTCTACAAAAGTTTCCAAGCACACCGTGCTCAAAAAGATATAAGTGAAGCACTAGAGCAATTCTATAGCTCAAAAAGTTTAAGTGTAGCACATAGAGCAAATCTAACAAATCATAGAATGACCACGTCTCTCTCAAATAGGTGTATACAACAAGGATAAAAAGGAAAAACTAACAATCAAAGCAAGCAAAGATACAAGACGCTCCAAGCAAAACACATGATATCTGACGAATAAAAATGTAGCTCCAAGTAGTATACCGTTGGTTGTTGGAAGAAAGAGGGGATGCCACTTGGGGTCATCCCCAAGCTTAGTTGCTTGTTTATATTTGGATATATCTTGGGGGTGCGGTAGCATCCCCAAGCTTAGGCTTTTTATACTCCTTATTCCTTCATCCATCGTGATCTCACCCAAAACTTGAAAACTCCAATCACACAAAACTCAACAAAATCTTCGTGAGATCCGTTAGTATAATAAAGCAAATTACCACTTTAGGTACTATTGCAAACCCATTCATATTTTATTATTGCATTATACCTATAGTATTTTAACTTTACCATGGCTTATACCCCACGCCCCACCCCAATACAAACCATAGATTCATCAAAACAAGCACACAACGCAATGAAAACAGAATTTGTTTCAGACAGAACAATCTGTAGTAATCTGTAATCTAACCATACTTATGGAACTCTGTTTTTTTAACAAATAGGAAAACTTAAAGGATTTGTATGGAAACACTGTGTTAAAATTTTAGCTCAATATCGCATTCTGGTAAAAATGAAAATTCACATACTGGACACAAAGTTTTTGTTTTAGATTCAGCATTGTTTCTACTCATCTTATGAATCATCCCAAAGGTTTTACTTAGCACAAACACTAAATAAACAATAAAAACACAATCATAACAGAGGCATAATTGTGTCAACACACAAAAACATAAAGTAAAAAGCATTTTTTTATTCATTGGGTTGCCTCCCAACAAGCGCTACCGTTTAACGCCCTAGCTAGGCATAACGGATAGATTCAAGTATTTTCATCCTTATTTTTGCCACTTTTATGATGGCCTTTTCAAATCTGGGAGGTTCTTTACGCTTCCCCACAATTTTACGAGAAGAAACCATCTTGATATGTAAAAATATCCAAACGCTTATTGCAAAGAGTAATCAAAGTGTTCATGTGATTCAAGTTCCCCCCAATATGTTCAAGGGGCTCATGATATTTTTGCAACTCAACCAAATGTTTATGCAAATCACTCAATTTGTATAGAATTTGCACCCCTTCTTGTGTGAGAGAGGGAACCTTTTTGGGTGAAGGAACTCCCAATATTCCCTCTAAAATTTCATAAGCAGCGTTGGGATCAAGTTCATTAAAGTTTACTTTAGCGGCAAAATACAAAAGTTGTCTATGATGCAAAGTTAATCCTATGTAAAAAATTCAAAGCAAAGCCTTTGCATCTCCCTTTAGATTGCAAATACGATATGACTCCATCAATCTATACCAAGCATCTTTCAGATTTTCCTCTTGTTTTTGTTTCAAGTAAAACTTCAAAATCTGGTGACAAGGGGGTAGTGATGCTAGTCATAGTGAAGAGATTGGCGGACAAGAGATCTAGCGAGAAAAAGGCAAAACGAAAAGAGAGGGCAAATAAAACAGCAAATTGGTGAAGTGGAGGAGAGGGAAACGAGAGGCAAATGGCAAATAATGTAATTGTAAGGAGATGAGATTTGTGACTAGGAACTTGGTAGATGAGATGATTCCTCCCTGGCAACGGCGCTAGAAATTCCTTTGACGTGGCTTGAGACTGCGTCGGTATTTCCCCAAAGAGGAAGGGATGATGTAGCACATCGACAGTAAGTATTTCCCTCAATTATGAAACCAAGGTATCAATCCATAGAGGAAGATCACACACCACGTAAATAGCACCTGCACACAGACAACAAATACATGCAACCCGATGCGAAAGAGAGGTTGTCATGCTCTTTATGGTAATAAGATAGATTAGGTAATGATAGATAGGAGAGATAGGTCTATCAATAACAAGAAATAAAGGAGTAAATATGCAGGAATATATTTTTGGTTTTTTGGTTTTGTAGATCTGAAAACAAAGATTGCAAAAACATAGATCGGAAAGCAATATGATGGAAAAGTAGACACGGGGCCCGTAGGATTCAATAGTGGCTTCTCTCATGAGTATAGCCCATGGTGGGTGAACAAATTACTGTTGGGAAAATGATAGAAAATCGAATAGTCATGACGATATCCATGGCAATGATCATTATATAGGCATCACGTCCAAGATAAGTAGACCGACTCCTGCCTGCATCTACCACTATTACTCCACACATTGACCGCTATCTAGCATGCATCTAGTGTATTAAGTTCATGGGAAAACGGAGTAATGCAATAAGAACGGTGACATGATGTAGACAAGATATATTCATGTAGGAGTAGACCCCATATTGTTATCCTTAATAGCAATGATGCATGCGTGTCTTGCCGCCCCTTCTGTCACTAGGAATGAACACCGCAAGATCAAACCCATCACAAAGCACCTCTTCACATGGAAAGAACAATTGATCTAGTTGTCCTAACTAAACCAAAGATTCGAAGAATAAATACGAGGCTATAAGAAATCATGCATATAAGAGATCAAAGAAGACTGAAATAATATTCATGGATAGAAACTGATCATGAACTCAAAATTCATCGGATCCCAACAAACACACCGCAAAAGTTTACATCAAATAGATCTCCAAGAGACCATTGTATTGAGAATCATAAGAGAGAGAGGAATCCATCTAACTACTGCCTACGGAACTGTAGGTCTATGGTGGACTACTCACGCATCATCGGAGAGGCACCTATGATGAAAATGAACCCCTCCGTGATGGTGTTTAGATTGGATCTCGAGGTTGTGGAACTTGCAGCGGTAGGAATTGTGTTTCGTCGATGCCCCTAGGGTTTTTGGAATATTTGGGAATTCATAGGTGTCATAGGTGGTTCAGGGGGTGTCGGAGGAGCCCATCAGCCACCAGGGCGCCAGGGGGCATCTGGCGCATCCATGTGGGTGTTGGCCACCCTGGGCCCCCCTCTTCTGGTGTTCTTTGGCCCATTTGGTTTCTTCTGGTCCATAAAAAAACCACGAAAATCCCCGCAACACTTCATCTCTGTTTGGTACTGATTTCCTACAAAGTAAAAAATAGCAACTAGCACTTTAGCACTATGTTAATAGGTTAGCCCCAAAAAATGATATAAAGTTGTAATAAAATGATTATAAAACATCCAAGAATGATAATATAACATCATGGAACACACAAAAATTATAGATACGTTGGAGATGTATCATCTCCCTCCGAAGCTTCCAGGTCTTATTTTTCTCCAAAAAAATCATCAAAAAGTTTTTGTGGCATTTGGACTTCGTTTGGTATAGTTTTCCCGAAAGTACAAAAAGAAGCAGAAAAAAGTAACTAGCACTCGGCACTGGGTTAATCGTCCAGTTCTCAAAATTGATATAAAATAACATATAAATGCGTATAAAGTATCCAAGAATGATAATATAATAGCATAGAACAATAAAAAAATGTTGGAGACATATCAACATTCCCAAGCATAATTCTTGCTCGTCCTCGAGTAGGATAATGATAAAAACAGAATTTTTGATGCGGTATGCTACCCAACATGTAATCTCGTTTAGGTATGATCTTTGAGAAATGATGAACTAATAAACATAAACATAGTTATATCCATAAACATAAATAACATGATCGTTAACTTTCAAAATATACGATCCTTAAATAATGTTACTCCACACTCATATTATCATATTAGCATGCCATGACTCCCTCTTCACCGCATAAATACAAATCATGAGCACCACGGTGTCAAGTCGGGCAATTGGATCGTACTTTTAACACGCTTCAGCATTTTCAACCTCACTCGATACATGAGTGTGAACCATGGATATAGCATATGGGTGGAATATAATATGGCGGTAGAGATAAAAAAGAGTCAAAGTGGAAAGGAAGTCTCGCATCAACTAGGCGGATCAACGGGCTATGGAAATTCCCATCAATCGATATCAATGCGAGGAGTAGGGATTGCCATGAAATGGATGCACTAGAGCTATAAGTGTATGAAAGCTCAATGGAAGCTAAGTGGGTGTGCATCCAACCTGCTTGCTCATGAAAACCTTGGGCATTTAAGGAAGCTCATCATCGGAATATATAATCCAAGTTCTATAATGAAAATTTCCTACTAGCATATGAAAATGACAACTCATGATACTCTCTATATGAAGAACATCATGGTGCTACTTTGAAGCACAACTGTAGTAAATGATGGTAACAAAGTCCCTTCTCTCTTTTTATCTCATTTTTTATGGCGGGCTTTTTTCCACCTCCCCCATTTCTTTTATCTTTTTTTGTCCGAAGTCTCATCTTGACTTGTGGGGGAATCATAGTGTCCATCATACTTTTCTCACTGGGACAATGCTCTAATAATGATGATCGTCACACTTCTATTTACTTACAACTTGATATAACAATTCAATGATGACAAAGAAAGTACTCTATATGAATGCATGTGGCAGTGTACCATGATGTGCAACGATCTAGCGTAACATGTAAACAATTATGAACGGTGGCTTTGCCACAAATACTATGTTAGATATATGATCATGCAAAGCAATATGATGATGAACGCACAAGTCATGTGATGTAATGGTGGAAGTTGCATGATAATATATCTCGGAATGGCTATGGAAATGCCATAATAGGTATGTATGGTGGGTGTTTTGAGGAAGAGGCTTATGCGTGATAGATTGTATCATATCATGGTGTTTGGATGCACTGGCAAAAGCTGCACCGATCCTTGATGTGAGAATGGGTAATGCACGGTACCGAATAGTCTAATAGATATGGAAAGAGTGTGTGTACATCCATGGATTCACATTAGTCATAAAGAATTCATATACTTATTGCAGAGCCTTATTAGCTCTCGTGAAGAGAAGTACTACCGCATGCCCCTAGGGAGGTGGTTGGTAGGAGTTAACCATTGCACGCCCCCGACTCGAACAACAATAGGATTTCAACGAGGAATAAGAATGCTCACACATCCTCAACATGCCATCACCAATATTTAGATGAGCAACAAGTAACAGGCTTTAACCACTGATATTTCTACTAACCACCAATCATGTACTCATGCCATTTCATATTACTACATCAATACCATTAACCCACAATTTCTCTTATAAGGTGAGCTACATGAAGGTTTTGATTATACACTCCTTGAATACCCGTCCTTTTTGGACTAGTCTTATAACTAAGAAAATTACAGTTACTATTTATTAGTCTCAAACAAGTTTAAGTGAAGCACGAGAGTTCAATTATTTATATTAAATCTACATGTCACCATGCTCGAAAAGATACAAGTGAAGCATTAGAGCCACTTCTTATCTCAAAAGATATAAGTGAAGCACATAAAGTATTCTAACAAATCATGATGAACATGTGTCGCTCTCAAGTAGGTGTGTCCAGCAAACAGTGATTGTGGCTAAATAAGAATAAAGCAAACTATAATACAAGACACTCCAAGAAAAATACATATCATGTGATGAATAAAAATATAGCTCTGAGTGACATGCAGATGGAATGGAGACGAAAGAGGGGATGCCTTTTGGGGCATCCCAAAGCTTAGATGCTTGAGTCTTCCTAGAATTTTACCTTGGGGTGCCTTGGGCATCCCCAAGCTTAGGATCTTGCTGCACCATATTCTTTCATCCATCGTGATCGCACTCAAAACTTGAAACTTCAGCACACAAAACTCAATAGAAACCTAGTGAGATCCGTTAGTATAATAGGTAAATCAAAAACTTTAGGCATTGTTATAAATTGATTCATATTATATTATTGCATAAGGTACTATATTCTAACTTCTCCATGACTTCTACCCCCCCCCCCGCGATATAATCCATAACATCATCAATACAAGTAAACTATGCAAGCAAAAATAGAATATGTCTAAAACAGAATAGTCCATAATGATATGCACTAACACCATACTTGTGTAACTCCAAAAATTCTGAAAAATTAGGACAACCTGGGGAATTTAATTACCAATACTATGTTGTCATGCACCTTGAGCTCATTACTTGCAAGGATTAAATACTGATGGTTGGATAGATATAAATAGAAAATAAAACGAAGGTAAATAATGGTAGCAATATTTTTGGAGTTTTAGTAATAATATGTGTGAAGAACCATGGGCGATAGTTTTTGCTAGAGGCTTCTCTCTCGAAGAAAGCGTATGGTGGGTACACAAATTAATGTTGGGAAATTAATAGAAAAGTGCATAGTTATGAAATATTTATTCACGGCAATGATCATGTATATAGGCATCATGTCCATAATAAAATAGACCGACTCTTGCCTTCATCTACTACTATTACTCCACCCATCGACCGCTATCCAACATGCATCTAGAGTATTAAGTAAAAGCAGAGTAATGTAGCTAATGCTTGGAGCAAGATGACATGAGGTAGACAAAGTTAACCCAACCAGTATGAATAAACCCTGTCATTTTATCCTTAATGGCAGCAAAAAAATACGTGTCATGTCCCTTTCTGTCACTGGGATTGAGCACTGCAACTTTGAACCCATCACAACGCACCACTCCCACTGAAGATAAATCAATCTAGTTGGTAAAACCAAACTAATAGACCGGAGAAAAATACGAAGCTATAACAGTCATGCATATAAGAATTTAAACAAGACTCAAATATTATTCATGAATAATCTGATCATAAACCCATAATTCATCAGATCCCAACAAACACACCGCAAAGAGGATTACATAGGCTAGATCACCATGGGAATTGGATGATCTTTGCATTCAAGATCATAGAGAGCAAGATAGCCATCTAGGTACTAACTATGGACATGTAAGTCTATGGTAAACTACTCACACATCACCATGTGAGAAGCAAGGTTGATGTAGAGGCCCTCTGTCATCGATCTCCCCTCTGATAGGGCACCAGAACACGGAATCAGAGACTTGCGGCAACGAAAAAAAGTACTTTAGCTCGCTCTCTATTGTTTCCCCAATTCTTGGGAATTTATAGAGGCAGAGTTAGGTCAAGAGGCGTCAGGAGGTGGTCCCAAGCCATCATGGCGTGGCCACCCCCCTAGGCATGCCCTGTTGGCTTGGCACCACTCCGTGTTGCCTCTGGTTTCCCTTCGAAGCTTCTAGGTCTTATTTTTGTCCATAAAAAATCATCAAAAAAAATTCGTAGCATTTGGTCTTCGTTTGGTATAGTTTTCTTGAAAGGCCAAAAAACAAGCATAAAATGGCAACCGACACTAGGCACTGGGTTGATAGGTTAGTTCTCAAAATGATATAAAACAACATATAAATGCATATAAAGTATCCAAGAATGATAGTATAATAGCATGGTACAATCAAAAATTATAGATACGTTGGAGATGTATTAGGTTGTAGCTTATTATTGCAAGTTTAATGTTGTGGAAACACCCCCGATATAGTAATAAAATGGTTAACAACCTCCTCCAGACTGGGTGAGACAATAGTGCCACCGAACGGAACTAAACCGTACAACCACATTTGCATGTGGGGGTTGTATTTCATTTATATTTATATCTCTTTCATGTGTATCCAAATAAGGAAGCTAGTTTGGTTAGACATTCTTTAGCGGGAAGTTGCCATTCAACCAAGAGGGCCTGGGTTGGTTAAGGATCTCAAAGTTGAGATCAAGTGGTGCCACGAGGTGGCAAGGACCCAAATCCTCTCTCCTAGGGCTATCTTGCGGGAGGTCGGAGGCATAGTTAGAATGCCATGCTATGGATGGGGTATGTTAGGTGTCTGAGCCTATGGTGTGGATAGAGTGTACAACCTCTCTAGAGTGTGTGTTTAAAAACTGGTTAACGAACCGCGTCCTCGCTAGTGGATATTGTTTGGGGAAGTCACACCAGGAGCATCTATGTCGGAGGTATGAAATCTAATCATTAGTGTTGGTAAGGTAAGGAATTAGTGCAAGCAGCCAGCATCGTGGATGCCAGGACTTAACCAATGACATTAGAAAGACGATCGGAAGACCGTAAGATAGTGACTTGAATGTTTACTATTTTCCTAGTTGTTTCTATGTTGTTGTCATTTCCATATTTTTCTCAGAGTAGTGGTATTTGCTTTCGGTGGAATAACTTTAGGCTGAATGATCAGTCTCGGGGCAAAACTTTAGTGTAGTAGTGATCATCTTATGTTGTTGCTTAGAACTTGATGGATCACCTTGGTGGACAGAACTTAGCAAGTGATCTGGTTGAGGACAACTTTTACTTCTTGTAGTTGTACCAGTTTTACTTTGCTAGTTAAGATTTGTAGTCGTATTACTATTTTACTTGAGTAGAGAAGACTTGATGGATGTTCATGCTTAGTTATTGTTAATGTTTATTAGTGTTAGCAGTTTCATACTTGAGTAGCTTGGAGTGTTGCTTTGGTGTGGCTGCGAGTTTTGGCTCGCGACTACATTCAAACATACTTAGTGACTTTTAACATGGTTAGGTAGGAAGCACTTAGGAGTTGGAGTTGATGCGACACTAGGTGAGAGAGCACCTGGTCAGATCCCTGACCGTGTTGCTACCATTGTAGAAGTTTCCATTGTAGTCTTCTCTGAGGTAGTCACCCCGACTACCCAAACTGTTTTGACCCCAACACCATGTTGGGACATGGAATGCTAGTATTGTAATAGTGTACATATTAATAAAGCACCCCTTATGTCGAATGGCTCATACACTATTACTCAAGGATTATAAAAACACGTGCCAGGGTGATATCTTGGGCTGGCATATGCGGCCTCCGAATGAATACAGTTGTCATCCAATGTATTCAAAAGGGGGTGCAACATATGGTCACCCCTATTTGGATGCATGTCTTTGGAGATAATTGTCTAAGTTTTATGAACATAAAGCTGACAGTAAAATCCTAGTGCGTACACCATAACCTAGTCTTAGCATGGATGTTTACTTCTAGAACGACACCATCTAACTAGATTCTGATCCAGTTTAGTATTCTTTAAACTTTCTGCATGTTGAAATATTACTTATCACAATTAGAGTATTTTTCTGTCTAACATCTCTATGTAAGAAACCAATTGGGATTTCATTTTCTAACAACTTCTAATTACCAATTTATGTTCACTATTCTTCTGCCTTGTTCTGAGTACTTTCCACCTTTTAAACAGGATATGTTTAATGCATAGTTAAAAATACATATGCTACTCGACATACCAAATTTCACAGAAAACTTTTGGAGCATGTCATAAAAATTGTTTCTACACCGCCATCAGAGCGTTTGAAAGTTGTATTTGGGATCGGAATAAATTTACCACTAACGCACACATTGAACAAGGCCAACTGTGTTAACATAATGCCAGTACAAAAGTCTATTTTTATGTTGTTGTTCATAAACTATAGATGGCTCAACGATATGTTACAATTGGTTTTTGTTCTTCATTGCAACAAAAATTGCTCGTTGCAGCTGTTCCTGAATTTATTTCCCGGCGTGGTCCAATCACACTTGTGCCTGCTGGGAACACCAAAGTGATTGCAAGGTACTGTATTTCCCGCAGAAATGGAACCATTCAAATCAATAGGAGAATCTTCCTTTTCATTAGATGTCGAAATGTCATGATCAAGCTGCTCCGAGTGTATAGTTGTGGTTGCTGGCCCTCTGCTTCATAAAATGTGATGGTTGTTACTATATTAAGTATGTACAAATGGACCATATGGTTGTCAACATTGTTAAGTTCGGAATTGTTAAGTACCGTGTTAACCTATAGGTCCACATTTTGTGGTATAGTGTCAATTAATCAACCACCATATGTTACTCACATGTTGTTTGTTAAGTTCCTAAATTTTCATGGAAAGTATTAGTATCACACACAGTTCATCCAGTTTAAGCGTGTGCCGGTTAGAGCAAATGATGTCCTTGTGGGCAATTTCATATTAATTGTCCATATTCCAAAATGAGATAATATATATAGGCCAACACATACAATTAACATATTTGGCATACATGCACATATCAATCGAGCATTTACATGCTCAAATTGGTCCAATGCCTAGTTGGAGGAGTAATTTACAAACCAATAGCTCGCTAATTTACATCAATATAATATATATGAATCGCACGTGCACAAAAGATGTATTGCCGCTAATGCCGACCCAACATACACAATCGCCATCTTCCATCGTGTCGATTCTTGGCTCGTGAGGAGAGGAGGTCGCTAAGTCGATGACCTACACCTTGATCAATCGAGGCCGGGGCAGCTTCGACATTGGTGATCTTCGATAATACCTTAGGCGCAACTCTCACCATGACTGGCGAGCCGTCGGGTCTTCGTACAATCACATTGGCCGACAAGCCGCCGACTCTCGCCAGGGCTGCAACCACGTCGGTCATGCCTACCCCAGCAACCTGTGTTGCGTCCTCGTCCATCTAGGACATAAGCCTATGTCTCGTGTGACGACCACTACCGCACTTGTCCTTGCATTGTCGTGGATCCTCCTCCGTCGCCTGCACTATCTGGCGCACTCTGCGTCGAGCCTGCAATATCACCTGTTGGCAATCCTTAGCTGCTTTTAGGATGACCCTGGCTAACCTGGTGGCTTGCTCTTAATGTGATTCTTGCCTCCTCTGGTTGGCATCGAGAGAGGCGGTGGCATGACCGTTGACCGCCAAGCTGAGCATCTTGTCGGAATCCTCGCTTCCGCAGTCGCCCAACTCCATACTGTCATCGTCCATTGGGAGTTTGACGGTATGTGTGGTGGTAAGTAGCTAGGGGACCAGTGGCTCGCCGCCATCAACCATCGTTGTGGTTATCTATAGATAGTAATTGTCTAGGGGATTGGGGATTTTACAATTTACCATTGTGGTTGGCGCTTGCACGGGAAGCCTTAGCTGAAGCACGGGAAGACTATTGGAGCCCATGATTGACGAACAACCACCATCGGTGAGGGTAAGAGGCGACGGGCGGCGAGGTGTGCCATATAGTTCTTACTTTACACCCGTGTCTGGTTGAGTGACTCATCGGAGGTGCTTCATATTTTACCGTCGGGTGTAATAGATCTATTCTACATGGCACACTATTTGTGGGACATGTGTACTTTACACCCTAGGTGTGATATATCTATTCTGCATAACACACGTCTTGTCCCAGCATTTTCAAAGTTTTTGAATTCTTTCCCTACACACATAATTGCACATGGGAAAACAATAGCGACTATCTGCAATAGTGTATAGGGACACAAATAAATATCCTCTCTTCTCTCTCCATCGTATCTTTCCTACCTCAAGTCATATCCCCAAAATTTGGCATCCTTCTCCTCACTGTCCTCACCTCCACAAAAATCCTCAATATTACACATGTCCTCAGAAACTCGAACCACCCTCTCGAGCGCGGGAGGCGCGGGGGTGCCACGGCTCATACGCATGTAGGAGCCCACGGCGACAGCGGCGGTACGCGCTGATGAGGGTGTGGAGGCTATGGAGGCAAGCACAGAAGAGGTGGGGCTGCAATAGATCCGTTGGGGGCACGCGTGGTTCTGTATATTGAATGCATAGTTGAGTACGCAGCTAGTGTGGCACGCGCTAATGAGGTCGTCGTTGCTTTGGTGGAACACACAAACTTGGTCGTGCTAAGGGAGATGACCTCGTTAGAGCCTGCTAGCGCTCTAGCAGCGCACACAGCTGATGTTGTTGTTGCTAACGACCACTTGGAACATGTCCGTCAAGACAACATGATACGTCTCCAACGTATAGATAATTTATGAAGTATTCATGCCATATTTGTCTATGTTACAATACTTTTATATGATTTTGATACACTTTATATGATTTATTTAGAACTAACCCGGACTAACGCTTTTTTCAGCAGAATTATCGTGTTGTTCTTTTTTGTGCAGAAAGTAAAAGTTCTCTAAATCGGTCAAAACTTTTTTATGACTTTTTTCTAGAGTAAATAAGAAATACTGGAGAGAAGAACCACTAGAGGGGAGCCACCTATGGGCCACAAGCCAACAGGGCGGGCCCACCCCTGGGTACGCCCTGATGGCTTGTGAGGCCCACGTGGCTCCGTTTACCAACGCCAGAAAATTCTATATGTACAAAAACCCTCAGAAAATAAACAAAGAACTTCTGCTTCACCTCCACAACTCTTGGTATTGATGAAAAACCCATCTGGAGCCTTTCCAGTACCCTGTCGGAGAGGGAAATCATCATCCGGTGGCCATCTTCATCATCCCACTGGAGGCCATGATGAGGAGGGAGTATTTCGCCCTCGGGGCTGAGGGTATGTACCGGTAGCTATGTGTTTAATCTATCTCTCGTGTTCTTGAGATCACACGATCTTGATGTATCATGAGCTTTGTTAATATAGTTGGGTCATATGGTGTCCTTCCCTTGCTATCTTGCTGTGATGAATTGAATCTTTACTTTGAGATTTTTTTATGTCAGATTTAATATTGGATTTGAGATCACTTGATGTATGTCTTGCATGTGGATACCCTTGGTGAAAATGGGGTATTCTTGTGATTCACTTGTATTTGTTGATTGCATGTTCATGTCCTACCTTCTCCGATAGAATTCTTGGGGTACTCTTTGTAGTTCTTTGTGATGGATTGAATGTGATGAATCTCAAAATTGCTTGATGCGTGTCTAATAATTAACACACGGATACTTGAGGTGACATTGGAGTATCTAGGTGACATTAGGGTTGGTTGATGTGTATCATTGGTGTTATTTTAATATGAACTCTAGGGCTATTTGTGACACCTATAGGAATAGCCCAATAGATTGACCGGAAAGAGTAACTTTGAGGTGGTCCTTACAACCTACAACAATTTCATCTTATGTTCTCCGCTACTTATGAACTTTGGAGTGATTCTTTGTTGCACGTTGAGGGGAGATCATATGATCCTATTATGTTAGCATTGTTGAGAGATTGCACTAGTGGAAGTATGAACCCTAGGCCTTATTTCCAAGCATTGATATACTATTTTGCTTGTTTTTTACTACTTGTTACCTTGCTGTTTTCATATTTTCATATTACAAAAACCTATATCTACCATCCATATTGTACTTGTATCACCATCTCTTCGCCGAACTAGTGCACCTATACAATTTACCATTGTATTGGGTGTGTTCAGGACACAAGAGATTTCTTGTATTTGATTGCAGGGTTATTCGAGAGAGACCATCTTCATCCTACACTTCCCATATATTGATAAACCTTAGGTCATCCACTTGAGGGAAAATTGCTACCGTTCTACAAAACTCAGTGCTTGGAGGCCCAACAGAGTCTACAAGAATAAAGTTGTGTAGTAGACATCAAGGTATTTTCCGGCGCTGTTGTCGGGGAGGTGAGTGCTTGAAGGTATACCTTTATATCTTGTAATTAAATCTTTTAGTTTCTTGTTTTTCACTAGTTTGGTTTATAAAATAAAACTACAAAAAATGGAGTTTAGGTTGCCTCAATTGTTTCGTCTTTAGAATGTCTTTCATGAAAATAAGGATTCAGGAAATTGTGCTCAAATGTTAGAGGAGGAAATTATAAAAATGCTTAATACAAATTCCTTGAATGATGAGCATGATTGCAATGTTGTTAGGAAGAGTTCTCCGAATATCGATGATGATAATGATCATTGCACTAGTCATGATAAAAAAGGTTTCCCATAAGCATGTCAATTTTTGTGGAGTGAATAAAATTTGTGAAGAAATGCGATATAGGGATGATAGATTTTGTAAGAAGCATAAACATGATAAAACCTATTGGTGTCTTAAAGACATAGATGAATTTGCCACAAGATTATGTTCAGTCCATCCCATTACTTGTGAACTTTGCAATAGGCTTGGTCACCTTAATTTCCAGTGCATGCATTTCCATGATCGAAACATTCCCAAATATTGTGATAATTTGATCTCCAGTGAACTCTATAATGAACTTTTTTATTTTTGGGGTGTGAAGAATTGTCACATAAAAATTATTGGTTTGATATATTCCTTATAACTAATGATAATGAAACTAATCTACAAGAAATCTATATGTTTTGCGTAGTGAGTTGCGATGAGAATTCTTATATTGCCAGCTATAGAAAGAATGATAAACCAATAGAATATAAAAGGAATACTAATGAAAGGGTAAAGGTCTACCAATACCCTCCTATTGTTTCTCGTGATGAATCAGGTTGCAAGGAAGAGCTTCCCATCGGACCAAACTATTCAATAAGAAGCTCGAAAAGATTAATTATACCCGCACATAAGGTGGTGAAGAAGAAAAGAAGGAAAAGCAGAGGTAAAAAGGTATCTCTCCAAAATAATGTTGCTCCTATAATCGTTGAGAATGAATACAAAAGTAGTGTGGACGATGATACAATTGATGCTTATTTTTTACACCTACTACTTGTTGTGATGAGAATGATTGAGAAGATAATGATACTCCTTATAATATTGAAAATCTTTTAGACACCAACTTGGAAAATTGTGATGATAATATTTGTTATACTATCGGTGCTATTCATGCTATTGATGATTATGCTAATGATATGCAAACCCACAAACTTGGGGATGTTATGCTTAATGAGAATGACATATTTGAGTATATATTTGCTGCAATTGATGTGTGTTCCAAGCTTGGGGATGCTATGCATATTGAAGATGAGATTTTTAGCCCCCTACTTCGAATGATCAAATTTGTTATGATGATTGCATGCCTCCCATTTATGATGATTGCAATTTTTATGGAAGTGGGTTTGGAAGAGTGTCAACTTTAGATGATTATTATCCCACTATTTTGGAGGGTTTTTAATCTTATTATAATGATAAAAGTGGATTTAGAGAGGTCGTTACTTTCTTTAGTAATGACTCCACTATCTTGGAATAGGTTTCAATTGATAATGATGAGAACCAAGTTACTACTTATGATGATTATTGTGATGATACTTATGTTATAAAAGGTAGTGATGAATATTATTATAAAACTTTTCACAATTATGAATACCCTTTTTCTTCTCATTACTCTTTTAATGTGGAAACAATTTATAGTATTCAAGTCTCCTATGACACTCCCACTATGAATGAGAAGAAATTTGCTTATGTGGAGAGTAATGAAAATTCTATGCTTGTAGATCATCAAAAGAATGCTTTATGTGATAGTTATATTATTGAATTCCTTCATGATGCTATTGAAAGTTATTATGAGAGAGGAACATATGCTGGTAGGTATTACAAGAATATCAAGTTTCCTCTCTATGTGTTCAAAGTCTCGAAGTCATGCTTGTTTTGCCTTCCTATGCAAATTGATTATTGCTCCCATAAATTGTTTGTTCACAAAATACCTATGCATAGGAAGATGGTTAGACTTAAATGTGATTGTCATATGCTTCATGATGCTCCCATTGTGTTTCAATTCTTTACTTTTATGAGAGCATCATAGAAATCATCATGCCTAGCTAAAAAGGCTTTAAAGAAAAGCACTTGTTGGGAGACAACCCAACACTTAGACTTTCTGTTTTTGTATTTTAACATGATTAAACTACTGTATTAATCATGTTTTGTGTCTTATATTTCAATAATGTGCCAAGTAAAGCCTTTGGGATAGTCTGGATACTCGTTAGTTTGATTCTTTTAAAAAAGCAGAAAGTTTTACGTCCAATGCAGAATTTCCCTGATTTTACTGAAGGGTCAAAAACTTATTTTTTTACATAGTTCTTCTATGAAAATTATCCACGTTTTCCTAGTTTTTCAGATTTTTAGAGAGAGGGAAATATGGTTATACTACATATTTTCACAAACTATTTTATTTTTGGCGGATTCTTTTTTGTATGCATAGTTTACTTGTTTTAGTGTTTCCATAGCTTATATTTAGTTATATAAATTATGAGAATGATAGAATACAATAGGTATTATGTGAGAACAATTATGAATCTTGTCTTGACAATACCTAAGTGAATGATCTATCTTTATTACACTAACCTATCTCACGAAGTTTCGTTAAGTTTTATGTGATTGAAGTTTTTATGTTTTGGGTGAGACATCGATATGAGGAGAATAAGGAGTGGCAAGACCCTAATATTGGTGATGACCAAGGCACCCCAAGGTAATATCAAAGGAAGACTCAAGCTTCTAAGCTTGGGGATGCCCCCGGAGGCATCCCCTCTTGCGTCTTTAACACTATCGCTATTCCTACTTGGAGATATATTTTTATTCATCACATAATATGAGTTTTTATTGGATTTCATTCTATTTTTTTACACTTTGATTTATGTTTTTTCATAAAAATTTCCAAGAAATTTCCTTTTAGGATGCTTGAGTTACATGTTTCATATTTGCTGTGTAAAAATGGGAACTTTTGTTGTAGTGTTTTAATTTTCATATTTTACTAAAACATGGAAAGTTTATGAACTTTTTTACACAATATTTTCATACCAATTATTTATAATTTCCTAAATTTTCAAAACATTTTGATCTATAGAAGTGCACTTTGTAAATTAATTTCTATGGACTGTCCTGTTTAGACAGATTGCTGTCATAGTTTTGTTATCTACCTATCCTAGAGTTTTCATGACTTATATTGATAGATATAAATTGTGAAAATGATAGTATACAGTAGATAATGTTTGAAAATTGTTATCAACTTGTTTTGGCAGTACATAAAGAGTTTATTTATTCTTATGTGCACTAGCCTATCTCACGAGTTCTTTTCAAGTTTTGTGTGGATGAAGTTTTTGAGACATAGGTGAAACCGTGACATGAGAGGGTTGAGCAAGATACAAAAGCTCAATCTTGGGGAATCCCAAGGCACCCCAAGACAATACTACAAGAAGTCTCAAGAATCTAAGCTTGGGGATGCTACGCATCACACCTCTGTTCATCAACAAACATCGGTTAGCCCATGTTGATCCTAAGTTTTTATTCGTTCACATCATATGGGATATTCTTGGAGTGCCATTTTTATTTGGTTTGATTTGTGAATAAAATACTCAAACCGGAAAATATTTATTGAGAGAGAGTCCTCACATAGCTACTTGATTGTTTGATGTTTACTCTTGTGCTCAACTTATATCCGGAGAGTAAATTGTGAATGAATTGAATATCATAAATATGAAATTATACATGTGCTTTGTGCTTATTAGTAGCTTCACATTTGGTTTAGAAAGTAAAAAACTATTGAAGTTTAAACAATCACTGTATTGGTCATATGAGCAATTCATGAATGATTAGTATAAGAAAGAGAACTTTCACATATAAGTATATTATCTTGGACATATTTTATGATTGTGAATACCCATTAATTATTTTCAACCTTGATCAAATAGTTGAAGTTGGACAAGGAAGACAATGTAATGGTTATGTTTGGGTATATTTGCATAGAAGTTATATTGTTATGGATCCTTCAACATGTGGTGCTTGTTTATACCCTTTTGCTAGCCAAAACTTCGTACTAAGTAGAGATACTACTTGTGCATCCAAATCCTTGAGACAAGTTTCTTCCATGAGAGTCCACCATACCTACCTATATATGGTATTCCATTGCCATTCCAAGTAAATTTGCATGTGCCACTTCTAAACATTAAAATAAAAATCCAATTTGTGTTCTCGTACCGCTCATGGAGCGACGGGACGGTCATTATCTTCCATGCTAAGCGAGTTATTCTCAAGTGTTTATTCACTTGTCATTGCACGAGAGAGGCTGGTAAAAAGGATGCCCAGTCTTGCATAATACAAAAATAAATAAACAAAAATCCCCCTAGAAAGTCGATTGTTTGGAGGGCAACCGTGGATTCATCCAGCCATGGAATGTGTTTGAATGTTGGAGGGGGAGTAAAATTTAAATTCTGTTTGGGAACCACCAATAATGTGATTAACATGGAACATATTGAAAACTCTGTTGTGACGTTGATAGTAAAAATACATCACTCAAAATTACATATTCATCTCTATTTTAAACAATGAGTTTTGGCACATTTGCAAATCCATGCTTATCTTTGCGAAGGGACAATCTATTTACTTTCGTGTTACTTACTTTTCATGTTGAGTCAACTTCCTATTCCAACCTCAGTCTATTACTTAGCAAGCATCATGTGGTGGGGAAAGATCCAAACACATATATCCAGCCAAATATAGTTAATCATAATTCATTATTGTTGACAATTATCTTCATGATAAGTACGTTGGGAGGCGAAACATTAAGACCCTATCTTTCTCTGTGTTTGATGGATGATGTTTGTTCTAAAAATATGCTTTGAGTATTAGCAATCATAGAAGACTATATGATAATTGAGTATGTGGAGTTCTTATTTAGACTTGATGATGCATTGAAATTGTTTGGTGACTAATACATAGATTGTTAAGTTTCAAGAGAATGCATTATTTGAACCATGACATGTGAATTGAGTGCTACTCTATCGTGATGAATTTCATGAGAAAAAGTTGTGTTTGGTCGCGGAGATGATATTCTCTGAGACCAGAGCTACTATGATGGAGCAAGAGCAGAGGAATGGCTGGGCCTACGAAATGTTCAAGGACATGGTCATCGTTGACCTGAATTTGAATCCTTCCTCCTGAAAGAGGATGTTGCATCAGTGCAAATGATATTTCAATATCGTCCCACCAATAGGCTAGCCCCACGATAACGTCGACGAGTAGTTATTTATATTTTGTTGTTTTTTGAACCTTGGTGATATGTAATGGCACCATTATGTTGTCTAGTTGATTATGTAAGAGTATGGATGATAACATGTGCAATCATTTTCTAAATCAGCTGCCTATTAACAGGAATCGTCTGTGTTATTATCGGTATATGTTATTATCGGTCTATGATATTATCATTCTTCCCACACAATTCTGATTACTGACCTCTTTGTCGGGTATCACACACATCTTGTTACGTCAAATTATTTGTGTTATTTTTGCTCATCACACACAGTCCATCCGAGTGGCATGTATGTCGTCTGTTGCACACATCTTGACCTGTGTAATTGTTTGTGTTCTTTTGGCTCATTGCAAATAGTTCATCCGAGTGACATGTTTGTTGTTTATTGCACATACCTTGATCTGAGTAGTCGTTTGTGTTATTTTATCTCATCGCAAATATTTCATCCGGGCGACCTGTTTGCTGTCTATCACATACGTCTTGATAAGGGTAATCATTTCTGTTATTTTATCTCATCGCAAATAGTTCATTCGGGCGACGTGTTGGTCGTCTATCGCACACATCTTGATCTGAGTAATCGTTTGTGTTAATTTGTCTCATCGCAAACAGTTCATACGGGTGACCATTTTTGTTATCTATCACACACATCTTCATATGTCTAATTATTTGTGTTATTTTGGCTCATCAGAGACAGTTCATCTGGGTGGCCAGTATGTCGCATATCGCACACATCTGGATTTGGGAAATCGTTTGCGTTATTTTGGCTCATTGCAAACAGTTCATAGGGATCAATTGTATGCCATGTATCGCACACACAATTCTTATCTGAATTGTGCTTGATGCATCAACCATTGCACGAAGTTCATTTTATTGGTGACAGTTTTATTACCACATCGTTTGAAATTTGTGCATTGCACATAGTTTTGCCGAAGTGTCTCCTATACATGTGTCGTCTTAGGGCCCTTATGCAGTATTTAATGCTAGGGTAGTATTGAGATATTATTTTTGGTGAGACCGAATATTGTTTGGAGTCTCGTACGGGAACCGAGACATCAAGAAGAGCTCCAAAATGGTTCGAAGCTAAATATTTATATATGGTAAAGTATTTTTAGGGTTCTGGAAAAGTTTGGGAATTTTTAGTAGTGTAGCGGGAAGGTTCTAGAAGGTTCCGAGGGTTCCATCGTAGGGCCCAACAACCCAGGAAGGGCCCACATGGACCGAGGGTTGGTGCTATAGCCCACATGGGTTGGCCGTACCAAGCCCCAAGGCCCTTATCTCTAAATTTAAAGGGTTAAATCTACAGATAAGATCGTATATCTAAACTTAAAGGTATTTCTCCCTTGTGGACGGCTCTAGGAGGGTTTTGGCTGCCCCAACCTGCCCCCTAGCCTATGTAAGGAGAGGGGAGGCACATCGGGAGGGTTTATTGTATACCTTGTGGACGGCGCCAGTTTTGATACCGATAACTACCATTCCACCCCTGGCCGCCGTCTCTCCTAACTCCTCCCATCTCCTCGCGCAAACACTTGGCGAAGCCCTGCTGTAGTCCCGCTGCCACCACTACCACCATGCCATCATCCTAGCATAGATCCCATCTACCTCTCCACCCTCCCTTGCTGGATCAAGATGAAGACATCACCGAGCCATACATGTGAACATCTTGGGGGTGCCGCTCTTGTAGTCCTTGGACCGAATTGGATCGCAGCGCGAGTATGACTACGCCAACCATGACATTTAGGTCATTAACACTTTCGGTCTACAAGGGTATGTAGACACTCTCCCCCTCTCGTTGATAGTATCTCCATAGAATAGATCTTGGGTGATTCATAGGAATATTTTTGTTTTCCATGCAACCTTCCCCAATACTATGGGCCGACCGACTCGCTAACCATTGAAGGAAGGACTCCCGAAGTTGTGCCCTCAGCGTACTCAAGATGGAAACCTCCAAAGACTAGGCGTATACTTTGAGGCATATTTGAATAGTCAGCATGTTTATCCCCAGTTTTTAACCGACCATATGTAAACCCTAGATACCCCTAACGCCTATATAAGCCGAGGGGTTTAGTCTTTAGAGACACACAAGTTTAGAGCTTACAACACAATCATACGATCTCGAGGTAGATCACCATGTACTTTGTATCCCATCCACAATTAATACAATACAAGCAGGATGTAGGGTTTTACCTTCATGAGAGGGCCCAAACCTGGGTAAAGTTGTGCCTCTCTTTCTCGTTCACCATCGTTCCACGATCACCATCTCGGGACTCCCTACCCGAGATCCTCCGATTTTCGCATCGACATTTGGTGCCTATGTTAAGCATGAACACTAGTTTGGATGTTGTTTATTGCGAGACAGTTATTCATTTAAATCCGAGAATAATGGTTGTTCAATTTATATGAGTAACATCTTTTATGGTCATGCACCCATTGTGAATGGTTCATTCTTGAATCTTGATAGTAGTGATACACATGTTCATAATATCAATAAAAAATATGCAAAACGAATAATGATAGTACCACATACTTGTTGTATTGTTGCGTATGTCATACTGGTGTAAATCGCATAAAGAAACTCCATACTGATGGACTTCCAGAATCACTTGACTTTGAATCATTTGAAATATGTGAACAATGTCTCATGGGCAAGATGACTAACCCCGTTTTCCGGTATAATGGGACGGGCAAGTGACTAGTTGGAAATAATACATACCAACATGTGCGGTCCAATGAGTGTCGAAGCATGCGATGTGTATCGTTATTTCCTGACCTTAATGGTTGATTTAAGTAGATACGGATATATTTACTTAATGAAACACAAGTCCAAAACATTTGAAAAGCTCGAAGAGTTTTAGACTAAACTAGAAAATCATCACAATAAGAAGATAAAATTTCTATGATCTGATCATGCAGGAGAATATTTGAGTTACGAGTTTAGTATGCATTTAAGACACTTTGGAATTGTTTCACAACTCACACCACCTGGAACACCATAGCGTAATGGTGTGTCTGAACGTCGTAACCGTACTATATTAGATATGGTGCGTTTTATGATGTCTCTTACCGATTTTCCACTATCGTTTTGGGTTATGCATTAGAGACAGTTGCATTCACTTTAAATAGGGCACCATTTAAATCTGTTCAAACGATACAATATGAATTACTGTTTGGCAAGAAACCTAAGCTATCATTCCTTAAAGTTTGGGAATGCGACGCTTATGTCAAGGGGCTACAACCTAGTAAGCTCGAACCCAAAGCTAAAAATGTGTCTTAGTAGGATACCCCAAAGAGAAAATTGGGTATACCTTCTATCACATATCCAAGGGTAAGATCTTTGTTTCCAAGAATGGAACCTTTCTATAGAAGGGGTTTTCTCAAAGAAGTGAGTGGGAGGAAGGTAGAGCTTGACGAGGTTATTGAACCTTCTCTCAAAAGAAGTGATTGGGAGGAAGGTAGAGCTTGATGATGTTATCGAACCTTCTCTTGAATTGGAGAGTAGCAACACAGAAAGATGTTTTTGTGGTGCCTACACCACATAGAGAGGAAGCAAATGATGATGATCATGAAACTTCGAACCAGGCTACTACTCAACTTCGTAGGTTAACCAGGACACATACGACCCCTGATTGGTGTGATAATCCTGTCATGAATGTCATGTTGTTAGACAACGATGAACCTACGCAAGCTTGTCAGAATCACTACTCAGGTCTTAGAATCTTACGAATTTACGATCAAACTAGCCCCTCTAATTCTATGATTTTGCTCATAAAATCTAAGTTTCTATGATTCTAGTAGTTAGGATTCTCCAATTCACGATCCTACCAACTGTGCTCCGATCTGATTCAGAATCTTGATTCTGACAACTTTGTACCGACGAACTATGAGGAAATGATGATGAGCCTGAATTTCGAAAAATGACTAGAGGCCATGAAATCCAAAAAAGGATCCATGTATGAAAAACAAGTATGGACTTTGGTAAACTTACCCGACGAAAGGCCATTGCGAACAAATGAATCTTCAAGAAGGAAACAACTGATGGTAATGTCACCATCTATAAAGCTCAACTTGTTGCAAAAAAGTTTTTGACAAGTTCATGGGGTTGACTACGATGAGACTTTCTCACCCGTAACAATGCTAAAGTCTGTTGGGATTACTTTAGCAATTGTTGCATTTTACGATTATGAAATCTGGCAGATGGAAGTCAAAATTGTGTTCCTTAATGGTTACACTAAGAAAGAGTTGATATGATGCAACCCAAAGGTTTTTGTCAATCCTAAGGATGCTAATAAGGTATGCAAACTCCAGCGATCCATTTACGGACTAGCGCAAGCATCCCGAAGTTGAAATCTTCGCTTTGATGAGGTGATCAAAGCTTTTGAATTTATCGAAGCTTATAGAGAAGTCTGTATTTACAAGAAAGTGAGTGGGGGACTTTGTAGCATTTCTAATATTGTATATGGATAACATATTATTGATTGGAAATGATGTAGAACTTCTTAAAATTATAAAGGGTTATTTGAACAAGAGTTATTCAATAAAAGACCTTTGTGAAGCAACTTACATATGGGCGTTGCTACGCGTCACCGGCTGATCTTTTAAAATGATCGGCCGGGTCGCTAGCCGCCAGATCTAGCGTCATCAAGTGCCATCTTAACTTTTGCAACACAGATTATATTGCAGATTTTTTTACAATAAAGATCATGTTGCAAAAAGCGTTTGTAGATGTTTTTTGCAACAAAGTTTGTTATAGAATAGTTTTCGCAACAAAGATCGTGATGCAAGTAAACACGTGTGGACTTTTTCTGCAACAAAGTTTGTTATATAATATTTCATGTAACAAAGATCATGTTGCGGAAACATCTGTAGATTTTTTTTTGCAATAAAAATTGTTACAGAATATTTTCTGCAATAAAGATCATGTTGCAAAAATGCTTGTATAATTTTTTTTACAGTAGAAATCATGTTGCAGAAACGTGTGTAATTCTTTTTTGTAATAGATGCGTGGTTGCAAAAAAATTATGCAACCAAGATAATATTGCACGAACTATACGACGGCTACACCGACGGTTGTGACGTGGAACACTGGAGACGGTAGACGAGGCTACGAAGCCCGAGAGACGGCGTGTCTATATAATATAATTTAAGGATCGTATAACGCGAGGAGGTTTCATAATCGGCACACGTGACACACGTGGAAAGCGACGAATGCGCTGATGTTTTCGGCCGGCTGATTCACAATATTTCTTCTTATATATTGGGTATCAAGATCTATAAAAATAGATCAAGAAGTTTGGTATGACTTTCACAAAGTACATACAAGTTTTGAAAAAGTTTGACCCATCAGCTCAATCTATGATAATTAGTACTTGCAAAAAGTTTTTATATTATGGGATAGAAGGAGTACAACCTTGAACACTCCATTGTTCTTAAAGATTAATATTGATATGCTCCGTCTCCTTCAAGCATCTTGTTTGACCAAAAAATGAGAAAAACTTAGTTAGTCATAGTATCTCTGCACACCGCAACGGTTCTCTCTCTCGAAAAGAAATAGTCATCGCTTAGCAAATATTGACAAAAGAAAAAACAAAACGAGGACAAAAGACCAAGGCATGTTATTGACAAAAATATATTTTTTTCATGAGCAAAAAATAAGTTGGGTAGTTTTTGACTGCCGTCCAAAAGTACCCCAGGACCGGACAAGATAGGAAAAGCAAGGTGAGAAGGAGTAGATAGACTATGCTAGAGTATTTAAATCCCCCTGCCAACTCACATATCGATTCAGGATATGATCGTTTTGAGATCAACAAAGTTCTGCCATTGTTGTAAAAGAAAAAAGAAAAAGAACCCTGCATTTCTCTGAAAAACTGAAAGACAATCCTCTAGCTTCTCAAGCCTCCTGCGCATGGACGTTCTTTTGAAAAGCAATTCTGATTCTGAATCCTTTTATTGCAGAAAAACTAAGTACAGAAGCGCTTCCTTAATACAAAAACCTGCGGTATTGCAACCGAATGGAGCATCGTGTAAATATCAGCCATCTTTACAGAAGTAGATTAACTCTACGCAAGATCATCGGTGCTAGAATCAAACGCAGCAATTGACACTCGGTCGATGCTGAGTGCGCCATACCCACGCCCGCGCATAAGCAAGCAGAGGTCGGTTGAGATCAGCCGGAGGAACCCTGGAGCCTGGACACGAAGCTGGACGCGGCGAACGCGGCGGAGCCGCCGGCGACGCAGACGAGGGCGGTGACGGCCTGGAGCGCCACCTCCCAGGGGTACTGCTCGGGGACGAGGAAGACGACGGCGGGGCCGGCGGCCAGCAGAAGGAGCGCGAGGCCCTGCAGCGAGCCGGGGGTGCCGGGGTCCGTGGCGGCCGACAGCACCCCGAGCTCCTCCGCCTTGGAGAGCAGCCCGAGCCGCTCCACCGCCGACAGCGACAGCCCGGCGCGCTCCGCCGCGGACAGCAGGCCCGCCTTCTCCGCCTTGGTCAGCAGCCGCAGCTTCTGGACGTTCGTCAGCAGCTTCACGGGCGCCGACCCCTTCGTCGTCGCCGGCCGCGGCGGGCCCGCGGGCTTCCCCACCGGGAACACCGTGGTAGTGCCCTGCATGCACCACACGCGGTAAATTGCAAGTTCTTGGACACGCACGCACGCATGGAATTGACATGGAAACAAACTAACGGCCAGCGCTAGCTTACCGACGATCTTTTCGTGCCGCCGGAGCTGGGCTTCGGGCCCTTGGTTGCCATGGCGGTGACACTGGGAGCAAGGCGGGCCCTCCTGCCGGCCGGCCTCGCCGAGGTAGCAGCGACGGTGTTGGGCGACAGAAGCGACGCCATTGCCACCGCTAGCTCTCGTCGCGTCGGTCGATGGATCCCCTTCTCTTCTTCTAGCTAATTAATGGTTCTGGACTTGGCGACGTGCAAACCTTCGTCCCTTTCGATTCAGTGGAGTGGTGTAGCTGGTGTGTGCGGTCTCGAGCTTGCCTGCCTGCCTGATCCATCCAAGCAGGAGACGTGGCTTCTCTCCAGCGCTACGAAACGCAACGTCGGCAACGGATGACTATAAAATCACTGAAATGATGCTTAGTAAATTTCTAGGTGGGATTCTGTCACCAAATGACTCCGTGGCCCAATGGATAAGGCGCTGGTCTACGAAACCAGAGATTCTGGGTTCGATCCCCAGCGGAGTCGGATTTATTTTTTATTTTTTATTTTTTCTCGCTTCTCCTTTTTCTTTCATTCTCTTTTTTCTCTCTCTTCCCCTTTTTGCAGCGGAGTCGCGACCCAAAATTGAAGTGCAAAGCCCAATAGACCCATATAGAGAAGAAGTGGGCTCCTTCGACCAAAAAAAGATGAGGGACCAGATGTCGACTTCTTGTGAACTTGAGGGACTAAAAACATTTTTTTCTCTTGCCGATATGGGATTAATAGTATGATAGTCTGTCTTGCGTCCTGATACGGATGAGAGATTCCTCTTGGGATTTGGATGGTCAGAATGTTCCTTGAACTTTTGATCTGTATATGGCCCGGGAACTTGCTCGCACATTGTGAAGCCATCAGCCATGTGTGTTTCTGTTTTGTTGAGCTTGCTTGTGAATTGTGATGCTCTGCTGCTTAAGGCTCGGGGTACAATTAGGGCATGGAAAAGGCCGAAGAAGTTGATTTTCTTGGGGCACAATTAGGCACTCCACTCTGTCCTCTAGGCAGATTTTTTTTGGGGGGTGCCGCCTGGGGACCAACCGGCGCTATAATCGGCTTGGAGAAGGGGGCTCGGGTTCCCAGCCGTCGTTCCAAGGTCGTCCCCAAGCCGACAATTTCGGCCCAATATCGACGCATATTAGGCCCAAATCCGGTCCAAATTCGGCGCTCTTTTGCCATAAGTTCAATAAATTCGGCATTCTTTCAGCATAAATTCAACAAATTCGGCGCTCTTTCGGCATAAAAATGTTTATGCCAAAGTTCATCACAAAAATATATACAAATCAAATAGTTCAATGAAGCAAGCTCATAATTCCAACATAAATTTAAAAAATTGAACTAGGCATTGCCCTTGAGCCTCCATAGGTGCTCCACCAGATCATCATGCAGTTGTTGATGCACATGTGGGTCTCGGATCTCCTAGCGCATATTGAGTAGGCAACCCGTGTTGCTAGTACCTGGTGATCAACAACTGTAAGAGGTCCCTGCCTGTAATATGGTTCAATGTCAAACACCAGCTCTTCCTGCTCGCTCGCAATCATCATGTTGTGCAAGCAGACACATCAATTCATCATCTTCCATATCTGCGATTTCGACCAGGTTAGAGCGGGGTACCGGACAACATCAAATCGAGATTGGAGCACACTAAATGTTCACTCGGCATCTTTCCTGCAAGCCTCCTGGCACTTAGCAAAGTGTGCCTTCTTTGACGCCACAGGTTTTGAGATAGTCTTCACAAATATGGACCATCTCGGATAGATACCATCTGCGAGATAGTATCCCTTGTTTTAATGGCGCCCATTGACCTCAAAGTTCACCGGAGGAGCATGACCTTCAACAAGCTTGGCAAATACATTCGAGCACTGCAATACGTTGATGTCATTGTGAGTTCCTGGCATATCAAAGAAGGAGTGCCAAATCCATAGGTCATGTGTGGCTACTGCCTCAAGTACCACACTACAACCTCCTTTGGCGCCTTTGTACATCCCCTGCCAAGCAAATGGGCAGTTTTTCCATGACCAATGCATGCAGTCGATGCTTCCAAGCATCCCAGGAAATCCTCTTGTTGCATTATGTGCTAGGATCTAAGCAGTGTCTTCAGCATTGGGTGATCGTAAATACTGTGGTCCAAACAAAGCCATATTTGCCGTGCAGAACTTGTACAGACACTCAATGGTGGTGGACTCAGCCATTCGCCCATAGACTTCTTGTATATTAGCGGGGGCTCCGTATGCAAGCATCCTCATAGATGTGGTGCACTTCTAAAGTGAGGAGAATCAAACTGTGTCAGTGCAATTCTTCTTGCAAATGAAATAGTTGTCGAACTCCCGAATGGAATTAACAATCCTGAGGAAGAGCTACCGTTTCATCCGGTAATGACACCGAAATGCTTTTCACCGTGCATAGGAGAGTCGGCGAAGTAGTCAGCATAGAGCGTGCAATAGCCCTCCATCCGATGCCTCTACTTGCTCTTGCGTCGGCCCGGTGCCGAGCCACCTCGCCAAGGCTTGTCATTGTTCACGAACAGGTCGGACGGCGAGGCGAGGATCATGAGGTGTTTGATACGTCTCCATCGTATCTATAATTTTTGATTGTTTCATGCCAATATTCTACAACTTTCATATACTTTTGGCAACTTGTCATACTATTTTTGGGACTAACATATTGATCCAGTGTCGAGTGTTAGTTCCTGTTTGTTGCATGTTTTTTGTTTCGCAGAATATCCATACCAAACGAAGTCCAAATGCGATAAACACTTACAGAGAGTTTTTTTTGGAATATATGTGATTTTTGAGAAAAAGAATCAACGCGAGACGATGCCCGACGAGGTGGCAAGCCTGCTATATGTGGCTCACCCCCTGGCTGCGCCTGGCTGCCTTGTGGCCACCCCTTAGGTCGGTTGGAGTTGTCCTTTGTCCACAAGGTAGATATTTTTATAATAAAAATCTCCTCAAAATTTCAGCCCGATTGGAGTTACGAATCTCCGTATATTTAAGAAACGGTGAAATGCCACAATCTCAGAGCGGGGAAACAGAAGGAAACAGAGAGAGAGATCCAATCTCGAAGGGGCTCTCGCCCCTCCGCCACCATGGAGGCCATGGACCAAAGGGGAAACCCTTCTCCCATATAGGGGGAAGGTCAAGGAAGAAGAAGAAGGGGGAGGGGGCTCTCTCCCCCTCTCCCCCGGTGGCATCGGAACACCGTCGGGGTCATCATCGTGACGGCGATCTACTCCAACAACTATGTCATCTTCACCAACACCTCCATCACCTCCCCCCATCTATCTACAGCGATCCACTCTCACGCAACCCATTGTACCCTCTACTTGAACATGGTGCTTTATGCTTCATATTATTATCCAATGATGTGTTGCCATCCTATGATGTCTAAGTAGATTTTGTTGTCCTATGGGTTGATTGATGATCATGATTGGTTTGAGTTGCATGTTTTATTATTGGTGTTGTCCTATGGTGCTCTTCGTGTCGCATAAGCGTGAGGGATCCTCGTTGTAGGGTGTTGCAATGTGTTCATGATTCGCCTATGCTGGGTTGCTTGAGTGACAGAAGCATAAACCCGAGTAGGTGGGTTGTTGCATATGGGAGTAAAGAGGACTTGATACCTTATAATGATATGGTTAGGTTTTACCTTAATGATCTTTAGTAGTTGCGGATGCTTGCTAGAGTTCCAATCATAAGTGCATATGATCCAAGTAGATAAAGTATGTTAGCTTATGCCTCTCTCTCATATAAAATTGCCATAATGATGACCGGTCTAGTTATTGATTGCCTAGGGACAATTCCGCAACTCGTACCACCACTTTTCCACACTCATTAAACTAAATTAATTGTTACTTTATCTTAGCAGCCCCTAGTTTTTGTTTATGTGCTCTTTATTATCTTGCAAACCTATCCCGTTACACCTACAAAGTACTTCTAGTTTCGTACTTGTTCTAGGTAAAGCGAATGTTAAGCGTGCGTAGAGTTGTATCGGTGGTCGATAGAACTTGAGAGAATATTTGTTATACCTTTAGCTCCTCGTTGGATTCAACACTCTTACTTATCGAGAAAGGCTACAATTGATCCCCTACAGTTGTGGGTTATCAAGACCTTTTTCTGTCACTGTTGCCGGGGAGCAATAGCGTGGGGTGAATATTCTCGTGTGTGCTTGTTTGCTTTATCACTAAGTAGATTTTATTTGCTGTTTTAACTTGTTTTCTATCTTTAGATATGGGTAGTAAACGCAAAGCTCCAAAAAAATTAGTTGTACTTGCTGCTCTAAAAGTTGAGGAACCACTAGTGTTCCGTACCACCGAAGAATATTACTTGGGTCATCTTCGATCCACTTGTGCTCGTGCTGAAAACCCAACTAGCTTAGTTGAGGGGAAATCATTAAATGAGCATGCTCATTATGTGCGACACCCCATATCTCAAAAAGGGAAACTCTTGTGGCATCACATTAATACTTTATCTTGCTATGCTGGGAATCTATGTGAAATTTATGATTTTACTTGTTGTTCTAAAGAAGCTAAAAAACACCTTCCCTACCAATGTGTGTTTAATGATAATGAAATATTTTCCTCTTATGCCAAGGAGGCCTATTGCTATAATGATGTTGAACAAATTGAAGAATTTGTTGCTTTTAAGGGTGCATAAGAAATTGCTTCTTTCATTGAAAAGTATGATGGTACTCTTTACAATTCTGAAATTTTTGCCATACTTAAATATTGCTATGAAAACTATGCTTGTAATGCTTATGTTAAAGAGTTTATTGAAAGAGTGATCGCTGCCTTGGAAGACACTAATATTTTGCAGGAATCTATGGAAGAGGAAGTCGCCAAAATTATAAGCTCATTAGATGAAAAAGATGAGGAGTAGAACGAAGAACAAAAGGAGGAAGAGAAGATTAGTTACCCGTGCCCACCTTCTAATGAGAGTAACTCTTCAACTCATACATTGTTTAATTTCCCTTCATTCTTACCAAAGGATGAATGCTATGTTGATTGCTATGATCCCTTGGATTCTTTTGAAATATCCCTTTTTGATGAACTTGATGCTTGCTATTCTTGTGGCCATGATGCCAATATGAATTATGCTTATGACGATGAACTTACTATAGTTCCTTATGTTAAGCATGAAATTGTTGCTATTGCACCCACACATGATAGTCCTATTATCTTTTTGAATTCTCCCAACTACAATATATCGGAGAAGTTTGCACTTATTAAGGATTATATTGATGGGTTGCGTTCTACTATTGCACATGATGATTTTGATAAATATAATACGGATGTGCTTGCTGCTCCTACTTGTAATTATTATGAGAGAGGAACTACATCTCCGCCTCTCTATGTTTCCAATACGATAAAATTGCAAGAAACTGTTTATACTATACATTGGCCTTTACTTTGTGTGCATGAATTGTTCTTTTATGACATGCCAATGCCCAGGAAGAGAGTTAGACTTCGTTGTCACATGATATATATCACTTTGTGCTCACTACTAAATTACAAATCATTGTTAATTAAAATTGACTTTGATGTACCTTGGGATCCGGGTGGATCCATTACTTGAACACTTTATGCCTATCTCAATAGCTTTAAAGAAAGTGTTGCCAGGGAGACAACCCGGAAGTTTTAGAGAGTCATTTTATTCTTTTGTGTTCTTTTATATAGTTCAAAAACAAAAAATAAAGAGGGGAACCTAAAACTTTTTCAAAAAGAGAAGTGAAAGTAAGAAGGTCGAGCACCGTTGAAGTGGGGGAGCTCCTTGAACTTTGTTCATGCCCATGGAAACTTTGCGAATCTTAATTACAGAAACTTTTCAACAAAAATAATTATGCCCTTGTATAAATCCATTGTATTGTAACAATAATGTGCCAAGATTTTCCTTTAGGATGATTAGATTGCTTGTTTGGTGTGTGCAGTGCAAAAACAGAAACTTTGGCTGTAGTGCATGAATTTTCAATTTTTTTACTGGAATGCCAAAAGCTTCTGAAATTTTTACAAAAGTAATTCTATGATTTTTTTTATTTTTTCCTGATTTTTCAGAATTTTTAGAGTTACAAAAGTATAGTAAATGTTCAGATTGCTACAGACTGTCCTGTTTAAGACAAATTCTATTTTTAATGCATTGTTTTACTAGTTTTGATGAAACTATCAAATTTATTTGTGGTATAAGCCATAAATAAATTATAATACAGTAGGTAAAATGCAAAACAAAATATGAATTGGTTTTCATTAATACTTAAAGTGGTAATTTGCTTTATTATGCTCACGGATCTCACGAGAGTTTTGTTAAGTTTTGTGTGATTGAAGTTTTCAAGTTTTGGGTGAGATCACGATGGATGAAGGAATAAGGAGTGGAAAGAGACTAAGCTTGGGTATGCCTGAGGCACCCCAAGGTAATATTCAAGGACTACCAAGAAACTAAGCTCGGGGATGCCTTCTGGGGCATCCCAAGCTCGGGGATGCCCCGGAAGGCATCCCCTCTTTCTTCTAACAACCATCGGTAGTTTTACTTGGAGCTATATTTTTATTCGTCACATGATATACGTAAATCTTGGAGCGTCATGTGATTTTTATTTTTATTTTAATAATTCACCATGATGGTATGATAAAGTCCTTGGTTGACTTATACAAGGCTTTGCACCTCACCTATATATGTTGAGTATGGCTTTATAGAATGCTTCATATGCTTCACTTATATCATTTGATGTTTGGATTGCCTGTTTCTCACACATAGAAAACCGCCATTTGTAGGATGCTCTTTTGTTTCACTTATATTTGTTAGAGTGTGGGCATATCTTTTGTAGAAAGAATTAAACTCTCATGCTTCACTTATATCTATTTAGAGAGTTAACAGAAGTCGGTCATTCACACGGTTAGTCATAAAATCCTACATAAAACTTGTAGATCACTTAATATGATGTGTTTGATTCCTTGCAATAGTTTTGCGATATAAATATGGTGATATTAGAGTTTTTCTAGTGAGTAATTGTGGATTGGTAGAAATACTTGTGTAAAGGTTTGTGATTCCCGTAGCATGCACGTATGGTAAATCATTATGTAAGGAAGTCAGAGCATGATTTGTTTATTGATTGTCAACCTTTGTGTGAGGGTCAGGAGCGCACGATGGTTAACTCCTACCAACCTCTCCCCTAGGAGCATGCGTCTAATACTTTGCTTTGATGACTAATAGACTTTTGCAATAAGTATGCGAGTTCTTTATGACTAATGTGAGTCCATGGATTATACACACTCTCACCCTTCCACCTTTGCTAGCCTTTCTAGTACCGCGCAACTTTTGCCAGTGCATTAAACCCACCATATATCCTCCCTCAAAACAGCCACCATACCTACCTATTATGGCATTTCCATAACCATCCCGAGATATATTGTCATGCAACTTCCTTCCGTTTATTATGATACGCACCATCATTTTCATATTGCTTTGCATGATCATAAGATAGATAGCATGATGTTTTCATGGCTTGTTCGTTCTTTGAAGTCAATTGCTATGCTAGATCATTGCATATCCTGATACACCGTTGGAAGCATTCATATAGAGTCATATTTTGTTCTAGATACCGAGTTGTAATTCTTGAGTTGTAAGTAAATAAAAATTATGATGACCATCATTATTAGAGCATTGTCCCATGTGAGGAAAGGATGATGAAAGCTATGATTCCCTCATAAGTTGGGATGAGACTCCGGATTTTACGAAAAATAAAAGAGGCCAGCAAAGCCCAAATAAAAAAAGAGGTCATAGATGACCACAAAAATTAAAAATAAAATAAAATAAAAAATAAAAAGAGAGAGAAAAGAGAGAAGGGACAATGCTACTATTCTTTTTCCACACTTGTGCTTCAAAGCAGCACCATGATCTTCATGATAGCGAGTCTCATATTTGGTCAGTTTCATATACCAGTGGGAATTTCTCATTATATAACTTGGCTTGTATATTCCAAAGATGGGCTTCCTCAAATTTCCCTAGGTCTTCATGAGCAAGCAAGTTGGATGCACACCCACTTAGTTTCTTTTTGAGATTTCATACACTTATAGCTCTAGTGCATCCGTTGCATGGCAATCCCTACTCACTCGCATTAATATGTATTAATGGGCATCTCCATAGCCCGTTGTGTTGGGGAACGTCGCATGGGAAACAAAAAATTTCCTACGCTCACGCAAGACCTATCCATGGTGATGAGCATCTACGAGAGGGAGAGTGGATCCACATACCCTTGTAGATCGCGAAGCGGGAAGCGTTAAGAAACGCGGTTGGTGTAGTCGAACGTCTTCGCGATCCAAATCGCCGAGCGTCCCGCGATCCAATCACGATCCGTCCAGATCAAGCACCGAACGGACAACACCTCTGCGTTCAGCACACGTACATCTTGATGACGATCTCCGCCTTCTTGATCCAGCAAGAGGGAGCGGAGAGGTAGACAAGTTCTCCGGCAGCGTGACGGCGCCGCGGCAATGGTGGTGGAGCAATTCCGGCAGGGCTTCGCCTAAGCACTGCAGAAAACCGATCTAGAGGAGAAACTATGCACTAGAGGAACGGGTAGCACGTGGCTGAAAATCTAGTGCAAAAACCCTAAAACCTCTAGTATATATAAGAGGAAGAGAGGAGCCACCTAGGCTTCGACCGAACCAAGAGGAGAGGAGGATTCCTCCTCCAATCCTAGTAGGACTAGGACTCCTCCTTATTTTTGCCTTTTTGCCTTTTTCCACCTTTTTCTCTTTGGGATTTTCTTCCCAGCCGCATGGGCCTTGTGTGGGACTTCCACCAGCCCACTAAGGGCTGGTATTCACTCTCCCATAGCCCATGTAGCCTCTTGGGTCGAAATACCCCTCCCGGTACACTACCGATGAGCCCAAAACTTTTCCGGCGACCAAAATAGGACTTCCTATATATGAATATGTACCTTCGGACCATTTCGGAGCTCCTCGTGATGTCTGAGATCTCATCCGAGACTCTAAACAACCTTCGGTCACCACCATGCATAACTCTATACTACCGAAATGTAACCAAACCTTAAGTGTGCAGACCCTGCGGGTTCGAGAACTATGTAGACATGACCGAGACACCTCTACGATCAATAACCAATAGCAGGACTTGGATGCCCATATTGGTTCCTACATATTCTATGAATATCTTTATCGGTCAAACCTCCATGTCAAGGATTAAGTTAATCCCGTATGATGTTCCCTTTGTTCTTCGGTATGTTACTTGCCCGAGATTCGATCGTTGGTATCTCCATACCTAGTTCAACCTCGTTACCGGCAAGTCTCTTTACTCATTCTGTAATACAAGATCCCGTGACTAACACATAGTCACATTGCTTGCAAGGCTTATTATGATGTTGTATTACCGAGTGGGCCCTGAGATACCTCTCCGTCACATGGAGTAAAAAATCCCAGTCTTAATCCATGCCAACCCAACAGACACCCTCAGAGATACCTGTAGAGCACCTTTGTAGTCACCCAGTTACGCTACGATGTTTGATACACACAAGGCACTCTTCCGTTGTCCGTGAGTTGCATGATCTCATGGTCATAGAAACATATACTTGACATGTAGAAAACAGTAACAATAAATTGACACGAGCATATGCTATGTTTGTAGTTTGAGTCTTGTCCATCACATCATTCTCCTAATGATGTGATCCCGTTATCAAATGACATCACATGTCAATGGCTAGGAAACCGTGACCATCTTTGACCAACGAGCTAGTTCACTAGAGGCATACTAGGGACAAAGTGTTGTATATTTACCCACACATGTAATGTGTTTCCAATCAATACAATTATAGCATGGATAATAAACGATTATCATGAACAAGGAATTATAATAATAAACACTTTATTTATTGCCTCTAGGGCATATTTCCAACACGTTGATACAACTAGTTGATGTGAGACTATCTTCTCCTTTTTGTTCATAACCTCCACCATATTCTATTCCACCTATAGTGCTATATCCATGGTTCACGCTCATGTATTGCGTGAGAGTTGAAAAAGTTTGAGAATATAAAAGTTGTGAAACAATTTCTTGACTTTTCATCGGGGTTGTGCATGATATAAATACTTTGTGTGGGGAAGATGGAGCATTGCCAGACTATATGATATTGTAGGGATAATTTTTCATTTGCCATTATATTTTGAAGAGATACAATTGCTTTATTGGTATGCTTGAAGTATTATTGTCCTAATGTCAAATGATAGAATATTGCTTTGAATCACTCGTGTCTTAATATTCATGCCATGATTAGATTATATGAACAAGATTATGCTAGGTAGCATTCCACATCAAAAATTATCTTTTTTATCATTTACCTACTCGAGGACGAGCAGGAATTAAGCTTGGGGATGATGATACGTCTCCGTCGTATCTATATTTTTTGATTGTTTCATGCCAATATTCTACATCTTTCATATACTTTTGGCAACTTTTTATACTATTTTTTGGGACAAACATATTGATCCAGTGCCTAGTGCCAGTTCTTGTTTGTTGCATATTTTTTGTTTCGCAGAATATCCATACCAAATGAAGTCCAAATACGTCAAAAACTTACGAAGATTTCTTTTGGAATATATGTCATTTTTGGGAAAAAGAATCAACACGAGATGATGCCCGAGGAGGTGGCAAGGCTACTAGGCGTGGCCCGCCCCCCTGGTCGCGTCTGGCAAACTTGTGGCCACCCCTTAGGTCGGTTGGAGCTGTCCATTGGCCGGAAGGAATATATTTTTATAGTAAAATCCACTCAAAATTGCAGCCCGGTCGGAGTTACGGATCTCCGGATATTTAAGAAACGGTGAAAGGCCAGAATCTGGGAGCGCAGAAACAGAAGGAAACAGAGAGAGAGATCCAAACTCGGAGGCGCTCTCGCCCCTACGCTGCTAGGGAGGCCATGGACTAGAGGGGAAACCCTTCTCCCATCTAGGGAGAAGGTCAAGGAATAAGAAGAAGGAGGGGGCTCTCTCCCGCTCTCTCTCGGTGGCACCGAAACGTTGCGGGGGCCATCATCGTGACGGCGATCTACTCCAACAACTCTGTCATCTTCACCAACACCTCCACCACCTTCCCCCATCTATCTACAGCGGTCCACTCTCCCGCAACCTGCTATACCCTCTACTTGAACATGGTGCTTTATGCTTCATATTATTATCCAATGATGTGTTGCCATCCTATGATTCTAAGTAGATTTTTGTTGTCCTATGGGTTGATTGATGATCATGATTGGTTTGAGTTGCATGTTTTATTACTGGTGCTGTCCTATGGTGCTCTCCATGTCGCGCAAGCATGAGGGATCCTCGTTGTAGGGTGTTGCAATGTGTTCATGATTCACCTATGGTGGGTTGCTTGAGTGACAAAAGCATAAACTCGAGTAGGTGGGTTGTTGTATATGGGAGTAAAGAGGACTTGATACCTTATAATGCTATGGTTGGGTTTTACCTTAATGATCTTTAGTAGTTGTGGATGCTTGCTAGAGTTCCAATCATAAGTGCATATGATCCAGGTAGAGAAAGTATGTTAGCTTATGCCTCTCCCTCATATAAAATTGCAATAATGATGACCGGTCTAGTTATCGATTGCCTAGGGACAATTCCGCAACTCCTACCAGCACTTTTCCACACTCGTTAAACTAACTTAATTGTTACTTTATCTTAGCAGTCCCTAGTTTTTATTTATGTGCTCTTTATTATCTTGCAAACCTATCCCGTTACACCTACAAAGTACTTCTAGTTTCATACTTGTTCTAGGTAAAGCGAACGTTAAGCGTGCATAGAGTTGTATCGGTGGTTGATAGAACTTGAGGGAATATTTATTCTAGCTTTAGCTCCTCATTGGGTTCAACACTCTTACTTATCAAGAAAGGCTACAATTGATGCCCTACACTTGTGGGTTAATAGTGTTCCTCGTCGGTGGTGTCGGCCTCGGCTTCCTCCTACAACAGAGTCGTGAACGCCTCCTTGTCGTATGAGTCCATGGCCGAACAGGCAAAACGCCAAACACATTGTGGGCATGGTGGGCGGGTAGCCGCCGGTGTTTTGCTGTTATGTTGGACGTCGGAGAGCGGGGATGGGCGGGGGGATGGAGAAGCGAAATCCGACAGGGAAATGGAGTGGCACGAGGAAACGACCTTTTTCTAGCAGCGGCGCAGCGCCAGCGAACAGGCGGGAGGCGCCGAAATCGACATGGTGCAAAGGTACGAGGGGCGAGTCGGGCAAGGAAAAGGGTGAGATTCGCCTGACAGTGGTGTCCCACCTGCCGCTTTTGTTTCCGCCAGAGCCCCCAAGTGCCCCTCAGCGTGTTGGGTTGGGCCTGGGTTCGCTGACCCCCAAAAAGGGCCTAATCGGTGAAAAACGGCATCATGGGGGCGCGACTGGGGCGATTTTTCGGCATCGGCGACTAAAAGGTCGGACGAGGAGGTCTGTTGGGGTCGTGGATGGAGATGCTCTAAGACAGGTTCGCTTGCTATGTGCTTACACTTTTGTACTTAGCTATCTACAAAGTGAGACTATAATGTGACATTGTTACCAGTAAATTCATATAACCTCTAACTAGCTTTCTAGGTTCTGCTCAACTACGGGTGTGGTGTTATTTCTACATCTCCTTGTGTATAGATCCACCTCTATCTTCCATTGTGTTCCCCTCTGTGTTCTACTATGTGGCCCTCTCAAGGATGTTCCACTATTCATCGCAATTCATAGGATCAATGTGGGATCTCGAACCGCGAATCAGAGGATAGTTCTGTTGGGGAACATTGCATGGGAAACAAAAAAAATTCCTATGCACACGCAAGATCTATCCATGGTGATGAGCATCTATTAGAGGGAGAGTGGATCTACATACCCTTGTAGATCACTAAGCGGGAAGCATTTCGAAATGCGGTTGATGTAGTCGAACGTCTTCACGGTCCAAATCGCAAGTTGTCCCGCGATCCAATCACGATCCGCCTCGCGAGCAAATCACGGTCCTTCCGATCTAGCGCCGGATGGACGGCACCTCCGCGTTCAGCACATTAACAACTTTATGACGATCTCCACCTTCTTGATCCAACAAGAGGGGCTGGAGAGGTAGATGAGTTCTCCAACAGCACAACGACGTCGTGGCGGTGGTGGTGAACTAATCCAGCACTGCTTCGCCAAGCTCCGTCGAACTAATCTAGAGGAGAAAACGATCTAGAGGGAGAGAGGGCAGCACGTGGATTTTTGGGTTGGGGCCGCCCTAAAAAATCCTCAATATATATAGGAGGAAGGGGAGGGGGAGGCAGCCCTAGTCCCTCCAACATGGAGGGGTCCGGCCGAACTAGGGGAGGAGTACACCTCCCACAAGGGAGGTGAACTCCTAGTAGGACTCCTCCCTACTTGGCCCCTCTCCCACTTCCTTGCTCATGGGACCTTAGGGGATGGTTGCCCAGCCCACCAGGGGCTGGTGCACCACCTACTAGGCCCATGTAGCCCCTGGGGTTATTTGGCCCCTCCTGGTGGACCCCTCAAACCCTCCTGGCACTCCCGATACACTACCACAAATATCTGAAACTTTTTCGGTGATCAAAACAAGAGTTCCTATATATCAATATTTACCTCCGGACCATTCCTGAGCTCCTCGTTACGTCCAAGATCTCATCCCGGACTCCGAACAACCTTTGGTCACCAACATACATAACTCAATACTATCGAAATGTCACCGAACGTTAAGTGTGCAGACCATGCGGGTTCAAGAACTATATAGACATGACCGAGACACCTCTCCGGTCAATAACCAATAGCGGGACTTGGATGCCCATATTGGTTCCTACATGTTCTACGAATATCTTTATCGGTTGAACCTCTATGTCAAGGATTCAGTTAATCCTGTATGTTGTTTCCTTTGTTTTTCGGTATGTTACTTGCCCGAGATTCGATCGTCGGTATCTCCATACCTAGTTCAATCTCATTAGCATCAAGTCTCTTTACTCGTTCCATAATACAAGATCCCATGGTTAACTCTTTAGTCACTTTGCTTGCAAGGCTCATTGTGATGTTGTATTACTGAGTGGGCCCTAAGATACCTCTTTGTCACACGAAGTAACAAATCCCAGTCTTGATCTATGCCAACTAAACATACACCCTCGGAGATACCTGTAGAGCACCTTTATAGTCACCCAGTTACGTTGCGACGTTTGATACACACAAGGTACTCCTCTGGTGTCAGTGAGTTACATGATCTCATGGTCATAGGAACAAATACTTGACATGTAGAAAACAATAGCAATAAACTTGACACGATCATATGCTATGTTCATAGTTTTTGGGTCTTGTCCACCACATCATTCTCCTAATTATGTGACCCCGTTATCAAATGACATATCATGTCTATGGCTAGGAAACCTTGACCATCTTCGATCAACGTGCTAGTCTAGTAGAGGCATACTAGGGACATTGTGTTGTCTATGTATCCACACATGTATCTAAGTTTCCAATCAATACAATTACAACATCGATAATAAACGATTATCATGAACAAGGAAATATGGTAATAACCAATTTATTATTGCCTCTAGGGCATATTTTCAACAGTCTTCCACTTGCACTAGAGTCAATAATCTAGTTCACATCACCATGTGATTTATACCCAATGAGTTATGGGGTTTGATCATGTTTTGCTTGTGTGAGAGGGTTTAGTCAACGGGTCTGCAACATTCAGATCCGTGTGTACTTTGCAAATCTCTATGTCATATTGTAGATGCTACTACCATGCTCCACTTGGAACTATTCCAAATGTATGCTCCACTATACGTATCCGGATTGCTACTCAGAGTCATACAGATTTGTGTCAAAGCTTGCATCGATGTAGCCCTTTACGACAAACTCTTTATCACCTCCATAATCGAGAAACATTTCCTTAGTCCTCTAGTTTACTAAGGATAATTTTGACCGTTGTCCAGTGATCCACTCATGTATCATTCTTGTACCCCTTGATAGACTCATGGCAAGGCACACACCAGGTGCGTTACACATCATGGCATACTATATAGAGCCTATGGCTAAGGCACAGGGGACGACCTTCGTCCATTCTCTTTCTTCTGCCATGGTCGAGCTTTGAGTCTCACTCAACTTCATACCTTACAAATCAGGCTACAACTCCTTCTTGGACTGATCCATTTTGAACTCTTTCAAAATCTTGTCAAGGTATGTGGTCATTGAAAAATCTTATTAGGCGTCTTGATCAATCTCTATAGATCTTGATTCCCAATATTCAAGTAGCTTTAGCCAGGTCTTCCTTTGAAAACCTCCTCTCAAACAACCCTTTATGCTTTCCAGAAATTCTACATCATTTACGATCAACAATATTTCATCCACATATACTTATCAGAAATTCTATAGTGCTCCCACTCACTTTCTTGTAAATTCAAGTTTCTCATAAACTTTGTATAAACCCAAAAACTTTGATCACCTCATCAAAGCGTATATTCCAACTCTGAGATGCTTGCTCTAACCCATAGAAGAACCGCTGGAGCTTGCACACCTTTTAGAATCCTTCGGACTGACAAAAACTTCTGGTTGTATCGCATACAACCTTTCCTCGAGGAAACCATTAAGGAAACGATGTTTTGATATCCATTTGCCATATTTCTTAATCGAAAAATGCAGCAACTGCTAACATAATTCCAACAGACTTTAGCATCGCTACGGGTGAGAAAGTCTCATCATAGTCAACTCCTTGAACTTGTCGGGAACTTCTTTGTGACAAGTCGAGCTTTATAAATGGTGTCATTTACCATCAGCGTATGTCTTCTGCTTAAAGGTCCATTTGTACTCAAAAGTCTGTCGTTCAACAGGCAAGTCTACCAAAGTCCATACTTCCTTTTCATACATGGATCCTTTCTCGGATTTCATGACTCCTAGCCATTTGTTGGAATCCGGGCCTACCATAGCTTCTTCATAGCTCGTAGATTCACTATTGTCTAACAACATGACCTCCAAGACAGGATTGACGTACCACTCAGGGGTTGTAGGAGTCCTTGTCGACCTATGAGATTCGGTAGTAACTTGATCCGAAACTTCACGATCACCATCATTTGCTTCCTCTTCACTTGGTGTATGCGTCACAGAAACATCTTTCTGCGTCGCGCTACTATCCAACTAAAGTAACGGTTCAACAACCTCATCAAGTTCTATTTCCTCCCGCTCAATTCTTTCGAGAGAAGCTCTTTCTCGAGAAAGGACCTGTTTTAGCAACAAACACTTTGCCCTCGGATCTGAGATAGAAGGTATACCCAACTGTTTCCTTAGGGTATCCTACGAAGATGCACTTCTCCGCTTTGGGTTCGAGCTTATCAGACACAAGTGTCGCATTCCCAAACTCTGAGAAATGACAGCTTAGGTTTCTGCCAAACCATAATTCATACGCTGTCATCTCAACGGATTTAGATGGTGCCCTATTTAAAGTGAATGTAGTTGTCTCTAATGCATATCTCCAAAACGATAGTGGCAAAATGATAAGAGACATCATAGTACGCACCATATCCAATAGAGCACGACTACAATGTTCAAACACACCATCACACTATGGTGTTCCACGTGGTGTGAGTTGTGAAACAACTTCCACATTGTCTTCAGTTGTATACCAAACTCGTAAATCAGATATTCACCTACACGATCATATCGTAGACATTTTATCTTCTTGTCACGATGATCTCAAACTTCACTCTGAATTTGCTTGAACTTTTCAAACGTTTCAGACTTGTGATTCATTAAGTAAATATACCCATATCTACTCAAATCATCAGTGAAGGTAAGAAAATAATGATATTCACCGCACGCTACAACACTCATTGGACCGCATACATCAACATGTATCATTTCCAATAAGTCACTTGGCCGCTCCATCACACCGAAAACAGGGTCTTAGTCATCTTGCCCATGCGGCATGGTCTGCATGTCTCAACCGGTTCAAAATCGACTGAGTCCAAAGATCTACCAGCATGGAGTTTATTCATGCGCTTTACACCAATATGACATCTAGTGTGAGTGCCACAAGTATGTGGTACTAATTAACTTTGCATCTTTTGGCACCAATACTATGAACATGTGTATCACTACGATCGAGATTCAATAAACCATTCCCATTGGGTTCATGACCATTGAAAGTTTTATTCATGTAAAAATAATAACCATTATGCTCTGAATTAAGTGAATAATCGTATTGCAATAAACACGATCTAATCATGTTCATGCTCAGCACAGACACCAAATAACATTTAATTAGGTTCAACACTAATCATGAAGGTGGAGGGAGCGTGCGATGGTGATCACATCAACCTTGGAAACACTTCCAACACACATCGTCACCTCGCCCTTAGCTAGTCTCCGTTTAATCAGTAGCTTTTATTTCAAGTTACTAACATTAGCAACTGAACCTGTATCTAATACCCAGGTGCTACTAGGAGTACTAGCAAGGTACACATCAATAATATGTATATCAAATATACTTCTGTCGACATTGCCATCCTTCTTATCTACCAAGTTTTAGGGAGTTCCGCTTCAGTGACTGTTCCCCTTACTATAGAAGCACTTAGTCTCGAGTTTGGGTTCAACCTCGGGTTTCTTCACTGGAGCAGCAATTAGCTTGCCATCCATGAAGTTTCCTTCCTTGCCCTTGCCCTTTTCTAAACTAGTGGTTTTACTTAACCATCAACACTTGATGCCCCTTCTTGATTTCTACCTTTGCGGTGTCAAACATTGCGAATAGCCGAGGGATCATCCTTTCCACCCCTGGCATTTTATAGTTCATCACAAAGCTTTAGCAGCTTTGTGGCAATGACTTGTAGAACTATATCAATCACTATCTTATCTGGAAGATCAACTCCCACTCAATTCAAGCAATTGTAGCACCCAGACAATCTGAGCACATGCTCACCGATTGAGCTATTCTCCTTCATCTTGCAGGAAAAGAATCTTGTTGGAGGTTTCATACCTCTCAACATGGGCACAATCCTGAAATCCCAATTTCAGCTCTTAGAACATCTCATATGTTTTGTGACGTTCAAAACGTTTTGGAGCCTCAATTCTAAGTTGTGATGCATGATGCACTGAACTATCAAGTATTCATCAGAACGTGCATGTCAGATGTTCACAGCATCCACAGTCGCCGTTTGAGGGGGTGGCATACCGAGCGGTGCATTAATGACATAAGCCTTTTGTGCACCAACTGAGGACAATCCTCTGATCATGGACCTAATCTGCATAATTGCTACCATCATCTTTCAACTCTATTTTCTCTAGGAACGTATCAAAAACACAGGGGAGCTACATCGCAATCTATTGATCTACAACATAATTTTGCAAAGACAACTTAGACTATGTTCATGATAATGTGTTCAATTAATCATATTTCTAAAGAACTCCCACTCAAATCAACATCCCTCAGGTTGTCTAAGTGTGACATGATCCAAATCCACCAACCCAAGTCCGATCATCACGTGAGATGAGGTGGTTTCGATGGTGAACATCTCCAAGTTGATCATATCTACTATATGACTCATATTCGACCTTTCGGTCTCTTTTGCTCCAAGGCCACGTCTGTACATGCTAGGCTCGTCGAGTTTAGCCCGAGTGTTCCTCACGTGTAACACTGGCTTGCGCCCGTAGTATGTGAACGTAGAGTCTATCACACCCGATCATCATGTGGTGCTTCAAAATGACGAACTTTCGCAATGGTGCACACTCGGGGAGAACATAATTTTATATTGAAATTTTAGTGAGGTATCACCTTATAATGCTACTGTCATCCTAACCAAAATAAGATGCATAAAAGTATTAAATCACATGCAAGTCATAAGTGACATGATATGGCCATGAACTTGTGCTTTTGATCTCCATATCAAAAGCACCATCATGTTCTCCATCGTCACCCGCATAACACCATGACCTCCATCATTGCGTCGCCATCGGGGTTGTCACGCCAACCATTCTTCTACTACTATTGCTACTGCTTAGCGATAAAGTAAAGCATTACATAGAGCTTAATGATTAACACGCATGTCATAAATTAATTAAAGACAACCCTATGGCTCCTACTGGTTGCCGTAATCATCGACATGCAAGTCGTGATATTCTATATAAAACATGATCATCTCATACATCACATATATCTCATCATGTCATTGGCCATATCATATCACAACATACCCTGCAAAAACAAGTTAGACGTCCTCTAATTGTTGTTGCATGTTTCATGTGGCTGCTATGGGTATCTAGCAAGAACGATTCTTACCTACGCAAAACCACAACAGTGATACACAAATTGCTATTCAACCTTCTCAAGGACCGCCTTTGTCGAATCCAATCCAACTAAAGTAGGAGAGATAGACACCTGCCACCCATATTTATGCAACAAAGTCACATGTCAGTCGATGGAACCAGTCTCTCGTACGTGGACGAGTAAGGTTGGTCCGGGCCGCTTCATCCCACAATACTGTTGAATCAATAAAAGACCAAGGGAGGAAGCAATCTGAGCATCAACGCCCACAAACTCCTTTGTGTTCTACTCATGATCTCATCTACGCATAGACCTAGCTCTGACACCACTGTTGGGGAACGTTGCATGGGAAACAAAAAATTTCCTACACACACAATATCTATCCATGGTGATGAGCATCTATGAGAGGGAGAGTGGATCTACATACCCTTGTGGATCGCTAAGCGGGAAGCATTGAGAAATGCAGTTGATGTAGTCAAATGTCTTCGTGATCCAAATCGCAAGCCATCTCACGATTCAATCACGATCCTTCCCGTGATCCAATCACGATCCGTCCCGCGAGCCAATCACAGTCCTTTCAATCTAGCGCCGAACGGACGACACCTCCGCGTTCAACACAATACAGCTCAATGACGATCTCCGCCTTGTTGATCCATCAAGAGGGAGCAGAGAGGTAGATGATTTCTCTGGCATCACAACAACGTGGTGGCGGTGGTGGTGAACTAATCCGGCAGGGCTTCGCCAAGCTCCGCCGAACTAATATAGAGGAGAAAATGATCTAGAGGGAGAGAGGGCAGCATGTGCCTTTTTGGGTTGGGGCTGCCCTAAAAAAACCTCAATATATAGGAGGAAGGGGAGGGGGAGGCAACCCTAGCCCCTCCAACAAGGAAGGATTCGGCTGAACTAGGGAGGTGGACTCCTAGTAGGACTCCTCCCTACTTGGCCCCTCACCCACCTCCTTGTGCATGGGCCCTTAGGGGCTGGTGCACCACCTCCTAGTCCCATGTAGCCCCTAGGGTTAGTGGGCCCCTCCCGGTGGACCCCCAAAACCCTCTCGGCACTCCTGGTACACTATCGGAAATATCTGAAACTTTTCCAGTGACCAAAATGGGACTTCCTATGTATCAACCTTTACCTCCGGACCATTCCGGAGCTCCTCGTGATGTTCGGGATCTCATCTGGGACTCCGAACAACCTTCAGTCACCAACATACTGATACGTCTCCAACGTATCTACTTTTCCAAACTCTTTTGCCGTTGTTTTGGACTCTAATTTGCATGATTTGAATGGAACTAACCCGGACTGACATTGTTTTCAGCAGAATTGCCTTGGTGTTATTTTTGTGTAGAAATAGAAGTTCTCGGATCGTCCTAAAATTTTACGGAGAATATTTTTGGAATTAATAAAAAATACTGGCGCAAGAAGTAACCAGAGGGGGCCACATGCAGGCCATAAGCCTGCTAGGCGCGACCACCCCCTGGCCGCGCCTAGCAGGCTTGTGGGACCCTTGTGGCTCATCCGACCTCCTCTCCAGCTTCATATAACCCTATTTGTCGAGGAAAAAATCGGAGAGAAGAGTTCATCGCGTTTCACGACATGGAGCCGCCGCCATCGCCTGTTCTTCCTTGGGAGACCAGATCTGGAGTCCGTTTTGGGCTCCGGAGAGGGGAAATCGGCGCCTTCATCATCACCAACCATCCTTCATCACCAATTCCATGATGCTCTCCACCGTTCATGAGTAATCTCATTGTAGGCTTGCTGGACGGTGATGGGTTGGATGAGATTTATCATGTAATCGAGTTAATTTTGTTAGGGTTTGATCCCTAGTATCCACTATGTTCTGAGATTGATGTTGCTATGACTTTGCTATGCTTAATGCTTGTCACTAGGGCCCGAGTGCCATGATTTCAGATCTGAACCTATTATGTTTTCATGAATATATGTGTGTTCTTGATCCTATCTTGCAAGTTGTAGACACCTATTACGAGTTATGATCCGCATCCCCTAGGGTGACAATAACTGGGATTCTTTCCGGCGATTACCGTAGTTTGAGGAGTTCATGTATTCACTAAGTGCTAATGCTTTGGTCCGGTTATCTATTAAAAGGAGGCCTTAATATCCCTTAGTTTCCAATAGGACCCCGCTGCCACGGGAGGGTAGGACAAAAGATGTCATGCAAGTTCTTTTCCATAAGCACGTATGACTATATACGGAATACATGCCTACATTACATTGATGAATTGGAGCTAGTTCTATGTCACCCTATGTTATAACTATTGCATGATGAATGCCATCTGACATAATTATCCATCACTGATCCATTGCCTATGAGCTTTTCAAATATTGATCTTTGCTCAGTTACTTTTCTGTTGCTACTGTTACAAACACTACAAACTGCTACTATCACTTTGCCATAGTTAACGTTACTTTCATATTACTTTGCTACTGAACACTTTGCTGCAGATATTAAGTCTTTTAGGTGTGGCTGAATTGACAACTCAGCTGCTAATACTCGAGAATATTCTTTGGCTCCCTTTGTGTCGAATCAATAAATTTGGGTTGAATACTCTACCCTCGAAAACTGTTGTGACCCCCTATACTTATGGGTTATCAAGACCTTTTTCTGGCGCTGTTGCCGGGGAGCATAGCTTTATTCTCTGAGTCACTTGGGATATATATCTTTTGATCACTATGAAGAATCTGAAAGATCCAAAAACCAAGATCTATCCCTCTACTACGAGGGGAGGTAAGGAACTGCCATCTAGCTCTGCACTTGATTCACCTTCTGTTATGAGTAAGTTTGCGACACCACCACCTGCTAGTAATTCTGATATGTCGCAAGTAATTGATGATGCTACTTCTGCTATGCATGATGCTTATGATAATACTTTGCTTGATGATATTGTGCCACTGGGTGAATTGCTTGATGAACAAATTGCTAGAGCCAATGCCGCAACTGATAATATTTCTGAATCTGATGAAATTATTGAAACTGAACACTATGATTCACCTGCTAGACCTAGCTCTCCTAGATATGAATTGCCTGATATACTAAGGGTTATGTTATGGAAGGAGAGGTAGCTAGGGACTTTCCTGCTTGTTAGGATAGAGATGATCTTAAGAAATTGCTTCCCAAGTGGAAGGAAAAATCTTTGAATGCTAGAATGCAATATGATCCTAAGTTTGCTACTTCACCTATCTTTGTTGCTGATAAGGATTATGAATTCTCTGTCGATCCTGAGTTAATTACTTTGGTTGAATCTGATCCTTTCCATGGTTATGAATCTGAAACTGTTGTGGCACATCTTACCAAATTGAATGATATAGCCACCCTATTTACTCATGAGGAAAAAATTCGCTATTACTATATTCTTAAGTTGTTTACTTTCTCATTAAAAGGTGATGCTAAGATATAGTTTAATTCTCTTGCTCCTAGTTGTGTGCGTAGTCCCAAGGATATGATTTATTACTTCTCTGAAAAATATTTTCCTGTCCATAAGAAACAAGCTGCCTTGCAGGAAATATTTAACTTTGTGCAAATTGAAGAAGAGAGTCTCCCACAAGCTTGGGGGAGGCTACTCCAATTACTTAATGCTTTGCCTGACCATCCTCTCAAGAAAAATGAAATACTTGATATCTTTTATAATGGACTAACCGATGCTTCTAGGTACCACCTAGATAGTTGTGCTGGTTGTGTTTCCAGGGAATGAACTGTTGAACAAGCTGAATTACTATTGAATAATATATTGAGCAATGATAATGATTGGACTATTCCCGAACCACCTCCAAAGCCAACTCCAAAGAAGAGAGGTATTCTATTCCTCAGTCCTAAAGATATGCAAGAGGCAAAGAAATCTATGAAAGAAAAGGGTATTAAAGCTGAAGATGTTAAGAACCTACCACCTATTGAAGAAATACATGGTCTTGATAACCCGACACATGTAGTAGAGGTAAATTCTCTCAGTAGATTCGATGAAGGAGACATCCCTTATAATAAGTCTGCTAGCCAATGCTTGGATGAATTTGATAATTTTATTGTGAAGCAAGAAAATTTCAATGCCTATGTTAGTAGACAATTGAAACATAATGCTTATATGCTTGATCGCTTGGGTGATTATTTGAGTAGAACTGTCAATGATCTTAAGATTATTAGTAAACATGCTTCCATGGTAACCACTCAAGTAGAACAAGTACTTGAGGCTCAAAATGATTTGCTTAATGAGATGAATAGTAAAGACAATGATCATTCTGTTAAAGTTGTGACTAGAGGTGGTACAATGACTCAGGAACCTTTGTATCCCGAGGGCCATCCTAGGAGAATTGAACAAGATTCTCAAAGAGTTAATACTGAAGCACCTATTCCTTCCAATAAGAGTAGGAAAAAGAATGATGATAGTACTTTGCATGCTGCTAGTGAACCTGTTATAGATACGCGTGAGAATCCAAATGATATTTCTATTTCTGATGCTGAGACACAATCTGGTGATGAACATGAGCCTAGTGATAACATTAATAATGATGTTCATGTTGATGCTCAACCTAGTAATGATAATGATGTGGAGATTGAACCTGCTGATGGTCTTGATAACCCACAATCTAAGAATAAAAGATACGATAAAAAGACTTCATATCTAGGAAACATGGTAGAGAAAGAGAACCATGGGTTCAGAAACCCATGCCCTTTCCTCCTAAACCATCCAAAAAAGGATGATGAGGACTTTGAGCGCTTTGCTGAAATGCTTAGACCTGTCTTTTTACGTATGCGCTTGACTGATATTTTGAAAATGTCTCCTTATGCTAAGTATATGAAAGATATTATGACAAATAAAAGAAAGATACCGGAAGCTGAGATTTCCACCATGCTTGCCAATTATACTTTTAAAGGTGGAATACCTAAGAAACTAGGAGATCCCGGAGTACCTACTATACCATGCTCTATCAAAGGAAATTATGTTAAAAACTGCTTTATGTGATCTTGGAGCTGGTGTTAGTGTTATGCCTTTCTCTTTATACCGTAGACTTGATTTGAATAAGTTGACACCTACTGAAATCTCTTTGCAAATGGCTGATAAATCAACTGCTCTGCCTATCGGTATTTGTGAGGATGTACTTGTCGTAGTTGCAAATGCTACTATCTTGACGGACTTTGTTATTATTGATATTCCCAAGGGTGACAGTATGTCGATCATCCTTGGTAGACCCTTTTTGAATACTACAGGGGTTGTTATTGATTGCAACAAGAGCAATGTCACTTTTCATATTAATGGTAATGAGCATACGGTACACTTTCCGAAGAAACAACCTCAAGTTCATAGTATCAACTCTATTGAAAAAATTCCAACGATTATTATTGGAGACTTTGAGTTCCCTCTTTCTATTGAAATATGATATACTTATTGTTGGGGAAATGCATATCCCCATTGAGGTAACTTAGTGTTATTCGAAAATTCTTCGGTTTCATGTTATTCGAAAGAAGTTTGTTAATAAGACTTGATCAACCTTATTGATGGATTCCTTTTGATAAGCATGAGATGGATGAATTTAGAAAGCACAACTCGTGTACCTGACTGTTACTTTCTGTTACCTAGATGAGATTAAGTAAAAATGCTATTATTTTTCTGTTTTCTGAGTTTTCCATGCAATAGAAAATGACGTGAAAATAAAAGTTCCCAGAATTCCGTGAAAATTTAGTATGCCGTTTTCTGGAATATTTAAGAATTTTTGGCACTGAGAATGCATCAGGGGGTTGCACCAGTGGGCCACAAGCCTGCAGGGCGTGGCCACCCCCTAGGCGTGCCCTTGTGGCTTGTGGGTCCCACGTGGCCCTCCTCCACTTATTCCAACACCCATTCACTTCATCTTCCTCCAGAAAAAAATCCCACCATTGCTCAAACCCGTGTTCTAGCTCATCTTGTTGCCATTTTCGATCTCCTTGCTCAAAGCTTCATTTGCAAAACTGTTTTAGGGGATTGCTCATTGGTATGTGACTCCTCCAATGGTCCAGTTAGTTTTTGGTCTAGTGCCTTATATATTACAAATTTTTGTAGTTATGGTGACCTTGTTCTTGAGCTTGCATGTCAAATTTGTAAGGTCCCAAGTAGTTCTCATGCATGATATAGTCTCTAGGCACTTGAGGGAGTAGTTGCTATGAGTTTTGTTGAGTTTTGTTCACCTTTATTTTCGTCCACTAAAATTTCAGAAATTTTTCAGAGAAAGAAAAGATGTTGAGGAGAATGTACAAAGTTGGTTCCTCGAGCAAGAAAGCCTCGAGACTCACGCTACGTGAGCCCAATTTTGAACTACCTAGGGAAGCTCGAGTAGTGCCTTGTGAACGGCCATCGGATCAATTCATGGACAACGCCAGATTCAAGGAAGAGTTTTATGCGTACATAAGGAATGTTGTCCTTGAGGATTTCATTTCAGATCGATGCAAGAAATATTATCAACTCACTGATTCTTTCGTGCGGAGGTTTGAATTTTCATCTAGGCATAATTCTCATTCTGTTCTATTTGATCTTTATGATAAGGCCTATACCATGGACCTAGAAGATTCTAATGATGCATGCAAAATTCCATAGTGGGGTAGTCATAGTGATCCTCATAAAAATGAATATAATGATTTCCTTGCTAGCATCACGGTGGGGGAAACTAGAATCATTACACAAGCTACTTTGGGGAGCATTCACTTTCCGGCTATACATTATTTTGCTCTCTTCATAGGTAGATGTATTAGCGGTAAACTTGAGCATAGTCACCTTTGCATGCCTGATCTGAGTATTCTTAAGAGTGTGGTAATGGTAGATAGACGATATAACTTGGGGACTATTATTGCCAGGAGGTTACATCATAATGCTAAGGATGGAGATTTCTTTGGTGGAATTTATGCCACCGGTGTAGCTAAGTATCTTGGGGTACCCATAAGAGGGAATGACATTGAGTTACCCCCTGCTTTCCTTGATTATGAGGCTTTGGTGCGCTATCAGTTTCTCGAAAGAAACGAACAACACCTCGAGCATCGACTAATTTTTGACAAGCAATGTGTTGTCCATGTTAGCCTTCCTACTCCTGCCTTCTTTAACTTTCAGGAAAAGCAGAGATATTTTATAACCAGAGAGGAGGCAAACGAGTACGAGCGAAATGCAGAAACCGCTCGCCTTCACGTTGTAGTGGTTCATGCGGTAGCCGCCACAGCCCAGTACAACCCCAACTTTGACTTCGGATATTATCCAGGCCAGCCATGGCCCTAGACCAACTTAGGCCAAAAGCCTAAGCTTGGGGGAGTACGTATTTCTCACCGACATAAATTCATGTTCACACACTTATTTCAGTTGTCGGTGTTCATACTTTCTCATTGTACTATCCATGGTAGTTTAATTCTTGTTTTGCTTTCTTCTTGTGTGTTTAATTAACTTTGAGGAAAATACAAAAAAATAGTTCTAGCTTTATTTCCTAGTTTATTAGTTGTAGCATTAAAGAGAAAACCCAAGAAGATTTATTGTTCTTCTTTTTTCTTGTTGGGAGCTTTCCCGTGTAAATAATTTTCCTTTCTTTTCTTTGGGTTGTAAGGAGAAGACCACGATGACATGTTGAGTGGCCCTCATATGCATTATTGTTTATCTTACTAAGAGCCCATATTGCCTTGTCTTCTCCTTTGGTTTATTGTTTGCAGATTCCAGCTTAGTCCAATGCACGTGCACTATTATTATTATTATTCATATTGTTCGGTCGTGCAAGTGAACGGCAATAATGATGATATTTGATGAAAATATTGAGATGGAGAAAAGCCGGTATGAACTCAACCTATCTTGCTTTTTGTAAATATGATTAGCTCATCGTTCCGAATTCTGTACATTACGGGTTGAACATGCTTGCAATGATAATTAGAGATTATAGTTATTCATGCCATGCTTAATTAGCTAAGAGTGGATAATGGTTCGTCTTGGGTGTCAACATGCGCATTAAAATGGTTGTGATGTAGTATGATAGAATGGTATCCTCCTCGGGATGATTCAAGTGGCTTGACTTGGCACATGTTCACGCATGTAGTTGAAACAAATCAACATAGCCTCCACGATATTTATGTTCATAGTGAATTATACCCTACTCATGCTTGCATTCAATGTTGGTTAATCTCAAAGCATGTTGATGACTGTGTCGCTCTCTAGTTGGTCACTCCCCAGTCTTTTGCTAGCCTTCACTTGTACTAAGCGGGAATACTGCTTGTGCATGCATCTCAATAAACGCAAAGTTGTTCCATATAAGTCTACCATATCTACCTATATGTGGTATTTACCTGACGTTCCAAGTAAATTTGCATCTGCTAAACTTTAAACCTTCAATTTTTTTTTTTTGTATGCCCAAATCGCTCATGTGGCGACTGGGGGCTATGAATATCTTCCATGCTAGGTGGGTTATTCTCACGATATGTGTTGATCACTATCATTCACGAGAAAGTGGCTGGTAATCGGGATGCCCAGTCCCATGCTCGAAATAAAAGGCAAAATATAATTAAACAAAACTCCCCCTAAACTATGTATGTATGGACGGTACCCATGAATTCGGCCTGCCATGGAGTGTGACTGATTGGTGGAGGAGGAGTAAAAACTTTACCATTCTGTTTGGGAACCGCCTATAATGTATCTAGCATGGAAGATATTGAAAACCTCTTGGTCGTTATGTGAGCAATGAAAGCATACCGCTCCAAAATCATTACCTATCTCTGTTTTAAAAGCTTGAGCCCTAGCACCTCTACAAATCAATGCTTCCCTCTACGAAGGGTCTTTCCATTTACTTTATTGTTGAGTCATCATCCTCTTATAAAAAGCACCAGTTAGAGAGCACCATTGTCATTTGTATGCCTTGCTATTAATTGATATTGAGTATGAGCATGACTGAATCTCTCTCACCGTGAATTACAATGTTTAGTCAGTCCTTGTTCTCCAGAGGTGCTCTGCATTTATGTTTTGCGGTCTTGGAAAGGGCTAGTGAGACACCATTATGTCATATTGTATCATGATTGTTTTGATAAAATTGTTGTCATCCGAGACTTGTTATTATTACTCGCTAGTTGATTATGTCATTGCTATGAGTAAATGTGAGACCTAAATGTTATTGTGAATGCAGTTAGTCTATAATCCTTGCTGAAAATCTGAACATAAGTTAGACATATTTACAACAGCAAGATCAAACAGAGTTTGTAAAAGTTTTTCTTTATCACTTTCAGTTTATCAACTGAATTGCTTGAGGACAAGCAAAGGTTTAAGCTTGGGGGAGTTGATACGTCTCCAACGTATCTACTTTTCCAAACTCTTTTGCCCTTGTTTTGGACTCTAATTTGCATGATTTGAATGGAACTAACCTGGACTGACATTGTTTTCAGCAGAATTGCCTTGGTGTTATTTTTCTGCAGAAATAAGAGTTCTCGGATCGTCCTGAAAATTTACGGAGAATATTTTTGGAATTAATAAAAAATATTGGCGCAAGAAGTAACCAGAGGGGGGCCACGTGCAGGACACAAGCCTGCTAGGCGTGGCCACCCCCCTGGTCGTGCCTAACAGGCTTGTGCGGCCCTCGTGGCTCCTCCAACCTCCTCTCTAGCTCCATATAACCCTATTTGTCGAGGAAAAAATTATAGAGAAGAGTTCATCGCGTTTCACGATACGGAGCCACCGCCATCGCCTGTTTTTCCTCGGGAGACCAGATCTGGAGTCCGTTTTGGGCTTCGGAGAGGGGAAATCGACGCCTTCGTCATCACCAACCATCCTTTATCACCAATTCCATGATGCTCTCCATCGTTCGTGAGTAATCTCATTGTAGGCTTGCTGGACAGTGATGGGTTGGATGATATTTATCATGTAATCGAGTTAGTTTTGTTAGGGTTTGATCCCTAGTATCCACTATGTTCTGAGATTGATGTTGCTATGACTTTGCTATGCTTAATGCTTGTCACTAGGGCCCGATTGCCATGATTTCAGATCTGAACCTATTATGTTTTCATGAATATATGTGTGTTCTTGATCCTATCTTGCAAGTTGTAGACACCTATTACGAGTTATGACCCGCATCCCCCAGGGTGACAATAACTGAGATTCTTTCCGGTGATTACCGTAGTTTGAGGAGTTCATGTATTCACTAAGTGCTAATGCTTTGGTCCGGTTCTCTATTAAAAGGAGGCTTTAATATCCCTTAGTTTCCAATAGGACCCCGCTTCCACAGGAGGGTAGGACAAAATATGTCATGCAAGTTCTTTTCCATAAGCACGTATGACTATATACGGAATACATGCCTACATTACATTGATGAATTGGAGCTAGTTCTATGTCATCCTATGTTATAACTGTTGCATGATGAATGCCATCTGACATAATTATCCATCACTGATCCATTGCCTACGAGCTTTTCAAATATTGAGCTTTGCTCAGTTACTTTTTCGTTGCTACTTTTACAAACACTACAAACTGCTACTATCACTTTGCCACAGTTACCGTTACTTCCATATTACTTTGCTATTGAACACTTTGCTGAAGATATTAAGTCTTTCAGGTGTGGTTGAATTGACAACTCATCTGCTAATACTCGAGAATATTCTTTGGCTCCCCTTATGTCGAATCAATAAATTTGGGTTGAATACTCTACCCTCAAAAACTGTTGTGATCCCCTATACTTGTGGGTTATCACATGCATAACTCAATACTACCAAAACATCACCGAACGTTAAGTGTGCAGACCATGCGGGGTGGAGAACTATGTAGACATGACCGAGACACCTCTACGGTCAACAACCAATAGCGAGACCTAGATGCCCATATTGGTTCCTACATATTCTATGAAGATCTTTATCGGTTGAACCTCTATGTCAAGGATTCAGTTAATCTCGTAGGTTGTTCCCTTTGTTCTTCGGTATGTTACTTGCCCGAGATCCGATCGTCGGAATCTCCATACCTAGTTCAATCTCGTTACTAGCAAGTCTCTTTACTCGTTTCGTAATACAATATCCCGTGGCTAACTCTTTAGTCACTTTGCTTGCAAGGCTCATTGTGATGTTGTATTACCGAGTGGGCCGTGATATACCTCTCCGTCACACAGAGTAACAAATCCCAGTCTTGATCTATGCCAACTCAACAGACACCCTCGGAAATACCTGTAGAGCACCTTTATAGTCACCCAGTTATGTTGTGACGTTTGATACACACAAGGTACTCCTCCGGTGTTAGTGAGTTACATGATCTCATGGTCATAGGAACATATACTTGACATGCAGAAAACAATACCGATAAACTTGACACGATCATATGCTACGTTCATAGTTTTTGGGTCTTGTACACCACATCATTCTCCTAATGATGTGATTCCGTTATCAAATGACATCTCATGTCTATGGCTAGGAAACCTTGACCATCTTTGATCAACGAGCTAGTCTATTAGAGGCATACTAGGGGCATTGTGTTGTTTATGTATCCACACATGTAACTAAGTTTCCAATCAATATAATTACAACATGGATAATAAACGATTATCATGAACAAGGAATATGATAATAACTAATTTATTATTGCCTCTAGGGCATATTTCCAACAAGTTCTAGAATTGGTAGGTTGACAACCTTGGTTCTTTTGCCGGTGAATTGCTTATTTTGGTTACTTTCCCTTAGAAAAAAGTTTGTTAACGGTTAAATTATGCGTGACAGTGATCCTATGGATCTTCTAAATTTCTGTTTGAGAACCGACGTTTTTTCGTTGGTGAATCCCAAACTTTAGGTTATGTTTGACATTGAATTTTGCAATGGTTGATCATGTTTTTGATATTTTGAGTTATGTCTAGTAGTTGAACCTTTTATATCCCATGTGTTCCTTTTTGCCAAAATGAGCAACCTTCATTTTTATTGAGGTGTAAAAGGATTTGAATTTGCGCTCCGCTCCATGTTCTACTATGTGATCCTCTCAAGGTTGTTCCACACTATGATCGCAATTCATAGGATATATGTAGGATCTTGGACAACAAATCATGGGATTTTCTAGAATTGGTAGGATTAGAGTCAAACCTTGGTTCCTTCGCCGATGAATCGCTTACTTTAGTTACTTATCCTCACAATTTTGTTAGTGAAATTAGGCAATGTTCGTGTGGATCTTTAAATCTCTGCCTGAAACAATTTTTTTTATTGTTGAATTCCTAACTTTTAAGTTATGCTTGACATTGAAACTTTTGTAATGGTGGATCCTATCTCTGAATTTGTTTTCTAGCAACTGAACATTTTTTTATCCCATGTGTTCTTTTTGGCCATAAAGTGGAGAGGCGCAAAATGATTTGAAGTTGCTCCTATGTGTTATCTCTTGGTACTGCTTGAGTACGGTAATTGCGCTGGGCTGTGATTGGGTTAAGGAATACTAGATTAACTACTTGCAGTTTATAGTGATATTGTACCCTTGTTGTTTAGGACAATATTTCCTATTGGTACAAAAACCTCTTACTGCTGTTCTTTTATTTGTTCATTTACAGAAGGTGCTAAAGGCTGCTGGTATATTTGCTGGATCCATCTTCCTGATGCACAACTTGGGCCATAATATGGTCATCTAAACAGAACTAGATAGGGCAACAGTGGACATTCAATGGTGCCATGTTGCATTGCCTTTTTTCTTTTCTCATCAACATGGTCACCACACATGTTCTTAGTGTAGATTAAGGAGTGAAACTGTTGTTCTTAGATATTGGTTGGTAATAATGGCAGCCAAAGAAGTATATGTATTACCTTATCAGACGTTCGCTTGCTTTGTGAATTATCAGGCAAATTATCGCAAACTTATTGGGATCCCCTTTTGTTAGGTCTTCTTGAACTTTGCCGACCGGTTCATGCGGTGAATTAAGCACATGATACTATATTTTGTTGTGAAGTGGTTCAGTGTTTGTTGGAGTAAAGCTGTGAATGATATTCTCTCATCAGGAACTCAGCTAACCGCCGGGGGGTCCACAACCAGATGCAAAAATTTCTCAAGTACTCCCTCTATCCATGTCTCAGTTTTGGTACAACTTTGTGTTGAAGTTTATACAAAGTTGAGACACTTATTTTGACATGTAGGGAGTATCTAGGACGGAGAAACCTGCGCTGATCTTATGCATTTGATCACCAAAATCTCATGTATTTGCTCTGTGTTGATAAGTGGATAGTGTGAGAACCAAGCATCGCTCGAGTGGCTCAGGTGTCTCTTCTATATATAAAACTAAATCGCAAGGGATAGTCTTGGGATGTCTCTGTGTTTCATTTTTTGGGTCAAAATGAGCGTAATTTGCAAGATCACCCAAGAATTAAACGAATGTAGGCTGCAAGAGAATACGAGCGGATATACCTGGTATATGTCGGGTCGGGTCAAAAAAAGGCCCGATGCTGAAAACCTAGGCCTAGGCCTGGCCCGGCCTGACCACCGGGCCTAATAAATCAGGCGCAAACCCGGCCCAAGCCCGGAAGAGCCCGACTATGGCTAAAAACTGACTTTTCACAAGTCCACGCCATGCCCGGTTTGACCGTCGGGCTTGATTTCCAGGCCTAAACCCAGCCTGATGGCATGATCAGGTCCGGCTAGCCCGAGATTTTTGGGTTAGGTTGGGTCGTCCGAATCGGGCTGCCCATGCCCAGGTATACGAGCGGACTTGCTACTAGATGTGACTATGCAAGATGGCACTCGTAGGTTTGGATATGAGTGAAGCCATCAGATACCCTTACCCGCCCCCTTGAGTTATCGATCATCCTTACGTCAACGAGTACAATTTTAACCGACAGGATAGAAGGGTACCCGCGAATAAAAATATTCATGTTTGCAAAGCATCAATTTAAACAACTCATAGTCATAAACAACAAACATCATAAAAAATAACATATTTAATAAACACATCACTTTTTCGTAAACAACATCGCATAGTCATATTTTGAGTTCACAAATTCACGCTAAGTGTAGACTGTATAGACTGTAGAGATAATTTTGAGTTCACATAGATTTTATATGGTTACATGGGTATGTGATTATGAGTTATACGATCCCATCATCGTACCTGATGGGTTTCAGATTTCTCTATTTGTATATACCCATGTGTAAATTTTTATTTCATATCCTTACCCTAATAAAGTTTTCATTCGCAGGGGACATGGGTAATGGGTACCCATTGCCATGCTTACACCAATTTTCGTTTGTGTGTGTGGCTGATAGGTGGTCCGTAAAATTGATCGGGAACATTTACAATGAGGCAACCTATCTTAGCGCTCGGTCAATCACCTCCTCTCATTCACACGTCCCTGTGGGGCCTGACTCGACCCTCCAACCCTTATCCTTGTCTCATGTCCACATATTTCCTCTTCCTCGATTTGCTTTCCCAGTTCCTCCACACATTCACTTGCGCAACTCAACTCGTTCCTTAGCATGCCGCTATGAGTACGCGACGGTGAGACTCACGACGGAAGCGTAGTGTTGCAAGCCAGGGAATCGGAGCGGGTGGCGAACGGTGTTGTTGTGAGCAGAGGTGCTCGTCACTGCAAAGGCCGACGTCTACTGTTGCGGACTCCTATGGGTGCGTCGAGCTTGCCAATGCGCGGTGCTACGACTCAAGCATGTCTCTGTTCAACGACTCGCGATGCTACGACCGACATCACACGTTGTTATGTGCCGACCGACTATTGTGTGATGGGCTGCAAGCTCGATGATGGTCGGTGGTACGACCGTCGCCAGCGGAGAATAGTGTTGTCGGTGCTGCAAACGAAGACGCGATGTGTTACGACGCGGGAAGTGGTGCTTGTTAGCATCACATCCAAAGACACAAGGATTGATGTTAGTGCGGCAGAAGGCGTGCAACCGCGCTACAGTACTTCAAGATGGTGCACCGACGCGAAAAGCGTGCAACCACGTTACTGTACTTCAAGATGGTGCATTATCGGTGCGATGCCGTTTGCTGCATGAGGTGTGTGTATTTTTCCAAGCACATGGAGAAAACGCTTGATGGGGGGACGTTTTTTCTACTTCTGCTGTTGCTCTGCAGAAGGGACGACCAACACAAGATTGAATGGCTATGCTAGGAGCAAGCCTATGGCTTGGAAGGTCACCGATCGGTGGCTCCCATCGGCGAATGACGCTTGTCTTTTCGGCCGCGACGAGGCAACCAATGTGGGATCCACGATGTTCGCTTCACGTCCGCACTGCCAGGTGGCTCCGGCTGGGCCTTGCTCTTCCAAGCGACGATGTGGGGACGACGCAAGGGGCACAAAAATGACGCGACGGGCGAGGAGCTTGGAGGTGGCCATGATAGCGACAGAAACTATCGAACAAGGTGATGTAGCACGCTGCACGCTGGCAGAGCGAGAATGCCAGCGGAGTCGATGGTCGAATCGGAGGTGTCGTCTATGACTGTTCGGTGGCTAGTGACGGTCATCCTAGAAACATTCAACGTGTCGGTTGGGCAACCACGTGCTGTATTTTTTTTTTGTTTGGTACAGCCGCTTGGGTTTTGTATATTTAAACCATATTTAAACTTGCAGCCAAGTGGTTGTAGTTTAAGGGCTGCCCAAATTTGTTTAGCAAAATTTATATAGTGAAGGTATTGAAGCACTGTTTTTTTGTTCGAAAAACCCTAAAAAGGGTTATTTTGCCTGCTGCTGCCTGTCGGAGACGCTCTGAACTGTCCCATGTCGGTGCGCCGCTCCGCCATCCCCCGCCGCCGCCGCCGCTGCCGCTTGCTCTCGACCTCTGCCTGCTCCCCAGCACAGTAGTCCCCGCTCGGCCTCCTCTGCTCTGCTCGCCCCTGCACGTCCGCTTGCCCCCCCTCCCCTGCCGCAAGCACGACGAAGGCGCGGCGAACGCGACCTCGACAGCCGCCCTTTCTCGGACGTGCTGCCGCCGTGACCTTCACGGCCTCTTTTCCTGGGTTCGTTCATCCATTTGACTGATGTAATTCCCCATACTGCAGCTCTTCTCTTGTCATGGCCAATAGAGATAATAATTCCTGATTTCCCTTTCTTGATTTCCTACAGTATTGCACATTTGATAAATAGCTCATGTCTAATTTCAAGATTTTAATTTGCTTCCAGTTTTAGAGCTCGCCTGGTTAATTTGTGTAGGCTTCTCCATAATACACCTACTCTCACATTTTTAGTTATAGCAACTAAAAATACCTTTTAACTTCAGTACTTGATGTGGCATGCTTTACCTTACACAATATCACCAAGTGGCAGTTCAGAAAGAAAGGCTTGCCATTTCATTCTTTTGCATCTATGTTATGAAGTGGTGCATAGACCGAACAATGAATGATACGCTGTATAGATGTAAGTGGTGCATACAGTGAAGAATTCATATTACTCCCTCCGTTCCTAAATATAAGTCTTTTTAGAGGTTCCACTAGGGAACTACATACGGATGTATGTAGACATACATTAGAGTGTAAATTCACTCATTTTGCTCCGTATGTAGTCCCCTAGTGGAATCTCTAGAAAGACTTATATTTAGGAACGGAGGGAGTACTTAGTAAGCTATTTAGCAGATGTATATGAGCTGGCAATTGTTGTGCTTCAGAATGCTTTGCTATGACTGATTTTTGGTGTGGTGCTAGCTTTTACTGTTTGTCTGTGCAGGTAGTCTTGGTAACCGTGAGATGCTTAATGAGGTACGGGGCATTAGTGAAGAATGACACACATCCAGTTCTGCTGAGGTATGCATTTTGTTTCCTAGCTTCTGTTATTAGTTTTTCGGTTCCCCTATGAATCGTTCGACTGGTCGTTGTTCCAACAGAAGAGTTAATCTTTTTGCTCCATATATCCACATAAAACTTATGCCTTTTATTCAGGTAAACAATTTGTGATGGTGGTTAGGTTACGAGGCTCAATTGTTTCTTACAAAATGGTCATGCACTGTAATATTTCAATATGGTTTCTTCTGCTGTTACAAGCTTTTGCATGTCCCTCTTAGCCTTTTGCTTTCCTGTATGTACTTTGTCTTGTCAGTGAACTACGTAAGAGATAAGGATGCCGACTTTGCTTCAAGCAACTACTATGAATTTAAGAGCTTTCTTGACTGCAGAGCCATGTGCATGACAATACGAACGACTCTAGGTGTTGAGGGCCACCATGGATGTGATCGGCAGTCTGACTGCTACACAGAGCAAACATGTTGCCGAATAGGTTCAGATTTGAGCTAATCAGTTATAACCTGTATGGTGTTCAGATTTGCTATGGTAAGATTTGAGCGAATCAGTTATAGCCTGTTTGAATCTCAGATTTATTATTGCAAGTTTGCCTCCTCCCAGTAGACACCATTTTGTGCGTACAAGATCAACTTCATTTGCCTCACTATCGTGAATGTACTTGAATATATTTGTTAAAGCATTGTGTTGGTGGTACTGCGCTCAAATTGTGCAATCCACTATCATTGATGTCATTACTGTTGGTACATTATGTGGGCAAGAGAGTTAATTTTTAGACACCTTTTCTTCCCTTTATAGTGAGCCGATGCCACCGAGATTTTGTAAGTTTAGAGCCTCGCTGTGGCTGCTGGGTGGGTCTTCGGGCTGAACAATCGGTTTGTGGGAGGATGCTTGTTGATATATGAATAGTCCTCCATTACATAGCGGTATGCGACTCGCGTTGATCATGCCCCAACAAAAGAAGATAGGAAGAAATATGCACAGCCCAGCCTCCCTAAAATCACATGTGGAGGACGCGGCTGTAGCTGGGCGCAGCGGAGCACTCTGTTCCGTCTAGTAATGAATTTATTTGTGGCTAATGTGCAAATTTTTGGTGTGGAAAGTGTCTGACATTATCATAGAGTTAAATTGTCATTTGTTCTTAATTTTTGTAGTTGAACTAAACTATTGAAGATACTATCGTTATAAAGAACAATCTGTACTTCAATTGCTGTTATTTTGAACTACTATATTTTATAAACTGCAGTGGACTTTTTTTTGTTAATCAGCATACCTTGGCTTAAAATCCTAGCCCTGTCCCCATGTGCAAGTGATGATGCATACCATTCTGTGATGGATGTGTGCAGAACTTGATATACACTGATGGAAGCTGCAAGGAGTGAAGGCGATGAGCTGATTGCGGATTATGTTGACTGCCTCATGTCCTTGGACACCAATGCTCGGTCTGACAATCTGATTCTCGAAGGTCCAGTCATAGAAGCAGGAGTGGCTGCTTCAGTTGGTGGTATTACGGAGCAGGATGCCATGAAAGATTTTGTACCTCCGGAGGATCCTAAAGAGCCATTGCTGGGTATGACATTTGAATCTGATGAAGCAGCAAAGACCTTCTACGACCAGTATGCCAGGCAACTTGGATTTCCCTTCCGTGTTGGTAGATCTCGCCGTTCAAAAGGTGCAGAGGAGGTTGTCGTCATGAGGAGGTTTGTTTGCTCAAGGGAAGGCATGTACAGAAAGAAGAATCCATCATCAGACGAGGTTACAAAGAAGCGTGAGAGGATGTCTATGCGGGAAGGTTGCAATGCTATGATGGAGGTGGCCAGAGAATCAAACCATTGGGTTGTTTCCAAGCTTGAAACAGCTCACAATCATAACCTTGGAACCTGTAGCAGAGTTGGGTATCTCCGTGATAGAGGTTTGCTTGATGCCTCCAATAAGATCACTATGATGGGCTCAGATGGGGTGCCCTTTCTAAGGCAGAATGTTCTTGGGGAAGGAGGAGACGCTCAAGGTCTTCTTGATTATTTGAAGAAGATGCAAGCCAATGACCCTGCTTTCTTCCATGCCATACAGGTAGACAAGAATAGTTGTCTAATGAATGTTTTCTGGGCCGATTCTAGAGCTAAACTTGCTTATCAGCATTTTGGGGATGCTGTTACATTTGACACAACATACAAGAAGAACAAGTATATGATGCCCTTTGTTACCTTCTCAGGAGTCAATCATCATCTTCAACGTGTTATGTTTGGATGTGCATTGCTTATGGAAGAGACTGAATGCTCATTTGTTTGGCTATTTGAAACATGGCTGGCAGCAATGAGTGGGAAGGCACCATGTTCACTAGTTACCGACCAAAATCGGGCCATGAAAGCCGCAATTGGGAAGGTTTTTCCGCATACCTGTCACCGCTTCTGCAAGTGGCACATTTTGAGTCGAACCGAACAGAAGTTAGCTCAGACATACTCAGAACATCCTACTTTAAGCGATGAGTTAGAAAGCTGTGTTATTGAGTCTGAAACGATCAACACATTTGAAACAGTGTGGATGTCAATCCTTGACAATTATGACTTGAGAAATAATACATGGCTTCAAGCAATTTACAATATCCGCCAAAAATGGGTTCCTTTGTACCTGATGGATACATTCTGTGCAGAAATATCTAAAGCGCAGAAGTTAGAAACCATGGATGATTTCTACAAAAAGTATTTCAGTACGAAGGTGACACTGGAAGTTTTTCTAACCCAATTTGATTTGAGCATAGAAAGCCATTATGAGGAAGAAGCAAAAGCAGATATGGACACTACTTTAAATGTGTTGAGGATAAAGACTGCATCACCAATGGAAAAGCAGGCAGCACGTACCTACACCAAAGCAGTCTTTAGTAAATTTCAGGAGGAATTTACAGAGTCTTTGGCATATATTATTCAGAAAACTAAAGATGACTGCATAAGTGAATACAACATCATGAAAGATGAAAATTCACCAGATACATTCTGTGTGACCTACAATGCTTCCAATAAGATGGCAAAATGTAGTTGCAAATACTTTGAGTTCTCAGGTATTTTATGCCGTCATATTCTTGGAGTATTCATAATAGCTGATCCACATTTACTTCCACCTGATTACTTTTTGAAGCGTTGGACAAGGAAGGCCAGAGATGGTGGTTTATTAGAATACAACTGCGATAACCATCAAGACGATGCTTGTCAGTCCATTACAAGCCGTTACGATGCTCTATGTGCTGATGCCATCAGATGTGCTGAGAAAGGATCCGGATCAGAGACAGTGTACAAAGCAGCAAAAGATATCTTACAGAAGGCATATGAAGAGATTATTGTTTATGAAAGAAATCCAGCCAGGGTATCACAAAGGGATGCTATAAACATCAATGAGGATGTCATGGTTGATGATACCATGACTGATCAATCTTTGCCTGATTCCAGACGAAAGGTATGCCTAATTAAATCTTATAAAAATTTCATGAGAAATCATATTCTTAAAGCAGTTAATTATGAGAGCAAAGTTGGTAGCTGGTACGAGCAGTTACTGTTTTTTGCTTGGTTGATCAGAATGAGTCCTGAAGTACTTTATGGCTCTATGTCAATTACTAAATGCTATGTAATTCCTAATTGAAATGATTCAAAACAGGAGCTGGACCATATTTAAAACTTTTTGAGATGAACATAGTGTTACTCGTTGCTGCTCAGTTTTTTTCTTTTCCGCTGACTGAAACTATGAGATGAAAAGAAAAATGTTATTTCCGATTTACATTTATCCAAAGTTTTCTTTTCAGCGGGAAGCTATGCAACAACATTGCATTTTGTTTGCCTTTTCAGGTGACTAATCTGCTTGGCCAGTTTCTTGGTTCCTCTTGGTCTCCCTGAATGTATTTTCTATTTACAGCTGGGGATTGCTGTTATCCACAATGATACACTGTTAATTAGTTTGGTGGAGAATAGCATCTGATCCTCTCAAGATGAAAAGTGCTCCTGTGGATGGTAAATGAAAATGATCATTAGCAAATAATTGATGCTGCAGCAATATGATTTGAATTTGATTCAGAAGAGCCTCTCAGATTGTCAACATTCTACTTGCCTAGGAGACTCATGTGAAGATTATGGCTGGTGGCACTGTTCAAACAAGGTAAGCAGTAAGAACTAAACTAGTGTAGCTCGTGGCAATACAATGCCTATGGCTGGTGGCACTATTCAAACTGGGTAAGCAGTAAGATTAAACCAGTGTAGCCTGTGGCAATACAATGCTACTCGTGTCCATTACGTAATTTTTGCATTTTTTTTCTTTGATACTTTGGCTTGTAATAACTTTGTGGCGGATTCTTTAATGGAAATCGACAGGGGGAGGCCCGTTGTCTAAAAAAACATTGTTTTGTATGGCTACATCACATGCATGGAGTTAATAGGGAGGTGAAAACAATGCTATATATTTGTAGAGAGTGCTATTACCACTAGTCCACTACTACATGGGTGCAAGTAGACTCATATTATCATTTCATTTGGCCAGTTGCTGAACACATTCACCAGCATAACTCAACCTTACTAAACAGTCAATGCAATTCTCTATTGTTCTCTTCATCACTGCACCAAAAACTGTGAATTTGGTATCAATAGCTCAACGCATTATAGACCATTTTTTAGGCAGGCCTGGTGATATCAGACTCCCGTGGTAATCTGAAGAAACTATAGAGAATGTCAATTAGATTCTGAGAATAGCTGTGGTGTGTGACTTGAACTATGCAACATGAAAACTGTATGAGAGGCCAGTTGCTTATGCATGTATACATGCATAAACAGTACTTGCAATTTGTGAGAGTCAAGAAGTAAAAAACTTTTATTTTAGGAGGAATTTTATGCCTAGTCTAAATTCAGTCAACAGCAAATATTATAGCTGATTCCTGATATTACATAATCATGGGGTTTGTTCTCTTTGTTGATTCTGGTTCTGCATAGCATTGCAATAGTGCAAGGAGGATTACATTACATGATGTATATGCATCACGGCAACATCATGCTTAATTATTGAGCAAATACTGACGGGCATGGCAAAATCATGTCACTCACAACTCCTGAATGGCCACCACATGGCTTTTGCATGGATACATCAGATGCATGAAGTTAACAGGAAGGTGAAAACAGTGCTATATATTTGCAGAGTCCTATTTACCACTGCTCCATGGATACAGGTAGCCTCATATTGTCATTTCATTTTGAGGGATGTGTTAGATGCAGACTCATATTTCATAGCTGTAATATTGGAGGGAAACAAAGATCTAGGTAGAGCATCCATGTATTATATGCATGTGCCACACAAATGTGTCTGGTTCACACGGTCCTCTTGAGCCCGTTGCCTCCCATATGAATATGTCTCATTCACAGTCCTCTTGAGCCCATTGGCTCTCATACAAATATGGCTGGCTACTCCCTTGCCTTTTGTTGATGTTCACGCTACCAACTCTGTGGTGCTCTAGATTTGAATTCCTTGTGATTCCTCGCAAGGAGGGCAAGGGGCTAATAAGGATTAATGGAGTCATCAAAGAGAATTTTAAGTTGGTGTTCTCTATAACTCCACTAGGTCGAGTTATCATGGATCGTGAAGAACTCCAATAGCTCAATGGAGTCATCAACCTCTGTTTGGTAGCACAATATGGTTGTATCTGGCATGGCGGAGCTACATGTAATCGTGCAGGGGCCATGCCCCCCCCCCCCCCCAACCTTGACAAAAAAATTCTGAAGATTTATTTGAAGGTGCTTAAATAGAAAAAAGTATAATCTTTGCCCCCTCAGAGATTGATGTATTTGCCTTTTGCCCCTCCAGCATTTCATGTCTAGCTTCGCCACTGGTATCTGGTACAAAGCTGCTTTATTTGTATATATATTTTAAATATAAGAAGGGAAGCCTTGGCCCGGTGGTAAAGCTACTGCCTTGTGATCATGAGGTCACGGATTCAAGTCCTGCAAACAACCTCTTGACTCTTCCCCGGACCTTCTGCAGTGTACTTTCAACACATGTATGCTGAGAAGTCAATAGGCAAAAGATCAATAGACCTGATAAAGTTTCTGTATTTCTGTCATCTTGTTATCTGGTACACCATGCATACTTGCCAGCGGTGCTCGATTCGTCCGGTTTAACTTGGGGAGCAGATTTAAGCTGGTTGCTGCTTGGCCATTTTTGCATCTACATGCAAAGACCATGTGGCACAAACCACATTTACATTTTTGCACTGCGAAACTTAATGATCAAGTCATGAAAATTGTGTGTGAGCATCACACGATAAATTGCACACGCAACAGACTCAGAGGTCCAGCATGTCCACTATATATGTATAGCCCCTTCATTCTTCATGGATGAAATATGTGCAAACCTGCCTCTTCATTAAGTAGACTGAAAATCGATGCAAGTGTGTTATATGTATTTCTTGGATGCAGAGTTTTTGTGCAAGCTTATTGCTCCTTCTTAATTACATTTATTTGAGCAATATATGTGAGATATTGGAGCAAAACAAAGAATCCATTGATCATGTCTTACTTTGGTTGAAATTATACCTTTTTACCACTTGCATTTTTATGGGAGGCAACGTGATGAGTTAGTGAACAAGACTCGTCACTGATGGAGTGGCAGACTAAGCCCTCTGTGGCATTGGAGCTTTAAAACTAAAGCAGAGTCACCATGGAAACCTCATTACCAAAGGATCCGTAAATGGAGTTGTTAATGAATATGCTTTATTCGCTGACTCTATTCCATTCCCTGACTCTATATGATGATATTTCTATTTCTTTGAAGCAAAAACTCTATAGGTTTGATACCCTGTATCTATTCTTCTTTTTTGTATATTAGTGGAATTTCAGTGCATTGGGTTCTTTCTTAGATCTAGATGGAATGAAATAGTGAAATAGAATAAAAAAAGCCCTTTCGGATGAAAATGGAAGAGAAGAATAGGTCTTCCAATGAAAAAATAATCCGCAAACGAGATGCCAAAGCGTCAAGCAACGACCTGATCCCTGGTGATACACACAACTAACAAGTTCCATATATTCTGTAGCTGCTAGCTGTTTATCACCAGGATATTCAAGGAATTATTAAGAACTGAAACACTCAGAATGGGTAACACTATGGTCAAATACACGTGAAATGTTTTGGAGAAGAAAATCTTTAGACCTCCGCTTAATATATAAATCTATACATGATCTCCATTAGCAAATGAACGAATATCCTGTTAGAAATATTTACAACGTCTGGATCCCTACTTCAACATCAGCATCTGCTAGACTGCTACTGGTCAGATCTTATTCACACTCACATGTTAATTAATAAATATACAAATTAGTGCAAGAGTTGTCTTCTAGCACTAGTGTATCATATATGAAATATGACTGGTGCTATTTGGAGTGTACAACCAGCCTCTTTGCGACCAACCGGACGCCGGCATTTTGCTGGTAGTCATATATTTCCAGCGAGAAGAACGCATCCAGCCTGTTCCCCCGAACAAACAGGGCGTCCAGTTCCGCGGCATCTACCTTGCTAAAAGCAAGCTTCTGAATGTTGCCGCTGGGCTCTTTCTGGTATATGTCTGTCGAGTAGGGCGAAGCATCGCTGCTGGCAGTGATAGGGATGCTGCAAAAGTAATTCAACATTACAAATCAGACAAGTGAGGCAGCAAATCAGAGAACAGAGATGAAAAGGGGAATAGGGCTCACTTGAGGCGAACGGTTGGACGATTCACATAACCATACTTCTTTACCAGGGGCCTCCACTCAGAAGTGGTACCAGAATCTTGCAAAAATCTCTGGGCCTGACTATCACAGAATTCTAGAAGTTTACTTAGATTCTCGGGGATATCAACCACCATGTTCAACTTTGGACGACCTGCGGTGTCTAGGAACTTTGTACCGACTCCAAACTGGACATTCAAGCCCGCACAGCAAAGGTGTAGCATACTATCTTTGTGCTTGATCAATGTTCTTCGATTAAATTGGTAAGAAGGGGAAGCAGAAATCTTGATGCACTCAGTTGATACATCATCTGGCTCGAGGAACCCAGAATGACCATTGAAACTCACATCCATCTGCACAGAAGCATCTAATTTCATCTCCTCAATGTGGGATATCAAGTCACTAGATTCCACGTTCGTTGCACGATCAACTGATTCTTGATTATCTTGATCTGTTGTTAAACCGTCGACTTGAGAAACAATACGTTGTCGTTTCGAAGAATCAGGTGACATGTTTGCTTCAAGCTTCTTCATCTCAGGAGAAGTAGCTCCATCAGTTTTGCTTCTTGTAATTGCACCCACAAGGTTCTCAACAATAAGCACTTCCGGAAGACTTGCCTCCTGTTAGCAGAATTTCAGGATTTAGTCGATTGATTATCTTGAAACATCAAATAGATTAATGGAGTCTAGAAACATGTAATGATATAATGCTTCATTGGTTCTTTATTCCCCTAGATAGTACTCCCTCTGTCCAATCACATGGCGGACACGTATTGCGAGCTTCAACTTTGACCATCAATTTGACCGACAAAACATGTGTTATATGTCACAGAAAGTATACCATCCAATTCATACTAAAATGTAATTTCAAATAGTGCAGTTTTTGTAACATATAATTAATACGTATATTATTGGTGAAAAGATGGTCAAAGTTTAATCACGGAAACAAGTGCACCATTTAAATAGGGAGGGAGGGAGCACTATTTCTGCCAGTACTTCAAGATCTTGAAGTTCAATGCGAGTTAGCAGAGCCCAGCTATTACAATCTGTACTAGGATGTTTTTCTTTGTTTTGCAAAAAAGTAACAGCTGCAATTATCAAAACAGGGAACATATTAAGAAAATGAAAGACGTGTCATAAGTTGATGATGCTCCTGCTGTTGATACAAGGTCTATATTGCAATAGTTAAATCTCAACAGCCCATTAAAGCTACTCCAGATGACCAATGCATGAGAAAATAGCAGGAAAAACCACCATAGTAATTTCAGGGAAACAAAAGTAGCAGAAGGTAACCATCCAGAAACTATATTAAAAAATGATTAAATGTTTCATGAAGGTCGTCTGAATAATAGGCAGTTAAGCAAACATACCAGGAACAACACTGTAGCACAATATTTGAGAACTTCAAGGTTCATCCTGACATCATCCAGGCTCCTGGGGATAGATTGCAAAGCAAGTTAGTACAAGATCATTTACTACAGTTTCATGTAAGAAATACAAAATCACAGGAAATAATAATATCAACTTGTAACTATTAATTGGTAGTTAATGATTTTCCTTGCAGAAGGGAATGCAAATGAAACTTAATACAAAACTGAGGAAAAGTTGGGCAAAATCATGAGCGCACTGAGCAAGAGATGTAATTCATGGCAACGAGATAGTTGTGCGCAACAATCAATTTGTACTAAGAGTAACAATGGATGGGCTGGGCGACATATAATTGTGACATCTCTTGAACTCCACATGCTATACTTATAAAGAAGAATCGTGTAAATAGTCTTTGCCGTTTAGGGATATACTGATTTTCAGATGAGGTGCCTAAGATGGGATGGGGCAAAATCCAGGTTGGATTAAATCTGGGTATACTAAGTGACGTTGATGGTGCCAAGTCATATAATGGGCTGGACCACATATAACCGTGACATCTCTTCTTCTCAGCATGATATATCTGTAAAGAATGATCATCATAGGTCATCTAATAATTTAGGAGATACTAATTTTCAGACAAGCATCTAAGATGGTAAGGGACAAAATCAGGGGTGGACTGGATCTGGGTATCCTAAGTTACATCATGCTGCAAGACATGTTAGATAGGTAGGAAGTCAAATGAGGGATTGTGCAACAAAAATTTCATGTGTCACACTACCCTGACATCCCAAGTAGCAGCATGCAAGATATACTAATCTGAGCAACATGACAAGTGAACGAACAATGGATAGCAACCTAGCAAGGCATGTTCCAAGAAGTGAAGTGAAGTGATACTAACTCTGTGTGTGTGTATAGTGGGCAAATGTGACAATTAGACCTAGATGTCGCAACAAAGCATTCAGAATTCAGACAAAATTATAACTTCTGGATTAACACAACATCTACCTGTGCTTTTGCCTCCCTAGACCAAAGTAATTTGCCAAGCTTGCCATCTGTGGATACAATAGACAAGATAAGAACATCTGAATATTACTTGTCGCAATAAGGAACTGTCAACTGTTTATTTTGCTGGAAATGTCATATGTTTTTCCGCTCAAGTGAAAACTCAACTGTCCATATGATTCACCGTTATCTAAATCAAAAATCTCCTTTTACAAATTATAAGTGACTCTACATCAACACAAGCTTGTGTACCTTCATGTCTCCTGCTCTCCTCCCAAACCGCTGGGTAAGCAGAGGCAGTGTGTCGATCATCCCCTTCGGCTCTGGAGGTGTCCGGCCAATCTCGGTGAATGCTTCCCTTATTCTTGGTACATCAAACCTAGCGATGTTGTGCCCGGCCCAAACCCTCCCTGTACGAAATTGGTAAGCTTGTTGTCGTGAGAACTTTCACAGAAAACAACTTAAAAAGCAGACATTCAGGTTCAGAGCTAAGCAAAGATGATGCTTCTAACTTCCTCCTGTGTGGATTTCCTTTTTGTACGATCCTACAACAATTATACGGAAAAAAAGACCACAAAATGTTTGCACCGACGTTCCATTTCCTGAGAATATGCATGCATTTCTACCGACAACCTTGCATCTGAGAAAGGTTACAGAGGCCCTCAGTTACAAGCCGTATGCAGCAAGAACTGCAACCCCATTCACTAGTCATAAATTAAAGAACTGTCCAACTGCATAAGAAGCCATCATTGCTAACCGGCTCCTGCAACACTCCACGAATTCACATACACACACTACTGTAGAGGCCTATTGCCATGAAAGCACGCTGATGGTGTCGCCTTTCCGGATGTCCTACAGGCAGAACTGCGCGTAGTAAACAGGAAGACCCACCATTCATTCAGAGATTGGTTGAAGAAATCCAGATAGGCTCCTTTCTTTTAGTGGGGAGCGTAGCTACTGCTGCTGCTGCTGCTGCTGTTTTTATTGTTGTTGGACTTGTTAATAATTAGTATTACTACGTACTCCTTGGCGTGTAGTAGGAGACAAGAACCAGCTCCCGGTGTTGAAACAAAACAAGAAACGCTAGATGGCGCGGGGCGCTCACCGTGCAGGAGGTCGTAGACCTTGTCGGCGACGTCGCGGAACCACGGCGAGGCGGCGACGGCGTCGCGCGTGATGCCGTTGCAGCGCACGGAGGCGGCGGAGACGACGCCGAGGTCGGCGGGGCGCACGAGCGTGGCGTAGCAGGAGACCTCGACGAGGCGGCGCGGGCACACGAGGATGGCCCCGAACTCGAGCAGCGCGTAGCCCTGCCCGGCCCGCTGCGGCACCGACGTCTCCAGGTCGAAGAAGGCGATCTCGGGGCCCCCCGCCTGCGGCCCCGCCGTCGACCCCTCCTCCACCGCAGCTGCAGCCACAGACGCCGTCGCCATTTGGGACCCTTCGGTAGATGCCAACGGAAGGGAAGGGAAGGGAAGGAAGGGGCAGGTGGTTGATGGAGGCGGCCTCGGGTGGGCAAGCGCTGGATAAATAGGAGGCGGCGGCGGCGGCGGCGAGGGCTTGCGTGGGAGGTGGGGATGGAAGGAAGGTGGCGTGACGGGAGCGGCGGCGATGAGGAGGAGAGGCGTTGGGCGAAGAAATGCCGCGGTGGCGGTGCCGTGGAGGTGGGGGACGGGATAGGAGTTCGGGTTGGATTTGGGTTTGCTCAAGCGAAACCAAAGGTCTTCCTTTCTTTCTTTCTTTTTTTTTTTCGCGGGAAAGAGTGCTTGTTACTTGTTGGACGGGAAAGGTCACCTGAACTTTAATTTGTTTCCTCCTCTGATGAATCTACTGTACCACTCTGTGTTATTTATTGGAGGAAAATAGATAAACTGGTAGAAATTCATGTTTTCTTTGTTTTGAACATGTACAAACACATACGTGCACATACACTCAATCATATGAACCCATGCACGCACACCTCACACCCATATGAGCATTTTTCAGATACTGAACAGGCGTGACATTTTGAGATTGACAAAGTTGTCATGGACGACTTGATTACATGAACGCCTCTTTTCATGAGACGCACATCGTCTAAAGGCCTGAAATAAATTTTAAAAAGTATAATTATCAATGCTAAATTCAGGACTTGAACCCTTTTGGGTTGATTCCAATACAAGAACCTAACCCTATGATTCCTAACTAAGGTGCATCATTGAGGACTTGGCATATTTTAGACGTTCGGAATTAGATGTAGCAGTATCGTGTGATGGCTGATTTTTTCGACAAAAGATGAATTTTATTGACTTAGAATGAAGCATCAAGAGGATACACAACACAAAAAACACATGTCTGACCTCTCCATATATTGGATGCACACAATTAACTTCAACACACACACACACAATGTTGAGAAATAGCAAAGGCATACAGGGCTAAAGTTATGTCTAAGCGAGGAAAACGAAAAAAAACTAAAGCTATGGACAAACCACTATAACAACCATACCCACACCAACCATCTCTTAACACGGCAAGGACAACCAGGTTCTTCAATAGCAACATCTTCACGAAGGAAAACGACGTTCAAGCGTCGCCATTACCAGATCCAACCAGTAAAGGCCAGATTCTAGGGTTTCATCCTGAAGAACAGGTCTAGCATATCCAAGCAATGCCTTCAACAAGGTTGCGTCACAAAAAACATCGTCATTTCCAGGATAACTACATAAGTCAAACCTAGGTTTTACACCCCGGAGCTCGAGACCAGATACTTGAGAAGCACAATCAAGTCGAAGACGATCATGTGTTATCACAAAACTTTTCCACGATCAGCAATTACATGTGTTGGACTTAACATCGTCGCCACTGCACAATCATACCCTCTGCGTCAAGTTGTCATTCATAGATTGCATCTCATCGTTGAAGGTAACCGGACAAAGTGAGAGCCACCAAAACCAACATAGGAGCCTCCTGGTTGCACCTGCATCGCCAGCTCACGTTGTTGCCTCAATAGTGACCTGCATGGTGCCTATACAGTGAAGACAGAGATCCCGATCCGATTAGGATGCAAGCAGCCAGCCAAACCCGATAGTCATCGGATCCGAGCGACATGGATGGTGAAATAGTAGTTCATCGGGCCTAATCATCGTTGTCGCCATTGCCTTAACATGCCGAGAACCGTCGTCGAGCTAGAACCCATACTCCACGCACATCGATGGAAGGACCCAGTCACCATCCCCGCCGCCAGACACCACCAGCCCCCACCCACTCTCACCGTAGACCATGCACGATTTGCCAGTGACGAACTCTAGCAGCGGCGGGGAGGAAGAAGAGAGTAGGGAAGAGAGTTAGGACGAGCATGGTAGCCGGTGCCTGTGTCACCCATGGAGGTGACTGATAACCTGAAATAACCAACAAATGAAAACGCAAGTTGACCAAAGGTTTCTGATCGCTCCTTCCATGTTGGCGATGTGATTTTCTTAAAGCCATATGCTCTCAAAGCTCGATGGCAAAACGGGCTAACCAAAACTCTTCCTTTCAATAATTTGGGCCTTCCAAGATTATACCATGTGTTGGTGTTGTTCATATTAACACCTGGAGCTACCTTCAACTTATCAACTGCACCCTGTAATTTTCACGTCTATAAGCTTCGATGTGTTGATCCCCCGCCCACTATATCAGGTATCCTTCATTTACCATATGAGATTGACAATCATTTTGTCCCTATGAAATTTTTGGTGAGTCGTTGGTATAAGTAATAAAGGGAGATCAAGTCCTGGAACAAGGCTTGGTTAAATGGTCTGAGTCAAGGGCACTAGACAATACTTCAGAGGACCTCATTGACGTGAAGACTCGTTTTCGTTTTCATTATGCATTGGCTTGGGGTGAAGCGCTTTTGTGGGATCAAGAGGTGGCTTCTAGAGGGTGTGTGTGAATAGACACTTAACATCATAAATGTGCGGTTTTTAATTTGCTTGAGATTTAGGCAGATTTTAGCACAAGTTAAGTTGCATCCAATTAGTCCTACACATGCATATCTAGAGATCAAGCAACAGAATGTAAATATCATGCATTTGCAAGAAACATGAGGATCGTAGAGTTGGAAGATCAAACGCAATGAAGACATGGAGATTTTTGGCGTGGTTCCGATAGGTGGTGCTTCGTATGTCCATGTTGATGGAGACTTCAACCTATAAAGGGTAACGGCTGCATGAGTCCATGAAGGGCTCCATACACTAAGGGTCCACGAAGAAGCAACCTTGTCTATTTCACCATGGCTTACGTCCACAAAGGATTACCCTCACTCGGGATAGATCTTCACAAAGTAGGCGATCTCCTTGCCCTTACGAACTTCTTGGTTCAACTCCACATGATTTGGAGGCTCCCAAGCAACACTTAACCAATCTAGAAGACAACACTCTCCAAGAGGTAATACATGTTGTGTTGATGATGAACTCCTTGCTCTTGTGCTTCAAAAGATAGTCTCCTCAACACTCAATCACCCTCTCACAAATTTGGCTTGGTAGAAGAGGATGATTGGGTGGAAAGCAACTTGAGGAGGCTAAAATCAAGGATCTATTGGTTGGAATGGAATCCCTTGATCTCAACACATGAGTAGGTGACTCTCTCTCAGAAAATGAATTGCGAAGGTGTTGTTTCGTTCTGATGGCTCTCTCTATGAGTGAGAGGGGTGGGGGTATTTATAGCCTTCTCCAAAAATCCAACCGTTACAACATTATTGCCCAACTCGATGATACCGAAGTGAAAACTTGATGCTACCGACTAGTGCAAAATGTCCTAACTTTTGGCTTTTCGATGAGACAGAATGGGACATCTCTGTGAGACCAATTCGGCCTAACCTAGGCAGATCCAGTACTTCGGTGGCACCGAAACATAAAACTCGGAAGTTCCAAAATTAAATATTTCGACCATAGAAGGTTGGTCACTGCTTCTCGATCCTACTGAGGTGCTAGAGTTTGGCATAGGCTCTACCTCGGTGGGACCGAAGTAGAAAACTTGATGGCACCGGATATGGAGTTTAGGGTTTAAGACAAATGGTTTTGTGAGAATTTGTTTGAGGCTTTTGGTGGCATATCTCTAAGCACTTGAGAAACTAGATCATCATCAGTACCTCATCCCCCCTTAATAGTATTGGCTTTCCTATGGACTCAATTGTGATCAACTCACCTAAAATAAAATATAGAGTCTTGAAGGTTTTGCCAATAAGATTCCTTTGCATCCAAGGGGTTTCTCACCATAACTCCTAACCATTCCAATTATTGGAATTTTCTTGAAATGTGCTAGATAAACGCTATTAGTACAAGAGATAATGTATGTTGTCATTAATCACCAAAACCACCCAGAGAGCATTTGTGCTTTCAATCTCCCCCTTTTTGGTAATTTATGACAACATACAATCAAAGCTTCAATTTGGAATATGCAACATAATATATGATAGCTTTGAGAGACATATGACTAAAGCAAGCTCCCCTTATAGGTGTGCAATTCCTTTTAAACAATAGTTGCTTTTGGAATGCATGAACACACATAGAAGAGAAGACATGAAAAGTCATATGTATCTTGGATATATGCATCATACATTGATGTGAATGAAGTGTGTCCATGTTCATGAGTATCTCTTGCAAACAATATGTGCACGAAGCAAGAGATCATCCTGAAGATGAAGAAGATGCATACACTTACCTTGAAGTACTAGAGCATATTAACTAGGGAAAACATACTTGAGAAAACAAAGGTTAGATAACACAAGAATGTTCCTTTCATACAAATGCAATAGTTACAAGAATACAAAGTTTTGGAAGACATGTGAAAGAGTTAGTATTCTCTTTAAGGCTGACATGTCCCCAAAAGGTGTTTTCCGAAAAGATTTTCAAAAGGGTATCAATAGAGTATCAATAGAACTATCTCCCTAAGTATGAAATTTCTTCTCTTTCCTCTCCCCCTGAATCTTATTATGTAGATATTGGGGGTAGGTGGGGTGAGATAATTCTGAAATGCGCGATCATGTAGAATGATCAAAATCAAAAGCACTTAATCTCTCTCCTTTCAATACTCCGGTGATTGATTTTGATATCCCCCCTTAATATATTTTCCCTCTCTATATATCTTTAAGATTTGATATTTCTCCCCCTTTGGCATCAATTTCCAAGAAGGGTCAGAGTGTAAGGGATCCCGAAGAGAAGGTTCATGGAGTAGAACTAGATAAAATGAAAATTTTCTAGCAAAGAATTCTAGCAGCAGCAAAATTGGTGACTCCGAGTCAAGATGGGTCGGAGGGACCGAAACAGGATTTGAGTCTCTAAGGTATTTAGGTGGCACCGAGGGGTTTCATATTGGTCGTACTGAAGAAACATTATGCAACATCGTTGCTATGTCGGCGACACCGATTTAGTTCAGCCGGAGATTCTGAATTGCAAACAGAAACTTGGGAGAGGCAAACTTAGCCAATTTTGACAGTGAAATTTTCAAAAGGATTTCCAAAGACTTTGAATAAGATTTTCAAGGAATTTTCAATAAGAGTTGCAAGGAATTTTCAAGTAGATGAAATTGGTAGCAAGAAAGGCATTTCACTGTGTGTAATATGATCACGAATGAAATGATGGCGAACTTGAATATGCTTAGTTAGAGAATGTTGCTCGGGATTGTGTGCAATATGGGTAGCACTCTCATTATCACAAAACAATGGAACATGTTTCACATGTATTCCATAGTCCTTAAGAGTTTGTCATCCATAGTAATTGCGCACAACATGATCCGATGACAATGTATTCCGCTTCAGCGGTAGATAGAGATACCGAGTTTTGTTTCTTGGAGGACCAAGAAACAAGAAATCTCCTAACAAGTTGACAAGTACCTGGAGTGGATTGTCTATCAACCTTATCTGCAGCATAGTCCGAGTCAGAATAGCCCATAAGGTTAAAATAAGATCCTTTAGGATACCAAATGCCAAAGTTTTGTGTATGTATCAAGTATCTCACAATTCTTTCCACGGCCTTAAGATGACACTCATTAGGTGCCGCTTTATATTGGGCACACATGCACACACGTATCATGATATCATGACGGGAGGCACAAAGATATAACAATGAACCAATCATTGGTCGATAAACCTTTTGATCAACCGGTTTGTCCTCCTTAGTGAGGTCAACATGTCCGCTAGTAGGCATGTGGGTTTTCATACCTTTGAATTCTTGCATGTTGAACTTTTTGAACAAGTCATTAGTATACTTGGTTTGAGAGACAAATGTGCCATCTCTCGTTTGCTTGATTTGCAAACCAAGGAAAAAAATTCAGCTCACACATCATAAACATCTCATATTTCTCGGACATCAGCATTCCAAAATTCTTACTAAAATTAGGGTTAGTAGATCCAAATATGATATCATCCACATAAATTTGGCACACAAATAATTCACCATTAACCCTTTTAGTGAACAAGGTTGCACCAATTTTACCAATTTCAAAGCCCTTTTATGTAAGAAGCTTCGTTAAGCATTTGTACCAAGCTCGAGGGCCTGTTTAAGATCATAGAGAGCTTTGCGAAGTTTATAGACATTATTTGGTTTCTTAGGATTGACAAACCTAGGAGGTTGTTTAACATAGACTCCCTCCTCAATTTCACCATTTAAAAGGGCACTTTTAATGTCCATTTGGTAAAGAGTGATATCATGGTGATTGGCATAAGCAAGAACAATGCGAATGGACTCAAGTATAGCAATAGGGGCGTATGTCTCACCATATTCCATACCTTCGACTTGAGTGTAGCCTTGAGCTACAATGCGATCCTTGGTGCGTACTACTTGTCCATCTTCATCTTGCTTGTTGCGAAACACCCATTTGGTTCCAATGATGTTTTGCTCGTCCTTGGGCTTTTCCCTCCAAACTTAATTCCTCTCGAAGTTGTATAGTTCTTCGTGCATGGTGTTCACCCAATACGGGTCTTAGAAAGCTTCTTCTACCTTCATAGGCTCAATGCTAGAGATAAATGAGTAATGCTCACAAAAATTAGCCAAAAGATTTTGGAGCGAGTGTTTCTCCCCGATTTGATGTCACCAAGTATTTGTTCAACGAGATGATTCTTCTCCACTCTTGCTCGAAGTCGAGATAGCTTCTGAGTTGTGGATGGTGGAGCTTCCTCATCATCATATTCTTGTTCGTTGTTGTTGTTGAATTCGTCATTTCCTTGAGGTGGTGGATAGGGAGGTTGATGTGGATCTTCTAGTTGCACTTCCTCGTTTCCTTCATCTTGACGTGTACCACTTGTGGATGCCTCCAAGTCATTTTGTGGTTCACCTTGACGTTAAGTAGGAGCTTACACTTGAGTTGATGAAGTACTTTCCTTCACCTCCCTGGGACGAATTTTGCCTATGGATAGATATTGGATTGCTTCCAAAGGGTCTTTGTCTCCTACATGAATTGGCAATTGGTTGACTTGCGAACCATTAGTCTCATCAGACTTCACATCTACCGTCTTTTCAACTTTTTGAGTGAAGTTGTTGTAGACACGGTAAGTGTGAGAGTTTGATCGGTAACCAAGTAGGAAACCTTCATGTGATTTAGGAACAAATTTAGACCGACGATGCTTATCAAGAATGTAGCACCTTGAGCCGAATACCCAAAAGTATCCAACTTGGGGTTTGTTACCGGTGAGTAGCTCATATGCCGTTTTACCAAGAAGCTTGTGAAGGTAGAGTCGATTTGTGGCATGACAATTCCACCGCTTCTTCCAAAAAGTGTCTTGGAGTATTGTACTCGTTGAGCATCGTTCTCACCATCTCTATGAGAGTCTCGTTCTTCCTCTCAACAACTCCATTTTGTTGAGGCGTGTACGTAGCTAAGAACTCATGTGAGATCCCTTCTTCATCAAGAAAGGTATCCACATTCATGTTCTTGAACTCCAATCCGTTGTCCCTCCAAAATTTCTTGATCTTCACATCAAATTGATTTTGGGCCTTCCGAACGAAGCTTTTGAAGATCTTTTGAACATGTGACTTATCATCAAGAAATAATATCCACGTAAATTTGTCAAAAACATCAACTATGCCTACACCAAAGGAATTTCCACCTAGGCTACTATAAGCATTGGGACCAAAAAGATCCATATGAAGCAACACGAGTCGTATCCTAATTTTCATGATATTCTTTACGGTATGACTTCCCCAACTAGTTTTCATGCTTGACAAGCGCTACAAAGTCTATGTTTGTCAAAGATAACACATTTAACACCAGGTATATGATCACCTTTGATAAGCTTGTCTAGATTACGCATACCAAGATGTCCTAGCCTTCTATGCCATAACCACCTTTAGAATATTTTGCAATAAGACAAGTACGAGGTTGGGCTCTCTTAGTGAAATCATCAATGTATAGATCACCTCTACGGAAACCGGTAAAGACCATGTTATGATTATCTCGATGAAACACTTGGCAATCTACTTTAGTAAATAGCACATTGAAACCAAACTCGACAAGTCCAGATACGGAAGGAAGATTGTAGCAAGAGATTCAACAATAATGACATTTTGAATGGAGTTGTCATGATATATGGCCACCTTACCAAGGCCAAGTACCTTACCCTTGGAGTTGTCTCCAAACGTTACATACTTGTGTGGTCCATCATTTGGTGTGATTTCATGAAACAAGTCTGTATCTCCGGTCATGTGATCGGTGCATCCACTGTCGAGAATCCATTCCTTTCCTTTGGACATGTAGTCTTTGATGTTGGACATGAGACTAAGATTCTTCATAGTCTTCTCAAATTCAACATCGAACACCTCATCCTCACCATAGTAGGCATGTTCCACATCGTCATCATCAAGTGGAACATCTTTGTCACAAACATCAAGTGAGTCGTTAGATTTGTGATCATGACAATATTCAAGACAATGAATGTGAATGGCTTCTAGAATGATATTGTTGATGGTTCTAATATCTCCTTTAGCACGCATGAGGTCACGAAGCTCGAAAAGACATTCATCAAACTAGGTATCATTAGGTTTCATCTTGTGGAATGCAATAGTTTTATGAACAATAACATCAAGATTTTTTAAAGAGAAATTTGGGTATCGCTTTTTAAAATCTTTCCACAAGGTGTAGGCAGAAGCAAAGTTTTGCATGGAGCTAAGCACAATATTAGGTAATCCTCTAATGATAAGATTGATAGTCCTTAGATTATGATGTTGGGAGACGTAGTAGTAAATCAAAAATTTTCCTACGCGTTCACCAAGATCCATCTATGGAGAAACCAGCAACGAGCAAGGGGAGAGTGGATCTTCATACCTTTGAAGATCGCTAAGCGGAAGCGTTACAAGAACGCGGTTGATGGAGTCGTACTCGCAGCGATTCAGATCGCGGTGGATTCGATCAAGTGCCGAACGGACGGCACCTCCGCGTTCAACACACGTGCAGCCCGGTGACGTCTCCTACGCCTTGATCCAGCAAGGAGGGAGGAGAGGTTGAGGGAGAGCTCCGGCAGCACGACGGCGTGGTGGTAGTGGAGCTGCGTGGTACTCCGACAGAGCTTCGCTAAGCGCTACGGAGAACGAGGGGAGGAGGAGGTAGGGCTGCACCAGAGAGAGAGGGAGAACCGTGTGTTGTGCAGCCCCAAATACCTCCACTATATATAGGAGAGAGGGAGGAGGGGTGGCTGCGCCCTAGGGTTCCACCCTAGGGGTGGCGGCAGCCACCAGATGCCATCTGGCCGGCGGCTAGGGCAAGGGAGAGGTGGGGCGCCCTAGGATGGGCCTTGAGGCCCATCTAAGCCTAGGGTTTGCCCCCCTCCACCTTTGCCACGCCTTGGGCTGGGGTGGGAGGCGCACCAGCCCACCTAGGGGCTGGCTCCCTCCCACTCTTAGCCCACGGAACCTTCCGGGGCAGGTGGGCCCACTTGGTGGACCCCCGGAACCCTTCCGGTGGTCCCGGTACACTACCGGTGACACCCGGAACACTTCCGGTAACCAAATCCTCACTTCCTATATATCAATCTTCGTCTCCGGACCATTCCGGGACTCCTCGTGACGTCCGGGATCTCATCCGGGACTCCGAACAACCTTCGGTAACCATGTACACTATTTCCCTATAACCCTAGCGTCATCGAACCTTAAGTGTGTAGACCCTACGGGTTCGGGAGACACGTAGACATGACCGAGACATCTCTCCGGCCAATAACCAACAGCGGGATCTGGATACCCATGTTGGCTCCCACGTACTCCACGATGATCTCATCGGATGAACCACGATGTCAGGGATTCAATCAATCCCGTATACAATTCCCTTTGTCTATCGGTATGGTACTTGCCCGAGATTCGATCGTCGGTATCCCCATACCTTGTTCAATCTCGTTACCGGCAAGTCTCTTTACTCGTTCCGTAATACATCATCCCGTGACTAACTCCTTAGTCACATTGAGCTCATAATGATGATGTCTTACCGAGTGGGCCCAGAGATACCTCTCCGTCACACGGAGTGACAAATCCCAGTCTCGATTCGTGTCAACCCAACAGACACTTTCAGAGATACCCGTAGCGTACCTTTATAGCCACCCAGTTACGTTGTGACGTTTGGCACACCCAAAGTATTCCTACGGTATCCGGGAGTTACACAATCTCATGGTCTAAGGAAATGACACTTGACATTGAAAAGCTTTAGCAAACGAACTACACGATCTTTGTGCTATGCTTAGGATTGGGTCTTGTCCATCACATCATTCTCCTAATGATGTGATCCCGTTATCAACGACATCCAATGTCCATGGTCATGAAACCGAGACCATCTATTGATCAACGAGCTAGCCAACTAGAGGCTCACTAGGGACACGTTGTGGTCTATGTATTCACACATGTATTACGGTTTCCGGTTAACACAATTATAGCATGAACAATAGACAATTATCATGAACTAGGAAATACAATAATAACCATTTTATTATTGCCTCTAGGGCATATTTCCAACAGTCTCCCACTTGCACTAGAGTCAATAATCTAGTTACATTGTGATGAATCGAACACCCATAGCATTCTGGTGTTGATCATGTTTTGCTCGTGAGAGAGGTTTACTCAACGGATCTGCGACATTCAGATCCGTATGCACTTTACAAATATCTATGTCTCCCTCCTGAATGTAATCACGGATGGAGTTGAAGCGGCGCTTGATGTGTCTTGTCTTCTTGTGAAACCTGGGCTCCTTCGCAAGGGCAATAGCTCCAGTGTTGTCACAGAGTAGAGTCATCGGGCCCGACGCATTCGGAATCACTCCTAGGTCGGTGATGAACTCCTTCATCTAGACTCCCTCCTTTGCTGCTTCCGAAGCAGCTATGTACTCCGCTTCACATGTAGATGCTGCCACGACGCTTTGCTTGCTGCTGCTCCAGCTCACTGCCCCTCCATTCAAAATATACACGTATCCGGTTTGCGACTTGGAGTCGTCCGGATCTGTGTCGAAGCTAGCATCGACGTAACCCTTTACGACGAGCTCTTCGGCACCTCCATAAACGAGAAACATGTCCTTTGTCCTTTTCAGGTACTTCAGGATATTCTTGACCGCTGTCCAGTGTTCCGCTCCGGGATCACTTTGGTACCTCCCTACCAAACTTATGGCAAGGTTCACATCAGGCCTGGTACACAGCATGGCATACATGATAGAGCCTATGGCTGAAGCATAGGGGATGACACTCATCTCTTCTCTATCCTTTGCCGTGGTCGGGCATTGAGTCGTACTCAATCTCACACCTTGCAAAACACAGGCAAGAACCCCTTCTTGGACTGATCCATATTGAACTTCTTCAATATCTTTTCAAGGTATGTTCTTTGTGAAAGACCAATGAGGCGTTTCGATCTATCTCTATAGATCTTAATACCTAATACGTAAGCAGCTTCTCCAAGGTCCTTCATTGAAAAACACTTATTCAAGTAGGCCTTTATACTTTCCAAGAGTTCTATATTATTTCCCATTATCAGCATGTCATCCACATACAATATAAGGAACGCTATAGAGCTCCCACTCACTTTCTTGTAAATACAGGGTTCTCCATAAACCAGTACAAACCCAAACGCTTTAATCACCTCATTAAAGCGAATGTTCCAACTCCGAGATGCTTGCACCAGCCCATAGATGGAGCGCTGGAGCTTGCATACCTTGTTAGCATCTTTAGGATCGACAAAACCTTCCGGCTGCATCATATACAGTTCTTCCTTGAGGAAGCCATTAAGGAATGCCGTTTTGACGTCCATTTGCCAGATCTCATAATCATAAAATGCGGCAACTGCTAACATGATTCGGACAGACTTTAGCATCGCTACGGGTGAGAAAGTCTCATCGTAGTCAACTCCTTGAACTTGTCGATAACCCTTAGCGACAAGCCGAGCTTTATAGGCGGTGACATTACCGTCTGCGTCAGTCTTCTTCTTAAAGATCCATTTGTTTTCAATGGCTCGCTTATCATTAGGCAAGTCCACCAAAGTCCATACTTTGTTCTCATACATGGATCCTATCTCGGATTTCATGGCATCAAGCCATTTGTTGGAATTCGGGCCCGCCATCGCTTCTTCATAGTTCGAAGGTTCACCGTTGTCCAACAACATGATCTCTAGGACAGGATTGCCGTACCACTCTGGTGCGGAACGTGTCCTAGTGGACCTTCGAATAGCAACTTGATCTGAAGTTTCATGATCATCATCATTAACTTCCTCTCTAGCCGGTGTAGGCTCCACAGAAACAACTTCCTGTGCTGCGCTACTCTCTGGTTCGAGTGGAGGTACAATTACCTCATCAAGCTCTATTTTCCTCCCACTTACTTCTTTCGAGAGAAACTCTTTCTCGAGAAAGGATCCATTCTTGGCAACAAAGACTTTGCCTTCGGATCGTAGGTAGAAGGTATACCCAATAGTCTCCTTGGGATATCCTATGAAGACGCACTTTTCCGCTTTGGGTTCGAGCTTCTCAGGTTGAAGTTTCTTCACATAAGCATCGCATCCCCAAACTTTTAGAAACGACAGCTTAGGTTTCTTTCCAAACCATAATTCATACGGTGTCGTCTCTACGGATTTAGACGGTGCCCTATTTAAAGTGAATGCGGCAGTCTCTAATGCATATTCCCAAAATGATAGCGGTAAGTCGGTAAGAGACATCATAGATCGCACCATATCCAATAGAGTGCGATTATGACGTTCAGACACACCATTTCGCTGAGGTGTGCCGGGCGACGTGAGTTGTGAAACAATTCCACATTTCCTAAGGTGCGTGCTAAACTCGTGACTTAAATATTCTCCGCCACGATCAGATCGTAGGCATTTTATTTTCCTGTCACGTTGATTCTCGACCTCACTCTGAAATTCCTTGAACCTTTCAAAGGTTTCAGACTTGTGTTTCATTAAGTAGACATACCCATATCTGCTCAAGTCATCAGTGAGGGTGAGAACATAACGGTAGCCACCGCGAGCCTCGACACTCATTGGACCGCATACATCGATATGTATTATCTCCAACAAGTCAGTTGCTCACTCCATTGTTCCGGAGAACGGAGTTTTGGTCATCTTGCCCATGAGGCATGGTTCGCACGTGTCAAATGATTCGAAATCAAGTGACTCCAAAAGTCCATCAGCATGGAGCTTCTTCATGCGTTTGACACCAATATGGCCAAGACGGCAGTGCCACATGTAAGTGGGACTATCGTTATCAACTTTACACTTTTTGGTACTCACACTATGGACATGTGTAACATCACGTTCGAGATTCATCAAAAATAAACCATTGACCAGCGGGGCATGAGCATAGAACATTTCTCTCATATAAATAGAACAACCATTATTCTCGGATTTAAAAGAGTAGCCATCTCGTATCAAGCGAGATCCAGATACAATGTTCATGCTCAAAGCTGGTACTAAATAACAATTATTAAGGTTTAAAACTAATCCCGAAGGTAGATGTAGAGGTAGCGTGCCGACGGCGATCACATCGACCTTGGAACCATTCCCGACGCGCATCGTCACCTCGTCCTTTGCCAACCTTCGCTTATTCCGCAGCTCCTGCTTGGAGTTACAAATGTGAGCAACTGCACCGGTATCAAATACCCAGGAGCTACTACGAGCGCTGGTTAGGTACACATCAATAACAAGTATATCACATATACCTTTAACGTTGTCGTCCTTCTTATCCGCTAAGTACTTGGGGCAGTTCCGCTTCCAGTGACCGGTACCCTTACAATAGAAACACTCAGTCTCAGGCTTGGGTCCATTCTTGTTCTTCTTCTTCCCGGCAACTTGCTTACCGGGCGCGGCAACAGCTTTGCCGTCTTTCTTGAAGTTCTTCTTACCCTTGCCTTTCTTGAAACTAGTGGTCTTATTTACCATCAACACTTGATGCTCCTTTTTGATCTCGACCTCCGCTGATTTCAGCATCGAGTACAACTCAGGAATGGACTTCTCCATCCCTTGCATGTTGTAGTTCATCACAAAGCTCTTGAAGCTAGGTGGAAGCGACTGGAGGATTCTGTCAATGACCGAGTCATCCGGGAGATTAACTCCTAGCTGAGTCAAGCGGTTGTGAAGCCCCGACATCTTGAGGATGTGCTCACTGACAGAACTATTCTCCTCCATCTTACAGCTAAAGAATTTATCGGAGATGTCATATCTCTCGACCCGGGCATGAGCTTGGAAAACCAGTTTCAGCTCTTGGAACATCTCATATGCTCCGTGTTGCTCAAAACGCTTTTGGAGCCCCGGTTCTAAACTGTAAAGCATGCCGCACTGAACAAGGGAGTAATCATCACAGCGAGAATGCCAAGCGTTCGCAACGTCTTGTTCTGCTGGGAGAAGGGGTGGGTCACCTAGCGGTGCATCAATGACATATAGTTTCTTGGAAGCTATGAGGATGATCCTCAAGCCACGGACCCAGTCCGCATAGTTGCTTCCATCATCTTTCAGCTTGGTTTTCTCTAGGAACGCGTTGAAATTGAGGTTGACATTTGCGTTGGCCATTGGATCTACAATATAGATATTAAAGGCAATTTTAGACTAAGTTCATGATAATTGAGTTCACATAATCATATTATTCAATGAACTCCCACTTAGATAGACATCTCTCTAGTCATCCAAGTGATACATGATCCATGTCAACTAGCCTGTGTCCGATCATCACGTGAGACGGACTAGTCATCCATGGTGAACATCTTCATGTTGATCGTATCTTCTATACGACTCATGTTCGACCTTTCGGTCTTCCGTGTTCCGAGGCCATGTCTGTACATGCTAGGCTCGTCAAGTCAACCTAAGTGTTTCGCGTGTGTAAATCTGGCTTACACCCGTTGTATGCGAACGTTAGAACCTATCACACCCGATCATCACGTGGTGCTTCGGAACAACGATCCTTAGCAACGGTGCACAGTTAGGGTGAACACTTCTCTTGAAATTTTGTTGAGAGATCATCTTATTTACTACCGTCGTTCTAAGCAAATAAGATGTAAACATGATAAACATCACATGCAATCAATATAGTGACATGATATGGCCAATATCATCTTGCTCCTATGATCTCCATCTTCGGGGCACGATGATCATCATTGTCACCGGCACGACACCATGATCTCCATCATCATGATCTCCATCATTGTGTCTTCATGAAGTTGTCTCGCCAACTATTACTTCTACTACTATGGCTAACGCTTAGCAATAAAGTAAAGTAATTACATGGCGTTTATGATTGACACGCAGGTCATACAATAATGTAAGACAACTCCTATGGCTCCTGCCGGTTGTCATAGTCATCGACATGCAAGTCGTGAACCCTATTACAAGAACATGATCAATCTCATACATCACAATGCATCACATCACATCCTTCTGGCCATATCACATCACAAGGCATATGCTGCAAAAACAGGTTAGACGTCCTCTAATTTGTAGTTGCAAGTTTTTACGTGGTTGCTATAGGTTTCTAGCAAGAACGTTTCTTACCTACGCCAAAACCACAACGTGATATGCCAATTGCTATTTACCCTTCATAAGGACCCTTTTCATCGAATCCAATCCGACTAAGGTGGGAGAGACAGACACCCGCTAGCCACCTTATGCAACTGGTGCATGTCAGGCGGTGGAACCGGTCTCACGTAAGCGTACGTGTAAGGTTGGTCCGGGCCGCTTCATCCCACAATACCGTCGAATCAAGATAAGACTAGTAACGGCAAGCATATTAACAAAATCGACGCCCACAACTGCTTTGTGTTCTACTCGTGCATAGATTCTACGCATAGACCTAGCTCATGATGCCACTGTTGGGAGACGTAGTAGTAAATCAAAAAAATTCCTACGCGTTCACCAAGATCCATCTATGGAGAAACCAGCAACGAGCAAGGGGAGAGTGGATCTTCATACCTTTGAAGATCGCTAAGCGGAAGCGTTATAAGAACGCGGTTGATGGAGTCGTACTCGCAGCGATTCAGATCGCGGTGGATCCGATCAAGTGCCGAACGGACGGCACCTCCGCGTTCAACACACGTGCAGCCCGGTGACGTCTCCTACGCCTTGATCCAGCAAGGAGGGAGGAGAGGTTGAGGGAGAGCTCCGGCAGCACGACGGCGTGGTGGTAGTGGAGCTGCGTGGTACTCCGACAGAGCTTCGCTAAGCGCTACGGAGAACGAGGGGAGGAGGAGGTAGGGCTGCACCAGAGAGAGAGGGAGAACCGTGTGTTGTGCAGCCCCAAATACCTCCACTATATATAGGAGAGAGGGAGGAGGGGTGGCTGCGCCCTAGGGTTCCACCCTAGGGGTGGCGGCAGCCACCAGATGCCATCTGGCCGGCGGCTAGGGCAAGGGAGAGGTGGGGCGCCCTAGGGTGGGCCTTAAGGCCCATCTAAGCCTAGGGTTTGCCCCCCTCCACCTTTGCCACGCCTTGGGCTGGGGTGGGAGGCGCACCAGCCCACCTAGGGGCTGGCTCCCTCCCACTCTTAGCCCACGGAACCTTCCGGGGCAGGTGGGCCCACTTGGTGGACCCCCGGAACCCTTCCGGTGGTCCCGGTACACTACCGTGACACCCGGAACACTTCCGGTAACCAAATCCTTACTTCCTATATATCAATCTTCGTCTCCGGACCATTCCGGGACTCCTCGTGACGTCCGGGATCTCATCCGGGACTCCGAACAACCTTCGGTAACCACGTACACTATTTCCCTATAACCCTAGCGTCATCGAACCTTAAGTGTGTAGACCCTACGGGTTCGGGAGACACGTAGACATGACCGAGACATCTCTCCGGCCAATAACCAACAGCGGGATCTGGATACCCATGTTGGCTCCCACGTACTCCACGATGATCTCATCGGATGAACCACGATGTCAGGGATTCAATCAATCCCGTATACAATTCCCTTTGTCTATCGGTATGGTACTTGCCCGAGATTCGATCGTCGGTATCCCCATACCTTGTTCAATCTCGTTACCGGCAAGTCTCTTTACTCGTTCCGTAATACATCATCCCGTGACTAACTCCTTAGTCACATTGAGCTCATAATGATGATGTCTTACCGAGTGGGCCCAGAGATACCTCTCCGTCACACGGAGTGACAAATCCCAGTCTCGATTCGTGTCAACCCAACAGACACTTTCGGAGATACCCGTAGCGTACCTTTATAGCCACCCAGTTACTTTGTGACGTTTGGCACACCCAAAGTATTCCTACGGTATCCGGGAGTTACACAATCTCATGGTCTAAGGAAATGACACTTGACATTGAAAAGCTTTAGCAAACGAACTACACGATCTTTGTGCTATGCTTAGGATTGGGTCTTGTCCATCACATCATTCTCCTAATGATGTGATCCCGTTATCAACGACATCCAATGTCCATGGTCATGAAACCGAGACCATCTATTGATCAACGAGCTAGCCAACTAGAGGCTCACTAGGGACACGTTGTGGTCTATGTATTCACACATGTATTACGGTTTCCGGTTAACACAATTATAGCATGAACAATAGACAATTATCATGAACTAGGAAATACAATAATAACCATTTTATTATTGCCTCTAGGGCATATTTCCAACATATGAAGCATGTCAATTTCTTCCTCATGAGTAGGATGTAAGGGATCAACGGGAGGCTCATATGGAGTATGAATATATTTGCTCAAGTTAAATTCATCAAATATATCAAGCATTTCATCTCTCTAATGATTAAAGTACTCCCCATCGAGAATAGGCGCTCTACATCTAATACTCTCAAAAGCAGACATATCCATCTTCCTCCAATGGTGAGAAAACCAAGGCAATGCAAACCAAAGCTCTAATACCAATTTTGGGATCGAGAAGTGGCATTTAGAGGGGGTGGGTCAATAGACACTTAACATCACAAATGTGCATTTTTTAATTTGCGTGAGATTTAGGTAGATTTAGCACAAGTTAAGTTGCATCCAATGAGTCCTACACTTGCATATATAGAGATCAAGCAACGAAATGTAAATATCATTCATTTTAAAATAAACATATAGGATGGTAGAGTTGGAAGATCAAACACGATGAAGACATGAAGATTATTTGGTGTGGTTTCGATAGGTGGTGTTATTGTATGACCACGTTGATGGAGACTTCAACCCACGAAGGATAACGGTTGCGCGAGTCCATGATGGGCTCCGTCCATGAAGGGTCCACGAAGAAGCAACCTTGTATATTTCATCATGGCTTACGTCCATGAAGGCTAGCCTCACTCGGGGTAGATCTTCACGAAGTAGGCGATCTCCTTGCCCTTGCAAACTTCTTGGTTCAACTCCACATGATTTGGAGGCTCCCAAACGACACCTAGCCAATCTAGGAGACACCACCCTCCAAGAGGTAACAGATGTTGTGTTGATGATGAACTCCTTGCTCTTGTGCTTCAAAAGATAGTCTCCTCAACACCCAATCACTCTCCCACAAATTTTTCCTAGTAGAAGAGGATGATTGGGTAGAAAGCAACTTGAGGAGGCTAGAAATCAAGGATCTATTGGTTGGAGAGGAATCCCTTGATCTCAACGCATGAGTAGGTGGTTCTCTCTCAAAAAATGAATGGTGGAAGTGTTGTTTCGTTTTGATGGATCTCTCTATGAGTGAGAGGGGTGGAGGGGTATTTTATAGTCTTCTCGAAAAATCCAACTGTCACAACATTATTTCCCAACTCGGTGACACCAAAGTGAAAACTCGATGCTACTGTGATGTCTACTACACAACCTTCTTCTTGTAGACTCGTGTTGGGCCTCCAAGCGCAGAGTTTTGTAGGACAACGACATTTTTCTCTCAAGTGGATGACCTAAGGTTTATCAATCTGTGGGAGGTGTAGGATGAAGATGGTCTCTCTCAAGCAACCCTGCAACCAAATAACGAAGAGTCTCTTGTGTCCCCAACACACCCAATACATTGGTAAATTGTATAGGTGCAGTAGTTTGGCGAAGAGATGGTGATACAAGTGCAATATGGATGGTAGATATAGGTTTTTGTAGTCTGAAAATATAAAAACAGCAAGGTAACAAATAGTAAACATCAAACAAAACATTATATAAATGCTTGGAAACAAAGCCTAGGGTCCATACTTTCACTAGTGCAATTTCTCTCAACAATATTGTCATAGTTTAATCATATGTAAATACCTCTCGTGCGACAAAGAGTTCACTCCAAAGTCACAAATAGTGGAGAACTAACGAAGAATTTATTGTAGGGTACAGAACCACCTCGAAGTTATCTTTTCCGATCAATCTTATGAGCTATCCCTATAAGTGTCACAAACAGCCCTAGAGTTCATACCAAAATAACACCTTAAGACACACATCAACCAAAACCCTAATGTCACCTAGATACTCCAATTTCACCACAAGTACCCATAGGCTTCATTATACGATATGCATCACATAATTTCAGATTCGTCATATTCAATCCAACACAAAGAACTTCAAATAGTGCCCCAAAGTTTCTATCAGAAAGTCAAGACAAAAACGTGTGCCAAACCTTATGCATAGATTCCAAAGGTCACGGAACCCGCAAGTTGATCACCAAAACATACATCAAGTGGATCAATAGAACATCCCATTGTCACCACGGATATCCCATCGCAAGACATACATCAAGTGTTCTCAAATCCTTAAAGACTCAATCCGATAAGAAAACTTCAAAGGGAAAACTCAATTCATAACAAGAACATAGAGAGGGGAAAACTCCATATGATTCATCTATATCAATAAAGCTCACGGTACATCAAGATTATATCATCTCAAGAACACGAGAGAGAGAGAGAGATCAAATACATAGCTACTGGTACATACCCTCAGCCCCGAGGGTGAACTACTCCCTCATCATCATGAAGAGCGCCATGATGATGAAGATGGCCTTCGGTGATGGTTTCCCCCTCCGGTAGGGTGCCAAAACGGGCTCCCGATTGGTTTTTTGTGGCTCTGGAGGTTTGCGGCGGCAAAACTCCCGATCTAGGTTTCTTTCGGAGGTTTCTGTATTTATAGGAGTTTTTGGCATCAGTCCCACGTCCAGAAGGTTCCCGAGGAAGTCACAAGCCAGGAGGGCATGTCCTAGGGGGAGGGGTCATGCCCCTATGGCTTGTGACCTCCTCGGCGTTCCTCTCCGGTGACTCTTTGCTCTAGTATTTTTTATATTTTCCAAAAATATTCTCCGTAAATTTTCAGCTCATTCAGAGAACTTTTATTTCTGCACAAAAACAACACCACGGTAGTTCTGCTGAAAACAACGTTAGTCTAGGTTAGTTCTAATAAAATCATACCAAAATCATATAGAATTATTGTAAACATGGCATGAATACTTCATAAATTATAGATATGTTGGAGACATACATACTTACTAGTGCAAAATGTCTTAACTTTTGGTTTTTCGGTGAGACCGAATGGAGCATCTCATTGAGACCGATTCATCTTAACCTAGGCAGATCTAGTACTTCGGTGGCACCGAAACATAAAACCTAGAAGTTTCCTAATTAAATATTTTGACAATAGAAGGTTGATCACTGCTTCTCGGTTGCACCGAATGCAATCTCGATTCTACTGAGGTGCTAGGGTTTGGCATAGGCTCTGTCTCTATGGGACCGAAGTAGAATACTTGGTGGCACCGAATATGGAGTTTAGGGTTTAAGACAAATGGTTTTGTGAGAATTTGTTGAGGCTTTTGGTGGCATATCTCTAAGCACTTGAGCAACCGAATCATCATTAGTACCCCATCTCCTCTTATTACTATTGGCTTTCCTATGGACTCAATTGTGATAAACTCACATAAAACAAATGTAGAGTCTTGAAGCTTTTGCCAATAAGATTCCTTTGCATCCAAGGGGTTTCTCACCATAATCCTAGTTCCGATTATTGGACTTTTCCTAAAATGTACTAGATAAAACTATTAGTCCAAAAGGCAATGTATGTTGTAATTAATCACCAAAGCCACCCAGGGAGCATTTGTGCTTTCATGTTTCTCGAAGAAGAGGGTATTAGGGCTTCTACTTCGACTACTTCTTCCCTAATTACAACACAAGGCGACGTCAGCCCACGAGCCAAACCCAGGAAGAATACGAAGTCCAATTTCCTAAATTGCACACATGGATAAGATGCGAGACAATTTGTGAGGATAGAAGTCTTGATCTGGCTGAGCTGACATAACAATTATTAGTTCACATACTTTCTCATTCGAAGAACAGACATTCGATCTCAGTATGGATTCATTGAGCACTTAAGACCACTCGTTGGATAATATGGTCAATCATCCTCTAGAGTGGGGACGTCTTAAGAAATAACATTTTCTCTTTAGATTTGATATGTATTAATCGACACGTGCCTCACTCTAGTGTGAGTTTGAGATCACTGATCGACGTAGGGCCCGCATGACACACCGTCATTGTTTAGACGGGTTCTTAATTCTAGCATTAAATTCTGAGTTGGAGGAATGATATTGGGCTTGAGAAGTGAGAAATGAACCTGAGTTAACATTCCTATGCATATGGTTTAGAGATACACGGGAGAATGTTGGTGGGTAAGGGCATTTGAAATGCCGTGCATCAAATCAGACATCCCAAACGTCTATGCACATGTCCGGACGTATCAGAGGACAACGGTAGTGGAGCCGATTATCCAGCTTGTGCACTAAATGCCCCAAGGTCCGCCCTTCTTCATTTGACATGCATATATAGATCAATAGAAATTTAGCATATGTAAATATAAGTGCAAACATATTCAATCACAACCAAAAACCTTCCGATGTTAATTAGGTTTTTACGTACAATCGGTCTCAAATTTTTTTAGTCCAACTGTCTACAAAAAACCTCATCTTTTGCCTTCCAGTCCGGGTGTCCAAGCTCAACCTTTTTCTCTTGGAGTTTGCTCATATTCTATCGCACCGCGATGAATTTCAAACCTCTCGGCCTTCCTTTTCTCATTCATGTCACTCATCTTGACGCGTGTCTCCCCTTTCATCATGATGTCCTCAAACCTTTCTATCATCTTGGCCGCAACCCCTTCTCACACTTTCTTCTCCTCCTCCCACTGCCCACTCTCTTCCCCCTATGGTTCCTAGTCATCCTTTTGGTTGGAGAAAGGCCTACTTTTGGTGGATCACTATCTTCATCTACAATGGGCATGGAGGCGGTCTTGACGGAATAGACAATGACATTAAGCCACTTTGTGTGCGCATTCAACTTCAACCAACAGTGCATGAAGAGGAAATGCTTCTTCTCCGTCTTTAAGAACAATGTGACCATGCGCTAGCCTAGAAAGAAAATACATGACAAAGTACGTATGTATCCAGCCAAATGACCAACACAAGTAGCGTATCCGGCCAAATGAACAACACATATAGCATATCCGATCAAAAAACTTACATCTCTTGGATTGTTGCAACGCTTGGCCACCAGATATACAATTGTTTGTAGAAGCTAGACACAATATTTGTTCGTGGACTCTTGAATCGTGTATCATCGATTAGTGAGCGACTTCGACTTGAGCTCGCGAATCACTACCGTGCGACACAAATCATTAGTGTTTGTGCTCATGAAACCAAGCATGCACATTTGTTCTAAAAGTTGTGTCACTTTGCTCCAAGCCATGGCCCGGATCAATGCTTGTGGCCAACCATACATCATCCAAAAATTCATCCTCCTTGAAATTGAATATTTACCCTCTTTTATTCTATGGGTCCTCACCCGGCGCTCAGATGTCCTCTGGATCACCGTCCGGCTGGTCGCCATCAGGCTGTTGGGTCTGCGGGTGCTGGGTGTCCAGCATCTGTGTGACCCTCCTACTAAAGGTCCTCCACTTTCTCGTCTTCGTGGCCATCGCTGTCATGAATCATGTTTATTAGTGCCTCCCCCCTCATGCACAGTCGTGCCTGGTTGAGACATTCTGGCAAATAGAGACCGAGCACCGAAGGCCGAGGGAGCCGCATCCGTGAACGGACAAGCGCCGACGAACACGACTCCGTGAAGGTGTACTCTGTGTTTAGGTCGATGTTGTATGATGATGATGGCTGGCGGTGATTATGGACGCGAACTGCCCTTGCAGACCGAGTTGCGGGACGGTATAGTAGTATGGCGGACGTAGCTGCGCCAGCCATGGCAGTGACACCGATTGCACGACCGACGATCAGGGCAAATGCACATGGACATCATGCTTCTCAGGATCATACTCATGCAATAAAAACGCGCACAAAACTCAGTTTATCAAACCTCCCAGCATTGCAACCACATGCCTACATAAGTACATATATACCTCTATCTGTTGAGTCAAACTTGGTCTTCGGACTTGCATACAGCGGCAGCAGGTGGCAATTACTTAGCTAGGAGGTGAAAATGAATGCACCTGCATGAAGGCATGCCGGCATACGGTGACAGCAATTTGTTTGCATGTCAGAGAGGTGTAGCAGTATAAATAAGTTGTACGTGCATGAACCAACTTGCATGTTCGGTGGTAGCTACTCCATTCATTTCTAAATATAAGTCTTTTAAGAGATTGCATTAAGGAACTACGTACGGAGCAAAATAGGTGAATCTATACTTTAAAATATGTTCACATACATTCGTATATAGTCCTTTAATGAAACCTCTAAAAAAACTTATATTTAGGAACGGAGCGAGTAGAAGCTAGTGATAGGTAGATTTAAATACTACTAGATATTTTCCTAAGACCTTTCGCTGCTAGTCGGTTCAAATCGACTATAAAAGGAGCTGCACTCTACACTCCTGTTATTCCAGCCTCAAGTACTACTACTACATATATGTACGTGTGCGTGTGAGCAACACTAGTGAGTGTGCTTTGCTAGTGTGTTGACCGCAAGTAGTACTAGCACTTACATCTTCTCACTCTACACTCTTGTTATTCCTTCGTTCGATCCCGGTATCTAGCTACTCTCAGTAGTCTGGGCTAACATTTGGTATCAGAGCCTCAGGTTGCGGTAGCCATGTCAGGTGGTTCGAAGTCGCAACCATCACAGGACGGCTCCCAGTCGCCTCCTTTGCAGGAGTGGCAAGGGCGCAGCCGGTCCAGGCGCGACCGTGGCGATGAGGCCATGATTAGGGAGATCGTGTGCGAGTCCGTAGTCACCGTTAGCGTGTCCATCACCTTCCTAATGCTCACGCGCTCGAACTACAGCGAGTGGGCGTTGATCATGGAGTACAACCTCCATGCGGCGAGCCTCTGGGTTTCCATGGAGAACGACACAGTCGGGAGGAAGGAGGACAGGAAAGCCGTGGCGACACTCATGCGCGCCACGCCGTCGGAGATGCACGACATGCTCGTGGCGAAAGCAAGCGCCAAGGAGGCGTGGGAAGCCATCCGGACCCAGCGCCTTGGTAGTCACCGCACGCGCGAGCCAAACGCGTAGAAGCTGCGGGCAGACTTCGAGAACATCGCCTTCAAGGAGGGCGAGCTCGTCGATGAATTCGCCATGCAGATCTCCAGCCTTGCGTCGCAACTCCGCGCACTCACACAATGGATGACGCGAGAGTCATGCGGAAATTTCTCCTCGTTGTGCCACCTTGCTTCACTCAGGTAGCAGTCTCCATCGACACCTTGCTCGACATGAGTGAGCTCTCCATTGAGGAGCTCATGGGCCGGTTGCGGGTGGTCGAGGACCGCCTTGAAGATGGCCGTGAGAGCTTCGGCGCTGGACAACTCCTACTCTCGAAGGAGTGGGAGGCTGGGAAGGGTCATGGATGTGCTGGCGGTGCCCCGCGCGGTGGAGGTGGCACCAACAGAGGCGGTGGTCGTACCCAGGGCAGGGCCGGACGAGGTACCGGCAAGGACGACCGAAACAGGTGCCAGTATTGCAACATCAAGGGCCACTGGGTCCGTGAGTGCCGCAAGAGGATAGCTGACGAGGATGCCGCATCCGTGGCGAACCTCGTCCAAGCTGAAGAGGACGGTGGGCCAGCAATGATGATGGCTTGCGTCGAGACCATGCAGGAGGGCCTAGCGCCTCCGACGACCGTGGTCCCGACAAGCATCGAAGGCGTGCAGGAGGGCGCAACACCTCTGGCGACCACGGTGCCGACAACTGTCAAGTCCGTGCGGGAGGCACGGAGCTCTTGGACTAATCCCCTCCCAACATCGGTAGCGCTCTCCCCGACAACAACGTTCTCTGGGGCCTACGATTGGGAGGCGATGAAGACCCGGGTGTGGGGGAGCCACACCCCGGCAACCACATCCCCTGCGACCTTGGTCAAGCCCGTGCAAGTTGACACATCAACGACGTCCCCGACGTCCTAGGGACCCGACAAGCCCGTGTCAGGAGGCATGGCAACAACACATCTAGTGGGCCACGTCCCGACCATGATGTTGGCGACCACTGAGCCCGTGCGGGAGCACACGTCAACTCAGGTTGGCCACACCCTAAAAACCAGGTTCTCGGGGTTCTGCAAGCCCGTGTGGAAGACACGTCACTCTTCGTTCTCCTCAACACCAGGGCCTGTCAACTGGGAGGCAACTAGGAGACGGTCATGGGGCGGCAAGGCCTCGACCATGACTCCGATGACCAACGAGGTCGTGCAGGAGGCGCGACGCTTTTTGGTCGACCATACTACGACCCCGACGCGCTCGGGGTCTATCGAGTCCATGCAGGAGGCACGACACACTCTGGTCGAGCACGCCTCGACCACGCTGGTGGCGACCATCGAGACCGTGCATGAGCCATGGTGCTCTATGGTCGGCCACGCTGCAACCCCGACGCACTCGCGGTCCATCGAGTTCGTTCGGGAGGCATGACTCACGACTGCCGGGGGAGACCCGACAAGCAAGTCTGATGAGAAGAGCGACGAAGACTTCGTTGTCATGAGAGGAGCCACTCCGGTCAGTGCGACGTCCGGCACATCGACCTTGGGAAGGGAGTTCCCAGGCAGTGGGACATCTGGCACAACGACCCCGGAAAACGCTACCTCGGGATGTGTAACCCCAAGAATCTTGATGCTGAAAAGCATGGCGTACGACACAACGACACCGGGAAGGGAGTTCCCGGGCTGTGTGACGTTAGAAACTGCGACCCTGGCAACAGTGACGCCCACGAGCGACGTGGTTCCCGGGCAGTTCGTGTCCCTGCCAACAGCGCGATCGGATCTGTTCGATGCCAACAACGAGGTTGGCGCCCCACACAGGTTCCGACACTTAGGGGGACCTTCTCGAGAAGCTTGCGGGGTGACCGCAACACCCCGAGATCAAGAAGGACGAGCACGGCGCCATCATCAAGCACAAGGTGCGGTTTGTCACGAAAGTGTACGTACAGAACATGAGGAAGGACTTGCAGCAGGTCTTCGCCCCGGTGGCAAAGTACAAGCAGGGCGTACGGGCTACACAAAGCCCAAGAAGTCGGGCATCCCGATAAAGGCACTTGGTCGCGTCCGGCTTGAGGAGCTGCACGACAAGGCCGGAATCATCAACAACAAGCTCCTTCGACAAGTTGAACGGGAAGATTGTTGAGTCAAACTTGGTCTTCGGACATAGCAGGTGGCAATTACTTAGCCAGGAGGCGAAAATGAATGCATCTGCATAAAGGCATGTCGGCATACGGTGACATCAATTTGCTTAGCATGTAAGGCCTCTCCCAATGCTCCACCTTGTACAGGTGCTAAGGCTGCCACATAGGCAAAAAATCTAATGTGGCATGGTATTTAAGAGGAGGGAGATGGGTGTGGTGACCCCAGGAAGAAACGGTGTCAAGCACGTGAACCTAGCCAAAATACTTAAATAAAAGAAAGTCCACCAATGCATGAAGAACTTTAGTACCTAAATCATTAAATAGAGTGTGCTTAGCTATAACAAGTTAAGCACCTATGCATTGGAGGCTTTAGTTGCTAAACTTTTAAATGTGCTTAGCACCTCATCTTATCATCAATGCATTGGAAGTAGCCTAAGAGACGTGTGACAATAGAAATAAGCTGTACATGCATGAACCAACTTGCATGTTCGGTGGTACCTAGAAGCTAGTGATAGCTAAGTTTAAATATTAATCCCTCCGTCCTAAAATTTTTGTCTTAAATTTATCTAAATATGAATATATCTAGTCATATTTTAGTATTTAGATATATCCATCTGTAAACAAATCTAAGACAAAAAAATTAGGATAGAGGAAGTAATACGTACAGATATTTTCCTAAGACGGTCCGCTGCTAGTCGGTTCAAATCGACTATAAAAGGAGCTGCACTCTACCCGGTTGTAGTATTCCACTCCGATCAATACAAGGCGAAGGCCATTTCATTTCAATCTATCCCAGCCACAAGTAGTACTACTACATATATATATATATATATATATATATATATATATATATATATATATATATATATATATATATATATATATATACATACATGTGTGTGTGAGCAGCACTAGTGAGTGTGCTTTGCTAGTGTGTTGACCGCAAGTAGTATTAACACTTAGGACAACCTCTTCTCACTATACACTCATGTTATTCCTTCGTTCGATCCCGATACCTAGCTACTCTCGGTAGTCCGGGCTAACACTATCATGCCTTCAGGAACTATCTGTAGAGAGTGCTCAGGAATTACTCTTGGATGGGAAGTTTTCTTGCAAGTTCATTGTTTATTTGACATTCTTAAATAGCTACTCGAGCAATCTGTGAGCTAATGGCGAGCAAACTTCTTGCCTGTATTCCCGCATGTTCAATTTTTGCTTTAGCGTCGAGTACAGACTGTGAGGCTAGCGATCGGTCGGTGGCAACTTACCCGTTATAGAAAATTTGCTGATGGTGCTTCCTATGCGACAACAATCTTAGCCTGCAAACGCAACGAGCTACAATGGGATGTGGTACTAATTTACTTCTGCATGGTGCTCATGGTTCGAGCTTGTCGCGACTATCTACATCATCGGCATCCATAATGAGCCGATGAGAATTCTACGGATTGTCCTCTCCTTCTTGGGGACAAAAAGTGGGTGGCTGATTTCAGGATCGGGAATAATAATAAAGTAAAATTGCAGACTTTGTTTGGGCTGTCAGGTGAAAGAAACCACTGTAAATAGGGTTGACTGGACTACCATATGCAATGCACATCACCTGAATATATTGATAAAGCAGGCTATAATCCCAGATACTCTAGTTACCAGCATCCAAATGTCGTAGGAACCACATCAGAAGCACTACATGTACATGCGCGCGCGCGCACACACACACCACAACATGCACCCCGAACGGACGACTCAAGGCTCGCCATATCAAAGGTGTGAGAGTCTAAGTAGACGCTTCATTGGAGATTTTGGGAGGGTGAGCTTTTTTCCAAGATTATGCTTATTCTGTTTTTAACGTCCAACATTAGTACAGGTTGATGCACACAGCCATGTGACTATGCGAGGTTATATGCGATGTCTGTCATTCTGTCGACTCAATGGAGCTGAAGCGTGTGTGATTTGGCGAAAAATGTCTTACCTCAACGAGAGGCTACGCCCTTCATGTTATAGGCAGGGACGCACCTCCCTGACATAGCGCATATATTGGTTGAGATTTGACAGAAGGTTTACAACTTGAGGAGGAAGGAAAGTAGAGGCAAGATATTCTGGTTACATGAGATAAGATGCGGCTACTCACGCTCAAGTAATCTCCATATGACACATTACATAATGTGCTTGACATCCTTCCTTAATCATAACTTCATCAAGTTAAGATTATGCATGCTTGAAATCTTCAAAGCTTCTTGTGGGCAAAGATTTTGTAAAGCCATCTACGACCTGGTCTCTGGAATGTATAAACCGGATATCTAGCAATTTGCTGCAACTCTTTCTCTAACAAAGTGAAAATCTATTTTGATCTGTTTTGTTCTTGCATGAAAAACTAGATTAGCTGACATACATGTGGCACCAAGATTATGACATCATAAACAGGGAGCTTGCACGTTTGTTATACCTAGTTTCTTCAGTATGGATTGCACCCATACGATCTCAGATGTTGCATTGGCCGGAGCCGTGTACTCTGCCTCTGTACTAGACCTGAAAACATTTGTTTGTTTTCTGGCACACCATAATATTATATTAGATCCACAAAAACACTACAAAACCACCAGTGGAACGTCTGTCATCTAAGCACCCTGTCCAATCTGAATCAGAGAAGGCACTAACAAGAGTGGATGATGACCTGCTAAAGTTAAGACCAATGTTCAAAGTATTTTTCACATATCTAACTATCCGGTTTGCAACAGTCAAATAAACTATAGTGTGTGCATGGAGAAATTGACACACTTTGTTGACAACAAAGAAAATATCAAGTTTGTAAGGGTTAAATACTGGAGTGCACCTATCAGACTTTTGTATTTAGTGTCCTCGTCTTGATTCAACAAGTCTCCCTGTGTAAGAGATAATTTTTCTGTAATAGATAAAGGAGTAGGTGCAGGTTTACAACCTTGTAGGCCAACCCTTTTTAGTAGATGAGTTGCATATTTTTTCAGTGAGAGGTGAAGTCCATTCTCATGCTGCTTAACTTTAATTCCTAGGAATAGTGCAAGTATCCTAGATCCTTGAGGGCAAACTCTGCACTTAAATCCTTTAACAATCCTTTTATTGCTTCATTAGATGAGCTTGTAACAATAATATCATCAACATATATGAGAACAAATATGGATGTATTGGACTTGTTATAAATGAACAACGAGGTGTCATATTTTGAAGGAACAAAGCCAAGTGTTTGCATCTTTTTACTGAGACGAGAGTACCATGCTCTTGGAGCTTGCTCCAACCCATAGAGTGCTTTATCAAGCTTGCATACATGAGGAGGTAGGTTTTTGTTTTCAAACCCAAGATGTTGTTTTATGCACCATGGGGAAACGCATTCTGTACATCTATTTGTCTAAGGCTCCATCCCCGGAAACAACAATTGACAAAACAAGATGAATAGTGGCAGCTTTTACAAGTGGACTAAAGACGTCCTCATAGTCTATGTCATATTGTTGTTTAAAGCCTTTTGCAACAAGTCTAACCTTGTAACGATCAATGGTTCCATCAGATTTGCGTCTGATGTGAAAAACCCACTTGCAATCAATAATGTTTTTACCTTGCTGAGGAGGAACCAAATGCCAGGTTTTATTTTTCTTTAGTGCATTGTGCTCTTCTTCCATTGCTTTCTTTCGATGGACTTCACCAAGTGCTTCTTCAAGATTGTGTGGCTCACCGGGTTCACCTGTGGAGCACACGAGACCATATTTGGTTATGTGTTTATAATTTGCAGGTTGTATTACCCCTTGTTGAAGCCTTGTCAACTGTGGCGTTGGTGCAGCAAAAACCGTAGCCGTAGACGATCTAGGAGAATGCACACGAGCTTGTCGTATGCATCCCTGAGGTGGATTCGTTGTCAGTCACGGAATCTCTCGAGGCCGGTTCTCCTGTGGATGCAGCCCGTGACGCTGAAGAGGGAGAATCTGTAGAGGATCAGGGCCTGCTAGCCTGCTAATCATACACCCGTGATTGCGTGGGCCCATAGGAATCCGCGTCGTCGGATCCCTTGTGTAGCGGTTGACCAGGAGTTCGGCCAGGAGTGCGCCACGTGTAATGCATCGGTTCATTCAAGAAGCGCATGCACGCGGGGCGAGTCGCAGCGTGCCGTCTGGCGACGGGCAACCGGCGCGGGGAAATCGACGCACCGATCCCACATGTGCCTGGTATCTCTGGCACGTCAGCCGATCTCTGACGCATCTATCGAGTCTGGCTGCGCGGATCCTGCGGTGGATCCCGAGGCAAATTGCATGTTGTCCTGCTGTTGCATTGATCCCGAGGGGGATTTGTTCCCCGATTGAAGACACATGCGATATGGCTCTATTTGGCCGGTTTCTTCACTATTTTTACTTCCGTTTTTCCCTGCAATTTCCTGTATCACAGGACTCATGCATGCAAGTAGGAGGATTAGTCAACATTTGATCATCACAATCATTGTCCTTGTGATCAAAGCCGGTAAGGTGAGTAGACAAAAGAAGAATCTCTTTGCGAAGTAAAGCCCTGGCACTGGGATGAAGATCAACAAAGGGGAATTTTGTTTCATCAAGACAACATCAAATGAAATATAGACACGATCGGTGGAAATGTCAAGGCATTTGACCCCTTTGTGTTGGGCACTATACCCAAGAAAATCAGCTTGAGATTGTTATAAGGTTGAAGGTTAGGCCAACAAGCGCAACCAAAAACACAAAGGGATGTGTAATGTAGTTTGGTGTGGAGAAGCCTTTCTACAGGAGTATCATTGTTGATGACACGACTGGGAAGCATATTAATAATGTGAACAACGGTAAGGAAGGCTTCATCCCAAAATTTAATAGGCATGGAAGCACTTGCTAAAAGAGATAATCCAACTTCAACGATGTGTCTATGCTTGCGTCCAGCAGAGCCGTTTTCTTGGTGAGCATGTGGGCAGGACACATGGTGACAGATGCCAAGTGTTTGGAAGAAGGAGTTCAATTTTTTGTACTCTCCTCCCTAGTCGGATTGGACAACAATGATTTGGCTATCGAATTTGTGTTCAACAAGAGCCTAGAAGTTTTGAAACACTTGAAAACATTATAGTGTTTCTTAAGAAGATAGATCCATGAGTACTTGCTTTAGTCATCGATAAAGCTAACATAGTAGGTGTGTCTACCAACAGAACTAAGGGCAGGACCCCAAACATTGAAAAAAATTGAGTGGTTTGGTAGAAACACTAGTAGATATGGGATAAGGTAATTGATTACTCTTAGCTCGTTGACAGGAATCAAAAATTGTTTCAACATTGCGCTCACCAACATATGGGAGCTTATTCTTCCTAAGCAAATATTCTACTAAAAGGAAAAGAAACATGTCCTAAACGATCGTGCCACCGTGTTGACAAAAGTTTGACAACATCATAAGCTTGCTTATTGAATCTTCTATGCTCCTGAATCAACGGGTAAAGCCCTCGAACACATCTACCTCGATAGAGTATTTTCTTCGTGGCCCGATCCTTGATCAAAAAGAAAAAAAGATGAAATTGGAGGAATACATGATTATCAATAGCAATTCTATGAACTGAAAGAATATTTTTGGTGGCACGTGGGGCATGCAAGATTTTCCTAAGGTGTAATTTGTGATGGTTTTTTAATGATCGCGTGACTAATATGTTGGATCCTCATACCTGCACCACTAGCAGTGTGGATTTGTTCTTTGCCGCGATACTTCTCCCAGGCGGTCTTTTCAAGTTCCCCAGTGAGGTGGTCAATGGTTCCACTATCGATATACCAATTGGTGTCAATTCCATAGGAGTCGGCGGCGGCAACAGAAACTTTCTCATCGTCTTGGGAAGAATCTTCGTCCTCCTCGAAGCGGTACCAGTTGTTCTTAGCCGTGTGGCCAAGCTTGCCACAGATTTGGCACCGCACAACTTCTAGACAGGACCTGCTTGAGCCGCCGCGGCGACCCTTATTGTTGTTGGAGGAGGGCTGCCCGCCACCGGAATTGTTGTTGGTGTTGTTTGCACTGCCCGCCCTTCTTGCCCTTGGCGCGAGGAGGGCCATGAGGATGCGTGGAGTATCAGCCACGACCGCAACTTACAACGTTCGCAGAGGATTTGAAGTCCCCCGACATCGCCCGATCCCTAGAACAATGCCATACGCCGATCAGAGTTACTAGGCATAGCAAAAAGTTCATCGAGGGAAAACAACATGGTGCGAGCGTCAAGAGCCGAGACAAGGGGTTGACACTCCATGTCAAGACCATTTAGGATGTAAGAGATAAGCTCATCATCGGGCAGGGGCTTGCCGACTGCTGCGAGCTCGTCAGTAAGGCCGCACATGTGCGTGAAGAAGGTGGTCACCGATTGGTTCCCCTTCCAAGTGTTCACCAGGGACGCACAGCTGTTGTTGACACGGTTGAGCGGCTGGGACGAGAACATGCCTGCCAGAGCCGTCCAGAGCGCATGCACAATGGTGATCGCGGTCACCTGCACGAGCACCTCTTTGGAGAGGTTGTTCAGCAGATAACCGAGCACCTGCTGATCCTAACGAACCCAGATGGGGTTGAGAGGGTTGGGCACAAATGCGACGTCCTTCCCATCCTTATCTTTGGTGGTGAGGCATCTGGCTGGCTCCGGTTCTGTGCCATCGACGTAGTCGAAGAGCCCCGCACCCCTGAGCTGCGGCATGATCGGTGCGCGCCACAAGATGTAATTGGTGGGAGACAACCTCTCCTTGACTTGGCCATTGAGGCCTGCTTGGGAGGAACCGGAGGAAGACATGGCTAGCACTTTGGGAGTTCAGAAACTAGATGATGTGGAAAAGAAAAGCTCTGATTACCATGTGCAATTTGGCGAAAGCGTCTTACCTCAATGTGAGGTGACGCCCTTCATGTTTCTAGGCAGAGGCGCACCTCCCTGGCATAGCGCATACATTGGTTGAGATTTGAGAGGAGGTTTACAACTTGAGGAGGAAGGAAAGTAGAGATAAGATATTCTAGTTACATGAGATAAGATGCGGCTACTCTATCAACTACATATTCTCCAGAGCGCCCCTGCCGTCCGCCTCCTCCCGTTCACTCCAGGGTCTTCTTCCCCTGCCGTCGCCACCGGGGGCGTCGCAAGCAAAGCCTGTGTGTTGCAGCGGTGGCGACGGCGTTTCTCCTCAGCCGGCGCTTCGGCCAGGATGGCGGCGGCCCGTGATGGCCGGTTCTACAGCAGTGTGTGCGGGGCGGCGGCGGCCAGGCCGGTGGCAACGTACGACGGCAGGTCCAGAGGCGACGCTACTGGGTCCAGATGGGATTACGCGGGCCGCAACCTGTACCTTTCCGTCAATGGCTTGCTGTCCCTGGGATCGACCTGCAACTCGAGGACGTCAGGGGCTGCGGCCCTGGGCATGGCGATGGTGGCCACCTCCTCCGCCGGAGATGGTCGACCTGAGGCTGGATGGTCAGATCTCTAGATCCGTCATCTAGTCCCGGTTGCAAGTTGGGGAAACAGAGTTGCCGGTGAAAACCGAGCCGATGGCGGGTGATGGCGGCGTTTTGCGTCGTTACCTTCATGAAGACATCATCGTGTAATTTCTGTCGACTCACTCGTGCTACTTCGGGGGAAACCCTAAGATCTGGTAATCCAGATCGGACGATGGCGATACTGCGGTGTCGTTTCTCTCTTGGGAGCATCGTTTGCGTAGCAGCACTGGAAGTCAGAGGCAGGAGAAGGAGCGGTTTCGTCTTGCACGGAGCTTCGGTGGAGATGTCAAGTCATGCCTGACCAACAGGTGCTACGCTTTGTCATGCCTGGTCGGCAGGTGCTACGCACGACAAATCTTCCAGAGACTTCAAGCTGGGTCGGCTGGTGGTACTTGGCGGCATGGTGCTGAGGTGTACCGGTGGCGACCGCGACATGCTCAGATGTTTGTGCGCAGGGAGGTGGTGCCGTTGGGCGTCATGGTGGCGTTGACGACAGCTAGACCGGACAAGGTTGATGCATCAGTACAGCTCTGAAGATGGAATGGTGGCAGTTGGCGGCGACGGCCTCTGAGAACGCGCCGGACCAGTGTGTGCCCCAGACCCGGCAAGTGGCTTGGTTGGGACCCCAGGTCGTCTTAGATGTTAGGCTTGGCTGCGAGGTTTGTGGTATTAGGCTTAGACTACATCAACTGAATAGGAGTAGCGACAGATGTTGCCTAGACGGTGGCTTCAGCCTTACTGTTATATTTCCTTGTAAGGTCTTTTGAGAATAATTAATAAAATGATTGCATGCATCGTCCAGATATAGAGGCCGGAGGTCTTCCCTCTTTTCTAAAAAAATCAACTACATATCCTACACGCTCAAGTAATCTCCATATGACACGTTACATAATCTGTTTGACAAAGCGAACTGTCAATATACATTTGTCGCACCAGAATTTCGGTCCATTTGGCCATCTTGTTATCAGTTAGCCGATGTCAGTAAATGAGAGATAAATTGTATTCTAACATCTAAACTGGCTGTACTGATGCATGATATTATGACGATGAAACACGGGAGAGTTTTGAGTATCTTATAAACTTATAGTTATAAGATCTGGTGTGACACATCAATGAGTAAAAATATTCATTTGTATAAATATCTCATGAGCATTTGTTACAAAATATATCCGATGAACAAACACTGAATCCAACAGAGATGCATAGAGAAGTATGTGCTGATGTGCGCAATTGATTTTTCATGATAGAGGGGATATTCCACAAATCATCATAGTATTTCAGATTATGGAGAACATTCACTGAGCAAATAAGAGCTTTGAACACTTGCCAAGAAGGTGTCGCAAAAGAGATGCTGAAAAATAGCATTTTTCTCTTCTGAACCGTCAGTTGACACCGACTGAAATTCAGAGAGTGTCTCAATGTTCACTGTTGCTTTATTTTTCAGAGATGGAAGTGGTTAGGTTTCTATCTAATATCCTCACCGACCAAAAATTTGTCATGGCAGTCCAAGGAATGGGCACCGCAGTATCATACTCCCTCCGTTCAAAAATAAGTGTCTCAAGCTTAGTACAACTTTGTACTAGCTGTAGTACAAACACTTATTTTGAGGCAAAGGAAGTATAAATTTCTTCGCGCGAAATGTTTTGGTAGGCATCACCTGGAACAAAAATTGCACTTAATTTCTTTTTCACTGAGAAGCACAGAAGAGCACCGGATCTTTAAGCAACCGTACTAACATGATCACACTCAACTCATGTACTCCCATGACAAAATGGTAAAGCTCACGACTCTAAAATGACCACCAGACAGCTTCACGCATTTCTCCATGCTTTCATGAACTTTCTTAGGAACAGCACTGTATATATATATATATATAGGAAATGCTAGTCCTCCTCGGATGTGAAAAATGTTATGCCAATTTACATTTTGTTTAGCCCTATACTTCGCTCTGGGATATTGGAGGGAAGACCAGCAAAGCGTTGGCATTTCTTCTTGTCTGTGCTAATCAAGGACAAGCAAGATTTGACACATGGCTGAACCCGGTGACTATGTCTCGTTGGCTTCCTTTTGGCCGGGAAGAGACAAAGTATTTTCTTTTTCACAACCATGTTTACTTGTGTGTAACAATGCCATTGAAAGCGAATGATCATTGATCACAGCAATTCGATCCTTTTGGCCAGGGAGAGACGGAGTATTATCTTTTTGTCAAACATGTTTACTCGCGTGTAACAATGCCATTGCAAGGGAATGAACAATGATCACAACAGTTCGAGGAGTAACTAAGAAACATCGTGTAACTGGGCACTGTTTTTCTTGCTTTAGAGCCGAGAAGGCCTTGAAACATCTGCTCTCCAGTATATTCCATTGTTCATAATTTGCCTTTTCTGAATCGATGCTAGAAGCTATTTTTGACACGATCTCACTATTCATTTTGTACGAATCCACTAATGAAGGAGGTTTTTTATTATATAGTATAAAGGCACAAAACTGAAAAAAAATCTTAGTGTCACACATCAATGAAAATGACACCTTTCTCGTGCAAATGTGTCGAATTGAACTTCAAAAAGCAACAAAGATGTCGCAAAGAGATGTACATTTTTTTTAAAGACAAAGAGAAGTACATTTGGTGGCTACACAATAGTCCCCGACCAGTGTGATCTCTGTTGGAAGAACTCCAACGTGCCGACCCAAACGGACGGCGTTTTTGTCTGTTTTTTGTCCGTTTGGATCGGCCGTCCGTTCGGCGTTCGTTCGGTTTAACATTTGGGTCGACAGTGCTCCCAACGCGCGCTATCCATATTTGTCGGCGTGGTCGGCTGGTCGCCATTATTGATTACTCAAGGTCAAGGGTAATACATTCGCGGGTAATACAATCACGGAGAAATTCTGGAACATAGTTGATCCAGAGACACCTCCGACGAACCTCACTAGCCTGATTAGCACATAGGTGGACAGCTACATTGGCCTCCCGCCCAACAAAAGATAGACTAAAGCTAGTAAAGTTCCCGCACAGCTCCTTCACCTCTTGAATAGAATTTGCTATAGTCCAAGTCTGCTCCCCGTGCCTTCTTGCATTGCGTTCCGACCAAATCGACCATGCACCGCACAGAGTAATACATGCAGAACTGCGTTCAACATTACCTCCTTGAATGATATCCATTGATCCTCCCACACATTTATAGTATCCCCGTCGCCAACCCTCTTAATCAGTCCAAGCTTTAGTGACTCTCTACCATACAGAATAGCCCGCCAAGTATGGGATGAACCCCTCCTCTTTGATGCTGCCTTGAAATCCTTGCCATTGTAATATTTTCCCCTAAGCACTTTCGCACACAATGAGTTTGGGTTAGAAAGAAGTCTCCAACCTTGCTTAGCCAACATGGCCTTGTTGAAAAGTTGAAGGTCACGAAAGCCCATACCCCCGACACACTTGGGAATAGCTATATCCTCCTGCCACTTCTCCCGGTGCATCTTGCTCTTGCAACTCATCTCCTCCCCACCAATACCTGGCTATAATACTCACTATCTTTTTACAAGTTTTCTTTGAAAGTTTGAAACAGCTCATCGAGTAGGTAGGGATAACCTAGAGATCGACTTAATTAGTACCTCCATGGCTGCACTATTCATGAGTTTCCGAGCTCGCCCTGTGATGAGTTTCTTTATACTTGTAGCAATATGATCAAACTGATCTTCTGTTGATCTACCCAATGCAGTAGGCAGTCCCAAATATTTCTCTGCCAGCGCTTCCACTTGGATACCAACTTCCTCATGAAAAACTGACTTTTGTTCATCAGTACAATTTGCGCTAAAATAAATAGCAGATTTTGTTTTATTGACCAACTGGCCAGACCCAATTCTGTAGAGTTCCAAAAACTCATGTAGCCGTTGCGCATCAGTATCCGTAGCCGGAGAGAATATCATGCAATCATCTGCGAACAGTAAGTGCGACACCCAAGGTGAATGCAAACCTACACGAATTCCTTTTGCTAGATGAGCCGGACCTTTAAACTTGAGAAGGCTACTGAGTCCTTCTGCACATAGCAAGAAGAGGTAGGGTGATAGAGGATCACCTTGTCGAATGCCTCTGGTGGGTTTGAAAAATTCTGAGAAGTGACCATTTACCCGTACTGACAGAGAAACCGTCTCCACACATGCCATCACCCTTCCTATCCACTGTTCTGAAAAGCCCAGTTTATGCAAACAAGGATTTATAAAACTCATTAGCGATCACCATCCCTAATTTGTTCAAACAAGCCCAGTTTATGCAAACAAGGATTTATAAAACCCAGTTTGTTCTATGTCTTTCCTTGGCTCTAGCTTGAAAGAACCCGGTGTTGCGATCACCATCCCTAAGCCAATCTGCCCTGGAGCGTTGTTTCACCATTACCTCTTCTCTCGACAAAAGCTCAGAAATACGCCGCATTAGCCTTTTCTCTTGTGCTGTTGGGCCTGTGTACATGGTTTGCACATGATTTACACTCGATATTATCAAGCATCTCAGAAAAAGGATTGCTGTATCTCTTGGGAAATCCTCCTCCCGCCCCTCCCGCCCTGCGTCGCCCCCTTGGCAGCGCGCCACGTCCCATGCTCCCGTCTCCGGCCCGGACCTTGCCCGCCCCTACGGTCTCCTACTTAGAGGCCCTGCTCGCTCCAGGGGAGGCAGGGGCGCCTTCAGTGCCGGCATGCTCTGTGGAGCTCTCTAGCCCGCGTGCGACGGATGGGCCCCGGTGGTTAATGCTACTGCAGGGCGCCTGCAGTCCATCGTCGTGGCGCCGGCCGCTGATGCCTCGCATTCAAGGTCGAGTAACTCTCCTGGGCACATTGATGGCGGTGGTTGGATGATGGTTGGGAGGGGAAGGCGCCCCCCCTCTTTTACCAGCGCCCTCCGCCAAAGGCCAGGCCATCTCAATTCAAGGAGTTGCTCTTCAAGAAAGCCTGGGGGAAGTGTTTCCGGTGCCTTGAGCCAGACCACCGGACAGCAAAGTGCAAGAACCGAGAGCGGTGTCTGCTCTGCGGTGAGGCTGGGCACATGACGAGGTGGTGTGGTGGTGCGGTGAGTGCGCCGGCTGCGAGCGGGGGAAGAAAGGCGGGCTTGGCTGTTGTCTTGCCACCTCCACCACCCGGGCCTCCTCCGAGATCAGCTGTTCGCGCGCCAATGGAGGCCCCCGCGAGCGACGCGGAAGCGAGACGTGGGCTGGTCGTCGGCACGACGCGCCGGACGGCGGCGCTGGCGGACGCGGAGAGAAGGCTCTCGAGGTGCGCGGTCGTGGCGGTGGTGGCGGGGTCCCCTGCACCATTCGAGCTAGTCGACGTGAAGCGGGCGCTGGCGCTTCGGTTTCGGATCCAGGAGGATGCGGTCAAGGTGTCCCTGCGTGCTTTGGGCGAGCTGCTGCTCATCTTCGACGACGCCGCAGTCCGCGATGAGGTGCTGGGTCTCCAAGGCCCCATGGTGCTTGGGAGGGTCACTTTCATGGTGGCTCCGTGGTCGCGGTTCCGCCGCGCATCGCCGGGCAAGCTGCTATACAAGGTCAGGGTGTGCCTCGAAGGGGTGCCGGAGCACGCGTGGGACATAAACAGCGTCGCCTCCCTTTTCGATCCTTCCATGCTCATCGAGGGGATTGACGAGGAGGTGCGACGGGAGGAGGAGACGGGCTATTTTTGGCTCTAGGCGTGGACGGACGCGGTGGAGAAGCTGAAGACCAGGGGATACCTGTAGCTCGAGGAGCCCCAAGATCTGGGCTCGCCGGGGATGCACTACCTGGAGCTCAATATCATGGAGGAGGTGCCGCCAAGATGGGGGCAGGTGGGGTTGCTTGGGCATCCTGTGCTCATCCACCTTGATCACGTTATCGATTTCACCTGCTCGCCGGCGTCCAGCCCAGACAGTGGGGCTAGCAGCAGCAGCGGGATGAGCGGTCTGCCATCGGAGGATGGCATGATGCCTACATGGCCGGCTCGGTGGGGCTACCGGTGGTATCTGAGATTTGAGGATGGTGACTTCCCTCCTCCACCACCGCGACAATTGGCGCACTCAAGGCTGCGCTTCCTAGAGCAGGGTGGCGGCGGAGGCGGCGAGGGAAGGTGCACATACGGCAGCGGGGACGGGCTCCGGCAGGCAAGTATCGGGATGCATCAAGCTGGCGGCAACAGGCATCGTGAGAAGGGCGAAAGGCGTGAGGGCGGGGGAGACGCCGGCGGCAGGAGGCATGTGGGATCGGCAGCGACGCAGGCGGCCCGGGATCCGCCACTCATCAACGCTCGGCTGCTGGACGATCCTCCCTCGGGCATGGACCCGTTCGAGAGCTCTGACGATGCTCCTGTCGTCGCTGATCAGACGGCATGGGCCAAGCTCCAAGAAGGGAATGGGAAGAGAGGTGCAGAGGGACAAGTAGAGGGATTGCATGCCCCTTCACATGAAAGCCTCTGCTTGCCCCAGTCTGACATCCTGGCGCTGGAGACAGTGGGAGCATGGTCAGCAGGGCGGCAGGAAGATGGGGGACGACAAGCCTCGGAGGCCAAGGCGGCGTGCATGCGCCTTCCCCTGCATGCACTCCCATTGGTGCGTGCGTGCCTGCCCAGTTGGGGCCGGTGCCACCGGGGGTCCCGGGCATGGGAGCGCCAGCTGGTGTTGACCGGTCCACCCAGCTGCAGGGTCAGGACGCTATGGCTATGGAGGACGGGCCAGCTTATGGGCTGCACTCTCCACGTGGCAGCCCACAAGGTTTCGGGACTTGCCTGGACGCCTTGGAGTTGGGGGGGAGGGGGGGGGGGGGGGGCACGCGCGGCCCAGGAAGACCTGGAGCAGGTAGATCACGCGATGACCCAAGTTGTTGGCCCAGATGTGGCTAATGATGACGAGGGCACCGGGGAAGTGGCCGACCCGCTCAGTCGCTTCCTCATCTCTTGTTCCTCCCCTCCCTTCGCCGCTCTGCTGCCCAATCCGGCCGTAGATCCTGGGAAGAGGACCGAACCAACCGGGAAGATCTCCAAGAGAAGCAGCGGCCGGCTGGCTGCCAAGCCGACGGTTGGGTGGTCCACCATCGATAAGGTCCAGCTAGTCTTGCTTAAGAAGAGCGGCATCGTTGTCGGTGATGCGCTGGTCCCTGACGACGTGCCGGCGGCCCTGGACAAGTTCAGAGCAATGTTCAAGCAGCCGCTGCCCGGAAGCTTCATAGCTGCGGTTGAATCCATGCTTGCGGCACCTGGCCAGGGGAAGGAAGGCGGGGGCGATGACTGGGGACAGATGCAGGCGACCCCTGCCTAATCTGCTCCATGGTCGTCAGGATCATGCTGGTGTACCCCCAAGGTTGTCTGATGTTAGTGTTTCTCTGCTTTGTTAGTTCCGAGTGTGTTCTGAAAGTTTCTGAATATTGTTCGGTCTCACTGGTGGTGCCTCGCTGTGAGCATATGAGTGTGTTTGGGGTTTGTAAGCTGACCGTTGCTGTAGCTGGTTGGGTTTCCTTCGAGTGGGTTTGTAATGGTGTTTTATGGATCTGTCCATCCTGAGTTGGAATGTGCGGGGCCTAAACAACCCCGCCAAGAGAAGGGTTGTGCAAATCTTTGTGTCTGAAATGAAGTGCAATGTTGTCTGCTTGCAACAAACAAAGATTAGTGCCATGACAAATGGGTTGGTAATGGAGACGTTGGGGCCAAAATTCAGAGATAATTTTGTCTTTCTACCGGCGGCTGGTTCAAGAGGGGGAATTCTCATTGCCTGCTCAGATGATTTTGAAATTACAACCGTTCCTTTGGTTGTGGGAGTGCACGCGGTTTCAGGGACGGTCAGATGCAAAGCGGATGGAGCAACATGGTCCATCACTGGTGTTTATGGGCCTCAGCTGGAGGAGGAGAAGATCATGTTCATTGAGGAAATGAAAAGTATAAGACAACTCATGCTACCACGACGGATGCTTCTTGGAGATTTCAACATGATATACAGAGCCAAGGATAAGAGTAACAGCATCCTGAATTTGCGAATGATGGGTCGTTTCAGGGCTGCAATTGAGGACATGGAGCTCATCGATTACCCTTTGCTCGGAAGACGGTTCACATGGTCAAACGAGCGGGAAAATGTCATGCACACAAAGATTGACAGAGTTTTGGTGTCCGGTGACTGGGAAGCGGCTTACCCCCAATATCAGCTTTCGCTGGCTTCAACGAACATATCTGACCATTGCCCAATCATCCCGAGGAAAATGGAATGTTCACATTACAAAGCTTTCAAATTCGAAAACCATTGGCCTAAAGATCCTGGTTTTGATAATATCGTCAGCGAGGCATGGACAAAAGAGGTTAATTCGAATGACCCTGTGCGGGTGCTGCACTGCAAGCTGTCCAGAACGGCGAGGGCCCTACGATTATGAAACAAGCAGAAGTCGAGGTGGGTTGTTTTCATGTCTGGGATCGCCAACAAGATCATTTTTAGGCTCGATCTGGCACAAGAGGAAAGAGCTCTCTCTGAAGATGAAAGACGAATGCGTGGGCTGCTCAAGACCAAACTTCTGGGGCTGGCAGCAATTGATAGAGCAAGGTGGCGACAGAAGTCAAGGCTGACAGAAATCAGGGAGGGAGACGCGAGCACAAGATTTTTTTTCACCTGAAGGCTAGCAGGAGACGGCGCAAAAATCATATACCAGCGCTCAAGGGGGACATCGGGATGGTCAACGATCATGAAGGGAAAGCAAAGATTCTCCTCGATCGTTTTAAGGGGCTAATGGGCCCCCCTTTTCCAGCTCTGCCAATCTGAACTGGGAATCCATTGGATTGCCAAGGAGGGATCTCCAACACCTGGATGCCTATTTCACTATGCAGGAACTGAAGGCGGCTATCGATGACGTGCACGGGGAGAAAGCACCCGGATCGGATGGTTTCACAGGGGCCTTTTTCAAGCTGGATGATAATCAAAGATGATCTGCTGGCAGCCATCAACTGTGTGCACTCACTGCGTGGGCATAACTGGCATTTACTTAACACAGCAAACATTGCTCTGCTGCCAAAGAGGGACGACGCTCAGGAGGCCAGTGATTTTAGACCGAACAGCTTAATGCACTCCATTCCAAAGCTTGTGAGCAAGATGCTGGCCTCCAGGCTGGCTAAAGAGATTCATTGTCTTGTCACGAATAATCAAAGTGCTTTCATTAGAGGCCGTGCTATCCAAGACAATTTTTTGTATGTCAAGAATGTGATCAAGGCGGCTCACTCTGCAAAATCACCTCTAGTTTTTCTGAAACATGACATGGCCAAGGCTTTTGACTCGGTAGGATGGGGCTATTTGCTTGAGGTTATGGAGGCAATGGGCTTTGGACAGAGATGGCGTGACGTGGTGTCCTTGATCTGGTCTTCCTCTTCATCAAGGGTTTTGTTAAATGGATCTCAGGGAACCCCCTTCTTTCATATGCGGGGACTACGGTAGGGAGACCCCCTGTCCCCGTTGCTCTTCATCATCGCCATGGAGCCTCTGCAAAGACTATTTTCGCTGGCCATGGAGAGAGGGATCCTGTTACCTTTGAAACCTCGTGTTGCTCGGTTTCGGTCAAGTTTTTATGCGGATGATGCCGCGGTGTTCATCAACCCGACTCAGGATGATTTTCGGGCAGTCCAACAGATTCTCAAGCTTTTTGGCAACGTTTCGGGTCTCATTGCTAACATGGCAAAAACGGTGGCATATCCAATTGCCTGCACGACCATTGATCTTACTCCATTGCTAGCTCTTTTTGGTGGGATGCAAGGAAATCTGCCCTATCAGTACTTGGGATTGCCTCTTGGTTTTAGGAAGCCGAGGAGAAGCGAGATTCTGTCGGTATTGGAAAATATTGCTGGGAAGTTGTCTCCCCATAAAGGGAGTCTGATGAACAGGATGGGGAGGCTGGTATACATCAACTCAGTCGTCACGGCCACCGCCACATATTTCCTGACAGCCTTCCAACCGGATAAGTGGTTCACCAAAAAGGTGGACAAGCTGAGAAGAAATTTCCTCTGGGAGGCGGAAGATGCTAACGCTGGCGGCAAGAGCCTTGTAAATTGGAGGCAGGTATGTTCTCCCAAGAGATATGGAGGCCTAGGGGTCAAAAATTTGGACTGTTTTAGCAGGGCATTGCATTTGCGTTGGGAGTGGTTTAGATGGGATGATGTTGATCGACCATGGAAAGGCTCCCCAACACCGTCGGATGACACGGATAAGCAACTCGTCTCGAGCTGCTCCACAATTCAATTGGGTGATGGCCGCCTCGCAATCTTTTGGATGGATCGTTGGCTCCACGGCAAGGCCCCCTGCTGTGTTGCCCCGGACATCTTCAGGCTTGCTCGTTTCAAAAAGCTTTCCGTAAGGGAGGCGATCACCAACGACAGATGGATGCAAGGATTGATAGAGGCGAAGTTGTCCCTGTCTTTCGATGAGATGGTGGCTATCGTTTTTGGTGGAGTAGACATTGACGATCCGACTACGAACGAGTGATGACGTCGCGCCTTAGCAATCGCTAAACCAACTCCGAGAGGTTATTGACCACGCCGGAGCATGATCAACCTGACCACGAGGGTCTATTTCCTACACGCAAACGAAGAACAAGCAAGAAACTAAGATTACAATCTCGATATTGCGAATATAATAGGAAAGCTTTATTGATGAAGTGGGGTTCTGTGATGCGTTTGTCTGGTCGTGGAACACAAACGAAGAACGAGAAGTTACAGCTAAGGCGAACTTGTAATCTAAACAAAACCCAACCCTAAAATGACGCCCTAATGGCTGTATATGTGGGGGAATAGAGGGGAATTTCGTGGCCCCTTGGAGGAGGGGTCCGAAACCGACCCTAACTCAGTTTCCCCATACATACGGACTCTAAAAACAGCCTATAATATGGTATTTCGAAATTACATGGGCCTAGCCCAAAAATAAGGTGGCATAGCACCTATATTAGCCTAGGGACGAATTTTATAAAGTGGCATCATGCATATTTCGTCCAGGGCTTCTCGCTCCCATTATGGTGGCTTTAAAGTGCAAAAATCATCACTGGGAGCTCCATTGTTCTTTCCCGTGCGCGTACCTTCTTCTCCATTCTTGATCCCACTCCAATGGTCATCCTTCTTGTCCATGCTAGGTCCTTCATTCATAAGTAAAACAAAAGTATATAATTTAGGCAGCATCATATGTTCATGAACATTAGAAGGATTTCCAAGAAACGAAAGTACCTAGTAATTCAATTGATGTGCGCGAGCTCTAGTAATTGGTCTTGTATGTATAGCAGTCGGAGTTGTGGGTGTAATATTAGTAGGGATGTCCTCATCATCCTCCCCTTCTTGAAGTGAAGTCGTCCTCGACGGAAGCTCATCTTCCTCACCCAAATAATGTTTCAAATCTGCAATGTTAAAAGTGGGGCTAACCCCAAACTCTGCAGGCAGCTCAAGTTTATATGCATTGTCATTTATTTTCTCTAACACCTTAAAAGGACCATCAGCACGTGGCATTAGCTTTGACTTGCGCAAATCAGGAAATCTATCCTTACGCAAATGTAACCAAACAAGATCTCCAGGTGCGAAGACAACATGTTTTCTACCCTTATCTCCAGCAATTTTGTATTTAGCATTCATACGCTCAATGTTTTCCTTCGTTACCTCATGCATCTTTAATATCAATTCAACACGTTCTTTAGCATCAAAATTAACCTTCTCCGAAGATGGTAGAGGCAACAAATCAATAGGTGCACGAGGTAAGAACCCATACACAACTTCAAAAGGGCACATCTTAGTGGTAGAATGTAGCGAACGATTATAAGCAAATTCAATATGAGGCAAGCATTCTTCCCACATTTTTAGGTTATTCTTCAAAACAGCCCTAAGCATAGTAGACAATGATCTATTGACTACTTCAGTTTGGCCATCAGTTTGGGGGTGACATGTAGTACTAAAAAGCAGTTTAGTCCCCAACTTAGCCCATAAACATCTCCAAAAGTGGCTAAGAAATTTAGCATCACGATCTGAAACAATTGTATTTGGCACACCATGCAACCGAATAATTTCACGAAAGAACAAATCAACAACATGAGCAGCATCACCACTTTTATGACATGGTATAAAGTGTGCCATTTTGGAAAATCTATCCACGACAACAAATATGCTATCCCTCCCCTTCTTAGTTCGAGGTAAACCTAAAACAAAGTCCATAGATATATCCTCCCAAGGAACACTAGGTACAGGCAAAGGCATATATAAACCATGAGGATTGAGTCGTGACTTAGCTTTTTGACATGTAGTGCAGCGAGCAACAAAACGCTTAACATCCCGTCTCATCTTTGGCCAAAAGAAATGTGTAGAAAGTACGTCCTTCGTCTTCTTCACGCCAAAGTGTCACATTAATTCTCCTTCGTGTGCCTCCTGTAACAACAAAAGACGAACGGAGCTAGCTGGAATGCATAGCTTGTTAGCATAGAACACAAATCCATCATTAATAACGAACTTGTTCCATGTTCTCCCTTCTTTACAATGTTGCAACACATCTCTAAATTCAGCATCATGCACATATTGATCTTTGATGGTCTCCAAACCAAATATTTTAAAGTCAAGTTATGAAAGCATAGTATAATGACGAGACAAAGCATCAGCAATAACATTTTCTTTACCCTTCTTGTGTTTAATGACATAAGGGAAAGTCTCAATGAATTCAACCCATTTAGCATGTCTACGGTTCAGTTTTGCTTGACTTTTAATATGTTTCAAGGATTCATGATCAGAATGTATAACAAATTCTTTGGGCCATAAATAATGTTGCCATGTTTCCAAAGTCTGAACAAGAGCATATAATTCCTTATCATAAGTAGAATAATTCAGACTAGGCCCACTCAGTTTTTCAGAAAAGTACGCAACAGGTTTACCATCTTGTAATAACACACCTCCTAACCCAATTCCACTAGCATCACATTCAAGCTCGAAAGTCTTATTAAAATCAGGAAGTTGGAGTAAAGGAGCATGTGTTAACTTATCTTTCAAAACCTTGAAGGCTTCTTCCTGTGCGGTACCCCAAGAAAAAGGCACGTCCTTCTTTGTAAGCTCATTGAGAGGCGCAACAATGATGCTGAAATCTCTCACAAAACGGCTATAGAAACCAGCGAGGCCAAGAAAACTCCTCACTTGTGTGACCGTTTTGGGCTGCGGCCAACTCTCAATAGCTTCAATCTTGGCTTTATCAACTTCAATTCCCTATGGAGTAACAACATAGCCAAGAAAAGATACTTGGTCGGTGCAAAAGGTGCACTTCCCAAGGTTACCAAACAAACGTGCATCACGTAGAGCAATAAAAACAGCACGTAGATGTTCCAAATGTTCCTCCAAAGATCTACTAAAAATTAATATATCATCAAAATAGACTACCACAAATCGTCCAATGAAAGCACGTAAAACCTCGTTCATTAATTTCATGAAAGTGCTAGGTGCATTAGTTAACCCAAAAGGCATGACTAACCACTCATATAATCCAAACTTAGTTTTAAATGTTGTTTTCCATTCATCTCCCAATTTCATACGAATTTGATGGTATCCACTACGCAAATCAACTTTGGAAAAAATTGTAGAACCACTTAATTCATCAAGCATATCATCTAGTCTAGCAATAGGATGACGATAACGAATAGTAATATTATTAATGCCTCTACAATCCACACACATGCGCGATGTACCATCCTTTTTAGGCACTAGAATAATAGGAACAGCACAAGGACTAAGGGATTCGCGTATATAACCTTTGTCAAGCAGCTCCTGTACTTGACGCATAATCTCCTTTGTCTCCTCTAGATTGGTACGGTATGGCGCACGGTTGGGTAGGGATGCACCGAGAATTAAGTCAATCTGATGCTCAATCCCGCGAATAGGTGGTAATCCCGGTGGCACGTCTTGTGGGAAGACGTCAACGAACTCCTGCAAAATGTTAATGACCGTAGGAGGCAAAGAGGGAGGCATGTCCTCGAATGAAAATAATACCTCTTTGCATACAAAAGCATAGCAAACAGATGTAGCAACATCCAAATCATTAATATCAGATTTAGTAGCAAGTAAACATCCACTCTTCAATTTTATTTCGGATGCAACATTAGATGATGGTTTATTATGCTTATGGTGTTGCTCAAATTCCTGTACTACAATCTGATTTTCACTCTTATTTTTTTCCTGTTTTGCTTTACTAGCTCTAGCAATGTCATCTTTCATAATATGTTCCGGAGACATAGGAAGCAAAGTGATATTTTGATCCTTATGAACAAGAGTATACTAATTTTGTTGGAAATATGCCCTAGAGGCAATAATAAAATGGTTATTATTGTATTTCCTAGTTCATGATAATTGTCTATTGTTCATGCTATAATTGTGTTAACCGGAAACCGTAATACATGTGTGAATACATAGACCACAACGTGTCCCTAGTGAGCCTCTAGTTGGCTAGCTCGTTGATAAATAGATGGTCTCGGTTTCATGACCATGGACATTGGATGTCGTTGATAACGGGATCACATCATTAGGAGAATGATGTGATGGACAAGACCCAATCCTAAGCATAGCACAAGATCGTGTAGTTCGTTTGCTAAAGCTTTTCAATGTCAAGTGTCATTTCCTTAGACCATGAGATTGTGTAACTCCCGGATACCGTAGGAATGCTTTGGGTGTGCCAAACGTCACAACGTAACTGGGTGGCTATAAAGGTACGCTACGGGTATCTCCGAAAGTGTCTGTTGGGTTGACACGAATCGAGACTGGGATTTGTCACTCCGTGTGACGGAGAGGTATCTCTGGGCCCACTCGGTAAGACATCATCATTATGAGCTCAATGTGACTAAGGAATTAGTCACGGGATGATGTATTACGGAACGAGTAAAGAGACTTGCCGGTAACGAGATTGAACAAGGTATGGGGATACCGATGATCGAATCTCGGGCAAGTACCATACCGATAGACAAAGGGAATTGTATACGGGATTGATTGAATCCCTGACATCGTGGTTCATCCGATGAGATCATCGTGGAGTACGTGGGAGCCAACATGGGTATCCAGATCCCGCTGTTGGTTATTGGCCGGAGAGGTGTCTCGGTCATGTCTACGTGTCTCCCGAACCCGTAGGGTCTACACACTTAAGGTTCGATGACGCTAGGGTTATAGGGAAATAGTGTACGTGGTTACCGAAGGTTGTTCGGAGTCCCGGATGAGATCCCGGACATCACGAGGAGTCCTGGAATGGTCCGGAGACGAAGATTGATATATAGGAAGTGAGGATTTGGTTACCGGAAGTGTTCCGGGTGTCACCGGTAGTGTACCGGGACCACCGGAAGGGTTCCGGGGGTCCACCAAGTGGGCCCACCTGCCCCGGAAGGTTCCGTGGGCTAAGAGTGGGAGGGAGCCAGCCCCTAGGTGGGCTGGTGCACCTCTCACCCCAGCCCAACGCGTGGCAAAGGTGGAAGGGGGCAAACCCTAGGCTTAGATGGGCCTTAAGGCCCACCCTAGGGCGCCCCACCTCTCCCTTGCCCTAGCCGCCGGCCAGATGGCATCTGGTGGCTGCCGCCACCCCTAGGGTGGAACCCTAGGGCGCAGCCACCCCTCATCCCTCTCTCCTATATATAGTGGAGGTATTTGGGGCTGCACAATACACGGTTCTCCCTCTCTCTCTGGTGCAGCCCTACCTCCTCCTCCCCTCGTTCTCCGTAGCGCTTAGCGAAGCTCTGTCGGAGTACCACGCAGCTCCACCGCCACCACGCCGTCGTGCTGCCGGAGCTCTCCCTCAACCTCTCCTCCCTCCTTGCTGGATCAAGGCGTAGGAGACGTCACCGGGCTGCACGTGTGTTGAACGCGGAGGTGCCGTCCGTTCGGCACTTGATCGGATCTACCGCGATCTGAATCGCTGCGAGTACGACTCCATCAACCGCGTTCTAGCAACGCTTCCGCTTAGCGATCTTCAAAGGTATGAAGATGCAATCTCTCCCCTCTCGTTGCTGGTTTCTCCATAGATAGATCTTGGTGACACGTAGGAAAATTTTGATTTACTACTACGTCTCCCAACAGTGGCATCATGAGCTAGGTCTATGCGTAGAATCTATGCACGAGTAGAACACAAAGCAGTTGTGGGCGTCGATTTTGTTAATATGCTTGCCGTTACTAGTCTTATCTTGATTCGACGGTATTGTGGGATGAAGCGTCCCGGACCAACCTTACACGTACGCTTACGTGAGACCGGTTCCACCGCCTGACATGCACCAGTTGCATAAGGTGGCTAGCGGGTGTCTGTCTCTCCCACCTTAGTCGGATTGGATTCGATGAAAAGGGTCCTTATGAAGGGTAAATAGCAATTGGCATATCACGTTGTGGTTTTGACGTAGGTAAGAAACGTTCTTGCTAGAAACCTATAGCAACCACGTAAAAACTTGCAACTACAAATTAGAGAACGTCTAACTTGTTTTTGCAGCATATGCCGTGTGATGTGATATGGCCAAAAGGATGTGATGTGATGCATTGTGATGTATGAGATTGATCATGTTCTTGTAATAGGGTTCACGACTTGCATGTCGATGACTATGACAACCGGCAGGAGCCATAGGAGTTGTCTTATTTATTGTATGACCTGCGAGTCAATCATAAACGCCATGTAATTACTTTACTTTATTGCTAAGCGTTAGCCATAGCAGTAGAAGTAACAGTTGGCGAGACAACCTCATGAAGACACAATGATGGAGATCATGATGATGGAGATCATGGTGTCGTGCCGGTGACAATGATGATCATGGTGCCCCGAAGATGGAGATCATAGGAGCAAGATGATATTGGCCATATCATGTCACTATATTGATTGCATGTGATGTTTATCATGTTTACATCTTATTTGCTTAGAACGACGGTAGTAAATAAGATGATCTCTCAATAAAATTTCAAGAGAAGTGTTCACCCTAACTGTGCACCGTTGCTAAGGATCGTTGTTCCGAAGCACCACGTGATGATCGGGTGTGATAGGTTCTAACGTTCGCATACAACGGGTGTAAGCCAGATTTACACACGCGAAACACTTAGGTTCACTTGACGAGCCTAGCATGTACAGACATGGCCTCGGAACACGGAAGATCGAAAGGTCGAACATGAGTCGTATAGAAGATACGATCAACATGGAGATGTTCACCATGGATGACTAGTCCGTCTCACGTGATGATCGGACACGGGCTAGTTGACATGGATCATGTGTCACTTAGATGACTAGAGAGATGTCTATCTGAGTGGGAGTTCATTGAATAATTTGATTATGTGAACTCGATTATCATGAACTTAGTCTAAAATTGCCTTTAATATCTATATTGTAGATCCAATGGCCAACGCAAATGTCAACCTCAATTTCAACGCGTTCCTAGAGAAAACTAAGCTAAAAGATGATGGAAGCAACTATGCGGACTCGGTCCGTGGCTTGAGGATCATCCTCATAGCTTCCAAGAGATTGTATGTCCTTGATGCACCGCTAGGTGACCCACCCATTCTCCCAGCGGACCAAGACGTTACGAACGCTTGGCAGTCGCGCTGCGATGATTACTCCCTTGTTCAGTGCGGCATGCTTTACAGTTTAGAATCGGGGCTCCAAAAGCGTTTTGAGCAACATGGAGCATATGAGATGTTCCAAGAGCTGAAACTGGTTTTCCAAGCTCATGCCCGAGTCGAGAGATATGACATCTCTGACAAGTTCTTCAGCTGTAAGATGGAGGAGAACAGTTCTGTTAGTGAGCACATCCTCAAGATGTCTGGGCTTCACAACCGCTTGACTCAGCTGGGAGTTAATCTCCCGGATGACTCAGTCATTGACAGAATCCTCCAGTCGCTTCCACCTAGCTACAAAAGCTTTGTGATGAACTACAACATGCAGGGGATGGAGAAGTCCATTCCTGAGTTGTACTCGATGCTGAAATCAGCAGAGGTCGAGATCAGAAAGGAGCATCAAGTGTTGATGGTAAACAAGACCACTAGTTTCAAGAAAGGCAAGGGTAAGAAGAACTTCAAGAAGGACGGCAAAGCTGTTGCCGCGCTCGGTAAGCAAGTTGCTAGGAAGAAGAAGAACAAGAATGGACCCAAGCCTGAGACTGAGTGTTTCTATTGTAAGGGTACCGGTCACTGGAAGCGGAACTGCCCCAAGTACTTAGCGGATAAGAAGGACGGCAACATTAAAGGTATATGTGATATACTTGTTATTGATGTGTACTTGACCAGCGCTCGTAGTAGCTCCTGGGTATTTGATACCGGTGCAGTTGCTCACATTTGTAACTCCAAGCAGGAGCTGCGGAATAAGCGGAGGCTGGCCAAGGACGAGGTGACGATGCGCGTCGGGAATGGTTCCAAGGTCGATGTGATCGCCGTCGGCACGCTACCTCTACATCTACCTCTGGGATTAGTTTTAAACCTTAATAATTGTTATTTAGTACCAGCTTTGAGCATGAACATTGTATCTGGATCTCGCTTGATGCGAGATGGCTACTCATTTAAATCCGAGAATAATGGTTGTTCTATTTATATGAGAGAAATGTTTTATGCTCATGCCCCGCTGGTCAATGGTTTAATTTTGATGAATCTCGAACGTGATGTTACACATATCCATAGTGTGAGTACCAAAAAGTGTAAAGTTGATAACGATAGTCCCACTTACATGTGGCACTGCCGTCTTGGCCATATTGGTGTCAAACGCATGAAGAAGCTCCATGCTGATGGACTTTTGGAGTCACTTGATTTCGAATCATTTGACACATGCGAACCATGCCTCTTAGGCAAGTTGACCAAGACTCCATTCTCCAGAACAATGGAGCGAGCAACTGACTTGTTGGAGATAATACATACCGATGTATGCGGTCCAATGAGTGTCGAGGCTCGCGGTGGCTACCGTTATGTTCTCACCCTCACTGATGACTTGAGCAGATATGGGTATGTCTACTTAATGAAACACAAGTCTGAAACCTTTGAAAGGTTCAAGGAATTTCAGAGTGAGGTCGAGAATCAACGTGACAGGAAAATAAAATGCCTACAATCTGATCGTGGCGGAGAATATTTGAGTCACGAGTTTGGCACACACCTTAGGAAATATGGAATTGTTTCACAACTCACGCCGCCCGGCACACCTCAGCGAAATGGTGTGTCTAAACGTCGTAATCGCACTCTATTGGATATGGTGCGATCTATGATGTCTCTTACCGACTTACCGCTATCATTTTGGGGATATGCATTAGAGACTGCCGCATTCACTTTAAATAGGGCACCGTCTAAATCCGTTGAGACGACACCGTATAAATTATGGTTTGGAAAGAAACCTAAGCTGTCGTTTCTAAAAGTTTGGGGTTGCGATGCTTATGTGAAGAAACTTCAACCTGAGAAGCTCGAACCCAAAGCGGAAAAGTGCGTGTTCATAGGATATCCCAAAGAGGCTATTGGGTATACCTTCTACCTACGATCCGAGGGCAAAGTCTTTGTTGCCAAGAATGGATCCTTTCTCGAGAAAGAGTTTCTCTCGAAAGAAGTAAGTGGGAGGAAAATGGAACTTGATGAGGTAATTGTACCTTCACTCGAACCGGAGAGTAGCGCAGCACAGGAAGTTGTTTCTGTGGAGCCTACACCGGCTAGAGAGGAAGTTAATGATGATGATCATGAAACATCAGATCAAGTTGCTACTCGAAGGTCCACTAGGACACGTTCCGCACCAGAGTGGTACGGTAATCCTGTCCTAGAGATCATGTTGTTGGACAACGGTGAACCTTCGAACTATGAAGAAGCGATGGCGGGCCCGAATTCCGAATAATGGCTTGAGGCCATGAAATCCGAGATAGGATCCATGTATGAGAACAAAGTATGGACTTTGGTGGACTTGCCTGATGATAAGCGAGCCATTGAAAATAAATGGATCTTTAAGAAGAAGACTGACGCAGACGGTAATGTGACCGCCTATAAATCTCGGCTTGTCGCTAAGGGTTATCGACAAGTTCAAGGAGTTGACTACGATGAGACATTCTCACCTGTAGCGATGCTAAAGTCTGTCCGAATCATGTTAGCAGTTGCCGCATTTTATGATTATGAGATATGGCAAATGGACGTCAAAACGGCATTCCTTAATGGCTTCCTCAAGGAAGAACTGTATATGATGCAGCCGGAAGGTTTTGTCGATCCTAAAGATGCTAACAAGGTATGCAAGCTCCAGCGCTCCATCTATGGGCTGGTGCAAGCATCTCGGAGTTGGAACATTTGCTTTAATGAGGTGATTAAAGCGTTTGGGTTTGTACAGGTTTATGGAGAACCCTGTTTTTACAAGAAAGTGAGTGGGAGCTCTATAGCATTTCTTATACTGTATGTGGATGACATGCTGATAATGGGAAATAATATAGAACTCTTGGAAAGTATCAAGGCCTACTTGAATAAGTGTTTTTCAATGAAGGACCTTGGAGAAGCTGCTTACATATTAGGTATTAAGATCTATAGAGATAGCTCAAAGCGCCTCATTGGTCTTTCACAAAGCACATACCTTGAAAAGATATTGAAGAAGTTCAATATGGATCAGTCCAAGAAGGGGTTCTTGCCTGTGTTGCAAGGTGTGAGATTGAGTACGACTCAATGCCCGACCACGGCAAAGGATAGAGAAGAGATGAGTGCCATCCCCTATGCTTCAGCCATAGGCTCTATCATGTATGCCATGCTGTGTACCAGACCTGATGTGAACCTTGCCATAAGTTTGGTAGGGAGGTACCAAAGTGATCCCGGAGCGGAACACTGGACAGCGGTCAAGAATATCCTGAAGTACCTGAAAAGGACAAAGGACATGTTTCTCGTTTATGGAGGTGCCGAAGAGCTCGTCGTAAAGGGTTACGTCGATGCTAGCTTCGACACAGATCCGGACGACTCCAAGTCGCAAACCGGATACGTGTATATTTTGAATGGAGGGGCAGTGAGCTGGAGCAGCAGCAAGCAAAGCGTCGTGGCAGCATCTACATGTGAAGCGGAGTACATAGCTGCTTCGGAAGCAGCAAAGGAGGGAGTCTGGATGAAGGAGTTCATCACCGACCTAGGAGTGATTCCGAATGCGTCGGGCCCGATGACTCTACTCTGTGACAACACTGGAGCTATTGCCCTTGCGAAGGAGCCCAGGTTTCACAAGAAGACAAGACACATCAAGCGCCGCTTCAACTCCATCCGTGATTACATTCAGGAGGGAGACATAGATATTTGTAAAGTGCATACGGATCTGAATGTCGCAGATCCATTGACTAAACCTCTCTCACGAGCAAAACATGATCAACACCAGAATGCTATGGGTGTTCGATTCATCACAATGTAACTAGATTATTGACTCTAGTGCAAGTGGGAGACTGTTGGAAATATGCCCTAGAGGCAATAATAAAATGGTTATTATTGTATTTCCTAGTTCATGATAATTGTCTATTGTTCATGCTATAATTGTGTTAACCGGAAACCGTAATACATGTGTGAATACATAGACCACAACGTGTCCCTAGTGAGCCTCTAGTTGGCTAGCTCGTTGATCAATAGATGGTCTCGGTTTCATGACCATGGACATTGGATGTCGTTGATAACGGGATCACATCATTAGGAGAATGATGTGATGGACAAGACCCAATCCTAAGCATAGCACAAGATCGTGTAGTTCGTTTGCTAAAGCTTTTCAATGTCAAGTGTCATTTCCTTAGACCATGAGATTGTGTAACTCCCGGATACCGTAGGAATGCTTTGGGTGTGCCAAACGTCACAACGTAACTGGGTGGCTATAAAGGTACGCTACGGGTATCTCCGAAAGTGTCTGTTGGGTTGACACGAATCGAGACTGGGATTTGTCACTCCGTGTGACGGAGAGGTATCTCTGGGCCCACTCGGTAAGACATCATCATTATGAGCTCAATGTGACTAAGGAGTTAGTCACGGGATGATGTATTACGGAACGAGTAAAGAGACTTGCCGGTAACGAGATTGAACAAGGTATGGGGATACCGACGATCGAATCTCGGGCAAGTACCATACCGATAGACAAAGGGAATTGTATACGGGATTGATTGAATCCCTGACATCGTGGTTCATCCGATGAGATCATCGTGGAGTACGTGGGAGCCAACATGGGTATCCAGATCCCGCTGTTGGTTATTGGCCGGAGAGGTGTCTCGGTCATGTCTACGTGTCTCCCGAACCCGTAGGGTCTACACACTTAAGGTTCGATGACGCTAGGGTTATAGGGAAATAGTGTACGTGGTTACCGAAGGTTGTTCGGAGTCCCGGATGAGATCCCGGACATCACGAGGAGTCCTGGAATGGTCCGGAGACGAAGATTGATATATAGGAAGTGAGGATTTGGTTACCGGAAGTGTTCCGGGTGTCACCGGTAGTGTACCGGGACCACCGGAAGGGTTCCGGGGGTCCACCAAGTGGGCCCACCTGCCCCGGAAGGTTCCGTGGGCTAAGAGTGGGAGGGAGCCAGCCCCTAGGTGGGCTGGTGCGCCTCCCACCCCAGCCCAAGGCGTGGCAAAGGTGGAAGGGGGCAAACCCTAGGCTTAGATGGGCCTTAAGGCCCACCCTAGGGCGCCCCACCTCTCCCTTGCCCTAGCCGCCGGCCAGATGGCATCTGGTGGCTGCCGCCACCCCTAGGGTGGAACCCTAGGGCGCAGCCACCCCTCCTCCCTCTCTCCTATATATAGTGGAGGTATTGGGGGCTACACAATACACGGTTCTCCCTCTCTCTCTGGTGCAGCCCTACCTCCTCTTCCCCTCGTTCTCCGTAGCGCTTAGCGAAGCTCTGTCGGAGTACCACGCAGCTCCACCGCCACCACGCCGTCATGCTGCCGGAGCTCTCCCTCAACCTCTCCTCCCTCCTTGCTGGATCAAGGCGTAGGAGACGTCACCGGGCTGCACGTGTGTTGAACGCGGAGGTGCCGTCCGTTCGGCACTTGATCGGATCTACCGCGATCTGAATCGCTGCGAGTACGACTCCATCAACCGCGTTCTAGCAACGCTTCCGCTTAGCGATCTTCAAAGGTATGAAGATGCAATCTCTCCCCTCTCGTTGCTGGTTTCTCCATAGATAGATCTTGGTGACACGTAGGAAAATTTTGATTTACTACTACGTCTCCCAACAAATTTGTCCTACCATGGTGTACAGAATTTTTATCAAACTGCCATGGCCTACCAAATAAAACAGAACATGCTTGCATGGGTACCACATCACAATCCACGTAATCAGAATATGTAGCAATGCTAAAATGCACACGAACAGTACTTGTTACCTTAACCTTGCCACTATTGTTGAACCATTGGATGTAATAAGGATGAGGATGTGGTTTGATGGTTAGAGACAGCTTCTCCACCATCTCCATGCTAGTCAAGTTATTGCAACTCCCTCCATCGATGATGACGCGAACAGAACGCTCCTTCACAACTCCCTTTGTGTGGAACAAGTTGTGCCTTTGATTTTGCTCAGCCTGTGTAACCTGCACACTGAGAACACGTTGAGCAACTAAACTTTCATACCTATCAGCGTAATCAGAAGCCATGTAGTGTTTCTCTGGTTCTGCATCCTCGCCACCCTGTTCTTCACTTGCAATGAGAGCCAAAGTCTCCTCATCATAATCACTAGCGGACGCATATCCACCATCCTCAGCAACAATCATTACACGTTTGGAAGGGTATTCTCTCGCAAAGTGACCTCCACCCATGCAACGACGGCATATAACCTCATGTGTTTGCCCTGTGGATGCAATAGATGAAGAAGAGCTCTGTGCAGGCCCAGAAGGTGTGCTCTTCGCAGAGGGTGGAGTAGGAGCCTGTTTCCTGGTATCGCGGTTGGAGTTGGAGGTGGGAATAGGTGGCGTTGCAGCAGGACGTGCGGAAGTAGAGAAGGTACGTGGCGTCCATGATGAAGTGTGACCTGCAGAAAAAGGAGTTCTCGCCATTGCCTGTCGATCCTGCACTTCACGTTCAGCTTTGCAAGCAAGATGAAATAAACGAGTGATAGTGTTATACTCCTTATACTCTAGAATAGTTTGAATCTCTCTATTTAATCCACCCATAAAACGTGCAAGCATAGCTTCATTCTCCTCAACAATGCCACATCCAAATTTGACCACATCTAATCATGCCAGTTTGTAATTCCTGATAATATTCTTCTATAGAATTTTTTCCTTGTCTTAAACGCTGCTAATTTTGAAGCAATTCACGTTGATAATAAGGTGGCACCCAACGATTACGCATAGCAGTTTTCAAAGCAGCCCAAGTAGTTGGAATATTCGCATGGTGTATTCTACAATGTTCTCACCACCAAACACAAGCAAAGCTAGTGAATGAACAAACAGCAGCAGCAACACGTCTATCCTCAAGAAATTGTAAGCATGTAAAACGTTGTTCTGTTTCTAACTCCCATGTAAGATATATATCAGGAACATATCTACCCTCAAACGTCGGAATATTCAGTTTAAGTTTAGGGAGATGGTCATGATCCCATACCTGAGGGGCGGGTGCAGCCCTACCGTTACGGTTGTAGCCATGTGGTCGACATGGTACGTGTTGTGGTGGTTGCCCCTGAGGCCGATCTGGAGCAACCTCTCCCTCATCATCGTAATCACCATCATAATCTTCAACCTGCTCAATGACAGTAGCAGCAGGAGCCACAGAAGTAGTAGCAGTATCAACAGTACCAGTATGCTGGGCTAGGCCGAGAGGCACACGTCGCGCTCGTCGTTCGAAAGGTATAGGAGCTGCAGCTGGTGGTGGTAGACGGGCAAGCACCTCATTAAACTTGGCGTCAATCTTGGTGTCGAATGTCTTCTCCAAACCATCTAGCTTCTCCATGGCCTCTCCAAAGTTGGTCACGAAGTCTTGTACCTGGTCAGCCATCATTTGCTGAAATTTATCATAGAGCGCTTTGTTGGTCATGCTCTCCCAGTCGATCCCGTCGTCGTATGATCCTGGCATGGTTAGTAGAAATAGGAAACAAAGAATATGAAACCTACAGACTACTGGGACGTGGTGGTGGTGGTGGTGGTGGTGTGTCACAAATCCTTTAAGCGAATCTCAAATCCTTACCAATTCTTACCCAGCAACAGGCGGTGATCGGCAATCGTTGTAGTCAAAACTCTCAAAGCTTGGATAGAACGATTGCCAGGTGGTGTCAAACACACGACGTAGATGTATGTGGAGCTGGGATGGCTTATAATATGGTAGCAAAAAGGGTTAGCAATAATCAATTCAGAGATGCAAGGTTAAAAAAAACGCTCAACGACGGTATTGTGCTGGTCCTAGGATAGACCGTACTAGAGACGCGAGCCTAAAACACCAACAAAATCACGATGCTACATGTAATCAAGGGAAGAGCACACTCTGTTTTTTTTCGTTTTTTTTCGGCGCCTCTTTTTTTTGCGCTCTTTTTTTTGCTCAAAAAATCACTACAATGGCGAGTGTCTCAAAACTCTCCCCACGTCGTATAAGCAAGATGGGAACGAAATTTGTTGGACTAATTTTTTTTCTGGAGCAATTCGGGGGCTGCGACGACCAAAAATTTCGACAAAAATCACTATGATGGCAAGCGTCTCAAAACGCTCCGGAGAACCTAAAATCAAGATAGGGAAAAATTATTTTTGGCCGAATTTTTTTTGGGCCAAAACGTGCTCTGCAAAGCGTGCCAGACTTTTTTTCGACACCTACGCAGGTAGCAAAACGCGAAGCCGAAATCAAAAGGATCTCGAAACTAAACCTAAAACGAGCTGGCCTCGGATTGGTGGCGGATTTGTGGTGGCATATATGGACACCAATGGATAGTGATGATGCGTGGTGATATATGGCAGCAGTGATGATGGTGGTGGTATATGGCAACTATGAAGACGATGCGGTGGCGGCGTGACAACCTGTGAATAGAACTCGAAACTCTAAAGGACTAGACACTAAGACCAGCAACTCGACACGACGATGTAACCGCAAATTCAACAAAGCAAAATACTGAAAAGACTATGCAAAGGCTTAGATTGGTTCGGATATGATGATCTAACCTTAATTTTTTTGTGGCTTTTTCGTGGACTAAAGATATGAAGAACAGATGCGATCTAAACTACGAAAACTGGTAAAATCTCACCAAGCAACCTGGAAATCTGATACCACTTGATAGAGGCGAAGTTGTCCCTGTCTTTTGATGAGATGGTGGCTATCATTTTTGGTGGAGTAGACTTTGACGATCTGACTACGAACGAGTGATGACGTTGTGCCTTAGCAATCACTAAACCAACTCCGTGAGGTTATTGACCACGCCGGAGCACGATCAACCTGACCACGAGGGTCTATTTCCTGCACGCAAACGAAGAACAAGCAAGAAACTAAGATTGCAATCTCGATATTCCGAATATAATAGGAAAGCTTTATTGATGAAGTGGGGTTCCGTGACGCCTTTGTCTGGTCGTGGAACACAAACGAAGAACGCGAAGTTGTAGCTAAGGCGAACTTGTAATCTAAACAAAACCCAACCCTAAAACGACGCCCTAATGGTTGTATATATGGGGAATAGAGGGGAATTTCGTGGGCCCTTGGAGGAGGGGTCCGAAACCTACCCTAACTCAGTTTCCCCATACATACGGACTCTAAAAACAGCCTATAATATGGTATTTTGAAATTACATGGGCCTGGCCCAAAAATAAGGTGGCGCAGCACCTATATTAGCCTAGGGACGAATTTTATAAAGTGGCATCATGCATATTTCGTCCAAGGCTTCTCGCTCCCATTATGGTGGCTTCAAAGTGCGAAAATCATCACTGGAAGCTCCATTGTTCTTTCCCGCGTGTGTACCTTCTTCTCCATGCTTGATTCCACTCCAATGGTCATCCTTCTTGTCCATTCTAGGTCCTTCATTCATAAGTAAAACAAAAGTATCTAATTTAGGCAGCATCATCTGTTCATGAACATTAGAAGGATTTCCAAGAAACGAAAGTACCTGGTAATGTCGGGAGACATAGTAGTAAATCAAAATTTTCCTACGTGTCACCAAGATCTATCTATGGAGAAACCAGCAACGAGAGGGGAGAGATTGCATCTTCATACCTTTGAAGATCGCTAAGCGGAAGCGTTACAAGAACGCGGTTGATGGAGTCGTACTCGCAGCGATTCAGATCGCGGAAGATCCGATCAAGTGCCGACGGACGGCACCTCCGCGTTCAACACACGTGCAGCCCGGTGACGTCTCCTACGCCTTGATCCAGCAAGGAGGAAGGAGAGGTTGGGGAAGAGCTCCAGCAGCAGCACGACGGCATGGTGGTGGTGGAGTATCAAGGTATCCCGGCAGGGCTTCGCCAAGCGCTGCGGAGGAGGAAGAAGAGAGGTAGAGCTTCGCCGAGAGAGAGAGAGTTCAGATCTGTTCTCAAAGGGCCAAAACCTCAAGTATATATAGGAGGAGGGAGAGGGAGGGCTGGCTTGGCCCCTCCTCCAAGCAGGAGAGGTTCGGCCGAAGTGGGGGAGGAGTCCACCTCCCACAAGGGAGGTGGATCTCCTCCTTTCAAACCCCTTTTGCCCTTATCTCTAGATCCCAGCCGCATGGGCCCTTCTAGGAGGTCTTGGCTGGCCCAATATGGGCTGGCACACCTCCTCTAAAGGCCCACTAAGTCCTCTGGTCGTCACACCCCTCCCGGGGTCCTCCGGCACCCTCCCGGCACTCCCGGTACAATACCGATGAGCCCGAAAACTTTCCGATGACCAAAACTGGACTTCCTATATATCAATCTTTACCTCCGGACCATTCCGGAGCTCCTCGTGACGTCCGGGATCTCATCCGAGACTCCAAACAACCTTCGGTAATCACGTATGCCTTTTCCCTATAACCCTAGCGTCATCGAACCTTAAGTGTGTAGACCCTACGGGTTCGGGAGACACGTAGACATGACCGAGACACCTCTCCGGCCAATAACCAACAGCGGGATCTGGATACCCATGTTGGCTCCCACGTACTCCACGATGATCTCATCGGATGAACCACGATGTCAGGGATTCAATCAATCCCGTATACAATTCCCTTTGTCTATCGGTATGGTACTTGCCCGAGATTCGATCGTCGGTATCCCCATACCTTGTTCAATCTCGTTACCGGCAAGTCTCTTTACTCGTTCCGTAATACATCATCCCGTGACTAACTCCTTAGTCACATTGAGCTCATAATGATGATGTCTTACCGAGTGGGCCCAGAGATACCTCTCCGTCACACGGAGTGACAAATCCCAGTATCGATTCGTGTCAACCCAACAGACACTTTCGGAGATACCCGTAGCGTACCTTTATAGCCACCCAGTTACGTTGTGACGTTTGGCACACCCAAAGCTTTGCCGTCCTTCTTGAAGTTCTTCTTACCCTTGCCTTTCTTGAAACTAGTGATCTTGTTTACCATCAACACTTGATGCTCCTTTCTGATCTCGACCTCTGCTGATTTCAGCATCGAGTACAACTCAGGAATGGACTTCTCCATCCCCTGCATGTTGTAGTTCATCACAAAGCTCTTGTAGCTAGGTGGAAGCGACTGGAGGATTCTGTCAATGACCGAGTCATCCGGGATGTTAACTCCCAGCTGAGTCAAGCGGTTGTGAAGCCCAGACATCTTGAGGATATGCTCACTAACAGAACTGTTCTCCTAATGATGTGATCCCGTTATCAACGACATCCAATGTCCATGGTCATGAAACCGAGACCATCTATTGATCAACGAGCTAGCCAACTAGAGGCTCACTAGGGACACGTTGTGGTCTATGTATTCACACATGTATTACGGTTTCCGGTTAACACAATTATAGCATGAACAATAGACAATTATCATGAACTAGGAAATACAATAATAACCATTTTATTATTGCCTCTAGGGCATATTTCCAACAGGTAATTCAATTGATGTGCGCGAGCTCTAGTAATTGGTCCTGTATGTATAGCAGTCGGAGTTGTGGGTGTAATATTAGTAGGGATGTCCTCATCAAGGATTAAACAAGATAAGCAACGAGAATCAACTGATGCAGTTCATCAAGTTATGGGATGCGGTACAACGGGTGGAGCTATCTGACTCCAAGGATCATATCGGATGGTCACTAACTGCAAATGCAAAGTACTCTGCCTCCTCGGCCTACGATATTCAGCTCGTGACCAGGATCGAGCAGCCAAGTTCGGCGAAGGCGTGGACCTGCAGAATGGAAGGGAAGGTTAAGTTCTACATCTGGTTACTCTTGCAAGACAGGAACTAGACCGCGGATCGTTTGCACATGAGGGAAGGGCCACACAATGGAATATGCAGGCTGTGCGACCAGGAAGAGGAAACTACGGAACATTTAACTCTGCGATGCTGCTTCGCGAAGGAGACTTGGTTCCAATTCCATGGAATGCACGGCACAATGTGCGTTGCAGTTTTGTCAGCCTCTTTAATAGGGGACTGGTGGAGAAGGCTTTGTACTGCTCCTGGGAGACGGGACATGGTCCGTCAGGAGATCACTTTGGCGATGTGCATCGCTTGGCATCTGTGGAAGGAGCGGAACAGAAGGGTTTTTGAGCAGAAGGAACTCTCTCCTATCATGCTTTCGGCCATGATTAACGAAGATGTGTCGTTGTTCCATGCAGCGACGGATGCGCCCCTAGTTCCCTAAGGTGTTCTGTTGTTTTATCGTTCGATGTAGTATCGTTGATTCTAGAGTGTTGTATGTCATGATTTTCTCTCATTATAATGTAAAGGCAGAGCTCCTGCTATTACCGTCAAACAAAAACATCTCAAAAAATCTGTCATCCCCCAACCCCCGATCAAGTCTCACCTTGATATTATTCATACCATGCATGTTGTCTATTATCCCAGGTGAATGGTAAACCCATATATCCCAAATCTGCCAAGCGGCAATAATCCACCGCTTCACGAAAGCCTTCCATCTTCCACTCTCCCCTTACATTTCCTCCAAGCTCTTCTGCCGCATCAAGCACTTCATTAAAGTCTTCCGCTATCAGCCATGGATTATCATACTCCCTGTGCAAAAACTTCATGAGATCCCAGCTCAACTTCCTTCGCGCCCGTACCGGTTCTCCACAAAAATCGGTAAAGCTCCACTCTCTATCTCCCATATTGTCATGCTGCACAAACACATCTATATGTGATCGGCTAAAAGACTTCGGAGAGACCACCGAATCATTATTCCACAAGAGAACTAAACCTCCGCTCGATCCTTCACATTTGACTGCAAAAGCATTACTGAAACCAAGTCGAAACGTCAAATCCTGAGCTCTCTTATCAGACAACCTTGTCTCCGAGAGAAAGACCAGTGACGGGTGATGCAGTCTTATTAAACTGCAAATTTCTTGCACTGCCTCGGGTCGTCCCCCCCCCCCCCCCCGACAGTTCAAACTCAAGATATTCATTGTGTGTAGCGGTCTATTCTGTCGGAAAAAAGATACATCTATTGGTTGTCAACATAAGCCCATATGCTCAACCAAATCATTTGTCAGTTGCATGTGAGTTTTCCAATCACGCATTTCATGATGAAATTGGATGAACTGTTCGAACGTTGCCGCTCCTCCATGCTCAGGCACAACATTCTCATCCTGAAACTGAAATTATTGATCGTAGATAAGTTCCGGACGCTCATCTTCTACGATCATATTGTGCATAATCACACAAGTTGTCATCACCTCCCGTAGCTTCTTGGTGCTCCAAGTCCTAGTAGGATACCGAATGATGCCCCATCGAGATTGCAAAACACTAAAGGCACGCTCGACGTCCTTCCTAGCACTCTCTTGCTCTTGGGCAAATCTTTTCCTCTTCTCTCCGACAAGGTTGGAAATTGTCTTCACAGTAGTGGTCCACTCAGTATAGATACCGTTACCTAGGTAGTATCCTTTGTCGTAGTTGTGGCCGTTGATGGCAACATTCACCGACGGGTTGTGGCCTTCCGCAAGCCTTGCAAACACCGACGAACGTTGAAGTACGTGAATATCATTGTGTGATCCGGCCGTGCCGAAAAAAGAGTGCCAGATCCAGAGATCTTGTGAGGCCATGACCTCAAGTATGACAGTACAAGCCCTGACATGGTCCTTATACTGCCATTGCCAAGCAGAAGGACAGTTCTTCCACTCCCAGTACATGCAGTCTATGCTGCCAAGCATCCCTGGGAAGCCACTGCTGGCATTCATCGCCAATAAGCGGGTTGTATCTTCAGGAGTCAGCTCTCTCAAATAATCAGAGCCAAACACAACAATCACAGCCTTGTAGAACCTGTACATGGGCTCTAGGCATGTAGACTCGCTCATACGGACGTACTCATCAATCAGATCACCGGGCACTCCGTATGCAAGCATTCGGATGGTTGCGGTGCATTTCTGATAAGAAGCCAATCTTTCCAAAGGCGTCCTCTTTGCACTTGAAATAGTTATCATATTCGACCACCCCCTCTCGGATACGGTTGAAAACATGCCTAGCCAAACGAAAACGCCGTCGGGATTTTTTATGTTTGAATAACGGGTTGGTAGTGTCAAAGTAGTCCTTCCAAAGAAGGAAATGGCCGCTCTCTCGATTGCGATTCATCGCCGGAAGGTGTCCCGGGGTCGAGCCATGGAACAACGACCGCTGGTTATTAAGGTGGTGATAGAGCAAAACAGCAACCAAAATCTCCTCTTCATCATCGGAGGAGGAATCATCGGAGTCGCAAAGGAAATTATGGAGAAAGAATCATCGGTGAAATCCATTTTATACCTTGGCAAACTGCCGAACAGGTTGCGAGCGTCGTCGAAGGATCTGGCCGGTGAAGAGACACACACCTCCCTTGGACCAGGTAGCTGGCCTGTAGACGTCCAACGAGCGGGCCGGCGTCAAGACGATGGAGATGGCAGGGCGGTGAGACAACTTCCTGCCCGAGGCGGCGTCGGGAGGTGGTGGTGGGAAGCTTCGGTGCCCGCGGCGGCGTCGAGAGGTGATGGTGGGAAGCTTCGGTGCCCTGGCGGCGAGGTGGCAACGTTTGTGGGGGGAGGGGGAGGTGGCGAGACGGTGTCACCGACTGCGGGCAGGGCACCGGCAAATGGGCGGCGGCGACGACGCGGCGAAGGCCGGCAAGGGATTGTCGTCAAACTGGAGTGAGAAATGATGGCGAATGTGTCACTGATTGGTGGGCCAGGGGAAGAGGTGCTAGCAGGCGCCGCGCGCGTCCATCTCGTGTCCGTGCCGACGCAAATTGGGATAAAAAATGAATCGGCAGGCGGACGAAAAGTGCGGACACGCGTCTGTTTGGGTCTACGCATTAGGCCGACTTTTCTATACACCGCATTAGGCCGACTTTTCTATACACCGCAACCCAAACGGACGGAGTTGCTCTTACCTTTTCAGTTTCTCTTGTAGTGTAATAGCAACGTTGCCACAAGTCCCCCAATGCCTGACCACCATACTGGGCATAAACAAGATAGTTTGTAACTGATCACATGTAAAAAATAATAATATCACCAAACTAATACTTTGCTTCTTCATTTTCCCTGAGCAATCAATCAACACTAGATACTATATCAAAATTTCAATGGTATACAGTATAGTCCTGCAACCTAATCATCCACAGAAAACAACATTCTTTGAGCATGTATGAGTACAGGTGAGCCTTGCTTAGTTCTCTCTACAATCTGTTGGATGAGCATCTCACTATCGTGGTCATCCTCATCGCCCGACTCGTCTCCATCGCTCTCTTGAGCTCTGTTAGGGTCCCCACTGTTCGCAGCCTGCTCCCAAGCGCTGTCCTCTTTCAGCTCCGTAGCACTCTCATCTTCCAAGCCCCAGATCAAGCTGCGGTCCACTGCGTAATCTTCATTTACCTGAGGCCTCCCATTTGTACTTGTGGTGCAAGGGGAGTCAGCAATTCTCATGAATTCTTCATAGGCTTCATCGTAGGCTTCTAGTGCATCTCCAGCTAGATTTAGACAGAAAGGTTCGGCGGAGGAGCTAGTTTCTTGTATAAACAATGGGCTATCCTGGTTGGAAGAAGAACCAGAATCACTGTTTGAGCACGTTTGTTCAGAGAAGACTCGCTCTCTCGCCATTATGTGCAGTTGCGCCTGCTTCTGGCTCTGAGCAAGCGCTGTCTCAAGCTCCTTGATTCGGTCTTCCAGCCTATGCTGGATCAGCTTGTGGAGACGGATACTGAGATCTCTAGGTGAAACAGGATAGTTTGTCTCGTGTGTATAATCTGGGGAGCTTCGTCTGCTGTCCCTGCCATGGTCACTGTCACTGCTGTAATCAGCAATGTCACAACGAATCATGTCGGTCTTCAGTTCCCCCTGAACAATATCTCCAATGAACTCCTGATCGATCTAGAAATGTGGAATTCTATTTAGTGTGCTCGTAGGCTGTAGCCTAATTAAGATGTCATGCATGCCATTTTGATACGAGATTGTTACCTCACTCAAGTCAAACGGTTCTTCTTCCAAGTGGTTTGAAGTGATATTTAATTCCAACCTCGCAAGCTCGGCTTCAAGTTCTGCTTCAATTATGCTCATTGACACTGGATCAGGGGTGTGAGCTTTGATGTTGCCATCTGTTATCAGCAGAGGAAAATAAAAAAAGATCACACACTTTTTAGTACGAGTACATAAAAGATGATTTTCTTTCAAAAGTTATTTATTTACCATCTTGTTCACCAAACGTTTCATTAGGCAATTCCTTCACGGTTAACCCCTCTTTCATCTCCAGCTCATCTTGCAAATCCTGAACCAAGTTCTCCATTCGTTTCAGTGTGCCCTTCAACGCATCAAGATCTTTTTTGCTTGATAGAGAGGACGATATAATACCAATGCCAACCCCACTGGAGAACATGAGCATTCGTTCAAGTAAACCTGCAGATCAAATGTATGTATTTAGGATTTGAATGCTTCAAGTAAGAGGAAAGCCCAAAACAACTCAGTATGAAGCATATCATTTGTAGCAAAAGATCAACATCCAAAATAGCCTACTTAACAGGCATTACAACATTGTTTCTTACAACCATTTGCAGGAGATTAGAGAAAGAAGTAACGAGGAAACATGAATGTTGTTCAAGCACATTTTGTCCAGAAATAATAAATCAGTTGGCCCTGTTGAAATAGTACAGATAGATCGTACAAAAATTCTTCATCGTTTAATAGCTCTAATGACCCAAGCAAGCATAAAGCAGTGGGCGCAGATTGAGCAAATTCTGGAAATTAGGATAGTCACTCAATATTTTAGGAATAGTGATTGTTTTTAAGAATACTAAGGTTGACTTGAGAAAAATATGTGATAGTTCAACTAGTGTCATCGGGGCAAGGAACAGAGGTTCCACACATGACAGGGAAATTTCTACTAGTATTAACTGCAAAAAGTAATCACACTCTTCATTTGAAAAAAAGTCACTTGAAAATTACAAATGATGAATTCGGGAGGCATGTCTACTAATACACTATTCATCACTTGCTTTGTTTCAGCGGATTTCATCAAGGGATATAAAAAAACATGTGGAAACTGCTAAGATTATATTGCAGGAGTTGTAGTGTGATGCCAAAATTACCTGCTGATTTTGATGGTTTACTATATCTTTCTCTTTGCGAGCCAGGCAAACTAACATTTGTACCTTGTGCTACCTTGCTGTCCCTTTTGGATTTATTCAGCTCAGGTAGAGGAGCAATCCCAACCACACTTTCTGAAACTTTTGAGCCATTTACACATTCCTCCTTGTCGAACCCATTATCAAAGGGTACAGGCACTGGTTCATAGCGCGATTTACTAATGATTCTTCTCCCATCTGTTACAATGAATGGCCTAGCAGAAGCTGGGGATGGAACTGGAGCAAATGTGCATTCTTCAAACTCGAAGTTCTCATTATAAAGTTGTGGAATGTATGAGTTCTCTGTTGCGACAAGTGGATTAATAAAATGCCTCTGGGGTCGTCTGCTCCTAAGAGCACCTCGACCTCTTCCAGGCCCAGAACCAAGACCGGGGCTTCTTGTGGAAACCTCGGTAGTCGAACCATCTCGAAAGCCATCCATCAGATTCTTGCCTCTACCAGCTGCCCTGCTACCACCACTTGGAACCACCATTTCCTCATTGTTCTTCGCGCTGCTCCTCTTGAAAATCCAAGGCTGCAAGCTCAATATGGATCCAGGATCTCTGACATACTCGCCTGGGCTGACCGACTCAGCACCGGCGCTTCCACTGGTGGAAGCAGCAAACCTGGCAGATGAACCACCAAACCGCGAATGAACGGAGCTCCTCGGAGTATTGCAAGGCACGTTCTCCTCCTCCAAACCGATGTCCCTGCCGACCTGATTAAGGATTATTCTGCGGAATACATCGTTCCCCATTTCCGCATTCTTGTGGTTCTTTTGCTTATCCATTGGAAGTCCTAAAACCTGCAACCTGGCACTAGTTCCTCAGCAAAAGGCAAAAGCACAGGCGCCTCCTCATCTCCAGAGCTGAATAGGATCACCAACCTGCGCATTCACACATGAACGATGGACAACCGAATCAGCACAAGAACATGTGCACAAAGCTGATGCAACATTCATTCGAAACGAACGACGAGTAAAGCGATGCGGGATCCCCGATTCCCCCGCCGCAATTTTAAACAAACGCAAGAATCCCTCCATGAATATTCTGAAGCGTCCAGGGAGCAAACGCCCACCCACCGAATCAAACCCCAGGTCACACGCGCACAAGACCAAGACCAAGACCCAACCAAATCTTGGCACGGAAAATTTCAACCCCACGAACACGCCAGGGTTACCCGGGATTCGCCGCAAGGCCCGACCCGCCCCTCCTCCAAAGAGAACCCAGAAACGGCGGGGCAAAAGATCCCCGGAAGAGACGGCCAAGAATCGGCGAGGGTCGGGAGCCTTTTTCTCACCAAGAAAGGGGGAGGGAGGACAAGGCGCCAGCGGCCGCCGGCGCCCCCGGCGGAGCGGCAATGCGGAGGCGAGGCGCGAGCTAGCGGGGGGGAGGAGGAGGGGGAGCAGAGCACCACTGGACAGGAGGCATTCGGGATTTGGGATGGGGGGATTCGGGGTTTGGGGTTGGTCCGAAAGAGGCAACAAGAACATCCCAAGGAGCCAAACCACACGAGACGAGAGACGGGACAGGAGGAATAATAAATTGCTCTATTCTAATATGGCGATTTGGTTTTGAAATGGGAAATTTATTGGTCTATTTGCTGGAATTGCGCTGGCATTTTTACTTTTTACAGCTCGGCTCACAGCTCACGACAGAGGGCCAGGGATTGAATCGCCATGACGAATGGAGTTATTTTCTCTAGAATTAAATTGTGATGGAGATGATTTCGCCATGCTGAAATAGTATATTAACAAAACAAAAGGGGTATTTCATGTTTGTTATGATTTGCCACTCCATCCATTGGTTCTTGAATTTGTAGATCATTCGTCGGGATCCACCTGGCAACAAAGTCGATCCAGCGGCGAATTCTTGGTGGCTTATATTCGTTTTTATTCTGATGAATAAGTACATACTCCGTATATCTTAACTTATATGACTCATGTAAACAATCAAGCCATTTACAGGGACGATCGTAGGAAAGTAAAAAAAAATATAAATAAATTTTCTTTATGTTGACTTTAAAATGGTTTCACAAAAGGGTTGAAATCTTCTTCGATATTTATTGTCCCAAAGTACTTGATAATTTGCTTGCACGTAGCTCAGATGGTTAGGTTTTCAGTGGTGAAACCAATCCATCGGGACTGCGTTCATAGGGATAAATGTATGTGAACATCGAATTGCTTGCATTTGAGCATTATAAATTTAATCTCTATGCTTGCCCCATTTCACGTCGTTTGTTGATTAGTGTGGCTGTCATCTCGCAATATCTGTGCCTTGAGAACTAAGAGTAGATATTAAAAAAACTACACTTTTCTATATTTAGCCTATCAAAAAGCCAGTTTGGAATAACTTGAACAACTAGACTGCTCAAGGTTGAAGCATATGTTTGACGTCCTCTGTGTCTATTTCAATTTACACAATATTTGTACAAATTGATAGCAAAATGCCCGGTTTGTGACCTCGTCGCTTGCGACTCGACTCTCCATTAGATATTCGGAGCACGTGACCGCAGTAGTGTGCATAGGTGCATATGCGTCAAAGCTGTACTTTTGTGTTTATGATCAAAGCATCGTTTTAAATACCATTTTCTTGAAACTACACATAAGTCTTAAAGACATACTACCTCTGTACAAAAATAAGATGTTTTTGCAGTTCAAATTAAACTGCAAAAATGTCATATATCTTTGTAAGGAGGGAGTACCTTCTATGGCAGATGTTATTGAACTCTATTAACTGTTACCTGATTTTTTTTCCATTTGGAAAGATCAAGCTTCATTTCATCCTAAAGTTGATGTACACCGCAAAGAAAATACAGAGAGGTTCTGTCCATTTCTCGGTGTTTCCCTTGACCTTAATAATGGTTATTTTTTTACTTTTCATTGAAGAAAACAAAGTATTTCTTCTTGTGACACATCCCTTTGAGAACTCTTGTCCCTTGCGTACAGTGTCCAAGAATTGGACTTGCTATCCGGGGTACATGCAAAATGATGCTTGGCCTTTACACCATTCCCAGAAAAGAAGATGGTCTCCAAGTCCTCCTGGATCTCAGCCGTCTAACTCTCTTGATCTGTGATCCAAACTCCTTGATCCCATCACAGAAACAGGCCCACATTTGCTGAAGCTCAATTAGGGTTTGGGCATCTGCACTTGCACCTTGACGGCTATTAACAATCATGATCCTATATCATGGCATGGAAGTACCCAGCTTTATTATGCATGGACCAAATTTTATTACTCCTTAGGACCACCTGGTCACACATACCCAGTAAATTTTCAATGCTCCAGTTAACATCTGTGCTAGCAATTTGACAGGATGTGTGGACAGCATGGTGCCAGATTTTTTCAATAAATCCAGTGAGCATCTGTATCAGGGCCATGCATAACTTTTACAGACCTTGAGGAAGAAGAATTTTGTAAACTGCGATTCGCGAAAACGAAGAAGATAACCGGGATATGGCAGAGGATTCAAGAATGAACTGTGGTGGTGGAGGTCTCATGGGAAGAGAGGTATACCAGATGTTGATTGACGATGGTTCCATGGCATTTTGCTGCTAGGAAGAGAATCCTTTGAAAATGCCAGCTGAAATGTCATTTTTCTGCTGGGTTTTGGCTTTCTTGGACCTTTTTGCCTCTAGCTGGACTTCTCCTTGTCCTCACATAACAAGATTGGGTTCTCTCTGGTCCACATAGGATGTACCGTTTGCACCACACAGCTGTAAAAATAGACAACAATTGCAGGTTTCTGAAGGAATTGTATGCATACACTACATTTGATTCTCTTTTCATACAGAAACATCTAGGTGTACTTTTGACCTAGCAAAAATTCATGATTGGTTCCTCATTTTTCCTTTTCTCAAGCTTCTTCAGTGGGAGCCTTGCAATCATATTATATGCAACATGCTACACCTATCCAGCAGCAAGCGAGAACAAAATGAATTTCGAATTTCTATTTCCAGATAGATGCATTCAAAATTTAGTATATAACCCTTGCGCTATTTTTGTTGAAGCAAAACCATTTATTGATGTGACTACAAAATTATGTACAGTAACTAGCTTGTTCCTCTTAGAGCCCCCCGTCGATCGATTCCCCCCCTCTGGAAGTATTGGACCTTCAGGAAGCCAGCGAAGTCCTGGGGCAGTTGTCGACAGAGCAGGCAAGGACATCTCGGTAGTCGCGCGAGATCGTGAAGTGATCATACACATTGCCGTCACGGCTCTTCTTGTACTCAAACAACAAGGATGAATGATTGAAAGCCGTGAGCTTGCCGAAACCATGGTCGAAATCTCTGAAGTTACTCCATTGGATCTTCGAAGTGGTGAAGTCTGAAAGGCTTGCACCGGCGCCACCGACAACCACATGCGTCGTTGCCTGGAACGGGCCGCTGTAGTGATTCGATGCGTTAACAACACACTGGCTCTGCAACAGATCACAGATTGCAATCAGGCTTGTAATAGAGTCATAGGAATATAAGCCTGAGCCTGCAAAGCTGCAGATTTTGTACTGTAGCATTACTGGCAACTGTACTTTATCAGATGCTGCCATGGTAGTATATGAAGGAACTTTACTTTTCGATCTACAAAATTACACGATTTGATCTCATGCAAATGCTAGTTAGAGACAAACCTGGTACACTGGACATGTCCTTTCATAATTGTGGACATGACCGTAGAAGGCAAGATCGACCTTGTACTTCTGCCAGAGCTCTTGCAGCGCTTCTCGCCCCATTGGTTCCCCAAACGTGCCTTCAAAGCCGTAGTAAGAGTTGGATGAGTATCCGAGAACACGGTGTGCAAGGAAGATGAGCCATGGCTGCTTCTGCCTGTCAACAGACGACAGGCAGTGCTCGATGAACTTGTACTGCTCGGTCCCTGGCCTCCAATCTTCTTCTGTGTGAGCAATACAAAACCTAAACATGCCATAGTCGGTCGCGTACCTACAGAAGGATATATGTTGTGTCAGCAAATGTTTTTCCTAAGACAAGTGAACTTCAGAGCTACATGACCAACTACCACTATTACCAAAATTTTGCACGGTTCTCGGCAGGAGTGTAGAACACAGTTTGTGCAGGAACACCGCATTCTCCACCAGAGTCGAGATTTCCGTAGAAGGAACCAGTTCCAGGCCAGTCCCTCTCATGATTACCGCTGCGAAAATGTCAGTTATTTTAAATGTATGGCAACAACATATCGAAAGTTTTTAAACTTCATACTGAACAGACCTGCCAATCATGTATGGCACAGTTGAAGCAATCGGTTCGATCTGTGCAGTGAACTGATCCCACTGAGACAAATAACCATTCGCGTAGCAAATGTCCCCGATGTGGACCACCATGTCGATGTTGTCCAGGTCCCTAATGATCTGGTCAGTAGTGTTTAGCGAGCCTGGCTGGAAGTTATTGTACTCATTGGAACCATCTGCCTCTGCCTGAAGAAACTTGTCAGAAAAGAAGAACCATTGCACTGGCAAAATGCCCAAATTACTATATATGAATCAAACTAGGATAGAGATGGAAGACCATATGTCTACCTTCCCCATGTCCCCAAATATGACGACCCGTTGCAAAGAATCTTGTCCAGGATAAGGTGACGCTTTAAAGCTATATGACTTGCTCCAGACGCGGGTACCATTCGGCAATCTATGGCCAAGCCTGTAGGTGTACCTGCAATGTTGCAGCAGCCATGATCACTGAGTATCTGGATGGATCCTGATTTCAGAAGGGGTTAAACAGGAAAAAAAAAATAGATCACATACATCGAGTCTGGCCACAAATCCTTCAAGTAACTAGTATGAATGTAACCAGGATGGCGCCAACCAACAGTTCGTGCTGGTGCACCTGCATTTGAATTGTATGCTTCGTAAATGCTGCATGTGGTCCAATATAGCAGATCCTCATCTCTATTTACATTGTTAAAATCTCAAGTTTAACTAGCTTATGTTCTGAAAAACAGGGAAACAGCTGCATACCACACATGCTGCTTCTGTCGAATGTCAATGTCCCGGCTGGAGAAAGGAACCGGCGTCCTCCTTTCTCACCCCATTCAACAAAAGGAACTGCTTCTTTGATGTCGTATCCGCTTGTCCAAGTGACTGTCATCTACAATGGTAGTAATCTCGTCACATTCTAAGATTCATGAAGATATTTAGCTGGCATGAGTGTAACGAATGCTTTTTTTTTTACAATGTACGTTCTTGTCAAAGAAAGATGTTTTACATTTGGCTTGAGAAATAGCACATCCTAATACAGTCCCAGTTGCAGATTGGTAGGCAAGGCTTACTTCGTTCCAAGACTTCCCTTGCGCCAAACGAGGGTAGACGGGTGCCTTCGGATTCGCAAATGTCACCTTGTTTGAGACAGCAATCAACTTCGGCTGTGACCAAGTTGGTAGAAAAGATTCAGAGTTGAGAAATATGAAGAGATGTTTCTTCATAATAACAACGGAGTTGCTGTTCACTCAGACAAGATCAGAAACTAGTACAGTACATTTTTACCTTCAAGAGACCCCCAGAAAAAAGTGCAAATGAGAAATCTTCTCTCTGGTTGATCAGTTGAAGCTTCAGGTATCCCTTTCCGGACTTACTATACCCGTCATTCTTGAACTTTGCAAATTGGTACTGCGATAAAAGAGAATGGAAACTTTAACGTTCAGAGCGAACGTCTTCCAACAGACATTCGACATAGAACCCAAATCTCAGTTGAATGGATCAGGAAAAGAATCTGCCAACCTTGATAGGTGCTGTGCATAGCACTGGAGGATATTGCCTCTTATTCTCAGGCTCACAAATCGCAGCACTGGAAATTTGCAAACAAGAGAAACAGAACAGAGTCAAATCCCATGATTTGCCATTTCAAGTATACATCTGAACTGATTTTTTTCTGAACTTGGGATCTATCCAAAATACTGTATATCTGAATGCATTGAGTTCATGCTGAATATGTCTGAAGAAACTGTTGAGTTTATGCTGCAATTGCATAACGTGTAAATGCGAATGATAGGTACTACCAGAATAGCCAATACTACTGCTGTCACCTGAAATTGGCAGGAGAGAAAACTCCGATCCAGTCATCACCGGAGGGGTCGGGATGGAGGAACTCCAGCTCTACCCATCCACTGTCCTGGCCCTCCAGTCCAAGAACCGCAGGGGACGCCTTGACGTGCGCCGCACCGTCGACGGCGAGGGTGGTCCTCTCGACGGCGATCCTCGACAGCGGCTGCTCGCCGTGGGCCGCCGCGGCGGTGCAAGCAGCCATCCATGTGACGGCCACCACCCACGCCCACGGCCTCATGCTGTTCCCACCTTGAGAAGTTCAAGAAAATCCGAACCGAGGAACCAGAAACAAGAACTCGAGGAATGATTCCGGGGAAAGGCGGCGGCTTCAGGGTCTTCTCGGAGAGAACCAAGAAAGAAAGGGACGCGGATTTATATCTCCAACAAATAAATCATTGAGGTGTGCTGACACCTGACACTGGCGAGTACGGGTAGATACGGGAGAATATTCCCAAGAAACCGGATTCGCGAGGGAAACGTTGCACCGGAAACGCATACTAGATGCATCAGTATTCAGTAGCCGTTTGAACGTTAGGCCAACTCTGACGCGCCGTCTCATCCGAACGTTCGTTTGGATCGAATTTTATTCGTTTGGAACGACCATGAGATTATTCATGTCTGGATCGGTTCGTGTCCAGGTTGGTACGTCCACTCGGACGTCCGTGCAGACTGAGAATTTGAAAAAAATGAAGTGCGAGAAAAATGCCAAAAAAATGTAAATACAACCCAAACATTAATAAATATACATTAATAAAACATTGTTCAACGGCTCATGGCCATAGTTCTTAATTAACATAATTAAAGAAAACAGAAAAATTGTGTCGCCACGTGCTGCTGCTGTGGCCGTCGTCGTCTTCAGGCGCTGCCGTCGTCGTCATCGTCGCCAGTGAGGTCGACGTACGGCGGCACCGTCCAGAGATGGGCCGACGGCCCTTGGAAGGTTGGCGGCGCTGGCGGCGCCTACACCACCTCCCCGCGTGGCGATGACTCGCGCTCCGGTGACCGCGGCGGCATAGGGCACCAATGCTCGACCCCCACTGCCTGGTTCATCTCCGTGGCCGTGCACGACCACCTCCAGCGCTGGCCCACCAGGTGCGGGTCAAACGCGGTCACTGGCTCCTCCTTCACCGCCACGGGCTGCTCCTCCACGGCGTCGGCCATCTCCAGCTCCAGGATTGCCATGTCGCCGGCCGCGGAGAGGGCCATCGCCGTCTCTAGCCCCACCCACTAGCGCTCATCGTACGTGTTCATGGAATCTTCCATGACACGCTGGACGAGCCGGGCCTCCTCCTCTTCGGTCATGCGAGGAGATGGTGGTGGCGAAGGAGAGGGTGACGGCGACGGGGTCGGCGTCAGACCGCGCACCCGCGTACACCCGCGCACCTGGGGAGGGCTCGGAGGGCGCGCCCGGCGCTCTGCACGTACCCGAGGCGGGCTGTTGGTGTCCCCGTCAAAGTACGACGCACGGCACACGGCGTGCTCGTCGCGGAACCATGTGTCCCATAGGGACGAATCGACGGCATACCTCGGGTCGTCGTAGAGGTCGTCGGGAAGGCGGCGGCGACGGCGTTGGATCTCGTCGCGGCGGGCACGGTCGCTCAACGACACTGGCGGGATCGGCACCCGATCCGCGGACAAGTGCCAGTTGTTCAGCAAGTGCACGTCGCTCCAGGGGAGCGGCGTCCTTGTCTCCCAATAGCGGCGGCAGACATCCGCATGGATGTACTACCGGGAGCGCGTCGGGGCGCCCGTAGGGGCAATGGTGAAGGGGGCCGGAGCAGGCCGTGGCGGAGGAGAAGGACGACGGTGGCGGCCGGACGACGACCCAGCCTCTTGGTCGTGTGCCCCCTTCCCTTTGCGGCCGGTGTTCCACCACCCCATTGCTGTCGGCGGCTAGAGAGCTCGAGGGAGGGGGGAGAAGGCTAGGGTTTGGTGTCGGTCCCGAGGAGGCAGAAGGAGTGGAGTGGGGCCCGTGGACTGACGGTCCACGGCTTCCCCCATTAAGAAGGACGGCGCCCGCCTGCCTAAGTGGATGACAGGCGGGGCCTACTGGTCATGCGTAGTAAATACGAGTGGTGAGAGGTAGGTGGCCGCCCGCCATGCGTTCCCGAGGCGGACGAGAGGAGGCCTTGAGCGCGTCCACTCGTTGTCTACCTAGACCCAAATCGGGCGCATGTTTGCGGCGGAAATGGGTCGGCACGGACACAAAACGGACAATATGCATCCAAGGCGACGCGCGTTGGGCCATGGGCTTTGTCCGTTTTGCTCCAAACGGACAGGGCTGGACGGATGGGGTCGCGCGCTGGAGTTCGCCTTAGAGCATCTCCAACAGCCGCCCAACGCGCGGCGCGCTAAAAAAGCATTTACAGCGCGCCGATCGTCTCTTTTGGCGCGGCGGGGAGAGCTGGCTCCAGCAGTCGCTGTAAACTTTAGCGCGCACGTAGCTCCAGTAGGCGCCCTAAAATGCAGCGCGCGCGAGCAGCCGGAGCTTGCCACAACAGTTCATTTCTCACGCGCATTTCATCACAAACAAAGTTCATTTCTAACATAGTTCATAGCATAGATTAAAACATAGATAAACTACTCGTCGCCCTCGTCGGCGGCCCCCCAAGTGTTGGGAGACGTAGTAGTAAATCAAAATTTTCCTACGTGTCACCAAGATCTATCTATGGAGAAACCAGCAACGAGAGGGGAGAGATTGCATCTTCATACCTTTGAAGATCGCAAAGCGGAAGCGTTACAAGAACGCGGTTGATGGAGTCGTACTCGCAGCGATTCAGATCGCGGAAGATCCGATCAAGTGCCGAACGGACGGCACCTCCGCATTCAACACACGTGCAGCCCGGTGACGTCTCCTACGCCTTGATCCAGCAAGGATGAAGGAGAGGTTGGGGAAGAGCTCCAGCAGCAGCACGACGGCGTGGTGGTGGTGGAGTATCAAGGTATCCCGGCAGGGCTTCGCCAAGCGCTGCGGAGGAGGAAGAAGAGAGGTAGAGCTTCGCCGAGAGAGAGAGAGTTCAGATCTGTTCTCAAAGGGCCAAAACCTCAAGTATATATAGGAGGAGGGAGAGGGAGGGCTGGCTTGGCCCCTCCTCCAAGGAGGAGAGGTTCGGCCGAAGTGAGGGAGGAGTCCACCTCCCACAAGGGAGGTGGATCTCCTCCTTTCAAACCCCTTTTGCCCTTATCTCTAGATCCCAGCCGCATGGGCCCTTCTAGGAGGTCTTGGCTGGCCCAATATGGGATGGCACACTTCCTCTAAAGGCCCACTAAGTCCTCTGGTCGTCACACCCCTCCCGGGGGTCCTCCGGCACCCTCCCGACACTCCCGGTACAATACCGATGAGCCCGAAAACTTTCCGGTGACCAAAACTGGACTTCCTATATATCAATCTTTACCTCCGGACCATTCCGGAGCTCCTCGTGACGTCCGGGATCTCATCCGGGACTCCGAACAACCTTCGGTAATCACGTATACCTTTTCCCTATAACCCTAGCGTCATCGAACCTTAAGTGTGTAGACCCTACGGGTTCGGGAGACACGTAGACATGACCGAGACACCTCTCCGGCCAATAACCAACAGCGGGATCTGGATACCCATGTTGGCTCCCACGTACTCCACGATGATCTCATCGGATGAACCACGATGTCAGGGATTCAATCAATCCCGTATACAATTCCCTTTGTCTATCGGTATGGTACTTGCCCGAGATTCGATCGTCGGTATCCCCATACCTTGTTCAATCTCGTTACCGGCAAGTCTCTTTACTCGTTCCGTAATGCATCATCCCGTGACTAACTCCTTAGTCACATTGAGCTCATAATGATGATGTCTTACCGAGTGGGCCCAGAGATACCTCTCCGTCACACGGAGTGACAAATCCCAGTCTCGATTCGTGTCAACCCAACAGACACTTTCGGAGATACCCGTAGCGTACCTTTATAGCCACCCAGTTACGTTGTGACGTTTGGCACACCCAAAGCATTCCTACGGTATCCGGGAGTTACACAATCTCATGGTCTAAGGAAATGACACTTGACATTGAAAAGCTTTAGCAAACGAACTACACGATCTTGTGCTATGCTTAGGATTGGGTCTTGTCCATCACTTCATTCTCCTGATGATGTGATCCCGTTATCAACGACATCCAATGTCCATGGTCATGAAACCGAGACCATCTATTGATCAACGAGCTAGCCAACTAGAGGCTCACTAGGGACACGTTGTGGTCTATGTATTCACACATGTATTACGGTTTCCGGTTAACACAATTATAGCATGAACAATAGACAATTATCATGAACTAGGAAATACAATAATAACCATTTTATTATTGCCTCTAGGGCATATTTCCAACAGTCTCCCACTTGCACTAGAGTCAATAATCTAGTTACATTGTGATGAATCGAACACCCATAGCATTCTGGTGTTGATCATGTTTTGCTCGTGAGAGAGGTTTAGTCAATGGATCTGCGACATTCAGATCCGTATGCACTTTACAAATATCTATGTCTCCCTCCTGAATGTAATCACGGATGGAGTTGAAGCGGCGCTTGATGTGTCTTGTCTTCTTGTGAAACCTGGGCTCCTTCGCAAGGGCAATAGCTCCAGTGTTATCACAGAGTAGAGTCATCGGGCCCGACGCATTCGGAATCGCTCCTAGGTCGGTGATGAACTCCTTCATCCAGACTCCCTCCTTTGCTGCTTCCGAAGCAGCTATGTACTCCGCTTCACATGTAGATGCTGCCACGACGCTTTGCTTGCTGCTGCTCCAGCTCACTGCCCCTCCATTCAAAATATACATGTATCCGGTTTGCGACTTGGAGTCGTCCGGATCTGTGTCGAAGCTAGCATCGACGTAACCCTTTACGACGAGCTCTTCGGCACCTCCATAAACGAGAAACATGTCCTTTGTCCTTTTCAGGTACTTCAGGATATTCTTGACCGCTGTCCAGTGTTCCGCTCCGGGATCACTTTGGTACCTCCCTACCAAACTTATGGCAAAGTTCACATCAGGTCTGGTACACAGCATGGCATACATGATAGAGCCTATGGCTGAAGCATAGGGGATGGCACTCATCTCTTCTCTATCCTTTGCCGTGGTCGGGCATTGAGTCGTACTCAATCTCACACCTTGCAACACAGGCAAGAACCCCTTCTTGGAGTGATCCATATTGAACTTCTTCAATATCTTTTCAAGGTATGTGCTTTGTGAAAGACCAATGAGGCGTTTTGATCTATCTCTATAGATCTTAATACCTAATATGTAAGCAGCTTCTCCAAGGTCCTTCATTGAAAAACACTTATTCAAGTAGGCCTTGATACTTTCCAAGAGTTCTATATTATTTCCCATTATCAGCATGTCATCCACATACAGTATAAGAAATGCTATAGAGCTCCCACTCACTTTCTTGTAAATACAGGGTTCTCCATAAACCTGTACAAACCCAAACGCTTTAATCACCTCATTAAAGCGAATGTTCCAACTCCGAGATGCTTGCACCAGCCCATAGATGGAGCGCTGGAGCTTGCATACCTTGTTAGCATCTTTAGGATCGACAAAACCTTCCGGCTGCATCATATACAGTTCTTCCTTGAGGAAGCCATTAAGGAATGCCGTTTTGACGTCCATTTGCCAGATCTCATAATCATAAAATGCGGCAACTGCTAACATGATTCGGACAGACTTTAGCATCGCTACGGGTGAGAATGTCTCATCGTAGTCAACTCCTCGAACTTGTCGATAACCCTTAGCGACAAGCCGAGCTTTATAGGCGGTCACATTACCGTCTGCGTCAGTCTTCTTCTTAAAGATCCATTTATTTTCAATGGCTCGCTTATCATCAGGCAAGTCCACCAAAGTCCATACTTTGTTCTCATACATGGATCCTATCTCGGATTTCATGGCCTCAAGCCATTTGTCGGAATTCGGGCCCGCCATCGCTTCTTCATAGTTCGAAGGTTCACCGTTGTCCAACAACATGATCTCTAGGACAGGATTACCGTACCACTCTGGTGCGGAACGTGTCCTAGCGGACCTTCGAGTAGCAACTTGATCTGATGTTTCATGATCATCATCATTAACTTCCTCTCTAGCCGGTGTAGGCTCCACAGAAACAACTTCCTGTGCTGCGCTACTCTCCGGTTCGAGTGAAGGTACAATTACCTCATCAAGTTCCATTTTCCTCCCACTTACTTCTTTCGAGAGAAACTCTTTCTCGAGAAAGGATCCATTCTTGGCAACAAAGACTTTGCCTTCGGATCGTAGGTAGAAGGTATACCCAATAGTCTCTTTGGGATATCCTATGAAGACGCACTTTTCCGCTTTGGGTTCGAGCTTCTCAGGTTGAAGTTTCTTCACATAAGCATCGCAACCCCAAACTTTTAGAAACGACAGCTTAGGTTTCTTTCCAAACCATAATTCATACGGTGTCGTCTCAACGGATTTAGACGGTGCCCTATTTAAAGTGAACGCGGCAGTCTCTAATGCATATCCCCAAAATGATAGCGGTAAGTCGGTAAGAGACATCATAGATCGCACCATATCCAATAGAGTGCGATTACGACGTTCAGACACACCATTTCGCTGAGGTGTGCCTGGCGGCGTGAGCTGTGAAACAATTCCACATTTCCTAAGGTGCGTGTCAAACTCGTGACTTAAATATTCTCCGCCACGATCAGATCGTAGGCATTTTATTTTCCTATCACGTTGATTCTCGACCTCACTCTGAAATTCCTTGAACCTTTCAAAGGTTTCAGACTTGTGTTTCATTAAGTAGACATACCCATATCTGCTCAAGTCATCAGTGAGGGTGAGAACATAACGGTAGCCACCACGAGCCTCGACACTCATTGGACCGCATACATCGGTATGTATTATCTCCAACAAGTCAGTTGCTCGCTCCATTGTTCCGGAGAACGGAGTTTTGGTCATCTTGCCCATGAGGCATGGTTCGCATGTGTCAAATGATTCGAAATCAAGTGACTCCAAAAGTCCATCAGCATGGAGCTTCTTCATGCGTTTGACACCAATATGGCCAAGACGGCAGTGCCACATGTAAGTGGGACTATCGTTATCAGCTTTACACTTTTTGGTACTCACACTATGGACATGTGTAACATCACGTTCGAGATTCATCAAAAATAAACCATTGACCAGCGGGGCATGAGCATAGAACATTTCTCTCATATAAATAGAACAACCATTATTCTCGGATTTAAAAGAGTAGCCATCTTGTATCAAGCGAGATCCAGATACAATGTTCATGCTCAAAGCTGGTACTAAATAACAATTATTAAGGTTTAAAACTAATCCCGAAGGTAGATGTAGAGGTAGCGTGCCGACGGCGATCACATCGACCTTGGAACCATTCCCGACGCGCATCGTCACCTCGTCCTTTGCCAACCTTCGCTTATTCCGCAGCTCCTGCTTGGAGTTACAAATGTGAGCAACTGCACCGGTATCAAATACCCAGGAGCTACTACGAGCGCTGGTTAGGTACACATCAATAACAAGTATATCACATATACCTTTAATGTTGCCGTCCTTCTTATCCGCTAAGTACTTGGGGCAGTTCCGCTTCCAGTGACCGGTACCCTTACAATAGAAACACTCAGTCTCAGGCTTGGGTCCATTCTTGTTCTTCTTCTTCCCGGCAACTTGCTTACCGGGCGCGGCAACAGCTTTGCCGTCCTTCTTGAAGTTCTTCTTACCCTTGCCTTTCTTGAAACTAGTGGTCTTGTTTACCATCAACACTTGATGCTCCTTTTTGATCTCGACCTCTGCTGATTTCAGCATCGAGTACAACTCAGGAATGGACTTCTCCATCCCCTGCATGTTGTAGTTCATCACAAAGCTGTTGTAGCTAGGTGGAAGCGACTGGAGGATTCTGTCAATGACTGAGTCATCCGGGAGATTAACTCCCAGCTGAGTCAAGCGGTTGTGAAGCCCAGACATCTTGAGGATGTGCTCACTAACAGAACTGTTCTCCTCCATCTTACAGCTGAAGAACTTGTCAGAGATGTCATATCTCTCGACTCGGGCATGAGCTTGGAAAACCAGTTTCAGCTCTTGGAACATCTCATATGCTCCGTGTTGCTCAAAACGCTTTTGGAGCCCCGATTCTAAACTGTAAAGCATGCCGCACTGAACAAGGGATTAATCATCGTAGCGTGACTGCCAAGCGTTCGTAACGTCTTGGTCCGCTGGGAGAATGGGTGGGTCACCTAGCGGTGCATCAAGGACATACAATCTCTTGGAAGCTATGAGGATGATCCTCAAGCCACGGACCCAGTCCGTATAGTTGCTTCCATCATCTTTCAGCTTGGTTTTCTCTAGGAACGCGTTGAAATTGAGGTTGACATTTGCGTTGGCCATTGGATCTACAATATAGATATTAAAGGCAATTTTAGACTAAGTTCATGATAATCGAGTTCACATAATCAAATTATTCAATGAACTCCCACTCAGATAGACATCTCTCTAGTCATCTAAGTGACACATGATCCGTGTCAACTAGCCCGTGTCCGATCATCACGTGAGACGGACTAGTCATCCATGGTGAACATCTCCATGTTGATCGTATCTTCTATACGACTCATGTTCGACCTTTCGGTCTTCCGTGTTCCGAGGCCATGTCTGTACATGCTAGGCTCGTCAAGTCAACCTAAGTGTTTCGCGTGTGTAAATCTGGCTTACACCCGTTGTATGCGAACGTTAGAACCTATCACACCCGATCATCACGTGGTGCTTCGGAACAACGATCCTTAACAACGGTGCACAGTTAGGGTGAACACTTCTCTTGAAATTTTATTGAGAGATCATCTTATTTACTACCGTCGTTTTAAGCAAATAAGATGAAAACATGATAAACATCACATGCAATCAATATAGTGACATGATATGGCCAATATCATCTTGCTCCTATGATCTCCATCTTCGGGGCACCATGATCATCATTGTCACCGGCACGACACCATGATCTCCATCATCATGATCTCCATCATTGTGTCTTCATGAGGTTGTCTCGCCAACTATTACTTCTACTGCTATGGCTAACGCTTAGCAATAAAGTAAAGTAATTACATGGCGTTTGTGATTGACTCGCAGGTCATACAATAAATAAGACAACTCCTATGGCTCCTGCCGGTTGTCATAGTCATCGACATGCAAGTCGTGAACCCTATTACAAGAACATGATCAATCTCATACATCACAATGCATCACATCACATCCTTTTGGCCATATCACATCTCACGACATATGCTGCAAAAACAAGTTAGACGATCTCTAATTTGTAGTTGTAAGTTTTTACGTGGTTGCTATAGGTTTCTAGCAAGAACGTTTCTTACCTACGTCAAAACCACAACGTGATATGCCAATTGCTATTTACCCTTCATAAGGACCCTTTTCATCGAATCCAATCCGACTAAGGTGGGAGAGACAGACACCCGCTAGCCACCTTATGCAACTAGTGCATGTCAGGCGGTGGAACCGGTCTCACGTAAGCGTACGTGTAAGGTTGGTCCGGGCCGCTTCATCCCACAATACCGTCGAATCAAGATAAGACTAGTAACGGCAAGCATATTAACAAAATCGACGCCCACAACTGCTTTGTGTTCTACTCGTGCATAGATTCTACGCATAGACCTAGCTCATGATGCCACTGTTGGGAGACGTAGTAGTAAATCAAAATTTTCCTACGTGTCACCAAGATCTATCTATGGAGAAACCAGCAACGAGAGGGGAGAGATTGCATCTTCATACCTTTGAAGATCGCAAAGCGGAAGCGTTACAAGAACGCGGTTGATGGAGTCGTACTTGCAGCGATTCAGATCACGGAAGATCCGATCAAGTGCCGAACGGACGACACCTCCGCGTTCAACACACGTGCAGCCCGGTGACGTCTCCTACGCCTTGATCCAGCAAGGATGAAGGAGAGGTTGGGGAAGAGCTCCAGCAGCAGCACGACGGCGTGGTGGTGGTGGAGTATCAAGGTATCCCGGCAGGGCTTCGCCAAGCGCTGCGGAGGAGGAAGAAGAGAGGTAGAGCTTCGCCGAGAGAGAGAGAGTTCAGATCTGTTCTCAAAGGGCCAAAACCTCAAGTATATATAGGAGGAGGGAGAGGGAGGGCTGGCTTGGCCCCTCCTCCAAGGAGGAGAGGTTCGGCCGAAGTGGGTGAGGAGTCCACCTCCCACAAGGGAGGTGGATCTCCTCCTTTCAAACCCCTTTTGCCCTTATCTCTAGATCCCAGCCGCATGGGCCCTTCTAGGAGGTCTTGGCTGGCCCAATATGGGCTGGCACACTTCCTCTAAAGGCCCACTAAGTCCTCTGGTCGTCACACCCCTCCCGGGGGTCCTCCGCCACCCTCCCGACACTCCCGGTACAATACCGATGAGCCCGAAAACTTTCCGGTGACCAAAACTGGACTTCCTATATATCAATCTTTACCTCCGGACCATTCCGGAGCTCCTCCTGACGTCCGGGATCTCATCCGGGACTCCGAACAACCTTCGGTAATCACGTATACCTTTTCCCTATAACCCTAGCGTCATCGAACCTTAAGTGTGTAGACCCTACGGGTTCGGGAGACACGTAGACATGACCGAGACACCTCTCCGGCCAATAACCAATAGCGGGATCTGGATACCCATGTTGGCTCCCACATACTCCACGATGATCTCATCGGATGAACCACGATGTCAGGGATTCAATCAATCGCGTATACAATTCCCTTTGTCTATCGGTATGGTACTTGCCCGAGATTCGATCGTCGGTATCCCCATACCTTGTTCAATCTCGTTACCGGCAAGTCTCTTTACTCGTTCCGTAATACATCATCCCGTGACTAACTCCTTAGTCACATTGAGCTCATAATGATGATGTCTTACCGAGTGGGCCCAGAGATACCTCTCCGTCACACGGAGTGACAAATCCCAGTCTCGATTCGTGTCAACCCAACAGATACTTTCGGAGATACCCGTAGCGTACCTTTATAGCCACCCAGTTACGTTGTGACGTTTGGCACACCCAAAGTATTCCTACGGTATCCGGGAGTTACACAATCTCATGGTCTAAGGAAATGACACTTGACATTGAAAAGCTTTAGCAAACGAACTACACGATCTTGTGCTATGCTTAGGATTGGGTCTTGTCCATCACATCATTCTCCTAATGATGTGATCCCGTTATCAACGACATCCAATGTCCATGGTCATGAAACCGAGACCATCTATTGATCAACGAGCTAGCCAACTAGAGGCTCACTAGGGACACGTTGTGGTCTATGTATTCACACATGTATTACGGTTTCCGGTTAACACAATTATAGCATGAACAATAGACAATTATCATGAACTAGGAAATACAATAATAACCATTTTATTATTGCCTCTAGGGCATATTTCCAACACCAAGATGTTCTCCCAGTCGATGTTGTCCTCCTCCTCCGACGACGACGCCGTCGAAAGGAAGGCGTCGTCAAACCGGCTATCGTTCGGCTCCGAGGTTGACGATCCCCGAGACCGATGTTGAAGTTCGCCGCCGCCTTCCGCATCTGCCGGTCCTCGAGATAGGCGGCTCGCTCCACCTTCCTCTCCGCCCTCCGTCGCGCCTAGAACTGTTTCTCGTCGAGGACGTCCTGCGGGAAGCGCTGGCGCCACTACGCCATTGCCTCCTCGTCCATCTCGGCAATGTCGAGACGATTCTCTCGCCTCCGGTGTTGGCGGCGTTCCTCGTCAGTAACGACCCGCGGTGGAGGCGCGAGCTCGATCGCTCGCTCCAGCGTCGGCACGTTGGGGAAGTTCATCTCCCGACGAGGCCGCCGGAGGTGCCATGCCGCCGCGTCGTACGCGCGGGCGGCCTCGTGGTCGGTGTCGAAGGTGCCGAGGCCGAGGCACGTCGGGCCAGAGCGTATCTCCACGTAGAACGTGCCGGACGAGCGCGCTCAGATGCCGCGGTAGCCCGACGATCCACAGCGGCGTGGCGGCATGGTGACGCGTCAACAACAAGAACAGGGGTGAGGAAGAGAATGCGATGTGGCGGCGAGAGCGTTTGCGCGGGCGCGTGGCGAGCGAGCAGAGAGAAGAGAGGTCGCTGGAAGGCAGTGTGGATAGCGGTGGGAGGGCGTGTGGCGAGCGCCGCAATTTATAGGCGCACCGGAAGCGGTGCGCCAAATCTAGCGCGCGACCGCCCGCTTTCTCTCTCTCTCGCGCGCAATTTTTTTCCACACGCGCTAGTTTCCCGCCTCTGCTGGAGTGCACGAAAACATCCCGCGTGCGCTAAAAAGGCTGTTTACCGCGCGCGCATCTTTTAACGTCGCCGTTGGAGATGCTCTTACTCTGCGCTGTTGGAGATGCTCTTACTTTGCTACTAGACCTTCAGCAGTGAAAGTATTATAACTAGTACTACTTCCTATGTAAAGAAGTACTTTTTTAAAAACCTAAAATTCATCAAAATTCATATTTTACATTTCAAAAGAATCTAGAAAAAAACACATATATACATAGGGGCATAACACATGTGTGTGTATATTTTCAGAACGAAATAGGTTGAAGTTAAAAAGTTATAGATTTGTCTTTTTGCACAACCCTACTATTCATCCCAAAAATTCATGAATTTGTTCTTTTTGCATAGATCTCATCTCAATTTATTTCATTCTTAATTTTTACACACATATACATTTCATCGTTATATACTTGCATATTTTTTTCTTAATTTTTTTTGAAACCAAAATGTTTGAATTTTTTGAATTTTTCAAAAATAACCGAGGGCGCCATGGAGGCCGAGCTCCAACGGCCCCTACTCTTATAAAATGGTTTAGATAACTGAGGAAGTACTATTATAAACACAACATAGACACGTATCTTCATAATATGCATACATACGCTTAAGAGCATCTCCAACCGCGTCCCCAACAGCCCCCCAGTCGAAGACGTAGTACGGATCGAGCCGGATCTGCTCATTGCCGAACCTGTCCACGCGCCTCGCTCACCTCCTTCTCCTCCTTCGGTGGCAGTCCGACCATTTCACGGACCGTCCGATTCTGCTTGCGGGCAAGGGCATGTGTGTTCCTTGCTGATTTGAGAGCGATATTAGAGGTGGAGCCAATAACTCCTCTATCCATATAAAAAATGTTGTTTACAGAAAGTTGGAGCAAATTATGCCCTTTCTTCGCTCATGTTTACAGAAAAGATGATTTTTTTCTTATAGTTTTGGTGGGCTAAAACCCGTCTAAAACTTTTTCATGCGTCCCGCCGGAACCTTGCCACCACATCGCCTCGGGTCGGCGACCCCACTCTGTCTCGCATTGCTACTCACCAGCGGGCCCCACACCGTCTCGCGTCACTCCCCAGTAGCGTCGGAAAAAGTCCAAAACAAACCTCCAATTTATAGACGAAAGCTAAATTGAACCCTGAACTTCCAATCCCTGAAATTAGCACACCAAACTCTCTGATCCCGGTTTATTTTGAACCTTAACACAATTTAGCCAGTATTCGTTGAATTGGGCCAGCCCATTAACACAGTGGCTCGCGCTGTCTGGTTTTCTGGTTTTTTCTCTAGGTTTTTTTCCTTCGTTATACTCTACTTTTTCACCGGTTTTATCAGGTTTTTCTTTCTTCGTTATACTTTTTGTTTTTTTGTTTCTTTCTTGATTTTCTTCATATTATTTTCTTTTTCGCTTTTGTTTTACACATCTATAATTATTCTTAATACTCATAGTAAATTTTTAATGCATATATTTTTTGATACACTTTATTTACATTTTTTTAGATAAATATTCTCCAAAAAATTAAACACGGTAATATGTTTCAAATACACATTTTACATTTCTTAACGAAAATATTTTTTTATAAAACTACACGAACTTTATTTACATTGTTACACATTTTAAAATTATATCAAAAAAATTCAAACACATGTCACGTATATTCTTTTAAGGCTATGACACATATTTTTACATCACGCAAACTTTTTTTATGTTGTATACACTTCTTTATGAAAATGTCACAAGCACATTTATTTAAACTCGTAAACAGTTTTGAAATGTTACATTTTTTCGAAATGCCACGTACTTTTTTGCTCAACGCGTGATATAATTAGATGTCACAAACATTTCCTACACATTTTTTCATATTTAAAAGTTTGCTCCCATTTTTAAAGTTTCCAAAATGTGTACGCACTTGAAAAAAAATCTGGTTTCAAAAGAATATATGTTTCAGATAGTGTTTGATTTTTCGAAATTGATTTTTTTCAAATAATAGTTTTTTAATATTCAGAATTTTCAAAAAGCGCTCACACTTTATAAAATGTTCGGACATTCCAAAATTCTTTACATTTTAAATATTTGTTTGCCCAGAAAATAAATTCGAAATTCGTTGCGAAAACATTATTTTAAAAATGTGTTTTTTTGGAAAATCCGTATAATTTTTTTAGAATGTGAAAAACTATTGAATTCTGATTTTTTTTGACAAATATGATTTTTTTTGATATCACAGACAATTTAAAAAAATACGAATAGAATTTCAAAAGTCTAAGCATTTGTTTAAAAACAAAAAAAGAATTGAATTTCTGAAAAAAGTAGAAAAAACATTTTAAACTTCTGGACAGTATTACAAATGCGCCAACATTTTTTAAACTTCACAAACTCTTGTTGTGGTATAGTGGGCCGGCCAAATTCTCATCCGTGAGAGTAGGAGGTAATCCCGGTCGGGATTCTAGTATTCTCGACGTGTCAAACAGTTCTAGGGTCTAAAATAGACCGAGATTACAAATTCAGAGTGCCAATTTTCAGGATTCAAAGTTCAGGGTTTGATTTAGCTTTTGTCTATAACTTCAAGGTTTGTTTTGGACTTTTTTCCACTATCGTCCGTCATTGTGTGTCACTTGACTGACGAACCCTGGGCCATTATCTATTTTAGTTTAACTAAAAATAAAATAAGAGCAGATTCGAGGAAAGAAGTTTACACGGAAACTGATAAAAGTAACTCTCAAAAGACTTTAATTTATGGGAAGTACTCTCTCCGTCCGGATTTAATAGGCCTCCTCTTATTTTGAACTAAACTTTGACCTACAAATTTAACTAATAAAATGTAAACTAAATGTCATAAAAACTATATTATCGAAAAGATCCAATAATATAATGTTTTATAGTATATATTTTATATTTTAGTAGTCTATAGATAGTCAAAGTTTGGCACAAATTTCAAAGGGCTTAATAAATCCGGTCGGAGTTAGTATTTTCTAAGGAGCTGTTGGTTTTTATTTTTTTGGTGGGAGTTGCTCTAAGGCCTGTGACCCCAGGTCCCGGGCGCAAGGTCTCCGCAATTTTTTCTGTTCGTGCGCGCTCGGCGAGAGGCGGGCGTGGAGGTCGTCTGCGCCGCCGACATCGCAGCGACTCTCCGGCTGTGCTCTGCTTCACCACCCAACCACCCTTTAGATTTACTCCGGAAGGATTCAACCGGCTGTTACTGGAGCCCGCGCCGTGCTGCGCCGTGTGACGACAACGCGACAAGGTACGAGCCTAGCTCGCCCAGTTCTGCAAAACCCGGAACCCTTAGTCTAACCCCCGCAAAACTCCTCTAGTCCTCGCTCTTTCTAAATTTGGGATATGTTTTCCGAAGGATGTTCTACATGCTACATTGGTGAAAAATACCAACCCTGCGCGAAGCATATGCCTGTTCTTGGTGCGAAACAATGCACGCCAGGTGTTTGTTAGAATGCCGATTTATGGATACACTCGAAAATATGTCCGTTCTTGGTGCGAAACAATGCCCCACACCTACGACAATCCCTAAGTCCCTAAACCCTCCAAGGAGCCAACATGTGACAAGCTGTATCGGACTGAAGTTCATGATAAAAAGAATGTAGCCTTGCACGAAGCAAACTCTTGAATAAATGGTTCAGTTTAACCAGGTTTGGATAGGTATGCTGTGCTTAAACAAGATATACACACGGAAATTAATACGAATAATGACCGGACTGGGACCAGTGCTGACAGACTGGATGCCTCAGATAAGTTGAGCTTTATGTATGAACCATAAACATAATTAGCTGTTGTATGTCGAGCTACTTCAATCCAAACTTTTACCATTTTAGAAATTTATTTAGCTCGAGGCTGCTCTATGTAATACCAGCTGAGCTGAGCTGAGCTAGAAACGACTTGAACTTGAAGCATGTGCCACTCTTCTGCTAAACCCCCAAGGGACAGCTGAAGCACTGCGCCTGAGGCCACTTGGTTGTAGACCTATGTTATGCATCTCTTCTCCAGCTTCATTACCTCCTTCAACTTCATTTCCTTCTGCCAGATCTCCATTTTGGTCAGGTTCCGTCTTAATTTTTAGTTTTTTCTTATAGAATTTAATAATCCCAGCTATCAAAAGGCAAGATGAGACAACTCCGTTAAGTATGAAGAGTCCTATGAAACTGCCAAATGTGAGTTTTTCTGGATCAGGTGCACGTCCCGCATTGTTGCAGTTGTTTTCATATCCCATTCCGATCCATTTCTTCTCAATTTGATTGATAGTGTCTCCTTCTATTATGCTGAGGATTGCCTTTGAGATGTCCCCGACTAGAGGAGATCCTTTTGGAAATGCCTGTCAAAGAAATTTAGTGTTGTCTTAGCTTATAATCCTTATATGCATGGCTCTAGAGCACTTCATACCCTGCTACAGGAATGCCTAAAGGAAGATCAAATTGAACCCATATGGCAGCAAAGAAGTCCAAATTGTCGTTAGCATAAGTGTTTTAGAAAGTCATTTTGGTGTGCATAAATGAACTTATGTGGCAGCACATATTACTTGGTAAGACCTAAGAAATCCTAATTGTTCTTGCCTGAAGTTTTAAGATCTCATTCAGGTTTATGTATATGAACTTATGTGGCAGCACATATTGACTCGGGAAGAATTAAAACCAACAGTGATGTGCCTAACCACTTAGCACCCAGTCATGGTACGTAATTGAACAGGCATAATTCAGTTCTATATTTATGTGATAAACATAGATAATTTTTTGCTTGTATGGGTGAGTTGCACATAATTTTTAATTGAGAACGTGTGCACTTCGAAAGAAAATAATAGATGCACAACATGTTGTAATCATAAATACATGCGGTCATATTTTTGCACAATTTTTTGCTAGTGTATACACATGAATTAACATGTTGTAATCTGAATTTGGATTTGAAGACTAAACTTTCTGTCAGATGTTGCAGAGTCCTCTTTCATCAGAAGGTTGCTATACACTCACGTAGGTTCCCAGAAGCTCGCCTCCCTCTTGTAAAAAAATTCTTACATACTCAAAAGATTATATACTGTTGGGGACTTGGGGCCTCCCACACAATTTTCTTTCAAAAAATATGGTTTTTTAGTGCACAGGTGCGACTTTCCGGAATTATGTACTACCCGTAGAAGCATATATTTGCCACTAACAACTAGTGATATTATCCTCTTACTTAGGGAATAGCGCACCTGTGGCGGCAGAAATCATTATCAGATTTCAGTGTTAAATTTGATCATTTGTCACTTCATTCTGTGATCTTTCAGGATATGCGACTGTATGGAATGTAATCCATTATTTGCCACTCTAAAAGTTGATTGCTTCATGAATCATGATTTGCAACTATTGACTTTAGCTGTTCATATTCTTCATCTATTGCTCCTTTTCTTGAAAACTACATGTCTTCCCATTTAGAAGAAATCAAATTAATGCGCTACTGGCTTGAGATAGCCTACATTCCGGAACTAAATGAAAGGAAGAAAGGCATGACCCAAAGAGATGCTAAAACGACAGACAGACTAAACGAATGATCCATGACTCGAACTACCCAACTGTTTAGGACCCATCCATGCAGGATACTCTGACGACAAACCCTTTTTTGGACTCTTCCTTGATCGTTGACACTGATCACAGACATACTAAAAGAATGATCCATGACTCGAACTACCCAACTGTTGAGCACCCATCCATGCAGAATACTTTGACGATAAACCATTTTTTTGGACTATTCCAGTATTCCTTGATCGTTGACACTGATCACAAACAGGAAGCCTGCTAAATTGGAAAGCATGTCATTCCTCTCCGTCCACACTATCCGAGCAATCAGGATGAAATCGAACCAAAGCGCTTTCTTATAATACTACTGTGCACATGCTCCATGTTATGTTATGACCGACGTCTCATATCACAGGAGGAGGCTCAATGGGCAAGTTTATTTAGTTAAGGGCTTAGCCCAAGTTATTTTATTTTCCCTAGCATCGAGATTATATAAACAGTTGTAAAGACCTCTTTTAGAAATTAAGCAATAAGACATAACTCTATTGCCCGGCTCCCTGAGGAGCCGGAATCCCTAACCCTAGCCGCCTCTCTCCCATCGCGCCGCCTCTCCTCCGTGCACGACGGCGCCCACGCGCCGGCCGCCGCGGCCTCGCCCTCGCCAACCTCCCTCCTTCCCCTACAAACTACGCCCTAGACCCGGTAGAGCCCTAGCTCCTACCATTTTGGTATCAGGTAGCTTAGGTTTGATCATGTCTTCGTCACCAACCACCACCACCCTCCCGCCCGTCACCACTGCGCCACCGCCGCTCGTCACCACCACGCCGATGGCGGCCACGTCGGGTGCCCTCACCGCGCCAACCACCACCGTCTTCACTCCGGAGGAGGTCACGGTTGCCCTCCGTGACCTTGCCACGCGGTTCAGGGTATCCGCCAGTTTCTGGCCGGGCCCTACGGGCCGCCGGCGGCTACGCTGTCGGCCGCCACCCCTATGCCGCCGCTGCTGCCGTGGCAGACGTTCCACCCGACGGGCCCCGCGGCGATCGTCGGGCCGCTGCCGCCCCAGCTGCAGCTGCCGCCGCCAACCGCGACAGCCACGCCCTGGCTGCCCTGTCCGTCCCAGGCACCCGCGACATCGTCCGTGCCCGCTGCATCTCTCGACCCCTCCGCCGATCAGCTCCGGGCCGCTCTCCACAGCGCTGGCGGGAATCCCGATCCAACACGTCCGGTTTCCGTCCTTGCCATCACCGCTCCCGGCATGGTTGGCCGAGTCAGTGCCGCCGCCGGTCTACACGATGGCCTCGGCGCAGTCGGCAACCACCATGCAGTACGATGGGTCCTCCCGCCCCGCGGGCCTCGATCCTGGCGTCCATGGGCCGCCGTTCCACGGGGGACCCCCCCCCCCCGTGACCATCGAACCGGCGTCTGGTCCCTCGCTGCTCCGCACCGCCAAGCCGTACGGCCACATCGGGCATACTCAGACACCGCCGTGCTTCGCCAAGACTGACTTCACCACCTACGACGGTACAGAGGACCCCCTTAATTGGCTCAATCAGTGCGAGCAGTTCTTCCGGGGGCAACACACGCTCGCGTCGGACCGTACCTGGCTCGCCTCCTATCACCTCCGAGGTGCCGCACAGACGTGGTATTACGCCCTCGAGCAGGACGAGGGCGGCATGCCCCCATGGGAGCGCTTCCGCGAGCTCTACCTCCTTCGCTTCGGGCCTCCGATATAGGGGAGTCGGCTGGCGAAGCTCGGCCGACTCCCTTTCACCTTCACGGTGCAGGATTTCGCCTATCGGTTCCAGGCCTTGGCGTGCCACGCGCCCGGCGTGACGGCCCAGCAGCGGGCCGAGCTCTTCGTCGGCGATCTGCCGGATCACATCCGTGTGGACGTGGAGCTTCGGGGACCCCAGGACCTCCAGACGGCCATGTACTACGCCCGCACCTTCGAGCGTCGCGCGTAGGCCTTGCAACAGACGACGCCGGCTCGGGGTGGCCAACAGTCGGCCCGGGCCCCCCAGACTCCGGTTGTGTCGGGCCGTCCGCCACCGGTCCCTTACGCGACTTCCACTCTGGCCCCTACGCGGCCCTTCCGTCGGCTCTCCTCGGCCGAGCAGCTCGAGCGCCGTCGCCACGGGCTTTGCTATAACTGCGACGAGCCCTACTTACCGGGCCACGTCTGCCCGCGCCTCTTCTACTTGGAGGTGGTCGACTACGTCGAGGAGGACACGTCCGCCGACAGGCTGGGCGCCTTGGCCGCACCAGGTGCTGCGGAAGTCGCACCGGCTCCCGCGCCGGCGACAGCTCTCGTGGTCTCCCTCCTGGCCCTCCTGGATACGGGCTCCACGCATAACTTCCTGCCCGAGTCCATGCGCCGCTTGGCGCTTCAGCCGACGGGGCGGGGAGCAGCTTCGGGTCACCGTGGCTAACGGCGACCGTCTCTGATGCCCTGGGCTTGCGCGGGACGTTCCCATCACCATCGGCGACGAGCACTTCACCATCACGTGCGCTGACATCAACTTGGGCTGTTTCAACTTCATCCTCGGCGTCGACTTCTTGCGGACCCTGGGTCCCATCCTCTGGGACTTCGACGCCATGACGATGACCTTTTGATGCCTGGGTCGCCGCGTCCGGTGGGAGGGCGTGGGTGACGCCCCACCAACGACGCTGCCGCTGTAGCTGGCTGCGACTACTGCCGCGCCCGATCACCCTCTGTTGGATCATCTCCTGCAGCAGCGCAGCGACCTCTTCGCCGAGCCTCAAGGGCTGCCGCCAGCACGGGCGTATGATCACCGCATTCACCTCCTGCCGGGCATGGCGCCGGTCGCGGTGCGCCCCTATCACTATCCGCAGCTGCAGAAGAACGAGCTGGAGCGGCAGTGCGCGCTCATGCTCGCCTTGGGCATCATCCGGGTCTCCACTTCACCGTTCTCGGCGCCGGTCCTCTTTGTTCGCAAGTCGGACGGCTCGTGGCGCTTCTGCATCGCCGCGCCCTTAAGGCCCAGATGCTCGAGGATAAATTTCCCATTCCGGTTGTCGACGAGCTCCTGGACGAGCTACATGGGGCGCTCTTCTTCACCAAGCTCGACTTTCGTTTGGGATACCATCAGGTGCGGATGCACCCGGACGATGTCGCGAAGACGGCGTTTCAGACTCATCACGGCCACTTTGAGTTCTTGGTGATGCCTTTTGGCCTCTCCAACGCCCCGAAGACCTTCCATGCCTTGATGAACGATGTCCTCCGCCCCTACTTGCGTCGGTTTGTGCTCGTTTTCTTTGATGACGTTCTTATCTACAACACTTCGTGGGCGGAGCACCTTTAGCACTTCGCCATCATCTTCAACGAGCTTCGAGCACACCATCTTCATCTTAAGCGCTCGAAGTGCTCGTTTGGCACGCCTTCAGTCGCCTACCTCAGCCACGTCATCTCGGCCGAGGGTGTTGCTATGGACGCCGACAAGGTGGGGGCCATCGTGGCCTGGACGCCGCCGCACTGACCGCGAGCTCTTCGCGGTTTCCTGGGCCTCGCGGGATACTACCGGAAATTTATCCGGGAATTCGGCCTCATCGCGTCCCCGCTCACGCGCCTGTTGCGGCGCGACGCTTTCGCCTGGGATGCGGAGGCAACAGAGGCATTCGAGGCCCTCAAACGGGCCCTGGCGACGGGTCCCGTTCTCCAGATGCCCGACTTCGACCGGCCGTTCATGGTGGACTGCGACGCCTCCGGTGTGGGGTTCGGTGCCGTCCATCATCGGGGCGATGGGCTGCTCGCATTCTTCGCCGCGCGCCACCATAAGCTCGCGGCCTACGAGAGAGAGCTCATTGGCTTGGTGCAGGCCGTGCGCCACTGGCGGCCAAATCTTTGGGGGCGGTCGTTCCGGATTCGCACGGATCACTACAGCCTCAAGTTCTTATTGGACCAACGGCTGTCTACCGTGCCGCCGCATCAGTGGATCAACAAGCTCTTTGGCTTCGACTTCACCGTCGAGTATCGTCCGGGCCGCCTTAACACCGTGGCCGATGCCTTGTCCCGCCGCGACGCTGACCCCGGCCCTAACGCCGGCGACTCCGACGGGGTGGCTCTCTGCATCCACTCCGGGCCCTCATTGGCCCTCTTCGACGACATCCGCCGGGCCACCGCCGACGCACCGGACGCGCAGCTCCTTCGGCAGCGCCTCGACGCCGGCGACCTGGAGGAGCCGTGGCGTTTGGCGGATGGCTTGCTCCCGCATGGGCGACGCCTCTTCGTTCCGGATCACGGCGACCTCCGTCACCAGGTGCTGCAGCTGGCCCACTCGGCGGGCCACGAGGGTGTGCAGAAGACCCTCCACCGTCTTCGCGCCGACTTCTACATCCCCGGCGATGGGGCCCTGGTCCGGGACTGGGTCCGGTCTTGTGTTACATGCTAGTGTAACAAGACGGAGACACTTCGTCCAACTAGGCTGCTGCAGCCCTTGGAGGTGCCCTCTCAGGTCTGGGCCGATATCTCCATGGACTTCATCGAGGGCCTCCCCAAGATGGGCGGAAATTCCGTCATCCTCACGGTGGTCGACCGCTTCTCCAAGTATGCCCACTTCATCGCGCTCGACCATCCCTACACCGCCGCCTCCGTGGCTCGTGCCTTCTTCAACGGCATTGTCTGTCTACACGGGTTCCCCTCTTTGATCGTCAGCGACTGGGATCCGGTGTTCACGGGACATGTCTGGCACGATCTCTTCAGGATGGCGGGCGTGAAGCTCTGCTTGAGCACGGCCTTCCATCCTTAGACGGACGGCCAGTCCGAGGTGGTCAACAAGTTGATTGCCATGTATTTGCGTTGTGTTACAGGTGATCGTCCTCGCGCTTGGGTGGACTGGCTCGCGTGGGCGGAGTACTGCTACAACACCTCTTATCACTCCGCCCTGTGCTCCACGTCGTTCGAGGTCGTCTATGGCCGGCTGCCCCCGCCCATCCTGCCGGTTGACCCGGAGACGGCTAGGACAGAGGCGGCGGGTGACCTTCTTCGCAACCGGGACGAGATGCTTGTGGAGGTGCGGCAACGGCTCCTTCAGGCCCAGCAGCTGGCCAAGCACTACTACGACGGCCACCATCGCGAGGCGGAGTTCGCGGTGGGCAACTGGGTGTGGCTGCGTCTTCTTCACCGCTCTACGCAGTCCCTCGACCCGCGCGCGAAGCGCAAGCCTGTGCCGGAGCGTATCGGAAAGGTGGCCTACCGCCTTCAGCTTCTAGCCGGTGCTCGCATCCACGACGTCTTCCATGTGGGGCTGTTGAAGCCTTTTCGTGGGGAGCCGCCAACGGCCACACCGGCGCTTCCGCCGACCTTCGACGGGCGCCTCCTTCCCGGGCCAGCAAAGGTGTTGCAGGCCCAGCTACGTCGCGGGGTGTGGTTCGTGCTGATCCAGTGGGAAGGCCTTCCCGAGGAGGACGCTACTTGGGAGCAGCGCGACGAGTTCCGCCAACACTATCCAGACTTCCAGCTCGAGGACGAGCTGTTTGCGTAGGCGGGGAGAGATGTTATGACCGATGTCTCATATCACAGGAGGAGGCCCAATGGGCAAGTTTAGTTAGGGGCTTAGCCCAGTTTAGTTAAGGGCTTAGCCCAAGTTATTTTATTTTCCCTAGTATCGAGATTATATAAACAGTTGTAAAGATCTCTTTTAGAAATCAAGCAATAAGACATAACTCTATTGCCCGTCTCCCTAAGGAGACAGAATCCCTAACCCTAGCCGCCTCTCTCCCATCGCGCCGCCTTTCCTCCGCGCACGACGGCGCCCATACGCCGGCCGCCGCGGCCTCGCCCTCGCCAACCTCCCTCCTTCCCCTACAAACTACGCCCTAGACCCGGTAGAGCCCTAGCTCCTATCACTCCACCTATCACCAAACTTTAACTCTCCTTATGAGATGCAACACTGGGGTTCTCCTCTCACTCTTTACACACCGCACATTCTCAAGGAATCTGGTGGTTCTCGCTGGCTGCAAGGACCGGAAAGATGATTTTTCTCAAGTAAATCCTATATACCACTCTATGGACCGGAATTCTGATTTTTCTCAACTTTATTTGGATAAAATTGTTTGTTGGAGTAAACTGAAATTTAACCTTCCTCGTGCATGTATTTGTTCTTATTTTTGTTGCCAACTGTCTCCCCAAATTTTAGCTCTTCGAAGTGTTTTTAGTTTGATTTCTGATTATGTTACTTGTAAGTTGGCTACTTCCCTACTAGCACATCCTTGGAAAACATGTAGCCATTAGTTCATATGTATGTACTCGGATAATTCTGCATACCAATATACGCTGAAAACTATCGGTTAATTTCATACACACTGTATCATTATTAGAGCCAATTATATGTGCATGGACGTGGGTGCACACCCATGGTTGTGGCACCTAAAGTTTTCAAACTTGATGAAAAAAATGTGGATGTAAACATGTGGTGCATAGTATAAGTGTATAACATTTGAACCTACAACATTTCAACAGAAGAATGACCAGTTATGGCCTGCACAGAAAAACAAGAGTTGGACATTTGGATTGCAATACTGTTCACCTGGCTCTGTTGTTCCATTTGTTGCCGCAGTTGGTCATATTTTGGATGATTTTCTACAGGTTCAGATGTTATAGCATACACTATTTATGGTCTTCTCCATAGTTTCTTGAAACTTTGAGATGCATCAAATTGATATGGTTGAGCAACTGTACCCAAGCTCATATGTGACTTTCTGAAAGAAAAAAACACAAGATACTACTAATAGGCTAGTGGATTTTTTTGGTTTCTGCCACTGTAGGTTTTGACCATTTTGCTTATGCCACTTTTAAATTTTACATTTCACTGTTGCCACTCTAATTTTTTATAATGGCATCACAATTGCCGCTTTGTTACACCTCCTTGAGTTAACCGTTTCTTTTGGCCAGTTGACTAGAGAAAAACATGTCAGCATTTGTAATAATGACAAAAGTTGCCCCTACTGACTTATGGGGCCACATAAGTAACCCATGCCCCTAATCCAACCCAGATGCACGCATATCTCAAAAAACAAAGAAGAAATAGACACACACATGCATCCGTCTACACCTGCTGCCCTAGCTGAATTGTAGCTGCCCGAGGCGATGGAGGAACAGAAACAGCAGGCGGCAGAAGTCTGGGCAGTGGCTGTGTTGATTGGAGTTCAGCTAGGGCGGCAGGTTGAGCCATCTATGCGTGCGTGCGTGTTTGCGTCTGTTTTCTTATTTCCTTTTTGGGATGTAGCTTGTCTCTGGTAGATTAGGGGCATGGGTCACTTAGGTGACTCCATAGGTCAATGGGGGAAACTTATGTCATTTTTACAAATGCTGACATGTTTTTCTCTTGTCAACTGGCCAAAGAAACGGTTAACTCACAAAGGTGAGAGGTGTACAGAGTGGCAATTGCGATGCATTGTCAAAAGCTAGAATGGCATGGCATAAGCAAAATGGTCCAAAGCTAGAGTGGCAGAAACTAAAATTTCCCTAGGTTAGCAGCACAACTTTGTTGATTTGGTATTAAGGAGTTATGAACTACTCTCTCCGTCCCATAATATAAGTCTTTTTGGAGATTCCAATATGGACTACATACAGAGCAAAATGAATGAATGTACACTCTAAAATACGTCTATGTACATCCATACGTAGTCCTTATTGAAATCTCTAAAAAGACATATATTTAGAAACAGAGGGAGTAGTGATTAATGGCCATTTTATTACCGAAAAAGGCTTTTGCCCTGTTTTATATATAAAGCAAACCACCAGAGCCATTTCATTAGTAAACACCAAATTTTCACAAAAGTGCAGATGTATTTATGTGAGCATTAGTTCAATATTATTTGCCCAATAAAACTAGCAGCGATGAGATATGTACATGTATGTTTCCAATCTATACATATTTTAAACAAATTAATGACTGTCAGCTCCAGAAATATATTGAAAATAATCAGATTAAATTCAGTTACTTACATATCCAAAACCTGCTGCCTTATAAAACGGAACCATGGTGTACCCTTTGCAGTTCCTTGCAAGAAATAACCTGATGTATGGGACTTCATGAATGAACGCAGCAATTCCGCCATTTTTGCTTCCCCTCAAGAGCGCGTTGTGAAATCCGTTGTAAGTACTATAGGTCTTGATTTTCAGTCTGTCGAAATTGAGTTGTTCCAGTAGACTCTCGACATAGGAACCCCGAATGCATCCTACATAGTCCCCACTTTTACGGAGGTCATGGATATCATTTATAGTTGGATTTAGCTGTCTTATGGTAAGCATTGTAGCCAGATTTGCGGTGTAGGTTGCTGACAATACAAGGAAGAAAAATACCCATACAATCAAAACTATCCGAGATGGTAAGCGTCCCACTCTGTCCTCTGAATGTTTTTATATGGAGTTCAATTAGTTTATTCATATGAAAGGAAAATTCAGGAACCACATAACTACATAATATAGATGAAATTCATGAAAATTAATATGTAATTTAAATTTTCTACATATTATTCTTACTTAGTGTTTTAGATAGTGGGAGTTATTTACCAGTGTAGTTATCTTATGGCTCACAACCCACAGAACAAGGTTCAAATCCTGGACAACCATAGCTGCAAATCCTGAACATGTGGTTGACAATCGAACTCGGATCATCAACCAGAGACAAGGTACCACAGCGCTAAGCTATGGTAGTGTTAATTATTTGTAATATGGCAGAAACTATTGTGTTTAGTATAAGATAGTGAAAGACTTACAAAGTAACCCGGCTGCTTGAGCTTTGTTTTATACACCCCAGGCCTATCCAACAGTAGGAGTATCTAATTTTCTAACCTATTTCTACACATTCACGTTCTTGCATCCTTGGAACATGTCAGATTGTTGAGCATAAACCCAAGGTTGTTCCCTACGTTGGTCGTGTGCTCATCTAAGACAAGGAGGCAACTAGATGCATGCCTATTTGCTAGAACATTGTAGTTTTGTTAGTTGCACCAAGATTGAAATAATGTTTGTTCATGCAGCTTGATACTTCACGTCAATTGTTATCAAAAGTCCTTTTTTATTTAAGGAATAGAAGTATTTTGATAAATGTACTCACTGTCTCCAAATAGGGAAAAGCAAGTCATAATCCTGAGCTCTTTGGGAGCAACATTTGTTTTGTTTCCCATATACTCCAATAGATAGAGAACAACCCATGTGCCGAAAAATAATATGATGATTCCGAGCCACAGGCCAGGGGATAATGGCTCAATGAAAATCCATGCGTGGTTAGTTCTGCTGCTCTTGGCTGGGACAACCATAGCCACTCCTGATTCTGTGTATGGTAGAGTGAAGTCGACGTAGGAAGTTCTGTTATGTGAGATTGTTATGTCCCCAATTGCTACATCATATTTCTGCAAGGCATCAAACAGAATTTGTTTTACTGATTAGCAAAATGGTTCTTAATCTTTATTCCATTGTTTAAGAAAGCGGCAACTTTACCATAAGGACATCAATATGTAAACTAAGAAGTCTAAATATGACATGTTTCTTATCATGTAAAGATGATGTGTATATTCCTCTGATATAGCAGCAGATGACATGTTAATGCAATTTTTGCTACAATAACATAGTACTAACAAGAACAGTTACCTGATCAATAGTTAAGCATGATATGGTTGTTGTACACACTATAAAATAGACAAATATGTCTCTGCTTAACATCTCCTCTCAATTGCAATTCATTTGAGTGGTGTGTGTGCCATTTATTTTACATGGTTGCACTAAACTAAAAGTATGCATATAAAATGTACGTTTTGCAAATTCGATGCTGGAAGTTGAAGCCCTGATGTAGTTATTACCTTAAGGTAAACTTGGTAAACAAAATCATCATAACCTCCACTGCTTGTGTCATTTGTAGTGCTAAATGCTACATATTCATAGGGCAGTGCATAGGGAAGTCTTTTAACTGCCTCTTCGAATACATCAATAGAAAGGCCACTTGCTTTAGTTGCCCCTGTGATAGGATCCTTTCCACTTGTCATAAATTGTGGGTATACACTTACGTGCACTCCTACTCGAAGCTTCTTCCCATTCACAGGAGCTTCCCACCCTCTGGGTATCTCTGTTGATTTTCCCGGCCAAATCACGGGGTTTAGGTCGGAAGCTAAGCCTGAGTGATGTGTCATTGATTCTCCGTGATATAGTCGCTGGGAAATACCATTTTCTGCAGTCCAAAACCCAATTTCTTTCCACCCTTTACCAACTACATTTATTATCTGAAATGTAGAGGCTTGCAGCTGCCTGCCTGAAAGGTCAAAATGACCACTCAAACCTCTAAATTTGTATTGCAAGATTGTCTTTAGGAGATCCAGGCCATAAACAGAAGTTCCCAAGCTTGTCATGTTTCTTGCAACTGCTGGTTTTTCAAATGATGTTTTGTTATTAATACCAAGGTTTTCTACTGCTTGCGCTACCGACCATATAGTATCATAGCCCCAGAGATCAAATATGCTTGGTTTCAGTGGTGGATCATTTGGGTTATCAATCTGTAATCTCCTGTTCCAGCGTATGGTGAAGCTATCCAGTTCTGCTGATTTAGGAGTATAAAACTTTACACCCAAAACACCATTCATTGCTTCCATGCCAGAAGGGTTCATGGAGTCTATGACATTGGTTAGTCCATCTGTCATGATCCATACGAATCCTTTCTTCATCATACCAACCTCTTTTGCTTTTGTGAAGAGGATGAAAGCCAAATCAGGTGACATATGCACCAAGAAGACCCTTGTTTGCATTGTCATCAACTTATAGAGTTCTTGGGTTATTTGTTCAGTAGTTGCTGACAGTGGGATCACACTCCGATAGGGAACACGGGCATCAATTTCTTGGAGGGCGTCGATGAGATATGGTATGACACCTCTGCCATAGTCAGTTTCTTCATAAATTGGCACCACCTGTCTCCACCCGTAGGCCTTGATCAGGGAGGCAATGCTATTCACTTGTGTAGAGTCACTCAATGTTGCACGAACAAAATATGGAAGACTGCCAGAGTAAAGAGATGGGCTTGTTGCTGTGAAGGAGATGATAGGGACCTGGCTTTTATTCCCGAGATCCGATACAAATGCTGCTTGTGAAGATGTTTGAGGGCCTATGATAACTTGGACATTGTAATTCTCTAGCAGGTCGAGAGCTGTAAAGTTGCATAATCAAATTTTAGTCGAACACAAATTCGTGCCGCCAAAAGCTTCATAAATTCAGAGTCGAAGAGTAAGAAATTACATATAGTATTTACCTAAAGAGAAAAAAATATACTTTTTGTCCCTTGACTCTTGGTGAAGTCTAGATTTGTCCCCTCAACTTCAAAATCGGACAACTTGAACTCCAACTATTGAAACCGGACAAGTTTCGTCCCTCCTCTCAGCTGACACGGTTTTGGTGCTCACTCACCTCCTGTTTGGACCGGTCCACAAGGGCATGTATAGTGGTTGATAAGACAACCTTATCTTAAGGCCACCACGTAATATAGAGAAGATAGTAAAAAATGTTGTGCAATGGGTTATTTCTTAGTCTTATCTCTGATAACTAGATATTCCTAAATATGTGGTGAGACATATTGTTGCTAAGAGATCATCTCTTAATTAAAAGAAGGCATGCCTTTTCTTATGATTTCTCTCTCCTCCACTTTAGCATTTATCATTCGTTGCACTCTTAAGATAACACCGTTGTACATGCCGTCGTGACGAGTCTCCTGCAGGGTGTTCGTGCCGCAGCGAAGGCAGCGAGGTGGTTGTGGATGTGGCCGGATCTGGCCGGTGCTCGAGGTGGTGGTGGTGTAGCAGTCCAGATCTGGTGGGGTCAAGGGTCGAAGGTGCGCGCCCGCTGCTGCTGTGTGGGTGGAGTTGTGAGGGAGAGAAGAAGGGGAGGAACGGGGAGACGAAGAAGAGAGGAGGACGGCGTGAGGGGCGCTCACTGGCGAGGTCGCTTGTTGGGTCGTGCGCATCCGTGTGAGTGTCGTTAGGCGACGACGATTCTCCAAACGTGCGGGATAGAGGAATCGGGACACGTCAGCATGGACCGGTCAAAACTGGGGTGAATTAGCGCCAAACCCGGGTCAGCCGAAAGGAGGGAGGAAACTTGTCTGGTTTCAAGAGTTGGGGGTGCAAGTTATCCGGTTTTAGACTTGAGAGACCAAATCTAAGTTTCGCCAAAAAATTGAAGGACTAAAATAATACTTTTCTCTTTACTAAATATATGTTCATTCATAGTACTATAGCATATGTTTCTACTGTCCTAGTTAACTTAGCAAAACAGGATTGGAAATTAATACAGATTTACAGATGAAGCTACAAATTTGAACCCACAATCTTTGAATGAATGTAAGAAACCTTGTTGTCAATATATGGTATGATTACTGTTTGCTCTATTTACTTGATTTTTTGTTTTGAAATTTGGCATTTATAACCTGCATTACTAGTTATGCTGGTAAATAGTGTTTATTTTACCTTTGATTTCATCACAGAACTTTTAGAAGCCTTTTATGGAGTATATCCCATGTTCTTATACTACAAGTACAATTCTAAGGAGTGCTTGATTCCCATTTTCCATTTCAGGTGAAACTATCATAGGGACATTTTCTTGATCCATCTGGAGGATTGTTTCAAGGTATTTTTGTGTCATTTTTTAGTTGGAAGTAAACTTCATATTTCTATGGAGAAAAAAGCTCCTCAAGTAGAAGATTACTGCTGATGACACCATTCTGATTTGTAAGTCCACCTGCTACAATATTTTTCCTTGTTCCTACTGCTCTGCTATGCTCATGATTTTTGTGTGAATAGTTGATCGTTGAATCTCCCTATTAGTAGGAAGAGAACGGTCCAGATACAAAGGGATCAACACCATTGGCCCAGGTCAAGCAACCGGGTTCACAGAATCTTATCATAAAAAGCACGCTAAAGTACAAAACCCTTCCCATCAAAGATTAACTACCCGTTGTCAATGTGATGAATATGGTGTAGCATTTAGTTCACAAACTACAGATGGCCATGCATATGAAAACATGATTTTTTTTAATAATATGGGTATTAGAATTTTAACCCAGTCACTTCACATCAATTAGGTGGCTAAGTGGATTACAACCGGGTGGCAACTGACAGGAATCATTTTGTTGCGATTTTTTATGACCAACAAACCCATCAAGGGAAAGCTAAGCTAAACATAATCAGGTCGCTCCCGCGAGCGACCGAGGGGACGCCACCGCCGCCGCCGGCCTCTAGGCCTTCTCCTCCCCCCCCCCCCCCCCCCCCCCCCGTTGCCGCAGGCCTACCCCGCCGGGCAAAGCCTGGTAGGTGCTGGCGGCGGCTGGGTGTCCTCTCTCCCTGACGTGGTGGAGCTCGACGCGGGCCGGCGTCCCTGCGTGAAGGCGCGGTGCTGGACCGGGGCGGCGTGGCACCTGGGCATCTTGGCGGCGCCTGGGATCCCTTGGCGGCGGCGTGGATGTGCCTGTGGTGTGGGAGGGCTCGCGGTGTGCTGCGGGGGCGAGGTGCGCTCGAGGCGATGGGGAGGGGCGGCCAGATCCGATCTGGGGTTGGGCTGCTCCTTGGGCCACTGTTTCGTGGGCGGCACGGGTTGTGGCGGCGTGGGCCGGCCCCCTCTAGTGGCTGCGGTCGATGGTGGTGGTCCGATGTGGTGTGGCGCCTTGGTGCGGCGTGGCGGGCGGTGTAGGCCACTATGTCGGGCTGTCCAAGACGTGGGCGGTGCGAGCTGTGGGGCAGTGCTGTTCTCTGGCGGTCGTGTCTCGCGGCGGCGTAGAGTGGTGGTGGCGGTCCACCCTCTCCTTGGTCTATGCCGAAAGCATGGCACTGACCAGGGGCTCGTGCTCGGGTAGATCCGTTTGAGACCCGAGGCGAGTCGGAGTTGAGACTTCGGGTAGGTATGACCGGGCTCGATCCGGGAGGTTCCTCTCCTTGCAGGCACAGTGGACGTTGGTGATGGTTGGGGCTTCGCCACATTGTCGAGCTGATCAGTATCAAGGGCACGGACATGGCGTCGTGCGAACATGCTGCGACGACCGTCGGTAGTCATGGGGTAGTGTCTTCTCTAGCCCACCGGGGCTGGCTGGAGACGCAGGCGTGGGTGCCTCCTAATGTGGAGGCGTCGACCCAGACCCCGTGGCTGATGCCGGGCTAGGAGTGAAAGGAGGCTCCTTTTACTCCTACCGGGGTGGATGCATCGTGACGTGCGCGATTGGCGGAGTCTTGGACATGGATGCCGGGGTGGCGGCCCTGGATGGCAGTTCATCTGGTTGGCTTTCCGGCAGGCACCATGGTGGCGGGATGGACATATGCTTAAAGCACTTCATTTAAAAGGAATGTCATAAATTAGCGTAGTTAGCATTAATTTATTATATTTACAACTTTTTGTCCATGGACATTTGTTAGTTGGACGTCTATTGTTAAACAAATGGAGTATTATGGAGCACATGGAAAGTAAAGATATAGCCAAAAAACTCATTCCTAAGTACCGAAAAAGGGTTTCTCTTGCTTTGTATTCCAAAGCAACCAACACCGTACACAAAGCATTGCTTGGGCGAGTAGCAATGCTAGTCCAAAAGAAAAGGAAGAAACAAATGCCAACAACGGCAGCTCGACAAAGAGCGGATGATCCGCCATCGCTCCGCCCTCCGGAGACAAACCACCACAGCCCGGGGCTCCGATCCGCCGTGTACCAAGCAACACCTCCAAGAACGGATGCGACGCCGACGACGCTGCTGCCCGGACGAGTCGTTCGGTTTCCCCCCGACACGCGAAGGGAAGTAGGGGATGGCTACCACCGACACCCTTCAGGAAGGAATGGTGGCACCTGCCAGTGTCACTGCACCGGAGCCGGACGAACCGGCGAGGATTTCTCCTGCACTCCAAACCCTGCTGCCCAACCAGAGCCGACCAGCCAAACCACCGCCCAACACCATGCGTCATCGCGGTTGCGCCGCCACCCATGCTATCTCACCGCGAACACCAACACGAGGCCAAGAAGACCGGAGAGAAGCGCCAAGCGAGGGAGCAGCAACACCGAAGTCGAGCGAGAGGGAACCACCTCCACCGTCGTTGTGAGAGGCCCGCGCCTCCGACACCCTCGTGGTCGCCGTCCGGACATGACAGCAGGGCATACCAGGCCACCCCTGGACCGGCCAGGCCCGAAACGGGCCCGCTAAGCCCCGTCTGCCATGTTGCAGCAGGCTGGCGTCGGCGTCGCCAGCACCCACCCGCTCACCGCCGCTCCATGCCTCCCGGAAGTCCCGCCGCTGACCCGCCCCGCCGTCGGCCCGCCTATGCCTAGATGGGTCCCACAGGGCCGGATCTGGGTCGAGCGGCCGCCACTAGGGCGCCGTCGCCCAGCCGCCCGCCCGCGCCGCGCTGGGGAACCCTGCCACCATCCGGACCGTCGCTGCCTAGGAGCATACCTCGGTGCAGCTCTGCCCCGCACCGGAGAGCCACCGGGAAGGGAAGGTCAGGGGGCGCCAGGTGCCAGCGACGGCGGCGGGGAGGAAGGGAAGAGGGGGACTGGTGGAAGGGGAGGCCGACGCGCGGCCGGTCGCCCGTGGGGGTGACGCAGTCACGAAAGGGGGAAGGGGATGAGTTTGCTCCTCAAAAATAAATATTTAATTTTCAAAATTGATGATTAGGGTGAGAAGCCCAACCAGTGATCTCCTTGTTCCTAAGTAACATTAAATCTTTTGATAAATGTTATCACACTCTTCCCACTTTCTCCTTAGTAGTGGTGGCACAATGGCAAATAACCATGCTACTTTCCATCAAAACTGTGTTAATAATATTTCATTTTTGTAGCTTGTAGTAACTTGATTTGATGAAAGCTGGTTATGTAAGTTGTACTTTGAAGACAATAAGAAGTTGAGAAAGCATGTATGTAAGCAACGGAGGGAGTAGAAAAGCAGTTTTTCATGATAGACCGCAGAACTTTTACCTGTTGATGCAGCTTGTACATTGTTACTTTTGGAGTCCCTGATGTGGAGAATTAACTTAGGGGTGTAGTTTCTGTGGACTGCATAGAAGTCTTCCAGGGCCATCAAAATGCTGGTCCGTGCCATCTTGCCCCCTAGTGATTCCAAGTCAAGGATCACTCCAACAGGGAACTCATCTGCTCCACTTGTGGTAGCATTTTGAGCTGCGCCGAAATGGATGATGAGTAATAGGAAGAGGGTGGTTTGAGATGCTCTCTCCATTGGCAGTGCTGCAGGGTTTGTCAAGTATATTGCGCACAGAATCTGAGACCATCGGGGCTCATATAAAGTTGTTTTCTTTGACGCGTTCAAGCTAAAAGTTTAGCATGACAGCTTATCGATGACTAAACCTTGATGCCTTGAGCCATGCATATTTTAGTGCAGAGGAAATGATTCTAAATACTACTACCTGATTTCAGTTGTACGAGAAAGTTTACAGAGGGAGTAGTTTCCAAAGGTCAAATGGCCTAGAATGGCCGGTCAAGCAATTCAAATCTTAATACGTAGTTCAAGGACATGATGCAATGAATTACTCCCTCCGTTTCAAAATACATGAAGTTTTAGCTTTGTCCAAAGTCAAACATCTTTATGTTTGACCAAGTCTATTGAAAATATACCAATATCTACGGCACGAAATTAGGTTTAGCAACGGATAAATGAATTGTAGAAATCATCGACATTGAAGGTTAGGATTGCAGAAACCACAATTCTGCGGATTTGTGTCAAAACCCCATAATTTTGAGCCCTCCTTTCTCCTCTTGCCAGCGTCATCTCCGATCCGCCCCATCTCCGATGGGCCATGGAGGTGCGGAGGATCCCCCTCCCTCCCCTCATGCCGACGGAAGGGACCCCATTCTCATTTTTGTTAGGTTCATCATCTTAGTTGGGGCTGTGTGCCGGCGGCCACGTAGCAGAGGCTGTCCATGCCAACGCTCATGAGGTGACTAGGAGGACGGCCACGAGGGCGCCCGACAGGAAGGAGGCGGCGAGCACCTTGGTCCCAGGTCGCGGCAACAATATTGTTGGGTGCGCGGTACAGCGCCGCCGCCGACGTCAGAGGAGGCGAGGGTAGTGGTGTGCGGGAACACCCGAGCCGACCTGGATCGGGCTGAACAAGGAAAGGAGGTTTTGTTAGGGAAGGGAGGAGTTTCTTTCTGATAAAAGACCTAGTCTAACATCGTCTATCATGAACCGGTACGCCATGTTGGCACAATTGGGTTCCATATGTGATAATTGTCATCAAAATGGACAAAGTCGCCAACTAGTGTTATTTGCCCAAAAGGCTCGAAATTAAGGGGTTTTGCCACAAACTCGTAGAATTATGGTTTCTGTAATCCTAGCCTTCAAAATTGATAGTTTCGACAATTCACTAATCCATTTGAGCGAGGGAGTATTAATTCGGGAAGGAGGAAGTACTCCGTTTATGCACGTTGCTACCGGACGGCACAAGTATTTAAATACACCAAGTTACCAGTAGCTCTTTCCGTGCAATCTGTACATAACTTGTAAGTGACAATAGCTGTCATATAATTGTTTTCAAACCTTTGCCTCTTTCCCACAAGGAACTGAACTTTGTTGACCTGATTTCTTCCGTTTATTTAAGTCCAAATGCTTGGAAATAGTCCAGAATCCTCTTATATCAAAACCAGATGAACTTGATAGTGCGATTTCCCTACGTCAGAATGCACGTGTTCACATTTGTGAAAACTTGTGGAATATTTTTATCGGTTACTTGGAGTACCTACCTAAGCTACCTAAATTTTATTTTGCCAAATTTCTACCAGACGACTTTCAGTTTGTTGTTAGCATTGCTAGGTTGTTGGTCTTGTCAACTTAATCTAATTTAGCACGGTTGTTGAGTGGGAACCTGTAATTTTCCAAACCAACCTATCGGTAACAGAGTCAGACACCAACCTGCACATGCATTTGAGTTGTGGGACATCCATGATGGCATTTTATATGTTAGCTGGTTAGGTTTCCTGTGATCGAATCAGCTTATCAAAATTCAAGTCCTAGACTTGGCACTCGTATTTTTATTTTTACATGAATTTATTTTCAACTTTTCGATGATATTTGTTAAGTGAGAAGAGGCGTTCTCATCAATTATGAAGCGTAGATGATGACTTCGTTGATCTCGAGATGATGTGCCGGTTTAATCTTTCAGAAATGCTTATAGGGATAAGATATGCATTGTGCGTTTGTAAAGATGAATATATGTGCATTCGTATGACCGAAGCATGAATGTACTCTATGATGACAACCTTATGCGTATTGTGAGTGTCGCCAACAGAGAAATTGTCTCGTGATGACGGTCCATCTGCCAGAGTGTTAGACTAGCGAGCTGGCAAAGTCCAGTCACCTTTCGTGTCGTAACATGTAATAAAAATAAAAAGTGCAAAAGTATGACTACTCGTGTGGTGTAGAAGAGAGTTCCCTGAATTTTTTTACAGTGGTGGCTGTACAAATTCGTGGAAATTCCCCATGGCAGACCAAAAAGGCTAAGCTGGACAGATCCCCCGATTAACCAATGAGGGCCTATTTGATTCGTAGGAATATGAAAAGTATAGGGTTGAAGTGGCATGTTCATTTGAACTGTATATGATTAGTAAGGAGTGTTTGATGCCATAAAAAAACAAAGAAATTGTAAAAAAAGGTTGGAGTAGATGTTAGATTTCCTATGAAATGTAATACAAAAGATTTCATAGAAAAAAATCCTATGAGATCCAATCATATAAATCAAAGGATCAATATAGGAAAAATTCGTAAGGATCTCAATCCTTCAAAAACCCTATAGATTTTCTTTGAATCAAAGGAGCCTTGAGATCGCGATGAAGAAGCCAAGGAACTCAGCTTTTGGCGCTAGCAATAGAAATAAAAAGAGACGTCGTTTGGTTCATGGGATAATTTTTTTATTTATTTTTCTTTAAAATGTGAAGGATGGTAAGTGATAACTAATCTTACGTAGGAATAGAAATCCATTCTTATATAAACCAAAGGCTCTAAAGAAGAAAAAAATCCTATAAAGATCCTAACATGTGCATTCGTCCAAATTAAAGAAGGTCTTCACATTGTCTTACCAAATTCAGGAGTGGGATGCAACTCAAAAAAGAAGCACACAGATTCAAAAGCAGGACGCAACTCAAAAAAAGCACACATGATACAGATAATTGAGAAAATAAAGGGATAGTACACGCATAGAACAGCCATAAATCTACCGTGGGTGGTCCGGCTGTACTCTCTTCACCTCTCTGATCTTGTTTAGCCCCATTTCTGTTGGGGCTTATCTACCATAGACTTCAAATAAATACTCCCTCCGTCCAGAATATTTGTTCATATAAATGTATGTATCTAGATGTATTTTAATTCTAGACACATATGTTTTTATACATTTACGCGACAAGTAATTCCAGACGAAGGGAGTAAATTTTTAGGATGGGATGCTAGAATAAGTTGGAGAGAAGCCGCTTATTTTCCATGCGGCCATAACCCCCAAAAAACTGACCATTAGTCCAAGCTTCTCAGAACACTGACAGCTATTACTTGCTGGATCCTGCAATACTGAAGTAGACATAAAATTATTCGACTACACCCATTTGATGGCATTTTGGTCAACCAAGTACTTCAGCATGTGAACCCCTCTTATGTTGTCTCTCTGCTTCACGCCCTGGAAGGTCATGTGCAGGCCCTAGAACAGATTGAGCTAGACAGATCTTGAAAATAAGGAAATATTCAGGTGGCAACACAGTAATACCGTTACTAGCAAGATATCTTCCAGTTCAAGTGCATCGGCAACTTCAGATAAAGAGAAATCGTCGCAAAAGGACAACACAATTCAGGTGTTTGAGTCAGATGATGTACATCAGACATAATGACTCAAACACCCGAATATCAACATAATGACACCTACAGACATCAGGTGTTTGAGTCAGATTATGTACATCAGACATAATGCCATCAACTCATATCAGCATCAGATTCACTTCATTCCATTTTTGGATGATATTCATCAGAGTCACTTTCCTCGCAATAGTAAGGAAATGATGCATCTTCCTTGCTGCAGTCAAATATCCCTACTGATTGGTGCCTTAACTCATGCATTCCTTGGTTCTGACATGCATAACATTGACCTAACAAAATAATCCACGAGATTAGAATCTTTTTAGATCACTAGAATTCACAAGTTGAGATTTTTCATACCATCTTCATCCAGGTCCAAAGGATAACAGACATAATCTTTTATCATAAATATTCCGTTGACCTCAGCGAAGTACATCGCCGATGTCCACTCGGCTGAGCCGTGCTTCTTTATCTTGACAGTAAAGGTGAAGTGATGACATGTCTTTAAATAATGCTCCACATTAAAACATTGATGGAGAAGTTCATCAAATTCATACTCAATTCCCTAGGATGAAAGAAGTGTTAGTGATAGGTCTCTACAGTCCAAACAATTAAAGATTTAGAGGAGACATGGAGAACCTTAAGATCATCTTCACTCTCGATGTATCTTCTGAAAGCCACCATCGCCTCCTCGATCATCCATCTATTCGCATCTTGAGCAAGTTCTTCCTTAGAAGAAGTATAATTTCCTCGTGCTAGAATTGATTCAGCTTGTTTTCGAGCTTGTTCTTCTGCAAATTTTATATCACCTTCATACTTGGGTGGCCAATATTTTCGTGGTATCTCCCGTCTAGATAGAAACATCATAGTACAGTTAACAAAAATAAGACCCACTCTTTGCTACGGGTAATTATAGATGATGTGGGGTTGACTAGGGGTAGCAACTGTCCTACTTTACATTATGACCTACGAAAGACAATTCATAGCCCCAATACATAAAGCCATTGAGTGAGTTAACTAAAGAAACGTAAAAACACGAGTGCTTTCCGAAAATCAGTATACATCATTTAAAACATGTTTGGGGAGTGCTTACCTTGGTTTTAGTTTCTCATGTGCTGATGGATCTGCAATTGTGGAATCAAGAACTGCATTGCCACCCTATGTCAAACAATTTACATCCATCCTTTAGTCAACTTCTACAATGACTGAATTGGAGGCTCGGAAGTCTTATGGAAACAAATAAATCTATAATCAATCTTAACCATGACGATATACATTTAATGGAGCATGTTTAGAACACACACACACACACACACACACACAAATCAAGGCAGTCAGAATCCACTCCTGACTTTTTTGCAAAAAGACCAATGGTTAGATCACTTGCGACAGTTTTCCACCTGTGCTGGCTACTGTGAATTACCAACATGATTTTTCCAATTAGTTATATTGATTGATCAAAAACAGGGAAAGCTAAAGGTCCTGCAGGTTGGCTTCAATAGAAAAAAAAAGCAGGTCTCATCATTAAACAGAATTCAGCCTGCGTGCACCATATATAAGGTCATAGCAAGTTAATTGAACTGGAGTAGTTCACAAACTAAAAGGAAACAGCGGTTGCGTTTTGCACTTAGACGAAATTGCGCCTAAGAAAAGGTTCTTTCTTCGACGGCAATAATCAATGGCAGGGAAGGTGGGGGTGATCTTACCCGGTTTCAGTTTCAGTTTCAGGCGAAGAAGATGCTGGAGGAGTGTGGACCTCTTGGTCAATACACGCACGCTTGTGCTCGATGCGGAGGATCTCTGCCTGGAGGCGCTTCACGTTTGTCTCTGCCTGGGCTTGTGCTCGATACGGAGGATACGTAGTCATAACCCATATGGCCGAAAATGAAACGTAGTCGGTCTCTCCCTCAATTTGGGCTGGGCTTTGACGGATGTCTTCTTAGTTCTTACTATGCAAAACTCAAAATATCAGGTTAGAATTTTGAATGTTGCGAATCCAGAACTGCAACTTAAGATCCGTTTATTTTATTTTATGTATTACTAGCAAATATGCCTCTACGTTGCAACGAGAGACCCAAAAAACATATGCGTTAGCCAAATAAGCATTACTCAATGCCTTGATATATGAGCGTCCTTTGTTTTAACACGGTGGCTCGCAATGTTGCCACTTATTTTTTTCCCCACCCTCGCTGATGATTGTCACGACGTCCACGTGATCACAATGCATCCGATGAGGTAAATCCCAAGGCTACGAGCTTGCCATTGCACGCCGACTTGTTATTATGTTGCGCAACAGAATGTTTAAAACTTTAAAAACAAATCTTATCGACCACGAACTATTTCCAATTTTTTTTAGAAAAGGAGCATTAACCCCCGGCCTCTGCATCAGGACGATGCATGCAACCATATTATTAATTATTCATAAAGACCATACAAGGTGATACATCAATAAGTCTGAAGCCACCATCTTGGCAACGCTGTTGCTACTCCTATCTCATTGATGAAGGTGTGTCGAAAGTCCGGGTCTAATACCAAGCGGACATCACACGAAAACCTAACATCTAAAGCCGGGTGTCCCATCCAAACCACTACCTGGATTGGGTCACACACCGGTCCGACACACTCCCAGTGAGCACCGCACGCTGTAAGGGCCGTCACCTTCATCTTCCATCGGTCCATCCTCAGAGCATAACTGATACATCGACCATGCCAAGCCTCTTTGCCATCAACATCACCATGACGCCAGACAACTTCCTCCTCTTGCGCAAGTCCATTTCCGCTCATCAGACGCCGAGTCTTCATTGCGCCATGCCGGCGAGACCCACCATTGAAGATACTGTTGATGCCACACCGCTCCACCTACATGCCATCTCACGTCGACTCCGAACTACCAGCAACTCCACCATCCTGAGCAGTCCTCGGCCGACGCCTTCAGGAAGGAACACGACACCAAAGTGCCATCGTCACCCAAACAGAGGAATAGAGGCTTTCGCTTGCGCTCATGGCAGAGGTAGGGGCGTAGGATCCACACCGAAGCCTCCAGGAAGGTAATCGGCGCCGAGGGCGTCGATTTTGGTGCGGGCGCCACGCCGGCCTGGAGTTTCCCTTGGATCCATGCTCACCCGCCAGATCCGTGCAGGACGTACTGGCGTCGACCGTAGTCGCGAAGTACTGTAGCCTGCACGAATCGGAGTAGATCGAGTCGGAGATGACGTCTCTCATGGAACTCCGGTCGGCCATCGAGGAGCCTCCGCAGCGCCGCCGCCTCCACGTCGCCCACGCAGCCGTGGAAGGCCCCCCATCTGCACCAGCGGGTGTAGCCCGCCAGGCAGGCCGCACCACGCGCCACCGATCGAGGCCGCCGCCTCGAGATCCGATCTGCCATCCGCCGTCGCACCATGAGAGCCAGAGCCCCACACATGCGTTCGCGCATCACACGCGCTCCGCGCGCCGTACATGCTCGCCGCGCAGCCCTAGCGCAAGCTCGTCACGGCGACCACGCGCTCCCATGGCGGACGCCCCGCAACGCCCGAGCACCGTGAGAGGAAGAACCGGAGTGCCCTAGACATATAAAGAATTTCGAAAAACTAATTGAAATCCTAGACATATAAAGACTATCAAATCGGTGAACAGTTTTTTGATTCGACAAACATTTTTTAATTTGTTTTTTCTAAAAAAATAATAATAATGAGCATTAGTTTTGTGTAAACATATTTTTTGAGAATGCATGAATAATTTTAGAATGCGTGAACATTTGTTTTACTCAATAATTTTTTTTTGAATCGATGAATTTTTTGAAAAATTGGGGAACAAATTTTCAATTTGTGTTTTTTTAATTTATGTGAACATTTTATAAAATTTCATGGACATTTTTCCCCATTCCCGAATATGATTTGAATACACAATAAATGTTTTCAATATCATGAACATGATTTTATTTTCCAACTATTTTTTCCATATCGCTTATTTGTTCTATAATTTGCGAACGGTTTTGCAAAACCACAACATTTTTTGAATCCGCAAAAAAGTTATGATTTCCTAAATATTTTTTGAATTCACATACATTTTATGATTTCTCAAATATATTTTTTGAAAACTTGCTTCTTTTAAAATTTGGAAATCCCGAATTAGTTTAAAGAAGGAAGAAAACAGAATGAGAAAAGAAAAGACAAAAAAATAGTATGAAAAAAAAACAGGAAAGTCAAGCCCAGCACATGGGCCGGCCCATGAAGGCATGGATGAGGGAGGAGGTGCGTGAGAAAATGGGAGGGGAAAAGAGTGGAAGCTAGCGATCGAAAATTGAATCGCTAGCACGACGGTAACTTTGGAGAAAAAATTGAATCAGTCTTCTTTACTTATGAATGACATAGTGGGTAATTTATAGCAACTTTGCGGGTATTTTTTTAGATGGACGGACAAAAACAATAGCCCATTTATTATTATTAGGTAAAGATAAAGATTCCGTATAGAGAACTGGAATATTTAAATATCTTACAGAATTGTATTGAGCCAACATACACACCAGCAACCAGTTGCACATCGACTGATTCCCCCGTCTGGATGTACTGGAGCTTCAGGTAGCCAACACAAGTGTCCAGCAAGCATTAGCAAGCTGATTCCCCGTTTGGAAGTGTTGGGGCATCAGGAAGCCAGCGTAGTCCTTGGGCAGTTGTCGATGGAGCAAGCCAGGACATCTCGGTAATCCCGCGAGATTGTGAAATGATCATACACATTGCCGTCGCGGCTTTTCTTGTACTCGAACAGCAAGGATGAATGGTTGAAGGCCGTGAGCTTGACGAATCCGAAGTCGAAGTCCCTGAAGTGACTCCACTGTATATTTGATGTGGTGAATGCCGAATCTGCGATGCTAGCGCCAGCACCACCGACAACCACATGCGTTGTTGCCTTGAACGGGCCACTGTAATGATCCGATGCATCAATGACACATTGGCTCTGCAACCAATGAAAGATTGTAACAGACTATCTCTTAAAAACACATTGTAACATGATATGTAAGCTTTATGCCTGTACGCCATAGTATTTACAGCAGCATTACCAGCAACATTACTTACTGGACCTTGTCATTTGAAGCAAGTGCAAATGCAATATTCTACAGAAAACTTCAGTGTTGTGCAAATGCTAACTAGGGACATACCTGATAGACTGGACATGTCCTTTCATAGTTATGGACATGACCATAGAAGGCAAGATCAACCTTGTACTTCTGCCAGAGCTCCTGCAGTGCTTCTCGTCCCATCGGTTCCTCGAATGTGCCCTCTGTCTCATAGTAAGTGCAGGATGAGTACCCAAGAACACGGTGCGCCAGGAAGATGAGCCAGGGCTGCTTCTGCCTGTCCACGGACGACAGGCATTGATCAATGAACTTGTACTGCTCGGTCCCTGGCCTCCAATCTTCTTCTGTGTTAGCAATGCAGAACCTGAACATGCCATAATCTGTCGCATACCTGAAGAAGGATAGCTGCCAGTCAGTAAAATTCAACGATTATATATCTTAAAAGGAAGAGTTATGGTCTTATTTTATAGCTGTCTGAAGAAGGATGTGTCTCTCAGTAAACTTCAGAGATGAAACCTTAAGGAAGATTATGCCCTTATTGAGCCACTCATTTACCAGAACTTTGCACGGTTCTCAGCAGGAGTGTAGAATACAGTTTGAGCAGGAACACCACATTCTCCGCCAGAGTCAAGATTTCCATAAAAAGATCCAGTCCCGGGCCAGTCTCTTTCATGATTACCACTGCAGAAATGCCCTTTTTTTAGTTATGAGACAATGATACATTTGGAGAACAGAGGGAGTTCTAAAAGGATATACTAAACTGACCTGCCAATCATGTATGGTACAGTCGATGCAATTGGTTCAATCTGTGAGGTGAACTGATCCCACTGAGACAAGTAGCCATTGGCGTAACAAATGTCCCCGATGTGAACCACCATGTCAATGTTTTCTAGGTCTCTAATGATCTGGTTAGTAGTGTTCAGTGAGCCAGGTTGGAAGTCATTGAACTCATTGGAACCATCTGCCTCTGCCTGAAGAGAGAAAACTATGAGCATAACAAATCACTGTAATTCTGATTCAGAAAGAGAATCACCGCCACTGGAAAATGTCTAGTTGTTACAAGAAAAATATGAAGTAAAAGCAAGATGGGCAGGAAACATAATATACCTTTCCCATATCTCCAAATATGACAATTTGTTGCAAGGAATCTTGTCCAGGATAAGGTGATGCTTTAAAGCTATATAATTTGCTCCAGACGTGGGTACCATTTGGTAACCTATGGCCAAGCCTGTAGGTATACCTGAAATTTTTTAAGTAACCATTTCTTAGTAGCTGAATGCATCACAATTTCAAAACAGGTTAAAGAGACAAGATAGACAGCACACTTGGAGTCTGGCCACAGATCCTTCAAGAAACTAGTATGAATGTAACCCGGATGGCGCCAACCAACAGTTCGAGCAGGTGCTCCTACATGTGCAGGTTAGAAGTAAGGTGTTTGATTCAAAATAAAAACAAATGATCCTAAGAAAACCTATGATCAGATTCTCAGTAATGTTGACGGTGTAAATTCTGAACTACGATCATCTCATCTCTTAAGAAGAATAGTCAAATAGTGACATACCACACATGCTATTTCTGTTGAATGTCAATGTTCCGGCTGGGGAAAGAAACTGGGGCCCGCCTTTCGCACCCCATTCAACAAAAGGAACTGCTTCTTTTATATCATATCCACTTGTCCAGGTGATTGTCATCTACAATAGTACTAGTACAGTTACCTTAGATAACTGAAGTCAGTTCTATCCTGTAGCTAGTTTCAATGCTGAATTGAGAAGAAGAACACGATGCATATTCTCGTGAAAGACACACAATTTAAAATGGCCATCTTAATCGTAAATTTATAGGTAAGCTCACTTCATCCCAAGACTTCCCTTGTGCCAAACGTGGGTAGACAGGTGCCTTTGGGTTCGCAAAGGTGACCATTTTTGAGACAGCAATCAGCTTGGGCTGTTACAGGAGTGGACATTTTTCAGTCTCAGGAAGAGTTGTTATTATGTAGAGAAGTTGAGGTAACACCGTATAGCCTTGCCTTCATCAGACCACCAGAAAATAGTGCAAAAGAAAAGTCTTCCCTCTGGTTGATCAATTGAAGCTTCAAGCTTCCCTTCCCAGACCTGTTATAACCATCATTCTTGAACTTTGCAAATTGGTACTGCAATGAAGATAGGAAAGAAAAGGTTAATGTCCGAAATGGAAGTGCCCTGGACTCTTAATCCTGGCATATATATCTGAAGCTCAAATAGCCAAATTGAACAGGAAAAATAATGCCAACCTTGATAGGTGCTGTGCATAGCACCGGAGGTTGTTGCCTCTCATTTTCAGGCTCACAGATTGCATCACTATAATTTTTTCAAGGAAGAAACAACAAATCAAATAATACGTTCAAGATCTTAGGTGCATCTCAAAATGCCTAGGTGGATTGAGTTCATGTTACAGTAGTTTTGCCTACATACAGATATACCGATATTGCTACCTGAAATTGGCAGGAGAAAACACGCCAATCCAATCGTCATCAGAGGGATTTGGATGGAAGAAGTCTACCTCTACCCAGTCGCTGTTCTCGCCCTGCAGGATGGCATCACATCACTGCGCAACTGTTGAACAAGAGTGGTGAGAACTGGCCTGGGGCATGCTAACCTTGAGCCCAAGAACCAACGGGGACGCCTTTACATGCACTGAGTCGTCGATGGCGAGGGTTGTTCTCTCAACTGCGATCCTCGACAGCGGCTGCTCGCCGCCCGGAAGAGCCGCCGCACAAACAAGCAACCATATGACGAGCACCCACAGCCTCATGTCGCCGAGAAGCCTGAAAACTCCCAACTAAGACAACACTCCAATAAGAAGAAGAAAAGAAGGAAGCATAGACTGCAACACCTACCTGTAATTTCGAACCATTTCTGGCAATACCAAGAACAGACGGCCTCTGGAGGGTAGTGCTACTTAGTTGAGTGACCGAGTGTGCAGGATAGGAGGAACCGAGGAAGAATGCACAAATATACAGCCAATCATTGAGGTAGGCGTGTAGGCATGGGATACCATTCGTTGCTCCCGAGGAAACAAACTGAGATTGAAAAATGGCGTCAAGAAAGACCATAATACAACGCCATAATAATTGACTTACTCTGTCAGTGTCAGCATTTCTTTTTTCCTTTGAGAGGGCTGTCAATGTCGGCATGGTGCTGGTAAAGATTAGTTGGACAGACGTAGAGACGATAAGATCAATCGGTAAAGATTAAGTGTATTAGAGAAGTTAAATGCTTGTTTGATCAAATTGTTAGGAAAACCTTGAGAGCGAGAACCGTGGCGTGGACGTGGACGTGGCACTCTCACGGTCTTCGACAGCGGTTGTTCGCAGCCATGGAGCGCATGAACATGTGCCAAGAACCATCCATAGCATAGCATGAACCTTGGACGAACAGGTGGTGGGCGACGGAGGAGAGCAGTCACCACGGTAATCGTTCGCGTGTTCACCCGCGCGGCGCTCATGTGCCAGACCCGACGCCGGTGTAGAGCCCGATCAGCACCGTGCTGTTCGGCCTGGCCTGCGAGCGCGGCGCCGACGGAGCACGCGAACACGCCGGCCTGGAGGATGTTCGGCCACCAACGGCCAAGCTCGCCCAGGCCAGTCACCTCCGGAGGTGCGAAACGTTGTTTTTTCGGGGGACGCGTCTCACCCTCCCCACAGGAACAGAAAGCTACCTAATCCTCACCCTCGACAGAGAAGGCAGCGGCGGCGCGCGTCGAGGTGCAGTGCAGCCCCCTCCCCCCCCCCCCCCCCCCCTCTCTCTCTCTCTCTTTCTCTCTTTGGTACGGCGGCGAGCGTCGAGTTGGACGTCGCGGGTGGGCGGGAGGTGGGTGAGGGAGTGGACGGAGAGGGGTGGGTGGTGTGGCAGATGGTGGAGCGGAAGGCCTGGGCGGTGAGGGGTTGGGTCCGGGACGGCGACGGGCAGGCCGTGAATGAGGCAGACTGCGGCGAACTCCAGCACGGGGGTGAGGTGGCTTATGCTCTGGCCGGGGGGGTGCCATTGGAGCTTTGGTTGGTGGCCTCGGAATTTCAGTCTTCGACACTGGGCGTAGAGTAGGGCTCTCCTCTGTACTTCTCTGCGCTGGGCTCTGACTCCTTCCCTCTCTTCCTCTCTGCAGCTACCACCGAGCGATTCTCCTGGACCTGGTAGCACCAAGCCGGCGAAGATAACAATCAAGGGAGCCCCGTTTCTCTCCCTCAAAAATCAGAGGTATAATAATCACACATGAACTTCGTTAATTGTTGTTGTTTGGTTCTATTCTTTGATTGTTGGACAGTGAGCATGATATATTCTTCCATTCTGTATGTGTATGGATTGTGAGGAATATTTACCATTTGTATGACAGTGAGCATGGTTCATCCATTTGATTGTGTTCCCAGCTGAGGCCCTGGAAAAATGGCGTCCACCCTTCTCCCAGCCTTATTGCCGCCAGTTTCGCGTGCCATCGCCATCCTCCTCCGAACCCCACCAAAACCCTTCCGCTCTCACCATCCGCTTTTCCGCGGCCTCCTCGCCTCAGTTTCTTCCCAATCAACCCCTCCTACTCCCCGCTCCCTCGTCACCATGGCCTCTGCGGGCATCCCTGCCCGCCGGGATCTCCTGATGCTCGGCATAGAGACCAGCTGTGATGACACCGCCGCAGCCGTGGTATGCATGGTCATTCGCTGCACCATTTCCTTTCCAGTCGCTTCTATTTGTGGCCCAACCTTCGAGGTTTTATGCTTACTGCCTGTCTCTATGATGCTTGGTTGGTTGCAGGTTAGAGGCGACGGCGAGATCCTTAGCCAAGCGATTGCTTCCCAAGTAAGGACTTGCATTACAGTTCACATTCTCTCCAGATGTTTCATGTCTAATTCTGTTGAGATCAGGATTTTTTTGGCAAATGTTGTATCCTTTACATTTTGCTGATCGTACTGTTGTGTGTTTGGAAGTCAGATTTGCTTGTGAAATGGGGCGGTGTCGCTCCTAAGATGGCCGAAGAAGCTCATGCTCTTGCAATTGATCAGGTTCGTCTTCCTTTAAGAAGATGGATGACTTTAAGTCTAATATGTTTGTGTTAACTGTCTTCTATGTCCTTGTCTTGCAGGTTGTTCAGAAAGCACTCGATGACGCAAATGTGTCAGAGAGTGATCTTTCTGCTGTGGCCGTGACCATTGGGCCAGGACTTAGTCTATGCCTTAGAGGTTCCTGTTTTTGCTATGCTGATCTTGATGAATTACTGATGTTTACCATTGCGTGCTACTAAAATAAGGAAATGTCTGTTCGTTAGTTACCAAATTCAACTTTTATCCACACAAAAAAGACTAATCGGTAAGCTTGCACATCGGATTCTTTTATCGATTAGGTTTTAGGTATGGTGACAGTGGTCCAACTGGGTTAAAGTTAGTCAGACCAAAGAATCTTGCTATTCGCTTAAAGAACAGTTTTGGATAATTTAGTGCTGACTTTCTTGAAGTGTCCATGTTGTGTCAAATGTTGTCATATGACCTGGGATGTGCCAGGATGGATGATGGTAGTGTGTGTGAGAGTCACGATTCGAAAGCCAATTTTTGCTGCTTGCATGTTATAATGCATTACACTGTCAGTATAAGGGTCGACTTCCGCTTAATCTATCACATGCGATCTTCATTTTCTTTCTTTGTGTGGTACTTAAGCAAAAACGTTTTAGTTGTAGTGCATTTTTATCACTAGCCTGTCGGATCTTTAGCTTTAGTAATTCTTTCTTACATGCAGACAGTCATCTTTAAAGTCAGTCTATAGTAACTTTTTCAATTCTCGTGTACTGGACTGGCATATTACTGTAGATAGGAAAAAGGTACATTTTAGTCTGACAACTTTTAAAATTCTAAATTTGGTTCGTCAACTCTATACTTGATAAGTTTGTCCCTCAAGTATGTCAAAACCGTCTAGATTTGATCCCTTGCGACACTGAAAGTTGTTTTGACAGTGACTTGGCTGTGGTTTCACACATGTGACAGCGCAGCCAGCAAACATTTTTAAAAAGGAACATTCCTTATAGTTAATTAAATATTTAGAAAATTTAAAAATGCATAACGTTCATAAACGGAAACCCCCTAACTTTGGTTTTTTAAAAGCATTTCCGAGGGACGAAAAATGGACTTCTTCAATATTACATATACAGTTTACTTACCCACTCAATCAGAATTGGTCATACTTTTTTTCTTTTCTTTTTTTGAACCATGCTAAGTAGACCACTTTATCTTCTGTTTTATTTGGGACACTTGAACCTGGAGACAAACCATTTTATTATTTGTTCTATTGTTTATGGGAGTGCTAAGACTTTGGTTAAAGCTTGTAAATAAGTTTTCACCTTTTTTCTGTTTTTTTGTATGTGAGTGTAATGACCTGTCAAATTGCAGTTGGTGTTCACAAAGCTCGGAAAATAGCAAAAGTATTTGGCTTGCCTATTGTTGGAGTTCACCATATGGAGGCACATGCATTAGTTTCCAGGTAATCATTTAACTTCTGACATCTCTTTAAGTGACGCACAATTTATTTGATGAGTTCAACATCACACCGAATAAGCTATATAGAATTTTTTTTGGTTCGAGGACACAAGGTGTTTTAATGTAACTTCAAAACCAGGTCCACAAAGTGTTTATTTGTGTGGATTTGCTTTTGCGATTTTTTTTAGAAACACAGTACAGACGCTGACACTCACATACACGCACGCACAGTCACCCCTATGAAAGCACACATGCACACCCAGAGGGCCTACCCCTATGAGCACATCCAAGAGACTGCGCCGGCAGATCTTGAGATGACGAAGTCGCCGCAGATGCTTTATAATTGATGGCCACGCCATACCGCTGAACAAATATCGCCGGAAAGCCTGGAATAAAACAGGAAAAGGCGACCACACGTGTTGGGTCTAGGACTTTAACCCTGGTGGGCAGGTTCCACCACAAGGAACTATAGTCATCTGAGCTATGCTTACAAACTACTCGTACGTCCTACATTATGTTTTCCCCTTAAAATAGCTGTGGACTTATCAAGACATTGAACTAGGTCTAGCACAAGCTGCGAAAACTGAAAATCGAACTATTTTTTCTATACGACCTCCAAAGATTGAACTAAATAGAAATCTGTAGCTGATTTGTTTTTGAGTAGGAAAGTATTTACGTCTGCAAGCTCTTTCTCCGTGTCATATTTGTTTCCAGCGCCTTGTTGTGAACTTATGATGTGAAAATTCATAGTTTAATTACTTCAAATATGGTGAACATATTTCATATTTGGGACGAAGGCCTCACTTTATAAACATAAAAAAAGAGTAGCATACGTGCCTCCCATACTTCTAATGATATTGCAATCACTGAATTATGTATTTCATGTGGTTTGATCCTTGTCAGGCTAGTGAACAAGGACCTTGATTACCCATTTTTAGCTCTTCTAATTTCAGGTACATTCTAATTACAGTACCATGTCTCGGTATTCTATACCATGATCTAGCTTAATTCTCTTATTCCGGAGAAGCTTACAGTAGCAATAATGCCATAGAAGATATGCATTCATTTTTTTGCTGCCTGTCGGAGTCCAGAGCCAGCTATTATGTTATGCCTTATTGCAATGATTGAAATGTGATTAATATTTTCACTCATACAAATTGAAGTTTCCATCCACTATTTCTTTTAGTTTTTTTATTCAAAATAGTTTGATGTAAAACTACCGTAGCTGAAGTTCATGTTCTTGATCTAGCAGACATGCTATTTTTTGTACTGACATTGGCACAATTGTGTTTGCTGTTTTTTTATGACATTGCGCTAACTAGTTAGTATGTACAGGAGGACACAATCTTCTTGTTCTTGCTCAGAACCTTGGTGAGTATGTTCAACTGGGGACTACTATAGATGATGCAATTGGTGAGGCATATGACAAGGCAGCAAAATGGCTGGGTCTTGATATACGGAAAGGTGGTGGTCCTGCTCTTGAAGAGCTTGCCCTAGAAGGTGATCCAAATTCTATTAATTTCACAGTAAGTTTTCAGGTGTAATTCCACAGTAATTATGCCTACTTGCCATTAATCTTAGTTCAGTTTGACATGTTGCCTTTTTTGTATACCTCCAGGTTCCGATGCGACAACACAAAGATTGCAATTTCTCTTATGCTGGTCTGAAGACTCAAGTTCGATTGGCTATTGAATCCAGAAATCTGTATGAATATGCCATTCCTTTTAGGCTGTGTTTGGTTGAGCTTTTTTTACCAACTTCTGCTTTGAAAAGCTAAAAGCTAACCAAAGGAATAAATGTTCAAAGCAGCTTTTGAGAATCTGTAGCTTTTTCCTAGTGTAAATTTCAAAGTTGGGGGTACCCCAACTTTTCAGCTTCCAGCTTTTCCACAGCAGCTTTTCTACAGCAGCTTTTTTAGAATCTGCAGCTCAACCAAACACAGCCTTAGTTGCACTGTTAGTTTCATCGTCTTCATCATAAGATGAACACACCTGCGGGTGTCTTCAATACAACCTTGCGTTTTGCCATTTGTCATGCTGTTTGTTCCTTGTTTATTTGTCCTTCAAATTCATTCTTGTTGATGCTACACCTCAGGTTTTCAAACACAACTTCATTTGGAACTCTCAATAGTATACGTGTAATCTTATTTACTCTCATTGTTTGTTTGTTTCATGGAGTAGGGGTTGTAACCTGAAACTTGTGCGGGAGAACTTATCCATTTAGTAACCTAATCTCAAACACGCAAAGTTCATTTTTTAGAGAACATTCATACAAATTGCACAATGTACAATGATCTGCGTTGGAAATGTTTGCTAAGCAAAGTTTACATATTATTGGAATTAGAAAACATTTTCGTGTGAATAATGCCGTACAGATGTGGTAGCATTCTTGTGAGGCATATCACAAGAACAGTACTGATGGGAAGAGTGATACGACTGATGCTTAAAGCAGCATAGATATTTTTCCATGGAAATCATCTTACATCTTTCAAGCACTTGCAGTTTGACACCTTAATTTGTTGAATAAATTATGCCCTGATAAATCAAACATTTCCAACAGGACTATAGATGAAGTAGGCTAAGAAGTTACCAAATATATCAGTTTGTTTGAAACAAATGAGTGTACAAGATGCCTTACTGTATTTAACTATTTACCGCTGAAGGAAAAATATGCAACAGGGTTGTTGAGTGCCTATGCTGTGGTTATTAGTTAATTGTGTTGCCGTTTTTACACCATTGTAGGTGCACAGATGATATCCCCATTTCTTCTGCAACAGAAGAAGACAGACAACTAAGGGCGAACATTGCTGCCTCTTTCCAGGTTTAGTATCATGGATATTTGTACTATTGTCCATGAGGACTGATAAGTTTCTGATAATTTTAACTTGTGCAGAGGATTGCTGTTCTACATTTGGAGGATAGATGCCAGCGAGCAGTTGAATGGGCATTGAAGATGAAACCTTCTATTAAAAACTTTGTAATGCACATATCTTGTTGCTGTTAAATTCAGCCACTTTTCTTGATTCATCCAGTGGTTAATCAATTCAATTATTAAAGGTTGTTTCAGGTGGCGTTGCTTCTAACCAGTATGTTAGGACCCGCTTGAATCATATTGCTGAAAAGAATGGCCTACAGCTCGTATCCCCTCCCCCAAGTCTTTGTACTGACAATGGTAATGAGTTTGTCGTTATGAGCTGTAATTAGTAAATATTCAATCGTACTGCCAGTAAAACCATCTAATACTCAAAATCAACTTTGATGCAACTCAGCACAGTTCTCTGTTTTTCAGTCTAGACCCTAGGCTGTATTATTTTATTTTGAAGCATGTGAATGAGTTATCCTGACCATTTCTGCCAACTTTGCTCTCAGTTATTCCCATAACTGTGATAATTATCAGATACATTTTTTAGAACTAGTAACATATACTATGTTCCTTTATTTGCATAGGTGTCATGATTGCTTGGACTGGAATCGAGCACTTTGTTGCCGGTAGATTTGAAGATCCACCTCCTGCTGATGAGCCTGATGATATGCAGGTAACCTAACCAAGCAGTATGCACAAGTTGATAAAATCAACTGCGTAATGGATGAGTTAAAGAATTAATAACAGGCAACTTATAACTAAGTGCGCAAAGTAACTGATTAAATTGCACTATAGGGAGCTCCATTGTATATTTAACCTGATCATCCTCCTGTCCGGGTCGGGTCCGGGCCGGGCTTGACAAAGCCTGGTGTCAAAATTCCAAGCCCGAGCCTGGCCCGAAGCACATGAACAGTGACTTTTAAAATTAAAATAATTATATTTGGGCTATTGAAATAATATAATATACATATATTTTGAATAAAGTATATATTTAATGCCATTTTGGGCTTTCGGGCCGGGCTTCGGGCTCGGGCCTTCGGGCCGGGTAGTCCATGAACAGGTTATTTTACTTATAGTTGCGTTATTTTGTTTTTAATTGTAAGCTTGGAGTTTTAAGATCTTATTTTGGTCGTTTTGTTAATTCAGATGTATGATCAGCTCCTTTTTAAAGCTAAATATTTACTTGGCTTAAAAGATTTGGTATGTCAATGAAGAATGTAAATTTGAAGTCAATGGTAATTCCATCATCATCAAAGGTTGAAGAGTTAAACAAAATATGTGAAATCCTTGAACCTGGTTAACTTTAAATAGTGTTGACAAACTAGCTCTTAGAAAAACACATAATTGAATTTGGCACAATTGTTGAAGCTTGGTCATTTAATTTAGGGACTATGAGAACCTGGCTTTCTAGTTTCCTTCGTTGGAATGGTAGGCACTTCTGAATGAGGCCCTTGTCTTGTACTGATAGGTGCCTTGCACTGAGTATTTAAAATCTAACGTGGAACTTAACAGGTTTTGCTCTGGCTGTTTTGCTAGTATCCTCCCTGATCACTTTTTTGTCTGCTGCAGTATGACTTGCGTCCAAGATGGCCTCTTGGCGAGGAATATTCAGAAGGAAGAAGTGTTTCACGATCACTGAAGACGGCTAGGATCCATCCATCACTTACATCCATGACACAGAGCTCTCTCCACAACTAGTATGGTTAAATCATTGATCCTTGCTCTTTGCTGCCGTTGAGTTCCACATCATCCAGTTTTGGGACCTTTACTTGGGTAGCGCAGCTCAACTTTATTTGTCGTTGCAGTAACTAGCTGCAAAGGCATGAGCTGACTAGCTGTTCATATATAAGATGTTTACCTCGCCACGACCTGATATTTGAGCATTCATGTTAAATGATTGCAGAATTGTTAATGGGTGATCGAAAATTAATGTATTTATAGGATACAGATTATTTTTCTAGTTGTTATGTGTATATAACTGAAGAGAGTAAACAATTAATTTTTATCATGTATTATTCTTTATGATTATTATGACACGTGAACCACATCATGATGTGCATGGAAAGGAAATATAGAGGAGGCATTTGTCCCTCAGTTATTTTTATTTGTGGTTGCCCTGTTGATAATCTGGATCAAATACAACGCGAATACACCGTTGTGTTTATGTGTCATGCTTTTTGTACAGGACTGTATTTAAAATGAGACACCGTTGCTTACATGTTCTAGGGTACTAAAAATACAGAGTGCTTGTATGTTCAGCGATATAGACAGAGTAACTGAAAATGTTTTTCAGAGAGTGCTTTTGTATGTGGATTGGGTTGCTTTTTTTTACAGGGCTGTTGTTCAAAATAAGACACTGGTTGCTTATATGTTCAGGGTTACTAAAAATACAAAGTGCTCATATGTTGAGAGATATAGACAGAGCTCACTAAAAATGTGTTTCCAGAGAGCGCTTTTATATGTGTTTCAGAGAGCGACTATCAAACAACACGGGTATAGGTTCTGAAGAAAACTCAGGGAACTGCGGCTGCGTTTGGCAGCTCAGTATTTTTGATGTTTTACCAAGATACCATGGATTCGGAAAAAAACACTGGTTTTAAATACTTTGACGTGTTTGGCATCAATTAGTACTTCGGTTTTAGAAACCACAGTATATCTCATACTGTTTTTTTTTGTGGTATTTGAAACAGAGGTCTGGACCTCTTTTTTCTAAACTGAGACACACTTGCTCGATTTCTTCTTTCACTTGTCATTATCAGCCATTGCTCCGTCTTCACCGCAGCCAACCTTGGAAGAAAATGGTGCGCTCTTCTACACTAACCACTCTGCCATTCCCACGACCGACCTCCAAGTTCACCACATTAATATAAACAAAAACTTCAAAAACGTTAAAAAAAAACTAGATAAGGCGCGTCGTTGCCGCAAGTGCTGTCGTCTTCCGTAGACGCCATCCTACTCGTCGTCGTCGCCGTCGTCGGTAAGGTCAACATATGAGGTGGCTGCCAGAGGTGGGCTGGCGGCCCATGCCAGTTTGGAGGCGTCTGTTGTGGCGGTTGCGGTTGTTGGAAATATGTCCTAGAAGCAATAATAAATTAGTTATTATCATATTTTCTTGTTCATGATAATCGTTTATTATCCATGCTATAATTGTATGATCGGAAACTCAGATACATGTGTGGATACATAGACAACACCATGTCCCTAGTATGCCTCTAATAGACTAGCTCGTTGATCAAAGATGGCTATGGTTTCCTAGTCATGGACATGAGATGTCATTTGATAACGGGATCACGTCATTAGGAGAATGATGTGATGGACAAGACCCAAACTACAAACGTAGCATATGATCGTGTCAGTTTATTGCTACTGTTTTCTACATGTCAAGTATCTGTTCCTATGACCATGAGATCATGCAACTCACCGACACCGGAGGAGTGCCTTGTGTGTATCAAACGTCACAACGTAACTTGGTGACTATAAAGGTACTCTACAGGTATCTCCGAGGGTGTCTGTTGGGTTGGCATGGATCAAGACTGGGATTTGTTACTCCGTGTGACGGAGAGGTATCTCAGGGCCCACTCGGTAATACAACATCACAACAAGCCTTGCAAGCAATATGACTAAGTGTTAGTCACGGAATCTTGTGTTACGGAACGAGTAAAGAGACTTTCCGGTAACGAGGTTGAACTAGGTATGGAGATACTGACGATCGAATCTCGGGCAAGTAACATACCGAAGAACAAAGGGAACATCATACGAGATTAACTGAATCCTTGACATAGAGGTTCGAACGATAAAGATCTTCATAGAATATGTAGGAACCAATATGGGCATCCAGGTCCCGCTATTGGTTATTGACCGTAGAGGTGTCTCGGTCATGTCTACATAGTTTCTCGAACCCGCAGGGTCTGCACACTTAAGGTTTGGTGACGTTTCGGTAGTATAGAGTTATGCATGATGGTTACCGAAGGTTGTTCGGAGTCCCGGATGAGATCCCAGACGTCATGAGGAGCTCCGGAATGGTCCGGAGGTAAAGATTGATATATAGGAAGTCCTGTTTTGGTCGTCGGAGAAGTTTCGGGCTCATCGGTAGTGTACCGGGAGTGCCGGTAGTGTACCGGGGGACCATCGGGAGAGGTATTTCGACCCAAGAGGCTACATGGGCTGTGGGAGGAGGTAAAGCAGCCCCTGGTGGGCTGGCCGAAGCCTCCTCTAAGGGCCCATGCGTCTGAGTGGTTTGAGAAGGAAAAAAATCCAAAGGTGGAGAGGTGGAAAGAGTTTCCAAGGAAAGGAGGAATCCTACTCCTAATAGGATTGGAGTAGGACTCCTCCACCTCCAATTTCGACCAAACCTTGAGGGTTTGAGGCTGCCTCCTCCCCTCCCTCCCTCCTATATATACTAGAGCATTTAGAGAAAAAAGCTAACCCTAATAGCCACGTGCTACCTCTCCTCTAGATCGTAGTTTCTCCTCTAGATCGGTTTTCAACGGTGCTTAGGCGAAGCTCTGCTGGAATAGATCCACCACCATCACCGCAACGCCGTCGTGCTGTGGAGAACTCATCTACCTCTCTGCTCCCTCTTGCTGGATCAAGAAGGCGGAGATCGTCATCGAGCTGTACGTGTGCTGAACGTGGAGGTGCCGTCCGTTCGGCGCTAGATCAGAAGGACTGTGATCAAGATCGCGAGATGGATTGTGATGAGATCGCGGGACGGATCGTGATGAGTTCGCGGTATGGATCGTGATTGGATCGCGGGACGGATCGTGATGAGATCGCGGGATGCTCGGCGATTTGGATCACGAAGACGTTCGACTACACCAACCGCGTTTCTTAACGCTTCCCGCTTAGCGATCTGCAAGGGTATGTAGATTCACTCTCCCTCTCGTAGATGCTCATCACCATGGATAAATCTTGCGTGTGGGTAGGAAATTTTTTGTTTCCCATGCAACGTTCCCCAACAGTGGCATCATGAGTGTGACAGCCCAAGTGCTATCCCTACCATTTTTGGCATGTAACCCCTTTGTATGAATCTTGTGTCTTGAGCTTTGATATGAATTCCAACTTGTCTTCCATGTGTGGTTTGCATTCATGCACCATTTCTTCATGCATCATTTCATTCTTCTTGCCATGTTGGTTTTCATGTGTCTTGCTATGATGTGATGGTGGTGAGTGTGTTTATTTTTTCTTGTGTGGTGTTGGTGTTTGTGTGTGGTTGGAGTCATGTGTGCACTCCTCCTTCTTCCCTCTCTTTTCTTTCATCACTTAAACCTCACCTTAATGCCTTTCTTTTCCTTTTCTTTTTCTTATCAGATTTAACTTGCTGTTAAAAATGTTCATCAGGTGGCCCTGATCCTACTTATAATTTAGAGTGTTGCTCTTTTGTTATTTGGGGTTTGTTTGTTTTGTGATTTAAATAAAATAGGGCTGGTATTTTAATAAATATTTAAATTACTTGTTCATTAAATCAACTTAATAATTTTATTAAATAGTGCACATTATTTTCTCTACAAAAATATTTTTGTTTTGCACTAGAACTCTTTCTTTTATTCTGGGGTTTTATTTTTGTGTGGCAGGGTTTAAATAAGGAAAACCTTTCGTGTTTTTTTGTCTTTTAGCGAGAGTGAGCAGGTGGGCTCCCTCCCAGCGTGGCCCAGCCAGGCCCATCCTCTCACGCGCGTCGTCTCCCTCCTTTCCAGCGAGGCAGCGCTTGGGCCCGCTCGTCAGCCTCTCCTTTCCCCCTCCTTTTTCTTCCTCCGACGCGTTCCTCCTCTATGGAGAGGCACACATGGCCACCGTGGCCTCGCTGAGCTTCCCCTCTCCTCCTTTTTAAACCCCTGGGCGTCCGTGCCTCTAGGGTTCCTCCTCGTCGCCGCCGCTCCCCCTTTTCCCCTTCTCCTCTCCTCCTTCCTCTTTCTGTCCCCGTCAGGTAAGTTCAGAGTTCAGAGTAGGCAGTGAGTTTCAGAGAAGTTTGCCGACGTTCTCCGGTCGCCTCCGTCGTCCTCGTTCCCGGCGGTGATGGCGTGGGGCTCGGGGGTTCTCCCCGCGTTCCATTCCCGTCGCTAGGAGCTCCGGAGGAGCTCTCCAGCGACGCCTCCGTCTTCGTCTTCGACGGCGACGCCCGCCCTCTGCTTCCTCTCCTTCGATCGTCTCCGACCGCATCCGCCGCCGTCTTCCCCTTCGGTAGCCCCGTGGTGAGCTTCTGGTCCTTCATCGTGCCCCCTCTGCCCTGATGCGTGCACGAGCTCGTCGTGTCCAACGAGACAATGCTTGTTTCCGCCGTGGCTCCGCCGTAGCTGCAATTGTCCTTGCGTGGCCTTCCCGTTAGCGTTAGAGGTAGAGATGCGACCCCCCGTAGTTGCTCTTGCTCCCGCTCCGTTTCGCATCGCCAGTTCTGCATAGATCGCCGGAATTGCTGCCGCCGTTTGCATGTCACCGTGTCACCGGTCGGGTTCAGTTTCATCAGAGAGTACTTGTGCGTGTGTGTAGTAGAGAGTAGCGATGCTCCTTTGGTAAGATGCCGTAGCGTAGCGCAGTGGTAGCGCTCTGTGTGGAGTCTGGGAGGTCTCGGGTTCGGTCCCAAGCCCCTCCCCTTTTTTTGTGTGTTTTTCTTTTCTTTCTTTTGTTGTATTCCTACTCTCTTGCTATATATGTGTGTGTATGTGCACATGTATGAGTGTGTATGTGGTGTTTCTTTTTTTTTTCTGTTGTGTGTGTAGGTAGTGTAGTGCATATGTGTGTATGCACATATGCATGTGTGCAAGTGTGTATAGATGTGCATGTGAGCATGCACATAGGCATGTGAGTGTGTATGTGGGTGCTTAGGCATGCATACTTGTTTGATAGGGCCATAGGTGTGTGTGTGTGTGTGTGGAGTTTTTGATATGTATGTGTTCTTGTGTTTGCTTGTGTGTATAGTGTGTAGGTGCAATGAGAGTTTGTGTGTATGTTATACATCCACACACATGGTCTTGTGGTGTGTGTTGTGTGTTGTGGGTGTATGCTATACATACACACACATGTGTGTGGTGTAGGTGCATGTGTGATGAGCACATATGCATTGTGCTAGTGTTGAGTGTGTAGTGTGGCACTATGCAAGTGCTGCCATTTGTAAGCTTGTGTGTGTGTGTAGGGCACTAGTGGGTTTCCCACTAGACATACCCCTTGTGTAGTGTTGCTAGTAGGTAGTTTTGCTAGTGTTTTTGTGCTTGTTGTTTCATTTGGACATATGAGTATGACCCATGGTTTTGGGGTAGGAAGAGCCAATGAACTCATTGGGGCTCTCAGATTTCACTTTTGAGCAAGTTCTTAAACCTGTCATTTTAGCTGAGATGCCATCTTGTCATTTTTGCATGATTTAGTCCATGCTTGCTTTGTGAGTTGTGTCAACTAGGAAGTGCTAGTGTTTTGTATCTATTGTGCCATGGTATTTTTTTTACATGTTAATCACCCATGTAAGTGGGAACCATGCTGTTAAGTTGTCTACTTGATGTTTCTGTTTCATCAGGCTAAAAACGGCCAAGTCTGAGAATCTGCTCTTATTGTTATGCCATGTGGTGTGGATGGTATCTTGCAATGTGTTATGAATTTGAGCATGCTCACTGTTAGTTGTTTGTAGTAGATATTGCCTTCTATCATCCTGTTAATTTTCATGCCAATAGGAGATCTCTAGCATATTTAACCTATGCTGTCGACTTGCTACTTTATAATCCCAGATTCCAGAAAACTGGATTTTTCACTAAGTCCCAGAGAACTGTTTCATCATGTCTTATTGATTGCTTCATGCTTATTTATGTGTACCTCCTTTGCTGATTGTGTAGTTGGACAAGTTGATGTGTGTGTAGTATAGTCTCTGTCAATATCTTGTTTGTGGCTGTAGGGTTCCTGTAGCTCAAGTTGTGAGCTGTAGAAGTTGCTATGTTGCTGTTTTGTGGCAGTTTGTGAGTTTTATTGTTTTGTGACTTGTGGGAGCTATGCTCCATGGAATTGATTGATTCTTGAGTCTACTGTGATTGGTTTTTCATCACCTGTCTAGTGGCTACCTTGGAATGCCAAGAATTAGCCCAGGTCTTGGTTGACTTGTGTTTTGCCTCCGTACCTTGTCGTGAGCGTATCGTGAGAACCGTAGCTCCGTTTCTTGCGTTCTTTATATGCATTTCTATCGATTTTGCATGATGCATCCATATTTTCCATGTTAATGCATGTCTAAATAACTTAACATGAGGTTCTGTCCAGATTCACTAATATACAAACTTTGCATGTGAAACTTGACTAGTTTTGGATTGCCATGTTAAATTACTTATAAAATGAATCATGCATCATCTCGGTTGTGCATTGCACCTTGGTTGGATATTTATTTGCTGTTTCTCTTGGGTAGACGCGAGTGTCGATACTGAGTTCGAGGACCCTGGAGAGTACCACTACGAGGATCCCGCTACTTGTTCCACTGAAGAACCAACATGCACGATGATCGTACCCGGATCCTGATACTATTTTTGCTTGATAGTTTCTCGCTCTTATCATTAAAATTGTGCTACCTACCACTTGATATCAGCCCTCATGTTGCCATGACAGCCTCTAGCCTCCACATCCTAGCAAACCTTTGATTGGCTAAGTTACCGCTGCTCAGCCCCTCTTATAGCGTTCTCAGTTGCAGGTGCAGATTGTTCCATGTGATAACATGGATTTGGATATCACAATATTATGTTATTTAATTTAATGCACATATACATCTTGGTATTGGTGGAAGGCTTGGCCTTTTGCTAAGTGATTTGTTCCGCTGTTACCGCCATTAGTTCCTTGTTACCGGTGTTATGTTTTCCGTATTTTGTGCTCCTAACACGCTCGGGGTTGTTATTGGGACCCCCTTGTTTATTTGGTTGAGATTAAAACTTGTCTGGCAAGACCCAACATTGGTACTACATTTGCTTAACAACTTAATAAAATTGCATAGGGTCTTGCAAACCCGTGGATAATTAATCAACCCCCGGGCCAGTGCTCCGCATGAGTGTTGGTCTAACCTAGAGCAGCTTATTAACGCCGCCCGGGGCAACTCGGTGATTGGCGTGGTAACCATCGCTCATCCGTCGTGTCCTGAGAATGAGATACGCGGCTCTTATCGGGTTCGTTGACACGTCGGGAGGTCTTGCTGGATTTGTTTTACCTTTATCGAGTGTCTTGCATGTGAAGTCTGACTTTCTTCGGGTTTTCTCGAGGTGTTGGAATTCCTTTGGAATTACCTATGAAAACCGCAAGATCCATGGTCGAGGCTATTCCCACGGAGTGTGGTAATTTATGATGGACTAGTTGGAGCACCCCTGCAGGGTTAAATCTTTCGGAAAGCCGTGCCCGCGGTTATGTGGCAACTTGGATATTTGCTTAACACCCGGTTATAGTAAACTTGAAGTAACTCTAATTAAAATACACCAACTATGTGAGTAACCGTGATCGTCCCTGCTCGTGAACATGATCCGAGAGAGAACATGGTGGGGTTATGATTGACGTAAGTAGGTGTTCAGGATCTCATAGAGATTACACTAGATTCGATCATTCTTCGTAGGCCACTTATATTTAATTCTTGTTGCATAAGCTAGCCACCATATATGCTTAGTGCTGCCGCAAACTAAACACTTACACCATCCCAACCTTTAAGCTTGAATAGTCTCGGTACCCGGGCACATGATAGTTGAGTCCCCTGTGGCTCACAGTTTACTACAACACTCCAGGTACAGGTTCAGATGAGTACGTGCAGGATGATCTTACCCAGCTCTAGTGGGAATATGATGAGGAAAGAGGCAGGATGTACGTGACTTATCCGGATGAGTAGAGGACCTGGTCGTGATCTTTGGGGCAGTGAGATAGTTTCATTTGCATCTATTTTATCGTTTGATTTTGTCCGTAGTCGGGTCCTGTTTTCATCTTGATGATTGAACTCTGAGTGGAATTATAATTTAGCCTGTGGCGAGTGTAAGCCAACTTGTATACTCATATCTTCTGTAATGTATGATGTAATGTTACTATAATTGATAACGGCAAGATGCGCTTCTATCCCTTGTGAGGCTCTCGTGTCTTAAAATGGATAGGCGCGCATCTTGAGCGTGACAAGTTGGTATCAGAGCCATACGACCATAGGAGCCTTTGCTTGTTCAAACTTGGCCGAGTCGTGTCTAGTGAAAACCATTTTGAGACTAGTTATATCGGAGAGTAGGATTCTTTTTACTCCTCTTCCATGCTCTGGTGAGGTATTCGACTTGGGAATTTTGTTTCTATCCCTCTTCTCGCTCAATTTTTTTTAGGATCACGCGGGTATTTTGGAGTCTATATGATGCCGATGTGACAGGGTTCTGTCTTGGTGCCTCCTGTCTGACTTGATTTCTTCCGGGGAGTCGAGCTCCAGGGAATGTTGGCACATCATTATAATGCAAGTTCCTTGATATCTCAGGACGGAGAGTGTTCGGAATTACTTCAATACTTATCGTGGTGAGATAAGGTCGGAGTCACCCAGTACTGGGGAGGCGTCCGGGGTACCACCATGGTTTAGTATTGTTGTGAGTTCGAGGATTCGAGATTAGATGAGTTTGCGAAAGCCTCTAGTTATGTGTTGAAGGATGGATACAGTTGGGGTGTAGGATTGTTAGTTGTGTGAGATATTTCCTCCTTGTATCCCCCACACCGGATTGCATAACCAGAAAGTTTTCGGAAGTTCATAGGTGGGATATCTTGTAGTCATCTAGGATCATCTTCTTCAGGTGTATATGGGCATGTACATTTGTTCTGAGCGCTTAGCTCAATACTTTTGTGTTATTGCAAGTGGCTTCTAATTTCTGATGATGCTATCATAAATCGAAGAAGCATTCTTACTAATTTTTCAGTAGGAAGGCTATGTTGTTAATTGTTCAATTTCTTTCAAGCATTGGATTCAACTTATGATTCATCTTATCAATGAGGTGCTGATGCGTTTTTTCCATCTTCAGGATGGCTCCACCAACTCGCAACAATCCGGGTCGTGGTGAGGAGCAGACTGATGTTCCACCACCACCCCCGCCATCGCCTCCTCCGCCTCCTCCTCCAGAAGCTTGGAAAGATGTGATGGCCGCAACCAATGCGAACACTCAGATGTTGCTCAGACTGTTGCAAGAAAGGGAGCAGGGTCAGCAAGGTTTTCAAGGGAATTTTCAGAATCAACTACAGTTTGCGACACTCAGTCAGTTCCTTGCCAACCAGCCCAAGACTTTCACCTGTTGTGAGCAGCCTCTTGATGCTGATGATTGGCTTCGTGATATGAGTAAGCATTTTGAGTGCAGCAATGTCAGGCCAGAGGACTTTGTCAGATTTGCATCATTCCAGCTCAAGGGTCAAGCAGCTGATTGGTGGCAGCAGTACAAGGATTCCAGGGGCGATCGTGTTGTTACTTGGGACGATTTCCGTCGTGACTTCAGGGCTCATTACATTCCGACAAGCTTTGTCGAGGAGATGCGTGAGAAGTTCAGGCACCTGAAGCAGGGAAGCAAGTCTGTTTATCAGTACAACGTCGAGTTCCAGAATCTAGCCTATTATGCCAAGCAAGATGTTCCAGATGACAAAGCTATGATCTATCAGTTCAGAGGTGGTCTCAAGGATGAGCTTCTGCCAGGCCTAGTTCTTCAAGAGCCTCGTGAGTTTGATCAGTTCTATAACATGGCTTTGAAGGTCGAGGCAACTCAGCTCAAGTTGGAGAACTCTAAGAAGCGTTCAAGGGATTCATATTCTTCTTCTTTGGGCTCTCAGATGGTTCCCAAGCAGCAGAAGTATTGGGCGCCAAATCCTCTTCCGTTTTGTCCTCCTTAGCAGCAGAAGTAGTTTGGTGGTCGTGGTTCTTCCCACCCATCCAACCCAGATTTCAGCAGAGACCCCAGGCATCCAAGGGAGTTGTTGTTCCTCCTCCAGGCAATGTTCGTCTGCTTTCCGAGGTGACTTGTCACAAGTGTGGTCAGAAGGGACACTATGCAAACAAGTGCAACCAGCGGCGTCTTCCGCCTCCTCCCCCTGTCAAGCCTCCAGGCAATGCTATGGTGAAGTATAATCCCAAATCAGTCAGAGTGAATATGGTGAATGCAGCTGAAGCAGAGCAGTCTCATGATGTGATTATGGGTAATCTCTCAGTTAATGATTTTCCTGTAAAAGTTTTGTTTGATTCTGGTGCATCGCATTCATTCATATCCAAGCCTTTTGTCGCTATGCATGAGTTTTCTGTGGAGCATTTAGCTAGTCCATTTCGTGTGGTTTCTCCGGGGATGCGCATGAGTTCGTATATGTTCGTTCCAGATGCTTCTATCAAGATGGGAAATTATTCTTTTCTGGCTTCTCCAATTGTTCTCGAGAATTCTGATATCGATCTCATTTTGGGCATGGACTTCCTGGCTATGAATAAGGCTCATAATGATTGCAAAGCAAAATAAGTCAAGCTGACTCATCCTTCAGAAGATGTGATTATTTTTGCGGCTCGCGATGACACAATCCGTCTCTTTGCTCTTAACGAGAAGGGTGAAATCTCGGCGATTTCTCAAATTCTGGTGGTTTGTGAGTATGAAGATGTCTTTCCAGAAGAATTGCCAGGAATGCCTCCACACCGGCCAGTCAAGTTCGTGATTGATCTCGAGCCCGGAACTGAACCGGTCTGCAAGCGCCCGTATAAACTTGGCCCCGAAGAGCTGAAAGAGTTGAAGAAGTAGCTAGATGAGCAAGAACGTCTGGGTCTGATCAGACCAAGTTCTTCTCCATGGGGTTGTGGTGTTTTGTTTGTCAAGAAGAAAGATGGCATGGATCGTCTTTGTGTTGATTACCGACCATTGAACAAGAAGACAATTAGAAACAAGTACCCACTTCCCAACATCAATGAGTTGTTTGAACAACTGAAAGGTGCCAAGGTTTTCTCGAAGCTTGATCTTCGCATGGGTTATCATCAGATTCGCATTCGCAAAGAAGACATTCCTAAGATCGCTTTCAGGACGATTTTTGGCTCTTATAAGTACACCGTCATGTCGTTTGGTCTTGCTAATGCTCCTCCAACCTTTTCAAGAATGATGAATTTCATTTTCTCTCCTTTCAAGAATGAATTCATCTTGGTTTATCTGGATGATATCCTTGTGTTCTCGGAGACAAAAGAAGATCATGCAGAGCATCTCCGCCTTGTGCTTGACAAGTTAAGGGAACGTCGGTTCTATGCCAAGTTTTCCAAGTATGAGTTCTGGCTCAATGAAGTGGTGTACCTTGGGCATGTCATCTCTGCCGAGGGAATTAAAGTGCACCCTGAGAAAGTTGAGGCAATCTTGAAGTGGGAACCTCCTCAAAATGTGAAGCAGCTTTGGAGTTTCCTCGGCCTTGCTAGTTATTGCAGAAGGTTCGTGGAGAACTTCTCTCAAATTGCCAAGCCTCTGTTCAATCTCCTCCAGAAGAGTGTCAAGTATGTTTGGTCTCCTGAGTGTGATGTGGCGTTCAATACACTCAAGCAGAGACTGACTTCAGCTCTAGTTCTTGTTCCTCCTGAGCAGTCCAAGCCTTTCCAAGTTTTCTGTGATGCTTCTCTCCAAGGTCTTGGTGGTGTTCTCATGCAAGACAAGAAGATTGTTGCTTATACCTTGCGTCAGTTGAAGCCAGCCGAGAAGAACTACCCCACTCATGATCTTGAGTTGGCGGCAGTTGTGCATGCTCTAATGACTTGGAGACATTTGTTGTTGGGTAGACCAGTTGAGGTGTATACCTATCACAAGAGCTTGAAGTACATTTTCACTCAACCCAATCTCAATCTTCGGCAATCTCGTTGGGTGGAAATGCTTGAAGACTTCAATCCAAGCATTGAGTATACTCCTGGGAAAGCAAATGTCAGTGCAGACGCGCTCAGCCGTAAGGCGTACTGCAATAGTCTCATCTTGAAGCCTCTTCAGCCCGAGCTTTGTGAAGCATTCCGCAAGCTCAACCTTCAGATGATTCCATAGGGATTTCTTGCCAATCTTCAAGTCTCTCCGACTCTGAAAGATCAGGTTCGCCAAGCACAGCTTCTGGACGCTATGGTGAAGAAAGTGAAGAAAGGTGTGGCCAAGAGCATTCCGAAGTATAAGTGCTTTCGTATTGATGACAAAGATACCTTGTTCTTTGAGGACTGTCTTGTGGTTCCAAAAGGTGATCTCAGAAAGGTTATCACGGACGAAGCACATAATTCTCTTCTATCCATTCATCCAGGCAGTTCAAAGATGTATCAGGATCTCAAGCAAACCTTCTCGTGGACTCGCATGAAACGTGAAATTGCTCAGTTCGTAAACGAGTGTGATGTTTGTCGCAGAGTGAAGGCGGAACATCAACGTCCAGCAGGTCTTCTTCAGCCTTTGCCTATCCCAGAGTGGAAATTCGATCATGTGGAGATGGATTTTGTCACTGGGTTTCCCAAGTCCAAGAGAGGCAACGATGCCATCTTTGTGGTTATCGACAAGCTGTCAAAAGTTGCTCATTTCCTGCCAGTCAAAGAATCTATCTCGGCAGCTCAGCTTGCAGAGTTGTATACGTCAAGGATAGTGTCTTTGCATGGTATTCCTCAGCTCATCTCTTCTGACCGTGGAAGTCTCTTTACTTCCAAGTTTTGGGAGTCCTTCCAGACTGCCATGGGTACCAAGATCCGTTTCAGCACGGCGTTCCATCCGCAGACAAGTGGTCAAGTTGAGAGAGTCAATCAGATCCTTGAGGATATGCTTAGAGCCTGTGTGATTTCGTTCGGCATGAAGTGGGAAGACTGCCTTCCATATGTTGAATTCTCATACAACAATAGCTTCCAAGCAAGCTCAGGTAAGGCCCCTTTCGAGATTCTCGATGGCAAAAAGTGTCGTACCCCGCTTAACTAGTCTGAAACCGGTGAGCATCAGATATTGGGCAATGACATGATCACTAAAGCAGAAGAAATGTGCCATGTCATTTGTGAGAACCTCAAAGAAGCTCAGTCCCGACAGAAGAGTTATTACGATAACAAACATCGGGATGTTTCTTTCCAAGTGGGTGATCTAGTCTATCTCAGAGTCTCTCCCATGAAAGGCACTCAGCGGTTTGGAATTAAAGGGAAGCTAGCTCCTCGTTTTGTCGGTCCTTTCAAAGTTGTTGGCAAGAGAGGTGGTCTTGCATATCAACTAGAGCTTCCTCCAAATTTCGCAAATGTGCATGACGTCTTCCATGTTTCTCAGCTCCAGAAATGTTTCAAGACTCCTGAGCGGACCATTGACCTCCAAGACATCGATCTCCAAGAAGATCTCTCTTATCGTGAGCATCCAGTTGCTATTTATTGAAGAAACTGAGCGTAAGATTCGCAACAAGTCTATCAAGTTCCTCAAGGTGAAGTGGTCTCATCATTCCGACAAACAAGCTACTTGGGAACGCGAGGACCTTCTTCATTCCAAATTTCCGTATTTCTTTCGTTCTTAGATCTCGGGTCGAGATCCTCTTGTAGTGTGGGAGAGTTGTGACAGCCCAACTGCTGTCCCTACCATTTTTGGCATGTAACCCCTTTGTATGAATCTTGTGTCTTGAGCTTTGATATGAATTCTAGCTTGTCTTCCATGTGTGGTTTGCATTCATGCACCATTTCTTCATGCATCATTTCATTCTTGTTGCCATGTTGGTTTTCATGTGTCTTGCTATGATGTGATGGTGGTGAGTGTGTTTGTTTTTTCTTGTGTGGTGTTGGTGTTTGTGTGTGGTTGGAGTCATGTGTGCACTCCTCCTTCTTCCCTCTCTTTTCTTTCATCACTTAAACCTCACCTTAATGCCTTTCTTTTCCTTTTCTTTTTCTCATCAGATCTAACTTGCTGTTAAAAATGTTAATCAGGTGGCCTTGATCCTACTTATAATTTAGAGTGTTTCTCTTTTGTTATTTGGGGTTTGTTTGTTTGTGATTTAAATAAAATAGGGCTGGTATTTTAATAAATATTTAAATTACTTGTTCATTAAATCAACTTAGTAATTTTATTAAATAGTGCACATTATTTTCTCTACAAAAATATTTTTGTTTTGCACTAGAACTCTTTCTTTTATTCTGGGGTTTTATTTTTGTGTGGCAGGGTTTAAATAAGGAAAACCTTTCGTGTTTTTTTGTCTTTTAGCGAGAGTGAGCAGGTGGGCTCCCTCGCAGCGTGGCCCAGCCAGGCCCAACCTCTCATGCGCGTCGTCTCCCTCCTTTCCAGCGAGGCGGCGCCTGGGCCCGCTCGTCAGCCTCTCCTTTCCCCCTCCTTTTTCTTCCTCCGACGCGTTCCTCCTCTGTGGAGAGGTACACATGGCCACCGTGGCCTCGTTGAGCTTCCCCTCTCCTCCTTTTTAAACCCCTGGGCGTCCGTGCCTCTAGGGTTCCTCCTCGTCGCCGCCGCTCCCCCTTTTCCCCTTCTCCTCTCCTCCTTCCTCTTTCTGTCCCCGTCAGGTAAGTTCAGAGTTCAGAGTAGGCAGCGAGTTTCAGAGAAGTTCGCCGGCGTTCTCTGGTCGCCTCCTTCGTCCTCGTTCCCGGCGGTGATGGCGTGGGGCTCGGGGGTTCTCCCCACATTCCATTCCCGTCGCTAGGAGCTCTGGAGGAGCTCTCCAGCGACGCCTCCGTCTTCGTCTTCGACGGCGACGTCCGCCCTCTGCTTCCTCTTCGTCGATCGTCTCCGACCGCATCCGCCACCGTCTTCCCCTTCGGTAGCCCCGTGGTGAGCTTCTGGTCCTCCATCGTGCCCCCTCTGCCCTGATGTGTGCACGAGCTCATCGTGTCTGACGAGCCCATGCTTGTTTCCGCCGTGGCTCCGCCGTAGCTGCAATTGTCGTTGCGTGGCCTTCCCGTTGGCGTTAGAGGTAGAGATGCGACCCCCCGTAGTTGCTCTTGCTCCCGCTCCGTTTCGCATCGCCAGTTCTGCATAGATCGCCGGAATTGCTGCTGCCGTTTGCATGTCACCGTGTCACCGGTCGGGTTCAGTTTCATCAGAGAGTACTTGTGCATGTGTGTAGTAGAGAGTAGCGATGCTCCTCTGGTAAGATGCCGTAGCGTAGCGCAGTGGTAGCGCTTTGTGTGGAGTCTAGGAGGTCTCGGGTTCGGTCCCGAGCTCCTCCCCTTTTTTGTGTGTTTTTCTTTTCTTTCTTTTGTTGTATTCCTACTCTCTTGCTATATATGTGTGTGTATGTGCACATGTATGAGTGTGTATGTGGTGTTTCTTTTTTTTCCTGTTGTGTGTGTAGGTAGTGTAGTGCATATGTGTGTATGCACATATGCATGTGTGCAAGTGTGTATAGATGTGCATGTGAGCATGCACATAGGCATGTGAGTGTGTATGTGGGTGCTTAGGCATGCATACTTGTTTGATAGGGCCATAGGTGTGTGTGTGTGTGTGTGTGTGTGGAGTTTTTGATATGTATGTGTTCTTGTGTGTGCTTGTGTGTATAGTGTGTAGGTGCAATGAGAGTGCGTGTGTATGTTATACATACACACACATGGTCTTGTGGTGTGTGTTGTGTGTTGTGGGTGTATGCTATACATACACACATGTGTGTGTGGTGTAGGTGCATGTGTGATGAGCACATATGCATTGTGCTAGTGTTGAGTGTGTAGTGTGGCACTATGCAAGTGCTGCCATTTGTAAGCTTGTGTGTGTGTGTGTAGGGGACTAGTGGGTTTCCCACTAGACATACCCCTTGTGTAGTGTTGCTAGTAGGTAGTTTTGCTAGTGCTTTTGTGCTTGTTGTTTCACTTGGACATATGAGTATGACCCATGGTTTTGGGGTAGGAAGAGCCAATTAACTCATCGGGGCTCTCAGATTTCACTTTTGAGAAAGTTCTTAAACCTGTCACTTTAGCTGAGATGCCATCTTGTCATTTTTGCATGATTTAATCCATGCTTGCTTTGTGAGTTGTGTCAACTAGGAAGTGCTAGTGTTTTTATCTATTGTGCCGTGATATTTTTTTACATGTTAATCACCCATGTAAGTGGGAACCATGCTGTTAAGTTGTCTACTTGATGTTTCTGTTTCATCAGGCTAAAAACTGCCAAGTCTGAGAATCTGCTCTTATTGTTATGCCATGTGGAGTGGATGGTATCTTGCAATGTGTTATGAATTTGAGCATGCTCACTGTTAGTTATTTGTAGTAGATATTGCCTTCTATCATCCTGTTAATTTTCAGGCCAATAGGAGCTCTCTAGCATATTTAACCTATGCTGTCGACTTGCTACTTTATAATCCCAGATTCCAGAAAACTGGATTTTTCACTAAGTCCCAGAGAACTGTTTCATCATGTCTTATTGATTGCTTCATGCTTATTTATGTGTACCTCCTTTGCTGATTGTGTAGTTGGACAAGTTGATGTGTGTGTAGTATAGTCTCTGTCAATATCTTGTTTGTGGCTGTAGGGTTCCTGTAGCTCAAGTTGTGAGCTGTAGAAGTTGCTATGTTGCTGTTTTGTGGCAGTTTGTGAGTTTTATTGTTCTGTGACTTGTGGGAGCTATGCTCCATGGAATTGATTGATTCTTGAGTCTATTGTGATTGGTTTTTCATCACCTGTCCAGTGGCTACCTTGGAATGCCAAGAATTAGCCCATGTCTTGGTTGACTTGTGTTTTGCCTCCGTACCTTGTCGTGAGCGTATCGTGAGAACCGTAGCTCCGTTTCTTGCGTTCTTTATATGCATTTCTATCGATTTTGCATGATGCATCCATATTTTCCATGTTCATGCATATCTAAATAACTTAACATGAGGTTCTGTCCAAATTCACTAATATACAAACTTTGCATGTGAAACTTGACTAGTTTTGGATTGCCATGTTAAATTACTTATAAAATGAATCATGCATCATCTTGGTTGTGCATTGCACCTTGGTTGGATATTTATTTTCTATTTCTCTTGGGTAGACGCGAGTGTCGATACTGAGTTCGAGGACCCTGGAGAGTACCACTACGAGGATCCCGCTACTTGTTCCACTGAAGAACCAACAGGCAAGATGATCGTACCCGGATCCCGATAATATTTTTGCTTGCTAGTTTCTTGCTCTTATCGTTACAATTGTGCTACCTAACACTTGATATCAGCCCCCATGTTGCCATGACAGCCTCTAACCTCCACATCCTTGCAAACCTTTGATTGGCTAAGTTACCGCTGCTCAGGCCCTCTTATAGCGTTCTCAGTTGCAGGTGCAGGTTGTTCCATGTGATAACATGGATTTGGATATCACAATATTCTGTTATTTAATTTAATGCGCATATACATCTTGGTATTGGTGGAAGTCTTGGCCTTTTGCTAAGTGATTTGTTCCGCTCTTACCGCCATTAGTTCCTTGTTACCGGTGTTATGTTTTCCATATTTTGCGCTCCTAACATGCTCGGGGTTGTTATGCGGACACCCTTGTTTATTCGGTTGAGATTAAAACTTGTCTGGCAAGACCCAACATTGGTACTACATTTGCTTAACAACTTAATAAAATTGCATAGGGTCTTGCAAACTCGTGGATAATTAATCAACCCCCGGGCCAGTGCTCCGCATGAGTGTTGGTACAACCCAGAGCAGCTTATTAACGCCGCCCGGGGCAACTCGGTGGTTGGCATGGTAACCATCGCTCATCCGTCGTGTCCTAAGAATAAGATACGCGGCTCTTATTAGGTTCGTCGATATGTCGGGAGGTCTTACTGGATTTGTTTTACCTTTATCGAGTGTCTTGTGTGTGGAGTCTAACTTTCTTCGGGTTTTCTCATGGTGTTGGAATTGCTTTGGAATTACCTATGAAAACCGCGAGATCCGTGGTCGAGGCTATTCTCGTGGAGTGTGGTAATTTATGATGGACTAGTTGGAGCACCCCTACAGGGTTAAATCTTTTGGAAAGCCGTGCCCGCAGTTATGTGGCAACTTGGATATTTGCTTAACACCCGGTTATAGTAAACTTGAAGTAACTCTAATTAAAATACACCAACTGTGTGAGTAACCGTGATCGTCCCTGCTCGTGAACATGATCCGAGAGAGAACATGGTGGGGTTATGATTGACGTAAGTAGGTGGTCAGGATCTCATAGAGATTACACTAGATTCGATCGTTCTTCGTAGGCCACTTATATTTAATTCGTGTTGCGTAAGCTAGCCACCATATATGCTTAGTGCTGCTGCAAACTAAACACTTACCCCATCCCAACCTTTAAGCTTGAATAGTCTCGGTACCCGGGCACATGATAGCTGAGTCCCCTGTGGCTCACAGTTTACTACAACACTCCAGGTACAGGTTCAAATGAGTACGTGCAGGATGATCTTACCCAGCTCCAGTGGGAATATGATGAGGAAAGAGGCAGGATGTACGTGACTTATCCGGATGAGTAGAAGACCTGGTCGTGATCTTTGGGGCAGCGAGATAGTTTCATTTGCATCTGTTTTATCATTTGATTTCATCCGTAGTCGGGCCCTGTTTTCATCTTGATGATTGAACTCTGAGTGGAATTGTAATTTAGCATGTGGCGAGTGTAAGCCAACTTATATACTCATCTCTTCTGTAATGTATGATGCAATGTTACTATACTTGCTAACGGCAAGATGCGCCTCTATCCCTTGCGAGGCCCTCATGTCTTAAAATGGACAGGCGCGCATCTTGGGCGTGACAATGAGCTAGGTCTATGTGTAGATGAGATCTCGAGTAGAACACAAAGAGTTTGTGGGCGTTGATGCTTAGATTGATTCCTCCCTTGGTCATGTTTTGGTTCAACGGTATTGTGGGATGAAGTGGCCTAGACCAACCTTACTCGTATGCTTACGAGAGACCGGTTCCATCGACTGACGTGTAACTTCGTTGCACAAAGATGGCTGGCGGGTGTCTGTTTCTCCTACTTTAGTTGGACCGGATTCGACAAAGGCAATCCTTGAGAAGGTTGAAAAGCAATTTATGTATCACCGTTGTGGTTTTGCGTAGGTGAGAATTGTTCTTGCTAGATACCCGTAGCAGCCACGTAAAACATGCAACAACAATTAGAGGACGTCTAACTTGTTTTTGTAGGGTATGTTGTGATGTGATATGGCCAATTACATGATGAGATATATGTGATGTATGAGATGATCATGTGTTTTATAGAATATCACGACTTGCATGTCGATGAGTACGGCAACCGGCAGGAGCCATATGGTTGTCTTTAATTATTGTATGACCCGTGTGTCAATCATTGATGGGCGCTAAACGGTATGTAAAGCTTTACTTTATCATGACTTGTATGGCTCGCGCTATGTAATGTTTTATTTTATCGCTAAATGGTAGCAATAGTAGTAGAAGCATGGTGGGCGTGACAACCCCGATGGTGACACGTTGATGGAGATCATGGTGTCATGCCGGTGCTTTCAAGATGGAGATCAAAAGCACAAGTTCATGGCCATATCATGTCACTTATGATTTGCATGTGATGTTAATCCTTTTATGCACCTTGTTTTGCTTAGGACGACGGTAGCATTATAAGGTGATCCCTCACTTAATTTCAAGATAAATTGTGTTCTCCCCGAGTGTGCACCATTGTGAAAGTTCATCGTGTCGAGACACCACATGATGATTGGGTGTGATAGACTCTACATTCACATACAATGGGTGCAAGCCAGTGTTGCACATGCAGAACACTCGGGTTAAACTTGACGAGCCTAGCATGTACAGACATGGCCTTGGAATACAAGAGACCAAAAGGTCGAACATGAGTCATATAGTAGATATGATCAACATGATGATGTTCACCATTGAAACCACCTCAACTCACGTGATGATTGGACTTGAGTTGGTGAATTTGGATCATGTATCACTCGAATGACCGGAGGGATGTCAATTTGAGTGGGAGTTCTTCAGTAATATGATTAATTGAACTCATTATCATGAACATAGTCAGTTGTGTCTTTGCAAATTATGTTGTAGATTACCTGCTCGTGCTGTAGCTCCCTTGAATTTTTATATGTTCCTAGAGAAATAGAGTTGAAAGATGCTGATAGCAATATTGCGGACTGGGCCCGTGATCTGAGGATTGTCATCATTGTTGCATACAAGGCTTATGTCCTTAATGCACCGCTCGGTGCGCCAACCCCTCTAGCATCGTCCGTAGATGCTGTGAACATCTGACAGGCACGTTCTGATGACTACTTGATAGTTTAGTGCGTCATGCATTACGACTTAGAATTAAGGCTCCAAAACGTTTTGAATGTCACAAAACATATGAGATGTTCTAAGAGCTGAAATTAGGATCTCAGGCTCGTGCCCGTGTTGCGAGATATGAGATCTCCAACAAGATTCTTTGCCTGCAAGATGAAAGAGAATAGCTCAATCGTTGAGCATGTGCTCAGAATGTCTGGGTGCTACAATCACTTGAATCGAGTGGGAGTTGATCTTCCTAATAAGATAGTGATTGATATAGTTCTCCAAGTCATTGTCACTAAGCTACTAGAACTTGGTGATGAACTATAAAATGCCAGGGATAGAAATAATGATCCTTGAGCTATTCGCGATGTTTGACACCGCGAAGGTAGAGATCAAGAAGGAGCGTCAAGTGTTGATGGTTAGTAAAAACCACTAGTTTCGAGAAGGGCAAGGGCAAGGAGGGAAACTTCATGGATGGCAAGTCAGTTGCTGCTCCAGTGAAGCAACCCAAAGTTGAACCCAAACCCGAGACTAAGTGCTTCGATTATGAGGAGAGTGGTTGCTGAAGCGGAACAACCCTAGATACTTGGTAGATAAGAAGGCTGGCAATGTCGACAGGAGTATATTTGATATATGTGTTATTGATGTGTACCTTGCTAGTACTCCTAGTAGCACCTGGGTATTGGATACCGGTTCGGTTGCTAAATGTTAGTAACTCGAAATAAAAGCTACAGAATAAAAGGAGAACTAGCTAAGGGTGAGGTGACAATGTGTGTTGGAAATGTTTCCAAGGTTGATGTGATCAACATCGCACGCTCTCTCTACCTTCGGGATTAGTGACGAACCTAAATAAATGTTATTTGGTGTTTTGCGTTGAGCATGAATGTGATTAGATCGTGTTTATTGCAACACAGTTATCCATTTAAGTTAGAGAATAATGGTTATTCTGTTTACATGAATGATACCTTTAATGGTCATGCACCCAGTGAAAATGGTTTGTTGAATCTTGATCGTAGTAACACATGTTCATAACATTGATGCCAAAAGATACAAAGTTAATAATGATAGTACCACATACTTGTGGCACTGCCGCTAAATGTCATATTGGTATAAAGCGCATGAAGAAACTCCATGCTGATGGATCTTTGGACTCATTCGATTCCGAATTAGTTGAGACATGCGAACCATGCCTCTTGGGCAAGATGACTAAGGACCCCATTTTTCGGATTGATGGAGCGGGCAAGTGATTTATTGGAAATGATACATGTTGATGTATGCAATCCAATGAGTCTTATAGCGTGCGGTGGATATCGTTATTTGCTTACCTTCATTGATGATTTGAGTAGATATAGTGTATATTTACTTAATGAAACACAAGTCTGAATCATTTGAAAGGTTCAAGCAAATTCAAAGTGAAGTTTAAGATCATCGTGACAAGAAGATGAAAATGTCTGCGATATGATCGTGGAAGTGAATATCTAAGTTATGAGTTTGGCATACAACTTTAGACAATGTGAAAGTTTTTTCACAATTCATGCCACCTGGAACACCATAGTGTGATGGTGTGTCCGAACGTCATAGTCGTGCTCTATTAGATATGGTGCGAATTATGATGTCTCTTATCGTTTTACCACTATTGTTTCGGGGTTATGCATTAGAGACAACTGCATTCGCTTTGAATAGGCACCATATAAATCCGTTGAGATGACACCATATGGTTTGGCAGAAACCTAAGTTGTCATGTTTGGGGCTGCGACACTTATGTGAAAAAGGGTTTTCACCTAATGAGCTCGAACCCAAAGCGGACAAATGCATCTTCATAGAATACCCTAAGAACAGTTGGGTATACCTTCTATCTCAGATCCAAGTGTAGTGTTTTTTGCTAAAAACGGGTCCTTTCTCGAGAAAGAGTTTCTCTCGAAAGAATTGAGTAGAAGGAAGATAGAACTTGATGAGGTTGTTGAACCTTTGTTTCAACCAGAGAGTAGCGGAGCGCAGAAAATTGTTTCCGTGGAGCCTACGTTAGTTGAGGAGGAAGTTAATGATGATGATCATGAAGCTTCAGATCAAGTTACTATCAAACCTCATAGGTCGACAAGGACGCATACTGCTCCTGAGTGGTACGGCAACCCTGTCTTAGAGATCATGTTGTTGGACAACGATGAGCCTATGAGCTATGGAGAAGCAATGATGGGCCCGGATTCCGACAAATGGTTAGAGGCCATGAAATCCGAGATAGGATCCATGTATGAAAACCAAGTATAGACTTTGGTAGACTTGATCGTTGGATGGCAGGTCGTTGAGTACAAATGGATCTTTAACATGAAGACAAACGCTGATGGTAAATGTCACCATTTGTAAAGCTCGACTTGTTGCAAAGAAATTTACGACAAGTTCAAGGAGTTGACTACGATGAGACTTTCTCACTCGTAGCGATGCTAAAGTCTGTTGGAATTAGTTAGCAGTTGCTGCATTTTTCAATTATGAAATCTGGCAGATGGATGTCAAAACATTGTTTCCTTAACAGTTTACTTGAGGAAAGGTTGTAGGTGATACAACTAGAAGGTTTTGTCAGTCCTAAGGATGCTAAAAGGTGTGCGAGCTCCAGCAATCCATCTAAGGGCCGGAGCAAGCATCTCGAAGTTGGAATACACACTTTGATGAGGTGATCAAAGTTTTGTAGTTTATACAAAGTTTATGAGAAACTTGTATTTACAATAAAGTGAGTGGGAGCACTATAGTTTCTGATAAGCATATGTGGTTGACATATTGTTGATCGAAAATGATGTAGAATTTCTAGAAAGCATAAAGGGTTGTATGAAAGGAGTTTTTCAAAGGAAGACCTGGATAAAGCTACCTAATTGTTGAGCATCAAGATCTATAGAGATAGATCAAGATGCTCGATGAGACTTTCAATGAGTACATATCTTGACAAGATTTTGAAAGAGTTCAAAATGGATCAGTCAGAGAGAAGTGTTCTCGCCTGCTTTGTAAGGTGTGAAGTTGAGTGAGACTCAAAGCTCGACCACGATAGAAGAAAGAGAAAGGACGAACGTCGTCCCCTATGCCTTAGCCATAGGCTCTATATAGTATGCCATGCTGTGTACCGCACCTGTGTGTGGCTTGCCATGAGTCCATCAAGGGGTACAAGAGTGATCCAGGAGTGGATCACTGGAAAACGGTTAAGATTATCCTTAGTGACTAAAATACTAAGGAAATGTTTCTCGATTATGGAGGTGATACAAAGTTTGTCGTAAAGAGTTATGTCGATGCAAGCTTTAACACCAATCCGGATGACTCTTAGTAGAATTCCGGATACGTATAGTGGGGCAGCCATTTGGAATGGTACCAAGTGGAGTGTGGTAGCAGTGTTTACAGTTTGACATAGAGATTTTCAAAGTACACACGGATCGGAATGTCGCAGACCCATTGACTATAAGACCTCTCTCATATGCAAAGAATGATCGAGCCCCAGAACTCACTAGGTGTTAGATTCGTAACAATGCGAATCACATGGTGATGTGAACAAGATTATTGACTCTAGTGCAAGTGGGAGACTGTTGGAAATATGCCCTAGAGGCAATAATAAATTAGTTATTATCATATTTCCTTGTTCATGATAATCGTTTATTATCCATGCGATAATTGTATTGATCGGAAACTCAGATACATAGACAACACCATGTCCCTAGTACGCCTCTAATAGACTAGCTCGTTGATCAAAGATGGCTATGGTTTCCTAGTCATGGACATGAGATGTCATTTGATAACGGGATCACGTCATTAGGAGAATGATGTAATGGACAAGACCCAAACTACAAACGTAGCATATGATTGTGTCAATTTATTGCTACTGTTTTCTACATGTCAAGTATCTGTTCCTATGACCATGAGATCATGCAACTCACTGACACCGGAGGAGTGACTTGTGTGTATCAGACGTCGCAATGTAACTGGGTGACTATAAAGGTACTCTACAGGTATCTCCGAGAGTGTCTGTTGGGTTGGCATGGATCAAGACTGGGATTTGTTACTCCGTGTGACGGAGAGGTATCTCAGGGCCCACTCGGTAATACAACATCACAACAAGCCTTGCAAGCAATATGACTAAGTGTTAGTCACGAGATCTTTTGTTATGGAACAAGTAAAGAGACTTGTCGGTAACGAGGTTGAGCTAGGTATGGAGATACCGACGATCGAATCTCGGGCAAGTAACATACCGAAGAACAAAGGGAACATCATACAGGATTAACTGAATCCTTGACATAGAGGTTCGACCGATAAAGATCTTCGTAGAATATGTAGGAACCAATATGGGCATCTAGGTCCCGCTATTGGTTATTAACCGTAGAGTTGTCTCGGTCATGTCTACGTAGTTCTCGAACCCGCAGGGTCTGCACACTTAAGGTTTGGTGACGTTTCGGTAGTATAGAGTTATGCATGGTGGTGACCTAAGGTTGTTCGGAGTCCCGGATGAGATCCCGGACGTCACGAGGAGCTCCGGAATGGTCCGGAGGTAAAGATTGATATATAGGAAGTCCTGTTTTGGTCGCCGAAAAAGTTTCGGGCTCATCGGTAGTGTACCGGGAGTGCCGGTAGTGTACCGAGGGACCATCGGTAGAGGTATTTCGTCCCAAGAGGCTACATGGGCTGTGTCAGGAGGTAAACCAACCTCTGGTGGGCTGGCCGAAGCCTTCTCTAAGGGCCCATGCCGCTGGAGTGGTTTGAGAAGGAAAAAATCCAAAGCGGAGAGGTGAAAAGAGTTTCCAAGTGGAAAAGAGGAATCCTACTCCTAATAGGATTGGAGTAGGACTCCTCCACCTCCAATTTTGACCAAACCTTGATGGTTTGAGGCCGCCTCCTCCCCTCCATCCCTCCTATATATACTAGAGGATTTAGAGGAAAAAGCTAACCCTAATAGCCACGTGCTACCTCTCCTCTAGTGCATAGTTTCTCCTCTAGATCGGTTTTCTGCAGTGCTTAGGCGAAGCCCTACCAGAATAGCTCCACCACCATCGCCGCAGCACCGTCGCACTGCCGGAGAACTCTTCTACCTCTCCGCTCTCTCTTGCTAGATCAAGAAGGTGGAGATCGTCATCGAGCCGTACGTGTGCTGAACGCGGAGGTGCCGTCCGTTCGGTGCTAGATCGGAAGGACCGTGATCAAGATCGCGAGACGATTCGTGATGAGATCGCGGGACGGATCGTGATGAGATCGCGGGACAGATCATGATGGGATCGCGGGATGCTCGGAGATTTGGATCGCGAAGACGTTCGACTACATCAACCATGTTTCTTAACGCTTCTTGCTTAGCGATCTACAAGGGTATGTAGGTCCTCTCTCCCTCTCGTAGATGCTCATCACCATGGATAGATCTTGCGTGTGCATAAGAAGTTTTTTGTTTCCCATGCAACGTTCCCCATCAGCAGTGACGCTTGCACAACCTCTTCCCATGGCGGGGACGGTGACCATGGGCCAGCGTCCGCCTCACGCGTGCACGACATGGCCTCCGTCCACGACCAAGACTGCCCGACCAATGTCGGGTTCCATCCCATCGGCTCCTCCTCCCTCGGCACCTCCAAACGAACATCCTCCATGGTCTCCTCCTTGACGTAGGTGTAAATCTCTGGGAAGGCGACGTCGCCGGCCGCTGATAGGGTCATCATCTCCTTGAGGCCCTGCATTGGCACTCGTGGTGGGTGTTGATGTGACGGCGGCCCGATCTTTCGATGAGAGTGGGGATAACTATCGATTTGATAAATTTTGACCTTGACGATCCAGCTATACTTACCATACGATATGCCTCGACAATCGCTAAACTAATCTCCGATGGTTATTGACCTTGCCGTAGGCAAGATCAACCTGATGTTGGAATTCCTGCACGCAATCGAAGAACCGGCAAGAACCATCACCTGCCTCATGAGCTCCTCCTCCTCCTCTATCGTGATTGGCTCAAGTGGCGGCGGGGATGGAGACAACAACGACATAGGAGTCAGGACGCGAACCAGCCTACGCCCATGTGGTTGGGGCGGGCAGGGAGCGCGTGCATGACAGTCAGAGTACTCGAAACCGCGGCGGGCTCGGTGGATGGCTGGCAAAGAAAGATTGCCGGCGGATGTCGTGCTCGTTGCGGATCCACGTATCCCAAAGTCGGGAGTCAATGGCGTACCACCGGTCGTCGATGATGTCCGGCGGCACGCGAGCGCGGCATCGATCGAACCAGGGAAAGTGAGGAATACTGCATTTGCCAAACACCTTCATAGTTTTGCTAATACTAAGAAAAAATGCGGTTTGTAAAAACTGAATTATCCATTGCCCATGCATTTGAATACTAAGGTTTTCACTAACTACGGTTTTCGAAAAACTATGTTACCAAACTAGGCATATTCAATGCTTTGGTTTACTTGCTATTCTATTTTTGAGACAGCGAAATGCATACTTACTGCATCTGTTTTTGGGTTTGCTTTTGCTTTTTCTCAAAAGAGGGGAAAATTGTCAGATAACTACCATGGCATTTTCTAGTATGCATTTCATTTCATTTTTTCAATGGAAAAAACGCATACTAAAAGAATGCTAAGAAAAATGCACCGGTGGTCACTATACTTATGCAATACTCAAGAATATGATCAATAAAAGATATTATGTATAGATTTTGATGGTTATATGACCATTGCATCATTGTATAGCCCCATATTTTATCTGGTTGATCGGTCAGACAGTCCACCGAATGCCTCATCAACTCATATTCTCTCTACCCATGTAGGTCCCACCTATCATAGCTCCGTATTTTATTAGGTTGACAAGTCAAACAGTCCATATGATGCCACATTAGCTCACATCCTCTATCCATATGGATCTCACCTGTCAATGGATGGAAGAAAGAAATAGAGGAACTGTTGGGGATATAAACCCGTAATATAACCCGCCCAGGAGGGGCCGGGTTAGGAGGTTGGCGGCTTAAGAATGAGGGCTTAAGCAGGCCGGGAGACTAAGACAAGCGAGGAAGTAATTTACTGGATGGGCCGAATGAAGGTCCAGAGCCGGTAGACAATATTGGACCCGGAGGTATAAGCCGTCAGGAGATGACTTGCCATATAAGGCAAGACAATTTAGAGATAATGTCGATTATTAGATATAACCTGGCCCGGACTCTTGTAAGACCAAGGTGTCAACCTATGTATATAAAGGCGGGTTCCCTGGGCGGCTTACGATACGAAACAATCAATCGAGAGCTAGGTCAAGCGAGTCTGCTCCCTTGTAATCGATACCCAATCAATGCAATACCAAGAAGGACGTAGGCTTTTACCTCCATCAGAGGGGCTGAACCTGGGTAAACTTGTGTCTCTCGTCCCGATCAACCCCTTCGAGTTAACCGCCATAGCGATGGCCTCGAACCTAAGTCCTTTCACTAGGGCATATGCCGTGACAAAACCACGACGGTTGACGCCCACCGTGGGGCCGATGCACGGTGGTTTGGAGTACTCGAAGGGCTCTCTCCCAGGGCTCGAGGGATACGCCATCATCAGGATGACCAAGAGCCACCGCGACAAGCTCTACATCAGTGATGCTAGCTGGTCCCTTGAGGCCAACTCAATCGAGTGCGGGTACTAGGTCCCCTTTGACGGAATTCATGTCTTCATCGGCAAGATCGGCGAATCTAAGCCCGGGCCGGAAATCTGCACCAACCTCGTCGAGTCGGCCCGGCGTGCGCAACCCACTCGGATCCAACCCGGCCGAAAGCATGCCTTCGTCGGCTTCACTCAAGGCACAAAACTCGTGGAAGACTCTGTGCCAAGAGGAGAAACCCTCTTCTACTCGGAGGATGGATCCTCAAGTGGAGAGACGGAGTCAATTTACTAGCTTCACGATGGCGGGCTTGGGGGCTACTTCGATGGCAACAATGTCTCGGAGCCCTATGAGCCGCCGAGCCAAGCCGTCATCTTTACGGCTAGCACGATGGCGGGTTCCAGCAGCACAGCGGCTGAGGCGACGGCTACCGGCGGAGCCGGCTCAGCCAGGCCACCAGCTCAAGTATTGCTGGATTTGATGAATGAGGTGACAATTTTGATGGGAACAGAGGTCACGGCTAATAATCAAACATAGCGTAATGCAGAAATTACAAGGATGAAAGGACCGATGACCAAGGCCCAAGAGGATATCAACATGTTGCAAGTTCAGATGGATGCTGAGTCGGAGCGTCTGAAGGCGTATGCTTTCCGTTTTAATCTGGATCAACATGCTTCTGAGGCGGTCCTTCGGAGGAGGTCTCAGACCCGCCTCCGATGCAGTATGAGCCCCGGAACCTTTTTACCCGAGGCGGGGCCGAATGCGCTACTGGCCATAACCCAGACCGTGGAGGTGCCGCAGCTGCCAGACCCACCCCGTAGGAACCAGACCCCGCCACAACACTTTTTGACGCCACCAGGCCATTACTCTAACTTGGTGGATAACATGATAGCGGTGGCTACCAGGCTCAATGCACCCCCTCTCGTCGAGGGGACACCTTTTGCTGAGGAAGTGCAGAACGCCATCGAGTTGCTGCAGATAGCGGTGGCGCAGCGGGAGAAGTATACGTACAGCCGGAGTCGTGTACACTCAACCCCCATCCCAAACCGCAGTTACATCCGCCGTGTGGAGTCACCGGAAGTTTCTAGCAGTGAGCGGCAACACAACCCTCCATGTGATGACCCGTCCTGTACCAACGCCCATGCGATTGTGGAGAGGGGCAGAGCCCATCGAGGAGCGACAATGGTGACAGTTTGCCAGGAAGTTCATGAGCCGCCGTCGGTGACCCCTTCAACCTTAGTGGGAGCTGGAGTCTCCTCTAGGGCTGTCGGTGTGCATTGTCTAACGGTGGACCTACGCAATGAGAACTTGCCTAAGGATTTTAAAGGACCGCGCAAGGTGCCTAACTATACGGCCGATCTACCCCCAGAAGCCTGGATCAAGAGTTATGAGTTAGCATGGAGATGTTAGATGTAAGTGATGCGGTTTGTGCAAAATACTTCATCATGATGTTGGAAGGACCGGCTCATACATGGTTAAAGGGTCTGCCACCCGATACCATTTCTTCTTGGGCTGAGTTGAAAGCACGATTTATCAAGAATTTCCAAGGGACGTGCAAGCAGCCTATGACAATCGTTGACCTCGATTATTATGTGCAGCATGAGGATGAGTCGGCCCATCGTTGGGTCCGACGGGTCTCGACCGTTATCCACTCGTTTGATAATATCTCGACGGCTCAGGCTGTCCTGATTTTGGAGAAAAATCGTCACTTTTTACCCCTCAAACAGAACCTTGGATGACTCAAGTGTTCCTGCCAGAATATGGATGAACTCATGTCAGCTCTCACCAAGTATGCAGATTCTGATACCATGACGGACCCAGGTTCTAATGAGGAGAAGTCTGTTAAGGGTAAGAAGAACGACAACAACAAGGGTCAGCAGCAAAATGGGGCAGGAAATAACAACTCTGGCAATGGTGGCAAGCGAAAACACCCGAACGGCGGGTCAGATCTGGTAGCCAACACTAACACTGGGAACAATTGTGCTAAGGGCAATGGTAAATCGCCTTTCGGCAAGGCCAAAGCCCCCTTCAATATAGAAGCAATGCTCAATAAACCCTTCCCGAAGCATAATCATCCCAATAAGCCGTCCACTCACGCTTGGAAGGATTGTTATATCATGCAAGGATTCCATAATTATAGCCTTAATCAGCATCACGGTAACAACAACGGACCACCTGGCGGGACAGGGTCCAGTTCTCACGGGTCAAGTTTCGGTGGAGGCGGCTCAAATTCAGGTTATCATGGTCAAGGTAATCAATGTGGCCACCATCAGCAGCCTGACAATGGTGGTCAGCAGCAAAACAACCAGCAAGGGTACCGGAGAAACCCGAAGTAGCTTAATGGAGGCCACTATCATGTCTTCACCACAAGTCTAGACAAACATGATCAGAAGGTGCGCAAGAGGGCGGTTCACGCCTCAACGCCAGCTCTTACACAATATTTAAAGTGGTATGAGTAGCCGGGAGGATCACCCGCCACAGATTGATAACCCGGGACACTTGGCGCTTGTGGTAGCCCCTCAGGTAGGAGGCTATAAATTCACAAAGGTACTGATGGATGGCGGCAGCAGCGCCAACATCTTGTATTATGACACTTTCCGCCGGATGGAGCTGATAGACGAGGATCTCAAGCCATCATCTACAATATTCCATGACATCGTGCCGGGCAAGTTTGCTTATCCGTTAGGGAAAATTGCCCTTGAGGTGGCGTGTGGTGATGACGACAAATAGAAGGTAGAAACCTTGTGCTTTGAAGTGGTCAAAATCAAGAGCCCGTATCATGCCCTGTTTGGACGGCCAACTTTTGCTAAGTTCATGGCCCGTCCCTGTTATGTTTACTTGCATCTCAAGATGCCGGGTCTAAACAGGACGATTATGGTGCACGATGATCGGAAAATTGCTCTTGAGTGTGAGGAAGGTGATGCGGCATACGCGGAGACAAGTTGTGCGGAGGCGGAGCTCAAGTTCTATATAGATAATGTTGACCTGACCGACATGACCCCGTTGAAAAATCCCAGCACAGAGTCGGAGCCGTCCCTGATGTTTGCGGCAGAAGATACCAAGTTTGTAGATTTTGTTCCTGGCGACTCATTGAAGAAGTTTACTATAGGGGAAAGCGTGCTTGTCGAATTCATCCGTGAGAATCGGGACATCTTTGCATGGAAACCTTTTGACATGCCGGGTTTACCGAGAGAATTCGCTGAGCACCACCTTAATGTGGATCCTAAGTTTAAGCCGGTCAAACAATTCCTCCGTCATTTCAATGAGGAGCGACGTAAAGCTATCGGGGAAGAGGTAGCCCGGCTCTTAGCACCAGGGTTTATCGTGGAGGTTTTTCACCTGGAGTGGTTGGCTAATCCCGTGCTCGTGCTTAAAAAGAATGGCACATGGCGCATGTGTGTGGATTACACATATCTTAACAAGGCTTGTCCATTTGATCCATTTGCTCTCCCCCATATTGACCAGGTCATTGACGCGACGACGGGTTGTGAGAGTTTATGTTTCCTGGATGCTGACTCGGGTTACCATCAGATAAAGATGGCAGTTAAGGACCAAGAGAAGACATTTTTCATCACACCTTTTGGAGCTTTCTGCTATGTGTCCATGCCTTTTGGGTTCAAAAGTGCTCAGGTGACTTATCAACGTTGTGTGCAAAACTGTCTTCATAGTCAAATTGGACGCAATGTTCATGCTTATGTGCATGATATTGTGGTCAAGTCAAGGAAGAAGGAGAGTCTGCTTGACGATTTGAAGGAAATATTTGATAACCCGTGGGTTTACAAGATGATGCTTAATCCGGCTAAGTGTGTTTTTGGTGTCCTGATGACCCACAAGTATAGGGGATCTATCGTAGTCCTTTCGATAAGTAAGAGTGTCGAACCCAACGAGGACCAGAAGGAAATGAAAAGCGGTTTCCAGTAAGGTATTCTCTACAAGCATTGAAATTATCGGTAACAAATAGTTTTGTGATAAGATAATTCATAACCAGTAACAAGTAACAAGTTTAGCAAAGGTGCAACATGGTAGCACAATCCTTTTTGTATCAAAGGACATGCCTGGACAAACTCTTATATAAAGCAAAGTGCTCCCGAGGACACATGGGAATTTCTGTCAAGCTAGTTTTCATCATGCTCATTTGATTCGCTTTCATTACTTTGATAATTTGATATGTGGGTGGACCGGTGCTTTGGTGCTTCCCTTACTTGGACAAACCTCCCACTTATGATTAACCCCTCTCACAAGCATCCAAAACCACGAAATAAGAATTAAGATAAATCTAACCATAACATGAAACGTGTGGATCCAAATCAGCCCCTTACGGAGCAACGCATAAACTAGGGTTTAAACTTCTGTCACTCTAGCAACCCACCGTCTACTTATTAATTCCCAATGCCTTCCCTAGGCCCAAATAATGGTGAAGTGTTATGTAGTCGACATTCACATAACACCACTAGAGGAAAGACAATGACGAGGATATGTACCTAGGGTAGGGTCCTAGGCAAGACCTACATACCCTACCTAAGGACACTACATTAGAGGACTTGAAGATCAAGCATAAGCTTCCGACTGGATTCCATGTGACATTCAAGTCACTCGACATTCAATCCACTCGGAGTCTTCTTCCTTCACTCGACAGTCGCCTGTCACTCGGTAGACCTCACTCTCAGTCGACACCAGAAGACCAGGAGCCACCATCAGGAGGCCAACGGGCAGTCGTTAGTCCTTCGTCATTAGTAGCATTTATTATGTACGTTACCAGTAACGCCAGACTTTAAACCCACGATCGGACGCTTAGATTCTGGGCACTTATGAGGGGTAGTGAACTCTATATAACCCGCCCCTCCTTTCTGGCACAAGGGTTCGCAACCACTGTAATCGCAACATTCCACACGACATAAGCTCCCGAGCACTGAGACGTAGGGTTGTTACCTCCATGAGAGGAGCCTGAACTCATACATCCGTGTGTACACCATCGCCATAGCTAGGACTTTGCCCTCTCCTTTCGTACCCTACCTTCTACTGTCAGGCTCGTTCCCACGACAGTTGGCGCCCACCGTGGGGCAGGCGTCTAAGTGACTTCCGGCGAGGTTGCATTTTCCATCCTTCGACATGTCTTCCGGCGGTGTTTTCGCTCTGGGCCACGAGGTCCGTTTCGGTGCGCTCACCTTCATCGCCGATGATTCGGCATTGCTTCAGGAAGCGCCTCTCAGTGTCGAGGCACTCCCAGTCTGCAGGGCCGCACACTTCCGCAAGAGTTCCTACGACGTGTTGCTAGGTCAGCCGTCGACTCCCTATACGTCGGCTCCCCTCGCTGTCTGCAGTCGCAAGCGGTCTCGCCGCTCACGACTCCAGCGCTGGGTCAAGCACGCGGTTGTTGGGGAACGTTGCATGGGAAACAAAATTTTCCCTACGCACACGCAATATCTATCCATGGTGATGCGAATCTACGAGAGGGAGAGTGGATGTACATACCCTTGTAGATCACTAAGCGGGAAGCATTAAGAAACGCAGTTGGTGTAGTCGAACGTCTTCGCGATCCAAATCGCCGAGCATCCCGTGATCTCATCACGATCCGTCCTGCGATCCAATCATGATCCGTCCCGCGAACTCATCATGATCCGTCCCGCGATCTCATCACGATCCGTCTCGCGATCTTGATCACGGTCCTTTCGATCTAGCGCCGAACGGACGGCACCTCCGCGTTCAACACACATACAGCTTGATGACGATCTCCGCCTTCTTGATCCAGCAAGAGGGAGCAGAGGGGTAGATGAGTTCTCCACAGCACGACGACATTGCAGCGATGGTGGTGGAGCTATTCCAGCAGGGCTTCGCCTAAGCACCGCTGAAAACCGATCTAGAGGAGAAACTGCGATCTAGAGGAGAGGTAGCACGTGGCTATTAGGGTTAGCTTTTTCCTCTAAATCCTATAGTATATATAGGAGGGAGGGAGGGGAGGAGGCAACCTCAAACCCTCAAGGTTTGGTCAAAATTGGAGGTGGAGGAGTCCTACTCCAATCCTATTAGGAGCAGGATTCCTCCTTTCCACTTGGAAACTCTTTCCACCTCTCCACCTTTAGATTTTTTCCTTCTCAAACCACTCCAGCCACATGGGACCTTAGAGGAGGCTTCGGCCAGCCCACCAGGGGCTTCTTTACCTCCTCCCACAACCCATGTAGCCTCTTGGGTCGAAATACCTCTCTCGATGGTCCCCCGGTACACTACCGGCACTCCCGATACACTACCGATGAGCCCGAAACTTTTCCGTCGACCAAAATAGGACTTCCTATATATAAACCTTTACCTCCGGACCATTCGGGAGCTCCTCATGACGTCTGGGATCTCATCCGGGACTCCAAACAACCTTCGGTCACCACCATACATAACTCTATACAACCAAAACGTCACCGAACCTTAAGTGTGTAGACCCTGCGGGTTCGAGAACTATGTAGACATGACCGAGACACCTCTACGGTCAAGAACCAATATCGGGACATTGATGCCCATATTTGTTACTACATAGTCTACGAAGATCTTTATCGGTCGAACCTCTATGTCAAGGATTCAGTTAATCCCGTATGATGTTCCCTTTGTTCTTCGGTATGTTACTTGCCCGAGATTCGATCGTCGGTATCTCCATACCTAGTTCAACCTCGTTAGCGGCAAGTCTCTTTACTCATTCCATAATACAAGATCCTGTGACTAATACATAGTAACATTGCTTGCAAGGCTTATTGTGATGTTGTATTACCGAGTGGGCCCTGAGATACCTCTCCGTCACACGGAGTAACAAATCCTAGTCTTGATCCATGCCAACCCAACAGACACCCTTGGAGATACTTGTACAACACCTTTATAGTCACCCAGTTACGTTGCGACGTTTGATACACTCAAGGTACTCCTCTGGTGTCAGTGAGTTGCAGGATCTCATGGTCATAGGAACAAATACTTGACATGCAAAAAACAATAGCGATAAACAGACACGATCATATGCTACGTTTGTAGTTTGGGTCTTGTCCATCACATTCTCCTAATGACGTGATCCCGTTATCAAATGACATCTCATGTCCATGACTAGGAAACCATAGCCATATTTGATCAACGAGCTAGTCTATTAGAGGCATACTAGGGACATGGTGTTGTCTATGTATCCACACATGTATCTAAGTTTGTGATCAACACAATTATATCATGGATAATAAACGATTATCATGAACAAGGAAATATGATAATAACCAATTTATTATTGCCTCTAGGGCATATTTCCAACAGTCTCCCACTTGCACTAGAGTCAATAATCTTGTTCACATCACCATGTGATTCGCATTGTTATGAATCTAACACCCAATGAGTTCTGGGGCTCGATCATGCTTTGCATGTGAGCGAGGTCTTATAGTCAATGGGTCTGCGACATTTAGATCCATGTGTACTTTGCAAATCTCTATGTCAAACTATAAACACTGCTACCATACTCCACTTGGAGCTATTCCAAATGGCTGCTCTACTATACGTATCCGGATTGCTACTCAGAGTCATCCGGATTGGTGTCAAAGCTTGCATCGACATAACTCTTTACGATGAACTCTTTATTACCTCCATAATCGAGAAACATTTCCTTAGTATTTTAGTTACTAAGGATGATCTTGACCGATGTCCAGTGATCCACTCCTGGATCACTCTTGTACCCCTTGACGGACTCATGGCAAGGCACACACAGATGCGATACACAGCATGGCATACTATACAGAGCCTATGGCTAAGGCATAGGGGACGACATTCGTCCTTTCTCTTTCTTCTGTCGTGGTCGAGCTTTGAGTCTCACTCAACTTCACACCTTACAAAGCAGGCGAGAACACTTCTCTCTGACTAATCCATTTTGAACTCTTTCAAAATCTTGTGAAGGTATGTACTCATTCAAAGTCTCATCAAGCATCTTGATCTATCGGTATGGATCTTGATGCTCAACAATTAGGTAGCTTTATCCAGGTCTTCCTTTCAAACAACCCTTTATGCTTTTCCAGAAATTCTACATCATTTCTGATCAACAATATGTCAACCACATATGCTTATTAGAAACTCTATAGCGCTCCCACTCACTTTATTGTAAATACAAGTTTCTCATAAACTTTGTATAGACTCAATAACTTTGATCACCTCATCAAAGTGTATATTCCAACTCCGAGATGCTTGCTTCAGTCCATAGAAGGATCACTGAAGCTTGCTCACCTTTTAGCATCCTTAGGACTGACAAAACCTTCTGGTTGTATGACATACAACTTTTCCTCAAGTAAACTGTTAAGGAAACGATATTTTGCATCCATCTGCCAGATTTCATATTTGAAAAATGCAGCAACTGCTAACATAATTCCAACATACTTTAGCATCGCTATGAGTGAGAAAGTCTCATCGCAGTCAACTCTTTGAACTTGTCGGAAACTTCTTTGTGACAAGTCGAGCTTTATAAATGGTGACATTTACCATCAGCGTTTTTCTTCATCTCAAAGGTCCATTTGTACTCGATGACCTGCCGTCCAACGAGCAAGACTACCAAAGTCTATACTTGGTTTTCATACATGGATCCTTTCTCAGATTTCATGGCCTCTAACCATTTGTTGGAATCCGGGCCCATCATCGCTTCTCCATATCTCGTAGGTTCATTGTTGTCCAAAAACATGACCTCCAAGATAGGGTTGTCGTACCACTCAGGAGTAGTACGCATCCTTGTCGACCTACGAGGTTTGATAGTAACTTAATCCGAAGCTTCATGATCATCATCATTTACTTCCTCTTCAACTGACGTAGGTTCCACAGAAACATCTTTCTGCGCTGCGCTACTCTCTGGTTGAAACAAAGGTTCAACAACCTCATCAAGTTCCATCTTCTCCCACTCAATTCTTTCGAGAGAAACTTTTTAGCAAAAAACACTTTATGCTTGGATCTGAGATAGAAGGTTCACCCAACTGTTCTTAGGTTAATCTATGCATATGCATTTGTCCGCTTTGGGTTCGAGCTCATTAGGTGAAAACATTTTTCCACACAAGTGTCACAACCCCAAACATTAGGTTTCTATCAAACCATGATTCACACGGTGTCATCTCAACAGATTTAGATGGTGCCCTATTTAAAGTGAATGTAGTTGTCTCTAATGCATAGCCCAAAAACTATAGTAGCAAAACGATAAGAGACATCATAGCCCGCACCATATCCAATAGAGTACGACTATGACGTTCGGACACACCATCACACTATGGTGTTCTAGGTGGCGTGAGTTGTGAAATGACTTTCACAATGTCTAAAGTTGTATGCCAAACTCGTAACTCAGATATTCACCTCCATGATCATACCACAGACATTTTTATCTTCTTGTCATGATGATCTTAAACTTCACTCTGAATTTTCTTGAACCTTTCAAACGATTCACACTTGTGTTTCATTAAGTAAACATACACTATATCTACTCAAATCATCAGTGAAGGTAAGAAAATAACGACATCCACCGCACGCTACAAGACTCATTGGATTGCATACATCAACATGTATCATTTCCAATAAATCACTTGCCCGCTCCATCAATCCGGAAAATGGGGTCCTTAGTCATCTTGCCCAAGAGGCATGGTTCGCATGTCTGAACCGATTCGACATCGAATGAGTCCAAAGTTCCATCAACATGGAGTTTCTTCATGCGCTTTATACCAATATGACATTTAGCGGCAGTGCCACAAGTATGTGGTACTATCATTATTAACTTTGTATCTTTTGACATCAATGTTATGAACATGTGTATTACTATGATCAAGATTCAACAAACCATTCTCACTGGGTGCATGACCATTGAAGGTATTATTCATGTAAGCAGAATAACAATTATTCTCTAACTTAAATGAATAACCGTGTTGCAATAAACACGATCTAATCATGTTCATGCTCAACGCAAAACACCAAATAACATTTATTTTGGTTCGTCACTAATCCCGAAGGTAGAGAGAGCATCCGATGTCGATCACATCAACATTGGAAATATTTCCAACACACATCGTCACCTCACCCTTAGCTAGTCTCCGTTTATTCCGTAGCTTTTACTTCGAGTTACTAACATTTAGCAACCAAACCGGTATCCAATACCTAGGTGCTATTAGGAGTACTAGCAAGGTACACATCAATAACACGTATATCAAATACACTTGTGTCGACGTTGCCAGCCTTCTTATCTACCAAGTATCTAGGGTTGTTCCGCTTCAGCGACCGCTCACCTCATAATAGAAGCACTTAGTCTCGGGTTTGGGTTCAACTTTGGGTTGCTTCACTGGAGCAGCAACTGACTTGCCATCCATGAAGTTTCCCTCTTTACCCTTGCCCTTCTCGAAACTAGTGGTTTTACTAACCATCAACACTTGACGCTCCTTCTTGATTTCTACCTTCGTGGTGTCAAACATCGTGAACAACTCAGGGATCATTTTTTGTATCCCGGACGTGGAGCACCCCCTCCTTCTTGGGGCCTTGAACATCTCGGACGTGGAGCACCCCCTCACTCATATCAATGGCTTGAGGGTGCTTCATCACCTCTAGAAAGTAGGGGTTGACGACCTTCTCGAAGAACTTGTCCCAAGATGGCTTAGGGGAAGTCATGGCGATCTAGATCTGTTAGAAAAATAGCCTAAAACAAGAATAGAGGAGAAACTCGCGACGCGGTGGTCAAAACATATTAGAGTATATATAATGATTTTTTCTAGGTTAGAATACGTGTTCCGGAAGAAATCAGAGTCCGGAGGGCACACGAGGGCCCCACAAGCCATCAGGGCGCGACCTGTTGGCTTGTGCCTCCCTCGTGGGTCCTCCTGACTCCGTTTTATTTTTGTATTTTTTCTAAAATACCAAAAATTACATAAATTATTGTTTTTGGAATTTTTGGAGTCGGTTTACTTGCCATACCACATACCTACCCCTTTTTCAGGTTTCTAGAGTGTTCCGGAAGGCCTCCTTGCCGTGTTCTTCCGGTGTGATAACTTGCATGACATTTGTTTCTTCATTAATGGGTGCACCTGAAATATAATGCTTGATTCTTTTCCTATTCACTACTATCTGGTTTTTGCCTTTGAAGTTATTGAGTTTTATAGCACTAGAGCAATAAACCTCCTCAACAACGTATGGGCCTTCCCATTTGGAGAGAAGTTCTCCTGCAAAAAAATCTGAAATGAGAGTTGTACAAAAGCACTAAGTCTTCTACATTGAATTTTTGTTTTTGATTCCTTTTATCATGCCATCTTTTAACCTTTAATTCAAACAACCTAGCATTTTCATAGGCTTGCATTCTTCATTCATCAAGTGAGATAATGGCAAATAACCTCTTTTCATCGACAAGTTTAAAATTTTAGTTAAGTTCATTAATTGCCCAATAAGCTTTATGTTCTAGCTCGAGAGGTAAGTGACACGCCTTTCCATAGAAAAAAATTACGGATACATACCCATAGGATTCTTATAAGCAGTTCTATAAGCCCATAGCGCATCATTTAATTTCTTAGACCAATTGTTCCTAGATCTATTAGCAGTCTTTTGCAAGATTAATTTTATTTCTCGATTACTCAATTCAACTTGACGAGTAGATGGAACATGATAAGGGGATGCAATCATATGGTTAACATCATATTTAGCTAGAAGTTTACGAAAAGCACCATGGATAAAATATGAACCACCATCAGTCATTAAGTACCTAGGGACTCCAAACCTTGGGAAAATGATGCATTTAAGCATTTTAATAGAGGTGTTATGATCAGCACTACTAGTTGGAATAGCCTCTACCCACTTAGTAACGTAATCAACAACAACTTAAATATGAGTATACCTGTTTGAGGAAGGAAAAGGTCTCATAGAGTCAAAACCCCAAACATCGAATGGTTCAATAGTAAGTGAATAATTCATAGGCATTTCCTGACGCTTACCGATGTTACCAACTCTCTGGCATTCATTGCATGAATGGACATACTTATGAGCATCTTTGAAAAGATTAGGCTAATAGAAACCAGATTGCAATACCTTATGTGCAGTTCTGTCATCGGCATAGTGTCCTCTGTAAGCTTCATAGTTGCATTTCTGAAGAATTTGTTCCTGATCTGTAACAGCTCGGGACCGACGCTCCAGAAGATTCCAGAAGATTCCCCTTTGTTTCCAGTTTTGTCTGTGATTCGTTTGGTTGTTGCATTCATCATCACATCATTCGCGTCATCTCCATAGCATCGTCACTCGTTTTCAAACTTGCATCCGTTCGTAGTTATCGGTTCTCTCCGTTCTCGTCGCTGACCATTTTGAGACCAACCACACATGCACGCGCCCGCGGCATCATTTTTAAAATGTTTCAAAAGAGCGCTAAAAATATTCTTGTATTGGGTCGAAACATGGCGTGCAGTCTTATTATAGTGTAGGTAGACCGCCTGCCATGTTTCGTCACATTCCGAGTTCGTTTGATACCCCATCGGTCAACCGTGCAGTTTGGTCATCGGTTATTATCGGACTTTTCGGTGCTTTAAAAACCTTCGTGTCACGGGGAGCAAACCTCCCTCTCTTCCTCACCTAGCCTATCTACATAGTGTCCGTAGCCCCCTCCACTTCCAGGCCGTCCGATCGAGATCGAACGGTCCGAAAACGGACACAAACTGCTATCCCTAGCCCCTAAAACTATAAATAGGCCCCTTCCCCTACCTAACTGGGCAGCTAACCCTAATTCCCCTTGAATCCCATGCCAGACAGCCCTCAACCGCAGCTCCTCTCTCCTCCAGCCACCAGGCCTGCGAAAGCCCATCTGGGCCCGCCCCAGGCCCGAGGCCGCCGTCGCCCGAGCTCGCACGCGCCGAGCGCTCGCTGGCCCCGATCCCCGATCTTCCTCGGCCGCCTCCTCCTCCACGCTGGCCGGAAGGCCACCGAAGCCAGCCGCCGCCGGCGACCAGGAGCCGCTGGGGCCTCGCCAGACCTCTCCTCCTCCCTTCCCTCTTCTTCTCCTTCCTCTCCCTCTCTCTAACCCCCGGATCTCTCTCTCTCCCGCAATCCCGCCACCATGGCCCGAAGCTCCCCGCCGTCGAGCCTCCGCCGCCAGGGATGGAGCTGCCCTGGATGGATCCGGCGAGATCCGTGCTGCCTCGCCCTCCCAGGGCCTCGCCATCGCTGGTTCGTGAGAAGCCCTGCCGCCATGTGGAGCCGCCGCCGCTGCCTCTGCTTCGTGCGGGAGGAGCAGCCGCTCGCGACCCAGTCCTGCTCGCTCCCAGTGCCCTGTGGGACGCCCCGGCCTCCCTCCGCCAGGCCCAGCTCCTGCACTGAATGGGCCAAGGCCCACGAGGTGAGCAGCCCCCCCTCTGCGCCGTCTTCTTTTTTTTCTGTAGGCCCGTTGCATGTTTTTTCTTTAATTACAGTAAAAACCATGATTTCAAAATATTCATAGATAATTAACCATACGTCATATAATTTTTTTTATATATGAAAAGTGCTTGGAAAAATGTGTAGATTAATTATATGCCAATTTCATCCATGCTTAAAATATTTAACATGCATTTTCTGTTGTTTGCATAATTGCCATATTTCGCATTTGCACATATATGTTTAATCGTGCTTCGAATTAATCAAACCATATATAAAATATCTGTGTGGTTTATCATATAACGTATTTTCATGCATGATAAAAATGTTGGCATGGTGTTTGCATTTATTTCGCATCAATGACTTGCTAATAAGTTATTCCATTAACTTGCATAATTAATTATGAATTATTTTCCTACTTGAACCTATGCATTTTATATATGTTTCTGGGGTAGAAAAAATCCATATAATTTATCTGTGCATTTAGTTTTGTCATGTGAGCATTTTTGTTGCATGTCATTTTGCTGTGATGCCCTTTTGTTATTTTCGTGTGAATTAATACATGCATGATTTGAAATAATTTTGAACATGAGATGTGCCCTTCGATATGTGTCCTAGCCCCTGGACATTTTGCTTGCCATAGAAATGCATGTTTAGGTGTTGTTTTCTTGTTGTCTACTTGCTATAAAAATTACTGCTGTTTTGAGGGTCCAAAATATTTCTAAGTCTGGGATCTGTAATATTTTGTTGCTGTCTTGCCATGTGTTTTGCTAGTGATCTAGAACTCCTTTGGGGTAGGTGTAATGGAGTTAGATAATGTCCTTTAGTATTCTGTTAAGTTTCATGCCATAATATGACCTGTAGCATATAGTTTTACTGCTGTCAATATGCCTTCATGATAAAAACTGCACTGTGAAAAACTGCTATTTTCACCAAGTCTGAAACTGTTTTCAAGTAGCCACCTTGTGAGCTTCCTACCATGTGATCCATGCATGTTTTGAGTATGATATGTGTAGATGAAATGAAGTGTGTGTTATATGCTACTGCCCCATGCTTAGTTTGTGCATTTTAGAATAGTGTAACTTGTTGTTTCATGTTTGCAAAATGCTAAGTTGCTGTTTTGGGCAGATTTCAAGTAAAACTTGTTTTGGTGTTTGTGGTTGAACCGTAGCTCCGTTTTGGTCATGCCATATATGAAACTTGCTTGGAATCTCATGTAGTTTCATAATAACTTGCTGCATTCATGATTTGAGAAGTTTGTGATTGTATTTTCCATGCATTTGCCTTCATGACATGTGCATCTTGTGTTGCTCATATCTTTTAGACCGTAGCTCCGTTTGAGATGTTCCATATATGTATATCGACTAGAATGACATATATAATGTCATGATATACTTTATTCTGCTGTTTAACAAATACAAAATATGCTTAGTTCAGATCTGGACCAATTTCAAAATTAACATATGAGGTCGTTTCGGAAATACTATAAGTTGTTTCCGGCCTCATTTAAGATGCTTAGATAGATAGTTTACTTATGCTTCACCTCTTGCCATGCCTAACAACATTTAACATTGATGTGTACCTAAACGGGAATGATCTAAATAATTCGAACATGGAGTTTCGTCAGTATGCAACCCGTTGCATATTGAGCTTCACTTTAATGTGTAGTAGTTGTTTGATGTGAATTGTCATGCCTTGCATATTTAAACCGGTCATGCATCATATTTGTTTGTGCATCGTGTCACGCAGGTGTTGTGGTGCATCTTGTGTTGATTGTTTGTTTTGGATTGCTTATTCTCAATAGAGTTCCAAAAGCGTTCAGAGTGTGAGGATTCGTTCGACTACGTTGGCTCATCTTCTTCATGGACTCGTTCTTCTTCCAAGCGGGATCTCAGGCAAGATGACAGATTTCCCTGGATACCACTACTATCATTGCCATGCTAGATGTCTCGTTTTCTATCGCTATGTCACGCTACCTACCACTTGTTTGTCAAGCCTCCCAACATTGCCATGAAAAGCCTCTAACCCTCCACATCCCAGCAAACCTTTGTTTGGCTATGTTTCCACTTGCTCAGCCCTTCTTATAGCATTTCTAGCTGCAGGTGCAATTTCTTCCATGTGTCGACATGGACATTCTTTTGTTATATCACAATATTGCGGCTATTTAATTTAATACACATATATACTTGGTAAAGGTGGAAGGCTTGGCCTTTTGCTCGGTGTTTTGTTCCACTCTTGCCGTCCCTAGTTATTCGTGAACCGGTGTTATGTTCCATAATTGAGTGCTCCTAACATGCTCGGGGTTGTTATGGGGACCCCCTTGATTTCGTTTGGGGATCAAGCTTGTCCGACAAGGCCCAACATTGGTACTACATTTGCCTAATAATTAATAAAATTGCATAGGGTCCCGCCGGCACCCGCAGATAATTAATAAACCCCCGGGCCAGTGCTCCTCATGAGTGTTGGTCCAAACTAGAGCACTGTGCGGGGACAACCTAGGGCAACTCGGGAGATTTCTATCAGGCCACCGTACACTAGCTTATCCGCCGTGTCCTGAGAACGAGATACGTGGCTCCTATCGGGATCGTCCACATGTCGGGAGGCCTTGCTAGATTTGTTTTACCTTTCTCAAATGTCTTGAGTGAGGAACTCTGATCTTCTTCGGGCTATCTCGAGGTGTCGGATTTCCTTTGGAATTGCCTAGGATGATCCCGAGATCTGTGGTTGAGGTTATTCCCACTTTGTGTGGTTAATTTGTGATGGATGAGTTGGAGCACCCCTGCAGGGTTAAATCTTTTCAAGTAGCCGTGCCCGCGGTTATGTGGCAAACTTGGATATTTTGTTTAACACCCAGTCATAGCAAACTTGAAGTAAACTCTAATAAAATACACCAACTGTGTGCGTAACCGTGGCTGTCTCTTTTCGTGCGTTCTTGCTCGAAAGAGAACACAAAGGGGTTATGTTTGACGTAAGTAGGTGTTCAGGATCAGTTAGTGATCATTACTAGTTCACGTCCGTTATGCGTAGACAACCATACTTTATTTTCTGTATTCGTAAGTTAGCCACTCAAATAAAAGCTTAGTCGCTTGTTGCAGCCTCACCACTTAACCATACCTCACCCATTAAGCTTTATTAGTCTTGATACCCTTGGAAATGAGATTGCTGAGTCCCTGTGGCTCACAGATTACTACAACAACAGTTGCAGGTACAGGTAATGCGATGATTTGACGTGAGCGTGATGTTTGTTTGATTTGGAGTTCTTCTTATTCTTCATCAATCTAGGATGGGTTCCAGGCGGCAGCCTGGGATAGCAAGGATGTATGTCATTTTATTGTTTGATTTCGTCCGTAGTCGGAGCCTACTCTTCTGTATGATGTTTGAGTATGTTGTTGTATTGATGTGACTCTGATGTAGCTTGTGGCGAGTGTGAGCCAATTACATATACTCATCTCTTATGTACATGTACTTGTAATGATATCCATTCTTGCAACACGATGAGATGCGCTTCTATCCCTATCGAGGCCCTCGTGCCGAAATAAGGATAGGACCGCATCTTGGGTGTGACAAGTTGGTATCAGAGCCTGTACCGACCTAGGAGCCCCCTTGATTGATCGAACTTGGCCGAGTTGAGTCTAGTAAAAAACTATTTTGAGTCTAGTTATATCGGAGAGTAGGATTCTTTTTACTCCTCTTCTATGCTCTGGTGAGGTATTCGACTTAGGAATTTTGATTCTACTCCTCTTCCCACTCAAATTTTTTTTAGGATCACACGGGTATTTTGGAAACTATATGATGCTGATGTGATGGAGTTCTGTCTTGGTGCCTCCTGTCTGACTTCATTTCTTCCGGGGAGTTGAGCTCCGAGGGATTCTTAGCACATTGTTATCATTCAATTTTCTTAGTATTTCAGGACGAAGGATGTTTGAAATTGTTTGAATACTTATCATGGTGAGATAAGATCGGAGTCACCCAGTACTGGGGAGGCGTCCGGGGTACCACCATGATTTGTATCATTGTTAGTTCGAGGATTCGAGTTAGATGAATTTGCGAAAGCCTCTGGTTATGTGTTGAAGGATGGATACAGTTGGGGTGTAGGATTGCTAGTTGTGTGAGATATTTCCTCCTTGTATCCCCCACACCGGATTGCATAACCAGAAAGTTTTCGGAAGTTCTTAGGTGGGAATTCAAGTAGGTACCTAGGATTATCTTTCCAACAAGTGCATAGTGGGTATGTATTTGTTCTGGCTTGTTTCGTAAGCCTCATCCTTTGTTTTTTTTGAATATGGTAGTTCGAGTTGCTTCGATGTCAAGTGGTGATTTCATATCTTTCCTAGGAAGAGTACTCATATTTCTATGGGAATGATAATTCTTTTGCCCAATCAAGTTATCATATTAATTCGTTTCCTATCGGTGTGCTTCTCTTCAAGATAATTCTATCATCTCCAATATTGCAAGATCAATCCTCATATTTCTTTCCGGAGTTGTCTCATCTATACCAAGTTTTCTTTGTTTTCTGACCCTCCCGCCCATTTTCTTCAATGATTAAATTCTCATCCAAGTGTCTTTCTATTCATGTAATGCTTCCGCTATCTTTTCTTCTATCTTGTTTCCGGTGATTTATGTGGAGATTCTCAAGAGTTTCATTTCAAGATCTATCCTCATATTCTTTGTTCTCATTGTTAGTCTTCTCCGGTGGATTCAATTCAAGTTCTTGGTGCTCATCATATCATGTTCATTCTCTATTTGCTCTCCCATGTTGGGAATTCCTATCCAAGCTTCTCTTGTGTATTCATCTCTCTCTATTCTATCCGGAGTGCCGAAGATATCTCAGAAGACATTCATTTTCATTCTTGTCCTCTTAAATTATTTCAAGGGTCTCTTATCATCAAGTTCTTAATTTTTCCAGTGCAATCTCTCTTTTAATCAATTGTTTCAAGGGTCGTTTCTTTTGAGTGGGCCCATAACCCACAGGTGTTTTCCCCAGGATCATACCTGACTCTTGTAATATGTCCGGAGATGTCCTCAAGTTCTTTTCAAATATGATGTAAGAATGAATCTCATCAGTCATATTCCTCTTCCAAGATCGCTTCGAATCATTTTTCTAGTTGGCTCAAACTTTTCTTTACTCATTGTTCTGGAGTGTCTCAGTAATTCGTGGTGTTGTTTCTCGTCATCATTCTCTACATTGAAGACCGAAGGAGAGTTTCTCTTAAATCATTGTTCATTCTTCCAAAGATTCATGGTTTCAGCTTGTTGTTATCATCTCAAATTGTTTCCATTCATGAGAAAATTCTCCCATATCTATCCGGTGCATTTCATAATTGTTTTCATTTCTTGATCCTCCGAAGGCCATCATTTTAGAAGATTTCTTCGTTCTCAGCTTTCAGCTTTCGTTCTCAAATTCTTCTCAATTGTTGTTCCTTCGTTCATATCTCAATTATTCCGGTGCCTTGTGAAGTTTTCCATTAGGTGGATCATGCTCTCTTCGTTCTCATTCATTTGTATTATCCTATTTAGTTTCTATTCTTACCGGTGTTCTCATTCAAGATTTCTTCAAATTTGTGATCTATCTCTCTCTCTCTCTCTCTCTCTCTCTTCAATTCTTTGCAAGAAGAATAAGTGGTGTGCGAAATCCGTTGCTTGTCATCAATTTAACTTGATGAAGGATAGTCATATCATAATTATTATTCTGGTTTCATCCAAGTGATTTCAATCCTTCTTCCGGAGTTGTTCATGATATCAATTCCTTATCCCAAGTGGTCATCTTTCTTTTCTGGAGTTCCTAGTTTTTCTCAAGTATCTTGTCGCTAAGCTTCATCTAATTCATAGCAAGGCCTCAATCTTGTTCTTTTTCAACCTTCAATTCTTTTCTATCGTCCTTTCGTTTCAGGGTTCTTTCGGAGGTTCTTCATGGTGGTTCATCAAGATTTCTTTCATTTTCAAGTGTTCTTCAAGATTCTTGTTGGAAGTGCTCAAGTGTTCTTTCCCTTGGATTTTGAGTTCAATCCCTTCTCCATTGTCTTTTGAGATGGTGTTATTAAATTCTTGATCATGAGGAGTCTTGAAGGAAAATTGTCAAGAATGAGATAAGTAAACCTATCTTGTATTCTCGGAGTTATCTTGGATTGGATTTCACCTAAAGCATTTCCTAAGGATTGTTGCTGTCATGGTGTCATACATGATCCAAGTTTTATCCTTATCCTCTTGGTGAAAGAAGCTTTGCATATCATGTTGCTCTCAAGCAATCAATTGTTTCTGTTGTGGCAGGTTGTCACCTCAAAATTTTGAGATGTTTCACACAAGCCCATAACAAGCTGTTCTTTCGTTGTTGATTTTTTTGAACAACCCCGTTCAATCTCTTCTTGTAAGATGCTTCTCAAGTTCAAGGTGGTAGAAGTTGTCAATTTCTTCTGCGTCCTCTTCTCTCCAAAGATCTAGCTTCTATTCTTTTGTTCTGGAGGCATAGTGGTGTTTCTCTTGTCAACTATCATCTAGTTGATTAAGATCATGTTATTTCTTTGCTTATTCATTTAACTTGAGTGTTGTGCAATGTTTTCATGATCCTTCTGTCTCGTGAAGTTTTGATTCTAATCCAACCAAAGTTTGGTGTGTCTCTTTCAATTTATTTCCATCATATCAAATTTTTCCTCTCTATCCTACCAAAGTGCTGTCGAAATTTCTTGTGAATTCTTGCTTGTTCCTTGTGTCATTCTTCATCTCTTTCCAACCTTCATGATCATTGGTTTCATTCGTTTGTCAGAGAAGCAACTAAGTTTACCACTTGCTCTTTCTATTCCCCTTTTTATTCTAGATCTCGGGACGAGATCCTCGTGTAGTGGAGGAGAGTTGTAATAGCCCGGGACCGACGCTCCAGAAGATTCCAGAAGATTCCCCTTTCTTTCCATTTTCATCTGTGATTCGTTTGGTTGTTGCATTCATCATCGCATCATTTGCGTCATCTGCATTCACTCGTTTTCAAACTTGCATCCGTTCGTAGTTACCGGTTCTCTTCGTTCTCGTCGCTGACCATTTTGAGACTAACCACACATGCACGCACCCGCGGCATTGTTTTTAAAATGTTTTAAAAGAGCGCTACAAATATTCTTGGATTGGGTCGAAAACTAGCGTGCGGTCTTATTATAGTGTAGGTAGACCGCCTGCCAAGTTTCGTCGCGTTCCGAGTTCGTTTGATACCCTGTCGGTCAACCGTGCAGTTCGGTCATCGGTTATTATCGGACGTTTCACTGCTTTAAAAACCTTCGTGTCACGGGGCGCAAACCTCCCTTTCTTCCCCACCTAGCCTATCTGCACAGTTAGCCCCCTCCGCTTCCGGGCCGTCCGATCAAGATCGAACGGTCCGAAAATGGACAGAAACTGCTATCCCTAGGCCCTAAAATTATAAATAGGCCCCTTCCCCTACCTAATTGGGCAGCTAACCCTAATTCCCCTCGAATCCCGTGCCAGACAGCCCTCAGCCACAGCTCCTCTCTCCTCCAGCCGCCAGGCCCGCGATAGCCCATCTAGGCCCGCCCCAGGCCCGAGGCCGCCGCCGCCCAAGCTCGCAGGCGCCGAGCGCTCACTGCCCCCGATCCCCGATCTCCCTCGGCCGCCTCCTCCTCTGCGCTGGCCGGAAGGCCAGCGGAGCCGCTGGGGCCTCGCCGGACCTCTCCTCCTCCCTTCCCTCTTCTTCTCCTTCCTCTCCCTCTCTCTAACCCCTAGATCTCTCTCTCTCTCCCGCAGTCCCGCCGCCATGGCCCGAAGCTCCCCGCCGTCGAGCCTGCGCCGCCGGGGACGAAGCTGCCCTAGACGGATCCGACGAGATCCGTGCCATCTCGCCCTCCCATGGCCTCACCGTCGTTGGTTCGTGGGAAGCCCCGCCGCCATGTGGAGCTGCCGCCGCTGCCTTTGCATCCTGCGGGAGGAGCAACCGCTCGTGACCCAGTCCCGCTCGCTCCCAGCACCCTATGGGCCGCCCCGACCTCCCTCCGCCAGGCCCAGCTCCTGCACCGAATGGGCCAAGGCCCACGAGGTGAGCAGCCCCCCCTCTGCACCGTCTTTTTTTCTGTAGCCCCGTTGCATTTTTTCTTTAATTACAGTAAAAGGCATGATTTTAAAATATTCATAGATAATTAACCGTACACCATATAAAAATGTTTTATATATGAAAAGTGCTTGGAAAAATGTGTAGATTAATTATATGCCAATTTCATCCATGCTTAAAATATTTAACATGCATTTTCTGTTGTTTACATAATTGCCATATTTCGCATTTGCACATATATGTTCAATCGTGCCTCGAATTAATCAATCCCTATATAAAATATATGTGTGGTTTATCATATAACGCATTATCATGCACGATAAAAATGTTGGCATGGTGTTTGCATTTATTTCGCATCAATGACTTGCTAATAAGTTATTCCATTAACTTGCATAATTAATTATGAATTATTTTCCTACTTGAACCTATGCATTTTATATATGTTTTCGGGGTAGAAAAATCCATATAATTTATCTGTGCATTTAGTTTTGTCATGTGAGCATTTTTGTTGCATGTCATTTTGCTGTGATGCCCTTTTGTTATTTTCGTGTGATTTAATACATGCATGATTTGAAATAATTTTGAACGTGAGATGTGCCCTTTGATATGTGTCCTAGCCCCTGGACATTTTGCTTGCCATAGAAATGCATGTTTAGGTGTTGTTTTCTTGTTGTCTACTTGCTATAAAAATTACTGCTGTTTTGAGGGTCCAAAATATTTCTAAGTCTGGAATCTGTAATATTTTGTTGCTGTCTTGCCATGTGTTTTGCTAGTGATCTAGAACTCCTTTGGGATAGGTGTAATGGAGTTAGTTGTAGTAGATAATGTCCTTTAGTATTCTGTTAAGTTTCATGCCATAATATGACCTGTAGCATATAGTCTTACTGCTGTCAATATGCCTTCGTGATAAAAACTGCACTGTCAAAAACTGCTATTTTCACCAAGTCTGAAACTGTTTTCAAGTAGCCACCTTGTGAGCTTCCTACCATGTGATCCATGCATGTTTTGAGTATGATATGTGTAGATGAAATGAAGTGTGTGTTATATGATACTTCCCTATGCTTAGTTTGTGCATTTTAGAATAGTGTAACTTGTTGTTTCATGTTTGCAAAATGCTAAGTTGCTGTTTTGGGCAGATTTCAAGTAAAACTTGTTTTGGTGTTTGTGGTTGAACCGTAGCTCCGTTTTGGTCATGCCATATATGAAACTTGCTTGGAATCTCATGTAGTTTCATAATAACTTGCTGCATTCATGATTTGAGAAGTTTCTGATTGTATTTTCCATGCATTTGCCTTCAAGACATGTGCATCTTGTGTTGCTCATATCTTTTAGACCGTAGCTTCGTTTGAGATGTTCCATATATGTATATGGACTAGAATGATGTGTAGAATGTCATGGTATACTTTATTCTGTTGTTTAACAAATAGAAAATATGCTTAGTTCAGATCTGGACCAATTTCGAAATTAACATATGAGGTCATTTCGGAAATACTATAAGTTGTTTCCGGTCTCATTTAAGATGCCTAGATAGATAGTTTACTTATGCTTCACCTCTTGCCATGCCTAACAACTTTTAACATTGATGTGTACCTAAACAGGAATGATCTAAATAATTCGAACGTGGAGTTTCATCAATATGCAACCCGTTGCATATTGAGCTTCACTTTAATGTGTAGTAGTTGTTTGATGTGAATTGTCATGCCTTGCATATTTAAACCGGTCATGCATCATATTTGTTTGTGCATCATGTCACGCAGGTGTTGTGGTGTATCTTGTGTTGATTGTTTGTTTTGGATTGCTTCTTCTCGATAGAGTTCCGCAAGCGTTCGGAGTGTGAGGATTCGTTCGACTACGTTGGCTCGTCTTGTTCATGGACTCGTTCTTCTTCCGAGCAGGATCTCAGGCAAGATGACTCATTTCCCTGGATACCACTACTATCATTGCCATGCTAGATGTCTCGTTTTCTATCGCTATGTCACGCTACCTACCACTTGTTTGTCAAGCCTCCCAACATTGCCATGAAAAGCCTCTAACCCTCCACATCCCAGCAAACCTTTGTTTGGCTATGTTACCGCTTGCTTAGCCCTTCTTATAGCGTTTCTAGCTGCAGGTGCAATTGCTTCCATGTGTCGACATGGATATTCTTTTTTTATATCACAATATTGCTGCTATTTAATTTAATGCACATATATACTTGGTAAAGGTGGAAGGCTTGGCCTTTTGCTCGGTGTTTTGTTCCACTCTTGCTGCCCCTAGTTACTTGTGAACCGGTGTTATGTTCCATAATTGAGCGCTCCTAACATGCTCGGGGTTGTTATGGGGACCCCCTTGATTTTTGTTTGGGGATAAAGCTTGTCGGACAAGTCCCAACATTGGTACTACATTTGCCTAATAATTAATAAAATTGCATAGGGACCCGCCGGCACCTGCGGATAATTAATAAACCCGGGCCAGTGCTCCTCATGAGTGTTGGTCCAAACTAGAGCACTGTGCGGGGCCAACCCAGGGCAACTCGGGAGATTTCTATCAAGCCACCGTACACTAGCTTATCCGCCGTGTCCTGAGAACGAGATACGCGGCTCCTATCGGGATCGTCCACACGTCAGGAGGCCTTGCTGGATTTGTTTTACCTTTCTCAAACGTCTTGAGTGAGGAACTCTGATCTTCTTCGGGCTATCTCGAGGTGCCGGATTTCCTTTGGAATTTCCTAGGATGATCACGAGATCCGTGGTTGAGGTTATTCCCGCTGCGTGTGGTTAATTTGTGATGGATGAGTTGGAGCACCCCTGCAGGGTTAAATCTTTTCAAGAAGCCGTGCCCGCGGTTATGTGGCAAACTTGGATATTTTGTTTAACACCTGGTCATAGCAAACTTGAAGTAAACTCTAATAAAATACACCTACTGTGTGCGTAACCGTGGTTGTCTCTTTTCATGGGTTCTTGCCCGAAAGAGAACACTGTGGGGTTATGTTTGACGTAAGTAGGTGTTCAGGATCAGTTAGTGATCATTACTAGTTCACGTCCGTTATGCATAGACAACCATACTTTATTTTCTGTATTCGTAAGTTAGCCACTCAAATAAAAGCTTAGTCGCTTGCTGTAGCCTCACCACTTAACCATACCTCACCCATTAAGCTTTAATAGTCGTGATACCCTTGGAAATGAGATTGTTGAGTCCCTGTGGCTCACAGATTACTACAACAACAGTTGCAGGTACAGGTAATGTGATGATTTGACGTGAGCGTGATGTTTGTTTGATTTGGAGTTCTTCTTCTTCTTCTTCATCAATCTAGGATGGGTTCCAGGCGGCAGCCTGGGATAGCAAGGATGGATGTCATTTTATCGTTTGATTTCGACCGTAGTCGGAGCCTACTCTTCTGTATGATGTTTGAGTATGTTGTTGTATTGATGTGACTCTGATGTAGCTTGTGGCGAGTATGAGCCAATTCCATATACTCATCTCTTATGTACATGTACTTGTAATGATATCCATTCTTGCAACACAAGGAGATGCGCTTCTATCCCTATCGAGGCCCTCGTGCCGAAATAAGGATAGGACCGCATCTTGGGCGTGACAAGTTGGTATCAGAGCCTGTACCGACCTAGGAGCCCCCTTGATTGATCGAACTTGGCCGAGTTGAGTCTAGTAAAAAACTATTTTGATTCTAGTTATATCGGAGAGTAGGATTCTTTTTACTCCTCTTCTATGCTCTGGTGAGGTATTCGACTTAGGAATTTTGATTCTACTCCTCTTCCCACTCAAATATTTTTAGGATCACGCGGGTATTTTGGAAACTATATGATGCCGATGTGATGGAGTTCTGTCTTGGTGCCTCCTGTCTAACTGGATTTCTTCCAAGGAGTTGAGCTCCGAGGGATTCTTAGCACATCGTTATCATTCAGTTTCTTAGTATCTCAGGACGGAGGATGTTCGAAATTGCTTCAAGACTTATCGTGGTGAGATAAGATCGGAGTCACCCAGTACTGGGGAGGCGTCCGGTGTACCACCATGATTTGTATCATTGTGAGTTCGGGGATTCGAGTTAGATGAATTTGCAACAGCCTCTGGTTATGTGTTGAAGGATGGATACAGTTGGGGTGTAGGATTGCTAGTTGTGTGAGATATTTCCTCCTTGTATCCCCCACACCGAATTGCATAACCTGAAAGTTTTCGGAAGTTCTTAGGTGGGAATTCAAGTAGGTACCTAGGATTATCTTTCCAACAAGTGCATAGTGCGTATGTATTTGTTCTGGCTTGTTTCGTAAGCCTAATCCTTTGTTTTATTTTGAATATGGTAGTTCGAGTTGCTTGGATGTCAAGTGGTGATTTCATATCTTTCCTAGGAAGTGTTCTCATATTTCTGTGGGAATGATAATTCTTTTGCCCAATCAAGTTATCATATTAATTCTTTTCCTATCGGTGTGCTTCTCTTCAAGATAATTCTATCATATCCAATATTGCAAGATCAATCCTCATATTTCGTTCCGGAGTTGTCTCATTTGTACCAAGTTTTCTTTGTTTTCTGACCCTCCCGTCCGTTTTCTTCAATGATTAAATTCTCATCCAAGTGTCTTTCTATTCATGTAATGCTTCCGCTATCTTTTCTTCTATCTTGTTTCCGGTGATTTCTATGGAGATTCTCAAGAGTTTCATTTCAAGATCTATCCTCATATTGTTTGTTCTCGTTGTTAGTCTTCTCCGGTGGATTCAATTCAAGTTCTTGGTGCTCATCATATCATGTTCATTCTCTATTTGCTCTCCCATGTTGGAAATTCCTATCCAAGCTTCTCTTGTTTATTCATCTCTCTCTATTCTATCCGGAGTGCTGAAGATATCTCAGAAGACATTCATTTTCATTCTTGTCCTCTTAAATTATTTCAAGGGTCTCTTATCATCAAGTTATTAATTTTTCCGGTGCAATCTCTCTTTTAATCAATTGTTTCGACAGTGGTTTCTTTTGAGTGGGCCCATAACCCATAGGAGTTTTCCCCAGGATCATACCTGACTCTTCGAATATGTCCGGAGATGTCCTCAAGTAATTTTCAAATATGATTTAAGAATCACACATAATCAGTAGCATCACACATAATTTCAAAAGGTAGGTTCCAATCAGGTGGTTGAACAATAGGTGCAGAAATTGAAGCCTTCTTAAGTATTTCAAAAGCTTCTACGCAATCATCATCAAAAACAAAAGGAACATCTTTATGAAGAATATTAGTTAACAACCTAGAAATCTTTGAGAAATCTGTAATGAAACACCTATATAAACCAGCATGACCAAGGAAACTTCTTATATCTTTGATATCTCTCGGGCATGGAATTTTTTCTATTGCATCAACTTTATCTTTGTCCACCTCGATGCATCATTCAGAAATTTTGTGCCTAAGCACTATACCTTCATTTACCATAAAGTGGCACTTTTCACAATTCAAGACAAGACCAGTTTCTTCACATCTCTACAAAACTCGATCAAGGTTTCTCAAGCAATCATCAAAAGAAGTCCCATAAATAGAAAAATCATGCATGAAAACCTCAACAATCTTTTCACAAAAACTAGAGAATATAGCAGTCATACATCTTTGAAATGTAGCACATGCATTGCATAAACCAAAATGCATACGCTTATAAGCATAAGTTTCTAAAGGACATGTAAAGGTAGTTTTCTCTTGATCTTCTTTTGATAAAGGTATTTGAGAAAATCCAAAATATCCATCAAGAAAGCAAAAATGTGTGTGCTTAGATAATCTTTCTAACATTTGATCAGCAAAAGGCAAGGGGTAATGATCTTTCTTAGTAGCTTTACTTAATTTCCTAAAATCAATTAGCATCCTATAACTAGTTACGATTCTTTGTGGAATAAGCTCATTTTTATCATTAGGGACGACAGTAATACCACTTTCTTAGGAACACAATGAACATGACTTACCCACCTACTACCAGCATTAGGATAGATTATACATGCCTCCAGAAGCTTTAGTATTTCCGTTCTTACAACTTCTTTCATCTTGGGATTTAAGCGGCGTTGGTGATCAACAACAGGTTTAGCATCTGCTTCCAGATTAATCTTGTGCTGACATAGAGTGGGGATTATGCCCTTTAGATCATCGAGAGTATAACCAATAGCAGCCATGTGCTTCCTCGGAGTTTTACGAAATCTACTTTATTCATGCTCTGAAAGGTTAGCATTGATAATAAAAGGATATATCTTCTTTTCATCAATATAAGCATATGTCAGAGTATCAGGTAAATTCTTTAGTTCAAATACGGGATCTACCTTGGGTGGAGGAGGATGCCCTGAAATATCAACTGGTTAGTTGTGTTTAAGAATATGTGTTTGTTTAAGGAATATGTCATCTATTTCATTCCTTTCATTCATAAGCATATCATTATCATGGTCTAGCAAATATTGTTCTAGAGGTTCAATAGGAGGTATGACAATAGAAGCAAGACCAATTATTTCATACTTACTAGGTAAATCCTTCTCATGTGATTGATTAGTAAACTTGGAGAAATTAAATTCATGAGACACATCACCAAAGCTTACTCTAACCTTATTAGTGACATAATTGATTTTAGCATTAACGGTGCTTAAGAAAGGTCTACCGAATATAATGGGGCAAAAGTTATCTTGTTTTGAACCAAGTACTAAGAAATCAGTGGGGTACTTGACCTTCCCACACAGAACCTCAACGTCACACCTCTAAAGATCCCAAATGGCGAAATAGTATCTCTGTTTGCAACTTTAATAGAAACATCAATATCTTCCATAGTCGAGGGTGTTATGTCATTCATAATTTCTTGATATAAGGTAAAAGGTATAGCATTAACACTAGCACCAAGGTCACACAAACCATGATAACAATTTTCTCCAATTTTAAATGAAACAACAGGCATGCCAACCACTAGTTTAATTTTTTCTAACTCATCCTATTCGTTTCTAGCAGGTTTCGCAATCCTAGCATCTTCCCCATAAAATTAAACAACCCGACCTCAATGTTATTATCTAAAAGATCTTTAACCATGACAACCTTAGGCTCAAGATTTATTTGTTCAGAAGGTATAGGTGTCCTGCGGTGACTTCTGTTAACCAAAATTGTAGTATTAGCATGTTCCCTAATTCTAACATGAAAAGGAGGTTTCTCAATGTAAGCAGTGGGAACAATTGGATCGGCATGACTAACAATTATTTCTTACTTGTTAGTTTTAATAGGTTCCTCTAATGGTGGTTCAATGGTCTTGATATTTAAACCACTTCTCTTTGGGAAGATCAACATGAGTAGAAAATGATTCACAAAAAGTAGCTACTATTTTAGAGTCAAGACCATATTTATTGCTAAACTCATGGAAGTTATCGGTTTCCATAAAAGATTTAACACAATCAAAATTAAGTTTAATACCTGACTCTTTACCTTCGTCGACTTCCAATCTTCAGAATTGCGTTTCATTCTTTCCAGAATATCCCATTTGAATTCAATAATTTCATTCATATATGAGCGAGAAGAAGAAATCTAATAATAGTCGATTATCAAGAGAAATCCAAGCATAAATATTTTGTATAATAATTTATCTTGAGAGATCATGGTTGGGGCAGGTGTGTATCATAGATTTAAGACTCCCCCAATCTTGAGCGATGTTTTCTCCTTCAGGAGGCCAGAGATTATATATATATATATATATATATATATATATATATATATTTCCGATCACGGTGAACTAGATGCATTAGATAAAACTTCTGATGAAATATTAGCTTCAAGCGATTCCAGTTCCATGATTTAATATTATCCAATAGCCTATACCACATTAATGCTCTTCCCTCCAAAGAGAAAAGGAAAATTTTCTTCTTAACTTTGTCCCTAAACAAACCTGCAAGATGAAATAATCCACAAACCTCATCAATGAATATCAAATGGTAATCATGATGAGTCGTGCCATCCTAAGGATTAGATAATAGTTTTTCAAGCATACCCGAAGGAATCTCATAATAAATATTTTTAGTAGGTTCGGTAGGTTGAGGAAAAATTTCCTCATCTTCCGTTCGGGGCGAAGATGCCACGAACAAGCCACTCAAAGGATGAGCATTGATAGTGACAAGCAACAGTAAATTCCAGCATGTATAGAACATGCTTCCTTACCAATTTCCACTTACCAAATGTGCTTCACTCCCCAGCAACGGTGCCAGAAAAGAGTCTTGATGACCCAAAAGTATAGGGGATCAATCATATCCCTTTTGATAAATAAGAGTGTAGAACCCAGCGAGGAGCAGAAGGAAACAATAAGCAATTTTCACCAAGGTATTCTCTGCAAGTGATGTGGGTAACAGTAGTAGATAGTTTTGTAGCAAGATAATTCATAACAAGTGACAATAGTAAAAATGGTGCAGAAAGGTAGCCCAATCCTTTTTGTAGAAAAGTACATGCCTGAAAGTACTCTTATATTAAGCAAGTGCTCCCGAGGACACATGGGAATCTCTATCTAGTCATCTTCATCATGTTGAGTTGATTCACGTTCGTTACTTTGATAATTTGATATGTGGGTGGAACGGTTGTAAGGTGTTGTTCTTACTTGAACAAGGAACCCACTTATGATTACCCCCTCTCACAAGCATCCACAACTGCAAAAGAAGAATTAAGATAAATCTAACCATACCATGAAACACTGGTGCAGCGACGTGTTATACAAATGGTTTTAACCCCTTTTCGTGATGTAGTTGTGAACCATCGCCTTGCATGTGTGGGCGACAGCGGGGGTACTATACCACATGACACAAGAAACCCCTTGGCAATGGTAACCAACAAATGCAAATAATCTGCAAATATAATCGTGTGCGGTGCAGGAACATTGATAACCCACAAGTATAAGGGATCGCAACAGTTTTCGAGGGTAGAGTATTCAACCCAAATTTATTGATTCGACACAAGGGGGGACAAATAATATTCTCGAGTATTTGCAGCTGAGTTGTCAATTCAACCACACCTAAAATACTAAATATCTGCAGCAAAGTATTTAGTAGCAATGTAGTATGGAAGTAACGATAACGATGGCAAAAGTGAGAGTAGTAGTTTTTTAGTGATTGTAACAGTACCAAAGGAAAAGTAACTTATCAGAGATCAATATGTGGAAAGATCATAGGCAATGGATCGGTGATGGATAATTATGTCGGATGGCATTCATCATGCAACAGTTATAACATAGGGTGACATAGATCTAGCTCCAATTCATCAATGTAATGTAGGCATGTATTCCATATATAGTCATACGTGCTTATGGAAAAGAACTTGCATGAAATCTTTTGTCCTACCCTCCCGTGATAGCGGGGTCCTAATGGAAACTAAGGGATATTAATGCCTCCTTTTAATAGAGAACCATACCAAAGCATTAGCACTTAGTGAATACATGAACTCCTCAAACTACGGTAATCACTGGAAAGAATCCCATTTATTGTCACCCTAGGGGATGCGGATCATAACTCGTAATAGGTGTCTACAACTTGCAAGATAGGATCAAGAACACATATATATTCATGAAAACCTAATAGGATCATATCTGAAATCATGGCACTCGGGCCCTAGTGACAAGCATTAAGCATAGCAAAGTCATAGCAACATCAACCTCAGAACATAGTGGATACTAGGGATCAAACCCTAACAAAACTAACTTGATTACATGATAGATCTCAGACAACCCATCACTGTCCAGCAAGCCTACGACGGAATTACTCACGAACAGCGGAGAGCATGATGGGTGATGAAGGATGGTTGATGATGACGATGGCGTCGATTTCCCCTCTTCAGAGCCCAAAATGGACCCCGGATCTGGCCTCTCGAGGAAGAACAGGAGGTGGCGGCGGCTCCGTATCGTGAAACGTGGTGAACTCTTCTCCCTGATTTTTTTCTCCACGAATAGGAATAATTAGGAGTGGAATTGAGGTCAATGGAGCAACAGGGGGCCCACAAGCTTGCTAGGTGTGGCCGGGGGGGTGGCCGCTCCTAGCAGGCTTGCCACCTGTGGGTAGCCCCCCTCCGGTTGATTCTTTCACCGGTATTTTTTATTAAATCCAAAAATATTCTCCGTAATTTTTAGGTCAATCCGAGAACTTTTATTTCTGCACAAAAATAATACCAAGGCAATTCTGCTGAAAACAGCGTCAGTCCGGATTAGTTCCATCCAAATCATGCAAATTAGAGTCCAAAACAAGGGCAAAAGAGTTTGGAAAAGTAGATACGATGGAGACGTATCAACTCCCCCAAGATTAACCCATTGCTTGTCCTCAAGCAATTCAGTTGATAAACTGAAAGTGATAAAGAAAAACTTTTACAAACTCTGTTTGATCTTGTTGTTGCAAATATGTCTAACGGATGTTCAGATTTTTAGCAAAGATCATGGAGTAAACATGTTCACAATAACGTTTAGGTCTCACATTTACTCATATCAATGATATAATCAACTAGCAAGCAATAATAATAACTCTCAGATGACAACACTTTTATCCAAACAATCATGATACAATATGATGAAATGATATCTCGCTAGCCCTTTCTGAGACCGCAAAACATAAATGCAGAGCACCTCTATAGAACAAGGGCTCACTAGACATTGTAATTCATGGTGAGAGAGATCCAGTCATGCTCATACTCAATATCAATTAGCAGCAAAGCATACAAATGATAGTGGTGCTCTCTAACTGGTGCCTTTTATGAGAATGGAATGACTCAACAATAAAGTAAATGGAAGGGCCCTTCGCAGAGGGAAGCATTGATTTGCATAGGTGCCAGAGCTCGAGCTTTTAAAATAGGGATGAGTAATAATTTTTGAGAAGTATGCTTTCATTGCTCACATAACGACCAAGAGGTTTTCAACATCTTCCATGCTAGATACATTATAGGCGGTTCCCAAACAGAATGATAAAGTTTTTACTCCCCCTCCACCAATCAATCACACTCCACGGCGAGCCAAATCCACGGGTACCGTCCATACAAACACAATCCTGGGGGAGTTTTGTTTAATTATATTTTGATTTTATTTCGAGCATGGAACTGGGCATCCCGATTACCAGCCACTTTCTCGTGAATGATAGTGAATCAACACATATTGTGACAATAACCCACCTAGCATGGAAGATACTAACAACCCCCAGTTGCCACATGAGTGATTTGGGCATGCAAAACAGAATGTTTATTTGAAGGTTTAGAGTTTGGCACATGCAAATTTACTTGGAACGATAGGTAAATACTGCATATAGGCAGGTATGGTGGAATCATATGGAACAACTTTGGGTTTGAGGAATTGGATGCACAAGAAGTATTCCCGCTTAGTACAAGTGAAGGCTAGCAAAAGACTGGGGAGCGACCAACTAGAGAGCGACACAGTCATCAACATGCTTGGAGATTAACCAACATTGAACGCAAGCATGAGTAGGATATAAATCACCATGAGTAACCAACATTGAACGCAAGCATGAGTAGGATATAAATCACCATGAAGATAAAAATCGTAGAGGCTATGTTGATTTTGTTTCAACTACATGTGTGAACATGTCCCAAGTCGAGCCACTTGAATCGTTCAGTGGAGGATACCACCCCATCATACTACATCACAACCATTTTAATATGCATGTTGGCACCCATGACAAACCATTATCCACTCTTAGCTAATTAAGCATGGCATGAGTAACTATAATCTCTAATTGTTATTGCAAATATGTTTCACCCATGATGAACTGAATTTGGAACGATTATCTAATCATATTTACAAAAGCAAGATAGGTCGAGTTCATACCGGCTTTTCTACATCTCAATATTTTCATCAAATATCATCATTATTGCCTTTCACTTGCACGACCGAATGGTGTGGATAATAATAAGAGTGCACGTGCATTGGACTAAGCTAGAATCTGCAAACAATAACTCAAAGGAGAAGGCAAGGTAATATGGGCTCTCTGATCAATAAACAATTATGGATATGAGAGCCACTCAACATTTTCATTGTGGTCTTCTCCTCATGACCCAAAGGAAGGAAATTCAAAACAAGAATGAGAAAAACTATTTACACGGGAAAGCTCCCAACAAGAAAAAGAAGAACAAAAAACTTTTTGGGTTTTCTTTTAATGCTACAACTAAGCGACTAAAAAATAAAGCTAGAACATTTTTTTGTATTTTTCTCAAAGTTAATTAAACACACAAGAAGTAAACGAAACAAGGAAATAAACTACCATGGATGGTACAATGAAAAAGTATGAACACCGCCTACTAAGGTGAGTGTGAGAACATGAATGTAATATCGGTGAGAAATATGTACTCCCTCAAGCTTAGGATTTTGGCCTAAGTTGGTCTATGGCCATGACTGGCTCGGATAATATCCGAAGTCATAGTCGGGGTTGTATTGGGCTGCAGCAGCTACCGCCTGAATGACTGCAGCGTGAAGGCGAGCAGCTTCCGCATTTCGCTCGTACTCGTTTGCCTCCTCTTTGGTTATAAAGTATCTTTGTTTTTCCTGAAAGTTAAAGAAGGCGAGAGCATGAAGGGTAACATGGACAGCATGCGGTCTATCAAAAATTAGTCGGTACTGGAGGGATTGTTCGTTCCTTTCAAGAAACTGAAAACGTACCAAAGCCTCATAATCAAGAAAAGCAGGTGGTAACTCAATATCATTTCCCTGTATGGGTATCCCAAGATAATTAGCTACACGAGTGGCATAAATCCCACCAAAGAAATCTCCATCCTTAGCATTATTATGAAACCTTCTAGCAATAATGGCTCCTAAATTATATCGCCTTCCCCCATTACTGCACTCTTAAGAATACTGAGATCGGTTGCACAAAGGTGGCTATGCCTAGTTTTACCGTTAATACATCTACCTATGAATAGAGCAAAATAAAGTATAGCAGGAAAATGAATGCTCCCCGCGGTAGCCTATGTAATATTTCCAGTTTCTCCGACGGTAATGCTAGCAAGAAAATCATTATATTCAGTTTTGTGCAGATCACTATAGCTGCCCCATTGTGGAATTTTGCGTGCATGATTAAAATCCTCTATGTCCAAAGTATATGATTTGTCATAAAGGCCAAATAGGATGGAAGGTTTATTACGATTGAGCGAAAATTCAAACCTCCGCACGAAAGAATCCGTGAGTTGATAGTATTGTTTGCATTTGTCCGAAATGAATTCCTCAAGGCCAGCATTTCTTATGTATGCGTAGAATTCTTCCTTGAAACCCGCATCACTCATAAATTGATCTGATGGCCATTCACAAAGTCATACTTGTGCTTCCCTTAGTGGTTCAAGGTCGGGCTCACGTATCGCGAGTCTCGGGGCCTTCTTGCTCGAGGAACCCCCTTGAAACACCCTCCTCAACATTTTTTTCTAAAAAATTCTGAAAAATTTAGTGACCCAAAATAAAGGTGAACAAAACTCAACAAAACTCATAAGAACTACTCCCACAAGTGCCTAGAGGCTATATAATGCATCAAAACTACTTGGGACCATACAAATTTGACATGCAAGCTCAACAACAAGGTCACCACAACAACAAAAATTTGCAATATATAAAGCACTAGAACAAAAACTAAATGGACCATTGGAGGAGTCACATACCGAAGAACAATCTCCCAAAACAGTTTTGCGAATGAAGCTTTGCACAAGGAGATCGAAAATGGCAGCAAAATGAGCTAGAACGCAGGTTTGAGCAATGGTGGGATTTTTTCTGGAGGAAGATGAAGTGGATGGGTGCTGGAATAAGTGAAGGGAGGCACGTGGGACCCACAAGCCTGCTAGGCGCGGCCAGGGGGTGGTCGCGCCTTGTGGGCTTGTGACCCACTGGTGGAGCCCCCTGCTGTGTGCTCAGTGCCAGATATTTTTAAATATTCCAGAAAAGGTCATACTACATTTTCAGGGCATTTGAAGAACTTTTATTTTCAGGTCATTTTTCTATTGCACACAAAACTCAGAAAACCAAAAATAATAGCATGTTTTCTTAATTTAATATAACTAACAGAAAGTAAAAGTTGGGTACAGAAAGTTGTGCTTTCCAAATTCATCCATCTCATGCTTATCAAAAGGAATCCATCAATAAGGTTGATCAAGTCTTATTAACGAACTTCTTTTGAGTAACATGAAACCGAAGAATTTTCGAATAGTCACTAAGTTACCTCAATGAGGATATGCATATCCCAACAATAAGTATATAATATTTCTTTGGACAGTAGGAGGGAATTCAAAGTCTCCAATAATAATCGTTGGAATTTTTTCACTGGAGTTGATACTATGAACTTCAGGTTATTTCTTTGGAAAGTGTACCGTATGCTCATTACCATTATATGAAAAGTGACATTGCCCTTGTTGCAATCAATAATAGCCCCTGCAATATTCAAAAAGGGTCTACCAAGGATGATCAACATACTGTCTTCCTCGGGAATATCAATAATAACAAAGTCCGTTAAGATAGTAGCATTTGCAACTATGATAGGTACATGCTCACAAATATCGATAGGTAAAGTAGTTGGTTTATCAGTCATTGGCAAAGAGATTTGAGTAGGTGTCAATTTATTCAAATCAAGTCTACGATATAAAGATAAAGGCATAACACTAAATCCACCTCCCAAATCACATAAAGTAGTTTTAACATAATTCCCTTTAATAGAGCATGGTATAGTTGGTATTCCTGGATCTCCTAATTTCTTTGGTACTCCACCCTTAAAAGTATAATTAGCAAGCATGGTGGAAATTTCAGATTCCGGTATCTTCCTTTTATTCATATACTTAGCATAAGGACACATTTTCAGAATATCAGTCAAGCACATACGCAAAAAGATAGGTCTAAGCATTTCAACAAAGCGCTCAAAATCCTCATCATCCTTTTTCTTGGATGGTTTAGGAGGAAAGGGCATGGGTTTCTGAACCCATGGTTCTCTTTCTTTACCATGCTTCCTAGCAACAAAGTATCTTTTGTCATACATTTTATTCTTAGGTTGTGGGTTACCAAGATCAACATCAGCTTCAATCTCCACATCATTATCATTACTAGGTTGAGCACCAACATGAACATCATTAATATTATCACTAGGCTCATGTTCATCGCCAGATTGTGTCTCAGCATCAGAAACAGAAATATCATTTGGGTTTTCAGGTGCATCTATAACAGGTTCACTAGCATCATGCAAAGTTCTATCATCATCCTTGTTCCTCTTATTACTGGAGCGACTAGGTGCATCAATATTACTCCTCTGAGAATCTTGCTCAATTCTCTTAGGGTGGCCCTTTTGATACAAAGGTTCCTGAGTCATTCTTCCACCTCTAGTCGCAACTTTAACAGAATGATCATTGTTCTTACTATTCATCTCATTAAGCAAATCATTATGTGCCTTAAGCACTTGTTCTACTTGAGTAGTTACCATGGAAGCATGTTCACTAATCAGTTTAAGATCCTCGATAGTTCTACTCATATAATCACCTAAGCGATAAAGCAGGAAAGCATTATGTTTCAATTGTCTACTAACATAAGCATTAAAATTTTCTTGCTTAACAACAAAATTATCAAACTCATCCAAGCATTGACTAGCAGACTTATTATAAGGAATATCACTTTCATCAAATCTACGAAGAGAATTTACCTCTACTACCTGTGTCGGGTTATCAAGACCATGTATTTCTTGAATAGGTGGTAGATTCTTAACATCTTCAGCTTTAATACCTTTTTCTTTCGTAGTTTTGTTTGCCTCTTTCATATCTTGAGGACTTAAGAAATAGAATACCTCTTTTCTTCGGAGTTGGCTTTAGAGGTGGTTCGGGAATAGTCCAATCATTATCATTTCTCAATATATTATTCAATAGTATTTCAGCTTGTTCAATAGTTCGTTCCCTGAAAACACCACCAGCACAACTATCTAGGTGGTCCCTGGAAGCATCGGTTAGTCCATTATAAAAGATATCAAGTATTTCATTTTTCTTGAGAGGATGATCAAGCAAAGCATTTAGTAATTGAAGAAGCCTCCCCCAAGCTTGTGGGAGACTCTCTTGTTCAATTTGCACAAAGTTAAATATTTCCTGCAAGGCAACTTGTTTCTTATGGGCAGCAAAATATTTTTCAGAGAAGTGATGAATCATATCCTGGGGTTACACACACAACCAGGAGCAAGAGAGTTGAACCATATCTTAGCATCACCCTTTAATGAGAAAGGAAACAACTTGAGAATATGGTAATAATGAATTTTATCCTCATGAGTAAATAGGGTGGCTATATCATTCAGTTTAGTGAGATGTGCTACAACAGTTTCAGATTCATAGCCACGGAAAGGATCAGATTCAACCAAAGTAATTAGCTTGGGATCGACAGAGAATTCATAATCCTTATTAGTAGTAGAGATAGGTGAAGTAGCAAACTTAGGATCATATTTCATTCTAGCATCCAAAGATTTTTCTTTCCACTTGCATAGTAATTTCTTAAGATCATCTCTATCCTTACAAGCATTAAAGTCCCTAGATACCTCTCCTTCCATAACATAACCCTCGGGAATATCAGGAAATTAATATCTAGGAGGGCTAGGTCTAGCAGGTGTCTCATAGTGTTCAGTTTCAATAATTTCATCAGTTTCAGAAGTATCATAATTTTCAGCATTGACTCTAGCAATTTGTTCATCAAGAAATTCACCCAGTGGCACAGTTTTATCAAGCAAAGTATCATCATAAGCATCATGCGTAGCAGAAGTGGCATCATCAATTACTTGCGACATATCAGAATTACTAGCAGGTGGTGGTGTCGCAAACTTACTCATAACAGAAGGTGAATCAAGTGCAGAGCTAGATGGCAGTTCCTTACCTCCCCTCATAGTAGAGGGATAGATCTTGGTTTTTGGATCTTTCAGATTCTTCATAGTGATCAACAGATATAAATCCCAAGTGACTCAGAGAATAGGGCTATGTTCCCTGGCAATGGAGCCAGAAAAAGGTCTTGATAACCCACAAGTATAGGGGATCGCACCAGTTTTCGAGGCAGAGTATTCAACCCAAATTTATGATTCGACACAAGGGGAGCCAAAGAATATTCTCGAGTATTCGCAGCTGAGTTTTCAATTAAACGACACCAAAAAGACTTAATATCTGCAACAAAGTATTTAGTAGCAAAGTAGTATGTAAGTAACGATAACTATGGCAAAAGTGACGGTAGAATATTTGTAGTGATTGTAACAGTAGCAACGGGAAAGTAACTTAGCAGAGATCCATATGTGGAAAGCTCGTAGGCAATGGATAAGTGATGGATAATTATGTCAGATGGCATTCATCATGCAACAATTATAACATAGGGTGACACAGAACTAGCTCCAATTCATCAATGTAATGTAGGCACATATTCCATATATAGTCAAACATGCTTATGGAAAAGAACTTGCATAACAAACTCGATTAGATGATAGATCTCATCCAACCCATCACCGTCCAGCAAGCCTACGATGGGATTACTCAAGAACTGCGGAGAGCATCATGGAATTGGTGATGAAGGATGGTTGTTGAGGACGATAGCGTCGATTTCCCCTCTCCCGAGCCCAAAAACAGACTCCGGATCTTGTCTCCCGAGGAAGAACAGGAGGTGGCGGCGGTTCTGTATCGTGAAACGCGATGAACTCTTCTCCCTGATTTTTCTCTCCATGAATAGGAATAAATAGGAGTGGAATTGAGGGCGTGGAGCAACAGGGGGCCCACAAGCCTGCTAGGCGCGGCCAGGGGGTGGCCGCGCCTGGCAGGCTTGCCACCTATGGGTGGCCCCCTTTGGTTGATTCTTTCGCTAGTATTTTTTATTAAATCCAAAAATATTCTTTGTAAATTTTCAAGTCAATCTGAGAACTTCTATTTCTACACAAAAGTAACACCAAGGCAATTCTGCTGAAAACAACGTCAATCTGGGTTAGTTCAATTAGAGTCCAAAACAAGGGCAAAAGAGTTTGGAAAAGTAGATACGATGGAGACGTATCAAACATGTCGCACACATAATCTTCTAGGCGTATGTGTGGGATTTGGGATCAATCACACACGTCCGAGACGAGTCAAACATGTCTAATTGCTCATGAAAACAAACGGAGCTTGACCTTTGACTGTTTGTGAAACATTACCTAATCCACACGGGCCATTGTAGAAAATGTGTGTGATATGTTCATCATCGCACACGGGCCATGCATAACATAATCGGACATGTTTCCCAAAAAAGTATGTGTGGGATCGTCTTTGCATCAGGCACAGTTCCCTGTTAGCTCACGTGTGAGATACGGTGCTATCGCAAATGATTGAGTAGCTCCTACACCCACGTACAAGTGCTGCAAACCGTTTGTGATTTCTTATGTATCACCAATGTTTTCGATTATATATTATGTGCCTTTCATGTGTATCATAGGCGGTTGTGCTATGAGTTGTGTGTGGTTTCTATTCTGGACCACACACGCTTGGTTGCTTGAACCGTGTCCGCTGAAATTGCCAGGTAATTGTAAAATATCGCATTTAATTCACCCTACAAATAGCAAATTCGCCACAATATACAATCGACAAATAGTGTCCACATGAGGAACATTCATCATAATTCGCCACAATATATAGTTGAACGAAGTGTCCGCAAGGAGACGATTCATCATAATTCACAACAATATACAATTGAGCAAATGCTAGCTAAATTCCATAGCTGTTAAACCGACATATGCAGTACATAATCATAGTGTAAGAAATACGAAGACATGATCACATGGAAAATAATGCATCCATGTGTATATGTTTAGCTGATAGAATGCGTACTTATTATTAGGGGATATGAATCCAGAAATCTTTGACGCCATAATTGGGCTTGATATAGTGTTTCACAAAAAAAGTACTAATAAATTTTCCTAACAGACAACAATTCATCTGCGGCGAGCGGTTAAGAGGTCGTCGGTCTGAGGATCAACTGCAGGACTTTTAGATCATAATGTGGCATACGTCTGGAGTAGAAGATAGTAAATAAGAAGTGGACTTACTGGTTTTATCCTATCAGCATCGAAACCACATTTAACAAGTCTGTAGAGGTTCATCATGTGTACTCAAACGTAGTATCCACATAGGCTGGTACCTTGTTGTTGCTGAGGACACTCAATTTTTTGTACAGTATTAGTCATGTATTTGCCCTGTTAGGAACAACCTAACTGGTGTAAGTTTTTTCTTCTTTTTTCTGTGTAGAGAAATAGAAAGAGGTTTATTTAGAAACTTGAACATCTAACTAGCTTTTCTGAAAATAATGGATTTTGTTGTCTTACCGGAGAAACGATCACGTGCTGTAGAGGTAGTTGGCGGTCAAACTGTAACCCACCTAAAGTTATATTTTTTGAAAATACACTACAAAGAAGATGAATTTTCACACACTCAATTCTAGAACCAGATATGAACACAACACATTAACATCAAAGAATTCAATACCTATCCATGAAATCTTGAAGATGACTCAGATCCTGAGGTGCATTTGACTCTCTAAGAGAATCCATGTAGTAAACCGTGTTGCGTTTTGGAACAATGACCACCAAGATCCAGTGACCTCTACAGTTTAAGAAAACCATGAACATACGAACTATGTCTAAAACTGAAATATGATCAATGTATGTGTGGTTGTATATTTAACTTACTGTTCATGGTATGGCCACATGAAGAATTCTCCTATCTGTCAGTACAACAATATCTTGGCGACATAATCAATGGAAGCCTTGTGTGAGGCATTATATCCTAACAAAAGGTCATTTGCTAAATCAGAATCTATGAAATAAGCATGCAACCTTGATGGTCTTTGCATCGTCAATCCCTAGACAGGAATACAATACAGTTAGTTTTTTTGTCATTTACAACCTTGTGTAGAGAAGTTGATCAGAGTTTGTGAAGTGCTTACAACATCAAGCATTTGACAAGAGTGGCAGCAAGCTCATCGAAGTTGAAGAAGAGATGAAAGTTTCTACCTCTTGAGCTTGTGTTGGTTTCCCTTGAAGAGGAAATGGTGACGCAGCAAAGTAGATAAGTATTTCCCTTAGTTGTTGAGAACCAAGGTATCAATCTAGTAGGAGGAACAATCAAGTCACCAATGGTTGCACCTACATAAACAATCAAATTCTTGCACCCAATGCTATAAACAGGTTGTCATTCCCTTCACAGTTATTTGCAAGGATTAGATCTGAAAGAGATAGATGTAAATGAGTGCGGAAATTAAAAGATAAATAAATTGCAGGAAGGTATAGATCTGAAAAATTATGATTGAAAATAGACCCGAGGGCCATAGGTTTCACTAGAGGCTTCTCTCTTGAATACAAATATCATGGTGGGTAAACAAATTACTATCAAGCAATTGATAGAAAGGTGAATAATCATGTAGTTATACAAGGCAATGATCATGCATATAGGCATCACGTCCATGACAAGTAGACCGAAATGATCCTGCATCTACTACTATTACTCCACACATCGACCGACTCCTGCCTGCATCTAGAGTATTAAGTTCATGAAGAACAGAGTAATGCATTAAGAAAGATGTCATGATGTAGAGGGATAAACTCAAGCAATATGATGAAAACCCTATCTTGTTACCCTTCATGGCAACAATACAATACGTGCCTCGCTACCCCTACTATGTCACTGGGTGAGGACACCGCAAGATTGAACCCAAAACCAAGCACTTCTCCCCTTGCAAGAATTACCAATCTAGTTGGCCAAACCAAACCAATAACTCGAAGAGACTTGCAAGGATATGAAATAATGCAAATAAGAATTCATAGGAGATTCAAATAAGATTCATGGATAATCTGAACATAAACTCACAATTCATCGGATCTTGACAAACACACCACAAAAGAGGATTACATCGGATAGATCTCCATGAAGATCATGAAGAACATGGTATTGAAGATCAAAGAGAGATAATAAGCCATCTATCTACTAGCTATGGATCCGTAGGTCTATGGTGGACTACTCAAGCATCATCGAAGGGGCAATGGAGTTGATGTAGATGCCCTCCGTGATCGAAACCCCCTCCGGCAGATTACTAAAAAAGGCTCCAAGATTAGATCTCTCGGGAACGGAGGCTTTCGGTGGCAGAAAAGTATTTGTGTGTCTCTCTTTGATGTTGGGGGAATATTTGGGTATTTATAGGCCAGAGAATAGGGTTAGGAGACCTGCCAGGGAGCGACAAGCCTGCTAGGCGTGGCCAGGAGGGCCCACGCCTAGCTGGATTGTGGCGCCCTGGCACCTCCCCTAACGTGCACTCCAAGCTTGATCGACTTGTTTCCTTCTAGAAAATTTCCTTCCGAAGGTTTTATTCCGTTTGGACTCCGTTTAATATCACATATCTGCAAAACTCAAAAACAAGGAAAAAATAGAAACTAGCACTTGGCTCTAGATTAATAGGTTAGTCCCAAAAATAATATAAAATACCATATTAGTGCATATAAAACATCCAAAACAGATAATATAATAGCATGCCATCATCAAAAATTATATATACGTTGGAGACGTATCAAAAGTCCTCGAATTCCACACTAATGGTACCTGGAACGAGAGAGAAATGATAGTGGTCGTACTATAATTCCACATGTTATGATCTTCTCCTTTTGAAATTATGTCTATGCAATATTTATGTAACTTGCGACAACTGGAACTGCACTCATCAAAGTATTCGCCAACAAAAATTGCTCGCCATGCTTGTACTTCCCTGCTTCAAATGGGTCTACTTTCTGACTAGAAAGTAGCTTTTCAAATTCTGCTTCAAACATTTCGTCGGAACCGGGATTACATGGGTCTTTATCGGCCATGCCATGGTTCTGCTCGAAGAGTCTTCGTAGTAGGATGCTCTGGTACTCGTCTCTCCTCTGTTTGTCATGTGTAATACTCCCTCCGTTCCACAATGTAGTGCACCCACGCTTCCCCAAATCTAAGTTTGACCATGAATTTAACCAACGAGACCGATTGCGGCGGGAACAAAAACTATACCATTGAATTCTTATTTTCGATACGAATTCAGTGGTATAATTTTTACCCCCACCGCAATCGGTGTTGTTGGTTAAATTCATGGTCAAAGTTCAAGCTCAAAAATCGAGGACGCACTACATTATGGAACGGAGGGAGTAACAAATTGCCAATTTCACCAGGAAGCTAAACATAAATGCAACAGTCTTTATAGTACGGGACACACATCGGTAGTGTTTGAATGAAAACAAATTAATAGTGATAGCTATGTACATTCTGCTGTCAAACATTCCAATTTGTTAAAAACTATTGTCTTACAACATGTTTTTTTCACTAAGTCTGAGAAACTGTTCATTTCAGATTGCAAGGTTGTGTTGATGCTAGCCATGTTTCTGTGCATAATTAGACCTTGCTCATGTTGAATGAAATGAAGTGCTTCATGTGTACTACCTTGCAGTAAATTTTCATGCAATGATAACTCATGTCGCATATAGTTTTCTTGCTGTCAATATGCCTTCGGGTTAAAATTATGACAATGTCTTAATTACATCCAGAATCAAATAGTGATGACCCACAAGTATAGGGGATAAATCGTAGTCCTTTCAATAAGTAAGAGTGTCGAACCCAACAAGGAGCAGAAGGAAATGACAAGCGGTTTTCCGTAAGGTATTCTCTACAAGCACTGAAATAATCGGTAACCGATAGTTTTGTGATAAGGTAATTCATAACGGGTAGCAAGTAATAAATGTAACAAAGGTGCAGCAAAGTGTCCCAATCCTTTTTGTAGCAAAGGACAAGCCCAGACAAACTCTTATATAAAGCAAAGCGCTCCCGAGGACACATGGGAATTTCTGTCAAGCTAGTTTTCATCATGCTCATTTGATTCACATTCGTTACTTTGATAGTTTGATATGTGGGTGGACCGGTGCTTGGGCGCTTCCCTTACTTGGAAAAACCTCCCACTTATGATTAACCTCTCTCACAAGAATCCGCAACTACGAAAGAAGAATTAAGATAAATCTAACCATAGCATGAAACATATGGATCCAAATCAGCCCCTTACGAAGCAACGCATAAACTAGGGTTTAAGCTTCTGTCACTCTAGCAACCCATCATCTACTTATTACTTACCAATGCCTTCTCCTAGGCCCAAATAATGGTGAAGTGTTATGTAGTTGACGTTCACATAACACCACTAGAGGAGAGACAACATACATCTCATCAAAATATCAAACGAATACCAAATTCACATGATTACTTATAACAAGACTTATCCCATGTCCTCAGGAACAATTGTAACTAATCACAAAGCATGTTCATGTTCATAATCAGAGGAGTATTAATTATCATAAAGGATCTGAACATATGATATTCCACCAAGTAAACCAACTAGCATCATTTACAAGGAGTAATCAACACTACTAGCAACCCACAGGTACCAATCTGAGGTGTTGAGACAAAGATCGGATACAAGAGATGAAATAGGGTTTGGAGAGGAGATGGTGTTGGTGAAGATGTTGATGGAGATTGAACCCCTCTCGATGAGAGGATCATTGGTGATGACGATGGCTTCGATTTCCCCCTCCAGCATGGAAGTTTCCCCAGCAAAACAGCTACGCCGGAGCTTTAGATTGGTTCTGCCCAAGTTCCGCCTCAAGATGGCGGGCTTCGTCCCGAAAGATCTCTTTTTATTTTTATTTTCCAGGTCAAAACCCTTCATAAAGCAGAATATGGGCACTGGAGGCCTACCAGGGGGCCCACAAGCCACAAGGGCGTGACCAGGGGGTAGGCCGCGCCCAGCAAGCTTGTGACCTCCTGGTGGGTCCTCTCTGGTATTTGTTTCGCCCAATATTTTTTATATATTCCAAAATAATTCTCCGTAACTTTTCAGGACTTTTGGAGTTGTGCAGAATAGGTCTCTCATATTTGCTCCTTTTCCAGCCGAGAATTCCAGCTGCTGGCATTCTCCCTCATCATGTAAACTTTGTTAAATAAGAGAGAAAATGCATAAGTATTATACCACAACATGTAATAACATCCCATAATGCAATACATATCAATATAAAAGCATGATGCAAAATGGACGTATCAAATAGCACACGGGAAGTGTGAATCACACGTAATATAACAAATGATTTCTGACAACGAGAGTTAAGCTTACCTTCTTTGCACGTCGCAGAAACTTCCTCCCATTGTACCCAGATTCAAAGCCTCATAACTTCACGGATTGAAATTGATTTTGACCATGAACAGGCAGGTCTTCATCTACCCCTCTCCGTTCATTGGAAGTGATTGTCCTAGGGAGCTACAAGAGAAAGAAATTGCGCAAATGGACCTACCTCTTTAAAATCCCTAATTCCAAAAACAAAACCCTAAGCCTAGTTGAGCCGAGAGAGAAGAGAGACGAACACCTAGCTGGTGAGAGATTCATTGTCATCGGAGATACCGCTTGAGCGGTCACTCGACGAGACCATGGCATGTTCACGGTAGTCAGATGGTAGAGGGAGGGATGTGGGCGGCAGTGCGCGGTGGGGGGAGGGGTTGCAAGGGAAATGTGTCCCTTTGGCGGGGGGAGGCAGATATTTCGGCGGTTGGCGAATTTTTTCGCTCGTTGCAGGGAATCTTGGCACGCAAAGATTAATCAGACACAGTGTTTCAGCTTTTATCATGTGCAATGATACAAAACATACAAAATTTCGCCCCTCCCCACGTATTCCCTGGTTATAGTGCACATCCACGTCATTGCATAATGTAACATCAACTGGTAACTTGGGTATAGAAAATAGCGGACACACATAGCTCACAATTACTAAACTGAGCAAGTTCACTAAATAATCAAGCTGCTTGAACTAGACATAGGTATTACAAAATACCGGCTCTCTGAACAAAGGCTATTAGTATATGCATAATTTTAACAAAGACGTCGACGAGTAGGTGCTCTATGCCTCGTTGTTATTCAATGAGATGTCCACGACTTGTCTGGGCGACATTCCGCCAGTGCTGGACTCCGCATCCCCCAGGCTAACTTCAACCGCGGGGACGTGCTCATCCTCAGTGTTGTCCTCGTCATCGGCGTCGCCCTCATCTTCATAGTGCTCATAGTAGTGGTGCCGCCATAGCTCGCGTTGGTACTCCACCACCGATTCCTCGATGGACATGTGCTTCTCAACCTCCTCCTGAGCCACACGCAACTCCTCCCAGCACTCGACGCTCTTGGACGGCTCTCGCATCTCTAGGTCTCGCTCATAGATCTCATGCGGAAGGGGCTCCATGGCCTCCACCGCCGCATCATCGGCACTCATCTCGACATCTACAACAACCGCCTCTACGGACGTGTGGTGCATGCTGGATTCTGGTGAAGCTTGGAGAGTCTTAGCATGGGTGTTCTCAATGATATAGGCCTGGATGGCCTTGACCAGGGCAAGGGCGGCCTCCACAGCATGACACACTGCTCGAGCGCTCTTGGTGTTTGCAGCCAACGTCATAGCAGCTACAGCTGCCGTTTCCGTGGCTACAGACGCCCTTTTGGCTGCCGCAGAGGCCCTTTCGGTGGATGCGTCTGTGCTTAAGGCGGATGCGGCTACGCTCTCGCTTGAGGCGGTCGCGTTCACAGCAAAGGCGGGAGTGCCCAGGCCCGAGGGGGCGGTCGTACGCACCCTTACGAAGCGTTCCCACGACTCCATTCTTTGCAGAGAGGGTTTGTGGGGGAATGGGGCTTAAGGGTGAATGGAACCCAAGACGAAGCCGACGAAGATTCCCTCATAAGACATAAATAGATCCATGAATTTTCATCGCAAATGGTTTCTGTATGGAACCGTGTGTATGTAGTTCACTTTATGTATTGAATTGTAAAACTATTTGGGGGTACATCGGTATTGGATATTATGTTATTTGTAAGAAAAAGATCCCTACCGTCAAAATCCACTAATGGCATCCTAAAATTAGGAAATATTTAGGGTACAATTGGAATTTTTATATTAAGTTAGTTTGTACAAATTTATGGCCATAATTCAAAATTGTAACACACGAACATGCAAGATGAAGCAAAAACTGGTGGAAAATCATATTTATGTACTACTTGCTTTCCTATATATGTTGCTTGCAATAAATTTATGGAGTTCCAAACATCTTGGGTAACAATTTGTATACGCGTGCACACATTGGGAATCTAGGTTTTAAAATTCAAAGAATGAAAAAATGCTTTGAAGTACATGATAATAATGATTTCCCGACATGGGACCAAGATGTTGTGGTCAAAGTAATGGCTTGTTCGAGATAAGCTTTGAGACATGCCTCTCACAAAATGTAGCATCACACGAAGAGTCGTGGTTCCGAGAGGGCACATGAGCCTTGTTTGATGACGAGCCGCTAGTCGTTGTCTCATTTGGCCTACCTTTTTTGATTTCGTTACAATGCACGGATACGTCCAGCAAACTAAAATTTGGATATTTTCGAGGTTCAATGAGCATTTTTATACATGAATTTAGTTTCTAGATATCTAGTGGCCATAATTCAAAACTAAAACACATGGAAATGTTCAAGATGAAGCAAAAACTGCAGGAAAAAATCATTTTTATATATGTACTAGTGCTTCTGTCTATATACCACGTGCAATAAATTTGAAGGACTTCCACACATCTTGAGTAGCGGTTTGGACACAAGCATTGAGAATAATCTAGGTTTTTTAATTCAAAAAATAAACAAAAATGCTATGAAGTACATGAAAATCACTATGTTTTTCCGCCATGGGGCCAAGATGTTGTGGTTAAAGTGACGGCTTGTTCGAGATAAGCTTTGACACATGCCTCTCAGAAACCGGAGCACCATGTGTAGGCTCGTATAGTTCCGAGAGGGGATGAGGGGCGTTGTGTGATGACAAAATGGATCACTACCTTATTCGGCCTAGCTTTTTTTCATCGATGCAATGTACGAATACGACAGTCATCCTAAAATCTGGAAAAAAATACGGCATTCAATTTGCATTTTTATACATGGAGTTAGTTTCTAGAAATTTAATGCCCATAGTTCAAAACTGAAACACATGAACAAGCAAGATAAAGCAAGAACCGCTGGAAAATCATATTTATGTACTACTTGCTTACGTATATATGCCACATGCAATAACTTGGAAGGAGTTCCAAACATCTTGAGTGATGGTTTTGACACAAAAGCATTGGGAATCTAGGTTTTTAAAGTCAAAAGTTCAAAAAATGTGCCGAAGTAGATGAAAATATACATGATTTCCCGACATGGCTCCAAGATGTCATGATCAATGTAACAGCTTGTTCGAGATAAGCTTTGACATATGTCAAAGCTGGCAATGCATGGTTTGCTGTTACCCGCGTCTCCATGGGTAATTACTCTATTAGGGCACAGGTGCGAGCTTCAATGCTCATCTGGAAGTTGGTGGGTCAAATACCTTATGTACAGAGTGTGCAGGAAGAGGATGAGGATGGGGTAGGATTACCCGCCTTACCCATGAATTGAAGTACTTACATGTGGGCTCTGAATTTAGTAGACCCCACGTAATTTGTGGCCTCGGTCACCCAAATGTACACATATCCCACCCTTGGCCCAAAATTCCATAAGATATCCCAAACCTAGCAAAAACATATTTTTATTGCATTGAAATACTATTTTTTCTACTGAAATACGCGGAGGTTGTTCTTAAATGAATGTGTGAGTTTCCCCATGGTGATAAAGAACTCGGTGGGGAGGTGGATGGGAAACTTTTTATCCTCGCAGATGGGTACATAGACGGGGACGGGGATGGGAGGGCGGTGATGGGGATGGAGATGGGACTCCAATACTCCCCTAAGAAATACGAAGGTGTGTGGTTCAGAGGGGGAACGTGGGGCCATGTGTGATGACAAACCGCCAATCGATGTCTCATTCGACCTAGTTTTTTTCATCGATACAATGCACGAATACGACCGGCATCCTATTTTTTTTAATAATGGCATTCTATTGGTATTTTTTTACATTAAGTTAGTTTATAGAAATTTAATGGCCATATTTCAAAACTGAAACACATGAACAAGCTAGATGAAGCAAAAACCGCTCAAAAACATATTTATGTACTACTTGCTTACATATATATGCCACGTGCAATAAATTTGAAGGAGTTCCAAAAATCTTGAGTGACGGTTTGGACATAAATGCGTTAAGAATCTAGGTTATAAATTAACAAATAATGATAAAAATGCTCTCAATTCCGAAGTACATGAAAATATGCATGACTTCCCGCCATGAGGCCAAGATGTCGTGGTTACTGCTCTCGGACTTGCTTCCGTAACCCGAATGACACGCATGCATTACATTTGGATAGAAAATGTAAATATTTGGCAAAACAAATGAGTCCCACATGATTGGCGCCCCATTTCGCGTTTCGAGTTTTGGAAGCCAATTTTCGCGGTCTATTGATCACACGCGGTCATGCATTGGGAACCGTCGGTGATGTTAATTCACACACGGCTGTTGAGTGGGAAATCATGTGCAATCACTGCTGGCGTCGATCAAGATTCTAGCCGTCTATAAATGTTGCCCCTCGCGATGTCATCCCGCCTGCATTCTCTCGTCTCTCTATCCCAACCCTCGCACAAAACTCTGCCATGGCATGGCCGGTCTGTGCACAAGCAGAGGAGGAGACGCCACCCCGCGAGGATATGGCGAAATGCAGCGACAAGGAGGAACCCTTCGCATCCCCAACGAGGTCATGCCAGACCCCCCCCCCCAATTGAAGATTGGTTTTGGGGCTAGTAAAATCTGGCTTTGTGGAAGGCGCTGCTGCCAGCTAAGAGAGCCAAGCAGGCGGCATTCAAGAAGGAGTATGCTGAGGAGCGTTCCAGGAACCTCGCGGCCTGTAATGCATAGTGCCGCACGGGAAAAGGAGGAGCTGGAGCTTTGGCGGCGGGTGAGTCGACAAGCGGTGGAGGTGTACGAAGATGGCCGGTACCAGGTAATGAAAACCAGAGGCGCTAGGCACCTCACCGCCGCGTGGGCGTGGGCCGATAAGCTTGAGCGTGCCACCGCCAAAGAGATCCAGTGGGTGCCTAGTAAACTGTCCTACATGGTCACACGCCTCCGCTAGCAAGAGGTTGATCGACACATCGAACACTGCGAGGTGGAGGAGGCGGTGAACTCCCTCCACGTTGGGAAGCCACCGTGCACCAGAGCGCTGATGGCGAGAGGCTGCCATTTTGCTGCTCCCCACTCAAGGATGGGTTATTATTAGTTTAGTCTTTATTCATTGTACGTATTAGTTAAGTACTATAATCACGTATATATGATGATATATACTGTATATGTATCATGTCTTCAATGAGCTATTCAACAATTAATATATATCATTAGTTTCACATTTCTATCTGCTTTCATACTAATTTTCTGGCTCTAACTATTAGCCTTTTACACATATCAAAACATAACAATAAAACATAAATCATTCACACATCGAAACATATCAATATTGTGATTGTTGTCCACACATTGGGATCAACATCTAAACGGTTCAACAAAATAAAATGCGTCTAGTTGACTAGACCCTATCCTATGGAAGCTCTTGGCTGTGCCTGAACTCGGTCAAGCGTTCATACATGTGGTACAGCTGGAGCGCAATCTCGAGCTCCAAGCTGGCTATTTCGTCGAAGATTACCATCTCGAGGATGCGACGGCCATTTTCTTCTACTCCTCCCCGCTAGACACCTGGGCCAAGGAAGCGCTCGAGCGTACCGACGAGCCTGTTAGCATCGAGGGGTCCGTGGACAAGGCGAACGGCATGACCCATGCGAACGGCACGGCCGGCGTCCGAGGCAAGGACGGTGCAGCCGGGCTCTAGTGCAAGTACGGCTCAGACGGCCGCTTCCCATTCTAGGAGAGAAATAGGGCTACTCACGTTCCTTGGACATAGCTGCAACATCATCTTGGGTGGGATAGCAGGCAAGAAGAGATGGAATCGCTCTTGATCTGTCGTGTGCCATGCCTCTCACTCTACGGCCCTCCACAGGTCTTGTTGTGCAGCGCACCTTGTCCTCTCGGCACGGACACACATGTTTTGCTATACGGAGCACCACCGATGATCTTCTTGTGCGGCACGCTACAGCCTCTCAGCGGTGAGGCAGCTATGTTGCTCGGCGACGCTGTCGCCCTGGGCCAAGGGTCTGCTCAACCCTTGTGATGTCACACAGCATAGCGTTGTCTGACGCATCGCCGGACACGATATCAGCCTCGACAAGCCGTTGCGCCTGCACCGGATCGTTTTCGTCATCGAGAAGGTTGATGGAAGAGGTGGCGCTTGGTCGGGTTGGCATGCTTCGTAGATGGGCTAGGTTGCACTAGATGTGCATTCGCGTGTGATGTGCTCAAGCTCTTATGCTCATTTGCTTTTGGCGGGAAACCGATGGGGAAGCTTGCATGAGAACAAGTGCGGTTCTACGTAGAAACATGGCCAAAAGAAACGTTGGGCAGTGCTAAAGCGTGCACTGGAATCCTCGGGCGAAAATGCGGTGACAGGACGTGAGAGAGGAAGAAGAGGTGATGCACAGTCAGACTGGTAATAATAATAAAACGTCTGTGATATTAATACAGGCAAACGGCACTTCCGTACGTATCATCGGTAATGATTTCATCAATTTTTGATAATTGTTTGGCAGCAACCCTCTGCCCACAACACACACAACTTGTCTGGATGAATCGTTTCGGTTATTATTGGTCTTTCCACACAATTCTGTTGAATGAACTGATTGTTGCGTATCACACACACCTTCTTATGCTAACCTGTTTGTGTTTTGCTGGATCAGCGCAAATAGTTTATCTGAGTCAACTGTGCACCGTACTTCACACACATACATAGTTTTGTTAACTATTTATGTTATCTTAGCTAATCCCAAATAGTTCGTAAGAATAAACTGTCTACCGTTGATCGCACATGCAACTACTTTCTGAATCGTATTTGATGGATACGCCATGGCACACAGTTCGTGTCATTGGCGACAGATCTTGAACAATACCGTTTGTGATTTGTGGATCGCATACAGTTTCATTGAAGGGTCTCTGATAGATGTTTCGTCTTTGGACCATCCTGCAGTAGTGAAACTTATGGATCCCAATCAGCCCCTTATGAAGCAACACATAAACTAGGGTTTAAGATTCTGTCACTCTCGCAACTCATCATCTACGTGTGTAGTCGAGGTTCACACAACACCACTAAGAGAAGCAAAAACATACACATTATCAAAGTATCGAACGAATGCCAATTCCACATGATTACTTATAACAAGACTTCTCCCATATCCTCGGGAACAATATGCACTACTCACACCTCATCAACATGTTTAAGATCAGAGGTATAATAATGGTGATCAAGGATCTGAAAGTAATATCTTCCACCAAGTAATCCAACAAGCATCAACTATGATATGTAATTAACATAACTAGTAACACACATGTACCAATTTGAGGTTTTGAGATAAAGATTGAATACAACAGATGAACTAGGGTTGGATATGAGATGGTGTTGGTGAAGGTGTTAATGAAGATTGGTCCTCCCACCAAGGAGGAAGCATTGGTGATGACGATGGATTCGATCTCCCCCTCTCGGAGAGGAATTCTCCCAGCAGAATCTGTCTGCCAGAGAGCAAAAGGGCATCTTCCCAGGTTTCCACCTTGAGACAGTGCCGCTTCGTCCCAAAGGTATGCTTATAATTTTTTCTAGGTCAAAACAAACCATATAGGAGAAGAGGGGGGTCGGGAGGTGATACTTGTGATCTACGTTGGGTTTTTCGTGAAGAGGAACGGGTTATCATAGCACAATGTGGGTAAGTATTTCCCTCAGTTATGAAACCAAGGTTTATCGAACCAATAGGAATACCAATCATCAGCCATGTTCAGCGGCTGCACACAAAAGAACAAACAACTTGCACCCAACGCCGGCAAGAGGGTTGTCAATCCTCTTGATCTCATTATTTGCAAGCAAGTGAGTTGTGTAGACAATTGTAGAGAATTGCAAATTTCAAAATACGATAAAATAAAATAAATAACAACAAGGTAGTAGTAACGTTTGTAAATATATAAGTGAATAGACCCAGGGCCGTAGTGTTCTCTAGTGGCATTTCTCATAGAAATAGCATACAGTGGGTAAACAAATTACTGCTGGGCAAATGATAGAAAAGCGAATAGCTATGCAATTTTCATGACAATGATCTTGTGTATATAGGCATCACGTCCATAAGCAAATAATCCGACTGCTGTCTGCACCTATTACTATTACTCCACCCATCGACAGCTATCCAGCATGCATCTAGAGTATTAAGTAAAATAGAGTAATGCTTGGAGAACGATGACATGATGTAGACAAAGTAAACTCAATCAATATGAATAAACCCCATCATTTTATCCTTAGTAGCAGCAACACAAAGATGTATCTTGTACGCTAGTTTTTCATTGGGATATAGAAACTCGTCAGGTTGAACCTACCACAACGCACCACTCTCATCGAAGAAATAGCAATCTAGTTGGCCAAACTGCCTCAGTAGATCGGAGAGCATTACAAAGATATAATGATCACGCAAATAAGAATCTTAGTATTCAGGTTTGACTCAAATACTTTTCATGAATAATCTGAACATAAACTCACAATTCATCAGATCCCAACCAACACACCATACAAAGGGATTACATCTGATAGATCAAGGCAAAGATGCGATGAACATTGTATTGAAGATCAAGAGAGAGAGAGTGAGGTTGCCATCTAGGTACTACTTATGGACCCGTAGGTCTGTGGTGAACTACTCACACATCATCATGACTACAACAAGGTTTATGAAGAGGCCCTCCATGATCGATCCCCCCTCCGGCAGGGTGCTAGAACGGAGCTCTAAATGGGCTCCCATCGGAACAGAGACTTGCGGCGGCGGAAAAAGTGTTTCGGGGGCTCCCTTAGGGTTTTTGGGATATTAGAGAATTTATAAGCCAAAGAGGGACATCGGGAGATGCACGATGGGGACACCACATATCAGGGCGCCCCCCGGCCCCAGCCCAGATGTGTGGGGGGGGCTCGTGTGCCTCCCGGCCTCCTCCCAAAGCTTCAAGGTCTTCTTTTGGTCCAAAAAATTCATCAAAAAGTTTCATGGCAATTGTACTTCGTTTGGTAGTGTAAACCTAAAAAGTGAAAAACATGCAGAAAACAGCAACTGGCATTGGGCATTGTGTCAATAGGTTAGTGCTCAAAAATATTATAAATTGGTAAACAAATGCCCAAAAAGTATCCTAGAATCACTATAGGAATCAGCTTGTTAGTCGTCTGCCATAGTAGACGACAAAGGACAAGACCACAGACGGCAAAAGTCGTTGAGGTCTGTTGGCTGACGGCCCCAGTTGAGGCACTATGGGCGCCGGCAATGAGCTTATTTGTTGTCTGCAAACACAGAGCGGATCGCAAAGAAGTTTTGTCATCGGCTGGCAAACGACAAAGGCTGTAGAGGGCAACGTATGGCTATTAGCCACGTTAGGTGGCTAATGACATGTCACGGCCCCAGAATTTGCTTGTAATTGTTTGCATCAACATCAGCATGTGCATCATGTCATCATGTCTAAATTCAAATTAATTTGAAATAGGGGTGATCAAACCCTAGCACAGATAAAATTCAAACAGGTTAAACTATTAAGATTTTTGAGTGAATTCAAAATGCTCTTAAAAAATGTTCCCCCTCTTTGATAAATGTTGGCAACAACATATCAAAGGTGAATTATATTTTAACAACTATTTTGGTAAATTAAATAAATTAGGAAAGTTTCTGAAATCACTAATAAATCATTGCAAACATTTTTGTTGCTTCAATTTTTTTGAAACTTTTTGTGGAGCTTGAAAATATTCCAAATATAACCGACCAATATTTACAGGAATTTTGGCCTTATAGTTTTTGCCCAAAAAAATAACAACAGAGACCAGAAATTAGAAAAGAAACCAAAATGAATAAAATTAAAAGAGCTTACCTGGCCTGTTCCTGTAGAAGGTCCAGCCCAGCCCGAAGCCGACGCCAGTCATCGTCCTCCCCGCGCTAGAAGGACGCGCGAGCGTGGTCGCCGCGCGAGGGCACGCGCCACGGCCACCTCCTACTTGCCGCCGAGTAGGTGGACGCGTGGATGGACCCCGGAGACATGTATGGATCAAGCCAACGCCCTTCTCTCGCCCCTTGCTCTCTCCTCTACTTCTCCTCCTCGCCCAAGCGCCACTGTCGCTGCCGCTCGCTACCGTCGCGGCCTCCGGCCTTGCCGAGCCCCTCTGTTGCGCCCTCGAGCTCCGCCGTGCCCCCCCCTAGACCTCCCTGTGGAGCCAGAAGCCGTCGGGAGCCCCTCATCGCCGAGCCATCGACGTCTTCCCCGCCGGCCACCGGAGCTCCCACCCATCGATTCGCCGCCGCTCTGGCATCCCCGAGCTCGCAGTCACCGCCATCGAGCCCGGGGTGAGCTGCTGGTGCTTCTCCCCCTCTCCCTGTGGCCTTCCTGCCTCCCTAGCCATCCCCCTCGTCGTGGCCGTACGGGCATCACCATGGGAGAGCTCACCGGCGAGCCTCCGGCAGCCCCGCGCCCTCATATCCCCCTCCGATGGACGCGCGCGAGCACGTGCTCCTTCCCAGTGCCCTCCGCGCGCCCATCCGAGGACCCTAGCGGCTTCCGACGAACCTCCGCCGTGTTGGGTGGTCGCCGCCGGCCCTGCTCCGGTGGTTGTTGATGTGGCTGGCCACTTAATGCTAACCTGCCCCCTCCTAATTGGTCATTAGACGCTAACAACGGGCCCCACTTTGGGTCAAAACCCCGGTCAGCATGGGGATTTGCCCCCGTGTCGCTGACGTGTGGGTCCCGACCGTCAGGTTTGACCCTAACCTGGCACCGTTGACCTGTTAACGTCATGATGATGTCAGGCTGACGCAGTAATTAATTTCCTTAATAAAAATATTCCAGAAAATAATATAAACTTCAAAAATTCATAGCAAATAATCTGTAAGTCGGATGAAAATAAATTATATATGAAAAATGATCAGAAAAATCCAATGAATCTGTTTATGCTATGATCATGTATGTTTGAACAAGTTAAAATCACCAAGTAGGACATTTTATGTTTAGGGCAATATATGAAATATCATTTGGAGTTGGAATTCAAACTTGTTTGAATTCCACTCCAAATAACTTGGCTAATTATTCCTCTAGGTTAATTCAGTACCTTAACATATTATATCATGCATCATGGTTGTTGCATTGCATTGAATGTTTTCCTTTCTTGTTTTGTCGGTGTTTGTTCCTTCTCGGTAGACGATGGTTTTGACGATGTGAACGTTGACACTAATGAAGAGAAGTAATATCTTCAGGACTGTCAGGTAAGCAAACCCCCTTGAGCATATTGATATGAACCCACTCTCTCGCTCCTGCTCTCTTTTACTACATTAGAACAACAATGATTCAACTGTTACATGTCCTCAATAGTTGAACCCATTCCTTTGCATGACCTGTCTTTGCCACAGTAAATAGTTGAAACCACTTAGCATGAGTAGCAACTGACTGAGCCTTGTTGTGCTTACTCATCCATGCTTGCTTAATTGCTATGTCTGCTATGCTTAGAGTCGTGTCGTGTTGGGTCTGATCCATCTGGGCGATGAATCGGAATGGCAGTGTTCATGTCCTACTGTGTGAGAGCTAAGTGTGTGAACACGATTTGGTGAAGGTAGAGATGAGAGGCCATGTAGGAGTACATGTCAGGTTGTCTCATTGGGATCGTCCTTAAGAACTGAGTTCTGTGTATGTTATCCAAGACAAGATACTACCACACATTGGGTTTTGGTAACTCGACCCTTCTCAGCTTATTAATTGCCTAGACCTCTGTCCAGGAGTCGCAACTAGTTTCTGGTGTTTGTAGGAAAAGTGTTGGCGGCCATGCATAGCGCTACCTAACGGGGTGGACTGTGATGCGATAGATGCACACTGGCACGGTGTACCAAGTGGCACCCAAACGGTGGGCTTGGGAACCCTGCGCACATCGTTTGAGGCCGTGGCAGAAACTTTGGCCGAACTTCCGTGAAGGTTTGGTCTCAAATAGGTGATAAACCTGGACTAGGGTCTTGTGTGATTGACGGTCGTGGTCGACGCCCACGCTAGTGCTTCCACTTGAAGGTTGCCGAAATGCATGACGTGCATATGGTGATAAGTGGCGAGAGTATGTGTGAAGAAGTATACCCCTGCAGGGTTATGAATCTATTTGAATAGTCGCGCCCTCGGATATGGACTACTTGAAGAACTTATGTGGTTCATAGATAAGTGAAATGGATACCTCTAAAATGCGCAAGATAAGCGTGAGTGCTATGGATGGCATTCTCGTAGGGAGACGGGAGTGGATCCATAGTGGTGTATTGATTGGTGAATATGTGGACTCGTGTGCGCTATTCCACCTCAAAGAAAGCACTTGTAGTCGTAGTACAGGTTAGCCAAGAGTCAAAGCTGGCTTGCTGCAATAAACTCCACAACCCCCTTCATTCATACTAATGCATATGTAGTTAGTTCTGATGTAACTCTTGCTGAGTACCCTTGTACTCACGTTTGCTTAATTTATGTTTTTTGCACAGGAGACGTTAGTCTCATTAGTGGTATTTTTGACGTGAAGTTCGATGTTGAGCGGATTAGCTTGGGAATCCCAGATAGAGGTCTGGTTCCTTTGGTAGGGTCATTGTAGCTATTCAAGCTCCTCTAGCCACTTTTGTAGATGTCTGTACCCAGACATGTTTAACTTCTGCTTGTTTGTTTGGATGCTCTGAATGTTGGGTCTTGTGACCCTAGCTTGTAACATCTTATTGTGTTGGCTCTTCCGAGCCTTCTAAGTAAATGTTGTAATGTTGTATGATTATGTTGTGATGCCATAGTTGTATCTATGCATATCAGGCATGTCGTGCATACGTGTGACGTGCAACGGTATGTATGGGATTCGACACCTAGTTGTGTGCCTTTAGTAGTACTCTTTACGGGGAAATGCCTCTTTGTGCTTCCCTCGAGCCTTGGTAGCTTGATACTGCTCCGAACACATTGATTGACCAGCATGTATCCTTCTTTGCTGTCATGTCTGTCCCTTTGGGGAAATGTCTCGCAGTGTAATGGAGTCCCTGTAGTCTGCTACGACTCGTCTACGTGCAGTGATGACATTTATGCCCCGCGGTGTAATGGAGTCCTTGTAACTTGCTATGACTCATCTACACAAGCTAGAGATCGACACCTGCATTGCTGGGTTACGTATGCCTGTCCCTGTACGGATGTGCCACTTAGGTTCTACGACTAGTCATGCAGGCCCGGGTTCTTTGATATTTGAATGCTAGCGACACATTCACATACATGAGTCAAAAGACGCAAACGGTCCTGGCCTAGGTAAGGTGGCAACCGTGGAGATAACCATGCGTGAGACCGCAAAGTGATGTGATGTGTTACAGGCTAGATTCTTATGGCTTAGGATCGGGGTCCTGACAACTTTGGTATCAGAGCTTGACTGCTTGTAGGATTACCAAGCCAAACTGGTCGATGTTGAGTCTAGAACTGCTTTAGTTATATAAGGGAATTTATTGTGGAAGGGAACGTAAGGCTCTTTTACTCCTTTCCTCGTGTCATTCTAATTCTGAGTCACCCTCTTCTTTTCTATAGGGATTAAGAACTAGGCCTTCTCATCTATCTATTAGGATGACGAGTTACTATGCTGGAGACCTATAGGAAAGGTGTTGTCTTTCTCGATCGATGTCTTTATAAGAATTCATTGTCTTGTTGTTAGTTTTCTTGTGCAGGTTGCCTCCTATTTCATGCCCGTACAGCCGTTATGTTGTTCGAGTTATCCAAGGTTTCTAAATTATCTGATGCAATTGCAAAACTCTTTCGTCTTGAGTCAATGCCTTTCAAGCCAAACAAAGCACACTAATTATTGTGTTGGGGTACTCCATTACCTCGATGTGTATGATGAAGGTGTTTCGGTAACCATGTTGTTTCAGTGAACCACCCAATAGTCTAGTCGTGTATTTTGTCTCTGGTGTGGTAATTCTGGCCATCATTATCGAAAGCATGCTGTGATGCTACTTAGTTAATGGATATTCTGTATCTGGGTTCTTGAACCCAAGAATCATCCTGCTCACTTCCGTTGATAGGATTTGCTTGTTCCTTTAGGATATTAGTAACCTTGTTATAGTCTAAAAGGTTTGTGGTATATCATTCTTCCAATACCATGAGTCAATTATGACAGGAGTTCTTCATGAACAAAATATCACAACAAGAGTGCTTGTGATGAGTGCTCCATTTCGTAGTTGTGAGCCTGCCAATTCTTTCATTTCTGCATGGATTATCTGGACGAAACATGTTGAACTCTGTTTGACATATTCAACCCATGCATCTACAACTCAAGAAAAATCATGTGCTCTTGAGTTGCCCCTCTTCAATTGTATTCTGACCTTCAGCTATAGTGGATAGTCAAGGGTATGTCATGCATTGTCTTATCGATGTCGACTATTCTTGTGATCTGTCAAGCCATTCTATTTTAGAATGACTAGGAGAAGCAAACTCCCGTACCTCATCCATTTCTAGAATTGGGTCAAAGCAGTTGTATTTCGCAGATCAAAATGCCAATCCAGCTTTTGCTCTGTTCTACCTTGAGGTGTTACCCTCTTCATGTCAAGAATATCATGAGAACTGCACTCCCTCTTATGAAATCTTGATGTAGTGATAGTTTTCGCCATCATCATTCATTCCCCAGTCTCTGTGTTATTGAAACCAGAATACCGACAAGTGAATCTTGATGTGTGAAATCGATACTCCTAGCAACTTTGTTGCTTGGTAGTTAATGGACAATAATTTCATCCTTAGTGTGTTGGTCATTGAATCACCACTCTAGGAGTGATCGTGCTACCTAGTCCATTTTCCATGGTGCACTTTTCGATAAACGAGGTAGGATTTTGTCAATCCTTCGCTCTATTGGTCATATCGTCTTGCCTTGAAAAGCAAGATTGTTCTCGAGCTTGATAACATATCGGTGGATCGTGATTTTCCGAATATCTTCTCGAAAGTATTACCAAGGTGTTACTTGACCGTTATGTTGAGTTCGTGATCACGATGGTTTTTCTATAAATCACCCCTTCTCCAAGACTCTGTGTTGGATACCCCTGAACTAGTTGGTTAAGCTAAACAACAACTTGGAGAGTTGGAAGATAGAATCTTGATCTAACTTAGCTCATGTTAAAGGGATATCTTGTGTTTTTGTGCTTGTATGTGTAGAAGAAAGATGATATCTTCATCGATTGATCCTTGTGACCAATTGATGCACTTATCATCTTGTACAACCATTGATTTGAGCGTGGGCTATCGTCAAATCAAAATCAGAACCAAAGATTTCCCTAATGTTGTCTTACTCCTGGATGTATCCTCGAGCATACACCGTTATACCTTTTGGTCTGACCAATGGCATCACCTTGTTCTCATAAGTTCTGGAATTCCATCCATATGGATATCTCGATGAATTGTGGCTGAGCTCATTGGCAACATTCTCGCCTATCCCATGACTCATGATGGGCACTAGGCTGTTGTTGGAAATTTTGTAGGCAATATCTTTGTGTCATGTACATGAAGTGTATGTTGGTGTAAGAAGTGACTCCCTCTTAGTTCATGTGCATTAGATGCAAGTTGCTGTCGTGAATTCGAGGAAAGTTATCTTGCTTCCTGAAAGTATGTTATATCGACTAGAGGGGGGTGAATAGGCGATTTTTACAAATTCATCACTTGAGGAATTTCAACTTTGAGGAATTTGAAATGTGATGAATAACTCGCAGCGGAATAAGTACTCAAGTGCATGAGAAACATAGCGACAGCATAGTCATCATGATGAAATGAAACATGCATAGATTACAAGTAGCATGAGACGGGATAAGCAGAAATGAACAAGGTAACTAAAGAATTTGAGGTGAGGAATTTGGGAAAGTCTTCAATCAAATTCTTCAAACAGCAAAGTTCAATTTCATCAACAGTTATATGAGGAAATGGAAGGGTTGAGGAAATAGAACCAGGTAGCTTGATGAAGACAATGATTTGATGATCCAGTTCCAACTGCTATGATAGTTGTACGTCTGGTTTGGAGCGGTCTAGTATTTAAACCAGAGGACACACAGTCCCAGGACACACAGTCCCAGGACACATAGTCCTTACCGTACTCTCCTTGAGCTAAGGTCACACAGACCTTGCCCAACACTCGTGGTAAGTCTTCAGGGTAGACTTCCAAAACCCTCACAAACTGATCACCCGGTGATCCACAATTTACTACTGATGCTCTAGACCAAGGTCACTTTGTGATCCCCAATTGACTGCAGGAGCACTAGACCATGACGCCTAACCGTCTGGAGGATGCACAATCCTCAAAGGTAACAAGCGTCGGTTCCACACATGAATTTCTTCAGTGATGCTCAATCACTTTGGGTTTGGTGGTTTGGTTGTGGGTTATTCCTCACTGATGATTTTCTCTCAAAAGTCCTCGGAGGATGCGTTGCTCTCAAATGACAAGTGTCAGTTCTCTCTCGGAGCAGCCAACCAACTAGTGGTTGTGGGGGTGGCTATTTATAGCCAGGGTGCAACCTGACATGATAAGACATGAATGCCCCCAATGATATGACCTTTATGTGGATAAGAATGATTGGGGATAGCTGGCGGTAAGCACAGCAACGGTCGGAATTTCGAACTATGAAAGTCCTCAGCTTATCATGTTCCTCACTTGTAGGCAATTCGCACTGGCAAAATCCTAACTCCTCGGTCAGATCAGTTTCCTCAAAGAGTAGAAGAACTTCGTCTGTGTCACTAAAGAAATTGTCTGAGCCGTAAGAGATTTCCAAAGGCTTCACCCGAAGGATTGTATAGGCTGAGGATTTTGGAGTTGAGCATCAGTTGGAAATTTTCCTTAGTATTACCTCGGCCCCCTTTAACAGTATGGTGTTTCCTATGACTCAAAGAAAAAGAAATGAAACTACGAAACAAAAGTCTTCACGCTTCATGTTCCTTGTTCATATCTTCAAGGTCACACCAACTTCTTCATTTTCAAAGTCTTCACAAAGTCTTCACCAAAGTCTTCAGAAAGTCTTCAGCAAAGTCTTCACTTGAAGACATACATTTTTAGGGGTCGATAATCTCCGGATATATCAAACTCTTCATAGACTTATAGAGCATGTGTACACTCAAAAACACATTAGTACCTTAACCTATAAGTCTTCAATACACCAAAATCACTAAGGGGCACTAGATGCACTAACACTTACTTTAGAATCATCCCAAATCAGTTATGCACGTGCGAAGTGTTCTATGGGTTGGTAGACTTGTAACCTCCATTCCGTATGAATTTCCTAGCACATCAAGCCACTGATTGATTTGTTTAAGGAAAAGAAATTAAGTGTTATTCTTGAAGGTACCAGACGGACTTGCACCCGACTTCGTTATCCGCAATGATGGTTCCTAACCCGAACTCGGTAGTGTTTTGTTGTAAGTCCATCTAGTCATGCTTGTCCTGGACAGTGTGTTCACATGTGTCTTGCAATCCAGATCATGTTTTGGAGTTGACGCCCGTAGTTCATTTCCTGAGAATCTTGCGGCGTCATCTCTTCGATTTGTGTTGCAACTTTTCACTTTCAGACATGCTGAGTCTGGAATATCCTGACACCAACCATATCTGAATCTCGGGCAGATATGATGGTTGGGACGTTTCCCCAAGAATTATAATATTGGTCTCTCTGTAAACCGGCAAAGTGATGTTGTGGCTAACATACCTATCCGGAAGACCTACTATTATAATATCTTGATTTAGCAACTTGGCCACCTCCCCATGAGGACCTTATATGACTTATTTAGAAGTTATTCCTTATGGAACCTTGAGCCCTCGAAGTCCGACCTTTTACTTGATGTGCTGGATATCAAGCATTATCTGTAATCAGGATATGCTAGTACACCAAGGAGAACATTAGAAGCGGAGTGCTAAATGTCTCTCGATTGATCAACCAGATTTCGCTCCCTTGGCATAGCTAAGGTGAAATCTGAGAAAGTGTTGTCTTCCTCTGCATCTGCATCCTCCATCATTATTCATCATGGTAGTATGAGGTGTTGCCAAGATCCTTGGCACGGATGTTGATAAAACCCTAATGAATATGGAAATGCTCAAGTTCTTGAGAGCACACTCAGACACTGGGTTATACTCTCGGTATTAATTGGAATGTGCCTTCCGCTGCCGAGTTGTTTTATAACTCTAGTTTCCCTCCGATCAGAGTATGCCATTCTTTGAATTCCTTCCAACGATCGTTTGTGAATTGCCTTAGGCTGGTATGAAGAGTTTCAGTGATCTCTGTATCAAAAGTAATTCTTTTTGCCACTTAATGGATAATCCTAGGAGTCACCTTCCCTAAGGTGCCCATTATGGTATGAAGGGCAACTAACTCCTCGCTACCTTGAAACCCCGTCACCATATGTTTTAGTGTGGGATTGTTGCCTACCAATTGGACCTCTGTCATCTGCCTCATTCATTGTTCTCGACGTGTATTTTGTGTCCCTGCTCGAGAGATGTTATTACGTCTCATTCCATGAGTTGGTCATGAGTTGCTCGATCTTCATAAAGATCGATTCTTGTAGAGCTTTCTATCCATGTTGTCTTTCTATTGGATGAAGATCCCGAAGGCAAAGATGTCAAGATCAGCATAATGCAATAAATCAATAGCTGCAAGGATGGTACTTGGATCATGAAGATTGTGTTAGTTAGTGTCCCTCTGACTTCTTACCCTACGCTTGAATCTCGGGACGAGATTCTTGTTTAGTGGGGTGAGTTGTCACAGCCCTAGAATTTGCTTGAAATTGTTTGCATCAACATCAGCATGTGCATCATGTCATCATGTCTAAATTCTAATTAATTTGAAATGGGGGTGATCAAACCCTAGCACAGATAAAATCCAAACAGGTTAAACTATTAAGATTTTTGAGTGAATCCAAAATGCTCTTCAAAAATGTTCCCCCTCTTTGATAGCAATAACATATCAGGGGTGAATTATATTTTAACAACTATTTTGGTAAATTAAATAAATTAGAAAGTTTCTGAAAAAACTAATAAAGCATTGCAAACATTTTAGTTGCTTCAATTTTTCTAAAACTTTTTGTGGAGCTTGGAAATATTCCAAATATAACCCACCAATATTTACAGGAATTTCGGCCTTATAGTTTTTGCCCAAACAAATAACAACAAAGACCAGAAATTAGAAAAGAAAACAAAATGAATAAAATTCAAAGAGCTTACCTGGCATGTTCCTGTAGAAGGCCCAGCCCAGCCCAAAGCCGACGCCAGTCGTCGTCCTCCCCGTGCCAAGAGGACGCGTGCGCGAGCACGCTCCACGGCCACCTCCTGCTTGTCGCGGAGCAGGTGGATGCATGGATGGACCCCGGAGACCCATATGGATCGAGCTGACGCCCTTCTCTCCTCTCCTTCTCCTCTGCTTCTCCTCCTCGCCCAAGCGCCACCGTCGCTGCCGCTCGCTGCCGCCGTGGCCTCCGGCCTCGCCGAGCCCCTCTGTCGTGCCCCCGAGCTCCGTCGTGCCCCCCTAGACCTCCCGGTGGAGCGAGAAGCCGGCGGGAGCCCCTCATCGCCGAGCCATCACCTTCTTCCCCGCCGGCCATCGGAGCTCCCACCCGTCGATTCGCCGCCACTCTGGCCTCCCCGAGCTCGTAGTCACCGCCATCGAGCCCGCGGTGAGCTGCTGGTGCTTCTCCCCCTCTCCTCGTGGCCTTCCCGCCTCCCTAGCCGTCCCCCTCGTCGTGGACGTACGGGCGCCGCCACGGGAGAGCTCGTCGGTGAGCCACCGGCAGCCCCGTGCCCTCCTATCTCCCTCTGATGTATGCGCGCGAGCACGGGATCCTCCCCAGTGCCCTCCGTGCGCCCATCCGAGGCCCCTAGCGGCTTCTGACGAACCAGCGCCGTGTCGGGTGGTCGCCGCCGGCCCCGCTCCAACGGCCGCTGACGTGCCCGACCGGTTAGTGCTAACCCTCCCCCTCCTAATTTGTCATTAGATGCTGACAACGGGCCCCACTTCAAGTTAAAACCCCGGTTAACGCGGGGATTAGCTCCCGTGTCGCTGACGTGTGGGTCCCGGCCGTCAGGTTTGACCTTGACCTGGCGCCGTTGACCTGTTGACGTCGTGATGACGTCGGGCTGACGCAGTAATTAATTTCCTTAATAAAAATATTCCAGAAAATAATATAAACTTCAAAAATTCATAGAAAATAATGTGTAAGTCAGATGAAAATAAATTATATATGAAAAATGATCAGAAAAATCCAATGAATCTGTTTATACCATGATCATGCATGTTTGAACAAGTTAACATCACCAAGTAGCACATTTTATGATTAGGGCAATATATGAAATATCATTTGGAGTTGGAATTCAAACTTGTTTGAATTCCACTTCAAATAACTTGGCTAATTATTCCTCTAGGTTAATTCACTACCTTAACATATTATATCATGCATCATGGTTGTTCCATTGCATTGAATGTATTCCTTTCTTGTTTTGCTGGTGTTTGTTCCTTCTCGATAGACGATGGTTTTGACGATGTGAACGTTGACACTAATGAAGAGAAGTAATATCTTCAGGACTGTCAGGCAAGTAAACCCCCTTGAGCATATTGATATGAACCCACTCTCTCGCTCCTGCTCTCTTTTACTGCATTAGAACAACAACGATTCAACTGTTACATGTCCTCGGTAGTTGAACCCATTCCTTTGCATGACCTGTCTTTGCCACAGTAAATAGTTGAAACCACTTAGCATGAGTAGCAACTGATTGAGCCTTGTTATGCTTACTCATCCGTGCTTGCTTAATTGCTATGCCTGCTATGCTTAGAGTCGTGTCGGGTCGGGTCTGATCCATCTGGGCGATGAATCGGAATGGCAGTGTTCATGTCCTACTATGTGAGAGCTAAGTGTGTGAACACGATTTGGTAACGGTAGCGATGAGAGGCCATGTAGGAGTACATGGCGGGTTGTCTCATTGGGACCGTCCTTAAGAACTGAGTTTTTTGTATGTTATCCAAGACAAGATACTACCACACATTGGGTTCCGGTAACTCGACCCCTCTTGGCTTATTAATCGCCTAGACCTTTATCCAGGAGTCGCAACTAGTTTCTGGTGTTTGTAGGAAAAGCGTTGGCGGCCATGCATAGCACTGCCCGACGGGGTGGACTATGATGCGTTAGATGCACAGTGGCACGGTGTACCAAGTGGCACCTGAACGGTGGGCTTGCGAACCCTGCGCACATCGTTTGAGGCCGTAGCGGAAACTTCGGCCGGACTTCCGCGCAGGTTTAGTCTCAAATAGGCGATAAACCTGGACTAGGGTCTTGTGTGATTGACGGTCGTGGCCGACACCCATGCCAGTGCTTCCGCTTGAAGGTTGCCGAGATGCATGACGTGCATATGGTGATAAGTGGCGAGAGTATGTGTGAAGAAGTATACCCCTGCAGGGTTATGAATCTATTTGAATAGTCGCGTCCTCGGATATGGACTACTTGGAGAACTTATGTGGTTCATAGATAATTGAAATGGATACCTCTAAAATGCGCAAGATAAGCGTGAGTGCTATGGATGGCCTTCTCGTAGGGAGATGGGAGTGGATCCATAGTGGTGTATTGATTGGTGAATATGTGGACTCGTGTGTGCTATTCCACCTCAAAGAAAGCACTTGTAGTCGTAGTACAGGTTAGCCAAGAGTCAAAGCTGGCTTGCTGCAATAAACTCCACAACCCCCTTCATTCATACTGATGCATATGTAGTTAGTTCTGATGTAATTCTTGCTAAGTACCCTTGTACTCACGTTTGCTTAATTTATGTTTTTATAGAGGAGATATCAGTCTCATTAGTGGTATTTTCGACGTGAAGTTCGATGTTGACCGGATTAGCTTTGGAATCCCAGACAGAGGTCCGGTTCCTTTGGTAGGGTCATTGTAGCTTTTCAGGCTCCTCTAGCCACTTTTGTAGATGTCTATACCCAGACATGTTTAACTTCCGCTTGTTTGTTTGGATGCTCTGAATGTTGGGTCTTGTGACCCTAGCTTGTAACATCTTATTGTGTTGGCTCTTCCGAGCCTTCTAAGTAAATGTTGTAATGTTGTATGATTATGTTGTGATGCCATAGTTGTATCTATGCATATCAGGCATGTCGTGCATACGTGTGACGTGCAACGGTATGTATGGGATTCGACACCTAGTTGTGTGCCTTTAGTAGTACTCTTTACGGGGAAATGCCTCTTTGTGCTTCCACCGAGCCTTGATAGCTTGCTACTACTCCAGACACATTGATTGACCGGCATGTATCCTTCTTTCCTGCTGTGTCTGTCCCTTCGGGGAAATGTCTCGCAGTGTAATGGAGTCCCTGTAGCCTGCTACGACTCGTCTACGTGTAGTGATGACATTTATGTCCCACGGCGTAATGGAGTCCTTGTAGCTTGCTATGACTCGTCTTCACAAGCTAGAGATCGACACCTGCATTGCTGGGTTACATATGCTTGTCCCTGTATGGATGTGCCACTTAGGTTCTACGACTAGTCATGTTGGCCCGGGTTCTTTGACATTTGAGTGCTAGCGACACATTCATATACGTGAGTCAAAAGACGCAAACAGTCCCCGCCCAGGTAAGGTGGCAACCATGGAGATAACCGTGCGTGAGACTGCAAAGTGATGTGATGTGTTACAGGCTGGAATCTTATGGCTTAGGATCGGGGTCCCGACACAACGGCCTTTGTCGTATGCACATGGACGATAAAGAACTCACGCCTTTGTCATTTGCCTTGTGAAGTCAACAGGGATGTGGTTGCACATCACTCTTGTCAAGCCTTTGTCGTCTGCCTGGTATGTCTTTGCTATCTGCCAGCTGACGGCAAATGACAAAATGGGTCAGACCTGGTGCTCCCAGGTTGCATAGGTTGCTGCCACGTGTCTCCTTTGCCATCTGCCTACTTATGGCAAAGGTCTTTGTTGTTTGGCAGCAGACGGCAAAGTGCCTATATTGCCCCTTTTGTTTGTTTTCTGTTATTTACCTGCATTTTCACAGCACATATATGATATAAATTGACGGGGTTATTACCCCTAGGTAGGCCAAAGCATCGGGGTCTTCCCCCTTTCGCTTCGAATAAAAACTATGCGGCCGGCTGGCCGTGGCCGGCTGGAGGACGTCTAGCGCAAGCCTGTGCCGGCTGACACCTCGGTCGGCTGGTTGCGGCCAGCTACCCACGGGCCGGCTCTTTCATTGACTTCGGGACGGACATGCCCCGTCCTGTCCCTCTGCGTGTGGGTACGACGACGCGACGTGACCGGCACGACGGGCGGCCCTATGGCTACAGTGGCAGCTTACGCACTACAGTGCGTGGCTACAGTCCAACCGAACCGCTCGGCCGGCGGGCCCCGCCCATGACGAGACAGCGCGAGCAGCGGGACCCTCTGGCCATCCGGAGAGACTGCCAGTCGGGTCCCCCCCTCCACCTTGGCACTTTAAGCATATTGTAAGAGCCTAGGGGTTGGCCTATAAAACCCCCCGAGCCCCCCCCCATGCAATGGGGATGGATGATCACTGGCACATACCCACAGAATTCTCATACCCTCTCTAGTAGCCGAGGAAGATGAGCCGGCTGCTCCTTCTTCCTCCTCTAGACACAGCTCCAGGAGCATCCTTGTACACATACCCATCCATCCAACTAAACCAAGCAGGACTAGGGGTGTTACCTCCCACACAGGGCCCTGAACCTGGGTACATCATGTGTCATCACCGCTTGTGCCCAATCTCGCATCCGTAGCCCGTCTGTCGGGACCCCGATCCTAAGTCATATGAATCCAGACAGTAACATATCACATCACTTTGCGGCCTCACGCAAGGTAAGCTCCACGGCTGCAGCCTTACCTTAGCTAGGACCGTTTGCGTCTTTTGGCTCACGTATGTGAACGTGTCGCTGGCAATCAAATGACAGAGAACCCAGGCTGACATGACTAGTCATAGAACCCAAGCAGCACATCCATACGGAAATAGGCATACATAACCCAGCAATGCATGTGTCGGCCTCAAGCATGTGTAGATGAGTCATAGCAAGCTACAAGGACTCCATTACGCCGTGAGACATAAATGCCATCACTGCACGTAGACGAGTCGTAGCAGGCTATAGGGACTCCATTACACTGCGAGACATTTCCCCGAAGGGACAGACACAACAGCAAAGAAGGATACATGCCGGTCAATCAATGTGTCCGGAGCAGTAGCAAGCTACCATGGCTCGGTGGAAACACAAAGAGGCAGTTTCCCGTAAAGAGTACTACTAAAGGCACACAACTAGGTGTCTGATCCCATACATACCGTTGCACGTCACACGTACGCACGACATGCCCGATATGCATAGATACAACCATGGCATCACAACATAACCATACAACAGCATGACTTTTATTTAAGAGGCTCGGATGAGCCTTGCATAATATGTTCTTACAGATAGGGGTCACATGACCCGACACTCAAGTCATACAAACATGTTCATACAAGCCAAGCGGAAGCATAAAGCTGTCTGAGTATAGACAGATGAAAGGGGTAAAAAGGCACATGGCCTGACTATCTACAGCCCGCCACAGGGCAAAGGTCGTAGCTGGGACACCAGCTATTCGGCATCGTCGACATCTAGAAAGAACCCACCTGATGGGTCTTGGGTCTCATTTGCAATGTTTATTAAGCAAACATGAGTACAAATGTACTTAGCAAGTCTTTAAAGCAGACCTAATCTATTCATGCTCATGTATCAACAAAAGGGAGAGGTGGAGTTTATGCAGCAATGTCAGCTTTGACTCATGGCTAACCTACTCTACTCAATTTTAATTCTTGGTTTACATTTTAGATATCGCACACGAGTCCACTAACACCATAGCAATACACCACCATAGATTCACTTCCCTCTCTTGGGAGAGTGCCATCTACGGTACTCACACTTGTCTTGATACTTTTATGAGTATCCATTTGATTATCTATGGACAGTATAAGTTCTCCAAGTAGTCCATATTCGAGGACACGGCTATTTGAATAGTTTCATACCCTGCAGGGGTGTACTTCTTCACACACGCTCTCGCCACTTACCGCTCAGTGCTCATAAAACCATGCACCTCGGCAACCTTCAAGCGGAAGCCCAGCGAGGGAGTCGGCCACGACCGTCAATCACATAAGACCTCTAGTCTAGGCTATCGCCTATTTGAGACTGAACCCGCACGGAAGTCCAGCCGAAGTTTCCGCTACGGCCCCAAACGATGTGCGCAGGGTTCCCAAGCCCACCATTCGAGTGACCCTTGGTACACCATGCCACTGCCTACCGCATCGTAACCCACCCCTAGGGTCAGCGCTACGCACAGCCTCCAGCATGCTATAAACACCGGAAACTACTTGCAACTCCTGGACTCAGGACTAAGCGAATGATAAGTCGAGAGGGGTCGAGTTACCGGAACCCAATGTGTGGTAGTAACTAGTCTTGGATCACAAACACGGAACTCAGTTCCTAAGAACGGTCCCAATGAGACAACCCGCTATGTACTCCTACATAGCCTCTCATCGCTACCTTTACCAAATCGAGTTCATCATAACATCATCACATCAGGCAACATTGTTTCACTCAGTTCATCACCCAGATGAATCAGACCTGACACAACCCTAAGCATAGCAAGCATAGCAGGCAAAGTAAGCTAAGCACATCATGGCACAAGCATATACCAGGTATGCTAGGTTCCAAGGTTTAGCTATTTACTGTGACAATGTCAGGTTATGCAACAGAATAGGATCATCTACCATGTATGACTGACATGTGATCGATTGTCCTAATGCAATAAACAAGAGCAGGAGCGAGAGAGTGGGATGTTATCGGAATGATCAAAGGGGTTGCTTTCCTTGCTGGGTAGCGGAAAGGTTCTCTCCTTCATCGGGATACTCGGAGGTATCCTCAGAAGTAGGGCCTACCGCAATGCAGATAAGAATCAATTAATACACGCAAGTGCAACAATATGATGCATGATCATGGCATGATAGCATGTATGGAGGAGCTAATGCAACTAGTGTTCATGTTGATTTGAAATGAATTTGAATATAGGTTCAAAATTGTTCTTCATTTTAAATTCCATTTACTAACCTATTAACAAATGTCAATGTTCACCTATTTAGATTGCTCTAACATGCATGACAATAGCACCATTGGATTCATTGGATATTTTTTGATAAATTTTCATATATAAATTATTTTCATCTGACTTACAGCTTAATTTATATGAATTTTTGAACTTTTGAATAATTTCTGGAATTTATTTTAAAACCAAAATTGAATTTATTATGCCAGCCTAATGTCATGATGACGTTAGCACGTCAAAGGCGCCAGCCCAGGTCAAACCTGGCGGCTAGGCCCCACCTGTCAATGACACACGCATCTAACAGTTTTTTTAATTAAACTAACTACTAATTAGCAGGGCTAGGCCCACCTATTAATGGCACAGGAGGGTTAATTAACCTGACAAGGGGGCCCACCTACAGGGCTGAGGCGACGGGCTCGTCGCCGGCAACCTCTGGTCGCGGCGGCGTCCGCGCTGCCAGCCACGGGAGCGGCAGCCGGAGGCACTGGGGCGAAGCCCTGCTCGCCTGCACCCAGGGGAGCTAGCAGAGGGCGCGGGGGACGCCGGAGCTCATGGCTACGACGCCGGAGGCGACGACCAGAGCTCGGCCAAGGCAGGCCTCGACGCTAGGGCCTGCGGGAGGGGGCGCTGGAGGTCAGGGCGGCACCTAAGGGCCCGCGCAAGCATGCCGGGGTGCTCAACTGAGCACGGTAGGTGCTCTGGCCGCGGTGTCCATTAACGCCGGTGGCGGGGAGCTTCGGGCGCGACGGGAACGGCAACTACGACAGCTAGACGGCAAGGACAAGGAGGGGAATTGACGGAGGGGCTCACGGCGCAGCTGATGACGGAGCTCGCAGGCTCGAGGAGGCGCTAGGGCGACGAATCGGCGGTGGCGACGGCTTCGGATGCCGACGGGAGAGAAGAACAGAGAGGGGGAGCGAGAGGGAGAGCGGAGGGCAAGAGAGAGGGAGGAGAAAAGGGCCACGGCGACGAGGGGCGGAGGGCGCTGGCGCTCCCAGGGGGCTCCACGACAGCCAGGCAAGCAAGAGCTGGCCGGCGCGCCGCTGCCACACGCCCTCCTGCCTACTGGCAGGAGGTTGAAGATGGTGGGGCTGGCTGGGCCAGCTTGGCCAACTCCACCTGGGCCTCCTCTTCTTCTTTTTCTTTCTTTTTTTCTTTTCTGTTAAATGATCTGACATTTGTTTATTTATTTGCAGGTACAAATGACTTTGTAAAATATCCAGGACATTTTATATATTGAAGTTAGAATATTTCAGACTTATGTGAAAAGTTTCAAAATAATTTGAAATCAGAAATAATGATAATGCTTTATTTATCCTTATTAGGGGCTTTATCATTTATTTCTAAATGGCTTTAGGTGTTCAAATAATTAAAATGATCCTTGTTCTAATCATGTCCAATTTTACCACACATAGTGAACATTTTTAGTGGGCATTTTGGATTTTTTGAATTTTCATCAAGTTTGAATTGTTTGGATTCATAGTGAGCTTGGGGTTTCTTTTGTTCCCCATTTCATGTTGATGCAATAAGATGAAACATGATGCAAGCACATGCTATACTATGACTCCTAGCTAGGGATGTGACAACTCACCCCCACTGAAAAGAATCTTGTCCCGAGATTTTGAAGTCGTTGGGAAGAGCGCGGGGTACTCTAGTCGACGACGATCTTCTCTTTCCCATGTGGCCTCCTTTTCCGAATGGTGTGACCACTGAACCTTAAGAAATTTGATGTTCCGACGCCGAGTGGTACGCTCAGCTTGATCAAGAATACAAACAGGGTATTCTCGATATGTAAGGTTATCTTGGAGATCAAGCGTTTCGTGGTCTACTTCACGGACACGATCCGAGAAGCAACGCCTGAGTTGCGAAATGTGGAAGACATCATGAACCTTGGAAAGATGCGGCGGAAGTTCCAATTGGTAGGCAACCTCTCCTCGTTTAGCAAGAATGCGAAAAGGTCCAATGTAACGAGGAGCCAACTTGCCCTTGATACCGAATCAATGGGTACCCTTTAGAGGTGTAACCCGAAGGTAAGCCTTCTCGTCAACTTCATAGGTCACAGCCCTATGATGGCGATCATATTGGCTCTTTTGACGAGATTGGGCTGTTTTCAACTTTTCACAAATAATGCAAACTTGCTCCTCTGCATCCTGGATTATATCCGGGGCAAAGAGTTACCTCTCTCCGGTTTCTAACCAGTTAAGAGGTGTTCGACACCTTCGTCCATAGAGAACTTCAAAAGGGGCTTTGCCCAATCTTGATTAATAACTATTGTTATAAGCAAATTCGGCAAATGGAAGACACTTCTCCCAGTTCATACCGAAAGATATAACACAAGCTCGGAGCATGTCTTCCAGGATTTGATTGACTCGCTCAACTTGACCACTTGACTGCGGGTGGAAAGCGGTGCTAAAGGATAGATGAGTCCCCATAGCGGTTTGAAAACTTTCCCAAAATCGGGAAGTAAAGATACTTCCACGGTCTGAGTTAATCTCCAAAGGAACACCATGAAGAGAAACTATTTGAGAAGCATACAATTCTGCTAGCTGGCTAGCAGTTATACATTCCCGAACAGGAAGAAAATGAGCCACTTTGGAAAGACGGTCTATGACCACAAATATAGCATTATTCCCTCTCTTGGTCCTGGGAAATCCGGTAATGAAATCCATACCAACCTTATCCCATTTCCATTCAGGAATAGCTAAAGGTTGAAGGGTGCCAGCAGGCCTTTGATGTTCTGCTTTCACGCGACGGCAAACGTCGCAGCTAGCAACGAACTGAGCAATTTCTCTTTTCATCCTAGTCCACCAGAACCTCTGGCGTAGGTCCTGATACATTTTGGTACTACCCGGATGAATTGTGAGAGGAGAATCATGAGCCTCCTTAGGGATCAACTGCCGTAAATGTTGTTTCTTCGGGATCACCAAGCGGTTCTCAAAGAAGACAACACCTCAATCATCTTCCGAGAAGCACTTAACATTGCCTTTCTTAATGTTTTTCTTGATCCGAGATATCCCGGCATCATGCTTCTGGGCTTCTATAATTTGATCCATAAGAGTAGGTTTCGCCACCAGGTTGGATAGGAATCCTCGAGGAACAATGTGAAGGTTTAACTTCCGAAATTCCCCATGGAGAATTGGTTGGCCTTGTTGTGACATCAGGTTGTTACAATAAGACTTACGACTTAGTGCATCAGCCATGACATTGGCCTTCCCCGGGGTGTAAATTATCCCTAAGTCGTAATCTGTAATCAACTCTACCCACCGTCTTTACCTGAGATTCAAATCCGGCTGGGTGAATATATATTTTAGACTTTGGTGATCAGTGTAAATTTCGCAACGATTACCCAGAAGATAATGTCGCCAGGTTTTCAGTGCATGGACTATAGCTGCAAGCTCAAGATCATGTGTTGGATAATTATCCTCATGTGGACGCAACTATCGAGATGCGTATGCAATCACATGACGATCTTGCATGAGAATGCAACCTAATCCTTGTCGCGAGGCGTCGCAATAGATAACAAAGTCCTTAGAGAAATCAGGTGGCACCAGAATGGGAGCAGAGGTCGGTCGTCTTTTCAACTCCTGAAAACTATGCTCGCATTGTGGAGTCCACTCGAACTTTTTATCTTTCTTGAGGAGTTCAGTCGGAGGTTTTGCAACCTTGGAGAAATTCTCGACAAAGCGGCGACAATAGCTTGCTAGGCCCAGAAAACCCCGAACTTGCTTAACCGATTCAGGTTCAGTCCAATCAAGGACAGCCTGAACTCTCTCGGGATTGACAGCAATACCTTTACCAGATATCACGTGGGCTAGATAAGTCACTTCTGGCAACCAAAATTCACACTTGGAGATTTTGGCGTACATGCGGTGCTCTCGAAGTTTCATCAACACCAGCCTTAGATGCTCGGCATGTTCTTGTTCGTTCTTCGAGTAGATAAGTATGTCATCAAGGCAAACCACGATGAACTTATCTAAATACTCCACGAAGATCGAATTCATCAAGCGAGAGAAGGTGGCTGGGGCATTGGTTAAACCGAAGGACATGACGGTGTATTTGTATTGGCCATAACGAGTAACAAAACCGTTTTTGGAATGTCCCCGTTCCTAATTCTGATTTGATGGTATCCCAACCTCAAATCCATTTTGGAAAAGACAGAGGATCTAGTGAGTTGATCATACAAATCGTTGATCCTAGGGAGCGGATACTTGTTCTTAATGGTGACCAGATTCACTGGCCGATAATCCACAACCATCCGATCCGAACCATCTTTCTTCTTGACGAAGAGGATGGGACAAGCCCAAGGAGAAGAATTGGGACGGATGAAACCTTTCTTCAAAGCCTCATCGAGTTGGATCTTAAGTTTGGCTAGTTCTAAGGGTGCCATCTTATAGGGTCTTCTGGCTATTGGGACAGTCCCTGGGATGAGCTCAATCACAAACTCAACATCTCTGACAGGAGGAATTCCTGGCAGTTCTTCTGGAAAGACATCCGGAAAGTCACGGACTACCGGAATATCTTCTAACTGTGGAAGAGGGCTAGCATTGAGGGAATAGATTTGGCGCTTGGTTGTTCGAGTGGAGACACTAATTATCTCACCCGATGGATGTGTAAGTTGAACATTCCTAGAATGAGTATCAATCTTGGCATAGTGGGCTTTCATCCAATCCATACCTAGAATGATATTGATGTCCGAAGACTTGAGGGCTATCAAAGATGCTAGGAAGACCAATCTATCCACCAAAATCTCATTATCATGGCTCACCCTAGAAGTTTGCCATTTTGAAGCCGGAGTCTGCACTACTAAAGGAGTAGGCATATCACAAAAATACATGTTATGCAACTGTGCATAACTTTCTGAGATGAAGGAATGAGATGCACCAGTATCAAATAGAACAGATGCTGGATGACTATTGACAAGGAGCGTACCTAGGATAACATCGGGATCCTCAAGAGCTTCCTCAGCAGACACATAGTTCACTCGTCCACGAGCAGGAGCTGGCTTCACGAAGAAGGCTTTTCCTGGCTTTCCACGTCCAGCGGGCTTAGCATTATTCTGGGGACACTCACGGGAGTAGTGTCCTGGTTCTCCACACTTATAGCAGACCACGGTGGCACGGGGTGCAACAATTGCAGGCGGACCTCCAAATGGTGTGACTCGAGGGTTGGGCTGAGCTGGGCGAGGCGCCTGGAAGGATGGCATCGCATTGTATCTTGGCGGTAGAGCTGCGTTGGGCACCCAGACCCGGCGTTTATTAAGGTCCGAGCTAGATGCGGGGTTGAAGTCACGGTTGTGCTTTCTCATGGCCTCATAATCAGTCTGTCCAGTCTCGGCATTGATAGCCTTGTTGACGAGAGCCTGGAAAGTTGCGCACTCATGCAGGCGCAAATCTCGACGGAGCTCAGGATTGAGTCCCTTGCGGAACCTGGACTGTTTCTTAGCATCAGTAGAAACTTCCTCAGGAGCATAGCGAGCAAGGTTTCCAAACTCGCGGCTATAAGCATCCACTGACAGTCTGCGCTGGGTGAAGGCACAAAATTCCTCTCTCTTATGATCCATCAGCCCCTCCGGGATGTGATGGGTACGAAATGCGGCACTGAACTCTTACCAAGTTGGTGCGGGGCCTGTGGGACACATGGCTTCAAAATTTTCCCACCACAGATTGGTGGGTCCTTCCAGAAAGTAAGTTGCAAAGATCACCTTGTTGGCCTCGGACACATTGGCAGCCCGGATCTTGTGATACATACTAGTGAGCCAGTCATCCGCATCGAGTGGGTTGACCGAATGATGATACTTGGGTGGGCTCAGTCTGATGAAATCACCAAGTGATACTCCATCATTGAGGTCATTGCGGGGAGCACGTGCTGTGTTCTGCTCGATTCTTTCCAACAGCCTATTGGTCTCCCTCTTATTCCTTTCAGCTTCTAGCATTACTTCCGCCAGAGAAGGAGCATGTGGCAGATCCTCTTGCCTTGCCTGGCTTCCCTCGCCCTGCTCAGGGGCAGGCATGGGGTTATTCCTAGTTGCCACCATCCTGGGAAAACAAACCCACAACTTAATCATAGGGAACAACAACTCTAAGACATGAGATAAGGAATGTACTGGACAACATGGCATGCAGGGTAAACACCAATCAACATGGTAAAACAACTGCCATATGAACACCATGATTCATACACACCATGACATAGTTCAGTACAAGCCAAGCTGAAAAACAACTACGGAGAGATGACACAACTCATCGGAGGCATTACAAGCTTCCTATACATTATCTATCTACACCTCCGGAACTCAACTCTCAACCTCATCATATCCCACAAGACACGCAGGACTGTGACGACATGATGACTACCATACTAAAACTAGCATCCACGTACTCAAGCATCGCCGTAGAATGCCTCATATAGGTTACCCCCATGACTTGGGAGCTGAACCTGAGGATCTGGAAACACTCTAGCCTGTGATCCCTGGGAGCCATAAGGGCACGGGTGTGGCCTTGGTCCCCTTGTTGGTGGCAATAGCGGTCCTCGAAGAGGGGTGATGCCTCCAACATCGGGCCAGTCTATGTGTGCTGGCAGATGAGTCCGTGATGGGGTCAGCATCTCCAAATCTCCATAGCATGTCTGCACGACAGGTGCCAACTGCGTCAGGGTTGTCCAAAGACGTGCACGGGTAGTATAAAGCTCCATGCGAAGGGCACGTGCATCACAATCCCTATTCTCCAACATCTGAGCGGTCACCTGCAGCCTAGGGTCCTCATGAGAATGATCATAGTAGGCTGCGCTAAGATAACCATCCTCTCCTCCCATGGAAGCAGGAACATAGCAGAACTCTATGTTGTGGAGCAGACCATGGTGAAACCTCATGATAGTCAACATGGTGTAGGCGGCCTCCTGAACTACCATGTCTATGGTGAAACCTAACCCATACGTCCAGTGAAGCGGCTCTGCAGCTCCAGGATATGAAGGATAAATCTTGACGGTACACAGATACTGACTCTGGTTGAAATCTTGATATTGTTCCTCCACTGTGTACTCTGGGTACAACGGTAGCCAACTTCCATCATAACTCTAACCAACATGGCCGTGTGACCCGATACATCAATGCACCTGGTCAGACGGACCACCTGACGAGAAGGACGAGGGGGCATCTGAAACAGAGAATGATGCAAAGACATTAGAGATTCTAGCAGAAATTGGACAGCATAACGGCTGTAATTTCTCAAAAAGGATTTTGAGACAACTGCAAAATATTGGAAAGGCATAACCACTCGACTTCCTAGACTCAAATCTCTTCTCCATCTGTTTGTCACACCAACAATGCTTGAGAACTACATCCACTTGCGAACAAGCTAGCTATTGGTCCATGGTTAGTAACTCGTCATCCTAAGCAATAGATGAGAAGCCTAGCTCTTATCCCCGTAGAAAAGATGAGAATGACTCCGAATAGAATAACTTGGGAAGAGGGGTAAAAAGAGCCTTACGTTCCCTTCCACAAACAATTCCCCTACTTTTCTATAGTGTTTCTAGACTCAACTTCGACCGGTTTGGCTTGGTAGTCCTACAGTCAGTCAGGCTCTGATACCAACACTGTCGGGACCCCGATCCTAAGTCAAATGAATCCAGACTGTAACATATCACATCACGTTGCGGCCTCACGCACGGTAAGCTGCACGGCTGCAGCCTTACCTTGGCCGGGACCGTTTCCGTCTTTTGGCTCACGTATGTGAACATGTCGCTCGCAATCAAACGACAGAGAACTCGGGCCGACATGACTAGTCATAGAACCCAAGCGGCACATCCGTACGGAAACAGGCATACATAACCCAGCAATGCAGGTGTCGGCTTCAAGCGTGTGTAGACGAGTCATAGCAAGCTACAAGGACTCCATTACGCCGTGAGACATAAATGCCATCACTGCACATAGACAAGTCGTAGCAGGCTACAGGGACTCCATTACACTGCGAGACATTTCCCCGAAGGGACAGACACAACAGCAAAGAAGGATACATGTCGGTCAATCAATGTGTCCGGAGTAGTAGCAAGCTACCATGGCTCGGTGGAAACACAAAGAGGCAGTTTCCCGTAAAGAGTACTACTAAAGGCACACAACTAGGTGTCTGATCCCATACATACCGTTGCACGTCACACGTACGCACGACATGCCCGATATGCATAGATACAACCATGACATCACAACATAACCATACAACAGCATGACTTTTATTTAAGAGGCTCGGATGAGCCTTGCATAATATGTTCTTACAGATAGGGGTCACATGACCCGACACTCAAGTCATACAAACATGTTCATACAAGCCAAGCGGAAGCATAAAGCTGTCTGAGTATAGACAGATGAAAGGGGTAAAAAGGCACATGGCCTGACTATCTACAGCCCGCCACAGGGCAAAGGTCGTAGCTGGGACACCAGCTATTCGGCATCGTCGACATCTAGAAAGAACCCACCTGATGGGTCTTGGGTCTCATTTGCAATGTTTATTAAGCAAACATGAGTACAAATGTACTTAGCAAGTCTTTAAAGCAGACCTAATCTATTCATGCTCATGTATCAACAAAAGGGAGAGGTGGAGTTCATGCAGCAATGTCAGCTTTGACTCATGGCTAACCTACTCTACTCAATTTTAATTCTTGGTTTACATTTTAGATATCGCACACGAGTCCACTAACACCATAGCAATACACCACCATAGATTCACTTCCCTCTCTTGGGAGAGTGCCATCTACGGTACTCACACTTGTCTTGATACTTTTATGAGTATCCATTTGATTATCTATGGACAGCATAAGTTCTCCAAGTAGTCCATATCTGAGGACGCGGCTATTCGAATAGTTTCATACCCTGCAGGGGTGTACTTCTTCACACACGCTCTCGCCACTTATCGATCAGTGCTCATAAAACCATGCACCTCGGCAACCTTCAAGCGGAAGCCCAGCGAGGGAGTCGGCCATGACCGTCAATCACATAAGACCTCTAGTCTAGGCTATCGCCTATTTGAGACTGAACCCGCATGGAAGTCCAGCCGAAGTTTCCGCTACGGCCCCAAACGATGTGCGCAGGGTTCCCAAGCCCACCATTCGGGTGACCCTTGGTACACCGTGCCACTGCCTACCGCGTCGTAACCCACCCCTAGGGTCAGCGCTACGCATGGCCTCTAGCATGCTATAAACACCGGAAACTACTTGCAACTCCTGGACTTAGGACTAAGCGAATGATAAGTCGAGAGGGGTCGAGTTACCGGAACCCAATGTGTGGTAGTAACTAGTCTTGGATCACAAACACGGAACTCAGTTCCTAAGAACGGTCCCAATGAGACAACCCGCTATGTACTCCTACATAGCCTCTCATCGCTACCTTTACCAAATCGAGTTCATCATAACATCATCACATCGGGTAACATTGTTTCACTCAGTTCATCACCCAGATGAATTAGACCTGACACAACCCTAAGCATAGCAGGCATAGCAGGTAAAGTAAGCTAAGCACATCATGGCACAAGCATGTACCAGGTATGCTAGGTTGCAAGGTTTAGCTATTTACTGTGACAATGTCAGGTTATGCAACAGAATAGGATCATCTACCGTGTATGACTGACATGTGATCGATTATCCTAATGCAATAAACAAGAGCAGGAGCGAGAGAGTGGGATGTTATCGGAATGATCAAAGGGGTTGCTTGCCATGCTGGGTAGCGGAAAGGTTCTCTCCTTCGTCGGGATACTCGGAGGTATCCTCAGAAGTAGGGCCTACTGCAATGCAGATAAGAATCAATCAATACATGCAAGTGCAACAATATGATGCATGATCATGGCATGACAACATGTATGGACGAGCTAATGCAACTAGTGTTCATGTTGATTTGAAATAAATTTGAATATAGGTTCAAAATTGTTCTTCATTTTAAATTCCATTTACTAACCTATTAACGTCAATGTTCACCTATTTAGATTGCTTTAACATGCATGACAGTATCACCATTGGATTCATTGGATTTTTCTGATAAATTTTCATATATAAATTGTTTTCATCTGACTTACAGCTTAATTTATATGAATTTTTGAACTTTTGAATAATTTCTAGAATTTATTTTAAAACCAAAATTGAATTTATTATGCCAGCCTGATGTCATGATGACGTCAGCAGGTCAAAGGCGCCAGCCCAGGTCAAACCTGGCGGCTAGGCCCCACCTGTCAATGACACAGGCATCTAACAGTTTTTTAATTAAACTAACTACTAGTTAGCAGGGCTAGGCGCACCTGTCAATGGCACAGGGGGGTTAATTAACCTGATAAGGGGGCCCACCTACAGGGCTCAGGCGACGGGCTCATCGCCGGCGACCTCTGGTCGCGGCGGCATCCGCGCTGCTGGCCACGGGAGCGGCAGCCGAAGGCACTGGGGTGAAGCCCCTGCTCGCCCGCACCCAGGGGAGCTAGCAAAGGGCACGGGGGACGCTGGAGCTCGCGGCTACGACGCCGGAGGCGGCGGTCGGAGCTCGGACAAGGGAGGCCTCGGCGCTAGGGCCTGCGAGAGGGGCCCTTGAGGTCGGGGCGGCACCTACGGGCCCGCGCAAGCACGCCGGGGTGCTCAATTGAGCACCGCGGGTGCTTTGGCCACGGTGGCCATTAACGCCGGCGGCGGGGAGCTTCGGGCACGACGAGAACGGCGGCTACGGCAGCTAGACGGCAAGGACAAGGAGGGGAATCGATGGAGGGGCTCATGGCGCAGCTGATGACGGAGCTCGCGGGCTCAGGGAGGCGCCAGGGTGACGAATCGGCAGCGGTGACGGCTTCGGATGCTGTCGGGAGAGAAGAACAGAGAGGGGGAGCGAGAGGAAGAGAGGCGGGCGAGAGAGAGGGAGGAGAAAAGGGTCACGGCGAAGAGGGGGGAGGGCGCTGGCGCTCCTAGGGGGCTCCACGACAGCCAGGAAAGCAGGAGCTGGCCGACGCGCCGCTACCACACGCCCTCCTGCCTACTGGCAGGAGGTTGAAGACGGTGCGGCTGGCTGGGCCAGCTGGGCCAACTCCACCTGGGCCTCCTCTTCTTGTTTTTCTTTTCTGTTAAATGAGCTGACATTTGTTTATTTATTTGCAGGTACAAATGACTTTGTAAAATATCCAGGACATTTTATATATTGAAGTTTGAATATTTCAGACTTATCTGAAAAGTTTCAAAATAATTTGAAATCGGAAATAATGATAATGATTTATTTATCCTTATCAGGGGCTTTATCATTTATTTCTAAATGGCTTTAGGTGTTCAAATAATTAAAATGATCTCTGTTCTAATCATGTCCAATTTTACAAGACATAGTGAACATTTTTAGTGGGCATTTTGGATTTGTTGAATTTTCACCAAGTTTCAATTGTTTGGATTCATAGTGAGCTTGGGGTTTCTTTTGTTCCCCATTTCATGTTGATGCAATAAGATGAAACATGATGCAAACACATGCTATACTATGACTCCTAGCTAGGGATGTGACACCGTCGGCGTCCTCCGGCCCCAACCACTTACGATAAGCCACCCCATGGCATCTATCGTGAGAAAACGACGACAGTTGGCGCCCATCGTGGGGCCCTATGCGGCGCCGGCGGGATTCATGCTCTAGGTGGGACCCCTCGCCATTCCCCATTGTCGCCGCTCGTCCCGACGAAACCGTGGGGACCTTGTGGGGCTTTCCCCAGCACGCCCTGCGGGCAACTCCATCGGCCTCATGGTCGACATCGATGCGCTCACCGAGCGCTTCGGCAGCTCAGCCTCGCCGAAGCTCCCACCGTTGATGAGTACCCCGTGGGGGTGCTCGTCTGCGCTGGCCCGCCCACGGTATTGGGCGCACTCGCTGCGGCTCAGCCCAGCAGGTCTCACGATCGTATGGGAGTGATGGCCATCACTTCCTCCACCACATCCGGACGGGCGCGGGTCGCGGCTACCGCTGCCGCCGCTCGCGTCGGCATGTCCGACCCGCTCGGTGCGGCCCTCCAGGGCTTGAGCACTCCGATCGCCCCGATGGCAAACCCCGACACCGCCGCGGCCGATCTTGAGGCGGCTCGCTGCATCCTGTTCGAGGATGCCACCGCCCTCACTGCCTCACGGGTCCGCATGGAGGCGCCACAACGGGAGTACGATTCCGCCTACGGACTCACCCCGGCATGCACCGAGCCCAGCCGGTGTGGGGTTGTGCACAATCGTGGCCGCGTGGTCGTCGAAATCCTCGGCGGAAAAATGCCCGTCTTCGACACCCCCATGGCTAACCTGCGGGCTCTCAAGGTGGCCTACGAGGAATTGGCCACCTTGGAGGGTGAAGAGCGTGCCGCCCACGAGCGGCACATCAAGGAGATCACCGATGCTGCTGATGCACAGTAGCATCTGCTCGCGACGGGCGGCGCCGCCACTAAAGGCCCCCAGCCCGAGCGCGAGGGCATGGGAACTGCTGGCCGCCAGGCGGCCTAGTACTCCTTCTCCCCTCGCGTCTCCGGCCGTCGGGCCGAAGCAAACAACCCTCGGTCCTCTTAGACGCCGGGGAGTGAGCAGCCAGCTATTAGCAGCCGGCGCACCAACGAGCCGCCTCGGAGCGGCCGCCACCACGAAGCACCGGCATCTGGCAGCCGGCGCAGCCAGGGGCACATGCCGCCTCCGCGGCGTGAGTCGCGGCAGTCGGCGCCACCCACCGTCCGTCCCGAACTCTCGGCTTGGCTCGAACCACGCGTCCCCTGCAGCGAGAACGACGCCCGTAACCGCATCGACAAACTCACGCAATCCGCCCTCCTTGAGGAGGGCTTGATTGGTCCGGCCTGCTTCAGCCCTCGAATTCGCACCGAGTCATTCCCAACCGGCTTCACACTCCCTAGGGACACCCCGTAATACAACGGGGCCGCCAAACCCGAAGACTGGCTGATCGACTACACCACCGCGGTGAGCATCGCCAGGGGGAATAAGCACGTAGCTGTTCGCTACGCCCCCCTCATGCTGATCGGCTCGGCGTGCACCTGGCTCAACAGCCTGGCGACCGGCAGCATCAACACCTGGACGGACTTCGAGGAGGCCTTCGTCCACAACTTCACCGGCCCTTAAAAGCGGCCTGGCTGTCCCCATGAACTCGCCATGTGCGTTCAGGGGCTGGACGAATCCCTCCGCGACTATCTCACCCGGCGGACCGAGCTCCGCAACTCCTGCGAGGGGGTGCATGAGGTGCAAGCTATGCAATACTTCATCGAGGGCTGCCGGGACGGCACCCCTCTCAAGCACAAACTCCTGTGCTCCGAGCCGGCCACGCTTGCCGAGCTCATGACCAAGGCGAACAAATATGCCACGGCCGATTCGGCCATCCGGGTCAAGACAACCCCTCCTGCCAAGGCAACGACAACGCCGGCCATGACCCGGCCAGCTGTCGACAACCGGCAGCCGCACAACAACAAGCGCAAGAATGACCAGTCGGATCCCTGCCACGGGAGCCGGCAGGTCAATACCGTCGAGGATCAAGAGCCGGCTGCCCAGTCTTCCGGCCAGCGCCACCGCACCGGCAAGGCTGCCTGGCAGCCGAAGCTCACCTTCGAGCAAATGCTCGATCTCCCCTATAAGAACCATTCAGGGGCCGAACCCTCTATGCACATGCTCCGGTAGTGTAGCTTCTCGCAGCGATTGGCCCGGGGGGGACGGCCTTTCGGCTCCTCCCGCACCGCCAGCCCGTGCGCCGGCTCCGACCCAAGCTGCCGCCCCGACGCCGGCAACGGCCCCGAATGACGGTCGTCTAATCGACCAGTTCCCCAACCAGGACGGTTGCTACGTTGTCTTCACGAGTGAAGAGATAGGAAAACACGCTCAGCGTCGGCTCCACCGTGAGATGAACCCCACCATGCCGGCAACTCCCCAGTTCATGCACTGGTCGGAAAAGCCGGTCACTTGGAGCTAGGCCGATCACCCTGTCGTGATGCCAAATCCTGGCAGCTATGCCTTGGTCCTCGACCCCACCATCACCACCAAGGAGAGAGCTTGCTACTTCTCGCGGGTGCTGATAGATGGCGGCAGCAACATCAACATTCTCTACCTCGACACGATGCACAAGCTGGGGCTGAAAGCAAAAGACCTGCAGGCGAGCCGGGCGGTCTTCCACGGCATCGTGCCTGGGAAGTCCTGCTCCCCTGTCGGCAAGATCACGCTCGACGTCCTCTTCGGGGGAACCAGACACTTCTGCCGCGAGCCAGTGTTGTTCGAGGTCGTGGACCTTGCGAGCCCCTACCACGCGTTGTTGGGTCGTCCAGCTCTTGTCAGCTTCATGGCGGTCCCCCATTATGCCTACCTCAAGCTCAAAATGTCGGGCCGCAGGGAGATCATCACCATCAAGGGCGACTACAAGATGTCGCTCAAGTGCACTCGAGACGGCAGCCGGCTGGCCGAGGCCCTGGAGATCACCAAGGAGAAATGGCAGCTCGACCGGCTCGTGGCCCTTGCTGCCAACCAGCCAGTCGTGCCAGCTCCTCCCTCGCAATCCGTCGGTGAGGCCTCCTTCTAGCCGTCCAAAGACACTAAGCAAATCCCGCTTGACTCGGCCAACCCGGCTCGGTGCGTCACCATCGGCTCCCACCTCAACAGCAAATAGGAAGGTGAGCTCGTCGACTTCCTCCGTGACAATCGGGACATCTTCACATGGTCCCCCAAGGACATGCTATGTGTTCCGAGGAAGTTCGCCGAGCACAAACTCCACGTCCGGCCGGACGTCGAGCCGGTCAGGCAACCCCTGCGTCGTTTCTCCGAGGAGAAGCGGCATACTATAGGCGAAGAGATCGCCCGGCTGCTCGCAGCTGGGTTCATCATGGAAGTATTCCACCTGGACTGGCTGGCAAACCCAGCCCTGGTATTGAAGAAGAACAAGACCCGACGCATGTGCATTGACTACACTAGCCTGAACAAAGTGTGTCCCAAGGACCCATTCGCCCTGCCGCGGATCAATCAAGTCATCGACTCCATGGCCGGCCGCGACTTGCTGTCCTTCCTGGACGCCTACTTAGGGTACCACCAGATCAAGCTGGATCCGAAAGACCGGCTCAAGACCTCCTTCATCACGCCCTTCGGGGCCTACTGCTGCATCACCATGTCCTTCGGCCTGAAGAATGCTGGCGCCACCTTTCAATGATGCATGCAGAAATGCCTCCTCCCTCAGATAGGCAGGAACATCCACGTCTACATCGACGACATCGTCATCAAAACCAAGAAGCACTTCAGCCTCCTCAACAACCTCCAGGAGACCTTCGCGAACTTATGCGAGTACAAGATCAAGCTCAACCTGGAGAAGTGTGTCTTCGGCGTCCCCGCCAGCCAACTCTTGGGTTTCTCCGTGTTCGCCCGCAGCATCGAAGCTAACCCCGAGAAGATCAGTGCGATCGAACGCATGCCAAAGCCGACCCGGCTCCACGATGTCCAGAAGTTCACCGGCTCCCTAGCCTTAGTCAGCTGGTTCATCAGCCGGCTGGGAGAGAAGGCTCTGCCCCTCTACGGGCTCCTTCACAAGACGGCTCTAATAGAGACGGGTCAAACCAAGAGGTCGGGCGTCTTCGACTAGCCCAACAAGGCGGCCGAGGCCTTCCGCGGCCTCAAGAAGGCTCCCACCCACGCGCCCATCCTGGCCGCGCCGGCTGAGAAGTAACCGCTGCTCGCCTACATTGCGACGACCACCCGCGTCATCAGCGTCGTCCTGGTGGTCGAGCGGCCGGAGGAGGGCAAGTCCCTGCTGGTCCAACGACCCATCTACTACCTCAGCGGGGTCCTCTCCGCGTCCAAGCAGAACTACCCCCAGTACCAAAAGATGTGCTACGGCATATACTTCGCCGCCAAGATGGTCAAACAATACTTCCAAGAGCATACCATTACCGTGATGAGCACGGCCCCGCTCGGCGAGATCATGAGCGGCCGAGACACCACCGACCGGATCGCCAAGTGGGTCATCGCCCTCACCGATCATGAGATCTAGTACGAGCCAAGAACTGTCGTCAAGTCATAGGCATTAGCGGATTTCCTCGTCGACTGGGCGGAGACGGAGTTTGTTCCGCCTCCCACAGACTCCACGCATTGGCGCATGCACATCGACGGCTAAAAAATGAGGACCGGCCTGGGTGCCAGCATAGTCCTCTCCTCCCGGAAAGGTGATCAGCTCAAATACGCCCTCCGCATCCACTTCGCCGCCTCCAACAACATGGCAGAGTACGAGGCCATCATCCATGGCCTCCGGCTCCCCAGGGAGATCGGCATCAGGCGCATCCTCTGCTTTGGCGACTCCGACCTCGTGGTGTAGCAAGTCTCTGGTGAATGGGACGCCAGGGACGCCAACATGGCCAGCTAACGCTTCCTCGTACAACAGCTCACCGGCTCCTTCGAGGGATGTGAGTTTCATCACGTCCCATGGGCGGACAACGAGGCGGCAGATGCGCTGGCAAAGATCGGCTCCACCCGGCAGGCCATCCCAGCCGGCGTCTCCCTCGAACGGCCGCTCAAGCCGTCGATTAAGCCTTCCCCAGAATCGGAGTCAATCTTCGTGTCGGCGGATGCCACCGGCCTATCGACGGCCTTGGCCGCCTCTCCGACAACTTCACCACCAGCTCTCGAACCGTCGGCCGCCCAGCCGGCTTCGGTCGAGCCGGCGGCACCCGAGGCGGCCAGCCCCGGCGGCACGGCCGTCATGGTGATCACCGACCATCCGGCCCTAGGGGCCAGCGAGCCAAACCCGGGGGCTGACTAACCAGCCTCGGGGGCTCCTAAGCCAGTCCCGAGGGCTGGCGAACCGGTCCCGGGGACTGATCAACCAGTCCCGGAGATTCCTGAGCCGGCCGCTGTCATGGCCCCCTCGTGGGCCCAACCCATCCTAGCGTTTCTTCTGCAAGGCGAGCTGCCTCGGACGAGGCCCTAGCTAGGCAAATCCAGTGCCGGTCCACGGCCTATGGAATCATCAACAATGAGCTCGTCCATCGCAGCACCACCGGCGTCTTCCAGCGATGCGCCGAGCCAGAAAAGGGTCTGGAGATCCTCCTCGACATTCACCAGGGCGAGTGTGGACATCATGCCGCCTCCCGGACCCTGGTGGCCAAGGCTTTCCGCCACGGCTTCTACAATCCCACGGCTCTCGAGGCGGCCAACAAGTTGGTCGACGAGTGCTAGGGCTGCCAACGCTTCAGCACGCAAAGCCACCTGCCGGCAACAGCCCTCCAAACCATCCCCCTCTTGTGGCCTTTCGCCGTTTGGGGGCTAGACATGGTGGGCCCATTCAAGTCCACTCAAGGTGGCATGACGCACTTGTTGGTGGCCATCGACAAATTCACCAAGTGGATCGAGGCACGACCAATCAAGAAGCTGGACGGCCCCACGGCCGTCCGGTTCATCGATGACATCACGGTACACTACGGCGTTCCCCATAGCATCATCACCGACAACGGCACCAACTTCACCAAGGGCGCACTCGCGCGTTTCTGCTCTAAACAAGGACTCCGGCTCAACCTGGCCTCCGTCGCTCATCCACAGTCAAACGGCCAGGTCGAGAGGGCGAACGGCCTTATCCTGTCCGGCATCAAGCCCCGGCTCGTGACGCCGCTGGTAAGGTCGGCCGACTGCTAGATCGACGAGCTGCCAGCCATCCTTTGGAGTCTCAGGACCACCCCGAACCGGTCAACCGGCTACACTCCCTTCTTCCTTGTGTATGGATCCGAGGCGATCATCCCCACCGACATCAAGTTCGATTCGCCTCGGGTCGCTCTATACATGGAGAAGCACGCTAAGGAGGCAAGAGAAGACGGCGTCGATCTGCTCGAGGAAGCTCGCGAACTGGCCTTGAGCCGGATGGCGATCTACCAGCAGAAGCCCTGGCACTACCACAGCAAGCGGATCCGGCCACTCTCGTTCCGTGAGGAGGACCTGGTCCTCAGACGGATCCAGCGAACCGCCGGACAACACAAGATGTCCTCCCCATGGGAGGGCCCGTTCATCATCAGCAAGGCGCTACACGACTACGCGTACTACCTGATAGACGCCCAGAAGCCGCATAAGAGCAAAAGAGACGCTTCCGGTGAAGAGACGAAGCGCCCATGGAACGCAGCACTCCTGCGCCCGTTTTACTACTGAGGAAAATCAATGTATGTATGTACCCCCACCCTTTTGGGCTTATGAATGCAATGGGCGCCCCAAGCCGGCTCTTGGGGCGCGCCCCATTTCATTTTTTCCAAAAGTGTCCCTCACTCACCGGCTCCCCGGCCCGGGCCCGAGGGCTAGCCGGCTGGGCCTAGAAGCGCCTCTCTAAAAAATGGCCAAGTAATGTGAGCCGGCCAGACTTCCCCACCCTTACCAGCTACAGAACCGGCCCCCGGCTGTCTGGCTGACGAGGCCCCGGGGCGGCAAGGTTTGGCTCACATGAAAGATCTAAACAAAGGGAGATCCCTTCGGGGCCCAGCCGGACCATCATCGCGTCTCTGCTGCTCTTCTTATCCCGAAAAATCCTTGCGATTCCTAAGTTTTGAACCGGCTCCCTTGAGGCGGACGCCCCGACCCAGCTACAGGGCGGCTCCCGGCTGGCGGGCTGGTGGGGCCAAAACCAAGGGGGAAAGGAATAGAAACGGAAAGAGTCGAGGCGTGCAAAAAAGGATAAGGACAAGGCGGCATGAGTCACAAGGCAAACACGACAGAATACTCACGGCATAAATATTAAGGTAAAAGTGGCCCACGGCCAGCATTCAGTACATTACACAAACACCCCCAGTGGGTGGATTCAAGGTTTACGTGCAGGAAGAAAAAAGAGAAAGATAAAAAAGACGCTTGGGGGCTCAGGCCATCGCCGCGTCACTAGCCGGCGTGCCCCCAGCCGGCACGTCGCGGGGCGGCTCGGTCCTTGCCTCGTAAGTGGTCACGGCCTTCGGGTCGGCCTCCTTGGCTTTCGAGGCGGGTTCCTCGGTCACGGCCGTCTCAGCGCTCGAGTCGGTGCTTTCGTCGTCAACTTCGTCATCCGCCGGGCCCTGAGGGATGCCGAAGGAGTCCTCGGGCAACGGCTCACCATCCTCGCCAAGAGCCGACAGGAATTCATCCGCGTCAACGTATGACGCGAGCTCGTTGGCCCGCTGGACAAGGGCTGGCTCGCGGGCCTCCCACTCTGTGGCCGGCACGTCCCGCATAGTCGCCAGACGACCCAGGTCCATGCCCTGGTACCAAGACGTGACGAACCGGAGCGCCAACTGCGCCCCAGCTCGGGCAGCCGATGCCTTCTAGGCCTCGAGGTGGGGGACGGCGTGCTCCCACCACTTAGCCATGCAGTGCGTCGGTGCTCCCCCATGGCCCGGCCACAGCACGGAGATGACCTCCTTGCCAGCGGTCTTGAGCCGCTCCATGCTCCGCTCAAGATGGGTCATCCGCATCTCGACGGCAAGCCCAATCTCGTCCATGTCCCACGCGGCGTGCTCCTCGATGGAGCGACCGCACTCCCGAAGATATTCCCGGTGCTCCTCAACGGTGCGATAAGTTTCCGGGAAACGCCCTGGAAGGAAGAAGAAGAGAAGGAAAGAAAAAGCAAGATGAAACACGAGCAACTAGCTGGGGAAGGAGAGAGATTGGCACCTACCTTCGATCATGTCGACCACCCCAACGGCGAAGTGGAGCGCCGCCTCGCACTCCGACTTCCGGGCCGCCTCTGAGGTGGGGAGGGAACCCTTGACCTCCTCAAGCGTCCCCTCAAGACGGGTCACCTTGCCTTGAAGGGCGGCGGTCCTCAAGGCGGCGTCAGCCGCCTCCTTGACGGCCTCCTCCCGGGCCGCCACCCCCTTTGCCGCCTCGGCCCTGAGCCGGTCCCGGGCTGCCTCCCCGTCGACCAGAAGTGCGGCCAGCCAGTCCGTCTCCTACGTGGCCGCTTAGACATCCCGCGTCAGCCGGTCCCGTTCGGCGACGAGCCCGGTCTTCTTCCCTGAAGGGTGGCCAGCTCACCTGCAAGACGCAACCAACGTCAGCTGATTCCCGAGGGCTATGTGCCTCTCCTACAAAGTGCAACCCACCTTGCACGCATGCCAGCTCCTCCTCCAGGTGGTAGAAGCCGTATTTGCCGCGGTCATGGATGCCGATCGCTTCCGCGAAGAGCTTCTGCCGTAGGGAGGTTCCCTCCTATCGCAAAAAAGGCAAAGGTCAAGACGTGCTCAAAGGAGATCCAGCCCGGCCGCCCGTCAGCTGGTCAGTCGGCCCACATCTCGGGGGCTACACATAGTGGGTGCGCTCGCACACCCCCATTGAAAACTCTAAGGCAAAGTGACAACTTACCTCTGCATGCTAAAGGGCAGTGTCCGCCGCATCCGCAAACCGGGCCAGCTCCTGCCGGCACCGGTCCAGGATACTTCCCAAGTCCGCGAAGGAAGGGACCGGGCTGCCTGCCTGGGGGGCCAGCAGGGCCGGCGTGCTCGCCAGCGCTTCCCAGTCCCGGACGACCTCCTGCATCGACCGCAGGGTCCTCCGGGCCCGGCCACCGCTGCCACCCGGGCTCGCCGCGGCTCCGGCCACCGGGGGCGGGTTGATGACGGCGAGGGGCAGGGAGTCACCTCTTGCCGGCCCCCCGCCCGGTGCCGCCGCCGCCTCCTCTCCCGGTCGCTCCGGCGCGTCGGTCGCGCCGGAAGGCACCTCCACCTCCATGTCCACCGCCTCCGGAGCCGCCGGGACCTCTGGCACCTCGACCCGGGCCGACTTGGCCACAGGCGGGGTCACCTCCGGCACCTCAGGCTGGGTCACCTCGGGATCCGGCTCCGTCGTTGCCTCCCTCGCCTGGGTCGTTTCTTGTGTGTACGGAGGCATTGGCGGGTCCATGGCTGCCCCCCACGGCTCGCTTGACGGAGTCCTCGACATGCGGGTTGACTCCGCTCCTGAGTCCGATGCATGTGGGGGGTCCACCGACCCCCTTCGCCTCCGACCACTCGAGGTCCCAGAGTGCGCGGCCCCTCCTCGCGTACCAGACCTAGAGGCTCGCAGCTCCGCGAGCCTCCTCTTTTCCTCCCGCTGGGTGGCCGCATGCTTGCGGGCCAGCCGGCTGGCGGCATCCGTTGTCTCCCCCGCCGGCTCCTCCTCGTGGAGCTCGATGGGGTCACTGCAGCATCCAAGAACCGGCCGTTAACCGTCTCGTAAGGCGGAAGCAAAACTTACGCAAAAACAAACAAGTTACGCAATAATGAGGGGCAGGGCCCGCTTGGCGTGTGGCGGTGGCTTCCATGCGGCCACCTTCACCCGCTTTGGGACGAGCGGCAGGGCCGCCGACCCCTCCTAAGCCGGCCTCTTCCCTCGGCCGGCCGCTTCGGCCGCCGGTCCTCGAGCCGGTCGCTCCTCGCTCCTCTGGTCCTGGCGCGCTGCGGAAGGAGGCCCGTCTAGAATCATCAAGTCATCATCATCGCCGTCGTCGTCGTCTGTCTAGTCCCTGATGGAGGGGGCAAGAGGGAACTCACCCACTCCGCTAGGTCCCCCGGCTGCGTCGGACCCTCCGGCTCCACCAGGAGCGCCGCCTCACGGATCCGCCGGCTCATCGGGCCCTCCTGAGGAGTCCACTCCTTCCTCCGGGAGGCCTCCCGTCTGGAAGTCTTGAGAGTCGGAGTCCTCACGCACCACCTCAAAGATCTGTGGGTGCGGGCCATCCGGCGTGTTGTGTCGCACCAGCTGCTGCGGTCAGCACTTCAATGTAAGTTCTCCAGCCGGCTGCCGGCTGGGGAATGCCAAATAAGAAAGAACCGTCTCGTCGAGAAAACTCTTGAGACCAAATATTTTCAATTTTTCAAGACACACTCCCTTCTTTAGATTCGTTGCATACCCATCGGGGAACATCAAGTGCATTTTGACCCACAAGATAATTTCCCTTGGAGCTGGCCTTCCAAGATTGAACCAGGCCTTTCGCTTCGACCAGTTCTGCTTTCCTTTCGATTGTCGCATGTTTTGTAACAGTCTATCACATAGAGTCTATTGATCGACTCTAGCCTTAGGATTATCCTTTGACTTCCCCTATATGCTGAACAATGTACCAAAAAGGGCCTCTCCGATATTCTTTTCAATGTGAATCATGTCGATGTTGTGTGGAAGAAGGAGGTCTTTGAAGTAAGGCAGATCCCGCAAGCATGTCTTTTGAGTCTAGGCGTGTTCCGAATTATACCCCTTGAAATACCCTGGATGTTGTGGATCAGGCTCGAGAGCGTTTAAATGATCCAGGATGTGTTGGCCTATCAACACAGGTGGTGCCGAATTTTTGACAACTGTACCTTTGATGAAGTTCTTCTTGTCTTTTCTGAACTGATGGACAGTATCCACAAAACTATCTATGCAAGTCGAAGCAAGAAAACTTTCGACCCACCTACAGCCAATGAAACTGAAGAGCTTCTTTGCATGTGGGGCACAGGAACCTTCCATGCGTACCCCAACCAATGAATAGCACATACGCCGGCAAGTCAAGCATCGAGTGCATGTACCAGACATGCATTTTGAAGTTTTATTTTCTAGTGGCGTCGTATGTCTTGAATGCATTATCCCAAGCTTCATGCAATTTATCCTTAAGAGGTTGCATGTACACATTCATCTTCTTTCCTGGATAGTTGGGCCCCGGGATTATCAACGTCGGGAATATGTTCTTTCCGGGGGGTGGGGTGGGAGATTGAGTGGAATGATAAATATGGGCCAACAACTGTATTGGATTGCCATCATACCAAATGGCATGAACCAATTTGTGCCGACACAGACTCGAGGATGCCTTGTATAAGTCGCTTTACCCGGATGTAATGCATCGAAGTGCTTCCACGCTTCCGCATCCGATGTGTGTACCAACATCTTATTCCCATCTGCATCTAGTTTGGTTCTTTTGCCCAATTTGTGCCATGTCATCTATCTGGTCGTCTCTTCGACCATGAAAAGATATCTAAGTCTTGGTTTGATTGGCATATACCGTAGAACAGTAACGGGGATTTCGATATGCCTCTTCTCACCCATACCATTGTCTACCACAACATAACTGGAAAAGTTGCAAATGGGACAATAGTTCAAGCCCACATACTCAAGCCTACATAAGGCACATCCTTTCTCACAGGCATCTTTCTTCTCATTGGGCATCTTAAGTACATGGAGTATTTTGTCCGACTAGTATAGGTTCGCAGGCATGACATGACCTTTGGGTAGAAAGTGTCCAAATAGTGTCATCATCGCGTCATAGCATTCTCTGCATTCTTTCTAGTACTTGAAATCTTCCCCTAATGCCGGAAAATGTTCCTCATTGAATATGCAATCAGCGTGACGGGTTGTGAACAGATCCCCGATAAGGGGATCCAGGTACTTGATAATCGACGGCGATTTGTACCCCACATAGATCCGCAACTTTTTGTGTGGGCCCATAGATATCTGTTGTGGTGGTGAGATCGTGATGTATGCAGCACATCCAAACTTACGCACATGGGAAATGATTGGAGGATTTCCGCGTACCAATTCCAGAGGGGAAGAACTGTGATATGAAGTTGGCCTCAATTGTATCAAGTCAGCAGCGTGTAAAACAGCATGACTATCAGGGATACACAAAATAGGTAGGCCCATGAAGGTTCGAAGTTTTCTAAAGCATGGGGTCCACACATCATGTGGGTTCAGATAAATCTCGTACAAGCATATTATCCACTCAGACATATCATCATACCATCCACTCGGAAGACAATCAATCACTTGGTCGTATGGCTCGCTCGGATATGCGAAGACCGACAGTCGACAAGCTAGTCAAAGCACCATATGGAGTTACGGCATCAATGCCCCACTTTGTAACATAGGAGGTGAAGGGGTGGAGCACTCTATATAAGCCACCCCCACCACTAGACTAAATGGGGCTCCTTCATGTCCCTTCCCTCTCTCTCTAATACACCATGTAACTCCATGTTCATGATAAATAAGCAAAGCCTCTCCGGAGCACAAGACGTAGGGTTGTTATCTCCACCGTGAGAGGCCCGAACTCGCTAAAACCATCGTGTCACCCATTTGCATCTCGATAGATCATGCTCTGTTATCCCACCCCTCTCTAATGTCGGAATCGTTCCCACGACATTTGGCGCCCACCTTGGGGGATGGCATTTATCAAGCCATGATGCATATGGTTTTTTATTTATTCATCTATGTTTAATTTATTGTTCTTAAAGTTCATATTGTTTTTCTCCGCAGCGAGTAACCGAAGCATCACGAAAAGAAGGGAAAAAGATACGTCTTTACCCGACGGATCACAAATGGATGGATCATGAGTTTTCTCTCCGCTGACTACTATCCGCTTACGATCTAACAATTAATCGATGATGTGCTACTTGGTCTTTGCTTCTTTTTTGCATGTCCACGCATTCGTGCACTCATGTCGATCGATACATACATGTACAAGAATCAAAGGAACAAAAGACGCTGGTCCGGCGGCAGATCGATTCCCACTGAAGGAAACAAACATCAATCCAAGCACTTACAAGAAACCGGCTGCACCTCTGCGCAACCAATTGCACCTCGTCTGCTACGTCATCATTGAGTCTCCTCGCATGGCCCCCGGCACCGTCCGCCTCGTCGTCGTCACGCAGGGCCGCCGCCGGTGTCCGCTTCATCATCGTCTTCAACCTTGTCGTTGAGCACCCGCGCACGGCTGTCGACTCCACCTCGTGTTCTCAGACTCCCCGGTGGAGGCGCAAGCCTGGTGCAGCACATGCGCGCATCGCTCCTTCCTCCGGCGTCAGTCGCCAGCGACGGTCTCCATGGCGGACGCACGCTATAGTGATGACCTGCAAAACAGCCACAACCTACAACCAATGGTCATTCAATGCCTCGTAAGTGCATGCGTTACGTAGGTCTCTTCCTTGATTCATTAACCACATGCAGGAAAAACGGAAACTGAAGGACGTGGCGATATTCAACGCCGAATTAATTGACCGCCTAATTAATTGGTCATTCAGTAAGTCTCTTCGGGACTAGTCATGGTCAAAACATGGTTTAGACAAGGTCTCCGACTGCATGGGCCACCTCTCCGTTGAATGAGTGCATGCAGGAGAAGAAATGGAAGGTGGTAAAACCTCATAACTCTACGAGAAGTTACTCGGCTGCCTCATTAAGCGCTCATCAGATGATCGAAATGCGCTAGGTAATCGTGCATGCATGCATAACCATATATGGTCTTTAATCCTCGCAAAATAACCTACAGGTAGGAACACTCAGTTCACCAAAAAAATTGTAACTATGCTTGCTACTAACTTGCAGGGCCATTCGTCCATCATCACTATGCTTGCTACTAACTTGCAGGGCCATTCGTCCATCATCATCCCTGGACAGCAGTTTACTCGAATGGACACTCCGTTCGAGCTACTAACACGATGTCACGCGGATGAAATTTACATACTGACGACCAACATGTAGTGATTCGGCCACCCCGCGCGCCATCACCCTGCTGGACGCTCCATCGTCACTTGACCGCTCCGCGCGCCTTCACTCTACTGGACGCGTCGTCATCACAAGGCAGCTCCGCGCATCGCCACTTGGCGAGACATGTCTTCGTCACTTGGCCGCCCCGCGCATTGCCACTCAGTCGGACGCTCCATCATCACTTGGCCACTCCGCGTGTCGTCACTCTACTGGACGCATCATCATCACTCGGCAGCTTCGCGCACCGCCACTCGGTGAGACATGTCTTGGTCACTTGGCCGCCGTGCGCATCGCCACTCAGTCGGACGCTCCTTTGTCACTCGACCGCTCAGCGCGCCGTCACTCTACTGGACCCATCGTCATCACTCGACAGCTCCGCGCATAGCCACTTGGCGAGACACGTCTTCGTCACTTGTCCGCCCCGTGCATCGTCACTCATCCGGACGCTCCTTCGCCACTCGACCGCTCTGTGCGCCGTCACTCTACTGGACGCGTCGTCATCACTCGGCAGCTCCGCGCATCGCCACTCGGCGAGACACGTCTTTGTCACTTGGTCGCCCCACGCATCGCCACTCAGCCGGACGCTCCGTCGTCACTCGGCCGCTCCGTGCGCCCTCACTCTATTGGACGCGTCGTCATCACTCGATAGCTCCGCGCATCGCCACTCAGCCGAACGCTCCATCGTCAGTCGGCCACCCCGCACGCCGTCACTCTGCTGGATGTGTCGTCATCACTCGGCAGCTCCACGCATCGTCATCACTCAGCGAGACACGTCTTCGTCATTCGGTGGCTTCGTGCGTCGTCACTCTACTAGACGCGTCGTCATCACTCGGCAGTTCCGCCCATCGCCACTTGGCGAGACGCGTCTTCGTCACTTGGCCGCCCCGTGCATCTTCACTCAGCCGGACGCTCCTTCGTCACTCGACCGCTTCGCGCGCCGTCACTCTACTGGACGCGTCGTCATCACTCGGCAGCTTCGCGCACCGCCACTCGGCGAGACACATCTTCATCACTTGGCCGCCCCGCGCATCGCCACTCGGCCAGATGCCCCATCGTCACTCAACCGCTATGCGTGCCCTCACTCTACTAGACACATCGTCATCACTCGACAGCTCCGCACATCACCACTCAGTCGGATGCTCCATCGTCACTCGGCTGCTCCGCGCGCCCTCACTCTACTGGACGCGTCGTCATCACTCGATAGCTCCGCGCATTACCACTCAGCCGGACGCTCCATCGTCACTCGACCACCTCGCGTGCCGTCACTCTGCTGGACGTGTCGTCATCACTCGGTAGCTCCGCACGCCGTCACTCTGCTGGACGCGTCGTCATCACTCGGCAACTCCGCGCGTCGTCACTCTGCTGGACGCGTCGTCATCACTCGGCAGCTCCGTGCATCATCACTCGGCGAGACACATCTTCGTCACTTGGCCGCCCCATGCATCGCCATTCAACTAGATGTGTCTACTTCGCTCGACCGCCCCACGCATCGTCAGACATCTAAGTCATTCTTCACAGACCGCATTCAATTAAATAATTATTTATGCATTATCGAGTGTCAAGTAAGTCGCATATGACGTCCACTCGGAAGCCACGCCACCTAGTGTACCTCTGCGCTCAGTTCTTTATCTTCATGTCGGATCCTTCATTTTCACATGTTCAGTCGGATCCTTCACCCTTTAGACTCGTGCTGGTTTTGGACCAGCAAGCACCTGGCATGCCCAGCGGGTGTCTATGGGTGTAATTTATATGAATCATTTCAACAAACATTAAATTACTTCGAGATTTTTTTTTATGTTAGCTTGTGTTATTTTTCATACACATGTTACCTGGACGCCTCCGTGCGCCATTCTCGATGACATTCTCAACTCGGCTCCCCCGCGTGCCGTTACTTGACTGTCCCGTGCGTTGTCACTCGGTGAGACGTATCTACCTCTTTCGGATGCCCCGCGCATCACCACTGTGTTGGATGAGTTTGCATCGCTTGGCCACCCCGTGTGTCGCCACTCAGCCAGACTCATCTACTTCACTCAAATGTCCCGTGCATCGCCACTGTGCTGGATGAGTTTACATCGCTTGGCCGCCCCGCGCGTCGCCACTCAACCAGACACATCTACTTCACTCGGATGTCCCGTGCATCGCCATTCCGTGTGGCACATCTTCATCACCGGGCCGCCCCACACGTCGCCAATCGGTGAGACAGACCTGCATCACTCGGCCGCTCCGCACGCTGTCACTCAGCTGGACGCTCCTTCGTCACCCGGCAGCTCCGCGCACCGTCACTCAACTGGACACTCCTTCGTCACTCAGTGCTCCGCACGCCGTCACTCAGTTGGACGCTCCATCATCACTCGGCCGCTCCTGCACCATCAGACAGCTAAGTCATTCTTCATACGCTGCATTTAATTAAAAAGTTGCTTCCGCATCACCGAGTGTCGAGGAAGTCGCACATGACGTTCACTCGGAGGCCACGCCATCGAGTGTACCTCTGTGTTCGGTTGTTTATTTTTATGTGAGAACACTTCACTTACGCTTTGTTTAGATTCAGTACTCAAACGAGTTCAGTCGGATCCTTCACTTGCACAAGTACAGTCGGATCCTGCATTCTGTTAGACCCTTGCTGGTCCCGAACCAACAAGCACCTGGCACACCTAGCGGATGTCTATTGGTGTTATTTACACAAATTATTTCAGCAAAGATCAAATTACTTTGATAAATTTTTATGTTGGCTTGTGCTTTTTTTCATACACAGGTTACGAGATCACTCAATGCATTTGTGCATCATCTTTGTTGCTACTCACGCTCAGTCGCCGCAACGGTCGTTCGGGTGTTTCCACTTGTTCCGACACCTCCTCGACGACATGCTGGTCTCGCCGTCTTGCGCGTCGTCACTTGTTCGGATGCCTCCGCGATGACATGATCGACTTGGTCGTCCCGCGCGTCGTCACGTGTTTGGACGCCCCCTCGTTGACGTACTGGACACGGTCGCCCCACGTACCGTCACTGGGTTAGACGCCTCCTCGACATACAACACTTGGCCGCCCCACGCGTCGCCACTCGGCAGGACTCGTCTACATCACTCAGATGCCCCACGCATCGCCACTCCGTGCGGCACGTCTTCATCACTCGGTCGTCCCGCGCGCCATCGCTCGGCTTAGCAGACCTGACTTCGCCTAAGTCAAAAACTTCTCCGAGTGCAGACATCCTCCACACTCGGGGGCTAAGCTGCGATTCCGTATTGCCTAAGTCAAAAACTACTCCGAGTGCGGACATCCTCCACACTCGGGGGCTTAGCTGTGATTTCGTATCGCCTAAGTCAAAAACTACTCCGAGTGCGGACATCCTCCACACTCGGGGGCTTAGCTGCGATTCTGTATCGCCTAAGTCAAAAACTACTCCGAGTGCGGACATCCTCCACACTCGAGGGCTTAGCTGCGATTTCGTATCGCCTAAGTCAAAAACTACTCCGAATGCGGACATCCTGCACACTCGGGGGGCTTAGCTGCGATTTCATATCGCCTAAGTAAAAAACTACTCCGAGTGCGGACATCCTCCACACTCGGGGGGCTTAGCTGTGATTCCGTATCGCCTAAGTCAAAAACTCCTCCGAGCACGGACATCCTCCACACTCGGGGGCTTAGCTGCGATTTTGTATCGCCTAAATCAAAAACTATTCCGAGTGTGGATATCCTCCACTCTTGGGAGCTTAGCTACGATTCCGTATCGCCTAAGTCAAAAACTACTCCGAGTGCGGACATCCACCACACTCGAGGGCTTAGCTGCGATTCCGTATCACCAAAGTCAATAACTACTCCGAGTGAGGACATGATCCACACTCGGGGGCTTAGCTGCGAACCTGATTCGCCTCAGTTAGAAACTACTCCGAATGAGGACAACATCCACACTCGGGGACTTAGCCTTGATCTAGAAATCATATAAGGCAGACTCAATAAGCATTCAGCATGCCAACCACATGAAGATTTACCCGACTGGACCAGTTCCAAGTTATATCTATTTACTGTGCCAAGCGCATCAGAGTTCACCTGTTTAGTTTAGTTCCGCACTAGAAGACATAAACCCTCTGCCCGACTCATCTAGTCCGACAGGGGCTCGGGGACTACACCCAGTGGGTGCACGCAGCGTGCCCTCACTGGAAGAGAAATAAAAGAAACATTCTTCTCGGTCAGGTCCGACAACAGCATTCAAGTTTAACAAACTCTACAGACTCCAACCGACCGCCAGCAATCAGTCAAAGTCTCAGGCGCTACTATCGGGGATACACAAAATAGGTAGGCCCATGAAGGGTCGAAGTTTCCTAAAGCATGGGGTCCACACATCATGTGGGTCCAGATAAATCTCATACAGACATATTATCCACTCGGACATATCATCGTACCGTCCACTCGGAAGACAATCAATCACTCGGTCGTATGGCTCACTCGGATATGCGAAGACCGACAGTCGACAAGGCAGTCAAAGCACATCTGGCGTTACGACATCAATGCCCCACTTTGTAACATAGGAGGTGAAGGGGTGGCACACTCTATATAAGCCACCCCCACCACTATACTAAAGGGGGCTCCTTCTTCTCCCTTCCCTCTCTCTCTCTAATACACCATGTAACTTCGTGTTCATGACAAATAAGCAAAGCCTCTCCGGAGCACGAGACGTAGGGTTGTTATCTCCACCGTGAGAGGCCCGAACTCGCTAAAACCACCGTGTCACCCATTTGCATCTCGATAGATCATGCTCCGTTATCCTACCCCTCTCTAATGTCGGAATCCTTCCCACGACAATGACCCCAACAAGAGGTTGTCAAGTTGCAATTCGCCAACAAAGGTCTTGCAATGAGCTTAATCCTCTTAATCAATGCTTTAGCCAAACCATTTTGTGTATGGACATATGGAACAGAATGTTGAACTTCAATCCCCCAAAGCCATGCAATAATCATTGAAAGCACGTGAGGAGAATTCGCAGCATTGTCAATTTGAATTGACTTAATTCAACTTTCTGGATAATGGGCTTGCAACTTAATGACTTGCCTCATTATCTTGGCAAATGCATGGGTCCGTGTGGATAGAAGACACACATGTGACCATCATGTAGATGCATCAGTCAGAACCATGAAACACCTGAAAGGTCCAGATAATGGTTGAATGGGACCACAAATGTCTCCTTGAATACATTCAAGGAACTGAAGTGGTTCATCTTATATTTTGAGGTGCTAGGGCCTCAAAATTAGCTTTCCTGTGGCACAAGGCGCGCACACAAAATCAGAAGATTGAGGAAATTTTGGCTCAAGCAAATTATGACCAATGGAATTGCTAGTAATTTTTCTCGTCATCCCTATTCCAAGATGGCCTAGGTGATCATGCTAGGTTTGGAATGCGTTAACATTCTAGAAAATTACTTTGTATGCAACATGTTCCACGGGTTTGATGTACGTATAGTACAAACCAGATGATGGAGAGGGAATTTTCTCATGTACGTTTTTGCCATATCCTTTAGTAAAGAGTAAATACTCCTCTTTATTGTCTTCATGGGTTTCAATATGAAAATCATTCTTACGGATATCTCAGTAACTAATCAGGATATGTGATGAGTCGGGATACAATAAAGCATCTTCAATCGTCACTTGTGTACCACTTGGGAGGGTGAATATGGCACGTCCAGTACCAACAATCACTCTATCGTGTCCAGCGATAGTTAGAATATCTCCATTCATCTTTTTCAGAGTTTGCAAATGTTTCATCTCCCTGGGTATGGAGTTTGTGGTACCACTGTCCACAAGGCATAATTCCTCTTCCATCAGATTGTTCTCGTAGAAAACTATATAAAACAAAAAAACTTTCAATAAGAAAACCTTATGTTAATACATAGAAATAATACAATCTTATTATAGCAAATGTGTTGATACAATATAATATAAAGATAACAAGAAACTTATGTTCTTATTACAATCATCACAAATGGACATAATTAAGTAGATCACTAAGGCGATTGACGGACTAGTCAAAGTCGCCAAACATATGGTTTGAGGTGTACTCAAGCAACATGGCCTCCGTTTCAGCAGGGTCCTCAAGTGGATAAGGAATCATGGCATTGCTTAGTCTAGGAGGAACATCGTGCGAACCACCAGCTCCATTTGCGCTATGTGGATGAATGTTGAAGTTGGCTTCAAACCTTTTCTCTTGAGGTGTTTTGCGTCCCTGAGATTGTTGGTAGAGCATGACCAGATGCTTGGGCATTGAGCACTTTTCAGTAGAATGTGTGTAGCATCCACACTTGTTGCAAACCTTAGATTGATCAAACCTGGGATTTGCAGTGCCTTTTCCCTTGCCAGTGTTTCTGAATTTTCTGTTCCCATTGCGCTTGTGCTCATATGAACTTCAGGTAAAGGTTGTGCCCCCAACTGGGCACTCAAAGCCATTCATAGCGAGTAGCTCATCATGCTTTTCAGCCTGAAGTAACATGTGAATAAGCTCGGAACATACAGTGTAGTTACGAGCGCGGTATTGCTTTTGGAGGATCCTATCTGAAGGGAGCATAGTAGATAAAGTTTTCTATATCTTCTCCCCCTCGGTAGGTTCCTTCTCACAAAAGCGCAGTTTGGAACATATGATCGTACTCACCAATGGATTTGAAATCCTGAAGGCGAAGATGAGTCCAATCATGGAGTGCTTCTGGCAGGACTACTACTTTCTGTTGTTCATACCTCGTTTTGAGGGCCAGAAACAGAGTAATAGGAGATTCCTCCTGTATTAGCTCAAAAAAGGAGATTCCTCCTGTAAATACTCAAACTTGAGATCTGGATGAATATGGTGCCTTATGATGCATAAAGCAGCATAGTTTTGTTGTTCTGACAGCGGTGTGGCCCCAGTCGAGAGAGGAGTCTCCGGGGACTGTATTGCACGCGTAAACCCACGGGACGCAAGACCGATCTTGATGTCCATAGCCCATGTAGGGTAGTTGTGGCCATTGAGGACAAGCTCCTCAAACTCTTTGGCAGTCATCATTGCCGGCGGCGAGTGCTCCTTCCCTTCTCTCTTTCTCTGTTCTGTTTCACTCTTGCTTTTCGCTTTCTCTAGTAGGCAGTGCTCATAACGTGTTCGAGATTGAAAGTGAAATATCTAATCCATTGATGTGCAGGAATCTATAATTTATACAAAGGGAGGAGACACGACGATCCGAGAGGATGCGTTGGTTCTAGCCCGAGGGGAAGAGGCATCGGTTGCGGGAGCAACCGCTCTGTCGTTATGGGCAAGGGGAGATTTTCCCTTAATTACTTAATTGTAATTAATCTTAACAATTTTGTTGCAATGAAGTTGAAGCTACGGTGGCAAGCCCTGATAGCGATGATGACAGGCTTGTTTAGTAGTCTTGCACAACAACAGCCCTATTGTTCAGTGAGGGTTGGATCAATGTTCGTCGTTGACGAAGTTGGAATCGCTTTCTCAAAAATTACAAAGGGCAATGAAGCCTATTGAGAAGAAGTGATGACGATGACGTTGATGAGTTGATCTTGATGTTGAGGTGTGTGTAGAGTATTGTGTGAGTGCCACTAACGGCTTGAGACGGTTTTTGCCCAATTAACAGGACATCTCTCTTTTGCTTAATTAATGGATGAGGCAAATCTTTTGCCTCCGATTAAAAAAAGCATCTAAAAAATTGACAGCATAACAGCATACTATGTTCACTAACATTTCGTCAAAAAGAGCAAGTGTCAGAAATATATCACAATTTTGGTGAACAAACTAGACATTGCCGTAAAAAGCAAGAATACTCCTTGCATCGTGTGCTTGCCATATCAAAATAGGCAAAAACTTGGAAACCAAATTACTTCTCAATCATCTGCACTCAAGCTGGAGAAAACGCTCTTTTCCATGTTCCCAATAGGTGCCTCGTGCTAGAATGAACATGAGAACAACCAGTCGATACACCTTGCAAAACAACTCTAGCAGAACAACCAAAAGAGAAACAGAAATCATTAGGATGTCAAACTCAGACTCATCTCATAAAAAGGAAAGTTGGGTATGTTTGTCATTTGTATTGCCATCTCAAGTAAAAGGTTTACAATGTCAGATTTAACATAAACTTCTCCAACATTATTGACAAAACTGCCAAGCAGACACGCACAAACAAGTTCAAATTAGACAGACATGCATGCCCCTCTACCATAGAAGTACAATGACATTAGCAACTATCAATCTTATCACAAACTTACAATTGAACAAAGATAAACAGCAACAATGAAATGCTATCACAAAGGCAACAGCTGCAAACATTTCATAGGCAACAGCTGTAAGCATTTCAGACTACAACAGCGAATATGTTTCACAATGGAGCAATACCAGCATCCTTTACCTGACAGCATTATGATAAAAAAAATTGCTAAAAACTATTTTCCCAGGAACAAAAACTAAAGCAGAATCTAGAGGTGAAGAATAAAAGGAGTAAATTGTAGTCTCCTACATAAAGCAAGACATGGGAGAAAACCACTAATATGCAGTGAGTAGACAAAAATCAAGTACCTCGACAAAGTTCTATGATCAAGATTAATCCGAGCTTAGTTCTGGGCTTCAAACTCCTACTTGCTCATCAGTATTGCAACGGACTCACCAGGGGAAGGCAGACTCTTGCCCAGCACACAAGCATGCCTTCCAGCTTTGGCACGAGAGCTCCATCAAATACCGGCAAGGCCTCAACATGCTCAAGAACCAACTGCCTTCTGACCAGCTCCAGGTTATCCTCAACCACATTTATTTCACCAAAAGGAAGCTTCAAATTTAAAGCATGGGGACCAACGTTCCTTGCTTCATCTTTCTTGAACCTGATGAAAGGCATGCAGAGCTTCTGGACTAGTTTCAAGTTTGTTTCACGATTGATGAAGCAATTCCTCAATGCTTTGTTAATCTCTTTGTCAGAGGCAAAGGAGCGTGCTTGGATATCAAAATTTGATCAGGACCAACAGTGAGCTTGTTCTCTGGTGATGGACAAGGTGCAGCTCCCTTCTTGGGTTTCTTGGAACAAGACTTGCTTCTGAAGCAATTTCCTCATTAAAATAATGGAGTCCTGTAAATATTTGTTCGCACTTCTTAAGAGTAGGATCCGGGGTGCCTGCAACTGACTAGCTAGCTTTTTATTGCAAAACCTTCCTTCTTCAGAATCTTTTGCCACACATGCTCAGCATGGTGGGGACAGATCTGGGTGATAAGCCTGGTCTGGACTTCTATAAACCGCCCCAGCAGCTCACAGTTCATGCCCGCCGCTCCACAAGAGAGTCTGTACACATCTCTAGCGAGTTGCGGGTCATAGAAACCAGATTTCAGAGCATCTCTGAACATGAAGGTGTTTGTAGCTCTTCTCAGTTTCTTTTACAGCAATGTTGATCTCATAAGCAAACACATGGTCAGCATAAGTAGAGGGAGGACCGCCTCTCAGAGAAGATTCAGCATCTATAACTTCTTCCATCCATGTGATTTCCTTTGTAAGCCTCAAAATAGCAGCATTTGCAGTTTTCAAAACAAATTTTGCATCATCCATACCATCACCGGCATCAGCAAGGGCAAATCTAGTGGCATCCCGAAGAGAATTTAACAATAGCACGTCCCGAAGAGTTAGGAGGTTCCCTGTGGACTTGGAACAACTTCCAGAGTTAAGCATAAGACGCCCATTGCAACAAAAACCATGAGGCCAATGATGCTCTGGAAAGTGTTGTATGATTGTAGATGCTGAATGTCAGACGGCTCTAAATAAGGTCCTTACCAGATACCTGAATATCAAGGGGTACCAATACTTGAACTCTTGCTTCATTTTGCTCAAGAGGGCAGGAGAGATGTTGCTATTGGGTGCTGGACCATCACATAACACATATTCCCATACTTCATCTGTCATTTCTTCAGGCTTGATAGAAATATTTTTCCTCCATACATGTTACCATTTTGTAGATGATGTGCAATGGTGTAATAAGAGATGTACAGGGTTGAATCTGAAAGAGAATCTACCAGAAACTACTCGTCCCATGCAATGCGAGTACATAGGCCAAAAGAGCGTGAACATGCCCACTGGTTCAGCCAGCCCAATGTGTGTTTGAATCTGTTATGGGTTTCAGCAGAGAATGTATTCATATTTACCAAATATTTGACTGCCTTCTCCTTCCACTCAGTTTCACCATAGGTTATATAGCACTGATCTGCAAGAGCAACAACACACTCATAGCCGGATCATGACATCACTTCTTCTCAGGCTCACCATACAACATAGCAAAGCCTTCTCCAAGAAGCTTGTTATTTATCAGTGGCTTCGCTTCTTGAACCTTTCTACCATCAAACTACCCTACAACCATCACTCCATCTATAAATCCTTTAAGGTATGTCATCCTTCTTGCTTTAGCAAGCTTCTCCTTGTCATTTTGCCTCTTAATCTTAAGATCAAGGCACACCTTCTCAGCTGACTTATCACCAAACTCAAGTATGTTGATTATTGGTTCACAGAAAACATATTCCCATACTTAATCTATCATTTTTTTCAGGCTTGATAGAAGATATTTCTTCTTCATACATGTTACCATCTTGTAGATGATGTGCAATGGTGTAATAAGCCATGTACAGGGTTGAATCTGAAAGAGATTCGACCAGGAACTGCTCATCACATAGAATACGAGTACCTAGGCCAAAAGAGTGTGAACATGCCCACTTGTTCAGCCAGCCCAATGTGTGTTTGAATCTGTTACGGGTTTCAGCTGAGAATGTATTCATATTTTCCAGACATTTGACTGCCTTCTACTTCCATTCAATTTCAACATAATTTATCTACCCCAGATCTGTAAGAGCAACGACACACTTATCACCGGATCTTGACATCACTTTCTTCCCAGTCTCACTATATTGTTGAGGCCACTAGGTGGATAGGGCTAGACGATTCCGGTAGTAGTTGTGATGGAGTGATTACCTTCTTCATTACCTAAAGGACTCCCGCCGGTGACCATGGCGTCGGCGGTGGCGTGAGTGGCAGAGAGAGATGGTGGTTGTGGTGTCGGTGGACTTCTCATCGCTTCAACGCCTCCCTCTCGATCGGACTAGGGTTAGGAGTGGGGAACAGTGGCGTCGAAGAACCTCGTACCTTGTGTCGTAGTCCCCACCTCCTCTATATGGCATTGCACGATAGGGGCCCACCAGCCTCGCTTGGGCTAGATGCCCCCGATCAGGGCGTGGGTCAAGGGTCCAATGGGCCATTGGGCCCATTGGGGAAGAGATCATCTTAATATTCTCCCCCTTGATCTCAACTTTTACTTTTGACCTTATACTTTTACTTTAGTCGTTTCATAACAGATCAATACATAGGACATGTTTCATCATCATAGCTCAATTGCCGATAGAATCAGGCAGCCACAACGTACCTCTCTGTTTTGAAACAAATTCTTTAACCTTGGGCCCTTTATTGTCCGAAAATCTTAGACTATACCATAAAACCCATGTCGACTGTGTGTTCTCCAAACACACTGGGCGGTAAGCCTTTAATAAGAAGATCTGCAAACACTTGTTTGTTGCTTTTATGCTTCAAGCATTTCTACATAATTCCAGACTTTGTCCTTTACAACGCATAACTCTGTGTCAGTGTGTTTGGCATCAACACTTGACTCGTTGTCATAGGAGTGAAAAACTTAAAATGGTTATCGCTGTTGTCAACCATTATCAACTCCGGGTACAGGTCTCCTTAACCATTTTGCCTGTCCCTCGGCCTCATATCAAGCTATAACACGTTTTTGCATCACATTGATGATAATTGTTTCATTCTTTGGAGCTTTTCCACACAAAAAACTCCAAGTGTGAAAGTTAGCGACAATTGTGAATTTTGCCATACATTTCACAAGTCTTGTCTTTGTACTCACAACCCTTTTAGAGCACTTATTTCTTTCAGCATGAGGCTGATATCTTTGACTCAATTCCAGTGATCTATATATGGACTGGACATTGCCAAAACAACCCGGATACGTGAACTGTGTCAGGATAATATATTGAGCTTCTATCAGCTGAAGCATATGGTACCATATCCGTTCTCAATCTTTTCTCATCAACTTTTGGAACACCATAGTTTCCAATTCCATTACCCTTGACTATAAGAACAGGAGTAGATTTTCTCGCATGCATACTTTAGAGACATTTCTTAGCATGTCCATGCGACATTCCTAATACCCCCTTTTATTCCTTTCTCGTTGAATCTCGATACTTATAACGAGAGACACTCTATCGAGAACATTCTTTTGAATTTTGAGGACAAGAACTTCGTTTCTCCTCCTGCAGTAGATTGACATCACCACTAGCAAGTAGGACTTCATCCACATGCACAGGAATTAGGAAATGAATTTCCCATTCTATAACTTCGCATGAATACAATTGTTCTCTCATTTTCTTTAACCCAAAATAACATCTGATTCTTTTAACTTTAAATGCCATTGTCTAGAGACTTGCTCTAGTCCATACAAGACTTCTTGAAGCAGTATCCCTTGTGTTCTTTACTTTCATCTGATGTGACTCGGATTATGATGTCGATCATGATGTGCCGCCAACACTCATTGTAATTTATTCATTCTCTTTGCACAAAATCCTTCGATTTAAGTCGCACTTTACACCTTTACATATTTCCTTTGGAGTCACATTGTCCTTGTAGACCCTTTACAACCTACTGTTATGGCTCCATTGGAAAATTACTTATGAGTCCCAAACATCGTTGGGATTCACCAATTTTATTTCCTCTTAGATAGTCTATTATCATTTAGACAAATAGACACTTCTCAAAGCCCGATTGAGAGATTTAAATGAGGTGGGATCAATCTCCATTTGAATTACACTAAAATAGACTTTATAGTAACAAGAAGTATCTGATTTTCTCATTCCTTGAGACCATATGTGTCTCGGGTACTGGCACTTCTTTTCATATGGGACTGTTATTGCTCTGTCATTGCCAAGAGGCAAATTAATTGTATAGTCTTTCATTTCCAAGAGGCGATAGGTTTTACAGGGACCTTTATCACAAGATCCATGTTTACTTATTCCTCCCTTATAAAGCCAACAACAGGTGTTGTATAGGTCATACAACATGCTCCCCCAGATTACTCCATCTTCACTAAAATGGCGTATCTTTAAACTTTGTGATTTGGGTTTATTTTGTTAAAACTTTCTTCTTTATGGCACTTTAAGCACCATTTTAGTATTCCTTGGTCTGCTTTAAGAACTATAAAAGATCCAGGAATACAGCTATTTCTTTTCTTTAGGAGTAATATTATTTATCTCATATTTCTTTCTCCCCCTCGAAATGTGGCAAGAACTTGTCTGCCACAATTTCGAAAAAACATTCATAACTCTTGTGAATTGAGGAAACTTCGATTATCTACTTCATTTATCTGATTACTTCACAGGAAATGAAGTTATCTATTAACTGGTATGGGAGTACTTTTTCCTCATTCCATTTCAGAAACTCAATAGAATTATTTATCATTAGTACTTTTGCAAGTCACACTTGCATATCATTCTTATCTTTAGGTTCGTCTGTAACTTTTATTCTCTTTGGATTTATTGAGTGCTTAATGACCGTTACACATAAGGTGTACGCGTCGATACTAGGAAAGCATAATAGCTACTCCATACTTTTCTTCTAGAGTGGGACACATTAAAACACACATGAGTCATCATATCTTTCTCCCATACAGGATAAATCCTTTGCCAAAATTTCTTCCGCCATACAGGATTTTTGACATAATACTATGTCAACTTTACCCAGTTACGCAGGTATTTTTCCAGACTTTTCCCGCCATGCGGGTTTTATCATAATCATCTTTTCCCGCTATGCGGGTAATTCCCTGTAAGGGATATAAGTGTGAGAATTGGTTCTTTTGACTGCATATTCAATCATCAAATTCATAAATAAATCCGAATGCTCTTTGACACACATGCTTGATCCGACATTGGTCAAATTAAACATGCATGTTGCTTATTCCATCTCAAATCATGTTGACAGGAAAATCTTCTTCATAGAGAGTACATGAAAGACATTCGTCAACCAAGACTCTCAATGATCTATTTATTTTCTTTTCTTGGATAAATATCAAAGGATTCTTTTCTTTTGAAGCCATTCTTTAGAGAGAACATACTCCCTCACGTTATGACATTTCTTGGTCATCTTTCGGGTCACAAGTACCCAGCCATTCGCTTTCACGAATGAAGGCATAGAAAACTTTTAGTCTGAGAAAACTTAGCCAGTAATCAACAATAATGAGCAAAAAAATAACCCTACGTTGGTCTGGTTAAAAAATATGCACATTAAACTTTTTAAAACTTTTTTTTATATTCTAGATCACCGTTGTGGTAGAATTAGAATAAAACATCATCCTTCTACATTAATTCCATATCAGCGTTGGGCAGAAATGGAAATAATGCATATAACTCATAAACAATGTGATGATAGTATTTCTATTAAACAACTTTGCTAAGAAATAATCATCATGATCAACTTTATTGCCTCGGGAACAAGAAATATACATTTCTCTAGCTCAAGAGCATTTCTTGATCTTTATCTATTCTCTGAAAATTGATCACTTTGATACACAATTTATCAGAGATTTAAGCTTTGAACATAAGACTCATAAAATTATAGTACTGTTATCATCAACGTTGGTCAGAAAATAACAATACCATATTTTAACTTTAAAACCAGATAACTTTCTTTTGTCATGGCGAAAACTATCTTAATCTCATTTCACCCACAGGGGAAAAACATTGCTAAGAACAGTTCTTCCAATTAAATTTTCCCGTTGGTTCCAATTTAATTGGAGGATAAAACCTTTACTTTGCAGCGGAAACTTTACAATATTCTATTCAGAAACAATTCAGTACTCTTTTACTCTCTAAGCAATTTTAACCGGTGGGTTCAAAAATGCATTAAGGAATCAACAACTTAATCTTTTACTTTAGTTCTATTCACTTTTAAAAGAGCACTTTTATTTTTATTTGCAACGGAAAACATGAATACAAAAACTGGACAAACGGCCCGCCAAAACGGCAGTGGACCAACGCGCGCGGCCTTGCCCTCTGGCCGAAAACGGCCCACGGCCATGGCCCGGGCGATGCGCACGCGCTGCTGCTGCCGCCCCACTTTTGGCCCAAAGGCCCGGCTGGGACTAGGGTTGATCCTGTGGCCGTCGGATCATTGGATGGAGAATCCAACGGTCGCGCGCCCAGATCGGGCGACCAAAACTCCAGCGCCGTCGAGGTTGGGGGAAACCCTAATCATTCCCCCACCCCCCGACCCGCCGCTCTGCTCTCCTCTCTCGCGCCACTCGCATCGGCCACCCCACGCGCTCAAGTCCTCTTTCTTTCCCTCTTGACTAGCGCCGCTCGGATCTAGTGCGGTTGCACGGCGATGGCAGGCCACCGGTGGCGCTCAGACCGTCCTCTTCGCCCCGTGCGTGCCAGCCTCTTCATTTCTCCTCCCCCTTTCCTTTCTTTCCTCCATCTCCACTGTCACAGAGAGAGATAGAGAGACACTGGAGAGCATCCTCTGCTCCTCCGCGTTTGACGGCGCCGTGGCCAGCTCCTTCGCCGGCTGTGCGTTCGCCTCGCGATGAGCGCTCCGCCGTCGAAGGATTTGGCTGCGGGTTCCTTTGCCCCTTGCGGGGTAGTGCTCTTCCTCCGGTGCCCCTTGCGGTTCACATCGGATCGAGAGGAGCGGTGCGGCTCAGCGGCGGCGCAACTTTTTGGTGTGCCCTTTTTTGATTTCTTTTCAGGTGAGGGTTTCTCTTGGGAGGGGGAATCTTTCTTTGCTTTGTGATTCTTTGCTGTCGAAATCTTCTAGAACCCTAGATGGCTCGGATACCATTGTTGATGCCACTAGGTGGATAGGGCTAGACGATTCCGGTAGTAGTTGTGATGGAGTGATTACCTTCTTCATTACCCGAAGGACTCCCGCCGATGATCATGGCGTCGGCGGCGGCGTGAGTGGCAAAGAGAGAGATGGTGGCTGTGGCGTCGGTGGACTTCCCATCGCTTCAGCGCCTCCCTCTCGATCGGACTAGGGTTAGGAGTGGGGAACAGTGGCGACGGCGAACCTCGTACCTTGTGCCGTAGTCCCCACCTCCTCTATATGGCACTGCACGACAGGGGCCCACAGCCTCGCTTGGGCTGGACGCCCCCGATCAGGGTGTGGGTCAAGGGTCCAATGAGCCGTTGGGCCCATTGGGGAAGAGATCATCCTAACATATACAACACAGCAGAGCCTTCCCCAAAAAAAGTTTGTTCTTTATCAGTGGTTTCGCTTTTTGAACCTTTGTACCATCAAACTCCCCTGCAATCATCACTCCATCTATAAATTCATTAAGGAATTCCACCCCTTTTGCTTGAGATCAAGGCACACCTTCTTAGCTGACTTATCCCCAAACTCGGGTACGTTGATTATTGGTATGATATTAAATGGAAGAACCCACTCATCTTGGACCCCCATACTTCTGCCCCAAAGCAAGCTTTGTGATTAAATCTTGCAGTGCCATGTGATCATCTGGCGAATCACTTGGCACACTAGTCACAATGTCAGTACCGTTATCTGTCAAGATAGTGCATATATGATTACATTGAATGAAAGAGGTGACTTTAATGACAAACCAATCAAATCACTTCCAGTAAGCTCCGCTAAGCAGGTAGGCTTTTCCAGGACCCTGGATAGATGCTGATATGCAAAAGATTAAGGACTGAGCTTATTATCACAGTGAACACTCCAATTTCATTAATCTCAAAAGCCCCATAATTCCCAGCAAGCAATACCCAACAGTTTGTTCATCCACACATTGTCTCAGATCTTGACGTAGCAGCTGCCAGATAAACATCTATCCTTCAAAAGGCTTCAAACTTGAGAGGAAAAGGTGTGATCACCTTTATCTTAATCAACACATATTTTTGTAGCTGCACACCTTCACCTGATACCCTATCATGGTCAGCACAAGGTTGGCCATCCAATAGAGATTAGATTGTATATGGGCAAACAAATTGTTGTATCATGATCACCTTGTATTCTTAACAACTTTATTCATTTTCTTCAGCTTTCTCATCTGCCAGCGAACAAAAACATGATAGAAAGATACCTATCAGGGATTATGAATGAGCACCTCCAATCACAATCCAGGCCAAAAGCCTTAAGAAGTTAAGATCTTCTTTGGTCAGAGAAGTTAAGTAGGTCAACCGGTCAGATGGATCATGGCAATTTCTTCATCTGACAGACAAAGAGCCCCCCATGATCTCCCTCTGGCACGCCTGCATGCCGATCTTTCAGCAAACTTAAATTTCTTACTCCTAAATTATCTGGGGCAACAGCAGCAGCCTGGTCAGCCTATCTATCATGTACCGCATCACCACTTGAATCATCGTCTGTTGCAGGAAACACTGGACGATTTAGCTGCAAACCCTCCAAGTTTTAGCTGCACGGTAGCTAAAGGTCATCCAGATAATAGAAATACCAAAACTATCATCCACAGAAATTTTAATATACCGCATGCTCTGTTTCTTCTCAGAATTGGTCCAGCGCTACGACAAACAGACCGGAAACGACATATGTTCACAATTATGAACACACCAGGGCTGCCACACCATATGGCAATAGCACTATGCTTTGAAGATGGAACAAGACTTATACTAGCAAGCAATGAAATCGTTGATACAAGAGCAGTCACTGCACTTTTTGTGAAAAAATGTGCTAAAATGACATATAGGCGGCGGTATTTTGATTGCATCAATGGCATGGCTGACAGCATCGCACATAGTGTAGCTGCAGCTGAAGAGATAAACCCCATCCAGTTAGTTATAACTAACGTGGAAAAAAGTGGACCTCCAGCGAGTCTGAACATGCCACAATTGGTTTCATGAGTTGATGTATCCCCTGGTAAGTCAAAACTTGAGGCAAAAGCACAGGATGCTATTAGCACAGAAACCATTGCCAATTTGTCAGAGCAGGAACAGAGATTTTCAGACTCAGACTTCTCCTTTTCTGGATCCAGGCGTGATCTTCGAATATAACTATTACACCTGGCTCCAATAAGCTCAAGTGAAAGCTTAATATATACATCATCACACTGCAAAACCGTTGATGAAATATTTTATTAAGCATACCATAGCAGATTATTTAGCATTTCAAACCGATCAAAAACAGCATTCAAATTTGTTGTAAAAAGGGGGTGCCACTTATGAATGTCTTACCCTGTCATGTTCAACACGTTCATGTAAACAGTACAAAATTCATCAAGACAAGTTTGAGAACAGATTATATAGTCATTCTATTCTACTGTCATGCTATATACAGTCACATGCCACTTCAGCTACATGCTTTGCCTAGAGGACATCCAAATTTTTGTGGAAGAACTTTTTTATTAATAAACAAACAACAAGAGAGCAGTCTACACAAATAACTTGCATGTTGAATAAGATAGAAAAGTGTGCAACATTTTTACCTCCACCCAGTAGAGTTTCCTAAAAGGCTCACAGTTGATCATTGCAAGATCAAGTGCCGACTGCTTGGCTTTATTCAGAAGATCAACCATAACATCCGGTATCTTGAGAAGACTAAGAACAGCTTTTAAAGCTCCAGTCTTAACTGCTACATGCAGCGCTGTATGACCATCACAATCTTGATCATTTAATATTGTTGAAAATAGCGACCAATGATCATAAACATAGTCGACCGTACGGTAACTTCTGTTCAGCACAGCATGGTGCAACATTGTTTTTCCGCTTTTATCCGGCAAGAAAATAAAGTTGGGGCAATTATCGATCAAAAGTTTTATCATGACAACTTGATCCTTCGAAGCCGCCAAGTGCAATGGAAAAAGACCCAGATTATTAGATTTATATGCAGCACGTTTGTAGCTATCCAACAAGATACTGTCGGACTGAATATGATATACTTCTGATGCTGCAAGATGCAGAGGCAAGTTACCGTTTGCATCCTCCTTTTGCGAAAAAGTTGCATCCCAACTTATTATGGTACTCACCATATTTGTCAATAGAATAGAGTAACCATATTAATTACACATGAAAATTTGGATCTTACAGAAGCACTATAAGCAAAAGAATCATTGAATGTAAGAGATCAATAACTATTATGAACAAATTATGACCTTTATCATGCACCACTGCAGCGTGCAAGACATTCTGCTCTTCAGGTCCAACATATGACACATTGGGAACCCAATAATGTAACATCTTTGCAATGACCCTGTGTTTCAAAGAAACGGCCTTGAAGACTGTAGAAGTTCCATTACACTTGGTACCCAACTCTGGGGCCACCCAGAGCAATAGTTTAACCGATAATTCGTTGTCTGACGCAATAGCCAGGTCAAGTGCAGTTTCATCATTGTGATTCACCCTCTTCAGGGCCTGCAGCACCTTCCCGCTACCACTTCTCTCAGCAATCACAATTAGATTGAACAGAGTTCTAACACTTCGACATTTGGCTGCTTCATGAAATGGTGTGTCAGTATTTGGGTTGCCCTCACTCAGTAAGTGCTCCGTATTTGGGTTGCACAAGAAAAGCACGCGGTACCTATCTTCCCAACTTGACAAAGTAAAGCCTATTCCGGCAAATCTTGTAGCGGGAAAACATCTGCATTTCCTTGTGGACTGACTTGTTGAACGAAGGGCACAAGAAGTTTCTCCTTCAAGCAGAAGCCACATTTCATGGGCCCTACTAACTTGAAATCAAGCATTATATCAAACAATTTTTGATTTAATGATTGCTGCACAATCAGAGCAATGGCATCGTCAAAAGATATACTAAATGGAAAACTTGTTTGGAAAGCTGGGAGCAATTTGTTGCTCTTGCTCTGGGCTGACTGAAAAACATTGCCCAATGTCTGGAAAATGACATTGCCCATTTTCAGAAGAAGTAGCAGCAACAAAGGTCACCGCACAAGGGTCAGTGTACTGCTTGATTTAGTCTGCTTGATCTATGCAAAAGGAAAAAAAACATCAACTAATTATCTGCAGATACATGCGCAAGAAAATCTATGTTATCACTAAATATGCAAGATAATTAGTGTATTCCTTGGCATATCGCCAACATCAAGATCAACAAAGTATGGCGGATCCACGGCAAGAAAGGATTTTAAGACTATAAATTAGGAGGAAAGAGGTGCAGACTATAAACATAAGTACTCCCTCCGCCCAGGTGCACTGGGCATCTTAGCGAATTTATAATATCCAAATATGTAAGGGCATCTTCAACAACCGCCCAATGCGCAACGCGCTAAAAATTACTTTGCAGCGCGTTCATCGTCTGGAAAAGCATGGCGGGCAGCGCTGGCTCTAGCAACCGCGTTAAAATTTAGCGCGCACGCGTAGCTCCAGCGTACGCTCTCGCACGAACACTCTGTACTAGATGCATACATATTTTTTAGATAAAAACAATACATTTATCATAGATAAAACGATACATAGATATTTTACATAATTCGATAGATAAACAGAACTACGATGCAACTACATAAAATTAAACTATGGTGCAACTATATATAAAATAAAATTAAGTTACGGTGCAGCTAGAACTACTCCGAGTCGTCCTCATCATCATCCTTGATGGTGTTGTCCGAGGTATCGATCCATATGTTATGCCAATGATCATTGTCTGACGTGAAGATCGACTGCCCACCTGCTTCAACGATATCGCACTACGATATCGCCAGTGCCTTCTGCCGACGCTTGTCCGGCCGCTTCGCGCGGCGCCTTGCCGTCCTTTCCGCCCAGTAGGCGCGCTTGTTGGCAACGTCCTCCGGGTGGCGCCGGTGCCACTCCGGCATGGCTCGCTCGTCCTCCTCGGCGACGAGAAGGCGACGCTGCCGCCAAAGGTGCTCCGCACGGTCCTGGTCCGTGATAAGACGAGGCGGAGGGGCGACGGCCTACGCCTGCTCGCGCGTGTAAACGTCGTAGAAGTTCATCTGCGATCGAGGCCTCTCTAGGCGCCACGCCGCCGCGTCGTACGTGCGGGCGGCCTCGTGCGCAGTCTCGAACGTGCCGAGGCCGAGCCAGACGTCACCGGACCGGATCTCGGCATAGTAGGTGCCGCCGGGGCGCTCGCGGATGCCGCGGTAGCTAGACGATCCCCGGCGGCGCGGCGGCATAGTGGCGCGATGGTGGCGCGGCGAGGAAGCGGCGAGCAAGCGGCAGAGGGAGCGGGGAGAGCGCGCGTGGCAGTGTGGAGGCCGCGTGACGAGCGCCGCAATTTATAGGCGCGCCGGAAGCGGCGCGCCAAATCTAGCGCGAGAGCTGCCGCCTTTTCCCGTGCGCGCAATCGTTTCCCGTGTGCTACTTTCCCGCCACTGGAGGGCGTGAAAACGTCCCGCGCGCGCTAAAGTGACAGTTTACCGCGTGTGCGCGTCTTTTGACGCCGCTGTTGGAGATGCTCTAAGGTGCAAAGGAATTAAATCAGGCTCGTGTAGCTTCAATACCTTGAGGACCTGGGCGTCCCCTACCTCCAGCCGGAATTGGGGCGCCGCCACCCTCTACCTGCGTGTTCGTCTGCCAATGGACCTCGGAGGTGCGCGGAGCGCAACAACGACGCGCGAAGGCGAGGTGAAACGCTAGAGAGCGGCGTGGGGGCAAGGTGAAACGCTAGAGAGCGGCGCCGAGCGAGCGAGAGGGGAGGGGAGGGGATGAAAACCCTAAAATAGGCCACACACCCTTCCTCGATGGGCCGACCTTTTTCATGCTACGTTGGTTAAGGGCAAACCCCCTATGCAGCGTCGGTTAAGGGCAATTTTACTAACCGGTGCCTGCAGCCCGGTAGCTGGGCTGGCCTATTTATCTATTTGTAGGGGGGGGGGTTATTTTGAAAAAGCAAAAGAATTGAAGGTGGGGTCAGTCGAACCAAAGATCTCTTATTCCAACGAGCAATGCAATAAACACCAAGACACATAACCTCATCTCACATTCTTCATGTTTCTCCTTTCTTTATTACTTCTAATATTTCTTTTTCTTCTTCCTGATTCGATGAACTTTTTCTACGAGAAGAATCTTTTTCTAAAAGTTGATGAATTGTTTTCCAAATTTTGATGAACTCTTTTCCAAAGTTGATGAACCTTTTTCATATTCGATGAACTTTTTCTCAAAATCGATGATTTTTTGTTTCAAACTTGATGAACTTTTTCTCAAAATCGTTGATTTTTGTTTCAAATTTGATTAACTTTTTCCAAATCTGATGAATTTTTTTTCAAATTCTATGAACTCTTTTCAAATTCGTGAACTCTATTCATATTCGTGAATGTTTTTTAAAAATTGATGAACTTTTTCGAAATTGATGAACTTTTTGTCAAAACCAATGAATTGTTTTCAAAATCAATGAACGTTTTTCTAATTCGATTAACGTTTTTTCAAATCCACAAACTTATTTCAATCGGTACAAACCTTTTTCAAAAATTATATTTCTTTCAACTCATGATTTTTGTGAATGCCTTTTGATATTCATGTGTATTTATTTAAATAATTTATAGATGGTATATAATACTGCTATATGTTTAATATTTGTACTAAAAGAAGGGTCCAATAAAGTTGTTTCCTCTGGAAAACAATTAAGTGAGCTTGTCCTATTGGTAGACGTGTGTGGCATTCAAATGAGGGGCAGAGTTCGAATCCATGTCCAGTCGAATAAAATTCTAGTTTTTCCTTCGCATTTTGCCTTTCAACAGCTTGCTGGGCTGGCTCGCCGCGCGTCGCGCACGAACGTCAGCAGCGCAAACCGGCGCATACAACGCTCAATAGGAGCTCCCCCTTAGAGCATCTTCACCTCCTAGGGAGTGTGAACGTTCTGAACGCAGCGGCATCTGATCGCTAGAATCTGGCCACACTTAAAAGGAGAGTTATCAATTTAGCGGACTCAAGAGATCGAGAAAGAAACAATGTTCTAGGATTAGCAATTTACGAGAGGGCGACTTCTCCAACATTTTGGGAAGGGGCAATAGCAGCACAAGAGACTTCAAATAGGACGAGCTCAACATTGAGACGCATGACCTTCACGATCTTGAGGCCATCATCTCGGAGGAGGAGGTCTGGATGGCGATCAAGGAAATGTCAAGCGATAAGGCACCCGGCCCGGATGGATTCCCGGGAATATTCTTCAAGAAATGGTGGACGGTCATCAAGCATGACATTATGCGAGTCATAAACTGTTTCGACTCCCTGCACACTACGAACCTCCATTGGCTCAACTCTGCAAACGTGGTGCTTCTCCCAAAGAAACATGGGACACGGAAGGAATCGCCGATTATAGACCTATTAGCTTATCCATGTAATCGCCAATATCTTGCTGAAAGTGATTTCCATAAGGCTAGCACCCCACATGAACCCCCTAGTCTCCAACGCCTAGAGTGCTTTCATTAAAAGGAGAAGCATCCATGACAACTTTATGTGTGTCCGCAATTTTGCATGACGACTTCACAAATGCAAGACCCCCGCCCTACTCCGCAAGCTCGACATTCGCAAGGCATTTGAATCGGTTAGGTGGGAATATATATTGGATCTCCTTCAAAGGATTGGCTTCCCGGACAAGGTGCTGAAATGGATAACCGCCCTCGTATGCACGTCATCCTTGCGCATTCTCCTCAATGAGGTGGCCAGCCCACCCATTGCCCATGGTTGCGGTTTATGACAAGGGGACCCCCTTTCTCCGTTGCTCTTTGTGATTGTGATTGCCGATGGAATTGGCAACCCGGAAGGGCCTTCTCCACAAGATTCCTGACCGTGGCACCATTGTGCGAACTTCACTCTATGCGGATGATGCGGCCGTATTCATGACGACAATAAAGAGGGACGTTGACAACCTTGCATCCATCCTAAGGGGTTTCACACAAACTTCCAAAAGATCTCTATGGTGCCAATCCGGTGCAGTCAGCGAAATCTGGACCGCATCCTCCAAAATTTGCCAGCAAAGAAAGACAATTTTCCGGTGACTTACCTAGGCCTTCCTCTTTCGGTTTGGAAACTAAAAAAGGTGGACTTCTAGTACCTTGAGGACAAGGCGGCAGAAAAATTGACCCCTTGGGAGGGCCGAAACATCACCACCATTGGGCGTACGGCGCTCGTCAAGTCCGTCATCACCTCCCAAGCGATTTACTTCATCACTCCTTTGGTCGTGCCCCAAGCCACTTTGCATAACCTCAATAAGTTGGAGAGGGCTTTTCTCTGGTCCGCATCTGAAAAGACCACCGGTGCCAAGTGCAAGGTCAACTGGGAGGTCGTTTGTCGCCCCCTTGAATACGGTGGACTTGGGGTTCTCAACACCGAATTTTTTGCGCGTGCTCTCCGACTGCGGTGGCCCTGGTATGAATTGACAGACCCATCCAAACTCTGGGCGGGTCTAGGTAATCCTTGTGACGAGGAAGGCCTTTACTTCTTCTACGCCTCCACCACCATCATTGTGAGGAACGGAGCGAGAACGCCTTTCTGGAACTCTCCTTGGTTGCTTGGCCGCAAACCAAAAGACATCGCTCCCCTCATCCACGAAGCCTCCAGGGGAAGAATTGGATGGTTCGAGAAGCTTTGAGGATCAATGCATGGATTCTTAAGATAAACCACCCGGAGGTTGTCACCGCCGACCACATCCGGGAATTCTTCATGCTCTGGATGCTTGTGCATGATTTCCAGCTGGATGAAATCACTGACGACACTATCGTGTGGAAACACACTAACGACGGGGTTTATTTGGGGGCCTCAGCCTATAGAGCCCGATTCTTGGGTTTGGTTATATCCCCCCTCGACAGCATGATATGGAAGAACTGGGAACCTCCGAAGGTCAAGTTTTTTGCTTGGTTGGCCCTTCAAGATAGGATTTTGGACTGTCGATAGGCTAGCCAAGCGGGGATGGGAAAACTGTGGATTATGCCTGTTGTGCAAACGAGAGCCCGAAACAGGACCATATCTCTTCTTTATGTGTTGGTACACCATTAGGCTCTCGAGCATGGTGGTGGCGAAACTTGCCCTCATTCATGTGGATATATCTTCTTGGCACTTGGCGGGTTCTGTTGAAGAGTGGTGGGACAATAGAACCAGCATGGACATTCCATCACGCAAGGTCATGGCCTCGCTAACCATGCTCGTCTCTTGGGCGATTTGGAACGAGAGAAATGCCCGTGTCTTCACACAAAAGAGTGCGCCACCGCCGATCGTCATCAGCATTATCCTCGAGGAGGCGAAGCTATGGGTCGCCGCGGGTGCAAAAAAAACTAGGGGAAATTATAATACGCGAGTAATTCTCATGCGGTGTTGTATGGACCACTTTGAAACTCTGTTCTCCTCTTAATTAATATACGAGGCAAAGAAAACAATCCACACACTTTTCTCCTGGGATATGTGCATGGTCCGGAGTTAATTGGTATTATAGTGAAAAACACCGTCCCAGCTCTGCAGAATACCTTTTTTTAGAGAAGGAGGATCACCTCCGACCTCTGCATCTGGAGGATGCATGCAGTTATTTTATTAATTATTCACAAAAGACCCTACAAAGAAATACAATAATACGTCTGAAGCCACCATCTAGACGACAAGTGTCGCTACTTCTATCCATCTGATGAAGCGATGCTGATAGTCTGGGCCTAATACCACAGACCTCGCACACAAGCTTAACATCTAAGACCTGAGGCCCCAACCAAGCCACTTGCCAGGTATGGGGCACCCATCGGTCCTGCGCGCTCTCAGAGGTCGCCGCCGCCAACTGCCACTACTCCATCTTCAGAGTTGTACTGACACATCATCCTTGCCTGGTCTAGCTGCCGTCAACTCCACCACGGCGCCAACGGTACCACCACCCTGCGCGCGAACTGCTTAGCACGTCGCGGTCACCGCCGGTACACCTCAGCCTCATGCCGCCAAGTACCACCAGCCGACACAACTTGTCTCCAAAAGATCTGTCGTGTGTAGCACCTGCCGACCAGGCATGACAAAACGTAGCACCTGTCGGCCAGGCATGACTTGACATCTCCCCCGAAGCTTCGTGCAACACAAAGCCGCTCCACCTCCTGCCTCTGACCACCAGCACTACTTCACAAACGATGCTCCCAAGAGAGAAATGTCACCGCAGTGCCGTCATCGTCCGATCTGAAAGACCAGATCTTAGGGTTTCCCCCAGAGCAGTACGAGTGGGTCGACTTAAGTAACATAACGATGCCTTCATCAAGGTAACAACGTAGAACGCCGCCATCGCTCGCCGTCGGCTCGGTTTTCACCGGCAACTATGTCTCCCCGACTCGCAGCCAGTACTGAATCATGGATCCGGAGATCCGAACACCTAGCCTCAGGCTGACCACCTCTGACGAAAGAGATGCCCACCACCGCCGGTCGCATCGGTCAGAACAAATCTGACCAGATGTGTTGCCGACGAGACCACCAGGCCCTCCACGCCGCTGCTGCCGATCTGGAGGTAGTTTGCACGTCACCGCATCCTAGCCGGTCGTCGTCGCCGATCGCAGCCGTTGCCGCCGACGCCTGAAAAGGCCGGCCGCTGCGCCCGCAGCCCACGCCGCCGTCCGTGGCTGGGCCGCTCGCCGCGCCTAGTCGCCGCCATCCGAGGACGGGCCGACCACCCGCCACCTATTGCAGTCATCCGCCGCGCCGTAGAATCCAGATCGGTTGTGTCGTCACACGCCTAGGGATCACGCCCCAATCCGGAGACGCGTGAGGGAGGAGATCCCCGCCACCGCCGTCGGCCCCCGGGCTTAGCCCGACGACGTCCCCCGGCGACGGCAAAGGAAGAGGAGGAGGGAGTGCTTGGCGACGGCGGTTAGGTTTCCGGGCTCCGCCGGAGTAGCCCTATGGAGAGGGCGACGCGAGCGTTTTTTTTCAGGATCCTACTTGGCCGATGATGCTCTGCAGAATACCTGACTTGGCAGACGAGGTTGGTCCACAAGAAAGCAGACACAGTCTGAGATATTCCAATTATTTACTCGGCGGACGGTTGGGTGTAGGGGGTGATCTTCTTCGTCCATACCCGCATGCTCTCTGTGTCTATGCCTCGTACAAGTTTAGTAAAAACGAGTGATGCACGAACACCCTGTCTACACTCCAGCAACGCGTGCTTGTATGCACGTCACATTCTGCTGATTTTGGTCTTAGCGATTTATTTAGCTAGAGCTGGCTCGCTGCTCCTCCAACGCATATCTCTAATTTTATTTAGTAGAGGTCGGACGCGGCTTGCACAAGTACCACGACGAGCGTGAACATGCATATCATTAGTATGTTCTTTGTTCCCTGCGTACCATCACGTGACATGGCTATCGCCCCCATCAGTTTTGATTAGCAGGTTAATGCGAGAATGGATCGTTTGGAGGCCGAGCTTCGTGGAGCTCTATATTTTTGAAAAAATCAAATTTTAAACAAACTTTTTGATTTAAAAAAATCTGAAAAAATATGCAAGTAAAAAAGATGTTAGGTGTGTGTGTAAATTTTTAGAATGAAATACCTTGAAATATAATCTGCACAAAAAAAGATAAATTCATGGTCTGAGATGATGAATAATACCATGTGTTAAAAGCCTTACATTTGTCTTTTTTGTATAAGCCTCATTTCAACGTATTTTTTCTAAAAATTTACACACATGTGTGTTACGCCCTCACATATCTCTGTATTTTTTCAGAATTTTTTAAAATATAAAAAAATGAATTTTTATGAATTTTGAATTTTGCATTTAAAGGCCTTCATGGAGCTTGGTGTCCAAAGGCAATTTTTGATTGATGCCCCCTCCTATGATGATGAAGAATGCGTACTGATACTCCCCGCAATGGCATCTGCGTTCATATTGTCAGGATCGGGAAGGCTGGCACACAGCAATGGCATCTGCGTTCATACTGCCAGGATCGAAGGTCCGCGCCTGGGGTGACGGTCGGTTTCATACTAACATTTGGAGCATGTACTTGTCTTTGTGTCAGGTTGTACTGTCAGCGTGTTCGCCTCTGATGCATACATACGCTGCTATACTTTAACTAGCACGCTTAGCTGATTCGGATCGCGAGGGCATGGGCGCTCTCGATGCTCTGCGTGCAGCTGCCGCCGCTGCGTGCATGGATGCACTTCTCATCTCTCAGGTCCTTTCTTTACTGTGGGTTTAAAAAAAATAGGCGAGTCGCATTTTCTGGACCTCGTTTTTCGTCGATTTAAATCGAAATTGACGTCGATGAAACCAGGCAGAACCCAACACGCCTGGGGCGCTAGGGGAAAGGAATTTGGCGCGAAAACAAACCGTGCCAAATTCCTTCCGTGTGGACCCGTCGAGTCAGCGAGACTAGACGTCACCAAGAACCTTCGTCCTCCTCATCGCCTTGGCTCCCGCGTCGGTTCAATGCCCCGGATTCCAAGGTCTGGCGGCGTAGTGATGGCGAGCCGTCGCGCGTCACGCTGTTTCCCATCACGCATGTACACCGCTCCTGCTCTTTCCTGGCTATAAAAGTTGTGCCTCGCCGCCGCACGCCACACACTCGCCTCCATCCCCATCCCCCTCTTCCTCGCCTCCATCGTCGGAAACTCCCTCCTCCCCCAAAGAAACTTCCCCCAAAGGCCATGGCGAAGCGATTCCCCCACAACGAGGCGGCTTCCACGGCTTCTATCGCCGGTCGCTGCACGAGTGGGAGGGATGCGTCATTCACGAGGCCAACTACCCGGCGCCACCCGACATGCGCGTGTCGAGCGCTTGGAGGCTGAACGTCGGCGGCATCCCCATATCGCCGACGCCTTTCGACATGGAATGCCGCGGCGAGACCGCGCGTATCCGGGTGTCCTTGCCGGAGGAAGCACAACAACAAGAAAGGTACGCCCTCGACAACTTACCGCTATGGACGGCGTAATTCCAGATCTGCCAAGCCGACCAACTGGCCTCCACCAATGGCTTTCCGACGCCAAGGAGATGCCACAACTCCAAGGGCCGCCGTCATGGTGGGGCGTCCCCGGACGCACGCTCCACACCATCCTCGAGCACATCGAGGGAGGCAACAACCCGTCGTTGGAGTACCCAACATCGTCGTTCTCACGCCAGAGCGGGAGCTCGTGGCTGCCGAGGCGCATGGCGGGGTCGTCCGCCTCGTCCTTGTGCTCTCGCTCCTCCGGTACGACGTCGTTCGCCGCCGTCAAGCCCGAGCCCGAGGAGACGCCAAAACGCCCGCGCAGCCGTGGCGGCAACCTCGTCATAAAAGAGGGTCGTCGCCAACCTTCACCTCCCCGCGACCACCTTCACCTAGTCAGGCCAAGTAAGGAGCCGGTGACACCTGTGGTTGTCAAGCAAGAACACGTCGAGATGGCCGCCGACCTCGACACCGTCCTGAAATGATCGCGCGACGACTTCGTGCGGGAGGAGATGGAGCGCCAGCGCCGCGCTCTGGAGGAGATCTCGAGCGGCGCTGCACCAGCGCAGACAGACCCCGTCCATAGTGGCGATCCAGGGGAGGGATGCAGCAAGCACGGCGGCGCGCAGGACGACGATGACGGCGGCGACGATTATGGAGACGACGGCGGTGACTACACCGCCTTCTACCAGCCCCTCGGCATGAACTAGGCTCGGGGCGGCAGCGGCGGTGTAGTTTTTTTAGGTTTTTATGTATTCCTTTAAGTTTGTACAAATTTGAATGAAAGCTCCTAAATTTCGTCCAAAACCGAGTTGTTTTCTTTGAATTTCGTCCAGATTTGTATATGAAAAATGGCGTCTGGGGGCAACCTTGGGGGCGGCTGGGAACCCGAGCCCTCCCAAGACGATTTTAACGCCGGTTAGGCCCCAAGCGGCGCTATTTTCAAGCCCTGAGGATGTGTGTGGAGATGCTCTTAGGCGCTAGTTACGGCATCCAGAGATTCGATACTATTCATTTTGCAAACAAGCGGCTAAAGGCCTCCAAGCTATGCCAACCAATTTAACTATTTCTTTTTCTTTACTTAAATTTCGTAAACTTTTTTCATAGTTAGTGAAGTTTTTAAAAACCAATGAAAATTTTAAAGTTTGTGATTTTTTCACAGAATTTGATGGTCTTTTTTTTAAAATCAATAAATTTTACATAAAATTCTGCAAACTCGATGATTTTTTTCAAATTCGATGAACTAATTTTTAAGGTTGAAGATCTTTTTTCAAAATTGGTGGACCATTTCAAATTCATGATTCTTTAAAAAAATCCCTAAACTTTTTGAATTCACGAATGTTTTCCTTTTTTGGCATTTTTTTCCTGGTTTTTTCTTTTTTTTTCTTCTCAAATGTCAATATGTACATAGGTCGGCCCACTAGCACCAGCTTGTGGGCCCCAAGGAGCTTCTGTGGCGCCTGAAGAGGCGAATAAGAGTTATCGCCCGTTACTTTGCATTTCTTTCCTTCCTTTTCTTTTCCTTTTTTGGGCTCTGTTGTGTTGATCGGCAGATCTTTTTGTTCGCCGCCTCGCAAGCCGTTGCATCTCATAGGATGAGTGACCCAGCGTCTCGTTGTACCATTTGCAACATAGATAGTGTTGCAGGAAATTTCTACAACACATGTCATGCTGCAGGATTTTTTATAATATAGGTTTTGTTGCATATTTTTTCAATATATGCATATATTTTTTTCCACAACAAAGGTGACGTCATGGAATTTATTTTCCTCTTGACTTTGTTTTGCAACACAAGTGTTGTTGCAAAAACTGCCAACGTCGTCGCCATTCATACCCATTATTTCCAAGTCCGTCGTTTGAGAGCTAAATACTACCCCCATGGTAATATGTTGGATACAGTGTTCCTTGCTAGCTCGTGTGTAGTGTGGAAGGGGATTGTCCATGGTCTCGAATTGGTAAAGAAAGGCATCACTTGGCGCGTGGGAGATGGTATGTTAATTAAAACTTGGAGAGATGCTTGGCATCCGAGGGGTCATAACCTTCGGCTAGTAACACCAAAGCGTAACCGCAGACTCAATTGGGTGGCTGATTTCTTGGATGAACATGGTGCTTGGAATGTGCGAAGATTGCGAGAACATTTTTGAGACATGGATGTACGTGAGATTCTTAAGATTCGCACCTCACCGAGGAATGTCCAAGACTGCCTAGCTTGGTTCCCGGAGAGGAGCAGACAGTTCACCGTGCGAAGTGCATATCGTCTTGCCACCTTGGGCGTTGTCCCTGGAGTAGTGGGTGCATCCAGCAACACCCCATCCGGGGAGCGGCCAGTCTGGCGTTGCATATGGGGTGCAAAAGTGCCCCTTAAGATGAGGATTCTGTCTTGGAAGGTGGTCTCGGGTGCCCTAGCCACTAATGCTTGTAAAAAATACCCTCATATATCTTCGAGGGATACATGCCCCTTATCCGCAAAGGAGAAGGAGACCAACTTCCACGCCCTAGTTGCATGTGATCATGCGCGTGAGGTGTGGCTGCAGATGAGGTCGGTGTGGAGATTACCTCGCCAGGAGCTGTTGCAAGACACAGGGCAGGACTGGTTATTGAATGTGTTGGGCAAATTTTGATGAGTTGATGAGGGAGTGTGTGATCATGTTGCTTTGGCATATTTGGTCCCTCCGGTCTGACTTAGTGCACGGGAAGGAAGTGCCAACGGTGGCTGCAAAAGTCTTATATTTGCAATCCTTAGACCTCTCCAGGAAGTATTCTACAAAAGAGATTATCAAAGGCAAGGCGCCTATGGTGCAGGAGGAACCGACTATTGTGCAGAAGGAGCTGCAGGTCCTTCCATGGCCGAGGCCACCACCGGATCGGGTGGCCCTGTCTGCCGATGGATCTTTCTTACAGTGTGATGGTTCAACAGCGGCAGGAATGATTCTGAGGAGGCATGATGAGAGCGTTATATTTGCGACATACCATTGCATATTTAATTGCAATGATGCACTGGAGGCAGAGTTACATGCGCTAATGCAGGGTATGGCTTTGGCTATCTAGCACTGTGAGTTACCTATCATAGTCCAGTCAGATTCTTCTGTGGCCCTCTCCGCTATGTCTGGTGACAGCTTAACCAGATCTGCCTATGGACATCTAGTTGCTGAGATTCGTCATCTTATGGTAGATAGAGTTTTCATTCCCTTGAAAATTAGTCGTGTGCATAATAGGGTAGCAGATCGATTGGCCCTGTATAGTCATACAGAAAGCACTACCGTTGTATGGCTTGAACGATGTCCACCGTGTGTCGAGGAACTCTTGCCTCTTGTAACCCTATGCAAATGAAATAAAACTCTTTTATGTTGGGGAACGTTGCATGGGAAACAAAAAATTTCCTACGCACACGCAAGATCTATCCATGGTGATGAGCATCTACGAGAGGGAGAGTGGATCTACATACCCTTGTATATCGCTAAGTGGGAAGTGTTAAGAAACGCTGCTGGTGTAGTCGAACATTTTCGCGATCCAAATCGCCGAGCGTCCCATGATCACATCACGATCCGTCCCGCAATCCAGTCATGATCCATCCCGCGAACTCATCACGATCCGTCCCGCGATCTCATCACGATCCGTCCCGCGATCTCATCACGATCCGTCCCGTGAACTCATCACGATCCATCCCGCAGTCTCATCACGATCCGTCCCACGATCTCATCACGATCCGCCCCGTGAACTCATCACGGTCCGTCCCGCGAACTCATCACGAACCGTCTCGCGATCTTGATCACGGTCCTTCCGATCTAGCGCCGAACGGACAACACCTCCGTGTTCAGCACACGTGCAGCTTGATGATGATCTCCACCGTCTTGATCCAGCAAGAGGAAGTGGAGAGGAGGAAGAGTTCACCGGCAGCGTGACGGCGCTCTGGCGATGGTGGTGGAGCAATTCTGGCAGGGCTTCGCCTAAGCACTGCAGAAATCCGATCTAGAGGAGCACCGGTGGAACGGGTAGCACGTGGCCGTAAAATCTAGTGCAAAACACCCAATACCACCAGTATATATAGGAGGGAGGGAGGAGTAGGGCTGGCGCAAGGCCAAGGCCCCATAGGATTCGGCCGAATCCACTAGGATATGAGGACTCTCCTCCAATCCTAGTAGGACTAGGATTCGTCCCTTTTTTTTCCTTTTCCACCTTTTCCTATTGGGTTTTCTTCTCCAGCCACATGGGCCTTGTGTGGGAGTTTCCACCAGCCCACTAAGGGCTGATATTCACTCTCCCACAGCCCATGAAACCTCTTGGGTCGAAATACCTCTCCCGATGGTCCCCCGGTACACTACCGGCACTCCCGGTACACTACGATGAGCCCGAAACTTTTCCGGCGACCAAAATAGGACTTCCTATATATGAATCTTTACCTTCGGACCATTCCGGAGCTCCTCGTGACGTCCGGGATATCATCCGGGACTCCGAACAACCTTCGGTCACCACCATACATAACTCTATACTACCGAAACGTCACCAAACCTTAAGTGTGGAGACCCTACGGGTTCGAGAACTATGTACACATGACCGAGACACCTCTATGGTCAATAACCAATAGCAGGCCCTGGATGACCATATTGGTTCCTACATATTCTACGAAGATCTTTATCGGTCGAACCTCTATGTCAAGGATTCAGTCAATCCCGTATAACGTTCCCTTTGTTCTTCGGTATGTTACTTGCCCGAGATTCGATCGTCGATATCTTCATACCTAGTTCAACCTCGTTACCGGCAAGTCTCTTTACTCGTTCCGTAATACAAGATCCCGTGGCTAACACTTAGTCACATTGCTTGTAAGGCTTGTTGTGATGTTGTATTACCGAGTGGGCCCTAAGATACCTCTCCGTCACACGGAGTAACAAATCCCAGTCTTGATCCATGCCAACTCAACAGACACCCTCGGAGACACCTGTAGAGCACCTTTATAGTCACCCATTTACGTTGCGATGTTTGATACACACAAGGTACTCCTCCGATGTCAGTGAGTTGCATGATCTCATGGTCATAGGAACACATACTTTGATATGCAGAAAATAGTAGCAATAAACTGACATGATCATATGCTACGTTTGTAGTTTGGGTCTTGTCCATCACATCATTCTCCTAATGATGTGATCCCGTTATCAAATGACATCACATGTCAATGGCTAGGAAACCTTGACCATCTTTGATCAACGAGCTAGTTCACTAGAGGCATACTAGGGGCAGAGTGTTGTCTATTTACCCACACATGTAATGTGTTTCCATTCAATACAATTATAGCATGGATAATAAACGATTTATCATGAACAAGAAAATATGATAATAACTAATTTATTATTGCCTCTAGGGCATATTTCCAATAGTCTCCCACTTGCACTAGAGTCAATAATCTAGTTCACATCACCATGTGATACACATTGTAATGAATCTAACACCCAATGAGTTCTGGGGCTCGATCATGCTTTGCATGTGAGAGAGGTCTTATAGTCAACGGGTCTGCGACATTCAGATCCGTGTGTACTTTGCAAATCTCTATGCCAAACTGTAAACACTGCTACCACACTCCACTTGGTACTATTCCAAATGGCTGATCCTACTATACGTATCCAGATTGCTACTACGGGTTATCCAGATTGGTGTTTAAAGCTTGCATCGATGTAACTCTTTACGACGAACTCTTTATCACCTCCATAATCGAGAAACATCTCCTTAGTCCTTTAGTTACTAAGGATATTCTTGACCGTTGTCCAGTGATTCACTCCGGGATCACTCTTGTACCCCTTGACGGACTCATGGCAAGGCACACACAGGTGCGATACACAACATGGCATACTATACAGAGCCTATGGCTAAGGCATAGGGGACAACGTTCGTCCTTTCTCTTTCTTCTGCCGTGGTCGAGCTTTGAGTCTCACTCAACTTCACACCTTACAAAGCAGACGAGAACGCTTCTCTCTGACTAATCCATTTTGAACTCTTTCAAAAATCTTGTCAAGGTATGTACTCATTGAAAGTCTTATCAAACATCTTGATCTATCTTTATAGATCTTGATGCTCAACAATTAGGTAGCTTTTATCCAGGTCTTCCTTTGAAAACCTCTTTTCAAACATCATTTCCGAACAGCAATATGTCATCCACATATACTTATCAAAAACTCTATAGTGCTCCCACTCACTTTATTGTAAATACAAGTTTCTCGTAAACTTTGTATAGACTTAAAAACTTTGATCACCTCATCAAAGTGCATATTCCAACTCCAAGATGCTTGCTTCAGTTCATAGAAGAATCACTGAAGCTTGCACACCTTTTAGCATCCTTAGGACTGACAAAACCTTCTGGTTGTATCACATACAACCTTTCCTCAAGTAAACCGTTAAGGAAACGATGTTTTGATATCCATCTGCTAGATTTCATAATTGAAAAATGCAGCAACTGCTAACATAATTCTAACAGACTTTAGCATCGCTACGAGTGAGAAAGTCTCATCGCAGTTAACTCCTTGAACTTGTCGTAAACTTCTTTGCAACAAGTCGAGCTTTACAAATGGTGACATTTACCATGAGCGTCTGTCTTCATTTTAAACATCTATTTTGTACTCAACGACCTGCCGTCCAACGAGCAAGTCTACCAAAGTCTACACTTGGTTTTCATACATGTATCCTTTCTTGGATTTCATGGCCTCTAACCATTTGTCGGAATCCGGGCCCATCATCGCTTCTCCACAACTCATAGGTTCATCGTTTTCTAACAACATGACCTCCAAGACAGGGTTTTCGTACCGCTCAGGAGCAGTACACATCCTTGTCGCCCTACGAGGTTTGATAGTAACTTGATCCGAAGCTTCATGATCATCATCATTAACTTCCTCTTCAACTAACGTAGGCTTCACAGAAACAACTTCCTGCGCCGCGCTACTCTCTGGTTGAAACAGAGGTTCAATAACCTCATCAAGTTCTATCCTCCTCCCACTCAATTCTTTCAAGAGAAACTTTTTCTCGAGAAAGGACCCAGTTTTAGCAACAAACATTTTATGCTTGGATCTGAGCTAGAAGGTTCACCCAACTGTTCTTAGGGTATTCTATGAAGATGCATTTGTCTGCTTTGGGTTCGAGCTCATTAGGTGAAAACATTTTCCACCCAAATGTCGCAGCCCCAAACGTTAAGAAATGACAGCTTAGGTTTCTATCAAACCATAATTCACACGGTGTCATCTCAACGGATTTAGATGGTGCGCTATTTAATGTGAATGTAGTTGTCTCTAATGCATAACCCCAAAATTACAGTAACAAAACGATAAGAGACATCATAGCATGCACCATATCCAATAGAGCATGACTATGACGTTCGGACACACCATCACACTATGGTGTTCCAGCTGGCGTGAGTTGTGAAACAATTCTCACATTGTCTAAAGTTGTATGCCAAACTCGTAACTCAGATATTCACCTCCACGATCATATCGCAAACATTTTTATCTTCTTGTCACGATAATCTTAAAACTTTTACTCTGAATTTGCTTGAACCTTTCAAACAATTCAGACTTGTGTTTCATTAAGTAAATATACACTACATCTACTCAAATCATCAGTGAAGGTAAGAAAATAACGATATCCACTGCACGCTAGAAGGCTCATTGGATTGCATACATCAACATGTATCATTTCCAATAAATCACTTGCCCGCTTCATCTAAACGGAAAACGGGGTCCTTAGTCATCTTGACCAAGAGACATGGTTCGCATGTCTCAACCGATTCGGAATCAAATGAGTCCAAAGATCCATCAGCATGGAGTTTCTTCATGCGCTTTATACCAATATGACATTTAGCGGCAGTGCCACAAGTATGTGGTACTATCATTATTAACTTTGTATCTTTTTGGCATCAATGTTATGAACATGTGTATTACTACGATCAAGTTTCAACAAACCATTCTTACTGGGTGCATGACCATTGAAGGTATTATTCATGTAAATAGAATAACCATTATTCTCTAACTTAAATGAATAACCATGTTGCAATGAACATGAACTAATCACGTTCATGCTCAACGCAAAAACACCAAATAACATTTATTTAGGTTCGTCACTAATCTTGAAGGTAGAGAGCATGCGATGTTGATCACATCAACCTTGGAAACATTTCCAACACACATCGTCACCTCACACTTAGCTAGTATCCGTTTATTCCGTAGCTTTTACTTCGAGTTACTAACATTTAGCAACCGAACCGGTATCCAATACCCAGGTGCTACTAGGAGTACTAGCAAGGTACACATCAATAACACGTATATCAAATATACTTCTGTCGACTTTGTCGGCCTTCTTATCTACCAAGTATCTAGGGTTGTTCCGCTTCAGCGACCTTCTCCTCATAATCGAAGCACTTAGTCTCTAGGTTTGGGTTAGACTTTGGGTTGCTTCACTAGAGCTGCAACTGACTTGCTATCCATGAAGTTTCCCTCCTTGCTCTTGCCCTTCTCGAAACTAGTGGTTTTAACTAACCATCAACACTTTGACACTCCTTCTTGATTTCTACCTTCGCGGTGCCAAACATCGCGAATAGCTCAGAGATCATTATTTCTATCCCTGGCGTTTTATAGTTCACCACCAACTTCTAGTAGCTTTAGTGACAGTGACTTGGAGAACTATATCAATCACTATCTTATCTGGAAGATCAACTCCCACTCGATTCAAGCGATTGTAGCACCCAGACAATCTGAGCACATGCTCAACGATTGAGCTATTCTCTTTCATCTTACAGGCAAAGAATCTTGTTGGAGATCTCATATCTCACAACACGGGCACGAGCCTGAGATCCTAATTTCAGCTCTTAGAACATCTCATATGTTCCATGACGTTCAAAATGTTTTGGAGCCTCAATTCTAAGCTGTAATGCATGACGCACTAAACTATCAAGTAGTTATCAAAACGTGCCTGGCAGATGTTCACAACATCTACAAACAACGCTAGAGGGGTTGGCGCACCGAGCGGTGCATTAAGGACATATGCCTTATGTGCAGCAATGAGGACAATCCTCATATCATGGAGCCAGTCCACAATATTGCTACCATCATCTTTCAACTCTATTTCTCTAGGAACATATAAAATTCAAGGGAGCTACAGCGTGAGCTAGTAATCTACAACATAATTTTGCAAAGACACTACTGACTATGTTCATGATAATGAGTTCAATTAATCATATTACTTAAGATCTCCCACTTAAATTGACATCCCTCCGGTCATCCGAGTGATACATGATCCAAATTCACCAACTCAAGTCCGATCATCACGTGAGTTGAGGTGGTTACAATGGTGAACATCATCATGTTGATCATATCTACTATATGACTCATGTTCGACCTTTCGGTCTCTTGTGTTCCGAGGCCATGTCTGTACATGCTAGGCTCGTCAAGTTTAATCCGAGTGTTCTGCATGTGCAACACTGGCTTGCACCCGTTGTATGTGAACGTAGAGTCTATCACACCTGATCATCACGTGGTGTCTTAACACGACGAACTTTCGCAACGGTGCACACTCGGGAAGAACACATTTTATCTTGAAATTTAAGTGAGGGGTCACCTTATAATGCTACAGTCGTACTAAGCAAAACAAGGTGCATAAAAGGATTAACATCACATGCAATTCATAAGTGACATGATATGGCCATGAACTTGTGCTTTAGATCTCCATCTTGCAAGCATCGGCATGATCTCCATCGTCACCGGCACGACACCATGATCTCCATCAACGTGTCGCCATCGGGGTTGTCACGCCCTACATCCTTATACTACTATTGCTACCGTTTAGCGATAAAGTAAAGCATTACATAGCGCTTAATGATTGACACGCAGGTCATACAATAATTAAAGACAACCCTATGGCTCCTGCCGGTTGCCGTACTCATCGACATGGAAGTCGTGAAATTCTATACATCACATGATCATCTCCTACATCACATATATCACATCATGTAATTGGCCATATCACATCACAACATACCCTGCAAAAACAAGTTAGACGTCCTCTAATTGTTGTTGCATATTTTACGTGGCTGCTAAGGGTTTCTAGCAGAACGATTCTCACCTACGCATAAACCACAACGGTGATACATAATTTGCTTTTCAACCTTCTCAAGGACCGCCTTTGTCGAATCCGATCCAACTAAAGTGAGAGAAACTGCCACCCGCAAGCCATCTAGGCAACAAGTTGCGTCGAGGGAACTGGTCTCTCGTAAGCGTACGAGTAATGTTGGTACGGGCCGCTTCATATCACAATACCGCTGAACCAAAATCCGACCAAGGGAGGAAGAAATCTAAGCATCAATGCCCACAAACCTTTTGTGTTCTACTCGAAATCTCATCAACACATAGACCTAGCTCTGATACCACTGTTGGGGAACGTTGCATGGGAAACAAAAAATTTCCTACGCACACGCAAGATCTATCCATGGTGATGAGCATCTACGAGAGGGAGAGTGGATTTATATACCCTTGTAGATCGCTAAGCGGGAAGCGTTAAGAAACGCGGTTGGTGTAGTCGAACATCTTCACGATCCAAATTGCCGAGCGTCCCGCGATCACATCATGATCCGTCCCGCGATCCAGTCACGATCCGTCCCGCGAACTCATCACGATCCGTCCCGCGATCTCATCACGATCCGTCCCGCGATCTCATCACGATCCGTCCCGCGATCTCATCACGATCCGTCCCGTGAACTCATCACGATCCATCCCGCGATCTCATCACGATCCGTCCCGCGATATCATCACGATCTGTCCCGTGAACTCATCACGATCCGTCCCTCGAACTCATCACGAACCGTCCGCGATCTTGATCACGGTCCTTCCGATCTAGCGCCGAACGGACGACACCTCCGCGTTCAGCACACGTGCAGCTTGATGACGATCTCCACCGTCTTGATCCAGCAATAGGAAGTGGAGAGGATGAAGAGTTCATCGGCAGTGTGACGGTGCTACGGCGATGGTGGTGGAGCAATTCCGGTAGGGCTTCGCCTAAGCATTGCAGAAATCCGATCTAGAGCAGCACCGGTGGAATGGGTAGCACGTGGTCGTAAAATCTAGTGCAAAACACCCAATACCACCAGTATATATAGGAGGGAGGAAGGAGGAGGGCTGGCGCAAGGCCAAGGGCCCATAGGAGTCGGCCGAATCCACTAGGATTGGAGGACTCTCCTCCAATCCTAGTATAGGACTAGGATTCGTCCCTTTTTTTTCCTTTTCCACCTTTTCCTATTGGGTTTTCTTCTCCAGCCACATGGGCCTTGTGTGGAAGTTTTCACCAGCCCACTAAGGGCTGATATTCACTCTCCCACAGCCCATGAAGCCTCTTGAGTCGAAATACCTCTCCCGATGGTCCCCCGGTACACTACCGGCACTCCCGATACACTACCGATGAGTCCGAAACTTTTCCGGCGACCAAAATAGGACTTCTTATATATGAATCTTTACCTCCGGACCATTCTGGAGCTCCTCGTGACGTCCGGGATCTCATCCGGGACTCCAAAAACCCTTCGGTCTCCACCATACATAACTCTATACTACCGAAATGTCACCAAACCTTAAGTGTGCAGACCCTGCGGGTTCGAGAACTATATAGACATGACCGAGACACCTCTACGGTCAATAACCAATAGCGGGCCCTGGATGACCATATTGGTTCCTACATATTCTACGAAGATCTTTATCGGTCGAACCTCTATGTCAAGGATTCAGTCAATCTCGTATAACGTTCCCTTTGTTCTTCGGTATGTTACTTGCCCGAGATTCGATCGTCGGTATCTCCATACCTAGTTCAACCTCGTTACCGGCAAGTCTCTTTACTTGTTCCGTAATACAAGATCCCGTGGTTAACACTTAGTCACATTGCTTGCAAGGCTTGTTGTGATGTTGTATTACCGAGTGGGCCCTGAGATACCTCTCCGTCACACGGAGTAACAAATCCCAGTCTTGATCCATGCCAACTCAACAGACACCCTCGGATACACCTGTGGAACACCTTTATAGTCATCGAGTTACGTTGCGACGTTTGATACACACAAGGTACTCCTCCGATGTCAGTGAGTTGCATGATCTCATGGTCATAGGAACACATACTTTGACATGCAAAACAGTAGCAAAAAACTGACACGATCATATGCTACATTTGTAGTTTGGGTCTTGTCCATCACATCATTCTCCTAATGATGTGATCCCGTTATCAAATGACATCACATGTCAATGGCTAGGAAACCTTGACCATCTTTGATCAACGAGCTAGTTCACTAGAGGCATACTAGGGACAGAGTGTTGTCTATTTACCCACACATGTAATGTGTTTCCATTCAATACAATTATAGCATGGATAATAAACGATTTATCATGAACAAGCAAATATGATAATAACTAATTTATTATTGCCTCTAGGGCATATTTCCAACATTTTACCAGCGCAAAATGATAATATAAGAGGGGGCTGTCAGTGATGGCCGAGGATGACTGGAGGAGGTCGGAAGTGGTCCTGTGGCGGCGGCGGCCTTGTAGCAACCGATGGTCGTGGTGGAAGCAGCACACGACTTCCATCTGTAGTTACGTGCACAATTTCCCCCATCACAAGCCACAGAACGCCCTCGCTGCTGCTGCTCCTGAACCATCATGTGATGCAGCCTCACCACCGGATCTGCACTAAGCCATGGTGGCGGAGCCAGGTGACATGAACCGAGGTAGCCCGCTGCTGCCTTGCGGTGCGGTCAGCTCGACGGCTGCAGGTGGTCGAGAGAACACCTGGGATAAAGAACAAGTCATTGTGGTTGGATGTGAAACTGTGAGGAGCCAAGGGCTCCACGTCACATGAATATGTGTCGCACTAGCGAAGCGGTAGATAAGAGCCGAGAAATCAATCAGGTGATTCCAATCATTTCTACTTAAATTTCATGAACTTTTTCCAAAATTGGTGAAGTTTTTCTAAAAAGTACGATGAAAATTTCCAAATTTTGAACTGTTTACATAATTTGATGAACTATTTTCAAAATCGGTGAACCTTTTTTAAAGCTATGGATTTTATAAAAAGTATTGCAAAATCGATGAGCTTTTCTCTAAACCAATGAATTTTTTATATTTGACGACTGTTTTTTAAATTCATGAACTTTTTCAAGTTCATGATCTTTTTTTCAAAATCCATAAACTTTTTAAATTCCTGATTTTTTCATTTTTGACAATTTGTTTCTAGTTTTTCCCTCTCAAATGTGAACGTGTACATGGGCTGGTCCATCAGCATCGGCGCGTGAGCTTTCCTGGCGCCTGAAGCATCGAATAGGAGCTACCTGCTATGTTAGCTAAAAAAAGGAGCTCCCTTCTATGTTTCGCTTGTAGCGAGACCTAGCGTGCCTCGCGTCACGCGCGTCCTAAATGGCTGGCCAATGCGTAGGAGGCCATGGTTTCTTTTTTGGCCCTTTTCACATTTTTTTCTTTATTTTTCTTCTTTCTTTCTTTGTGACTTTCATGTATACTTCCTAATATAATAAATAAATAAATTGCAAAAAAACATTTTAAATATAATATTTGAGAAAAGGAAAAGGTATATTTTAGACCTTGAACTCATAGAGGTTCGGCGGTTTAAACCCTGAACTTGAAATTCCTGTCGTTTGCACCCTGAACTTGAGAATCCTGATCTAAATCAAATCCTAGACATGTTTGGTGCACTGGGAATGTGATGATCCAGGCCTACATACGAAAGGTCCGTACGTTTGCTGCTGCGTATGAATGACACGATGAATTTCTGACCACATACAACTTATATTATTATTTTTAGTGAAAAACAAATTACATTCTGGTGTTTGTGACATTTAAAAGATGTTCATATGTTAAAAAAAGTACACAACATTTTTATAAATGTTTAAACATTGTAAAAAATGTGTAATTTCAAAAATATACTTTGCATTTTGAAAATGTTCATGCATTTCAAAAAATCTTGATGCACCGAGAATGCGACAATCCAGACCCACTTACGAACGGTTCGTGCGTACAAACGGAGCGATGAATTTCTGACCAAGTACAACTTATATTCTATTTGTTAGTGGAAAACTTCTTATTTTCTGGTGTTTGTGACTTTTAAAAAATGTTCATGCATTAAACACAAGGTACATGGAATTTTTAAAAATGTTTAAACACTGTAAAAAATATCTGTGTAATTTAAGAAACATACGTTGCATTTTCACAATATTCACGCATTCAAAAAACAATGTTCATGACATTTTCAAGAAATGATTATACAATATACAAAATGTTCGCATAGTTAAAAATAGCTACGTAACATAAAAAATGTCATAAAGGGAGAAACATAGTTTATGTTGATCTTTTATACATATCTCTATTTATTTATACAAATCTCTATTTTATTCAGACATTGCCCATTTTTCGTATATATGTATTTATATCTATTTTTTTCATACACATTATCAATTCTAGATATACATCTAATTTTTTTATATACATTTAATATTTTTAAAACGTATGACATGGTCAGGCCATACACCTTAATTGGGATCATGTACGGATAACTCGGAGCTTGGGTTTTGGATGCGATTCGCACGTGTGCCTAGTGGCCGCTCACACACGAGAGTGACAGAGAGAGAATCGGCTTCCGTGGTCTAGTGTTGGCACACACGCCTTAATTGGGAACATTTTCTGAAATGCGTGAATATTTTTAAAATGCAATGTATCTTTTTTTTAAATTACACATATCTTTTTACAATGTTTAAACATTTTTTTAAATGTCATGCACCTTTTTTCAATGCATGAAATTATTTTAAATTTCACAAGCACCAGAATCTAAGTTGTTTTCCATTAAAAATAATAATATAATTAGTACGTTGTCAGAAATTCATCGCGTCTTTCATACGCACCAGCGAACGTACAAAGCTTTCGTACATGGACATGGATCGTCACATTCCCGGTGCACCAAACATGTCTGTGGTTCGATTTGGACTGGGATTCTCAAATTCAGGGTGCAAACAGCCGAAATTTTGAGTTTAGGGTTTAAACCGCCGAACGTCTACGAGTTCAAGGTCCAAAATAAACTTTTTCCTTGAGAAAATGTTAATCAAGCATATGTTAAATATGTATAATGAAAATGTTTTTCATGTATACCAAAATATATACAATGGTTGTGAAAAAATTGATCACGTATTTAGCAAATGATAGTCAAGTATTTGAAGAAATGTTAAACCAGTATTTGGAAAATATTAATAAAGCATTTGTAAAAGTTCAGATGTGTGTAGAAAAAACGTTTACCTTGTACTAAAAAAATGTTAATCTCGTATTTAAAAAGGGTTTTCTATTTCTATGCCCCTGGTCGGTTGACCGTTACCTACTAAGTTACTGACGCGTGGGACCGAAGGTCTTAAAACATGTGGGTCGCGTATTACACGTGGGCCTCCACATGTACAAGTGGGGACCTGGGTTGGGTGAGTTGTCACTATTTTTTGTCTAATTTAGCCCGACCCGACCCCTAGTAAACACTCACATCCCGCACACAGGCCCACACATCCATTGCCGTGCCCCTAGCAGCCGCCACCCACTTTGACCGTCCGACTATGCTCCAATGGTGAAGCGACCTAGTGCTACAACGTTGCCCTTCGGCCCATCGGCAGGAACCATCTGTAATAGTTGGGTCATATGTTGGAAATATGCCCTAGAGGAAATAATAAAATGGTTATTATTATATTTTCTTGTTCATGATAATTGTCTATTGTTCATGCTATAATTGTATTAACCGGAAACCGGAATACATATGTCAATACATAGACCATACCATGTCCCTAGTGAGCCTCTAGTTAACTAGCTCGTTGATCAATAGATGGTCATGGTTTCCTGACCATGAACATTGGATGTCGTTGATAACGGGATCACATCATTAGGAGAATGATGCGATGGACAAGACCCAATCCTAAGCATAGCACAAGATCGTGTAGTTTGTCCGCTAGAGCTTTTCTAATGTCAAGTATCATTTCCTTAGACCATGAGATTGTGCAACCCCCGGATAACATAGGAATGCTTTGGGGTTTATCAAACGTCACAACGTAACTGGGTGACTATAAAGGTGTACTACAGGTGTCTCCGAAAGTGTCTGTTGGGTTGGCACGAATCGAGACTGGGATTTGTCACTCCGTGTAACGGAGAGGTATCTCTGGGCCCACTCGGTAATACATCATCATAATGAGCTCAGTGTGACTAAGGAGTTAGTCACGAGATCATGTGTTATGGAACAAGTAAAGAGACTTGCCGGTAACGAGATTGAACAAGGTATAGGGATACCGACGATCGAATCTCGGGCAAGTAACATACCGATGGACAAAGGAAATTCTATACGGGATTAATTGAATCCCCGACATCATGGTTCATCCGATGAGATCATCGTGGAACATGTGGGAGCCAATATGGGTATACAGATCCCGCTATTGGTTATTGGCCGGAGAGGTGTCTCGGTCATGACTGCATGGTTCCTGAACCCTTAGGGTCTACACACTTAAGGTTCGGTGACGCTAGAGTTGTAATGAGAATTTTATGTGGTTACCGAAAGTTGTTTGGAGTCCCGGATGAGATCCCGAACGTCACTAGGAGTTCCGGAATGGTCTGGAGGTGAAGATTTATATATGGGAAGTCCAGTTCAGTCACCGGAAAAGTTTTGGAGTTTATCGGTATTGTACCAGGACCATCGAAAGGGTTCCGAGGGTCCACCGGGAGGGTCCACCTGCCCCGAAGGAACTAATCGGCTGCAGTTGGGTGGGAACCAGCCTCTTAGTGGGCTGGTGTGCCTCCCCCTAGGGCCCAAATCTCCTAGGGCAACCAACCCTAGGGGTGTGGGGGCACACCCACCAAACTTGGGGGGCAAGTTCCCCCTTGGCCGCCGCCCCACCCTAGATTAGATCTAGGGGGCGCCTCCCTCTCCCCCTGGCCTATAAATAGTGGGGGGTTGGGAGGGCAGCCGCACCCTTGCCCCTGGTCCAGCCCTTCCCCCTCCTACACCTCCTCCTCCTCCGTAGTGCTTAGCGAAGCTCTGCCGGAGAACCTCGAGCTCCACCGCCACCACGCCGTCGTGTTGCCGGAGCTCTCCCTCAACTTCTCCTCCCCCCTTGCTAGATCAAGAAGGAGGAGACGTCCCCGGGATGTACGTGTGTTGAACACGGAGGCGCCGTCCGTTCGGCGCTTGGATCGGATCTTTCGCGGTTAGAATCGCTGCGAGTACGACTCCATCAACCGCGTTCTTTGCAACACTTCTGCTTAGCGATCTTCAAGGGTATGAAGATGCACTCCCTCTCTCTCGTTGCTAGCATCTCCTAGATTGATCTTGGTGACATGTAGATTTTTTTTGAATTATTACTACGTTCCCCAACAGTGGCATCATGAGCTAGGTCTATGCGTAGATTCTATGCATGAGTAGAACACAAGTAGTTGTGGGCGATTATTTGGTCAATTTGCTTGCCGTTACTAGTCCTATCTTGATTCGGCAGCATCGTGGGATGAAGCGGCCCGGACCGACTTTACACATACGCTTATGTGAGATTGGTTCCACCGCCTGACATGCACTTGTTGCATAAGGTGGCTAGCGGGTGTCTATCTCTCCTACTTTAGTTGGATCGAATTCGATGAAGAGGGTCCGTATGAAGGGTAAATATCAATTGGCATATCACCATTGTGGCTTTTGCGTAGGTAAGAAACATTCTTGATAGAAACCCATAGGAACCACGTAAAACTTGCAACAACAATTAGAGGACATCTAACTTGTTTTTGCACGATATGCTATGTGATGTGATATGGCCAAAAGGATGTAATGAAATATATGTGATGTATGAGATTGATCATGTTCTTGTAATAGTAATCACGACTTGCATGTCGATGAGTATGACAACCGGGAGGAGCCATAGGAGTTGTCTTAATTTATTGTATGACCTGCGTGTCAATCAAAAACGCCATGTAATTACTTTACTTTATTGCTAACCTTTAGCCATAGTAATAGAAGTAATAGTTGGCGAGACAACTTCATGAAGACACGATGATGGAGATCATGGTGTCGTGCCGGTGATGATGGTGATCATGGCATGCCCCAAAGATGGAGATCAAGGGCGCAAGATGATATTGGCCATATCATGTCACTTTATGATTTGCATGTGATGTTTATCATGTTTTTACATCTTATTTGCTTAGAACGACGGTAGCATAAATAAGATGATCCCTCACTAAAATTCCAAGAAATGTGTTCCCCCTAAGTGTGCACCGTTGCGAAGGATCGTTGTTTCGAAGCACCACGTGATGGTCGGGTGTGATAGATTCTAATGTTCGCATACAACGGGTGTAAGTCAGATTTACACACGCGAAACACTTAGGTTGACTTGACGAGCCTAGCATGTACAGACATGGCCTCGGAACACGAGAGACCGAAAGGTCGAACATGAGTCGTATAGTAGATGTGATCAACATGGAGATGTTCACCATTGATGACTAGTCCATCTCACGTGATGATCGGACACGGCCTAGTCGATATGGATCATGCATTACTTAGATGACTAGAGGAATGTCTATCTGAGTGGGAGTTCATTAAATAATTTGATTAGGTGAACTTAATTATCATGAACTTAGTCTAAAATTTTCTTTACAATATATCTTGTAGATCCAATGGCCCATGCTAATGTTGACCTCAACTTCAATGCGTTCCTAGAGAAAACCAAGCTGAAAGATGATGGAAGCAACTATACGGACTGGGTCCGTAACTTGAGGATCATCCTCATAGCTTCCAAGAAATTATATGTCCTTGATACACTGCTAGGTGACGCACCCATTTTCCCAGCAACTCAAGACTTTATGAATGCCTGGCAGTCGCGTAGTGATGATTACTCCCTGGTTCAGTGCGACATGATTTACAACTTAGAACCGGGGCTCCAAAAGTGTTTTGAGCAACACGGAGCATATGAGATGTTCCAATAGCTGAAACTGGTTTTCCAAGCTCATGACCGGGTCGAGAGATATGAAGTCTCCGACAAGTTCTTCAGTTGTAAGATGGAGGAAAATAGTTCTGTCAGCGAGCACATACTCAAAATGTTTGGGTTGCACAACCGCTTGTCTCAGCTGGGAGTTAATCTTCCGGATGACTCGATTATTTATAGAATTCTCCAGTCGCTTCCACCTAGCTACAAGAGCTTTGAGATGAACTTCAATATGCAAGGGATGGAGAAGTCTATTCCTGAGTTATATTCGATGCTGAAATCAGCGGAGGTGGAGATCAAAAAGGAACATCAAGTGTTGATGGTGAATAAGACCACCAGTTTCAAGAAAGGAAAGGGTAAGAAGAACTTCAAGAAGGATGGCAAAGCAGTTGTCGCGCCCGGTAAATCAGTTGCCGGCAAGAAGCCCAAGAATGGATCCAAGGCTGAGATCGAGTGCTTTTATTGCAAGGGAACCGGTCACCGAAAGCGGAACTGCCCCAAGTACTTAGCGAATAAGAAGGCCGGCAATGTCAAAGGTATATATGATATACATGTTATTGATGTGTACCTTACCAGCGCTCATAGTAGCTCTTGGGTATTTGATACCGGTGCGGTTGCTCACATTTGTAACTCAATACAGGAGCTGTGGAATAAGCGGAGACCGGCAAAGGACGAGGTGACGATGCGCGTCGGGAATGGTTCCAAGGTCGATGTGCTCGCCGTCGGCATGCTACCTCTACATCTACCTTCAGGATTAGTTTTAAATCTCAATAATTGTTATTTAGTACCAGCTTTGAGCATGAACATTTTATCTAGATCTCGTTTGATGTGAGATGGCTACTCATTTAAATCCAAGAATAATGGTTGTTCTATTTATATCAGAGATATGTTTTATGGTCATGCCTCGCTGGTCATTGGTTTATTTTTATTGAATCTCGAACGTGATGTTACACATGTTCATATTGTGAGTACCAAAAAGTGTAAGGTTGATAACGATAGTCCCACTTACATGTGGCACTACTGCCTTGGTCATATTGGTGTCAAACGAATGAAGAAGCTCCATGCTGATGGACTTTTGGAGTCTCTTGATTTCGAATCATTTGACACGTGCGAACCATGCCTCATGGGCAAGATGACCAAGACTCCGTTCTCTGGAACAATGGAGCGAGCAACTGACTTGTTGGAGATAATACATACCTATGTATGCGGTCCAATGAGCGTCGAGGCTCGCGGTGGCTACCATTATGTTCTCACCCTCACTGATGACTTGAGCAGATATGGGTATGTCTACTTAATGAAACACAAGTCTGAGACCTTTGAAAAAGTCAAGGAATTTCAGAGTGAGGTAGAATCAACGTGACAAGAAATAAAGTTCTTACGATCCGATCATGGAGGAGAATATTTGAGTCACGAATTTGACACACACTTAAGGAAATGTGGAATTGTTTCACAACTCACGCCGCCTGACACACCTCAGCGTAATGGTGTGTCCGAACGTCGTAATCGCACTCTATTGGATATTGTGAGATCTATGATGTCTCTTACTAATTTACCGCTATCATTTTGGGGATATGCATTAGAGACCGCCGCATTCAATTTAAATAGGGCACCGTCTAAATCTGTTGAGATGACACCGTATGAATTATGTTTTGGGAAGAAACCTAAGCTGTTGTTTCTGAAAGTTTGGGGATGAGATGCTTATGTCAAGAAACTTTAACCTCAAAAGCTCGAACCCAAATCGAAAAAGTGTGCCTTCATAGGATACCCTAAGGAAACTATTGGGTATACCTTCTACCTCAGATCCGAAGGCAAGATCTTTGTTACCAAGAATGGATCCTTTCTAGTGAAAGAGTTTCTCTCGAAATAAGTAAGTGGGAGGAAAGTAGAACTTGATGAGGTAATTGTACCCCCTCTCGAACTGGAGAGTAGCACAACGCATGAAAATGTTTCTATGGTGCCTACACCGACTAGAGAGGAAGTTAATGATGATGATCATGAAACTTCGGATCAAGTTACTATTGAACTTCATAGGTCCACGAGGACACGTTCCGCAGTAGAGTGGTATGACAACCCTATCCTGGAAATCATGTTGTTAGACAAGGTGAACCTTCGAACTATGAAGAAGCCATGGCGGGCCCAGATTCCAACAAATGGCTTGAAGCCATGAAATCCGAGATATGATCCATGTATGAGAATAAAGTATGGACTTTGGTGGACTTGCCCGATGATCGGCAAGCCATAGAAAATAAATGGATCTTTAAGAAGAAGACTGACGCGGGTGGTAATGTGACCATCTATAAGGCCCGGCTTGTCGCTAAGGGTTATCGACAAGTTCAAGGAGTTGACTACGATGAGACTTTCTCACCCGTAGTGATGCTGAAGTCCATCCGAATCATGTTAGAGTTGCCGCATTTTATGATTATGAGATTTGGCAAATGGACGTCAAAATCGCATTCCTTAACGATTTCCTTAAGGAAGAATTGTATATGATGCAGCCGGAAGGTTTTATCGATCCTAAGAATGCTGAAAGGTATGCAAGCTCTAGCACTCCATCCATGGGTTGGTGCAAGCATCTCGGAGTTGGAACATTCGCTTTGATGAGGTGATCAAAGCGTTTGGGTTTATACAGACTTATGGAGAAGCCTGTATTTACAAGAAAGTGAGTGGGAGCTCTGTAACATTTCTCATTTTATATGTGGATGACATATTGTTGATGGGAAATGATATGGAACTTTTGGAAAGCATAAAGGCCTACTTGAATAAGTGTTTTTCAATGAAGGACCTTGGAGAAGCTGCTTACATATTAGGCATCAAGAACTATAGAGATAGATCGAGACGCCTCATTGGTCTTTCCCAAAGCACATACCTTGACAAGATATTGAATCTATTGATGGGTGTCGGTGTCAAAACTGGCGGATCTCGGGTAGGGGGTCCCGAACTGTGAGACTAGGATCAACGGTAACAGGAGACGAAGGGGACACAATTTTACCCAGGTTCGGGCCCTCCAATGGAGGTAATACCCTATGTCCTGCTTAATTGTATTGATGGTGTATGGGAATACAGAGTTGATCTACCTCGAGATCGTATGTCTAACCCTAGATGAGTTATCCTACCTCTATGCCCTAAAACCTTCCGTCTTGTATAGATGCCGAGGAGGCCTAGGGTTTACACATGGTCGGTTACATGCTGAAGAGATAAACATGCCTATAACTACATCAAACATGGAGCGCAAGCCGTGTTCCTCGAAGCTTCCATCCTAGAAACTAGGCCTTCAAACCATCCAGTGTTCGGTGAGTAGCCCATATAGTCCGGCCCGTAGACAACAAGTCGGATATCCGAGGACCCCCTAATCCAGGACTCCCTCAGTAGCCCCTGTACTTGCCTCCAACGCCAAGGGTCTTCAGCTCCAATTACTTCGCGAACAGAGTATTCGGCTTGCGAGACGAGTTCCTTTTTTCCAAACTATAGTTCGGCCTCCGATGATAAGTAGTTTTCCGCACAGTGGCACGTCCGAATCCTGTGAGATAAGTTGGTTTTGAAGGACAAGCGTCCGGGAAAAATGATAATGTTTCCTGATGACCTCTATAATGAAAGGTCACAGCCCACCACGACTGATAGGCCAGTTACAGGCACTCGATGCGTGGTTCGAGGCCGTTCCATCTACACGATCTATCAACGTGTTGATCGTGTCCCGTTTTACACGGGATATACTTAATCATGCGCCCGCAATGGCTCATGCATCTTGGGAAGTGGAGGGATTCACGGTGCAGCAAGGGGAGCCCAAATCGATAGACTTCATAAAAGGGCAAAGAAAACCCCAAAGGCCCCTCACGCTCTCTATTCGACTTCTCCGCCTCCTATTCCTCGCTCTTCCAGAGCATAGATCTAGGTTTCTCCACCCCCGCTTCTGAGCTCAACAATGGCAGGCTCCAACGGCCAGTGGGAAATCTCCACAGTCAACAACCAAGACATAACCGACCTCAAGAAGGCCGGTTATCTTCCCATCGACATCCGTCATCGCGCGGCGGAGAAGGGACAAGCAATCCCCACCCCCAGGCCAGGCGAGCGGGTGGTGTTCATCCCCCACTTCATCAAGGGATTGAGCTTTCCGCTCCACCCCTTCATCAGGGGTTGAGTGTTCTTTTACGGCCTCGACTTCCATGACCTCCCGCCGAACTCCATCATGCACCTCTCTGCCTTCATCCTCTTCTATGAGGCATTCCTGCACATCAAGCTGCACTTCGGGCTCTGGCTGCAGGTTTTCAACATCAAACTGAAGTGCGTCGGCGACAAGCATGCCGACTACGATGGTGCCATCATCGGCAAACTCACGCGCGTCGAGTGGCCAGTGGGCACCCTCATCGACACCATCAAGCAGTGGCAGAAAGAGTGGTTCTACATCACCGAACCACAGGAACAAGGTCTGCACCCCGCCGCCGCAATCAGATCTGGTCCTCCGACCAGACTAGCTTCATGGATCAAAAAGGGGCTTGTCTGGGGGTCGAGCAAGGAGGTGGCCGATCTACAAAAGCAGATCCGCTCCTTGGTCAAGAATGGCACCAAGCTGGCCGATGTGGTCCAAGTAATGTTCCGAAGATGCATCCTCCCCTACCAGCACCGAGACACTCCCTTGTGGGCTCGGAAACTCGATGCCGAGCCTACAGTCCGGAAACTCTTCCGCACTATGTGGGAGAAGCTATGGAAGGTGTTCTTCAAATCAATGAAGAGCTGGCCAGACGAGGAGGAGGACAAGGGCATTCACACCGCCAAGTCGGACTCTGAGGTATGACTCGCCCTAGCCTGATTGGCTATATACATAGAAGGTCCATAACCCTGTGTCCGATATGTTTATACAGAGATGGTTGAAGAAAGCCATCAACATCAGGAGTCCGTCTCCTCGGCCCGAAGACGAGAGGACTGGGTTGTTAGCCAAGATGCTAGTGGAGAATCTGTATGAGGCTCCCACGAAGGAGAAGAAGAAGAAACCAGGTCAGGCTGGCCTTCGCATCAAGGATTAGCTTGATGCTGCTTCCGAAAACACGCCCGCATCCTCGAATCAGGAGGAGGCCGAAGAGGAGGAAGAAGAGGAGGAGGAGGTTGAGAGTGGGGGGAAGACGATCTCCCTCGCCCCAAGAAGAGAGCGGGGACTTCGGATGCCCCAGGGCAGGCAGCCTCTCCTGCCCCGAAGAGGGCGCGACAAGTGTGGATGAATTTGTCCGACCACGGCTCGGACTCGAGCTCCGCATCCGAAGATGCCGAGGAGGTTCCCCGAAGGAGCCTCAGGGTCAAGCCCCCTCCATCCAGGTTAGGATCTGAAGACCCTCCTTCTGTTGGAAATATGCCCTAGAGGCAATAATAAAATGGTTATTATTGTATTTCCTTGTTCATGATAATTGTCTATTGTTCATGCTATAATTGTGTTAACCGGAAACCGTAATGCATGTGTGAATACATAGACCACAACATGTCCCTAGTGAGCCTCTAGTTGGCTAGCTCGTTAATCGATAGATGGTCATGGTTTCATGACCATGGACATTGGATGTCATTGATAACGAGATCACATCATTAGGAGAATGATGTGATGGACAAGACCCAATCCTAAGCATATCACAAGATCGTGTAGTTCGTTTGCTAAAGCTTTTCCAATGTCAAGTATCATTTCCTTAGACCATGAGATTGTGCAACTCCTGGATACCGTAGGAATACTTTGGGTGTGCCAAATTTCACAACGTAACTGGGTGGCTATAAAGGTACACTACGGGTATCTCCGAAAGTATCTGTTGGGTTGGCACAAATCAAAACTGGGATTTGTCACTCCGTATGACGGAGAGGTATCTCTGGGCCCACTCGGTAAGACATCATCATAATGAGCTCAATGTGACTAAGGAGTTAGCCATGGGATGATGTGTTACGGAATGATTAAAGAGACTTGCCGGTAACGAGATTGAACAAGGTATAGGTATACCGACGATCGAATCTCGGGCAAGTATCATACCAGTAGACAAAGGGAATTGTATACGAGATTGATTGAATCCCCGACATCATGGTTCATCTGATGAGATCATCATGGAGCATGTGGGAGCCAACATGGGTATCCAGATCCCGCTGTTGGTTATTGACCAGAGAGGTGTCTTGGTCATGTCTACATGTCTCCCGAACCCGTAGGGTATACACACTTAAGGTTCGATGCCGCTAGGGTTATAGGGAAATGGTGTACGTGGTTACCGAAGGTTGTTCGGAGTCCTGAATGAGATCCCAAACGTCTCAATGAGCTCCGGAATGGTCCAGAGGTAAAGATTCATATATAGGAAGTGAGGTTTTGGTCACCAGAAATGTTTCAAGAATTACAGGTAATGTACCGAGACCACCAGAAGGGTTCCGGGGGTCCACCAAGTGGGCCCACCAGCCCCAGAGGGCTGCATGGGCTGCAAGTGGGAGGGAGCCAGCCCCTAGGTGGGCTGGTGCACCCCCCCACAAGGGCCCAAGGCGCAGCTGAAGTGGGAGGGGGGCAAACCCTAGGGCAGATGGGCCCTAAGGCCCACCCTAGGGCAGCCACACCCCTCTCCCTCTTGGCCGCCGGCCAGATGGGATCTGGAGGCTGCGCACCACCCTAGGGTGGGAACCCTAGGGTGCAGCCCTCCCTCCTCCTCCTCCTCCTCCTATATATAGTGGAGCCCTTGGGGCAGCCGAAGACACGCATCTCTCTCTCCCACGGCGCAGCCCTACTCCTCCCTCTCCTCGTCCTCCGTAGTGCTTAGCGAAGCTCTGCCGGAGTACCACGCAGCTCCGCCGTCACCACACCGTCGTGCTGCCGGATCTCTCCCTCAACCTCTCCTTCCTCCTTGCTGGATCAAGGCGTAGGAGATGTCACTGGGCTGCACGTGTGTTGAACGCGGAGGTGCCGTTGTTCGGCGCTAAGATCGGAGTCCACCGCGATTTGAATCGCTGCGAGTACGACTCCACCAACCATGTTCTTGTAACGCTTCCGCTTTGCGATCTTCAAAGGTATGAAGATGCACTCTCACCTTACTCGTTGCTGGTTTCTCCATAGATGGATCTTGGTGAACACATAGGAACTTTTTGATTTACTACAACGTCTCCCAACAGTGGTATCAGAGCTAGGTCTATGCGTAGAATCTATCCACGAGTAGAACACAAAGTTGTTGTGGGCATCGATCTTGTTAATTTGCTTACCACTACTAGTCTTATCTTGATTCGGTGGTATTGTGGGATGAAGCGGCCCAGACCAACTTTACATGTTCGCCTACGTGAGACCGGTTCCACCGCCTGACATGCACTTGTTGCATAAGGTAGCTAGCGGGTGTCTGTCTCTCCCACCTTAGTCGGATTGGAGTCGATGAAAAGGGTCCTTATGAAGGGTAAATAGCAATTGGCATATCACGTTGTGGTTTTGGCGTAGGTAAGAAACATTCTTGCTAGAAACCTATAGAATCCATATAAAAACTTGCAACTACAAATTAGAGGATGTCTAACTTGTTTGTGCATCATATGCCTTGTGATGTGATATGGCCAAAGGATGTGATGTGATGCATTGTGATGTATGAGATTGATCATGTTCTTGTAATAGGATTCACGACTTGCATGTCAATGAGTAAGACAACCGGCAGGAGCCATAGGAGTTGTCTTATTTTATTGTATGACCTGCATGTCAATCATAAACGCCATGTAATTACTTTACTTTATTGCTAAACGTTAGCCATAGTAGTAGAAGTAATAGTTGGCGAGACAACTTCATGAAGACACGATGATGGAGATCATCGTGTCGTGCCAGTGATAGTGATGATCATGGTGCCCCGAAGATGGAGATCAAAGGAGCAAGATGATATTGGCCATATCGTGTCACTATATTGATTGCACGTGATGTTTATCATGTTTACATCTTATTTGCTTAGAACGACGGTAGTAAATAAGATGATCTCTCAATAAAATTTCAAGAAATGTGTTCACCCTAACTATGCACCGTTGCTAAGGATTGTTGTTCCGAAGCACCACGTGATGATCGGGTGTGATAGGTTCTAACGTTCGCATACAACGGGTGTAAGCCATATTTACACACGCGGAACACTTAGGTTGACTTGACGAGCCTAGGATGTACAGACATGGCCTCGGAACACGGAAGACCGAAAGGTCAAACATGAGTCGTATACAAGATACGATAAACATGGAGATGTTCACCATGGATGACTAGTCCGTCTCACGTGATGATCGTACACGGACTAGTTGACATGGATCATTGTCACTTGGATGACTAGAGAGATGTCTATCTAAGTGGGATTTCATTAAATAATTTGATTATGTGAACTTAATTATCATGAACTTAGTCTAAAATTGTCTTTACAATCTATATTGTAGATCCAATGGCCACTGCTAATGTCACCCTCAACTTCAACGTGTTCCTAGAGAAAACCAAGCTAAAAGACGATGGAAGCAACTATGCGGACTGGGTCTGTAGCTTGAGGATCATTGTCATAGCTTCCAAGAGATTGTATGTCCTTGATGCACCGCTAGGTGACCCACCCATTTTCCCAGTGGACCAAGACGTTACGAACGCTTGGCAGCCACGCTGTGATGATTACTCCCTGGTTCAGTGCGGCATGCTTTATAGTTTAGAACCGGGGCTCCAAAAGCGTTTTGAGCAACCCGGAGCATATGAGATGTTCCAAGAGCTGAAACTTGTTTTCCAAGCTCATGCCCGGGTCGAGAGATATGACGTCTCCAAGTAGTTCTTCAGCTGTAAGATGGAGGAGAATAGTTTTGTCAGTGAACACATACTCAAAATGTTTGGGTTGCACAACCGCTTGACTCAGCTAGGAGTTAATCTCCCGGATGACTCGGTCATTGACAGAATCCTCCAGTCGCTTCCACCTAGCTACAAGAGCTTTGTGATGAACTACAACATGCAGGGTATGGAGAAGTCCATTCCTGAGTTGTCCTCGATGCTGAAATCAGCAGAGGTCGAGATCAAAAAGGAGCATCAAGTGTTGATGGGGAATAAGACCACTAGTTTCAAGAAAGGCAAGGGTTAGAAGAACTTCAAGAAGGAAGGCAAAGCTGTTGCTGCGCCCGGTAAGCAAGTTGCCGGGAAGAAGAACAAGAATGGACCCAAGCCTGAGACTGAGTGCTTTTATTGCAAGGGTACCAGTCACTGGAAGCAGAACTACCCCAAGTACTTAGCGGATAAGAAGGCCGACAACATTAAAGGTATATGTGATATACTTGTTATTGATGTGTACCTAACCAACGCTCGTAGTAGCTCCTAGGTATTTGATACCAGTGTAGTTGCTCACATTTGTAACTCCAAGCAGGAGCTGCGGAATAAGCGGAGACTGGCAAAGGATGAGGTGACGATGCGCGCCAGGAGTGGTTCCAAGGTTGATGTGATCGCCATCGGCACGCTACCTCTACATCTACCTTCGGGATTAGTTTTAAACCTGAATAATTGTTATTTAGTACCAGATTTGAGCATGAACATTGTATCTGGATCTCGTTTGATGCGAGATGGCTACTCATTTAAATCTGAGAATAATGGTTGTTCTATTTATATGAGAGAAATGTTTTATGGCATGCCCCGCTGGTCAATGGTTTATTTTTGATGAATCTCGAATGTGATGTTACACATGTTCATAGTGTGAGTACCAAAAAGTGTAAGGTTGATAACGATAGTCCCACTTACATGTGGCAGTGCCGCCTTGGTCATATTGGTGTCAAACGAATGAAGAAGATCCATGGTGATGGACTTTTGGAGTCTCTTGATTTAGAATCATTTGACACATGCGAACCATGCCTCATGGGCAAGATGACCAAGACTCCATTCTCTGGAACAATGGAGCGAGCAACTGACTTGTTGGAGATAATACATACCGATGTATGCGGTCCAATGAGCGTCGAGGCTAGCGGTGGCTACCATTATGTTCTCACCCTCACTAATGACTTGAGCAGATATGGGTATGTCTACTTAATGAAACACAAGTCTGAAACCTTTGACAGGTTCAAGGAATTTCAGAGTTAGGTAGAGAATCGACGTGACAAGAAAATAAAGTGCCTACGATGTGATCATGGCGGAGAATATTTAAGTCATGAGTTTGGCACGCACCTAAGGAAATGTGGAATTGTTTCACAACTCACACCGCCTGGCACACCTCAACAAAATGGTGTGTCTGAACGTCGTAATCGCACTCTATTGGATATAGTGCGATGTATGATGTCTCTTACCGACTTACAACTATCATTTTGGGGATATGCATTAGAGACTGCCGCATTCACTTTAAATAGGGCACCGTCAAAATCCGTTGAGATGACACCGTATGAATTATGGTTTGGAAAGAAACCTAAGTTGTCATTTCTAAAAGTTTGGGGATGCGATGCTTATGTGAAGAAACTTCAACCTGAGAAGCTCGAACCCAAAGCAGAAAAGTGCGTATTCATAGGATATCCCAAAGAGACTATTGGGCATACCTTCTACCTCAGATCCGAAGCCAAAGTCTTTGTTGCCAAGAATGGATCCTTTCTCGAGAAAAAGTGTCTCTCGAAATAAGTAAGTGGGAGGAAAATAGAACTTGATGAGGTAATCGTACCTCCACTCGAACCGGAGACTAGCGCAACATGGGAAGTTGTTTCCGTGGAGCCTACACCGGCTAGAGAGGAAGTTAATTATGATGATCATGAAACTTCAGATCAAGTTACTATTGAACGTCGAAGGTCCACTAGGACACGTTCCGCACCAAAGTGGTACGACAACCCTGTCGTGGAGATCATGTTGTTGGACAATGGTGAACCTTCGAACTATGAAGAAGCGATGGCGGGCCCGAATTCCAACAAATGGCTCTAAGCCATGAAATCCGAGATAGGATCCATGTATGAGAACAAAGTATGGACTTTGGTGGACTTGCCTGATGATAAGCGAGCCATTGAAAATAAATGGATCTTTAAGAAGAAGACTGATGCGGATGGTAATGTGACCGTCTATAAGGCTTGGCTTGTCGCTAAGGGTTATCGACAAGTTCAAGGAGTTGACTACGATGAGACTTTCAAACCCGTAGCGATGCTGAAGTCCGTTCGAATCATGTTAGCAATTGCCGCATTTTATGATTATGAGATCTCACAAATGGACGTCAAAACGATATTCCTTAATGGCTTCCTTAAGGAAGAACTGTATATGATGCAGCAGGAAGGTTTTGTCGATCCTAAAGATGCTAACAAAGTATGCAAGCTCCAGCGCTCCATCTATGGGTTGGTGCAAGCATCTCGGAGTTGGAACATTCGCTTTAATGAGGTGATTAAAGTGTTTGGGTGTATATAGGTTTATGGAGAACCCTGTATTTACAAGAAAGTGAGTGGTAGTTCTATAGCATTTCTCATATTATATGTGGATGACATATTGTTGATGGGAATGTTGGGGAACGTTGCATGGGAAACAAAAAATTTCCTACGGACATGCAAGATCTATCCATGGTGATGAGCATCTACGAGAGGGAGAGTGGATCTACATACCCTTGTAGATCGCTAAGCGGGAAGCGTTAAGAAACGCGGTTGGTGTAGTCAAACGTCTTCGCGATCCAAATCGCCGAGCGTCCCGCGATCTCATCAGGATCCATCCCGTGAACTCATCACGATCCATCCCGCGAACTCATCACGATCCGTTTCGTGATCTTGATCACGATCCGTCCCGCGAACTCATCACGATCCATCCTGCGAACTCGTCACGAACCGACTCGCGATCTTGATCACGGTCCTTCCGATCTAGCGCCCAACGGACGACACCTCCGCGTTCAGCACACGTGCAGCTTGATGACGATCTCCACTATCTTGATCCAGCAAGAGGAAGTGGAGAGGAAGAAGAGTTCACCGGCATCATGACGGTGTTCCGGCGATGGTGGTGGAGCAATTCCGGCAGGGCTTCGCTTAAGCACTGAAGAAAACTGATCTAGAGGAGAAACTATGCACTAGAGGAACGGGTAGCACGTGGCGGAAAATTTTGTGCCAAGACCCTAAAATCCTCTAGTATATATATAGGAGGAGAGGAGGAGGAGTCTTGGCTGCCAAAAATCCAGCCCTTGGGTCGACCAAAGTGGGGAGGAGAGGAGGACTCCTCCTCCAATCCTAGTAGGACTAGGATTCCTCCTTTTTTTGGCCTTTTTCCACCTTTTTCTCTTTGGGCTTTTTCTCCCAGCTGCATGGGCCTTGTGTGGGACTTCCACCAGCCCACAAAAGGCTGGTATTTACTCTCCCACATCCCATTAAGCCTCTTGGGTCGAAATACCCCTCCCGGTGGTCTCCCGGTACACTACCGACACTCCCGGTACATTACCGATTAGCCCGAAACTTTTCTGGCGACCAAAATGGGACTTCCTATATATGAATCTTTACCTCCAGACCATTCCGGAGCTCCTCGTGATGTCTGGGATCTCATCCGGGACTCCGAACAACCTTCGGTCACCACCATACATAACTCTATACTACCGAAATGTCACCAAACCTTAAGTGTGCAGACCCTGCGGGTTCCAGAACTATGTAGACATGAACGAGACACCTCTACGGTCAATAACCAATGGCGGGACCTGGATGTCCACACCTACATATTCTACGAAGATCTTTATCGGTCGAACCTCTATGTCAAGGATTCAGTTAATCCCGTATGATGTTCCCTTTGTTCTTCGGTATGTTTACTTGCCCGAGATTCGATCGTCGGTATCTCCATACCTAGTTCAACCTCATTACCGGCAAGTCTCTTTACTCGTTCCGTAATACAAGATCCCGTGACTTACACTTAGTCACATTGCTTGCAAGGCTTGTTGTGATGTTGTATTACCGAGTGGGCCCTGAGATACCTCTCCATCACACGGAGTAACAAATCCTAGTCTTGATCCATGCCAACTCAACAAACACCCTTGGAGATACCTATAGAGCACCTTTATAGTCACCCAGTTACGTTGCAACGTTTGATACACACAAGGTACTCTTCCGATGTCAGTGAGTTGCATGATCTCATGGTCATAGGAACATATACTTGATGGAGAAAACAGTAGCAATAAACTGACACGATCATAAGCTACGTTTGTAGTTTGGGTCTTGTCCATCACATCATTCTCCTACTGATGTGATCCCGTTATCAAATGACATCACATGTCAATGGCTAGGAAACCGTGACCATCTTCGATCAACGAGCTAGTTCACTAGAGGCATACTGGGGACAGAGTGTTGTCCATTTACCCACACATGTAATGTGTTTCCATTTAATACAATTATAGCATGGATAATAAACGATTATCATGAATAAGGAAATATGATAATAATTCATTTATTATTGCCTCTAGGGCATATTTCCAACAGTCTCCCACTTGCACTAGAGTCAATAATCTAGTTCACATCACCATGTGATTCACATTGTTATGAATCTAACACCCAATGAGTTCTGGGGCTCGATCATGCTTTGCATGTGAGAGAGGTCTTATAGTCAACGGGTCTGCGACATTCAGATCCGCGTGTACTTTGCAAATTTCTATGTCAAACCGTAAACACTGCTACCACACTCCACTTGGTACTATTCCAAATGGCTGGTCCACTATACGTATCCAGATTGCTACTACGAGTCATCCAGATTGGTTTTAAAGCTTGCATCGACGTGAATCTTTACGATGAACTCTTTATCACCTCCATAATCGAGAAACATCTCCTCAGTCTTTTAGTTACTAAGGATAATCTTGCCCGATGTCCAGTGCTCCATTCCAGGATCACTTTGAAACCTTCCGGCCATACTTATAGCAGGGCTGACATCGGGTCTTTGTGCACAGCATTGCATACATGATAGAGCCTATGGCTGAAGCATAGGGGATGACACTCATCTTTTCTCTATCTTCTGCAGTCACTGGGCATTGAGTCTTACTCAACTTTATACCTTCCAAATCAGGCGAGAACTCTTTCTCTGAGTGATTTATTTTGAACTCTTTCAAAATCTTGTCAAGGTATGTACTCATTGAAAGTCTTATCAAACATCTTGATCTATCTTTATAGATTTTTATGCTCAACAATTAGGTAACTTTATCCAGGTCTTCCTTTGAAAAACTCTTTTCAAACAACCTTTTATGCTTTCCAGAAATTCTACATCATTTCTAATCAACAATATGTCAACCATATATGCTTACCAGAAACTCTATAGTGCTCCCACTCACTTTATTGTAAATACAAGTTTCTCATAAACTTTGTATAGACTCAAAACTTTGATCACCTCATCAAAGTGTATATTCCAACTCCGAGATGCTTGCTTCAGTTCATAGAAGAGTCACTGAAGCTTGCACACCTTTTAGCATCCTTAGGACTGACAAAACCTTTTGGTTGTATCACATACAACCTTTCCTCAAGCAAACCGTTAAGGAAAACGATGTTTTGACATCCATCTGCCAGATTTCATGATTGAAAGTGCAACAACTGCTAACATAATTCCAACAGACTTTAGCATCGCTACTAGTGAGAAAGTCTCATCGTAGTCAACTCCTTGAACTTGTCGTAAACTACTTTGCAACAAGTCGAGCTTTACAAATGGTAACATTTACCATCAGCGTCTGTCTTCATTTTAAAGATCCATTTGTACTTTAACGACCAGCCGTCCAACGAGCAAGTCCACCAAAGTCTATACTTGGTTTTCATACAGGGATCCTTTCTCGGATTTCATGGCCTCTAACCATTTGTTGGTTTCCGGGCCCATCATCGCTTCTCCATAGTTCGTAGGTCCATCGTTGTCCAACAACATGACCTTCAAGACAGGTTTGTCGTACCGCTCAGTAGCAGTACATGTCCTTGTCGAGCTATGAAGTTAGATAGTAACTTGATCCAAAGCTTCATGATCATCATCATTAACTTCCTCTTCAACTGACGTAGGCTTCACAGAAACATCTTTCTGTGTTGCGCCACTTTCTGGTTAAAGTAAAGGTTCAATAACCTCATCAAGTTCTATTTTCCTTGTAGGTCGATAGTAACTTGATCCGAAGCTTCATCATCATTAACTTCCTCTTCAACTGACGTAGGCTTCACAGAAACATCTTTCTGCACTACGCTACTTTCTAGTTGAAGCAGAGGTTCAAATAACCTTATCAAGTTCTATCCTCCTCCCACTCAATTCTTTCAAGAGAATCCCTTTCTCGAGAAAGGACCCAGTTTTAGCACCAAACATTTTATGCTTGGATCTGAGATAGAAGGTTCACCCAACTGTTCTTAGGGTATTCTATGAAGATGCATTTGTCCGTTTTGGGTTCGAGCTCATTAGGCGAAAACATTTTCCACACAAGCGTCGCAGCCCCAAACATTAAGAAATGACAGCTTAGATTTCTATCAAACCATAGTTCACACGGTGTCATCTTAATGGATTTAGATGGTGCCCTATTTAAAGTGAATGTTGTTGTCTCTAATGCATAACCCCAAAATTATAGTAACAAAACGATAATAGACATCATAGCACGCACCATATCCAATAGAACACGACTATGACGTTCGGACACACCATCACACTATGGTGTTCCAGGTGGCGTGAGTTGTGAAACAAATTTCACATTGTCTTAAGTTGTACGCCAAACTCGTAACTCAGATATTCACCTCCATGATCATATCGCGGTCATTTTTATCTTCTTGTCACGATGATCTTAAACTTCACTCTGAATTTGCTTGAACCTTTCAAACGATTCAGACTTGTGTTTCATTAAGTAAATATACACTATATCTACTCAAATCATCAGTGAAGGTAAGAAAATAACGATATCCACCGCACGCTACAAGACTCATTGAATTGCATACATCAACATGTATCATTTCCAATAAATCACTTGCCCGCTTCATCAAAACAAAAACGGGGTCCTTAGTCATCTTGACCAAGAGGCATGGTTCGCATGTCTCAACCGATTCGAAATCGAATGAGTCCAAAGATCCATCAGCATGGAGTTTCTTCATGCGCTTTATACCAATATGACATTTAGCGGCAGTGCCACAAGTATGTGGTACTATCATTATTAACTTTGCATCTTTTGGCATCAACGTTATGAACATGTGTATTACTATGATCAAGATTCAACAAACCATTCTCACTGGGTGCATGACCATTAAAGGTATTTATTCATGTAAATAGAATAACCATTATTCTCTAACTTAAATGAATAACCGTGTTGCAATGAACATGATCTAATCACGTTCATGCTCAACGCAAAAAACACCAAATAACATTTATTTTAGGTTCGTCACTAATCTCGAAGGTAGAGAGAGCGTGCGATGTTGATCACATCAACCTTGGAAACATTTCCAACACACATCGTCACCTCACACTTAGCTAGTTCTTCGTTTATTTCATAGCTTTTATTTCGAGTCACTAACATTTAGCAACCGAACCGGTATCCAATACCCAGGTGCTACTAGGAGTACTATCAAGGTACACATCAATAACACGTATATCAAATATACTTCTGTTGACGTTGCCAGCCTTCTTATCTACCAAGTATCTAGGGTTGTTCCACTTCAGCGACCGCTCTCCTCATAATCGAAGCACTTAGTCTCGGGTTTGAGTTCAACTTTGGGTTGCTTCACTGGAGCAGCAACTGACTTGCTATCCATGAAGTTTCCCTCCTTGCTCTTGCCCTTCTTGAAACTTAGTGGTTTTAACTAACCATCAAAACTTTGACGCTCCTTCTCGATTTCTACCTTCGTGGTGTCAAACATCACGAATAGCTCAGGGATCATTATTTCTATCCCTGGAGTTTTATAGTTCATCACCAAGTTCTAGTAGCTTTAGTGACAGTGACTTGGAGAACTATATCAATCACTATCTTATCTGGAAGATCAACTCCCACTCAATTCAAGCGATTGTAGCACCCAGACAATCTGAGCACATGCTCAACGATTGAGCTATTCTCTTTCATCTTACAGGCAAAGAATCTTGTTGGAGATCTCATATCTCGCAACACGGGCACGAGCCTGAGATCCTAATTTCAGCTCTTAGAACATCTCATATGTTCCATGACATTCAAAATGTTTTGGAGCCTCAATTCTAAGCTGTAATGCATGACGCACTAAACTATCAAGTAGTTATCAAAACGTGCCTGTCAGATGTTCACAACATCTACAAACAACGCTAGAGGGTTTGGTGCACCGAGCGGTGCATTAAGGACATAAGCCTTCTGTGCAGCAATGAGGACAATCCTCAGATCACAGAGCCAGTACACAATATTGCTACCATCATCTTTCAACTCTATTTCTCTAGGAACATATAAAAATTCAAGGGAGCTACAGTGCAAGCAAGTAATCTACAACATAATTTGCAAAGACACTACTGACTATGTTCATGATAATGAGTTCAATTAATCATATTACTTAAGAACTCCCAATCAAATTGACATCCCTCCGGTCATTCGAGTGATACATGATCCAAATTCACCAACTCAAGTCCGATCATCATGTGAGTTGAGGTGGTTACAATGGTGAACATCATCATGTTGATCATATCTACTATATGACTCATGTTTGACCTTTCGGTCTCTTGTGTTCCGAGGCCATGTCTGTACATGCTAGGCTCGTCAAGTTTAACCCGAGTGTTCTGCATGTGCAACACTGGCTTGCACTCGTTGTATGTGAACGTAGAGTTTATCACACCCGATCATCACGTGGTGTCTCAACATGACGAACTTTCGCAACGGTGCACACTCGGGGAGAACACAATTTATCTTGAAATTAAGTGAGGGATCACCTTATAATGCTACCGTCGTCCTAAGCAAAACAAGGTGCATAAAAGGATTAACATCACATGCAATTCATAAGTGACATGATATGGCCATGAACTTGTGCTTTAGATCTCCATCTTGAAAGCACCGACATGATCTCCATCGTCACCGGCATGACACCATGATCTCCATCATCTTTATCTCCATCAATGTGTCACCATCGGGGTTGTCACGCCCACCATGCTTCTACTACTATTTGTACCATTTAGCGATAAAGTAAAGCATTACGTAGCGCTTAATGATTGACACGTAGGTCATACAATAATTAAAGAAACCCTATGGCTCCTGCCGGTTGCCGTACTCATCGACATGCAAGTCGTGATAATCTATACATCACATGATCATCTCATACATCACATATATCACATCATGTAATTGGCCATATCACATCACAACATACCCTGCAAAAACAAGTTAGACGTCCTCTAATTGTTGTTGCATGTTTTACGTGGCTGCTACGGGTTTCTAGCAAGAACGATTCTCACCTACGCATAGAACACAACGGTGATACATAATTTGCTTTTCAACCTGCTCAAGGACCGCCTTTGTCGAATCCGATCCAACTAAAGTGAGAGAAACTGGCACCCGCAAGCCATCTATGCAACAAGTTGCGGTCGAGGGAACCGGTCTCTCGTAAGCGTACGAGTAATGTTGGTCCGGGCCGCTTCATCTCACAATACTGCTGAACCAAAATCTGACCAAGGGAGGATGCAATCTAAGCATCAACGCCCACAAACCTTTTGTGTTCTACTCAAGATCTCATCTACACATAGACCTAGCTCATGATGCCACTGTTGGGGAACGTTGCATAGGAAACAAAAAATTTCCTACGCACACGCATGATCTATCCTTGGTGATGAGCATATACGAGAGGGAGAGTGGATATACATACCCTTGTAGATCGCTAAGCGGGAAGCGTTAAGAAACGCGGTTGGTGTAGTCGAACGTCTTCGCGATCCAAATCGCCGAGCGTCCCGCGATCTCATCACGATCTGTCCCGTGAACTCATCACGATCCATCCTGCAAACTCATCACGATCCATTTCATGATCTTGATCACGATCCGTCCCGCGAACTCATCACGATCCGTCCTGCGAACTCGTCACGAACCGTCTCGCGATCTTGATCACGGTCCTTCCGATATAGCGCCGAACGAACGGCACCTCCGCGTTCAGCACACGTGCAGCTTGATGACGATCTCCACCGTCTTGATCCAGCAAGAGGAAGTGGAGAGGAAGAAGAGTTCACCGGCAGTGTGATGGTGCTCCGGCGATGGTGGTGGAGCAATTCTGGTAGGGCTTCGCCTAAGCGCTGCAGAAAACCGATCTAGAGGAGAAACTATGCACTAGAGGAACGGGTAGCACGTGGCTGAAAATTCTGTGCCAAGACCCTAAAATCCTCTAGTATATATAGGAGGAGAGGAGGAGGAGTCTTGGCTGCCAAAAAGCCAGCCCTTGGGTCGACCAAAGCGGGGAGGAGAGGAGGACTCCTCCTCCAATCCTAGTAGGACTAGGATTCCTCCTTTTTTTGGCCTTTTTCCACCTTTTTCCCTTTGGGATTTTTCTCCCAGCCGCATGGGCCTTGTGTGGGACTTTCACCAGCCCACAAAAGGCTGGTATTTACTCTCCCACAGCCCGTGAAGCCTCTTGGGTCGAAATACCCCTCCCGGTGGTCTCCCGGTACACTACAGGGCACTCCCGGTACATTACCGATTAGCCCGAAACTTTTCCGGCGACCAAAATGGGACTTCCTATATATGAATCTTTACCTCCGGACCATTCCGGAGCTCCTCGTGATGTCCGGGATCTCATACGGGACTCCAAAAAACCTTCGGTCACCACCATACATAAATCTATACTACCGAAACGTCACCAAACCTTAAGTGTGCAGACCCTGCGGGTTCGAGAACTATGTAGACATGAACGAGACACCTCTACGGTCAATAACCAATGGCGGGACCTGGATGTACACATTGGTTCCTACATATTCTACGAGGATCTTTATCTGTCAAACCTCTATGTCAAGGATTCAGTTAATCCCGTATGATGTTCCCTTTGTTCTTCGGTATGTTTACTTGCCCGAGATTCGATCGTCGGTATCTCCATACCTAGTTCAACCTCGTTACCGGCAAGTCTCTTTACTCGTTCCGTAATACAAGATCCCGTGACTAACACTTAGTCACATTGCTTGCAAGGCTTGTTGTGATGTTGTATTACCGAGTGGGCCCTGAGATACCTCTCCGTCACACGGAGTAACAAATCCTAGTCTTGATCCATGCCAACTCAACAAACACCCTCGGAGATACCTATAGAGCACCTTTATAGTCGACCAGTTACGTTGCGACGTTTGATACACACAAGGTACTCTTCCGATGTCAGTGAGTTGCATGATCTCATGGTCATAGGAACATATACTTGACATGCAGAAAACAGTAGCAATAAACTGACACGAGCATAAGCTACGTTTGTAGTTTGGGTCTTGTCCATCACATCATTCTCGTAATGATGTGATCCCGTTATCAAATGACATCACATGTAAATGGCTAGGAAACCTTGACCATCTTTGATCAACGAGCTAGTTCACTAGAGGCATACTAGGGACAGAGTGTTGTCCATTTACCCACACATGTAATGTGTTTCCATTTAATACAATTATAGCATGGATAATAAACGATTATCATGAACAAGGAAATATGATAATAACTAATTTATTATTGCCTCTAGGGCATATTTCCAACAGGGAAATGATATAGAACTTTTGGAAAGTGTAAAGGCCTACTTGAATAAATGTTTTTCAATGAAGGACCTTGGAGAAGCTGCTTGCATATTAGGCATCAAGATCTATAGAGATAGATCGAGACGCCTCCTAGGTCTTTCACAAAGCACTTACCTTGACGAGATATTGAAGAATTTCAATTTGGATCAGTCCAAGAAGGGGTTCTTGCCTGTGTTACAAGGTGTGAGATTGAGTACGACTCAATGCCCGACCACGGCAAAGGATAGAGAAGAGATGAGTGTCATCCCCTATGCTTCAGCCATAGGCTCTATTATGTATGTCGTGCTGTGTACCAGACCTGATGTGAACCTTGCCATAAGTTTGGTAGGGAGGTACCAAAGTGATCCAGAAGCGGAACACTGGACATCAGTCATGAATATCCCGAAGTACCTGAAAAGGACAAAGGACACGTTTCTCGTATATGAAGGTGCCGAAGAGCTCGTCGTAAAGGGTTACATCGATGCTAGCTTCGACACAGATCCGGATGACTCCAAGTTGCAAACCGGACACGTGTATATTTTGAACGGAGGGGTAGTCAGCTGGTGTAGCAGCAAGCAAAGCGTTGTGGCAGCATCTACATATGAAGCAGAGTACATAGCTGCTTCAGAAGCAGCAAAGGAAGGAGTCTGGATAAAGGAGTTCATCACCAACCTAGGAGTAATTCCCAATGCGTTGGGCCCGATGACTCTATTCTGTGACAACACTAGAGCTATTGCCCTTGCCAAGGAGCCCAGGTTTCACAAGAAGACAAGACACATCAAGCGCCGCTTCAACTCCATCCATGATTACATCCAAGAGGGAGATATAGATATTTGTAAAGTACATACGGATCTGAATGTCACAGATCCATTGACTAAACCTCTCTCACGAGGGAAACATGATCAACACCAGAATGCTATGGGTGTTCGATTCATCACAATGTAACTAGATTATTGACTCTAGTGCAAGTGGGAGACTATTGTAAATATGCCCTAGAGGCAATAATAAAATGGTTATTATTGTATTTCCTTGTCCATGATAATTGTCTATTGTTCATGCTATAATTGTGTTAATCAGAAACCGTAATGCATGTGTGAATACATAGACCACAACATGTCCATAGTGAGCCTCTAGTTGGCTAGCTCGTTGATCGATAGATGGTCACAATTTCATGACCATGGACATTGGATGTCATTGATAATGGGATCACATCATTAGGAGAATGATGTGACGGACAAGACCCAATCCTAAGCATAGCACAAGATCGTGTAGTTCGTTTGCTAAAGCTTTTCCAATGTCAAGTATCGTTTCCTTAGACCATGAGATTGTGAAACTCCCGGATACCGTAGGAATACATTGGGTGTGCCAAACATCACAACGTAACTGGGTGGCTATAAAGGTACACTACGGGTATCTCCAAAAGTATCTGTTGGGTTGGCACGAATCGAGACTGGGATTTGTCACTCCGTATGACAGAGAGGTATCTCTGGGCCCACTCGGTAATACATCATCATAATGAGCTCAATGTGACTAAGGAGTTAGACACGGGATGCTGTGTTGCAGAACGAGTAAAGAGACTTGCCGGTAACGAGATTGAACATGGTATAGGGATACCGATGATCGAATCTCGGGCAAGTATCATACCGGTAGACAAAGGGAATTGTATACGGGATTGATAGAATCCCCGACATCGTGGTTCATCCGATGAGATCATCGTGGAGCATGTGGGAGCCAACATGGGTATCCAGATCCCGCTGTTGGTTATTGACCGGAGAGGTGTCTCGGTCATGTCTACGTGTCTCCCGAACCCGTAGGGTCTACACACTTAAGGTTCGATGACGCTAGGGTTATAGGGAAATAGTATATGTGGTTATCGAAGGTTGTTCGGAGTCTCGGATGAGACGTCACGAGGAGCTCCGGAATGGTCCGGAGGTAAATATTCATATATAGGAAGTGAGGTTTTGGTCACCGGAAATGTTTTGGGAATTACCGGTAACGTACCGGGACCATCGGAAGGGTTTCGGGGGTCCACCAAGTGGGGCCACAAGCCCCGAAGGGCTGCATGGGCCGCAAGTGGGAGGGAACCAGCCCCTAGGTGGGCTGGTGTGCCCCCCCACAAGGGCCCAAGGCACAGTTGAAGTGGGAGGGGGGCAAACCCTAGGGTAGATGGGCCCTGAGGCCCACCCTAGGGCAGCCGCACCCCTCTCCCTCTTGGCCGCCGGCCAGATGGGATCTGGAGGCTGCCGCACCACCCTAGGGTGGGAACCCTAGGGCGCAACCCTACCTCCTCCTCCTCCTATATATAGTGGAGCCCTTGGGGCAGCCGAAGACGCGCATCCCTCTCTCCCATGGCGCAACCCTACTCCTCCCTCTCCTCATCCTCCATAGTGCTTAGCGAAGCTCTACCGGAGTACCACGCAGCTCCACCGTCACCACGCCGTCGTGCTGACGGAGCTCTCCCTCAACCTCTCCATCCTCCTTGCTGGATCAAGGTGTAGGAGACGTCACTGGGCTGCACGTGTGTTGAACGCGGAGGCGCCGTTGTTCGGCGCTAAGATTGGAGTCCACCGCGATCTGAATCCTTGCGAGTACGACTCCACCAACTGCGTTCTTGTAACGCTTCCGCTTTGCGATATTCAAAGGTATGAAGATGCACTCTCACCTTACTCGTTGCTGGTTTCTCCATAGATGGATCTTGGTGAACACGTAGGAAATTTTTGATTTACTACTACGTCTCCTAACACCTTCCTATAACCAGTAAATTCAGAGTTTGCTGACACGCAGGCTATTGGTCCTACAGCCTCCCGCGCATCATTCCCACCGAGGTGGTATCGGATGGGGAGACCCCGCCCGCCGAACTAGCGGAGAGCGGGGATGCCTCGCACCTCCCCACTCCAGGAGCTATGAAGGACGCTGTGGAGGTGTCATCCCAGCCTACTCCAATGGAGGTGGACGCAGGGGGCGAGGGAGATATTCTCTTGGCCGAGGCTAACACTTCATCCATCAAAGACCAGGGGACAATCCCCGTCCGAACATCGAGGAGTCCGGACAGACAGGCCATTAGTCCCCTACAAGGACATCTCCAGAGCGCTATATGCCTCCGGAGGCACTGGTCCAATCCCCGGTGGGTGATCGGGAAATCCGATCATCCCTGACACCGCCGACCACCGGGTGGTCGTGAAAGCACAACATGATCCCTTTGTGGTTTTGATAATTCATGACAACCTACATTGTCTCTTGGACTAACACCTCTATCTAGTATATTTCAGATATTAGTCCATGAAGAATTAAGTTGGCAAAAAGGGTTGAGGAGATCATGGAATTACCCAAGATGCAAGGAAATAGGTTGGCCAAGCTTCAAGCAAGAGGACTCTACATTTTACATTTGTGAGAAATCACTTTGAGTCTATAGGAAAGCTAATAATTAAAAGGGGGTAAAGTTTTGATGGTGAACAATATGCTCAAACATGCATAAGTGACAGTCACCAAAACATCCACAAACTCTCCCACCAAAGTATGTCCTAAGCCAAAATGCCAAATCGGTGCAACCAACATTCCTATCCCGGTGCCACCGAGTTCCAAACCCTAGACAGATTCAGCCAAATCCTAACACTTCGGTGCAGCTGACACTGCACTCGGTGCCATCGAGTTGGGTTGCCAACTTTCTGTTACGCAAGTTCTCATTTTCGGTCCGACCGAGAATGGTGAATCGGCGTCACCAAGACTGGTAAATCTGACCGTTGGTCACCTTGTCTGTGCAACCGAGAATGGTATATCGGTCCATCCGAGATTCAAAAGTTGCCACTTTTTGTCACTTCGGTACCAACGAGATTTACACATCGGTGTCACCGAGTCTGACTTATTGTGTGTAATGGTTGGATTTTTGGGGATGCCTATATATACCCCTTCACCACCACCCACTCGAAACTGAAGCACTCAGAACTATTCCATACCTATCCTACTCAGTTTCTGAGACAGAACCACCTACCCTTGTGTTGAGGTCAAGATCTTCCACTCCAACCATATGGATCTTGATTTATAGCCTCCCCAAGTTGCTTTCCACCAATCCCATCTCTTCTACCAAGCCAAATCCGTGAGAGAGAGATTGTGTGTTGAGGAGTCTATCATCTTGAAGCACAAGAGCAAGGAGTTCATCGTCATTACCAAGCCTATTACCTTTTGGAGGGTGGTGCCTCCTAGATTGGTTAGGTGTCGCTTGGGAGCCTCCTACTTCGTGTTGTGTAGTGAACCAAGAAGTTTGTAAGGGCAAGGAGATCGCCTACTTCGTGAAGATCTACCCATAGTGAGGCTAGTCCTTCGTGGACGGAAGCCGCATGGAATAGTCAAGGTTGCTTCTTCGTGGAACCCTCCGTGGGTAGAGCCCTCCGTGGACTCTCGCAACCGTTACCCTCCGTGGGTTGAAGACTCCATGAACATAGATGTACGATAGCACCACCTATCGGAACCACGGGAAAAAAATCCTTGCATCTCCTATTGCGTTTGATCTTCCTACCCTATCTCTTGCTTACATGTGCAATGTCTTTACTTTCCGCTGCCATACTTGTAGACATGCATGTGTAGGGCTGTTTGACTATCTAGACTTGTTAAAAACTATTAAAATCTGCCAACCGATTAACTTGAAAAGGTTAGGTTTTAAATTTCTACTAGTAGTCTATTCACCCCCCTCTAGACACACCTCTCTCGATCTTACAAGTGGTATCAGAGCTTTGGTCTCCATTGCTTTGGTTTAATCACCGTGGAGGAGGATGGATGTGTCTAGAGTATAGAGTTTGAGTTGTAGAGTGCCCATTCTTGATGGAGAGTACTATAATCAATGGAAGAATGCCATGATTGATCTATTAGATAGATTCCATTTGACTGACTACATTGAAAAACCCTATGTACTCCCCATTAATGAATTTTATCCCACACACGAAGAGGAAATTAACATGCTTGGTAACCTAAGAGTTGTCAATCTTATTGTTAGAGGTTTACCAAGATTCGTGCTTTCTCAAATGAAGAACTTTGCATGTGGCTATACATTATGGACTGATTTGGAGAAACGATATCCAAATCTTTCCTTAGGAAATCTTGATGAAATTCTTCATAAAGCTGTTGCTTTTCACAAAATGAAGCCTTATGATCCAAACTTTGATAAATGCCTATTTGAGCTCCGTGATTTTATGCGTGCTAAAGGAGATTTCACCACTATCAACAACATTATCTGTGAAGCCATTCACAATCATAAACTTGAACATTGACATGATCACTATTCTAACGAATCCCTTGTTCTTTATGATGAGGATTTCCCACTTGATGATGACAATGTGGAACATGGCTACTATGAAGAAGATGAGTTGTTCGACATCGAGTATGAGAATGTCATGAAGAATCTGAGTCTTATGGCAAACTTTAGAGACTACATGCCCGGAGGAAAAGAGTGGATTCTTGATAGTGGATGTACGGATCATATGACTGGTGACAGAGACATGTTCCAAGAGATCATGCCTAATAAAGTTCCTCGACGATACGTGACCTATGGAGACAACTCTAAGGGTAAGGTACTTGTCCTTGGTAAGGTGGCCATATCTCCTGATAGCTCTATTCAAAATGTCATGCTTGTTGAATCCCTTGGCTACAATCTTCTTTCCGTTTCTAGACTTGCCGACTTCGGTTTCAATGTTTTATTTACGACAGTCGGTTGCCAAGTGTTTCGCCAGATAATCATAAAATGGTCTTTACTGGTTTTCGTAGAGGTGATCTATACATTGTTGATTTCACTAAAAGATCCAAGCCTCGCACTTGTTTAATTGCAAAATCTTCTCAAGGTTGGCCTTGGCATGGAAGACTTGGACATGTAGGCATGCAAAATCTAGATAAGCTAATCAAAGGTGATCATATACTTGGAGTTAAAGATGTTATCTTTGACAAAGATAGACTTTGTAGTGCTTGTCAAACTGGAAAGCAAGTAGGTGGAAGTCATCCCGTTAAGAATATCATGACTACTAGGAGACCACTCGAGTTACTTCACATGGATCTTTTTGGTCCCAATGCTTACAAGAGTCTCGGTGGAAATTCCTATGGTCTAGTTATAGTTGATGATTTTTCCAGATTTATGTGGGTATTCTTTATTGATGATAAGTCACAGGTTCAAAAGATCTTCAAGAACTTCGCTCGCAAAGCACAAAATCAGTTTGAAGTGAAGATCAAGAAGGTTTGGAGCGATAACGGATCGGAGTTCAAGAACACCCATGTGGATACCTTTCTTGACAAAGAAGGTGTCTCACATGAGTTCTCGACTACGTACACACCTCAACAAAATGGAGTTGTTGAGAGGAAGAACCGGACGCTTATTGAGATGGCAAGAACGATGCTTGACGAATACAAGATGCCGAGACACTTTTGGGCAAAAGCCGTTGAAACAGCATGCCATGCCACAAACCGACTTTACTTGCACAAGCTTCTCGGTAAATCGACATACGAGCTACTCATCGGTAACAAACCCCAAGTCGGATACTTTCAAGTATTTGGCTAAAAGTGCTACATTCTTGATAAGCATCGTCATACTAAATTTGCTCCTAAATCTCATGAAGGATTCCTACTTGGTTACGGATCGAACTCTCACACTTACCGTGTCTACAACAACTTCACTCGAAAAGTTGAAGAGACGGTAGATGTGAAGTTTGATGAATCTAACGGTTCACAAGTCAAACAATTGCCAAATGATGTAGGTGATAAGGATCCTTCGGAAGCCATACTAGATCTACTCATCAGCAAGATTCGTCCGATGAAGGTGAAGGAGATTACTTCTTCAACTCAAGTGGAAGCCCCCACTTCACGTCAAGGTGAACATCAACACGACATGGAGGCATCCACAAGTGGTACACGACAAGATGATGAAGAAGAGGAAGTACATCATGAAGATCCACCACAACCACCTTCACCACCACCTCAAGGGAACGACACCTTCAACAACAACAAAGATGAACGAGATGATGATGAAGAAGCTCCTCCATCCAACAATCGAAAGCTGACCCGTGTTCGAGCTCAAGTGACCAAGAACCATCCCCTAAACCAAATCTGTGGTGATATACAAACAGGGAGAATCACTCGCTCTAAAACCCATCTAGCTAACTTTTGTGAGCATTATTATTTCATCTCTAGCATTGAGCCTTTAAAGGTAGAACAAGCTCTTGAAGACATAGATTGGGTGAACACAATGCATGAAGAGCTACACAACTTTGAGAGGAAAAAAGTGTGGACACTCGTGGAGAAACCCGAAGATGAGCACAACATCATCGGAACTAAATGGGTGTTTCGGAACAAACAAGACGAAGATGGTCAAGTCGTACACAACAAGGCTCGTCTCGTAGCCCAAGGATATACGCAAGCCGAAGGTATGGACTACGGTGAGACTTATGTCCCGGTTGCTAGACTTGAAGGTATTAGTATTCTTCTTGCTTATGCTAATCACCATGACATCACACTTTATCAAATGGAAATCAAAAGTGCCTTTTTAAATGGTGAAATAGAGGACGAAGTTTATGTTAAGCAACCACTTGGTTTTGTGAATCCTAAGAAATCTAATCATGTTTACAAGCTTCACAAAGCCTTTTATGATCTTAAGCAAGCCCCTCGTGCTTGGTATAAATGCTTAACAAAGTTTCTAATTGAAAAAGGTTTTGAAATTGGTAAAATTGATGTAGCCTTGTTCACTAAGAGAGTTAATGGAGTATTATTTGTGTGCCAAATCTATGTGGATGATATTATCTTTGGTTCCACTAACCCTCAATTTAGTGAAAGATTTGGAAGGTTGATGTTCGAGAAGTATGAGATGTCTATGATGTGTGAGCTGAAATTCTTTCTTGGATTGCAAATCAAGCAATCAAGAGAAGGAACTTTCATCTCTCAAACTAAGTATACCAAGGACTTGATCAAGAAGTTCAACATGTAGGATTGCAAAGGTATGAAAACCCCTATGCCCACTAGTGGACATGTTGACCTTACCAGAGAAGATGAACCGGTTGATCAAAAGGTTTATCGATCTATGATTGGTTCATTATTATATCTATGTGCATCTCGTCCTGATATTATGCTTAGTGTTTGCATGTGTGCTAGATATCAAGCCGCACCTAAAGAGTGTCATCTTTTGGCTATGAAACGTATTGTGAGATACTTGATACAAACACCAAAATTTGGTATTTGATATCCCAAGGGATCCTATTTTAATCTTGTTGGCTATTCCGATTCGGACTATGCCGGTGACAAGGTTGATAGGAAATCCACCTCAGGTACTTGTCAAGTTTTAGGTAGATCTCTTGTGTCTTGGTCCTCCAAGAAACAAAACTTGGTATCTCTATCTACTGCCGAAGCTGAGTATATTGCTGTTGGATCTTGTTGTGCGCAATTACTATGGATGGCACAAACGCTTACAAATTATGGAATTAATTTTAAAAATGTTCCATTACTTTGTGACAATGAAAGTGCTATTAAAATTGGACATAATCATGTGCAACATTCTCGAACCAAGCATATTGAAGTTCGAAATCATTTCATTCGTGATCTTTTGCCAAAGGAGATATCAATCTTAAGCATGTTCGTACTAACAAACAATTGGACAATATCTTCACCAAGCCACTTGATGAGAAGACATTTTGTCATTTGAGGAGTGAGTTGAACATCATTGATGCTTCAAACTTGAGCTAGACTCACTCGGTTGCAAGCAAGGGCATGAGCTTTATTATTATCACCATGTTATCATAACTCATCATCATATGCCTTGGAATTCTATGCTCCTTTGTATTGCATCTAACCTTTTGTAGGCACTTGGAAGAACTTCATTCCACAAGATTGCCATCAAATCCAATCATAAGCAATCTTGTCATTACCAAGTATCCACAACCCCTCTTGATGATGGAAGGAAGAAGACAACAAAAATATCCTTGACTTATACTTGACCTTAATTGCAAATCTTAAGTAGTGTCATGTCAATTGGATATATCCACTATTCTTCCTCGTATGACTAACCTTTGTAGGTGATGAGAATTCTAGAACAAGAAGGATTGCTCCGAACTCAAGATGATCTTCATCAACCTCGAGCATCCTCAACAAGTTCACCTATGAATAGCGTCAGCAACATCATTCAAAGGTATGTACTCATATCCTTGAAAAGGCTTTACTCTAAGTCATGGGCTAAAGCAACTCAAGTGATATGAAGACATCAAAATGCTTAATCGAAAAATGGTAACCCCATTTTGAGCTTAAACGATGAGTATGACCTATGATCAAGTATTCTTGCTTGGCTCCTAAGTCAATATACTCTAATATAGGTGACCTAGTCACGCCCATCATTTATTTAAGAATCTTGTGTGGTTTGCTCACTTATTCTATGATCTCTCATAACCACTCAAATCTTATCTATTTGATGACCTTTGTAAATTTTTCGCATTTTACTTTTGGAACAGTTTTGTTTGTCTCTCTGAAAACAGAAACTTGGTTTATCTTTCGGAGTCACCAATTTAGATAATCGGCTCTACCGAACTTGCAGATAAGGTGCACTACACAATCTTGGTATCACTGATTTATCCATCTCGGAGTCACCGATTTTCTTTGTGTTCAGATTTTATGTTTTCTTTATATAGTTTATTTGTTTTCAGTTCTCATGATAATCTTGTTCTTTCCATTATCCCTTCTCAAAAAAATTAGGGGGAGAAGAACAAACAACTCTTAGGGGGAGAAATTCTTTATTCAAGGATCCCTAGCTCCAAGGAAAAGAAACCTCAAATTTGCCAAAGGGAGAGAACGTACATTCAATGATTCCCTTAGTCTATCATTGAACCCTACTTTCAATGACCCTTGATCTCCATGATCCCTTCCTTGTCAATGATCCTTGTCACTACTCCCAAGAGTTTGACCTTTTTGGTATTTTATGCCAAAGGGGGAGAATATCAAAGCTTCATGGTAAAGGGAGAGTCACATGCTTATGCAAAGGGGGAGATATGCTTTAGGGGGAGAAGAAAATTTCAAAATTTCACACTTATATGATCAAGGAGAAGAAAAACAATGTAGGGGGAGAAAACCACTTTTGGAGAAAAGTCTCAAGTGAACAAAGGATTACTTTTCTCACCCTATCCAATCCCAATATCTACATGCTGAGATTCAGGGGGAGAGGATGTATTACCGTATCATATCAAAGGGGAGAAAAGATATAATAGATTAATACCAAGATGTGGAGCGTACTCTTTGAGTTCTATTGCTTTGGTTTAGTAGAATACTCTTGTGTTTCCTAAAATTGTTTTCTCAAGTGTGTCTCTACTATTAGAATGCTCAAGAACTCAAGGTAAGTATATGCATCATATCTTTGATCAACATGATCTCTTGCTTCTTGCACATATTGTTTGCAAGAGTGAAGTCTTGATCAAGGATATACATTTCATTCACATATATTGATGCATATAGCCAAGATACGCATGACTCCTATATCACTTTCATTCATATGTGTGTCCATGCATTCCAAAGCAACTATCCTTTAAAGAACTACACACATTTAGGGGGAGCAAATCTTAGTCATGTGTTTCTCAAAGTCTTCATTGCATTCATGCAGATCTTTAATTGAAGCTTTGATTGTATGTTGTCATCAATTACCAAAAAGGGGGAGATTGAAAGCACAACATGCTCCCTTGGTGGTTTTGATAATTCATGACAACATACATTGTCTCTTGGACTAACACCTCTATCTAGTATATTTCAGATATTAGTCCATGAAGAATTGAGTTGGCAAAAATGGTTGAGGAGATCGTGGAATTACCCAAGATGCAAGGAAATAGGTTGGACAAGCTTCAAGCAAGAGGACTCTACATTTTACATTTGTGAGAAATCACTTTGAGTCTATAGGAAAGCCACTACTATTAAAAGGGGGTAAAGTTTTGATGGTGAACAATATGCTCAAACGTGCAGACGTGACAGTCACCAAAACATCCACAAACTCTCCCACCAAAGTCTGTCCTAAGCCAAAATGCCAAATCAGTGCAACCAACATTCCTATCCCGGTACCACCGAGTTCCAAACCCTAGACAGATTCAGCCAAACCCTAACACTTCAGTGCAGCCGATACTGCACTCGGTGCCACCGAGTTGGGTTGCCAACTTTCTATTATGCAAGTTCTCATTTTCGGTCCGACTGAGAATGGTGAATCGGCGTGACCGAGACTGGTAAATTTGATCGTTGGTCACCTCGTCGGTGCAACCGAGAATGGTATATCAGTCCATCCGAGATTCAAAAGTTGCCACTTTTTGTCACTTCGGTACCACCGAGGTTTACACATCAGTATCACCGGGTCTGACTTATTGTGTGTAACGGTTGGATTTTTGGGGATGCCTATATATACCCCTTCACCACCACCCACTCGAATGTGAAGCACTCAGAACTATTCCATACCTATCCTACTCAGTTTCTGAGAGAGAACCACCTACCCTTGTGTTGAGGTCAAGATCTTCCACTCCAACCATATGGATCTTGATTTCTAGCCTCCCCAAGTTGCTTTCCACCAATCCCATCTCTTCTACCAAGCCAAATCTGTGTGAGAGAGGTTGTGTGTTGAGGAGTCTATCATCTTTAAGCACAAGAGCAAGGAGTTCATCGTCATTACCGAGCCTATTACCTTTTGGAGGGTGGTGCCTCCTAGATTGGTTAGGTGTCACTTGGGAGCCTCCTACTTCATGTTGTGGAGTGAACCAAGAAGTTTGTAAGGGCAAGGAGATCGCCTACTTCGTGAAGATCTACCCATAGTGAGGTTAGTCCTTCATGGACGGAAGCCGCATGGAATAGTGAAGGTTGCTTCTTCGTGGAACCGTCCATGGGTAGAGCCCTCCGTGGACTCTCGCAACCATTACCGTCCGTGGGTTGAAGACTCCATGAACATGGACGTACGATAGCACCACCTATCGGAACCATGGGAAAAATCCTTGCGTCTCCTATTGCGTTTGATCTTCCTACCCTATCTCTTGCTTACATGTGCAATGTCTTTACTTTCCGCTGCCATAGTTGTAGACATGCATGTGTAGGGATGTTTGACTATCTAGACTTGTTAAAAAGTATTAAAATCTGCCAACCAATTAACTTGAAAAGGTTAGGTTTTAAATTTCTTCTAGTAGTCTATTCAACCCCCCCTCTAGACACGCCTCTCTCGATCTTACAGGTCGGCCATGGGGGAGGCTCTATCAAGTACCTCCGTCCCAGAGGAGCACCGCACCCATATGGGTGCGGTACTACAGAGCGTCCAGTCTGTTGATAACGGACTGAAGGAGGCCTTCAAAGGTCTCCTTGTGGGCTTTCAAGTAAGTCACCCAGAATTTTGCTAAGTATTTTTATTTATCTGTACTGTAGACATGGCAGCCCCCGAGCCCTGGGAGAGATGAACAAGCTCACCTAGGGGTCATAACTTAAATTTGGGAATTGAGTGCGGATGTGATGTATGAATTGTGTAATATAGGCTTCATCATCAACAGCGGCCGAAAATGGTGCCGAGCTGGACGAGCTACATCGGAAGCTCAAGCGCTTTGAGGATGAGGTGGAAGCCCTCAACAAGAGGTTCGATGAGGCACGGGGTAAGTCCGAACTACATTTGGATGCTTTCTCTCGAATACTGTCAATGCAGATTCCTAATAAAGTCGCATCGTGATGCAACTTCGTCGAAAGAGATTGAAAAACTCAAGGCCGAGCTTCAACGCACCAAAGATGAAGCGGCCGTGGAGAAGGCGACGACCAAGGAAGTGGCCACCGCACTCTCCGCCCTATGAGCCACAAGTGATAAGCACCAGGCTCGTGTGGCGGAGATACAGGATGAGCTCAAGGACGCCAACAACAAATGCGAGTCCTTGGAAAAAAGAATGTGGCGATCTCGGCCAAACTGTCCACCATGAAGTCCGATTTCCAGAAGGAGCGAGTGGACAGACGGTTCTTCGAGGAACAAGTTCGTCAAGCCAAGGAGATGGCCAATGGTAAGTCGTACTCCCTAAAGTGTGTGTTCGGAGATAGCAAATTCAAATTGCTGACCCGGGTGTGGTGATCCTTAGGCGCAGCCACCGATCTCCAGAAGAGCATGGCGGAAGCCAATCAGCTGCTTGCCTCTCGGGGAGAGGAAGACGAAGTTCGGATGTTCTGGGCACAATTTGGAGCCCCCGAGCATCCTCCTCTTCTGGTGGAGTAGCTGGAACAGTTGATGGAGATGCATCGGATGGCGGAGCTGGCCATCAAGGACCTCTGCATCCGCCTATAGCCTGGCGAGCCACTCCCAGGCAGCTTCTTTTTTCCTGGTGCAATGGCTGATTGATGCGACGCCCCGCCTCGACGGCGTCAAGTGTTCCTCCTGCATCGAAGGCGTTCGGATGGCCCTTGCCAAGGCCAAAGTGCACTGGGCAAGGCTCAATCCGATGAAGGTCGCCATCGATCCACCGCCGCCCAGAAAGGAGCACCGACGCCCCGAGCTCTACTTAGATGAAGTAATGGAGAGTGCGCGGGTGATAGCGTCGCAGTGTTCGGGCAAAAAAAAATATTTGAATGAGATTGTAATATGTCTGAAGACTTGTTTATAATTTTCAATGATATTAGTATCCACATTTTAATTGTTTTTGCCTTCCTTTATAACTCATGTATGGTTGTTTGATACTGAAAGATGCGAGTCGTCAGCTTCAGCCCCCACGTAGATACTACATGGGGTGTCTATGCCAATGCACTACGTTCCTTAGCCAAATTATAGGAACCCGAAGGCGATTTAGTGCGGCAGACTAGGCAATCAGACTATTATGCTTTATTTCTTTCACTTAACCGAAGGGGCGCGAAAAGGACTGCGGGAAGCGTACGATTAGCTACTGGGTTTTTTGCGATGTTCGGACGAGCCGAGGCTGAAGCCGATATCATAATGTTTGCACAAAGGGCAAATTCCTCGTATAACACGGAATAACCGCTTACGAAAGTCGAAGTGTAATTCTAACTTGGGGTTCAGAGATCAGGTCGCGCATACTATGATAGTCCGTTTTCGACTTTCTCCCCTGAGGTGCTTGACCGGACTATCCGGAAGCACAATCGCAAGGGTGCTCCCTTTGCCCTTTTAGCCAATAGAGCGGAACATAAAGGGACAAGCACAGGAGCCGAGCAACCCAACTTAATGGCCAAAGACATAGTTCAGAACCGATGCATATAAAGGGAATTCCAAGATGCCAAACACACAATGGTTAAGGCAGTTTGTGTTTGAAATCGAGCCTCCGGTCTATTAGCCGGTGACCTTGAGTCATACCGAACAGGTTCAAGAGAAGAGGGAGGGAAAAAAGTATATGCCGAAAACAGGACAAATAAGGCGTACGTGCGCCATGCAACTTTGCATTTCCTCAACAACTCTTATAACTCGGATTGCCGAAGCAGTTGTTTACATGTATGTGATAAGAAATAAAGTCCTACAGGAGCTGTTGTATCAGGGGTCTTCAATTGGTGACCAGCTGCCTTCGATATGCCATGTTGCTAGTTGACTCCTGCTTTGGATGTACCTTGATGGGTGTTGGTGTGGGCGGATTTTGCGAACAAAATCTTGAAAGGCCGCTGTGTTCAAGGTGAGCTTTACGCCATGGGAAGGTTCTTTTAGGAGCGCATGCAGTTTGTCCGAAGATGTGTTGATGGTAATAGTTCGGAACAACCGAACGCCTATCGTAAGTTCCCCACCACTACCCATGGAATTTTAAGTGCAAAGTTGTGCATCCTAGGCACATACTTCGCTGGTCCTGAGGTTGTGCAGTGGGGGGCAAGTACCTATTGAGGGGAGGAAGGAGGGTCGGAGCGTTCGGCCTGAATCCGAACTCGCTTCCCGGCCTTCCGTGCCTTTACGGCGAATGCCGAAGCTTGCCGGTCGTCTTTGTAGCTGAATTCGGCCGCCAGTGCCAGTGCATGTTCCTCCATTCTAAGGGACCGCTTTGTATTTCCGTTGACAGTGATGACCCCCTTGGGGCCCGGCATCTTGAGCTTGAGGTATGCATAATGCGGGACCGCGTTGAACTGAGGAAATGCCGTCCGGCCGAGCAACGCGTGATACCGCTGTGAAAGGGCGCAATGCCGAAGACCAAGTCCTCGTTGTGGAAGTTATCGGGCGAGCCGAACACAACCTCCAGGGTTACAGAGCCCGTACATCGGGGCCTGAACACCTGGGATCACTCCCTTGAAGGTAGTGCTACTGGGTTTGATCCTTGACGGATCTGTACCCATCTTCTTCACCGTTTCTGAGAAAATCAGATTGAGGCTACTTCCTCCTTCCATTAGGACTTTAGTGAGGTGATACCCATCTATAATGGGATCTAGGATGAGTGAAGCCGAGCCCCCATGCCGGATACTGGTCGGATGGTCGCGTCGATCGAAGGTGATCGGGTATGCTGACCATGGGTTATACTTCAGAGCTACAGGCTCCAGAACATAGACCTCCCGAAGGGCCCGCTTTCTCTCTTTCTTAGGTATGTGGGTGGCGTATATCATATTCACCGTTTTGACTTTGAGAGGGAATTTCTTCTAACCGCCACCTATTGGACCTCGAGGCTCTTCTTCGTCCTCGCTACGCGAGATCTTGCCCTGGTCTTCGGGTTGTATATTGCCGGCCTGTTTAAACACCCAACAATTGCGGTGTGTGTGATTGGCTAGCTTCTCTGAAGTTCCATGAATTTGGCAAGTCCTGTCCATGATCTTCTCGAGCTGAGTGGGTCCGTCACGATTACCTTTAGGGGGCTTCTTTCGCTGCTCTAGTCAGGAGTTGCGGAATCCGGCATTAACCGCCGTGTCATCGACGTCGTTGTTGTTGTGGCAGCGTTTGTTCTTATTGCACTTCGGCTTTGAGTTGCCATCGTGGGATTCAGGTGCCACAGGATCTTTAGAATTGTGGCTACGTCTTGCTAGCCAGTTATCTTTGCCTGCACAGAAGCGGGTCATGAGGGAGGTAAGGGCGGACATGGTCCTAGGCTTGTCCTGTCCTAGCTGGCGGGCCAGCCATTCATCCCAGATATTATGCCGGAAGGATGCAATGGCCTCGGCGTCCGGAAAATCGACAATTTGGTTCTTCTTAGTTAAGAACCGATTCCAGAACTGTCGGGAGACTCGCCGGGCTTCTAGACAACGTTACTGAGGTCGAAAGAGTCCGGCGGGTGGACATAAGTCCCCTGGAAGTTAGAGCAAAACGCATCTTCCAAGTCTTCCCAACATCCTATGGAGTTTTCGGGGAGGCTGTTTAACCAGTGCCGAGTTGGCCCCTTAAGCTTAAGAGGTAAGTATTTGATGGCATGGATATCATCTCCTCGTGCCATATCTCTCTGGAGGAGGAAGTCCTCGATCCATACAGTTGGGTCAGTGGTCCCGTCATACTATTCTATATTTACGGGTTTAAACCCTTCGGGGAACTGATGCCGCATTACTTCATCGGTGAAGCATAGGGGGTGAGCGGCACCTTTGACCCGAGCTATATCCCGCCTGTACGCGGCGTTTGTATGAGATCAGTTACGTTCCTGGCCTCTATTATTTTGTTCGAACCATGGTCTATATTCTCCCAGTCTATCCGGTGAGTAATCTCTAGATTCGTAGATGGATCTTGTATGACCTGCTCTGTGATTTAAGTCGTCACGCAGGTTGAACCGGTAATTGGGCTCGAATGGCTCCTTACCCTGTCTTCGAGGCATTGTCGATACATAACTGGTGTCTTTAGCTGCTCTGTCACACCCACGAGGAGGACGGTCCGGCTCGTCATAAGTGGTATGATGGGGACACAGAGTGTTAGTGAGCTCATGGTTGAATTGTGGCAGTAGCCTCCTTCGAGGGTAGATTTTGGGCTGGTTTGATAGACCAGCACCGTATACTTCCTCGGCTGAGAGGACTTATGTCCATTGATCAGTAAGGTCGTCTTGTTCAGCTTTGAGTTGCCGCTCTTTGGCCTTCAGGATGCGAGCCGTTGCTATGAGCCGCTACCTGATTTCTTCCTAATCCTCGAGGTTATCATGGATGTACAAGTCATCGGCTTCTGGTAGGTCTTCCTCCTCAACGGAGGAAGGTAATCATTGCCTTCGGGGTTCTTGACGGTGTTAGGGTCGTTTTGGTCCGCAGGTTCGTCTGGACCCTCAAACGGGCGCTCAGGCACATCGGGATGATCGTGATTGGTAGGGGCGTTGCCAGCCCTACTGCTGATAGCAGTTCTTCTTCCCTTTTTGCTTTTGGACCTCTTATGCGATTTCCGACGCCTTGATGGCTGCCTGATTTGTCGCCGTCGCTGTGACGCATGTTATCGCCGTTCGTGGCGGGAGTATCTACCATGTAGACGTCATATGTAGAAGTGGCGATCCAATTCCCGGTGTTAACGGGAGTGGGAGCACGGTCCTCTTCATCCATGTATTCTGCCTCCTCGGAAGCATAGTCTAGCACGTCCTTTAAGTCTTCGATGGTGGCTATCAAGTGGGTGGTGGGTGGGTCAAAAAACCTATCCCTACCCAAACTGTAACCAGGCTAGGCATAGATCGGGGCTGGATCGTCGGTGATCTTCATCGATGAGAATTGCTCCAAGGCCTCATCGACCGCTGAGGGGCTAATCAGATCGAGCTATTCAGAACTCGTGGAGTTAACCTCCATGAAGCCCACCCAAGGGAAGTGTTCAGTAGGAACACATGTCCGGTCATATGGCTTGATGGCCAGACCGGGATTAGAGATCAGACTGCCGCCATGGGTGACCCCATTGGCATGTCCGACGAAGGGGCTCGAGGTTAAGGCCTCAGAGTCCCCGGGGGTTATGGGCGAAGCCGTGAGCCCGACTAGTGACAAGTCGCCTCGAGAGTAGACTCTAGGTTTCTGAATCTAACTTCCTGATCAGGGGCAAAGTTCTCCACACGGCCTAGATGGCCGGTGGAATCAGCATGCAGCACCACGCTGCCGAAGGCAAAGATCTGCCTGGGGACAAAAACATCCATGTTGCGGACCTCTTCGTTAATGACCAAGCGAGGCGTCGATTCCATCTTGCTCATAGAGGAACTCTCAATAAAAGCACCAATGTCGATGTCAAAACCGGCGGATCTTGGGTAGGGGATCCCGAACTATGAGACTAGGATCGACGGTAACAAGAGACGAAGGGGACACAAGTTTACCCAAGTTCGGGCCCTCCAATGGAGGTAATACCCTACATCCTGCTTGATTGTATTGATGGTGTATGGGAATACAAAGTTGATCTACCTCGAGATCGCATGTCTAACCCTAGATGAGTTATCCTGCCTCTGTGCCCTAAAACCTTCCGGCTTGTATAGATGCCGAGGAGGCCTAGGGTTTACACATGGTCGGTTACATGCCGAAGAGATAAACATGCCTATAACTACATCAAACGTGGAGCGCAAGCCGTGTTCCTTGAAGCTTCCATCCTAGAAACTGGGCCTTCAAACAATCCAGTGTTCGGTGAGTAGCCCATATAATCCGGCTCGTAGACAACATGTCGGATATCCGAGGACCCCCTAATCCAGGACTCCCTCAATGGGCATCTCCGTAGCCGTTGATACGCCTAGTTGATGTGAGGCTATCTTCTCCCTTTCCTTGGCAACCTCCATCATATTCTATTCCACCTATAGTGCTATATCAATGGCTCGTGCTCATGTATTGCGTGAGAGATGAAGAAGTTTGAGAAAATATAGGTGTGAAAACAATTGCTTGACTTTTCATTGGGGTTGTGCATGATATAAATACTTTGTGTGGGGAAGATGGAGCATATCCAGATCATATGATATTGTAGGGATAACTTTCTTTTGCCATTATATTTTGAAGAGATACAATTGCTTTGCGAGTATGCATAAAATGTTATTGTTTCTATATCAATGTTAATCTTTTGTTTTGAGTCTTACGGATCTGAATATTCATGCCACAATAAAGAATATTACATGGATAAATATGTTAGGTAGCACTCCACATCAAAAAAATTGTTTTTATCATTTACCTACTCGAGGATGAGAAGGAATTAAGCTTGGGGATGCTGATATGTCTCCAACGTATATATAATTTTTGATGATGGAATGCTATTATATTATCTGTTTTGGATGTTTTTTATGCATCAATATGCTGTTTTATATTATTTTTGGGACTAACCTATTAATCTAGAGCCAAGTGCCAGTTTCTGTTTTTTCCTTGTTTTTGAGTTTTTCAGATATGGAATATTAAACAGAGTCCAAATGGAATAAAACCTTCGGAAGGAATTTTCTAGAAGGAAACAAGTCATCCAAGCTTGGAGTGCATGTCAGGGGAGGAGCCAGGGCGCCACAAGCCTGCTAGGCGCCTCCCTGGTCGCGCCTAGAGGGCTTGTCGCCTCCTCGCAGGTCTCCTAACCCTAACTCTTGGCCTATAAATACCCAAATATTCCCCCAACATAAAAAAGAGCCATGCAAATACTTTTCCGCTGCCCGAAGCCTCCATTCCCGAGAGATCCTATCTTGGAGCCTTTTCTGGTAATCTGTCGGAGGGGGTTTCGATCACGGAGGGCATCTACATCAACTCCATTGCCCCTTCAAAGGTGCGTGAGTAGTCCACCACAGACCTACGGGTCCATAGCTAGTAGCTATATGGCTTCTTCTCTCTCTTTAATCTTCAATACCATGTTCTTCATGATCTTCATGGAGATCTATCCGATGTAATCCTCTTTTGTGGTGTGTTTGTCAAGATCCGATGAATTGTGAGATTATGTTCAGATTATCCATGAATCTTATTTCAATCTCCTCCTAATTCTTATTTGCATGATTTCATATCCTTGCAAGTCTCTTCGAGTTATTTGTTTGGTTTGGCCAACTAGATTGGTAATTCTTGCAATGGGAGAAGTGCTTGGTTTTGGGTTCAATCTTGCGGTGTCCTCACCCAGTGACATAGTAGGGGTAACGAGGCACGTATTTTATTGTTGCCATCAAGGGTAACCAGATGGGGTTTTCATCACATTGCTTGAGTTTATCCCTCTACATCATGTAATCTTTCTTAATGCGTTACTCTGTTCTTCATGAACTTAATACTCTAGATGCAAGCAGGAGTCGGTCGATGTGTGGAGTAATAGTAGTAGATGCAGAATCGTTTCAGTCTACATGTCGCGGACTTGATGCCTATATCATGATCATTGCCTTGGATAACTACATGATTATTCGCTTTTCTATCAATTGCTTGATAGTAATTTGTTTACCCACCATGATATTTTCCTTCAAGAGAGAAGCCTCTAGTGAAATCTATGGCCCCCGGTCTATTTTCCATCATATATTTTCAGATCTATACCTTGATGCAATTTATTTATCTTTTACTTGCCACACTTGTTTACATCTATATCTTTCACATCTAATCCTTGCAAATAACCGTGAAGGGATTGACAACCCCTTTGTAGCGTTGGGTGCAAGAGTTTGATTGTTTGTGTAGGTGCAACCATTGGTGACTTGCTTGTTCCTCCTACTACATTGATAGCTTGGTTCTCAACAACTGAGGGAAATACTTATCTACTTCACTGCATCACCCTTTCCTCTTCAAGGGAAAACCAATGCAAGCTCAAGAGGTAGCATCTGGCAAGGATTTTTTTGCAAGTTAGATTTCCCTACCCCACAAGTTGGCAAGGCATGTTTCCTCAACAAAAAAATTGTCAAGGTGTCAGGGCATCTACAATCGGACCCCTCAACCTTGTCTCAAACGCCCAGGTAGGCCGCTATGTCACTGATCGGTCACAAGAATGCGATCCAAATGGGCCTCTAAAAGGGACCTCAAATGCCCGGGCTGACCGTCACCCCCCATTTCCAGCCCAAATTTGAGGTGGATATAGGGGAGCCCGGGCACGCCCGCCACGTCGGACCCGACAGCCCGAAACCACCTCAAATTGCCCCAAAATTCTCCAAACCCTTCCTCCTCCTCTTGTCGCCCCACAACATTCCCCACGCTCGACCCGTCGCCGTCCAATACCCTTGCTCTCCATCCTCACCACCTGTCCTGATCCGCCGCCGTGATGTCTTCCAGCCCGTCCCCGACCGCCGCGATGGAGACGTAATATGCCTTGTCCGTCCGCGTCCCTTCCTCCACTTCATCTTGCAAGCTAGAGAACATCGCCCGTAAGATGCGTCATCGCTGGAGCAATAGAGTAAGGCGGAGTTGGCGGCGCAGGTAGGTGCGGGCATCATCGACAAGATGTCTCCCCCGACGCGCCAGTCTCCCTGCACCCCATCCATCCAAGCGCTGACGTCGATTGTGCCTTCTAGCACCATCGAGACCGGGGAGGATGCCACGACCGGCTAGACCATTCCGGACAGCTTTCCAGTCATGCAGCAGCCGTTGATCCATGATGTGATTCGCCACAGCTCATTCGGGAGCAGGTGAGCATGGGCACCCCCACCCCCGGGCTTCACTTGACATGTTCGACGAAATGTCTCAACAAGACCGAGTATGTTTGCTCATGTCCAATGAAATTATTAATGTTTCGTATAGATCACTAGTTCACACATGATGATTGCTGGCAAATTAGGAACGTATAGGAGACGTACTTGGCAAGCATGATCAATGAGAATGAAGATCCGACCCATGTGGAATATGAAATGGAGGAAATGGACACATTTGTGACTCGGGCAACATCCGGTATCAATCCTACCAATAAGAAAAAGAAGGGCAGGACGACAAAGGCAAGAGGTCTTGCTTTTTCAAGATATGAGGACATCTTGTTGATCAAATCTTGGTTGAACACAACATTGGATCCAATAAGTGGCACCGAGCAAAACGGGACCATGTATTGGGAGAAGATTTGGAAGGACTATCATGAACAAAAGGAGTATGTGGAGCCGCATCCTATTGTGAGAACCCACAATGTGGCATCTCTCCAACATCGATGGGGGATCATTCAAGGAGAAGTGAACAAGTACATCGGTTACTACTCACAAGTGACCAAACGGCCTCAAAGTGGTACGGGAGTGGCATCTCATGTAAGCTCGATTGCCTGATCTTATTGTCATTTCAATATGTTTGTGTGTTTTTCATTCTTGTGCTTGTACCTATGTTGTATTCTAGACGGCGGTTGCGGCCACTTTGCATCATGAGGTCAAGAAGAGGTCATTTGCTTTTAGCCATTGTTGGCTCTTATTGGGTGGCAAGCCAAAGTGGCAACAAGTTGTGGCCAAACTCAAGGCCGCCAAGAAGAGGAAATGATGGCTCAAGCTTCCACCAATCCATTGGGTTGGACGATGAGGACGACGACGTTGTCGTCACCAATGGAAAAGCTACCATTGTCGGCATTCTGGGACTAGGGGTACCCAGACCTGCCTGCCTATGGCCCAGCGCGTGGCCCGCCATGATGGCCTTGTACGACCCAACAACAAGCACCCCCCCAAGTCGAATACCTCGTGAGAGCCTCAACCTCGTGAGGAGAACAACACCAAGACCTCTAGAGGAGTGACACCCCCAGGCCACCTCCCGAAGAACGGAGATTCCTTTGCAGGTGCCTGGCCTCGAGAGGCCAGGATGATGTGGGCTCTGACGACCAAGCCAGGCAGGCGCAAGCAAGCGCAGAGGAGGCCAATTTCCTCTTTCGTGCTAAGGAGGAAAGGACGTATGCGGGTTCCCAAGGAATCCCCAAAGGTTTCCATTCTAGCGCAACAAGACCAAGACCACGAGATCGGTAGGAGGGATGTCATCACCGAGCCCCCCACTGCGTCACGCCCGGAAGCTCTGCAGGTGAAGACCACCTTTAGTCAGGATAGGATGTACCACTTGTCCCCTTTCAAATTTGGTCGTTGTGGGATCCCTTCCCGCCTGTGCGATAAGGGAAGAGGACCGAGGCCACTATAAATAGGGACCAGCCTCCATCGTAGAAGGGCATCCAATGGAACCTCACCCTCCATCCCTCGTGAGGTAGCTCTACCACTGTACTAGTTCATTCTCAGCCTCTTCGTGAGTCCAATCTGACGTGGTCTGAGACTACATTGGTATTTCTCCAAAGAGGAAGGGCTGATGCAGCACAGAGACAGTAAGTATTTCCCTCAGTTATGAAACCAAGGTATCAATCTGTAGAGGAAGATCACACACCCAAGTAAACAACACCTGCACACAAACAACAAATACTTGCAACCCGACGCGAAAGAGAGGTTGTCACGCTCTCTACGGTAATAAGATAGATTAGATGATGATAGTTTTGGCAAATTGATCTCGCAAGTACACGAAGTAAAAAAAGTTTAGCAAGGTATTTTTTTTGATTGAAAGATCTGAAAACAAAAGAGGCAAATAGTAGATCGGAAAGCAATATGTTGGAAAAGTAGACCCGGGGGGTGTAGGTTTCACTAGTGGTTTCTCTCATGAGTATAGTGCACGGTGGGTGAACAAATTACTGTTGGGAAATTGATAGAAGATCAAATAATCATAACGATATCCAGGCAATGATCATTTTATAGGCATCACGTCCAACATAAGTAGACCAAAATGATTCTGGTCTACTTCCGTTACTCCACACATTGACCGCTATCCAGCATGCATCTAGTGTATTAAGTTCATGGAGAAATGGAGTAATGCAATAAGAAGGGTGACATGATGTAGACAAGATCTATTCATGTAGAAATAGACCCCATATTGTTATCCTTAATGTCAACGATACATGTGTGTCTTGCTGCCCCTTCTGTCACTAGGAACGAACACCGCAAGATCGAACCCATAAAAAATTACCTCTTCCCATGGCAAGAAAAATCGATCTAGTTGGCCTAACTAAACCAAAGATTCGAAGAAGAAATACGAGGCTATAAGTAATCATGCAAATAAGAGATCAAAGAAGACTCAAATCATATTCAAGGATAGAAACTAATCACGAACTCAAAATTCATCGGATCCCAACAAACACACCGCAAAAGTCATTACATCAAATAGATCTCCAAGGGACCATTGTATTGAGAAACATAGAGAGATAGGAAGCCATCTAGATATTTCCTACGGACCCATAGGTCTATGGTGGACTACTCACGCATCATCGGAGAGGCACATATGAGGAAGATGAACCCCTCTGTGATGGTGTTCGATTGGATCTCGAGGTTCTGGAACTTGCGGCAGCTGGAATTGTGTTTCGTCCACTCTCGTATGGTTTTTGGATTTTTAGGGAATTTACATGTTCGATAGTCGGTTGAGGGGGTGCCCGAGGTGTCCACCCTCCACCTGGTCATGCTAGGGGCCTCTGGCGTACCCTGGTGGAGGGTGGCCCCCTGGCCCCCTCTTCTCATGTTGTTTGGCCCATCTGCTTTCTTCTAGTCTAGAAAACATCCAAAAAAAACCCCGCAACGTTTGGGCTCCATTTGGTACTGATTTTCTACGAAGTAAAAAACAAGCAAAACAGCAACTAGCAGTTTGGCACTATGTCAATAGGTTAGTCCCAAAAAATGATATAAAGTTGCTATAAAATGATTGTAAGACATCCAAGATTGATAATATAACAACATGGAACAAGAAAAAATTATAGATACGTTGGAGACGTATCAGCATCCCCAAGCTTAATTCCTACTCGTCCTCGAGTAAGTAAATGATAAAAACAGAATTTTTGATGTGGAATGCTGCCTATCATGTTCATCACATATTGTTTTCTTCATAGAATGGACATTTGGACTTTTAATATGGTTCTAAGCAATAGTCTAGTATTGACATGAAAACTTTGATACTCAAGCATATCAACAAGCAACCATGTCTTTCAAAATATCAACTCTAAAGCAAGTTGTCCCTAGACCATCATGCTCAATCATTGATCCATTCATAATACACACTCAAATATTAGCTACACCTAATGCTCAAGTACGATCATAGTGTCTCTTAGTTGGTGCTTTATAAGAGAAGATGGAGACTCAAACTGAAAAATAAAAATTGCCTAAAGTAAATAGATTGGCCCTTCGCAGAGGGAAGTAGGGATTTGTAGAGGTTCTAGAGCTCAAATGTTTAAATTGATAGAGAAAAATATTTTGAGTGGCATGCCTTCCCTGTCAACGAAAACGACTGAGAGATTTCAATATCTTTCCACACTAGATGCATCATAGGTGGTTCCTAAACACAAAATAAAGTTTATTCCTTTTTTCACCATACTTTCACTTTCCATGGCTAGCCAAATCCACGGTTGCCTTCCATACCAACACTTTCCAAGAAATTTATTATTTGACAACATAAAGTAAATATTTTTTCTTTTTCATTTTGGGACTGGGCATCGCTATTACCGCCATACTCTCGTGCAATGACAAGTGAATAAACACTCATCTTGAGAATAACACATCTAGCATGAAAAAATATCGGTCACCCCCTACCGTTTCATGAGCGGTACGAGCACACAAAAAGGAAAAAATATTTGAAAGTTTAGAGATGGCACATACAAATTTTCTTGGAACGGGATGGAAATAATGTATATAGGTAGGTATAGTGGACTCATATGGCAAAACTTGGTTTAAGGATTTTGGATGCACAAGTAGTATTTCTACTTAGTACAAGTGAAGGTTAGCAAGAGATTGTGAAGCATCCAACGAAGAAACGAAAAATCACATAAGCGAGTATTAAGCATAGCTAACACAGAATAATGCACCATAAGTAGGATCTAATTTCGTAGCACAACTATTGACTTCCGTGCTTGCATAGGGAATCACAAACCTTAACACCAATATTCTTACTAAGCATAATTACTTACTAACATAACTCACATATTACTATTGTCTTGTCTCAAAATCATTACAAATAATCAAGTTTAATTTGTCCAATGATCTTTATGAAAGTTTTTATTATATCCCCCTTGAATATCTATCACTTTGGGACTAGTTTCATATGTTGTAATTGCCTTTGATAAGCTCACATGGATATAAGTAAAAAACATGAGCATACACGTTTCATCTCTCAAAATAATATAAGTGAAGCATGAGAGGATTTCTTCAAAATTATTAACTCTAAAATTAATATAAGTGAGCATGAGAGCATTTCTTCAAACATGTAAAAGTACGTCGTGCTCAAAAAAGATATAAGTGAAGCACTAGAGCAATTCCTTTGCTCAAAAGTTTTAAGTGAAGCATAAAGAGAAATTCTAACAAATCATAGAATATTTTTGATCTCTCAAACTGGTGTGTTCAGAAAGGAAAAAAAAAATCAAAGATACAAGACGCTCCAAGAAAAACTCATGATATGTGACGAATAGAAAATATAGTTCCAAGTAGTATACCGATGGTTGTTAGAAGAAAGAGGGGATCCCACTTGGGGCATACCCAAGCTTAGTTGCTTGTTACTCTTTGGGTATTACCTTGGGGTGATGTATCATCCCCAAGATTTGACTCTTATAACTCCTTATTCCTTCATCCATCGTGATCTCACCCAAAACTTGAAAACTTCAATCACGCAAAACTTAACAAAATTCTTGTGAGATCCGTTAGTATAATAAAGCAAATTACCACTTTAGGTATTGTTGTAAACCCATTCATATTTTATTATTTCATTATAACTACTGTATTCTAACTTTACCATGACTTACATCCCCCGATACAAGTCATAGATTCATCAAAACAACCACACAATGCAACAAAAACATAATCTATTTCAGACAGAATAGTCTGTAGTAATCTGTAATCTACCCATACTTTTGTAACTCTAAAAATTATTAAAAAGTAGGACAACGTCAAGAATTTGTCTAGCAACACTGTGTTAATATTTTAGGTCAATATCATGTTTCAGTAAAAAATTAAAATTCGTGCACTGGGAACAAAGTTTCTGTTTTAGATTCAGCATTGTTTCTGCTCATCTTATTGATCATCCTAAAGGCATTACTTGGCACAAAAACTAAATAAATTATTAAAACACAATCATAACAGAATCATAGTTGTGATAACACTCAAAAACAAAAGGCAAAAGATAAAAATAATTTATTCATTGGGTTGCCTCCCAACAAGCACTATCGTTTTATGCCCCTAGCTAGGCATAACGCATAGATTCAAGTATTGTAATCCTTCTTCATTTTCTACATAGATGGATTTTCATCAAAGGTTTTTGTGAATACGACTTGGAACAAATTATCGATAGAAATTTTGGGATTATCAAGTTGTCCATCTATATATCGCCTTTGATTACCGGCTACGATCCAAGATTATTATTGATTAACATCATTAAAAGTTTGTTGGATCATATCTAAAACGGGAACTTCCTTACTAACATATAATCGCTTTCATAATGGATTTCATCTATTACCGGTTTTTCATGACTCTTACCAAAATGATCAAAAACAATCCTAGCTTCTCGTACGATGTGATCAAATTCATTCATGAGAACAAGGGTAGCTAACTTTTTAGATTTAGGATCTTGTAAAAAAGGTAGCTCATAAAACAATCTTTGCAAGGTAGGATGTGTGTGGATAAATATATTTTCAAGTTAAAGAACTAATGATGAGATAGCTTCCACATAAGTTTTAGTTCTTTTAAGTATAGGAGCATCATTAAGAGTCAAGTTTCCAACGTAATTGAAAAAAATCCTCGATAGTTCCTCTTCCTATAATGTTCCTTTGCCCCAAAACAAAAGTTTTAGCATCCAGATTACCAGAGCATCCAATTTTAGGCGTCCTGTCATCATCTATTTCTATTGTACAAAAATCACTCATGATGAAAAGCAAATAAGAGATCTAATGAGAAAAAGGCAAACAAAAAAGAGAGGGCGAATAAAATGGCAAATTCTTGAAGTGGGGGAGAGGAAAATGAGAGGTGAATGGCAAATAATGTAATTGAAAGGAGATGCGATTTGTGATTAGGAACCTAGTAGACAAGATCGCTTCCTCCCCAGCAACGACGCCAGAAATTCCTTTGACGTGGCTTGAGACTGCGTCGGTATTTCTCCAAAGAGGAAGGGATGATGCAGCACAACGGCAGTAAGTATTTCCCTAAGTTATGAAACCAAGGTATCGATCCATAGAGGAATATCATGCACCCAAGTAAACAACACATGCACACAAACAACAAATATTTGCAACCCGACGCGAAAGAGAGATTGTCACTCTCTCTACAGTAATAAGATAGATTAGGTAATGATAGTTTTGGCAAATAGATCTCGCAAGAACATGAAGTAAAGAAAAAGTACAGCAAGATGTTTTTGTTTTTTTGGATTAATAGATCTGAAAACAAAAGAGGCAAATAGTAGATAGGAAAGCAATATGTTGGAAAAGTAGACCCGACGACCGTAGGTTTCACTAGTGGCTTCTCTCATGAGTATAGCGCACGGTGGGTGAACAAATTACTGTTGGACAATTGATAGAAGATCGAATAATCATGACGATATCTAGGAAATGATCATTATATAGGCATCATGTCCAAGATAAGTAGACCGAAATGATTCTGCATCTTCTTCTATCACTCCACACATCGACCTCTATCCAGCATGCATCTAGTGTATTAAGTTCATGGAGAAATGGAGTAATGCAATAAGAATGGTGACATGATGTAGACAAGATCTATTCATGTAGGAATAGACCCCATCTTGTTATCCTTAATGGCAAAGATACATGCGTGTCCTGCTGCCCCTTTTGTCACTGGGAAAGAACACCGCAAGATCGAGCCGATCAAAAAGCGCCTCTTCTCGTGGCAAGAAAAATAGATCTAGTTGGCCTAACTAACCAAAGATTCGAATAAGAAATACGAGGCTATAAGTAATCATGCAAATAAGACTCAAATCATATTCATGTATAGAAACTGATCCTGAACTCAAAATTCATTGGATCCCAACAAACACACCGCAAAAGTCATTACATCAAATAGATCTCCAAGAGACCATTGTATTGACAAACATAGAGAGAGAGAGGAAGCCATCTAGCTACTGCCGACGGACCCGTAGGTCTATTGTGGACTACTCACGCATCATCGGAGAGGCACCTATGAGGAAGATGAACCCCTCTATGATGGTGTTAGATTGGAACTCGAGGTTCTAGAACTTGCGGCGGATGTGGAATTGTATTTCGTTGACTCTCCTAGGGTTTTTGGATTTTCAGGTAATTTATAGGCTCGATAGTCGGTTGAGGGGGTACTCGAGGTGCCCGCCCTCCACCAGGCCGTGCTAGGGGCCTCTAGCGCGCCCTGGTGGAGGGTGGCCACCCTGGGCCCCCTCTTCTGGTGTTGTTTGACCCATGTGTGTTCTTCTGGTCCAGAAAAAATCCACAAAAATCCCCGCATCATTTGGGCTCCGTTTGGTACTGATTTTCTGCGAAGTGAAAAACAAGCAAAAACAGCAACTAGCACTTTGGCACTTTGGCACTATGTTAATAGGTTAGTCCCAAAAAATGATATAAAGTTGCTATAAAATGATTGCAAAACATCCAAGATAGATAATATAACAGCATGGAACAAGCAAAAATTATAGATACGTTGGAGACATATCACTATTCACCACAAGTAGGAGTAGGGTTTTATAGCGCAAGGTGGCCTGATCCTGGGTAAGGACCGCGTGTATTCGTTGTACCATGTGAGAGAAGTTGCTGAGAAGTTGCGGGGTTGAGTGGGATTGGAGGGCGCATGCACCCCAGCGTTTGAAGCTCATTGGGTCTACGGAGCCCTAATTCTGACATTTGGCGCATCAGGTAGGGATGCGCCGATGTCCTTCAGTTCCGTTGACTCCTGCTTTGCCTACGATTGGCCACCTCCTGCTCCTGCTTTGCCGGCGCCATGGCCAGCTCCGGACGCACGTGCACCAAGGGTCCCTATCTGTATGGATGTTACTAGGCCACCAGCATCGTCGCCATCACCACCACTGCTCGTACCAATCACGCGCAGCAAGGCCCCTCGCGCCCACAGCAGTGCCCGGGCGGCCGCTCCGCCGCACCTTCCGTGGCCTCTGTCCACGCGGGGGACCTGAACATGCAGGACGCACTGCTCATGGCAAGCGAGCTCCTTTGCCATCGCCTGACAGAAGGGGGTTACAATGGCTAGGCCGACCACATTGCCGAGCTGGTCCCTGTCGCAAGGAGGGCCCTCGCTCCTTACCTTCCTCTACGGCCCCCGACGCAAGGAGTGGAAGGCTCAACCAGCGAACCACCTCCGCCGCCGTGCGTAAACACGTGCAGCCCCCAACCCGAAGATCCCGAGAAGGATCCGCCCAGTGATGTACTCCTTCTCCTCAGGGTTCCATTGACCGGTTTCGGACCGTCGACCGGCCCCGGCGGCGGCGTGCCTGAGGGAAATGATGGAATGTATTGCGCCCACACAACGCGCGAGCCCACAACATGGAGAACCATCACCGCTCGCGCCTCCTTGGCATGAGTGCACCAACCGGCACAGAGATTGGGTAGCTCGCATTGTCGCACACAGAGGAGATCATGGCTGGGGCATGGGGGATGACCACGATGGTAACCCTCGCCAAGACAGGCGCGACCAACCTCGTGGTCGCGGAGGAGGAGGCCAACTTTAGGCGGATGCTCGGCGTAGGCACGTCCGTGGGACACGCGCCCATGATAGTGTCACACCATTGCCCGAGGAGGTTGGCTACGGGGCATAAAGTGAAGTACCAGGAGGAAACCCAAGCCCTCGTGCGGCGGCCTATGCTCTAGACGGTGCCACAGCGAATGGTAGCACCGCGGGTCTCGCACCCGCCGCTGGCACCAGCGCCCTCCCGACGTAGGAGGGCACACCCAGCGCCATGCATCAACCAGGCTCGGGGGCTTCCACCATGGGAGCACCTGGTCCGATTGGCATGACGGAGGGGGCGCCCGGGGCTATGTGGGGGCGCACCACAACGGGCTCCGTCATGAGCAGGGAACACGGCACCGGGCGATGGGGCCATAGAAGCTCGTCGCCCACAAGATTGGCAAGGCACGAGCGGTGCAGGCCACCCACGGCCGGAGCTGTGAGGATGCTGCACCGGCATAGTCATGCTCCAAGGGGTCTCACACGCCCCGCGGCTTGAGGAGCACTAGCACCGTACCCAGGGGGTCGGCGAGGCCTGGCAATATTGGGGCCTCGTGAGGCCTCGGGGGCATGACTCGGCTAGCGCCACGGCGCCTCCCGAGGAGACTGCACCAACACAATACTCCTACAGTCGTGCGGGGTGTGTTGCGCTCATGTTTGGGTCGCGGGAGCGCAATCCCGCGATCGCACGAGGAGCAATGCACTCATGTTTGTGCCGTAGGAGTGCGCAACCACATTGAAATGCATGGGGTGACTCATGAACTGAGACGGCAACTCCAGGACCTTGCTCCTGGGGTGCCCTCCCAACTATCTCCAACCGTGACGCTCTCACGTAAGAATGAGTGGGTTGTACATGCCCGGAGCCCCTCGAGGAGCGTAGTACGAGGATGCAGAGGGGATCCCACCCATGCACAAGTGGAACCTCGTGCTCCGCTCTAGCAGACGGCACTGTCTTTCAATGACTATGCCCATGCCCAGTGGAGGCCCCATGCTCCACGCTGGGGGAAGACAAGCTTAGGTGCCGGACGCGGCTGTTCCTTGCTCTTTTTTGTAACCGAATTTGCAATTTCTTGGAATGAAGTTGAAGTTTTTGCGTCTTATTTAAAAGGGGGCTTTTCTCCATGCAGTGTTTGCGTCTTGAGTCTCGTTTTTAAGAGGTTTGGCAGATGCCATCTCCCTCCCTCTTGCGCTCCCCTTGAGAGGGGGCTGGACATGATGTGCATGCTTGAGCCAGCCCCAGTGGCATTGAGGGCCCTCCACCCGAGGGACAGGACATGAGAATTGCAGGCCTGCCCACACGCACACCTCACCAAGGCTTTGGCATCCGAGTCCTCGCGCGATTCTCTCGAGTGAGCCAGCAGGTGCACGTGGCCTAGGGGCTCCGTCGAATGTCTGCCCCCCAGGCTTGGTCGGACGAACACAGTCCGGCATGTCGGTAATGATCTGCCCCTCTTTAGGGCCCGCGAGCGCATGATAAGGAAGGGAACGCGGCACAAGGAAGTACAATTTTACTTAATAGATCATAAAGGAGTTTCTTCCAAGGTACATTCACATCCCTACGGGGTCATGTTCAAAATCTTTACAGGAGAATAGGGAAGGACAATCTAAGGAGATGCGTCTTCGCCGCCCCCGCTGTCACTGTCGCTGACACCGTCGTTAGACTCGTGCTCCCCGATAGCGGGTTGGCCCTTGCCTTCAGCAAGGGTGAACTCCGTGATCAAGTCGTCCACATGACCCTCCACCCAGTCCTCCAGGGCACCTTGAATCACCTCGAGCATGGGGGATGTCATGGTCTCTAAGTCAAAGTTGGGGTCGAAGTGAAGAAGGTGGTTGAAAGCACGTGAAGATGCCCGCGCAAGGAGGTTGCGACTCTTCTCCTTCATGAGCTAGTAGACCTTCTCTGCACCACCCTCAAGGTGCTCCACAATCTTAGTGAAGAAGCAAAGATAGCCGGTGTCGTCAGCAACGAGCGGGCTTGAGATGCTCTCTTCATAGATACTGCTCAGGGATCGGTTGGCCCTCCCCTCAAGAGCTTGGAACATCTTAGAGCGCGTGTGCTGTAGCCCCTAGGCTTGGTTCTCCTCTCCCGAGGCCTTCTCCGCACGAGAAGCAACGTTCTCCACCTGCGTATAGAGGAAATACAGCTCGGCCTTGGTAGTGGTCTGGGCGTCCGTCGTGGCCTTCTTGCGTCGCTCCGCTGCTGCTAACTTTTCCTGAGGCCATTCGCCTCAGCTTTCAGCTTGTCGTGCCGCTTGCAGAAGTAGGACTCCTCAAGCTTTAGCTTCCCACAGTAGTCCTTGTCGAGAGACATGCTGACCCCCGCCATCTCCTCGTCGACCTCTTCCGGACCCTCGCCTCACGAGCAGCAATTGAGTCCTCGGTGGCAGCCACATGATGCTCCATCACCTCAATCCGGTCGCGCTTCAGGCACTGCTCCATCACCTCCGGCGTTAGCATTGTCAGATCTTGGGCTCCGCAAAACCCAAGGAAGTTCGAACACAGGGGAGTGTGCGAATATCCTCAGCAGCCTCGCCCCTCTCAGCTCACAACTCGATGGTTTAGACAATGAACTCACACGATGACATGGAAGAAGATTTCACATGACAGTTTACCCAGGTTCGGGCCGCTGCGAAGCGTAAAACCCTACTCCTACTTTGGTGGATTGCCTCACGACGAGGTTTATGGATGAACTAGTATAGTGGTGAGTTGCCTCATGAGGGCGCTCTAGTGGTCTTGCCTCTCTTCTCTCTTCTCTCTGATTTCCTTCGTTCTTCCTCCCTGCTCTACGGTGCAGCCTAGCCTCCATTTATAGAGGTCTGGGTCCTCTCCCCTTATCGCTATGGCGGGAAGGGATCCCACAACGGCCAAATTCGAAGGGGGACAAGGGGTACATCTTTATCCTGACGAAAGGTGGTCTTCGCTTGCAAAGTGATTGATGGTGATGCGATGGTGGGCTCGGCGATGACATCCATCCAGTAGGGCTTCTGGTCTTGGTATCGTTGCACCGGAATGGAAACCTTTGGGGGGCCGTGCTTGGCTGACGAAGTGGGCCATGCCTTGGGCCGGAGGCAGGAAGGTCTGGGTACCCCCGTTCCCAGAACGCCGATAGTAGCCCCCGGGCCCAAGGTGAGCTCGGGTTGGCTTCTGGGCTAAGCCATTGAAGGTGGAACAAAGTGCCACGAGCCCCAACCGCCTGCGGTCCAGGCTTCACACGCGTCACACACCAAGGCACCGGCACCTCCAATCCCCTGAGTATGTCCAGAACCGCCCCAAGTCAAACTGATGCGACGTCTGTACGCTGCGCTGAACATCATTACCCTTCCTTGAATGTTGTTGCTCCCTTGGGCCTCCACTCCTCAGGCTGCGCGGATGTGACCCGACGATGGCAGGGGAGGCAACGCGAAGCAGTATTGCGTGCCGATTAAACTGGCCATGCGGTGCCCGAGGGGCGCACAACGCCTGCTCTCCCCATGATGCCTCGTGGCCATAGTTACGCCTATAAATCCGCCCCGGTCCAGGGGGTCTTGCAGTCTCGAAGTGCCTTCTCGTTTCCATTATTCCAAAGGAAACCCTCTTTTCTTTCGATCTTCTCCTTCCCCCGTGGCGTCTGGAGGAAGTGCTGCAGGCACAGGGAAGCGCGCGAGGCCTTCGGCTTCTTCTCCCTCTTCTGGAGGCGGCGGCGGGGGCTTGGGGCCGCCCCAAGCTCACCGGCGTTGGGCCATCATTGATGAGTGAGTGCTCTGCCATTTTCTTCTTTCCTTGCAAACATGCCTGGCATGTCGGACCTGATCATCTCCTCCTCCCAGGGTGCATGCGGTGAAAAAGCGAAGGCTTAGCGAACTCCAGGAGGAGGTGGACACGCTGTGGGCCCAGCTCACGAGCGCCGAGGCCGCCCTTAGGGGCAAAGGGGAGGCCAGGGAGGAGCTGGCATCCCTCCAAGCCCAGATCAAGGAGGCGGTTGACGTAGTGCAGGCTGCCCAGGACGAGGTCGCGTACGCCAAGATACTAGAGGTGCAGCACGCCAACCAGTACCTTGGCATTGCTCACCGTGCGGCTGGCGCGGTGAGCCGGTTCGTTGGGGAAGCCACCGCACTGCCATGCGCGCACGGCGACGGAGCCTACTCGACTTCTTCGGTTGGGTGGTGGAGGCGCTTGAGACCGGTGTCTCCCGTGTGGACAAAGACAACGAGGCTAGTGCGCGCGACCTCCTGGACCTTGCCCTGACATGCATCTTCTCCAACCCGTGCCGCCATGCCCCAAAGCTTGATCTCCGGCGCATCGGAGAACGGGTGCCCGACGAGCTCTAGAGGGCCCTCCGGGATGAGGTGCTCCCGCACGTGGAGTCCCTAGTGGAGCGATCGTCTAGGTGCCCCTCCCCAGCAAGGGCGATGGCTTCGATGCCGAGGCGGCCGGTGGTTCGGATGTAGACAACAGCTCCTCTGCCTAGGCATCCCCTGTTTTCTTTTCCTGGTTCGTGTAATATTCAAGAAAATCCTGGCCCCTGAGGGCGTTAGTCTTTTGTGTATTACCTTCATCCTCCTCCTCCTTCCCCCTAAATTGCCGGTTACCTGCTTGATGTGACGTGACTCCGTTTCTAGCGTGTGGCCTGGTGATGTTGTTGGTGTGGTCTGGTGTTGGCTGCCTGCAGGGTCCTCCCGAGGTGCTCCCTCTCGAGGGGGAACTTGCTGCCCTCAAGTCTCGGATTCCTATCATCATCACTCGACAAGGTCGGACTTCTCCACTTGCGCTGCCTTTCCCGATGCCTAGTGCCACAAGAACCCTGGTAGCATACGATGGTCCGCCGCGCCTGCATTTTCATGCTAGTGCTTGAACTTTCTATCCTGCATTCGGGTTGCCATTTGATCAGAAAATTTCTGCTCTGTCTGGTGGTGTACTTAGCTTATTAGGCGGTGGCGATCCTGTGCGTCGCGAGGTGCAGCTGAGACGTCCAGGGAGCTTGGGGATCCCACCTAGGGGCTTCCTTCTTGTTTGTGGAACAGTTTGGGGGCCCTTTCGGCACTCTGCGTCTACGGGACCCAATCACTAGCATACGTTGACCGCCGTTGGGGCGTCCGGGCGAGGCCTCGGCCACCGCTGGGGCGTCCGGATCACCAAGACGAGACCAGGGGCATAGAGCCACAAGATTGATAAGGTTCACGGGGCATGCTACCCAGGACCCCCCCTTGACGCTCAAGCAGCGCTCTACGTTGGCAGGACCCAGTCCCGCACATTCCCTGACCACCATTGGGGCGTCTGGATCACCAGGACGTGACCAAAGGGGCAGGGGCCTCGACCTCCGTTGGGGCGTCGGGATCACCAGGACGAGACCAACGATGCGAGGGGCTATATGACCAGTAAGGCTCCTGAGGCGCGTTGCTCAGGAGCCCCCCTTGACGCTCGAGCAGTCCCCATACCGTTCTGTCGGCCGCTGCCTCGAGAGGTGCCCCGAGGAGGGCCAAAGAGCGTTCTCCCTTGCGAAATACCAATTCATAGAAAGAGACTCCAAGGCCAGAAAAGGAAAATGCGATAAGATAAGAGTCCATGCCCCTTTTTAAATAGAGTTCCAAAATTTTCAAAGTTCATTTTGAAAGAGGCAATTCGAACACCAAAAAGAAGCAGGCAACTACCGCGTCTGGCAACTAGGCTAGTCTTCGTCTTCGTCTTCCCCAGCGCGGAGTGTAGGGCATCCATGTTGCGTGGGCATAGTCATTGGAGGACAATGTTGTCCACCGGCACGGAGCATGGGGCTTTCACTTGGGCATAGGATGGAACCCCTTTGCGTCCTCAAGGGGCTCCGGGCATATACAACCCACTCATTATTACGTGAGAGTGTCACGGCCGAAGATAGCTGGGCAAGCCCCCAGGCGCACGGTCCGGGTGCTCCCAACTCTTTTAAGAGCCACCCCGTGCATTTCTGCTCGGTTACATGCCCCTACAGCCTAAACCCAAATGCATTGTTCCCTGCGTAGCAGGGGGATTGCGCTCTCGTAAACCAAACATGAGCATAATGCACCCGGCGCAGCCATAAAGGTGTTGTGTCGATGAAGCCGCCTCGTGAAGTACTGGGGTGCCGACCGGGCGGCGGGTCGAGGGCCTCATGAGGCCCTGCCTCCTAAGCCTATGTCGTCGCTCCTATTGCCGTGGGTGGCCCGCGCTGCTTGTACCCTGCTGCTCTCCCCAGACCGTTGCTCCTGTTGCCTCGAGACTTGGCTGCGAGTTGCTTTCTCGCGAGGGCGACGACGACGCCATGCCTTCGCGAGCCCGGGGATGTCCTCCCTCCTCTTTATGCTCGCGTCAACCAGGCCTAGTTCTCCCTCGGGGGGAGCCTCCAGGCCCATCTTGGGGAGGACGTCCAGGGTACCTCCCTACTCTGGGAGGGTGTTGGCATCTGCCAGGGGCGCCTGATCCATGACACCTTCCGTAGGTATGACGTAGCTTGGAACATAGGGCTCTACATAAGAACCATGTTCCCCTCTTAAGGAGTCCCCCGGCGCGCCAGGGATGGCTCCTTCGGGCGGCAGCGCGGCGCCGCCCTGCGCGTGCAGCCCGTAGACCCTCCTGCGGTGGGCCTCTGCCTGAAGTTGCTTACCTCTGCCGCCACCGTTGGGTGGGACGCGCGTTTCTTGACGTGGATTGTTTCCTTGGTGATCCAATGCGCCTTCGTCATGGTTACCCACCTGTCTGGACGCCTGAGCCGCCTGCTCCCTATGCCGATTGTCATGCTCCTTGTGGGTCGACCTCGGTTGTCAATGATCCATTGGGGCATGAGTGTGCATGTCGAGGCGCGTGCGGGTCGCCCTGTCATTTCCTCCGAGGGCCCCATCATCGCGGCGAGGTGGCACCCCGAAACTGGTCACTGGAATTCGGAGGAACAGGAGCATGGCGTGCGACAGGCCCTACCTGGGCTCGCCCGGGGTCGGAGGGGGCATGCAGTCAGCGAACAGGGTGGCAGGCATGGCGGACAAGCCCCCGGCGTCCAATACCGGCGGCCGTAAAGGAGGGTGGGGAGCCAAGGCCCTACTCGCGATGGTGACTCACTCAGCAATGTGGTCGGCCCTGGCGTCGAAGCCCCCATGCATCGGGCGGGGGCGAAGCATCTCGCTTGCCATCAGCAGCACGTCATGCGCGTTGAGGTCCCCCACGTAGGTGCGGTTCGACGTCGGTCCCGGGGTTGCCGCCCGTCCACCTTGCGCTTGGCCGGCACGAGCAGCGAGGACAGTGGGGATGACACTGGTCGCCTGGAACTGACCACCCAGCGTCACGCCGCTGGGGCGTGGGTCTTGGACGACAGCGGTAGGGTTGGTGAAGGAGAATCCGCCTGGGCCAGAGAAAGCTTGTTGGGCATCGTCCATTGGAGTGGTGAAGCGGGGGGGAGTGAGGCTTGATGAAGACTCTGAGATGCCCCCTACCTGGCGTGCCAAATGTCGGAACTCGGGCTATGCAAAACCCAAGGAAGTTCGAACATAGGGGCGTGTGCGAAGATCCCCAGCAGCCTCACCCCTCCTAGCTCACAACTCAATGGTTTAGATAATGAACTCGCATGATGACGAGGAAGAAGATTGCACACGACAGTTTACCCAGGTTCGGGCCGCCGCGAAGCGTAAAACCCTACTCCTGCTTTGGTAGATTGTCTCACTAGGAGGTTTGTGGATGAACTAGTACAATGGTGAGTTGCCTCGTGAGGGCGCTCTGGTGGTCTTGCCTCTCTTCTCTCTTCTCTCTGATTTCCTCAGTTCTTCCTCCCTGCTCTACTATGCAGGCTAGCATCCATTTATAGCGGCCCAGGTCCTCTCCCCTTATCGCTTTGGCGGGAAGGGATCCCACAACGGCCAAATTTGAAGGGGAACAAGGGGTACATCTTTATCCTGACGAAAGGTGGTCTTCGCCCGCAAAGTGGCTAATGGTGATGCAGCGGTGGGCTCGACGATGACATCCATCCTGCATGGCTCGTGGTCTTGGTCACATTACACCGGAATAGAAACCTTTGGGGGGCGCTTTGGGAACCCACGTATGTCCTTGCCTCGTTTACACCAAAGAGGAAACCTGTCCTATTTGGCATGATGTGCCCGCCTGGCCCGCCTTGCATCATCCTTGGCCTCCTGAGGACAAGCGCTGCATAGAGATCTCCGCCGCTCCGGAGGGGGCCTGAGGAGGCCCATTCCTTGCAGGTCTTGGTGCTGCTCCCCTGGCGAGCTTAGGGCTCCTCGCGAGGCCTTGTCTTGAATGGGGCCGCGCCGGGCCGTGCTTGGCTAACGAAGTGGACACACACTGGGCCGCAGGCAGGCAGGTCTGGGTACCCCCGTTCCCAGAACGCTGACAAGCGTGTCTTCAAGTGTGCGGAGCCCCACTTCGCCCATGAATGGCCCGCCCACCGATGCGGCTAGTGCGGCCTTGCGGGCCTGAACTTGCTGGTCGAGCTCTTCCCCGTGCTTCTCTGCAGCCTCGTGGTTGCCATCCGCAGCCTGGGCCTCTTCAAGGGCACGACCACGGGCCTCCCTTGCTGCGGCTTGGCACTCCTCAGCTTCCATGTGAGCGCGCTCACATTGTAGACGACCGAAGTTGACGGTGATCTCTATTGGGGAAGGTCGCATGGGAAACAAAAAATTTCCTATGCACATACAAGATCTATCCATGGTGATGAGCATCTACGAGAGGAGAGATCGGATCCACATACCCTTGTAGATCGCTAAGCGGGAAGCGTTAAGAAATGCGGTTGATGTAGTCGAACGTCTTCACGATGCAAATCGCAAGCCGTCTCGCGATCCAATCATGATGCGTCCCGCGATCCAATCACGGTCCTTCCGATCTAGTGTCGAACGGACGACACCTCCGCATTCAGCAGTACAACTCGATGACAATCCCCACCTCCTTGATCTAGCAAGCGAGGGTGGAAAGGTAGATGAGTTCTCTGGCAGCACAACGGCGTGGTGGTGGTAGTGGTGGATCTGATCCGGTAGAGCTTCGCTAAGCTATACCGAACAGATCTAGAGGAGAGAGACAATCTAGAGGGAGGAGGGAAGCACATGGCTTTTTGGGTGGTGGCTGCCATCGAAACCTCCAAATATATGTAGGAGGAAGAGGGGGTAGGTGGGGTGCCCTAGGGTTTCCCCTAGGGCCCTTGGCGCACAAGAGAGGGAGGAGACCACCTCCCACAAGGGAGGTGGAGTCCTAGTAGGAACCCCTCCCCTCTTGGCCTCTCCCAACCCTTGCGCAAGGGCCTGCTAGGGGCTGGCTGCCCATCCCACTAGGGGCTGGTGTGCCACCTCCTAGGCCCATGTGGCCCCTGGGGTGGGTGGCCCCTCCCGGTGGACCCCTAGAACCCATTCGTCATTCCCGGTACACTACTGGTAGTGCCCGAAACTTTTCCGAAGCTCAAATACCACCTTCCTATATATCAATCTTTATCTCCGGACCATTATGGAGCTGCTCGTGACATCCGGGATCTCATTCGGGACTTCAAAAAACCTTCTATCACCAACTTACATAACTCAATACTACTGAAACATCGCCGAACATTAAGTGTGTAGACCCTACTGGTTCGAGAACTATGTAGACATGACCGTGACAACTCTACAGTCAATAACCAATAGCAAGACCTAGATGCCCATATTGGTTCCTACATATTCTACGAAAATCTTTATCAGTTGAACCTCTATGTCAAGGATTCAGTTAATCCCGTATGCAGTTCCCTTTGTTGTTCGGTATGTTACTTGCCCAAGATTCGATGCGTCGGTATCTCTATACATAGTTCAATCTCGTTACCGGCAAGTCTCTTTACTCATTCCATAATACAAGATCCCATGTCTAAATCTTCATTCACTTTGCTTGCACGGCTCATTATGATGTTGTATTACCGAGTGGGCTTTGATATACCTCTCTGTCACACGGAGTAACAAATTCCAGTCTTGATCCATGCCAACCCAACAGACACCCTCGGAGATACCTATAGAGCACCTTTGTAGTCACCCAGTTACGTTGTGACGTTTGATACACACAAAGTACTCCTCTGGTGTCAGTGAGTTACATGATCTCATGTTCACAGTAACAGATACTTGACATGCAGAAAACTATAGCAATAAACTGACACAGTCATATGCTACGTTCATAGTTTGGGTCTTGTCCATCACATCATTCTCCTAATGATGTGATCCCTTTATCAAATGACATCTCATGTCTATGGCTAGGAAACCTTGACCATCTTTCATCAATGAGCTAATCTATTAGAGGCATACTAGGGACATTGTGTTGTCTATGTATCCACACATGTATCTGAGTTTCCAATCAATACAATTGTAGCATGGATAATTAACGATTATCATGAACAAGGATTTATAATAATAACCATTTTATTATTGCCGCTAGGGCATTTTCCAACAGTCTCCCACTTGCACTAGAGTCAATAATCTAGTTCACATCACCCTGTGAATTACACCCAATGAGTTCTAGGGTTTGATCATGTTTTTCTTGTGAGAGAGGTTTTAGTCAATGGGTCTTCAACATTCAGATCCGTGTGTACTTTGCAAATTTCTATGACATACTATAGATGCTGCTACCATGCTCCACTTGGAGCTATTCCAAATGACTTCTCCACTATACGTATTCGGATTACTACTTAGAGTCATCTGGATTGGTGTCAAAGCTTGCATCGACGTAACCCTTTACGACGAACTTTTATCACCTCCACAATCGAGAAACATTTCCTTAGTCCTCTACTTACTAAGGATAATTTTGACCACTGTCCAGTGATCCACTCCTGGATCATTCTTGTACCCCTTGACAGACTCATGGCAAGGCACACACCAGGTGTGGTACACATCATGGCATACTATATAGATCCTATGGCTAAGGCATATGGCACGGCATTTGTCCATTCTCTTTCTTCTACCGTGGTCGAGCTTTGAGTCTCACTCAACTTTACACCTTACAAATCAGGCTAGAACTCCTTCTTGGACCGATCCATTTTGAACTCTTGAAAAATCTTGTCAAGGTATGTATTCATTGAAAAATCTTATCCGACGTCTTGATCTATCTCTATAGATCTTGATGCCCAATATTCAAGTAGCTTTATCCAGGTCTTCCTTTGAAAAACTCGTTTTAAACAACACTTTATGCTTTCCAGAAAATCTACATTATTTCCGATCAACAATATGTCAACCACATATACTTAATAGAAATTCTATAGTGCTCCCACTCACTTTCTTGTAACAACAAGTTTTTCATAAACTTTGTATAAACCCAAAAACTTTGATCACCACATGAAAGCGAATATTCCAACTCCGAGATGCTTGCTCCAGCCCATAGAAGGATAGCTGGAGCTTGCATACCTTTTAGCATCCTTAGGACTGACAAAACCTTCTGGTTGTATCACATACAACATTTCCTCAAGGAAACCGTTAAGGAAACGATGTTTTGACATCCATCTGCCAGATTTCATAATCGAAAAATGCAGCAATTACTAACATAATTCCAACAGACTTTAGCATCGCTAGGGGTGAAAAAGTCTCATTGTAGTTAACTCCTTGAACTTCTCGAAAACTTCTTTCCAACAAGTCGAGCTTTATAAATGGTGACATTTACCATCAGCCTTTGTCTTCTTCTTAAAGGTCCATTTGTATTCAACGGCGTGACGTTCAACGGGCAAGTCCACCAAAGTCCATACTTGGTTTTCATACATGGATTGTTTCCCATATTTCATGGCTCCAAGCCATTTGTTGGAATCTGGGCCCACCATCGCTTCTCCATAGCTTGTAGGTTCACTGTTGTCTAACAACATGACCTCCAAGACAGGATTGATGTACCACTCAGTGGCGGTACGAGTCCTTGTCGACCTACGAGCTTCGGTAGTAACTTGATCAGAAGCTCCATGATCATCTCGTTTTCTTCCTCTTTACTTGGTGTAGGACTCGCATAAAACATATTTATGCGTCGTGCTACTATCCATTGAAGTGACGGTTCAACAACCTCATCAAGTTCCACTTTCCTCCCACTCAATTCTTTTGAGAGAAACCCTTTCTAGAGAAAGAACCATTTTTTAGCAACAAACACTTTGTCCTTGGATCTGAGATAGAAGGCATGCCCAATTATTTCCTTAGGGTATCCTATGAAGATGTGATTTTATGCTTTGGGTTCGAGCTTATCAGGTTGAAGTCTTTTCACATAAGCACGTATTCCCAAACTCTAAGAAAATGACAACTTAGGTTTTTGCCAAACCATAATTCATACGGTGTCATCTCAACGGATTTAGATGGTGCCCTATTTAAAGTGAATGTAATTGTCTCTAATGCATAACCCCAAAACCATAGTGGCAAAACGATAAGAGACATCATAGTATGCACCATATCCAATTCAGCACGACTATGATGTTCGGACACACCATTACACTATGGTGTTCCAGGTGGCGTGAAATGTGAAACAATTTCCACATTGTCTTAAGTTTTATACCAAACTCGTAACTCAGATATTCACCTCCACGATCATATCACAGACATTTTATCTTCTTGTCACGATGATCTTAAACTACATTCTGAATTTTACTTGAACTTTTCAAACATTTCATACTTGTGTTTCATTAAGTAAATATACCCATACCTACACAAATCATTAGTGAAGCTAAGAAAATAACGATATCCACTGCACGCATTAACACTCACTGGACCGCATACATCAACATGTATCATTTCCAATAAGCCACTTGCTCGCTCCATCAAATCGAAAAACGGAGTCTTAGTCATCTTGCATATGAGGCACGGTGTGCATGCTCAACCGATTCGAAATCGAGTGAGTCCAAAGATCCATCAGCATGGAGTTTCTTCATGCGCTTTACACCAATATGACCTTTAGCGGCAGTGCCACAAGTATGTGGTACTATCATTAACCTTACATCTTTTTGGCATCAATATGTGAACATGTGTATCACTACGATCGAGATTCAATAAACCATTCACATTGGGCGCATGACCATTGAAGGTATTATTCATGTAAGAAGAATAACCATTATTCTCTCACTTAATGAATAACCGTATTGCAATAAACACGATCTAATCATGTTCATCCTCAACGCAAACACCAAATAACATTTATTCAGGTTTAATACTAATCCCGAAGGTAGAGGGAGCATGCGATGGTGATCACATCAACTTTGGAAACACTTCCAACACACATCGTCACCTCGCCCTTAGCTAGTATCCGTTTATTCCATAGCTTTAATTTGGAGTTACTAACATTAGCAACTGAAACGTTATCCAATACCCAGGTGCTGATAGGAGTACTAGTAAGGTACACATCAATAACACGTATATCAAATATACTTCTATTGACATTGCGAGCCTTCTTATCTACCACATATCTAGGGTTGTTCCGCTTAAGAGACTATTCTCCTCATAATAGAAGCACTTAGTCTCTGGTTTGGGTTCAACCTTGGGTTTCTTCACTTGAGCGGCAACTGGCTTGTCATTCATGAAGTTTCCCTTCTTGCCCTTGCCCTTCTCGAAACTAGTGGTTTTACTAACCATCAACACTTGATGCTCCTTCTTGATTTCTACCTTCGCGGTGTAAAACATCGCGAATAGCTCAGGGATCATCTTTTCCATCCCTGGCATGTTTACAATTCATCAGCAAGCTCTAGTAGCTTGGTGGTAGTGACTTGCAGAACTATATCAATCACTATCTTATCTTGGAAGATCAACTCCCACTCGATTCAAGCAATTGTAGCACCCAGACAATCTGAGCACATGCTCACTGGTTGAGCTATTCTCCTTCATCTTGCAAGCAAAGAATCTTGTTGGAGGTCTCATACCTCTCAACACGGGCAAGAGCCTAAAATCCAATTTCAGCTCTTGGAACATCACATAGCTCCGTGACGTTCAAAATGTATTTGGAGCCTAAATTCTAAGATGTAATGCATGAGGCACTAAACTATCAAGCAGTCATCAGAACGTGCCTGTCAGATGTTCACAACATCCACAGTCGTCGCTTGAGGGGGTGGCACACCGAGCGGTGCATTAAGGATGTAATCCTTCTTTGCAGCAACTGAGGACAATCCTATGATCATGGACCTAGTCCGCATAATTGCTACCATCATCTTTCAACTCTATTTTCTCTAGGAACGTATCAAAAAAATACAGTGGAGCTATAGGGCGAGCTATTGATATACAACATAATTTTGCAAAGATAACTTAGACTGTGTTCATGATAATGAGTTTAATTAATCATATTACTAAACAACTCCCACTCAAATCAACATCCTTAGGTTGTCTAAGTGTGGCACGATTCAAATCCACCAACCCAAGTCCGATCATCACGTGAGATGAGGTGGTTTCAATGGTGAACATCTCCATGTTGATCATATCTACTATATGACTCATGTTCGACCTTTCGGTCTCTTGTGTTCCGAGACCATCTCTGTACATGCCAGGATCGACAAGTTTAACCCGAGTGTTCTGCATGTGTAACACTGGCTTGCACCCGTTGTATGCGAACGTAGAGTCTATCACACCCAATCATCACGTGGTGCTTCGAAAACAACGATCATTCGCAACGGTGCACGCTTGGGGATAAAAGGATTAAAATCACATGCAAATCATAAGTGACATGATATGGCCATAAACTTGTGCTTTTGATCTCCATCTCCAAAGCACCGGCATGATCTCCATCGTCACCGGCATAACACCATGATCTCCATCATTGTGTCGCCATCGGGGTTGTCGCACCAACCATGCTTCTACTACTATTGCTACCGCTTAGTGATAAAGTAAAGCATTGCATATCTCTTAGTGGTTGACACACAGGTCATACAATAATTAAATACAACCCTATGGCTCCTACCAGTTGTCGTATGCATCAACATGCAAGTCGATATAAACTACTACAAACATGATCATCTCATACATCAAATATATTCATCATGTCTTCGGCCATATCATATCACAACATACCCTCCAAAAACAAGTTAGACGTCATCCAATTGTTGTTGCATGTTTTACGTGGCTGCTATGGGTATCTAGCAAGAACGATTCTTACCTACGCAAAACCACAACGGTGATACACAAATTGCTATTCAACCTTCTCAAGGACCGCCTTTGTCGAATCCGATCCAACTAAAGTGGGAGAGACAGACACCCTCTAGCCATCTTTATGCAACAAAGTCACATGTCAGTCAATGGAACCGGTCTCTCGTACATGGACGAGTAAGGTTGGTCCGGGCCGCGTCATCCCACAATACCGCTGAATCAAGAAAAGACCAAGGGAGGAAGCAATCTGAATCTCAACACCCACAAACTCCTTTGTGTTCTACTCGTGATCTCATCTACACATATACCTAGCTCATGATGCCACTATTGGGGAATGTTGCATGGGAAACAAAAAAATTCCGACGCACATACAAGATCTTTCCATGGTGATGAGAACCTACGAGAGGAGAGATCGGATCCACATATCCTTGTAGATTGCTAAGCGGGAAGCGTTAAGAAATGCGGTTGATGTAGTCGAACATCTTCGCGATCCAAATCGCAAGCCATCTCATGATCCAATCAAGATCCGTCCCGCGATCCAATCACGGTCCTTTCGATCTAGTGCCAAACGGACAACATCTCCGCGTTCAGCACACATATAGATCGATGATGATCTCCACCTCCTTGATCCAGCAAATGAGGGTGGAGAGGTAGATGAGTTCTCTGGTAGCACAATGACGTGGTGGCGGTGTAGGAGAACGTTGCATGGGAGACAAAAAAATTCCTACGCACACGCAAGATCTATCCATGGTGATGAGCATCTACGAGAGGGAGAGTGGATCTACATACCCTTGTAGATCGCTAAGTGGGAAGCGTTAAGAGACGCAATTGATGTAGTCGAACGTCTTAGCGATCCAAATCATCGAGCGTCCCGTGATCCCATCACGATCCATCTCGCGATCCAATCACAATTCGTCCCGCGATACATCACAATCTGTCCCGTGATCCAATCATGAATCGTTTTGCGATCTTGATCATGGTCCTTCCGATCTAGCGCCGAATGGACGGCACCTCTATATTCAGCACACATACAGCTCGATGACGATCTCTGCCTTCTTGATCTAGCAAGAGGGAGAGGATAGGTAGACGAGTTCTCCGGTAGCGCGACGGTGTTGCAGCGATGGTGGTGGAGCTATTCCAGCAGGGCTTCGCCTAAGCACCGAAGAAACCGATCTATAGGAGAAACTACAATCTACAAAAGAGGTAGCACGTGGCTGTTTTTCTATGTCTCAAAACCCTCAAAACTACTAATATATATAGGAGGGAGAGAGGAGGCTTGGCGCCCAAGTGGCCAGCCCTTGTCCTTGGCGCAAGGAGGAGAGGAGTAGTCCTCCTCCAATCCTAGTAGGATTAGGACTCCTCCTTCCCACTTGGAAACTCTTTCCACCTTGAGTTTTTTCCCTCTCAAACCACTCCAGCCGCATGGGCCCTTAGGGGAGGCTTAGGCCAGCCCACCAGCGGCTGGTTTACCTCCTCCCACAAACCATGTAACCAATTGGGACGAGACACCCCTCCCGATGGTCCCCCGGTACCCTCCCGACACTCCCGGTACACTACCGATGAGCCCAACTTTTGCGGTGACCAAAACAGGACTTCCTATATGTCAATATTTACCTCCGGACCATTCCGAAGCTCCTCCTGACGTCCAGGATCTCATCCGAGACTCTGAAAAACCTTCGGTCACCACCATACATAACTCTATACTACCGAAACATCACCGAACCTTAAGTGTGCAGACCCTGCGGGTTCGAGAACTATGTAGACATGACCGAGACACCTCTACGGTCAATAACCAATAGCGGGACCTGGATGCCCATATTGGTTTCTACATATTCTATGAAGATCTTTATCGGTTGAACCTCTATGTCAAGGATTCAGTTAATCCTGTATGTTGTTCCCTTTGTTCTTCGGTATGTTACTTGCCCGAGATTCGATCGTTGGCATCTCCATACCTAGTTCAATCTAGTTCCCGGCAAGTCTCTTTAATTGTTACGTAATACAAGATCCTGTGGCTAACACTTAGTCACATTGCTTGCAAGGCTTGTTTCGATGTTGTATTACCGAGTGGGCCCCGAGATACCTCTCCGTCACACGGAGTAACAAATCCCAGTCTTGATCCATGCCAACCCAACATACACCCTCAAAAATACCTGTAGAGAACCTTTATAGTCACCCAGTTACATTGCAGCGTTTGATACACACAAGGTACTCCTTCGGTGTCATTGAGTTGCATGATCTCATGGTCATAGGAACAGATACTTGACATGGAGAAAACTATAGCAATAAACTGACACAATCATATGCTATGTTTATAGTTTGGGTATTGTCCATCACATTATTCTCCTAATGATGTGATCCCATCATCAAATGACATCTCAGGTCCAAGGCTAGGAAACCTTAACCATCTTTGATGAACGAGCTAGTCTATTAGAGGCATGCTAGGGACATGGTGTTGTCTATGTATCCACACATGTATCTAAGTTTCTGATCAATACAATTCTAGCATGTATAATAAACAATTATCATGAACAAGGAAATATGATAATAACTAATTTATTATTGCCTCTAGGGCATATTTCCAACAGTCTCCCTCTTGCACTAGAGTCAATAATCTAGTTCACATCACCATGTGATTCACATTGTTATGAATATTATACCCAATGAGTTCTAGGGCTCGATCATGCTTTGCATGTGAGAGAGGTCTTTTAGTCAATGGGTCTGCGACATTCAGATCCGTGTGTGCTTTGCAAATCTCTATGTCATACTATAAACACTGCTACCACACTACAGTTGGACCTATTCCAAATGGCTGGTCCACTATACGTATCCGGATTGCTACTAAGAGTCATTCGGATTGGTGTTAAAGTTTGCATCGATGTAAATCTTTACGATGAACTCTTTATCACCTCCATAATCGAGAAACATTTCCTTATTCCTCTAGTTACTAAGGATAATTTTGACCATTGTTCAGTGATCCACTCCTGGATCACTTTTGTACCCCTTGAGGGACTCATGGCAAGGCACACACAGGTGCGGTACACAACATGACATACTATACAGAGCCTATGGATAAGGCACAGGGGACGACCTTCGTCCTTTCTCTTTCTTCTACCGTGGTCGAGCTTTGAGTCTCACTCAACTTCACACCTTAGAAATCAGGCAAGAACTCTTTCTTTGACTGATCCATTTTGAACTCTTTCAAAATCTTGCCTAGGTATGTACTCATTGAAAGTATCATCACGCATCTTGATCTATCTCTATAGATCTTGATGTCCTTTGAAAAACTCTTTTCAAACAACCATTTACGCTTTCCAGAAATTCTACATTATTTCCGATCAACAATATGTCAACCACATATACATATCAGAAATTCTATAGTGCTCCCACTCACTTTCTTGTAAATGCAAGTTTCTCATAAACTTTGTATAGCTCAAAAACTTTGACCACCTCATCAAAGCGTATATTCCAACTTCGAGATGCTTGCTCCATCCCATAGAAGGATTGCTGGAGCTCACACACCTTTTAGCATCCTTAGGACAGACAAAACCTTCTGGTTGTATCACATACAACCTTTCCTCAAGTAAACCGTTAAGGAAACGATGTTTTGACATCCATCTACCAGATTTCATAATTGAAAAATGCCGCAACTACTAACATAATTCCTATAGACTTTAGCATTGCTATGAGTAAGAAAGTCTCATTGCAGTCAACTCCTTGAACTTGTCGAAAACTTCTTTGCGACAAGTCGAGCTTTATAAATGTTGACATGTACCATCAGCATCTGTCTTCATCTTGAAGTTCCATTTGTACTCAATGACCTGTCGTCCAACGGGCAAATCTACCAAAGTCTATATTAGGTTTTCATACATGGATCCTTTCTCAGATTTCATGGCCTCTAACCATTTGTCGGAATCCGGTCCCATCATCGCTTCTCCATAGATCGTAGGTTCATCGTTTGTCCAACAACATGACCTCTAAGACAGGATTGTCGTACCACTCAGGAGCAGTACGCGTCCTTGTCAACCTACGAGGTTCGATAGTAACTTGATCCTAAGTTTCATGATCATCATCATTAACTTCCTCTTCAACTAATGTAGGCTCCACAGAAACATCTTTCTGCGCTGCGCTACACTCTGGTTGAAACAAAGGTTCAACAACCTCATCAAGTTCTATCTTCCTCCCACTCAATTCTTTTGAGAGAAACTCTTTCTCGAGAAAGGACCCATTTTAGCAACAAACACTTTGCACTCGGATCTGAGATAGAAGGTATACCAAACTGTTCTTAGGGTATTTTACGAAGATGCATTTGTCCGCTTTGGGTTCGAGCTCATTGTTGGGTTCTACCGTCGGCGCATCGCATGCGAATTAAAATTTCCTATGTGCAGAACAACCAAGAACATGCTACGGAGATGGATCATAGATTGCTATCACTAGATGCGCAATGCCGTGTAGTGGAAGTAGAGTTGGGGCAGCGCGTTCATGTGGTCCGTCTCCTCCTTGTCTGATCTCCCTCGAACAGCCATTCTGATCTCCCTCGAACAGTCGGTCGCTAGATCCCATGTACAGGTTCACCGGAGTGGTGCAAGTGCACCGCCTCTAACGGTATCCGCGCATGCAGGAGGAACACCCGTGCGGCGGACTACTAGGTCCGATCACACGGTCGGCGGCGGCGAGTCGAGGTTGCTAGTTGCAACTCATGCAAAGCCCTAATGACGGCACTGAAGCGATCAACTGGGTGGGTGTGCCACACCTCCACTATATATAGGCATCCAGCATGGGCTCAACTCTTGGGCCTCGCACGGATCCTAAAGCCCACGTGTTACTTCCCTTAAGCACACGACCCTTTAGGTTCTCGTCCACTTGGTCGTGAGTCAGATGACATCCGACTCGACCGGTCGGTAGCAGCCTCTAGCAAGACGTGCTGACTCCAAGTGTTCGATGAAGCTGGTTAGGCGAACCTATACTTCACACTTCTGTTCCCTTTGCCACATGATATATGTTGTCGTGCACAAGGCAATATGGTCATCCTTGTTGCAGCACGACCTCTTTCTAATTCCGGTGAATTCGACCAACATTCGGATTATCTCATAATCCTCATCGCATGGCCATGCTTAGCCAGGTCGGATCACTCAAGGGGCCTAGAGTATATCTCTCCTGATCGGAGGGGCAAATCCCATCTTGCTCGACCATGCCTTGCAACATGGGTCTGGACAAGCCCGAAACCTACCTTTGTAACTACCCAGTCACGGAGTAGCGTTTGGTCGGCCCAAAGCAAGTTTGTCACCATCCCGAGTACAAGCGCCAGCTCAGGTCTTAGGACATAGAACATATGTTGTACTAGAGACTCACAGATGACCTATCGCTGCGTCTACTAGTTGGGCCTGTCCAACTCAGACCTTATCTCGACTCGGATCCGACTATGTCGAATCCGACCAGACCTGTCTGAGTCCATATTATCTGGCTAGCATCCAATGGTACATGGTCAGTGAGACCGGACCATCCACCGTGTCATATGCTAGTCTAACTGGTTGCATGTCCACACAACCCTCTCGACTAGGGACCATTTAGGACAGTCATCATACAATGCATAGTCTCATAAACAAGTCACATACTTGTTAATACACATCAATGATAATGTCCAAGGACTATCTTCATTCATAAACACATAGGAAATATCATCATACATGATTGCCTCTAGGGCTTATCTTCATCAGTCTCCCAAAGCACTAGAGTCAATTAAATAGACATCGAATGCCCATAGCTCTAACGTGCCCCTCATGCTTGGGTTGTGGAAGCAGCTTAGTCAATGGATCTGCAACATTTGCATATGTATAAATATTGCACAAATTGGTATCACCTCTCTCTATGAGCTTTCGTATCAAGTCATATTTTCGGTCTATGTGCCTGGTCTTGTGGTGTAGTCTCGACTCCTTGGCCTGTGCGATGGCACCTGACTTATCAGAACACACCAACATCTTCCCAAAACTTTCGAATACAAACACCTTCCTTTGCGGCTTCACAAGCCGCAATGTATTCGGGCTCTGTTGTGGAGTCGGCCACCGTATCTTGCTTGGAACTCGTCCAGCTCACTGGCCCTCCATTCATGACATACACGAATCCAGTTTGCGATCGACAATCATCCCTATCAGTTTGGAAACTAGCATCAGCGTAACCCTTTACGCAGAGCTCCTCCTCACCTCCATAAACTAGGAACATCTCTTTAGTCCTTTTCAGGTACTTCAAGATAGTTTTCACCGCTGCCCAGTGACCCTCACCTGGGTCGGCCTGGTATCTGCTTGTTAAGCTTATTGCATAGGCAACATCAGGTCGTGTACATAGCATGGCATAGATGATGGATCCAATTGCCAAGGCATATGGAATCCTACTCATCCGGTTTCGCTCATCAGAAGTCACAGGACTTTGAGTCTTGGTTAGCCTTACACCATGTGAGACGGGCAAGAACCCTTTCTTGGCCTCACTCATGTTGAACCTCTTCAACACTTTGTCTATGTACGTTCTCTGGCTTAAGCCGAGCAGCCTCCTTGATCTATTTCTATAGATCTTGATGCCTAAAATGTACACTGCCTCACCAAGGTCTTTCATCGAAAACTTGCCATTCAATGATTCCTTGACTGAGTTCAGCATCGAAACATCATTTCCGATCAGCAGTATGTCATCCACATACAAGATCAAAAATACAACTGAGCTCCCACTAGACTTCTTGTATAAACAATAGTCCTCTTCGTTCTTAATGAAACCAAGGTCAACGATGACTTCATCAAAACAAATGTTCCAACTCCGAGCTGCTTGCCTCAATCCATAAATGGATCTCTTGAGCTTGCATATTTTACCAGCGTTAGTTGGATTGACAAAACCTTCGGGCTGTTTCATGTATACATCCTCTTTTAAATTTCCATGCAGGAAAGTTGTTTTGACATCCATCTGCCATATCTCATAATCGAAATATGCAGCTATAGCTAGTATGATCCTCACCGACTTTAGCATCGCTACCGGCGAGTAGGTCTCGTCATAGTCAATTCCTTGAACTTGTCCATAACCTTTAGCGACAAGCCAAGCTTTGTGGATCAGAACATTTCCATCCACATTGATTTTCTTCTTAAATACCCATTTACAACCAATGGCTACTATGCCATGTGGCGGATCAACCAAGTCCCAGACTTGATTGTCATCCATGGACTTTAACTCGGATCTCATGGCCTCAAGCCATGCCTCGGAATCTGGGATCACCATCGCTTCCGCATACATAGCCGGCCCGTTGCTTTCCAACAACAATACATCGGGCACTCTGCGCAATCTTTCCAACCTCCGTGGCTCCGGTGCTGACTCCACTACGGGTTCCCTGATCAACTCTGGTATGATCTCATCACCAACCAAGTCGTCCCCGAGTGGCTCTCGAATTTCTTCGAGTCGCACCATTCTCCCACTATCCTCCCGATTGAGAAACTCTTTCTCTAGGAAAACCCCGTTCCGAGCAACAAACACTTTGTTCTCTTCTCGGTTGTAGAAGTTGTATCCCAAGGTTTCCCTCGGATATCCCATGAATATGCATTTATCTAACTTGGGTGTAAGCTTGTCCGACATGAGTTGCTTGACAAATGCTTCAAAATCCCAAATCTTTAGAAAAGACAAACTAGCAATCTTCCCACTCCACATATCATGTGGTGTCTTGTCAACAGATTTTGATGGTACCCTATTAAGTGTGAAATCTGCAGTTTCTAGAGCGTATCCCCAGAATGACGAGGGTAAATCCGATTTGCTCATCATCGACCGGACCATGTCCAACAAGGTTCGATTTCTCCATTATGACACACCGTTTCTCTATGGCGTACCCGGTGGTGTGAGCTGAGGTACTATACCTCGGCTTTTCAGATGATTATCAAACTCCTAGCTCATGTACTCACCTCCATGATCTGATCGTAGAAGTTTTATCGTCTTGCCGAGCTAATTTTCAACCTTGTTCTGTCTTTGAACTTTTCAAAAGTTTTTGACTTGTGCCTCATCAAATAGATATATCCATATCTACTCAAGTCCTCGATAAAAGTCACAAAGTACTGATAGCCACCTCTGTCCGTTGTGCTCATTGGACCACACACATCACTGTGTATATGCTCCAACAGCTCGAACGCCCTCTCGCAACTCTTTGCAAAAGGAGGCTTGGTCATCTTGCCTAGCAAGCATGATTCGCATGTCTCGAACGACCCGAAGTCGGACAAAGTTAGGAGTCCATCATCATGGAGCTTCTTCATGCATTTCAGACTAATGTGTCCAAGCCAGCAATGCTAGAAGTATGTCGGATTTATCTCATTAGGCTTATGCCTCTTGACATTCTCATTATAGACTGGCTCCGTTTCTAGATACAAAATAAATAACCCATATATAATGGGTGCATAGCCATGGAACATTCCAGTCAAATAAAATGAACAACCATTGTCCTTTATATTGAATTCATAACCTTGACTCATCAAGCATGAGGCAGAAATAATGTTCCGACTAAGTGCGGGAATGTAATAACAATTATTCAATTCCAAAATAAATCCAGAAGGAAGCTTGAGCTGCATCATGCCGACCTCCAACACAACAACTCTTTCTTTGTTGCCGACGCTGATGTGAATCTCTTCTTGTGCCACATGCCTAGTTCTTACCAGCCCCTGCATCGAGTTGCAAATATGAACAACCGATCCGGTATCAAATACCCAAGAGGTACTAGGTATGTCAGCAAGGTAAATGTCTATAACATATGTAACAAGTGTACCTTTGCCTAAAGAAGCATCTGCGGCCTTCTTGCCGTGCTCAGCAAGTCACTTGCTACAGTTCCTCTTCCAGTGACCAGCTTCCTTGTAGTGAAAGCAAATGGTCTTTGAGTTCGGTCCGGATTTTGGCTCAGCGGCGGAGACAACCTTCTCCATGCCCTTTGCCTTACCCTTTTTCTTGGAACAACTCTTATTGAACTTTGCCGAGTTCTGCACCATCAACACTTGATGCGTGCCTTTCTTAATATCCTGCTCTACCACCTTGAGCATCCCATGCAATTCAGTGAGCTTCTTATCCATGACGTGCATATGATAGTTCAATATGAACGTCCCATAGCAAGATGGAAGAGAACCCAGAACTGCATCAGGAGGGGCCCGACCCACAGGGGCAGCAGCGTCTTCTTCCTCCTGTCAGGGGAGGAGAAGCAGCTGCGTGCTGCCCCTGCAGCCGGTGGTGGCCGCGCTGGCCACCTCCACCCTGCCTGCCTGGCCACCTCCTCGTCGCGCTGGCGAGGGGATAGGCTCAGCCGCCGCTCCAGCTGCTTCCCCCTCGCCATTTCCCCTCTCCCTCTCCTCTGTTCCCCTCCTCGCCGGAGCGTAGTCGCCGGCGATTCACCGTCTCTCGTGCGTCCCCGACCCCGCTAAGGCGCCAGAAGCCTCTCCGGTGAGGCCCCGAACCCTTTCCCCTAGTCTCGATGCCGTTCCCCCCCTCTAGCCTCGTTTGCCACTTGAGCCGAGAGGAGCTCGCCGTCGGCCATGGCCTAGCCGTGGCCACAGGGCCAAAGCTCGCTCCTGGCCACGGGCTCGTCCTCGTGGAGCTTCAAGGAGGCTGTTGCCGCCCTCAGCTCTGCCTCCCGCAGCCTGTAGCGCCGCAGCTGCTCCTGCCCGAGCCGTCGCCACCGCGCAGCTCGACGTGGCCGCCGTTCCGGTGGCCCCCGAGCCCCCCTAGGTGCCCTGCTAGACGTGCCAGTGCACGGGTCGCCTCTCGGTGCCCTCCGTGCGCCAAATGGTCGCCGGAGGCGCGATTTCGGCAAGACGCCGCCGTGCGGATGGTTGCCGCCAGCCCCGCTCCGGTGGGCGCCAACATGGCTGTCATTAGTGGGCTAATCCCCCTAATTAGTTTAGCCTCCGGCCACTGACAGTGGGCCACAGGGTGGGTCAAACCCCCTGGTCAACGCGGAGGTTAAGCCTGAGACACTAACGTGCGGGCCCCGCACGTCAGGTTTGACTCTGGCCAGGTCAGCTGATCAGCTGACGTCACAGTGATGTCAGGCTGACGCCATAATTCCATTTTCTAGTTTAAAAATAATTCCAGAAATTGTTTAAAAGTTCAAAAATTCATATAAATTAATCTGTAAATCAGATGAAAATAATTTATATATGAAAATTTATCAGAAAAATCCAATGAATCCAGTGGTGCTAGTGTCATGCATGTTAGAGCAAACTAAATAGGTGAACATTGACATTTACTAATAGATTAGTATATGGAATTGAAATAAAGAACGATTTTGAATCTATATTCAACTTCATTTCAAATCTACATGAACACTAGTTGCATTAGCTCATCCATACATGCTATCATGCCATGATCATGCATCATATTGTTGCACTTGCGTGTGTTGATTGTTTCTTATCTGCATTGTGGTAGGCCCTACTTCTGAGGATACCCCCGAGTATCCCGACGAAGGAGAGAACCTTTCCGCTACCCAGCAAGGCAAGCAACCCCTTTGATCATTTCGATAACATCCTACTCTCTCACTCCTGCTCTTGTTTATTGCATTAGGACAGTCGATCACATGTCAGTCATACACGGTAGATGATCCTATTCTGCTGCATAACCTGACATTGTCACAGTAAATAGTCAAACCTTGCAACCTAGCATACCTGGTAGATGCTTGTGCCATGATGTGCTTAGTTTACTTTGCCTGCTATGCTTGCTATGCTTAGAGTTGGGTCAGGTTTGATTCATCTGGGTGATGAACTGAATGAAACGATGTTGTTCTGATGTGGTGATATAATGATGAACTCGATTTGGTAAAGGTAGCGATGAGAGGTTATGTAGGAGTACATAGAGGGTTGTCTCATTGGGACCGTCCTTAGGAACTGAGTTCCGTGTTTGTGATCCAAGACTAGTTGCTACCGCACATTGGGTTCCGGTAACTCGACCCCTCTCGACTTATCAGTCGCTTAGTCCTTGGTCCAGGAATTGCAAGTAGTTTCTGGGGTTTCTAGCATGCTGGAGGCCGTGTGTAGTGCTGACCCTAGGGGTGGGTTATGACGTGGTAGGCAGTGGCACGGTGTACCAAGGGTCACCCGAATGGTGGGCTTCGGAACATTTCACACATCGTTTGGGGCCGTAGCGGAAACTTCGGCCAGACTTCCGTGCGGGTTCAGTCTCAAATAGGCGATAGCCTGGACTAGAGGTCTTATGCGATTGACGGTCGTGACCAACTCCGTCGCTGGGCATCCGCTTGAAGGTTGCCGAGGTGCAAGGTTTTATGAGCACACAATGATAAGTGGCGAGAGCGTGCGTGAAGAAGTACACCCCCACAGGGTATGAAACTATTCGAATATCCGCGTCCTCGGATATGGACTACTTGGAGAACTTATGTTGTTCATAGATAATCAAATGGATACTCATAAAAATATCAAGACAAGTGTGAGTACCGTGGATGGCACTCTCCCAGGAGAGGGAAGTGAATCCATGGTGGTGTATTGCTATGGAGTTAGCGGACTTGTGTGCGATATCTAAAATGTAAACAAAGAGTTAAAATTGAGTAGTGTAGGTTAGCCATGAGTCAAAGCTGGCATTGCTGCATAAACTCCACCACTCCCTTTGTTGATACATGAGCATGAATAGACTAGGTCTATTTTAAAGACTTGCTGAGTACGTTTGTACTCATGTTTGCTTAATAAATGTTGCAGATGAGACCCATGACCCATCAGGTGGGTTCTTTCTAGATGTTGACGATGCCGAATAGTTGTAGTCCCAGCTATGACCTTTGCCCTGTGGCGGGCTGTAGATAGTCAGGCCATGTGCCTTTTTACCCTTTCATCTGTCTGTACTCAGACAGCTTATGCTTCCTCTTGGTTTATATGAACATGTTTGTATGACTTGAGTGTCGGGTCATGTGACCCCTATCTGTAAGAACATATTATGCAAGGCTCATCTGAGCCTCTTAAATAAAAGTCATGTTGTTTTATGGTTATGTTGTGATGCCATGGTTGTATCTATGCATATCGGGCATGTCGTGCGTACGTGTGACGTGCAACGGTATGTATGGGATCCGACACCTAGTCGTGTGCCTTTAGTAGTACTCTTTACGGGAAACTGCCTCTTTGTGCTTCCATCGAGCCATGGTAGCTTGCTACTGCTCCAGACACATTGATTGACCGGCATGTATCCTTCTTTGCTGCTGTGTCTGTCCCTTCGAGGAAATGTCTCGCAGTGTAATGGAGTCCCTGTAGCCTGCTACGACTCGTCTACGTGCAGTGATGGCATTCGTGTCTCACGACGTAATGGAGTCCCTGTAGCTTGCTATGACTCGTCTACACACGCTTGAGGCCGACACCTGCATTGCTGGGTTATGTATGCCTGTTTCCGTACGGATGTGCCGCTTGGGTTCTATGACTAGTTATGTCAGACCGGGTTCTCTGTCGTTTGATTGCCAGTGACATGTTCACATATGTGAGCCAAAATACACAAGCGGTCCCGGCTAAGGTAAGGCTGCAGCCATGGAACTTACCATGCGTGAGGCCGCAAAGTGATGTGATATGTTACAGTCTGGATTCTTACGACTTAGGATCGGGGTCCCGACAGCATTGGTATCAAAGCCTGACTGACTGTAGGACTACCAAGCCAAACCGGTCGAAGTTGAGTCTAGAAACAATATAGAAAAGTAGGGGAATTGATTGTGGAAGGGAACGTAAGGCTCTTTTTACTCCTCTTCCCAAGTTATTCTATGTTGAGTCATTCTCATCTTTTCTACGGGGATAAGAACTAGGCTACTCATCCATTGCTTAGGATGCTGAGTTACTAACCATGGACCACTAGTTAGCTTGTTGCAAGTGATGTAGGTACTCAAGTATTGTTGGTGTGTCAAACAGATGGAGAAGAGATTTGAGTCTAGAAAGTCGATTGGTTATGCTTTTCCAATCTTTTGCAGTTGTCTCAAAATCCTTTTTGAGCAATTACAGCCGTTATGTTGTCCAATTTCTGCTAGAGTCTCTAATGTCTTTGCATCATTCTTTGTTTTAGATGCCCCCTCGTCCTTCCCGTCAGGTGGTCTGTCTGACCAGGTGCATCGATGTACCGGGTCACACGGCCATGTTGGTTAGAGTTATGATGGAGGCTGGATACTGTTGGTACCCAGAGTACACAGTGGAGGAACAGTATCGAGATTTCAACCAGAGTCAGTATATGTGTACCGTCAAGGTTTATCCTTCATATCCTGGAGCTGTAGAGCCGCTTCACTGGACTTATGGATTAGGTGTCACCATAGATATGGCAGTTCAGGAGGCCGCTTACACCATGCTGACTATCATGAGGTTCCACCATGGTCTACTTCAGAACACCGAATTCTGCTATGTTCCTGCTTCTATGGGAGGAGAGGATGGTTATCTTAGTGCAACCTACTATGATCATTCCCATGAGGACCCTAGGCTGCAGGTGACCGCTTAGATGTTGGAGAACAGGAATCGTGATGCACGTGCCCTTCGCATGGAGCTTTATGCCACCCGTGCATGTCTTTGGACAACCCTAACGCAGTTGGCACCTGTCGTGCAGACAAGCTATGGAGATTTGGAGATGCTGACCCCATCGCGGACTCATCTGCCAGCACACGTAGACTAGCCCGATGTTGGAGGCATCACCCCTCTTCGAGGACCGCTGTTGCCGCCGACAAGGGAACCAAGGCCACACCCATGTCCTTATGGCTCCCAGGGATCACAGGCTAGAGTGTTTCCAGATCCTCAGGTTCAGCTCCTGGGTCATGGGGGTAACCTGTATGAGGCATTCTACGGCGATGCTTGAGTACGTGGATGTAGTTCTAGCAAGGTAGTAATCGTATCGCCACAGTCCTGTGTGTCTTGTGGGATATGATGAGGTTGAGAGTTGAGTTCCGGATGTGTAAATAGATAATGTATAGGAAGCTTGTAATGCCTCCGATGAGTTGTGTCATCTCTCTGTAGTTGTATTTCAGCTTGGCTTGTACTGAATTATGTCATGGTGTGTATGAATCATGGTGTTCATATGGCGGTTGTTTTACCATGTTGATTGGTGTTTACCCTGCATGCCATGTTGTCCAGTACATTCCTTATCTCATGCCTTAGAGTTGATGTTCCCTATGTTTAAGATGTGGGTTTGTTTTTCTAGGATGATGGAAACTAGGAATAACCCCGTGCCTGCCCCTGAGCAGGGCAAGGGAAGCCAGCCAAGGCAAGAGGATCTGCCACATGCGCCTTCCTTGGCAGAAGTAATGCTTGAAGCCAAAAGGAACAAGAGGGAGACCAACAGGCTGTTGGAAAGAATCGAGCAGAACACAACACGTGCTCCCCGCAATGATCTCAATGATGGCGTATCACTTGGTAATTTCATCAGACTGTGCCCACCCAAGTATCATCATTCGGTCGACCCACTCGATGCGGATGACTGGCTGACTAGCATGTATCACAAGATACAGGTTGCCAATGTGACCGAGGCCAACAAGGTGACCTTTGCAACTTACTTTCCAAAAGGACCCGCCAATCTGTGGTGGGATAATTTTGAAGCCATGCGCCCCGCAGGCCCCGCACCAACTTGGGCAGAGTTCAGTGCCGCATTTCATACCCATCACATCCCAGAAGGGTTGATGCATCATAAGAGAGAGGAATTTTGTGCCTTCACCCAGGGCAGACTGTTAGTGGATGCCTATAGTCGTGAATTTGGAAACCTTGCTCGCTATGCTTCTGAGGAAGTTTCTACTGATGGCAAGAAGCAGGCTAGGTTCCGCAAGGGACTTAACCCTGAGCTCCGCCAAGATCTACGCCTGCATGAGTGCACCACTTTCCAGGCTCTCGTCAACAGGGCTATCAATGCCGAGACTGGACAGGCTGATTGTGAGGCCATGAGAAAGCACAACCATGACTTCAAACCCGCATCTAGCTTGGGCCCCAATAAACGCCGGGTCTGGGTGCCCAACATAGCTCTGCCGCCAAAATACAATGCGAGGCCATCCTTCCACGCGCCTCACCCAGCTCAGCCCAACCCTCCAGTTAGGCCATTTGGAGGACTGCCTGCCAATGTTGCTCCCCGTGCCATCATGGTTTGCTATAAGTGTGGAGAACCAGGACACTACTCCCGTGAGTGTCCCCAGAATAATGTTAAGCTCGCCGGACGTGGAAAGCCAGGAAAAGCCATCTTTGTGAAGTCAGCTCCTGCTCGTGGATGAGTGAACTGTGTGTCTGTTGACGAAGCCCTTGAGGATCTTGATGTTATCCTAGGTACGCTCCTTGTCAATAGTCATCCAGCATTTGTTCTTTTTGATACCGAGGCATCTCATTCTTTCATCTCAGAAAGTTATGCACAGTTGCATAACATGTCTTTTTGTGATATGCCTACTCCTTTAGTAGTGCAGACTCCGGGTTCAAAATGGCAAACTTCTAGAGTGAGCCATGATAATGAAATTCTGGTGGATAGATTAGCCTTCCTAGCATCTTTGATAGCCCTCAAGTCTTCAAACATCAATATAATTCAAGGTATGGATTGGATGAAAGCCCACTATGCCAAGATTGATACTCATTCTAGGAATGTTCAACTTACACATCCATCAGGTCAGATAGTTAATGTCTCCACTCGAACAACCAAGCGCCAACTCTATTCCTTCAATGCTAGCCCTCTTCCAGAGTTAGAAGATATTCCGGTAGTCTGTGACTTTCCGGATGTCTTTCCAGAAGAACTGTCAGGAATTCCTCCTGTCAGAGATGTTGAGTTTGTGATAGAGCTCATCCCAGGGACTGTCCCAATGGCTAGAAGACCCTATAAGATGGCACCCTTAGAACTAGCCGAACTTAAGATCCAACTCGATGAGGATTTGAAGAAAGGTTTCATCCATCCCAGTTCTTCTCCTTGGGCTTGTCCCATCCTATTTGTCAAGAAGAAGGATGGTTCGGATCGGATGGTTGTGGATTACCGGACAGTGAATCTGGTCACCATAAAGAACAAGTATCTGCTCCCTAGGATCAATGATTTGTATGATCAACTCGCTGGATCCTCTGTCTTTTCCAATATGGATTTGAGGTTGGGATACCATCAAATCAGAATTAGGAACGGGGACATTCCAAAAACGGCTTTTGTTACTCGTTATGGCCAATACGAGTACATCGTCATGTCCTTCGGTTTAACCAATGCCCCAGCCACCTTTTCTCGCTTGATGAATTCGATCTTCATGGACTATCTAGATAAATTCGTCGTGGTTTACCTCGACGATATACTCATCTACTCGAAGAACGAACAAGAACATGCCGACCATCTAAAGCTGGTATTGATGAAACTTCGAGAGCACCGCCTGTACGCCAAATTCTCCAAGTGTGAATTTTGGTTGCCAGAACCTATCTGGGCCACGTGATATCTAGTAAAGGTATTGCTGTCAATCCTGAGAGAGTTCAGGCCGTCCTTGATTGGACTCCACCTGAATCGGTTAAGCAAGTTCGGAGTTTCCTTGGCTTAGCGAGCTATTGCCGCCGCTTTATCGAGAATTTATCCAAGGTTGCAAAACCTCTGACTGAACTCCTCAAGAAAGATAAAAAGTTTGAGTGGACTCCACAATGTGAGCACAGTTTTCAGGAGTTGAAAAGACGACTGACCTCCGCTCCCATTGTGGTGCCACCTGATTTCTCTAAGGACTTTGTTATCTATTGCGACGCCTCGCGACAAGGATTAGGTTGCATTCTCATGCAATATCGTCATGTGATTGCATACGCATCTCGACAGTTGCATCCACATGAGGATAATTATCCAACGCATGATCTTGAGCTCGCAGCTGTAGTTCATGCACTGAAAACCTGGCGACATTACCTTCTGGGTAATCATTCGAAATTTACACTGATCACCAAAGTCTAAAATATATATTCACCCAGCCGGATTTGAATCCCGGGCAAAGACGATGGGTAGAGTTGATTACAGATTACGACTTAGGGATAACTTACACCCCGGGGAAAGCCAATGTCATGGCTGATGCACTAAGTCGTAAGTCTTATTCTAACAATCTGATGTTACAACAAGGTCAACCACTTCTCCATGAGGAATTACGGAAGTTGAACCTTCACCTTGTTCCTCAAGGATTCCTATCCAACTTGGTGGCGAAACCTACACTTACGGATCAAATTATAGAAGCCCAGAAGCATGATGCCGGGATATCTCGTATCAAGAAAAACATTAAGAAGGGTAATGTTAGATGCTTCTCGGAAGATGATCGGGGTGTTGTCTTCTTTGAGAACCATTTGGTGATCCCGAAGAAGCAACATCTACGACAGTTGATCCTTAAGGAGGCTCATGATTCTCCTCTCTCAATTCATCCGGGTAGTACCAAGATGTATCAGGACCTACGCCAGAGGTTCTGGTGGACTAGGATGAAAATAGAAATTACTCAGTTCGTTGCAAACTGCGACGTTTGCCGTCGCGTGAAAGCAGAACATCAAAGGCCTGCTGGCACCCTTCAACCTTTAGCTATTCCCGAATGGAAATGGGATAAGGTCAGTATGGATTTCATTACCGAATTTCCCAGGACCAAGAGAGGGAATAATGCTATCTTTGTGGTCATCGACCGTCTTTCCAAAGTGGCTCATTTTCTTCCTATTCGGGAAAGTATAACTGCTAGCCAGCTAGCGGAATTGTATGTTTCTCAAATAGTTTCTCTTCATGGTGTTCCTTTGGAGATTAACTCAGACCGTGGAAGTATTTTCACTTCCCGATTTTGGGAAAGTTTTCAAACCGCTATGGGGACTCATCTATCCTTTAGCACTGCTTTCCACCCGCAATCAAGTGGTCAAGTTGAGCGAGTCAATCAAATCCTCGAAGACATGCTCCGAGCTTGTGTTATATCTTTCGGTATGAACTGGGAGAAGTGTCTTCCATTTGCCAAATTTGCTTATAACAATAGTTATCAATCAAGCTTGGGCAAAGTCCCTTTTGAAGTTCTCTATGGACGAAGGTGTTTAACACCTCTTAACTGGTTAGAAACCGGAGAGAGGCAACTCTTCGGCCCAGATATGATCCAGGATGCAGAGGAGGAAGTTCGCATTATTCGTGAAAAGTTGAAAACAGCCCAATCTCGTCAAAAGAGCCCATATGATTGCCATCATAAGGCTGTGACCTATGAAGTTGACGAGAAGGCTTACCTTCGGGTTACACCTCTGAAGGGTACCCATCAAAGTTGGCTCCTCGTTACATTGGACCTTTTCGCATTCTTGCCAAACGAGGAGAGGTTGCCTAGCAATTGGAACTTCCGCCGCATATTTCCAAGGTTCATGATGTCTTCCACATCTCGCAACTTAGGCGTTGCTTCTCGGACCCTGTCCGTGAGGTAGACCACGTAGCGCTTGATCTCCAAGATAACCTTACATATCGAGAATACCATGTTCGTATTCTTGATCAAGCTGAGCGTACCACTCGGCATCGGAACATCAAGTTTCTCAAGGTTCAGTGGTCACACCATTCTGAAAAGGAGGCCACATGCGAAAGAGAAGATCGTCTTCGACTAGAATACCCCGCGCTCTTCCCGACGACTTCAAAATCTCGGGACGAGATTCTTTTGAGTGGGGGTGAGTTGTCACATCCCTAGCTAGATGTCCTAGGATAGCATGTGCTTGCATCATGTTTCATTCTATTGCATCAACATGAAATGAGGAACAAAAGAAACCCCAAGCTCACTTTGAATCCAAACAATTCAAACTTGGTGAAAATTCAACAAATCCAAAATGCCCACTAAAAATGTTCCCTATGTCTGGTAGATTTGGACATGATTATAACAGGGATCATTTTAATTATTTGAACACCTAAAGCAATTTAGAAATAAATGATAAAGCCTCTGAAAATATTAAATAAAACATTTATCATTATTTTAGTTTTCAAATATCCTGAAACTTTAGAGAAAAGTTTGAAATATTCAAACTTCAATATATAAAATGTTTTGGATATTTTACAAAGTCATTTGTAACTGAAAATAAAATAAAGAAATGTCAGAAGTTAGAAAAGAATTGAAATAAAAAAAGAAAGGAAAGAAGCCCACCTGGGCTAACCTAAGGAAGGGGCCCGACCCACAGGGGCAGCAGCGTCTTCTTCCTCCTGCCAGGAGGAGAAGCAGCTGCGTGCCGCCCCTGCAGCCGGTGGTGGTCGCGCTGGCCACCTCCACCCTGCCTGCCTGGCCGCCTCCTTGTTGCGCTGGTGAGGGGATAGGCTCGGTCGCCACTCCAGCGGCTTCCCCCTCGCCATTTCCCCTCTCCCTCTCCTCTGTTCCCCTCCTCGTCGGAGCGAAGCCGCCGGCGATTCGCCGTCTCCCGTGCGTCCCCGACCCCGCTAAGGCGCCAGAAGCCTCTTCGGTAAGGCCCCGGACCCTTTCCCCCAGTCTCGACGCCGTTTCCCCCCCCCCTCTAGCCCTGTTTGCCGCTGGAGCTGAGAGGAGCTCGCCGCCGGCCATGGAGCTCCAGCGGCCAAAGCTCACTCCTGGCCACGGGCTCGTGCTCGTGGAGCTTCCAGGAGGCCGTTGCCGCCCTCAGCTCCACCTCCTGCAGCCTATAGCGCCGCAGCTGCTCCTGCCCGAGCCGTCGCGCAGCTCGACGTGGCCACTATTCTGATGGCCCCCGAGCCCCCTAGGTGCCCTGCTAGACGTGCCAGTGCACGGGCCGCCTCCCGGTGCCCTCCGCGCGCCAAATGGTCGCCGGAGGCGCAATTCCGGCGAGACACCGCCGTGCGGATGGTCGCCGCCAGCCCCGCTCCGGTGGGCGCCGACGTGGCCGTCATTAGGGGGCTAATCCCCCTAATTAGTTTAGCAACTGCTACTGACAGTGGGCCCCAGGGTGGGTCAAACCCCCTGGTTAGCGTGGAGGTTAAGCCTGAGACACTGACGTGCAGGCCCCGCACGTTAGGTTTGACTCTGGCCAGGTCAGCTGATCAGCTGACGTCACAGTGACGTCAGGCTGACGCCATAATTCCATTTTCTAGTTTAAAAATAATTCCAGAAATTGTTTAAAACTTTAAAAATTCATATAAATTAATCTGTAAATCAGATGAAAATAATTTATTTATGAATTTATCAAAAAAATCCAATGAATCCAATGGTGCTATTGTCATGCATGTTAGAGCAATCTAAATAGGTGAACATTGACATTTACTAATAGATTAGTATATGGAATTGAAATAAAGAATGATTTTGAATCTATATTTAACTTCATTTCAAATCAACATGAACACTAGTTGCATTAGGTCATCCATACATGCTATCATGCCATGATCATGCATCATATTGTTGCACTTGCGAGTGTTGATTGTTTCTTATCTGCATTGCGGTGGGCCCTACTTCTGAGGATACCCTCGAGTATCCTCACGAAGGAGAGAACCTTTTCGCTACCCAGCAAGGCAAGCAACCCCTTTGATCATTCTGATAACATCCTACTCTCTCGCTCCTGCTCTTGTATATTGCATTAGGACAGTCGATCACATGTCGGTCATACATGGTAGATGATCCTATTCTGCTGCATAACCTGACATTCTCACAGTAAATAGTCAAACCTTGCAACCTAGCATACCTGGTAGATGCTTGTGCCATGATGTGCTTAGTTTAATTTGCCTACTATACTTGCTATGCTTAGAGTTGGGTCAGGTCTAATTCATCTGGGTGATGAACTGAGTGAAACGATGTTGTTCTCATGTGGTGATATAATGATGAACTCGATTTGGTAAAGGTAGCAATGAGAGGCTATGTAGGAGTACATAGCGGGTTGTCTCATTGGGACCGTCCTTAGGAACTGAGTTCCGTGTTTGTGATCCAAGACTAGTTGCTACCACACATTGGGTTCCGGTAACTCAACCCCTCTCGACTTATCAGCCGCTTAGTCCTTGGTCCAGAAGTTGCAAGTAGTTTCTGGGGTTTATACCATGCTGGAGGCCATGCGTAGCGCTGACCCTAGGGGTGGGTTATGACGTGGTAGGCAGTGGCATGGTGTACCAAGGGTCACCCGAATGGTGGTCTTGGGAACCCTGCGCACATCGTTTGGGGCTGTAGCGGAAACTTCGGCCGGACTTCTGTGCGGGTTCAGTCTCAAATAGGCGATAGCCGTGACCAGAGGTCTTATGTGATTGACGGTCGTGGACGACTCCCTCGCTAGGCATCCGCTTGAAGGTTGCCGAGGTGCATGGTTTTATGAGCACACAGCGATAAGTGGAGACAGCGTGTGTGAAGAAGTACACCCCTGCAGGGTATGAAACTATTCGAATAGCCGCGTCCTCGGATATGGACTGCTTGGAGAACTTATGATGTTCATAGATTATCAAATGGATACTCATAAAAATATCAAGACAAGTGTGAGTACCGTGGATGGCACTCTCCCAGGAGAGGGAAGTGAATCCATGGTGGTGTATTGCTATGGAGTTAGCGGACTCGTGTGTGATATCTAAAATGTAAACAAAGAGTTAAAATTGAGTAGTGTAGGTTAGCCATAAGTCAAAGCTGGCATTGCTGCATAAACTCCACCACTCCCTTTGTTGATACATGAGCATGAATAGACTAGGTCTGTTTTAAAGACTTGCTGAGTATGTTTGTACTCACGTTTTCTTAATAAATGTTGCAGATGAGACCCAGGACCCATCAGGTGGGTTCTTTCTAGATGTTGACGATGCCAAATAGTTGTAGTCCCAGCTACGACCTTTGCCCTGTGGCGAGCTGTAGATAGTCAGGCCATGTGCCTTTTTACCCTTTCATCTGTCTATACTCAGACAACTTATGTTTCCGCTTGGTTTGTATGAACATGTTTGTATGACTTGAGTGTCCGGTCATGTGACCCCTATCTATAAGAACATATTATGCAAGGCTCATCTGAGCCTCTTAAATAAAAGTCATGTTGTTGTATGGTTATGTTGTGATGTCATGGTTGTATCTATGCATATCGGGCATGTCGTGCGTACGTGTGACGTGCAACGGTATGTATGGGATCCGACACCTAGTCGTGTGCCTTTAGTAGTACTCTTTACGAGAAATTGCCTCTTTGTGCTTCCACCGAACCATGGTAGCTTGCTACTGCTCCGGACACATTGATAGATCGGCATGTATCCTTCTTTGCTGCTGTGTTTGTCCCTTCGGAGAAATGTCTCACAGTGTAATGGAGTCCCTGTAGCCTGCTACGAATCGTCTACGTGCAGTGATGCCATTCGTGTCTCACGACATAATGGAGTCCCTGTAGCTTGCTATGACTCGTCTACACACGCTTGAGGCCGACACCTGCATTGCTGGGTTATGTATGCCTGTTTCCGTACGGATGTGCCACTTGGCTTCTATGACTAGTTATGTCGGCCCGGGTTCTCTATCGTTTGATTGCCAGCGACATGCTCACATACATGAGCCAAAAGACGCAAATGGTCCCGGCTAAGGTAAGGCTGTAGCAGTGGAACTTACCGTGCGTGAGGCCGCAAAGTGATGTGATATGTTACAGTCTGGATTCTTATGACTTAGGATCGGGGTCCCGACACGACTCTTGTCGATCGGGTAGGTATCTTATACCCTGGCTCCCAACCTTCTTTACCACAAGGTCCAAAACTGTTTTGATAGCCTTGTCAAGTTAACCTGATGCAGTGCATGTCCGTGTCCGACACGAACCCTCCAGTTCAAGGACACCCAGTAGCACCTCAATTTTACGAGCCCACCACTAGACGTACTTAACGCGTGAAGGTGCAACATCTGGACTGGCAATGTGCTTGATATTAATGAGGGATCTTTCTAACGTACTCACATGCATATGAGATAGAAGCAATATCAATCACATATAAACATAAAATATGTGAAATAGTATGGCTCCTTGATGGACATCCTTCCAGGTCGGCTCCAACTCCGATGACCAGGGCGGAACTCCATCTTGTCCGTTTTGCCAGGACGCCAAAGCCTCGAACTTGATCTCTGTCCTCCAACTACTACAACTAGTAATGAATTTACAGAGAATCACAAGTCAACACGCAGGTTGTCATACAATATAGTGACAACACTTTGGCTCCTACCGGCTGACAATCATGACACGCAGGTCATGTAAAATTACACACATGCATCACATACATATGAGCCATACTATTCACATCAAACCTGCAAAACAAACTCATGCATAGAATTGCCTTCTACCGGTTTGTGTGATCGTGTACAAAATACAAGGCGATACGCACATTTTTGGAAATCACAGATCGCATCTGCACTCCGATCACGTCAAATTTTCGGATCTGACCGATCTCATCGATCATCGCGAACCCGATTCAGATTTACATTTCACGGTTAAACCCGATGGCGGATGCCGACCAGTAGGGGTAGGTTGTGTCATGACCTCATCAATTCCGATTGATAGAAAACATAGCCTCAATCTATCCCGATGCGCAATTGATCTCATCAACTGTGCACATAGCCAATCTCATGACCGACGATAGATCACATCCGCCGCCGCCACATATCACATATGCTACCGATCTGAAACCAAAACCTATAGCAGAGACTCTGATAACACTGTTGGGTTCTACCGTAGGTGCATCGCATGCGAATTAAAAATTTCCTATGCGCGGAACAACCAAGAACATGCTACAGAGATGGATCATAGATTGTTACCACTAGACGGGCAGTGTCGTGTAGCGGGAGTAGAGTTGGGGCAACGCGTTTGTGTGGTCCATCTCCTCCTTGTCTGATCTCCCTCTAATAGCCGTTCCGATCTCCCTCGAACAGCCAGTTACCGAGATCCCACATACAGGTTCGCCGGACCGGCGCAAGTGCACCGCCTCTAATGGTATCCGCGCGTGCATGAGGAACACCCGTGCGGCGGACTCCTAGGTCCGATCACACGGTCGGTGGCGGTGAGTGGAGGTGGCTAGTTGCAACTCATGCAAAGCCCTAATGACGGCATCGAAGCGATCAACCGGGTGGGTGAGCCGCACCTCCATTATATATAGGCATCAGGCGCAGGCTCAACTCTTGGGCCTCACATGGATCCTAAAGCTCACGTGTTCATTCCCTTAAGAGCGTGACCCTTTAGGTTCTCGTCCACTTGGTCGCGAGTCAGATGACATCCGACTCGACCGGTCGGTAGCGGCCTCTATCAAGATGTGCCGACTCCAAGTGTCCGATGAAGCTGGTTAGGCGAACCCATACTTCACACTTCTGTTCCCTTTGCCACATGATATATGTTGTCGTGCACAAGGCGATATGGTCATCCTTGTTGCAGCATGACCTCTTTCTCATTCTGGTGAATCCGACCAACATTCGAATTATCTCATAATCCTCATCGCATGGCCATGCTTATCCAGTTCGGATCACCCGAGGGGCCTAGAGTATATCTCTCCTCATCGGAGGGGCAAATCCCATCTTGCTTGACCATGCCTCGCAAGCATGGGTCTGGACAAACCCGAAACCTACCTTTGTAACTACCCAGTCACGGAGTAGCGTTTGGTCGGCCTAAAGCAAGTCTGTCACCATCCCGAGTACATGCACCAGCTCAGGTCTTAGGACATAGAACGTATGTTGTACTAGAGACTCACAGATGACCTATCGTTGCGTCTCGTAGTTGGGTTTGTCCAACTTAGACCTTATCTCGACTCGGATCCGACTATGTCGAATCCGACCAAACCTTTCTGAGTCCATATTATCTGGCTAGCATCCAATGCTACATGGTCAGTGAGACCGGACAATACACCGTGTCATATGCTACTCTAACTGGTTGCGCATCCACACAACCCTCTCGACTAGGGACCATTTAGGACAGTCATCATACAACGCATAGTCTCACAAACAAGTCACATACTTGTTAATACACATCAATGATAATGTCCAAGGACTATCTTTATTCATAAACACATAGGAAATATCATCACACATGATTGCCTCTAGGGCATATCTCCATCACTCATTAGTTGAAAACCTTTTTCACATAAGGGTCGCAGCCCCAAACATTAAGAAATGACAGCTTAGGTTTCTGCCAAACCAAAATTCATATGACGTCATCTCAACGGACTTAGACGGTGCCCCTTTTAAAGTGAAAGTTGTATCTAATGCATAACCCCAAAATGATAGTGGCAAATCGATAAGAGACATCATAGTTTGCACCATATCCAATAGAGCACGACTACGACGTTCGGACACACCATCACACTATGGTGTTCCAGGTGGTGTGAGTTGTGAAACAACTTTCACATTGTCTAAAGTTGTATGCCAAACTCGTAACTCAGATATTCACCTCCACGATCATATCGTAGACATTTTTATCTTCTTGTTATGATGATCTTTAAACTTCACTCTGAATTTGTTTGAACTTTTCAAACGTTTCAGACTTGTGTTTCATTAAGCAAATATACTCATATATATATACTCAAATCATTAGTGAAGGTAAGAAAAATAACGATATCACCTGTATGCTACAACACTCATTGGATCGCATACATCAACATGTATTATTTTCAATAAGTTACTAGCCCGCTCCATCATACTGAAAACAGGGTCTTTAGTCATTTTGCCCAAGAGGCGTGGTCCGCATGTCTCAACCGATTCGAAACCGAATGAGTCCAAAGATCCATCAGCATTGAGCTTCTTCATGCGATTTACACCAATATGACATTTAGCGGCAGTGCCATAGGTATGTGGTAATATCATTATTAACTTTGCATCTTTTGACATCAATGTTATGAACATGTGTATTACTACGGTCTAGATTCAACAAACCATTCTCGTTGGGTGCATGACCATTGAAGGTATTATTCATGTAAATAGAATAACCATTATTCTCTCACTTAAATGAATAACCGTATTGCAATAAACACGATGTAATTGTGTTCATGCTTACGACAAACACCAAATAACATTTATTTAGGTTTGTCACTAATCCCGAAGGTAGAGAGAGTGTGCGATGTTGATCACGTTAACCTTAGAAACATTTCCAACACACATCGTCACCTCACACTTAGCTAGTCTCCGTTTATTCCGTAGCTTTTATTTTGAGTTACTAACATTTAGCAACCGAAACGGTATCCAATACCTAGGTGCTACTAGGAGTACTAGCAAGGTACACATCAAAAAAACGTATATCAAATATACTTCTGTCGATGTTGCTAGCCATCTTATCTACCAAGTATCTAGGGTTGTTCCGCTTCAGCGACCGCTTTCCTCATAATAGAAGCACTTAGTCTCGGGTTTGGGTTCAACTTTGGGTTGCTTCACTGGAGCAGCAACTGTCTTGCCATCCATGAGTATTCCCTCCTTGCCCTTGCCCTTCTCGAAACTAGTGGTTTTACTAACCATCAACACTTGATGCTCCTTCTTGATTTCCACCTTCGTGGTGTCAAACATTGCGAACTGCTCATGGATCATTATTTCCATCCCTGGCATTTTATAGTTCATCACGAATCTCTAGTAGCTTAATGACAGTGACTTGGAAAACTATATCAATCACTTTCTTATCTGGAAGATCAACTCCCACTCTATTCAAGCGATTGTAACATCCAGACAATCTGAGCACATGCTCAATGATTGAGCTATTCTCCTTGATCTTGCAGGCAAAGAATCTAGTTAGAGATCTCATATCTCACAACATGGGCACGAGCCTGAGATCCCAATTTCAGCTCTTAGAACATCTCATATGTTCCGTGACGTTCAAAACGTTTTGGAGCCTCAATTCTAAGCCATAATGCATGATGCACGAAACTATCAAGTAGTCATCAGAACGTGCCTGTCAGATGTTCACAACATGTACAGACGATGCTATAGGGGGTGGCACACTGAGCGGTGCATCAAGGACATAAGCCTTCTATGCAGCAATGAGGACAATCCTTAGATCACGGACCCAATCCGCAATGTTGCTACCATCATCTTTCTACTTTATTTCTCTAGGAACATATAGAAATTCAAGGGAGCTACAGTGTGAGTTAGTAATCTACAACATAATTTGCAAAGACACTACTGACTATGTTCATGATAATGAGTTCAATTGATCATATTACTTAAGAAATCCCACTCCAATTGACATCGCTCCGGTCATTCGAGTGATACATGATCCAAATTCACCAACTCAAGTCCGATCATCACGTGAGTTGAGGTGGTTTCAGTGGTGAACATCATCATGTTGATCATATCTACTATATGACTCATGTTCGATCTTTTGGTCCCTTGTGTTCCGAGGCCATGTCTGTACATGCTAGGCTTGTCAAGTTTAACCCGAGTGTTCTGCATGTGCAACACTAGCTTGCACCCGTTGTTTGTGAACGTAGAGTCTATCACAACCAATCATCACGTGGTGTCTCAACACGACGAACTTTCGCAATGGTGCACACTCGGGGAGAACACAATTCACCTTGAAATTTTAGTGAGGGATGACCTTATAATGCTACCGCCGTCCTAAGCAAAACAAGGTGCATAAAAGGATTAACATCACATGCAAATCATAAGTGACCTGATATGGCCATGAACTTGTGCTTTTGATCTCCATATTGAAAGCACCGGCATGATCTCCATCGTCACCGGCATAACACCATGATCTCCATCATCATGATCTCCATCATTGTGTCACCATCGGGGTTGTCGCGCCCACCATGCTCATACTACTATTTCTACCGCTTAGCGATAAAGTAAAGCATTACATAGCGCTTAATGATTGACACGCAGGTCATACAATAATTAAAAACAACCCTATGGATTTTGCCGGTTACCATAGTCATCGACATGCAAGTCGTGATATTCTATACAACACATGATCATCTCATACATCACATATATCTCATCATGTAATTGGCCATATCACATCACAACATACCCTGCAAAAACAAGTTAGACGTCCTCTAATTGTTGTTGCAAGTTTTACTGTCACACCCTGTGTTTGTATCACCTTGTTATGTTTGGATTTATAAAATTTGGAGCCAATTAAAACTTTTCAATGCTTGTGCTTGTTTCAATTGTTGCTTGTTTGCTTGTTGATTGTCGTATATGGCACTCTTAGATTCTATCCCTCTTCATATTCATCTTCCTTGACCCAAACCTCTTGCCCAATGATCATGCCATGTGAATAGTGCCCAAAACTAGTTTTATCAAAAAAAAAATTTGACCAAAAATGATTTATTCAAATTAGGTCTTCAAAACCCCCTGAATTGAGGATTTCACTTCAAGTCCTCAAATTGGGTGTATTCTTTCTCCTCAAAGGCCTTATTTCAAACCTACTATATATATGACTTCCCAAAACCACCAAATATTAATTTTAAAGATTATTTTTATATTTTATTTACAAGCTTTTTCTTAAGACCAGAAATGGTTTTCCATAGGGAAAAATTATTTAAATGCTTTCAAAATATTTGAGAAAATTTATGGAAACTCAGTGGACATATATTTTCCATATATATAAGTTTCAACACATGGGCATGTTCAAACATGGGCAAACCCCCCTTTAAACTCTTTTTGTCCAAATCAAGCTTTTGAAGTATTTCTATAAGAAATATTCTCAATAAATTCCAGGAAAATTCCAGCAAGTCAACACTATCATAGGTTATAGTCTTGAAAAGTTTCATCTCAATCCAAGTTGATTTGGTTCAACAAACCATCCCAAAACCCTCCTTGTCCATATTCAAATTTGAACAACTTTACATAGTGAAGTTTGTTCCCTTGACCCCAAAATTTGTGGACATGCTCTAATCACCAAACAATGATGCTACACTAAGTGGTTCATCAAGGGAATTAGCTTAGCATGATTGGATCTATAGAAACCTGATTCTGTTAGTTTCTAGGGTTCACAAAGTTGCTATTGTCAACTTTGCTCATTTGAGCTCACATCTGGTGATCCATCTCATGTTTACCCACCATTTGATCCTGTTAAATATCTCAATAAGTGGGTAAATTTATCTTGCCCAAACATCCATCAAACACCTTCTGGTGAAATGGTAAAGATACTATTTTCACCACTTCTACTCTTCCCCTTGCCTCCAAATTTTTATCACACCCTTTTACAATGCTCAATCACCTCTAGTAAGAATCTCAGGTCCATAAGCCACTAGAATATGGGATAAAAACCCCATTTTCACCTCTTGTCAGCCCTGGCAGGAGCATTTTGATCCCTCCCCTACTCCATTTCTTTCTCCCTAGCTCCCCCATAGCTCCTAGAGCCTCTCTAGATCAACCACAAGCTAGTGGACATGCAGGAGCACGTCCAGAGCATGCAAGCATACCATGGCATGCCAAAGGCATGCTCTAGAGCACGCTACAGTGCATGCTCGCACTATAGCTGCACCCATCCCGAGCCACCCGACAGCCTTGGGGCGCGAGGAGTTGTCCCCTAGGTGCCCTCGACGTCCGCAAGACTCCACCCTATCGGACCCCTCCTCCTTCTCTCTCCGGCGACCTCCCGCACGCGTGTCGGCGCCGCATAGCTCGGCCAACCACATGGCTCACACGCACGCGCTCCCCCACCTCTCTCCTCTCTCCTCTGGCCTAGACCGACTCCACGAGCTCCCTAGACATGCTCTCTCCCTCCCCCGCGCCCTCCAGCGAGTGCCACAACCTCGCCGGTGCACAAACCCTCGGTGGACTCACGTCCACCTATAAAGGGCCTCCGCCCGAGCCTTCTCTCCCCTCTGGTACCCTTCTCTCTCTCCCAATAGCACTCCCGTGCCCCGTCCCCTTCATATTGGGGCTTGAGCACTCAGGATCGACCGGAGCATCGCCGCGGCATCGCCACCATCGATCTTTGGGTAGCAAGCCTCTCCGGCCCTCCTTCTTCTTCGGTTGCTCCTTCCTCACTCCTTTGAGGCATTCCCCCTTCTCCCAGTCCTTTTTGCAGCACAGGACGGCCCCGACGACCTCCTCCCGAAGCTTCTCTGTCATGGGACCTCGTCACCGGCGACCTATGCCTCCCCATCGACCATCTCCAGCACCTCCCGAATGGTGGCATCCTCCTGAGTTCATCCCTGCCCTTAGCTCCCCTCGTCGTGCCCTCCTTCGTCGTCGGTGAGCGCCCTCCCCTTCCTGTCGAGAGGAAGGAAATGACAAGTGGCCCCCACCTGTCATCCCCACACCCCTCTCCCTCTCCTCACTCTCGCTGACGTTGGGTGTCGGGACCCCGATCCTAAGTCACATGATTCCATACTATAACAAGCCACATCACCTTGCGGCCTCACGCACGATACTCCACGGCTGCCACCTTACCTTGGCCGGGACCGTTTGCGTCTTTTGGCTCACGTATGTGAACATGTCGTTGGCAATCACACAACCAAGAACCCGGGCCGACATGACTAGTCATAGAACCCAAGTGGCACATCCGTACGGAAACAGGCATACATAACCCATCAATGCAGGTGTCGATCTCAAGCGTGTGTAGACGAGTCATAGCAAGCTACAAGGACTCCATTACGTCGCGAGACACGAATGTCATCACTGCACGTAGACGAGTCGTAGCAGGCTACGAGGACTCCATTACACTGCGAGACATTTCCCCGAAGGGACAGACACAACAACAAAGAAGGATACATGCCGGTCAATCAATGTGTCCGGAGTAGTAGCAAGCTACCATGGCTCGGTGGAAGCACAAAGAGGCAGTTTTCCGTAAAGAGTACTACTAAAGGCACACGACTAGGTGTCGGATCCCATACATACCGTTGCACGTCACACGTACGCACGACATGCCCGATATGCATAGATACAACCATGGCATCACAACATAACCATACAATAACATGACTTTTATTTAAGAGGCTCAGACGAGCCTTGCATAATATGTTCTTACAGATAGGGGTCACATGACCCGGCACTCAAGTCATACAAACATAGTCATACAAGCCAGCGGAAACTTAAGCTGTCTGAGTACAGACGGCAAAATATAAAATAGAGGCACACGGCCTGACTATCTACAGCCCAACACACGGGCAAGATCGTAGCTGGGACACCAGTTATTTGGCATCGTCAACGTCTAGATAAAACCCACCTGATGGTTCCTGGTTTTCTTCTGCAACATTAATTAAGCAAGGATGAGTACAATCGTACTCAGCAAGTCTTTAAAACAGACCTAGTCTATTTATGCTCATGTATCAACAAAGGGGTGGTGGAGTTTATGCAGAAAGCCAGCTTTGACTCATGGCTAACCTACACTACTCAGTTTTAAACTCTTTGTTACAATTTTAGTTATCGCACACGAGTCCACTACCTCCATCACAATACACTACCATGGATTCACCTTCCCCTTCCGGAAGTGTGCCATCCACGGTACTCACACTTGTCTTGAGATTATTTGAAGTCTCCATTTGATTATCTATGAACAGCATAAGTTCTCCAAGTAGTCCATATCTGAGGACGCGGCTATTCGAATAGTTTCATAACCCTGCAGGGGTGTACTTCTTCACACACGCTCTCGCCACTTATCGTTGTGTGCTTATAAAACCATGCACCTCGGCAACCTTCAAGCGGATGCCCAGCGAGGGAGTCGGCCACGACCGTCATTCACATAAGACCTCTGGTCCAGGCTACCGCCTATTCGAGACTGAACCCGCACGGAAGTCCGGCCGAAGTTTCCGCTACGGTCCCAAACGATGTGCGCAGGGTTCCCAAGCCCACCATTCGGGTGACCCTTGGTACACCGTTCCACTGCCTACCGCGTCGTAACCCACCCCGAGGGTCAGCGCTACGCACGGCCTCCAGCATGCTATAAACACCAGAAACTACTTGCAATACCTGGACCAAAGACTAAGCGACTGATAAGTCGAGAGGGTCAGTTAAGTATCCCAACGTGTGGTAGTATCTAGTCTTGGATCACAAACACGGAACCCAGTTCCTAAGAACGGTCCCAATGAGACAACCCACTATGTACTCCTACATAGCCTCTCATCGCTACCTTTACTAAATCGTATTCATTATAAGCTCATCACATCGGACAACATTGTTTCACTCAGTTCATCACCCAGATGAATCCGACTTGACACAACTCTAAGCATAGCAAGCATAGCAGGCAAAGTAAGCTAAGCACATCATGGCACAAGCATCTACCAGGTATGCTAGGTTGCAAGGTTTAGCTATTTACTGTGACAAGATCAGGTCATGCATAAGGATAGGATCATCTACCGTGCATAACTGACATGTGATCGTTTGTCCTAATGCAATAAACGAGAGCACGAGTGAGAGAGTGGGATGTTATCGGAATTATCAATGAGGTTGCTTGCCTTGCTGGGTTGCGGAAGAGTTCTCTCCTTCGTCGGGGTACGGGGTAGTATCCTCCGGATTAGGGCCTACCGCAACGCAGATAAAAACATTCAATACAAGCAGATGCAACAATATGATGCATGATCATGGCATAATGATGTGCATGGATGAGCTAATGTAACTACTGTTCATGTCAATTTGAAATGTGTTTGAATATAGGTTCAAAGTTGTTCTCATTTCAAATTCTATATATTGACCTAATTCTAAAATGTCCATGTTCACCTATTTAGATTGCTCTAACATGCATGAGAATAGCACCATTGGATTCCTTGGATTTTTCTGATCAATTTTCATATATAAATTATTTTCATCTGACTTACAGATTATTTTATATGATTTTTCAAAGTTTTAAATAATTTCTGGAATTTCCTGATTTATTTTTATTAAGGAAATTGAGTTATTGTGTCAGCATGACATCATGATGACATCAACTGGTCAGCTGACTCGGCCCAGAGTCAAACCTGACATGTGGGGTCCACATGTCAGTGACTAGTTAACTTAACTAACTAATTAAAACTAATTCTGTTTTAATTAACTAACTGGGCCCACCTGTCAGTGTCTAATTAACTTAATTAATTAAAATGTTTAATTAGCACTAATTTCTAATTAGCTAGGGGGCTGGCCCCACCTGTCAGGGGTCAAACCCCGTGGTCAAACTGACCAGGGCCACCGGCGTTGAGCCGCCGGCGACTCCAGGAACGGCGGAGGGGCTCGGAAACCCACCTCCGGCGACCAAATCCATGGCGGATGGCACCTATCTACTCAGCGTCGACATGCACGTCCATTCCGACCCTTCCCACGAGCTGGGGTGGTCGGAATCGACGCTGGCGATGAGCTGGGCGGCGGCCGGAGCTCGGGCGAGCTCGGGCTCGTCGAACCAGGGCACGGCAAAGCTCCTACTTGGCACTGATAGCAACTACGCGACTCCGCAAGCTCAACGGTGGCCTCGGAGGAACCAACTGGTCACTGGAACGCGACCGGCGACGAGCTAAGGCGGCGGCACCATTTGGGCTCCGATGGAATCCGAGGCTAGGGCGCGAGATAGAAGGGGGAAAGAGGGGGAAAAGGAGCAGGGGCTCACGGCGAACGCAGGGGCGTCGAAAGCGGGCTCGGGGACGGTCGGAATCGACGGCGAGCTTCAATTTCCCCTCCGGCGGCCCAAGGAGGAAGAAGACGGCGCGGCGACGACAGAGAGCTTCCGGCGACACGTGGCTCGGCTAGGAGGTAGAGGGGGTTTGGGCGGAGCGTTTGGCTGGCTCAAATGGGCTCGGGGTTGGCTAGGGCGACGGCACGACGGCAAGGAGCGGGGAGGCCATGGCGGGAGCAGAGAGGGGAATGCGCGCGAGAGAGAGAGCGCGCGGGAGAGAAGAGGGAAGAGGAGGCCACGGCGGCGAGGTGCTTCGCGCTGGCGCCCTCCCAGCCTTCCAGCAAGGTGCCAGACAGGGAGGAGGTGGCCGGCGCGCGGCGACCACGTGCCCGGCATCCTTCTAGCACAAGGAGGACGACGACTGGCGTCGCTTCGTCCTGGGCCGGGCCTGCTACAGTGCTGGGCCACAGGTAAGTCTCCTCTCTCTCTTTTCTTTTTCCTTTATTTCTGTTTTCTAATTTCTTCTGACATTTGTTTATTTTTTGCAGGTCCAAGTACCCCTTCAATAATTCTAAAACTTTTTTATAACTTCAAGTTTGAATATTTCAAACTTGTATCAAAAGTTTCAGATTATTTTGAAAGCAGTGATAATGATAATGTTTTTATTTGTCATTTTCAGAGACTTAATTCAATAATTTAAAATATTTCAAATGTTCAAATAATTGAAATGGTCCCTGGTATATCCTTGCCCTTAATTATCAGACATAGGGAACATTTTTTATGGGCATTTTGGATTTGTTGAAATTTCATTTGTTTGGTATTCCTTTAATTCATAAAATGCTTAGGGTTTCTTTCTTTCTCCCCATTTCATATTGATGCAATGATGATGATAATGATGCAAACACAATGCTAGCCTAGACACTTGCTAGGGTTGTGACAACTCACCCCCACTCAAAAGAATCTCGTCCCGAGATTTTGAAGTCGTCGGGAAGAGCGCGGGGTACTCTAGTCGAAGACGATCTTCTCTTTCCCATGTCGCCTCCTTTTCAGAATGATGCGACCACTGAACCTTAAGAAACTTGATGTTCCGACGCCGAGTGGTACGCTCAGCTTGGTCGAGAATACGAACGGGGTATTCTCGGTATGAAAGGTTATCTTGGAGATCAAGCGTTTCGTGGTCCACTTCTCGGACAGGGTCCGAAAAGCAACGCCTGAGTTGAGAGACGTGGAAGACATCATGAACTTTGGAAAGATGCGAAGGAAGTTCCAATTGGTAGGCAACCTCTCCTCATTTAGCAAGAATGCGAAAAGGTCCAATGTAAGGAGGAGCCAACTTGCCTTTGATACCGAATCGATGGGTACCCTTAAGAGGTGTAACCCGAAGGTAAGCCTTCTCGTCAACTTCATATGTCACAGACGTATGATGACGGTCATATTGACTCTTTTGACGGGATTGGGCTGTTTTCAACTTTTCACGAATAACGCGAACTTGCTCCTCTGCATCCTGGATCATGTCCGGACCAAAGAGTTGCCTCTCTCTGGTTTCTGACCAGTTAAGAGGTGTTCGGCATTTTCGTCCATAGAGAACTTCAAAAGGGGCTTTGCCCAAGATTGATTGATAACTATTGTTATATGCGAACTCAGCAAATGGAAGGCAGTTCTCCCAATTCATACCGAAAGATATAACACAAGCTCGGAGCATGTCTTCAAGAATTTGATTGACTCGCTCAACTTGACCAGTTGATTGAGGGTGGAAAGCAGTGCTAAAGGATAGATGAGTCCCCATAGCGGTTTGAAAACTTTCCCAAAAACGAGAAGTAAAGATACTTCCGCGGTCTGAGTTAATCTCCAAAGGAACACCATGAATAGAAACTATTCGAGAAACATATAACTCTGCTAGCTGACTAGCAGTAGTGCTTTCACGAACAGGAAGAAAATGAGCCACTTTGGAGAGGCGATCAATGACTACGAATATAGCATTGTTCCCTCTCTTGGTCCTGGGAAAACCGGTGATGAAATCCATACCGACCTTATCCCATTTCCATTTAGGAAAAGCTAAAGGTTGAAGGGTGCCAGCAGGCCTTTGATGTTCTGCTTTCACACGACGACAAACGTCGCAATTAGCAACATACTGAGCAATTTCTCTCTTCATCCTGGTCCACCAGAACCTCTCGCGTAGGTCCTGATACATTTTGGTACTACCCGGATGAATTGTGAGAGGAGAATCATGAGCCTCCTTAAGAATCAGCTGTCTTAGACGGGTGCTCTTGGGAACCACCAACCGATTCTGAAAGAACACCACACCTTCATCATCCTTAGAGAAATCCTTAGCGTTTCCGCTAACGATATTTTCCTTAATCCGAGATATCCCTTTGTCATATCTCTGGACAGCTACTATTTGATCCTTAAGAGTAGGTTTCGCCACCAAGTTGGATAGGAATCCTTGAGGAACAATGTGAAGGTTTAACTTCCGGAATTCCTCATAGAGAAACGGTTGACCTTGTTGTAACATCAGATTGTTACAATAAGACTTACGACTTAGTGCATCAGCCATGACATTGGCTTTTCCCGGGGTGTAAGTTATCCCTAAGTCGTAATCTGTAATCAACTCTACCCACCGTCTTTGCCTGAGATTCAAATCCGGCTGGGTGAAGATATATTTCAGACTTTGGTGATCAGTGTATATCTCGCAACGATTACCCAGAAGGTAATGTCGCCATGTCTTTAGCGCATGGACTACAGCTGCAAGCTCAAGATCATGTGTTGGGTAATTATCCTCATGTGGACGCAACTGTCGAGATGCGTATGCAATCACATGACGATCTTGCATGAGAATGCAACCTAATCCTTGTCGCGAGGCGTCGCAGTAGATAATAAAGTCCTTAGAAAAATCTGGTGGCACCAGAACGGGAGCAGAGGTCAGTCGTCTTTTCAACTCCTGAAAACTATGCTCGCATAGTGGGGTCCACTCGAACTTTTTATCTTTCTTGAGGAGTTCAGTCAGAGGTTTCGCAACCTTGGAGAAGTTCTCAACAAAGTGGCGACAATAGCTCGCTAAGCCAAGGAAACTCCGAACTTGCTTAACCGATTCAGGTTGAGTCCAATCAAGGACGTCCTGAACTCTCTCAGGATTGACAGCAATACCTTTGCCAGAGATCACGTGGCCCAGATAGGTCACTTCCGGCAACCAGAATTCACACTTGGAGAATTTGGCATATAGGCGATGCTCTCGAAGTTTCATCAATACCAGCCTTAGATGCTCGGCATGTTCTTGTTCGTTCTTCGAGTAGATGAGTATATCGTCGAGGTAAACCACGACGAATTTATCCAAATACTCCATGAAGATCGATTTCATCAGACGGGAGAAAATGGCTGGAGCATTGGTTAAACCGAAAGACATGACGGTGTACTCGTATTGGCCATAGCGAGTGACAAAAGCCGTTTTTGGAATGTCCCCGTTTCTAATTTTGATTTGATGGTATCCCAACCTCAAATCCATTTTGGAAAAGACAGAGGATCCAGCGAGTTGATCATACAAATCGTTGATCCTCGGGAGCGGATACTTGTTCTTGATAGTGACCAAATTCACTGGTCGGTAATCCACAACCATTCGATCCGATCCATCCTTCTTCTTAACGAAGAGGATGGGGCAAGCCCAAGGAGAAGAGCTAGGACGAATGAAACCTTTCTTCAAAGCTTCATCGAGTTGGGTTTTTAGTTCGGCTAGTTCTAAGGGTGCCATCTTATAAGGTCTTCTGGCTATTGGGACTGTCCCTGGAATAAGTTCTATCACGAACTCAACATCTCTGACAGGTGGAATACCTAGCAGTTCTTCTGGAAAGACATCCGGAAAATCACGGACTACCGGAATATCTTCTAGCTCAGGGAGAGGGCTAGCATTTAAGGAATAGAGCTGGTGCTTGGTTGTTCAAGTAGAGACATTAACTATCTCACCCGAGGGATGTGTAAGTTGAACATTCCTAGAATGAGTATCAATCTTGGCATAGTGGGCTTTCATCCAATCCATACCTAGAATGATATTGATGTCCGAAGACTTAAGAGCTATCAAGGATGCTAGGAATACTAGTCTATCCACCAGAATTTCATCGTTATGGCTCACTCTAGAAGTTTGCCATTTTGATCCAGCAGTCTGAACTACTAAAGGAGTGGGCATGTCACAAAAAGACATGTTATGCAACTGTGCATAACTTTCTGAGATGAATGAATGAGATGCCCCAGTATCAAATAGAACAGATGCTGGATGGCTATTAACAAGAAGCATACCTAGAATGACATCAGGGTCTTCAAGAGCTTCTTCAGCAGACACATAATTAACTCGCCCACGGGCAGGAGTTGGCTTCACATAGAAGGCTTTCCCTGGTTTTCCGCGTCCAGCGGGCTTGGCATTGTTCTGGGGACAATCACGAGAATAATGTCCTGGTTCTCCACACTTGTAGCATACCACTGTAGCACGAGGTGCAACATTTGTAGGCGGTCCTCCAAATGGTCTGGGTGGAGGGTTGGACTGAACTGGACGAGGTGCCTGGAAGGATGGCCTCGTAGTGTACCTTGCCGGCATAGCTGCATTGGGTACCCATATTCGGCGCTTGTTGGGTCCTGAACCCGATGCAGGGTTGAAGTCACGGTTATGCCTCCTTGTGGCCTCGTAGTCAGTCTGTCCGGACTCAGCATTGATAGCTTTATTGACGAGAGCTTGAAAGGTGGTGCACTCGTGCAGACGAAGATCTCGACGAAGCTCGGCATTTAGTCCCTTGCGGAACCTAGCCTGCTTCTTGGCATCGGTTGAGACTTCCTCTGGAGCATAGCAAGCAAGGTTTCCAAACTCGCGGCTGTATGCATCCACTGACAATCTGCCCTGGGTGAAGGCGCAGAATTCCTCTCTCTTGCGGTCCATCAGCCCTTCCGGGATGTGATGGAGACGAAATGCGGCGCTACACTCTGCCCAGGTTGGTGCAGGTCCCTGGGGACGCATAGCCTCATAGCTTTCCCACCACAGGTTGGCAGGTCCCTCCAGAAAGTATGTCGCAAAGGTCACCTTGTTGGCCTCTGAAACATTTGCAGCTCGAATCTTGCGTGACATACTGGTCAGCCAATCATCCGCATCGAGGGGATCGATCGAGTGATGGTACTTAGGCGGACACAGTTTAATGAAGTCACCAAGTGACACTCCATCATGGTGATCATTGCGGGGAGCACGAGCAGTGTTCTGTTCAATCCTCTCCAACAGCCTGTTGGTCTCCCTCTTATTCCTTTCAGCTTCTAGCATCACCTCCGCTAGAGATAGTGCTCATGGCATCTCTTCTTGCCTTGGCTGGCTACTCTCGCCTTGCTCATGAGCATGCACGGGGTTGTTCCTGGTTGACACCATCCTGAGGAAAACAATCCATAGCTTAGACATGGGGAACAACAACTCTAGGGCATGAATTAAGGAATGCACTGATCAACATGGCATGTAAGATAAACACCAATCAACATGGTAAAGCAACTACCATATGAACATTAGGTTTCATACACACCATGGCTTAGTTCAGTACAACCCAAGCTGAAAACAACTACGGAGAGATGACACAACTCATCGGAGGCATTACAAGCATCCTATACATTATCTATCTACACCTTTGGAACTCAACTCTCGACCTTGATCATATCCCACAAGACACGCAGGACTGTGGCGATACAACTACTACCATACTAGGTCTAACATCCACGCACTCAAACATCACCGTAGAATGCCTCGTACAGGTTACCCCCGTGACCTGGGAGCTAAACCTGAGGATCTGGAAACACCCTAGCCTGGGATCCCTGGAAACCATAAGGACACGGGTGTGGCCTTGGTCCCCTTGTCGGTGGCAATAGCGGTCCTCGAAGAGGGGTGATGCCTCCAACATCAGGCCAGTCTATGTGTGCTGGCAAATGAGTCCACGATGGAGTCAGCATCTCCAAATCTCCATAACCTGTCTGCACGACAGGTGCCAACTGCGTCAAGGCTGTCCAAAGACGGGCACGGGTAGCATAGAGCTCCATGCGAAGGGCACGTGCATCACGATCCCTGTTCTCCAACATCTGAGCGGTCACCTACAATCTAGGGTCTTCATGAGAATGATCAGAGTAGGCTGCACTGAGATATCCATCCTCTCCTCCCATGGAAGCAGGAACATAGCAGAACTCCGTGTTTTGAAGCAGACCATGGTGAAACCTCATAATAGTCAGCATAGTGTAAGCGGCTTCCTGAACTGCCATATCTATGGTAACTCCCAATCCATGAGTCCAGTGAAGTGGCTCTGCAGCTCCAGGATATGAAGGGTATATCCTAACAGTACACAGATACTGACTCTGGTTGAAATCTCGGTACTGCTCCTCCACTGTGTACTCCGGGTACCAACGATATCCAGCCTCCATCATCACTCTAACCAACATGGCCGTGTGACCCGGCACATCGATGCACCTGGTCAGACGGACCACCTGGCGGAAAGGACGGGATGGCATCTGAAACAGAGAATGATGCAAAGACATTAGATCCTAGCAGAAATTGGACAGCATAACGGCTGTAATTGCTCAAGAATTTTTTGAGACAATTGAAAAGAGATTGGAAAGTCATAACCACTCGACTATCTAAACTCAAATCTCTTCTCCATCTGTTTGTCACACCAGCAACACTAGAGTAACTACACTTACTCACAAGCAAGCTAGCTATTGGTCCATGGCTAGTAACTCATCATCCTAAGCAATAGACGAGGATCCTAGTTCCTATCCCCGTAGAGAAGATGAGAATGACCCAGCATAGAATAACTTGGGAAGAGGAGTAAAAAGAGCCTTACGTTCCCTTCCACAATCAATTCCCCTACTTATCTATAGTGTTTCTAGACTCAACTTCGACCGGTTTGGCTTGGTAATCCTACAGCCAGTCAGGCTCTGATACCAACGCTGTCGGGACCCCGATGCTAAGTCATATGATTCCATACTGTAACAAGCCACATCACCTTGCGGCCTCACGCACGGTACTCCATGGCTGCCACCTTACCTTGGTCGGGACCGTTTGCGTCTTTTGGCTCACGTATGTGAACATGTCGCTGGCAATCACACAACAAAGAACCCGGGCCGATATGACTAGTCATAGAACCCAAGTGGCACATCCGTACGGAAACAGGCATACATAACCCATCAATGCAGGTGTCGATCTCAAGCGTGTGTAGACGAGTCATAGCAAGCTACAAGGACTCCATTACGTCGCGAGACACGAATGTCATCACTGCACGTAGACGAGTCGTAGCAGGCTACGGGGACTCCATTACACTGCGAGACATTTCCCCGAAGGGACAGACACAACAACAAAGAAGGATACATGCCGGTCAATCAATGTGTCCGGAGTAGTAGCAAGCTACCATGGCTCGGTGGAAGCACAAAGAGGCAGTTTTCCGTAAAGAGTACTACTAAAGGCACATGACTAGGTGTCGGATCCCATACATACCGTTGCACGTCACACGTACGCACGACATGCCCGATATGCATAGATACAACCATGGCATCACAACATAACCATACAATAACATGACTTTTATTTAAGAGGCTCAGACGAGCCTTGCATAATATGTTCTTACAGACAGGGGTCACATGACCCGGCACTCAAGTCATACAAACATAGTCATACAAGCCAGCGGAAACTTAAGCTGTCTGAGTACAGACGGCAAAATATAAAATAGAGGCACACGGCCTGACTATCTACAGCCCAACACACGGGCAAGATCATAGCTGGGACACCAGTTATTTGGCATCATCAACGTCTAGATAAAACCCACCTGATGGTTCCTGGTTTTCTTCTGCAACATTAGTTAAGCAAGGATGAGTACAATTGTACTCAACAAGTCTTTAAAACAGACCTAGTCTATTTATGCTCATGTATCAACAAAGGGGTGGTGGAGTTTATGCAGAAAGCCAGCTTTGACTCATGGCTAACCTACACTACTCAGTTTTAAACTCTTTGTTACAATTTTAGTTATCGCACACGAGTCCACGACCTCCATCACAATACACTACCATGGATTCACCTTCCCCTTCCGCAAGTGTGCCATCCACGGTACTCACACTTGTCTTGAGATTATTAGAAGTCTCCATTTGATTATCTATGAACAGCATAAGTTCTCCAAGTAGTCCATATCCGAGAACGCGGCTATTCGAATAGTTTCATAACCCTGCAGGGGTGTACTTCTTCACACACGCTCTCGCCACTTATCGTTGTGTGCTTATAAAACCATGCACCTCGGCAACCTTCAAGCGGATGCCCAGCGAGGGAGTCGGCCACGACCGTCATTCACATAAGACCTCTGGTCCAGGCTACCGCCTATTTGAGACTGAACCCGCACGGAAGTCTGGTCGAAGTTTCTGCTACGGTCCCAAACGATGTGCACAGGGTTCCCAAGCCCACCATTCGGGTGACCCTTGGTACACCGTGCCACTGCCTACCGCGTCGTAACCCACCCCGAGGGTCAGCGCTACGCACGGCCTCCAGCATGCTATAAACACCAGAAACTACTTGCAATACCTGAACCAAAGACTAAGCGACTGATAAGTCGAGAGGGTCAGTTAAGTATCCCAACGTGTGGTAGTATCTAGTCTTGGATCACAAACACGGAACCCAGTTCCTAAGAACGGTCCCAATGAGACAACCCACTATGTACTCCTACATAGCCTCTCATCGCTACCTTTACCAAATCGTATTCATTATAAGCTCATCACATCGGACAACATTGTTTCACTCAGTTCATCACCCAGATGAATCCGACTTGGCACAACTCTAAGCATAGCAAGCATAGCAGGCAAAGTAAACTAAGCACATCATGGCACAAGCATCTACCAGGTATGCTAGGTTGCAAGGTTTAGCTATTTACTGTGACAAGATCAGGTCATGCATAAGGATAGGATCATCTACCGTGCATAACTGACATGTGATCGTTTGTCCTAATGCAATAAACGAGAGCAGGAGTGAGAGAGTGGGATGTTATCGGAATTATCAATGAGGTTGCTTGCCTTGCTGGGTTGCGTAAGAGTTCTCTCCTTCGTCGGGGTACGGGGTAGTATCGTCCGGATTAGGGCCTACCGCAACGCAGATAAAAACATTCAATACAAGCAGATGCAACAATATGATGCATGATCATGGCATAATGATGTGCATGGATGAGCTAATGTAACTACTGGTCATGTCAATTTGAAATGTGTTTGAATATAGGTTCAAAGTTGTTCTCATTTCAAATTCTATATATTGACCTAATTCTAAAATGTCCATGTTCACCTATTTAGATTGCTCTAACATGCATGAGAATAGCACCATTGGATTCCTTGGATTTTTCTGATCAATTTTCATATATAAATTATTTTCATCTGACTTACAGATTATTTTATATGATTTTTCAAAGTTTTAAATAATTTCTAGAATTTCCTGATTTATTTTTATTAAGGAAATTGAGTTATTGTGTCAGCATGACATCATGATGACATCAGCTGGTCAGCTGACTCGGCCCAGAGTCAAACCTGACATGTGGGGTCCACATGTCAGTGACTAGTTAACTTAACTAACTAATTAAAACTAATTCTGTTTTAATTAACTAACTGGGCCCACCTGTCAGTGTCTAATTAACTTAATTAATTAAAATGTTTAATTAGCACTAATTTCTAATTAGCCAGGGGGCTGGCCCCACCTGTCAGGGGTCAAACCCCGTGGTCAAACTGACTAGGGCCACCGGCGTTGAGCCGCCGGCGACTCCAGGAACAGCGGAGGGGCTCGGAAACCCACCTCCGGCGACCAAATCCATGGCGGATGGCACCTATCTACTCAGCGTCGACGTGCACGTCCATTCCGACCCTTCCCACGAGCTGGGGTGGTCGGAATCGACGCCGACGATGAACTGGGCGGCGGTCGGAGCTCGGGCGAGCTCGGGCTCGTCGAACCAGGGCACGGCAAAGCTCCTACTTGGCACTGATAGCAACTACGCGACTCCGCAAGCTCAACGGTGGCCTCGGAGGAACCAACTGGTCACCGGAACACGATCGGCGACGAGGTCAGGCGGCGGCGCCATTCGGGCTCCGTTGGAATCCGAGGCTAGGGCGCGAGATAGAAGGGGGAAAGAGGGGGAAAAGGACCAGGGGCTCACGGCGAATGCAGGGGTGTCGAAAGCGGGCTCGGGGACGGTCGGAATCGACGGCGAGCTTCGATTTCCCCTCCGGCGACCCGAGGAGGAAGAAGACGGCGCGGCGACGACAGAGAGCTTCCGGCGACGCGTGGCTCGGCTAGGAGGTAGAGGGGGTTTGGGCGGAGCGTTTGGCTGGCTCAAATGGGCTCGGGGTTGGCTAAGGCGACGGCACGACGGCAAGGAGCGGGGAGGCCATGGCGGGAGTAGAGAGGGGAATGCGCACGAGAGAGAGAGAGCGCGGGAGAGAAGAGGGAAGAGGAGGCCACGGCGGCGAGGTGCTTCGCGCTGGCGCCCTCCTAGCCTTCCAGCAAGGTGCCAGACAGGGAGGAGGTGGCCGACGCGCGGCGACCATGCGCCCGGCGTCCTTCTGGCGCGAGGAGGACGACGACTGGGCCACACGTAAGTCTCCTCTCTCTCTTTTCTTTTTCCTTTATTTCTGTTTTCTGATTTCTTCTGACATTTGTTTATTTTTTGCAGGTCCAAATACCCCTTCAATAATTCTAAAACTTTTTTATAACTTCAAGTTTGAATATTTCAAACTTGTATCAAAAGTTTCAGATTATTTTGAAAGCAGTGATAATGATAATGTTTTTATTTGTCATTTTCAGAGACTTAATTCAATAATTTAAAATATTTCAAATGTTCAAATAATTGAAATGGTCCCTGGTATATCCATGCCCTTAATTATCAGACATAGGGAACATTTTTTATGGGCATTTTGGGTTTGTTGAAATTTCATTTGTTTGGAATTCCTTTAATTCATAAAATGCTTAGGGTTTCTTTCTTTCTCCCCATTTCATATTGATGCAATGATGATGATAATGATGCAAACACAATGCTAGCCTAGACACTTGCTAGGGTTGTGACATTGGGGCCCGCGTGTAAGGTTCAAACCTGGCCGCACGCGTGCCCGCAGCTCAGCTGGGCTGGCCTGGCCAGTTGGTCCAGTGCGGCTGGGCATTTGGACCAGGGCACATGAACCCTTTTCTTTTTCTTTTTCTGTTTGATTTCCAAAAATTCCATAGGATTAAATAAAAATCCAATGGCCATAATTTTCCACCTAAAATCTTAGAATATTCCATAGAATATAATATAGTGCCTTTTGTGTAATTTTTTGAAAATCTTTTATATATTGTTTTATTTTAAAACCCAATTTAGGCATCTTTTGCCTCTGTTAAATAGGTTTCAAAAAGGTTTTTCATAACAAAATCATAAACAAATATTTTTAGTGTAGTTTTTAGTATTTATCAGAGTAAGTTAGCATTATTAATATTAGCTTATGTGCTCTGTTTTTGTGTGATGCTTATTTTTATCGCTATTTATCGCGAGGATAGATTGCGCTATTGACGAGGGAGTTGGACCTGAAGACTTTGTTGAGCTAGGTAAGCAACCCTTTGACCATATTGAGAAACCATTTTCATTGCATGCCATATAGCACTTTACTTTCGTTATGCTTGATCATGTGGAGTAGTGACCACTTCGGTGGGTTGCTTCCGACACTTTTACCGTTGACACTTGCATCATGTATGACCCTACCACCTTATGAGGGTTATGCGAGTGGGTGTAGATAGGATGCTAGTAGAAGCGATGCAAGTGGGTTCGTGATTATGTATGGTGATGGAACTAAAGAGATGATTCCAAAGACTTTTCGAAAACCCCATCGGGTGCCACTAATGCCCGAGGGAGATGATGGTGAGTTGGGTGACCACTTGAGAAAGAAGTGGTGTACCAGAGCAAGTGAGTGTGTGTGGTTTTCGATAACGGGTTGGTGTAAGTTGCGACCGTTACTCCAACCTTACATGTGCAACCACGATACCCCTTATGGGACAGGGCTCTGTTGTTTACCTTGGTGGGTAGTGGCAAGGATCCCGCATTACTAGTGGCATAGTCACTCTCGATACGGGGTCGTGTCAGTATGGACGATCATGCACTACCTTCACATGCACCGGGCACACCGTTGGTCCCTGCATGGATGATACAAGTGATTTATATCATGTGGGCTGGGTACCAATCGAGTGGACTATTTGTTTAGTATCGCTAGGGGAAAGGAATTATTCAAGTGCTTACCTCGGGTATGTTCTATACTGCGAGTCGTGGATGACACAGAAGTTCCCCGAGTCTTGTGGGTAAAGTGTGCAACCTCTGTAGAGTGTAAAACTATTCGAATAGTCATGTCCATGGTCAAGGACAGTTGGATGACCGCTCTTGTGCTACATCCAAATGTTTTCACAAACTGGTGTGTGTGTGTGTGTGTGTTGGTGACAAAGATGGTACTTGAGCTAAGCCCGATGACTTAGCATGACGATTGAACTAAGTCTGATGACTTAGCATAATGAATGAACATGAGATGTTCAACCCCTGCTTATGATGATATCTGTAACTTGTTCATATGGATATCTGCCAACTGTTGATGCATGCTTACCTAGCTACTTGATCATGTCACTGCATTCAAAAATTAGCTTTCTGCAAATTACCTACTTAGTGCTATATCATGCATCATTATTACCTTGTTCCTCGACTTGGGTTGCTTGCGAGTACATTCAAAGTACTCATTGGCTTACCACTGGTTATTTAATTGGCCAAGCATGGAAGAACATGAGTATGGTGAAGAGTTCGTTGGTGACGAACATGCGAACTAGGACGCTTCCCAGTCAGAATGCCTGTAGGTTTAAGGCAGATGGCATGGGTTCACGCTTTCGATCAAGATTTCTGCTGCTTGTTGAGTTTATGTATTTGGCCCTTGTGGCCCTACCTATGTAATACTAGACCTTCATGGTCTTTATTTGTGTAAGACGTTAAATGTGGATGTAAGACTCTTGTTATTCAGCTTCTTTGTGTTCAGTGAGCATTGATCTCTAGGATCACTGTACACGCGCATTTGGTGATCATGACTTATGAGTCGGGCTCCGCACAGAGTTGGTATTAGAGCCATCCTGACTGTAGGAAGCCCTTACTTCAAGAGACAAAATTGTTTTCAAAACTACACCTAGCACCTATACTTAGGAATTCTGTACTATTTACCTCTTCTATTCTTCACACAACACTTTGTTGACTCTCCTCCCTTCAAACCTTTGTAGATGGTCGTCGTACCCGAAGCCTTCCTGACATCTAGCTTTCCCTTACTCCTTGGGGATAGCCTGGAGAAGTGCCAGTTTCGCCAACCACCCGTTTTCCTCTACCACGAGCACTGGGTTGATGCTGTCACGAGGGAGTACCATGTGGATGTGGTCATGAAGGCAAACGACTCCTCGACTAGTTGGTTCTTTGAAGGACCATAGATGGAGACCATGATACTTGCAGTCAAGTCAGCTGCACGCAAGGCACTTCTGCACCTTCGAGATATCATTCCCGAGATGGCTGACGAGCCGGCTACTCGCTACCTGCCGTTTAGAAAGGATGATCTTGGCAAGAGTTGGACACTGATTCCATCCAAGGAGGATGGAACACTACTCAGGTTCCAAACCTACATCAGCTTCTCTGCCGATAGTCTGGTTCACAACCTGATTAAGGAGTCCGTGAAGCTCCGCGAGGAACTTCACCACACCCGAGAGCTACTTCAGCAAACCAAGACGAAGCCAGTCAAGATCAAGAAGGATGGAGCCCCTGAGGGACGACCAGCTGTTGCTTATAGAGGAGAGTACCCCTAGCTAGAGATGCACCTACACGTCGTCATCGCATGAGTGCAAGGAGTATCGTGAGCTCTTCACCGACCCACCAACGAAGCATCGTCAGGATGGACCTCCTCGCTCCTTGACCCCTTCGACCGGGAATGATGCCCGTTCGGATGATGAACAGGAGGAAGACCCAGAGGAGTGTTACTACGAGATCGAGCACGCCACCACCTGAGTTCAAGAACCCCTAGGGTAGGATCAGTCATGTACCCCTCATGCGAAGTTGAGTCTGTGTAATGGTTCATATGAAACCATGTGTGCTTGTTGATTGTTTTGTTGTTTGTGTTCCGATGCAAGTCGCACTTTTGCCTTAGGCAACATGTAAGCGACTCCATCATCTATCTTAATATATGTGTTGGTCCTTCGACCTTTGTTTTACCACACTTGCACTCGACCACCCCCCTTAGGCACGCTTTTCCAGTGATGCTTCCCTCTCGTCTATCCCAGTTGTTTCACTTGGATGCTCCAAATAGGATGGTGACTGCTACCCGCAACAACTCCTTCCCCAACCCTGAACCAGGCAACTCAAGCCAGCAACAGGGAGCTGGTGGGACTGCTCAAGCTGGAGGACACCAGGAGCAGCCACAAGGCGACATTACCCCGCCACCACCTCCACCGGAGAACATGACCATAGCTCAGTTTCTCCAAGTTCTCCGGGAGGAACACCAAGCCAACAATGTTGCTATTTAGCAGATGGCTCAGGCCCTTGTGAACAACCAGTAGCAAGGCAGGAACGACAATGACCGCTCCACTCTGTCTGAGTTCATGAGGAATTTGCCCCCAACCTTCACCGAGACTGCTCAACCCTTGGATGCTGACGACTGGATCCACACCATCGAGGACCTCCTTGCATTGGTCAATTGCAATGAGGACCGTGAGAAGGTGTTGTATGCCTCTCACTGCCTCGGAGGTACCGCCCGAGCTTGGTGGAATGGATTCAAGGTCATGCAAGGTGAGCGTGTGATCACTTGGAATGACTTCAAGGAAGGATTCCGCACTGCCCACATTCCTTCTGGGATCATGGCTATCAAGAAGAGGGAATTCCGAGAACTGAAGCAAGGAAGTGGCTCTGTCAAGGAGTACCTGCAGAAGTTCAACCTGTTGTCAAGGTATGCACCTGAAGATGTCAACACGGAGGCTACCAAGAAGGAATGCTTCATGGAAGGACTTCAAGAGACCCTATAGTATTAGTTCATCGTCTGCGACTGTCGTACCTTCTTCGACCTGGTGAACAAGTCCCTCATGTTGGAGGACAAGCGTTGCGCTATAGACGACACTCGCAAGCACAAGATGATCAGCAAGGGTAGCTCTAGCAACCAGAAGCCTCGCCCCTGGCAGCCAGCCCTAGCCAAGCCAACCTATCAGCTACAACAAGCTAGACCTCATGCTCCTCGTCCGAGCTACCAGCCTCAGCAGTATGCCAATCCCAGGCCAACTTACAACAACCCCAATAACAACAATGATGGCAGAAACTACAACAACAACCCTAGGCAAGTCACTTGTTTTGGATGTGGTCAGCCAGGACACATCTCTAGGATGTGTCCCAACAAGAAGCCAGATGCACCGTGCCCCAATGCGCCAAACCAAGGACGTGGAGCACCACCAAGGAACCCAGCTCCCCACAACCAGCCCAACAACGGCATGGGTCGTGTGAATCACGTCACCGCAGAGGAAGCCCATGAAGACCCGGACGTCATACTGGGTACGTTCCTCGTCAACTCAACCCCAGCAACAGTATTGTTTGATTGTGGAGCTTCGCATTCTTTTGTCACCCAAAATTTTGCACTAGAAAATGGCATGAAGCCTACACCCCTGGGTAGTCGTATGTTGATACAAACCCCGGGATCAGTTATGAAGTCTGGGATAGGTTGTAAGGGAGTTGAGATTAACATCAACGGGGTAGATTTCCTAGCAGACATCATCATCCTGAAGTCAGAAGGCGTGGATGTGATCCTAGGCATGGACTGGTTAACCAAGCACCAAGGCTTGTTGGACTGTGCCAAGAGGATTGTTACCATGACCAATAGTCAAGGAGTGGAAGTCAAGTATGTTCCCAACCCTGCCTCCACTCAAGACCCTAAGGCTAACTGTCTATCGGGAATTGAGTTGGATCAAGTGCCAGTGGTATGTGAATACTCGGATGTATTTCCTGATGAGCTGCCCGGAATGCCTCCTAACCGCGACATAGAGTTTATCATTGAGCTTATGCCCGGATCAAGGCCCATCTATAAGAAGGCCTACGGGATGGGATCCAAAGAGTTGGCTGAATTGAAGAAGCAACTGGCAGAGCAGCTCAGAAAAGGATTCATTCGCCCGAGTGCCTCTCCTTGGGGATCACCTATTCTATTTGTGTCAAAAAGGGACGAAACTATTAGACTCTGTGTCGATTACCGTTCTCTCAATTAAGTCACAATAAAGAACAAGTACCCACTCCCCAAGATTGAAGACTTGTTCGATCAATTGAATGGAGCCAAGGTATTCTCCAAGATTGACCTCAGGTCAGGGTACTATCAGCTGAAGATTAGACCCCAAGACATTCTGAAGATGGCATTTGTAACCTGGTATGGCATGTATGAATACACGATGATGTCATTCAGGTTAACCAATACCCCTGCCTACTTCATGTACCTCATTAATAAGATCTTCATGGAGTACTTGGACAAGTTCATTGTCGTCTTCATAGATGACATACTCATTTTCTCCAAGTCTGAAGAAGAGCATGAGCACCACTTGAGATTGGTACTAGACAAGCTTCGAGAGCACCAGCTTTATGCCAAATTCAGCAAGTATGAATTCTGGCTGCATGAAGTTGGATTCTTGGGTCATGTGTTGACTGCAGAAGGATTGAGTGGATCCTGCCAAGATTGAAGCTGTGACTGAATGGCAATCCCGATCCACCATGAAGGAAGTCAGGAGCTTCCTCGGACTCGCGGGATATTACCGCAAGTTCACGGAAGGGTTCTCGAGCATTGCCCGACCCATGACCCAACTTTTAAAGAAGGACAAGAAGTTCGAATGGACAGCTAAGTGTGAGGAAAGTTTCCGGGAGCTCAAGAAGAGATTGACCACAACCCCAGTTTTGGCCACCCCCGATATTCACAAGGAGTTCGTGATATATTGTGATGCATCAAGAACCGGGCTTGGAGGTGTTCTGATGCAAGAAGACAGGGTTTTAGCATATCTATCCAGACAACTACGACCTCATGAAGAGAACTACGCTACTCATGATCTTGAGTTGGTAGCCATGGTTCATGCCTTGAAGACATGGCGACATTACCTTCTTGGGAAGCGATGTGAGATATACAGAGACCACAAGAGTTTGAAGTATATTTTCACCCAAAGGGAATTAAACATGAGGCAGCAACAACGGCTGGAGTTGATCAAGGATTATGACCTCAGTGTTCAATACCACCCCGGAAAGGCCAACGTGGTAGCAGACGCCTTAAGCAGAAAGTCTTGTTCCTTGAATGATATGATTAAGAAAAGGCTACCCGCCCTGTATGAAGAGCTTGAAAGCTTCGGCTTGGAACTAGTTGCACCTGGATTCCTTGCCAACCTCGAAGAAAAGCCTACCTTGATGAATGATATCAAAGAAGCTCAGAAGGGACATGAGAGCATTGAAGGCATCAAGAGGAAGATCAAGGCAGGCAAGGCCCCAGGATTCTCAGTGGATGAACAAGGAGTTGTATGGTTTGGGAATCGCATCTGCGTACCCAACAAAGAGGAGCTCAAGAACCTGATCTTGCAGGAAGCTCATGACACTCCATACTCCATCCATCCTGGAGGAACCAAGATGTATCAAGACCTCAAGGAAAGATTCTGGTGGCATGACATGAAGCGGGAAATAGGTACATTTGTCGCCAAGTGTGATATATGCCAGAGAGTCAAAGCTGAGCACAACGGCCCACTGGGCTATTGCAACCTCCCAAAGTGCCTGAATGGAAGTGGGACAAGGTCGGGATGGATTTCATCACCGGTTTACCAAGGTCAAGTAAAGGACATGATTCCATTTGGTCATGGTCGATCACCTGACCAAAGTAGCCCACTTCATTCCCATTAAGACAACCTACAATGGGAACCAATTGGCCAACCTCTACATCAGGCGGATCATGAGTCTTCATAGAGTTCCTAAGGAGATTGTATCAGACCGAGGCACCTAGTTCACCTCAAGGTTCTGGAATAGGTTCCAAGAAGCCTTGGGAACTAAGCTCTCCTTCAGCACTGCCTTTCACCCCCAGACCGGTGGGCAAATAGAACGAGTAAATCAGATACTCAAAGATATGCTCCGCGCTTGTGTCTTGGCTTATGGAGCCAAGTGGGAAGATTGTCTGCCATTTGCTGAGTTCTCCTACCACAACAACTATCAGTCGAGTCTTCAAATGGCACCATTTGAGGTGTTGTATGGACGCACGTGCCGTACTCCCCTCAACTGGTCGGAAACCGGAGAAGGGCTAGTCTTTGGCCTAGATATCCTCCGCGAACAGAAGAGCAAGTTCAACTTGTCCGAGAACGACTCGACACCTCCAAGACTAGGCAGAAGAGCTACGCCCACTCTCACCGTTGGGACATGATTTTCCGTGTTGGAGACCATGTTTAACTCCGTGTCACACCTCTCAAGGGAACCAAGCGATTCCACGTCAAAGGAAAACTTGCACCAAGGTTCATCGGCCCCTTCAAGATCACCGACAGGCGAGGAGAAGTTGCCTATCAGCTAGAGTTACCTTCCGAGCTATCGGATGTGCACAACGTCTTTCATGTGTCACAACTCCGGAATTGTCTCCAAGTTCCCAACCGCACCAACCTCTAGAAGGACATCGACCATCAAGCCATCGATCTTTAGCCAGACCTCACTTATCGTGACAGGCCGGTTCGCATTTTGGATGAAGCCGAACGCTGCACCCGAAGCCACACCATCAAGTACTTCAAGGTCCAATGGAGCAACCACTCTGAAGCTGAAGCAACCTGGGAGCGTGTAGACTATCTTAGATCTGAGTTACCTTATCTTTTTAGCGCTTAGCCTAGGAATCTCAGGGACGAGATTCTTGTAAGGGGGGTAGGTCTGTCACACCCTGTGTTTGTATCACCTTGTTATGTTTGGATTTATAAAAGTTGGAGCCAATTAAAACGTTTTCAATGCTTGTGCTTGTTTCAATTGTTGCTTGTTTGCTTGTTGATTGTGGTATATGGCACTCTTAGATTCTATCCCTCTTCATAGTCATCTTCCTTGACCCAAACCTCTTGCCCAATGATCATGCCATGTGAATAGTGCCCAAAACTATTTTTTATCAAATTTTGTTTTGATGAAAAATGATTTATTCAAATTAGGTCTTCAAAAACCTTGAATTGAGGATTTCACTGCAAGTCCTCAAATTGGGTGGATTCTTTCTCCTCAAAGGCCTTATTTCAAACCTACTATATATATGACTTCCCAAAACCACCAAATATTAATTTTAAAGATTATTTTTATATTTTATTTAAAAGCTTTTTCTTAAGACCAGAAATGTTTTTTCATAGGGAAAAATGCTTTCAAAATATTTGAGAAACTTTCGGGAAACTCATTGGACATATATTTTCCATATATATGAGTTTCAACACATGGGCATGTTCAAATCATGGGCAAAAACCCCTCTAAACCCTTTCTGTCCAAATCAAGCTTTTAAGGTATTTTTATAAGAAATATTCTCAATAAATTCCAGGAAAATTCCAGCAAGTCAACACTATCATAGGTGATAATCTTGCAAAGTTTCGTATCAATACAAGTTGATTTGGTTCAACAAACCATCCCAAAACCCTCCCTGTCCAGATTCAAATTTGAACAACTTTACATAGTGAAGTTTCTTCCCTTGACCCCAAACTTTGTGGACATGCTCTAATCACAAAATAATGATGCTACACTAAGTGGTGCATCAAGCGGGTTATCTTAGCATGACTGGATCTACAGAAACCTGATTCTGTTAGTTTCTAGGGTTCACAAAGTTGTTATTGTCAACTTTGCTCATTTGAGCTCAAATATGGTGATCCATCTCATTTTTACCCACCATTTGATCCTGTTAAATATATTAGTAAGTGGGTAAATTTATCTTGCCCAAACATCCATCAAACACCTTCTAGTGAAATGGTAAAGATACTATTTTCACCACTTCTACTCTTCCCCTTGCCTCCAAATTTTTACTACACCCTTTTATAATGCTCAATCACCTCCAGTAAGAATATCAGGTCCATAATGTTGGAAATATGCCCTAGAGGCAATAATAAAATGGTTATTATTGTATTTCCTAGTTCATGATAATTGTCTATTGTTCATGCTATAATTGTGTTAACCGGAAACCGTAATACATGTGTGAATACATAGACCACAACGTGTCCCTAGTGAGCCTCTAGTTGGCTAGCTCGTTGATCGATAGATGGTCTCGGTTTCATGACCATGGACATTGGATGTCGTTGATAACGGGATCACATCATTAGGAGAATGATGTGATGGACAAGACCCAATCCTAAGCATAGCACAAGATCGTGTAGTTCGTTTGCTAAAGCTTTTCAATGTCAAGTGTCATTTCCTTAGACCATGAGATTGTGTAACTCCCGGATACCGTAGGAATACTTTGGGTGTGCCAAACGTCACAACATAACTGGGTGGCTATAAAGGTATGCTACGGGTATCTCCGAAAGTGTCTGTTGGGTTGACACGAATCGAGACTGGGATTTGTCACTCCGTGTGACGGAGAGGTATCTCTGGGCCCACTCGGTAAGACATCATCATTATGAGCTCAATGTGACTAAGGAGTTAGTCACGGGATGATGTATTACGGAACGAGTAAAGAGACTTGCCGGTAACGAGATTGAACAAGGTATGGGGATACCGACGATCGAATCTCGGGCAAGTACCATACCGATAGACAAAGGGAATTGTATACGGGATTGATTGAATCCCTGACATCGTGGTTCATCCGATGAGATCATCGTGGAGTACGTGGGAGCCAACATGGGTATCCAGATCCCGCTATTGGTTATTGGCCGGAGAGGTGTCTCGGTCATGTCTACGTGTCTCCCGAACCCGTAGGGTCTACACACTTAAGGTTCGATGACGCTAGGGTTATAGGGAAATAGTGTACGTGGTTACCGAAGGTTGTTCGGAGTCCCAGATGAGATCCCGGACGTCACGAGGAGTCCCGGAATGGTCCGGAGACGAAGATTGATATATAGGAAGTGAGGATTTGGTTACCGGAAGTGTTCCGGGTGTCACCGGTAGTGTACCGGGACCACCGGAAGGGTTCCGGGGGTCCACCAAGTGGGCCCACCTGCCCCGGAAGGTTCCGTGGGCTAAGAGTGGGAGGGAGCCAGCCCCTAGGTGGGCTGGTGCGCCTCCCACCCCAGCCCAAGGCGTGGCAAAGGTGGAGGGGGGCAAACCCTAGGCTTAGATGGGCCTTAAGGCCCACCCTAGGGCGCCCCACCTCTCCCTTGCCCTAGCCGCCGGCCAGATGGCATCTGGTGGCTGCCGACACCCCTAGGGTGGAACCCTAGGGCGCAGCCACCCCTCCTCCCTCTCTCCTATATATAGTGGAGGTATTTGGGGCTGCACAACACACGGTTCTCCCTCTCTCTCTGGTGCAGCCCTACCTCCTCCTCCCCTCGTTCTCCGTAGCGCTTAGCGAAGCTCTGTCGGAGTACCACGCAGCTCCACCGCCACCACGCCGTCGTGCTGCCGGAGCTCTCCCTCAACCTCTCCTCCCTCCTTGCTGGATCAAGGCGTAGGAGACGTCACCGGGCTGCACGTGTGTTGAACGCGGAGGCGCCGTCCGTTCGGCACTTGATCGGATCCACCGCGATCTGAATTGCTGCGAGTACGACTCCATCAACCGCGTTCTTGTAACGCTTCCGCTTAGCGATCTTCAAAGGTATGAAGATCCACTCTCCCCTTGCTCGTTGCTGGTTTCTCCATAGATGGATCTTGGTGAGCGCGTAGGAAAATTTTTGATTTACTACTACGTTCCCCAACAGTGGTATCAGAGCTAGGTCTATGCGTAGAATCTATGCACGAGTAGAACACAAAGTAGTTGTGGGCGTCAATTTTGTTAATATGCTTGCCGTTACTAGTCTTATCTTGATTCGACGGTATTGTGGGATGAAGCGGCCCGGACCAACCTTACACGTACGCTTACGTCAGACCGGTTCCACCGCCTGACATGCACTAGTTGCATAAGGTGGCTAGCGGGTGTCTGTCTCTCCCACCTTAGTCGGATTGGATTCGATGAAAAGGGTCCTTATGAAGGGTAAATAGCAATTGGCATATCACGCTGTGGTTTTGGCGTAGGTAAGAAACGTTCTTGCTAGAAACCTATAGCAACCATGTAAAAACTTGCAACTACAAATTAGAGGACGTGTAACTTGTTTTTGCAGCATATGCCTTGTGATGTGATATGGCCAGAAGGATGTGATGTGATGCATTGTGATGTATGAGATTGATCATGTTCTTGTAATAGGGTTCACGACTTGCATGTCGATGACTATGACAACCGGCAGGAGTCATAGGAGTTGTCTTACATTATTGTATGACCTGCGTGTCAATCATAAACGCCATGTAATTACTTTACTTTATTGCTAAGCATTAGCCATAGTAGTAGAAGTAATAGTTGGCGAGACAACTTCATGAAGACACAATGATGGAGATCATGATGATGGAGATCATGGTGTCGTGCCGGTGACAATGATGATCATCGTGCCCCGAAGATGGAGATCATAGGAGCAAGATGATGTTGGCCATATCATGTCACTATATTGATTGCATGTGATGTTTATCATGTTTACATCTTATTTGCTTAGAACGACGGTAGTAAATAAGATGATCTCTCAATAAAATTTCAAGAGAAGTGTTCACCCTAACTGTGCACCGTTGCTAAGGATCGTTGTTCCGAAGCACCACGTGATGATCGGGTGTGATAGGTTCTAACGTTCGCATACAACGGGTGTAAGCCAGATTTACACACGCGAAACACTTAGGTTGACTTGACGAGCCTAGCATGTACAGACATGGCCTCGGAACACGGAAGACCGAAAGGTCGAACATGAGTCGTATAGAAGATACGATCAACATGAAGATGTTCACCATGGATGACTAGTCCGTCTCACGTGATGATCGGACACGGGCTAGTTGACATGGATCATGTATCACTTGGATGACTAGAGAGATGTCTATCTAAGTGGGAGTTCATTGAATAATATGATTATGTGAACTCAATTATCATGAACTTAGTCTAAAATTGCCTTTAATATCTATATTGTAGATCCAATGGCCAACGCAAATGTCAACCTCAATTTCAACGCGTTCCTAGAGAAAACCAAGCTGAAAGATGATGGAAGCAACTATGCGGACTGGGTCCGTGGCTTGAGGATCATCCTCATAGCTTCCAAGAAACTATATGTCCTTGATGCACCGCTAGGTGACCCACCCCTTCTCCCAGCAGAACAAGACGTTGCGAACGCTTGGCATTCTCGCTGCGATGATTACTCCCTTGTTCAGTGCGGCATGCTTTACAGTTTAGAACCGGGGCTCCAAAAGCGTTTTGAGCAACACGGAGCATATGAGATGTTCCAAGAGCTGAAACTGGTTTTCCAAGCTCATGCCCGGGTCGAGAGATATGACATCTCCGATAAGTTCTTTAGCTGTAAGATGGAGGAGAATAGTTCTGTCAGTGAGCACATCCTCAAGATGTCGGGGCTTCACAACCACTTGACTCAGCTAGGAGTTAATCTCCCGGATGACTCGGTCATTGACAGAATCCTCCAGTCGCTTCCACCTAGCTTCAAGAGCTTTGTGATGAACTACAACATGCAAGGGATGGAGAAGTCCATTCCTGAGTTGTACTCGATGCTGAAATCAGCGGAGGTTGAGATCAAAAAGGAGCATCAAGTGTTGATGGTAAATAAGACCACTAGTTTCAAGAAAGGCAAGGGTAAGAAGAACTTCAAGAAAGACGGCAAAGCTGTTGCGGCGCCCGGTAAGCAAGTTTCCGGGAAGAAGAAGAACAAGAATGGACCCAAGCCTGAGACTGAGTGCTTTTATTGCAAGGGTACCGGTCACTGGAAGCGGAACTGCCCCAAGTATTTAGCGGATAAGAAGGACGGCAACGTTAAAGGTATATGTGATATACTTGTTATTGATGTGTACTTGACCAGCGCTCGTAGTAGCTCCTGGGTATTTGATACCGGTGCAATTGCTCACATTTGTAACTCCAAGCAGGAGCTGCGGAATAAGCGGAGGCTGGCCAAGGATGAGGTGACGATGCGCGTCGGGAATGGTTCCAGGGTCGATGTGATCGCCGTCGGCACGCTACCTCTACATCTACCTTCGGGATTAGTTTTAAACCTTAATAATTGTTATTTAGTACCAGCTTTGAGCATGAACATTGTATCTGGATCTCGCTTGATGCGAGATGGCTACTCATTTAAATCCGAGAATAATGGTTGTTCTGTTTATATGAGAGAAATGTTTTATGCTCATGCCCCGCTGGTCAATGGTTTATTTTTGATGAATCTCGAACGTGATGTTACACATATCCATAGTGTGAGTACCAAAAAGTGTAAAGTTGATAACGATAGTCCCACTTACATGTGGCATTGCCTTCTTGGCCATATTGGTGTCAAACGCATGAAGAAGCTCCATGCTGATGGACTTTTGGAGTCACTTGATTTCGAATCATTTGACACATGCGAACCATGCCTCATGGGCAAGATGACCAAAACTCCGTTCTCCAGAACAATGGAGCGAGCAACTGACTTGTTGGAGATAATACATACCGATGTATGCGGTCCAATGAGTGTCGAGGCTCGCGGTGGCTACCGTTATGTTCTCACCCTCACTGATGACTTGAGCAGATATGGGTATGTCTACTTAATGAAACACAAGTCTGAAACTTTTGAAAGGTTCAAGGAATTTCAGAGTGAGGTCGAGAATCAACGTGACAGGAAAATAAAATGCCTACGATCTGATCGTGGCGGAGAATATTTAAGTCACGAGTTTGACACGCACCTTAGGAAATGTGGAATTGTTTCACAGCTCACGCCGCCAGGCACACCTCAGCGAAATGGTGTGTCTGAACGTCGTAATCGCACTCTATTGGATATGGTGCGATCTATGATGTCTCTTACCGACTTACCGCTATCATTTTGGGGATATGCATTAGAGACTGCCGCGTTCACTTTAAATAGGGCACCGTCTAAATCCGTTGAGACGACACCGTATGAATTATGGTTTGGAAAGAAACCTAAGCTGTCGTTTCTAAAAGTTTGGGGTTGCGATGCTTATGTGAAGAAACTTCAACCTGAGAAGCTCGAACCCAAAGCGGAAAAGTGCGTCTTCATAGGATATCCCAAAGAGACTATTGGGTATACCTTCTACCTACGATCCGAAGGCAAAGTCTTTGTTGCCAAGAATGGATCCTTTCTCGAGAAAGAGTTTCTCTCGAAAGAAGTAAGTGGGAGGAAAATAGAACTTGATGAGGTAATTGTACCTCCACTCGAACCGGAGAGTAGCGCAGCACAGGAAGTTGTTTCTGTGGAGCCTACACCGGCTAGAGAGGAAGTTAATAATGATGATCATGAAACTTCAGATCAAGTTGCTATTCGAAGGTCCACTAGGACACGTTCCGCACCAGAGTGGTACGGCAATCCTGTCCTAGAGATCATGTTGTTGGACAACGGTGAACCTTTGAACTATGAAGAAGCGATGGCGGGCCCGGATTCCGACAAATGGCTTGAGGCCATGAAATCCGAGATAGGATCCATGTATGAGAACAAAGTATGGACTTTGGTGGACTTGCCTGATGATAAGCGAGCCATTGAAAATAAATGGATCTTTAAGAAGAAGACTGACGCAGATGGTAATGTGACCGCCTATAAAGCTCGGCTTGTCGCTAAGGGTTATCGACAAGTTCAAGGAGTTGACTACGATGAGACATTCTCACCCGTAGCGATGCTAAAGTCTGTCCGAATCATGTTAGCAGTTGCCGCATTTTATGATTATGAGATCTGGCAAATGGACGTCAAAACGGCATTCCTTAATGGCTTCCTCAAGGAAGAACTGTATATGATGCAGCCGGAAGGTTTTGTCGATCCTAAAGATGCTAACAAGGTATGCAAGCTCCAGCGCTCCATCTATGGGCTGGTGCAAGCATCTCGGAGTTGGAACATTCGCTTTAATGAGGTAATTAAAGCGTTTGGGTTTGTACAGGTTTATGGAGAACCCTGTATTTTCAAGAAAGTGAGCGGGAGCTCTATAGCATTTCTTATACTGTATGTGGATGACATGCTGATAATGGGAAATAATATAGAACTCTTGGAAAGTATCAAGGCCTACTTGAATAAGTGTTTTTCAATGAAGGACCTTGGAGAAGCTGCTTACATATTAGGTATTAAGATCTATAGAGATAGATCAAAACGCCTCATTGGTCTTTCACAAAGCACATACCTTGAAAAGATATTGAAGAAGTTCAATATGGATCAGTCCAAGAAGGGGTTCTTGCCCGTGTTGCAAGGTGTGAGATTGAGTACGACTCAATGCCCGACCATGGCAAAGGATAGAGAAGAGATGAGTGCCATCCCCTATGCTTCAGCCATAGGCTCTATCATGTATGCCATGCTGTGTACCAGACCTGATGTGAACCTTGCCATAAGTTTGGTAGGGAGGTACCAAAGTGATCCCGGAGCGGAACACTGGACAGCGGTCAAGAATATCCTGAAGTACCTGAAAAGGACAAAGGACACGTTTCTCGTTTATGGAGGTGCCGAAGAGCTCGTCGTAAAGGGTTACGTCGATGCTAGCTTCGACACAGATCCGGACGACTCCAAGTCGCAAACCGGATACGTGTATATTTTGAATGGAGGGGCAATGAGCTGGAGCAGCAGCAAGCAAAGCGTCGTGGCAGCATCTACATGTGAAGCGGAGTACATAGCTGCTTCGGAAGCAGCAAAGGAGGGAGTCTGGATGAAGGAGTTCATCACCGACCTAGGAGTGATTCCGAATGCGTCGGGCCCGATGACTCTACTCTGTGATAACACTGGAGCTATTGCCCTTGCGAAGGAGCCCAGGTTTCACAAGAAGACAAGACACATCAAGCGCCGCTTCAACTCCATCCGTGATTACATTCAGGAGGGAGACATAGATATTTGTAAAGTGCATACGGATCTGAATGTCGCAGATCCATTGACTAAACCTCTCTCACGAGCAAAACATGATCAACACCAGAATGCTATGGGTGTTCGATTCATCACAATGTAACTAGATTATTGACTCTAGTGCAAGTGGGAGACTGTTGGAAATATGCCCTAGAGGCAATAATAAAATGGTTATTATTGTATTTCCTAGTTCATGATAATTGTCTATTGTTCATGCTATAATTGTGTTAACCGGAAACCGTAATACATGTGTGAATACATAGACCACAACGTGTCCCTAGTGAGCCTCTAGTTGGCTAGCTCGTTGATCGATAGATGGTCTCGGTTTCATGACCATGGACATTGGATGTCGTTGATAACGGGATCACATCATTAGGAGAATGATGTGATGGACAAGACCCAATCCTAAGCATAGCACAAGATCGTGTAGTTCGTTTGCTAAAGCTTTTCAATGTCAAGTGTCATTTCCTTAGACCATGAGATTGTGTAACTCCCGGATACCGTAGGAATACTTTGGGTGTGCCAAACGTCACAACGTAACTGGGTGGCTATAAAGGTACGCTACGGGTATCTCCGAAAGTGTCTGTTGGGTTGACACGAATCGAGACTGGGATTTGTCACTCCGTGTGACGGAGAGGTATCTCTGGGCCCACTCGGTAAGACATCATCATTATGAGCTCAATGTGACTAAGGAGTTAGTCACGGGATGATGTATTACGGAACGAGTAAAGAGACTTGCCGGTAACGAGATTGAACAAGGTATGGGGATACCGACGATCGAATCTCGGGCAAGTACCATACCGATAGACAAAGGGAATTGTATACGGGATTGATTGAATCCCTGACATCGTGGTTCATCTGATGAGATCATCGTGGAGTACGTGGGAGCCAACATGGGTATCCAGATCCCGCTGTTGGTTATTGGCCGGAGAGGTGTCTCGGTCATGTCTACGTGTCTCCCGAACCCGTAGGGTCTACACACTTAAGGTTCGATGACGCTAGGGTTATAGGGAAATAGTGTACGTGGTTACCGAAGGTTGTTCGGAGTCCCGGATGAGATCCCGGACGTCACGAGGAGTCCCGGAATGGTCCGGAGACGAAGATTGATATATAGGAAGTGAGGATTTGGTTACCGGAAGTGTTCCGGGTGTCACCGGTAGTGTACCGGGACCACCGGAAGGGTTCCGGGGGTCCACCAAGTGGGCCCACCTGCCCCGGAAGGTTCCGTGGGCTAAGAGTGGGAGGGAGCCAGCCCCTAGGTGGGCTGGTGCGCCTCCCACCCCAGCCCATGGCGTGGCAAAGGTGGAGGGGGGCAAACCCTAGGCTTAGATGGGCCTTAAGGCCCACCCTAGGGCGCCCCACCTCTCCCTTGCCCTAGCCGCCGGCCAGATGGCATCTGGTGGCTGCCGACACCCCTAGGGTGGAACCCTAGGGCGCAGCCACCCCTCCTCCCTCTCTCCTATATATAGTGGAGGTATTTGGGGCTGCACAACACACGGTTCTCCCTCTCTCTCTCTCTGGTGCAGCCCTACCTCCTCCTCCCCTCGTTCTCCGTAGCGCTTAGCGAAGCTCTGTCGGAGTACCACGCAGCTCCACCGCCACCACGCCGTCGTGCTGCCGGAGCTCTCCCTCAACCTCTCCTCCCTCCTTGCTGGATCAAGGCGTAGGAGACGTCACCGGGCTGCACGTGTGTTGAACGCGGAGGCGCCGTCCGTTCGGCACTTGATCGGATCCACCGCGATCTGAATCGCTGCGAGTACGACTCCATCAACCGCGTTCTTGTAATGCTTCCGCTTAGCGATCTTCAAAGGTATGAAGATCCACTCTCCCCTTGCTCGTTGCTGGTTTCTCCATAGATGGATCTTGGTGAGCGCGTAGGAATTTTTTTGATTTACTACTACGTTCCCCAACACATAAGCCACTGGAAGATGGGGTAAAACCCCCATTTTCACCTCTGGTCAGCCCTGGCAGGAGCATTTTTATCCCTCCCCTACTCCATTTCTTTCTCCCTAGCTCCCCCATAGCTCCTAGAGCATCTCCAGATCATCCACAAGCTAGTGGACATGCAGGAGCACGTCTAGAGCATGCAAGCATGCCATGGCATGCCAAAGGCATGCTCTGGAGCACGCTACAATGCATGCCCGCACTGTAGCTGCACCCATCCTGAGCCACCCGACAGCCTTGGGGCACGAGGAGCTGTCCCCTGAGATGCCCTCGACGTCCGCAAGACTCCACCCTGTCGGCTCCCTCCTCCTTCTCTCTCCGGCGACCTCCCGCACGCGTGCCTGGTGCCGCACAGCTCGGCCAACCACGGGGCTCACACGCGCGCGCTCCCCCGCCTCTCTCCTCTCTCCCCCTGGCCTAGACCGACACCATGAGCGCCCCAGACACGCTCTCTCCCTCCCCCACGCCCTCCAGCGAGCGCCACAACCTCGCGCAGCGCACAAAACCTCGGTGGACTCATGTCCACCTATAAAGGGCCTCCGCCCGAGCCTTCTCTCCCCTTTGGTCCCCTTCTCTCTCTCCCAATAGTCCTACCGTGCCCCACCCCCTTCATTTGGGGCTCGAGCACTCGGGATCGACCGAAGCATCGCCGCGGCGTCGCCACCATCGATCTCTGGGTAGCAAGCCTCTCCGGCCCTCCTTCTTCTTCGGCTGCTCCTTCCTCACCCCTCTGATGCATTCCCCCCTTCTCCCCGTCCTTTTTGCAGCACGGGACGGCCCCAGCGACCTCCTCCCAAAGCTTCTCCGTCGCAGGACCTCGTCGCTGGTGACCTGCACCTTCCCGTCGACCATCTCCGGCACCTCCCAAACGGCGGCAGCCTCCTGAGTCCATCCCTGCCCTCAACTCCCCTCGTCGTGCCCTCCTTCGCCGCCGGTGAGCACCCTCCCCTTCCCGTCGAGAGGAAGGAGATGACAGGTGGCCCCCACCTGTCATCCCCACACCCCTCTCCCTCTCCATCACTCTCGCTGACTCTGGGGCCCGCGCGTCAGGTTCAAACCTGGTCGCGCGCGCCCGCAGCTCAGCTGGGCTGGCCTGGCCGGTTGGCCCAGTGAGGCTGGGCATTTGGCCCAGGGCACATGAACACTTTCCTTTTTCTTTTTTTGTTTGATTTCCAAAAATTCCATAGGATTAAATAAAAATCAAATGGCCATAATTTTTCCACCTAAAATCTTAAAATATTCCATAGAATATAATAGTGCCTTTTGTGTAAATTTTTGAAAATCTTTTATATATTGTTTTATTTTCAAACCCAATTTAGGCATCTTTTGCCTTTGTTAAATATGTTTCAAAAAGTTTTTTCATAACAAAATCATAAACAAAAATTTTTTAGTGTACTTTTTAGTATTTATCAGAGTAGGTTAGCATTTTTAATATTAGCTTGTGTGCTCTGTTTTTGTGTGATGGTTATTTTTATCGCTATTTATCGCGGCGCTAGATTGCGCTATTGACGAGGGAGTTGGACCCGAAGACTTTGAAGACCCCGAAGACTTTGTTGAGCCAGACAAGCAGCCCTTTGACCAAATTGAGAAACCATTTTCATTGCATGCCATATAGCACTTTACTTTCATTATGCCTGGTCATGTGGAGTAGTGACCACTTCGGTGGGTTGCTTCCGACACTTTTACCATTGACACTTGCATTGTGCATGACGCTACCACGTTATGAGGTTTATGCGGGTGGGTGTAGATAGGATGCTAGTAAAAGTTATGCAAGTGGGTTCGGGATTATGTATGGTGATGGAACTAAAGAGATGATTCCAAAGACTTTTCGAAAACCCTGTCGGGTGCCACTAATGCCCGAGGGAGATGATGGTGAGTTGGGTGACCACTTGAGAAAGAAGTGGTGTACCAGAGCAAGTGAGTGTGTGTGGTTTTCGAAAACGGATTGGTGTAAGTTGCAATCGTTACTCCAACCTTACATGCGCAACCACGATACCCCTTCTAGGAAGGGGCTCTGTTGATTACCTTGGTGGGTACTAGCAAGGAGCCCGCATTACTAGTGGCGGGAGTGGCGTGGTCACTCTCGATACGGGGTCGTGCTGGTATGGACAATCATGCACTGTCTTCACAGGCACCGGGCACACCGTTGGTCCCTGCATGGATGATACGAGTGATGTACATCATGTGGGTTGGGTACCACTCGAGTGGACTCTTTGTTTAGTATCGCCAGGGGAAAGGCATTGTTCGGGTGCTTACCTCGGGTATGTTCTATACCGCGAGTCGTGGATGACACGGAAGTTCCCCGAGTCTTTTGGGTAAAGTGTGCAACCTCTGTAGAGTGTAAAACTATTCGAATAGTCGTGTCCACGATCAAGGACATTTGGATGACCGCTCTTGTGCTACGTCCAAATGTTTTCACAAACTGGTGTGTGTGTGTGTGTGTGTTGGTGACAAAGATGGCACTTGAGCTAAGCCCGATGACTTAGCGTGACGATTGAACTAAGTCCGATGACTTAGCATAATGAATGAACATGAGATGTTCAACCCCTTCTTATGATGATATCTGTAACTTGTTCATATGGATATCTGCCAACTGTTGATGCATGCTTACCTAGCTACTTGATCATGTCATTGCATTCAAAAATTAGGTTTCCGCAAATTACCTACTTAGTGCTATATCATGCATCATTATTACCTTGTTCCTCGACTTGGGTTGCTTGCGAGTACATTCAAAGTATTCATTGGCTTGCCACTGGTTATTTAATTGGCCAAGCATGGAAGAACAGGAGTATGGTGAAGAGTTCGTTGGTGACGAACATGCGAACTAGAACGCTTCCTGGTCAGAATGCCTGTAGGTTTAAGGCAGATGGCATGGGTTCACGCTTTCGATCGAGATTTCCACTTCTTGTTGAGTTTATGTATTTGTCCCTTGTGGCCCTACCTATGTAAGACTAGACCTTCATGGTCTTTATTTGTGTAAGACGTTAAATGTGGATGTAAGACTCTTATTATTCAGCTTCTGTGTGTTTAGTGAGCATTGATCTCTAGGATCACTATACACGTGCATTCGGTGATCACGACTTATGAGTCGGGGTCCCCACATTTACGTGGCTGCTACGGGTATCTAGCAAGAACAATTCTCACCTATGCAAAAACTACAACAGTGATCCAAAAGTTACTTTTCAACCTTCTCAAGGACCGCCTTTGTCTAATCCGATACAACTAAAGTAGGAGAAACAGACACCCGCCAGCCATCTTTGTGCAACAAAGTTACACGTCAGTCGATGGAACCGGTCTGTCGTAAACGTACGCGTAAGGTTGGTTCGGGTCGTTTCAACCCACAATACCTCTAAACCAAAACGCGATCAAGGGAGGAAGCAATCTAAGCATCAACGCCCACAAACTCCTTTGTGTTCTACTCGAGATCTCATCTACACATAGACCTAGCTCATGATGCCATTGTAGGAGAACATTGCATGGGAAACGAAAAATTTCCTACACACACGCAAGATCTATCCACGGTCATGAGCATCTACAAGAGGGAGAGTGGATCTACATACCCTTGTAGATCGCTAAGCGGGAAGCGTTAAGAAACGCGGTTGATGTAGTCGGACATCTTCGTGATCCAAATCACCGAGCATCTCACGATCCCATCACGATCCATCTCACAATCCAATCACGATCTGTCCCGCGATCCCATCATGATCCGTCCTGCGATCCAATCACGAATCATTTCGCGATCTTGATCACGGTCCTTCTGATCTAGCGCCGAACGGGCGGCACCTCCGTGTTCAGCACACGTACAGCTCGATTACGATCTCCGCCTTCTTGATCCAGCAAGAGAGACAGGAGAGGTAGACAAGTTCTCCAGCAGTGCGATGGCGTTGCGGCAATGGTGGTGGAGCTATTCCAGCAGGGCTTCGCCTAAGCACCACTGAAACCGATCTAGAGGAGAAACTGCGATCTAGAGGAGAGGTAGCACGTGGCTGTTTTTCTGTGTTTCAAAACCCTCAAAACCTCTAGTATATATAGGAGGAGAGAGAGAAGGGTTGGTGCCCAAGGGGCCAGCCCTTGTCCTTGGCGCAAGGAGGAGAGGAGTCCTCCTCCAATCCTAGTAGGATTAGGACTCCTCCTTCCCACTTGGAAACTCTTTCCACCTTGACTTTTTTCTCTCTCAAACCACTCCAGCCGCATAGGCCCTTACGAGAGGCTTCGGCCAGCCCACCAGGGGCTGGTTTACCTCCTCCCACAGTCCATGTAGCCTCTTGGGTCCATACACACCTCCCGATGGTCCCCCGGTACGCTCCCGGCACTCCCGGTACACTACCGATGAGCCCAAAACTTTTCCAGCGACCAAAACAGGACTTCCTATATATCAATCTTTACCTCCAGACCATTCCGGAGTGCCTCGTGACGTCCAGGATCTCATTCGGGACTCCAAACAACCTTCGGTCACCACCATACATAACTATATACTATAGAAACGTCACCGAACCTTAAGTGTGCAGACCCTACGGGTTCGAGAACTATGTAGACATAACCGAGACACCTCTACGGTCAATAACCAATAGCGGGACCTGGATGCCAATATTGGTTCCTACATATTCTATGAAGAACTTTATCGGTTGAACATCTATGTCAAGGATTCAGTTAATCCTGCATGTTGTTCCCTTTGTTCTTCGGTATGTTACTTGCCCGAGATTCGATAGTCGGCATCTCCATACCTAGTTCAATCTCGTTACCGGCAAGTATCTTTACTCATTACGTAATACAAGATCCCGTGACTAACACTTAGTCACATTGCTTGCAAGGCTTGTTGTGATGTTGTATTACCGAGTGGGCCCCGACATACCTCTCCATCACACGGAGTAACAAATCCCAGTCTTGATCCATGCCAACCCAACAGACACCCTCGGAAATACCTGTAGAGCACCTTTATAGTCACCTAGTTACATTGAGACATTTGATACATACAAGTTAATCCTCCAGTGTCAGTGAGTTGCATGATCTCATGGTCATAGGAATAGATACTTGACATGCAGAAACCTGTAGCAATAAACTGACACGATCATATGCTACGTTTATAGTTTGGGTCTTGTCCATCACATCATTCTCCTATGATGTGATCCTGTCATGAAATGACATCTCATGTCCATGGCTAGGAAACCTTAACCATATTTGATCAACGAGCTAGTCTATTAGAGGCATGCTAGGGACATGGTGTTGTCTATGTATCCACACATGTATCTGAGTTTCCGATCAATACAATTCTAGCATGGATAATAAACGATTATCATGAACAAGTAAATATGATAATGACTAATTTATTATTGCCTCTAGGGAATATTTCCAACAGGTGGTGGTGGTGGAGCTGATCCGGCAAAGCTTTTCTAAGCTATACCGAACAGATCTAGAAGAGAGAGACGATCTAGAGGGAGGAGGGCAGCACATGGATTTTTGGGGGGTGGCTGCCCTCAAAATCTCCACTATATATAGGAGGAAGAGGGGGTAGGTGGGGCACCCTAGGGTTTCCCCTAGGTCCCTTGGCGAACAAGAGAGGGAGGAGTCCACCTCCCACAATGGAGGTGGAGTCCTAGTAGGACTCCCTCCCCTCTTGGCCTCTCCCGCCCCTTGCGCAAGGGCCTACTAGGGGTTGGCTGCCCAGCCCACCAGGGGATGGTGCACCACCTCCTAGGCCCATGTGGACCCTCGGGTGGGTGAGCCCTCCCGGTGGACCCCCGGAACCCATTCGTCACTCCCAGTACACTATCGGTAGTGCCCGAAACTTTTCCGAAGCTCAAATACCACCTTCCTATATATCAATCTTTACCTCCAGACCATTTAGGAGATCCTTGTAATGTTCGGGATCTCATCCGGGACTCTGAACAACCTTCAGTCACCAACTGACATAACTCAATTTATGCGGAGCATCCCACCATGATCCCCATGAAGACTACACTATGTAGTCAACCCCCAAGTGGTCCTATGACGAGAGCATGCGCACGCGACATTGAAGCTAAGGTGAACTCACTCCTATTTGAGTATGACTTTGATGGCAAAGGAACTCGGATGCTACCTCACAATGAAACCCTATGTATCCTTAGGTACGAGGGAGATGACCTCGAAGGGCCAAGGAAACATCCCCAAGTCCAAGGCCAACGAGGAGAAGGAGCTAGCACCAAGGGCATGTCTCTAGATAGCCTAGAACTTCCGGACCACCGTCGACCCAAGGCCAAGTCCAGGGATGTAGACTTTAGGGTTAGCCTGGAACCTGCCCGGAGCGTCCGGCCTCTGGAACTTCTGGCCGACCCGGAACTTCCCGCCCTCCATCAGCCCAGCCACTGAAGCCTGCGCCAACTCTCGGGAAAGCCCGGAACCCGCCCGGATGCAGCCTGGAACTTCCGGCCTTCACCGAGTGATGCCACACGGGCTCGAGGACCATGTACTCTTTCACTTACCCCTTCATCCTTAGACTATATATAATCTTCTTCCACCTCGAGTTAGGGTTAGCTAATGTTTGCTATCGAGCTTAGCTCCATTACTTGCTTCTCCTAGGGAGTTTGTCCTCCTTTGGGAGTAGATCCAAGTGATGCCAAGGCCCCTCTAGAGGGAAGATCCCCCGTGGATTCAAGGTTCCTCTTCGGAGTGAGAGAACACTACCACTACTTGTATCGTTTGTTGATTTGGGATCTTGTACCTCTTGTGATGATTATGGACCTAGTTCATGTGTGATTGAGTTTACTCTTGAGTGTTTGCTCTTGTTCTTACCTATGCTCTCCGTGTTTTCCCCTCCAATTCACGAAAGATCGATCACCACAGGTCTTTCCCCGTATCATATGGTATCATGAGCCACGTTGATCACAAATTTGGACTCTCCCCCACCGTTTGCTAGCCAATTTTTGCTTTGATTCGTGCTAATTTCGAAAATTCCCACAAAATAGCCTTACCCAAAAATTTCTTGGATTTCTTGGATTTGATGAGATTTTGTTGATTTAGATCTGTGGATTTAGTTGTGGACGTGTGGATCTAGCTTTCCATCTAGCCAATCCCCACCAAGTTTTCTTTTTCACCGTTAGATTTGGGTTTTTTCTCACGGCTTTCTGCCCAAGTCCAAGATCTAAAAATTAGGGTTCGTCCCAATTTTTTCGACCTCCGGAACATCCGGCACCACTCGAACCTTGCAGCCACTGGACACTCAGTCCTCCCTGGACCTTCCGGTCTTTACAGAAAGTTTGCCCTCATCAATTTTTCATTTTCTTTGGGTTTTCCCACCACAGATTTTCGGCAAACTTTCACCATTTCTTCCGCAACCCATTTGCATTTGAGATTTTGAGTCGCGAGCCTTGCTACTTCCTAAGGTGTTTCGGCTACTTAGTAGTGGTTCTTCATCGACATTGCCGCTCATCATCGCCCCGGATCGTCGCCAACCAACTCTTCATTGACACCACACTGTAAGCAAGGACGGTAACCGCGACGACACTCTTGACTTATACCCTTGCCATTGCATTGTTACCCCGAGCCTATTTGCGTTACTTGCCTATCGAGACTAGCCAATGAGTCTTGAAGGGCCATGATACTTGTGCACATTAGTGATCCATACTCCACATAGCTACAATTGCATGCATATACATCTTAGTATCATCTCTTGTGTTGCAAAGTACCCGCATACATAACTGCTATCTTGGTGTGCACGTCCCGCATAGTGACAATCCAAATATCATTGCTAAAAGAAAGAGAAGCAAAGATTTTAAGGAAAAACAAAAGATAAATAGCATCACCAACTTGCATATCATATTCGATCATTTGAGCGAGAGATTTTCTGCCAAACACATAACTAGCAAAAGTTGGGTATAGAAAGACGTCTAGTTTTGCTTCGTATAGGTCTACACAAGTCCGTATCGCGCCCATTCGTGCAATCGTGCTAGCGTCTCTCCATTATTGTGCACCTTGAGCTTACCGTGGCTTCCACATTTTGTGCTCATTTTCCGGTGTTACAATCCCACTTTCCTATAAGTGTGTGTTTCCGTGATTCTTCATTGATACAAATCTAACTTGTCTCATTTACGAATTTGTGGATATATTTCAACTTGATTGAATCTTATTCTCGAATTGCTTGAAATTTTGTGCCACCATCCTAACCGAGCAACTCCATAAGCATTACTTGTATAGGTGTGAGAAGGGCAAACTCGGTACCAATTCTACTATTTCCATGATTTCACATTAAGTGATTGATCCTCATTTCAACCTTCGAAATGGTATTTGCTATTGTGTTTTCTCATTCTTCCACTTATATCTACTTGAGTGCCATGTATAGGAACACTATGACAAACCCAACATTCGAAGAGCACGACGATGACGTGAACAACTTCGTCACCAAACTACAATTCTTCGCCGTACAAAAGGGAATGCGCCAAGCACATGATGTCATCACGGACCGCATCGAGCACCTCGCCACCAACATACGTGAATCTGAGGAGCGGACATGAGACTTCATGACAACCCAAATGGACGAGCTCCATGCCTTGATGGTGAAACATGCATCATCCACTTCTACCTCAACTCAACGGCGCACCGCAAGTCGAGACTCCTCCGAGGACTCCTTCGGCGAGAGTTCCCCTCCTCAAGCTCGACCACAACAACATGATGCACATTGAATCTCTCAAGACTCAAGTAATCACTTCCATGACAACAAGACTCAAGGTCGACATCACGAGTGTCACCACCATCACCAACAAGAGCAAGACGCATACGAGCAAGTACGCCTACGTCACCGCCATGAGGAAGACCGGCGCCATGAAGAGCAAGCAAATGAGGCACATCGCGTGCTTCGCGAATCAACCATGCCTTGCAAGAACACAATCGACTAGCTCGCGAGGAACAAGATGTTGGAAATATGCCCTAGAGGCAATAATAAAATGGTTATTATTGTATTTCCTTGTTCATGATAATTGTCTATTGTTCATGCTATAATTGTGTTAACCGGAAACCATAATACATGTGTGAATACATAGACCACAACATGTCCCTAGTGAGCCTCTAGTTGACTAGCTCGTTGATCAATAGATGGTCACGGTTTCATGGCCATGAACATTGGATGTCATTGATAACGGGATCACATCATTAGGAGAATGATGTGATGGACAAGACCCAATTCTAAGCATAGCACAAGATCGTGTAGTTCGTTTGCTAAAGCTTTTCAATGTCAAGTATCGTTTCCTTAGACCATGAGATTGTGCAACTCCCGGATACCGTAGGAATGCTTTGGGTGTGCCAAACGTCACAACGTAACTGGGTGGCTATAAAGGTGCACTACGGGTATCTCCGAAAGTATCTGTTGGGTTGGCATGAATCGAGACTGGGATTTGTCACTCCGTGTGACGGAGAGGTATCTCTGGGCCCACTCGGTAAGACATCATCATTATGAGCTCAATGTGACTAAGGAGTTAGTCACGGGATGATGTATTACGGAACGAGTAAAGAGACTTGCCAGTAACGAGATTGAACAAGGTATGGGGATACCGACGATCGAATCTCGGGCAAGTATCATACCGATAGACAAAGGGAATTGTATACGGGATTGATTGAATCCTTGACATCGTGGTTCATCCGATGAGATCATCGTGGAGTACGTGGGAGCCAACATGGGTATCCAGATCCCGCTGTTGGTTATTGACCGGAGAGGTGTCTCGGTCATGTCTACGTGTCTCCCGAACCCGTAGGGTCTACACACTTAAGGTTCGATGACGCTAGGATTATAGGGAAAAGGTATACGTGATTACCGAAGGTTGTTCGGAGTCCCGGATGAGATCCCGGACGTCACGAGGAGCTCCGGAATGGTCCGGAGGTAAAGATTGATATATAGGAAGTCTAGTTTTGGTCACCGGAAAGTTTTCGGGCTCATCGGTAGTGTACCGGGAGTGCCGGGAGGGTGCCGGATAACCCCCGGGAGGGGTGTGACGACCAAAGGACCACATGGGCTGTTAGATAAAGTGTGCCAGCCCTTATTGGGCTGGGCAAGACTTTTGCTAAAGGCCCATGCGGCTGGAGATAAGGAGATAAGGCAAAAAGGATTTAAAAGGAGGAGATCCACCTCCCTTGTGGGAGGTGGACTCTCCCTTTAATTCGGCCGGCCATCTCCTCTTTGGAGTAGAGGCCAAGCCAGCCCTCCACGTCCCTCCTCCTATATATACTTGAGGTTTTGGATGTTTTGAGACAAGATTTGATCTCTCTCTCTCACGGCGAAGCCCTACCTCTCTTCTTCCTCCTCCGCAGCGCTTAGGCGAAGCCCTGTCGGAATACCTTACTACTCCACCACCACCACGCCGTCGTGCTGCTGTTGGAGACCTTCCCCAACCTCTCCTTCCTCCTTGCTGGATCAAGGTGTTGGAGACGTCACCGGGTTGCGCGTGTGTTGAACGCGGAGGTGCCGTCCGTTCGGCACTTGATCGGATCTACCGCGATCTGAATCGCTGCGAGTACGACTCCATCAACCGCGTTCTTGTAACGCTTCCGCTTAGCGATATTCAAAGGTATGAAGATGCAATCTCTCCCCTCTCGTTGCTGGTTTCTCCATAGATAGATCTTGGTGAACGTAGGAAAATTTTGATTTACTACTACGTCTCCCAACAGTGGCATCATGAGCTAGGTCTATGCGTAGAATCTATGCACGAGTAGAACACAAAGCAGTTGTGGGCGTCGAGTTTGTTAATTTGCTTGCCGCTACTAGTCTTATCTTGATTCAGCGGTATTGTGGGATGAAGCGGCCCGGACCAACTTTACACGTACGCTTACGTGAGACCGGTTCCACCGCCTGACATGCACTAGATGCATAAGGTGGCTAGCGGGTGTCTGTCTCTCCTACCTTAGTCGGATCGGATTCGATGAAAAGGGTCCTTATGAAGGGTAAATAGCAATTGGCAAATCACGTTGTGGTGTTGACGTAGGTAAGAAACGTTCTTGCTAGTAACCTATAGCAGCCACGTAAAAACTTGCAACTACAAATTAGAGGACGTCTAACTTGTTTTTGCAGCATGTGCCTTGTGATGTGATATGGCCAAAGGATGTGATGTGATGCATTGTGATGTATGAATTGATCATGTTCTTGTAATAGGATTCACGACTTGCATGTCGATGATTATGACAACCGGCAGGAGCCATAGGAGTTGTCTTATTTATTGTATGACCTGCGTGTCAATCATAAACGCCATGTAATTACTTTACTTTATTGCTAAGCGTTAGCCATAGTAGTAGAAGTAATAGTTGGCGAGACAACTTCATGAAGACACAATTATGGAGATCATGATGATGGAGATCATGGTGTCGTGCCGGTGACAGTGATGATCATGGTGCCCCGAAGATGGAGATCATAGGAGCAAAATGATATTGGCCATATCATGTCACTATATTGATTGCATGTGATGTTTATCATGTTTACATCTTATTTGCATAGAACGACGGTAGTAAATAAGATGATCTCTCAATAAAATTTCAAGAAAGGTGTTCACCCTAACTGTGCACCGTTGCTAAGGATCGTCGTTCCGAAGCACCACGTGATGATCGGGTGTGATAGGTTCTAACGTTCGCATACAACGGGTGTAAGCCAGATTTACACATGCGAAACACTTAGGTTGACTTGACGAGCCTAGCATGTACAGACATGGCCTCGGAACACGGAAGACCGAAAGGTCGAACATGAGTCGTATAGAAGATACGATCAACATAGAGATGTTCACCATGGATGACTAGTCCGTCTCACGTGATGATCGGACACGGGCTAGTTGACATGGATCATGTATCACTTGGAAGACTAGAGAGATGTCTATCTAAGTGGGAGTTCATTAATAATTTGATTAAATGAACTTAATTATCATGAACTTAGTCTAAAAATGTCCTTGCAAATTATGTCGTAGATAGCTCGCGCTGTAGCTCCCCAGTTTTATTGATACAATCCTAGAGAAAAGTAAGTTGAAAGTTGATGGTAGCAATAATGCGGACTGGGTCCGTGATCTGAGGATTGTCCTCATTGCTGCACAGAAAGCTTATGTTTTTGATGTACCGCTAACTGCATCACTCCCTCAAGCGTTGTCTGTAGATGTTGTGAACATATGACAGGCACTTTTTGATGACTACGTGATAGTTCAGTGCGTCATGCATTACGGCTTAGAATTGAGGCTTCAAAATGTTTTGAACGTCACAGAACATATGAGATGTTCTAGGAGCTGAGATTGTGATCTCAAGCTCGTGCCTATGTTGAGAGGTATGAGACCTCCAACAAGATTCTTTGCCTGCAAGATAAAGGAGAATAGCTTAATCGGTGAGCGTGTTCTCAGATTGTCTGGGTGCTACAATCACTTGAATCAAGTGGGAGTTAATCTTCCAGATGAGATAGTGATTAATGCAGTTCTCCAAGTCACTGCCACCAAGCTACTAGAGCTTCGTGATGAACTATAACATGCCAGGGATGGATAAGATGATCCCTGAGTTGTTCGTGATGTTTGACACCACGAAGGTAGAAATCAATAAGGAGCATCAAGTGTTGATGGTTAAGTGAAAACCACTAGTTTCAAAAGGGGCAAGGGCAAGAAGGGAAAAACTTCAGGAATGGCAAGCCAGTTGTTGCTCTAGTGAAGAAACCCAAGGTTGAGCCCGAACCCAAGACTAAGTGCTTCTGTTATGAGGAGAATGTTCGCTGAAGCGGAAAAACCCTAGATGATTGGTAGATAAGAAGGCTGGTAATGTCAATGGAAGTATATTTGATATACGTGTTAGTGATGTGTACCTTGCTGGTACTCCTAGTAGCACCTGGGTATTAGATACCGGTTCGGTTGCTAAGTGTTAGCAACTCGAAATAAAAGCTACGGAGTAAATGGAGACTAGCTAGGTGAAAGGTGACGATGTGTGTTGGAAGTATTTCCAAGATTGATGTGATCACCATCGCACGCTCTCTCTACCTTCAGGATTTGTGATAAACCTAAATAAATGTTATTTGGTGTTTGCGTTGAGCATAAACGTGATTAGATCATGATTAGTGCGATACGGTTATTCATATAAGTTAGAGAATAATGGTTATTCTGTTTACATGGATAATGCCTTCAATGGTCATGCACCCACTCGAAATGGTTTATCGAATCATGATCATAGTAGTACACATATTCATAACATTGGTACCAAAAGATACAAAGTTAATAATGATAGTACCACATGCTTGTGGCACTGCCACGTAATGTCATATTGGTATAAATCGCATGAAGAAACTCCATGATGATGGATGTTTTTTGACTCACTCGATTTCGAATCGGTTGAGACATGCGAGCCATGCCTCTTGGGCAAGATGACTGAGACCCCGTCATCCAATATGATGGAGCGGGCAAGTGGCTTATTGGAATTAATACATGTTGATGTATGTGGTCCAATGAGTGTTGAAACACACAGTGGATATCGTTGTTTTTCTTTACCTTCACTGATGATTTGAGTAAATATGGGGATATTTACTTAATGAAACACGAATCTGAAATGTTTGAAAGGTTCAAGGAGTTTCAGAGTGAAGTTAAAGATCATCGTGACAAGAAGATAAATGTCTATGATATGATCATGGAGGTGAATATCTAAGTTACGAGTTTGGTATGCAATTTTAGACAATGTGGAAATTGTTTCACAGCTCACGCCTCCTGGAACACCATAGTGTGATGGTGTGTTCGAACGTCGTAGTCGTGCTCTATTGGATATAGTGAGTACTATGATGTCTCTTATCGTTTTACCACTATCGTTATGGGGTTATGCATTAAAGACAAATCCATTCACTTTAACAGGGCACCATCTAAGTCTGTTGAGATGACACCGTGAGAATTATGGTTTGACAGAAGCCTAAGCTGTCATTTCTTAATGTTTGGGGCTGCGACGCTTATGTGAAAATGGGTTTTTCACCTAGCGAGCTCGAACTCAAAGCAGACAAATGCATCTTCATAGAATACCCTAATGAGACATTGGGTATACCTTCTATCTCAGATCCAAGCGCAAAAGGTGTTTGTTGCTAAGAACGGGTCCTTTTTGAGAAAGAGTTTCTCTCGAAAGAATTGAGTGGGAGGAAGATAGAACTTGATAAGGTTGTTGAACCTTTGTTTCAACCAGAGAATAGCGCAACACAGAAAGATGTTTCTGTAGAGCCTACTTAGTTGAAAAGGAAGTTAATGATGATGATCATGAAGCTTCGGATCAAGTCACTATCGAACCTCGTAGGTCGACAAGGACGCGTACTGCTCCTGAGTAGTACGACAACCCTGTCTTGGAAATCATGTTGTTGGACAACGATGAACCTACGAACTATGGAGAAGCGATGGTGGGCCCGGATTCCAACAAATGGCTAGGAGCCATGAAATCCGAGAAAGGATCCATGTATGAAAACCAAGTATGGACTTTGGTAGACTTGCCTGTTGAATGGCGGGTCATTGAGTACAAATGGACCTTTGAGATAAACATAGACGCTAATGGTGAAATGTCACCGTTTATAAAGCTCGACTTGTCGCAAAGAAGTTTCCGCCAAGTTCAAGGAGTTGACTGCAATGAGATTGTCTCATCTGTAGCGATGCTAAAAGTCTATTAAAATTTTGTTAGCAGTTGCTGCATTTTTCGATTATGAAATCTGGCAGATGGATGACAAAACAAGGTTTCCGTAATGGTTTCTGTGAGGAAGAGTTGTATGTGATACAACCAGAAGGTTTTGTCAATCCTAAGGATGCTAATAATATGCAAACTCCAGCGATCCTTCTATGGACTGGAGCAAGCATCTCGGAGTTGGAATATATGCTTTGATGAGGTGATCAAAGTGTTTAAGTTTATACAAAGTTTATGAGAAACTTGTATTTGCAAGAAAGTGAGTGGGAGCACTATGGAATTTCTTATAAGAATATGTAGTTGACATATTATTGATCGGAAATGATGTAGAATTTCTGGAAGAGCATGAAGGGTTGTTTGAAAAGTTTTGTTTTTCAAAGGAAGACCCAGATAAAGCTACTATTTTATTGAGCATCAAGATCTATAGGGATAGATCTATTCGCTTGATAAGTTTTTTCGACGAAGACATACCTTGACAAGTTTTTGAAGGAGTTCAAAATAGATGGGTCAAAGAAGGAGTTCTTGAATGTATTGTAAGGTGTGAAATTGAGTAAGACTCAATACCCGACCACGGCAGAAGATAAAGAAGAGATGAGTGTCATCTCCTATGCTTTAGCCATAGGCTCTATATAGTATGCCATGCTGTGTACCGCACCTGTGTGTGCCTTGCCATGAGTCTGTCAAGGGGTACAAGAGTAATCCAAGAGTGGATCACTAGACAGCGGTCAAAGTTAGCCTTAGTAACTTGAGAACTAAGGAAATATTTCTCGATTATGGAGGTGATAAAGAGTTCATCGTAAAGTGTTACGATGATGCAAGCTTTAAAACCAATCCGGATGACTCTTAGTAGAAATCCAGCTACGTATAGTGGAGCAGCCATTTGGAATAGCTCCAAGTGGAGCATGGGAGTAGTATCTACAAATATGACATGGAAAGTTTGTAAGGTACACACGGATCTGAATGTCGCAGACCCGTTGACTAAAACCTCTTTCACGAGCAGGACATGAACAAACCCCAGAACTTATTGGGTGTTAATCACATGATGATATGATCACATGGTGATGTAAGTGTTAATCACATGGTGATGTGAACTAGATTATTGACTCTAGTGCAAGTGGGAGACTGTTGGAAATATGCCCTAGAGGCAATAATAAAATGGTTATTATTGTATTTCCTTGTTCATGATAATTGTCTATTGTTCATGCTATAATTGTGTTAACCGGAAACCATAATACATGTGTGAATACATAGACCACAACATGTCCCTAGTGAGCCTCTAGTTGACTAGCTCGTTGATCAATAGATGGTCACGGTTTCATGGCCATGAACATTGGATGTCATTGATAACGGGATCACATCATTAGGAGAATGATGTGATGGACAAGACCCAATTCTAAGCATAGCACAAGATCATGTAGTTCGTTTGCTAAAGCTTTTCAATGTCAAGTATCGTTTCCTTAGACCATGAGATTGTGCAACTCCCGGATACCGTAGGAATGCTTTGGGTGTGCCAAACGTCACAACGTAACTGGGTGGCTATAAAGGTGCACTACGGGTATCTCCGAAAGTATCTGTTGGGTTGGCATGAATCGAGACTGGGATTTGTCACTCCGTGTGACGGAGAGGTATCTCTGGGCCCACTCGGTAAGACATCATCATTATGAGCTCAATGTGACTAAGGAGTTAGTCACGGGATGATGTATTACGGAACGAGTAAAGAGACTTGCCAGTAACGAGATTGAACAAAGTATGGGGATACCGACGATCGAATCTCGGGCAAGTATCATACCGATAGACAAAGGGAATTGTATACGGGATTGATTGAATCCTTGACATCGTGGTTCATCCGATGAGATCATCGTGGAGTACGTGGGAGCCAACATGGGTATCCAGATCCCGCTGTTGGTTATTGACCGTAGAGGTGTCTCGGTCATGTCTACGTGTCTCCCGAACCCGTAGGGTCTACACACTTAAGGTTCGATGACGCTAGGGTTATAGGGAAAAGGTATACGTGATTACCGAAGGTTGTTCGGAGTCCCGGATGAGATCCCGGACGTCACGAGGAGCTCCGGAATGGTCCGGAGGTAAAGATTGATATATAGGAAGTCCAGTTTTGGTCACCGGAAAGTTTTCGGGCTCATCGGTAGTGTACCGGGAGTGCCGGGAGGGTGCCGGATAACCCCCGGGAGGGGTGTGACGACCAAAGGACCACATGGGCTGTTAGATAAAGTGTGCCAGCCCTTATTGGGCTGGGCAAGACTTTTGCTAAAGGCCCATGCGGCTGGAGATAAGGAGATAAGGCAAAAAGGATTTAAAAGGAGGAGATCCACCTCCCTTGTGGGAGGTGGACTCTCCCTTTAATTCGGCCGGCCATCTCCTCTTTGGAGTAGAGGCCAAGCCAGCCCTCCACGTCCCTCCTCCTATATATACTTGAGGTTTTGGATGTTTTGAGACAAGATTTGATCTCTCTCTCTCACGGCGAAGCCCTACCTCTCTTCTTCCTCCTCCGCAGCGCTTAGGCGAAGCCCTGTCGGAATACCTTCCTACTCCACCACCACCACGCCGTCGTGCTGCTGTTGGAGCCCTTCCCCAACCTCTCCTTCCTCCTTGCTGGATCAAGGTGTTGGAGACGTCACCGGGCTGCACGTGTGTTGAACGCGGAGGTGCCGTCCGTTCGGCACTTGATCGGATCTACCGCGATCTGAATCGCTGCGAGTACGACTCCATCAACCGCGTTCTTGTAACGCTTCCGCTTAGCGATCTTCAAAGGTATGAAGATGCAATCTCTCCCCTCTCGTTGCTGGTTTCTCCATAGATAGATCTTTGTGAACGTAGGAAAATTTTGATTTACTACTACGTCTCCCAACACAAGAATCTCTACATCGAGAACACCAAGAGGAAGCCACACGTCAAGAGGAGCACCAAGAACGCCAAGAATGGATGAGACCACAATGTCAACAACACCCAAGGCAAGAGGAGCAACACATTGATGAGATCTCTCCAAGGCAAGAGCAATATCAGCATGACAACAACGCCCATCCACGACAAGAAATGCAATCTCAAGCAAATCCCATTGACCACGCAGATGATCAAGCTCCAAGGCAAGGCGAGCATCAACAAGACAACTATGCTCCTCCACTACAAGGATACCGCAATCACAACAACAATGAGGAAAATCGCTTTCACAAGATCAAGTTCAATATGCCTAAGTTCTCCGGAAGCAACGATCCCAAAGACTATCTCTCTTGGGCACTCAAGGTTGACAAAATATTCTGGTTGCACAACTATGAAGAGGACAAGAAGATTGCCATGGTGTCCCTCGAGTTCCAAGATTACGTTCTTATTTGGTGGGAACAAGTGACCGAGCGAATAAGAGAAAGAGGTGACCCTCCAATCACCCCTTGGGCACAAATGAAAGATCTCATGAGAGCTCGATTCATCCCAACACACTACAATCGTGATCTCTTCAAGAAGCTACAACTACTCAAGCAAGGCACCAAGTCGGTGGAAGAGTACTACCAAGAGATGGAGATGGCCATGATAAGAGCAAATGTGAAGGAAGACGATGAGCAAACAATGGCCCGTTTCTTGAATGGTCTTAATTACCAAGTCAAGAAAATTTCAGATTTCCAACCCTAATCTAACTTGCTTGAGCTAGTGCATCAAGCCACCAAGGGAGAACATCAAGTTCAAGAGGACTACAACTACTCCAATACCTCCTACAAGACCTACGGTGCAACTACTCAAGCTTCTCCAACCATGACACCTTCCTCTACAAGAACCGCCATGACAAAAGATGACAAGTCAAGCTACAAGGACAAGTCGTCTCCATCATCCCACAATGCTCCTACAAGCAAAGCAAGAGCGTCATCCTCTAAACCAACATCGGATGACGTGAAAACAAGCTCCATCAAGTGTTTCACGTGCCAAGGCCGAGGACACAAGATGTATGTGTGTCCCACAAGGCGGACCATGATCCTTCAAGATGACAGTTCCTATGACTCCATGAGTGAAGATGAGATGGAAGCCTTTGGAACAAGTGGCTATGCACCGACAAGTCAATGAAGATGAAGACTCTCAAATCTTTTGTCACAACGATCCGAGCCCCGCTCTTGTTGTCTCAAAGGTTTTGACTCTACAACAACAAGATGAGGACCAACGTTGCCACATCTTCCACACCAAGGCCGGTATCCAAGGAAGATTCGTCAAGGTCATCATCAACGGAGGAAGTTGCCACAATTTGGCAAGTGAGGAACTTTGCTCAAAGTTGCACTTGCTGAAGAAAAAGCACCCTCGCCCCTACAAGGTCCAATGGCTAAGTGACTCCGGCACGATACAAGTCGACCACACCATGCAAGTTTCCTTCAAGATTGGAGCTTACAAAGACACCATGGAGTGTGATGTGGTGCCCATGTCCGTTTGCCACCTACTCCTTGGGAGACTGTGGCGTCATACGCAATGGGCGCACAAATCAATATAGCTTCAAGATGAAGGGCACCGAATATGTGCTTCGCTCTATGTCTCCAAGTCAAGTAACCGCCGACAAGCAAGCTTTGTCCCATCGTGGAGAAAAAAGTGAGAGAGTGATCCACCTCAAAGCAAGTGAGCACCACAAGCCAAAATTGAGAGACTCCATGACAAGGGACATGAGTGACCTAGTCCTTTTTGCCACAAAAAGAGATTTGAGGGATGTGAGTGAAAGCCCATCGATCGTCCTTCACTACGTGATAGTGTGCAAGGATGATATTACCCGGCCTAACCCTTCACCACATCTTCCTATTGTGTTATCTCAATTGTTGCAGGAATTCCAAGATGTTTTTCCCGATGAGCAACCTCCAGGACTACCACCAAAACGAGGGATCGAACACCGCATCGACCTCATCCCCAGTGCATCGCTCCCTAACAAGGCTCCCTACCGCGTCAACCCCGACGAAACAAAGGAGATACAAAGACAAGTTCAAAAACTCCTAGATAAAGGGCATGTACGTGAGAGTTTGAGTTCTTGTGCGGTTCCCGTGATCCTAGTGCCTAAACAAGATGGTAGTATGCGCATGTGTTCTGATTGCCGACCTATAAATGCTATCACCATTCACTACCGTCACCCTATCCCATGCTTAGATGACATGCTAGATGAACTTAGTGGTGCCACAATATTTTCCAAAATAGACTTGAAAAGCGGTTACTACCAAATTCGCATACAAGAGGGTGATGAATGGAAAACGGCTTTCAAAACTAATTTTGGTCTCTATGAATGGTTAGTGATGCCGATGGGCTTATCCAAAGCACCGGGTACATTCATGCGCATGATGCACCATGTTTTGTGCCCCTACATTGGATATTGTGTTGTGGTCTACTTTGATGACATACTTGTTTTTAGCAACTCTCTCGAACAACACGCCACACATGTTCGGGACATTTTGCAAATTCTTTGTAAAGAAAAACTTTATGCAAACATGGACAAATGCACTTTTGGTGTTGACAAAGTTGTTTTCCTAGGATTTGTGGTTTCCTCTAAGGGTGTCCATGTTGATGAAACTAAGATTGAGGCAATTAAAAATTGGCCCACACCCACCAATTTGCAACAAGTGCGTAGTTTCTTAGGACTAGCCAGTTTCTACCATCTATTTCTGAAGGGCTTTAGCACCATTGCCACTGCTCTACACGCTTTGAGCAAGAAAAATGCACCTTTTGTTTGGGGACCATTCCAAGACATCGCTTTCCATGAACTTAAGAATTTGCTCACTCACACACCTTTGCTTGCCTTGCCTAACTTTGACGAAACTTTTGAAGTGCATTGTGACGCTAGTGGTAATGGCATAGGAGGCGTTCTTATGCAAGAAAAGCGCCCAACTGCGTATTGTAGTGAGAAACTTTCTGGCGCTCAACTCAATTATCCTATATATGACAAAGAATTGTATGCATTGGTGAGAGTCTTACAAGCTTGGGAACATTATTTGCGACCGCATGAATTTGTCATTCACACCGATCATGAAACTCTCAAGTATATAAGAGTCAAACTAAGTGGAACAAATGACATGCTAAATGGAGTGAATTTATTGAGTCTTTCCCTTATTTCATCAAATACATTAAGGTCAAACAAAACATTGTGGTGGATGCTCTTTACCGCACATGCATGCGCGTTACTCAACTTGAATTGAATGTTATCGGTTTTGAGCACATAAAATATTTGTATGAGCATGATGTTTGTTTTTCTATTCCATATGCCAATTGTCGAGTGAAACCTTGTCAGGAAAACTACTATATGAAAGATGGCTATCTTATGTGTGCTAGCAAACTTTGTATTCCCAAGTCTTCTTTTCATTTGTTGCTTTTGCAAGAGGCTCATGGTGGAGGACTATTGGGTCACTTTGGACGTGACAAGACATATGCCACCCTCTCCGACAAGTTCTATTGGCCAAAGATGCTTCGTGATGTTGCACGCTTCACTAACCGCTGCTCTACATGCCGTAAAGCTAAGTCAAAAGCTCAATCCCATGGTCTTTACATGCCTCTTCCTATACCATTTCAACCTTGCGAAGATGTTAGCATGGATTTTGTGCTTGGTTTGACATGAAAAAAGAGTGCCCATGATTCAATTTTTGTTGTTGTGGATCATTTTTCCAAGATGGCTCATTTCATTCCTTATCACAAGATAGACGATGCTTCACATATTGCCAATCTCTTTTGTAGGGACATCTTACGCCTACATGGAGTACCCAAGACCATTGTCTTGGATCGCGGCGTCAAGTTCTTGAGCTACTTTTGGAAGACTCTTTGCGCCAAGCTCGTCATCAAGTTACTCTTCTCTTCGGCCTACCATCCACAAACTGGTGGCCAAATGGAGGTGATGAATCAGACGCTTGGGACTCGCCTCCGCGTGTTGATCAAGAAGAACATCAAGGAATGAGAAGATTGCCTCCCCATCGCCGACTACGCCTACAATCGCTAATGACACTCCACCACCAACAAGTCTCCATTCGAGGTGGCCTATGGCTTCAAACCTTTGTCCCCATTGGACATTATCCCACTACCACTACAAGAGCGCATCAACATGGATGCAAGCGCAAGGGCAAGCTACATCAAGAAGATGCATGATGATAGAAGAAACACCATCGAGCGCCAAGTGGAACGCATCACCGCCAAGCGCAACACCAACAAACACCCCATGGTGTTCAAGCCCGGTGACCTTGTGTGGCTACATCTCCGGAAGGAGCAGTTTCCCAATGAGCGCAAGTCCAAGCTACTACCTCGAGCCGATGGTCCATTCAAGGTGTTGGCACGCTACAATTACAATGCCTACAAGATCGACATTCCACACGACAAGTACAACATGAGCGACATCTTCAATGTCACTGACCTCTCCCCATTTCATGGTGACGAAGATCTTGATCCGAGGACGGATCTTCCCCAGGGGGGAGATGATGCTAAGCACATCATCCTCATGAAGACTACACCATCAAGCCAACCCCCAAGTGGTCCCATGATGAGAGCACACGCACGCGACATTGAAGCTAAGGTGAACTCACTCCTCTTCGAGTATGACTTTGATGGAAAAGGAACTTGGATGCTACCTCATAGTGAAACTATGTGTATCCTTAGGTACAAGGGAGACAACCTCGAAGGGCCAAGGAAACATCCCCAAGTCCAAGGACAAGGAGGAGAAGGAGCTAGCACCAAGGGCAAGTCTCTGGATAGCCCGAAACTTCTGGACCACCATCGGCCCAAGGCCAAGTCTAGGGATGCAGACTTTCGGGTTAGCCCGGAACCTGGCTGGAGCGTTCGACCGACCTGGAACTTCCAGCCCTCCATCAACCCAACCACCAAAGCTTGCGCTAACTCTCGGGAAAGCTCGAAACCCGCATGGATCTAGCCCGGAACTTTCGGCCTTGACAGAGTGATGCCACTCCGGCCCGAGGCCCGTGTACTCTTTCACTTACCCCTTTGTCCTTAGACTATATATACTCTTCTTCCACCTCGAGTTAGGGTTAGCTAATGTTTGCTCTCGAGCTTAGCTCCATTACTTGCTTCTCCTAGGGAGTTTGTCCTCCTTTGGGAGTAGATCCAAGTGATGCCAAGGCCCCTCTAGAGGGAAGATCCCCCATGGATTCAAGGCTCCTCCTCCGGAGTGAGAGAACACTATCACTACTTGTATCATTTGTTGATTTGGGATCTTGTACCCCTTGTGATGATTATGGACCTAGTTGATGTGTGATTGAGTTTGCTCTCGAGTGTTTCCTCTTGTTATTCCCCGTGCTCTTCGTGTATTCCCCCCTCCAATTCGTGAAAGATCGACCACCATGGGTCTTGCCCCGTATCATCAATACTACTGAAACGTCACCGAATGTTAAGTGTGCAGACCCTACGGGTTCGAGAACTATGTAGACATGACCATGACACCTCTACGGTCAATAACCAATAGCGGTACCTGGATGCCCATATTGGTTCCTACATATTCTACGAAAATCTTTATCGTTTGAACCTCTATGTCAAGGATTCAGATAATCCCATATGCAGCTCCCTTTGTTCTCCGGTATGTTACTTGCCCGAGATTCGATCATGGGTATCTCTATACCTAGTTCAATATCGTTACCGGCAAGTCTCTTTATTCGTTCCGTAATACAAGATCCCGTGGGTAACTCTTTACTCACTTTGCTTGTAAGGCTCATTATGATGTTGTATTACCGAGTGGGCCCTGAGATACCTCTCCGTCACACGGAGTAACAAATCCTAGTCTTGATCCACATCAACCCAACAGACACCCTCGGAGATACCTATAGAGCACCTTTATAGTCACCCAGTTACATTGTGATGTTTGATACACACAAGGTACTCCTCCGATGTCAGTGAGTTGTATGATCTCATGGTCATAGGAACAGATACTTGACATGCAGAAAACTATAGCAATAAACTAACACGATCATATGCTACGTTCATAGTTTGGGTCTTGTCCATCACACCATTCTCCCAATGATGTGATCCCATTATCAAATAACATCTCATGTCTACGGCTAGGAAACCTTGACCATCTTTGATCAAACCTTGACCATCTTTGATCAACGAGCTAGTCTATTAGAGGCATATTAGGGACACCGTGTTGTCTATGTATCCACACATGTATCCAAGTTTCCAATCAATACAATTATAGCATGAATAATAAACGATTATCATGAACAAGGAAATATAATAATAACCATTTTATTATTGCCTCTAGGGCAAATTTCCAACAATCTCGAGCCGACGCCATTCACGCGCCAGGTGCTGATGCTCCGCCTCGAGATATGAGTCGACATCGTCAAGCTCTGTCCCAAGGCGGCCCAGCGTGCTCACCGCATCCTGAAGGAGACCATGCCGGACAGCGCTGCAACAGCAAGCGAGCTTCAATGCTCGACCAAGGTTCTGGGCAGCAGGAAGGATGCGCAAAGGCACACCCGTCTCCGGCGGGAACTCGGGGGCTGATGTTCCATGGCCCAGCCCCCTTTTTGGTGCTGGGCCTCATGGGAACTCGCCCCACTACTCGAAGAAGGCGCCGACGCATAGGGCGCCCTGTTGCCGGAAAGGACTACCAGGGGAGGCCTCGGCACTGCCCCTGAAGGTTGGGGGTTCGCGTGAAGGAAGATGCTGGAAGCCTGGACCAGAGGTCCCCCGAGCGACGGCTCGAGCCTAGATACGGGTGTCTCCTCATGCATAGTCGTGCGCCTCATGAGGTATTAGGCCGCTGTGGGCCCGGTTCCCACAGGAGGCGGTGGCGGAGGCGCGCTCGTTCCTTCGACAAGAGGGGGCCTAGAGAGCAAGGATTCAGGGATGCGCGTCGTACGGGAAAAAAGGAAGGGCATGCACTTACTCATCCACGACGGCCCACTTCCTCTTACTCCAAGGCCACGGAACCGGGCCGCTGCAGCCCCCGTACTCTCTCCTCCACTGGCTGGGACCCAGGGATGGCCCGTCGACATCTAGCGAACGACACCCCGCGGTAGGGGCATCGGCCGCGCCTCCTGGGAAGGTGTCTCCTTCGCCGCTTGGAAGGACGGAGGCGGATGCATGATGGATGTCGACTCGGGACGCTCTTCCGCGATCACTCGAAGTGCACCAACTTCAGGATCACCAGGGCATGGGACCACCAAGAGGGAGTCGTCGTGAGGCCCGTTAGGGCCCTTGGGAAGCAGCCCCCACTCGTCGAAGTGTGGCATATTCAGGGCAAAGGCTCACCCATTTGTTAGTGGTACAAGGGGAGCCCCTCCATAGGAAGCTCGGCAGGCTTCCCGCTAGTCAGAAGGTGGAGAACCTCACGCAGCGCGTCGGAGGAAACGGAAGACACCTGAAGCCTCATGACATCGTCAAGGTCGGTGAAGGTCCACATGGGGCGAGAAAGGCGCTAGAGGGAGCGATTCACCGGCGGACGAACTCCCTCACCACCATCGCCATTGTCACACCCACCTTCTTCAGGCTGATCAACCTGGCAGTGACCGGTGCGAGCCACAGGTCGACAAGCCTCGAGTGCTCCCAACCCGGGCCCAACTCCGCCGAGACTTAGAGTAGGGGGTTGCACATGGTGGCGTTGACGAACACCCACTGCCTCTGGTAGCCCTCCGCGTCCGGATGAAGCTCGACGTCGAGGATCACGTCTGCCATCGCGTCCACCACTCGGAGCAACACACATCTCGAGCACTGTCCGTTGGCGACCATTTGGAGGGAGAAGAAATGGCGGAGCAAGTCCACGGATGGGGAGATGCCCAAGAAGGCCTCACACAAGAATGTGAAGGCGGAGACGAGGACGACGGACCCAGGGTCGAGATGCAATGCATGGACCCGGTAGTGCGTGAGAACGACATTGAAGAAATCTGAAAACAATGGTAGCAAGACGGAGAAGAGGGCATGGAGGTGGAGGGCGATGTCGGTGGCCCTCAAATCAACCGAAGACCGGGAGGCGGGCCAGATTGTCGTCACCCCCACTCGTTGGTGTTGGCGGCAATTGCATGCCAGACCTTGTCCAGCTCCTCAAGACTGAGCACGTCGGACCGGCCCAGCATGGGCTCTGGCCCCGACCGGGGCCTTGATGTCATCAAAGTCTTGCCCCTCTACTTCTTGGGAGCCATGGCGGACACGCAAATTGGAGCAGGCACGAGACTCAACGGAGAAGGTGTGAGCCACAGAAGAGGGGAGTAGCAGAAGGCAGGCGCGCGGTGGGGCAATGATAGTTCCGCCACGCGCGCCAGGCTTTTTGTTAGCAAGGGCAATTGCCAAGGCAATGTGAGGAGGTGGAGGCGTCCACATCTTATTGTGCACCATGCGCCAAGCCTGGCCCGCAGGCGGCTGGGACCCACAGCGATTTGGCCTTCCTTCCTTGGCTTTGCCACGAACACAACCCGAGCGTGCCTGGGCCCGGGGCTACTGTCGGCGTTCTGGGACCAGGGGTACCTAGACCTGCCTGCGACCCAGTGCGCGACCCACCACGACGGCCCGTACAACCCAACGACAAGCCACCCCCCAAGTCGAATACCTCGTGAGAGACTCAACCTCGCGAGTATAACAATGCCAAGACCTCCAGAGGAGTGACATCCCCCAGGCCACCTCCCAAAGAACGAATATACCTATGCAGGTACCCGGCCTCAGGAGGCCGGGATGATGTGGGCTCTGACAACCAAGCCAGGCGGGTGCCAGCAAGCACAGAGGAGGATAATTTCGTCTTTCATGCTAAGGAGGCAAGGACGTACGCAGGTTCCCAAGGAACCCCCCAAAGGTTTCCCTTCCTGCGTAGGAAGACCAAGACCACGAGCTCGGTAGGATGGATGTCATCGCCGAGCCCACCACTGTGTCATGCCCGGAAGCTTTGCAGGCGAAGAGGACCTTTAGTTAGGATAGGATGTACCTCTTGTGCCCTCTCAAATTTGGTCATTGTGGGATCCCTTCCCGCCTGTGCGATAAGGGAAGAGGACCGAGGCCACTATAAATAGGGACCAGCCTCCACCGTAGAAGGGCATCCAATGGAACCTCACCCTCTAGCCCTCGCAAGGTATCTCTACCACTGTACTAGTTCATCCTCAACCTCCTCATGAGGCCAATCCACCACAAGTAGGAGTAGGGTTTTACACCGCAAGGTGACCTGAACCTGGGTAAGGACCGCGTGTCTTCATTGTCCCCCATGAGAGAAGTTGCTAAGAAGTTGCGGGGTTGAGTGGGATGGCCCACGCACCCCAGCATTCGAACCTCATTGGGTCTACGGAGCCCTGATTCCGACAATCATGCCAAAGGATAACCGGCAAGTCATGGGAAATAAGTGGGAGACGGCAAGGATCTCCCGTGATGCCGCGGCTACAAAAATGTTGTCCACATGGATGGGCATTTTTTGGCAAGGTAGAACAAGAAAGAGGAGTGGTACAAGCTTATGTTGGATGCGCAAAGGGAGAGGATGGAGTGGGATCAGACGAGGGTAGAGAGGAGGCCTGAAATTGAGAGGGAGAAGATCGAGTTAAAGAAGCGAGAGGCGGCGATCAAATGGAAAATACAAAAGGCCAAGACATTTAGAGAGATTGAGCTCGAAAAGAAGAGGTTGCAACTCTCACGCAACACGGAGGATGTGAAGATCATGTTCGCGGATGAATCCACCTAGGATGAACATGCCAATAAATGGCTTGTGGAGAAGAAGAAGGAGATCAACGATCGTAGAGCACTGGAGGCAGCTAGGGCAACTGTGGTAGCGGAGCAGGCGGCCAGGATGCAGGCGGAGGTGGCAGCCTGGATGCAGGCGTAGATGGATGCCCAGGCGAAGCAGGATGCATGGACGAACTCGTCCGGCCAGTGATCCGACAAGCAGCACTTGTCGGTCGGACATTGATTTCATTTTGGCATGTCCGTTTGGTTGAACTATGGTAGCATTTGCTTTTGTTTAAAACTGTTGAATTCGGACAATTTATATCGGATGATCGACGTGCATGGCTTTGCATAGATTTGAGAGTCTGGATATGAGGTATGTGGATGCATGGAGCGAAATATAAGGGGTCATCCGGATTCGTCTATAGACGTTCCCGGGCGCATCCGCGGATGTATAGGGGGCGGATTTGCCTAGTCCGGTTGTAGATGCTCTCACCGTGTTAGGCCAGCTCCAACGCACGACCCCAAATGGTCCGCCCACATCCATTTGGGGGTAAACGGACACAAATCGCAGCCCAATGCACGGGCGCAAACGGACAAATGTCCATTTTTGGTCCTCTTTCGACACATCCCCGACCCAAGTTTGGGTCGCGTTTGCGGCCAAACAATCACGCGTGCACGGGCGTGACGCATGCCCTTGTCCTCCCCTGGCCTGCCTGTCGGTGACACACCCACCCCTTTTCTATTCCCCCTCCCCCAAACTACGGTTACACACCCCGCCCCACTCCCCTCTCGTCCCTCCCTGCCTACGCCGCCATATCTGGGCCGTGTAGCTGCCAAGCGCGCCCGTGTGCTAGGCCACATTTTCTCTACGCCACAAGCTTTCCAACCCTCCACCCACCTTGGAGTGAGCCTCGCCAGATTTGGAGTGGATCTCACCGGATTTGAGCGTATCAGGCCACTGGAGGTCGCGCCTTACCATGGACTGGCCGGGTATCGGGCCGCACAGCCCCGGCTATGGCCCCAGGCCGCATGCAGGTACCAACTTTGCCTCTCGCTGCTTGGATATACCGCGTCGCCGAATCGGGGACAAATACACCAACGGTCATCGTTCGGGCTCAGTGCTGGCCCAAATGCTCGTCGGCGCATCGATGCCGCTCATAAAGTGTGACGACTGTCCACTGAAGGCCATGCGAAAAGTGTCTAACACGTCGGAACACCCCGAATGGGTGTTTGCCAACTGCAAAAATGATGGGGTATGTGCTAGTTGCTTCGGTTGTGCTTTCGGATTCGGCTATTTTTTCTTACAATCAAATATTCATTCTGTAGGCTGGATGCAACTTTTGATTTTGGCAAAAAAGAATACATCGATCTACTAATAGCGCGCAACTTAATAGATCTTTGTGAACTTCTTGCTAGAGTAGACGCTGGAGATGAGAGTAGATGTGCGGAAGCAACATCTACTTTTTTAGACTCGAAGAAGAAAAAAATCATTCAAGATCAAGACTCCGCAGATCAACAACGAATGCATCGAGAATACACTAATCCAAGTTACGGGAACAATTATGGAAGTTGGATATCTTTTAAAATGTCTTCTTGTGGTTCCTGTTTTCTTTGGTCTTGCTATTCTATCCAAGATTTGGTGAATGTATTCCAATGTATCAAAAAACCGCTGATGAAAATAATGAAAAAAAACGAGGCAATTTTTTTACGAGGACATATGCAGCCCAAGATGTAAACAGTGATTCGAACGGACATGACCCCACTCTCATCCCCAAACAGAAGAAATCCGAACAAAGCAAACTTATGTTCGAGATCGTGCATTGCAGTTGGCCTGAGATCATTGCAGACGCATCATTTGTTTCATTGGTAGGTGAAAGGCATGATTTTTGTCCAAGACGTGACTGCGTGAACCGAAATGAGGCCGGCCTGATGCGGATGCGCCCACCATCGCACTGCGGCAAAATTGACCCATTTGACCTATTGGCGCAACTAATTCACAAATTGAACTACACACGAAAGAAATTCACTGGTTTAACCCTTTCGGGTGGCGCCCGACAAAAAGGCGGCACACTACACTATGTGGCGCCTTAGACAAAGGCGCCACACTCTGGCCACGTTGGGGCCTCCGTAGTAGGCCTGACTCCACTACCGAGAGCTACAGTCATGTACCAGAGCTCTCAAAACGCTAAGTGCCTATGTGTCGCCTTAGATAAAGGCGCCACACTGTGTTGGGTGACGCCTTATACTAAGGCGCCACACTATGTTGTGTGATGCCTACAGCAAACGTGTGTAGCTTCTCCCTCACAACCGACTGCGGTTCCTTCAACTCTATTTCCTCGTCATCGTCATCGTCCATACCTCTCGTGCTCGACATCCCTCTTGTCATACACGAGCCCTCAGCAACCTGATTCTTTCCTTTGTTGTGAAAGTCTTCCAGTGTATACCGCTTGATTCCCGTCCTTGGCTTCAACATGTAAGCGGAGCGTTGGAGAGCCCCCAACGTCATGTCGTCATCAACCTTCAATAAAAAAGTGGTATCATCATCTGCACGCGAGGAATGAAAAGCTGAAAGTATCGTATTGACATACCTCTTGAGAGACCACATCATCATCCTCTAAATGAGCTCCCGAGGTAATGTCATTGTCGTCCATACGAGCTCCCGAGGTAGTAGAATCGTCCAAATTGGCATTCCTATGGGATGAACCGGATCCCGACGGTTCTGAATATTCGGGGTCACGACAACCTAAAATGTTGGATAATCTCCGCAACCTTTGGCCCTGATGCTATAACATTCACTGATAAATGAGATATACGGCTTAGCAAAGAGTGCGCAAGTAGGGGATGTCGAAATATGGCAAAGCACCTGGATAAAAAGTCGAAGTGCAGATTCTCCTTTTTTCCTCTATGGGTTGTGTCTAGAATAGCATGGGTTTCATCAGCCTGTTTTTTGACCTCCTTGTGCTATGGATGAAATGAAAATGACATGTAAGGAAAGCAAAGATGTGTAGTAGTATCCATAGATAACAAAGGAGAGCACACTTACCAAAAAGTTGAGAACCGGAGCAAAAGGGGTTTGGTACCCTTCTCGGATAAGCTTGTTGTATTCGTCCTGGGCAAGTCCATCGAATGTAGTGGGATCTTCCAAGATATCCTCCTCAAAAGTTGGCGGTCAAATCTCCAAACGAGTATTCTCCTGAAGCCATCGAACGTAGTTGTTGAATGCAAGTGGACAATACTCACAAAGTTGGGCTCGTGTCCTGCTCTTAGCTCGCTCCACACATTGCCCAAACGAGGTGACATACTTCTTATGATGCTTATCCCACTGTTTAATCTTTCGTTGTCTCCTCCTATCCAACCTACATGTTAAATAGCTCATTATTAACATCATTTAAAGTTGGACCATGGTAGTTGTTGATTGTTCATGCTTTGTTACCTATGAAGCTGTGTGACCGTGTCCACCCACTCCGGCGGGTGACCCTGAAACAAGCCAAATTGACGACACACACTATGGGGGAGATGGAACTCAACCGCCCAATTGCATATCAGTGGGCACCACATAAGCCAAAGATGTTTTTCCTGCAAGCACATTGGATTGATCTAAAACGTGACTACATCACCAAAGCCATACCCGGTACCATATGGCTGCCATTCCACCCGCAACACAACATAAAAATGCAATATTCATGTTTTCCTTTCATGTACGGGAGTCGGGTGAGTGATGTAATACCAATGCTTACCTTATCGGAGGTAAGAGAATCCATCTCGTTGGTGTATTGCTTGTACATGATATTCACATTGCTCGTCATCTCCAAAACCACATCCCACTTGTAAGCCCAAGCGGGAAGCCGCATGAGGTTGTCATGGTCATCCTAGTCCTTGTACATTGCATCTCTAGGGCACCTAACTGTAAGGCATTCCCAACTCCATACAGATAGTAGGATCATACAACCACAAATGCAGCCGTCTTTCGAGGTCCTATGACAAGCATCGTCCAACTGAACGCTAAGCCAAACATGGACCAGTTAAGGACAATAGTGAAAGCCAAACAAAACCAAGTATGAACACTTTTTTACCTGCCGGTACAAGTAGCCCAATGCCGCCGACCCCAACTGAACTTGTGATCGAGGATCGTCAACGCCTTCAGCCACATCCATTGAGCGTTCTTACCGTCGGCGTCAGCGAAGATAGTCCTAGAGATAACATACCACATGTACACGCGAGCATAAGTCTGGATCACATCTTCCTTGGCGCCCTCAAGACAATGCGCAAAGTTGGATACGATCCAAGTGAAAGGAGCACTGGTGAGGACTCTGTCTTTCTTCACTCCCTCTGCTGGTTTCGGCTCTGCAGGAAACATACCAATAAGGGCCTCCATTTGTTGGCGTCATCCCTCAAAATCAGTGCTCATACAAAGAGGATTCCCCTCTATTGGTAGTGCGGTGATCATGGAAACATCCTGAAGAGTCACGATCATCTCTCCGGTCTGGAGGTGGAAAGTATGGGTCTCCGGCCTCCACCGATCCGTAAGTGCGGTGATTTCCGCGGCGTTCAGGTTGGGCGTTGACCGGATCACAAGCTGAATGAAAGGAAGGAGCCATGTCTTCTTGATGTACGGTGTGTACCGTCCATCGTTCGACATGAAAGATGACACCCCGTGGGACCGAATCTTCAGGGACATAAGGTTCTGCAAACATATAAGTGATATGATTACATTTTTGATCTTTTCAAATAAATACAAGATACAAACTACCAACTAGTATGCTATCATTACCATTCCCTTCGCCGACATCAAATAGGCCTGATGTTCAACGTCATAGACATCATCCAAAAGCCAAACCATCCTACATTTTCAAGATAATTATATGAGTTATACAATACAATTCATCTCAACAAATAATCATCTAATATATATTCATCCAAACAATCATACATATGTTCCACAAATGAACAAATCATATAGGAATACTCATTTGAATAATCATCTACTCATATAGGAATACTCTTATAGAAATACTCTTATAGAAATACTCATCTAGCAATAAAAATATCAACAACACTAGGGTTTCACAAATAGTATAAATTTCTTATCCTAAATACTCATCTAGTCATCTACAAATCCTAAATACTAATCTAGTCATCTAATAATCCCAAATCACACTTAGCTTCTCATAGAAATTTTTGAATCCAAGCAAAACAAGGCTCTCATCCTAACTTATACAAATCTGAAAAATGTGCAATTTTTTGGATAGACAGATGGGGAAGGGAGGCGATTACCTTCTAGAACGATTTTCGAACAGGAGGGACGAGTGGGAGTGGGGGTGGGGAGGGCTGGCCCGCGGCTACATAACTGGATGTGTGGCGCCTAAGAGTAAGGCGCCACACGTTACAGTTGCAACACCTTTGTCTTAGGCGCCACACTACTGGGTAATATAGTGCTGCCATCATTTTTGTTTACAACTATTTAATTAGAATAATAATCTGAATCTGCAAGACAGTAAAAAAACATTTTGTTCATTGCCTTTTGTTTGTCCTTTCCTATATCTGCTTATAAGTAGTCCCTAAAACTTGTAATCTGCTGATCGATGGTCTATGGAAGGTTCAAGCTTTCAGCTACATTAAAAAATTATGAAGGTGCCTGATAAAAAAATTTGCAACCCCAGTGTGTTTGCAAATAATATTGCAAGACATTTTTCCGAGTGGAGAATCCGAACAAAAAATATTGAGCTCTATTCGATAAAATTGGTGTAGCCAAACATGTTATGTCGACTTTACAAATGACTATGCAATGTACATATTTTGTCCCTACTTCACATGTGAACAATTGCCATTATTAATGTTAGGTTGATCCACAAAATAGTTGGCTTCTCTGCTAGTTCCAGCATAGAAGCATACTTTAGGTTGTGCTGAATTTGATTCATTGTTGATGCCTATTCATTCGATTAGATCATTACTAATAAGATTGAGTATGAATGCACGACAATTGTATGGACCTGTGCTAACTGAATCTTATTTGTTATTAGGTCTGATCTCTCCCGGCGAAAGAAGATCGATGATCAATAATCACTAGTAATGGAGGTGAAGACTAGCTTTTCTGCTCTGTATCATCAAGTAACAAAAGTTGATGCAGTTTCTAATGGGAATGCTTGTTGAACGGCGATTATTTTAGTCCTTCATAATTAGTTTTCCGTGCAATGTATCAAAAATGACCCTCGCATGCTATGTTACATTTTGATAAGATATGTATATGCGTCTCTTCTATTGTGTTTAGTTATGATTTGAAGTGGATGGATTAATGTTCTCATGTATGCGAATATTTTTGATGATGTTCACATACTTATAGTGACTAACAAGTTCAGATTTCTTGCATGATTTGTGGGAAGGTCCTGATTTGTGATGTATAGCAGGTACTTCTAACAAAATCAAATATACATTTCATGTCGTACAATACAGTTTTCACGTAAACCTAAGATGAGAAGGGCACCTCTACTCTGCAAAATTGTCTTATGTATGAAGGATGGATTGATTGATAATTTGATATACGAGAGATTTGAGGGGGTTACTGTAAAAGTTATGTTCTATATGTAGTAACTAATAGTAAGGGGTTCACAAGAAATGTACACTGAGAACCTTCCACCTAAATCTGTACCACTCATCTTCAATCCAATGGACCATGTTTATTTTTTCCATTCTTTCACCACAGGCCCAGATTTTTCCATTCTTTACCACGCGCGCGTAAATAGCAACGTGTCCGCCTAATTTCCGCCGTTTCGTCCCTCCTCTTCCTCGTTCCGGATCAGGAAAGTCTGCGCGTGAGCGAGCGAGCGCGTGCGTGTCCAGGAAAGGTTCAACATCGCGTCTCTCGGATCGCGGAAAGGCCACCCACCAAGAAAAAAAAATCGGGAGATCGTCGTTGGATTCTTGTCTTTGTTCCGTGGTGCGAGTGCGGATCGGGGGAGTTCTCTGGGGCGCGCGAGGGATCCGGGAGGTCGTTTGGGGAGGAGGGATCTGATCTGAGCAGTGAGGCGGAGGTATGGTCGCCGGGCCGGAGGTCATGCATCAGGTCGTCCCGATGCTGGAGGCGTCGTTCCGCCGGTGCCCCGTCAAAGGGGTCGACGAGGTCGTCGTCGGGGTCGGGGTGTCGACGCCGCCACCGGTCGATTCGCAGTCGCAGGTCGACCTCCAGGTGCCCGATCTGGTGAGTTCTTGATCCGGGCCGGCGATGGTCCCAGCCGCCTTCCCCCCCCCCCCCCTCCCTCCCCCGTTCGTTTTGATCTTTGGGTAGGAGTTCTTGTGGTCCGGCGAGTTGGGTGTGGTAAATCTAGATGCTTCTCGGTCAGGATCGCTCGTGTGTTCTTTGTGCCGTTATTAGATTCTTTAGATTGTCACAATCATGAACGTCTCTCTCATCTGATTGCGTAGCGAAATTACCATGCCAACAGGTGTTTAAATGACCGAATTGGTTCTAGTCTAGAGTACTTTGTATAAGAACCTAAAGGGTAAAAAGCCTTTCTTGTTGCTGTTTTCTAACACCGATGTATCTACTGTTGATAGTGGTTTGGAAATCGTGGTTATAAATCGACGGTGGAATCATTATTGGGTCGGCCTGTTTAGCGCGCGGTAATTTTATCGCAAAATATGTACTAGTATGGTTTGGCAGTGCATATTGATTGTTTGCCTACGCCAGATAGTATGATTTGATGTGTCATACGGATTGTTTGCCTATGCAAGATAATATGATTCGTCATGTCTTGTTTCTCTGCTGTGCATATTAGGAATATGCTTACTTGTTTTGAGTACATTTAATTGTCTGCTTTTGGAATTTGCTGTGGCTTTTACTTGAAAGTACAAGTTTGTATGCCGAAGTAGTTGTTTTATTAATTCAGCATTGAAATGTTTGTATAGTTATCTCCATACCACACACATAAGTAGGTGTTTTTATCAATTCAGCATTGAAATGTTGTTTAGTTATCTCCGTAACACACGCATAAGTAGTTGTTTTTATCAATCTAGCATTGAAATGTTTGTTTAGTTATCTCCATAACTATATAATAAGGTTGATTTAGACACTGAACACTTTGAATGATTTGCCATGTGATGGTTAGCAACCTAATTTGTCTTGATCAAACAGTATAAGTGACCCTTTGCCTGCGTATTTTGGTGGAGGATGTCTTTTCATGACAGCATATTAATTGTTGTCTGGTCAATGCAGGTTAAGACGCCTTTGGAGACGGTACAGTTTGTCCCCAAGATTAGATCAGGTAGCTTCGCTGATATTGGACCTAGGCGGTACATGGAAGATGAACATATTAGAATTGATAATCTTTCTGGTCATCTTGGCTCACTGTTGCTGTGCCCGTCCCCTAATGCCTTCTATGGGGTATGCACGGCCTTCTACCATTTTTTTTATCCTACTATCATTTTCCTGCACCATATGAACTAATTGTTTTATTGTCAGTAGGTTTTTGATGGCCATGGAGGTTCAGATGCAGCAGCCTACATGAAAAGGCATGCCATGAGGTTGTTCTTTGAGGATTCGGAGTTCCCAGAAGGATTGCAAGAAGATGATTTTTTTTCTGAATCTGTTGCCAACTCAATCCGCAAAGCATTCTTGAGTGCAGACCTTGCTCTCGCAGACGATTCAGTCATCAGCCGATCGTCAGGAACCACAGCTCTTACAGCTTTGATCTTTGGAAGGTAAGACGAGCATGAAGTCAAACCCTCTGCAAATGCACTCTGTGATCAATAGATATGATGGTACTGGCATATACATGCTAACTTTTGCTCTTCCTATCTTGCAGGCAGTTGTTGGTTGCAAATGCCGGGGATTGCCGAGCAGTTCTATGCAGGAAAGGCATGGCTATGGAGATGTCCTGTGATCACAGGCCAACATATGAAGCAGAGCGTCAAAGGGTCACTGAGTGTGGGGGGTACATCGAGGACGGCTACCTCAACGGAGTGCTGTCGGTGACTCGGGCTCTAGGGGATTGGGACATGAAAATGCCTCAAGGCTCGCAGTCACCTCTCATCGCTGAGCCAGAGTTCCAGCAGACCATCCTCACGGAGGATGATGAGTTCCTCATCATAGGCTGCGACGGGATATGGGACGTCATGACCAGCCAGCAGGCGGTGACCCTGGTCCGGAAGGGGCTCCGAAGGCACGATGACCCTGAGAGGTGTGCGAGGGAGCTCGCCATGGAGGCGAAGAGGCTCCAGACCTTTGACAACCTGACGGTGATAGTTATATGCTTTGCCTCTGAGCTTGGTGGGTGCCTGCCGCCTTCGGAGCAGGCGTCATCAAGGAGAATAAGATCTTGCAAGAGCCTGTCTGCTGAGGCCCTTTGCAACCTGAGGAGACTGCTGGAATCTGATCAGTAGACGATTGCCGTAGGGCTTATTGAGTTATTGTGCCGACGGGTGTTAGATGCCTCGTACGGCTGCGCTTGCGCAGCCAGCAATTTTGTAGGGCATCCGTCGTTTGTTCGTTGCAGTTTTTCCTATTTTGTTTCTTTTGTATTGACTACTGCAGTATTTTGTGTACATACTCCATTGGTTCATGTACCGGCGATCAGTTGGTTAGTGATGATTTATGTCAGTGAGATACCTCCTCCAAGATTGGTAGGATGTTCTAGGCAGGAGCTCTGATACAAAGAGTTCATCTTTGTCTTGAACCTGATGAGGTGCAGAGGCTTTATATATACTTTCAAAATATAAGTCTTTTTAGAGGTTCTACTAGAAAACTACATATGGATGTATATAGACATACTTTAGAGTGTAGATTCACTCATTTTGCTTCGTATATAGTCTTTTAGTGAAATTGTTAAAAAGACTTTTATTTAGGAATGGAGGGAGTAATTCCTAATTGATGTATCTATAACTAAAATAAGTCTAAATACATCCATTTTTAGGACAAGTATATCTGGACGAAGGGAGTATCAGGTAAAAGAAAATTTTAATCTAAATCTTTGTATCAATAGCTTGAATGTGATGCTCCAGGATCTCACTACAAGTGGGCGTGAAAAGCTGGAATTCCACTGAATCTTTTCTTCCATGTCCTCTGTGGCCTTTGTGCTGGGCGACCTGGAATGTCCTTAACAAAGCCACCTTTGAGAAAAGCGCTGATACAAACTCTTTTTGATGTCAAATTGGCTGCTTGTGCATATCTGTTGTCCTCGAATGGTTTCCTTTTGCTGTCGGAATAATTCCTCATAATTGGAGTTCTACTTAACCCAGCAATGCATATACTTGGCAAATCATCAACGTAAAGCTAAATTAACAAAATCAAGCAACCTACCATGGTCAATGAGGCAACCGAGGGAGAAAAGATAAGACGACAAAGTGGAAAAAATCGGTAATGCTAAATGTCTGTCATCAGATTTTTAAGCACGGCAAATTGAACGTTTTTTATTGCAAAATTAGTTGGCGTGAGGATGGCAAATTTAGTTCACGAGCACGATAATGTACTAGCAAAAAATAATATTTTGAAATGGATTTATCAATGCTTGCCAACTACATTTGCCATCCTTGGCAAACACAAATTGCCATGAAAAGTGTTTGATTTGCCATGGTTAAAAATAAAGCTAAAAGCACTCAAATTATAGTGACCAACAAGCTCCGCTCCTTCTCCACCTCTGGCTTTTCTTGCAATGGACATGTTATTTCCGTTGAGAAATTGATGGGAAGGGGAGTATTCAATGTCATCTTTCTGGTCGACCTGCAAGCCGCCACAGGCGAAACCGGCGTCTTTCGGCCAGCGCCGTTAGTGCCGCCTCACCCTGCTCGAACTGCCTCCTCTGTCGGTCCACCGCCCTCTCATGTATCATGTGAAAAACATGGCTTACAATACACACATTTGTGCTGCATGAAAAACATGGCGTCAAAATATTTGTTCAGAAGTGGACCCCGCACAGTTCCATCTATTATTGGGAGTCTTGTTTGACCTAGATGAACTCTGAGCGTATAAAATATATGTATATTTTATGGAATCACTATACATAGGCGTCAAAAATGCATATGTACAATTTTAGTAAGTTCTCATGTCAAGTAGTAATTACCAAGTGAAGAGAAGTTATTTTCCTGATGCATGTGATACATCACTATGAGCATATATTCTCAATTATCTCAACATTGTAAGCCACGGGTGTGTGTTTTACGGTGTAAATCGCTTGAAAATGATGTTCCAAGCACGGCCTAAGAAGAATAAGCATGTTGTGACGTACTATCTGTTATGCTATTTCTGTTGAATGTTAAATTAATGTTCCAGTTGGGAAAGTATCTTGTATAGCTAGTGTATGTTATCTTTCTAGCTTCAGTATTGGATTGATAAGAATAATACAAACGCAGATTCCTGTCAAAAACACATCACAAAATTTAAGAGCGTCATCTCAGTGGCGGATTTATAGGCAAACTTTCTCCATTCCAATACTTAACTAGTTACCTTGCGCCAAATGTTGGTAGACTGATGCCTTCGGATTTGCAGATGTCACCTTATTTGTGATGACGTGTGATTTTTTTTTAGCACCAAACCGTAGAATAATTGCTCTATGGTATTTTTTCTATTATTAATAATAAAAAAGATATGTTACAAAGGTTTAAGAGGAAAAAGAACAATTAATAAAAAAAATTAAAACAGAGCTATCCAATTCCAACTTTTGGGAAAAGGGACATAATATCAGAATTTATTCTCTATCCACTGAGAAAAATCTTGAGCATGCTTCTCTTTTATTTTGAATCTCAGCAATTTAAGGTCCTTCTTAAGGTAGAACCTCCAAGATTGAATTGATTGCTGTTGTGCTATGAAAATTTTCACATTCCCTTGGATCCAAATATTCCAGCAAGTCACTATAACAATTTCTGCAGCAAATGCCTTGGGCAGCATGTCCATATCCAACACGGTTTCCTCATAGACAGAAGTGCCTCTCTTCTTGCCTGGAGCAAGTTGTTCCAACATTCTCTTGCAAAATTGCAGTCAAAGAGCAGATGTAATAGTGTTTCTTCAGCTTGTTGATTACACTTGGGGCGATGGGGGTCATCTAGATGCATCCCTTTCCTTGCAAGTAGTCTTCTTGTGTTAACTCTGCAGTGGGCCACTAACCAGTAGAAAATTTTGTGCTTTAATCTGCTAGAGTTGGTCCAAATGAGTTTAAATATTGGATGCCCTTCCCTTTCTCCCATCAACTGTTTGTACATTTGCATAGGTGAATAGATTCTTCCAGAGCCCTTACAGGACCAAAGATCATTTTCATTTGGAACCAACTGTGGCATGTTGTCTTTTAGAATGTTGAGTTGTTGAAAAGCTTCCACAGACAGAGGCAAATGAAAATGCTTAGTTACATCCTGAGCATCAAAGTACTCCTGTACCGAAATATTGTCATTGATAGCATAAGAGTGTAGTTCTGTGTACTTGTGTTGCAGTGGTTGTTCTTCCCAAGTATCTTTCCAAAGAAGGATTCTTTTCCCAGAATTTGCTTTGCAGGTAGAGTGTTCTTTAAATTCATTCCACAAGGAGAGATGTGCTTTCCACCAAAATGATCCTTCTGGATGACCAGTGGGAATATTGTTCTGATAGTATTTTTCCCAAACCATCTTTATCCATGGGAGTTCTGCTTTATTGAGGAATTTTGAGATGTTTTTCATGAGAAAAGCTTTATTATGAATTGAAATATCTAGTACTCCCAGTCCTCTTTGTTCTTTTGTTTTGCAAACCTTACACCATGCTATCAAAGCAGTTCCTCTATCCTCCATTCCAAAAAATTTCCATAGAAAATTTCTTAGGTATTTGTTGAGTTGTTCAATTACTCCTACTTGCAAAGCCAAAGTGCACATGAAGAAAATTGGTAGGGCAGAGAAGACTAATTTAATAAGAAAAATTCTTCCATCATATGAGAGTAGGGCGGAGCAACCAGTGAACCTTCTTTCAACTCTTTGCATGATGGGAGTGAAGTCCTCAATTTTCAGTCTGCTTGTGCTCATTGGCAGCCCCAAGTAAGTGAAAGGAAATGAGCCTTGTTTGCACCCTAGTGTGGTAAGCAAATGTTGGGTATGATCTTTTTGCACATTAATTGGCACCATCATTTATTTTTATAGTTAAACTTGAGTCCAGTAAAGGCAGTATAGTGCATGAGTAAGTTTTTGACATGTGCTAGTTGAGTTGGGCATGCAGGTAGCACCAAAATTGTATCATCTGCATACTGAACAATAGGCAATTGTGGGCATGCTTGGCTGTGAACTAGCACTTTGAGGATATTATTTAGCATTGCTTCATTTAATATTGATTGAAGGAGGTTTGCTGCCAGCACAAAAAGTAATGGGGAGAGGGGGTCTCCTTGTCTAACCCCTCTCTTGCAGTAGAAGATTTTCCCAGGTACTCCATTGAGCAGGACAGATGAGGTGACAGACGAGAAAATCATATCCACCCAATGGATCCACTTCTTTCCAAATCCTCTGGCTTCCATGATAGCAATCATAGATCTATGTTCAATTATATCAAAGGCCTTTTCAAAGTCTAGTTTAAGCACTACTGTTGGTTTTTTTGATTGATGGCATGAATGTAAGTATTCAAATGCCCAACCAAGACAGTCCTGAATTGTTCTTGATTTCATACTAGTTGACATGGACCATTTTGAGCACAGACCCCTGGAGCCTATTTGCCAGAAGTTTGGTGATAATTTTGATAGTGCAGTTGAGCAGGAAAATAGGTCTGAAGTCATTTGTTCCAGTGGGGTTATCCTTTTTGGGAATAAGGGTGATATAAGAGGTATTGATGCTCTGGAGGGAAAGATTTCCTTCATGGAAATCTACAATTAATTTATAGGAATCCTCTGCAATTATATCCCAACAAGTTTTAATAAATTATCCATTAAATCCGTCAAGCCCTGGTGCTTTGTCACTGGGTAGTTGCTTGACAACCTCATCAATTTCCTTTTTTGTGAATGGCCTTTCAAGTTCCTCTAATCCATCTACTCTTTGGATTAAAGATATAAGATTTAATGGGTTTGGGGTTGGTGTTGATTGCCCAAGCATTTCTTTGAAAGAATTCCATAATAAAGCAGCTCTTGGACAATGTTCAGAATGCCCATGACATTGATCATATTTCAGAGAATGAATGAAGTTGTGTCTGAATTTAATGGATGCCTTAGCCTGGAAAATTTTGGAATTTTCATCCCCAAATTTTACCCATCTGATTGTTGCCCTTTGTCTCCAATATATTCTCTGATAGGATAAAAATTTGAGCAGATGTTCTTTAAGCATATTTCTGGCATTACATTCCATTAAGTTGAGTTCTTTGTATTCCGTAAAAATATCCCACATCATGATCAATGCATTTGATGCTTGGATAATCCCCTGCCAGGTTTGAGATACTTTTGCTCCAAATTTTTAATCCTTTTCTTAATATTTTAAACTTTGTAGTAATTAGCTTTGCACTATCGGATTTTTGAAATGGTCGACTCCAGATATTGGATACAATCTGTTTGAAATTGATGTGCTCTAACCAGAAATTTTCAAATCTGAACAAAGGAGATTTTGGAATGTGTGTGCCAATAGCAATGACACAGGGAACATGATCTGACACAGGCTTGGATAAAAGGAGTGACTAGAGTGTTTTGGTAGGTAATGGACCAATTTTGTGAGGTGAAAACCCAATCAATATTTTCTAGGAGTGGGGCTTGCTGCATGTTACTCCAGGTGAAACTTCTTACTTTTCTGAGGGATTTCAACTAATGCTAGAGAGTTGATTGCTTCATTGAACTACATCATTTGATTGATGTCTCATGAGCCTGAATTTCTATTGGAGGCAGTATCTGATGTAATTGAAATCCCATATAATTATCCAATTGCTTTCTACTGGCATTTGAATGTTTTTGAACCAATTGAGGAATTTTTTTCTTACTCGCAGCATCACACGGCCCATATATGTTTGTTAAGATCCATGTCTCATTTGTGTGTACTGATGTGAATCTGATAGGAAATAGAGAATTCATTTTTAAAGAGACATTCTCCATGAAAAAGATTATCATTCCAGGCTACAAGTAATCCACCAGATGCCCCAACAGAGGGAGAGTAATCAAACTTATTAATTCTTCTGGGATAGTAAATTTTAATATAAGCACTATCAAAATGTTCTCTTTTTGCTTATTGCGGGAAGATAAGAAGGGTTTAAATTCTTAATCACTTTACTATTGCAGACAGGAGGTTTAGCAATACAAGCCATGCAATTATTATCTTGACATGTCTTTTTCTTAAATCCTTTATTTAGATGTAACAACCTTTCACTTCTTCTGACCTCATATTCTACCGCTGCAGGTCTTTCTTTGCTTTTTCCCTTGTGATGGGTGGATCCTGAGAAGTCAACAACCCTCTTTGTTGCCTCTTCTTTGCTAGGAGTGGAGAAGGAGCTCCTAACTTCTTCAGGGGCAACCTGAAAGCAACAAGGTGCTAAATTAACAGGGCATGAAGCAGGAATATAGAAATCCAAATATTCATTACATACAGAGCCCTCAAGAATCATATTCCACATAGGGGAAGCAAGAAACATCTTGGTCCATTCAAATTTGTCAGGTGTTAATAGTGTGGAGCAGATGAAATGTACCCAATCAATTGGTTCGTGTACAACAGATTGTCCCTCAGTAACTTGTGCAAAATGCTGCTTCCAGGCAATCATACTTTCAGATGCCATTTGGTGATCACTGTCTCGTGTGACTGTCTTGGAAGGAGGAATAAATCTGCCCTTGTCAGGGAAGCCTGGAGGTGCTGTACTGCTAGAGGAGTTGATTTCCTGAGACAAAGCATTGATTGCTGATTGGCCTTGAGGCAAAGAGCTTCCTTCAAAGAAATCCAAAATCTCAATTTCCTCATCAACTGATTCACTGTAGTCATCCCTTTGCTTATGTGAGATGTTCATGTAGGAGGGGTCTGCTAATTGGATTACTGGGTCGTCTCCTGTTGCAAGATTGAAGGAGAAGAAATCATTGTTATCCTCATCAGGTCTTGTGACAGAACCAGGGTTTTGGCAATGCACATCATTGAGAGGAGCTCCACTGGTTGGATGAGAGTTCAGGTCAAAGTCCAAACAAGTCTGATTTTAAGCTAGAATAGTCTCCACCTTATGCAGATTATGCAGATCCACAAATTCAAAATCTTGCAGCCGAGGCCCAAGATCAACAGCAGGGAGAAGCATATCATTGTGCAGAGGGGGTTGTTGGGCCACAATGGGCCCTAAGAGGAGATTAAGGTCTGGCAGCTCATTTCGCTCTTGGGCCAGACCATTTGGATTCAAACCAGCATTTCCCTCCACAATATGAATCTGATCATCATGATTGACAGCAGCTTCTGCAAGGATTTCAACACCATTTGATCCAACTGATAATTTGATCTCACTAGCTTCATCCATGTCAGGGAGTTCTGCAGGTTGCTGGTTATTTACATTGTCCAAAGGCTGCATGGGATCAACAAGTTCTAGGAATTCTCCCTCCTCTAATTCATGGTCTGTTAAATCCACTTCTGCACCCATGGCACAATGGCCCCAACCTGGGAGATCATCTTCTCCAATATCTTCCTCTTCTTCCCCCTGCATATTCTTTGTAAATTGATCAGGGTCATTGATCCATCCTCAAGCTCAGGGTCATTGATCCATCAAAGCTTTGGTCCATGACAACTCCAAAGGAGAAAACCCAAGTTGAACTGCGGCAGTGAAATATTACCTCCATTGTAAATTGCAAAACCAACATCAATCAGTTGATACTGAAAATTTAAATCGATATCCCTAATATTGCAAACCTTGTAAAGCGATGCTCTTCCTTCGAAGCATGAAAGTAAGATGGTATCCACCGATTCCTCAGTTAGTCGGATTTTGGATCAGGTGAATTCCGCAACCAGAAAAAATTCCCGAAGATCAACACCTTCTTCAAAATTGATTGGGAGGTTCAGAGTACTCTAAATCCTGTCTTCAAACTCATGACCTCTCTCAAAGCGAAGAACTGCTAGTGCCATCTCTGAAAACTGAGGGTCAGGTGGTCACCACTGCCAGAGTGACCAAGGTTGAGTTTGCGGTGGCCGATGCGGCCGGAGGGGCCAACAGCGTGGTTGTGTTGGCCGCCGTGACCGGAGTGGCCCACGGCATGGTTGTGGTTGCTGCCGCGGCCGGAGTGGCCAACGGCGTGGCTAGGGGAGCACACCAGAGGATTCAGGTATATTTGAGGATACATCTGTACGACGACGTGTGGGTAGATAGTCTCGGGTTCGGTAGAACCCTACCTGTGCAAACCCGCTATGTTGTCAACTTGTCATCCACAGTTATGTTTGCCCTAATTCATGTGGTTTTATGTTATTTACTCTTGAATATTTAATGTGCTAAAATTTAAATATGTAATTTTAACTGTAGCTTTACCAGCGACAATAATTATCATAATTTGCAAAAAAAAACTTAAGGATACTTTGCCTTGGTGATAGACCGGACATGATACATGCACTTACGTTTATAGTTGTACAATCCAAAACAGGTTAAACAAGCACAAGCTGAGATCCTTGCAGTAACTAATATCAATGTATGACACCAACCAAAAGATTACGATCCCAAAAAAGTGAAAGGGGCATAAAACCATCAGAATTGCGGTCCAAAACGCGTCGGTTTTTCTTTTGAGAAAAAAACCCATCAGCCCACACGTAGCATTGATCAAATAACACTGGGCGTGTGCTTAGCATGTTTGACGCTCAAACTGAAATTCGGGACCCGCTCGACAGAGTCCTCGAAAAAAGATGGTCCACAGTATTCCATAGGGTAAGAGTAAAACATCTCTTCAAGATTACTATTTGCTAGATGTCTTCTTAACCATCTGAATAAAGTGTTGCTGTGTCATTTGAAAAACATGGCTAACTTCGCTCTTGTGCTGCATTGCATGAAAAGATTGTATGAAATAATTCAGAAGTGGGCATCCATGCCCCCCCCCTATTGGAAAGCATGTTTGATCTAGATATGCTATAAACGACGTATTTCTTCCACGACGTTGCACAAGGAAACGCTGAAAAATTATCTTCCCGGCCCTCACTACCCCATTATCCTATCGACTCCCAGAGACCAACTTCCATGAGCATGTAGGCCTCTCGCCATTCCTGAGCGATTCTACTGTTAACTTCATAGCACGTACGTGTGCTTGAGCGCTCCGGAATGTGTTATGTTATGCTCCAAATTCTAATATAAAAAGGAAGGCCAACTTCTGACGAGCGAGCGGAACGAGGCCCGTCGCCGGTAGGCTTGGGCCGAAGGACACCTGTGTTATATATACCTCTTGTAAGCTGTCGCACGGGATAAGTTGATCAGTTGTAAATCCCCGGCGTTTGTAACCTCTCCCGATCATAGTGAAGTTTGGCTGGCTGGCGCCCGTGGTTTTTTCCCCTTCATCTTGGAGGGGTTTTCCACGTTAAAATCTCGTGTCCCTTTGCTTGATTCCGTTCTTCATCGTATCGATTGCGTGTCGTATCTCTAACAAGTGGCATCAGAGCCTTGTTTTTGTTTAGGGTTTTCTTTGACGACATGGCATCGATGAAGTACGATCTTCCGCTGCTGGACTACGACACCAGATTTTCATTGTGGCAAGTGAAGATGCGGGCAGTGCTGGCGCATCCCGATCTGGATGAGGCGCTCGATGGATTCGGCGGTAAAGAAAAGAAGACTTGGACCGCTGATGAAAAGCGTAAAGATTGTAAGGCTATGGCTCTGATTCATCTTCATCTATCTAACAATATTTTGCAAGAAGTGTTGGCAGAGAAAACTACAGCAGGTCTCTGGCTAAAGCTGGAATCGATCTGCATGTCCAAGGATCTGACTAGTAAGATGCACATGAAGATGAAGTTGTTCACGCACAAGTTGCAAGAAGGTGGTTCGGTGCTGAACCACTTATCGATCTTCAAGGAGATTGTTTCTGACTTACAGTCTATGGAGGTAAAGTATGATGATGAAGATTTAGGTCTTCTACTTTTATGCTCGCTGCCTAGTTCCTTTGCAAATTTCCGTGATACGCTATTATATAGCCGTGATGAATTAAGTGTTACGGAAGTATATGAGGCCCTTCAACAGAAGGAAAAGATGCAAGATATGTTGCAATCTGAGGAATCGTCCTCCAAAGGAGAAGCATTGCAGGTACGAGGCAGGCCTGAGCAGAAAACATACAACCCCAACAATAGAGATAAAAGTAAGAACGGCAAAGGTCGTTCGAAGTCCAGAGGATCTGGAAAAGAAAAGTTTTGCAGGTATTGTAAGAAACAGGGTCACCTGATTGATGATTGTTGGAAGCTGGAAAATAAGGAGAAACGGAACGGTACGTGGAAACCTAAAAACAAATCTGAAGGTGATGGTAAGGTCAATGTTACATCTGGAAATAAATCTGATTCAGATGATGCTCTAGTTGTTTTTGCTGGTTGTGTTTCATGTCATGATGAATGGATACTTGATTCTGCATGTTCGTTTCATATATGCTGTAACAGAGATTGGTTCAGTACTTATAAGTTTGTGCAGAGTGGAGATGTTGTGCGTATGGGAGATGACAACCCACGTGAGATTGTGGGCATTGGTTCTGTTCAGATCAGGACACATGACAGCATGATACGCACGTTGACAGATGTGAGGCACATACCAGGCATGGCCAGAAACCTCATCTCACTGAGTACTCTTGATGTCAAAGGGTACAAACACTCCGGTTCAGGTGGAGTTTTGAAGGTAACAAAAGGTTCCCTCATTCATATGATAGGTGACATGAATTCTGCAAAGTTATATGTTCTTAGAGGAAGCACTATTACTGGTACTTCTGCTGCTGCTGTTACTTCTGATAAATCCAGTAAAACTAACATTTGGCATATGCGCCTTGGGCATATGAGTAAACTTGGCATGGCAGAATTGACAAAGAGGGAACTCTTGGATGGCTGCAACGTAAGTGATTTGGAGTTCTGTGAGCACTGTATCTTTGGTAAGCACAAGAGGGTAAAGTTCAATGTTGCTGTTCATACCACAGAAGGTATATTAGATTATGTGCATGCTGATTTGTGGGGACCTTCCCGTAAACCCTCGCTTGCTGGTGCTCGTTATATGCTAACAATTATTGATGACTACTCCAGAAAAGTGTGGCCTTATTTTCTGAAAAATAAATATGATGTGTTTAATGCCTTTAAGGATTGGAAAGTTATGGTAGAAAGGCAAACTGAGAGGAAGGTAAAACTACTTCGTACTGATAATGGTATGGAATTTTGTTCAAAAGCTTTTAAAAGGTACTGCAGAAACTTGGGCATCGTCAGGCACCACACCGTCCCATACACTCCTCAACAGAATGGTGTGGCTGAGCGTATGAACAGAACCATCATCTCCAGGGCTCGCTGCATGTTGTCCAATGCTCGCATGGGCAAGCATTTTTGGGCTGAAGCAGCCTCCACCGCCTGCTACCTCATCAACAGGTCTCCATCCATTCCACTAAATAAGAAAACTCCCATTGAGGTATGGTCTGGTACACCAGCTAATTATTCGCAGTTGAGAGTTTTTGGTTGCAATGCATATGCACATGTTGATAATGGAAAACTTGAGCCTAGAGCTATTAAGTGTGTATTTGTCGGATATGGTTCAGGAGTAAAATGTTGGGAGACGTAGTAGTAAATCAAAATTTTCCTACGTTCACCAAGATCTATCTATGGAGAAACCAGCAACGAGAGGGGAGAGATTGCATCTTCATACCTTTGAAGATCGCTAAGCGGAAGCGTTACAAGAACGCGGTTGATGGAGTCGTACTCGCAGCGATTCAGATCGCGGTAGATCCGATCAAGTGCCGAACGGACGGCACCTCCGCATTCAACACACGTGCAGCCCGGTGACGTCTCCAACACCTTGATCCAGCAAGGAGGAAGGAGAGGTTGGGGAAGGGCTCCAACAGCAGCACGACGGCGTGGTGGTGGTGGAGTAGCAAGGTATTCCGACAGGGCTTCGCCTAAGCGCTGCGGAGGAGGAAGAAGAGAGGTAGGGCTTCGCCGTGAGAGAGAGAGATCAAATCTTATCTCAAAACATCCAAAACCTCAAGTATATATAGGAGGAGGGACGTGGAGGGCTGGCTTGGCCTCTACTCCAAAGAGGAGATGGCCGGCCGAATTAAAGGGAGAGTCCACCTCCCACAAGGGAGGTGGATCTCCTCCTTTTAAATCCTTTTTGCCTTATCTCCTTATCTCCAGCCGCATGGGCCTTTAGCAAAAGTCTTGCCCAGCCCAATAAGGGCTGGCACACTTTATCTAACAGCCCATGTGGTCCTTTGGTCGTCACACCCCTCCCGGGGTCATCCGGCACCCTCCCGGCACTCCCGGTACACTACCGATGAGCCCGAAAACTTTCCGGTGACCAAAACTGGACTTCCTATATATCAATCTTTACCTCCGGACCATTCCGGAGCTCCTCGTGACGTCCGGGATCTCATCCGGGACTCCGAACAACCTTCGGTAATCACGTATACCTTTTCCCTATAACCCTAGCGTCATCGAACCTTAAGTGTGTAGACCCTACGGGTTCGGGAGACACGTAGACATGACCGAGACACCTCTCCGGTCAATAACCAACAGCGGGATCTGGATACCCATGTTGGCTCCCACGTACTCCACGATGATCTCATCGGATGAACCACGATGTCAAGGATTCAATCAATCCCGTATACAATTCCCTTTGTCTATCGGTATGATACTTGCCCGAGATTCGATCGTCGGTATCCCCATACCTTGTTCAATCTCGTTACCGGCAAGTCTCTTTACTCGTTTCGTAATACATCATCCCGTGACTAACTCCTTAGTCACATTGAGCTCATAATGATGATGTCTTACCGAGTGGGCCCAGAGATACCTCTCCGTCACACGGAGTGACAAATCCCAGTCTCGATTCATGCCAACCCAACAGATACTTTCGGAGATACCCGTAGTGCACCTTTATAGCCACCCAGTTACGTTGTGACGTTTGGCACACCCAAAGCATTCCTACGGTATCCGGGAGTTGCACAATCTCATGGTCTAAGGAAACGATACTTGACATTGAAAAGCTTTAGCAAACGAACTACACGATCTTGTGCTATGCTTAGAATTGGGTCTTGTCCATCACATCATTCTCCTAATGATGTGATCCCGTTATCAATGACATCCAATGTCCATGGCCATGAAACCGTGACCATCTATTGATCAACGAGCTAGTCAACTAGAGGCTCACTAGGGACATGTTGTGGTCTATGTATTCACACATGTATTATGGTTTCCGGTCAACACAATTATAGCATGAACAATAGACAATTATCATGAACAAGGAAATACAATAATAACCATTTTATTATTGCCTCTAGGGCATATTTCCAACAGTCTCCCACTTGCACTAGAGTCAATAATCTAGTTCACATCACCATGTGATTAACACTTACATCACCATGTGATCATATCATCATGTGATTAACACCCAATAAGTTCTGGGGTTTGTTCATGTCCTGCTCGTGAAAGAGGTTTTAGTCAACGGGTCTGCGACATTCAGATCCGTGTGTACCTTACAAACTTTCCATGTCATATTTGTAGATACTACTCCCATGCTCCACTTGGAGCTATTCCAAATGGCTGCTCCACTATACGCAGCTGGATTTCTACTAAGAGTCATCCGGATTGGTTTTAAAGCTTGCATCATCGTAACACTTTACGATGAACTCTTTATCACCTCCATAATCGAGAAATATTTCCTTAGTTCTCAAGTTACTAAGGCTAACTTTGACCGCTGTCTAGTGATCCACTCTTGGATTACTCTTGTACCCCTTGACAGACTCATGGCAAGGCACACACAGGTGCGGTACACAGCATGGCATACTATATAGAGCCTATGGCTAAAGCATAGGAGATGACACTCATCTCTTCTTTATCTTTTGCCGTGGTCGGGTATTGAGTCTTACTCAATTTCACACCTTACAATACAGTCAAGAACTCCTTCTTTGACCCATCTATTTTGAACTCCTTCAAAAACTTGTCAAGGTATGTCTTCGTCGAAAAAACTTATCAAGCGAATAGATCTATCCCTATAGATCTTGATGCTCAATAAAATAGTAGCTTTATCTGGGTCTTCCTTTGAAAAACAAAACTTTTCAAACAACCCTTCATGCTCTTCCAGAAATTCTACATCATTTCCGATCAATAATATGTCAACTACATATTCTTATAAGAAATTCCATAGTGCTCCCACTCACTTTCTTGCAAATACAAGTTTCTCATAAACTTTGTATAAACTTAAACACTTTGATCACCTCATCAAAGCATATATTCCAACTCCGAGATGCTTGCTCCAGTCCATAGAAGGATCGCTGGAGTTTGCATATTATTAGCATCCTTAGGATTGACAAAACCTTCTGGTTGTATCACATACAACTCTTCCTCACAGAAACCATTACGGAAACCTTGTTTTGTCATCCATCTGCCAGATTTCATAATCGAAAAATGCAGCAACTGCTAACAAAATTTTAATAGACTTTTAGCATCGCTACAGATGAGACAATCTCATTGCAGTCAACTCCTTGAACTTGGCGGAAACTTCTTTGCGACAAGTCGAGCTTTATAAACGGTGACATTTCACCATTAGCGTCTATGTTTATCTCAAAGGTCCATTTGTACTCAATGACCCGCCATTCAACAGGCAAGTCTACCAAAGTCCATACTTGGTTTTCATACATGGATCCTTTCTCGGATTTCATGGCTCCTAGCCATTTGTTGGAATCCGGGCCCACCATCGCTTCTCCATAGTTCGTAGGTTCATCGTTGTCCAACAACATGATTTCCAAGACAGGGTTGTCGTACTACTCAGGAGCAGTACGCGTCCTTGTCGACCTACGAGGTTCGATAGTGACTTGATCCGAAGCTTCATGATCATCATCATTAACTTCCTTTTCAACTAAGTAGGCTCTACAGAAACATCTTTCTGTGTTGCGCTATTCTCTGGTTGAAACAAAGGTTCAACAACCTTATCAAGTTCTATCTTCCTCCCACTCAATTCTTTCGAGAGAAACTCTTTCTCAAAAAGGACCCGTTCTTAGCAACAAACACCTTTTGCGCTTGGATCTGAGATAGAAGGTATACCCAATGTCTCATTAGGGTATTCTATGAAGATGCATTTGTCTGCTTTGAGTTCGAGCTCGCTAGGTGAAAAACCCATTTTCACATAAGCGTCGCAGCCCCAAACATTAAGAAATGACAGCTTAGGCTTCTGTCAAACCATAATTCTCACGGTGTCATCTCAACAGACTTAGATGGTGCCCTGTTAAAGTGAATGGATTTGTCTTTAATGCATAACCCCATAACGATAGTGGTAAAACGATAAGAGACATCATAGTACTCACTATATCCAATAGAGCACGACTACGACGTTCGAACACACCATCACACTATGGTGTTCCAGGAGGCGTGAGCTGTGAAACAATTTCCACATTGTCTAAAATTGCATACCAAACTCGTAACTTAGATATTCACCTCCATGATCATATCATAGACATTTATCTTCTTGTCACGATGATCTTTAACTTCACTCTGAAACTCCTTGAACCTTTCAAACATTTCAGATTCGTGTTTCATTAAGTAAATATCCCCATATTTACTCAAATCATCAGTGAAGGTAAAGAAAAACAACGATATCCACTGTGTGTTTCAACACTCATTGGACCACATACATCAACATGTATTAATTCCAATAAGCCACTTGCCCGCTCCATCATATTGGATGACGGGGTCTCAGTCATCTTGCCCAAGAGGCATGGCTCGCATGTCTCAACCGATTCGAAATCGAGTGAGTCAAAAAACATCCATCATCATGGAGTTTCTTCATGCGATTTATACCAATATGACATTACGTGGCAGTGCCACAAGCATGTGGTACTATCATTATTAACTTTGTATCTTTTGGTACCAATGTTATGAATATGTGTACTACTACGATCATGATTCGATAAACCATTTCGAGTGGGTGCATGACCATTGAAGGCATTATCCATGTAAACAGAATAACCATTATTCTCTAACTTATATGAATAACCGTATCGCACTAATCATGATCTAATCACGTTTATGCTCAACGCAAACACCAAATAACATTTATTTAGGTTTATCACAAATCCTGAAGGTAGAGAGAGCGTGCGATGGTGATCACATCAATCTTGGAAATACTTCCAACACACATCGTCACCTTTCACCTAGCTAGTCTCCATTTACTCCGTAGCTTTTATTTCGAGTTGCTAACACTTAGCAACCGAACCGGTATCTAATACCCAGGTGCTACTAGGAGTACCAGCAAGGTACACATCACTAACACGTATATCAAATATACTTCCATTGACATTACCAGCCTTCTTATCTACCAATCATCTAGGGTTTTTCCGCTTCAGCGAACATTCTCCTCATAACAGAAGCACTTAGTCTCGGGTTCGGGCTCAACCTTGGGTTTCTTCACTAGAGCAACAATTGGCTTGCCATTCCTGAAGTTTTTCCCTTCTTGCCCTTGCCCCTTTTGAAACTAGTGGTTTTCACTTAACCATCAACACTTGATGCTCCTTATTGATTTCTACCTTCGTGGTGTCAAACATCACGAACAACTCAGGGATCATCTTATCCATCCCTGGCATGTTATAGTTCATCACGAAGCTCTAGTAGCTTGGTGGCAGTGACTTGGAGAACTGCATTAATCACTATCTCATCTGGAAGATTAACTCCCACTTGATTCAAGTGATTGTAGCACCCAGACAATCTGAGAACACGCTCACCGATTAAGCTATTCTCCTTTATCTTGCAGGCAAAGAATCTTGTTGGAGGTCTCATACCTCTCAACATAGGCACGAGCTTGAGATCACAATCTCAGCTCCTAGAACATCTCATATGTTCTGTGACGTTCAAAACATTTTGAAGCCTCAATTCTAAGCCGTAATGCATGACGCACTGAACTATCACGTAGTCATCAAAAAGTGCCTGTCATATGTTCACAACATCTACAGACAACGCTTGAGGGAGTGATGCAGTTAGCGGTACATCAAAAACATAAGCTTTCTGTGCAGCAATGAGGACAATCCTCAGATCACGGACCCAGTCCGCATTATTGCTACCATCAACTTTCAACTTACTTTTCTCTAGGATTGTATCAATAAAACTGGGGAGCTACAGCGCGAGCTATCTACGACATAATTTGCAAGGAAATTTTTAGACTAAGTTCATGATAATTAAGTTCATTTAATCAAATTATTAATGAACTCCCACTTAGATAGACATCTCTCTAGTCTTCCAAGTGATACATGATCCATGTCAACTAGCCCGTGTCCGATCATCACGTGAGACGGACTAGTCATCCATGGTGAACATCTCTATGTTGATCGTATCTTCTATACGACTCATGTTCGACCTTTCGGTCTTCCGTGTTCCGAGGCCATGTCTGTACATGCTAGGCTCGTCAAGTCAACCTAAGTGTTTCGCATGTGTAAATCTGGCTTACACCCGTTGTATGCGAACGTTAGAACCTATCACACCCGATCATCACGTGGTGCTTCGGAACGACGATCCTTAGCAACGGTGCACAGTTAGGGTGAACACCTTTCTTGAAATTTTATTGAGAGATCATCTTATTTACTACCGTCGTTCTATGCAAATAAGATGTAAACATGATAAACATCACATGCAATCAATATAGTGACATGATATGGCCAATATCATTTTGCTCCTATGATCTCCATCTTCGGGGCACCATGATCATCACTGTCACCGGCACGACACCATGATCTCCATCATCATGATCTCCATCATTGTGTCTTCATGAAGTTGTCTCGCCAACTATTACTTCTACTACTATGGCTAACGCTTAGCAATAAAGTAAAGTAATTACATGGCGTTTATGATTGACACGCAGGTCATACAATAAATAAGACAACTCCTATGGCTCCTGCCGGTTGTCATAATCATCGACATGCAAGTCGTGAATCCTATTACAAGAGCATGATCAATTCATACATCACAATGCATCACATCACATCCTTTGGCCATATCACATCACAAGGCACATGCTGCAAAAACAAGTTAGACGTCCTCTAATTTGTAGTTGCAAGTTTTTACGTGGCTGCTATAGGTTACTAGCAAGAACGTTTCTTACCTACGTCAACACCACAACGTGATTTGCCAATTGCTATTTACCCTTCATAAGGACCCTTTTCATCGAATCCGATCCGACTAAGGTAGGAGAGACAGACACCCGCTAGCCACCTTATGCATCTAGTGCATGTCAGGCGGTGGAACCGGTCTCACGTAAGCGTACGTGTAAAGTTGGTCCGGGCCGCTTCATCCCACAATACCGCCGAATCAAGATAAGACTAGTAGCGGCAAGCAAATTAACAAACTCGACGCCCACAACTGCTTTGTGTTCTACTCGTGCATAGATTCTACGCATAGACCTAGCTCTGATACCACTGTTGGGAGACGTAGTAGTAAATCAAAATTTTCCTACGTTCACCAAGATCTATCTATGGAGAAACCAGCAACGAGAGGGGAGAGATTGCATCTTCATACCTTTGAAGATCGCTAAGCGGAAGCGTTACAAGAACGCGGTTGATGGAGTCGTACTCGCAGCGATTCAGATCGCGGTAGATCCGATCAAGTGCCGAACGGACGGCACCTCCGCGTTCAACACACGTGCAGCCCGGTGACGTCTCCAACACCTTGATCCAGCAAGGAGGAAGGAGAGGTTGGGGAAGGGCTCCAACAGCAGCACGACGGCGTGGTGGTGGTGGAGTAGCAAGGTATTCCGACAGGGCTTCGCCTAAGCGCTGCGGAGGAGGAAGAAGAGAGGTAGGGCTTCGCCGTGAGAGAGAGAGATCAAATCTTATCTCAAAACATCCAAAACCTCAAGTATATATAGGAGGAGGGACGTGGAGGGCTGGCTTGGCCTCTACTCCAAAGAGGAGATGGCCGGCCGAATTAAAGGGAGAGTCCACCTCCCACAAGGGAGGTGGATCTCCTCCTTTTAAATCCTTTTTGCCTTATCTCCTTATCTCCAGCCGCATGGGCCTTTAGCAAAAGTCTTGCCCAGCCCAATAAGGGCTGGCACACTTTATCTAACAGCCCATGTGGTCCTTTGGTCGTCACACCCCTCCCGGGGTCATCCGGCACCCTCCCGGCACTCCCGGTACACTACCGATGAGCCCGAAAACTTTCCGGTGACCAAAACTGGACTTCCTATATATCAATCTTTACCTCCGGACCATTCCGGAGCTCCTCGTGACGTCCGGGATCTCATCCGGGACTCCGAACAACCTTCGGTAATCACGTATACCTTTTCCCTATAACCCTAGCGTCATCGAACCTTAAGTGTGTAGACCCTACGGGTTCGGGAGACACGTAGACATGACCGAGACACCTCTCCGGTCAATAACCAACAGCGGGATCTGGATACCCATGTTGGCTCCCACGTACTCCACGATGATCTCATCGGATGAACCACGATGTCAAGGATTCAATCAATCCCGTATACAATTCCCTTTGTCTATCGGTATGATACTTGCCCGAGATTCGATCGTCGGTATCCCCATACCTTGTTCAATCTCGTTACCGGCAAGTCTCTTTACTCGTTCCGTAATACATCATCCCGTGACTAACTCCTTAGTCACATTGAGCTCATAATGATGATGTCTTACCGAGTGGGCCCAGAGATACCTCTCCGTCACACGGAGTGACAAATCCCAGTCTCGATTCATGCCAACCCAACAGATACTTTCGGAGATACCCGTAGTGCACCTTTATAGCCACCCAGTTACGTTGTGACGTTTGGCACACCCAAAGCATTCCTACGGTATCCGGGAGTTGCACAATCTCATGGTCTAAGGAAACGATACTTGACATTGAAAAGCTTTAGCAAACGAACTACACGATCTTGTGCTATGCTTAGAATTGGGTCTTGTCCATCACATCATTCTCCTAATGATGTGATCCCGTTATCAATGACATCCAATGTCCATGGCCATGAAACCGTGACCATCTATTGATCAACGAGCTAGTCAACTAGAGGCTCACTAGGGACATGTTGTGGTCTATGTATTCACACATGTATTATGGTTTCCGGTCAACACAATTATAGCATGAACAATAGACAATTATCATGAACAAGGAAATACAATAATAACCATTTTATTATTGCCTCTAGGGCATATTTCCAACATAAAAGGATATCGCTTATGGAATCCTGAGACTAATAAGGTTTTTGTGAGCAAAAGTGTTGTTTTCAATGAATCTGTTATGTACCATGATGATCTATCCAATGATAGTTTTGATGTGGAGCCACAACGAGTTACTGTGCAGGTGGAGCATTTTGATGATGATGAAAACGAAATTGTTGATAATAATGTTACTACTCCAGATGCACAGGTTCATGATAATGTTGATAGAGGGATTCATGATGATGATATTGTGCAACGCTCACCCCCTGTTTTGCAACCACAAATTCAGTCTCTTGTCGATGGCAGGACAAAGAGAGTCATTAACAAACCTAAACGCCTAATTGAGGAGTGTGACATTGTTCATTATGCTTTTAGTTGTGCAGAACAGGTTGAGAACATCCATGAGCCATCCACATATACTGAAGCTGTTGTTTCCGGTGACCGTGAGAAGTGGATTGCTGCTATGCAGGAAGAGATGCAATCACTTGAGAAAAATGGCACATGGGATGTTGTTCGCTTGTCTAAACAAAATAAGGCCGTTCGTTGCAAATGGATCTTCAAAAGAAAGGAAGGTTTGTCTCCTAGTGAGCCTGCAAGGTTTAAGGCAAGGTTAGTGGCTAATGGTTTTAGTCAGATAGCAGGTATTGATTATAATGATGTGTTCTCTCCAGTTGTCAAGCATAGTTCCATTCGTGCATTTTTCGGTATTGTTGCTGTGAATGATCTTGAGCTTGAGCAGTTAGATGTCAAAACTGCTTTTCTACATGGAGAACTAGAGGAGGAAATTTATATGGACCAACCAGAAGGTTTCATAGTACCTGGTAAGGAGAATTTTGTTTGCAAGTTAAAGAGGTCCCTATATGGTTTGAAACAGTCTCCAAGACAGTGGTATAAACGGTTTGATTCATTCATGATTGCACATGGTTTTAAGAGGTCCGCATATGATAGTTGTGTTTACATTAAATTTGTTGATGGATCACCTATATACTTGCTGTTATATGTTGATGACATGTTGATTGCTGCCAAGGGCAAGAGAGAGATCACTGCTTTAAAGGCACAATTAAGTAGTGAGTTTGACATGAAGGATCTTGGTGCTGCTAAGAAAATTCTAGGTATGGAGATTACTAGGGACAGAAATTCTGGTTTGTTATTTCTTAGTCAGCAAAGTTACATTCAAAAGGTCCTCCATCGTTTTAACATGCATGATGCTAAGTCAATAAGCATTCCTATTGCTCCTCATTTCAAATTGTCATCTTCTCAATGTCCTAGTACAGATGAAGAGCTTGAGTATATGTCAAGAGTTCCATATTCTAGTGTTGTCGGTTCTTTAATGTATGCCATGGTGTGTTCTAGGCCTGATCTGTCATTTGCAATGAGTTTGGTCAGTAGATATATGGCTAACCCTGGTAAAGAACATTGGAAGGCTGTTCAGTGGATTTTCAGGTACCTTCGTGGCACTTCCAATGCTTGTTTGAAATTCGGCAGGACAGGTGAGGGACTAGCTGGCTATGTGGATTCAGATTTTGCTTCCAGCGATTTGGACAAGAGGAGGTCCCTGACAGGTTATGTGTTCACTGTTGGTGGTTGTGCCGTGAGTTGGAGGGCGACACTGCAAGCAGTAGTTGCTCAATCTACCACTGAAGCAAAATACATGGCTATTGCAGAAGCATGTAAAGAATCAGTTTGGTTGAAAGGTTTGTATGCTGAGCTTTGTGGAGATAATTCTTGCATAAATCTGTTTTGTGACAGTCAAAGTGCCATATACCTCACTAAGGATCAAATGTTTCATGAGAGAACAAAGCACATTGATGTCAAATATCACTTTGTTCGAGACATTGTTGAGCAAGGTAAACTGAAGGTATGCAAGATTAGTACTCATGATAATCCTGCTGATATGTTTACAAAGCCAGTTCCTGTTGCTAAGTTTGAGCTTTGCTCAGACTTAGTTGGTATAACTCATTAGCCCTAGTGGCTGTTTGGCGCCGAAAGTGTTTTCTTTGTTGTTCAGGGAGAAGGTTCTCACTCATGCTACAAGGTGGAATTTGTCTCAAGGCGGAGTTTGTTATGTTATGCTCCAAATTCTAATATAAAGAGGAAGGCCAACTTCTGACGAGCGAGCGGAGTGAGGCCCGTCGCCGGTAGGCTTGGGCCGAAGGACACCTCTGTTATATATACCTCTTGTAAGCCGCCGCACGGGATAAGTTGATCAGTTGTAAATCCCCGGCGTTTGTAACCTCTCCCGATCATAGTGAAGTTTGGCTGGCTGGCGCCCGTGGTTTTTTCCCCTTCATCTTGAAGGGGTTTTCCACGTTAAAATCTTGTGTCCCTTTGCTTGATTCCGTTCTTCATCGTATCGATTGCGTGTCGTATCTCTAACAGAATGGGTGAAGAAACATATGCCTGCCACCTGCACATCACTATGTAGCACCATGCTGTTGTCTAGATGAAGCCCGCTCTGAGGCAGAGCTCGTCGTCTTCTCGACTATATATCGATGACTTACTAGCCAAGGCATGCATCAGCTGTTATCGACTTGTAGGCTCAAGGCTCGGTTCAAGCTCGCACATGTGAAAGGGAAAGGCGGAACCAACCTCCGCATTCATAACCTTTTCCAACGAAAAGTCCATATTTCGTAACAACTAATTTATTAGACTCGAAAACCAACTTAAACCCTTCTCTACACAGAAGGGAGCCACTAACGAGATTCTTCTTGATGGCGGGGACATGCTGCACGTTCTTCAACTGCACGATCCTTCCCGAAGTAAACTTCAGATCGACCGTGCCAACACCAAGAACAGAAGCACTCGCGCCATTCCCCATCAATACGGACCCTCGGTCTATGGCCTGATAAGAAGAGAACAATGAGATGTCAGCACACACATGAATATTTGCACCTGTGTCTACCCACCATTCGGTGGACTGACAAACTGAAAAAACAGTAAACAAATTACCGTACCCAGATGCACCACTTTCATTGTTGCTCACAATCATATTGGCAGACTTATTGTCCTGCACTGGCTTCTTGTATCTGTTTGGGCACTTGTTGGCCCAATGTTGCTCTGAACCACAATTGAAGCAGCCATCATCCTTCTTATTTCTCTTGAAGGTCTTCTTTCCCTTCTTCTTGAAGTCGGTATTCTGTTGGACAGAATTCTTTCCCTTGGGCTTGTGGGAATTGAAGTTCTTCCGTTGTACCATATTGGCAACCGAAGAACCTTCAACCGGTTTTCCATGCGAGTCCTTTGCTCTCGAGTTCTGCTCAACACTCAGATGGCCAATGATATCCTCTACTGAGAATTCACGCCTCTGATGTTTCAGAGTGGTAGCAAAGTTCCTCCAGGAATTAGGGAGCTTAGCAATTATACATCCCGCGACAAACTTGCCCGGTAAATTGCACTTAAGAACCTCTAGTTCCTTAGCAATGCATATTATCTCATGAGCTTGTTCCAACACAGAACGGTTGTCAACCAATTTGTAATCATGGAACTGCTCCATAACATACATCTCGCTCCCAGCATCGGTGGCCCCGAATTTAGATTCGAGCGCCTCCCACAAGTCCTTGGCGCCCCCCACATGCAAATATGCATCAACCAGCTTATCTCCGATCACGCTAAGGACTGCTCCAATAAAGTAGACAGTGGCCTCCCTGAACGCCTTCTCCTTTTCAGGAGTGATCGTTCCTGCGGGAGTGACACCGGCTACCCAGAACACGTTCATAGCCGTGAGCCATAAGGTGGTTTTGGTCTGCCAACGCTTAAAGTATGTACCGGTAAACTTGTCCGGTTTCAGTGCAGCAGCAAAACCACTACTCGAAAAATTCCTACACAAATTAGGTTTTTGGATTGTTGAGAATATAGGCAATTTTCCGATCAGATTAATCCACGAAATAATAACTATCATGGCATTGGCATAAGCGCAAACATACTGAAGCGACATGGTGTAGACGCGGACGTAGACGAGGTAGACGAACGGAAGCGAGCAGTCGCGTAGTCGCTCCCCAAAAACCTAATTGCCCCTCTCCCCGTACAGGACCTGGAGAGGCGTGGTTTCGGAGGCCTACTCTCCCGTCAACCGTGTACGGGGTGAACGGGACGGAGTCGCCGGTGGCAGCAGCAGCAAAAGGAACGACGTGGGCGGAGCGCGTGGAGGCAGATGCGATCTGTTTCCGTGGCGGCTAGGGTTGGCCGAGGCCCTGCTTATATAGGCGGCGTCCGGGTGGAGAGACGTGGGCTGGACCCATGTCCGAGTCGGTCGGTAGCCCACGATCCAACGTCTCAAATCGTGGCGTTACGTATTCTCCGTTCCCGACCGGCAAAAATAAGCGCGTAGGTGTGAGCTCGGCTCGGCTCATTCCCGCAACCCGCGGCGCGTCGTGACGAGGCGTGGCGAGGCGGGTGGCGGAGGAGGAGTGCGCGAGGGCCTCTTCTCTTCTCATGCTCCAATAGCATGTGGAAGAAAGACCCTTATAAAGAGGTGCAACTCCTTCTCCACTAGCAAGGTGGGACTAAACTTCCCACTCCACTTGTCATGCCACCTACATGGGCCCTTAGAGATTTTTCTGAAATTGTCTTATGGGCCTAAGGCCCATTCTCACATTTCAACAATCCCCCACCAGATCTCAAGGGCCCATTTCGTCCTCTGTTCCAATTACTGTTTTGATATACCAGTATTTCAGTGAAGACCTGTTAAGGTTGAGCTTCACCTAGAACAAGTAGTTACACCCCTTCACAACTGAACAATGGACTATGCCTTGAATTGTCAGTTTGGCGTCAAGAAGTTTCACCACAAGTCCTATTAGTACTAGACTGCCGAAGGCTGACCCCTCGGATGGAGCATATTAGTCATACTCCTGGCCTATTCGTGAGCTTACTAGAGATCACCCCAATCTCATAGACCGTGACCAGCAGTCGGGCTCATATAGGCGTGTTCCTCCAAAGATCGCTCTGTAGGACAGCATCTTGCTTACACATAAGCTTAAGAACACATTAAGACGGTAGTCATCCTACCATATAGTAACCGAGAGTATTGCATCTTCAACGGAGTGGGTTAGTAAAGTTACTCTCCTCAGTTCACCACTGGCTCGTTTTCCCAGGTCCTACTTCACGGGATCTCCGATCACATAGGTTGGGTTACTACCATGGCAACTCATGTGGGTCTCATACCCATCTCCCACGACGCATTATCTATCACAGCACGTGATAGCCCTTTAGTAAAGGGGTCTGCCAGATTCTTAGCCGTTTGGATGTAATCCAACGCTATCACTCCAGAGTTTCTTAAACGCCTGACAAATTTCAATCTCATTCTTATATGTTTGTTGGACTTCATGTTGTCCTTTGAACTCTTCACTTTGACAATGACTGTCTGGTTATCGCAGTTCATAAGGATAGCCGGAACCGGCTTTTCAACCACTGGCAAGTCCATCAAAAGATCCCGAAGAAATTATGCTTCGACACCAGAGGTGTCTAATGCTGTTAATTCTGCTTCCATTGTCGATCTCGTTAAGATCGTTTGCTTGCAAGACTTCCAGGAAACAGCACCACCTCCAAGGGTAAACATATACCCAGTAGTAGCCTTCATCTCATCAGCATCAGAGATCCAATTTGCATCACTATACCCTTCAAGTACCGACGGGTATTCGTTATAGTGAAGTCCGTGATTCATGGTACCTTTCAAATAGCGCATAACTCTCTCAACAACACGCCAATGAACATCACCCGGATTGGCAACAAACCGGCTCAGTTTGCTCACAGAAAACGCGATATCAGGCCTCGTTGCGCTAGCTAGATACATCAGTGAACCAATGATTTGAGAGTATCTCAATTGATCTTTAGCCGTGCCTTTGAATTTTCGAACCAGCACACTAGGATCATATGGTGTTTGAGAAACTTTGCAGTCCGAATATCCAAAACGACTCAAAATCTTCTCAACATAATGGGATTGTAGAAGTGTAATCCCGCCCTTATCATCTCTCAATAGCTTGATGTTCAAGATAACATCAGCCACTCCAAGGTCCTTCATCTCAAAGTTCCGAGACAGAAAAGACTTAACCTCCTCAATCACTTTGAGATTAGTTCCGAATATCAGTATGTCATCAACATACAAGCACAATATAACTCCTTCGCCCCCACCATGGCGATAGTATACACATTTGTCAGCTTCATTAACAACAAAGCCAACAGATGTCAGAGTTGTATTAAACTTCTCATGCCATTGCTTAGGTGCTTGTCTCAGGCCATATAAAGATTTCAGCAACTTACACACCTTTCCTTCCTGACCATCTATCACAAAGCCATCTGGCTGTTGCATATAAATTTCCTCCTCTAGCTCTCCATTAAGGAAAGCCGTCTTGACGTCCATTTGATGGACGAGAAGACCATGCGAGGCCACCAACGAGAGTAGTACTCGAATGGTGGTCAGTCTGGCCACAGGTGAGTAAGTATCGAAGAAATCTTCTTCTTCTTTCTGGGCATACCCCTTGGCCACAAGCCTAGCCTTATACTTTTCAATTGTACCATCGGGCCTAAGCTTTCTTTTGAACACCCACTTACATCCCAATGGTTTGCACCCATAGGGACGTTTAGTTATCTCCCATGTTCCGTTAGCCATGATGGAATCCATCTCACTACGGACCGCTTCTTTCCAGTAGTCAGCATCAGGATATGCATAGGCTTCTGAAATAGAAGTGGGGTTATCATCCACGAGGTATATAAGGAAGTCATCACCAAAGGTCTTTACAGTCCTTTGTCTCTTGCCCCTACCAAGGGTTTCCTCGTCACCCTCCTCAGGATTTTCATCATGTGTTTGTTCATAATACTCCATAGGAATGGCTGGCTCAGGAGTCTCCTCTGATTCCTGTCTAGAAGTGCTTTGCATATCTTTCATGGGGAATATATCCTCAAAGAATGTAGCATCCTTAGACTCCATAATTGTACCGACCCTCACGTCAGGTACCTCAGATTTCACTACTAGAAATCTATAGCCAACGCTATTCTTAGCGTAGCCCAAGTTAACGCAGTCCACGGTCTTTGGTCCAAGCTTACGCTTTTTGGGTATCGACACGTTGACTTTCGCCAAACAACCCCAAGTACGTAAGTAGGAGAGCGTCGTCCTTCTCTTCGACCATTGCTCATAGGGAGTAACCTCATTATCTTTTGTCGGAACTTTACTCAGGACATGACACGAAGTCAAGATAGCCTCCCCCCACCATGCCTTGGATAAACCCGATGTATCTAACATGGCGTTAACCAAATCAGTTAGAGTACGATTTTTCCGCTCGGCAACCCCGTTTGACTGGGGCGAATAGGGAGGCGTCCTCTCATGAATAATGCCATGTTCCGCACAGAAAGAATCAAACTCATTTGAGAAGTACTCTCCACCACGATCAGACCGGACTCGTTTAATTTTCTTTTCAAGTTGGTTCTCAACTTCTGCCTTATAGATTTTAAAGTAGTGTAGAGCCTCATCTTTAGTATTTAACAGATACACATAGCAATATCTAGTAGAATCATCTATCAATGTCATGAAGTACTTCTTTCCACCTTTAGTCAACACACCATTCATCTCATAGAGATCTGTATGTATGAGTTCTAGGGGCGCCAGGTGTCTCTCCTCAGCAGCCTTGTGGGGCTTGCGAGGTTGCTTTGCTTGCACACACGAATGGCACTTAGAACCTTTGGCTAAAGTGAAACTCGGGATTAAGTTCAGTTTTGCTAGTCGTGTCATAACACCGAAACTAATGTGACAAAGACGTGAATGCCAAACTTCAGATTCATTACATTCGAATGAATATTGTTCACGACTTTATTACAAAAATCTGCAAGGGAAAGGCGGAACAGACCTCCGCATTCATAACCTTTTCCAACGAAGAGTCCATATTTCGTAACAACTACTTTATTAGACTCGAAAACCAACTTAAACCCTTCTCAACATAGAAGGGAGCCACTAACGAGATTCTTCTTGATGGCGGGGACATGCTGCACATTCTTCAACTGCACGATCCTTCCCGAAGTAAACTTCAGATCGACCGTGCCAACACCAAGAACAGAAGCACTCGCGCCATTCCCCATCAATACGGACCCTCGGTCTATGGCGTGATAAGAAGAGAACAATGAGATGTCAGCACACACATGAATATTTGCACCTGTGTCTACCCACCATTCGGTGGACTGACAAACTGAAAACACAGTAAACAAATTACCGTACCCAGATGCACCACTTTCATTGTTGCTCACAATCATATTGGCAGACTTATTGTTCTGCACTGGCTTCTTGTATCTTCTCTTCTCATGCTCCAATAGCATGTGGAAGAAAGACCCTTATAAAGAGGTGCAACTCCTTCTCCACTAGCAAGGTGGGACTAAACTTCCCACTCCACTTGTCATGCCACCTACATGGGCCCTTAGAGATTTTTCTGAAATTGTCTTATGGGCCTAAGGCCCATTCTCACATTTCAACATGTGTTTACCAAGAGGAAGACAGTGATGAAAACCGGGGGCTCGCTCTATCCAAAGACCTGATGGCCATCGCCGGAGACGCCCTCAAGGTCAACACCACCGCCATAGGACCAGTTGCCCTACCGGCCTCGGAGTTGATCAAGTATTTCCTCTTCTCCATGGCGAGGAAGGTGCTCCGTGGGAGGAGGATCAGGCCGTACATCCCCGACTTCCGCATGGCGTTCGAGCACTTCTGCATCCACGTCGGTGGACCGGCCGTGATCAACTCGGTACAGCTTGGCCTCAGGCCTCAGCCTATCTGACGAGCAAGTTGAGCCGTCATCATATGTTTGGAAACCAATCAAGTGCATCCGTGTGGTACGAGCTGGCATACATCGAGGCTAAGGGCCGAATGAGAAAGGGTGACACATTGTGGATGATCGGGTTCGGAGCCGGGTACAAGTGCAACACCGCCATGTGGATATGCACCCAACCATCCACCGATGCCAATGGGCCATGGACGAGCTGCATCAATGGTTATCCGGTGGATGTCTCTAAGTTAAACTGAGCAACATTTCACCAATAACCACAGGCGTGGGCAAAATGCAACACGTGACGCCACTATTCCTTAACCTGAGGATAAAACTAGATGGGTGGTATATATTATCCATCCTAGTAATATTTTTAGTTTGATGCGCAAACATTTTGGACTTTATTTTATACAATTGCTAAACACAATCATCGTAAACGAGGAGACATGTTTTTTTATAGTGGATTACTTTAAAAAAATTTGAGAGAGGATTACTTTAAATGTTGAGAAGAAGTACTACTCCTTCCGTCTCGGTGTATAAATCATCTTACGAAAATCAAATAATTTCAAAACACTAAGACGTAGTGCATTAACTTTCACCTCGTTCTGTAATCAACCAATGAGAAAAGTGGGATTAATGGCTTGAGACTAACTAGCACGACAGGCATTGGTCAATTCATTGCATGCAATTGTATTAATTAGGAAATTAACATTAATTTTTCTTGTTTTCCTCTTCATCTCGGTTACGGTGTACAACCTAAAATGATTTATACAGCGCGACGAAGGGAGTACAGAACTTGAGTGAAGAGAAGTCATCTTGCTGATGAAATGTGGCAGTATCATACGAGCATATTCTCGGTTATGTGCCAAAGTTGTAAATTGGAGACAGCAGGTAGCTCATGTTCATCTCACCTCCGAGAAGAATAAGCAAGTTGAATGTTCTGGTTGGGAAAGAAACCGATGCCTGTCGCATTGACTCAACAAGAAGAACTGCTTATTTATATCTGCTCAGCTTGTCATCTGCAATACCACTACTCCAGTCACCCTAGATTACCGAGGACACTTCTTCGGTACAAGCCCCCGGACACAACGACGGCTCAAATTGAACGATGCCCTTTTATTAAAAATAACAGGATCGTCATTTTCCCCGGTCCGACGTACGCGCGTCAGACCTGCGACGCCAGCGGACGGTCGGGCGATGTATAGGTACGGTGGGAATACACGTCGTACCCGCGTCAACCGGTGTGATGCGTCGTGGCCACGTCAGCCCGCCTCGCGTGACCGCGATCAAACCAACCCTCGTCTCGTCGGTTCCAGATTTGCCATCGGTTCCTGATGCCGCCGTCATTAATCTCGACTGCGTCGCCAGTCCGCATCGCCCCGAGGCATCGTCGTCCGGTCCCGTCACATTAACGCCTGACGCCGCCGCTTGATCGTCAGCCCGTCTCATCGTCAGTCCCCGTCGCATTAATGCCTGATGCCGCCGTCTATTGACCATCAGTCCGCCGGCTCCCGAGGCAACGCGTTTACTCCGGGGGAGTAACCCCACTCAACGGTCCGTCGCCACTTATTCCCTCCCGGCGGGGCTATATAAAGCCAGCAGCCTCGCTGTTCCTCTCCCCCCGTCGCCCCGCCTCGCCTCCCCCTCTGATGATGGCGTCCTACACCGGCGGTAGCAGTTCCAGTGGTGGATACGGCTCGCCGAGCATATGGCTGACCAGCCTAGATTGGGCGGCGACGGAGGAGCTCCACCGCTTCGGGCTGCTTGTACCATCGGGGTGCCGACTCGCGAAGCCGTGGAAAGTCGGCAAGAACGGCTACGCGACGCTCGGGGCCGGCGCGACGGAGGAGAAGCGCCGTACCCATCACAGCGGCCGGTGCAACATCCATGGCCGGCACGTGTTTTGGGGCGAAAAATCATACGTTGACGTCATCAACCAGTGTCGGCGCGCGACATCGGCCGCGGGCAGCCCCGTCAACTCCGGCGGTAGCTAGCGCTGCCCGAGGCATCGGGCGCTAACCCCCCAACCCCTGCCGGTAGGCCCGCCGGTGGCACCGCCGGAGTTTGAAATCCCGCCGAAGCAGGTCGTCCTCCGCGAGGACGGCGACCCCGACGATTGCCTGGGGCTGCTCGTTGCCCTGTGTGCCTCTCAAGCGATGGCGGCCGCGGTGGCAGCGAGGGAGGCGACGGAGATCGCGACGGCAATCGCGGCGGAGGAACAGGCGGCGGCAGCACAGGCAGCGAATCCATAGCCCGTCGTCCAGGAAAACAACGACGACGAGATCGACTGGGACAACCTCGACAACAGCTCCGACGATGACGACGGCACGGACGGGGACGACGCGGTGGAGGAGTCGGACGTCGTCGACCTCGACGAGTCCGATTAGATTTGCTTTTAGTTTATTAGAAAATTGTAGTAATGTTTAACTAAATTTCGTTTTTAGTTTATTGAAAACTAAGTGTCGTTAGAAAAGTGTTGTTGTTATTATTATTTTTCGAATTTACCAATAATAAATATTTTCAATTTGAACGAAGAATGTCATTTCTATATAATTTTAAAGACTTTACGTGACACTTGTTGTAATGATGTTGAGGACCAAACATGCGTTCAATTAACATACACACAAAACGCTCATACCGAAGACCAAACGCCCCTTCCGTCCATACCGATGCTGGTGGTTTCACATATTGTACATGCATGCATGCATGAAATGTACCCAACTTTTGCCAGCACTTGAGAATGCACATCCAAGTATGCCATGCAAAATTTGAACGTAATCGAAGACCAAACGCACGTTGCGTCACGTCCGGCGTCTGTTTTTGCCAGGAAATTCACAGAAAAAGCATGGATTATAAAAAATTGAAAAAATTGACGTGCCTCCTCCTGAAGTTCATTACGAACCGTGGAAAAAATTAGGTCCATTTGATGCAGGGGAGTATCAAGATCGCATTGTACCTCCCCTTCCGTCCATACCGACACCGATGGTTTCCACATGATGTACATGCATGCATGCATGAAATGTACCCAACTTTTGCCCGCACTTGAGAATGCACATCCAAGTGTGCCACGCAAAATTTGAATGTAATCCAAGACCAAACGCACGTTACGTCACGTCCGGCGTCTGTTTTTACCTGGTTTTGCCAGGAAATTCACAGAAAAAGCACGAATTGTCAAATAATTAAAAAATTGACGTGCCTCCTCCTGAAGTTGATTACGAACCGCGGACAAAATTGGGTCCATTTGATGAAGGGGAGTAGCAAGATCGCATTGTAACGCCTCTTCTATCCATACCGATGCCGGTGGTTTCCACATGATGTACATACATCCATGCATCAAATGTACCCAACTTTTGCCAGCACTTGAGAATGCACATCCAAGTGTGCCACGCAAAATTTGAACATAATTGAAGACCAAACGCACGTTGTGTCACGTCCAACATCTGTTTTTGCCTGTTTTTATGAGGAATTTCATAGAAAAAGCACGGATTGTCAAAAAATTAAAAAAATTGACGTGCCTCCTCCTGAAGTTTATTACGAACCGTGGAAAAAATTGGGTCCATTTGATGCAGGGGAGTAGCAAGATCGCATTGTAACTCCCCATCCGTCCATACCGACACCGGTGGTTTCCACATCATGTACATGCACGCATGCATGAAATGTACCCAACTTTTGTCAGCACTTGAGAATGCACATCCAGGTGTAACACGCAAAATTTGAACGTAATCCAAGACCAAACGCACGTTGCGTCACGTCCGGCGTCTGTTTTTGCCACGAAATACACAGAAAAAGCATAGATTCTCAAAAAATTAAAAAAATTGACGTGCCTCCTCCTGAAGTTCATTACGAACTATGGAAAAGTTGGGTCCGTTTGATGAAGGGGAGTAGCAAGATCGCATTGTAACGCCCCTTTCGTCCATACCAACGCCAGTGGTCTTCACATGATGTACATGCAAGCATGCATGAAATGTACCCCACTTTTGCCAGCACTTGAGAATACACATCCAAGTGTGTCATGCAAAATTTGAATGTAATCGAAGACCAAACGCACATTGCGTCACGTTCGACGTCTGTTTTTACCAGGAAATTCACAGAAAAATCAGGGATTGTCGAAAAATTAAAAAAATTGACGTGCCTCCTCCTGAAGATCATTACGAACAATGGAAAAAAAATTGGGTCCGTTTGATGCAGGGGAGTACCAAGATCGCATTGTAACATCCCTTCCGTCCATACCGACGTCGGTGGTTTCACATGAGTACATGCATGCATGCCGACACCGGCCCAACTTTTGCCAGCACTTGAGAATGCATATCCAAGTGTGCCACGCAAAATTTAAACGTAATCGAAGACCAAACGCACGTTGCGTCACGTCTGACGTCTGTTTTTGCTAGGAAATTCACAGAAAAATCATGGATTGTCAAAAACTTAAACAAATTGACACGCCTCCTCCTGAAGTTCATTACGAATTGTGAAAAAAATTGGGTTCGTTTGATGCTGGGGAATAGCAAGATCGCATTGTAACGCCCCTTCCGTCCATACCGACCCCAATGGTTTCCACATGATGTACATGCATGCATGAACTTTACCAACTTTTGACAGCACTTGAGAATGCACATCCAAGTGTGCCACGCAAAATTTGAACGTAATCCAAGACTAAACGCACGTTACGTCACATCTGGCGTCTGTTTTTACCTATTTTTGCCAGGAAATTCACAGAAAAAGCACGGATTGTCAAAAAATTAAAAAAAAATTGACGTGCCTCCTCCTAAAGTTTATTACGAACCATGGAAAAAATTGGGTCCATTTGATGAAGGGGAGTAGCAAGATCGCAATTTAACGCCCCTTCCGTCCATAACGACGCCGGTGGTTTTCACATGATGTACATGCATGCATGCATGAAATGTACCCAACTTTGCCAGCACTTGAGAATGCACATCCAAGTGTGCCACGCAAAATTTGAACGTAATCGAAGACCAAACGCACGTTGCGACACGTCCAACGTCAGTTTTTCCCTCTTTTTGTCAGGAAATTCATAGAAAAAGCACGGATTGTCAAAAATTAAAAAAATTGGCGTGTCCCCTCCTGATGTTCATTACGAACCGTGAAAAAAATTGGGTCCGTTTGATGTAGGAGAGTAGCAAGATAGCATTATAACTCCCCTTCCGTCCATACCGATACCGTTGGTTTCCACATGATTTACATGCATGCATGCATGAAATGTATGCAGCTTTTGCCACCACTTGAGAATGCACATCCAAGTGTGCCACGTAAAATTTGAACGTAATCAAAGACCAAACGCACGTTGCGTCACGTCCGTCGTCTATTTTTGCCAGGAAATTCATAGAAATAGCACGGATTCTCAAAAAAATAAAAAAAATTGACGTGCCTCCTCCTGAAGTTCATTACGAACCATGGAAAAAAATTAGGTCCGTTTGATGCAGGGAGTAGCAAGATCACATTATAACGCCCCTTCCGTTTATACCGACATCGGTGGTTTTCACATGATGTACATGCATGCATGCATGCATGAAATGTACCAAACTTTTGTGAGCACTTGAGAATGCACATCCAAGTGCGCCTCGCAAAATTTGAACGTAATTGAAGACCAAACACACGTTGCGTCACGTCCGGCGTCTGTTTTTGCGTGTTTTTGCCAGGAAATTCATAGAAAAAGCACAGATTCTCAAAAAAATAAAAAAATTGACGTGCCTCCTCGTGAAGTTCATTACGAACTACGGAAAAAAATTGGGTCTGTTTGATGAAGGGGAGTAGCAAGATCGCATTGTAACGACCTTTCGTCCATAACGACGCCAGTGGTTTCCACATGATGTACATGCATGCATGCATGAAATGTACCCAACTTTTGCCAGAGAATGCACATTCAAGTGTGCCACACAAAATTTGAACGTAATCGAAGAAAAAACGCACGTTCTGTCACGTCCGACGTCTGTTTTTGCCTGTTTTTGCCAAGAAATTCACTAAAAAAGCACGGATTGCCAAAAAATTAAAAAAGTTGACGTGCCACCTCCTGAAGTTCATTACGAACCATGGAAAAAAATTGGGTCCGTTTGATGCATGGGAGATGCAAGATCGCATTGTAACGCCCCTTCCATCCATACCGACACCGGTGGTTTCCACATGATGTACATGCATCTATGCATGAAATGTACCCAAGTTTTGTTAGTGCTTGAGAATGCACATCCAAGTGTGCCACGCAAAAATTGAACGTAATCAAAGACAAAACGCATGTTGCGTCACGTTCGGCGTCTGTTTTGTTAGGAATTTCACACAAAAAAAGCACAGATTGTCAAAAAATTAAAAACCTTGATGTGTCTCCTCCTGAAGTTCATTACGAACCGTGGAATACAATTGGGTCCGTTATATGTAGGAGATTAGCAAGATCGCATTGTAACGCCCTTTCCGTCCATACTGACACCGTTGGTTTCTACATGATGTACATGCATGCATGCATTAAATGTACCCAACTTTTCCCAGCACTTTAGAATGCACATCCAATAGTGTCACGCAAAATATAAACGTAATCGAAGACCAAACACACGTTGCGTCACGCCCGACGTTTGTTTTTTCCAGAAAAATTACAGAAATACCACAGATTTTCAAAAAATGAAAAAAAATTGAAGTGCCTCCTTCTGAGGTTCATTACGAACCCTGGAAAATAATTGGGTCCGTTTAATGCAGGGGAGTAGCAAGATCGCATCGTAACGTCCCTTCCTTCCATATCGACACCGATGGATTCCACATGATGTACATGCATGCATGCATGAAATGTACCCAATTTTTGCCAACACTTGAGAATGCACATCCAAGTTTGCCACGCAAAATTTGAACGTAATCGAAGATCAAACGCACGTTATGTCAGGTCCGGCGTACGTTTTTGTCTGTTTTTGCCAGAAAATTTACATAAATAGCACGGATTGTCAAAGAATTAAAAAAATGACGTGCCTCCTCCTGAAGTTCATTACGAACCATGGAAAATAATTAGGTCCGTTTGATGCAGGGAGTAGCAAGATTGCATTGTAACGCCCCTTTCATCCACACCGACACCGGTGGTTTCAACATGATGTACATGGCGTGCATGCATGCATGAAATGTGCCCAACTTTTGCCAGCACTTGACAATGCACATCCAAGTGTGCCACGCAAAATTTGAACGTAATTGAAGACCAAACGCACGTTGCGTCATGTCTGTTGAGGAACGTTACATGGGAAACAAAAAATATTCCTACGCACACGCAACATCTATCCATGGTGATGAGCATCTACGAGAGGGAGAATGGATCTACATACCCTTGTAGATATCTAAGAGGGAAGCGTTAAGAAACGCGGTTGGTGTAGTTGAACGTCTTCGTGATCCAAATCGCCGAGCGTCCTGCGATCTCATCACGATTCGTCCCGCGATCCAGTCACGATCCGTCCCGCGAACTCATCATGATCCGTCCCGCGATCTCATCACGATCTGTCTCGCGATCTTGATCACGGGCCTTCCGATCTAGCGTCGAACGGACGGCACCTCCGCGTTCAACACACGTACAGCTCGATGATGATCTCCGCCTTCTTGATCCAGCAAGAGGGAGCGGAGAGGTAGACGAGTTCTTTGGCAGTGTGACGGTGCTGCGGCGATGGTGGTGGAGCTACTCCGACAGGGCTTTGGCTAAGCACTGTAGAAAACCGATCTAGAGGAGAAACTATGCACTAGAGGAATGGGTAGCACGTGGCTGAAAATCTAGTGCAAAAATCCTCAAACCTCTAGTATATATAATAGGAAGAGAGGAGGAGGCTTGGCGCAAGGGCAAAGCCCTCTAGGCTTTGGCCGACTTGGGAGGAGAGGAGGAATCCTCCTCCAATCCTAGTAGGACTAGGACTCCTTCCTATTTTGCCTTTTTTGCTTTTTTCCACCTTTTCTCTTTGGGCTTTTCTCTCCCAATCATATGGGCCTTGTGTGGGACTTCCACCAGCCCACTAAGGGCTAGTATTCACTCTCCCACAGCCCATGTAGCCTCTTGGGTCGAAATACCCCTTCCGATGGTCTCCCGGTACACTACCGGCACTCCTGGTAGACTACCGATGAGCCCGAAACTTTTCCGGCAACCAAAATAGGACTTCCTATATATCAATCTTTACCTTCGGACTATTCCGGAGCTCCTCGTCATGTTCGGGATCTTATCCGGGACTCCGAACAACCTTCGGTCACCACTATACATAACTTTATACTACCAAAACGTCACCGAACCTTAAGTGTGTAGACCCTGCGGGTTCGAGAACTATGTAGACATGACCGAGAGACCTCTACGGTCAATAACCAATAGCGGGATCTGGATGTCCATATTGGTTCCTACATATTCTATGAAGATCTTTATCGGTCGAACCTCCATGTTAAGGATTCAGTTAATCCCGTATGATGTTCTCTTTGTTCTTCGGTATGTTACTTGCCCGAGATTCGATCGTCGGTATCTCCATACCTAGTTCAACCTCGTTACCGGCAAGTCTCTTTACTCGTTCCGTAATACAAGATCCCGTGACTAACACTTAGTCACATTGCTTGCAAGGCTTATTGTGATGTTGTATTACCGAGTGGGCCCTGAGATACCTCTCCGTCACACAGAGTAACAAATCCCAGTCTTGATCCATGCAACCCAACAGACACCCTCAGAGATACCTGTAGAGCACCTTTATAGTCACCCAGTTATGTCGCGACATTTGATACACACAAGGCACTGCTCCGGTGTTCGTGATTTGCATGATCTCATGGTCATAGGAACATATACTTGACATGCAGAAAACAGTAGCAATAAACTGACACGATCATATGCTACATTTGTAGTTTGGGTCTTGTCCATCACACCATTCTCCTAATGATGTGATCCCGTTATCAAATAACATCTCATGTCCATGGCTAGGAAACCTTAACCATCTATGATCAACGAGCCAGTCTATTAGAGGCATACTAGGGACATCGTTTTGTCTATGTATCCACACATGCATCTAAGTCTCCGATCAATACAATTATAGCATGGATAATAAACGATTATCATGAACAAGGAAATATGATAACAACTAATTTATTATTGCCTCTAGGGCATATTTCCAACAGTCTCCCACTTGCACTAGAGTCAATAATCTAGTTCACATCACCATGTGATTCGCATTGGTATGAATCTAACACCCAATGAGTTTTGGGGCTCGATCATGCTTTGAATGTGAGAGAGGTCTTATAGTCAACGGGTCTACGACATTCAGATCCGTGTGTACTTTACAAATCTCTATGTCAAACTGTGAACACTGCTACCACACTCCACTTGGTACTATTCCAAAATGGCTGCTCCACTATACGTATCCAGATTGCTACTACGAGTCATCCGGATTGGTGTTAAAGCTTGCATTGACGTAAATCTTTACGACGAACTCTTTATCACCTCCATAATTGAGAAACATCTCCTTAGTATTTTAGTTACTAAGGATAATCTTGACCACTATCCAGTGATCCACTCCTAGATCATTCTCGTACCCCCTTGATGGACTCATGGCAAGGCACACACAGGTGTGGTACACAGCATGGCGTACTATACAGAGCCTATGGCTAAGGCATAGGGGACGACATTCATCCTTTCTCTTTCTTCTGTCGTGGTCGAGCTTTGAGTCTCACTCAACTTCACACCTTACAAATCAGGCGAGAACTCTTTCTCTAACTGATTCATTTTGAACTCTTTCAAAATCTTGTCAAGGTATGTACTCATTGGAAGTCTCATCAAACATCTTGATCTATCTATAGATCTTGATGCTCAACAATTAGGTAGCTTTATCCAGGTCTTCCTTTGAAAATCACTTTTCAAACAACCATTTATGCTTTCCAGAAATTCTATATTATTTCTGATCAATAATATGTCATCTACATATACTTATCAGAAACTCTATAGTGCTTCCACTCACTTTATTGCAAATACAAGTTTCTCATAATTTTATAGACTCAAAAACTTTCATCACCTCATCAAAGTGTATATTCCAACTCCGAGATGCTTGCTTCAGTCCATAGAAGGATCACTGAAGCTTGCTCACCTTTTAGCATCCTTAGGACCGACAAAACCTTTTGGTTGTATCACATACAACCTTTCCTCAAGTAAACCTTTAAGGAAGCGATGTTTTGACATCCATCTGCCAGATTTCATAATTGAAAAATGCAGCAACTGCTAACATAATTTCAACAGACTTTAGCATCGCTATGAGTGAGAAAGTCTCATCGTAGTCAACTCCTTGAACTTGCCGGAAACTTCTTTGCGACAAGTCGAGCTTTATAAATGGTGACATTCACCATCATCATCTGTGTTCATTTTAAAGATCCATTTGTACTCAACGACCTGCCGTGCAACAAGCAAGTCCACAAAAGTCTATACTTGGTTTTCATACATGGATCCTTTCTCGGATTTCATGGCCTCTAACCATTTGTCGGATTTCGGGTCCATCATCGCTTCTCCATAGCTCATAGGTTCTCCAATGCACATCCAAGTGTGGCATGCAAAATTTGAATGTAATCGAAGACCAAACGCACGTTGCGTCACGTCCCGCGTCTATTTTTGCCTGTTTTTGCCAGGAAATTCACAAAAAAAGCACGGAGTATCAAAAAATTTAAAAAATTGATGTGCCTCCTCTTGAAGTTCATTACGAACCATGGAAAAAAAATTGGTCCATTTGATGCAGGGGAGTAGCAAGATCGCATTGTAACGACCTTCCGTTCATAACAACGCCGGTGATTTCCACATGATGTACATGCATGCATGCATGAAATGTACCCAAATTTTGCCAACACTTGAGAATCCACATCCAAGTGTGCCACGCAAAATTTGAACGTAATCGAAGACCAAACGCACGTTGCGTCACGTCAGGCGTCTGTTTTTGCCAGGAAATTCATAGAAAAAGCACGGATTGTCAAAAAATTAAAGAAATTGAGGTGCCTCCTCCTGATGTTCATTACGAACCGTGGAAAAAAAATAGGTCCGTTTGATATAGGGGACTAGCAAGATCGCATTGTGACGCCCCTTCCATCTATACCGACACCGGTGGTTTCCACAATATGTACATGCATGCATGCATGAAATGTACCCAACTTTTGCCACCACTTGAGAATGCACATCCAAGTGTGCCACGTAAAATTTGAACGTAACCGAAAACCAAACGCACGTTGCGTCACGTCCGTCGTCTGTTTTTGCCAGGAAATTCACAGAAATAGCACGGATTCTCAAAAAATGAAAAAAATTGACGTGCCTCCTCGTGAAGTTCATTACGAACCGTAGAAAAAAAATTAGGTCCTTTTGATGCAGGGGAGTAGCAAGATCACATTGTAACGCCCCTTCCGTCCATACCGACACCGGTGGTTTCCACATGATGTACATGAATGCATGTATCCATGAAATGTACCAAACTTTTGTCAGCACTTGAGAATGCACATCCAAGTGTGCCTCGTAAAATTTGAACGTAATCGAAGACCAAATGCACATTGCGTCACGTCGGCGTCTGTTTTTGCCTATTTTGCCAGGAAATTCATAGAAAAAGTACGGATTGTCAAAAAATAAAAAAAATTGACTTGCCTCCTCGTGAAGTTCATTACGAACCGTGGAAAAAAATTAGGTCCGTTTGATGCATGGGAGTAGCAAGATCGCATTGTAACGCCCCTTCCGTCCATACCAACGCAGGTGGTTTTCACATGATGTACATGCATGCATGCATGAAATGTACCCAACTTTTGCCAGCACTTTAGAATGCACATTCAAGTGTGGCACGCAATATTTGAACATAATTTTAGACCAAACGCACGTCGCGTCACATCCGGCGTCTATTTTTGCCTGTTTTTTCCAGGAAATTCACAGAAAAAGCACGGATTGTCAAAAAATTAAAAAAATTTGTTGTGCCTCCTTCTGAAGTTCATTACGAACTGTGGAAAAATAAAATTGGGTCATTTTGATGCAGGAGAGTAGCAAGATCGCATAGTAACGCCCCGTTCGTCCATAACTACACCAGTGGTTTTCACATGTTGTACATGCATGCATGCATGCATGAAATGTACCCAACTTTTGGCAGCATTTGAGAATGCACATCCAAGTGTGCCACGCAAAATTTGAACGTAATCGAAGACCAAACGCCCGTTTGATACGTCTGGCGTCTGTTTTTGCTAGGAAATTCACAGAAATAGCACGGATTATCAAAAAATTCAAAAAATATTGGCGTGCCTCCTCCTGAAGTTCATTAAGAACCATGGAAAAAAATTGGATCTGTTTGCTGCAGGGGAGTAGCAAGATCGCATTGTAATGCCCCTTCCGTCCATACTGTTAGTGATGGTTTCCACATGATGTACATGCATGCATGCATAAAATGTACCCAACTTTTGCAAGCATTTGAGAATGCACATCCAAGTGTGTCACGCAAAATTTGAACGTAATCGAAGATCAAACGCACGTTGTGTCACGTCTGGCGTTTGTTTTTGCCAGGAAATTCATAGAAAAAGCACCGATTGTCAAAAAATAAAAAAAATTGACATGCCTCGTCCTGAAGTTCATTACGAACCGTGGAAAAAATTGGGTCCATTTGATGCAGGGGAGTAGCATCATCGCATTGTAACGCCCCTTCCATCCATACCAACACCGGTGGTTTCCACAAGATGTACATGCATGCATGCATGAAATGTACCCAAATTTTGCTAGCACTTGAGAATGTACATCCAAGTGTGTCACGCAAAATTTGAACGTAATCGAAGACCAAACGCACGTTGCGTCATGTCCGGCGTCTCTTTTTGCCAAGAAATTCACAGAAATAGCACAAATTGTCAAAAAACTAAAAAAAATGACTTGCGTCCTCCCGGAGTTCATTACGAAGCGTGGAAAAATATTGGGTCCGTTTGATGTAGGGTAGTAGCAAGATCGCATTGTAACGCCCCTTTCATCCATACCGACACCAGTGGTTTCCACATGATGTACATGCATGCATCAAATGTACCCAAGTTTTGCCAGCACTTGAGAATGCACATCCAAGTGTGCCATGCAAAATTTGAACGTAATCGAAGACCAAAGGACGTTGGGTCACGTCCGGCGTCTGTTTTTGCTAGGAAATTCATAGAAATAGCACCGATTATCAAAAAATTAAAAAAATTGGCGTGCCTCCTCCTGATGTTCATTACTAACCATGGAAAAAAATTGGGTCTGTTTGATGCAGGGGAGTAGCAAGATCGCATTGTAACGCCCCTTCCGTCCATACCGACACCGGTGGTTTCCACATGTGTACATGAATGCATGCATGAAATGTATCCAACTTTTGTCAGCACTTGAGAATGCACATCCAAGTCTGCTGCGCAAAATTTGAACGGAATCGAAGACCAAACGCACGTTGTGTCACGTTCGGCGTTTGTTTTTGCCAGGAAATTCACAGAAAAAGCACGGATTGTCAAAAAATTAAAAAAATTGATGTCCCTCCTCCTGAAGTTCATTCCGAACCGTGGAAACAAATTGGGTCCGTTTGATGCAGGGGGATAGCAAGATCGCATTGTAATGCCCTTCTGTCCATACCGACACCGATGGTTTCCACATGATGTACATGCATGCATGCATGAAATGTAACCAATTTTTGCTAGCACTTGAGAATGTACATCCAAGTGTGTCATGCAAAATTTGAACGTAATTGAAGACCAAACGCATGTTGCGTCACGTCCGACGTCTGTTTTTGCCAGGAAATTCACAGAAATAGCATGGATTGTCAAAAAATGAAAAAAATTGACTTGCGTCCTCCTGAAGTTCATTACGAACCGTGGAAAAAAATTGGGTCCGTTTGATGCAGGGGAGTAGCAAGATCGCATTGTAACGCCCCTTTCGTCCATACCGACACCGGTGGTTTCCACATGACGTACATGCATGCATGCATAAAATGTGCCCAACTTTTGCCAGCAGTTGAGAATGCTCATCCAAGTGTGCCACACAAAATTTGAACGTAATCGAAGACCAAGCGCATGTTGCGTCACGTCCGGCTTTTGTTTTTGCCTGTTTTTGCCAGGAAATTCATAGAAACAGCACGAATTGTCAAAAAACTAAAAAAATTGACGTGCCTCCTCCTGAAGTTGATTACAAACCGTGGAAAAAATAGGGTCCGTTTGATGCAGGGGAGTAGCACGATCGCATTGTAATGCCCCTTCCGTCCATACCGACCCCGGTAGTTTCCACATGATGTATATACATGCATGCATGAAATGTACCCAACTTTTGCCAGCTCTTGGGAATGCACATCCAAGTGTGTCATGCCAAATTTTAACGTTATCGAAGACCAAACGCACGTTGCGTCACGTCCGACGTCTGTTTTTGCCAGGAAATTCAGAGAAATAGCACGGATTGTCAAAAAATTAAAAAAAATGACTTGCGTCCTCTTGAAGTTCATTACGAGTGGTGAAAAAAATTGGGTCCGTTTGATGCAGGGGAGTAGCAAGATTGCATTGTAACGCCCCTTTCGTCAATACCGACACCGGTGGTTTCCACATAATGTACATGCATGCATGCATGAAATGTACCCAACTTTTGCCACCAGTTGAGAATGCTCATCCAAGTGTGTCACACAAAATTTGAACATAATCGAAGACCAAACGCACGTTGCGTCACGTCCGGCGTTTGTTTTTGCCTGTTTTTGTGGAGAAATTCATAGAAAAAGCACGAATTGTCGAAAAATTAAAAAAATTGACGTGCCTCCTCCTGAAGTTCATTACGAACAGTGGAAAAAATTGGGTCCGCTTGATGAAGAGGAGTAGCAAGATCGCATAGTAACGCCGCTTCCGTCCATACCGACACCGGTGGTTTCCACATGATGTACATGCATGCATACATGCATGAAATGTACCCAACTTTTGCCAGCACTTGAGAATGCACATCCAAGTGTGCCACACAAAATTTGAACGTAATCGAAGACCAAACGCACGTCGGGTCACGTCCCGCGTCTATTTTTGCCAGGAAATTCACAGAAATAGCACGAATTATCAAAAAATTAAAAAAATTGGCGTGCCTCCTCATGATGTTCATTACGAACCATGGAAAAAATTGGTTCTGTTTGATGCAGGGGAGTAGCAAGATCGCATTGTAACGCCCCTTTCCGTCCATACCGACATCGGTAGTTTCCACATGATGTACATGCATGCATGCATGAAATGTATCCAACTTTTGCCAGCACTTGAGAATGCACATCCAAGTGTGCCATGCAAAATTTCAATGTAATCGAAGACCAAACGCACGTTGTGTCCCGTCCGGCGTTTGTTTTTAGCAGGAAATTCATAGAAAAAGCACGGATTGTCAAAAAAATTGACGTGCCTCCTCCTGAAGTTCATTACGAACCGTAGAAAAAAATTGGATCCGTTTGATGCAGGGAGTAGCAAGAACGCATTGTAATGCCCCTTCCGTCCATACCAACACCGATGGCTTCCACATGATGTACATGCATGCATGCATGAAATGTACCCAAGTTTTGCCAGCACTAGAGAATGTACATCCAAGTGTGTCATGCAAAATTTGAACGTAATCGGAGACCAAACGCACGTTGCATCACGTCAGGCGTATGTTTTTGTCACGAAATTCAGAGAAATAGCACGGATTGTCAAAAAATTAAAAAAAATGACTTGCGTCCTCCTGAAGTTTATTACGAACCATGGAAAAAAATTGGGTCCGTTTGATTCATGGGACCAACAAGATCGCATTGTAACGCCCCTTTCGTCCATACCGACGCCGGTGGTTTTCACATGATGTACATGCATGCATGCATGAAATGTACCCAACTTTTGCCAGCACTTGAGAATGCACATTCAAGTGTGCCACGCAAAATTGGAACGTAATCGAAGACCAAACGCATGTTGTGTCACGTCCGGCGTCTGTTTTTGCCAGTTTTTGCCAGGAAATTCATAGAAAAAGCACGGATTGTCAAAAAATTAAAAAACATTGATGTGCCTCCTTTTGAAGTTCATTACGAACCGTGGAAAAAAATTTGGGTCCGCTTGATCCAGGGGAGTAGCAAGATCGCATAGTAACGCTCCTTTCGTCCATACCTACACCGGTGGTTTCCACATGATGTGCATGCATGCATGAATGCATGAAATATACCCAACTTTTGCGAGCGTTTGAGAATGCACATCCAAGTGTGCCACACAAAATTTGAACGTAATCGAAGACCAAACGCACGTTGGGTCACGTCCGGCGTCTGTTTTTGCCAGGAAATTCACAGAAATAGCATGGATTATCAAAAAATTAAAAAAAATTGGCGTGCCTCCTCCTGAAGTTCATTATGAACCATGGAAAAAAATTGGGTCTGTTTGATGTAGGGGAGTAGCAAGATCGCATTGTAACGCCCCTTCTGTCCACACCGACACCGGTGATTTCCACATGATGTACATGCATGCATGCATAAAATGTATCCAACTTTTGCCAGCACTTGAGAATGCACATCCAAGTGTGCCACGCAAAATTTGAATGTAATCGAAGACAAAACGCACGTTGTGTCATGTCCGGCGTTTGTTTTTGCCAGGAAATTTATAGAAAAAGCACAGATTGTCAAAAATTTAAAAAAAATTGACATGCCTCCTCGTGAAGTTCATTACGAACCGTGGAAAAAAATTGGGTCTATTTGATGGAGGGGAGTAGCAAGATCGGATTGAAACGCCCCTTCCATCCATACCAACACCGGTGGTTTCCACATGATGTACATGCATGCATGCATGAAATGTACCCAAGTTTTGCCAGCACTTGAGAATGTACATCCAAGTGTTTGTCACGCAAATTTTGAACGTAATCGAAGACCAAACGCATGTTGCGTCACGTCTGCCATCTGTTTTGCCAAGAAATTCGGAGCAATAGCGCAGATTGTCAAAAAATTAAAAAAATGACTTGCATCCTCCTGAAGTTCATTACGAACCGTGGAAAAAATTGGGTTCGTTTGATGCAGTGGAGTAGTAAGATCGCATTGTAACGCCACTTCCGTCCATACCGACACCGGTGGTTTCCACATGATGTACATGCATGCATGCATGAAATGTACCCAACTTTTGGCAGCACTTGAGAATGCACATCCAAGTGTGCCACGCAAAATTTGAACGTAATCGAAGACCAAACGCACGTTGTGTCACGTCCGACGTTTGTTTTTGCCAGGAAATTCATAGAAAACCAGAGATTGTCAAAAAATAAAAAAATGGGTCCGTTTGATTCAGGGGAGTAGCAAGATCACATTGTAACGCCCTTCCGTCCATACCGACACCGGTGGTTTCGACATGATGTACATACATGCATGCATGCATGAAATGTACCAAACTTTTGTGAGCACTTGAGAATGCACATCCAAATGTGCCTCGCAAAATTTGAACGTAATCGAAGACCAAACGCATGTTGCGTCACGTCCGGCGTCTGTTTTTCTCTATTTTTGCCAGGAAATTTAACAGAAAAAGCATGGATTGTCAAAAAATTAAAAAAATTGACTTGCCTCCTTCTGAAGTTAATTACGAACCATGGAAAAATAGGTCCGCATGATACAGGGGAGTAGCAGATCGCATAGTAACGCCCCTTCCGTCCATACCTACACCGGTGGTTTCCACATGATGTACATGCATGCATGCATGAAATGTACCCAACTTTTGCCAGCACTTGAGAATGCACATTCGAGTGTGCCACACAAAATTTAAACGTAATCGAAGACCAAATGCACGTTGCGTCACGTCCGGCGTCTATTTTTGCCTATTTTTGCCAGGAAATTCACAGAAAAAGCACGGATTGTCAAAAAATTAAAAAAAATTGATGTGCCTCCTTCTGAAGTTAATTACAAACCATGGAAAAATAGGTCCGCATGATACAGGGGAGTACCAAGATCGCATAGTAACGCCTCTTCCGTCCATACCTACACTGGTGGTTTCCACATGATGTACATGCATGAAATGTACCCAACTTTTGTCAGCATTTGAGAATGAACATCCAAGTGTACCACGTAAAATTTAAACGTAATCGAAGACCAAACGCACGTTGGGTCACGTCCGGCATCTGTTTTTGCCAGGAAATTCACAGAAATAGCCCGGACTATCAAAAAATTAAAAAAACATTGGCGTGCCTCCTCCTGAAGTTCATTACGAACCATGGAAAAATTAGGTCTGTTTGATACAGGGGAGTAGCAAGATCGCATTGTAATGCCCCTTCCGTCCATACACTAGTGCAGAACAGGCCTATAGTCCCCGTCCAGATGGTCCTTTAGTATCGGTTCCCCAACCGGTACTAACAGGTCGGGACCAAAGGTCCAGACCTTTAGTACCGGTTGGAGCACGGACCGGTACTAAAGGCCCTCCACGTGGCTGCCTGCGTGGACTTGTGGTGGAAGACCTTTAGTACCGGTTGGTGATACCAACCGGTACTAAGTCTTCTGTTTTTTTTGTTTTAGCTTTTAATTAGGTTTTAATTTTTCTCTCTATTTTTTGTGTTTTCCATTCATTTCAAATTTATTTTACGGTGCTACATACTATAAACAGTACACAAGTTCATGCATATATATATGTAATATAATATACAATATCTCATACACAGTATATATATATATACAAATGGAATTATACATCCATATAAATTCGGGACTTATAATTAACTTAAGGCCCAAAACCCGGTCGGGACTAGCTAGTTAGTGCTCCGGATGAAATCTCAGTTCTCTACTACTGATTTGCTGGCATTATTGAGGCGGCGGTAAGGAATAGTGCTCTCCTTTTACATGAATGACATGTTGAAGAAGAAATGCCGCAAATTCCTCTTGAAGTGCTACAAAGCGTTTCTCGGGTGAGAGCTTCGATGACATCTACCAAACCTGGAGTTGTCTTTCACGTGCTGCTCTGCGACGTATATGACTTTCGGTTTGGATGCGAATGTTCTTGCACAGGAAATATCCGCATAAATTTGTCCCCTGTGGCTGCTTCGCGCACTTTGCAAAAGAATAGAACTGAATAAGATAATTAATAATCGAGCATGATAATGGTATTGAAAATAGAATTAATGAGATGCGCGGACCTAGTAATACTACTTAATTACCTGCATCGTTTTCCTCTTCAGCTTCGGTTTCCATTGACGACCGTGATGTTTTTTTTCTATCATCTTTTTCCAAACACTACCCGGCAAAGAAAAAGAACGAAAGAGTTATTATAATTACTTTTGATATCAGGAAATAATGAAAGAAAGCGAGGTCGATAAAGATTGAAATTACCATTCTATCATAAAATACAAGTCCACGTATGATTGTTCTGGTGTATCGAGTGGGTCGTACACTTGAACAAGTCCATCCGCGAAGATAATATATAGGAGGATATAGTGGTCTCTACGCAGAAGTTTATATAATTAAGTAGGCATGCACATATAACTCATCAACTACACTTGACAGCGAGCTAGTAAGCAAAAATAGAATGTGTAGTATACAAGAGAGTAAACACTCATCCCATGTTGTAAGGAAATATTATAGTAGATTTTTTGGTATTCATTATTGCCTCTAGAAAATTTTCCAAGAGATCTTCTGTGTCCTTGGCATAATGTTTTACCACATGACCATTAACGGTACTTGGGTCGATGAACCCAATGTCATCGATTCCCTCTTGTTTCAATTCCCACATCTTCAATCTGCATAATAGCGTAGAAAAGAACATATATAGTGAGGATAAGCCAATGAATGATATCTTAGCTAGAGACTTAAATTACTAAAAATATAAATCACTTACAGACAATAGCAACTGATGAGAGTTTTGTCGATAGAGTCCATGTGGTATAACTGGAAAAGTTCTGAGAATTCAAGACATATGTCACATGCATTGACGTAATGCTCTTTCCTTACTTTGACCATGACCGCCGTCTCCCCTCGCTTTGCGTCACGCATGTACCAATCATGCAACCGTCGCATCGCAGTTGGTAGTTCCTTGTACTGCTCGGGTGTGACAAGTGGTTTTCCGACGGCATATTGCATTGCGTACTCAGTTGCATCGTATCCGCGGATTTCCTCGGTGCCAAGGATTTGGTCAAGAGTGAGACCTGCAGCCTTTAGTACTTCGAGGTCGATTGGGTTGCCTTGCACGTCGACTGGTTGGATCGGTTGCTTGCTTGGATTGGTACTCACCTTGAGCGGAGAGATCGATTGCTTGGATTGTTCTCCGAGGTGGGGAACTGTTTTCCCGCTAGTTGATGTCGTACTTCCCGACTTCTTCCTTGGGCTGGGCCGACTTCTCTGCTCACTTGCCTTCTGAATCTGTCGCTCATAGTCTGTCGGCATACGCTCGATATATGCCGGGGGTCGATCAATAAAGTGTTCCATAAAGTGCACTTGGACTTCCTTGGATATTACCTCCTTTGGCGGCACGGTCTTCTTCGCCAAAAAGGCTTTCACTTGGAGATCGCATCAATTTTATTTTCCTCCGGTGTCATGTCATAAGGCAGCTTCCTTTTGGCCGGAGGCTCGGGTTTCTTCTTTGCTTTCTTCCGAAGAGGACTACTGGTGGCCTTCCTCTTTTGGGAGCCCTGTTGGCGGGACCGCTGCCGGGGTGGAGGCGGCTCACGAGGCGGAGATCGATATCGATGATGATATGGAATCGCGTCGTGCTCCGTCCCAAGGTTGGGAGGACTGCTCATGGTGAGGTGGGGAGGACTGCTGGCGAGGTGGGATGCCTCTCGAGGTGGGGACAACTGTAGGGGAGCTCGAGGAGGGGAGGACTGCTGGCGAGGTGACTGCTGCCGAGGTGACTGCTGGCGAGGTGGGGAGGACTGCTGGCGAGGTGGGGAGGACTGCTAGCGCTGCGATGCCTCTGGCTGGGATCCCTCGCGCTAGACATCGATACTCGGAGGAGCCAGTGGTGTTAGCGCCGAGTGTGGAAAGACGATGCAGTCCTTACTACATAGAATGAGACCACGGCCGGCTTCTGCCAATGTGGACTCGCCCTCACCTCCAGGAATGTCAAGCAATAGTTCATCATATCCCGGCTCTATTGCGTCCACCGCGACACGAGCATACCCAGCTGGAACCGGATTGCAATGCCAAAGAACATCAGGTGTATTTGGTAAAGCATAGCCTGTCGCGACCCGCACGGGTATGTTCTTCATTTTTTGGATTAGCTCACAAGATGTCTTCTCGGTGATATCATCCATGGGGGTGTGACCCAGCGGTGCCCCCGTGGAACCCACGCTGCTTTTCTACATTGTAGATGGGACGGGTTCTTCCCCTGCCTCCTGATGTGGAGTTTCCCTTTGCTGGGTCAGTGCCTGTATCTGCAGCTGCTGCTGCTCGTACTTCTGTTCCAACTTCAAAAGTCGGTCTGCTTCCACCTTCTTTTTTCTCGAATGGCTTTTATAGCTGTCCTGCCATCCCGCAAACCCCTCGTACCACGGAACAACACCCATGCCTCGTGTTCGTCCTCCGTGTTCAGCATTCCCGAGGGCACGTGTAAGCTCGTCATTCTCTCTATCGGGGTGAAACCGTCCTTCTTGGGCATCTTTTATTGCTTGAATCAACTCATCTGATGCATGCTTCAGACTGGCCAGTGCAATAATCTTCCCTGTGGCTGGGTCCAACTTTCCCCCATGCACAAAAAACCAATTCCTGCACCTCTTGGGCCATTTGAAGGTTACTGGAGTGATCCCTTCAGCAAGCATCTTATTCTATAATGCATCCCACTTAGGAATGGCTGACTTGTATCCACCTGTCCCTAGTTTATGGTGATACTTTTTTTCTCAGCATTTATCTTATTCTTTGCCGACTTCTCCATAGCAGCTATCGATGTCTTGTACTCGATAATTGCGTCCCAGTGATCCCTTACCTTCTCGTATATTCCTTTGAATTCGGGCGCCTTCTTGCCTCTAGCGTTGCACTCGGTCCATAATATTTTCTTCCAAGTCTGGAACGCACCGGCCATCTTATGGAGATCAAACTCCTTGACTTTGTTCCTTTGACGCTCCGAGAGAGAATCTGTAGGGTGAAATGCTCCATGAGCTCTCGCCAAAGGGCATCTTTAATTCTTGTATCGACATAATTCACTCCTGGTTTTGGTTCCTTTGGCTGAATCCATTCATGCATTGTGATTGGGACTCCGTCCCTAACAACCACTCCGCATTGACGCACAAATGTCTTGGCACTGGCTTCAGGGTGAGTCGGTTTGCCATTATGTTTGAAAGCATCAAGATTGAGCTTTACGTTGCCGTCCAATATTTTGGCAGCGCCTCGTACATTTCTACTAGATTGGCTCGATCCGGAGGGCTGATAATTAAAATAAGAAAGATTTGTTATTATATATATATATATATACAAATCAGTTAATACACATGTAATGATCATCAGAGGCTAATGGATGTGTATATACCTCGCCGAACATTGTCGGTTGTTCTGGATTTTGGAACATAAGTTGTTCTTCCTCGGTCTCACATCCATCACCGTGAGCGTTCAGATATTGTGAGCCATCATCATGATCATGTGATTCACCTCGAAGGTCCGCTGGGTTTTCGGAGGAGCGTATCATGTCAAAGATGTCCTCTTCATGAGCTCTACGGGTATTGTCCATAGCTTAATAACTAGTCCATAATAATATAGATAAAGAAATTAGTATTTAAATTAGCATGCATTCAAGAAGCAAAATAACTGATAGTTAATTAATAATGCATCATCGAATACATATATAGTATAGTTCTTAGAAAAGATCTCATCTGCATAATCTTGGATAATTTTCAATACATCGGCTAATCCATAGATCTAGCTAATACGTCATAATAATACATATATAGTATCTAATATATCAATCTATCTAGAACCCTAGCGCCCGACGGATATCGGGGCAGGCGGTGGACACCCAAAGTGAAGGAACCATCACAGGAACATAGCTCCAGTGAGATCCCCGAAGAATCTGCCAGGTATTGTCGGACCTGGCCTCCAAAGCTGCCATGTAGCGTCGGACGTGCTCGTTCTCCTTGTTGACATGGTACTGTACCACCTCTGCGGGGGACTCAAGCCTCTCGATCGTTTGTGTCCCATGCGGCCGCCACCACAGAACCTCCGGGTCGACGACGGGCTGGCTCCTCACCAAGTTGCGCCGCCCGGAAGGCAGCACCTCCCAGTACCAGCCCGGCGGAGCCCAGTCCCTGATAGGGCCCCTCGGCTCAAGGAAGTGACCTCCTCCGGCGACTCGATGACGAGGATGCGGGATCGGCATCGTCGATGTCGAGAAGAAACACTTAATTACGAAAACAAATTAAATAAAACTTAGCAAAATTAACACTTAACAAAATTAACACTTAGCATCTAGCAAAATCAAGAATTACGGCACGCTTTGGATCCTAATGCGTGTGTGATTATCGGTCTGTCGAGACTTTCCTTAAATAACTCTCACATATCTCATGGTGTGTTGGTGCGCACTCTCTCACATTGATACGATGGTGTATATATGTTGGTGGACACTCTCTCGCAGTAATAGGTTCAACCAGCGGTGATGGACGCTTCCCCTCTCCTCTTCTTGCACAATATATCGATGAGTATATCGCAAAGAAGAGGAGAAAGAGGAAGCGCCCCCCACAACAACAGTCGGGATTCCTCCATCAAGAACACACATGAAACCGTAAACTAAATTAGGATCGACGACAGACCGAAAGTCACACACGCATTAGGATCCAAACTAAATTAAACCTAAAACTAAACTAAACATAAACTAAATTAAACCTAAACTAAATATAAACTAACACATATCCTAATAACCTGACAGCCTAACTAACTAACTAACTAAACAGGGGTGTTGTGTCGTGGTCGGGGTCGGGTGTCGGGGGTGTCGTGTCGGGGTGTCGGGGTTCGACGTCGAGGGACCCTAGATACCCTAGCATCTACACACTAGTCCGGCGATCATCGGGGCGATCGTCGGGGAGAGGGGTCGGTCGGGAGATCTCACCTAGCCTCCTGACCCGGAGGTGGCGTCGGCGATGGGCTTGGGGCGACGGCAACAGGATCACGGAGCGGCGGTCGGAGTGAGCGGGCCGGCAGCGACGGGACCGGCGACGAGGGGCGGCGTCCGGGTAGACGAGGGCGACGGCGGCGGTGGTGAGGGCGACGACGGCGAGGGGCGGCGTCCGGGTAGGCGAGGGCGACCGCGGCGAGGGCGACGGCGGCGAGGGCGATGGTGGCGAGGGCGACGGCGGCGGTGGTGAGGGCGAGGGCAACGACGACGGTGGTGTGGGCGACGGCGGCACGACCGACGGCGGCGAGGGCGACGGCGGTGGTGGTGCGACGGTGTCAGTGGTGAGGGCGACGGCAATGGCGCGGTGGTGATGCGACGGCGGCGAGGACGACAGCGGCGAGGGCGACGGCGGCGAGGGCGACGACGACGAGAGCAAGGGTGGCGAGGGCGACGGCGGCGAGGGCGACGATGGCGAGGGCGATGGCGGCGAGGGTGACGGTGGCGAGGGCGACGGCGGCGAGGGCGATGGAGGCGAGGGCGACGGTGGCGAGGGCGACGCCGGCGGTGGTGAGGGCGACGGCGGTGGTGGCGCGACGGCGGCGGTGGTGAGGGCGACAACAATGGCGCGGTGGTGGTGCGACGGCGGCGAGGGCGACGACGGCGAGAGCGATGACGGCGAGGGCGACGGCGGCAAGGGCGATGACAATGGCGATTTCGGCAGCCTGGCGGCGCAAGTTGAGCTCTCCCGGTGCGTTGCTCGGCCCGAGACGACGAAGTCCTCATTTTATACCAGACAGACCTTTAGTACCGGTGCGTGGCACGCACCGGTACTAAAGGGTCTTTAGTACCGGTGCTAGCCACGCACCGGTACTAAAGGTCCCCCCAACAGAGCGCGGGGGCGGTGGACCTTTAGTACCGGTGCGTGACTAGCACCGGTACTAAAGGGTCTTTAGTACCGGTGCATGATGACCTTTAGTACCGGTGCATGGCTAGCACCGGTACTAAAAGTGTTTTTTAATTAAATATTAGTTATTATTTCAGAAAAACCCCTTAAACTTTAGAAAATCATAGAAAAAAACGTAGGACTCCAATGGAAATAAATAATATATGAAAAAATATCAGAAAAATATAAAGAATCTATTTATGGCATTTCCATGCATGTTTGAACGAAGTATGAGCGTTTCGGACGAAAACTCATCTATTACAAAGGGATTTCATTTTTAATAACTTATTTTAACTCCATACTTTTTGTGTGTTCAATATGCACCATTCAAAGGCACATCATCAATTTTCAGCCCTTTCTGACTTCATTTAATATTTTTTAGGCATTTAATGATTTATTTTGAGCTAAATGACCCTGAATTTGAAAAGCAGTACAAATGAACTCTGAAAAGGTTGTAACTTGGCATGACATCATAATTTCACCCACATAGCAACTTCTAGAGAGTTGAGAGGGTTACAACAAAAACTGGATGCACTTCATGTATAAATTGGACAATCTCATAAGAAGTATGAGGGTTTCGGACGAAAACTCATCTATTACAAAGGGATTTCATTTTTAATAACTTATTTTAACTCCATACTCTTTGTGTGTTCAACATGCACCATTCAAAGGTACATCATCAATTTTCAACCCTTTCTGACTTCATTTGATATTTTTCAGGCATTTAATGATTTATTTTGAGCTAAATGACCCTGAATTTGAAAAGCAGTACAAATGAACTCTGAAAAAGGTTGTAACTTGGCATGACATCATAATTTCACCCACATAGCAACTTCTAGAGAGTTGAGAGGGTGACGGCAAGAACTGGATGCACTTCGTGTACAAATTGGACAATCTCATAAGAAGTATGAGGGTTTAGGACGAAAACTCATCTATTCCAAAGGGATTTCATTTTTAATAACTTGTTTTAACTCCATACTTTTTGTGTGTTCAATATGCACCATTCAAAGGCACATCATCAATTTTCAGCCCTTTCTGACTTCATTTAATATTTTACAGGCATTTAATGATTTATTTTGAGCTAAATGACCCTGCATTTGAAAAGCAGTACAAATGAACTCTGAAAAGGTTGTAACTTGGCATGACATCATAATTTCACCCACATAGCAACTTCTAGAGATTTGAGAGGGTTACGGCAAAAACTGGATGCACTTCGTGTACAAATTGGGCAATCTCATAAGAAGTATGAGGGTTTCGGACGAAAACTCATCTATTACAAAGGTATTTCATTTTTAATAACTTATTTTAACTCCATACTTTTTGTGTGTTCAACATGCACCATTCTAAGGTACATCATCAATTTTCAACCCTTTCTGACTTCATTTGATATTTTTCAGGCATTTAATGATTTATTTTGAGCTAAACGACCCTGAATTTGAAAAACAGTACAAATGAACTCTGAAAAGGTTGTAACTTGGCAGGACATCATAATTTCACCCACATAGCAACTTCTAGAGAGTTGAGAGGGTGACGGCAATAACTGGATGCACTTCGTGTACAAATTGGACAATCTCATAAGAAGTATGAGGGTTTCGGACGAAAACTCATCTATTACAAAGGGATTTCATTTTTAATAAATTATTTTAACTCCATACTTTTTGTGTGTTCAATATGCACCATTCAAAGGCACATCATCAATTTTCAACCCTTTCTGACTTCATCTGATATTTTTCATGCATTTAATGATTTATTTTGAGCTAAATGACCCTGAATTTGAAAAGCAATAAAAATGAACTCTGAAAAGGTTGTAACTTGGCATGACATCATATTTTCACCAACATAGCAACTTCTAGAGATTTAAGAGGGTTAAGGTAAAAACTGGATGCACTTCGTGTACAAATTGGACAATCTCATAAGAAGTGTGAGGGTTTCAGACGAAAACTCATCTATTACAAAGGGATTTCATTTTTAATAACTTATTTTAACTCCATACTTTTTGTGTGTTCAATATGCACCATTCAAAGGCACATCATCAATTTTCAACCCTTTCTGACTTCATTTGATATTTTTCAGGCATTTAATGATTTATTTTGAGCTAAATGACCCTGAATTTGAAAAGCAGTACAAATGAACTCTAAAAGGGTTGTAACTTGGCATGACATCATGATTTCACCCACATAGCAACTTCTAGAAAGTTGAGAGGGTTACGGCAAAAACTGGATGCACTTCGTGTACAAATTGGACAATCTCATAAGAAGTTTGAGGGTTTCGGACGAAAACTCATCTATTACAAAGGGATTTCATTTTTAATAACTTATTTTAACTCCATAATTTTTGTGTGTTCAATATGCACCATTCAAAGGCACATCATCAATTTTCAACCCTTTCTGACTTCATTTGATATTTTTCATGCATTTAATGATTTATTTTGAGCTAAATGACCCTGAATTTGAAAAGCAGTACAAATGAACTCTTAAAAGGTTGTAACTTGGCATGACATCATAATTTCACCCACGTAGCAACTTCTAAAGAGTTGAGAGGGTTACGGCAAAAACTCGATGCACTTCGTGTACAAACTGGACAATCTCATAAGAAGTATGAGGGTTTCGGACGAAAACTCATCTATTACAAAGGGATTTCATTTTTAATAACTTGTTTTAACTCCATACTTTTTGTGAGTTCAATATGCACCATTCAAAGGAACATCATCAATTTTCAACCATTTTTGACTTCATTTGATATTTTTCAGGCATTTAATGATTTATTTTGAGCTAAATGACTCTGAATTTGAAAAGAAATACAAATGAACTCTGAAAAGGTTGTAACTTGGCATGACATCATAATTTCACTCACATAGCAACTTATAGAGAGTTGAGAGGGTTACGAGAAAAACTGGATGCACTTCGTGTACAAACTGGACAATCTCATAAGTATGAGGGTTTCGAACGAAAACTCATCTATTACAAAGGGATTTCATTTTTAATAACTTATTTTAACTCCATACTTTTTGTGTGTTCAATATGCACCATTCAAAGGCACATCATCAATTTTCAACCCTTTTTGACTTCATTTGATATTTTTCATGCATTTAATGATTTATTTTGAGCTAAATGACCCTGAATTTGAAAAGCAGTAAAAATGAACTCTGAAAAGGTTGTAACTTGGCATGACATCATAATTTCACCCACATAGCAACTTCTAGAGAGTTGAGAGGGTTACGGCAAAAACTGGATGCACTTCGTGTACAAACTGTTACAAAGATATACCATGCTAGCTAGGAAATGCATGCATGTCCTTCACATAAATATATAGAAAGTGATGACGGTGAAGCCGGTCACATCCCAGAGTGGGATCTCGCGGTGTAAGACTTTTTCTGCGTGTTTGTCCCTTTCTTATGATTGTGTCGTAACCATGGATAATCTTCATCATTTAACAGGATGCTTGGGTCAGTCTTCACTCTGAAGCGAGGGATTTCATGAAACTTTTCATAATCTTCGGACATGTCTGTCTTGTCCTCCACTCCCACAATGTTTCTTTTCCCTGAAAGAACTATGTGGCGCTTTGGCTCATCGTATGATGTATTCGCTTCATTATCTTTTTTCTCCTCGGTTTGCTAGACATGTCCTTCACATAGAAAACCTGAGCCACATCATTGGCTAGGACGAATGAGTCGTGTGTGTATCCAAGATTGTTGAGATTCACTGTTGTCATTCCGTACTGCGGGTCTACCTGTACCCCGCCTCCAGTATATTTGACCCATTTGCACCGAAACAAAGGGACCTTAAGATCAGGTCCATAGTCAAGTTTCCATATCTCCTCTATGTAACCATAATATGTGTCTTCAAAGTTGGTTGCATCATAGCGGACACCACTATTTTGGTTGGTGCTCTTCTTATCTTGGGCGATCGTGTAAAATGTATTCCCATTTATCTCGTACCCTTTGAAAGTCGTTACAGTCGAACTTGGTGTCTTGGCCAACCAGTACAGTTCATCTGGAACATCGTTGTCATTGATGAGCTTTGTTTGCAACCAACTGGCAAAAGTCTCCATGTGTTTACGTTCAATCCAGGGGTCAGACTGCTCTGGGTTCTTGGACCGTACAATATCCTTGTGTTCCTCCATATATGGAGTCACCAAGGTGGAATTTTGTAGAACCGTGTAGTGTGCTTGAGTGAAAGAATGCCCGTCTATATTTATTGCTTCTTTCTTTCCTAATGTGCCTTTTCCACTCAGTCTCCCCTCATGCCGCGATTCAGGAAGACCAATCGGCTTAATGTCAGGAAAAAAGTCAACACAAAACTCAATAACCTCCTCTGTTCCATATCCCTTGGCGATGCTTCCTTCTGGCCTAGCATGGTTATGAACATATTTCTTTAAGACTCCCATGAACCTCTCGAAGGGGAACATATTGTGTAGAAATACAGGACCCAGAATGTTAATCTCTTCGACTAGGTGCACTAGAACGTGCGTCATAATATTGAAGAAGGATGGAGGGAACACCAACTCGAAAATGACAAGACATTGGACCAGGTCATTCTGTAACCTCGGTAGGATTTCTGGATCAATTACGTTCTGAGAAATTGCATTGAGGAATGCGCATAGCTTCACAATGGCTAATCGAACATTTTCCGGTAGAAGCCCCCTAAGTGCAACCGGAAGTAATTGCGTCATAATCACGTGGCAGTCATGAGACTTTAGATTTTGAAATTTTTTCTCTGCCATATTTAGTATTCCCTTTATATTCGACGGGAAGCCAGATGGGACATTGATACTGAGCAGGCATTCAAAAAAGATTTCCTTCTCTTCTTTCGTAAGAGCGTAGCTGGCAGGACCTTGATACTGCTTTGGAGGCATGCCTTCTTTTTCATTAATTCTTTGCTTGTCCTCCTCTCCGGTGTATCTTTTGTCTTTCCATACAAGCCCAAGAAGCCTAGCAGGTTCACACAAAGATTCTTCGTCACATGCATCACGTCGATTGCATTGCGGACCTCTAGGGCTTTCCAATATTCAAGTTCCCAAAATATAGATTTCTTCTTCCACATGGGTGTGTGTCCGTTGGCGTCATTCGGAACAGATTGTCCGCCAGGACCCTTTCCAAAGATTACCTGTAAATCCTTGACCATATCAAATATATATTCACCAGTACGGAGGCCAGGCTTCTTCCGGTTATCTGGCTCACCTTTGAAATGGTTGCCTGCCTTTCTTAAGATATGCTTGATCGGTAGAAATCGACGATGTCCTAGGTACACATTCTTCTTACATTTATCCAAATATATACTTTCAGTATCATCTAAACAGTGCGTGCATGCATTGTATCCCTTGTTTGTATGTCCTGAAAGGTTACTAAGAGCAGGCCAATCATTGATGGTTACAAACAGCAACGCTCGTAGGTCAATTTCCTTCTGTGTGTGCGCATCCCACACACGCACACCTGGTTTTTCCCACAACTGTAGAAGTTCATCAACTAGTGGCCTTAGGTAGACATCAATGTTGTTGCCGGGTTGCTTAGGGCCTTGAATGAGCACTGGCATCATAATGAACTTCCGCTTCATGGACAACCAAGGAGGAAGGTTGTAGATACATAGAGTCACGGGCTAGGTGTTGTGACTGGAGCTCTACTCACCAAAAGGATTCATGTCGTTTGTACTAAGACCAAACCATAAGTTTGTTGCATCAGCTGCAAAGTCCTCAAACTCCCTCTCGATTTTTCTCCACTGCGACCCATCAGCGGGTGCTCTCAACATCCCGTCTTTCTTACATTCTTCTTTGTGCCATCGCAACAACTTGGCATGCTCTTTGTTTTGGAACAAACATTTCAACCGTGGTATTATAGGAGCATACCACATCACCTTGGTAGGAACCCTCTTCCTGTGGCGTTCGCCCTCCACATCACTAGGGTCATCGCGGGGGATCTTATAGCGCAGTGCACCGCATACCGGGCATGCATCCAAATTCTCGTACTCCTCACCGCGGTAGAGGATGCAGTCATTAGGGCATGCATGTATCTTCTGCACCTCTAATCCTAGAGGGCAGACAACCTTCTTTGCTTCGTACGTACTTTCAAGCAATTCGTTATCCTTTGGAAGCATCTTCTTTATCATTATCAGAAATTCTTGAAATCCCTTGTCAGTTACACCATTCTTCGCCTTCCATTGCAGCAATTCTAGCGTGGTACCCAACTTTTTCTGGTCATCTTCACAATTTGGATACAATAATTTCTTGTGATCCTCTAACGTGCGTTTCATCTTCAACCTCTCCTTATCATTTTCGCAGTTTCTCTTTGCATCAGCAATGACCTGACCCAAATCATCAGCGGGCTCATCTGATGCCTCTTCTTCAGCTTCCCCCATTCATGCCTCTTCTTCAGCTTCCCCCATTGTTGTATCAGCGAAAGGATAGTTGTCATCATCCTCTTCTTCTTCATTGTCTTCCATTATAACCCCTCTTTCTCCGTGCTTGGTCCACCAGCTATAGCCGTACATGAAACCGGACTTCAGAAGGTGGTAGTGAAGGGTTTTTGAGTTAGAGTAATTCCTATCATTCTTACAGTCACGACATGGACAACACATGAAACCATTCTGCTTATTTGTCTCAGCCACACGAATAAAATCATGCAGGCCATTAAGAAACCCTAGACTTAGTCGGTCATCGTACATCCATTGCCGGCTCATGTTCACTACACAACATCGAAGTGACCAAATTAATACAACTTCATCATCACATTACAACCAAAAGTAGAGCTAGCAGTGACCAAATGTTATTACTGCAAATAATGGATACTTATAGTTCATACATATACAGCTCATAAAACAACACCAACTATCTAAAACATGTGAATACAACAACAAATGCGATCATAATCGCAACTAAAGTAACAATTGAGCCAACAACTTACTGATACCAAACCTCTTTATCAATGGCATATTTTCTAATCTTGCTAAGCTTCAAGCGCATTCCAACCATCTTGTTCTTGTGATCATCGACGATATCGGCAACATGCAACTCCAATCCCATCTTCTCATCTTCAGTTCTTTTCAAAAAAAATTCAAATGATCAATTTGTTTTTCAGCTTGTGTTAATTTCTCGAGCAGAATTGCATAGTCGGTTGGAATTTCTGGTTCAACTACTTCCTATAGATAAAAATATCTACGTCAATTTGGTGGCATAATTAATTGTCATAGACATTAGATGATGTGTGAAATAGTTATAAAAGATAATTAACGACATACCACATCTGAATCATAGACTGGACGAGGGCCGATGTGGGCGGATACCATAACCATTACACTATAGAATAACTAACAATAATACAAGTAAGTAAATCGTACACGCAGCTATCTAGATCATACAAGTAATTTTTTTTTAAATATTTTAAGAAGAACAAGAGGCTCACCAAGGTGGCTGGTGTCGCGACGAGACGGTGCGGACGATGGACGGTGGTTAGGACGGTTGGGGATGGGAAGGCACACCAAATAAATCACACCTACACATATGCAACCTAACAAATTAATTTGAGCTCAAATTGGATATAAATCAAATAAACTCCCACAAATCACATATCACATATCTTTGAGCATACCACAAGCTAATCTATCAAGAGATCAAGGAGCAAAGTTGCTAACCTTTATGAACACTTGGATAGATGGGGTGCTTTTAAATCTTGACAAATCCTTGGCAAAATGAAGGCTGAGCTTTGAGCAAGAAGAAGAACATGGGAGAAAACAGAGCTCTTTCGATCGTCTGCGGACGGATGTATATGTAGGAAGTCTTTAGCACCGGCTGGTGTCACCAGCCGATACTAAAGGTTGCCCTTTAGTACCGGTTGGTGTCACCAGCCGGTACTAAAGGTGCAAGCGGGGCCCATGTCTGACAAAAACCCTGCCACGCCCCCTTTAGTACCGGCTAGTGAGACGAACCGGTACTAAAGGTCCCTCACGAGCTGGTACTAAAGGTCTCCCTGCTCCTAGCCGTTGTAGCCGGCACGAATCGAGACTAATACCATCTTTAGTACCGGTTCGTGACCAGACCGGGACTAAAGCTCGGGACGAAAGGTCTGTTTTCTACTAGTGATACCAACACCGGTGGTGTCCACATGATGTACATGCATGCATGCATAAAATGTACCCAACTTTTGCCAGAACTTGAGAATGCAAATCCAAGTGTGCCACGCAAAATTTGAACATAATCGATGACCAAACGCACGTTGTGTCACGTCCGGCGTTTGCTTTTGCCAGAAATTCACAGAAAAAGCACAGATTGTCAAAAAATTAAAAAAATTGACATGCCTCCTCCTGAAGTTCATTACGAACCGTGGAAAAAAATTGGGTCCGTTTGATGCAGGGGAGTAGCAAGATCGCATTGTAACATCTCTTCCGTCCATACCAACACCGGTGGTTTCCACATGATGTACATGCATGCATGCATGAAATGTACCCAAGTTTTGCCAACACTTGAGAATGTACATCCAAGTGTGTCATGCAAAATTTGAACGTAATTGAAGACCAAACGCACGTTGCGTCACGTCCGGCGTCTGTTTTTACCAGGAAATTCACAGAAATAGCACGGATTATCAAAAAAAAATGACTTGCGTCCTCCTGAAGATCATTACGAACCGTGGAAAAATATTGGGTCCGTTTGATGCAGTAGAGTAGCAAGATCGCATCGTAACGCCCTTCCGTCCATACCGACACCGGTGGTTTCCACATGATGTACATGCATGCATGCATAAAATGTGTCCAACTTTTGCCAGCAGTTGAGAAGGCTCATCCAAGTGTGCCACACAAAATTTGAACGTAATCGAAGACCAAACGCACGTTGCGTCACGTCCGGCGTCTGCTTTTGCTTGTTTTTGCGAGGAAATTCATAGAAAAAGCACGAATTGTCAAAAAATAAAAAAAAATGACGTGCCTCCTCCTGAAGTTCATTACGAACCATGGAAAAAATTGGGTCCGTTTGATACAGGGGAGTAACAAGATCGCATTGTAACGTTCCTTCCGTCCATACCGACACCGGTGATTTCCACATGATGTACATACATCCATGCATAAAATGTGCCCAACTTTTGCCAGCAGTTGAGAACGCTAATCCAAGTGTGCCACACAAAATTTGAACGTAATCGAAGACCAAACGCACGTTGCGTCACGTCCGATGTCTATTTTTGCCTGTTTTTGCCAGGAAATTCATAGAAAAAGTACGAATTGTCAAAAAATTAAAAAAAATTACGTGCCTCCTCCTGAAGTTCATTACAAACCGTGGAAAAAATTGGGTCCGCTTGATGCAAGGGAGTAGCAAGATCGCATAGTAACGTCTCTTCCGTCCATACCGACACCGGTGGTTTCCACATGATGTACATGCATGCATGAAATATAGCCAACTTTTGCCAGCACTTGAGAATGCACATCCAAGTGTGTCACGCAAAATTTATACGTAATCGAAGACCAAAGCACGTTGGGTCACGTCCGGCGTCTGTTTTTGCCAGGAAATTCACAGAAATAGCACGGATTATCAAAAAATTTAAAAAATTGGCGTGCCTCCTCCTGATGTTCATTACGAACCATGGAAAAAATTGGGCCTGTTTGATGCAGGGGAGTAGCAACATCGCATTGTAACGCTCCTTCCATCCATACCGACACTGGTGGTTTCCACATGATGTACATGCATGCATGCATGAAATGTACCCATATTTTGTCAGCACTTGAGAATGCACATCCAAGTGTGCCACGCAAAATTTGAACGTAATCGAAGAATAAACGCACGATGTGTCACGTCCGGCATTTGTTTTTGCCAGGAAATTCACAGAAAAAGCACGGATTGTCAAAAAATTAAAAAAAATTGACGTGCCTCCTCCTGAAGTTCATTACGAAACGTGGAAAAAAATTGGGTTCATTTGATGCAGGGGACTAACAAGATCGCATTGTAATGCCCCTTCCGTCCATACCAACACCGGTGGTTTCCACATGATGTACATGCATGCATAAAATGTAGCCAAGTTTTGCCAACACTTGAGAATGTACATCCAAGTGTGTCACGCAAAATTTGAACGTAATTGAAGACCAAACGCACGTTGCGTCACGTCCGGCGTCTGTTTTTGCCACGAAATTCAGAGAAATAGCACGGATTGTCAAAAAATAAAATAAAAAATGACTTGCGCCCTCCTGAAGTTCATTACGAACCGTGAAAAAATTGGGTCCGTTTGATACAGGGAGTAGCAAGATCGCATTGTAACGTCCTTTCGTCCATACAGACACCGGTGGTTTCCACATGATGTACATGCATGCATGCATAAAATGTGTCCAACTTTTGCCAGCAGTTGAGAATGCTCATCCAAGTATGTCACACAAAATTTGAACGTAATCGAAGACCAAATGCATGTTGCGTCACGTCTGGCTTCTGTTTTTGCCTGTTTTTGTCAGGAAATTCATAGAAAAAGCACGAATTGTCAAAAAATTAAAAAAACTGGCGTGCCTCCTCCTGAAGTTCGTTACGAACCGTGGAAAAAATTGGGTCCGTTTGTTGCAGGGGAGTAGCAAGATCGCATTGTAACGCCCCTTCCGTCCATACCGACACCGGTGGTTTCAACATGATGTACATACATGCATGCATGAAATGTACCCAACTTTTGCCAGTTCTTGGGAATGCACATCCAAGTGTGCCACGCCAAATTTGAATGTTATCGAAGACTAAACGCACGTTGCGTCACGTCCGGCGTCTGTTTTTGCCAGGAAATTCACAGAAATAGCACGGATTGTCAAAAAATTAAAAAAATTGGCGTGCCTCCTCCTAAAGTTCATTACGAAGCGTGGAAAAAAATTAGGTCTGTTTGATGCAGGGGAGTAGGAAGATCGCATTGTAACGCCCCTTCCGTCCACATGCTCATCGGTCCAACTAGGACCATCAACACCCCCTGCAAAATAAGACATACAACCATGTTCGTCAGTCTGTTGCGATGTTGTTAGTTTTCATGAATAATTTGAACACTATAAGTTACTTCCTTCATTAGATGCATCAACAACATCCTCAACATTGTCATCATCCTCATCATTATCATCATCCTCATCATTGTCATCATCTAAAATTGTCGGCTCAGTTTCACCATCGGTATTTCTCTGTGCAGATTCAAATGTGTAAGTGGTAATACAATTTGTATGCTACTAATTAGACAACATATTTGAAACTTACCTGAGTTCCACTTTCAGCATAAGATTGTTCATCTATATCGTAATTGTCATTATCATCATTGACATGCACCTATTTAAATTAGATAGCAAATATAAGTGTCAATGTATTAGTTTATATTCCATAATTTCTAGTCAACGTACACAACACTTACATTACCACTATATGATTCATCGTGACTCATATAGTTGTGCCCGAGCGATTTATTTGCATTCAATGACGATGATTCATCCTCACTACTAGAGTTATCATCGGCATATTCGGTATCTTGCTCTAACAGTAAACCTTTCAAAAGGCGTTTTATCAATGTCACAATACCACAACATAAAGCAAACGATAAAATCATGAAAAATCGTATGGATTAAATGTAAGAAACTTACTGTCAGTCGTAGAAGGGTTCAACGACATCGTTCGGCGTGTTTGACGTCGATTCACCATGGCGGAGATGTGCAGGGGGAGTCACGTCGGCGGCGGAAACAACAGCGGAGACGGCGGCGACAACGTGAGGGGGGGGCGTAACGACGACGACTAAGACGATAGGGTGGCATAATGGCGGTGGAGACGCGCGTGTTGGAGTCACAGCGGCGGCGAAGACGGCGGCTGAGACGGCGGGGTGGCATAACGGCGATGAAGACGCGTGTGTGGGAGTCACGACGGCGACGGAGACGGCGTCTTAGACGTGCGGGGTGGCGTAACGGCGGCGGAGACGTGCGTGGTATAGTCACGGCTACGGCGGAGACATGCGGGGTGGAGTCACGATGGCGACGGTGAGAGAGGGTAGGGTTTGTTTGTATTGTTTTTTTTCCTTCCAAACCAACCGCCGACGCGTGGGCTGACGTGGCGTCCGGCCAACGTGACGTACTTGGAGATTGGGCGCACGGCGAACGGACGAATGTACGACGAGCAGGCGGGCGGGCGACGGATACTGTACACTATGTGTAAAGACCATACTGCCCTTATACGTTTAGGGGGTTGATACCGAAGTCCTTCTCTATTGAGGATAATACTGCATGTTATCTGTCTAGCTCTAATTATAGGTGCCTTTGCGTTCGCAAATGTGACGGTGTTTGCGACAGCATTCAGCTTCGTCTGTTACAGGAGTGGCCTTTTTTTCGTCTTAGGATAAGAGAAAAAAAAGTTTACACCAGAAGTTTTATAAACTTACTATCTAGAGAGGTTGAAAGCCTTGCCTTCAAGCAATCTTCCATCTGATTGATCAACTGAAGTTTCACGTTCCCCTTACCACACCTATCATAGCCATCTTTCCCCGACTCTGCAAACTGATATTACAGTTGAAGACAGGAATAAAAATATCATCTTAGCTTTCCATAAAGCTGCGCTGCGTAGCCTTTTTTTGTTAAGAGAAATCACCCTAGTTCACTCATAAAAAAATATGTTAAATCGCACAATACGGTGACCAGGAATTCTGATTTTAAGACGTCGATACAACTGAAAGTTGTTTTGTGTTTTGACAGTACATATACATGAGAACTCACCTCGTCTTCCTGCAAATAGATGCACAGAGGGTGGTTTCTGCCCTTGGACCTTTGGTCGAACAGGTGGTGGGCGGTGAAGGAGGTCGTCGTCCAGCAACGGGGACGAATGTGGGTGCACCCAGCTTGCCTAGGCAGCTGGTGAAAGGTGCAGCGACGGCCACAGCTTAGGACCTTTGATTAAAAGGAAAATCATTGGATTTTTGGACCCTTAGGAAATTTTCCGTACATATCGTTTAATTCTTAGGATCGAAATCCTTACGATTTTTTCCTAAGGATTGCATTGCACTACAAAGGTAAAAGATGTTTTGCCATCTACAGGATTGCTCTTAGATCTAATGCGGCTGATGATAGTTGGAGCCTCCGAGGCAAACCTGAGAGTGTGCAATGCATGTCCTTATTTTTTGAGGGGAAGACCTTACGGCTAGCTTTATTAACTTCAAACAATGCTTACATCCTCTGTAAGTAAAATCAAAATGAAACTAGGGGGCATCCAACCACACAGACGGTGGAACATGTCGATCCTGTTGAGGTAGCCTATGAGCAACCATATTAGACTCTCTATTACAATGCTGAAAAAAGACCTCCCCGAATCCAAACATAACTGACGGCATTCATCAAAGATAGGGCCTGCCACCATCGATTGGCCAGAGTTATTTGCTATCGACTCCACCATTGTAATGCTATCTGCCCGAGGAATGAGAGTATTTGCATGTCCTTCATAGCTGTGGACGTGGCTACTATACATTCTTACAGTTTCAAAACAAGCTAAACAGGCCACATACCTTAAAGTTAAAGTAACTACTACTATGAATGTATGACACCAATCAACGGTGACTCAAGTGGAAGAACATAAGAGCACTTATTTTTATATCCCCATTAAACTGATAGCGCCGATGGAAGAAGGTAGGTGCTAGCTTCATATGAACCCTTTTTGTGAATTTGTATGCTTCCACATCGGAAAAGTTCTCGGGAGATTCTTACTGCTAAGAAGTAATAATTTATGCAGAGGCCATGGTCTTCTCCTTAAAAAGAAGGATATGTAGAACATTTCATGAACAGCATAATCATATATGTATTCTAAAAAAAATAAGCACACAAGTGATACATGTTTCTTTTTTTTTGTACATGTAAATAAATTGTTCTAGTATCATGAGTTCCTTGTGAAATTCTCAAAACAAGGAATGGTACATATGGATATTTCTATGCATGGAAAACCCACTCTCTTACAAAAGCACTTAGAGCATCTACAACTGAACGCCCCATATCCGCCCCAAACGCCTGGGCGACCTGTCCGGATGCAAAATTGCCACCCAACCGGACTTGGCAAATCCATCCTAAACACCCGGACTGACCGGCACTGCCCATACCCGATCCATATCTGAGGCAAATATGAGGATGCCCTGATGCGCCTACCACGTAGGACTCACCGCAAGGGCCCGCACTAATTCGCATATCTCCGTCCCCCTCCTTGCCCCACCGGCCCTCTTCCTCTTCTTTTTTTTCACTCGTCCACGTAGCCACCACCGTAGTTCCGTCTCCATCGTTCCTCTATCGTTGTCCCAGGTATGTTAGTTCAGTTGGTTGCATGCACTGGCAGTGGAAGAACTGACCAAATGGTTTGCGTGGGCAATATCAAAGTCACGTCAAAAAAGCCACCATCATACTTGAAGCAGTGGCATCGAAGAACTCGTGGATATGACATGCTTTCTTTGGCACGCCTGGTTCGTGCAGTGACATCAATGTGCTCTAACAATCTCCTTTGTTCAAGAGACTCCGTGATGGGAAAGCTCCGCCGAGCAACTACACCGTCAACGGGCAACATGGGATACTACTTTGCTAATGGTATCTATCCTCAATCGTGAAGACCATATCTGATCCCCATGAAAACAAACAAAGTCACTTTACAACAATGCAAGAGGCAATTAGGAAGGATGTGGAGAGGGCATTCGGAGTGTTCCAAGCTTGTTGGGATATTGTTCATGGAGATGCAATGATGTGGAAACTAGAGACACTTTGACAGCTCATGACATGTTGCGTAATCTGACACAACATGATTGTCAATGATGAAGTTGAAGAGGCAGCCCGCATGCATGATTCTGACAATCCTAATGTTCGGGTCCGCCTCCCGGAATAAGAGGCGGAGCATATTGCCAACTTTCTGGAGATGCATCAGTAACTGCAAGATCAACAGGTGCATTTGCAACTTTTCAATGATCTTGTGGAGTATATGTGAATACATGTTGGAAATCAGTAAAGTTTGCTTTTAATTCTCTAATTATGCACTCTGAACAATTTTTATGTTTGGACTATGGTTTGATTATGTATTTGTAAGTATGAATAATTTTTATTTTGTGTGCATTACACATTGTTTAGCCGCCATGATCGACATGCATGTGTTTGCATGTATTTGATGTTTTGAAAGTAGGGATTGTCGCTGCAAATGAGGTCATTTGAGGGTCGGACAGTCAGTATCCACGGGGCGTCTGGGCGCGTTCGCGGATGTACAGGTGCCTGTATTAGGCAACTCCGCTTGTAGATGCTCTTAGGTCTCAGTGTTTGAATCAAGTTCATTTTCCTTCAAAACATACATGATTCTTAAAATTTGTTTTCTCATAGGAGTTAAAGGGAAACAAATTGGCCCCATCTATACAAGAGATGGCTCTTCAACATATTCTCAATTATCTGAATAAAAGTGCTTCTGTGCCACGCAAAAAACATGGGCTATAATACACACTCTCTTGTGCCATGTGAAAAAGATGGCAGCGATTTTATTTTCAGAAGTCGACATGCATGGCCCTATCATCTACTATTGGAAACTTAGTTTGATCTAAATGCGTTATGGCCTCTGACCTGACTTGCTTATTACGTTTGTTGTGAGTTGTTGCACCGGCGACGTTGATCATTATATAAATACCCTTGCAATTCCCTCCCATCTTCTGACAGGAAGGAAAGGATACACCAGGTCACCAGCATGGCCTCATTGCCTCATCTCAACCACCTCAAACCACTATACAATCTGGCCGTCAGAAACTTCCTAGTAGCAGCCACCACCATAACATTAGCAGTAGCAGCCACCATCCTCCCCCTACGAGCTGCACAAATTGTCCCTATAGACGACCTGTTTTCCCAGCTGCGTACTATCCGACCCATGAATCTACTCTTGGCAACCGTTCTTCCGACCGCCATGGTTATCGTCTACCTCATACGCCGTTCTAAAACCGTGTATCTTGTCGACTACACTTGCTTCAAAACTAGCAACAATTGTCGGTTCCCAAAAGCCACCTTCCTTGAGCATGTGTATCTCTCCCCTTTTTTTGACGATTCTAGTGTTAACTTCACATCGCGTGTGCTTCAACATTCCGGCATGGGCGAGGAGACATGTGTGCCACCTGTAATTCAATATGCAGAGCCGCACTGCACCCTAGATGATGCCCGCACCGAGGCGGAGCTGGTTGTCTTCTCGGTGGTCGATGACCTATTGGCGAAGACGTGCATCAGCGTGGATGCCATCGATGTCCTAATCACTAACTGCAGTGGCTTCTGCCCAGTGCCATCTGTTGCCGACAGGATCATGAACAGGTACAAGTTGCCAGATGACATTCGTGTGATCAACCTCTCGGGAATGGGATGCAGCGCGGCGGTGACCGCAGTTGGGCTCGCGAGGAACATCCTACAGGTCATCCCTTTGGGATCACATGTGCTGGTGGTGTCCACAGAGACGATTGGTCCACACTTCTACAAGGGGAACATACGTTCCATGCAGCTGGTAAACATTTTGTTCCGCATGGGCGGTAGCGCAATGCTGCTATCAACTTGTAAGCTCAAGGCTCGGTTCAAACTCAGGCACGTCGAGCGGACGCTTGTGGGTGCGGATGACAGTGCTTATCAGTGTGTTTACCAAGAGGAAGATCCTGAGGGAAACAGGGGGGTCACTCTGTCAAAAGACCTGATGGCCATCGCGGGAGACGCGCTCAAGGCCCACATCACCGCCATAGGACCACTTGTCCTACCCACCTCAGAGTTGATCAAATATTTCCTATTCTTCGCGGCAAGAAAGGTGGTCCACGGGAGGAAGATCAGGCCATACATCCCTGACTTCCGAATGGCGTTTGAGCACTTCTGCATCCACGTTGGTGGACCGGCGGTGATCAACTCGGTACAGCTTGGCCTCGGCCTAACTGACGAAGATGTTGAGCCATCGCGTATGACGCTGCATCGGTTTGGGAACCAATCAAGTGCATCCGTGTGGTACGAGTTGGCATACATCGAGGCTAAGGGCCGAATGAGGGAGGGTGACAGGGTTTGGATGATCGGGTTAGGAGCCGGGTACAAGTGCAACACCGCCGTGTGGGTATGCATCCAACCATCACCCCCGAATGCCAATGGGCCGTGGGCTAGCTGCATCCATCGTTACCCAGTAGATGTCTCCAAAGAAGGTTTAGCTTAGCAAAGCTTTCACCAATGGCCACAGCGTGGACAAACTACAGCACACGTGAAATCACCATTCTTAACCTAAGAATAAAACTAGCTGAGTGGTCCACTTAAGTATTCATCCTTCCTTGTAATAATGTAAGTTTGATGTGCCAAACATATTGGACGTTTTCATGGAATTCCTAAACATAGTTGCCATAAATGCATATTTCCTATAGATCAACTAAATGTTCAGAGAACGAATACTACACGACTTGAGCGAAGGAAAATCATTTTGGTGTTGCATGCATGTTGGGAGTACCATATGAGCATTTTCTCGGTTATGTGTGCAAGTTTGAAAATTATGAACTACAAGTAGCTCATCTTCAGCACATCTTCATGGTATTTCTGTTAAATGTTAATTTTCCGGTTGGGAAAGAAACCTACACTCGGCAAAAGGAACAGCTTCCTTTATCAATGCCTTATGTATCCGCTTCGCATCCAGTACAATTACTACTAGTCCAGTCACCTTAGATTACTGAAGGCATCGATCATCATCATGTACAGCAAGTGCTTGTTACCTTTCTAGCTTGAAATAGATTGAGAATAATAATAAAACGCACATCGCACATCGCACATTTCGAAAAGTCATCTGAAAGCTTGTTTCATCCCAGCACATATCTTGTGCCGAGCGCGGAAGACAAGCGCCTTTGGGGCTCCCAAAGGCCACCTTATTTGGGACAGCAGTCTACTTGGGCTGTTACAAAACTGATTTGTTTTACTCTTGGGAATAATAAAAATGTATTTTCAGATCATTGCAACCGAATTGTAATTCACTTATTATGTTCGGATGTGAACTGGGGAGTCTACCGTTCAGTTATCTAGGCATACCCATTCATCATCGGAAGCTTTCCAATAGAGAGTGAAAATGCATTGAGGATCGTTTTGAGAAAAAGCTAAGCTGCTGGAAGGGGAGCTTCTGTCATATGAAGGACGGCTAATTTTGATTAACTCGGTTCTCAAGAGTATGTCTATGTCCTTCTTTGAGGTACCGGTAGGGGTACGTAAAAGGTTAGATTTCTATCGATCCCGATTCTTTTGACCGAGTGATGAAGATAGGAAGAAATACAGACTCGCTAGATGAGACATTATATGTAGGCCCAAGGACCAAGGAGGTCTGGGGATTGAGAATTTAGAGATAAAGGACGGATGTCTGCTTAGCAAGTGGTTGTTCAGACTATCTACAGAGGCTGAAGGTATGTGGGTATAAATTATGCGTAATAAGTATCTACAATCAAAATCTTAGCCCAGGTAAATGTTAGACCCAATGATTCATCATTATGGAAAGGGTTAATGAGAATTAGGGCAGCATTTTTCCATGGAACTAAATTATCATTGGAAATGGTGAGGGAACGAGATTTTGGAAGGATACGTGGTTGGGGGAGACGTCTTTGGCCATTCAATATCCAACTCTCTATAATATTGTGTAACGTAAGGACGCGTACGTGGGCACAATTTTACAATCAAATCCTCTAAATATTCAATTTCGATGAGCACTGATACGTCATCGTTGGGAGGCCTGGCTACACCTTGTGAGGAGACTTATGGATGTCCAGTTGTCAGTATTTTTACAGTGAAATCAATATATTTGAATCTTATTGATACAATGAATTCCCAAGTCGATTCATATTTGAAAAGTCAAAATACCCTTAAGAATCAAAGTTTTCAGTGGTTTCTGCACAAGAAGGTGATTCTCACCAAGGATAATTTGGCTAAACGCAATTGGGGAGGGGGGGGATACACGATGTAGCTTCTGTGATAACGAGGAAAACATTAAACACCTCTTTCTCCAATGTCCTTTGCAAGAATTCTATGGCGAACGGTTCGTATAGCCTTTAATATTATGCCTTCAGATAGCATTGACACGTTGTTTGGAACGTGGCTAGATGGAATTGACACGATTAATGCCAGACACATTCGTATAGGAGCATGTGCACTTCTTTGGTCTATATGTAAGTACAGGAATGACGTGGTTTTAACAGACAAATACATATAAATTTTTTACAGGTATTACACAAAGCATCAACGTTGATCCGTACATGGTCATTACTCACTCCTGCGAAAACCATGGAGACTTTGGTTACTGGGTCTACCCGGTGAGAGATGGTAGCGCGGGATATCTACAACTGGTTTGGATGATGGTCCAGTAATAGAATAGATGGTTAGGCATCTAGGCCTATTTTCAGCCGGTTGTGACACCTTTTGTTTCATTTTGTTCATTTGCTTTCTTCATTCGGAGACTATGTGAAACCGCGGATTATTTATGGCTTTTCGTTAATATAAATGGGTCGTATGCATCGTATTGATGGAGAGGCCGGAGGTATTTCTTCTTTTCTAAAAAAATCACTTATTATGTACAGAAGTCGAGAAATTATCGAAAATCCAACTCTGAGCTCGGGCTCAGCTGCTCCCGCTGACGAACAAAAATAAAAACATATACTAGAAAAACTCAAAAAATTCTAAAAAAATGGGTGGTAGATATTTTGATGCGTGAGGTTTGCTCCAAAATTCAAGTTATTTGGACATTTGATCAGCTCTCGACAAAAAAAGACAAATCGGTCAGAAAAGTTCGTGAACAATAAACCTTTTTTAAGACCCCGATTTGTTTTTTTTACCGAGAGCTGCTCAGATCATCAAATAAGTTGAATTTTGAAGTGCTCCTCACGCATCAAATTACCTACCATACAAAAAAATGATTTTTCTATATTTTAGTATTTGTTTTGATTTTTTTCGTCGGCCCGGGTGCAGATGCATCCGAGAGCCGAAACGTCACTCTTAGAAATTACAGTATACACTTGCCTGGAAGGGGGTCTCGTGGAAATAATGCAGATCGATGCAAAATCTCATCTTCCCTCTGGTTGATCACTGGAGCTTAGTGTTTACCTTGCAGGCCTACTACAGTCATCGTTCTTGATCTCTGGAAAATTGGTTTTGCAATGAAGATATGAAGGAGAGGTGGTCTTCATTCAGGCTGGTGGCTGCCCTCGGACCTTTGGTCGAACATGTGGTGGGCGGTAGAAGGAGGTCGATCTGTCACCCGGCACCAGAGCCAGACCCGCCGCTAGTGTGGAGCCTATACGTGCCGATTTCACAGCCCGTCGCCGGACGTGAGCAGAGGATACACAGTTGCTTGTGGAATGGAGAGCAACCACACCAAGTGAAGAAGAAGCAGGCAGAGAGAGGAGTTTCTTCAGTTCGTTATGTTCTATTTGATGCTGACACTATTCTTTTTTTTTTTGGAGACAATGACAGCTAGCACCGCGATGCCACCAGCCCAGTCCAACAGGCCCACAACCCATATCCACCACCCTAACATTGGGCCTGGCAGCGATGATGGACACCATGCGGGCCCGAATGATGCCAGGGCGGAACAACCTAAGGAACGAGTGCTCGTTTGGGAGCCCCGCAAGGGTCATCTCGGGGTGGACTGACAGCACGTGTATCGAGCTTTGGGTGTTTTTTCTGCTTTTGGGCGTCGTTTGTCTAACCCTAGATGAGTTGGTCTGTGTCTATGCCCTAAAACCTTCCGATTTATATAGATGCATGGGGTGTTCTTGACATACACATGGTCGGTTACATGTCGGAAAGATAACATGTCTAACTACTGCTAATAACTTGGAGAACACGTCACGACTCCCCAAAGCTTCCATCCAGCGCAGGCGGTCTTCAATCATCCGATGCCTGCCTTATGGCCCATATAGTCCAATCCACGAATAATGGGTCGGCTATTCGAGGACCCTTTAAACCAAGACTCCCTCAGTAGCCCCCGGACTGGCCTTCAACACCGATATATATTCGGTTGATCTCTTCACGTCGTTGTCTTCGGCTTGCAAGGCGAGTCCCTCATCCTTCTTCGTTCGGCAACCGACCAGTCTTCGACAAGATCCCAAGCGTCGCAGGCGTAGATTTATTATAATAACTGCATAGACTCCTCGACTTTCGCGCGACGTGGGGAGGTGAGTGGTTAGCAACTTTTACAATCTTACCCTCCTGCAATGGAGGCACCAACCCATTTAATCAAACAAAACCGTGGCTGAGACCACATTCTTCTCCTCTCCATCGAAAGAAACTCCCAGTGGAAGCTCTACGCAAAACATGGCCAACGCCCCCAGCTCCTCCACACGCCCCTATGGCACACGCCTAGGGGACTGGACTAGCTGTTCCGTCATCCTCCTGCGGCTCCGCAACTTGGAGACTCAGGGATATCTTCCTTCGTCGGATCTGGCGGCGACCCACGCAGGTCTGCTTACTTACGGCGACGAGGTTTTCGATGAGCGCTTCCCCAACTCTAACAAGGGGGAGAGAGTATGCTTCGTCCCTTTCCTCCTCCGGAGCCTCGGGTTTCCAATCCACCCATTCCTGAGGGGGCTGCTGGAGTTCTACGGGATCCAGCTCCACCACTTCACTCTAGAGTCAATTTTACATATCTCAGGCTTCGTCGCTCTCTACGAGATGTTCTTAGGATGCGAGGCACATTTCGATTTGTGGAGGAAATACTTCTGCCTCGTTCCCCGAACTCGGGACAAGGTAATTTTGGAGGTCGGCGGAGCCGAAGTGTGCCGCATAGCGGGGACAGGGTATCCGGTGGGCACGCCGAAGAAATCCGAAGTATGGACTTCGGAATGGTTTTACATCGAAGATGTCCCCTGTTCCAGCCAACTCAGACGGGTCTTCCCGAATACTCCGACAGGTCTTTCCGAATACTTCGACATCCTCCCTAAGAAGAGGTACAACTGGCGACCCAGGAGCTCGTCCTAGGAGGAAAGTGCTGAAGTGCAGCGCCTCGCCACTCACGTGCAGATACTCGCCCACCATGGAATAACCATGGTCGATGTCATGGCCGCTGCCATCTCCCAGGGTGTGCAGCCCCTCCAATAGAGGGTACACCCCTTATGGCAATACAACGGGACAAGCGACGCCACTCGCTCCCGCAAACAAGGGTCCGTCGATCCAAAGGTTTTGGCCACCGCTCTTGCCGACCTATACAAAGGAGAGCAAGAGGACTTTATCTGGCGGGCAACCAAGGAAGGGTATTCGGCCCACAATCCTATCGAACGGGTAAGCCTTTCTTCAAACATGAATATAGTTCGGGGTTTTAGTTCCGCATTCTTCTTGACCGAAGTCTGTCATGAACAGGAATGGAGAAGCTTCATTGAGACAGCCAACTGTCCGGCTCCTCAGTCCGAGAACCACGCTCGTGACAACGATCCAGGCTTCAACGAGGACCCGGATCTTCTACTTGATTTCAAAGACTGAGTCTATTTCTAGGACAGAATCGTCCAGTCCCCAGTGGCTATCATAGTTGATAACCCCGGGTCATTCTCCCTTCCTGTAGCGGGTAAGAAGAAAAACTCCTCGTGCAAGAGGTCGGCCACCAAGAGCGCCTCAGACGCACCAGTCCCGACTCTGAAGCGACATCGATCCACGTGTCATACACCGGCAGCCGAAGCCGCGAGCGAGTCGGAGGCCAACAAAGATCCTGCGAAAGAACCGGCTATGAGGGAGAACCTACCTGCCCGCTCATCCCGAAGGTACATTGTTCGGTCATCCACATATAATTGTGGTTAACAGAGTGTTACATCAGTTTGTCTTTTGGAATATTTAGGCAAAACGCCCAACCCTCTCCTAATGAGGGAGTTACCCGGGTGTCTGAAGACGTCCGAAGCTCCCAAGCCACCACCATGCGGCTTCTGCTACAGAAGCCCCCAGGGCTAATCCGACGCCCGCCGAATCTGGTGATGGGGTATTCGTCACCAAATCGGAGGTGGAGAGTGCCATGCATCATCAGCAACGATGGGAGGTCACGCGGCATCCAATTTTCTCCGAGCAGGAGTTCGGCGCCCTACGCTCAGCTGACGCGCAACTTGGCGCCGCACGAGCTGGGTTCAGCGAGGCTATGAAATTAATAGCAACCAGCATACAGGTAAGCGATCGGCTTTTATAGAATTCGAACATTTTGTGTAAGCCCTACTAGCCCCCAAGCCTTAATTTGGTTTGAAACAAACGAATTAAGGATCTCCATACTGTTTGACTATTAACATAGGCCTCAAAGCAACAGTCCGAGGAATTGGCCAAGGAACTCGAGGAGAGCCGCACGAAAGTACGGTCCATGAAGGCCGAACTAGCACAAGTGAAGGGCTTTACGCGAGAGGCCCATGGTGAGTATGCATTTACTACTAATAATTTTATATCATCGTGCCTGACATTTTGATTCCGTGTAGCAGCCGAATCAATAGGACATATGGAAAGGCGGCTGGAAGAAGCCTGGGATTATCGAAGGTATGCGGAATCCCAACACCAAGCTAGCTGCCTTATTGTGCAAAAGCAGGCCGAAGAGATTAAGAATTTGAAAATTCAATTGGCCCAAGCTCACGAAGAAAACCGAAAGCTTCAGAGAGGAATGTTCGGTAAGTACGATGTTGCCTTATGTATGGAATATATCCGATATAGGAAATAATCGTAAGCACGTTGTTGCCTTATGTACAGGTCTTATGTCCGGGAATCCAGAAGAGGAGATCAAATCATACCAGGGGCCCCACTGAAGGAGCTGACCTCTCTCCACGGGCATGTACGAAAGGCAATGAAAGGAATGGTGAAGGCGCTATGGCCTGCCGAACAGCCACCTGAAGGGCTAGCCGCGCTCGTGGATTGATTCAAGGGAGCGTGAAGTAGGTTCGAACTATGAAAGACTTCGGCTTATCATGAGGGAGCACGGGAAGCCTGGGCGATGATCAAGACCCGTTTCACCGGACTTAACCCCGAACATATGGCACGGGTTGGTCCCATGGGATCAGATGACAAAGAGGTGCCCCTCCACCTTGTGTATGACCAAGTGATGCCTGCCGCCCGTCTCTCGCAAGCAGACTGCCCCCTTGACATAATAATCGATAATCTTGAGCAGCAGCCACACATGTAATTTATATGTACGTGTGTATGAACAATCTGTGTTGTAAACTTTGTCTTAACCGGCCATCGACTTCTCCCTCCCATGCGAAGAGCTCGGGAGTGTTCCTCCTTATTTTTCCTTTTGAAAGAACGAACTATATTCGGGGAACCAGGCAATCCGGCCATGTGGTATGAACAGACAGAAAGCACACAAAAAGATATGTTATATTACTACTTAGAGTAAGAAACATCTTCCGAGGAAAATAGTAACTCTATCGATACCTTTCGTCGGGGTTCTATAAGGATCGTAGGTGGAAGTCCGCATACTGATTGTTCGTTTGGCAGAAAAGACCCGAACAAAGGTGAGGACGGCCGGAGCCGTATATGGTGTTTCTGTCATAGCCGATCAATTGTCTACATAATATAGCTAGCTTTCGGTTTCACCCGTCTGAGGTATGTGTCCGGATGACCCAGTCATAGCAATTGCAGAGGTGCTCCCTTTACTCTCTAGCCGAACAATCGGGAACGTAGAGAGTAATCATAGGAGCGAGGCAACCCAGCTTGGCAAATGCTTAGTTCGAATTGATGCATATTGTGGCTAGAACATGACAAAAGAAACATGCGCACATGATAGGTGTGGGCAAATAATTTTAATAGAAAAGGTTGGCTACTAGAAGCAGCCCCCACTTGTTGTGTTTGCATTTAACACTTTATGGTGTATGCTGATAACCTTAGTACAGGATCGGTGCAACCGAACATAGGAAGAAGAAAATCGATCCTATCAAACAGCAAAGTGGGAGGGAAAGAAAAAAAGTGGAAATGCAAGAAAAAGAAAAATGCAAGATGTTTGGGAATTGGACAGGACCGGTCTATCCGTAGAAGCACCAAAGATGAGTCATGGTTCCATGGGTTTGGTTCAAGGCGATTATCTAATGAGTTTCGAAGACGATAGGCTCCTCCCGCAAGTACTTCGTCGATGATGAAGGACCCCTCCCACTTGGGGTTGAGTTTATGCTTCTGCTTATCCGGGAGCCGTAGGACGAGTTCACCTATGTTGTATGCTTGTGCCCTGATCTCCCTACTCTGGTAGCGTCGCGCTTGCTGCTGATAAAGCGTAGAGTGATCCAGAGCTATGTCGCAGTCTCCTTCCAAGGCGCCCAGGTCGTCCTGTCGATCCAACTCGTCTTCCTTTTCCTCGTACATGCACACTCGTGGTGCGTCATGAATAATGTCGCAGGGGAGGACTGCCTCAGCCCCATAGACCATGAAGAACGGTGTGAAACCCGTCGATCTATTTGGGGTGGTACGCAGGCCCCATAGTACAGAGTCAAGCTCCTCCACCCAATGGCAGTCGGACTCATGAAGAGGTCGGACCAAACGTGGCTTAATGCCGCTCATAATGACCGTTTTCTCATTCGACCTATCTATTGGTCTGCGAATGATAGACCGATGCATAATCAAGATTTATGCCAATTTTTGCGCACCAGTCCTTGACCTCTTGGGCCGTGAAGTTGGATCCATTATCCGTGATTATACTATGCGGGACACTGTAACGGTGTACTACGCTTGATATAAATTCAATCATTGGTCCGGATTTAGCCGATTTAACAGGCTTTGCTTCTATCCATTTGGTGAATTTGTCAAAATGACGAGTAGGTATTTATTTTTCTTGGTTCCCCCTTTGAGGGGTCCAACCATGTCCAGCCCCCAGACCGCAAAAGGCCAGGTGATCGGAATAGTCCGAAGAGCTGTTGGGGGCATGTGACTTTGATTTGCGAAGAGTTGAAACCCGACGCAATGTTAAACAGGTGACTGGGCGTCCGTCTGACTGTAGGCCAAAAGAAACCGGCTCGGAAGGCCTTGCCGAGAAGGGATCTTGCCGTGGCGTGATGCTCGCCCATGCCTGCATGGATTTCGGCAAGGAGCGCCCATCCTTCTTCCTCGGATATACACCTGTGTAAGACTCTGGTGGTGCTTTTCTTGTATAACTCACCCTCGTGTACTTTGTAGGCCTTGGATCGCCGAACTATGCGCCGCGCCTCAGTTTGATCGTCGAGGAGTTCCTTGTGAAGAAGGTAAGAGAGGAAGGGCTCTGTCCATGGTGCCATTACTGCCATTACCTCATGAGCCGAGGGAGTCTCATTCATCGTTGAGCCACCGACGATGCCATCATCTAGCTCGTTTATAGGGGGAACAACTTTGTCCGCCTTATTCGGACTAGCGCCATTATCGTCGTCCTGCCACACTACGGAGGGCTTGAAGAGCTACTCCAGGAAGGTGTTTCTCGGGACGGGATCGCGCTTGACTCCCATACGGGCCAGTATATCGATGGCTTGGTTGTTGTCTCGAGCAACGTGGTGGAATTCCAACCCCTCGAACCGAGCAGATATCTTGAGGACGGTGTTTCTATATGCCGCCATCTTCGAATTTTTGGCGTCGAACTCGCCGTTAATTTGGGATATGGCCAGGTTTGGTCTCCCCGTACCTCTAACCATCGTATGCACATTGACACCGCCATCCGAAGACCATGAAGAAGAGCTTCATATTCGACGTCATTGTTGGAGTTGGCATACATGATTTGCAACACCTATCTTAAGTTTCGCCTGTGGGGGGTGTGAGGATAACTCCAGCCCCCGGACCGGCCAAGGTCTTGGATCCATCAAAGTACATTGTCTAATGGGAGTATGTACTATACTCTTTGGGAAGCTCGGCCTCTGTCCATTCAGCCAAGAAGTCCGCCAGTACCTGAGATTTAATGGCGCAATGTGGCTTGTAGGTTATTTCAAAGGGAAGGAGCTCAATTTCACATTTGGCTATGGGACCGGTGGCGTCCATGTTGTTGATTATATCATTCAGGGGGACTTCTGATGCCACCGTTACCGCATACTTCTAGGACACACCCGGAAGTAGTGTCTGAGTTTCCTCGATGCCATGAATACTATATAGGCTATTTTTTGATAATGTGGGTATCTTGACTTGCACTGTGTTAGCACCTTTGACACATAATATACAGGCTTTTGAGTCTGGAATTTATGTCCCTCCTCATCTCGTTCAACGACGAGCATCGCGCCGACGACTTTGTTGGTGGCCGATATATATAACAACATGGGCTCACTGGCACCTGTGCCGTGAGGATGGGATTGGTTGCCAATATTGCTTTGATTTCTTCCAATGCAGCCGCTGCTTCATCGGTCTATTCAAAATTGTTGGTCCGTTTTAGCCGCTTATAGAGCGGCAAAGCTTTTTCTCCGAAGCAGGAGATAAAGCGGCTTAACGCCGCTACGCACCCGGCTAGCCTCTGGACATGCTTCATCTCTGTGGGGATTGCAAGTTCTGATAGAGTACGGATTTTAGCTGGATTTGCCTTTATTCCATTATGAGAGATGATGAATCCAAGCAGCTTACGAGAGGGAACTCCGAATACACATTTTTCCGGATTGAGCCGTGTATCATATTCACATAAATTAGCGAAAGTTTGACGTAGTCCGTCGATCAACTGATTGACGTGTTTGGTTTTGATTACCACATCATCCACATATGCCTCGACAGTATTTCCGACCTGTGTAGCAAGGTAGGTTTGGATCATGCGCTGGTATGTGGCCCTGGTGTTTTTTAGCCCAAAGGGCATCGTGTTGAAGCAAAATGGGTCGTAGGGGGTGATTAATGCAGTAGCCGCTTGATCGGATTCCTTCATTTTAATTTGATGGTATCCGGAGTAGGCGTCGAGGAAACACAACAAACCGTGCCCGGCCGTGGCATCAATGATCCGGTCTATGCGTGGTAAGGGGAAAGGGTCCTTGGGGCATGCTTTTGTTGAGGTCTTTGAAATCGACACACAGCCGCCAGGACTTGTCTTTCTTAGGTACCATCACTAGGTTTGCTAGCCACTCGGGATGTTTAATATCCCGAATAAATCCGGCCTCAAGCAATTTGGCTCATTCTTCACCCATGGCTTGACGTTTGGGCTCGAAGAAGCGGTGCAAGGTCTTTTTCACGGGCTTAAAGCATGGAATAATGTTCAAGCTATGTTCGGCGAGCCGACGTGGGATTCCGGGCATATCGGAAGGATGCCAGGCGAAAATGTCCCAATTTTCGCGGAGGAAATTCTGCAATGCTTCGTTCATAAGGGGATCGAGGTGGGCTCCAATGGACGATGTTTTATTGGGGTCCGTCAGATGCACCTGAAATTTGACGATTTCCTCTGCTGGTTTAAAGGACGTGGACTTGGGCCTTTTGCTGAGGATCACATCGTCCCTATTAACTGTCGATCGTAGGGCGGTCAACTCCTCAGCAGCGAAAGTTTCCACTAATGCCTCGAGGGCGAGTGGTGATGTTTTGTTTTCGACCCAAAGGGCTATATTCGGATCACTGGTGATCATGATCACTCCATTTGGTCCTGAAATTTTGAGTTTCATGTACCCGTAATGGGGCATAGCCTAGAACTTTGTAAAGGCATCGCGTCCCAATAGGGAATGATAGCCACTTGGGAAGGGGACGATGTAGAAGAGAAGTTCTTCGGATTGGTAGTTTTCGGGCATGTTGAACACAACGTCCAAGATGATACATCCGGAGCAACGTGCATCTTTCCCTGGGATAATCCCCCGAAAGGTTGTGTTGCTATGTTTGATGCGAGATCGGTCGAACTGCATTTTTTCCAAAGTGGCCTCGTATATGAGGTTAAGACCACTACCGCCGTCCATTAGCACTTTATGTAGCCTGTATCCATCACTGATGGGATTCAAGACTAGAGCGGCCAATGAATGGCCGAAAAGGATGGGTGGTTGGTCAGTGTCTCCGAAAGTCATCGGAACGTTTGCCCATGGGCTATTAGCTGCCACGTGGTAAACTTGCTCGTGATCTCTAAGAGCTCTTTTATGCCTGCTCTTCGAGGGGAAGATCTCATAGACTGTCAAAACTTCATCATTAAGTCTGGGTGGCGAAGGAGAGCGCATGTTCGACGAAGGTGTGTCGAGGATGGCCTCGCCACTTTTTGCGACTTGTCTGACGACCCAGCAAGCTTGAAGGCCATGTGTAGGATTTGTGTTTAACAACACGGAATGAATGGGGCACGGTTTATCCAAAAGTCCATTGAGGACGGTGTCGGTCCCGAAAAGGGACTTGTTTCTTTTTTCGACGGGTTCATACTTGGTAGGCCGATTTGGGGGTATCCTCTTTTTCCGAGCTCCTTTAGGGTGTTCAGAGAAAATTGGTTCCGAGAATAACCTCTCGGATTGCAAGACACTCTCCATGGCACAGTACTTCTGTACCAATTCAGACAACTCCGAAAAATCGCTTATGCATCGGCGGGCCAGGGTATTAAGAATCCCTTCATCATGGCAATTGCGAATGAAAATTTCCATTACATCTTGGTCACTAAGACCTTTTACTCTGCTCCTAGTGAGTAGGAGTCTTTCCCAAAAGTAGTGGACTGATTCTCCTTGTATTTGCTTGATATCCCGAAAGTCCGAAGACATGGGCTTTGGCACGGTACATGGATGATTGTCTTGGGCGGTGGGTGGGAAAAAATTTGGTTCCCTGTCGCAATGAGTGCTCGAAATTGTAGTTTCCAAATCATGCGAGGGATCCTGGACCGGTGACGGTCAGGCTTTAAAGCGATTCCCCGCCTCTAATTCACCGACGGGGTCTTGGAGATCGTGAACGGGGGTATAGACGGTTTTCAATTCCGGTTGTCGGGTAGAATCCACGGCCGGACACTCGATGGTAGAGACAAGGTGGGTGACCGGAGGGACATGAATCTCCCTGTCATCGGGTCTGATACCGATCCGATCATAGATCGGAACTTGGTCATCTCATATACGCATAGCTTCGATCCGATTGAATAACTCGTTTAAGAACAAGGTGATGGCAGGATGTGTGTCGCTGATATAAGTGGATTCATCAAGCGGTGTGACGGTTCTAGAGTTACGCCGAAGCGGATCTGTGTTCCGTTCCACTGCGGGACCTGATGTATTGGGTGTCAAAGCATCCGGACTTACAGGTTTTTCTTCAAAGGTTGAGGGTTCCATTGGAATGAGTGTTCCCCGTGAATCAGCCACGAACTCTAGGGTTCCGAACTTGATACTCTGATTGGGGGGAACCTTCCGATCAGACCATGACAACTGACCGGGCCGGCATGCGACAAGATGTCGTTGCCGATGAAACTCTGATCGGGGTCGAGAGTCTCCCCGATACAGATCTCGCTACTTGTGATGGGGCGAGCCATCGATTCCTTCGGCGCTCACAGAGGAACTCTCTATGAAAGCACCAATGTCGGTGTCAAAACCGGCGGATCTCGGGTAGGGGGTCCTAAACTGTGAGACTAGGATCGACGGTAACAGGAGACGAAGGGGACATGAGTTTACCTAGGTTCGGGCCCTCCAATGGAGGTAATACCCTACGTCCTGCTTGATTGTATTGATGGTGTAAGGGGTTACAGAGTTGATCTACCACGAGATCGTATGCCTAACCCTAGATGAGTTGTTCTGTGTCTATGCCCTAAAACCCTCCCGCTTATATAGATGTTTGGGGTGTCCTTGACTTACACATGGTCGGTTACATGCTAAAGAGATAACGTGCCTAACTACTGCTAATAACTTGGAGAACACATCACGACTCCCCGAAGCTTCCATCCGGCGCAGACGGTCTTCAATCATCCGATGCCTGCCTTGCGGCCCATACAGTCCGACCCACGAATAATGGGTTGGCTATCCGAGGACCCCTTAAACCAGGACTCCCTCAGCCTCGTCCGGTCAATGCGGTGACGGCTGCTCCGACTCCACTGCCATTTCCAGACCTCGTGGTTTTGGGTTTGGTGGCATCGTTAGAGGGGGGGGCCAATGCGCCGCTGCTCAGAACCCCTATGGGGGAGTTTTTTTACCCCCATCCAAGGGTTTCTCCGGGCGGCGCGACAAGACCATGGATGACGGCGCCCTCCTCTTTGATCGCGCTCGTGGGGACGAGCACTCGGCTAATGACGACGGTCATCGGCATTAGCGGCTCCTCCTCCTCTTCGCCCGCCATCTTCTTCCTGCCTAGGTTTTCTTCCCTGGCGGCATACACTCGAACTCCACCCGCTCAAGTAAGAAAAAAAAACTCCCCTTTGCTCGTAGATTTGTAGATTAGGGTTTTCATCATTAGCATGTCTATGAATCGATTGGATTCGATTCGATTCAATTCCAATCGAATCGAATCGATTGGATTCGATCCCTTCTTGCACGGTACTGTTCATAGGCAAGGTATTAGTGTTCTTGCTTGTTGATGTGCATGATTAGTAGGCATGGTAGATGCGTTTGATGTTAATGCTTATTGCCCATGTGCTCATGATGTACAATGCGTTTATGGGCATGGTAGATAGGTGTTGTGTTTGATGTCCATGCTTAGTGCTCATATACAATAATGTGTTCATGATGCTAGACATATTGGTGATGTGTATTATGTTCATGCCAAGTGTTGAGGTGCATGTTATCTAGATTGGTGTGTGTTTGATGTTCATGCTTAGGGTTCATAGGCATGCTAGGTATATTGGTGTTGTATTTGATGTTCCTGCTTAGTGTTCATGATGCTAGTAAGCTAGATAGGTGTTCATGATGCTTGTTCTGTGTTTGATGTTCATGCTTAGGGTTCATGGGCATGCTAGCTAGATTGGTGTTGGAATGGGCATGCTATGTTGCATGATTTCTTTACGTGCATGGTTTTCATGGTAGGTAGGACTAATGTGTTTGCTACTTTAGGTAGTAGTACAGATGTAGCATGTCAATTCCCTACTACTAATCCATGTCATCTTACCTGGAAAGTTTGAAAGGATCGATATGGTTGACTAGAGGGGGGTGAATAGGCAACTAACACTTTTTAACTTTTATTTAATAATTAAGGTTTAGCATCAAATAAGTTAGCTAGATGTGCAACTAGGTGGACAACCTATATGATGCTAACCACTACAAGTACACAAGCAAGCATGGGATATGACACAATAAACGTTTGCAAGAAGTAAAGATGCGAGATAACCAAAAGTGGAGCCGGTAGAGACGAGGATGTGTTACCGAAGTTCCTTCCCTTGTGGGGAAGTACCTCTCCGTTGGAGCGGTGTGGAGGCACAATACTCCCCAAGAAGCCACTAGGGCCACCGTATTCTCCTCACGCCCTCACACAATGCGAGATGTCGTGATTCCACTATTGGTGCCCTTGAAGGCGACGACCGAACCTTTACAAACAAGGTTGGGGCAATCTCCACAACTGAATTGGAGGCTCCCAACGACACCACGAAGCTTCACCACAATGGAATGTGGCTCCGAGGTGACCTCAACCGTCTAGGGTGCTCAAACACCCAAGAGTAACAAGATCCGCAAGGGATTAGTGGGGGGAATCAAATTTCTCTTGGTGGAAGTGTAGATCGGGGCCTTCTCAACCTATCCCTAGGAAATCAACAAGATTGATTGGCTAGGGAGAGAGATCGGGCAAAAATGGAGCTTGGAGCAACAATGTAGTTTTGGGAAGGAAGAGGTGAGCTTCTTGGAGAAGAAGACCTCCCTTTTATAGTGGGGGACAAGATCCAACCGTTATCCACTCACTCAGCCCCGCGCATCACGGTACTACCGCAAAAGTCACGGTACTACCGCGATGGCTTGCGGTACTACCGCAGCCTTGTGCGGTACTACCGCTAGCACGGGAGTAGCTGGCCCTGCCTGTTAGCAAGCGGTAGAACCGCCGAAGCGGTACTACCGTGAGCCCATGCGGTACTACCGCACGGTTGGCAGAGGCAGCCACTGGAGGTGCACGGAAGTAAAAAAATTTACTTCCGTACCAACCTCCGTAGAGGGAAACTATGCGGAAAAAAGTCCGCACGGTAGTACCGGACGAGAATCGCGGTACTACCGTAGTAGGGCGGAAGTAAAAAAATTACATCCGCGCTTACTACCGCAGGTGTGGTGGCCAGGGCAGGAGACAGCAGTACTACCGCTCCACGGAGCGGTACTACCGCGGTCCACTGAACCCAAACACCTCGCAGGCGTTCCTTTTGCACAGAGAGGGGAAATGGGTTGGGGCTCCATTGAAGAGAAGGAAAGGAGGTGCAAGGGAATAGATGTGCACGTGTTGATTCCACCCAGACCTTTCCGATGCGGACCCCCTCTTGATAGTACGGCTTTCCTACGAATCAAATCCACCGAAAAGATACGCATAGAACAACCGTCTTCGAGAGATTCCGAGGGGCACTGAATCGTCTTGTGCCTAGACCTGAGATATCTAAAATGCTCAATGCACACGATTAGTCCGCAAAGGCATTGTCATCAATCACCAAAACCACTTAGGGAGAAATATGCCCTTACAAAGTCTATGAAGACGGAGTAGGACAGGGCCGGAGGAGGAGCCCATGTCGTCGCCGACGCGAGGCCATCGTGGACTTCATCCCCACGAACATCTGGCCTAAGAGGGTGAACCTACCTAGTAGGGTCACCTTCATGAGCCAGCCTTGTTCAAGGGGATGAGCTCCTAGGACCGGCCACGAGAAGGGATCCCGAGAGCCCCTTCAATTCTGCGTGCAAATTAGAGACGATGAGGATCTTGCCATGCTCGTCGTCCCTTTCAAGTTCGTGGAGGTGATGAAGGAGTGGCTGACGATAAAGCTCATGCGCGTCACCAGGCTCTCGACAAACCAGTGGTGCGAGTTCTAGGTTCAGGTTCAGAACTTCGAGGGGTAGATGGTGCTTGGCCGGGGCTGGCAGTACTTCTCCCGCCGCCACAGGATCATCCCCGGCGACCTCTTCGTGTTGCACATCTCCGGCCTAGACCTCAAGGTTCAAATCTACAACCACGAATGCTCCATCGGGTGTAGGGTGCACTGCAACGGACACAGCTACATCGGTGACCTTGCTTTTGCCCTCTGAACTTGTTATGGTGAACTTGTAGTTAGTTTGTTCTGGTGATGGAGGAACTTGTTGGGAACTTGTTCATATTTTGTCCAGGGTTCAACATCCTATGTTGAAGCGGGGGGCGTGGGATGCCCTTGCTGTCTTTAAACTTAATCATATTTAGCAATATGTCTGTTTAGTTGCTTGTTTATCTGCTATTAGATGGTGTTCATGATGCTAGTTTATGTGATGCTAGTGATGTGCCCGTTGTTGTGCCTGATGTGGTGGTAAGACCAACACATTTCAATCGAGTGAGCGGAACACAAACATGTATGCAACCAAACAATTGTGGTTTGCATCTGCTCACCGCTTAAGCACAAATACGGGCAACCAAATAGCCGGCCCTAAAATAGCCATTGATGCAATGCATGCAACCAAACAACATGTAGATATTGATTTGATGCCTGTTTTTGCTCAACCGGGCTCCGGTGAGATGTGGTTGAAATGCAGACACTATTCACTCTAGGCAATCAAACACGTTCTTGTTGTATGCGTGTAAATTGTGTCACTATGTAAACATTAATGCATATGCACAGACTACATATCTAAATACGTACACCGCCGAACTGCACGTGCATATATAATATTTTTGTCTCCTCTATACACGGTTATTCGGAACGTATGTGTGTGCCCAACCAGTGCGGGCATTCGGATATGTATTTGTATTTGTTGCGGACTTGGCATTCAACAAGTGCAAGTACTTGTATGTAATCTGGCCAAAAATTTACTAGGAAGCACACATACCTTTGACCAGCGGGCGAGAGAGAGGGCCACAGGGGAGCAGTCTGCGCGTCGCCGTGGTCGGATGCAGGCGGAGCCTGACCAGGACGAACGGCTCTTCACATGAGTGTAATGTCGCTCTCTCACGAAGACGGGGACGTACGCGCGTTTCGTCTTGTTATTGAGCAGTTAGAACGCGAGACGAAGGAGGCAGCGATGGGGGCAGCTCGGGTCGTCAAGTTGAAGCGGGAGCAAAACAGGGCGGTCCTTCGGTTGGAGGGGCTTATCGTCCTCTTCGACTCCGACGACGACAACTTCACCTCCTCCAACGATGACCAAGACCCTTCATCAATTGCGGACGCCTACAGCTACACCGGTAACCGGAAGGGCAAAGGCACGATGAGAAAGTGGTGATCCCGCCGTCCCTCCGCATATATTTATATTGTTTTTAGTTGTAGAAATTTAAAAACTTTGTCCGGTAAAGTACTAAGATGATATTTTGGGTGACGCAAAGTTTGTTGATGTCCGTTTGCAACCGATCTTATATTTGTTTGCATCCAATTTTATTGTCCATTGTTTGACCATGTAGAGTAATTTAACTTGTATGTCTATGAATATATGGTGTCCTAATGAGATACGTAGATGTAGAATAGCAAATATGAGACATGTCAGGTCTATACCCGTGGATCCACCGAACACATCTACATGTGTTTGAGGGGCCGAATTAGCCGATTTCGGATATAGATGCTCTTATCTCATTAGCTGGCTCTATAGCTACGTGGATAATCGAATATGTTGCATGTGCGGCCGGTTGATGTAAGTGTTCAAATATATAGTCTATGTATAATGCTTACGTAATTGCTACTTACCTGCATGCATATGAACATACATGCATATCTACAGCAAGTGGTGTGAGGAAGCATGGTCTCTATATGAACATGCGTGCAAGCAGCGACACACATTTGCAGTCCATGGAAGCCTACCATCACTGTCACTGGCGGTAAGCTACAACAAGCTATCGCCGTAGATTTCGCACAGTCAGCAGACGCCCGTTTGAACGTTGATCAAAGCCTACCGCCAAGGTTAATCACGATAGGCTATTTAAGTGTATCGTCAAAAACAATAACGGTAAGAAAATAATCAAATCTGAAAAAGATTCCAAAACGAGATCACATCGTGTTAAAGTTCATCAAAAGGGTCAAAATAGTGTATCTGGATATCACGGGAACCTTTAGCTGATGGCAAGCCTGGCTCTGAACATCTACGAAGCACCGATACTTCAGAAATCTGTGTATCACCGTTCAGTACTTAGTTGATACTCCGATACGTCAAATAAGGCTTCGATACGGGTACCTCTCAAGTATCGTCTTTTTCAAAAAAAAAAATGCCGATAAGGGTATCCTCGAAGTATCGTCGTTCAATAGTGCTCCTGGCTTGATGTATCGTTGATACGTTCATGTAGGTAGTGGATGTGTAATGTATTAATGTAATAGTTAGATAAAAATGTTTGCTAAGAATGCTGCTTGTTGGATAAAATTACTTGTTGATGTTGTTGGCCTGCTGCTTTTTTATGTTGTTGGCTTGCTGTTTTTGTATGTTTGTGACGTAAAATTACTTGCTGATGTTGTTGTTGCCTTCTACTACTAGAAAAGAAGATACAAGTATACATCATGACTTTTAGATTTCTTTATCATCATTTGAGCATTATTGATGTGTATTGATTGCTGATTTTAATTATCGTCATGTTCGTCGGTGAGACTTCTTATTTATACTTACGAGAAAAAAGGAGCTTAATGAAGATTGTGCTCTCGAATATTGTTATCAAGAAAAACTTCTAAAACATTGGGAGAAGAGTAGCGGGGTGGTATTTTGATCTCTAAACTGTTATTAAGAAAAGAATTAGATTGGGGCAGTCCCTAGCCGTGTTACCTCTTTAATAATGGTGAGATTTTTAAAATGAGAAACAACGAAACATGAAAGCAATTAGGCAACCAGTGGGACGGTATTTTAATCTCATCTCACACGTTTTATTATATTAGTTTTTATTACATGTCATTTTATTATTATTTTTATATATGATGTATCACCGTATTGTTGTTTCTAAAAATTGCCGTGTCCCGTATCGATGCTTCGTCGGTGAGAGTTCTTATTTATAGTTACGAGAAAAAAGGAGCTCAATGAAAATTGTGCTCTCGATATTGTTATCAATAAAAACTTCTAAAACGTTGGGAGAAGAGTAGCGAGACGGTATTTTGATTTCTAAATTTTTATTAAGAAAAGAATTAGATTGGCCAGTCCCTAGCCGTGTTACCTCTTTAATGATGGTGAGATTTTTAAAATGAGAAACAACGAGACATGAAAGTAATTAGGCAACCAGTGAGACGGTATTTTAATCTCATCTCACACGTTTTATTATATTAGTTTTTATTACATGTCATTTTATTATTATTTATATATATGATGTATCACCGTATTGTTGTTTCTAAAAATTGTTGTGTCCCGTATTGCTGTATCGGTGCTTCGTAGCTGAACATTGCCAATGCTCGGTTCCTTTGGTTTCAAAGTTAATCCACGTTGCTGCAAATTGGTTGCTCCTGATTATATCTGGACATCTCAGGCCCAGCCCGGCCGGCCCGTCCAGGCCCGGCCCGAAAATCCAGGGCCTAGGCCCGACAGGCTTGCCCGTCGGTCGGGCTTGGGCCTGAGTTTTGAACCCACCAACGAAGCCGGGCCGGGCTTGGGCTTGGCATATTAAGATTTTAAGGAAGAGGCCCGACCTGTGACCCTAGGCCCGACGGGCTTTTCAACAGATGGGCCGGGCTTGGGCTTGAAAATTAAGCCCGATGGTAGGGCCAAGGCCGGGCCTAGGCCTTAGTTTTCTGCTATGGGCTTTTTAGGGCCAGACCCAGGCCCGGTCCATGGCCAGGTATACTCCTGACTGATTTGTCATCAGAAAAAGAAAAACTTAGCTAAAACTAATATAATAAAACTTAGCCGTGTTACCCCTTTAATGATGGTGAGATTTTTAAAATAAGAAACAACGAGACATGAAAGCAATTAGGCAACCAGTGGGACGGTATTTTAATCTCATCTCACACGTTTTATTATATTAGTTTTTATTACATGTCATTTTATTATTATTTATATATATGATGTATCATCGTATTGTGTATTGTTGTTTCTAAAAACTGTGTGTTCCGTATTGCTGTATCGGTGCTTCGTAGCTGAACATTGTAGCTGAACATTGCCAATGCTCGGTTCCTTTGGTTTCAAAGTTAATCCACGTTGCTGCAAATTGGTTGCTCCTGATTATATCTGGCCATCTCAGGCCCAGCCCGGCCGGCCCGCCTAGGTCCGGCCCGAAAATCTAGGGCCTAGGTCCGACAGGCTTGCCCATCGGCCGGGCTTGGGCCCGAGTTTTGAGCCCACCAACAGAGTCGGGCCAGCCTTGGGCTTGGCATATTAAGATTTTAAGAAAGAGGCCCGACCCGTGACCCTAGGCCCGACGGGCTTTTCAACAGATGGGCCGGGCTTCCCAATGGTAGGGCCAAGGCCGGACCTAGGCCTTAGTTTTCGATGGCCAGGTATACTCCTGACTGATTTGTCATCAGAAAAAGAAAAACTTGGCTAAGTGCAGGCTTTTGTCAAGAGAGAAAAAGGCATCTGGTCGCCCACCGTGGGGCTCGAACCCACGACCACAAGGTTAAGAGCCTTGCGCTCTACCAACTGAGCTAGACGGGCGCTTTGTCCTGATTCAGAAGTGTTATTTTTTTCTTCTTGAAACAATCGGCAACTTCCAACTCGCCAACTTAAATCAAACGACACATATATGTCCATGTCCAGTTCATATTTTCCTTGATTCATTCGCGATTCTTGTCATCAATTTACAAAAGCAGAATCAAGTCACGCTCGAGTACGACCAACGCTAGAAAGAAACAAAGAACCCCCATAAAGAAATTGTGCAAGTACTCAGCTCAGTAACCTAACAAGCCAAACAAGCGACTGAGAATCAGCAAGAACTAGGCTAACCAGTAACCACAATAGCTCCTGGCAGTGCTCGTCTCAAACTCAAAGCCCTACAAAATTTTACAGAAATTATACACAAGCTCGATCCAACAAGGAAGGAAGCCATGGCTGTATGTACAGAAGGGGCCAGACATGGTCAAATGCTATAAGGGCCAACTACAGAGCTACAAGATCGTGTCACACAGACTCTGCTACAAAAGCCTAGACGCTATCTCCTGGAGCAGAGCACTCTTCTGCGAGGCTGAGATGGTACCGCTGTTCTCGGCGTTCTCCAGGATGTCCGCCATTATGGACGCCGCGTGGCTTATAGGCTCTTCCGAGACTCTCTTCAGCATGAAGGCCTTTAGAAAAGAAACATATGTGTGAGCCAGGGAGGAAGAAAGCACGGTTAAACGTGTGCAAAGGAGGGAGAGACGAAACCTGGGCGTGATGAGAAACTTCTATTGTGCATGGCTCCTGAGACCATGGCTCTCCATCGACTTGGATGGGCATCGTGGTAGTTATCTCAATCTTTATATGACGCCCTTGAGCTAACCTTTGCGCGCGGGAAAGTCCTACCTAGAGCAAGATTTTTAGTGCACGGTCCACACTGGATACGTATATTACGAAAAAAATGGGGTCTACAACAAGAACCTGCAGCCTTCCAAGATGCAACATTCCTGTGAAGCTAACTACTTCCAGCGTCTTGTCATGCATGGATTGAGGTTGGAAAGTGTCCGAGACACTATCCTCATTCTTCCACAGGTCAACCCCTCCCATGTAGCTCCGGATGTTGGCGACAAGGATACCTTCGGCGTCCTGCAACAGGAGAAATGTGACAAGGAACAGGACGTAGTCTAAACCTTTTTCTTTTGATTTTCGGATAGCTAACCACACTTGCCACGTGGTGGGCATTGTGTCTAAACACGACATGGTTCTACATTACATCCAAAGGGGATACCAGAATACCAGATATGCTAAACTAATTTTAAGAACAGAACAATCAAATAACAGTAACCATCTTAAGAGATCACGTTCACCATTGTTGCATACACTTGGTATTTTGGTTTATCATGTTTTGCAGATATGCCAGTGCAAGGTTGTGTGCTCACTAGGACACGTACAAGAGAAAAGGGTAAGAAAACACGATCCACTTTTACCTGAGGAATTTCAATGTTGGATCCATCTATCTCAAGCTTGACTTCCCATGGAAAATAATAGAACATGTTATCCATGATATTCTTTGCGCCTTCTTTTGCATAAAGCACTTTATTCATGAACTGCAGAGAAACTAAATCATATTACTGCGACAAAAACAGATATGCAGCTGTATATACAAAATGATGCAGAATAGCGCTATATATACAGAATAATGCAAACAGGTAGCAAGTTGTAAGCACGGAATGTGGAAATACGATTACTATTTGAGGACCAGCCATAGCAAGAAACCTTACGAGTGAGCAATTGAGAAAAGATAAGGAAAACAAACTCTCCAGAATGTGCAAATTTCCACAAAGTACCCAAGAAAGTAGAAAAGGAAAATTCTAAATTACTTGACTCATCCATCAACTACTTTCATTCAACAAATTTAAACTAAACTACTACATTAAGCATTTCTTTTAAGATCTAGCTGCCACACGACAGTGCATCAATAATTAACAAATCTGCTAGGTTGAACACTTGTCTTACCACTTCTAACAGGACAAGATGCTGCATGCCCAATGCCAATACATTGCCTAAGATCCCCAAACGAGTAGCAGAGCCATGTTGGCTCAACCAAATCTTCAGTGCCATGTCAAAACTAATTATTTCTTTTCAGGCTAGAACATGACACTAACAATTTGTATGCTATCATTAGCAGCTGGACGGACTAAATTTTAACAATCTAAGATATCTTTATAAATTGACAAATATATCATCTTGTGATTTTAGAGGAACATAGAAAATATAGGGTTGAAGAAATTTAAAACTCTAAAACATGTGCATTCGCCATGTAAGAGAGAATCAATATAGTTTTCTATACCATAAGTACCGTTACAAGACGAAGCTGAAAAAATTACATGTTTCTTTCACTGCACACAACTAGCCATTTGATTACTTTTGGAAGGGGAAAACGAAAATGTGTCATGGCATAAGATTTAAACATGTCTGATTCTGCACAACTGGGCAACCAAGCAAGAACACCAACAAGTTTACTTGCAGCATTGAAGGAAAAATGCCTTCCAACACGAGCAGTTGTGCACACAGCATGGGGAGCAAGCAAGGGTTACCTGGCTATAAAACCGTTCAGGGTTTTCCTCCCTCAGGTTGTGGATATCTAGAGCAACCTTTGCATCACAGCCAACCCCTGAAGAAGTATCACTATTAGGTACTAAGATATCTATAATGCAAGAACTATGCAGGGATGCATTCTGAGAAGATGGATGAACATACCAAAGTAGTTGTTCATAAATTTTGGTGAAGACATGAGTTTCCCTTGGTTGTCCTTTATGGTGATCTTCCATCTGTCCAGAACAGTAACTGCCGCATGCTCGACATCTTTCAGAACTGAGAATAAACCTCCCCGTTTTTCAACAACACCAAGACCACCACCCCAAGACAAAACCCTAGCAAGATCATTGCCAGTACCAGCTGGAAGGATGGCCACAGGAGGCGGCGCTTCAAACTTTTGTTTCTCAATGGCATCCAAAACCCATCCAGCTGTGCCATCACCACCACAAACAAGAATTTTGAAGTGAGGTACCTTCTGAAACAAAGCTAAACCAACTTCTGGTCCTTGATGCTTGCCCAACTCAAACACCTAAGGAAGAGTTAGCACTTAGCAACCCAAATGTGAACTCTAGTTTTATTACAAATAAGTGGGCCAAATCCATAAGATTGAAATGATTAAGAATTGCAAGATGGATCATGCACTAGAAATCATAACAGTATAGCAAGTGACACATAGCATTAAGTTTTGAACAAAATAGGCTGGAACAGGATTATTCATGCTATGGCACAGAGCTTACGCCCTTAAGAAATACTATACACAAGTTATGCGAATGAAATTTTATATACAGTATGCTAGAAATAAATCAAATAAGAAGCATGGATCTGAGCAAATGAAGAGTGAGTACCACATTATTTAAAGCTGGTAAAAGTTTAAAAGGCAACGACTACTTGCTACACCAACCTGTAAAGGATTAAGAAGGATCTGCAGGCGCTGTCTCAGTGAATCGCCACTCTGGGCACCACTTCTCTTGTTAACGAAAACTAGCAATGGCCTAGAATCAGAAGGCACATCCACAATTTCATATTTTTGATTATTCTGGGCATGTGAAACCTCATGTTGGCCATTTGGCCTGCTAGTAGCACTATCTGCTATCAACTGTTTATCTTTCTCTGCTTCAGTGCTTTGATGCACTTCATGAAGTTTACCATTGACATGGTCATCTCTCTTAGCAGTGGTGTTTGATCCTTCCGAGTCTCCGTCAGTATCAGATTGTGGCTCAGCAGTCCCAGAGCTCTCTGGCTGAGCAGAACTAATGTTCTTTTTGTACCTTTTGCTACGGATCCTAATCGTCTCCCGCACAGTGGAAGCCAATTCATTAGCCCCACTTGTGATAGAACTGAAAAGTCCTGTTGCACCTGTCCTATGAAGCTCCTTGACACACAGAGGAGATAGTATCAGCCGTTTCAATGGGCCCAAGTCACAGACATCGCCAGTTTCCTTGGCTAAGTTGTTGTGGCAATCAACATGCACTATCCGTTGACACCACATACAGTACCAAATTGGAGACCCTGCGAGAAAAGCTCCACTGCAAGATTCATCACAGTAGCAACAAAATGAGTCTTCTTCAGAGCGATCTGCTGTGTCAATCCACTGGACAGCCCACTGGTGAATGACATGGTCAAGGCCAACCATAGAAACACATTTGCAATCTTTGTGTGCATTCCCTGAGCAACTGGGATGTGCGGTGGCACCACAAATATCACACTGATGAATAGTACCCCCCAAATACTGTGGCGGTGAAACAGACTTCAAGCATACACAGCATTTCAGACCTTTACTGCGAGAGCCAAGTTCTTTCCTCCAAATGTGGGAAGCGGCGGGGACCTTGTCTTTTAGTTTCTTGTACTTCTTTGCCCTAGCTCTGATAGCTTTCATCAAGCTCAAGCTGATGTTTTTATTCAACTGATTGATGGTATAATAAATCGTCACACCACCTACCACTGCAAAGATGACGGTGGCAACTATGACAGACCAATACTCTGACAGGTATGCCGAGATGTCACTCCAACTAGGACGCTCCATCTTGTACATTCCTGCGATGTAGTAACCTGACAGTTAATTGTATACATATATTTCAATGGAAACGGATGGCTGCATGGTGCTAACACCAAGTTTTTCGGCTGGTCTCTAGCTATGTGCAGAAGATAAATAGTCCATAACAATGAAGAATTCGGTATCTAGCGAATAAATATACCACTCAATTATGATGTGTGGGCCATAACTCCACTTATTACTGTTACTGCCAATGTCTTTTCTCTACACTGCCAGAGATATAACGAGAGCATGGACCACGATGTTCGGTATCTCCTGTTCTTAGCCGAGTGGAAATGCCAAAAATCGTTGCAATAGGTTTTACCCCCTCCGTGAAGTGATCTAAACGCTCTTATGATTCTTCACGGAGGGAGTAACACACATAGAGAACCATGCCGGGTTTGTTACTTTGACACTTAACAGTGTGTTGTATTTCCGCGGATTGTGCTTTCTGAGAAGTCGCAAGAATCCGCTCCAGGGTCAAAACGACGCACAGCACACAGGTACGTAGGCCCAAGATCCTGCCCTCGGCGCTAATAACTCGCTGAATCCACCACGCACGAACCAACACCCTAGAAGTTCATCCTCCCTCCCTGTCCCTAAAGGCCCGTAGAAACAAGGCGCAGAACAGCCAACCAAAACCTGACGGGCCTAGAAACAGGCGACGCCACCTCAGGCAGGCGGCCCTCGCCGGCAGGAACCCTAAGCCCCCGACCCTCCCGTCGCCGTGAACTCCCGAAATGTTCCTTCTCGTACGAATTGGGGGAAAACCGTACAGGGAGGGAGAGATACCTCGCGGGGCTCGTCGGGGGGAGCGCGAGGCCGGGATCGCGGCTTCTTCTTCCTCTTCTTCGTCCGCAGCGCCCTCCGCCTCGCTCACATTGCGCCGGCGAGCCTCCGCGATGCCGATTCCAACATCTCCTCCACGTCCTGCTGCTCCTCCTCCCGCTCCTCCTCCTTCCTTTCCCCTCCGGTTTGATGCTGCGGAAAGGGGCCAAAAGCCGCGGAGCCTGTCATAATACGGGTCGGGAAAAAAAAAGGTTGGGAAGGGATAATTAATGCGTATTAGTGAGTTGATCACGACGCTTTGGGGCGTTCGGGCGTCGCGGGCCACGTCCGCCCGCGCGATCCGCACCGTTGGTGGGGCGACGGACGGGCGGGATCGGGTGGTCTCGGGGCGAGCTTTCCCCTCGGGAGTGTGGTTCATTGGCTGATTAGTTTAGCGGTCTGGTGTGGGCGGTCTGTCGGGCCCCACCTGCAGTGCCCTGGCCGAGAAGCTTCGTGAGTAAGCGAAGGCTTTCCCTGCTGTTGGAGCGTGCTACGCGCACCCCGGCGAGATGTCGGTGGTGGCTGGGCGCTCACAGTTTCCGGGCAAAACAGTTGCACAGCATAATTTGTTCCTTACAATTTTTTTGGCTCGATCATCATGTGATCCACGAGAGCCGTGACCGTGAGTTGTTGGTTTAGTTTAAACACTCTAGCATTTCTCTGATTTCTTAAGCTTCATGCGATAAAGAGGACAAAGGCGCTCACTCGACTCTAGCCATCAATGGTCCAAAGCGTCCAACCTCATGGGGCATTAACCCGCAGATTTAACCAACTGATGCATTCGTGCCAAGTTTTCCTTGCTATCGCGCATTGGACAATGAGATGATTGACCGTGTCGATCTCTTAGTTATAGACATATCATGAAAATGCCAAATTCTATAATCCATGCCACGCTCATCTATTTGAGGTCCAAAAGTCTATATTGAAGAGCAAGTCAAGCAAAGATCTTGCATTTGAGGGTGCCCGACATCGCCAAATGCAGTCGGCTCCACAAAATGTGGTTCTCTTATAATGTAGCATGCGGTGTGTAGATTTCGCCCAGTAAGTCCTAGAAGCAGTCCACTTTCACGTGAAAAGTGACTGGATCCATGTTGTCGATGACCATCGAGCTCACCATAGTCCCATGGGTGAGAGACCAACTCCAACATTCAAAATTCATCGAAGGTTGTGAGCACCTCTCACATTGTGCGCTTAATTTTGTAGCCGGTAGATACCTTGCGAACATTTAAGGGTGCAATGTGTGTCATATAAGCCTCGTCGATCCATATATCTTATTGGAAAAAGCGTCGACTTGTCATCTGTGATTTGGATCGAAACTAGGCTATCAAAAACTTCCCCTTGCAATATCATCAGATAACAACGGAAGTCCCTGCCACAATTCCTGGGTCCAATCTGTTGAGCCACTCCCATCTAACTCTAAGAACAATGCCTTGCAATTGTAGATCCTCAACTCCAAGGCCGTCGGGGTTGGTGGGTCTGTGTATGCTCTCTCATAGGAGTAGTTGGGTAACCCCCAAGTATAAGGATGGAATAATCTACACTAAGTATTTTCCTCGACTGAGAATCAAGGTTTATCGGACCAGTAGGGGTTTCTTTTACAACCTAAATCCTTGGTATCTACACACCAGACACAAAACAATCATGCCCCCAATGTTTCAACGAAGTTACCAAGTTTCTTGTACTACTAGTTCCAATGATAAATTGTATGGTATGATAGGAAGTGATAAATAGGTAAAATGATAAATACGGAACAGTTAGAAAGGTAATTATTACGGTGTTTGCAATGAAAGAAAGATAGACCAATGTGCCATAGCTTAGAGGCACCTCTCCAAGCAAGATAAATGTGTTCTGGTGAACAAATTATAGTTGGACAGCAATTAAATCATAACATTTATATTTACGACTATGATCATTCATGGCACAACTTTATATAGGCATTACTTTTGTGATATGTAGACTGTTTATCCAACTACATCTATAATTAATACAACTAAAGACGTTAGCCAACATGCATCTTGAGGTATTAAGTTCATAACAAACATAGCTTTACAATAAGCATGATGACATAATGCAAACAGTAAAACTATCATCCAAGTGCGATAACGAAACCATCGTTTGATCCTTAGTAGCAATGATACAATATACGTGTATGTTCCCTTTCTGTCATTGGGATGGATCACCACAAAATTGCACCTGCTACCATACACAACTCCCTCTGAAGAGCTACCTATCAAACTTGGCTAAGTTTGAAAAATAGATCGGAGAGTATATACAGGTATTTAATTATGCGGCAAATAACTCACAAGAGATTCAATATAGTTCAATGAAGAATCTGATCATGAAGTAGCAATTCATCATATCCCAACAAATACAACACCCAATTATATCATATGGATCCCGATCATGTAAGGTAGCTCATGGGAACTTTGTATTGAATCACAAGGAAGAGAGGATGCGATATAGCTACTCTTATGGACACCCAAGATCCCAAGGGAACTATTCACACATGGTCATGGTGGCAGTAAGGTTGATGAATATGGCTCCGGTGATGGATTCCCGCTCTGGCAGGGCGACGGAATAGGCCTCCGTATTGGATCTCCCCAAAACAAGAACATGCGGTCGCAGGAAAATCACGAAAAATATTGTATGAATGTTTTCGGGAAATATGGCATTTTATAGGCAAAGATGGTCGAGAGGCGGTGCCTAAGAGCTTCAGACGGCTAGCCCAGGCAGGCCACCCCTGGTCGCACCGACTGGCCTTCTAATCTAGCCCGCCACTAGGATGGCTTCTGTACAAGGATGATTTGTTGACGCCCATCTGCTTCTCCGGGCTCGTCATAGCCGCTAGGAATACGGTGGGCCTCCTGGGCCCTTTGGCAAGCCTATTGTCGGGCTCCTCACAGAGAAGCCACCCCCAATGTATTACACTGACTAAGGACAACTTCATAGATTTTATTGATCAAATATCACTTTGTGTTTATAGGTATGCACATACCGTAAAATATACTATAAAGGGAGATATTGGACCTCCGAGGCCACGTCCGGCCGCGCGCTCCAAGCCGTTGGTGGGGCGACGGACGTGCGGGATCGGGTGGTCTCGGGGCGAGCTTTCCCCTCGGGAGCGCGCGTGGTTCATTGTTGGCTGATTAGTTTAGCGGTCTGGTGTGGTGTGGCCGGTCTATCGGGCCCCACCTGCAGTGCCCTGGCCGAGAAGCTTCGTGAGTAAGCGAAGGCTTTCCCTGCTGTTGGAGCGTGCTATGCGCACCCCGGCGAGATGTCGGTGGTGGCTGGGGCGCTCACAGTTTCCGGGCAGCATGATTTGTTTTTTGAAGTTGCACAGCATGATTTGTTTCGACTTTCTGGAACCACTGCGTGTGTGTTTTAAGTTGTATGTATCATATTCTCTCCGTCTCATGATAGTATAATTTTTTTTAGAAGTCATGGGTTAAATTATAAGAAGACCACGTTAAATCTATGTAGCCGAAGACACCACATCATATTATAGATAGACTAAATTCACACAAAGCTATCTAAGCATACCGCACCAGCTTCCTTACATTTTTTTGGCTCGACCATCCTATGATCCACGAGAGCCATGACCGAGAGTTGTCTGTTTAATTTGTTGAACACTTTAGCATTTCTCTGATTTCATAAGTTTCATCCGATCAAGAGGACAATGGAGTCAAAACCTTTTCTCACTCGGCTCAGAAGGCGCTCCCTCGACTCTAGCCATCATTAGTCGAAAGCGTCCAAGCTCATGGGGCATTAACTCGTAGATTTAGGCAGCTGATGCATTGGTGCCAAGTTTCCCTTGCTGTCGCACATTGGACAATGAGATGATTCATCGTGTCGATCTCTTAGTTGTAGACATATCATGAAAGTGCCAAATCCTAGAATCCATGCCATGCTCATCTATTTAAGGTCCAAAAGTCTATATTGAAGAGCAAGTCAAGCAAAGATCTTGCATTTGAGGGTGCCCGATATCGCCAGATGCAGTCGGCTCCACAAAAGGTGTGTAGATTTCGCCCAGTAAGTGTTGGGGAACGTTGCATGGGAAACAAAAAAATTCCTACGCACACGCAAGATCTATCCATGGTGATGAGCATCTACGAGAGGGAGAGTGGATCTACATACCCTTGTAGATCGCTAAGCGGGAAGCGTTAAGAAACGCGGTTGGTGTAGTCGAACGTCTTCGCGATCCAAATCGCCGAGCGTCCTGCGATCTCATCACGATCCGTCCCGCGAACTCATCACGATCCGTCCCGCGATCTCATCACGATCCTTCCCGTGATCTCGTCACGATCCGTCTCGCATCTTGATCACGGTCCTTCCGATCTAGCGCCGAACGGACGGCACATCCGCGTTCAGCACACGTATAGCTTGATGACGATCTCCGCCTTCTTGATCCAGCAAGAGGGAGCGGAGAGGTAGAAGAGTTCTCCGGCAGCGTGAGGGCGCTGCGGCTATGGTGGTGGAGCTATTCCGGCAGGGCTTCGCCTATGCACTGCAGAAAACCGATCTAGAGGAGAAACTATGCACTAGAGGAACGGGTAGCACGTGGCTGAAAATTCTGTGCCAAAACCCTAAAATCCTCTAGTATATATAGGAGTAGAGGAGGAGGAGTCTTGGCTTCCAAAAATCCAGCCCTTGGGTCGACCAAAGTGGGGAGGAGAGGAGGACTCCTCCTCCAATCGTAGTAGGACTAGGATTCCTCCTTTTTTTTGGCCTTTTTCCACCTTTTTCCCTTTGGTCTTTTTCTCCCAGCCGCATAGGCCTTGTGTGGGACTTCCACCAGCCCACAAAAGGCAGGTATTTACTCTCCCACAGCCCATGAAGCCTCTTGTGTCGAAATACCCCTCCCGGTGGTCTCCCGGTACACTACCGGCACTCCCGGTACATTACCGATTAGCCCAAAACTTTTCCGGCGACCAAAATGGGACTTCCTATATATCAATCTTTACCTCCGGACCATTCCGGAGCTCCTCGTGACGTCCGGGATCTCATCCGGGACTTAGAACAACCTTAGTCCACCACCATACATAACTCTATACTACCGAAACGTCACCGAACCTTAAGTGTGCAAACTCTGCGGGTTCGAGAACTATGTAGACATGACCGAGACACCTCTATGATCAATAACCAATAGCGGGACCTGGATGCCCATATTGGTTCCTACATATTCTACAAAGATCTTTATCGGTCGAACCTCTATGTCAAGGATTCAGTTAATCCCGTATGATGTGTCCCTTTGTTCTTCGATATGTTTACTTGCCCGAGATTCGATCGTCGGTATCTCCATACCTAGTTCAACCTCGTTACCGGCAAGTCTCTTTACTCGTTCCATAATACAAGATCCCGTGACTAACTCTTAGTTGTTGGGAGACGTAGTAGTAAATCAAAAATTTTCCTACGCGTTCACCAAGATCCATCTATGGAGAAACCAGCAACGAGCAAGGGGAGAGTGGATCTTCATACCTTTGAAGATCGCTAAGCGGAAGCGTTACAAGAACGCGGTTGATGGAGTCGTACTCGCAGCGATTCAGATCGCGGTAGATCCGATCAAGTGCCGAACGGACGGCACCTCCGCGTTCAACACACGTGCAGCCCGGTGACGTCTCCAACACCTTGATCCAGCAAGGAGGAAGGAGAGGTTGGGGAAGGGCTCCAACAGCAGCACGACGGCGTGGTGGTGGTGGAGTAGCAAGGTATTCCGACAGGGCTTCGCCTAAGCGCTGCGGAGGAGGAAGAAGAGAGGTAGGGCTTCGCCGTGAGAGAGAGAGATCAAATCCTGTCTCAAAACATCCAAAACCTCAAGTATATATAGGAGGAGGGACGTGGAGGGCTGGCTTGGCCTCTACTCCAAAGAGGAGATGGCCGGCCGAATTAAAGGGAGAGTCCACCTCCCACAAGGGAGGTGGATCTCCTCCTTTTAAATCCTTTTTGCCTTATCTCCTTATCTCCAGCCGCATGGGCCTTTAGCAAAAGTCTTGCCCAGCCCAATAAGGGCTGGCACACTTTATCTAACAGCCCATGTGGTCCTTTGGTCGTCACACCCCTCCCGGGGGTTATCCGGCACCCTCCCGGCACTCCCGGTACACTACCGATGAGCCCGAAAACTTTCCGGTGACCAAAACTGGACTTCCTATATATCAATCTTTACCTCCGGACCATTCCGGAGCTCCTCGTGACGTCCGGGATCTCATCCGGGACTCCGAACAACCTTCGGTAATCACGTATACCTTTTCCCTATAACCCTAGCGTCATCGAACCTTAAGTGTGTAGACCCTACGGGTTCGGGAGACACGTAGACATGACCGAGACACCTCTCCGGTCAATAACCAACAGCGGGATCTGGATACCCATGTTGTCTCCCACGTACTCCACGATGATCTCATCGGATGAACCATGATGTCAAGGATTCAATCAATCCCGTATACAATTCCCTTTGTCTATCGGTATGATACTTGCCCGAGATTCGATCGTCGGTATCCCCATACCTTGTTCAATCTCGTTACTGGCAAGTCTCTTTACTCGTTCCGTAATACATCACCCCGTGACTAACTCCTTAGTCACATTGAGCTCATAATGATGATGTCTTACCGAGTGGGCCCAGAGATACCTCTCCGTCACACGGAGTGACAAATCCCAGTCTCGATTCATGCCAACCCAACAGATACTTTCGGAGATACCCGTAGTGCACCTTTATAGCCACCCAGTTACGTTGTGACGTTTGGCACACCCAAAGCATTCCTACGGTATCCGGGAGTTGCACAATCTCATGGTCTAAGGAAACGATACTTGACATTGAAAAGCTTTAGCAAACGAACTACACGATCTTGTGCTATGCTTAGAATTGGGTCTTGTCCATCACATCATTCTCCTAATGATGTGATCCCGTTATCAATGACATCCAATGTCCATGGCCATGAAACCGTGACCATCTATTGATCAACGAGCTAGTCAACTAGAGGCTCACTAGGGACATGTTGTGGTCTATGTATTCACACATGTATTATGGTTTCCGGTTAACACAATTATAGCATGAACAATAGACAATTATCATGAACAAGGAAATACAATAATAACCATTTTATTATTGCCTCTAGGGCATATTTCCAACAGTCTCCCACTTGCACTAGAGTCAATAATCTAGTTCACATCACCATGTGATTAACACTTACATCACCATGTGATCATATCATCATGTGATTAACACCCAATAAGTTCTGGGGTTTGTTCATGTCCTGCTCGTGAAAGAGGTTTTAGTCAACGGGTCTGCGACATTCAGATCCGTGTGTACCTTACAAACTTTCCATGTCATATTTGTAGATACTACTCCCATGCTCCACTTGGAGCTATTCCAAATGGCTGCTCCACTATACGTAGCTGGATTTCTACTAAGAGTCATCCGGATTGGTTTTAAAGCTTGCATCATCGTAACACTTTACGATGAACTCTTTATCACCTCCATAATCGAGAAATATTTCCTTAGTTCTCAAGTTACTAAGGCTAACTTTGACCGCTGTCTAGTGATCCACTCTTGGATTACTCTTGTACCCCTTGACAGACTCATGGCAAGGCACACACAGGTGCGGTACACAGCATGGCATACTATATAGAGCCTATGGCTAAAGCATAGGAGATGACACTCATCTCTTCTTTATCTTCTGCCGTGGTCGGGTATTGAGTCTTACTCAATTTCACACCTTACAATACAGTCAAGAACTCCTTCTTTGACCCATCTATTTTGAACTCCTTCTAAAACTTGTCAAGGTATGTCTTCGTCGAAAAAACTTATCAAGCGAATAGATCTATCCCTATAGATCTTGATGCTCAATAAAATAGTAGCTTTATCTGGGTCTTCCTTTGAAAAACAAAACTTTTCAAACAACCCTTCATGCTCTTCCAGAAATTCTACATCATTTCCGATCAATAATATGTCAACTACATATTCTTATAAGAAATTCCATAGTGCTCCCACTCACTTTCTTGCAAATACAAGTTTCTCATAAACTTTGTATAAACTTAAACACTTTGATCACCTCATCAAAGCATATATTCCAACTCCGAGATGCTTGCTCCAGTCCATAGAAGGATCGCTGGAGTTTGCATATTATTAGCATCCTTAGGATTGACAAAACCTTCTGGTTGTATCACATACAACTCTTCCTCACAGAAACCATTACGGAAACCTTGTTTTGTCATCCATCTGCCAGATTTCATAATCGAAAAATGCAGCAACTGCTAACAAAATTTTAATAGACTTTTAGCATCGCTATAGATGAGACAATCTCATTGCAGTCAACTCCTTGAACTTGGCGGAAACTTCTTTGCGACAAGTCGAGCTTTATAAACGGTGACATTTCACCATTAGCGTCTATGTTTATCTCAAAGGTCCATTTGTACTCAATGACCCGCCATTCAACAGGCAAGTCTACCAAAGTCCATACTTGGTTTTCATACATGGATCCTTTCTCGGATTTCATGGCTCCTAGCCATTTGTTGGAATCCGAGCCCACCATCGCTTCTCCATAGTTCGTAGGTTCATCGTTGTCCAACAACATGATTTCCAAGACAGGGTTGTCGTACTACTCAGGAGCAGTACGCGTCCTTGTCGACCTACGAGGTTCGATAGTGACTTGATCCGAAGCTTCATGATCATCATCATTAACTTCCTTTTCAACTAAGTAGGCTCTACAGAAACATCTTTCTGTGTTGCGCTATTCTCTGGTTGAAACAAAGGTTCAACAACCTTATCAAGTTCTATCTTCCTCCCACTCAATTCTTTCGAGAGAAACTCTTTCTCAAAAAGGACCCGTTCTTAGCAACAAACACCTTTTGCGCTTGGATCTGAGATAGAAGGTATACCCAATGTCTCATTAGGGTATTCTATGAAGATGCATTTGTCGGTTTTGAGTTCGAGCTCGCTAGGTGAAAAACCCATTTTCACATAAGCGTCGCAGCCCCAAACATTAAGAAATGACAGCTTAGGCTTCTGTCAAACCATAATTCTCACGGTGTCATCTCAACAGACTTAGATGGTGCCCTGTTAAAGTGAATGGATTTGTCTTTAATGCATAACCCCATAACGATAGTGGTAAAACGATAAGAGACATCATAGTACTCACTATATCCAATAGAGCACGACTACGACGTTCGAACACACCATCACACTATGGTGTTCCAGGAGGCGTGAGCTGTGAAACAATTTCCACATTGTCTAAAATTGCATACCAAACTCGTAACTTAGATATTCACCTCCATGATCATATCATAGACATTTATCTTCTTGTCACGATGATCTTTAACTTCACTCTGAAACTCCTTGAACCTTTCAAACATTTCAAATTCGTGTTTCATTAAGTAAATATCCCCATATTTACTCAAATCATCAGTGAAGGTAAAGAAAAACAACGATATCCACTGTGTGTTTCAACACTCATTGGACCACATACATCAACATGTATTAATTCCAATAAGCCACTTGCCCGCTCCATCATATTGGATGACGGGGTCTCAGTCATCTTGCCCAAGAGGCATGGCTCGCATGTCTCAACCGATTCGAAATCGAGTGAGTCAAAAAACATCCATCATCATGGAGTTTCTTCATGCGATTTATACCAATATGACATTACGTGGCAGTGCCACAAGCATGTGGTACTATCATTATTAACTTTGTATCTTTTGGTACCAATGTTATGAATATGTGTACTACTACGATCATGATTCGATAAACCATTTCGAGTGGGCGCATGACCATTGAAGGCATTATCCATGTAAACAGAATAACCATTATTCTCTAACTTATATGAATAACCGTATCGCACTAATCATGATCTAATCACGTTTATGCTCAACGCAAACACCAAATAACATTTATTTAGGTTTATCACAAATCCTGAAGGTAGAGAGAGCGTGCGATGGTGATCACATCAATCTTGGAAATACTTCCAACACACATCGTCACCTTTCACCTAGCTAGTCTCCATTTACTCCGTAGCTTTTATTTCGAGTTGCTAACACTTAGCAACCGAACCGGTATCTAATACCCAGGTGCTACTAGGAGTACCAGCAAGGTACACATCACTAACACGTATATCAAATATACTTCCATTGACATTACCAGCCTTCTTATCTACCAATCATCTAGGGTTTTTCCGCTTCAGCGAACATTCTCCTCATAACAGAAGCACTTAGTCTCGGGTTCGGGCTCAACCTTGGGTTTCTTCACTAGAGCAACAACTGGCTTGCCATTCCTGAAGTTTTTCCCTTCTTGCCCTTGCCCCTTTTGAAACTAGTGGTTTTCACTTAACCATCAACACTTGATGCTCCTTATTGATTTCTACCTTCGTGGTGTCAAACATCACGAACAACTCAGGGATCATCTTATCCATCCCTGGCATGTTATAGTTCATCACGAAGCTCTAGTAGCTTGGTGGCAGTGACTTGGAGAACTGCATTAATCACTATCTCATCTGGAAGATTAACTCCCACTTGATTCAAGTGATTGTAGCACCCAGACAATCTGAGAACACGCTCACCGATTAAGCTATTCTCCTTTATCTTGTAGGCAAAGAATCTTGTTGGAGGTCTCATACCTCTCAACATAGGCACGAGCTTGAGATCACAATCTCAGCTCCTAGAACATCTCATATGTTCTGTGACGTTCAAAACATTTTGAAGCCTCAATGCTAAGCCGTAATGCATGACGCACTGAACTATCACGTAGTCATCAAAAAGTGCCTGTCATATGTTCACAACATCTACAGACAACGCTTGAGGGAGTGATGCAGTTAGCGGTACATCAAAAACATAAGCTTTCTATGCAGCAATGAGGACAATCCTCAGATCACGGACCCAGTCCGCATTATTGCTACCATCAACTTTCAACTTACTTTTCTCTAGGATTGTATCAATAAAACTGGGGAGCTACAGCGCGAGCTATCTACGACATAATTTGCAAGGACATTTTTAGACTAAGTTCATGATAATTAAGTTCATTTAATCAAATTATTAATGAACTCCCACTTAGATAGACATCTCTCTAGTCTTCCAAGTGATACATGATCCATGTCAACTAGCCCGTGTCCGATCATCACGTGAGACGGACTAGTCATCCATGGTGAACATCTCTATGTTGATCGTATCTTCTATACGACTCATGTTCGACCTTTCGGTCTTCCGTGTTCCGAGGCCATGTCTGTACATGCTAGGCTCGTCAAGTCAACCTAAGTGTTTCGCATGTGTAAATCTGGCTTACACCCGTTGTATGCGAACGTTAGAACCTATCACACCCGATCATCACGTGGTGCTTCGGAACGACGATCCTTAGCAACGGTGCACAGTTAGGGTGAACACCTTTCTTGAAATTTTATTGAGAGATCATCTTATTTACTACCGTCGTTCTATGCAAATAAGATGTAAACATGATAAACATCACATGCAATCAATATAGTGACATGATATGGCCAATATCATTTTGCTCCTATGATCTCCATCTTCGGGGCACCATGATCATCACTGTCACCGGCACGACACCATGATCTCCATCATCATGATCTCCATCATTGTGTCTTCATGAAGTTGTCTCGCCAACTATTACTTCTACTACTATGGCTAACGCTTAGCAATAAAGTAAAGTAATTACATGGCGTTTATGATTGACACGCGGGTCATACAATAAATAAGACAACTCCTATGGCTCCTGCCGGTTGTCATAATCATCGACATGCAAGTCGTGAATCCTATTACAAGAACATGATCAATTCATACATCACAATGCATCACATCACATCCTTTGGCCATATCACATCACAAGGCACATGCTGCAAAAACAAGTTAGACGTCCTCTAATTTGTAGTTGCAAGTTTTTACGTGGTTGCTATAGGTTTCTAGCAAGAATGTTTCTTACCTACGTCAAAACCACAACGTGATATGCCAATTGCTATTTACCCTTCATAAGGACCCTTTTCATCGAATCCAATCCGACTAAGGTGGGAGAGACAGACACCCGCTAGCCACCTTATGCAACTAGTGCATGTCAGGCGGTGGAACCGGTCTCACGTAAGCGTACGTGTAAGGTTGGTCCGGGCCGCTTCATCCCACAATACCGTCGAATCAAGATAAGACTAGTAACGGCAAGCATATTAACAAAACCGACGCCCACAACTGCTTTGTGTTCTACTCGTGCATAGATTCTACGCATAGACCTAGCTCATGATGCCACTGTTGGGAGACGTAGTAGTAAATCAAAAATTTTCCTACGCGTTCACCAAGATCCATCTATGGAGAAACCAGCAACGAGCAAGGGGAGAGTGGATCTTCATACCTTTGAAGATCGCTAAGCGGAAGCGTTACAAGAACGCGGTTGATGGAGTCGTACTCGCAGCGATTCAGATCGCGGTAGATCCGATCAAGTGCCGAACGGACGGCACCTCCGCGTTCAACACACGTGCAGCCCGGTGACGTCTCCAACACCTTGATCCAGCAAGGAGGAAGGAGAGGTTGGGGAAGGGCTCCAACAGCAGCACGACGGCGTGGTGGTGGTGGAGTAGCAAGGTATTCCGACAGGGCTTCGCCTAAGCGCTGCGGAGGAGGAAGAAGAGAGGTAGGGCTTCGCCGTGAGAGAGAGAGATCAAATCCTGTCTCAAAACATCCAAAACCTCAAGTATATATAGGAGGAGGGACGTGGAGGGCTGGCTTGGCCTCTACTCCAAAGAGGAGATGGCCGGCCGAATTAAAGGGAGAGTCCACCTCCCACAAGGGAGGTGGATCTCCTCCTTTTAAATCCTTTTTGCCTTATCTCCTTATCTCCAGCCGCATGGGCCTTTAGCAAAAGTCTTGCCCAGCCCAATAAGGGCTGGCACACTTTATCTAACAGCCCATGTGGTCCTTTGGTCGTCACACCCCTCCCGGGGGTTATCCGGCACCCTCCCGGCACTCCCGGTACACTACCGATGAGCCCGAAAACTTTCCGGTGACCAAAACTGGACTTCCTATATATCAATCTTTACCTCCGGACCATTCCGGAGCTCCTCGTGACGTCCGGGATCTTATCCGGGACTCCGAACAACCTTCGGTAATCACGTATACCTTTTCCCTATAACCCTAGCGTCATCGAACCTTAAGTGTGTAGACCCTACGGGTTCGGGAGACACGTAGACATGACCGAGACACCTCTCCGGTCAATAACCAACAGCGGGATCTGGATACCCATGTTGTCTCCCACGTACTCCACGATGATCTCATCGGATGAACCATGATGTCAAGGATTCAATCAATCCCGTATACAATTCCCTTTGTCTATCGGTATGATACTTGCCCGAGATTCGATCGTCGGTATCCCCATACCTTGTTCAATCTCGTTACTGGCAAGTCTCTTTACTCGTTCCGTAATACATCACCCCGTGACTAACTCCTTAGTCACATTGAGCTCATAATGATGATGTCTTACCGAGTGGGCCCAGAGATACCTCTCCGTCACACGGAGTGACAAATCCCAGTCTCGATTCATGCCAACCCAACAGATACTTTCGGAGATACCCGTAGTGCACCTTTATAGCCACCCAGTTACGTTGTGACGTTTGGCACACCCAAAGCATTCCTACGGTATCCGGGAGTTGCACAATCTCATGGTCTAAGGAAACGATACTTGACATTGAAAAGCTTTAGCAAACGAACTACACGATCTTGTGCTATGCTTAGAATTGGGTCTTGTCCATCACATCATTCTCCTAATGATGTGATCCCGTTATCAATGACATCCAATGTCCATGGCCATGAAACCGTGACCATCTATTGATCAACGAGCTAGTCAACTAGAGGCTCACTAGGGACATGTTGTGGTCTATGTATTCACACATGTATTATGGTTTCCGGTTAACACAATTATAGCATGAACAATAGACAATTATCATGAACAAGGAAATACAATAATAACCATTTTATTATTGCCTCTAGGGCATATTTCCAACAGTCTCCCACTTGCACTAGAGTCAATAATCTAGTTCACATCACCATGTGATTAACACTTACATCACCATGTGATCATATCATCATGTGATTAACACCCAATAAGTTCTGGGGTTTGTTCATGTCCTGCTCGTGAAAGAGGTTTTAGTCAACGGGTCTGCGACATTCAGATCCGTGTGTACCTTACAAACTTTCCATGTCATATTTGTAGATACTACTCCCATGCTCCACTTGGAGCTATTCCAAATGGCTGCTCCACTATACGTAGCTGGATTTCTACTAAGAGTCATCCGGATTGGTTTTAAAGCTTGCATCATCGTAACACTTTACGATGAACTCTTTATCACCTCCATAATCGAGAAATATTTCCTTAGTTCTCAAGTTACTAAGGCTAACTTTGACCGCTGTCTAGTGATCCACTCTTGGATTACTCTTGTACCCCTTGACAGACTCATGGCAAGGCACACACAGGTGCGGTACACAGCATGGCATACTATATAGAGCCTATGGCTAAAGCATAGGAGATGACACTCATCTCTTCTTTATCTTCTGCCGTGGTCGGGTATTGAGTCTTACTCAATTTCACACCTTACAATACAGTCAAGAACTCCTTCTTTGACCCATCTATTTTGAACTCCTTCTAAAACTTGTCAAGGTATGTCTTCGTCGAAAAAACTTATCAAGCGAATAGATCTATCCCTATAGATCTTGATGCTCAATAAAATAGTAGCTTTATCTGGGTCTTCCTTTGAAAAACAAAACTTTTCAAACAACCCTTCATGCTCTTCCAGAAATTCTACATCATTTCCGATCAATAATATGTCAACTACATATTCTTATAAGAAATTCCATAGTGCTCCCACTCACTTTCTTGCAAATACAAGTTTCTCATAAACTTTGTATAAACTTAAACACTTTGATCACCTCATCAAAGCATATATTCCAACTCCGAGATGCTTGCTCCAGTCCATAGAAGGATCGCTGGAGTTTGCATATTATTAGCATCCTTAGGATTGACAAAACCTTCTGGTTGTATCACATACAACTCTTCCTCACAGAAACCATTACGGAAACCTTGTTTTGTCATCCATCTGCCAGATTTCATAATCGAAAAATGCAGCAACTGCTAACAAAATTTTAATAGACTTTTAGCATCGCTATAGATGAGACAATCTCATTGCAGTCAACTCCTTGAACTTGGCGGAAACTTCTTTGCGACAAGTCGAGCTTTATAAACGGTGACATTTCACCATTAGCGTCTATGTTTATCTCAAAGGTCCATTTGTACTCAATGACCCGCCATTCAACAGGCAAGTCTACCAAAGTCCATACTTGGTTTTCATACATGGATCCTTTCTCGGATTTCATGGCTCCTAGCCATTTGTTGGAATCCGAGCCCACCATCGCTTCTCCATAGTTCGTAGGTTCATCGTTGTCCAACAACATGATTTCCAAGACAGGGTTGTCGTACTACTCAGGAGCAGTACGCGTCCTTGTCGACCTACGAGGTTCGATAGTGACTTGATCCGAAGCTTCATGATCATCATCATTAACTTCCTTTTCAACTAAGTAGGCTCTACAGAAACATCTTTCTGTGTTGCGCTATTCTCTGGTTGAAACAAAGGTTCAACAACCTTATCAAGTTCTATCTTCCTCCCACTCAATTCTTTCGAGAGAAACTCTTTCTCAAAAAGGACCCGTTCTTAGCAACAAACACCTTTTGCGCTTGGATCTGAGATAGAAGGTATACCCAATGTCTCATTAGGGTATTCTATGAAGATGCATTTGTCGGTTTTGAGTTCGAGCTCGCTAGGTGAAAAACCCATTTTCACATAAGCGTCGCAGCCCCAAACATTAAGAAATGACAGCTTAGGCTTCTGTCAAACCATAATTCTCACGGTGTCATCTCAACAGACTTAGATGGTGCCCTGTTAAAGTGAATGGATTTGTCTTTAATGCATAACCCCATAACGATAGTGGTAAAACGATAAGAGACATCATAGTACTCACTATATCCAATAGAGCACGACTACGACGTTCGAACACACCATCACACTATGGTGTTCCAGGAGGCGTGAGCTGTGAAACAATTTCCACATTGTCTAAAATTGCATACCAAACTCGTAACTTAGATATTCACCTCCATGATCATATCATAGACATTTATCTTCTTGTCACGATGATCTTTAACTTCACTCTGAAACTCCTTGAACCTTTCAAACATTTCAAATTCGTGTTTCATTAAGTAAATATCCCCATATTTACTCAAATCATCAGTGAAGGTAAAGAAAAACAACGATATCCACTGTGTGTTTCAACACTCATTGGACCACATACATCAACATGTATTAATTCCAATAAGCCACTTGCCCGCTCCATCATATTGGATGACGGGGTCTCAGTCATCTTGCCCAAGAGGCATGGCTCGCATGTCTCAACCGATTCGAAATCGAGTGAGTCAAAAAACATCCATCATCATGGAGTTTCTTCATGCGATTTATACCAATATGACATTACGTGGCAGTGCCACAAGCATGTGGTACTATCATTATTAACTTTGTATCTTTTGGTACCAATGTTATGAATATGTGTACTACTACGATCATGATTCGATAAACCATTTCGAGTGGGCGCATGACCATTGAAGGCATTATCCATGTAAACAGAATAACCATTATTCTCTAACTTATATGAATAACCGTATCGCACTAATCATGATCTAATCACGTTTATGCTCAACGCAAACACCAAATAACATTTATTTAGGTTTATCACAAATCCTGAAGGTAGAGAGAGCGTGCGATGGTGATCACATCAATCTTGGAAATACTTCCAACACACATCGTCACCTTTCACCTAGCTAGTCTCCATTTACTCCGTAGCTTTTATTTCGAGTTGCTAACACTTAGCAACCGAACCGGTATCTAATACCCAGGTGCTACTAGGAGTACCAGCAAGGTACACATCACTAACACGTATATCAAATATACTTCCATTGACATTACCAGCCTTCTTATCTACCAATCATCTAGGGTTTTTCCGCTTCAGCGAACATTCTCCTCATAACAGAAGCACTTAGTCTCGGGTTCGGGCTCAACCTTGGGTTTCTTCACTAGAGCAACAACTGGCTTGCCATTCCTGAAGTTTTTCCCTTCTTGCCCTTGCCCCTTTTGAAACTAGTGGTTTTCACTTAACCATCAACACTTGATGCTCCTTATTGATTTCTACCTTCGTGGTGTCAAACATCACGAACAACTCAGGGATCATCTTATCCATCCCTGGCATGTTATAGTTCATCACGAAGCTCTAGTAGCTTGGTGGCAGTGACTTGGAGAACTGCATTAATCACTATCTCATCTGGAAGATTAACTCCCACTTGATTCAAGTGATTGTAGCACCCAGACAATCTGAGAACACGCTCACCGATTAAGCTATTCTCCTTTATCTTGCAGGCAAAGAATCTTGTTGGAGGTCTCATACCTCTCAACATAGGCACGAGCTTGAGATCACAATCTCAGCTCCTAGAACATCTCATATGTTCTGTGACGTTCAAAACATTTTGAAGCCTCAATTCTAAGCCGTAATGCATGACGCACTGAACTATCACGTAGTCATCAAAAAGTGCCTGTCATATGTTCACAACATCTACAGACAACGCTTGAGGGAGTGATGCAGTTAGCGGTACATCAAAAACATAAGCTTTCTATGCAGCAATGAGGACAATCCTCAGATCACGGACCCAGTCCGCATTATTGCTACCATCAACTTTCAACTTACTTTTCTCTAGGATTGTATCAATAAAACTGGGGAGCTACAGCGCGAGCTATCTACGACATAATTTGCAAGGACATTTTTAGACTAAGTTCATGATAATTAAGTTCATTTAATCAAATTATTAATGAACTCCCACTTAGATAGACATCTCTCTAGTCTTCCAAGTGATACATGATCCATGTCAACTAGCCCGTGTCCGATCATCACGTGAGACGGACTAGTCATCCATGGTGAACATCTCTCTCAACTTCACACCTTACAAAGCAGTCGAGAACACTTCTCTCTAACTAGTTCATTTTGAACTCTTTCAAAATCTTGTCAAGGTATGTACTCGTTGAAAGTCTTATCCAACATCTTGATCTATCTTTATAGATCTTGATGCTTAACAATTAGGTAGCTTTATTCAGGTCTTCCTTTGAAAATCACTTTTCAAACAACCGTTTATGCTTTCCAGAAATTCCACATTATTTCTGAATAGCAATATGTCATCCACATATACTTATAAGAAACTCTATGGTGCTCCCACTCACTTTATTGCAAATACAAGTTTCTCATAAACTTTGTATAGACTCAAAAACTTTGATCACCTCATCAAAGCGTACATTCCAACTCCGAGATGCTTGCTTCAGTCTATAAAAGGATCACTGAAGCTTGCACACCTTTTAGCATCCTTAGGACTGACAAAACCTTCTGGTTGTATCACATACAACCTTTCCTCAAGTAAACCGTTAAGGAAACGATGTTTTGACATCCATCTGCCAGATTTCATAATTGAAAGTGCAGCAACTGCTAACATAATTTCAACAGACTTTAGCATTGCTACAAGTGAGAAAGTCTCATCGCAGTCAACTCCTTGAACTTGTCGTAAACTTCTTTGCAACAAGTCGAGCTTTACAAATGGTGACATTTACCATCACCGTCTGTTGTCATTTCAAAGATCCATTTGTACTTAACGACCTGCCGTCCAACGAGCAAGTCCACCAAAGTTTGAAAAATAGATCGGAGAGTATATACAGGTATTTAATTATGCGACAAATAACTCACAAGAGATTCAATATAGTTTAATGAAGAATCTGATCATGAAGTAGCAATTCATCATATCCCAACAAATACAACACCCAATTACATCATATGGATCCCGATCATGTAAGGTAGCTCATGGGAACTTTGTATTGAATCACAAGGAAGAGAGGATGCGATATAGCTACTCTTATGGACACCCAAGGTCCCAAGGGAACTATTCACACATGGTCATGGTGGCAGCAAGGTTGATGAATATGGCTTTGGTGATGGATTCCCGCTCTGGCAGGGCGACGGAATAGGCCTTCGTATTGGATCTCCCCAAAACACGAACATGCGGTCGCAGGAAAATCACGAAAAATATTGTATGAATGTTTTCGGGAAATATGGCATTTTATAGGCAAAGATGGTCGAGAGGCGGTGCCTAAGAGCTCTAGACGGCTAGCCCAAGCAGGCCACCCCTGGTCGCACTGACTGGCCTTCTAATCTAGCCCATCACCAGGATGGCTTCCGTACAAGGATGATTTGTTGACGTCCATCTGCTTCTCCGGGCTCCTCATAGCCGCTAGGAATACGATGGGCCTCCTGGGCCCTTTGGCAAGCCTACTGTCGGGTTCCTCAGAGAGAAGCCGCCCCCAATGTATTACACTGACTAAGGACAACTTCATAGATTTTATTGATCAAATATAACTTTGTGTTTATAGGTATGCACATACTATAAGATATACTATAAAAGGGGATATTGGACCTCCGAGGCGAGGTATCTCTTGCAAAGTGCTTAACGATCAAACTCCAAAGTCCAAACACCCTCAGATGCCTCAATATTCTTTGACTAACCATCTTAGTTTTCACTTGTTCGAACCCGCCAATAGTTTTTCTCCGGAGCCCCTGAGTCTTTTGGAGAGTTAGCCACACCACACGTTCAGCAGTTTAGACACTCCAAGTATGAAAAGTTATGATCATTCGGGGATGCTACAAAAACTTATGACTCTAGCTTGGTACCTCCGAGTGAATTTTGCGTGGTACCTCAAAGTTGTTAATATTGAATTCAAAGTGTTGTTCACCACTCTGAGTGAGTTCAATTCAGACACTTTTAGATACAAGCGATAAAATCCATGTGTTCTCGTATAGTTTGGATGTACCGAATGTTGTGTGATCTCCGAGCTAGAGTAGTGTTTCTATCCAATTTCCTAAGTCTGGTTTGCACACCCCCCCTCCTATATCGGCTAGGTGTGCTTGTGATCCTGTAGGTTGTGAAGGAACCAAGAAGTTTGTGAAGACAAAGATTGTCGGGACCCCGATCCTAAGTCATAAGAATCCAGCCTGTAACACATCACATCACTTTGCGGCCTTATGCACGGTAACTCCACGGCTGCAGACTTACCTTAGCCGGGACCGTTTGCGCCTTTTGGCTCACGTATGTGAATATATCGCTAGCATTCAAACGACAGAGAACCCGGGCCGACATGACTAGCCATGGAACCCAAGTGGCACATCCATACGGAAACAGGCATACGTAACCCAGTAATGAAGGTGTCGGTCTCAAGCGTGTGTAGACGAGTCATAGCCAGCTACAAGGACTCCATTACGCCATGGGACATAAATGTCATCACTGCACGTAGAGGAGTCATAGCAGGCTATAGGGACTCCATTACACTGCAAGACATTTCCCTGAAGGGACGGACACAACAACAGAGAAGGATACATGTCGGTTAATCAATGTGTCCGGAGCAGTAGCAAGCTACCAAGGCTCAGTGGAAGCACAAAGAGTCAGTTTCCCGTAAAGAGTACTACTAAAGGCACATGACTAGGTGTCGGATCCCATACATACCGTTGCACGTCACACGTACGCACGACATGCCCGATATGCATAGATACAACTATGGCATCACAACATAACCATACAACAATACAACTTTTATTTAAGAGGCTCAGAGGAGCCTTGCATATTATGTTCTTACAGGTAGGGGTCTCATGACCCGACACTCAAGTCATACAAGCAAGTTCATACAAACCAAGCGGAAGCATAAAGCTGTCTGAGTACAAACAGTTGAAAGGGTAAAAAGGCACATGGCCTGACTATCTACAGCCCGCCATAGGGCATAAGGTCGTAGATGAGACACCAACTATTCAGTGTCGTCGACATCTAGATAGAACCCAGCTGTTGGGTTCTGAGTCTCATCTGCAACATTTATTAAGCAAACATGAGTACAAACGTACTCAGCAAGTCTTTAAAACAGACCTAGACTAATCATGCTCATGTATCAACAAGGGGAGTGGTGGAGTTTATGCAGCAATGCCAGCTTTGACTCTTGGCTTACCTATACTACACATTATTAACTCTTTGTTCAAATTTTAGATATCGCACACGAGTCCACTAACTCCACATCAATACACCACCATGGATTCACTTCCGTCTCCTATGAGAGTGCCATCCACGGTACTCACACCTGTCTTGAGATTTTTATGAGTATCCATTAAATTTCTCTGAATAACATAAGTTCTCCAAGTAGTCCATATCCGAGGACGCGGCTATTCAAACAGATTCATACCCTGCAGGGGTGTACTTCTTCACACACGCTCTCGCCACTTATCACTGTGTGCTCATAAAACCATGCACCTCGGCAACCCTCAAGCGGAAGCCCAGCGAGGGAGTCGGCCACGACCGTCAATCACATAAGACCTTTAGTCCAGGCTATCACCTATTTGAGACTGAACCCGCACGGAAGTCCGGCCGAAGTTTTTGCTACAACCCCAAACAATGTGCGTAGGGTTCCCAAGCCCACCATTCGGGTGACCCTTAGTACACCGTGCCACTGCCTACCACGTCATAACCCACCCCTAGGGTCAGCGCTATGCACGGCCTCCAGCATGCTATAAACACCAGAAACTATTTGCAACACCTGGACCATGGTCTAAGCGATTAATAAGTCGAGAGGGGTCGAGTTACTAGAACCCAATGTGTGGTAGTAACTAGCCTTGGATCACAAACACGGAACTTAGTTCCTAAGAACGGTCCCAATGAGACAACCCGCTATGTACTCTTACATAGCCTCTCATCCCTACCTTTACCAAATCGGGTTCATCATTAAGCTTATCACATTAGAACAATACTGTTTCACTCCAGTTCATCACCCAGATGAATCAGACCTGACGCAACTCTAAGCATAGCAGGCAAAGTAGGTAAAGCACATCATGGCTCAAGCATCTACCAGGTATGCTAGGTTGCAAGGTTTATCTATTTACTATGACAATGACAGGTCATGCAAAGGAATGGGTTCATCTACCGTACATGAGAGACAATTAAACGTTTGTCCTAATGCAATAAACAAGAGCAGGACCGAGAGAATGGGATGTTATCGAAATGATCAATGGGGTTGCTTGCCTTGTTGGGAAGCGGGAAGGTATTCTCCTTCGTTGGAATAATCAGGGGTATCCTGAGAAGCAGGGCCCATCGCAATGCAGATAAGTAACAATCAACACACGGCAAGTGCAGCAATATGATGCAAGATCATGACATGGCAGCATGGATGGATGAGCTAATGCAACTATTATCCAAGTTAAATGAAGTAATTTTGAATATAGGTTCAAAATCGTTCTTCATTTCATAATCCATATGTTGACGTATTACTAAATGTCAATGTTCATCTACATAGGTTGCTCTAACATGCATGATAACAACACCATTGGATTCATTGGATTTTCTGATAAATTTTCATATATAAATTATTTCAATCTGAGTTATAGATTAATTTATATGAATTTTCTAAATTTTGACTATTTTCTGGAATTAATTTAATTCAGAAATTCTTTTACTGCATCAGCATGACATCAGCTGGTCAACAGCCCGTTGACAGGTCAAACCTGACCAGTCGGGTCCACTAGTGAGTGACCCAACCTCTAATAGAGTTAATTAAAACACTAACTACTAATTAGTTAGCAGAGGGCCCACTATCAATGGGTCATTAGGTTAATTTAGTTAGTTAATTAATTAATTTTAACTTAAACTTAATTAGCAGGGTCGGGCCCACTTGTCAGTTGACCCTGGGCTCAAACCCCGGTGGTCAGACCGGTTGACTCGCCGGCATTGAGCCGCCGTCGACGTCAGGGACGATGGAGGGGGTCGGAAAACCTCCTCCGGCGACCATTTCGACGGCGGATGGGTCCTAACGAACCAGCACGCACGCGCGCTACGATCTGGACGCACCCTAGCGGCTGAGGTGGCCCAGAGCATCGCTGGCGTTGAGCTTGGCGGCCGCCGGAGTTCGGGCGAGCACCAGCTCCTCGCTCCGGTGTGCTAAACAGCCTGGGCTGGGCACCTACGACTTCTACGCACCCCCACAGGCTCGGTGGTGGCCTCAGAAGGACCAACCGATCACCGGAACAATGCCGGCGGCGAGCTTGTGCGGCGGAGCACTTCGGGCATTGATGGAATCGAGGGCTACAGAGGGGGAAACGGCCGGGGAAGAGAGGGAAATGATCCGGGGGCTCACTGCGGGCTCAAGGCCGATGATAGCTTGCTCGAGGAGGGTTTGGAGGCGACGAATCGACGGCGGCGGTGCTCGGGCCCGGGGAGGAAGAAGGGGTCGGGGTCATCGCTCCAGGGCCTCTCGCAACGCGTGGCTCGGTGCAGAGGTCGGGTACGACGAGGCGGAGCTTCTGGTGGGTTCAGGGGGGCGCGGGAGCGGCTGCGGCTACGGTGGCGAGCGAGCGAAGGTGACGGCCATGGCGGAGCAGAGGAGAGGGGAGAGGCAGGGGAGAATGAGCGAGAGAGAGAGAGAGATGGGGATGGCAACGGCGTCCTCATCCGCTCGCTAGCGTGACGTGGGAGGCAGACACGCAGGGAGCTGCGTGTCAGCTCCGGCGCGAGCGCGCGATGGGCACACGCGCTCGTCCTCCTGGCCGCTAGGAGGACGACAACCCCCCCTGGACCAGGTGGGCCGGCCTGGCCTGGGCTGAGGTAGGCTTCCTTCCCTCTTTTTTTTAATTTCCATTTTCTGTTTTCTTTTCTGACATTTGTTTTATTTTTATTTAGGCACAAAATATTCGAAATATTTTATAGAGCTTAGTTTGAATATTTCAAACCTCTACAAAAAGTTTCAGAATATTTTGAATACCGAAATAATTACAATGCTTTATTTGGCATTTTCAGTAGCTTTATTATTTATTTTTAAAATACTATATAGATTCAAATATTTAGAATGACCCCTCATATATTTATGTCCACATTTATCAGACATAGGGGACATTTTTTATGGGCATTCTGAATTTGTTGGTTTTTCACAACCATTGAATTGGTTTGTTTCAAGTGAGGTGTTTGGGGTTTCTGTTAATCCCCATTTCAAGTTGATGCAAGAATGGAAACATGCTGCACACACATGCTGACCTAAGTAAGCTAACTAGGGATGTGACAACTCACCCCCACTCAAAAGAATCTCGTCATGAGATTTGGAAGTCGTCGGGAAGAGCGCAGGGTACTCTAGTCGAAGACGATCCTCTCTTTACCATGTGGCTTCCTTCTCGGAATGGTGTGACCACTGAACCTTGAGAAACTTGATGTTCTGATGCCGAGTGGTATGCTCATCTTGATCAAGAATATGAACAGGGTATTCTCGATATGTAAGGTTATCTTGGAGATCAAGCGCTTCGTGGTCTACTTCGCGGACAAGGTCCAAGAAGCAACGCCTGAGTTGCGAGACGTGGAAGACATCATGATCTTGGAAAGACGCGGCGGAAGTTCCAATTGGTAGGAAACCTCTCCTCATTTAGCAAGAATGCGAAAAGGTCCAATGTAACGAGGAGCCAACTTGCCCTTGATACCGAATCGATGGGTACCCTTCAGAGGTGTAACCCGAAGATAAGCCTTCTTGTCAACTTCATAGGTCACAGCCTTATGATGGCGATCATATTAGCTCTTTTGATGAGATTGGGCTATTTTCAACTTTTCAAGAATAATGCAAACTTGCTCCCTCTGCATCCTGGATCATATCCGGGCCAAAGAGTTGCCTCTCCCCGGTTTCTGACCAGTTAAGAGGTGTTTGACACCTTCATCCACAGAGAACTTCAAAAGGGGCTTTGCCCAAGCTTGACTGATAACTATTGTTATAAGCAAATTCGGCAAATGGAAGACATTTCTCCCAATTCATACCGAAGGATATAACACAAGCTCGGAGCATGTCTTCGAGGATTTGATTGAATCGCTCAACTTGACCACTTGACTGCGGATGGAAAGCAGTGCTAAAGGATAGATGAGTCCCCATAGCAGTTTGGAAACTTTCCAAAAATCGGGAAGTAAAGATACTTCTGCGGTGTGAGTTAATCTCCAAAGGAACACCATGAAGAGAAACTATTCGAGAAACGTATAACTCCGCTAGCTGGCTAGCAGTTATACTCTCCCGAACAGGAAGAAAATGAGCCACTTTGGAAAGACAGTCTATGACCACAAAGATAGCATTATTCCCTCTCTTGGTCCTGGGAAATCCGGTAATGAAATCCATACCGACCTTATCCCATTTCCATTCAGGAATAGCTAAGGGTTGAAGGGTGCCAGCAGGCCTTTGATGTTCTGCCTTAACGCGACGATAGACGTTGCAGTTGGCAACGAACTGAGCAATTTCGCTCTTCATCCTAGTCCACCAGAACCTCTGGCGTAGGTCCTGATACATCTTGGTACTACCCGGATGAATTGTGAGAGGAGAATCATGAGCCTCCTTAAGGATCAAATGCCGCAGCTGTTGCTTCTTCGGGATCACCAATCGATTCTCAAAGAAGACAACACCCCGATCATGTTCCGAGAAGCATCTAACATTACCCTTCCTAATGTTTTTCTTGATCTGAGATATCCCGGCATCATGCTTCTGGGCTTCTATGATTTTATCCGAAAGAGTAGGTTTTGCCACTAGGTTGGAAAGGAATCCTTGAGGAACAATGTGAAGATTCAACTTCCGGCATTCCTCATGGAGAAGTGGTTGACTTTGTTGTAACATCAGGTTGTTACAATAAGACTTACGACTTAGTGCATCAGCCATGACATTGGCTTTCCTCGGGGTGTAAGTTATCCCTAAGTCGTAATATGTAATCAACTCAACCCACCGTCTTTGCCTGAGATTCAAATCCGGCTGGGTGAAAATATATTTCAGACTTTGGTGATCAGTGTAAATTTCGCAATGGTTACCCAGAAGGTAATGTCGCCAGGTTTTTAGTGCATGGACTATAGCTGCAAGCTCAAGATCATGTGTTGGATAATTATACTCATGTGGACGCAACTGTCGAGATGCGTATGCAATCACATGACGATCTTGCATGATAATGCAACCTAATCCTTGTCACGAGGCGTCGCAATAGATAACAAAGTCCTTAGAGAAGTCTGGTGGCACCAGCACTGGAGCAGAGGTCAGGCGTCTTTTTAGTTCCTGAAAACTATGCTCACATTGTGCGGTCCACTCGAACTTTTTATCTTTCTTGAGCAGTTCAGTCAGAGGCTTTGCAACCTTGGAGAAGTTCTCGACAAAGCGGCAACAATAGCTCGCTAAGCCAAGGAAACTCCAAACTGGCTTAACCGATTCAGGTTGAGTCCAATCAAGGATGGCCTGAACTCTCTCGGGATTGATAGAAATAACTTTACCAGAGATCATGTGGCCTAGATAGGTCACTTCTGGTAACCAAAATTCACACTTGGAGAATTTGGCATACAGACGATGCTCTCGAAGTTTCATCAATACCAACCTTAGATGCTCGGCATGTTCCTGTTCGTTCTTCGAGTAGATGAGTATATCGTCGAGGTAAACCACGATGAATTTATCCAGATACTCCATGAAGATCGAATTCATCAAGCGAGAGAAGGTGGCTGGGGCATTGGTTAAACCGAAGGACATGACGATGTACTCGTATTGGCCATAACGAGTGACAAAAGCCGTTTTTGGAATGTCCCTGTTTCTAACTTTGATTTGATGGTATCCCAACCTCAAATCCATCTTGGAAAAGACAGAGGATCGAGCGAGTTGATCATACAAATCGTTGATCCTGGGAAGCGGATATTTGTTCTTTATGGTGACCAGATTCACTGGCTGATAATCCACAACCATCCGATCCGATCCATCCTTCTTCTTGACAAAGAGGACGGGGCAAGCCCAAGGAGAAGAACTAGGATGGATGAAACCTTTCTTCAAAGCCTCATCGAGTTGTTTCTTAAGTTCGGCTAGTTCTAAGGGTGCCATCTTATAGGGTCTTCTAGCTATTGGGACAGTCCCTGGAATGAGCTGTATCACAAACTCTACATCTCTGACAGACGGAATTACTGGCAGTTCTTCTGGAAAGACATCCAGAAAGTCACAGACTATCGGAATATCTTCTAATTATGGAAGAGGGCTAGCATTGAGAGAATAGAGTTGGCATTTGACAACTCGAGTGGAGACATTAACTATCTCACCTGATGGATGTGTAAGCTAAACATTCCTAGTATGAGTATCAATCTTAGCATAGTGGGCTTTCATCCAGTCCATGCCTAAGATGATATTGATGTCCGAAGACTTGAGGGCTATCAAAGATGCTAGGAAGACTAGCCTATCCACAAGAATCTCATTGTCATGGCTTACCCTAGAGGTTTGCCATTTTGAACCAGGAGTCTGAACTACTAAAGGAGTAGGCATATCACAAAAAGACATGTTATGCACTTGTGCATAACTTTCTGAGATGAATGAATGAGATGCTCCAGTATCAAACATTGGATGACTATTGACAAGGAGCGTACCTAGGATAACATCAGGATCCTCAAGGGCTTCTTCAGCAGAAACATAATTCACTCGACCACGAGCAGGAGCTGGCTTCACATAGAAGGCTTTTCCCGACTTCCCACGTCCAATCGGCTTGGCATTGTTCTGGGGACACTCACGGGAATAGTGTCCTGGTTCTCCACATTTGTAGCAAACAACGGTAGCACGGGGAGCAACATTGATAGGAGGACCTCCAAATGTCCTGGATGGAGGGTTGGGCGGAGCTGGGTGAGGCGCCTGGAAGGATGGCCTCGCGGTGTACCTTGGTGGCAGATCTGTGTTAGGCACCCACACCCGGCGTTTGTTGGAGCCCAAGCCAGATGCGGAGCTGAAGTCACGAGTATGCTTCTTAGTTGCCTCATAGTTAGTCTGTCCTATTTCGGCATTGATAGCCTTGTTGACGAGGGCCTAGAAGGTAGTGCACTCACGCAAGCGTAGATCTCGACGGAGCTCATGATTAAGTCCCTTGTGGAACCTAGCTTGTTTCTTGGCATCGGTTGACACTTCCTCCGGAGCATAAAGAGCAAGATTGCCAAACTCGCGGCTATAGGAATCCACTATCAGTCCGCCCTGGGTAAAAGCACAGAACTCCTCTCTCTTGCGATCCACAGCCCTTTTGGGATGTGATGGGTACAGAATGCCTCACTGAAATCTGCCCAAGTTGTTGCGGGACCCGCGGGACACATGGCTTCATAATTTTCCCACCATAGATTGGCGGGTCCTTCCAGGAAATAAGCAGCGAAAGTCACCTTGTTGGCCTTAGATACATTGGCAGCTCGGATTTTGCGGGACATGCTGGTCAGCCAGTCATCAGCGTCGAGCGGATCGACCAAATGATGAAACTTAGGTGGGCACAACTTGACGAAATCATTGAGGGACACACCATCATTATACTCACTGCAGGGAGGGCGCGTTGTATTATGCTCAATACGTTCCAACAGCCTATTGGTCTCCCTTTTATTTCGCTCAGCTTCGAGCATCACTTCTGCCAAAGAGGGCGCCTGCGGCAGGTTCTCTTGTCTTAGCTGACTTCCCTCGCCCTGCTCGAAGGCAGGCACGGGGTTATTCCTAGTTGACACCATCCTGGGAAAACAAACCCACAACTTAGACAAGGAAGATAACAACTCTAAGACATGAGATGAGGAATGTACTGAACAACATGGCATGCAAGGGTAAACACCCGATCAACATGGTAAAAACAAACTGCCATATGAACACCATGATTGATACACACCATGACATAGTTCAGTACAAGCCCAAGCTGAAGTACAACCTATGGAAAGATGATACAACTCATTGGAGGCATTACAAGCTTCCTATACATTATCTATCTACACCTCCGAAACTCAACTCTCAACCTCAGTCATATCCCACAAGACACTCAGGACTGTGGCGATACAACTACTACAATACTAGAACTAACATCCACGTACTCAGGCATCACCGTAGAACACCTCATATAGGTTACCCCCATGACCCGGGAGCTGAACCCGAGGATCTGGAAACACCCTGGCTTGCGATCCCTGGAAACCATAAGGACACGGATGTGGCCTCGGTCCCCTCATTGGTGGCAACAACAGTCCTCGAAGAGGAGTGATGCCTCCAACATCGGGCCAGTCTACGCGTGCTGGCAGATGAGTCCGCGATGGGGTCAGCATCTCCAAATCTCCATAGCCTATTTGCACGACAGGTGCTAGCTGCGTCAGGGCTATCTAAAGGCGTGCACGGATAGCATATAGCTCCATGCATAGAGCACGTGCATCACGATCCCTGTTCTCCAACATCTGAGCAGTCACCTAAAGCCTAGGGTCCTCATGAGAATGATCATAATAGGCTGCACTAAGATAACCATCCTCTCCTCCTAGAGTAGCAGGAACATAGCAAAACTCAGTGTTCTGAAGCAGTCCATGGTGGGATCTCATAATAGTCAACATGGTGTAGGCGGCCTCTTGAACTGCCATGTCTATGGTGACACCTAACCCATATGACCAATGCAGCGGCTCTGCAGCTCCAGGATATGATGGATATATCCTAACAATACACGGGTACTGGCTCTGATTGAAGTCCCGATACTGCTCCTTCACTGTATACTCTGGGTACCAACGGTAACCAGTCTCCATCATAACTCTAACCAACATGGCCGTGTGACCTGGTACATCGATGCACCTAGTCAGACGGACCACCTGACGGGAAGGTCGAGGGGGCATCTGAAACAGAGATTGATGCAAAGACATTAGAGATCCTAGCAGAAATTGGACAGCATAATGGCTATAATTGCTCAAAAAAGATTTTAAGGCAACTGCAAAGATTGAATAGCATAGCCACTCAGCTTTCTGGACTCAAGTTTCTAATCCAACTGATTGTCACACCAAACAACAATCTAGAACCGGAGTTCACTTGTGAACAAACTAGCTAATAGTCCATGGTTAGTAACTCGTCATCCTAAGCAATAGATAAGAAGCCTAGTTCTTAACCCCGTAGAAAAGATGAGGGTGACTCAGAATAGAATGACTTGGGAAGAGGAGTAAAAAGAGCCTTATGTTCCCTTCCACAATCAATTCCCTTATATTTCTATAGTGTTTCTAGACTCAACTTCGACCGGTTTGGCTTGGTAGTCCTACAGCCAGTCATGCTCTGATACCAACGTTGTTGGGACCCCGATCCTAAGTCATAAGAATCCAGCCTGTAACACATCACATCACTTTGCGGCCTCATGCACGATAACTCCACGGCTGCAGGCTTACCTTAGCCGGGACCGTTTGCGCCTTTTGGCTCATGTATGTGAATATGTCGCTAGCATTCAAACGACAGAGAACCCGGGCCGACATGACTAGCCATAGAACTCAAGTGGCACATCCGTACGGAAACAGGCATACGTAACCCAACAATGCAGGTGTCGGTCTCAAGCGTGTGTAGACAAGTCATAGCCAGCTACAAGGACTCCATTACGCCATGGGACATAAATGGCATCACTGCATGTAGACGAGTCATAGCAGGCTACAGGGACTCCATTACACTGCGAGACATTTCCCAGAAGGGATAGACACAGCAGCAGCGAAGGATACATGCCGGTCAATCAATGTGTCTAGAGCAGTAGCAAGCTACCAAGGCTCGGTGGAAGCACAAAGAGGCAGTTTCCCGTAAAGAGTACTACTAAAGGCACATGACTAGGTGTCGGATCCAATACATACCGTTGCACGTCACACGTACGCACGACATGCCCGATATACGTAGATACAACTGTGGCATCACAACATAACCATACAACAACCCAACTTTTATTTAAGAGGCTGAGAGGATCCTTGCATATTATGTTCTTATAGGTAGGGGTCACATGACCCGACACTCAAGTCATACAAGCAAGTTCATACAAACCAAGCAGAAGCATAAAGTTGTCTGAGTACAAACACTTGAAAGGGTAAAAAGGCACATGGCCTGACTATCTACAGCCGCCACAGGGCATAAGGTCGTAGGTGAGACACCAGCTATTCAGCGTCGTCGATATCTAGATAGAACCCACCTGTTGGGTCCCGAGTCTCATCTACAACACTTATTAAGCAAACATGAGTACAAACTTACTCAACAAGTCTTCAAAGCAGACCTAGACTAATCATGCTCATGTATCAACAAGGGGAGTGGTGGAGTTTATGCCGCAATGCTAGCTTTGACTCTTGGCTAACCTATACTACACATTATTAACTCTTTGTTCAAATTTTAGATATCACACACGAGTCCACTAACTCCACATCAATACACCACCATGGATTCAGTTCCGTCTCCTACGAGAGTGCCATCCACGGTACTCACACTTATCTTGAGATTTTTATGAGTATCCATTAAATTATCTATGAACAACACAAGTTCTCCAAGTAGTCCATATCCGAGGACGCGACTATTCGAACAGATTCATACCCTGCAGGGGTGTACTTCTTCACACACGCTCTTGCCACTTATCGTTGTGTGCTCATAAAACCGTGCACCTCGACAACCTTCAAGCGGAAGCCCAGCGAGGGAGTCGGCCATGACCGTCAATCACATAAGACCTCTAGTCCAGGCTATCGCCTATTTGAGACTGAACCCGCACGGAAGTCCGGCCAAAGTTTCCGCTACGACCCCAAACGATGTGCGCAGGGTTCCCAAGCCCACCATTCGGGTGACCCTTGGTACACCGTGCCACTACCTACCGCATAGTAACCCACCCTTAGGGTCAGCGCTATGCACGGCCTCCAGCATGCTATAAACACCAGAAACTATTTGCAACACCTGGACCAAGGTCTAAGCGATTAATAAGTCGAGAGGGGTCGAGTTACCGAAACCCAATGTGTGGTAGTAACTAGCCTTGGATCACAAACACGGAACTCCGTTCCTAAGAACGGTCCTAATGAGACAACCCACTATGTACTCCTACATAGCCTCTCATCGCTATATTTACCAAATCGGGTTCATCATTAAGCTTATCACATCAGAACAATACGGTTTCACTCCAGTTCATCACCCAGATGAATCAGACCTGACGCAACTCTAAGCATAGCAGGCAAAGTAGGTAAAGCACATCATGGCTCAAGCATCTACCAAGTATGCTAGGTTGCAAGGTTTAGCTATTTACTGTGACAATGATAGTTCATGCAAAGGAATGGGTTCATCTACCGTACATGATAGACAATTAAACGTTTGTCCTAATGCAATAAACAAGAGCAGGAGCAAGAGAATGGGATGTTATCGGAATGATCAATGGGGTTGCTTGCCTTGCTGGGAAGCGGGAAGGTATTCTCCTTCGTTGGAATACTCGGGGGTATCCTCAGAAGCAGGGCCTACCGCAATGCAGATAAGTAACAATCAACACACGGCAAGTGCAGCAATATGATGCAAGATCATGACATGGCAGCATGGATGGATGAGCTAATGCAACTATTATCCAAGTTAAATGAAGTAATTTTGAATATAGGTTCAAAATCATTCTCCATTTCATAATCCATATGTTGACCTATTACTAAATGTCAATGTTCATCTACATAGGTTGCTCTAACATGCATGATAACAACACCATTGGATTCATTGGATTTTTCTGATAAATTTTCGTATATAAATTATTTCAATCTGAGTTATAGATTAATTTATATGAATTTTCTAAGTTTTAACTATTTTCTAGAATTAATTTAATTCAGAAATTCTTTTACTGCATCAGCATGACATCAGCTAGTCAACAGCCAGTTGATAGGTCAAACCTGACGAGTGGGGTCCACTGGTCAGTGACCCAACCTCTAACAAAAGTTAATTAAAACACTAAGTACTAATTAGTTAGCAGAGGCCCACTGTTAGTGAGTCATTAAGTTAATTAAGTTAGTTAATTAATTGATTTTAACTTAAACTTAATCAGCAGGGCCGGGCCCACTTGCCAGTTGACCCTGGGGTCAAACCCCAGTGGTCATACCGGTTGACTCGCCGGCATTGAGCCACCGACGACGTCACGGACGGCGGAGGGGGTCGGAAAACCTCCGACGACGACCATTTCGACGGCGGATGGGTCCTAACGAACCAGCACGCACACGCTCTTCGATCTGGACGCACCCCAGCGACTGAGGTGGCCCGGAGCATCGCGGGCGTTGAGCTTGGCGGTCGCGGGAGTTTGGGCGAGCACCAGCTCCTCGCTCTGGCATGCTAATCAGCCGGCGCTGGGCACCTACGACTTCTACACAGCCCCACGAGCTCGGTGGTGGCCTCGGAAGGACCAACCGATCACCAGCACGACGCCGACGGCGAGCTCGTGCGGCGGAGCACTTCGGGCATCGACGGAATCGAGGGCTATAGAGGGGGAAACGACCGGGGAAGAGAGGGAAATGATCCGGGGGCTCACTGCGGGCTCAAGGCCGACGATAGCTTGCTTGGGGAGGGCTTAGAGGCAACGAATCGACGATAGCGGTGCTCGGACCCGAGGAGGAAGAAGGGGTCGGGGTCATCGCTCCAGGGCCTCTGGCGGCGCGTGGCTCGATGCAGAGGTCGGGGACGACGAGGCGGAGCTTCTGGTGGGCTCAGGAGGGCGTGGGAGCGGCTATGGCTACGGCAGCGAGCGAACGGAGGCGACGGCCATGGCGGAGCAGAGGATAGGGGAGAGGCAGGGGGAGAATGAGCGCGAGAGAGAGAGAGCGATGGGGACGGCAGCGGCGTCGTCATCCACTCGCCAGCACGACGTGTCAGCTCCGGCGCGAGCGCACGGCGGGCACGCGCTCGTCCTTGTGTCCGCCAGGATGACGATGACCCCCCCTGGGCCAGGTGGGCCGGCCTGGCCTGGGCTGAGGTAGGCTTCCTTCCCTCTCTTTTTTTAATTTCCAGTTTCTGTTTTCTTTTATGACATTTGTTTTATTTTTATTTAGGCACAAAATACTCGAAATATTTATAGAGCTTAGTTTGAATATTTCAAACCGCTACAAAAAGTTTCAGAATATTTTGAATACCGAAATAATTATAATGCTTTATGTGGCATTTTCAGTAGCTTTATTATTTATTTTTAAAATACTATATAGATTCAAATATTTAGAATGACCCCTGATATATTTATGTCAACATTTATCAGACATAAGGGACATTTTTTATGGACATTTTGGATTTGTTGGTTTTTAACAATCATTGAATTGGTTTGTTTCAAGTGAGGTGTTTGGGGCTTCTGTTAATCCCCATTTCAAGTTGATGCAAGAATGGAAACATGATGCACACACATGCTGACCTAAGTAAGCTAAGTAGGGATATGCCAAAGATCTCCTACATTGTGTTAAGATCCACCGAGTGAGGCTTTGTCCTCTGTGGTATCAAGTCATGGTGAGATAGGTGGGTATGCGCTTTTGCAGGCTCTTGAGGTCTTTGTGCACCTTAAGGTTTTTTATGTGAACTTTCACTGACAAGTATTACGATTGCGTCAACAATTCAAACTTCAAAAAATTAGTCGTGTTTGTGATCTTTTTTCTTCCCCTTTTAGCTTCATGCAAGTTTGCTTCCGCTCTTTAAGTTTCTAGACTTGCAAGCTTAGGATGTTTCAAACAGCATGAAGCTTAATCCTAAAACTGGCACTAACGGAGACCGACTACATTGAATTTTCTTAGTTGATGCACGCATGTAGATTCAAATGATCCTACAATATGAAACCATGAAGTCATAGTGAAAGTAACGGAAGGCCACATGAAACAAGCATCGATAAAACATTATTTGGCTTATGAAGGTTTCATCAATTTTTCATTGGAGTTCCATAACGTGTCCCTCAAATTTCAAAATCATAGTCAACATTTGCCTTGTTTGAAAGACCTTGCCGTGATAAATACGATGATGGAGACGGATCCCAAACAGTATATTCAGTTTAAAATGCATGACCCTTTATTAATTTGGAAAATAAATAAATGGGTGGATTGATGGATGGATGGAAAGGAGATATCTGAATTGCCGATTGATTCTACAAAACACAAGTTTTTCCTTTTTTTGAAATCATCCAACACAAGGTTCTAATGCAAAAAAAAAAAAACATAGAGAATTGGCACGACCGTGAAAACAAGCATGCGGCGATACGTACGAAGCAAAAGCATGCATGCACCCGAACAAATTCACCGTGCAAATCTCGCTGCAATAGCCAGCAAATCGCAAGGACCCAAAAATCGCGAGCAAATCAAAATCACCAGCGATATTACACCCCATAAAAAACACGCCGGGCGATAAATACCAAGGATCCATTCACTCAAACAAAAAGATTCTTTTTTTTTACCGTTCTCACCTCATAAACGGACCCTGCCTCCCTCAAAAAAATATAAAAAATAAACAGGCCCTGCCAGAACGCAAATAAAATTTGAATGCATGTAGAATATAGCAGAAATTAATTACGGCCCAAACAATAATAATTACCAGCTCCTGGCCCAGCTCATCGACGGCTGCGACGCCTCCTCCCCTCCCCATTCAACGGCCCAGCGAGTCCGCGGGCGATCGGAAACCGCCACTAGCCGTTGCCCCCTAGGCTGGCGCCGCACGGGCCAACGTTACGATGACACTTGTCTTCCTCCTCTATAAATCTCGCCCCGTTCCGTTCCGTGCCCCGCAATCGCGAATCGAATTCATTGCTGCTGCTCGCCATCGATCAACCGCTGCCCGCGCCGATCGTCGTGGTTGTTGTTGCTGCTGCTGCTAGGGTTGGAGAGGTGGGATGGTTACGCCGGCGGCGGGGAGGAGGCCCAGGGCGCGGCGGCCGTTCGCGGCGGTGGCGTCGCTGTCGGCGGCCAGGAGGCGGGTGCTGCCGAGGACGGAGGGCTCGGAGAACGTCGAGCCCCTCGACGGCATGTCGTTCAAGGAGTGCCTCCACCGGTTCAACAAGTTCCCGGGCGACGCGGCTGCGGCGGCGAAGAAGCCCGTCTTCGCCGTCGGTGCCAAGGCGGCGGTGATCAAGAACATGCGGTCCTGCTCGACGCCTGGTTCCAAGAGGCCGTCCTCATCGAGGGCGCCGAGGAAGGCCAGCAGGAAGAGGCTGGAACCCTCGTCGTCTAGGAAGAGCTCGACTCCCGCGGCGGCGGCGGCGCCGTACGAGGCGCCGCGCGCGCCGCTGTGCGACTTCTCTGACGAGGTCTGCGAGAAGAAGGTCAGGGCGAGGCTCTCGTATCCCTGCGACGTCGCGGCGGCGGAGGAGCACGGGCAGGGACGGCGGCGCGGGGAGGAGGCCTCGCGGAAGAGCGCGGCGTGGAGCGCGACACTCGAGGAGGCCATGGCCGGGATCCCGGAGCACGGCGAGGGCCGCGTCAGGTACCTGGTGGACACCTTCGAGAGGCTCCTGTCTCTGTCCCGCGGCGACCGCGGGGCGCCGAACGGGGGCGGCGCGGGGAGGAGGAGGAGGAAGAAGGAGTCGGCCTCGGTGCCTTCGTCGCCGCGGAAGGCCGAGGAGATCGACATGGCGTCGTACCCCTCCGTCGCGTCGTCGTCCGACCTCTCCTACTGCATCGTCGGCCTCCCCCGCCGCAACAGGTTCATCCATTGATCAATACTCCGATCCATCCATTGCCGTTCCTACTCCTGATTCTCTGATGATATGAATCTTCCTGTGATAAATCCAGCAGGAGCAGCAGCGGTGCACGAGACGAGCGTCAGGTCAGGAGATGCAACGTAAGTTTCGCATCCAGAGTCGATGAATTTTGCTGAGATTTAGGATGAATCTTCGGTGAATTTTGTGTTTACGTTCTTCGTCCCCGGATCACAGAGCGCCGGCTCGTCGGAGAGGAGCTCGAGCAGGAAGGCGACGAGGCCGCATCCGTTCAATCTTAGAACCGAGGTATCGACAGTGCAACCAAAAAAAAACAAAAACAGTTCATCTATACAGGTTCAGAAATTGCACATGATTGGTGGCTTCAGAAACTGCATTTCTGTTGTTGTGTTCAGGAAAGGGGAAGGGTGAAGGAAGGCAACTTTGTTCAGAGGATGAGGGAGATGCTACTGGAGGAGGAGAGGCGCCGCAACCCGCTCGCGCAAGGTCTCCCATGGACCACCGATGAACCGGAGGTACGAGAATGAACCACGATCACGCGAGGTCCTTGGTTAAATTCTTACTCTTTCGCTAGAGCAATGAGCTTGATACCACACGTGAAGGTTAACTGAAAAAATTACTAGTTCTTCAGAATGGTTCTGTACAAGACCATGTTTTTCTTGTCACTGAAAGTGAAATCAGCAAAACCTGTTCAAGTGCAGCAGCCTTACTTCAACCACTTCTTCTTTTTGGGTGTAGAATCTGGCGAAGCCGCCGACGAAAGAGCCCACCGAACCGTTCGATGTCGTGCTTCATAGCGCAGTTCGCGCAGTGGGTCGCGCCAGGTTTGATCATCAGGTAAGCAGTAGTAGCACACTGCATTGCATCGCAACAAAGTTTCGGTTCGCGCCGTCGATGAGTTGCTGAAAGAGTCTATGCAAACGCAACGGCTGTTCTTCGATGCTGCAGATCTCAGAGCGCAACATCTTCCTGGAGAGGCTGGAGCAGGAGAAGGAGAGGCAGCAGAAGGTAGTTACAATTGAACCGAGAGTTGTTGTCCCATGGCATTGATCCAGATGCAAGAATTAACTGACATAGTGACATGTGGCATGCATTTCCTTTGTGTTTTGCAGCTGGATGAAGAGATTGAGATCAAACTGCTGAGGAAGGAGCAGGTGCCGAGGGCGCACCCGATGCCGGATTTCTCGAGGCCATTCATGCCCAAAAGGTAGCAAAACGTTTTCTACTCTGATCATCATACTCCATTGGCATGACGAGAGGAGACATGAACTGTGGTTGATTAGTTGGTTGGTTGATTGATCATTGCAACCTATTGTCATCGGCTAAACAAACATTTGTTGTTGGATGGAAATGCAGGTCAGTGAAGCCCCAGACAGTTCCCAGAGAGCCAAGGTTCCACATCAGGCCGACGAGGCACAGCCCCAAGACTCGGTCATAGCTTCTTCTTGTTTTTCACGGTCGGCCATTACAAACAAGACTTGGTCACAAGACAAGAATCGTCGCCGCCATTGGGCAGATCGCTGCTTGGCTAGTGGCTTTCTGACAAGGAGGAGAAGACACAAACACATAACACAGACCAATCTTTATCAAACACCTCTCTGATGACTGTATTACCATCCATGTTTTGTAGTATCAAGAGGAGCTAGCTGGGCACTGATGTCAGCTGTTAAACTCGTGTATCTAAAACACGAGCGCTATTTTGTGACACTGATGAAAGTATTGCCATCCATTTTAATTGGTGGATATGTATACCTTGTCTTGTCACCAGTTGGCATGTCAAGGATGTGGTTTCGACGGCAGAAAGCATTTCCCCACTCCTGGGTCCTGATGAGGGCAAAAAAATAACCGTGCTACCGTGAGAAGTAAAGAAGAAACCCCGGCTGAGACTGACGCTGCGCAGTGCTGCACATGGAGAGTTTGCTGACGCAGTTTATTGCTCTGTCCATTTCTGGAGGGAAAACTCTTCCAATTTCCAACATGATTCATCCCGCCTGGTTTTACCATGCCATTAGGATTCGAGAAGCTCTGTTTTTTGGGCTATGCTTACTCCCTTCGTCCGAAAATTTGAACTAAAACCACGTCAGTTATTTTAGAACAAAGGTAATCTTGTGCTGAGTTCTAAAGGGTACTGTGTGGTACAAACAGATTGTGGCGTGTCGATAAGAAGCTTCACAATTTCCATGGATGACAGGGTCGAAGTTTGCTTATTTGTTTTAGCGTAATTGCATCAATCAGGTCTAACCGAAGAGCAACACCAACTTATGAGAGAGGTTGAAACTTCTTCTCCAAATAACTTGTAGTTTGATAGGAAGGGTCACTCCGTCCTTATAAATCATCTTTTGCCTCCACCTACAACACATGTGGGACTAAACCCAATAATCTTTTTCCGCACACGTCAGTCATCATAGGCCCGCTAGCACCGGTGTTTACATCCCACTAACCATGACCAACCAGAGTCCATCGAGATTTATTTCAGGCACCTGGACTCTGATATCACTTGTTAGAATAATCAGAAGCTCTAGTTGATATACCGAGGACCAAGCACTCACACGAGACACGACACTGAGATTTGTTAACAAGGTTCATCAATATGGCTACAGCATCAGGACATGACTACTGATGCTACTCCCCGTGACACCGTCACAATGCCGCAGACTGGCCACCCGGGAGCCGGCACAAGCCGTTGGCTCCCCCTGCTTGCATGTACTATTATGTTGGTACATGTTCCATCGTTTGTCTACCTTCATATTATAAGAGGCATAGGGGTACAAATGTATTAGAACACGGCTCCTACTATGTCTACACATAGTTTAAATCCAAGTCTAATTATAACTTGCCTAATATAAATATATTCAAAATAATTGCAACAACAGTTGCCATATGCCCATCTCCGTGAGTCGGAGTCGCCTCGTTCGGAGGGATGCCTCCCGAACAGGCACCTATTCCTTCATCTTGCCGTATGCATGTTCATCTTATCCCAAACAGGCTCCATTCTGCCCAAGAGCAATCACAAGAAGAAGAAAAATTGGAAGTGGTTTATACAAGAGACATTCCGATAAAAGAAAAAATGCCCTTTGTTCCTAAATATAAGTTGTTTTAGCTTTCTCAGATTGATATGCATTTAAACACATTTTAGTGTGTATATTCACTCATCTTAATCTATATGTAGTAAAAATTATAATATCTAAAATATCTTATAAATAGAAACAAAGGGAGTATATAAGTCCAATATTTTCAGACTCCTACTAAAATAAAAATAGTCATTTAGCAATAGTGGTATGCGATGTTGTAATAGTCGGCTCATGTCGAGCCATAATTATCCCGCAAAAGAGTCGAGCCATAATTACTCTCCTATGGGTACAAAGCGACCCTTGGAATCGATGTAAATTAATACATGTGTGTTTTACTTACGGATGTAACTTACCGGCCAATAGCAATTGTCAAGCGAAAAACCCCGACGACGAAGGCGTGTATCATTTACAATTGTATTTGGAATGAAAATGATAATCCAAGCAGGGCCTAAGTAACAACCGAGGTTACTCTACGGTATCCTAAATCAACACCTTTGCGTTATCAATGACGTGCCCGATCACTCCATTCCCGATGATGTGCCTACGGCTCCCACTCTCGATCTGCAAGCAATCTGCAAGCCCTGTACCGCTGGTTGACAAGTTGGAGAAGAAGTTGTCAATGTTCCAACGTCCATGCTTTCCATTGGAGGTCGTGTCACTGGTTGATAGGTTGGAGAAGAAATTGTCTACTTGGATTCTCCTTGATGCCAACTGATGCTTCCTCTCACTAGTTCGTGGATCGATGGTTCATCCATTGCTGACATGGCCTCTCTCTTCCTCTCTACTGCCCCACCCCAACGATGCCACCGAGATTGCATCGTCCAGTAGGTCATGGAGGTGTGCTCCTAGGTACACAACATTCATGGCACATTTGGTCCTGCAGCTCTCGTGCAATTGAAAGCACAACTTCTCCCTATGTGGTTTTGGTAGTTAATAACAACATATATGTCATTGAACTAATGATTCTACCAAGTATATCTCAGGAAGAGTTCAATGAATGCATTGGCAAAGGATTGTGAGGAGATCCCCTAGATGCAAAGAACACCCATTGACAACAAGCTTCAAGACTTTACGTTTTGCTTTTATGTGAGAAATCACAATTGAGTCCATAGGAAAGCTAATACTATTAAAAGGGGATGAGGTATCTATGATGATATGGTTGCTCAAGTGCTTAGAAATTAGCCACCAAAAATACTCATGAAATTCTCCCACAAATATTTTGTCCAAACTCTAACTCCCAAATTCGGTGCCACCAAGTTTTCTAATTCCGCCCTACCGAGTTTTACCCTATGACTGAACCTATGATAAACCCCAAGGTCTCGGTGACACCAAGTTCCATTTCCCTGCAACCGAAATCAGTGACCAACTTTCTGTTGTCCCATTTCTAAAAAGCGGAATTTCTGAGTTTTAGGAATCAGTGACACTGAAATTGGTAACTGCCTAGGCCAGCCAAAATAGGACCCACCGAGATTTATATATCGGTCTCACTGAAACACCAAAAGTTGCCACATTTTGCACTAGTCGGTGCAACCGAGTTTTCGCTTTGATTTCACCGAGTTGGGCAATAATGTTGTAACGGTTGGATTTTTCGAGATGCCTATATATACCCCTCCACCCGCCTCTCACTCATAGAGGAAGCACTCAGAACCGACCAACGCTTGCCTCATTCATTTTCTAAGAGAGAACCACCTACTCATGTGTTGAGATCAAGATCTTCCACTCCAACCATATGAATCTTGATTTCTAGCCTCCCCGGGTTTCTTTCCATTCAATCAATCTCTTCTACCAAGACAAATCTATGAGAGAGTGATTGAGTGTTAAGGAAACAATCTTTTGAAGCACAAGATCAAGGAGTTCATCATACTTACCACATCTATTACCTTTTGGAGAGTGGTGTCTCCTAGATTGGTTAGGTGTCGCTTGGGAGCCTCTGATTTCTTGTGGAGTTGAACCAAAAAGTTTGTAAGGACAAGGAGATCGCCTACTTCATGAAGATCTACCCCGAGTGAGGCTAGTCCTTCGTGGACGTAAGCCATGATGGAATAGACAAGGTTACTACTTTGTGGACCCTTATGGATTGATCCCTCCATGGACTCTTGCAACCATTACCCTCCGTGGTTTGAAGTCTCTATCAGTGTGGACGTACGATAGCACCACCTATCGGAACCACGAGAAAATCTTCATGTTCTCCATTGCGTTTGATCTTCCTATCCCTTCCCTCTACTTATATGTGCATGTCTTTACTTTCTGCCAGTATACACTTAGACTTGCATGTGTAGGGCGTGCTTGACTTGATATAATTGTTAAAACTTGCCAATATCTAAAATTGGGAAAAGGCTAGATTTTTATTTTGGTCAAGTAGTCTAATCACCCCCCCTCTAGACATACTTTGGATCCTACGGCAATACATCAAGCTTTGGAGATGGTGGTACCATGTCCTTGGTGGCTCTCTTGGAAGACTTGGGTGCCTTTGCGCATTAAGGTTTTCTCCTGGCTCGCCCTTCAAAATCGACGACTTTACCAATAGTGACTACTATGTGTTATGTAATCAGGTGCCAAAAGACCTATAGCCCCTCCTTGTGGGGTGCCCCTTCTCCCGCCAGGTATGTCATGATGTGTTATCCTGGTGTCGATCGACAACGTTCGACCCACATTGGGTCGCCCCCTTCGCGGAGTGATGGGCCAACACCTGCTCCCACGTCCCAACATCAAACCATAGAGGGACTTCTTGCACCATATTGCTCATAGCCTGGTGACCTTGGACACGCCACAACAGTTACATCTTAAATGGACTATAACCCGTGACCGCACACCTTGTGAAGGCTATCCAAGAGGGCGCACACACATGGGATTGGGTCGGGGTGTTCGTGGTCGGCGATTTCACACAGGCAGGGGTTGCGCCAGGGTGACTCTATATCACCCTTCATTTTTGTTCTGGCTATGGATCCGTTACAGCAGATGTTCAGCCTTGCAACTAAACAAGGACTGCTCACCAAACTGCCTGGGCGCATCCCGATGATGCGCTGCTCCTTCTATGCGGACGATGTCGCGATGTTCATGAACCCTAAAGTGGAAGACGCAAATATGACCAAGCTGCTTCTCGATTGCTTCGCTAGTGTCTCGGGGCTGAAGGTAAACGCGGATAAAAGCATTGCTCTGCCGATAAGATGTCTGTCTGTCAATCTGCCCTTAGTACCCACACCGCTAGGTATACCATGCAAACCGTTCCCGTTAACCTACCTCGAAATGCCCCTCTCTTTAAGGAACCTTACCAAGGTGGACTTAGATCACTTCTTAAGGAAGTTTGGAAACAATGCCGCAACTTGGAAGGGTGGTATGATGGCCAAGAGTGGCCGGCTGGTTTTGCTTAAATTCGGCCTCATTGCCCTGGCCATATACATGATGATAGTGCACAAGCTACCAGCATGGGCAATCAAAAAGCTTGTGCAAATATGCCGTTCCTGGCTTTGGAGTGGTGAGAACACCGGAATTGGAGGTCAATGCAGAGTGGCTTGGAACCAAATTTGCCGCCCAAAGCACCTCGGAGGATTGGGAGTCCTTGACTTTCGAAAATTCGTAACTACGCTTCGACTGAGGTGGCTATGGCTAGCCTGGCAAGACCCCTCGCGCCCATGGACAAAGTGCACGCTGCCCTGTGACGAGGGCGAACGCATGCTATTTGCAGCGGCAACCGAACTAAAACTGGGCGACGGGAAATTGGCAAGCTTTTGGCACGACCGATGGCTTGGTGGACAGTGCCAAAACAATTGCTCCTACCTTGTTTGCCGCCTCGCTTAGGAAAAATCGGAATGTCCAGGATGGGCTTAGGGATGCCACGTGGCTAGCGGATCTGGCAAATGGACTAACGGAGGCAATGATACCGGTGCTATCTACTCTAGCTGGAAAATTAGACGATGTGGCGCTCACGCAAGGTCGGCCAGACGAGATCGAATGGCGATTCACAAATACCCGAGAGTACTCCGCTCGATCCGCCTACATGCTTCAGTTCGTCGGCGTAGTGACCCCGGTGGGTTATAACCTTATTTGGAAGGGTTGGGCACCTGGCAAGTGTCACTTCTTCCTTTGGCACCTGGCAAGTGTCGCTTCTTCCTTTGGACAGCTATGTTAAACAGAATATTGACCGCTGATGCCTTGCTTCGGCGCGGATGGGAGAACAACTACTTCTGCCCACTCTGCGAGAGGAGCCTAGAAACGCCAACTCACCTGCTGATCGAGTGCCCGTGGTCAATAATCAATTGGGAGAAAATAGCCCATCTCACCAACATGCCTGCACTGCAGCCGAATACTTGGAATGGTCCGGGGTCGATCAATGGCTGGCTATGGGCATGTCACGATAGGGCAGCTGATAATACGAAAAAGGGACCCGATCCATCATTCATTTGATGTCATGGGAACTATGGCGGGAACGGAACAGACGTATCTTTCAAAAGGAGGCAATGGACAGTGAGGGATTCTTCACTAAGGCAAGAGAGGAACTCCAACTATGGAATCTGGAAGGAGCAGGCATCCCTTTCGACCCAGGCTGAGGCCTCGACGCCTACATTCTTCTTTTCTTCTTTTTTGCCTATTCTCTTTTTCCCCTCCTTGTTTTTCCGCGTTAGCCTTCCGCTACTTTTGTTGCTAACCCACCTCGGGTACATTTGTAGCTCATTTATTCCTCCTAATCAATGAATTTGGTGGCACTCCGCTGCCGACATTAAAAAAAAACAATGGATACATTTGAGACGTATGGATTACATACATCATTTTTTATGAATATTCGCAAAACTCCCAAAATAATACATGATAACAATGAATATAAAAATATTTTCACCCAAAAAGATCTTTCTAAAGACTTTAAGAAGTTTAAAATAATACACAAGAACACATTTAAAAAAAACTGATATTCTTGTTAAACAGAGGGATGAATGTTATTTAAATAAAATGATATAATGAAAAGACGTTTAAAAATTTGAAATTGTCATGAAATCATGTGTGAAATACTTTTGAAATTCATCTTACAATTGAAGCATGTTAGAAAAATTGAAATGGTTGAGAAAGCGTGTGGAATATTATTTGAAATTTATTGATATAATTGAAAATGGTTGACATATGTCTAGAATAACTAAAATGTGTGTGAATAGTTATGAATTAAAATTTTAAAATATTACCAAAAAATTGAAAATTGTGTGAAATATCCACGAAATGTTTTCGATAACAAAAACAATGGAAATATCTATGAAACGTCTTTGGAATGGTTCTGAAAAGATTGAAATATGTTAAATTTTTGTGTGTGAATATCTATGAATTGCATTACAATCCTATGTGGAACACTGAAGAGTCACCACAATAAATGAATATTTAATAAATATGAAAATACCGAACCCAAAAATAAATATCATTTTTACGTGGCTATGAGAATCATTTTGATTTTCTGAAATCTTGGAATTGATTTGGATTTTGTTTAAAAATAATGGCTTCATTTAACCATATACCAAAAAATAGAAATAAGAAAGGAAATACAACTAACAAATACTTTGGTGACCTGCGCGTGGTTGGCATGCATTATTTCATAGTTGGATGGAGCCCGCCACATGGTGGCTCCATTCAAAACTCTTTTGCGCCCATATGCATCACTGAGTAGGCACATATTCATCGTGTCCTTTAGCGTTGTATAAATAGCAGGGATGAAGTTTAAACATTGTATATTGTTCTTCTTCGTTACACTTCAACCTTTAAGACGAACATTTCTCATTCTCAATTTTAAGAAAAAAAACACCTCTCATTATTTGCTTTTTTAGGGGTAAAGCAACTCTTTATTCATCAAAAACCATAGAATGTGGGATTACATTTGAGTCATGAGGTTGCATAAGCCACATGTGGCGACCTTGACCTAGTGAAAAGAAAAATCTAACTAACTTATGAGCGTCCTCATTTACACACCTACCTTCAAAAGAAAACCTACAATTGAAATCAACTAATCTGGAATGAATCTCTGTAATGATGACTCCATGACACCCCTTGCTTCCTCTTCCTATATCAGTAACTACCTGTTGCGAATCTGATGCAGCAGTGACATTCTGCAACCCAAGATCTGCTGCAAGTGCAAGGGCTTCGCGACAGGCAACCGTCTTCAATGTTTTGACATCTCGCAATCCGTAGATTATTAGTGATGAGCTTCCCAAGTAATCACCATGTTGACCGCGACAAACTGCCACTGCTGCTCCTTCGACATGGATAGCCCCGCGTCAACATATATCTTGGCGAAACCAAGGGGTGGTGCTCTCGGTCTAACTCTAACATCTCTATTTACCATTGCTCCTGTTCTCACAATCGGTTCGGTTCCTTGAATATCTCCAGATGAAACGATCAATGAAGGAATGAATTGATCCCGGTCTCTGGAATATACCCTCGTGGATCGCTTGTCTCCTGGCGAACCAGATCGCCCAAAGGTTCATTGCCGCCTTTACGAAACTGACATGCGATAATGAATGCTGGATGGTGAACAACCACTGTTCCAGATTCATTTTAGTTGCTGCGATGAGTTGATCTGCCATCTTCGCGTCTAACAAAGCCCATACGCATCGGGGCATTGTGCATTCCAGTAGCAAGTTTCTCCACGAGTCTTCTTGCCCACACATTCCACAACAATTTGTTGTCGACGTATTCCGGTGTGCATGAACATCTTTCTTCGGGATTGAGTGTTTTGCTAGGCGTCAGAGGAACATCCTGATCTTTCGTGGAACCTGAGTGTTCCATAACTTTTTCCACGATCCCTCCTCTGCAGCATTGGGTGAAGACCCGGTCCTTCCCTTTTACCCATGCCTCTCTCCGCTAATCGAGTGTGGACAAGCATGTTGTACGCTGATCTCACCATAAAGGAGCCATGCCTCTCATTATTTGTTACTCTCTTCGTTCCTAAATATTTGTTTTTTTAAAATTTAACTATGAATTACATTGAATGCATATAGACATAATTTAAAATGTATATTATTCATTTTGTTTCGTATGTGACATAGTTGAATGTCTAAAAAGATAAATATTTAGAAGAACTGAGGCCTACACCTGTAACCTTTGCCGCGACGGGCCGGACCAGGTACGGTTTATGACAGGCCGGGCCGCGCGGGCCCTGTTGGTTATAAAACCACAGTCCTCGTCTCTCTCTCTCTCTGAAAGAAAAAGGCGAACCGATAATTCGGGGGAAATATAAAGGGGAAACGAGAAAGCTCCGTGCACTATGCCGTGCGTGTCGTCTCGGCTGAAGAAGAGAAGAACCAAAAATGGTACTCGGACCTCACTCCCCGAACCCATGAATTTCCGTCGCCTTCCTCGATTCCTTTCGCGCAGGCGCGGTCGGGTTCGACGCCGCGCGGCGCCGGCGATCCGCCCGGTCGTCGCGGCGCTCGGTCCGGTGCAGGTTTCGCCTGAGATAACCTCGCCTCTGATTTTGTTTTGTTTTTTCCTGGGGATTTCAGGACAGGAGGGCGGCGTCGCAAGGGGATTACGACGAGCAAGGTGAGGCTGCTGGGCTTATTTGTATTTCGCGCAGTCTGTTGTGGATAAGCTCGAGCGAATTAGTTCTGGCATTTCGGGATCTGATTCTGCGTGTGGCTGTGCACTTGCGCCGTGTCGTTGAATGCCGTGCTGGTGTGTGTGCAGACCGGCGAGTGAAAGGCGCCGAGGTGTTCGTCGGCGGGTTGCCGCGGTCGGCGACGGAGGGGACACTCCGAGAGGTTGGTTTTGTCTACAGCCGTCAACACCCACCTGTGTATGAGTTGTTGCTTGTTGGCATTATGAAAATTCAGGAATGACGTACTGCATAAGGACGGAAGAATGCCTGAATTGCTTACATTCCTGATGATTTGTAGAAGCCATGTTTTGTAAGAGCATATTGTTAGCTGAATAACTGTCTATTGGCATTACGCATTCCACCATTTCGTATTGTTTATCCCCACCTATTAGTTTTCCGCAATCCAACTGGGAATGACCAGCTGGTTTGTAGGTTAATCTGAAAACCTTCTAATGCCACCTTTACTTGCCCCTTTTAGCTTTGGATGTTGTGTAAGACATGCCAACCAAATCAATTGTATTGGCACACCTAAACCGTGTTTTGTATCTACCAGAAGCTTACCTGGTTCTGTAATTTTTGGACGTGGCTTGGTAAATCTGTCTGCAGGCAATATTGTCATGCTCTAGTTAGTAATAACAGAAATATGTAGTACTATAATGGCTAGAAATTTTGCTCAATTATTGGTTATTGGACCGCTGAGCTTTAAGTATATTTTCTCCATTGTAAATTAATAATAGTCACATAGTTGATTCGTTAACTTTTGTCTATTCGTATTTTTTTTCATTTCGACATATTCGTTGGACTGACCATTTCATCAGCAGATATTTTCTACTTGTGGTGAGATTGTTGACTTGCGCATAATGAAGGATCAGAATGGTGTTTCCAAGGTCTGGTTTTATTGCAACTCTAATGACATTGCAATAAATGTTTCGATTCTTCAGACATAATATACTATTGAGTACCTTTTATCAGGAAATTTATCAACACTAATTTTCCCGAACTTCCTCAGGGATTTGGATTTGTGCGATTTGCGGAAAGGGAGTGTGCTTATATTGCTAAAAGGCAAAAGAATGGGATTGAGGCAAGAACACCAAACTTCTCTTTCATTGCTGTAGAAATTTCCATATCAGACATTGTATGCACATATGTTTTGAAACTTTCTAATCCCCCATTTCCTCAAATCTCAAGTAGAATCTAGAAAGTAATCAACTGATGTCTTTACTATAAGAGTACCTTTTCAATGATATACTATAAGAATACAAGCTAGACATGATTGCAAATAAATTGGTGACACCCACCGACATGCTTTTTATTGTGGCTTAAATGGCTAAGTTTAGAGGTTAGTGAGGTAAATTTCTTCAATTACATGACCAGAAAAGAAATTTCAAGTTAGTTATCATACACCCCACCTATCAGTATCATAAATTTGCAGGCATTACTAGTTCTTAATAGCTCTGTTAGTCATTATTACTATACTTATCTAATAAGCTGTTTATATCCTTATCAGTATCATAAAAATGTTGTCACAAGTTCACCTTTTTTTCTCTTTGTAGTTTTGTATTGGGTTGAGAGAGAAGGTCGCAAGCTTTCTTATTCAGTATCATGGAATTAAACATCTTTAGTACATCACTTATATTAATCTTGACATGAATAATATATTTGTTGTTTGTTCTCTACCAGCTTCAAGGAAAGCGACTAGCTGTTGATCTTTCTTTGGATCAAGATACACTCTTCTTTGGAAATCTGTGCAAAGGTAAGCTTCACTCAGAAAGAACCTTCGTAATCAGAATGCAGAAAATTTCCGAAAGCATTTGATCCATCAGACCAGTGCTTGATCTTCTACTTAATACGTTCAAGACCTAAATGAAGGAATGAAAACAGCTGCAAGATCAGCTTACATCTTTCACTTAGTCAGCTCTATCTCATATTGCCTACGAGCTGTTCACAATTGCCCAATCATGGCGACGTTCTACTGTTCTTTTTTACTATAAGACCTGTTTCTTTTTGTGTGCATCAGCTGATCACTCCACTCCCCTCCCCTTCTTTTTAAAAAGTGCATTCTGTGTCCAATATCTTGATCGAAGTATGAAGGTCAAAATAAATAGAATAACAATCAATACAGAAACAAAAATCACATGACTATGCAGTTGATGAAATTGATTAACACCAAGGTCAGATTTGTTAGGAAATATGCAACTTGTATTTCCAGGAGGCCAAAGGCCAGTATATATACATGTACATGTGTGGAATATATGCAGGAAACCCCTTATACAATAGGGCAAATACAAGGTCACATGACTATATATATAACTCTAACACCCCCCTTCAAACTCATGGTGGATGAACAACACTGAGTTTGGAGAGATAGAAGCCATGCTGTGCTCTAGTCTGGGCATTCGTTAGAAAATCCGTCAACTGTAACTCGGAAGGCACATACTAAAGAGCAATAACCTGATCTTGCACACCAGCGCGCACATAGAAAGCATCAACACCAATATGCTTGGTGAGCTCATGCTTCACAGGATCGCGCGCAATGCTAATAGCACCTGTACTGTCGGATAAAAGCAGGGTAGGTGCAGTGACAGAAACACCAAAATCCTGAAGTAACCACCGTAACCAAGTCACCTCTGCCGTCAAAAGAGCCATAGCTCGTAACTCAGCCTCTCAACTCGAACGGGAAACTGCAGTCTGTTTCTTCGTCTTCCAGGCAATGAGAGAACCACCAAGAAAAACACAGTAAGCAGAAAGTGAACGGCGATCAGAAGGATCGCTAGCCCACGTAGCATCTGAATAGGCCTGAAGCTGTAAAGAACTGGAGCTAGGAAAGAATAGACGGTGAGAGATCGTGCCCCGAAGATACCGGAGAACACGAAGGAGGTGACTATAGTGAACTGAAGTGGGAGCAGAGACAAACTGACTCAGAATATGAACCGGATAGGAGATATCCGGATGAGTGACAGCGAGATAGACAAGACTCCCAACAGGATGACAATAACGCGTCGGGTCAGGCAAGGGGTCACCATCAGTGTCACGAAGGTGAACATTGAGCTCCATGAGAGTCTCAACAGTGCGCTCATCAGTAAGAGTAGCACGAGCAAGAAGATCCTGTATATACTTTTCTTGAGATATAAAAAATCCATCAGAGGTAGAAGAGACTTCAATCCCAAGAAAGTAGCGAAGAGGTCCAAGATTAGACATAAGAAACTGCTCACTAAGATGGGCCTTTACAAAGGCAATATACTCGAGGTCGTCACCAGTGATGATCATGTCATCAACATAGAGAAGAAGAAGAGTCCGTCCACGAGGTGAAAGGTGGACAAACAACGCTGGATCATGAGCACTTGCTGAAAAACCAGCGGCAGTCACCACAGAGGCAAAACGCTCAAACCAGGCGTGGGGGCTTGCTTAAGGCCATAGAGAGAGCGACCCTGACCGGCCGTAGGAGTAGGCAAGAGCGGCGGAGCACTGGGACGGGAAGGAGTCGATGGAGCATGCGGCTGAGCAGGAAACTGGGCAGCAAGCATAGAAGGAACCTCAAGTAAACCAGCGCCACGGAGGCGAGTCTCCTCAGCACGAATATCAGAAAGCGCCTCCATGAGGGAGATACGACCACGAGCAAACAACTGAGCACGCCGAGGCTCAAACTCCTTACGGAGCCGAGATAAGAACTCGGTAGACACGATGAAACTCCAAATCAGCCCACACAGCCTGACGGCACTGGCAAGTACGGCAACCAGCGGTGCGAAGAGAATCAAGCTGACGCCAGATAGCAGAACTCTGTGCATAGAAATCATCAACAGTAGAGTCACCCTGCTGAAGAGCATGCTCCTGGCGAACCACAGACAAATATAGAGCATCACCCGTGGGCTGATAGCGCTGACGAAGACGGGTCCACATCTCAAAGACAGTAGGAAGGCCCAAAAACTCAGAGGCAAACTGAGGGAGAACACTAGCAGTGAGAACAGCTGCAGCACGAGCATCATCATCGAGCCATTGGGTGTAAGCAGATAGAGCCTGATGATACGTAGAAAGAGCCTCCTCATAAGTCGAAACCCGCTCATCATAAGCATTAATAGCAGCCTCGTCAGCAAGCTTAGCGGTATCCCGCACATCCTGAGTAGCATCCGCTGGAAGAACCGGTGGCGTCGGCGGAGTAGGAGCCACAGGAGGAATCGGACACGGCGGACTGGGGACCTCGCCAGAAAGAACACCCCAAAGACGAAGACCACACATATGAATGCGCATGAAGCCAACAAACTCAGTGTAGTTGGTACCATCAAAGGTCAGCGGATAGCGAGGAACAACAACGTAGCCTGACGACGAAGACATTTTTTTTCAGTCAACAGCACTCCAGGTCAGACCTCTAGCAACACGACGTGAACCAGCAGCAGGGTCAGGAGCAGCCTGAACGGGGACGGGCGGCTGGTGGCAGAAGATGGTGGCAGGAGCAGCCTGAACGGGAACGGGAACCAGAAACCGGCGTGTGGCGGCGGGATTGATCCGGCCACGAGTCGGGCTGGCGGCTTCTTGCTGGCGTCACCAGAGCACGCGGTGACGCGGCCACGCGGGTGGGAGTCAGGGACAGGGAGCAGCGGGCACAGCAACCAGATCAGGCAACGAGAGCTGCGTCTCCACGGGGATGACACCACGGGGGCGCAGCGGTTCGGCCAGCGACCAGATCGAGAGCAGCACCACGGGAGAGCAGCGACCAGATCAGGGGCAGGGAGCAGCGACCACGGGGGCGTAGTGGTCCGGCACAGCGACCAGATCAAATCGGGCGACAGCCATAGAGAGACGGGCGGCGGAATCAGATGGAGAGGTTGACCAGATCGGGCAACGGCCTCGGGAAGACGGGCAACGAGAAGCAGTTGCGGCGAGGACGAGAGAGAGACAGCGACGGCGGCTGTGCAAGAGATTGGATCGGGAGGAGCACGAGTTGCGCGTGCGAAAAAAAGAACGTAGGCTCTAATACCATGTTAGGAAATATGCAACTTGTATTTCTAGGAGGCCAAAGGCCAGTATATATACATGTACAGGTGTGGAATATATGCAGGAAACCCCTTATACAATAGGGCAAATACAAGAAGGTCACATGACTATATATATAACTCTAACAAGATTCTCTACTATAAAAAGAGATGCAGTGTACTAGGAGACCAAGCTATCAAGTCCAACCTATGTTTTCATTAAAAGAAGGGAAATTTGTGTTCGTCCGCAACTATTACATGAATGTAGCTTTCATCCCTGAACTCTAAAACCACTCAAAGCTTTTGACTTATACTGTGAGCAGTTGTTCTTGACAAAATTTCTTGTTAAAATGTTGGTTTATGAGAACTTTCTTATGAAAAAACCCGCATGTATATTATCATCTAAATTCTTATTGTGCTATCTAATTCTTGTCAGAATGGAGTGCTGAAGAATTTGAAGAATTGATTCATAAGGTAGAACATGTTTCTTTTTATTTTATATTTCAAGAAAGATCACCGGGATACACAGTTAGTGATACAATTCTTTGACCTTCAGACATTCAAAGATGTCATATCAGTTGACCTTGCAATGGCTTCAAATCTTGATTCTTCAACAAGCAAAAGGCGTCTAAATCGAGGCTTTGCGTTTGTGCGATTTTCTTCTCATGGAGTAAGTATCTATCTTTATTCTGTGCTATAAATCCATTTTTGGTTAACTTAATCATCCAGTCCATTCTATTGCGGAAGTCATGACCTGATAGTTTTTTTTTAACGAACATGACCTGATAAGGTGGGTTTGAGTTTTTTCTGTTGTTCAGTATTTTCCAATTATAATTATAATTATGTAAAGGTGCATATGAATCAGCTACTTTTCACACCTTGTTGACTTTGAGATTATGTGTATTTTAACATCTTTCCTAGTTCGTAGTTTACTATAGTTGACCATAGCCTTGTCGATTGATTTATCTTGCAGGTCTTGACCAATATTATTGCCTCTCAATTTTATAAACAATCTTATTGGATGAAACCATCTTATGTCTATATCAAAAATTCAGAATATGTGACTAGTTTCTATTGATTCTTCTGCTTATGTGTTGGTGCGGCCCAATGATTCCGCACTTTATTGCTTGCCATAAATCTGTCTATCTAGCAAAAGAAGTTCATCAGACAGTCCATCATTACATGCTCAAGCAATCTCATATCCTTAGTGCTGCTACCTCAGTTTAGGAAGCTAGACAATGAATTGGCACCAAGTTACCAACATACCTTATGTTCTGCTGACAAGCAGCCCCTCTCTTGGAGTCATATACTCAGTGTTGGTTATGAACTTTTATGGCGTAACATATTTTCTCATCCTTCTCTCTTATATAACTGATTAACATTGCAAAGGACAATCTTCTGTGCTCAACTTTTTGCGTATGAAAATGTTCCCCATACATTCCGGATCTGCAGAACATATGAAAACCAAAGCCAAACAATTTTATACTTCTGAAGGAGTTGCCCATATTTAATGTCTCCTACAAATCTTTGTTTGGCATACTTGTAAGAAATATCAGAACTGGAGATATACTGCCTGCCATGCTTTTGATTTCACAGATACCTCCAATCTTTGATCACATCTCCAATGTTCACAAGGATTTCTGTCCACTACACTAGTTGCTTTACAGACTGCAAGAGAAAGATATGACGTCCATATCTTTCCTATATATTATATAATATATCATATTATATTTATGAAGCTTACAGTTGATAGTGAGTCCACTCCTCTTTCTCCACTTCTACTCGCATGGAGGACCAACATCCTTGCAAAGAGCACAAATAAACAAATACACTCATACTCGCATGTGGGACCAACACTCTTGCAAAAAGTACAAACAGCATGTAGAGTGTTACTCAAAATGTTGTTCTAGGTTTTAGTTTCCTTCATCAACCAACTCTTCCCAGCCTGTATCATATAGCAATTTTACTTATTCAAGTAGTTACAAGGTCAGCGGCAAGGTGACCAATGGTCAAGTAGTTACAAGGTCAGCGGCAAGCTGCAAGGAGAGGTAGTCAAGCCAAGACTTGGCTGACACCTTATTCACCGCGTTTTTAAACCGATGCAAGCAGAGGTCTAGATCATTACAGATGTTTGTGACAGTTACAGCGGCAGTATGGTTCTCATTTCTGAAGATGTTAGTGTTCCCAGAGTTCCTTGTTTTCCACAAGATGGTGAACAGCACTTCAGGCCAGACACAAGGGTCTAGGCCAGCAGGAGTAGCAGTGAGCGAAAGGTCTTGAAATCTTCCCGTAGTTTGTAAACCGAGCAGATCCCAGACTCTGGTGGCAGCCGGGCAAGAGACAAACAGTTGTAGAGTGTCTTCGGACAACGCGGGCAGTGAGCATCAGGTGCGATGTGTTTGTGGAACAGGTTTGCTCGTGTATTTAGTCTCCCTCTGAATAACAGCCAGGAAAATATCTTAATCTAGCTCGGGTTTCTAGAATGCCAAATTAAGTCAACATGATCATCTTCCACTACTTCCTGCATTAATATGTCATAGACAGCCTTTGAGGGAAGCTGGGGCCATGCACAAGGAAGCGCTCATCTGGACTGTCTGACAGCTGGAAATCCTGTAACAACAAAGACAGAGCAACAAGCTTGCTCGAGGCAGCGTTGGTTAGCCGGTTCGTGAGGTTTGTAAGTAGCCCGTAAAGCATGATGTGCACAACTAGGATGTGTGTGTTTGTGGAGTGGGAGTAGAGGTTTGGGAAAGCTTTTGCTAGAGGTTTGTTGATGGGTCAAGTGTCATGCCAAAAGAACGTTTTCTGGCCATTGTTTGAGATCACGAAAGTTATGTCTAGAAGCTTTGGTAGCTTGGTTTGGATAGCTTTTTTTAGGAAGGAGGGTTTTGGGCAGGAAGCTATTTGTGGTAGGCTAGAGAGGTGTTGTTGCTTGATCCAGGAGATCCAGGGTAGCTGAGGTTCGGTGGTGTCAGACAGTAGTTTGTAGGCAAATTTCATTCTGAGACAGCTGTTTTGTGTAGCTATATCTTTGATGCCAAGACCACATTTTTCTTTTGCCTCTTTTTCTGCTGCCAAAGAGACTTGCTCGGGGCGCAATGTTTGATTGCGTGGAATTTATGGAGTTTCAATCTCCTTGACAACAGGAATGACGATAAGTCCTTCAGTTCCCTCTTCCTCTTGTATCAGTAACTGATCTCTGAAGTATCTACTTCCTATTATGTATATTCTGTTCCAACTTCTGTCGTATACTACTCCTATCCTTGTCTTTCCGTTCAAATTTGTCGGACACACATACTTGGTTCCATCAAAAGACATTAAAGCTAGTGAGCTACTCAGTTCCGTGTTTGTTTTTGGTCTTCATTTTTCTTCAGAGATCAAGGTTTTGGTCCTTTGCATATGCACTACATGGTGCTTCCGTTACCCGCTGAATGTTTACTATGCCGTTGTTGCTATTTATTTTGGTTCACTCTTTCTTTAGAAACTGGGAGCACATGTGGTGGAAACAAAAGTGATGTATAGTTAGTACAGCTCCAATGTTTAATCCGAGTTTTAGCATCAGAAAGATGAGAATAAGTATGTAGGAATAAGGAATTGGAATATGGAAATCAGCATTTGATCTCATCTGTGCAAGTGATTGAATCATGCACTTCCTTGATACACATTTTATTCTGTAAACTGTTGTCCCCTATCTCTCCATCTCCTTCGTAATTTAAATTTAACCCATCAGATACTTGCCAGTGACCGAGCCTTTCTGTTTTGGAAAGTCTGACAAGCTGATCCTTGGTTCCTTTGGCCCTTTTCCTTAGCTTCATTTCTGCACAGATGTACTGCTCACAATCTTAAGCTGACATTGCATGCGGTGGAGTCTCACTTCTGACATTAATGATAGCTGCCAATTATGTGTATGTTTATCAACATATTATGTTGGTTCGTCACTGATCTGAGATTATGCTACTGATATGTATGCAAAGGGGAAATATCTATATCATCACGGAGATGTTCTTTAGTCCATGTTATCTGAACAGATCATCTTCCTTTGATTCCTTTCCTCCTAAAACTATCGATCACACATCACAGGCTGCCGCACGTGTACTCCGCATTGGTTCCAGAACAGATTTTATGCTTGGTGGTATTTTGCATCCAGCAATAAATTGGGCTGAGAGGGAGTCTAGTGTGGATGCTGATGAAATGGCCAAGGTAGCTTCAATGGAGAACATTTCTTCTTAATTTCAGTTGCTATTTTATGTTTTGATTGTGTTTCTATTCTGGTGATACACAGATTAAGACTGCCTTTGTTGGTAATCTGCCAGCAAATGCCAATGAGGATTATTTGAAAAAGCTTTTTGGACATTTTGGAGAGGTTTGTCTACCAACATGGCTGTCACATGTTTGCATTTACTAATATTATGTGTGATGTTAATCCTAAAGCAACATGTAATTGCTGATTAGGTAATTCGGGTTGCAGTCTCAAGAAAAGGACAATACCCAGTTGGATTCATTCACTTTGGCAGTCGTTCAGTAAGTAGTCGTGTAAATTCTGATATCTTTTTAAGTTGTATAGCTCAAGTTATAAATTTACATTAATTTTTAATTGGTTGCAGGAGCTTGACAATGCAATAAAAGAAATGGATGGTAAAACTGTCGGCGGACCTAACCGAGGACCATCTTTCAAGATCCAGGCATGAATAGGAATACCATTTCTTTTGGGCTATTTCTTGCTTCTTAATCTGTTTTTTTTTCTGCTTTTGATTAGTCAAATTTAGCTGTGGCACTGTTCATCGCAAACAGGTTTCAGTTGCTCGACCCGCAGTAGAGAACGATAATAAGAGAAGCCGTGAAGAGGTGAAAACTAGAAGATCAAATGCATCAGGAGGCAAGCCAGATTATTCTCATGGCAGATACAGACACGATTCGCTTGATCGTCAACCGAAAGCTCCAAGACTATCAAACATGGTATGGGTGATAAACACCATATAATCATTTTGTACTAAAACTTTAGCTCACTTGTATATCCGTTTAGTTGTCACAAGATCCATCGTATTAAGACTTGATATTGTGCTAATAGGTCTAATCTTTGGCTGATGCACATTGTAGTACAGTTGCTTCAAAATTGAATGGTCATTAACCTGGCAGTTCTGGATGCTCTGATATAGTCTATTTTTCTGCTATTAAATCAGATGGTTGTTGTCTCTAAACACCTATTATATTTCCATACGAAACCACATAAAGTATAAGATTTGACATCAATACTCGCAGCTCGGTTCTTGTGTAGGAATAGAGGGAGTTGAATAAAATGCGTACTTCAGAAAGGAAAAAAGGTGGTATATTCGTTGACATATCTGCATTTTTATACCCTAGGTGGCTGATGTCACTGACCCCTATGAAGCAGCTATTAATTCACTACCTTCGGCCGTCAACGAACTCTTACTTCGTATTTTACGTCTTGGAATTGGCAGTCCATACGACGTAAGTAATTTGTTAGAAATGTTCCTATTTATCTTTGTTTTTTTGTGGGTACAGAGCATCATCGTCCTGTCTATTTTTCTTCCCAGATTGACATCCATTGCATAAAGAGCCTCAATGAGCTCCCTGAGTCAGGTGCTGTTGCCGTCCTTAATCAGGTGTGTAATTGTTTCAAGCAGATGATCTCTGAGCTCTTACCTGAACTTTTCCAAAAGCCTATTACCTGTGTATGAAATGTCACTATTAGTCTGATTCATTCTCGATGCAGTTTTTGATAACAGGTTCTGACAAACGCAATAAAGGAGAATATTTCCTTTCATTAATTGCTAAGGTTGTTACTTATCTTATTCAGCATCTCCCTTTTTCTTTTGTGGCTGTATTTTTTAAGCGACTATGCATTCTGATGTATGGAGTTTTGACTTGCAGCGCAAGGTTGAGGCTTTTGGCGCAGCACAAATATTACAGGATACTACTTATTTGTCCAGAAATTCTGAAATACAAACCAAGCGATACCGACATCAAGATTACGATTACACAGCATCCGGGTAGGCATCCTTGAGGACAACGAACAGAAGGACATTGGCATGATCCTCTTTCTCTTATCAATACGAACTTAGTAGCTTCTCTGCTTGCATCCTTTTATTGGGTTGGTATTGCAAATACTTAATGCGAATATGTGATCATCTAGATCCATTTTATTTGCAGGAGCAGTAGATACAGCTCCCTAGGCGGTTATCCCTCCTCTTATGTTGACGATCCGATAGTGTCTCAGTCAAGAAGATATGCCGAAGAAAGACCTGCCGTTGTAAGATACCCAGAGCCAAGACTGCGGCGAGAAGAAGTACCACTTGAACCAAAACCAAATATTGGAAGGCAACTAGATCGAATATACACACAAGAACAGAGTTATAACGAAAGATCAGCACATGAACCCAGGCAGGACACGGGAAGGCATCTAGATCGAAGAGACATACATGAGCATAGTTATAAGGAAAGGTCGGCACATGAACCCAGGCAGGACACTGGAAGGCATCTAGATCGAAGATACACACAGGAACAGAGTTATAATGAAAGATCAGCACATGAAACCAGGCAGGACACTGGAAGGCATCTAGATCGTAGAAACATACATGAGCAGAGTTATATTGAGAGATCAGCACATGAACCCAGACAGAATACTGGAAGGCATCTAGAGCGAAGATACACACAAGAACAGAGTTACATGGAAAGACCATCCGAAGCTGTTCTCCCTAGGGAAAGAAGATTGCTATCTGCCGCAGGGTACGCCACAAACATAGAACCAGAGTTCAAGTCCAGGTCCTCTGCTGAATATTCTGCTGAACATCAGCAAATGAGGTTTGATCCCTACACAGGGGAGCCTTACAAGTTTGACCCCTTCACCGGGGAGCCCATCAGGCCAGAACCAAGCCTGCGTCGCTCAGGAAGCTTATATTGACCGGGTTGATTGAAGAAGCATGCTTCTGAATAAATCCCCGGCACCTCCCCAGGAAAAAAGCCAGAGTCTGCTTCACCTGGCTATGATTTGTGATACCACCTGGCATTATGAAACACTCCTTCCGTTTCAAACATAAGGCGTATTAAGGTTTCGTTAAGACAAGGCTCTGACCAAGAACTACTTTGTTAACGTGTGGTTTATATGGCATAGAATCGGTATCACTAGATTCTTATTCGAAAGTGCTTACTGATAATTTGTGATATTTCTCTATCATATACACAAACCACATGTTAATGGAGTAACTCTTGGTCAAAGCCTTGCCATAACGAAACCTAGTATGCCTCGTATTATGAAACGGAGGTGCGAGAACACTGGATTATGTTTTATGATTTCGTGATCCTTCCGACGTCCGAACCATGCACCAGTGCAAATGCTACAATCTAAACTGTTAGTACTCTCTATCAGCAATTGTCACAAACTTTCTTTTTTTCTACTCTGGCTTTGGACGCTGGCTACTCTGGCTTTCTCATGTTTACTCATCCAAAGCATGCCATGCAAGATAACCGATTGACCAGATGGCAAGAAAAGTGGAAGCCTGAGGCCTTCTAATACCGCTTTCTTTTGTTCTACTACTTCATGGCCACTTCACTTGATTGCTTAATGATGATACCCTTTGCTACTTTGCTTGACCTGAGATAATGTACTGAATACTCAAGCTGCCTTAGGTGTATGAATGCGCGCGTAATTCGCTAAAAAGGAGCTCTGCTATAACTTGTGAACGAAATTGCTTACAAGCTGCTTTTCTTCCCTTGTCTTGGTCAAGCTTTTGAAGTTTGAATCTGTTGGTGCTTGCGTGGAAAGTGTGGTACCTCATTATTCACCATCAAAGATGTTTTTATCTCATTACATAGAATGTTACTTTGATCTGATTATATTTTTGTGTATGGTTGTGGTGATTTTTGCAATGACACCAGGCTAATGAGATAAAAAAATTAAAAGGATTATTAGTCAAATCAGATGCTCCATCAGTCGGTTGGATTAATGGGTACAAGCTGGACACCCATGGTAGGGCAAGAGGGAGAGAGCCCCCCTCCTTCCTTATCATTGACATATAGTAGCGCCTAACTTGACACACTAGCCAGTGCCTTCATCACACAAGGACCAATCTTGTGGATCATTTGCCAATTATTCGAAAACCCATCTCTGTCCGTGTGCCACTGCTCACATTGTTCTTCCTACACACAACACATTACCTCGCAACAGTACTATTACTATTCTCTCCGCTTCTCTCGTGGAAGGAAAAAAATGTCCTTCCACGAAGAAGAATACTATTCGCAAACTAGCGAAACAACACATTTTTCGCTGCGTGGTAACGCATATATAACATCGCCTCGCCGCGAACCAAAGACCCGTGAACCGACCGACCGCCACATTCGTCTCGGAAAAGGAAAAGGGAAAGGGAAAAGAGGGGGAAAGGGGATAAATCAGCTGGATCATGGCATCACATCTGATTGGGAGCACAGGACCAGCCACACAAACATGCCCAACAAACTAGTAGTAAGCTGGAGGAATAGTGTCAGTGCTGGAAGAGAGCACGCCACACATGACCAGCGGAATATACATATTGCAAGCAGCTGTGCCTGTGCAGCGTGCAGGTTAGCCGCTATGGGGGGATAGGCATGTATGCATGCCTATCCATTATTCAGGGTCCAAGCCCCTAATTTAATGGTGGTTATGCTGTCATTAGGGGGCAGTGGATCGGACAGGACCACCCAACATACACCAGTGCACACACACTGGCACCGGATGTTGCATCTAAACCCCCACATTATCTTTTGCCATTTCTGCCTCCACTTGAGAGCTTGTACATGTGCCAAGACGACTCGACTTGTGTGTTTACCGCAGCATTCGTCGCAATACGATAAAATGCCGCGCGTCGAAACCGACATCCAAAAATTCAGAAAAATGCAGTTTGTCATATGCTCCTTTCGTAAATAAATATAAAAACGTTTTAGATCACTAAAATAGCGATCTAAACGCATTACACGGCTAAGACATCTGAGAAGAAAAAAATAACGGTTGTCCGTAATGGCCAACCGACTACAATTTAGACGTCGGAGTCGACTCCGTCCCCATCCCGAACAGTTTGGGCAGCCACCCAAACAAAACACCGATACACGCACCCTGGTATTATGAGTATGACGACGACGACGACGATTTGAACAAATCAAAACAAACAGTTCGGGCGTAGCCATCTCGGGAACAAGCTAATCATTTGATTACTGCCCGCATTACTGTTCAACTGTTTGAAATCAGTATGCGTTCATGCAGGGAGATACGGAGAGGCCACCAAACCCTACGGGATACGATCGCCGGTAGATGACCGACAGGCTCATACCAATAAGGACACACAAAATAAAATGAATCTGAACTGCTGCTTGTATTGTGTTGTACAGTATTTTACACCGTGGTTTACCTCAAATTCGTAATGAATCTCTCTGAATTATTCGGTGGTGTGTATGCATACATACTCCACGTGAGCGGTGGTCCTCCGTTGGTCTGGACGTTGCGGTTGCGTGTATCCCGGGCTCCAAAATTCCTCGGTGCTGGAACTGCCGGTTCATGTAGGAACGGACCGGGGGCGCTTTGCTGGCGCCTTATCTCCTATGATTCCTCAGCCAAGAAGTTGTGGAATTACTTGACTGTCCTCCTTCTTGTGTGGGTGCTGCCAAAGTGGATAGCGACTGTGGTAGAGTTTCTTTGGCAGGATTATGGCGGCACCGTCCGATCGAGAACCAATGGTTCAGATCACCCACCACTTGCGAAGAAACCAGCCAAGATTGAAGCATTTTTAATTGTTTTTTATCTTTATTGCAAATGCCTATGAACAATTGATACCAGCATTTTTCTTTTCAGTACCTAGTGAATGAAAACTACCGATAGGCACTAGCAACCAACCCTCAAGCTGGCACCGGCATCTCCAAAGCATTACTCTAGAATGTACCATCCAACACACAAAAAAACCCTCTAAAATGCAATACTAAAGATTTTCGGCCACAAACCGTTGCTTGCCACGCGATTTTCTATTTCCGAAAAAATAAAAAATAAAAAGAACAAGAGGGGATGGGAATAGTGAGAGGTCGTATGGGGGGTGTGGTTTGCAATATGCTTTGCCACCAAACGAATTGACTTGCCACCAGTGGTCCATAAGCTCCAACCTCTCTCTCTCCCTTCTACCCTTTTGGATTCTTTCCTACCAAACTCGGCGTCCGTCCGTCCGTCCTTCGTTAGCACGTACAAAAAATAAAAAATAAAAACCCAACACGTCCTCTCGCCGGACTACTTACATAAAGCACCCCTTAAATGCATCACCAACATGTCCTAACAGCAGCAGGATTAACGTAGCAGAGTGAAAGTGCATGCTCAGCTCAACAACATATCTCAGCTAGAATTATGAGAGCGAGAGCCAAGCCACGCAGAGTCAACTGCATGCATCATCCATGCGTGCATGCATGTGCATGAAAAGATTCATTGCCCTCCAAAGGCAAATACAGCATGCACTTTGAGTGCAGAAGCTCAGCCCGAAAGCTAGCTGTTTTGTAGGAGTATTTCTTTGCATGGCGGCCCTGAATGCTGGCTGGCTGGCTAATTAAGCTGGTCTTTTTGGCTGGATAATTGCTTGGGAAAAGAACAAGGCAACAAGAACCAATCACCAATGGATGTTGGCAAGATCTGGGATCCATCGCCACTTTTTCCAGCTCTCTCGCTGCTAACAACCACGGAGCCCGTGAGTGATACTGCTGCTAGCTAGGTGGATGGCTACGATCGACTAGTATGCAGTGTCAGTTCAGAGTATGACTGAAGTTTTTGTTTTCATTGACCAACACAAAGTGCACACTCCTAATTCCCGTTCCTAGAAAAGGTAACATTTACAGTTTCGCCAGGTAATTTCATACTTTGAATAAAAGGCTATTTTGATTCCCCCACAAGAAGAGATCAAACTCTGTAGATTACTTTTCCTTCACAACTGATTTCAGGGTGGCTTACGAGAAAATGTCCCGACCTTCAAATGAAATGTTTTCAGTTATTAACAATGGAGTATTTGAAAAAAAAAATCTGCTATAGGAAAAATTCCAAATAACTGAAATCATATGAAAAAGCAATCAAAGATGATAGATTAACGATGGAGTATTTGACATTCAAGTGGGGGTCGGATAATGGAAGGGGCCACATTAAAGAAAACATATTTTTGAGATAGATATCATGTTAGGGATATCATATGCATATATGCTGCCTCAACCCTTAATTTAACTTAAACACGCATGTTGCCTTATCATTTGTCAACTACATGCAAGTGCTGGTTCCCCAAATCAAAGAAAAATAACAGGTAGCTTCCATTCCAAGTGAAGCACATGCAAGCAAGCAACATAACTAACCTCCATCCAGATGAACTAGTAGTAATAATAGGTCTAATGTTGGTTAAATAAAGCCGGAGAACCGGCACCAGCACTAGGCCAACTTATGATATCAAAATAATCAACCGTGGTAACTGCCAATTGAGTGCATGGGCCGGCCGGTGGTGGAATTCGGTGACGGACCTAATTTCACCCAACAGCGAGAGTGACAGTTGGTGGACTCCGTCGTCCCGCTTTGACCCTGACAGTGTATCAGGTGTCCTATTCTTGTTCCACACACGACGTATCGATCGTTTCTAGGCATACGAAATTCTAATACTACTCCTTCCGTTTCTAAATAAAACTTTTTTAAGAGATTTCATTAGAAAACTATATACAAATATACATGGACACACTTTAGAGTATAGATTTATTCATTTTGTTCCGTATGTAGTCTTCTCATGAAATATCTAAAAAAATTTATATTTAGGAACGGAGGGAGGAGGGAGTAGTAGACTGTGGAAAATTAAAATTATTGCTCGAATGTAGTGCATGTTACAAGTGAATCCCTGAATTTCATCCCCTTTAGAGCATCTATAGCGGGACTTGGGAAATCTGACTCTTCAAACATCCGCGAACGCGTTCGGACGCGTTCGCGGACACTGACCGTTCATGCCTCAAATAATGCATTCCGCAATCGGATACCTTATATTAGAAACCTCACATTCATATAATTACATGCAACATAAACCTAATACAAGCGGAACTCATCCAGCTCCGTCGTGCCCATGTCCGGTGGCCGACTACGCCTCACGTAGTGTTGGTCGGGCACCGGCGAGGTAGAGTAGGACATGAGACACTAGCCGGCTCACGCGAGTCGAGCTCTTGCCGTCTCTCATGCCCTACTCTTCCTCGTCAGAGCCCGTAACCCGGACGGTGTTTGTGGACGTTAAAGAAGATGGTGTCCACGACGACGCGGTTGCGGCGCCCGCACCCGTGCATTATACGGGGGCGTCGGAGAGTGTGACTCCGCCTCTCCAACGTCCACCGCCGCGAGGGCATCCCCCGCCCGCTGCCTCGCACGGCGGGCACGCCGCGCCATGTTAGCACAGGACGCCCATGGTGCGTCCTCGACGTGCCAATGAAGGGGTTGCGCGTCCACCACGACGTTCAGACGCCATACGGATCGCACTGCCTCTGGTGAGGCAGCGACGCCGGATCCAAGCACCGGTTGTGCCGACGCAATGGATCCTGACGCTGCGAGTCCGAGTGCTGTCGTCGAGCGGGCACCTCTTGGGAGCGACGGAGCGCAACCTTGACGACCATCTCCTCCTCGGGGCCGGTGGGATGAGCTCGTGATCGACGGATCTGGAGGTGAAGGATTTGGACCCGCTGCCCGCCGTGCCGGAGAAGGCCGAAGATCGCCGGAGGTGAGCTTGGGTGGAGGATGAGAGTGGACTAAAGTGGCTAAGGTTTGGTCCGGCGAGCGGATGAAAACGAATATATGTGAGATCGATGTGGGCGAGAACAGGCCAAACCGACTTGGCGGATGTGCCCGGACATGCCCGGGCTCTTCCATATTCGTCCCATATTTGGGTTGAACATGAGGGGTACTGGCCAGGCCGGACGTTTGAGGCCAGTTTGAGAGGTCCGTCTGGAATGAAATTTCAAAACCGGTCGTCGACTAAACGGCCTGTCCGAACATTTGAGACGGATATGGGGATCAGCTGTAGATGCTCTTACTTGTCCATAAATCTTACCTTAAAGAGATAAGTACTCCCTCTGTTCACAAATATCAAATATTTTGATTTTTTAAAATCAGATGTATATAGACACATTTTAATATATTTATTAATTCATTTCAGTTCGTATTCAGTTCATACTGAAATATGTAAGGCATGTTAGTATATTTGTGAACGGAGGTAGTTTATATATTCAGTTCATTTGCGCCCGTGTCGCCAGGTTAGGCTGCCTGTCCTTTGTGCGACCGTGGCGGCTACATCATCTTCACTCTCCTCTTTGTGCACATCCGAATATGAGGTACCAACTTGAAATGTGATTTTCTCTTAAAGTGCCCGTGAGCGAAAATTTGAGCGGAAATATGTTTGACCTTTCGTAAATTTGTTGGACTTTCGGAATAGTTTCAAACTTCGGTAAACAATGAAGTAGCAAAGTAAAAACACAATATTCTTTTGGTAAACCATTTTTTTTTTTTTTGCGAATGAGCTGAAACTTCGACAGTTTGCTGGTGACTTGCCTTAATATTTTAATTGTCGACCACATAGACACATGGAGATCGTCCTTGTGGACAGGCAACGCACGGCAGGCACGTAGGTCGGAACCATCGAAGACCGTCGCTGCCGCCGCCAGGCTCCCTCCGTCCCTCCACGTCCGTCCGAAAGCTGCACGCGCGCACGCATATCCGTCGATCGAGTTGAGTGGGATGTGATGCAAGAAACCCCTTCGTCGTCACCCGCACCGCTAGCTCGATATCGATATGCATGCATCCATCGCCTACCTAGCTTACCTTGCTAGCTTGCACCCGACGCACGCACGTCACCTACAATGCAATGCGCCTCTCTCTCTCTCTCTCTCTCTCTCTCTCTCTCTCTCTCTCTCTCTCTCTCTCTCTCTCTCTCTTTTTAGGTATCATTTGGCAAACACAATGCGCCTCTTTTGTACGCACGTACTGTAACATGAGGCAAGGAACGGAACGGAGAGATGATATTAGCAAGAAGCCAAGGAACGGAACGGAATCAAGGAAAGAAACGCGAGCTCGTCTGATAAAAATGGCGATGATTAATTGCTAGCCCTGATCGGTACTACTACTAGTACTGCATATATTAATTCGGCATAGGAGCGGATTGCTTGCTTCTTCTCCGGCCCTCCTGTCCATTTCCGATTTCTTCCTCTTGCAGTTACGGTGTCAGTTCAGTTCCACCGGTGGTTGGCCCAGATCAACTCACACACACTCCTCCTTCCTCCTCCTCTTGACCTCCCGCCAACCATCGCTCACGCAACGCAAACGCAACGCGAACCACCATAAAAACTCTGCCAGCACCAGCGCTCGAGCCATTACAACACAGCACCGCATTGCCCATCGCTGTCTGTGCCTCTATCGCCTCGTAGGGAGAGACTCGCGTCATGGTGAGGAGAGGAGGAGGAGGAGGAGGAGGAGGAGGAGGAGGGCTGGCGGCGGCCGGGCACTATGGCGGCGCGTCGGCGTCGTCGTGGAAGGCCGGGAGGGTGATGAGGGCCGCCGTGGCGGCGTTCTTCAACGGCTACCACTGCTTCAGCCCCGTCGCGGCCATGCTCGCGCTGCCGTTCTCGGCGGCCGTGCTCGCGTCCCAGGCCGTGGCCACGTCGCCGGGGTCCCCGTCGGGGGCGGTGCTGCGCGGCGTCTCGTCGCGGCTGCGCGGGATGTTCCACGCCGCGGGGTTCCCGCCGTCGCCCTTCTTCGCGCTGCTCAACGGAAAGCTGTCGCAGACGGTGTTCACGTACGCGGCCACGCTGCCGGCGGCGCTCACCTTCCTGCTGCTCGCCAAGGCCTGCGTCGCCGGCGTGCTCCGCGCGGACCCGTCGCGCGAGCGGGGGAGGCGGGCGCGGGGGCGCGTGTCGCTCCCGCCCTGCGGCGCCGTGGCGCGCGCGTACCCGGCGCTCGTGGCCACGCACCTCGTCGGCTCCTTCGCCATGCTCTCCGCCAACGCCGCCGCCTTCTCGCTGCTCTTCCTGGCCTTCGGCGCCGCCGACCTGCTGGGCTTCACCTCCCGCGCGCCCACGCTCGCGCTCTCCGCCGCGGGCGCCATCGCCTACTCCGTGGCCGTCGGCGTCGCCACCGTCGTCTGCAACCTCGCCGTCGTGGTGGCGGCCATGGAGGAGGGCTGCGCCGGGCACGCCGCCGTGCTCAGGGCGTGCGTCCTCATCAGGGGCCGCGTGCCCACCGCGCTGGCGCTCGCGCTGCCCACCAACCTGGGCATGGCGGCGGCCGAGGCGCTGTTCCAGCTGCGGGTGGTGTCGCAGCGCCGGAAGGCCGGGAGGCTGGCGCCGGGCGTCGCCGGCGAGGCCTTCTCGATCGCATACATCCACGCGCTCTGCGTGGTGCTGGAGATCATCGTCAGCTGCATGTTCTACCGGAGCTGCAGGAGGAGTGAGGCCGATGAGCTGAGAGAGCTGGAGCCCGAGGAGAAGGGCGACCTCCAGGCGTAGGCAAATAGCTTTGCGATTCGGAGAAGCTCTTGGGAGGGTCCGATCAGACGGCCCAGAGAAACATACTTCTACAGCACTGTAGTAAACCGGGATAGCTCCATATATTTCCCTTTTTCTTTTTTCTGAATAGTTCTATTCGTTTTTTTTTCTGTTGGCATGGAAATGAAATGTAAAAGATGGTTCTAATGTACAGCAGATAAAAAAATTTTACTCCGTCAGACTGAAATAAATAACTAGTGGATTTTGCACCGTGCAATTATTGGTTGGAAAAAAAACTTCCGGGTTAAGTTTGTTTCACATGGACCACTGTTGAAGACATTATGGTACAGAAGAAGAATGTCTCGAGCTCTGCCCTGGTGATCACATCTGTCAGGTTTGAATTTCTGTGTTTCAGCGTACGGATCATTGGAATTGCAGCATCACTGCCAGTTTCAATGCAGAAGTTTTTTGCCGGTAATGCTGCCACTTCAACATAAAAATGCAGTCCCACAGACCACACACACAAAAAAACAATTATTACACCATAAAAGGCAGTTCCATACACCACCACGGATGAAATGAGAGATTAGTGCAGATAGTGCAGGGTATAAACTAGTGCAGTGGAGAGAACGCAAGGGAAGATAGTGCAGTGTATAAACTAGAAACGGAGGACCATTTTCCGTTTTCACCATCATCAGACAAAGCACTGGAGCTACCATTTTAGTTGATCTGGAAATGTCATATTAATAGAGGCGACAAACATCTCCTTTGTACATGATCCTTGAATCGAGCGGCCTCACTGCGAGCTTTATGGCAGACTTCACACTATGATCTCCAGCACAGATGCTCCCTAACCTGCAGTCATTTTTTTTTTTTTGGTTTCGTACAGATGCTTCCGGTTGGACATCCACGTTTGATAGCCCGTGGGGGGTGCTCTTGTCCTCATACTATCACCATACCAGGCTAACCCATGGAATGTTCTCCTTACTGTAGGTCAACTTCAGTCAGATTCAGAATCAGATTCAGATATACAGTCATAAGGTAGATAGCGGGGGACTATTGATAGAGCTTCACGCTCGACCTTTTCCAGAACGCCAGGATCATACCAACATGGACTCACAAATGTAATGTAATGTGATCCACAATGTAATGCTAAATATTTGAGCTGATATTAATGAGACGTATCAGGATACCTATTGCAGGAAACACTGTTATCTCCTTCCTTGGTTCAGTCAGGCTTATCGGATGGATCGGCAACAGGCCTGCGACAGACAACAAATAATATATCGAATTGAGGTTTACGCATGGCTGAACCTGCATGCTTCAGTAAGATAATAAGACTATAGGACACGTAAACTCAAACCTAAATACAACACATGGCAGGCACTTGAATACCCAAAATGAAATCTAGACCATACCCTTTTGTCTCAAAATATTCCAGGAGAGGAAGAATCTCCCGCCATGACAGGTACGGTGTGTGACCTACGTACTTGTCGTAGAAGTTCATGCCAATAAATTTCCCATCAAGATCAACAAGGGGACGGTCATTATTATCGAGTTTGGCTTTCACTTGAGGACAAACGAGGTCTAAGTTTGGGGAAGTCGATACGTCCATTTTGCATCATGATTTTTTATTGATATTTATATTATTCTTGATCATTATTCCAACTTATGATATAATTCTTATGTCTTTTCTCTCTAAATTTACAAGGTACATCACAAAGAGGAAAATTGCCAGAAATTGAAATTCTGGACCTGAAAACCAAGAAAAAGGCTGAAAATTCACTGGACTCCAAATGACCTGAAATTTCACGAGGAATTTTTGTGGAATATATGTGAATTTATGAAGCAAAAATGTAACAAAGAGGGCCACCTATTGGTGCAAAGCCAACAGGGCGCGCCCACCCACTGGGCGTTCCCTAATGGCTTGGGACCACCTCCCAGGTGCCCTGGCCTCCCACTTGTACTATAAGATGGGTTTTGACCTAGAAAATAAATAAGAAGAGACTTTTGAGACGAAGCGTCGCCGTTTTGAGGTGGAAACCTGGGCAGAGGCTCTTTTGCTCTCCGACAGAGTGATTCTGCCGGGGAAACTTCCCTCCAGGAGCGGAAAATCGAAGCCATCTTCATCACCAACGCTTTCTCCTTCGTGGAAGGACCAATCTTCATCAACATCTTCACCAGCACCATCTCATCTCAAACCCTAGTTCATCTCTTGTCCAATCTTTGTCTCAAAACCTCAGATTGGTACCAGTGGGTTACTAGTAGTGTTGATTGCATCTTATAGTTGATGCTAGTTGGTTTCCTTGGTGGAAGATAGTATGTTCATATCCTTATTCGTAATTATTATACCTCTGATCTTGAACATGGTGATGATTTATGAGCAGTTACTTTGTTCCTGAGGACATGGGAGAAGTCTTGTTATAAGTAATCATGTGAAGTTGGTATTCGTTTAATATTTTGATGATATGTATGTTGTTGCTTCTCTTAGTGGTGTCGTGTAAACGTCGACTACACGAGACTTCACCATGTTATGAGCGTAAGGGAAGGTATTGTGGAGTAATAAGTAGATGATGGGTTGCTAGAGTGACACAAGCTTAAACCCTATTTTATACGTTATTTCATAAGGGGTTGATTTGGATCCATATGTTTCATGCTATGGTTACATTTATCTTAATTCTTATTTTGTAGTTGCGGATGCTTGCGAGAGGGGTAATCATAAGTGGGTACCTTGTTCAAGTAAGAACAACACCTTAGCACCGGTCCAACCACATATCAAATTATCAAAGTAACGTACGCGAATCAACTCAACATGATGAACATGTCTAGACGGAAATTCTCATGCGTCATCGGGAGCGCTTTCCTTCATATAAGAGTACTTTCAGGCCTATCCTTTGCTACAAAAAGGATTGGACTATCTTGCTGCACACTTGGTACTATTGTTACTTTTCACTTGTTACGAATTATCTTTCTACAAAAGTCTATCATTGTTACTCACAACATTTGAAGAGAATACCTTGTTGAAAATTGCTTAGCATTTCCTTCTGCTCCTCGTTGGGTTTGATACTCTTACTTATCGAAAGGATTAAGATTGATCCCCTGTACTTGTGGGCCATCAGCAAGAACCCTGGCAATAGTGGTCGTCTCGGCAGCCACGTCGACTAGGGACGTAATTCTTGTGAGAGCGGCGCCCGTCTGTGTCTTGATGCCCCACATGGATGCCACGACAGCTTTGCTGACGATGGTGGCTGCCCTGGGGAATGCCGCCACGGTGAAGGTAGCTTCGTTGACAGCGGCAAACCTGGCGAGAGGCCCCGTGGTCGCTCCATCCGAGTTAGCCCCGCCGGTCGCTGCCTGATACGTCTCCAAAGTATTTATAGTTTATGAAGTATTCATGCCATGTTTACAATAATTCTATATGATTTTGGTATGATTTTATTAGAACTAATCCGGACTGACGTTGTTTTCAGCAGAACTACCATGGTGTCGTTTTTTGTGCATAAATAAAAGTTTTCGGAATGGGCTAAAAATTTAGTATGATTTTTCTGGACCAAAAGAGACCCCCGAAGCATTAGAGTTGGGACAGAAGAGCCACGAGGAGGTCACAAGCCTGTCAGGCGTGGCCACCCCCTAGCCACGCCTAGCAGGCTTGTCATCGCCTCGTGGCACCCCTTGACGTGATTCCAACGCCAAAAATTCCTATAAATATAGAAATCTCTGAAAAGAAACCTAGATCGGGATTTCTGTCACCGCAAGCCTTCAAAGCCACGAAAAACCAATCGGGAGCCCGTTTCGGCACCCTGCCGGAGGGGGAAACCATCACCGGAGGCCATCTTCATCATCCTGGCGCTCTCCATGACGAGGAGGGAGTTGTTCACCCTCGGGGCTGAGGATATGTACACTCTCTCGTGTTCTTGTGATGGCATGATCTTTATGTACCGCGAGCATTATTGATATAGATGAATCATATGGAGTTTTCCCCTCTCTATCTTGTTGTGATGAATTGAGTTTTCCCTTTGTAGTTTTCTTATCGGATTGAATCTTTAAGGATTTGAGAACACTTGATGTATGTCTTGCGATAGGATATCCGTGGTGATAATGGAATATTCTATTGATCCACTTGATGTATGTTTTGGTGATCAACTTGCGGGTTCCATGACCTTGGGAATCTATGCATAGGGGTTGGCACATGCTTTTGTCTTGACTTTTCGGTAGAAACTTTGGGGCACCCTTTGAAGTTCTTTGTGTTGGATTGAACATGATGAATCTAAAATTATGTGATGCATATCGTATAATCAAGCCCATGGGTACTTGTGGTGACATTGAAGTATCTAGGTGACATTAGGATTTTGGTTGATGTGTATCTTAAGGTGTTATTTTAGTACGAACTCTAGGGCTGTTTGTGACACTTATAGGAATAGCTCATAAGATTGATCAGAAAAGATAACTTTGAGGTGGTTTCGTACCCTATAATAATTTCTTCGTTAGTTCTCCGCTATTTGTGACTTTGGAGTGAACTCTTTGTTGCACGAGAGGTACTTACATATGATTCAACTATGTGAATATTGTTGAGATAAATTGCACTAGTGAAAGTATGGACCCTAGGCCTTGTTTCCAAGCATTTATACAACGTTTTGCTCGCTGTTTACTACTCCCTCCGTCCAGAAATACTTGTCCAAGAAGTGAATGTATCTAGACTTATTTTAGTTATAGATACATTTTATTTATTTATTTCTAGGACAAGTATTTTTGGATGGAAGGAGTATTTGTTAACTTGCTATTTTTATATTTTCAGATTACAAAAACCCCATATCTACCATCCATATTGCACTTGTATCACCATCTCTTCGCCGAACTAGTGCACCTATACATTTACCATTGTATTGGGTGTGTTGGGGACACAAGAGACTCTTTGTTATTTGGTTACAGGGTTATTTGAGAGAGACCGTCGTCATCCTATACCTCCCACGGATTGATAAACCTTAGGTCATCCACTTGAGGGAAAATTGCTGCTGTCCTACAAAACTTTGCGCTTGGAGGCCCAACACGAGTCTACAAGAAGAAGGTTGTATAGTAGACATCACAGCCATGGAACGAGTGGAGCTCACCGACTTGACTAGCTCCTCTGAAAACTCATTCTCATCTGAGGAAGGTCATGACAATAGTGGCGTGGTGAATATTTTGTACAATTCATCTACATGTAAATTGATGAACTGTTTGTAAATCAGTGAGAATTAGCCAAATGTTTGTGTCATATGTTTGTGGGCATGTGGAAATTTAGAATGAATTTCACGTCGGCGTCTGAAAATGAGGATGAACCGTGTGAGATGAACCCGCCTTGAGAAATCTCAACAAAGGCTACCTGCCTTGAGTGATGCAAAAAATCGTGGTTTCGCGGCATTTCGTTACAGCCTCCACACTTTATTATGTATTGATTGTGTGCGATCGCTCCCGCCCCGCTTCAGTTCCTTTACCCAAATTTAAGTGGCGGTAGTATTTCAACTGCCGCCCTCCCTCATCCTTCGCCGACCCTATAGTAAAATTTTAGCCGCCGATGCATTTGAACCGTCGCCATCCCTCGTCCACCACCATCTCCACCAACCATTACTAAAATTTTCAGTAGCACCCCCAGTCCACACAACACCTTTACCCCCTTCCTCCCTTGCTTGAACCCTAGCTCGCCCCCGTCGTTGGCCTCCACCACCACCCTCTGCTGGCATGCCCGTGCCTCCTAGCTAAACAAGTTCAGGTTACCCACTAATCCACATACACCATCGTCGCCCTAAGTTTATAGATGATGTCGACGGTGTCCCTTCCCCCTAGATCCCCATCCCGTACTTCAGAGAGTGACATTCTAACTAGCCCGACCACATATCCTTTGGAGCTCCAAGAGCGTATGGGCAAAAAGAGGTCTATCATGGCCTCTCCGCCATTCGCTGGCAAGGTGGGCACCGTTCTTGCTGACCCGTTGATCCCGAAAGAACACCTCACTGCGAAAACCGATGAGGACGTTGACTATGGTGCCATGCTAAAGGCTTCAAGTCTGCGGGCTCGCGTATTCCTCTATGTCAGCAGAGTCGGCTATGACATCAATCTCGTCAACACGACGGCTTCACTCAGGCCATGTCACAAGTTAACTGGCCCACCGACAATGCCTCTGGTTCAATCATCGTTGATCTCTTCAAAGGCCCCGTCGCTGATCTCCTTTGCCTCACGGTCATGGATTTGAGATACTTGTACGACATCAAGCCCCTTTTGTCATTTTTGAAGGTAACGTTCTATGGCGGTGGCTTGGGATCCTTAGCTCCAAAGTCAGATCTCATCAACCAAGAGAAGGGCACACACTACGACTGTTACAAGGGGGACATGCCATCCCCGACATCAGGGAGTGCACCCTGACGAGGATATGTACCTAGGATAGGGTCCTAGGCCTGACCTAAATACCCTACCTAAGGACACTGTATTGGAGGACTTAAAGATTACAAGGAGGACTCCGACTGAAGTCACCTTAGTGCATGAGTCACTCGATAGATAATCCACTCGGAGGTTTCTCCCTCCACTCGACAGTAGCTTTTGACTCGGAAGAGCCAATTGCCAGTCGACAGCAGAAGACCAGAAGGTACCCCACGGAGGCCAACAGGCAGGCGTTCGACTAGTCATCATTAGTAGCATTTATTACATACGTTGTCAGTAACGTAAACCTTTATTACCATGATCGAACCCTTGGTTGCCGGGTATTCATGAAGGGCAGCGCACTCTATATAAGCCGCCCCTCCCCTTTGGCATAAGGGTTCGCACCCCCTGTAACACTCATATTCCACACGACAGAAGCTCCCGAGCACTGAGACGTAGGGTTGTTACCTCACGAGAGGGGCCTGAACTCATACATTTTGTGTACAGTCTCGCCGTAGCTAGGACTCTGCCCTCTCCTTACGTACCCCTACCTTCTATTTGTTGGGGAACGTCGCATGAAAACAAAAAATTTCCTACTCACACGCAAGATCTATCCATGGTGATGAGCATCTACGAGAGGGAGAGTGGATCTACATACCCTTGTAGATCGCTAAGCGGGAAGCGTTAAGAAACGTAGTTGGTGTAGTCGAACGTCTTCGCGATCCAAATCGCCGAGCATCCCGCGATCTCATCACGATCCGTCCCGCGATCCAATCATGATCCATCCCGCGAACTCATCACGATCCGTCCTGCGGTCTCATCACGATCCGTCCCGTGAACTCATCACGATCCGTCCCACGATCTCATCACGATCCGTCTCGTGATCTTGATCACGGTCCTTCCGATCTAGCGCCGAACGGACAACACCTCCGCGTTCAGCACACGTACAACTTGATGACGATCTCCGCTGTCTTGATTCAGCAAGAAGGAGCGGAGAGGAAGAAGAGTTCTCCGACAGCGTGACGGTGCTCCGACGATGGTGGTGGAGCTATTCCGGCAGGGCTTCGCCTAAGCACTGCAGAAATCCGATCTAGAGGAGAAACTATGCACTGGAGGAACGAGCAACACGTGGCTAAAAACTCTTGTGCCAAAACCCTAAAATCTGTTGGAAATATGCCCTAGAGGCAATAATAAATTATTTATTATCATATTTCCTTGTTCATGATAATCGTTTATTATCCATGCTATAATTGTATTCATCGGAGACTTAGACGCATGTGTGGATACATAGACAAAACCATGTCCCTAGTATGCCTCCAATAGACTAGCTCGTTGATCAAAGATGGTTAAGGTTTCCTAGCCATGGACATGAGATGTCATTTGATAAACGGGATCACATCATGAGGATAATGGTGTGATGGACAAGACCCAAACTACAAACGTAGCATATGACCGTGTCAGTTTATTGCTACTGTTTTCTGCATGTCAAGTATATGTTCCTATGACCATGAGATCATGCAACTCACGGACATCGGAGGAGTGCCTTGTGTGTATCAAACGTCGCAACGTAACTGGGTGACTATAAAGGTGCTCTACAGGTATCTCTGAGGGTGTCTGTTGAGTTGGCATGGATCAAGACTGGGATTTGTTACTCTGTGTGACGGAGAGGTATCTCAGGGCCCACTCGGTAATACAACATCACAATAAGCCTTGCAAGCAATGTGACTAAGTGTTAGTCACGAGATCTTGTATTACGGAACGAGTAAAGAGACATGGCGGTAACGAGGTTGAACTAGGTATGGAGATACCGACGATCGAATCTCGGGCAAGTAACATACCGAAGAACAAAGGGAACATCATACGGGATTAACTGAATCCTTGACATAGAGGTTCGACCGATAAAGATCTTCGTAGAATATGTAGGAACCAATATGGGCATCCAGGTCCAGCTATTGGTTATTGACTGTATAGGTGTCTCGGTCATGTCTACATAGTTCTCGAACCCGCAGGGTCTGCACACTTAAGGTTTGGTGACGTTTCGGTAGTATAGAGTTATGTATGGTGGTGAACGAAGGTTGTTCGGAGTCCCGGATGAGATCCTGGACACCACGAGGAGCTCTGGAATGGTCCGGAGGTAAAGATTGATATATAGGAAGTCCTATTTTAGTCGCCGGAAAAGTTTCGGGCTCATCGGTAGTGTACCGGGAGTGCCGGTAGTGTACCGGGAGACCATCGGGAGGGGTATTTCGACCCAAGAGGCTACATGGGCCATGTGAGAGTAAATACCAGCCCTTTGTGGGCTGGTGGAAGTCCCACACAAGGCCCATGCGGCTGGGAATAAAATCCTAACAAGAAAAAGTTGGAAAAAGGCAAAAAAGGCAAAAATAAGGAGGAGTCCTAGTCCTACTAGGATTGGAGGAGGAATCATCCAATCCCACTAGGTTCGGCTGACCCAAGGGCTGCCTCTTTGGCAGCCAAGCCTCCTCCTCCTCTACTCTTATATATACTAGAGGATTTTAGGGTTTTGGCACAAGATTTTCAGCCACGTGCTACCCGTTCCTCTAGTGCATAGTTTCTCCTCTAGATCGGATTTCTGAAGTGCTTAGGCGAAGCCCTGCCGGAATAGCTCCACCACCATCTCCGGAGCGCCGTCACGCTGCCGGAGAAGTCTTCTATCTCTCTGCTCGCTCTTGCTGGATCAAGAAGGCAGAGATCGTCATCGAGCTGTACGTGTGCTGAACGCGGAGGTGTAGTCTGTTTGGCGCTAGATCGGAAGGACCGTGATCAAGATCGCGAGACGGATCATGATGATTTCGCGGGACGGATCATGATGAGTTCGCGGGACGGATAGTGATGAGATCGTGGGACGGGTCGTGATGAGTTTGCGGGACGGATCGTGATTGGATCGCGGGACGGATCGTGATGAGATCGCGGGATGCTCGGCGATTTGGATCGCGAAGACGTTCGACTACACCAACCGCGTTTCTTAACGCTTCCCACTTAGCGATCTACAAGGGTACATAGATCCACTCTCCCTCTCGTAGATGCTCATCACCATGGATAGATCTGCGTGTGCGTAGGAAAAGTTTTGTTTCCCATGCGACGTTCCCCAACAGTGGCATCATAAGCTAGGTCTATGTGTAGATGAGATCTCGAGTAGAACACAAAAGGTTTGTGGGCGTTGATGGTCGGATTTTGGTTCAGCGGTATTTTGAGATAAAGCGGCCCGGACCAACATTACTCGTACGCTTACGAGGGACCGGTTCCCTCGATCGCAACTTGTTGCATAGATGGCTTGCGGGTGCCAGTTTCTCTCACTTTAGTTGGATCGGATTCGACAAAGGCGGTCCTTGAGAAGGTTGAAAAGCAACTAGTGTATCACCGTTGTGGTTTTTTTGCGTAGATGAGATTTGTTCTTGCTAGATACCCGTAGCAGCCACGTAAAACATGCAACAACAATTAGAGGACGTCTAACTTGTTTTTGCAGGGTATGTTGTGATGTGATATGGCCAATTACTTGATGTGATATATGTGATGTATGAGATGATCATGTGATGTATAGATTATCACGACTTGCATGTCGATGAGTACGACAACCGGCAGGAGCCATAGGGTTGTCTTTAATTATTGTATGACCTGCGTGTCAATCATTAAGCGCTATGTAATGCTTTACTTTATTGCTAAACGGTAGCAATAGTAGTACAAGAATGATGGGCGCGACAACCCCAATGGCGACACGTTGATGGAGATCATGGTGTCATGCCGGTGACGATGGAGATCATGCCGGTGCTTTCAAGATGGAGATCAAAAGCACAAGTTCATGGCCATATCATGTCACTTATGATTTGCATGTGATTTTAATACTTTTATGCACCTTGTTTTTCTTAGGACGTCGGTAGCATTATAAGGTGATCCCTCACTTAAATTTCCAGATGAATTGTGTTCTCCCCGAGTGTGCACCGTTGCGAAAGTTCGTCGTGTTGAGACACCACGTGATGATCGGGTGTGATAGACTCTACGTTCACATACAAAGGGTGCAAGCCAGTGTTGCACATGCAGAACAATCGGGTTAAACTTGACGAGCCTAGCATGTACAGACATGGCCTCGGAACACAAGAGACCGAAAGGTCGAACATGAGTCATATAGTAGACATGATCAACATGATGATGTTCACCATTGTAACCACCTCAACTCACGTGATGATCGGACTTGAGTTGGTGAATTTGGATCATGTATCACTCGCATGACCGGAGGGATGTCAATTTGAGTGGGAGTTCTTAAGTAATATGATTAATTGAACTCATTATCATGAACATAGTGAGTAGTGTCTTTGGAAAATTATGTTGTAGATTACTAGCTCACGCTGTAGCTCCCTTGAATTTTTATATGTTCCTAGAGAAATAGAGTTAAAAGTTGATGGTAGCAATATTGCAGACATGCTCCGTGATCTGAGGATTGTCCTCATTGCTGCACAGAAGGCTTATGTCCTTAATGCACCGCTCGGTGCGCCAACCCCTCTAGCGTTGTTTGTAGATGTTATGAACATCTGACGGGCACGTTATGATAACTACTTGATAGTTTAGTGCGTCATGCATTACAGCTTAGAATTGAGGCTCCAAAACGTTTTGAACATCATGGAACATATGAGATGTTCTAAGAGCTGAAATTAGGATCTCAGGTTCGTGCCCGTGTTGCAAGATATGAGACCTCCAACAAGATTCTTTGCCTGTAAGATGAAGGAGAATAGCTCAATCGTTGAGCATGTGCTCAGATTGTCTGGGTGCTACAATCGCTTGAATCGAGTGGGAGTTGATCTTCCAAATAAGATAGTGATTGATATTGTTCTCCAAGTCACTACCACTAAGCTACTAGAACTTGGTGATGAACTATAAATGCCAGGGATAGAAATAATGATCCCTGAGCTGTTCGCGATGTTTGACACCGCGAAGGTAGAAATCAAGAAGGAGCATCAAGTGTTGATGGTTAGTAAAACCACTAGTTTCGAGAAGGGCAAGGGCAAGGAGGGAAACTTCATGGATAGCAAGTCAGTTGCTGTTCCGATGAAGCAACCCAAAGTTGAACCCAAACCCGAGACTAAGTGCTTCGATTATGAGGAGAGCGGTCGCTGAAGAGGAACAACCCTAGATACTTGGTAGATAAGAAGGCTGGCAATGTCGACAGAAGTATATTTGATATACGTGTTATTGATGTGTACCTTGCTAGTACTCCTAGTAGCACCTAGGTATTGGATACCGGTTCGGTTGCTAAATGTTAGTAACTCGAAATAAAAGATACGGAATAAACGGAGAACTAGCTAAGGGTGAGGTGACGATATGTGTTGGAAATGTTTCCAAGGTTGATGTGATCAACATCGCACGCTCTCTCTACCTTCGGGATTAGTGACAAACCTAAATAAATGTTATTTGGTGTTTTGCGTTGAGCATGAACGTGATTGGATCGTGTTTATTGAAACACGGTTATTCATTTAAGTTAGAGAGTAATGGTTATTCTGTTTACATGAATAATACCTTCAACGGTCAAGCACCCAGTGAGAATGGTTTGTTGAATCTTGATCGTAGTAATACACATGTTCATAACATTGATGCCAGAAGATACAAAGTTAATAATAATAGTACCACATACTTGTGGCACTGCCGCTAAATGTCATATTAGTATAAAACGCATGAAGAAACTCCATGTTGATGGATCTTTGGACTCATTCGATTTCGAATCGATTGAGACATGCGAACCATGCCTCTTGGTCAAGATGACTAAGGACCCCGTTTTCTGGTTTGATGGAGCGGGCAAGTGACTTATTGGAAATGATACATGTTGATGTATGCAAGATTTTGAAAGAGTTCAAAATGGATTAGTTAGAGAGAAGTGTTCTCGCCTGCTTTGTAAGGTGTGAAGTTGAGTGAGACTCAAAGCTCGACCACGGCAGAAGAAAGAGAAAGGACGAATGTCGTCCCCTATGCCTTAGCCATAGGCTGTGTATAGTATGCCATGCTGTGTACCGCACCTGTGTGTGCCTTGCCATGAGTCCGTCAAGGGGTACAAGAGTGATCCAGGAGTGGATCACTGGACAGCGGTCAAGATTATCCTTAGTAACTAAAAGACTAAGGAGATGTTTCTCGATTATGGAGGTGATAAAGAGTTCGTCGTAAAGAGTTATATCGATGCAAGCTTTAACACCAATCCGGATGACCCGTACTAGCAATCTGGATACATATAGTGGAGCAGCCATTTGGAATAGTACCAAGTGGAGCGTGGTAGCAGTGTTTACGGTTTGACATAGAGATTTTAAAAGTACACACGGATCTGAATGTCGCAGACCCGTTGACTATAAGACCTCTGTCACATGCAAAGCATGATCAAGCCCCCGAACTCATTGGGTGTTAGATTCATAACAATGCGAATCACATGGTGATGTGAACTAGATTATTGACTCTAGTGCAAGTGGGACACTGTTGGAAATATGCCCTAGAGGCAATAATAAATTAGTTATTATCATATTTCCTTGTTCATGATAATCGTTTATTATCCATGCTATAATTGTATTGATTGGAGACTTAGATGCATGTGTGGATACATAGACAAAACCATGTCCCTAGTATGCCTCTAATAGACTAGCTTGTTGATCAAAGATGGTTAAGGTTTCCTAGCCATGGACATGAGATGTCATTTGATAAATGGGATCACATCATTAGGAGAATGGTGTGATGGACAAGACCCAAACTACAAACGTAGCATATGATCGTGTCAGTTTATTGTTACTGTTTTCTGCATGTCAAGTATATGTTCCTATGACCATGAGATCATGCAAATCACGGACATTGGAGGAGTGCCTTGTGTGTATAAAACGTCGCAACGTAACTGGGTGACTATAAAGGTGCTCTACAGGTACCTCCAAGGGTGTCTGTTGAGTTGGCATGGATCAAGACTAGGATTTGTTACTCCGTGTGACGGAGAGGTATCTCAGGGCCCACTCGGTAATACAACATCACAATAAGCCTTGCAAGCAATGTGACTAAGTGTTAGTCACGGGATCTTGTATTACGGAATGAGTAAAGAGACTTGCCGGTAATGAGGTTGAACTAGGTATGGAGATACCGACGATCGAATCTCGGGCAAGTAACATACCCAAGAACAAAGGGAACATCGTACGGGATTAACTGAATCCTTGACATAGAGGTTTGGCCGATAAAGATCTTCGTAGAATATGTAGGAACCAATATGGGCATCCAGGTCCCGCTATTGGTTATTGACCGTAGAGGTGTCTCGGTCATGTCTACATAGTTCTCGAACCCGCAGGGTCTGCACACTTAAGGTTTGGTGACGTTTTGGTAGTATAGAGTTATGTATGGTGGTGACTGAAGGTTGTTCGGAGTCCCGGATGAGATCCTGGACGTCACGAGGAGCTCCGGAATGGTCCGGAGGTAAAGATTGATGTATAGGAAGTCCTATTTTGGTCCCCGAAAAAGTTTCGGGCTCATCGGTAGTGTACCGGGAGTGCCGGTAGTGTACCGGGAGACCATCGGGAGGGGTATTTCGACCCAAGAGGCTACATGGGCTGTTGGAGAGTAAATACCAGCCCTTTGTGGGCTGGTGGAAGTCCCACACAAGGCCCATGCGGCTGGGAAGAAAACTCTATAGTGCTCCCACTCACTTTATTGCAAATACAAGTTTCTCATAAACTTTGTATAGACTCAAAAACTTTGATCACCTGATCAAAGTGTACATTCCAACTCCGAGATGCTTGCATCAGTCTATAAAAGGATCACTGAAGCTTGCACACCTTTTAGCATCCTTAGGACTGACAAAACCTTCTGGTTGTATCACATACAACCTTTCCTCAAGTAAATCGTTAAGGAAACGATGTTTTGACATCCATCTGCCAGATTTCATAATTGAAAGTGCAGCAACTGCTAACATAATTTCAACAGACTTTAGCATCGCTACGAGTGAGAAAGTCTCATCGCAGTCAACTCCTTGAACTTGTCATAAACTTCTTTGCAACAAGTCGAGCTTTACAAATGGTGACATTTACCATCAGCGTCTGGCTTCATTTTAAAGATCCATTTGTACTTAACGACCTGCCGTCCAACGAGCAAGTCCACCAAAGTCTATACTTGGTTTTCATGCCTGGATACTTTCTCGGATTTCATGGCCTCTAACCATTTGTTGGTTTCCGGGCCCATCACCGGTTCTCCATAGTTCGTAGGTTCATCGTTGTCCAACAACATGACCTCCAAGACAGGGTTGTCGTACCGCTCTGGAGCAGTACACATCCTTGTCGACCTACGAGGTTTGATAGTAACTTGATCCAAAGCTTCATGATTATCATCATTAACTTCCTCTTCAACTAACATAGGCTTCATAGAAACAAATTCCTGCGCTGCACTATTCTCTGGTTGAACAAAGGTTCAACAACCTCATCAAGTTCTATCTTCCTCCCACTCAATTCTTTCGAGAGAAACTCTTTCTCGAGAAAGGACCCAGTTTTAGCAACAAACACTTTATGCTTGGATCTGAGATAGAAGGTTTACCCATATGTCTTTAGGGTATTCTATGAAGATGCATTTGTCCACTTCGAGCTCATTAGGTGAAAACCTTTTTCACATAAGTGTTGCAGCCCCCAAAATTAAGAAATGACAGCTTAGGTTTCTATCAAACCGTAATTCACACTGTGTCATCTCAACGGATTTAGATGGTGCCCTATCTAAAGTGAATGTAGTTGTCTCTAATGCACAACCCCAAAATTATAGTAGCAAAACGATAAGAGATATCATAGCATGCACCATATCCAATAGAGCATGACTATGTTGTTCGGACACACCATCACACTATGGTGTTCCAGGTGGCATGAGTTGTGAAACAATTTTCACATTGTCTAAAGTTGTATGCCAAACTCGCAACTTAGATATTGATCTCGACGATCATATCGTAGACATTTTTATCTTCTTGTCACGATGATCTTAAACTTCACTCTGAATTTGCTTGAACCTTTCAAACGATTCAGACTTGTGTTTCATTAAGCAAATATACACTATATCTACTCAAATCATCAATGAAGGTAAGAAAATAACGATATCCACCGCACGCTATAAGACTCATTGGATTGCATACATTAACACGTATCATTTCCAATAAGTCACTTGCCCACTCCATCAAACTAGAAAACGGGATCCTTAGTCATCTTGACCAAGAGGCATGGTTTGCATGTCTCAACCGATTCAAAATCGAATGAGTCCAAAGATCCATTAGCATGGAGTTTCTTCATGCGTTTTATACCAATATGACATTTAGCGGCAATGCCACAAGTATGTGGTACTATTATTATTAACTTTGTATCTTTTGGCATCAATGTTATAAACATGTGTATTACTACGATCAAGATTCAACAAACCATTCTCACTGGGTGCTTGACCATTGAAGGTATTTTTCATGTAAACAGAATAACCATTATTCTCTAACTTAAATGAATAACCGTGTTGCAATAAACACGATCCAATCACATTCATGCTCAACGCAAAGCACCAAATAACATTTATTTAGGTTTGTCACTAATCCCGAAGGTAGAGAGAGCATGCGATGTTGATCACATCAACCTTGGAAACATTTCCAACACACATCGTCACCTCACCCTTAGCTAGTTCTCTGTTTATTCCATAGCTTTTATTTCGAGTTACTAACATTTAGCAACCGAACCGGTATCCAATACCCAGGTGCTACTAGGAGTACTAGCAAGGTACACATCAATAACACGTATATCAAATATACTTCAGTCGACGTTGCCAGCCTTCTTATCTACCAAGTACTAGGGTTGTTCCACTTCAGCGACCGCTCTCCTCATAATCGAAGCACTTAGTCTCGGGTTTGGGTTCAACTTTGGGTTGCTTCACCGGAGCAGCAACTGACTTGCTGTCCATGAAGTTTCCCTCCTTGCCCTTGCCCTTCTCGAAACTAGTGGTTTTACTAACCATCAACACTTGATGATCCTTCTTGATTTCTACCTTCGCGGTGTCAAACATCGCGAATAGCTTAGGGATCATTATTTCTATCCCTGGCGTTTATAGTTCATCACCAAGTTCTAGTAGCTTAGTGGTAGTGACTTGGAGGACAATATCAATCACTATCTTATCTGGAAGATCAACTCCCATTCGATTCAAGCGATTGTAGCACCCAGACAATCTCAGCACATGCTCAATGATTGAGCTATTCTCCTTCATCTTACAGGCAAAGAATCTTGTTGGAGATCTCATATCTTGCAACACGGGCACGAGCCTGAGATCCTAATTTCAGCTCTTAGAACATCTCATATGTTCCATGACATTCAAAACATTTCGGAGCCTCAATTCTAAGCTGTAATGCATGACACACTAAACTATCAAGTAGTTATCAAAACGTGCCTATCAGATGTTCACAACATCTACAAACAACGCTAGAGGGGTTGGGCACCGAGCGGTGGATTAAGGACATAAGCCTTTTGTGCAGCAATGAGGACAATCCTCAGATCACGGAGCCAGTACGCAATATTGCTACCATCATCTTTCAACTCTATTTCTCTAGGAACATATAAAAATTCAAGGGAGCTACAACGTGAGCTAGTAATCTACAACACGGTTTGCAAAGACACTACTGACTATGTTCATGATAATGAGTTCAATTAATCATATTACTTAAGAACTCCTACTCAAATTGACATCCCTCCAGTCATGCGAGTGATACATGATCCAAATTCACCAACTCAAGTCCGATCATCACGTGAGTTGAGGTGGTTTCAATGGTGAACATCATCATGTTGATCATATCTACTATATGACTCATGTTCGACCTTTCGGTCTCTTGTGTTCCGAGGCCATGTCTGTACATGCTAGGCTCGTCAAGTTTAACCCGATTGTTCTGCATGTGCAACACTGGCTTGCACCCATTGTATGTGAACGTAGAGTCTATCACACCGATCATCACGTGGTGTCTCAACACGATGAACTTTCGCAACGGTGCACACTCGGGGAGAACACAATTCATCTTGAAATTGAAGTGAGGGATCTCCTTATAATGCTACCGTCATCCTAAGCAAAACAAGGTGCATAAAAGGATTAACATCACATGCAAATCATAAGTGACATGATATGGCCATGAACTTGTGCTTTTGATCTCCATCTTGAAAGCACCGGCATGATCTCCATCGTCACCGGCATGACACCATGATCTCCATCAACGTGTCGCCATTGGGGTTGTCGCGCCCATCATGCTTGTACTTCTATTGCTACCGTTTAGCGATAAAGTAAAGCATTACATAACGCTTAATGATTGACACGCAGGTCATACAATAATTAAAGACAACCCTATGGCTCCTGCCGGTTGCCGTACTCATCGACATGCAAGTCGTGATAATCTATACATCACATGATCATCTCATACATCACATATATCACATCATATAATTGGCCATATCACATCACAACATACCCTGCAAAAACAAGTTAGACATCCTCTAATTGTTGTTGCATGTTTTACGTGGGTGCTACGGGTATCTAGCAAGAACAATTCCCATCTACGCAAAAATCACAACGGTGATACACTAGTTGCTTTTCAACGTTCTCAAGGACCGCCTTTTTCGAATCCGATCCAACTAAAGTGAGAGAAACTGGCACCCGCAAGCCATCTATGCAACAAGTTGCGGTCGAGGGAACCGGTCTCTCGTAAGCGTATGAGTAATGTTGGTCCGGGCCGCTTCATCTCACAATACCGCTGAACCAAAATCCGACCAAGGGAGAAGCAATCTAAGCATCAACGCCCACAAACCTTTTGTGTTCTACTCGAGATCTGATCTACTCATAGACCTAGCTCATGATGCCATTGTTGGGGAATGTCGCATGGGAAACAAGAATTTTCCTATGCACACGCAAGATCTATCCATGGTGATGAGCATCTACGAGAGGGAGAGTGGATCTACATACCCTTGTAGATCGCTAAGCGGGAAGCGTTAAGAAACGCGGTTGGTGTAGTCGAACGTCTTCGCAATCCAAATCGCCGAGCATCCCGCGATCTCATCATGATCCGTCCCGCGAACTCATCACGATCCGTCCCGCGATCTCATCACGATCTGTCTCGTGATCTTGATCACGGTCCTTCCGATCTAGCGCCGAATGGACGGTACCTCCGCGTTCAGCACATATACAGCTTGGTGACGATCTCCGCCGTCTTGATCCAGCAAGAAGGAGCGGAGAGGAAGAAGAGTTCTCCAGCAGCGTGACGGCGCTCCGGCGATGGTGCTGGAGCTATGCCGGCAGGGCTTCGCCTAAGCACTGCAGAAATCCGATCTAGAGGAGAAACTATGCACTGGAGGAACGGGCAGCACGTGGCTAAAAACTCTTGTGCTAAAATCCTAAAACCCTTTAGTATATATAGGAGGAGAGGAAGAGGAGGCTTGCCTCCCAAGGAGGCAGCCCTTGGGTCGGCCGAACCAGGAGGGAGGAGTCCTCCTCCTCCACTCCTAGTAGGATTAGGACTCCTTCCTAATTTAGCCCTTTTTGCCTTTTTCCACCTTTTTTCCTTTTGGGCTTTTCTTCCCAGCCGCATGGGCCTTGTGTGGGACTTCCACTAGCCCACTAAGGGCTGGTATTCATCCTCCCACAGCCCATGTAGCCTCTTGGGTCGAAATACCCCTCCCGATGGTCTCCCGGTACACTACCGGCACTCCCGGTACACTACCGATGAGCCCGAAACTTTTCCGGCGACCAAAATAGGAATTCCTATATATCAATATTTACCTACGGACCATTAAGGAGCTCCTTGTGACGTCCGAGACCTCATCCGGGACTCCGAACAACCTTTGGTTACCACCATGCATAACTCTATACTACCGAAACGTCACCGAACCTTAAGTATGCAGACCCTGCGGGTTCCAGAACTATGTAGACATGATCGAGATACCTCTACGGTCAATAACCAATAGAGGGACCTGGATGCCCATATTGGTTCCTACATATTCTATGAAGATCTTTATCGGTCGAACCTTTATGTCAAGGATTCTGTTAATCTCGTATGATGTTCCCTTTGTTCTTCGGTATGTTACTTGCCTGAGATTCGATCGTTGGTATCTCCATACCTAGTTCAACCTCATTACCGGCAAGTCTCTTTACTCATTCCGTAATACAAGATCCTGTGACTAATACTTAGTCACATTGCTTGCAAGGCTTATTGTGATGTTGTATTACCGAGTGGGCCATGAGATACCTCTCTGTCACACGGAGTAACAAATTCCAGTCTTGATCCATGCCAACTCAATAGACACCCTCGGAGATACCTGTAGAGCACCTTTATAGTCACCCAGTTACGTTGCGATGTTTGATACACACAAGGCACGACTCTGGTATCCGTGAGTTGCATGATCTCATGGTCATAGGAACATATACTTGACATGCAGAAAACAGTAGCAATAAACTGACACAATCATATGCTATGTTTGTAGTTTGGGTCTTGTCCATCACACCATTCTCCTAATGATGTGATCCCGTTTATCAAATGACATCTCATGTCCATGGCTAGGAAACCTTAACCATCTTTGATCAATGAGCTAGTCTATTAAAGGCATACTAGGGACATGGTTTTGTCTATGTATCCACACATGCATCTAAGTCTCCGATCAATACAATTATAGCATGGAAAATAAACGATTATCATGAACAAGGAAATATGATAATAACTAATTTATTATTGCCTCTAGGGCATATTTCCAACACTAATGCCAGGCTTGTTCCCACGACACACCCTAGGCACCACAAATTCCAAGTGGAAGGAGCCCATCCATGACAAGTGAGGCAACATCCTTTGAGCAAACCACACTTTTTCTACCTAGACCTCTCATACCCATTGTTGTAGTAGCTTTTGCCATGCAACAACCATGAAGTGTTTAATTGAGCGTTTGTCTTGTTTTCAAGCAGATGCCTTGCTTTTTTGTATCTAGTTGTTACGTAGGTTGCATTGAGCATTTGTTCGGTTTTCAATGGCTATATTTGGTTGTTTAAGTGAGCATATATGCCTTGTTTATTTTAGTTATTCATAATGTGATGTTCATTATGTGTAAATATGAACTGTGTAGTTCAATTTCATCAATACCACATGTTATGCTTGTTGTTATTAACCAGTGGCCTTAAATCATGTATTATACATTCATGCGTTGTTTCTCCTTCTCCGGTAACCCCACTCGACATGGCATACCAGCTTGTGCAGGTCCTCGTCTATGCATGCCCGGTGCTGGCAACACCGACGCATGCCTTCGTCCCCGCTATGTTCCCAAGCCTGTCAAACTTGGAGCAACACATCGTAAACATCAACTTCGTCCGTCTACGCATGCCCGGTGTTGGAAATACCGACGCGTGCCTTCATCCACGACGTGTCTCCGGGCTTGGCAATCCCGGCGTGATGCTTCATCAGTAATGTCCTATTCCCGGCGCACCACTACTTCGACACCACTGCGCCAACTCGACGCCTCCTTCCGCCTACGGCTCCATGGAGAAAACCCCGACTTGACATCGACATGGACGTCCTTCGCATGTCTAACTCCACCATGGATACACCACCCACGCTCTCGGCTATCTCGACAATGCCACAAAGGGCTACCGCCTTTCTTGAGCAACCTCGTTGGTTTCCACTCCAGCCACGACTTCCGTGATGCATCGACCGTTACGACTATACGTGTGTGTGTGTGTGGGGGGGTGTCCGTCGGCTTACCTTCGGATTCTTCTCCAGTCTCAACGTCTACTTCGGTAACTGCAAGGGTATGTTGAGTATTATGATTATTAGGAAGTATATGACAGACTATGATTTGTTCCTACCTTGACTTGTACTCCAAGATGGTCATGTACTCCTATATATACTAGCTAATTCCCCGCGCGTTGTTGCGGAAAATTTGTTCCAAAATAGCAATTAAAGAGATGCGCATAGAGCCAAAGAATGTAAAAAACTAACAAACGATCATAAACAATTGTATGGGTCATTCACAATCTTCATTTTTTGAACCTAAATTCCTAACATGTTTATCCTAAAAATCACATTATCAAATTAAACTTGTTTGGGATTACCACCAATTAATACGTAATAATACATTTGTCACAAAATATTAGAACATTTGAACACAACACAATGAAAACCTGTCTAGCTTGCCATTTTGAAAATTGAAGCAAATATGTGCAATGTGCTATATAGGTTGGTTGAGATAATAATGCGTATAAATTGAAAATTTGACCGGCCTTCAAAACTAATTGTTATGAAAATATTGCATTATGCAAGCAAGTGGAAAATGTTACTCATCATACGACCATATTTTCCATGTGACATTGTCCCCAACCATGGTGACAAATACATTTTTATGCATGCGAGAGGGTCTCATTTTGGATTATCGAACAACAAAGATTAGTGAAAAGCTAAATAAGAACTAACTGCATTAACCAAATATGGAGGAATAAAGAATAAGTAGTGTTGGGGATATAACCCTGTGGTAAGACCCGCCCAGGAGGGGCCGGGTCATACCTGATGGCTCATAATCCAGACCAATGAAGCGGGCCAGAAGACGTAGGCCTGGACCTGTGGCGGCTTACCAAGATGGGCCAAGACGAAGGCCCAGACGGAAGATGGTATGAAGACCCGAGCGTTAAGCCGACCAGAGACGGCTTGCCCAAGATGGCAAGACGACATAGAGCCAAAGTCGGATACGTTGTAAGAGTCGGTATGAGACTTGTGTAACCCGTGGTCTTGACCTCCTATATAAGGGCGAGACTCGGGGTGACTTGGACAGAAACCAATCAATCGAGAACTAGGTCAAGCGAATCCGCTCCCTTGTAATCGACACTCGAATCAATGCAACACAAGCAGAACGTAGGCTTTTACCTCTTCTTGAGGGGCCGAACCTGGGTAAACTCGTGTTCCTCGTCTCAACCAACCCCTTTGAATCCATCACCTGAAGCGATGGCCTCGAACCTAAGTCCTCGGACACCTGCCATGACAAAACCACGACAGTTGGCGCCCATCGTGGGGCTAGCGCTCGATGGTGTTGAGTTCTCAAAGGGCTCTCTCCCAGGGATCGAGGGGTACGTTGTTGGCAGGATGAACAAGAGTCGTCGTGGCCGGCTCTACATCGATGATGCCGGCTGCGGCCCCGAGACCGACTCTATCGAGTATAGTTTCGGGTTCCCTTTGGCGGAATCCACGTCTTCATCGGCATGATCAGCGGATCTACACCCGGGACACACGTCTGCACCGACATCATCGAGCCGGCTCGGCGCACGCAACCCGCCCGACACGTGCGACCCGCCCGTGCTAACCCGGGCAGGAGGCATGTCTTTGTCGGCCTCACTCAGGGCATGGACCTTGAGGGTTCCATGTCACAGGAAACTCTCGTCTGTTCGGAGGATGGATCTTCTAGCGGAGAGACGGAATCAATCTACCAGCTTCACGATGCTAGGCTCGGGGGCTACGACGAGCTTTACCCCGAGTCGGAGTATCATGAGCCGGAGGATCACGGGCCGCCGACTCATGCGGCCGTCTTCATGGCGGGTTTAGCACCGGGCCCAAGCAGTATAGCCGCCGGGGCAGCTGGGTCGGGGGCCGACCCGCCGCCGGCTCAGGTTCTTCTGGATCTGATGAACGATCTTACAACCCTGATGGCAACTGAGGTCAAGGCTGAGAATTAAGTGGCCCGGAACGCAGAGATTGCAAGACTAAAGGACCAGATGACTGAAGTCCAATAGGGGATCAGTGTGCTGAAGGGTCAGATGGATGCGGAGGCGGAGCGCCTTAGGGCGGATGCTTTCTGCCTTGAGCTAGAGCAGAAATCTGCAGCGGTGGTTCAGCAGATGAGGCATCAGTCTCGCTTGCCAGATCAGTATGAGGCCAGAAACCTTTTCAACATGCCGGGAATGGGACGGACAGCGGAGGCACCTGGAAGTCGGCCGGCGGCTCGGCAGCAACAGCTTAACACGCCCCGATGGAACCAGACCTCACCAATGGCTTTCCCGACACCGGCGGGTCACTATTCAAACCCAGCGGAGAACATGGTGGCGGCAGCAACCCAGCTTGGTACGATCCCTATCCCGGACGTGGCGCCTTTCGCATAGCAGGTGCGGAACGCTATTGGATACCTGCAAATGGTGATGGCCAAGCAGGAGAAGTACACTTACAGCCGGAGTCGCGTGCATTCAACCCCCATCCCCAGCCACAGCTACAGCTGGCGCTATGAGTCACCGACGGTTTCTAGCAGTGATCAACACCGGGACTCGCCTCGAGATGACCGGGTGTCTCTCGATGCTCAGGCGCTGGTGGACCGAGCGAGAGCACAGCGAGAGGCGGCAACCGTAGCGGCGGTGGCAGCTCATCGAGAACCCGCACCTTCCATCTCGGCAGGAGCAGGAGTAACTTCCAGGGCCGTGGGAGTGTCGTGTTTAGCGTCGGCTCTACGGAACGAACGTCTGCCGAAAGATTTCAAGGGCCCTCGCAAGGTCCCAAATTACACCGCTGACCTGCCTCCGAAGGCTTGGATTGAAAGCTATGAGTTGGCCATGGAGATGTTAGACATCAACGACGCAGTATGTGCCAAGTATTTTATCATGATGCTGGAAGGGCCAACTCGCACGTGGCTGAAGGGCTTGCCACCGAACACCATTAATTCCTAGGCCGAGTTAAAGGCGAAGTTCATCAAAAAATTCCAAGGAACGTGCAAGCAGCCCATGATGATCATGGATTTGGATCATTGTGTGCAATAGGAGGATGAGTCGGCTCATCATTGGGTCCAGCGGGTCTCAACCATCACCCACTCGTCTGAACAGATTACGATGGCTCAAGAAGTTTTGATTCTGGAGAAGAATTTCCACTTTACGCCTCTGAAGCAGAAGCTTGGCCGGCTCAAGCGCTCATGTCAGGACATGAGGGAGCTCATGGCAGCTCTCACAAAGTACGCCAATTCTGACAATACAAAGGATCCAGGCTCTGATGAGGAGAATCCCAGTCAGGGTAAGAAGAATAACAATGGCAAGGGTGCGGCAGGCAATGGCAACCATGGCAAGAGGAAGAACCCAAAAGGCAGGCCAAAATTGGTGGCAAACACCAGCGCCGGGAACAATCGTGCTAAGGGCAACGAGAATTTCAGACAACCCTTTAATAAGGGTAAAACGCCTTTCAACTTGGAGGAGATGCTCAACAAACCTTGTCCGGAGCACAGCCGGCCTGATAGGGTGGTGGGTCATACGTGGAGGAATTGCCACATTGTGCAATCGTTTCGGGATTACAGCTTGTGGAAGCATCATAACAATGGCGGTGGCCCACCGGGCGGCTCAGGACTAGGCAGGTCAGGAGCCAGTCTTGGCTCTCGTGGCTCAGGATCCGGCTATCAGGGTAAGGGAAATCAAGGAAATCATCATCAACAATCTGGTGGCAGTAATCAGTAGCAGGGTAACCAATATGGGTATCAGAGTAACCCAAAGCAGCTCAACTTGGGTCAGTATCATGTGTTTACAACCTTCCTTGACAGGCGAGATCAGAAGCTGTGCAAGCGAGCGTTTAATACGATCGCACCGACTCTCCCGCAATACTTGAAGTGGTCTGAGTACGATATAACTTGGACTAGAGAGGATCACCCGCCGCATGTTGACAACCCGGGGCGGATGGCTCTGGTAGTTGCCCCCCAAGTGGGAGGATACGTGTTCACTAAGGTACTTATGGATGGTGGCAGCAGTATCAATATCCTGTACTATGACACTTTCCGCCGGATGAAGTTGCTTGAGAAGGATCTTAGGCCTTCCTCGATAGTCTTTCATGGTGTGGTGCGTGGCAAGTTGGCCTACCCAGTGGGTAAGATCTCTTTGGAAGTTGCCTTTGGTGACGAATACAACTATAGGGTGGAATCCTTGTGGTTTGAGGTGGTAAAAATTAAAAGTCCATATCATGCTCTGTTTGGACGATCAGCTTATGCCAAGTTCATGGCTAGGCCTTGCTATGTCTACTTACAGTTCAAGATGCCCGGGTTGAACGGGACGATTACTGTGCATGGTGATCGGAAGACGGCCATTGAGTGTGAGGAAGGAGACGCAGCTTATACAGAGTCAAGTTGCGCTGAAGTAGAGCTCAAGTTCTATAAGGAAAATGTTGACCCAAAGGATATGACTCCACTCAAAAAGCCTACCACAAAATCTGAGTCGCCCCTCAAGTTTTCGGCGGATGATACCAAGTTGGTGGATTTCACTCCGGCGACTCATCGCAACAGTTCACTATTGGGGCTCATATGGATCCCAAATAGGAAAGCGCGCTCATCGAATTCATCCGTGAGAATCGGGACATCTTTGCATGGAAGCCTTCTAACATGCCGGGTGTACCGAGAGAGTTCGCTGAGCACCACCTTAATGTGGATCCTAAATTTAAGCCGGTCAAACTATTCCTTCGGCGGTTCAATGAAGAGATGTGCAAGGCCATTGGGGAAGAGGTGGCCCGACTTCTGGCGGCGGGTTCATCGTTGAAGTGTTTCACCCAGAGTGGCTTGCTAATTCGGTGCTAGTGCTTAAGAAGAACGACACGTAGCGTATGTGTGTGGATTACACGGACCTTAACAAGGCCTGTACGGTTGACCCGTTTGCTCTCCCCCGTATCGACCAGATTATTGATGCCACGGCAGGTTGTGAGAGCTTATGCTTCCTGGACGCTTCTTCTGGTTATCATCAGATCAAGATGGCAGTCAAGGACCAAGAGAAGACGGCTTTCATCACGCCTTTTGGTGTTTTTTTGCTATGTATCTATGCCTTTCGGGCTCAAGAGTGCCCAGGCGACTTACCAGCGTTGTGTACAGAACTGTCTTCACCGTCAAATTGGACGCAATGTTCATGCATATGTGGATGATATTGTGATCAAGTCAAGGAAGAAGGAGACTCTACTTGACAACCTGAAAGAAACTTTTGACAACTTACGGGTCTACAAGATGATGCTCAACCCGGCTAAGTGTGTTTTTGGAGTTCCTGCAGGCAAGCTTTTGGGGTTTCTGGTCTCTGAGCGTGGCATTCAGGCTAATCCGGACAAAATAAAGGCTATTACTTCTCTGTCTGAGCCGACGTGCATCAATGATGTTTAGCGCCTGGTGGGTCGAATCGCTGCGCTAAGCCGTTTCATAAGCCGCCTTGGTGAGAAGGCTATCCGTTTATACCAGATGATGAGGAAGATAGACAACTTTGTCTGGAGTACGACGGCGGGTGAGGCATTTGAGGCACTCAAGATACAACTCACTGAGCCGCTGGTCTTGGCTGCTCCAGCTGAGAAGGAACCTTTGCTCTTATACATGGCGGCTAATAACAGGGTAGTCAGTGTCGCGATCGTTGTTGAGCATAAGGAGCCAGGGAAAGAGTATCCGGTTTAGAGGCCGGTTTACTACATTAGTGAAGTCCTGACAGATTCAAAGCATAGGTACCCACATTGGCAGAAGCTGATATATGGGGTGTTCATGGAAAATCCTAAGCTGAAGCATTACTTTCTGGGACACCAGATCACAGTGGTTAGCTCTGCCCCGTTGGGAGACATAATTCAAAATAGAGAAGCCACACGCAAGATTGCTAAATGGCCATTGGAGCTTGGACCTCTTAATCTGAAATACGTTCCTCGCACGGCGGTCAAGTCTCAAGCCTTGGTGGATTTCATAAACAACTGGACCGAGTGTTAGGCGCCCGAGGAGAAGCCGGATAACACGTACTGGATGATTCACTTTGACGGATCTAGGCAACTGGAAGGATGAGGGGCAGGGGTTGTCTTAACTTCCCCTAAGGGTGACAAGTTTTGTTATGTGCTAAGGTTAATGTTTCCTTGTACTAACAATGCAACTGAGTATGAAGCTGTACTTCATGGCCTCTGGGTGTCTAAGAAGATGAACCTGAGCCGGGTTAGATGTCTTGGCAACTCAGATCTCGTAGCCCAACAAGTTTCAGGCACATGGGATTCCAAGGACCCACTTATGGCGGCTTATCGTGAGGCGGTGGATGTCATCGCTGGTCATTTCAAGGGCTATCAGGTGGATCATATTGATCGTCGTAGGAACAAGGCGGCTGACGCCCTGTCAAGGCTGGGCACTTAGCGTAAGCCGGTGCCGCCTAACGTTTTCTTAGACATACTACATTACCCGTCAGTTAAGTTACCTTCAGAGGAAGACTTGTCTATACCTGACCCAAAGGGGCAACTGATGGCGGCTCTACATGCTATCCCTGACTGGATGCTGCCTTACCTAGCGTACTTGACTCGCGGCGAGTTACCTGAGGATGAGAATTTCGCAAGATAGATCATCAGGCGGTCTAAGTCTATGACAATCATCAGTGGTGAGTTACATAGGTGCAACACTACCGGTGTCTTTCAACGTTGTGTCTCACCTGAAGAAGGCAGAGAAATCTTGAATGAAATTCACGCTGGCGATTGTGGTCATCATGCCAGCTCAAAATCTCTGATGGCCAAGGCTTTTCGATATGGTTTTTTCTGGTTGACGGCTCATAAGGACGCAGAAGACTTGGTTCGCAAGTGTGATGGATGTTAGAAGTTCGGTCAGTGTGCTCACGTGCTAGCTCAAGAGTTGCGAATGATTCCAATCACCTGGCCGTTTGCGTTCTGGTGGCTTGATATGGTCGGGCCTTTCAAAAGGTCCAAGGACAAGAAGACCCACCTCTTGGTGGTAGTGGATAAGTTTACCAAGTGGGTAGAATCTGAGCCGATCGGCAAGTGTGACGCAGCTACGATGGTTCAGTTTGTTAAAAAGTTGATCTACCGCTTTGGTTACCCTCATAGTATCATCATAGACAATGGTACGAACTTATCCAAGGGGGCTATGCAATCATTTTGTGAAAGTGAGCACATCCGACTTGACGTCTCTGTGGTTGCTCATCCACAATCCAATGGTCAGGCAGAGTGTGCTAACCAGGAAATTTTGAGAGGCATCAAACCCCGGCTTATGGTTCCTTTACAACGAACGTCGGGTTGTTGGGTAGAGGAGTTGCCATCAGTCTTATGGAGCATTAGAACAACTCCCAACAGATCAATAGGCTATACGCCTTTCTTCATGGTTTATGGCGCAGAAGCCGTGTTACCAAGCGATATACGTCATGACTCTCCATGGGTGGCAGCTTACGTTGAGGCGGATAATGAGACAGTGCGTCAAGACGCGTTGGATGCATTGGGTGAAGAGCGCGATCTAGCGGCAGCTCGATCGGCGATTTATCAACAAGACCTGCATCGTTATCATAGCCGCAGAGTTAAGACCCGGACGTTTCAAGAAGGCGACTTGGTGTTGTGGTTGATTCAAGATCAGATAGATGCGCACAGGTTATCCCCTCCATGGGAAGGACCTTTCGTGGTCAGCAGAAATCTCAACGACGGGTCATATTACCTCATCGATATACAAGACGAGTCAAGCACTTCTGGGCAGGAGACCCACCGGCCGTGGAATATAGCTCATCTTCGGCCTTACTATACTTGAGTCATCAACACTCAACATTGTACACCATCATTGTACATATCACATATATATATGAATAAAGTTGGCATCCCTGCAAGCTGGGGCCTCTGCCGTTTCGTACATCACATCATCATTGTACATATCATCTGGGGGCTTCCAACCCACCGGGTTTAGCTTATCACACCCTTTTGATCGGCTCTTAAGACACAGTCAGGCGGGTTATATACCCAAAAGTTGACTCCGTCAACAAGGTCATCTGGAGGCTTCCAACCCGTCGGGTTTAGCTTATCACACCCTTTTGATCGGCTCTTAAGCCACAGTCAGGCGGGTCATATACCCAAAAGTTGACTTCGTCAACAAGGTCATTTGGGGGCTTCCAACCCACAGGGTTTAGCTCACATACCCTCTTGATCGGCTCTTAAGCCACGACAAGTTTGAGTTAAACCTGCATGTAAGCTGATGCTGCTCCGCTATGTGACCCGCCGAACTCTTATCAGTTAATCTCGCCTAGAGACCCTGAGCCGGTTAAAAGAGGTTGACGCCAATCTCGATAGAGACCCTATACTGGTTAAGGTTAAACCAGTGGCTCTTGTCATGTGAGGGCTGGCTTACGGAAAGCGAGGACAAACTCACCCATCTACTGCCGACTCTCCACTATGTGGCCCGTTTCGTACTCTTAGACAATTAATCTTTTAAAGACCCTACACTATTTAAGGTTAAAATGACGGATTTATGTCACGTGAGAGGCAGTTTATGGGATACTAGGGTACTTATGCCCTGCTGCGTCTCTTTCTAGTTCGTTACGCTCCTATTAGTTAATCTCGCTTAGAGACCCTGAGCCGCTCAAAGAAATTGACGGACAATCTTGATAGAGACCCTGTACTGTTAAAGAGTTCTAGTAGCGAGTCCATCCAGAAGAACCGGCACATGAGTTATTAAAGAAGCAAGGTCAATAAAGACGTAACATCTCCGGGTTGTGCTATTCTAAGCCGCCCTCGCAGGAATACATAATATGTTCTGCTGTTTGTTTTTGCAGGCTGTCTCTTAAGATAAGCCACCATGACATTTTGTATGATTGAAGCACAAGGCAGATAAAGTATATTAAGCCATGCGATCTCCTATGTGCACGATGGCACAGTTTAGGCAAGACAAGGTTTTTTGTTCTAAGCCTATTACAAAGCTCTTCAAGAGCCCAAAAAGCAAGACTTAATTTTTTTTACACCGCTCAAATGTCGGCGGGTCAAAGAGCCGGGTTATACCATTGTAGTATAAATTTGTTCAGCTGGACGACGGGTCATCCTGTGGCGGGTCTTCGACCTCCTCGATCTGAAGATTGTCCACGTCCTAGTTGTAGTTGGTTAAAGCTTCAAAGTTGGAGTCTTCATAGAGGGGAGATAGGTCAATGTCAGGGGCAAAGAGATGCTTATGATGTGTAGGAGTTAAGTCCCTGGCCTCGAAGGTTGGACCACACACTCGCTTGTTCTCAGAGTTATAAGCCACCTGGTATGTTGACAGATTCACTTCTTCCGCCACCACTGATGTAAGTACCCTGGAGGCCTTCATACATTGGGCGTAGTCAGCTTCTGTGAATTCTGAGCCGTCGTCCTTCTTGGATGGAAAGCCATCCATCATTTCTTCTGCAGTTAGTTCCAGGGCAAAGGCCAAAGCCCGACTTATCGCAGCAATTGCTCCCTTCCGGGCGGCTGATTTTTTGAGCTCTTGGATTTGCTTTGGTAGGGTTGATAACACCTCTATGACTCCCTTCATGAATTTAGGGATGCTCTCTTTGTTCAGCATGGCTTTGATAGTACAAAGGGTCCCGCAGTACAACTGCTTTGACAAAGTATAGACGGCTTTTAGCTGCAATAGGCTGTCAGCATCAAGTTGACGACTTCTTTGACCTACACAAGAAGGATTTTATGTTATAAGACGCCTATGCAATTTTTCAAGCAAGGAAATTTGCAGAGTATGTAGTACTTACCAAATATAGCACCAATCATCCTTGAGATATGGCGTTTCAGGGTCTGCAACTCATTTGAGACAAATTTAAGCCGCTGGTCAGCATTGTCCGCACGCTTTGCCAGGGCGGCTTGATCCGCTTCAGTGGTCTCCTTTAAAGCAGCAAAGTCAGTTTGCACCTTCTTTAGTTCCTCGATGGCAACCCGATATTTATCCTCTACTACACCTCGGGCGGTTTGCTGGGAGGCAAGTTGATTTTTTAAACCGGTCTGATCAGACTCGACATTGTTCAAGGCGTCCTATGACATGCCAAAGCAAAGCAGGGATAAGTCGCCAGGATAAAAATTATCAGATGGTCAACTAAGGAAATATAATGCAAGTCTCAGCAGATTGCAAGCAATATACTCGACACTTGGGGGCTAATGTTTGTTTGCTCTTCAAGTTTATAAGGCAGTTTCGGCTCAACTTCATCAAGTTAAGCCGGCACTTGGGGGCTACAGCGATGCTTTCCAAATTTATAGTAAGGTTCCGGCTCATCTTCATCAAGTTAAGCTGGCACTTGGGGGCTACATCGGCGCTCTCTAAAGTCTATAAGGTAGTTCCGTCCCATTACTTCTATATTGACCCGGACTTGGGGGCTACCATCGATCAACTCATCAACACTGAGTACCGGCTCAACATATACATATTAAAGCCGATACTTGGGGGTTACAGGCTAAGTGGTTCTACTTATGACATAGATTGGAAGACCCGGTTTACCATTGACCAATATTAAACCAACTCTTGGGGGCTATATAAGGGTATAAGGAAAGGAAGGAGTACCTCATATTTTTTCTTCATCAGATTAACAAGTTTGAGCTCCATATTCCGGCTTGTGGAGAGACGGTTCAAATAACCAGCATGTAATTCGTCGGCGGTCAATTTCTCCAGCACGGGGAACTCAAAGTCCAGTTTGTCAGAAGATTCAGTTTTTTCAGTATGCTTTGTCAGCACATGAGGTTGAGGAGATTGAAAGCCAGTACCAGTAATGATGACGTCCGGAAGAGTTGGATCTTTGACGACTGTTCAAGGGCTTGGTGGCTTAGAACTGGTCCTTGGAGGACTATCAATTGCCATTTCAGGGGTCGTCGGCTCGGAGGACCGACGGGTGTCTTGAGGCGCATCCTTGGTAGCCGTAGTGGGCTCAGCTTGAGCCGCCAAAGAATCCGGCTTAGCAGTATCCGGTTCTTGGGCACTGGGGGCAGAGGTAGACGCGCTGGTCTTCCTTCGTTTTGCTTGAGCCCTGGAAAGCACAGAAGCTTATTATATGAAGATCGAGGATGACAAGGGATATGATGCAGACATAAAAGCATGTACTCTGGGTTGATCTTCGGAAGCGGTAGTTTGGTCGCTGTGGAGTCGCCTGACGATGGGGGTGTTTCCTATAGACAGTTACAGTAATATAAAGCAGAGTAAGGTTATAACACAAGAATTGACAAAGTTGAGATTTGTTAAGCAAGTACCTCAGCCGATCGTTTCTGCTGATCCGAAGATTTGGATAACCCGGCCACAAGATCTTCAGAGCCGGTGCTCTGGGTCTGGCATCGAGAGGTGTGTTGTTGCTTTTTCAAAATAAAATTGGGATCTAAGTGAGCAAGAGGATGAGAAAATGGGACTTTTCGGACGACCCGCCGTGTCTTCTTGGTTGGAAGGTGGTCTGGGTCAGATGAAATATAGGTTACCTCAGGAGCGTTGGCATGGCTTGTTTCTAATTTCTCCTGTGAGTAGTTATTGTCAGCAAGACACATAAAAAGGTAGACATGAAAAGTTAAGTTTTACCTCCGAGTCATCAACCTCATGCTGCTCTGGAGCGGCAGGTTTTTTCTTGCGAGCGCCGGTCTTCTCCTTAGACTTCTTCGCAGGTGGAGTATATTTTTTCTTCTAGAAGCCGGAGTTAGCCTAAAAGAAAGAGCAGCCAAAAGAAGTTAAAGTTTGACGTAGCCTGAAAGCAAAACCAAGAGAAGAAGGATCCATTGACTTGAAGGATACACGGAGCATGGCAAAAGAAATCAAAGGGGTGAAATCACTGATGCAAAATAACAACTATGGGGCGTGAACATGCACACCTACTAATTAAAGTACCCACTCTAGTCTAACTACACACATCTAACTAAAATCAAATTAATAGGTAGGTTAAGAACAATACAGAGTAATAGAGAAAATTACTATGAAAATAGGAAGGACGAGTGGCAAAGGCTAGAGGACAGTGGGCATCTTTGTCTATTGTACAATACCTTATGATGACAATGTCAATCAGAGCACACAATTCCATTAGCAAGTTTTCAATATGAATTCCATTCAAGGGATCCAGAATCCTGATATGCTATTACTTTTTTGTTGTGTGCTGAGACAAACCAATGGTTGAAGAGGGAAAACCCATCCAGCACGGCCACACCCTGTTGAATGATCAACGCTCCACGAAGGAATTTTTGTGAATATCCATGCCACAACTGAGGCCTTGGCTAGCTGGACGGCTTATCCACCTACTCGTCCACCACACCCAAACGAAAGCCATCACACGACTCTTGTACAGATCCCACTAGACACTACTAGAACCAACATACACTATTTCAACAATGTCTCTGGAGCTAGGTTCGATGGAACATGGAGAGTGGAGTGGAAGACCAAAGTGACAGCAACAACACTGTTGCCATGTCGGTGATGATTTATGGGATAGATTAGGGACCATACCAATTTCCACCAGCAAGACCACATCCTTGACAAAACATTGATATCCACCGAAAGCTACGGGGAGTGGGGTTCGTGTCACAAGAGAGTAGCCCACATGAAGATCGCCCCCTACCGCCGCACCCAACTTAGACAAGGTAAAATATTGATCGTTCTTTTTTTAACCTGGAACATTTCATTCCATACCTAGACCCGCATACCAATATTGCTGGCGACCAGACCAGAGACATAGTCTAGAGCCTGATCAATCCAGGAGAGATCAACAACTCCTGCCCTGAAGTTGTAGGCAGCTAGTTCATGGGCAACCTTGTTACACTCACGATTACAAAAACTAAAACTAAATGACTCGAAGTTTGCATGGTACAAAATGCGTGTCTTTCATAGAAGAAACCAACCATCGCTCGCTCATAATCATCAGAATGCAGATCATTCACCAGTACTTGGGAATCGGACTCCAGCCACACCCTATGGATGCCAAGGTTGGCGCTTGCTTCTGTTGCCTTGATACATGCCATCGCCTCCTCATGTAAAGGACTGGACATATGCTCAAGGGTGCCCGCTTTTACTGCCAAGAAAATTCCATGGTCATCCCGAATCACATAGCCCCACGAACCCCTTCCCGACTCCTCATAAAAAACTACATAAAAATTCACCTTGACTGAATCTGCTCGGGGTGGTTGCCAGACTATCTTGACAGTCACATTCACAGGTTGTACCTTGTCCTCCCCCTTGTAATCTGATATGTCTCCAACGTATCTATATTTGTTGCTTGTTTCATGCTACTATATTATCATTCTTGGATGTTTTACAATAATTTTACCACAACTTTATATTATTTTTGGGACTAACCTATTAACCTAGAGCCTAGTGCTAGTTCCTGTTTTTTCCTTGTTTTTGAGTTTTACAGAAAAGGAATATCAAACGGAGTCCAAACGGAATAAAACCTTCAATATGATTTTTTCTAGACCAGAAGAGACCTACGGAGCATCAGAGTTGGGCCAAAAGACTCCCGAGGAGGCCACAAGCCCTAGGGGCGCGGTCACCCCCTAGTCGTGGCCACCAGGCTTGTGGGCCCCTCGGGAGTCCACCGACCTCCCTCTCAGCTCTATAAATCGTCAAATATTCTAGAAACCCCAACGCAGAACCTAGATCGGGACTTCCACCGCTGCAAACCTCCAGAGCCACGAAAAATCAATTGGGAGCCCGTTCTGGCACCCTGCTAGAGGGGGAAACCATCACGAGAGGCTATCTTCATCATCCCGATGCTCTCCATGACGAGGAGGGAGTAGTTCACCCTCGGGGCTGAGGGTATGTACCAGTAGCTATGTGTTTGATATATCTCTCTCTCATGTTCTTGAGATGGCATGATCTTGATGTACCGCGAGCTTTGTTGATATAGATTGAATCATATGGAGTGTTTCCCCTCTCTATCTAGTTGTGATGAATAGAGTTTTCCCTTTGAAGTTTACTTATCGGATTGAGTCTTTAAGGATTTGACAACACTTGATGTATGTCTTGCGATGGGATATCTGTGGTGACAATGGGATGTTCTATTGATCCACTTGATGTATGTTTAGGTGATCAACTTGCGGGTTCCGTGACCTTGGGAATCTATGCATAGGGGTTGGCACACGTTCTTATCTTGACGTTCCGGTAGAAACATTGGGGCACTCTTTGAAGTTCTTTGTGTTGGATGAATAAATCTGAAATTGTGTGATGCATATCGTATAATCAAGCCCATGGGTACTTGTGGTGACATTGGAGTATCTAGGTGACATTAGGGTTTTGGTTGATGTGTATATTAAGGTGTTATTGTAGTACGAACTCTAGGGCTGTTCGTGACACTTATAGGGATAGCTCATAAGATTGAATAAAAAAGATAACTTTGAGGTGGTTTCGTACCCTACAATAATTTCTATGTTTGTTCTCCTCTATTTGTAACTTTGGAGTGAACTCTTTGTCGCACATGAGGGATTTACTTATGATTCAACTATGCCAATAATGTTGAGAGAAATTGCACTAGTGAAAGTATGGACCCTAGGCCTTGTTTCCAAGCATTTATAAAACGTTTTGCTCATTGTTTACTATTTGTTACCTTGCTGTTTTTATATTTTCAGGTTACAAAAACCTATATCTACCATCCATATTACACTTGTATCACCATCTCTTCGCCGAACTAGTGCACCTATACAATTTACCATTGTATTGGGTGTGTTGGGGACACAAGAGACTCTTTGTTATTTGGTTGCAGGGTTGCTTGAGAGAGACCATCTTCATCCTACACCTCTCACGGATTGATAAACCTTAGGTCATCCACTTGAGGGAAAATTTCTACTGTCCTACAAAACTCTGTGCTTGGAGGCCCAACACGAGTCTACAAGAAGCAGGTTGTGTAGTAGAAGACATCAAGCTCTTTTCTGGTGCCATTGCCGGGGAGGTGAGTGCTTGAAGGTATATCTTTGGATCTTGCAATTGAATCTCTTAGTTTCTTGTTTTTCACTAGTTTGGTTTTATAAAAGAAAACTACAAAAAAATGGAATTGAGGTTGCCTCATATGCTTCATCTTTTTAATATCTTTCGTGAAAATGATGGAAAGGAAAATTGTGCTCAAGTGTTAGAAGAAGAAGTTCTTAAAATATTTGGCACTAAATATTTGAGTGATGAGCATGATTGCAATGTTGTTAGTATGAATTCTTTGAATATCCATAGTACTAATGATGATTGCACTAGTCATGATAAAAATATTTCTTATAAGCATGTCAATTTTTGTGGAGTGCATAGAGTTTGTCAAGACATGCCTAAAAGGGAATATAGATTTTGTAAGAGGCATAAGTATTTAGAAACTAAATGGTTGCAAGAGAGGCTATATGTTTGTGCTGAAAGACTTCATATTTCTCGCCGTCCTTGTGAACTTTACAATGAACATGGTCATTATAATTTCCAATGTGAATTATTTCATGATAGAGTTGTGTCCAAAAATTGTGATAACCTCATTACCCTTGAGCATCATAATGAACTTAGTCTATTTTTGGGGTATGAAGAAATGAAACGTGAAATTAAGGATGTTCCAGCATGGGCTCTCATGAAAATATTTGATTTTGATATAAATGAAATCTATATGTATTGCATGGTAAATTTCAATGAGAATCCTTACATTGCCAATTACTTAAATACAAGAAAACAATTAGAAGAGGAATAGAATACTAATGAAGGGGAAGAGGTTTCCCAATGTCCTCCTATTTTTTCTTATGATAAATCAGGTAACGAGGAGAAGCTTTTTATTCAACCAACCTCTTCAAAAAGAAGTTTGGAGGGATTAAATAAAGCCACACATAATGTCGTGAATAAGAATAAAAGAAGGAAAAGTAAAGGTAAAGAGGTATCTCTCCCAAATAATGTTGCTCCCATTATTGATAGGCCTCATGAGAATGAATAAAAAATAGTTGTGGAAGATGATACATTTGACGATGATTTTATTATGCCTATTGCTTGTTGTGATAATTATGATTGGGAAGATAATGATACTTCTTATAATCTTGAAAATATTTATGGCACCAACTTGGAGTATGATGATAATAATTGCTATACTATTGGTGCTATTCATACCATTAATGATGAGAGTGATTGTGTTTATGATATACAAAGCCACAAACTTGGGGATGTTATGTTTGATGAAAATGAAATGTTTGAGAATTTATTTGCTTTAATTAATGTTTGTCCCAAGCTTGGGGATGTTATGCTTAATGAAGATGATCTTTTTATTCCCCCTACTTTGAATGATCAAATTTGTTATAATGATTGCATGCCTCCTACTTATGATGATTATTGTGATGATACTTATGCAATGAAAAAGAGTGATGATTACTATTATGATATTTTCATAATTATGAATATCCTTTTACTAAATATTACTCTTTTAGTGTGGAACCAATTTGTAGTATTCAAGTCTTTTATGATACTCCCACTATTAGTCATGAGAAGAAATTTGCTTATGAGGAGAGTAGTAAAATTTCTATGCTTGTAGATCATGAAAAGAATGCTTTATGTTCTGGTTATATTTTGGAATTCCTTCATGATGCTACTGAAAGTTATTATGAGGGAGGAATATATGCTAGTAGGAATTGCAATAATATCAACTTTTCTCTCTATGTGTTCAAAGTTTTGAAGTTATGCTTGTTTTGCCTTCCTATGCTAGATGATTCTTGTTCCCATAAATTTTTTTCTCACAAAATCCCTATTCATAGGAAGTGGGTTAGACTTAAATGTGATTGTAATGAGATTCATGATGCTATTTTGCATGTCTCAATTACTATTCCTATGTGAGCATCACCGAAATCATCATGCCTACCTAAAAGGCATTAAAGAAAAGCGCTTGTTGGGAGACAACCCAACCTTTTTACCTTCTGTTTTGATGTGTTCACATGATTAAGATACTGTATTAATCATGTTTTGTGTCTTTTATTTCAATAGAGTGCCAAGTAAATCCTTTGGGATAGTGTGGATGCTGGCTTGTTTGATTCTGTGCAAAAACAAAAGGTTTTGCGTCCAGTATATGAATTATCTGGTTTTACTGGAGCGTCAAAAAAATCTGAAATTTTTACAAATCATTTTCATATAAATTTATAGCATGCCCTAAATTTTCATAATTGTTTGATTTACATAAGTACACTATTTTCATAAATTTCTACAGGCTGTTCTGTTTGGGCAGATTGCTGTCATAGTTTTGTTATCTACTTATCCTATAGTTTCCATAGACTATATTGGTAGATATAAATTGTGAAAATGATAATATACAATACCTAATGTTTGAAAATTATTATGCAACTTGCCTTGGCAGTACATAAAGAGTTTATTTATTATTATGTGTACTAACCTATCTCACGAGTTCTTTTCGAGTTTTGTGTGGATGAAGTTTTTGAGAATAGGTGAAACCATGATATGAAAGGATTGAGCAAGATACAAAAGCTCAATATTGAGGATTCCCAAGTCACCCCAAGTAAACATTTCAAGAAGTCTCAAGCATCTAAGCTTGGGGATGTTATGCATCCCACCTCTCTTCATCAACAATTACCGAATAGCCTATGTTGAGCCTAAATTTTTATTCGTTCACATGATGCGTGCTATTCTTGGAGTGCTATTTTTTTGCTTGCTGTTTGAATAAAGTACTTAAGATCTTAAACATTTATTGAGGGAGAGAGAGTATTCACATAGCGACTTAATTGTTTGACTACTCATTGATCTTCATTTATATCTTTTGAGCTAGGCAATGTTGCTCTAGTGCTTCACTTATATCTTTATAGAGCATGGTGGTGTTATATTTTATAGAAATTATTGAACTCTCGTTCCTCACTTATTATTTTGAGAGTTTATTAAAAAATCATGGTAATTTGTTTAGGTTATGAATTTAGTCCTAATATAATGGGCATCCACGAGGGATATAATAAAAACTCTCATATTAAGTGCATTAAAAACTATGAGAAGTTTGATTCCTTGCATATAGTTTTGAGATAATAGGGATGGTAATATGAGAGTCATGTAGGAAATATGCCCTGGAGGAAATAATAAAATGGTTATTATTGTATTTCCTTGTTCATGATAATTGTCGATTGTTCATGCTATAATTGTATTAACCGGAAACCGTAATGCATGTGTGAATACATAGACCACAACATGTCCCTAGTGAGCCTCTAGTTGGCTAGTTCGTTGATTAATAGATGGTCATGGTTTCATGACCATGGACATTGGATGTCGTTGATAACGGGATCACATCATTAGGAGAATGATGTGATGGACAATACCCAATCCTAAGCATAGCACAAGATCGTGTAGTTCGTCTGCTAAAGATTTTCTAATGTCAAGTATCATTTCCTTAGACCATGAGATTGTGCAACTCCCGGATACCATAGGAATACTTTGGTTATGCCAAACGTCACAATGTATCTGGGTGGCTATAAAGGTACACTACGGGTATCTCCGAAAGTATCTGTTGGGTTGGCATGAATCGAGATTGGGATTTGTCACTCCGTGTGACGAAGAGGTATCTCTGGGCCCACTCAGTAAAACATCATCATAATGAGCTCAATGTGACTAAGGAATTAGCCACGGGATGATGTGTTATGGAACGAGTAAAGAGACTTGCCGGTAACGAGATTGAACAAGGTATAGGGATACCGACGGTCGAATCTCGGGCAAGTATCATACCGGTAGACAAAGGGAATTGTATACGGGATTGATTGAATCTCCGACATCATGGTTCATCCAATGAGATCATCGTGGAGCATTTGGGAGCCAACATGGGTATCTAGATCCCGCTGTTGGTTATGGATCGGAGAGGCGTCTCGGTCATGTCTAGATGCCTCCAGAACCCGTAGGGTCTACACACTTAAGGTTTGATGGCGCTAGGGTTATAGGGAAATAGTGTACGTGGTTACCGAAGGTTGTTCGGAGTCCTGGATGAGATCTCGGACGTCACGAGGAGTTCCAGAATGGTCTGGAGGTAAAGATTCATATATAGGAAGTGAGGTTTTGGTCACCGGAAGTGTTTCGGGCATCACCGGTAGCGTACCAGGACCACCGGAAGGGTTTCGTGGGTCCACCAAGTGGGACCACCGGCACTAGAGGGCTGCATGGGCTGAGAGTGGGAAGGGACCAGACCCATACTGGGCTGGTGCACCTCCCACCAAGGCCCAAGGCACAGCAAGGGTGAGAGGGGGGCAAACCCTAGCGCAGATGGGCCCTAAGGCCCACCCTAGGGCGCCTAGGGCTGTCGCACCCCTCTCCCCTCTTGGCCGCCGGCCAGATCCCATCTAGGGCTGCCGCACCACCCTAGGGTGGGAGCCCTAGGGGTGCGCACCCTCCTCCCTCTCCTCATATATATAGTGGAGGGTTTGGGGCTGCCAGACACACGCATCTCTCTCTCCCTCGGCGTAGCCCTACTCCTCCTACCCCTCGTCCTCCGTAGTGCTTGGCGAAGCCTTGCCGGAGTACCACGCAGCTCCACCATCACCATGCTGTTGTGCTGCCGGAGCTCTCCCTCAACCTCTCCTTCCTCCTTGCTGGATCAAGGCATAGGAGACGTCACCGGGCTGCATGCGTGTTGAACGCGGAGGCGCCATTGTTCGGCGCTTAGATCGGAATCCATCGCGATCTGAATCGCTGCGAGTACGACTCCACCAACCGCGTTCTTGCAACACTTCCGCTTTGCGATCTTCAAAGGTATGAACATGCACTCCCCCTTTGCTCGTTGCTGGTTTCTCCATAGATAGATCTTGGTGACACGTAGGAATTTTTTTGATTTACTACTACGTCTCCCAACAAGTCATGCTAGTGAGTAGTTGTGAATTGGAAGAGATACTTGCGTTAAAGCTTGTGATTCCCGTAGCATGCACGTATGGTGAACTGTTATGTAACAAAGTCGAAGCATGATTAGTTTAATGATTGTCGACCTTTGTGTGAGGGTCGGGAGCGCGCGATGGTTAACTCCTACCAACCTCTCCCCTAGGAGCATGTGTCTAATGCTTTGTTTGATGACTAATAAACTTTTGCAATAAGTATGTGAGTTATTTATGACTAATGTTGAGTCCATGGATTACACGTACTCTCGCCCTTCCATCTTTGCTAGCCTCTCTAGTACCGCGCAACTTTTGTCGGTACATCAAACCCTCCTTCCTCAAAACAGACACCATATATTCCTCAAAACAGCCACCATACCTACCTATTATGGCATTTCCATAGCCATTCCGAGATATATTGCCATGCCACTTCCACCATGTAGTTTTTCTATGACTTGCATCATCACTTCATATTGCATATAGAGTTTTATCTTGTCATAGGAATCGAGTTGTAATTTGTTTTTCTTTGAATTATAAGTAAATAAAAGTGTGATGATTTTTCATTAATAGAGCATTGTCCCATGAGAGAAAAGGATGATGGAGGCTATGACTCCCTCACAAGTTGGGACGAGTATCTGGACTTTACAAAAAAATAAAAGAGGCCAGTGAAGCCCAAACAAAAAAAGAGGCCAAAGAAGCCCACCAAAATGAAAAATGAGAGAAAGAGAGAAGGGACAATTGCTACTATCTTTTTCCACACTTGTGCTTCAAAGTAGCACCATGATCTTCATGATAGAGAGTCTCCTATTTTGTCACTTTCATATAACTAGTGGATATTCATTTTGCATGACCACTTAGTTTTGTTTTTGAGCTTTCATACACTTATAGCTCTAAGTGCATTTGTTTCATGGCAATCCCTACTCACTCACATTGATATCTATTGATGGGCATCTCCATAGCCCGTTGATATGCCTAGTTGATGTGAGACTATCTTCTCCTTTTTCCCTAGCACCCCCACAATATTCTATTACACCTATAATGCTATATCCATGGCTCACGCTCATGTATTGCGTGAGAGTTGAAAAGGTTTGAGAACACCAAAAGTTTGAAACAATTGCTTGACTTATTCATCGGGGTTGTGCATGATTTAGATACTTTGTGTGGGGAAGATGGAGCATAGCCAGACCATATGATTTTGTAGGGATAACTTTCTAAGGCCATGTTATTTCGAAAGGACACGACTATCTTGTTGGTGTGCTTGAAGTATTACTGTTTTTATGTCAATATTAGACTATTGTTTTGAATCTTGAGGATCTGAATATTCATGCTACAATAAAAAATATGTTAAGCAGCATTCAACATAAAAATTCTATTTTTATCATTTACCTACTCGAGGACGAGCAGGAATTAAGCTTGGGGATGCTGATACGTCTCCAATGTATCTATAATTTTTGCTTGTTTCATGCTACTATATTATCATTCTTGGATGTTTTACAATCATTTTACCAAAACTTTATATTATTTTTGGGACTAACCTATTAACCTAGAGCCTAGTGCCAGTTCCTGTTTTTCCTTGTTTTTTTGAGTTTTGCAGAAACTATGCATAGGGGTTGGCACACGTTCTTATCTTGATGTTTCGGTAGAAAATTTGGGGCATTCTTTGAAGTTCTTTGTGTTGGATGAATAAATCTGAAATTGTGTGATGCATATCGTATAATCAAGCCCACGGGTACTTGTGGTGACATTGGAGTATCTAGGTGATATTAGGGTTTTGGTTGATGTGTATCTTAAGGTGTTATCTTAGTACGAACTCTAGGGCTGTTCGTGACACTTATAGGGATAGCTCATAAGATTAAATAAAAAAGATAACTTTGAGGTGGTTTCGTACCCTACAATAATTTCTACGTTTGTTCTCCGCTATTTGTAAATTTGGAGTGAACTCTTTGTCGCACATGAGGGATTTACTTATGATTCAACCATGCCAATAATGTTGAGAGAAATTGCACTAGTGAAAGTATGGAACCTAGGCCTTGTTTCCAAGCATTTATACAATGTTTTGCTCGTTGTTTACTATTTGTTACCTTGCCATTTTTATATTTTCAGATTACAAAAACCTATATCTACCATCCATATTACACTTGTATCACCATCTCTTCGTCGAACTAGTGCACCTATACAATTTACCATTGTATTGGGTGTGTTGGGGACACAAGAGACTCTTTGTTATTTGGTTGCAGGGTTGCTTGAGAGAGACCATCTTCATCCTACACCTCTCACGGATTGATAAACCTTAGGTCATCCACTTGAGGGAAAATTGCTACTATCCTACAAAACTCTGCGCTTGGAGGCCCAACACGAGTCTACAAGAAGAAGGTTGTGTAGTAGACATCATAATCCTGTAAGTGTATCTGGATATTGTGTAAAATATCATCTGTAGACCTCAATTTATCACTTGCATTCACCTTATTTCTAGCATTCCACCACTCCCAAAGCAAGATGAGAGCTGTGTACCGCCTTGTGCTCTGTAATTCCCATAGATGACCGAACACCTGCCTCGGGCTAGTATAGTTCACTGTAGCAAGCCTTGTATCCTCCATATCCAGAGAGCGCCAAACCCGTCTCACTGATTTGCATTTCAAAAACATATGGCCTCCGTCTTCATCAAAACAGCTACAGACCGGGCATCTCGTGTCAAGCTCAACTTTCTTTCGCTTGATGTTCACATGGAGAGGAAGGATGTTAAGTGAAAAATGCCATAGGAAAATCATGATCTTACCAGGCATGTTCAAAGTCCACAGCCTCTGCCACTCATCCTTTCCCTTCTCGCTTGCCGTGTAGGTTCCCGCATCGTGACACAACTTTGTATCGCATAACTGGGGTCCCACTTGGTACATAGATTTCACAGAGAACTTACCCTTAGGATCAAAATGCCACGCAACATGGTCCTCCATCTCAACTCTTATCGGTATTTTCAGAATTGCATTCACATCAACATCATTGAAAAGTTCCTATAGCAGCTGCTCATCCTAGCCTTTCGTGACAGGATCAATCAGATCAGAGACCCTAGTGATGATCGCGTTGCCTCTCTGAGACGTTGGACGACGAGTATTGATAACCCACAAGTGTAGGGGATCAATTGTATCCTTTCTCGATAAGTAAGGGTGTCGAACCCAACAAGGAGCTAAAGGTAGAACAAGTATTCCCTCAAGTTCTATCGACCACCGATACAACTCTACGCACGCTTAACATTCGCTTTACCTAGAACACGTATGAAACTAGAAGTTCTTTGTAGGTGTGATAGGATAGGTTTGCAAGATAACAAAGAGCACGTAAATAAAAACTAGGGGCTGCTAAGATAGAGAAACTACTAAGTTAGTTTAATGAGTGTGGAAAAGTGGTGGTAGGAGTTGCGGAATTGTCCCTAGGTAATCGATAACTAGACCGGTAATCATTATTGCAATTTTATATGAGGGAGAGGAATAAGCTAACATACTTTATCTACTTGGATCATATGCACTTATGATTGGAACTCTAGAAAGCATCTGCAACTACTAAAGATCATTAAGGTAAAACCCAACCATAACATTATAAGGTATCAAGTCCTCTTTACTCCCATATGCAACAACCCACCTACTCGGGTTTATGCTTCTGTCACTCAAGCAACCCACCATAGGCGAATCACGAACAAATTGCAATGCCCTACCCCCTAGGGTGCGTCCTCCTGGCTTGTGGGCCCCTCGGGCACCGCCTTCTGTTGATTCCACTTCCCAAAATTCACATATATTCCAGAAAAAATGTCCGTAAGTTTTTATCCCGTTTGGACTTTGTTTGATATGGATTTTCTGTGAAACAAAAAACATGCAACAAACAGGAACTGGCACTAGGCACTGGATCAATATGTTAGTCCCAAAAATAGTATAAAAAGTTGCCAAAAGTATATGAAAGTTGTAGAATATTGGCATGAAACAATCAAAAATTATAGATACGGCAGAGACATATCAACATCCCCAAGCTTAATTCCTGCTCGTCCTCGAGTAGATAAATGATAAAAAAGATAATTTTTGATGTGGAATGCTACCTAGCATAATCTTGATCATATAATATAATCATGGCATGAATATTAAGACATGAGTGATTCAAAGCAATAGTCTATATTGACATAAAAGCAGTAATACTTCGAGCACACCAACAAGGCAATCGTGTCCTTTTGAAATAACATGGCCTTAGAAAATTATCCCTACAAAATCATATGGTCTGGCTATGCTCCATCTTCCCCACACAAAGTATCTAAATCATGCACAACCCCGATGAACAAGTCAAGCAATTGTTTCACACTTTTATGTTCTCAAACCTTTTCAACTCTCACGCAATACATGAGCGCGAGCCATGGATATAGCACTATAGGTGGAATAGAATATGGTGGAGGTGATGAGGAAAAAGGAGAAGTAGTCTCACATCAACTAGGCGTATCAACGGGCTATGGAGATGCCCATCAATAGATATCAATGTGAGTGAGTAGGGATTGCCATGCAACATGTGCACTAGAGCTATAAGTGTATGAAAGCTCAAAAGAAAACTAAGTGGTTGTGCAAATGATGAAAATTCCACTAGCTATATGAAATTGAAAAAATAGGAGACTCTCTATCATGAAGATCATGGTGCTACTTTGAAGCAAAAGTGTGGAAAAACATAGTAGCATTGTCCCTTCTCTCTTTCTCTCATTTTTTTCTTTTTTTTCTCTTTTTTCTCTTTTTTTTTATTTTTTTGGTGGACATCTTTGGCCTTTTTTTTATTTGGGCTTCGCTGGCCTCTTTTATTTTTTGTAAATTCCGGAGACTCGTCTCAACTTGTGAGGGAATCATAGCTTCCATCATCCTTTTCTCACACGGGATAATGCTCTAATAATGAAAATCATCACACTTTTATTTACTTACAACTCGATACCTAGAACAAAAATATGACTCTATATGAATGCTTCCGGTAGGATACCGGGATGTGCAACAATCTAGCCTAGTAAATGACATCAAAAAACGGGCAAGCCATGGAAACATCATGCAAGCTGTCTTACGATCATGCAAAGCAACATGAAAATGATGGTGCATGTCATACTAAACGGAACGGTGGAAGTTGCATGGCAATATATCTCGGAATGGCTATGGAAATGTCATAATAGGTAGGCATAGTGGATGTTTTGAGGAAAATATATGGTGGCTGTTTTTGAGGAAGGTGGGTTTGATGCGCCGGCAAAGTTGCGCGGTACTATAGAGGCTAGCAAAGGTGGAAGGGTGAGAGTGCGTATAATCCATGGAGTCAACATTAGTCATAAAGAACTCACATACTTATTGCAAAAGTATATTAGTTATCAAACAAAGCATTAGACACATGCTCCTAGGGGAGAGGTTGGTAGGAGTTAACCATAGCGCGCTCCCGACCCTCACACAAAGGTTGACAATCATTAAAAAAATCATGCTCCGACTTCGTTACATAACGGTTCACCATACGTGCATGCTACGGGAATCACAAACTTCAACACATGTATTTCTACAATTCACAACTACTCACTAGCATGACTCTCATATTACCATCTTCATATCTCAAAACTATATGCAAGGAATCAAACATATCATATTCAGTGATCTACAAGTTTTATGTAGGATTTTATGACTAACCATGTGAATGACCAACTCCTGTTAACTCTTTAAATAGATATAAGTGAAGCATGAGAGTTTAATTCTTTGTACAAAAGACATGCCCACGCTCTATAAAATATAAGTGAAGCAAAAGAACATTCTACAAATGGTGGTTTTCTATGTGTAGAGAAACAGGCAATCCAAACTTCAAATGATATAAGTGAAGCGCATGAAGAATTTCATGAAGCCATACTCAAAGGATATAAGTGAAGTGCATGAAGCATTCTATAAATCAACCAAGGACTATCTCATACCAGCATGGTGCATTATTAAAATAAAAATAAAAAGCACACGATGCTCCAAGATTTACACATATCATGTGACGAATAAAAATATAGCTCCAAGTAAAATTACTGATGGTTGTTAGAAGAAAGAGGGGATGCCTTCCTGGGCATTCCCAAGCTTAGTTTCTTGTGAGTCCTTGAATATTACCTTGGGGTGCCTTGGGCATCCCCAATCTTAGTCTCTTTCCACTCCTTATTCCTTCATCCATCGTGATCTCACCCAAAACTTGAAAACTTCAATCACACAAAACTTAACAAAATCCTCGTGAGATACGTTAGTATAATAAAACAAATCACCACTTTAATTAATGTTGCCAACCAATTCATATTTTGTTTTTGCATTTTATCTACTGTAATATGACTTCTTTATGGCCTATACCATCGATAAAATCGATAGTTTTATCAAAACTAGCAAAACAATGCATCAAAAACAGAATCTGTCTTAAACAAAACAGTCTGTATTAATATGAACATTCACCATTCTTATGTAACTCTAAAAATTCTGAAAATTAGGAAAAAATAATACATTTTCATATCAGTACTTTGTAAAAATTTCAGAAACTTTTGACATTCCAGTAAAAAAAATGTAAATTCACGCACTACAGCCAAAGTTTCTGTTTTTGCACTGCACACACCAAACAAGCAATATAATCATCCTAAAGGCAAATCTTGGCACATTATTTTTATAATACAATGGATATACAAGGGGATAATTTTTTTAAAGTTTCTGTAATCAAAATTTGCAAACTTTCCATGGGCATGAACAAAGTTCAAGGAGCTCCCCCACTTCAACGGTGCTCGTCCTTCTTACTTTCACTTCTCTTTTTTTGAAAAAGTTTTAGGTTCCCCTATTTATCTTTTTTTGTTTTTAAACTATATAAAAGCACACTACAGAATAAAATGACTCTCTAAAACTTCTGGGTTGTCTCCCTGGCAGCGCTTTCTTTAAAGCCATTAAGCTAGTCATAAAGTGCTCAAGTAATGGATCCACCCGGATCCCAAGGGATATCAAAGCCAATTTTAATTAACAATGATTTGTAATTTAGTGTTGAGCACAAAGTAACATATATCATGCAACAATGAAGTATAACTCTCTTTCTATGCACCGACATGTCATAAAAGAACAATTCATGCACACAAAGTAAAGGCCAATACATAGCGTAAGTAGTTTCTTGCAATTTTATCATATTGGAAACATAGAGAGGCGGAGATGTAGTTCCTCTCTCATAATAATTGCAAGTAGGAGCAGCAAGCACATGCATATTATATCTATAAAAATCATCATGTGTAATAGTAAAAGGCAACCCATCTATATAATCCTTAATAAGTGCAAACTTCTCCAATATAGTGTAGTTAGGAGAATTCAAAAGGATAATAGGACTATCATGTGTGGGTGCAATAGCAACAATTTCATGTTTAACATAAGAAACTATAGCAAGTTCATCTCCATAAGCATCATTCATATTGGCATCATGGCCACAAGGATAGCAAGCATCAAGTTCATCAAAAAGGGGTATTTCAAACGAATCCAAGGGATCATAGCAATTATCATAGCATTCATCCTTCGGTAAGAATGAAGGGAAATTAAACAATGTATGAGTTGAAGAGTTACTATCATTAGAAGGTGGGCACGGGTAGCTAATCCGCTCTTCCTCCTTTTGTTCTTCGCTCTCCTCCTCATCTTTTTCATCCAATGAGCTCACAGTCTCATCAATTTCTTCTTCCATAGATTCCTGCAAAATATTAATCTCTTCCAAGGCAGCAGACATTATCTCAATAAATGCATCAATATCGGAATTATATTCATAATTCTCATAGCAATATTTAAGTATAGCAAAAAATTTAGGTCTATAAACAGCATCATCATAATTTTCACACTTCTCAAACAAAGATCCAATTTCATAAGCATCCTTAAAAGCGAATTCCTCTGTTCGTTCCACATCGTAGTAATCATAAATACCTTTAGCATAAGAAGCCAAGGTTTCATTATCATTAAATTTACATGAAAAAGGAAGGTGTTGAGCCTTCATCCTAGAGCAACAAGTATAATCATATTTCTGGCATAGATTCCAAGCATACCATTTCAACATATAAATTTGATGCCATAACAGTTTCCCTTTTTGAGTCAAGCAATAATCCCTAAAGTATTCAAGTTGATCCAACGTGTCTCCCATTATATAATTGAATGGGGTTTTCTCAGGATTATTAAAGTAGTGCATAATATCTTTCACATAACGAGCATCGAGGGTTTTAGGAGGTTCCCCATCTCCATGAGTAGCAAGTACACCTAATTTCTTGGTATTTCGTGTGCCATATCCATAGCTAAATATAGAGAAAAACTTAGAACAACAAATAAAATCTACTTAGTGATAAAGAAAACAAGCACACACGAGAATATTCACTCCACGCTATTGCTCCCCGGCAACGGCGCCAGAAAAGAGTCTTGATAACCCACAAGTGTAGGGGATCAATTGTAGCCTTTCTCGATAAGTAAGAGTGCTGAACCCAATGAGGAGATAAAGGTAGAACAAATATTCCCTCAAGTTCTATGGACCACCGATACAACTCTACGCACGCTTAACGTTCGCTTTACCTAGAACACGTATGAAACTAGAAGTACATTGTAGGTGTGATAGGTTAGGTTTGCAAGATAATAAAGAGCATGTAAATAAAAACTAGGGGATGCTAAGATAGAGAAACAACTAAGTTAGTTTAACGAGTGTGTAAAAGTGGTGGTAGGAGTTGCGGAATTGTCCCTAGGTAATCGATAACTAGACCGGTAATCATTATTGCAATTTTATATGAGGGAGAGGCATAAGCTAACATACTTTCTCTACTTGCATCATATGCACTTATAATTGGAACTCTAGAAAGCATCCGCAACTACTAAAGACCATTAAGGTAAAACCCAACCATAGCATTATAAGGTATCAAGTCCTCTTTACTCCCATATGCAACAACCCACCTACTCGGGTTTATGCTTCTGTCACTCAAGCAACCCACCATAGGCGAATCATGAACACATTGCAACACCCTACAGCGAGGATCCCTCACGCTTGCACGACATGGAGAGCACCATAGGACAACACCAATAATAAAACATGCAACTCAAACCAATCATGATTGTCAATCAACCCATAGGACAACAAAAATCTACTTAGGCATCATAGGATGGCAACACATCATTGGATAATAATATGAAGCATAAAGCACCATGTTCAAGTAGAGGGTACAACGGGTTGCGGGAGAGTGGACCATTGTAGATAGATGGGGGAAGGTGATAGAGGTGTTGGTGAAGATGACGGAGTTGTTGGAGTAGATCGTCGTCACGATGATGGCCCCGGCGGCGTTCCGATGCCACTAGGAGAGAGGGGGAGAGAGCCTCCTTCTTCTTATTCCTTGACCTCCTCCCTAGATGGGAGGAGGGTTTCCCCTCTGGTCCATGGCCTCCATGGCCTCGGAGGGGAGAGAGCCCCTCCAAGATTGGATCTCTCTCTCTGTTTCCTTCTATTTTTACGCTCCCCAATTCTGGCCTTTCACCGTTTCTTAAATATCCGAAGACCCGTAACTCCGATCAGGCTGAAATTTTGAGGGGATCTTTATCCAAAAATTAGCTTTCTTGTGACTAAAAGGACAGCTCCAACCAACCTAAGGGGTGGCCACAAGCCCTCAGGGCATGCCCTACCCCCCAGGGCATGTCCTCCTGGCTTGTGGGCCCCTTAGGCACCGCCTTCTGTTGATTCCACTTCCCAAAATTCATATATATTCCAGAAAAAAACTCCATAAGTTTTATCCCATTTGGACTTCATTTGATATGGATTTTCTGCGAAACAAAAACATGAAACAAATAGGATCTGGAACTGGGCACTGGACCAATATGTTAGTCCTAAAATTAGTATAAAAAGTTGTCAAAAGTATATGAAAGTTGTAGAATATTGGCATGAAACAATCAAAAATTATAGATACGACGGAGACATATCAAGTATCACCTCACGGGATCCATAGGTCTTCCCAGACTTTTATATTCTCCCTCCTTTAGCCGTGCAACTCCCTTCAGGATACTATGGCATGTATATGAGATGTCGTCCTTCTCAATGGCCTTAAGAACTAAGCAGTTCGGAAAGTATCGCGCCTTAAGCACTTGTGCGCAAAACATGTTCGGGGCGTCAACGGGTCTCCAGCCCCGTCGAGATAGCATGGCGAGATTGAAAGTATGGAGGTATCTAAATCCCAAGCCGCCATCCTTCTTGGCCTCGTCATTCTTTCCCAACTCACCCAATGGCACTTGTTGGTCTTATCCTGCTGGCTCCACCAGTACCTTGCAATGAGCGTGCTGATCTCTTCGCAAAGTTGCTTAGTGAGATCGAAACACGACATGGCATGCGTCGGTATTGCCTGTGCTACTGCCTTTATCAACACCTCTTTTCCTGCTTTTGACAACAGCTTTTCCTTCCACCCTTGTATGAGTTGCCAAATTTTCTGCTTTAGATATTCAAACTCCTTTCTCCTGTAGGACCCAATGTGTACTGGCGGTCCCAAATATTGTTGATTAAATGACTCTGTAGCAATGCCCAGACTAGCGAGGACCGCCATTTTGTGGCTGCACTTGTACCTTTGCTGAACATTGTTGTGGACTTGTCCTTATTGATCATCTGCCTCGACTGCTCTTCATAAAGCGCAAGAATCTATTGGATCTTTGCAACACCTTGAACCGTTGCTTTCATACAAATTAGGGAGTCGTCGGCGAAGAAGAGATGATTAATCTTTGGTCCACCCTACATACTTGAACCCCTTGAATAGTCCCCCCCAGATTCCGCATGCTACAGCAAGGAAGAGAAGGCTTCTGCAAACATGATAAGGAGATATGGCGATAGAGTATCCCCTTGACGGAGGACTCTCTACGAATGGATCACCTCAGATAGGCTACGGTTATACTTTACCCGGTAAGAGACAGACCTAACACATTTCATGATAGTGCTCACCTACTGCTGTGCAAAACCCATCTCGGTCATCATTCTTTCTAGAAAACACCATTCAACCCGGTCATAGGCCTTGCTCATGTCGAGTTTTACCGCCACCAAACCTTCTCTTCCACCCTTATTTTTGTGCATCAAATATGTGATCTCATACTCCAATAGTACATTGTCAGTGATCATTCTCCCCGAACAAACGTTGATTGTGTTGGTGAGATAATTTCTGGTAGGATATCCTTGAGCTCGTTTGCTACTACCTTGGAGATCAGCTTGTATAGTATTACAGAGACCTATTGGCCTAAACTCAGCCACTCTTTCTGGGTTCTTCACCTTCGGTATAAGCACAATCGTGGTCTCATTCCATCACACCGGCATTGGTCGACCATTCAACACCTCCAGAACCTCTTCTTTCACCTTCGTTCCAACAACCTCCCAGAACTTTTTATAGAAGATAACCGGCATCCCGTCAGGTCCTAGTGCTTTCAAGTCACCTATAGAGTCCAAGAACTCCCCAGTCATTGAACTCGCGTGTGAGATGACAATTCATATCTGGTGTGACCGACATGGGAACATGTGATAAGACATCATCATTAACGAGACCCACAGAGGACATGAACAAATATTTGTAGTGGTTAGTAATAAAATTCCCTATCTCCACTCCTCCCTCCACTACTTCTCCTCCATCCTTCCTTAACTTCTTTATCATGATAACTTTCTTCCTCTCATTCGCCTGTGCATGGAAAACCTTGTGTTGTTGTCCCCTTTTTCCAACCAATTCACATGAGACCTCTGGCGTCAATATAGATTGTATTGATTCTCCAATCTGCTGAGTCTATATCGTAGCAGATGCTCACAATTAATTTGCTACTGGTCAAGACGACCATACCTAACTTTCAAAATCTCTTCTTGCTTTTTTATACGTTCCTTCAATTCTCCAAGGACCTCACAGTCCCACTTTGTCAGCTCACCACCCACCTTGTTCAAACGCTCACCGACTGAAACTCTTCCCTCCTCAAAAGCTGCATTCCATCCCTCCTCAAACACCCATGCACATTCCTGCTCCAACAACTATTTTGCTTCGAACAGAAACACACCACCTCCCAGATTTGCTCCAACTTCCTTTTCCATACTATCAACCATAACTATAACCGGCCTATGATCAGAGTGATAAGGGTTCCCATTTATAACTTTGTGTAGAAGGAAGATCCGCCTCCAGTTATTGCATGCCACTACTCGGTCAAGGCACTCCCTCGTGTAACCATGTACCTGATGCGAGTTATTGCGCCAAGTAAAGGGGTCCCCTTCAAAGCCCAAATCCTCCAGACCACACACCTCCAAAGTATCTCAGTACGCATCCATACAACCTTCACTTCGGGCTGGTCGACCCTCCTTCTCATTCGCAAAAAGAATTTCATTAAATTCTCCAATGCAAATCCATGGAAGATCTACTTGTCCCTACAAAGATATCAACGCATCCCAAGTCTTCCCCTTCTCCCCCGCCTTTGACTCCCCATACATTCCCATCAACCTCCATTGCACCCCATTGTCCTCCACCACCACGGCATCTATGTAGTACTTGTCTTTCCATCTCAATCTCACATCAATCCCTCTCCGCCAGAAGAGCGCTATCCCACCCCGGCGACCATCCGGATCCTTCACCACCATGTTAGGCAAACCTAACTTCCACCTCAAATGCTCCATCTCCCTCTCATAGAGCTTTTTTTAGAGAAAGAGCAGATCAGGATCTTCTACCTTTTGCAGCTCCAGAAGGTTACGAACCGCCGTGGGGTTCCCAAGCCCCCGGCAATTCTGAGCAGTAAGCTTCATTGGTGCTTGTGGGGCTGTTTTGACAGCCCCACCTCATAGATTTCCCCTGTTACTTCTTCTACCTTTCTCTTCTTCAAACCCTCCATCACCTCTCCCTCCATTTCCACATCCCCCCTTGTATCTTCCCTCCCACCTAGACATTCAGTTTCTGTTGGTTACCCTTCGCTCCATCCCTCCTGTGCCTCTTAAACTTGCTGCCATGCTTCCCTTCTAGATTAGTAGTTGGAAACTTGGAATAATTCCGCACGCCTCCTTTTTATCCTAACCCTCCACATGCAGCTCCTCTACTTCTGTCGCCGCACCATCGCCATCCTTCTCAAGCATAATTGTGTCGTTTCGTCCGCCTTCTCCCCCGTCGCCTTGCCATTCCTGCTATCTTCTATCTTGCCATCAATCTATGTAGTAGTTCCTTGGGGCAGCTGCTTCTTGCTAGAGACATGGTCTCATGTACCATTCTCAACCGGTAGCACCTCCTTTAAAGGGCTAGTCACCTCCTGATCTACAAGTATCTTCCCCCCTCCATATTTAAATATTATTGTTGCATTCTTCCTCCATGATCCACTGTCATTTTTGGAGTTACTCATGTATGGCCCACCGCTTATACTCCTACAGCTCCCTCCACCTCTACCACCACCAAAACTCTTCCCCTCATTCCAAAGAGAACGGTTTCCGTCATTGATTCTTCACAGGATAAAGGCTTTCATTCATGCCCCATACTGAGCGTCCTCCCCCTTCTTTAGCTTAATTCTGCACTCATTGTCAACATGACCCAACCACCCACATGTGAAACAAAACTCAGGTAAAAATTCATATTAAAATTTGCATCATAAGTCCGCTCCAGGATCTCCATCTTTCCCCTTACTCCTCCTCTTATTCTCCTCTTCATCTTCTTCTTTAGTGAAATCTCACATAAGTGGCTCCTGTATATCTAACTTCACTTTGACTCGCAGGTAGCTTCCTATTGCCATACCATCCGGCCCAACATCCACCTGTAGAGTTTCCCTCATGACTCCTCCAATGGCCTCTCCCGCCTCACGAGTCACGACACATCATTCCAAGCGGAAGGTTAAAAATCCTTACCCACACTAGTATCCGTCTAAATTCGTATTCCTTCAGAGTTTTACTAGGGACGAAATCCTCCACTACCAACAGAGATTTATCAAATTCCCACAGTCCGTCCTCAAGTGTCTTCCTCTTTCTAGAGGGTTGATGGAAGGTGAACAAGAAGTTTTTCTCACCCATGACCATGCAATCCAACCCCTTCAATGGGCACCAAACCCTGGCCAAGGAATTCGTCACCGCTTCTACATGTGTCGGCTTCTCAGACATTAGCTTTGCAACTGCTTGAGGTTCGATCATCCCCACTTTTCCTCGTCCTTCCCATATGATCTTCCTAACCTCGCTCTCCATCTCCGACAGCTTGAAATTCTTCATCAAACCTTCCATCCTATCCATCCTATATGCTGCCACATGCCAAATCACAGCTGAAATCGAGGCTTGGTCTGGTAGTGTTCGACCATGAACCCTAGAACACAGAAGGCTTATGGCGGTGGGGAGGGGAGAGAGCCCACGAGCAAGGATGAATTGGGGTCGGGAGCGCTCGAGAATTTTACCGGAGGGACGAACAGCGGCGGCGTAGGGAAACCTAGTCCAGATGTGGTCGCCTACCGAATCGCCATTGAGGGGAACCAGTCATCACACACGGGATGGGCCTGCACGTCCGGGAAGTTGAGTTTGGAAACGGTAATATTGACCGTCCTTTATTTAGAAGAGAAAGATGGAAATGAAAGCAGGTCGTGGAAAAGCATTAGGCAGTTGGGCTTCCTTTTGTTTCAGATCAGGGTTAGATCTTTTTTTAGATCATGGATAGATGAGATGATTGGGCTTCCTTTTGTTTTAGAATAATTTGCTAATGAGACGATTGCGCTTCGTTGTGAATTATAAATAAGACTAAAATTCATTTCTTTTGCATTTTTTGCATGGCAGTTATGGCGGCCCAAAGGATGCATGTCTCATGGCTGCATGTAGATGAATTACTTGGTGGAGAATTGATGACGTGGCTAGATGTTGATGTGCATACCTTGCATGTTTAGAAAAATAAGGTAGCAGGGATAAACTATTTAGATATTATAGATATGTCCACCGGACTCAAGCAATACATCAAATGATTCCATCAATCTTTCCCTATCCCTTTTAACATAGATCATCATCAACCACATGTTCAAGAAAAAAAAATCATCAGCCACATGTTCTACATGAGCTGCAAAGCCAGTGACCTAAGAGAGCTGGAGCCCGACGAAAAGGGACCTCCAGGCATAGACAATAGCCGCGCATGGCTTTGTAATTCTGAAACTCTTGGAAGGGTCTCATCAGACGGTCTAGAGAAACATACTACAGTTGTAAACTGAGGTGAACCAACCTGTGGTTGGATGGTTAAAGGGACTGTGGTATTCTAAATCTACCAGGGTTCAAATCTTGGTGCTTGCAATTATTTCTAGAATTATTTTAGAATTTCTGACGATGCGCATTCAGTGGGGTGTGCGTGCATGCATTCATAGGGGTGAGGAATGAGTTTATGCACGTGTATATGAGCGCTTGTGTCTGTATTGTGTTAAAAAAACAGTAGTAAACTGGGATAGCTCTATTTCTTTTTTTCTGAATAGTTTTATTCGTTTGTTTCTTTCTCTGTACGCATGGAAATGAAATGTAAAAGATGGATTTATTGTACAGCAGAAAAATACTCCGTCAAACTGAAATAAATAACCAGTGGATTTTGGACCGTGCAAAAAAAGAGTGATATGGGTTGCTTGAACATTCTGTACTTCTTTTTTGGTTGAAAACTTTCGGGTAATGTTTGCTTCACATGGACCAGTGTTGAAGACATTATAGTACAGAAGAATATCTCAAGCTCTACCCTGTTGATCACATCTGTCAGGTTTGAATTTCTGTGTTCGAACATAGGCTTGCTGCCAGATAAGGAGCATTGGAAGCACAACATTACTGCCAGTTTCACGGGAGATTTTCTTTTTTTGCCAGTAATGCTTGAACTTCAACAGAAAATGCAGTTCCACGGACCACAAAAAAAGAACAATAACATAAAATGCAGTTCCATACACCACAGAAATACAAGACCGGCACTGTATGTGGGATTTGTTGAGACGCATCAAACCTAACACTAATGAACCTTGGCTCATGATCGGCGTCTTTAACGAGGCTACGTGGCAAAGCGAACATCTTTCTAGAAAGAAAAGGAGTGAACCCCAGATGAAAGCTTTTAGGGACGTTTTGTCTAAATGTAATTTACATGACCTTGGATTTAAAGGAGTAACGTACAATAACAATCAGTCGGTGATAAAAATGTTCGAGTGCGGCTGGATAGAGTCGTAGCTTCGCTGGACTGACAAGACACATTCTTTGATGCGTGTGTAAAACATCTTGTGTCACCGAGGTCTGACCACTGTCCTCTTTTACTCTCTCTAGAGAAGTTGCAAATGAGGAGTAGAAATAAGAAAAAAAAGGTTGCTATGAAGTGATCTGGGAGAAAGAAGAGGCCTTATCTGAGATTATTGAGAATGCCTGGAAACACAATGCCCCTGTCAGGGACCTCATGCACCTTTCAGAGAAGGTGGAATGTGTCATGGAAGTCCTTAAATCCTGGAGCAAGCAATCTGTTGGTTCTGTTACAAAAGAAATAGCCAAGTGTAGAGGGAAACTAGCGGATCTGATGAAGGACTACAACTCCAATGAGCAGGATATAAAAATCATATCAGCTAAAATGGATGAATTATTATTGCGGGAAGAGCTGCTTTACCTTCAAAGAAGCAGAGTTACTTGGCTTCGCGAGGGCGACCAAAACACCAAATATTTTCAACGAAGGGCTACTTGGCGTGCCAGGAAAAACAAGATCAAAAAACTTCGGAAGTCAAATGGTCTTTTCACGAACAATGAAGAAGAAATTAAAGGGATTGCAAAGCAATTTTTCTATGATCTGTACACAGAAGACTCTGCCTGCTGAACCATATTGAGACCTTGGTTACAGATGAGATGAATGATAAAATATTGAAAGAGTTTACGATAAAAGAGATCAGCGACGCCTTTTTTCAGATCGGCCCACTGAAATCGCCGGGGCCTGACGGTTTTCCTGCTCGTTTTTACCAGCAAAACTGGGATGTTCTAAAGGAAGAGGTGGTAGGGGCTGTTAAGCAGTTCTTTTCAGATGGTGTCATGCCGAGTGAGCTGAATACCACTACTATTGTCCTCATCCCCAAGTCTAACCAAGCGGTGGAGTTAAGAGATTTTCGGCCAATCTCTCTTTGCAACGTCATTTACAAAGTGGTGTCGAAGTGCATTATGAATCGTTTGAGACCGCTTCTGGATGATCTTATTGGCATTGAGCAGAGTGGTTTCATCCCGGGGAGGCTCATTTCTGACAACACTCTGATTGTGTTTGAATGCTTCCACGCCATCCAGAGAGGAAGAAATTCCAGTGATTCTTTTTGCGCTTTCAAGATGGACCTCTCAAAAGCTTTTGACCGCGTGGACTGGAAGTATTTAAAGGGCTTGCTCATTAAGTTGGGTTTCAACCCTAGATGGGTGAGTTGGGTAATGGCATGTGTCACCACGGTCCGTTATGCCATAAGAGTTAATGGGGAGCTTTCCGAAGAGTTCTCCCCCTCTAGAGGCTTACGCCAGGGTGATCCTCTTTCTCCCTACCTGTTCCTCCTTGTTGCGGATGGTCTTTCTAGATTGCTAAAGATTGCGGTTAATGAGGGAGAACTCAGAGAGCTGAAGATTGCCCGTTCTGCCCTGGGGATATCACACTTATTTTTTGCTGATGATATTACCCTGTTTTTCGAAGCAAATGGGCAACAAGCTTCAGTGGTTAAAAGGGTGATTCAGGAGTTTGTAAGAAGCACGGGCCAACCGGTCAATCATGAGAAATGCTCACTCCTTTTCAATTCGGAGTGCCCTGAAGCTAGGATGGAAGAAGTGAAGGGTGTTCTCGGTGTCCAAAATTCTACTTTTGAGGAGAAGTACCTAGGGCTCCCCATGCCGGAAGGGCGGATGAAGGCGGAAAAGTTTCAGCCTATCAATGATAGACTCAACAAAAGGCTCTCGGACCGGAACGAAAAATACATGGCCATAGCCGCAAAAGAGGTTCTAATTAAATCCGTTGCTCAAGCTCTCCCTACTTACACGATGAGTGTGTTTAAGATGCCGATGAGTTTTCACGAAGATTATATGAAATTCATTAGGTAATTCTTCTGGGGGGAGGAGCAAGGTCAGAGGAGGGTTCATTGAGCGTCTTGGGAATGCTTGATCAAACCAAAGTCCCAGGGAGGAATGGGCTTCCGCGACACTTGTTGCTTCAACCAGGCTCTCTTAGCACAACAGGCTTGGATGTTAATCCAGTCGCCAGAGAGTTTATGTGCTCGTCTCTTCAAAGCAAGGTACTACCCTAACGACAATGTCCTTGATACAGTTTTTTCTGGTGAAGCGTCATAAGTGTGGAGGGGCATCGAATTTGGTTTGGAGCTTCTGAGGAAAGGTGTAATCTGGAGGATTGGGAATGGAAATTCCATCCGCATTTGGAGAGATAATTGGATTCCTACAGAACCGTCCCTAAAAATCCTTGGTAGCAGGAAATGGTCTAGGACTCGCAAAGTGTGCGATCTCTTCCTAAGTGAGTGTAAGGAATGGAATGGGGAGTTGGTGAGAGAGGTTTTTTGGCCTAATGATGCGGAGGTGATCTTGAAGATAAAGATCCCTAGTCATGAGATGGAGGATGCCCCGACTTGGCACTATGAATCGTCAGGACATTTCTCTATCCGCAGTGCGTACAAGCTGGCTTATTCTTTGAAGCACTGTAATAACAACCAGACGGGGAGTAGCTCTGCTCCTAAGGGGGGCAGGAATATGTGGAACTTGGTGTGGACTGCTGATGTCCCAAATAAGGTTTGATCATTTGGTTGGAGGCTGGCCTCTGATAACCTTGCTACGAAGAAGAACAAATGCAAAAGGAATCTGGAGATAGATACGACATGTAATATTTGTGGGATGGTGGAGGAAAACAATTTTCATGCTGTGGCGGATTGCACCAAAGCCCGTGCTTTGCGTGCTCAGATGCGTGGAGTGTCGGACCTTCCGGAGGAAAGGGCTTTTGTTTACAACGGGCCGGACTGGCTTCTAATACTCCTTGCGAAAATCAAACCAAAGCAACGGGATTTGGTCCTCCTTCTCTTCTGGCGTGCTTGGTTCCTTCGTAATGACGTGATCCACGACCAAGGGAAACGCTCCATTATTGACTCGGTTAGATTCTTGCAAAACTATGTTCTGACCCTTTCGGGTGAGTGCCACGCTACCGATGAAAAGGGAAAGCAGCCGTCTGTTGCAACTCCTTCCCTGAAATGCCATATGTCAGTGTTAAACAAACCTGGACCTAATCAGGCAGAAAAGTCTATTTGGACTAAACCCCGGTGGGATGGCTCAAAGTTAACACAGATGTTGCGTTTGTAGCCAGTTCTGGAGAAACTAGTGTTGGGTACATGAGAGATTATATGGGCAGACTTGTTAGAGCTGAGAGCGTAAAAATCCATGCCTGTGCGGGTGTTGAAGAGGCTGAAGCGTGTGCGTGTGTCACTGGGCTGAAGGCTGCCCTTGCCTTGAGAAACGACAAGATCATCATTGAATCTGATTGTGCGGCGGTTATTTCAAGCATCTTGTCACATGCAACCCCTATAGTTGCTTGGAGAGAGCACTACATAGCGATTAGAGAGCTTCTGCAGGTGAGGCCAGACATTGTTTTTTGAAAGATTGGGAGAGATGGCAACAAATGTGCTCATGAACTAGCCAAGCAATCTCAGACCAGTGGTAGGGGAGCAATCTTTATGAGCCATCTACCACTGGATCTGGAACTGCTGGTGCTTTCTGATTGTAACGATGGTGTTGATTTGTTAATATAATTGCAATCTTTCCCCTAAAAAAAAGAAATGCAGGACCATTTTTCGTTTTGGCCATCATCAGACAAAAACACTGAATCTGTCATTTTAGTTGATCTGGAGAACAACCACATATGTCTCTTTTGAGATAGGGTTCACGCACAAGCACCACGATGGATGCTTTAGCAACTAATCAGAAGCGTGACTGTACATAGCGGTGGATTACCAAAGATCTGCATACATATCAACACATTCTTGTAGGATCACCTGGTTGAGCTACAGTGTTCTGTGCCAACCTATCTATCGTTTGAAAACCGCCTATCTATCTGTTGGTTAGAAAAATTTCCTGTGGTAACAACACTAATCCTTTTCTATTTCTTCTAAATTACTAATCGTTGCTTACATTTCTTCCATTTTCCTAGTTTACAACCTCTGGCCTACTCCTGCTGCTACTGCTAGTGTAGAAACATAAGGCGGAAAATCTAGTAAGAAATCTGTACACATGGACCTACGTTAGGTGCTGGGTTAGCTCTGTACAGTGTCATGAACTATCAAACGTGGATGTCCAACTGGAAGTATCTGTACGAAACCAAAATAAATGATTATAGGTTAGGGTCATAACGATAAGAATATTTCACAAATTAGAATGAAACAGCAGATATGCATAATTGTGTGTTGTTACCTTGTCTTGTGAGCATGAGATGTCCCCCAAGGAAGTCATGCATCTGGCGACAGTCGAGCCTCCTGAAGATCTGCATGGCTGGCAGAGGTCGTCTGCTGAGGAAAAACTGATGACCGTATCCAAGTTTCGGGACAGATATCATTTGAAGGGCGACCTTGGTGATCCTACATTTCCATCTTTCGACTTTACAGGAGTTCTGTCTTGGCTTGCTTCCTTTTCCAGAGAGGAAGAAATTCCAGTGATTCTTTTTGCGCTTTCAAGATGGACCTCTCAAAAGCTTTTGACCGCGTGGACTAGAAGTATTTAAAGGGCTTGCTCATTAAGTTGGGTTTCAACCCTAGATGGGTGAGTTGGGTAATGGCATGTGTCACCACGGTCCGTTATGCCATAAGAGTTAATGGGGAGCTTTCCGAAGAGTTCTCCCCCTCTAGAGGCTTACGCCAGGGTGATCCTCTTTCTCCCTACCTGTTCCTCCTTGTTGCGGATGGTCTTTCTAGATTGCTAAAGATTGCGGTTAATGAGGGAGAACTCAGAGAGCTGAAGATTGCCCGTTCTGCCCTGGGGATATCACACTTATTTTTTGCTGATGATATTACCCTGTTTTTCGAAGCAAATGGGCAACAAGCTTCAGTGGTTAAAAGGGTGATTCAGGAGTTTGTAAGAAGCACGGGCCAACCGGTCAATCATGAGAAATGCTCACTCCTTTTCAATTCGGAGTGCCCTGAAGCTAGGATGGAAGAAGTGAAGGGTGTTCTCGGTGTCCAAAATTCTACTTTTGAGGAGAAGTACCTAGGGCTCCCCGTGCCGGAAGGGCGGATGAAGGCGGAAAAGTTTCAGCCTATCAATGATAGACTCAACAAAAGGCTCTCGGACCGGAACGAAAAATACATGGCCATAGCCGCAAAAGAGGTTCTAATTAAATCCGTTGCTCAAGCTCTCCCTACTTACACGATGAGTGTGTTTAAGATGCCGATGAGTTTTCACGAAGATTATATGAAATTCATTAGGTAATTCTTCTGGGGGGAGGAGCAAGGTCAGAGGAGGGTTCATTGAGCGTCTTGGGAATGCTTGATCAAACCAAAGTCCCAGGGAGGAATGGGCTTCCGCGACACTTGTTGCTTCAACCAGGCTCTCTTAGCACGACAGGCTTGGATGTTAATCCAGTCGCCAGAGAGTTTATGTGCTCGTCTCTTCAAAGCAAGGTACTACCCTAACGACAATGTCCTTGATACAGTTTTTTCTGGTGAAGCGTCATAAGTGTGGAGGGGCATCGAATTTGGTTTGGAGCTTCTGAGGAAAGGTGTAATCTGGAGGATTGGGAATGGAAATTCCATCCGCATTTGGAGAGATAATTGGATTCCTACAGAACCGTCCCTAAAAATCCTTGGTAGCAGGAAATGGTCTAGGACTCGCAAAGTGTGCGATCTCTTCCTAAGTGAGTGTAAGGAATGGAATGGGGAGTTGGTGAGAGAGGTTTTTTGGCCTAATGATGCGGAGGTGATCTTGAAGATAAAGATCCCTAGTCATGAGATGGAGGATGCCCCGACTTGGCACTATGAATCGTCAGGACATTTCTCTATCCGCAGTGCGTACAAGCTGGCTTATTCTTTGAAGCACTGTAATAACAACCAGACGGGGAGTAGCTCTGCTCCTAAGGGGGGCAGGAATATGTGGAACTTGGTGTGGACTGCTGATGTCCCAAATAAGGTTCGATCATTTGGTTGGAGGCTGGCCTCTGATAACCTTGCTACGAAGAAGAACAAATGCAAAAGGAATCTGGAGATAGATACGACATGTAATATTTGTGGGATGGTGGAGGAAAACAATTTTCATGCTGTGGCGGATTGCACCAAAGCCCGTGCTTTGCGTGCTCAGATGCGTGGAGTGTCGGACCTTCCGGAGGAAAGGGCTTTTGTTTACAACGGGCCGGACTGGCTTCTAATACTCCTTGTGAAAATCAAACCAAAGCAACGGGATTTGGTCCTCCTTCTCTTCTGGCGTGCTTGGTTCCTTCGTAATGACGTGATCCACGACCAAGGGAAACGCTCCATTATTGACTCGGTTAGATTCCTGCAAAACTATGTTCTGACCCTTTCGGGTGAGTGCCACGCTACCGATGAAAAGGGAAAGCAGCCGTCTGTTGCAACTCCTTCCCTGAAATGCCATATGTCAGTGTTAAACAAACCTGGACCTAATCAGGCAGAAAAGTCTATTTGGACTAAACCCCGGTGGGATGGCTCAAAGTTAACACAGATGTTGCGTTTGTAGCCAGTTCTGGAGAAACTAGTGTTGGGTACATGAGAGATTATATGGGCAGACTTGTTAGAGCTGAGAGCGTAAAAATCCATGCCTGTGCGGGTGTCGAAGAGGCTGAAGCGTGTGCGTGTGTCACTGGGCTGAAGGCTGCCCTTGCCTTGAGAAACGACAAGATCATCATTGAATCTGATTGTGCGGCGGTTATTTCAAGCATCTTGTCACATGCAACCCCTATAGTTGCTTGGAGAGAGCACTACATAGCGATTAGAGAGCTTCTGCAGGTGAGGCCAGACATTGTTTTTTGAAAGATTGGGAGAGATGGCAACAAATGTGCTCATGAACTAGCCAAGCAATCTCAGACCAGTGGTAGGGGAGCAATCTTTATGAGCCATCTACCACTGGATCTGGAACTGCTGGTGCTTTCTGATTGTAACGATGGTGTTGATTTGTTAATATAATTGCAATCTTTCCCCTAAAAAAAGAAATGCAGGACCATTTTTCGTTTTGGCCATCATCAGACAAAAACACTGAATCTGTCATTTTAGTTGATCTGGAGAACAACCACATATGTCTCTTTTGAGATAGGGTTCACGCACAAGCACCACGATGGATGCTTTAGCAACTAATCAGAAGCGTGACTGTACATAGCGGTGGATTACCAAAGATCTGCATACATATCAACACATTCTTGTAGGATCACCTGGTTGAGCTACAGTGTTCTGTGCCAACCTATCTATCGTTTGAAAACCGCCTATCTATCTGTTGGTTAGAAAAATTTCCTGTGGTAACAACACTAATCCTTTTCTATTTCTTCTAAATTACTAATCGTTGCTTACATTTCTTCCATTTTCCTAGTTTACAACCTCTGGCCTACTCCTGCTGCTACTGCTAGTGTAGAAACATAAGGCGTAAGGCGGAAAATCTAGTAAGAAATCTGTACACATGGACCTACGTTAGGTGCTGGGTTAGCTCTGTACAGTGTCATGAACTATCAAACGTGGATGTCCAACTGGAAGTATCTGTACGAAACCAAAATAAATGATTATAGGTTAGGGTCATAACGATAAGAATATTTCACAAATTAGAATGAAACAGCAGATATGCATAATTGTGTGTTGTTACCTTGTCTTGTGAGCATGAGATGTCCCCCAAGGAAGTCATGCATCTGGCGACAGTCGAGCCTCCTGAAGATCTGCATGGCTGGCAGAGGTCGTCTGCTGAGGAAAAACTGATGACCGTATCCAAGTTTCGGGACAGATATCATTTGAAGGGCGACCTTGGTGATCCTACATTTCCATCTTTCGACTTTACAGGAGTTCTGTCTTGGCTTGCTTCCTTTTCCAGAGAGGAAGAAATTCCAGTGATTCTTTTTGCGCTTTCAAGATGGACCTCTCAAAAGCTTTTGACCGCGTGGACTGGAAGTATTTAAAGGGCTTGCTCATTAAGTTGGGTTTCAACCCTAGATGGGTGAGTTGGGTAATGGCATGTGTCACCACGGTCCGTTATGCCATAAGAGTTAATGGGGAGCTTTCCGAAGAGTTCTCCCCCTCTAGAGGCTTACGCCAGGGTGATCCTCTTTCTCCCTACCTGTTCCTCCTTGTTGCGGATGGTCTTTCTAGATTGCTAAAGATTGCGGTTAATGAGGGAGAACTCAGAGAGCTGAAGATTGCCCGTTCTGCCCTGGGGATATCACACTTATTTTTTGCTGATGATATTACCCTGTTTTTCGAAGCAAATGGGCAACAAGCTTCAGTGGTTAAAAGGGTGATTCAGGAGTTTGTAAGAAGCACGGGCCAACCGGTCAATCATGAGAAATGCTCACTCCTTTTCAATTCGGAGTGCCCTGAAGCTAGGATGGAAGAAGTGAAGGGTGTTCTCGGTGTCCAAAATTCTACTTTTGAGGAGAAGTACCTAGGGCTCCCCGTGCCGGAAGGGCGGATGAAGGCGGAAAAGTTTCAGCCTATCAATGATAGACTCAACAAAAGGCTCTCGGACCGGAACGAAAAATACATGGCCATAGCCGCAAAAGAGGTTCTAATTAAATCCGTTGCTCAAGCTCTCCCTACTTACACGATGAGTGTGTTTAAGATGCCGATGAGTTTTCACGAAGATTATATGAAATTCATTAGGTAATTCTTCTGGGGGGAGGAGCAAGGTCAGAGGAGGGTTCATTGAGCGTCTTGGGAATGCTTGATCAAACCAAAGTCCCAGGGAGGAATGGGCTTCCGCGACACTTGTTGCTTCAACCAGGCTCTCTTAGCACGACAGGCTTGGATGTTAATCCAGTCGCCAGAGAGTTTATGTGCTCGTCTCTTCAAAGCAAGGTACTACCCTAACGACAATGTCCTTGATACAGTTTTTTCTGGTGAAGCGTCATAAGTGTGGAGGGGCATCGAATTTGGTTTGGAGCTTCTGAGGAAAGGTGTAATCTGGAGGATTGGGAATGGAAATTCCATCCGCATTTGGAGAGATAATTGGATTCCTACAGAACCGTCCCTAAAAATCCTTGGTAGCAGGAAATGGTCTAGGACTCGCAAAGTGTGCGATCTCTTCCTAAGTGAGTGTAAGGAATGGAATGGGGAGTTGGTGAGAGAGGTTTTTTGGCCTAATGATGCGGAGGTGATCTTGAAGATAAAGATCCCTAGTCATGAGATGGAGGATGCCCCGACTTGGCACTATGAATCGTCAGGACATTTCTCTATCCGCAGTGCGTACAAGCTGGCTTATTCTTTGAAGCACTGTAATAACAACCAGACGGGGAGTAGCTCTGCTCCTAAGGGGGGCAGGAATATGTGGAACTTGGTGTGGACTGCTGATGTCCCAAATAAGGTTCGATCATTTGGTTGGAGGCTGGCCTCTGATAACCTTGCTACGAAGAAGAACAAATGCAAAAGGAATCTGGAGATAGATACGACATGTAATATTTGTGGGATGGTGGAGGAAAACAATTTTCATGCTGTGGCGGATTGCACCAAAGCCCGTGCTTTGCGTGCTCAGATGCGTGGAGTGTCGGACCTTCCGGAGGAAAGGGCTTTTGTTTACAACGGGCCGGACTGGCTTCTAATACTCCTTGCGAAAATCAAACCAAAGCAACGGGATTTGGTCCTCCTTCTCTTCTGGCGTGCTTGGTTCCTTCGTAATGACGTGATCCACGACCAAGGGAAACGCTCCATTATTGACTCGGTTAGATTCCTGCAAAACTATGTTCTGACCCTTTCGGGTGAGTGCCACGCTACCGATGAAAAGGGAAAGCAGCCGTCTGTTGCAACTCCTTCCCTGAAATGCCATATGTCAGTGTTAAACAAACCTGGACCTAATCAGGCAGAAAAGTCTATTTGGACTAAACCCCGGTGGGATGGCTCAAAGTTAACACAGATGTTGCGTTTGTAGCCAGTTCTGGAGAAACTAGTGTTGGGTACATGAGAGATTATATGGGCAGACTTGTTAGAGCTGAGAGCGTAAAAATCCATGCCTGTGCGGGTGTCGAAGAGGCTGAAGCGTGTGCGTGTGTCACTGGGCTGAAGGCTGCCCTTGCCTTGAGAAACGACAAGATCATCATTGAATCTGATTGTGCGGCGGTTATTTCAAGCATCTTGTCACATGCAACCCCTATAGTTGCTTGGAGAGAGCACTACATAGCGATTAGAGAGCTTCTGCAGGTGAGGCCAGACATTGTTTTTTGAAAGATTGGGAGAGATGGCAACAAATGTGCTCATGAACTAGCCAAGCAATCTCAGACCAGTGGTAGGGGAGCAATCTTTATGAGCCATCTACCACTGGATCTGGAACTGCTGGTGCTTTCTGATTGTAACGATGGTGTTGATTTGTTAATATAATTGCAATCTTTCCCCTAAAAAAAAGAAATGCAGGACCATTTTTCGTTTTGGCCATCATCAGACAAAAACACTGAATCTGTCATTTTAGTTGATCTGGAGAACAACCACATATGTCTCTTTTGAGATAGGGTTCACGCACAAGCACCACGATGGATGCTTTAGCAACTAATCAGAAGCGTGACTGTACATAGCGGTGGATTACCAAAGATCTGCATACATATCAACACATTCTTGTAGGATCACCTGGTTGAGCTACAGTGTTCTGTGCCAACCTATCTATCGTTTGAAAACCGCCTATCTATCTGTTGGTTAGAAAAATTTCCTGTGGTAACAACACTAATCCTTTTCTATTTCTTCTAAATTACTAATCGTTGCTTACATTTCTTCCATTTTCCTAGTTTACAACCTCTGGCCTACTCCTGCTGCTACTGCTAGTGTAGAAACATAAGGCGTAAGGCGGAAAATCTAGTAAGAAATCTGTACACATGGACCTACGTTAGGTGCTGGGTTAGCTCTGTACAGTGTCATGAACTATCAAACGTGGATGTCCAACTGGAAGTATCTGTACGAAACCAAAATAAATGATTATAGGTTAGGGTCATAACGATAAGAATATTTCACAAATTAGAATGAAACAGCAGATATGCATAATTGTGTGTTGTTACCTTGTCTTGTGAGCATGAGATGTCCCCCAAGGAAGTCATGCATCTGGCGACAGTCGAGCCTCCTGAAGATCTGCATGGCTGGCAGAGGTCGTCTGCTGAGGAAAAACTGATGACCGTGTCCAAGTTTCGGGACAGATATCATTTGAAGGGCGACCTTGGTGATCCTACATTTCCATCTTTCGACTTTACAGGAGTTCTGTCTTGGCTTGCTTCCTTTTCTGCTTCCTTCAGTGCTTTCTTCCTCTCAGCCTCGATCTGCTTGAGATTCTCCTCATGCGCCTTCCGAAATAACCCCACAAAGGTCAGAAGGGTGGAAGCAACTGCATAGTTTTCAAGATTCAATATGAGTAACAAGAGATAAGGGAGATATCAAATTACTAGCAAATGCTTGCTTTATTTTGTCGATAGATGAGGACATGCAAGGAGGAGTTAAGGACAGTGATGCCATTTTCTTATAAGTGAAAGAAAGACATTTACCTCGATCAAATGATAAAGCAAGTCATAAATAAATCACATAAAAGGAACTGTTGTAGTTCATAGACATGTATGTTTGCCAGTTGATATTTACTGGCTCAAAGAGAGCAAAGTGAAGAGGAAAATAACTACAGAAGATCTGATGAGTAGCAAACTATAGGACTATTCTAGAGGCAAATAAGCAAGCCAGTCAAGAAGATCCGACGCTCAGGTAAATGGTGATCCCAACCAGGCAACCACTTAACCAGTATTGACTAGAACTGGAGGCAAGTAGCAATAAGCCAAAATCACCACAAACAAGTCTAGCTAAGAGTACTTGGAGAGAATCCTCATTAATCCAGCCGAGGTTTAAAATCTCGCCTTTAGCTCGTTAGGACAGCAACCAATGAATCTCAAGAAGTTTTCTGAACCTTGGCTCCGCACTTCCAGGTGAAGCGTCAATTAACTTATTGCAGAAAAAAAAAACTGAAAACGTATCGTTGTCTTGGTGAGGGGCAGGTGCAGTCTACCTACACCATTTTAAATCAGACCAAACACATCCATAGTCTCTAGTTCCTCACCCTATCATCTTGGTGCATCAATGGTCACAACACATTATCTTCTCTAAATCTTCACAAGCATAATTGGAAAAGGAGGAAATAAAATATACATTCGTTCAGAAACATCTCCCATAGACTGATTCAATTGATATTTTGGCATGGAAATTACCTTGCTCAAAAGGGTATTTTGCAGGGTCTTCTCCAAAATAAAGTGAAAGTGCATCTGCACTTCTACCCTGTCAGCACTTGTACGTCAAAAGTGGGCAAATTTGAAGTGTACACTATTAGTAATGAAAGCAGGGAGGCCCACGAAAGGCTTACTACTTCAACGTAGAGTGCTGACAGGGCACGTACATCAGCACCAGAAGCATCAAGGAACTCCTTTAAAGTCTACATTGCATTGAAGCAACAAATTATAGAGCCCCATACAAGAAAACGAGACATACAAAATAGCTACCAAAACAATTCATTAAAACCGAATAGTCTCAAAAGGATTGGAAATGTACCTTTCGGAAAACATCAGAAACGGGCCCATCACTTTCGGAAGCAGTAAGTTCCTGTTCAACTTTCTCTAGCCCTTTTACAACTGCCTGCTGTTCCTCCGCCAATGCTTTCAATTGCAACTGTTTAAATAACTCGAGAATATTTAGTAAATATTATCAATGAAAGTCATCCATATTAGTCAGCATGCACAATACCTTTGAAGCGGCTTCCAAGCTAACTAGATCCTCATGAAAATCCAGTAGTTCTGGTGACTTTCCTGCAAGGGACTGAAGAACACTTAAACCAGTCATTAAGTTTTGAAGCATACTGTATGAATGCAAAATATGCAGCATGAAGCCATGAACCAAGAATGTTATTGGCGATTGGTTTTCTTCAAATTTATAACACATTTTGATTCTAAGGTCCGTGTCTACGTTTACAACAACACCCATATCATGATCTATGATTCAACACTAAACTAACCAATTGTCTATAGATTCACACGAGTTCGAATTATAAACAAATCTACATTACAAAAATAGGATCTGGTCGATAATAATATCCTGCAATTTGAAATCAATGTAAAACCATATTGAACTACTTATAACCATGACTCGGTTCACCTTTTGTTAATACGAGTATTTTCAGACATGGCCTAGTATATGCATACAGATAATTCCAATATTTTCAGGTTTAATTGCCCGTATTTTTAAGGAAAACTCTAGCGAGGCCCCAACAGTGAACTTATTAATAAATAAAAATTACAACTTATGTACAATATTTACTGGAAACCCTGTGAGTCGATCTCTACAACAAGATGCCTACATGGGATACTAAGCTAAAGAATCCAACCAGTTAAGCATAGGGGTCTTAGACTCTTAGGCTGCATTTGGCATTGCGGTTGATTATGATGATCCAGCTTTTTCGACCAGCTTTTGCCCCTTTTGCTGTTTGGCTAACCAATTTATTCCCTGCTTTTGTGGTTATTTTTTCAAGCAGATTATAAAATAAGTTAAGCTCATCACAATTCAGCGCTAATAAACTGAGCCTTAGCCTACTTTTTAAACCTATACAGAAGTAGCTGGCTGTCCTTGAGAAAGTTAATCTTCCACGAAGCAAAGGAGGGTCTAGTTTGCTCAAAGATTACATTAGGGTAAAGATTTCAAGCAAAACGGCTTTGACAAATAGTGTGCTAACGCTTGAGATGTGCGCTATAGCATTAGGGAGGCCAATTAGTGTGCAGGTAATACCAGCAAGCCGCAAGCCTTGCTGAAGTAGTGAAAGAACAGATGATCGTGAGTTTCTAGGGTATCGAGTCCACAAAGCACGCAGGTGGAACTGTCAAATCTAGTTCCTTCTGATTAACATGTCTCTGGTGTTTAGTCGGTCTTGGAGTAGGATCCAGGAGAAGGCCTTGACTTTAGGAGCGCAGTTGCAGTTGCAGGCCCAGAGCCATTTAAGATGGCATGGGTTTGGTGATCCTTGGAGACTTATTTAGTTTTTACCTTGGGCAATTTTATGACCCCAGATGCAGCTCCAGACATCATTACTGAGATCATGAAGGTAGACTCTGTTTAGATGTTGATGAAGGCAAAGCAGCTCACTGTAGGCTTGACTAGAAAGCAGAAGGTGGAACATGTGAAGGATATTGACAGCTAGGCTGATCATCCGAAGCTGGTCATTTATGGTGAAAGAGTGAGGTCTGGCATAAGGCTGCCCGTAATGAGAAGTACGTATCATATACTAGTATCATGCATATGATACTAGTGTATGATACTACTTTTGTAATGCATAGTATCAGAAGTTAGTATCTTAGGCTGCCTTATTAATTGTCATGCATGACACAAAGTAATACAATATTTAATATGATACGGTATCATATCATGATAACACACACTCTCTTTCATCATTTAATTGTGTGCCACATCATCAAAGAAGTCTAGATGGCATGCATGATACCGGTTATGACACTCCCATTACGACCAGCCTAAAGCTCACAGGGAGGCCGCTCGATTCAAGGATCATGGACAAAGGAGATGTTTGCCACCTCTATTAATATGGCATTGGCGATTCTTTTTTACTTGTCACAAAGGCGGGCCCAAGACATCAACACCACCAAAAAGAACCCACATGAGTGGAAGGAGGAGGTGATGCTGTTGTCCTAACAGAGAGGCCGCTCGATCCAAGGATCAATTTAAAAGGAATTTTTTACCGCCTCTATTAATATTTGGCAATTCGTTTGTACTTGTCACGAGGCAGAAGACATCATGCCACCAAAAGAACCCACACGAGTGGAAGGATGGGGGTGCTGTTGTCCTCATAATATCACCATACCAGGCTAACCCATGGAATGTTCTCCTTATTGTAGAAATTATGAAGAAGTCTGACCATGAGTGCATTATTGTGTACAGACAGGACAACAACAGACCCCCCCCCCCCTGTCTTTGTGTTTGCAAACCAATATTCGAGGCTGCAACTGGATTCACATCGACCAGAAAAAAATGATTTGCCTCTCGAGCCAGGGCGCTGTGAATTATCAGTCATCAGATGGCCAGGTGAGATCAGGAAGCACTGAGAGCACCTGGGACTTCATGGCATGTAGGGCATGGGAGGCAAGATATAAAGCCTATTTAGGCTGTTGAGTCAATTTAGGCTATTTATCAGTTTATGGGAATGCACATGGGAGGTGGTAGACTTTTTACACAAAAGAAATTGTGTATTCATTTCGAATTGAGGTGGGCCTGGCCCTCCTTGTTCCCACTTTGCCTCTTGACTCTCGGGCATCCATCCTCTACTGCACCTTGCCATCAGGTTATTGTCAATGGTGTTTGCCATCCCCCATTCTCAACTGGCACAAAGCAGATCATTGCCAAACCACAAACTGGTTTGCGTGATCTGGATCGGGGCTCTACGGGGATTGCCGTGAATCAGCTAACTATGGAATGTTATTTTCCTCATTTTTTAATCAATCAATGTCTGCCGATTATTTCCATACCTTGCAAAGAAAGTGCATTAGTGTTGTTCTACTGCTGGTTGCACGGGTCTCTACAAGTTTTAAGATACTGTCCAAGCGGAAACCAACAGCCTGGCCTGCAAGGGAATAGAAAAATGAAATTGAAATTGTTTTTTCTTTATAAAAAGAAGAAACGAGGCAGAGAATAAAATTGCTTGGTAACGAAAAAACCCTGAAGATGCAATAAACTGATATTGATACAGTTTCAATCTACTCCCCAAAATAGTACCATACAATAGATAGGTGGAGCATTCTTCCCAACTAATAGTCTAATAGGATAGTTAGAAATCAGTGAAGACATTACCTCTTGGTGTCCCTTCATTTAATGTGTTCCCAATTAACAGAATGTTCTTCATGATCACCTTCAGCTTCTCGGAGCCTCTGAGCTGATTGGCATATCAGAAATGAGTTCTCGCATGCTAAACATGAATACTGAATGTGAAAAACCTTAGTTGTAAGAATGTTTACCTCCTCACAAGCCGATGCCACAGTCAGCAAATTCTTTCTAACATCCCTAATCTAAGCAGGAAATAAAGAAGTAGAGAGTGAGAAAGCCATGAACAACACAAATGACCTTAATCTCTAAAACTTAACAGTGTATGACCTGTGTCTGAAACTGAATCTTGAAAGCAAATATCCTAAACTTAGATTCAACCCTTGGCACCTTCATCAATTCTAGAAAGAACTGCATATATAGGAAAAAGATAAGTAGTAATAAGGTAAACTGAGGTACAAATGTAAAATGTCATTTAAAACTTCAATTCAGATAAAATATGACCAGAGAAATATATAAGAGAAGGAAGCTATAAATTATGTGATGAGCAGGTAAACTTAGATGAAACATGATAGTTGGATTAAGTAATGCGTGCAAGACAAAAGATATAGATTTACCTGTTCACACTTTCCAAGAGTTTCCTTGTCTCCTGTGTAGTTCTGCCAGCCAAATTTACAAAATACATAGAAAAAAACTCATAATTATACTAGGGATGAGGGGAAAATTCAAGTGTAGTTTGGAAACAACCTTTAGAAGCTCCATTTCCTCTTTTGTTGGGCAAAACTTTATGAGATTTTCAACCTGATCAGCGTCTAAAACTGAATCGTCCAAAGCCAGAGCAGCACTCTATTATGAGTAGAGAAAGTAAAGACATATACGTAGAGAAAGTACACTATATAAAACAAAACTGATATATAATCACGTGACTTAATTATGAACAAGAAAAAATGATATTCTGATTATTATTATTGCGGGAAGATCTTCTGAATTAACAGGACAACTAAAACTTGACCCAGCTTACTAACAAGCCAGAATTAATTTGGTGCAAACTTCACATAAAACATAAGGAGATGTTTAAAAAAATGAAGCAGCTTAGCCATGAATTGAGGTCTCAAGTTCATCAAAATAATGTGATTCTGAAAACAAATATGCCAAGGACCTCCAAGCAATTTTTCAGGTGAAAGAACCCAGTGGTAATTTTTTGTTCCTAAAACTCATTGATAATTTATTTGAGTTAATACCCAATCTTCATGCTAACACTTAAATAAAACTGATGAAAACAAGCTATGCTGGATCTTCTACACTACTTCGAAAGAACTTGAGCAATCAGCAGGATTGCCCTTCCAATGACAGTATGTGCCCTCTTTGCTACCAGGGTTGCTTATGGTGTTTGTCTTGCTAGTTTTGCCGCTAAGCTCCCTTTCTTGTACGTATGTTTGCTCTTAATCAATGAAATTATATGTGCATGCGCTGTTTGCATGTTCTCTAGAAACGAAGAGACGACAACTACTAGGGAGATACTTACCATCATATCGGAGAGTGGCATTTTGATTTTTGTCAACATGATCTCCGTGTTATTTGCCCGCCGTATATCAATCTGTGGATTTTTCAAGGACACCAACAAAATTTTCAGGGTTTCATTTGCACCAGAGGGACACAAGTTTTGTTGTCAGAAAGAAAATACAACTAAAAGAGTCCAATGCAAGCAGTCAGAGAAGCTACTTTGAGGTAGCAAACAATTAAGACATGCTACGAATGCAAAACCGAGTGAAAAAACACCTATGCTCTTTCCTTACAGTAAGTTTAGTTCATGAGAAAGGCCGTCGCAACTTGCATGTTATCAACTTTACTATGACTTCAGTCTCACATTGTAACTTGGAGGTAATTTTACACTACTTTCATGCATGACCTTACATGTGATACATCATATGTTAAAGAGCAAGCATCTTATAATGCTTGTTTAAACCTAAAGTAATTACCATACTATGAAATTGAATAGAGTACTGCACTCTGTCTGCGCTATAAAGACCTGTCCTCTGAAAGGATGTTACAGGGTTCTTTTAATGAAGAAAAAGTACAAAAAATCATGATGCTGGCATATGCTATGCACCATAAACTTTGATGCCAGTAAATAATTCAGTGGCATAGCCTAGCTAGATGAGACTGAACACTGGCGGCGCTTTTGCTTAGTATTTTAAATTGTTGGAGTAAGTTACCAGGTGAATTTTATCGGGTTTCGAACCAAGAGATTTTCCAGCCCCTTCTGTTTTCGAGCCGCCTTTTGTCTTTGGAGCAATAGTAAAAAGAGACGCCAGTTCATTCACATCAAACTCGGAATTGCTGCACAGATGGCACTATCAGTTAGGAGAATAAGAATGAACGTTAATTATATATTTTGCGAGAATTGAGCTGATAGCGACATTTGATCAACAACAACAACAACAACAAAGCCTTAGTCCCAAACAAGTTGGGGTAGGCTAAAGGGCAGCTCGGTGCATGTAGCTCCCGCTTGCGCAGGGTCCGGGGAAGGGTCCGACATTTGATCATCAAAGCATTTTACGAGAATTCATATCTTCTGGCAAACAAACAGTTGAAATAACAGAGAGTACCTATTAGCATCTGCTTGCTTTTGAATCTCTGCCCATAAACTTCCCTGCATTGCTCTTGTTACTTTGACCCAGTGCAGTGGTTTTAGAGATGACTTCCGTGCTACAGTAAGTGAGGTTGCGCCCAAGGAACGAAGACCTCTTGCACCAGGTGGAGGGGGGCCACCTCGTCCACCAGGAGGTGGAGGGGGGCCACCAGGTATTCCGGGGGGCATTGGAGGAGCAGGTGCGCCTGGAGGGGGAGGGGGGCCACCTACTCCTCCATGCCCTCTAGGAGGAGGTGGTGGCGGAGCCCCGCCATATCCTCCGGGAGGAGGAGGAGGAGACGGAGCTCCACCTCGAAATCCTGCAGGAGGTGCGGGAGATGGAGTACCTCCTAGCCCTCCAATAGGCGGTGGTGGAGGTGGAACTCCTCCAATTCCTCCAGGTGGAGGAGGAGGTGGAGGTGCTCCTCCATATCCTCCAGGAGGAGGCGGCGGCGGCGGAGCCCCTCCATAAGCTCCAAGAGGTGGCGGAGGAGGTGGAGGTGCCACTTCGTATCCTCTGGGAAGTGGTGGCGGCGGTGGAGCTCCACTATGTGCACCAGGAGCTAGCGGGGGAGGTGGTGGAGGCGCCCCTTCGTATCCTCCGGGAAGCGGCGGCGGCGGTGGAGGCACTCCACGTGCTACAGGAGGTGGTGGCGGTGGTCCAACAGGTGGTGTTGGAGGTGGAGCTCCACCTTGAAATCCATCTTGTAGTGGAGTTCCTTCTGGTCCTCCAGTAAGAGAAGGCAGTGGAGTTCTTATATTTACTTCAGGAGAAAGTGGAGGTGGAATTATTTCCTTTCCTTCACAAAAAGGAGGTGGTGGCGGAATTGGAGCTCTAACTTGACATTCTAGTAGGGTTGGAGATGAGCTTCCTTCAATAGGATGAGGAGGGAAATTCCCAGTGCTTTCTCTAGGTGGAGGTGGTGGTGGCAGCGGAATTCTAGCATCCCTTGTTAGAGGTGGAGGTGGAGCTATTACATGATCCTGGGAAATGGAAGGACGCGAAAGTGCTTGATGTTGTCCAAAAGGAGGTGGTGGTGGAGGTGATGGTACATCATGCCTTTTAGGTGAAATTGGAGGCAAAGGGCAAATTACTTCATGCTCTCTAGGCGGCGGTGGAGGAGGCGGTGGAGGTGGTGGTGGTGCAGACGGGGATGATATATCATTTATATGAAGAGCTGGTGGTTGAGGTAAATGGGGAGATGACAAGGATTGTGTTGAGGGTGTAACTGAAGGTTGTGGAGATGGGAGCCAAGACAAGTGTGATGGCAAAGGCGGAGCTGGAGGTGGTGTTGGAATGGCTCCAACAGGTGAAATCCCCCTATGCCAGCTGGGTGGATGTGGTGGTGTTGGAATGGATCCATCTTCTTTTATATGAACTGTGGAGGGTGGGGTTTCATTGATCAGTTCATGCCGCGAGAATTCCTTGCATGCTTCCAAAGGAGGATCTGAAGGCTGTTCATGAGGTACCTCCTCTTTAAATTTCGAACTTGAAGGATCATTTGCTCCAAGAAGTGGAGGAGAGGGGGGTTGTTTTCCTGGTGGTGTTTCTGCTTCTTTATATGAACAATCTGAAGAAGACTTTGGTCTTACAAGTGGTACCGATTCACTATCATTACATGTAATTGGCAATGGTAGTTGTGGCAGTAGAGGAGGCAGAGGTGGAGGCTGTGGTGTACTATGTTGAGAAGTTTTGGGAGATAAAGAATGAGGCATGTGAAAGAAATACTTTGCATCTTCACTGGTAGTTGGAACATCCATGTCAGTTTGTATATTTCTTCTGTTTGCTACTTCTGTATCTCTAAAATCAGAGGCTCCTAAGAGAAAGTCTGTCATCAGTATACTACTTTTGGATGGTAAAGTTAGAGAGGAAAAACCTAGGTTGAGAATAGTTTGTCTACGAGGACTAGAGGAGCAAGACCCTTTTTCTCTTCTTTGTGCATGATGAGATATTGAGGTGCTTGAATTATTTTGAGTACAAAGAGTATGTGAAGGAGGAGGTGGAGGTGGTGCTGGAGGGTGAGATGCATACTTGTTGGGAACAGGCAAAACAGGAAAAGATAGACTACCCGGATGTATATCTTTTCCATGTTTTTTTGCTGGGTAAGGTTGTCGAGGTGGTGATAATGGTATCAAGGGAGGATGAGGGTTAACATGTTGTTGATGGTTGGCATGTGATAATGGAGAATAGGAAGTTGACATCTCTATATATGCTTCCAATGAAGATGAAGGTAGAGATGAAACAGTTTTGATTGGTCGTAGAGGGGGATTTACTAGAGATGATACTTCCAATGATCTCAGAGATGTAGAGGATGGGGGCGGTGGAGACACTGAAGGTGTACCAACAACATCCCTTCCGCTTGTGGAAGGAACAGAATTCTGATTAGATTCTCTTTGCAATGGAGATAGAAAGGACAAATCTGTTGATGCTGAACGGAGCACATTACGCCTGGGAGAATATGGAGCAAAAATATGTTGTGTTGACAAAGGAAGAAAAGTTTTTTTCTTTAGCGCCAGTCGAGACGAGTCAGATGTAACTGTACTTGCACTGGCATGAGTTAGAGCGCTATTTGCTTCCAGGCTAAATCCTTCTGGTAGCATATTCACAGAAGAAATATTCGAAGGTTGGCCTGTCGAGTTGGATACTGAAGCTTCCGTTCCCTCTGTTTGTTCTGCGGTTCCATTATTATTGGAAGCATCAGACTGCTTAATATTTTGCTCACCAGAACTTAAAATCAAGGTAGCACTTGTGCTCTGCAAGTGTGGTCTCCCTAACAATGGAGGCTCCACCCTGTTATTCTCATCTGTGGGCTCAATCACCAGTACGTTTGTGTCACTGATGCTAGGTTGATCCGTGTTACTATTGTTTTCTTGCTTGGTGCCATTGACAGAAGTAACACATTCTTCTCCTGGACTACCTCCCTCATCCTGTTTGAGAGCAATATTAAGTCCTTCAGTACTATCAGCCTCTGTCAGTATGATGCTTTCTGAATTGTGGACTGCATTGCCTAATTCAATCTCGCCCTCCAGCACCTGTTTTGGAGTAGTGACTTCAGATATGATAACTTCTTTGATCATCTGAATGTCCTTTGGACTATTGGTTTCCAATATAATCACCTCTTTGACCAGCACATTATCAGTATGACTCAAGTCTTGCTTGGGATCCACTGTCCTGTCCTGCCTTGAATCGCCATTTTCAACTGTGCAGCCATCATCTTTATCTATGTAGGTAGCAGAACTCGAATTGCTGCTGCCTCTGCCTCCATCTGTTGTACTTTCCAAACCTGACACTACTCTGGTTATATCTCCGAGCATAATATTGGTGTCAGCAGATGTGCATGCATTTTCATCATTTAGTATTCCAAATGACATATTCATGTCATTGGTTTTACTTTCTGGTGATCCATCAATATCATCATTGCTCAGCTCAAGACTGGAAAATGGTGTGATTTTCCTGGCTTCAGCGCTTGAAGTACGATCTGAAGAACCTATGGAACAAAAATCAGCATCCTTGTGTCCATCATGTGAGTCAGGATTACTGAAGATTTCTTCTGCTTCAAAGAACTCATCAGTAGAGCCAACTTCTATCTCATCACCACAGTCGTCGTCATCATCATCGTCATCATCATTGGATGCAATTTCGGAAGACGCATCAGATTCAGCATCAAACTCTGAAAAGAGTACCTGGTTCAGGCATGCACTTACAATTAACACTAATCAGTTTGATAATAAGTTGCCCCAGACATGTAAGAAAAAAGCACGGCCTACCTCTGCTTTGAAGTTCTTTCTGAACCGGTGATCAGCATCCCAAGAGACATCAATGTCCTCAAAGTTCAACTGTAAAATGTGAGACTGGATAAAGAAAGTATTGAACATCACCCTAAACATTAACCTTTCATTTTCTAGGCCATCATCCACATGCAAGCATTCAAGGACCACATCACCTTGGACGCAGGATCCCACATTTAACTTCACCGGCATGTTGTCTGCCTGCAACGATAGTTAACAAGTAACTAACACAAATAGCAGAATGATCAAGATCTAAGCTGAGCTTGATGGTACCTGTCTGTAACGCCTAACATGTTTCTTGGCTTTGAATGGTGTTGCAAGAGCATTGCGACCTCTATCAAGCGTTAGAATATCCTGCCCATATACTCGAACTATTGGCCTACAACCACCTACTCCATCGAAATTTGGTACTCCTCTAAGAATTACACAATCCAGGGTGAAAGGAATAGGTTGTGTGGGCAACCCCAACTCGTAGTCCATTCTGCATATGTACTGTAGATATCGAACATGAGAAGGCTGTGGATTTAATGTTGTTAACATCTGAAGAAGCTCCTTGGGTGCTTGCTTGTACACCATGTCCAGAGTTCTTTGCTCCCCATTGTATTGTTTCCGGTACAGAAGAAGAGCAGCAAGCATAAATGCTAACACCGGCCATCCGCCTTTCTCGCAGTGCATTAGCAGAATATTTTGCTTCCCTTCAAACATAAGCCACCTCTCGCTCAGCCTGAGGAAGTGGATGATGATGTCCAAAGGAAGCAATGGGCATCCTAAGTATTGGCAGGGGTAATCTTTGACTGTAATTCTGTACAGGGAGAACAAGCCTGAAACCAGACTTTTTCCTTCATCTCTGAAGTTTAATACCATCAATGAAGAATCTGCAAACTGCTCACGGAGCTGCAACACAATGCTGTCCAGGTAATTCTTGTATTTGAATTGGTCCATGGTTTCTGTTGAGAAGCAACAATCGAATACTGCAAGCATTGAACATGCCAGTCATTGTCTCTTCATGTCAAACTGGACTGTAAGCATATTCACGACGATTTTAGAAGCATGGTGCAAGGCTGGCAGGCACTTCTTGTTCGAAACAATCAGATACGGGAATAGCAGCACTACATGATAATTTTTGGAGTCTCTGTTCGGACAGTTCAGTAACATATTGAAAACCTATACGACTCACATAATTGAAGTATTGTGATTGGAAAAGGAGCATCACATCATGTCGTTGCCTTGTCCCCCATTTAAGTCTTGTTCTAGTTTGCAAATTATAATTGCATGGTAGTAATCAGCCCCTGCTTTGCCTTAGTTATACAGCTACTTCTTCTTTTCCACAGGTTAGAACAGCACATTCATTTGCATTGGCCTAAGTAAACTAGAATGGCTTAAAAACGAAGCTAATGCAGCACGTACATAATGTATACATTAGTGATAAAATGTGGGGAAAAAGAATAAAATCGTGTAGTAGCAGTTTCTTCCCGTATAGATCAAATTATTACGTAAAACGGCTAAATTTATGAGGCTAGAAGAGCTATAAAAAAACAAAATCGCGAGCAATTCAATGGCCCCTTGTATCCTAGGCGAATTGCCCCAACATTTCAAGAGGACGAGGCGGGCGGGGTTACCGTAGACGCGGTCCGCGATCTCGAGGAGCCGATCCGGCGGCTTCCGGTAGAACAGCCTCCGGAACAGGGCCATTTCCTTCTCGTCCCCGTTGCCGCCGTCTCCGGCGGCCTAGCCTCCGGCACCCCGCCTGATCGCGTCCGCCTGCTGCGCAGCCAGCCACCGACCGAAGAGCACTAAACAACGACGCCTCGCCCGCGCCGCCGCGGCCGCCGGCGACCCAACGACCCAGCTCCGGCACGCAACGCGCGCGGGGGGAGGCAATGCGCGGCGGAATTCGCCCCTCGCTAGGGTTTCGCCCTCGTATTTTTCCTCAAATTTTTTGGTGCGAAAAAATCTCTGGTTTTTTGGGGTCGCTGCTAATTTTTTGATGTTTGAGGTGGCGGAGAAGGAAGCGGAAAGAGAGGAGAGAGAGAGAAGGAAGAAGGCAAGGGAGGAAGGAGGAGCCGGCACGAGACAGAACAGGCTCGGCTCGGCTGTTTGGAAGTTTTTTTTAAAACACATAATAATCATAATGCTCACGTACGCTCATTTTTATAAATGCACTGTAAGAACCTTTAAGATATCGAGTGGGCATAATATTTTAAGATTAACAAAGTCAGTACATATTGACGGAGGAACTTGAACGTCTCCTCGAGCAGAAGGAGCTCTATTGGGTGCAATGAAACAGGATAAACTGGATTAAGTTCGATGATAATACATCATACTTTCGTAATTTTATTACTGCCCGCAGATTGAGAAACCTGATAATAAAAAGATTAAAGAATGATCAAGGTGTATGGAAGGAAGGTATTGCATATTTAAACACTTTAATTTCAGATTACTTTGTCGGATTCTTCTCAACAGAGATTGAGGAGCCGATCTGTCATCGTTGACGAAAGTCATCCCTAAAGTGTCCACGGCCATAAATGACGAGTTTTTTTTTGAACATAGACATAAATGACGAGTTAATGAAACCATATACTGTTGAAGAGGTAAAAAAGGATTTATTTTCCATTGATGGTATGAAGGCACGGGGAACTGATGGCCTTCATGCTTTTTTTAAGAAGTGTTTGTCAATTCTTGGAGATGCTCTTACTGTTGAGGTACTAGATGCTATTAATAATAAATCAATTCCTGAAGGTTGGAATGATATTGTGATTGTGCTCATTCCAACGAATTGACGAGCCTCAGAGAATTACCCAATACATGCCTATCAGTCTTTGCAATGTTCTTTACAAAATTATTTCAAAGATGATAGCTGCTAGGCTTAAAACATTCCTTGATGAGATCTTTTTTCCTGTTCAGAGTGCTTTTGTTCCAGGCAGGCTAATAATTGATAATACTTTATTGGCATACGAGAGTCTCCATACCATAAAAAACAAAAGGGAAGGAAAGGTTGGATATTGTGATGTTAAACTTGACATCCATAAAGCTTATGATATAGTTTAATGGAACTTTTTGGAGAAAATGATGCAAATTTTGGGCTTCCATCATGATGTAGTTCAATTACTAATGGCATGTGTAACATCCCTTAAGTATAAGGTGAGGTACAATGAGACTGCGGGTTTATTCATACTAGGGGGCTCCGTCAAGGGGACCCCTTATCACCATATTTATTATTGATTTGTGCAGAAGGTCTATCTAGTTCCTTGGCCCAGCAAGAGGAGGTTCGTGGCATAGAAGGTGTTCGGGTGTGCAGAAATGCACCATTAGTGTCTCATTTATTATTTTTTGATGACTCCCTTATACTTATGAAAGCAGATGTGACTAACGCGACCTCGTCGAGACAAGTTCTGGATGAGTATCGTGCAAGCTCTGACTGAAGGAAAATGTAGTATCTACTTAAACCCCAATGTTGATGTTGAGATGAAACCCAAGTGCTTACTGAGCTAAATATCATGACATAGGCTCTATCAGATAAATATCTAGGCCTTCCTACAATGGTAGGTCTTGATAAAAGTGAAAGCTTTGAATATTTGGTAGAAAGATAGTAAACGACTTAACGGATGGAAGGAGAAAATATTGTCCATGGGGGGAAGGAAATTTTGTTGAAAACTATTATCTAGTCTATTCCTGTTTTTGCAATTGCTATTTTCAAATTTCCTAAGAAGGTGTGCAAGGAAATCACATGTGACATGGCTGCCTTTTGATGGGGGGACACGGAGGAACAAAGAAAGATGCATTGGTTCGTCTGATGGAGAATGTGTATCCCAAAGAGCAAAGGTGGTATGGGATTTAGAAATTTGCATGCTTTTAAAGTGGCTATGCATGCAAAACAAAGTTGGAGATTAATAACTCATCCTGACACTTCGTGTGCACAAGTTTTGCGAGCAAAGTATTATCCGGATGGGAATGTCCTAAAAGTTGGACGAAAGAAAGGGTCATCTTTCACTTGGCAAAGTATTGTTGCAGGGTTACAAACATTTAAAAGATGTCATATATGGAGGGTAGGAGGAGGAGAAAAATAAATATATGGGAGGATCATTGGATCCCAAAAGGTCCAACGGGGAAGTTAATTTCGCGGAGGGGGGTGTTATGCTAAGCTCAGTTCATGAACTTATTAATCCAGCAAATGTGGGATGAAGCCCTCCCAAGAGACAACCTACTAGACGTTGAAAGGGTATTGAGAATACCATTATCTGACATGGAGAATACCATGTATCTATGATGTAACCTTGCCACGATTTGAATAAAGTGTCATGAGGCTTTCCCTTAAAAAACTAAGTCAATACACGCGTCTCGCGAACGTCTCCTCCAACTGAATGAACTTCGTCGAATATGCCAAAATAAATTCAAAAAATGCAGACATCATTGCCAAGTATAGGTCTTAAACCCTGGTGGATTAGTTTCACCACATATAGTCTAATCTCTAAGCTACGCTCAGTTCGTAGAGATTATTGAAAGTGCAAATATGTTCCCAGTTGCATCTGTGCCCCATATAAACATTAATCTAAATCACAGCTAATTCTAGATGGAGGAAATAGCATGAATGTTCCTCCATCATAAAACTTTGCACATAGTTGAAATATTTAACAATGTTTGTAAGGAAAGTCAAAATCTTAAACTTGTTTAGTACTTTTTACATTTACTATGCATCTGAATGCATTTGCACCTCAAAGAAAAAAACATCAGGGGATGCTCTGTTAGCACTCGTCATTTCAAGAAGTGCGAGGTTATATATTATTGTTGTTCAATTATTATCATCATCCAAAAAAGGAAAATTATACCCAGGTTTTTGGGTATGTCGACAGTCTTCCTCCTCACTTGTTGGTGGCGTGCCATGAGCGAAGTTCGATGCCACCTGATCTTTGAAGCACCCTTGGATTTAGGGTAGTGTTGTCGTTAATGCAATGGCTAAAAAATGTTGGTGATACCTAATTGAGGGTCACATGCATTGCCATCCTGGATAAACAAGGCGATGAAGAAACATAGGTAACCATCTCAGATCATTCGGACATAACCGAGCAGGCCTTACCTTGCTAACATCCCGTCAAAGCCAAAGCTCGTCATGCTTCGCCGAGCGAAGAAAAGGCCAGCAAATCTAAACACGAACAATAGACATCCAGTCATGGACACCACCAAAGGACGCCATTGAAGACCACCTATGTGAAATGAACAAAAAATTAGGACCCATAAGCTCCACATGTCATCAAACGATATAATCAACACCACTGTAACGAGGACAACCCGGTGGAGACCTTATTCCATGTTTTTGATGAGATTGTAATACTTGTGATGTGTTAGGATTTCCTCCAAAGAGGAAGGGTGATGTAGTAATTAGTTAAGAACCAAGGTTTATCGAACGAGTAGGAGAACTGATAACTGCTACTTGTGAGTTGCGTTGTGTTTTTCCCCGAAGAGGAAGAGTGAAGCAATACAGTAGAGATAAGTACTTCCCTTAGTGATAACCAAGGTCATCGAACAAATAAGAGAATAACATCAAATCATCTTTCAAGCAGTACCTGCACACACAAAACAAAACACTTGCACCCAACACAGGCAAGAGGGTTGCGAAGCCCCTTGAGCTCGTTACTTGCAAGGATTGCTTCTGATAGTTGTGGATAGATAAATATAAAAGTAAAATAAAATAAAAGTAAATAAATTACAGCAAAGTATTTTTAGTTTTTTAGGAAATATGATTAAGTAGACACGGGGGCCACGGTGTTCACTAGAGGCTTCTCTCTCGAAAGTAGCATACGGTGGGTAGACAAATTACTGTTGGGCAATTAGAAAGGCACATAGTTATGATTATTTATTCATGTAAATGATCATGTATATAGGTATGAAGCCTATGACAAGTAGACCGAAACGATTCTGCATCTACTACTCTTACTCCACCAATCGACCGCTATCCAGCATGCATCTATGGTATTAAGTTTATGCAAACAGAGTAATTTTTTAAGCAAGATGACATGATGTAGACAAAGTAAGCACAAGCAATATGTTCAAAACCCATAGTTTTATCCTTAGTAGAAACAATACAATACGTGTCTTTTCCCTTTCTGTCAATGGGATATACAGCACCGCAATATTGAACCACTACAATGCACACCTCCCATTGAAGATAAATCAATCTAGTTGGCCAAACCAAACTGATAGATCGGGGAGACTTACAAAGCTATAACAATTATGCATAATAGAATTTAGAGAAGACTCGATTATTTTTTCATGAATAATCTGATCATAAACCCATAATTCATCGGGTCCCATCAAACACACCGCCAAAGAATATTACATCGGATAGATCAAAGCGAGAATCACAAAGAACTTTTTATTGAAGATCAAAGAGAGAGAAGAAACTATCTATATACTTTTGTTGCAAGTCTTATTAGTTGAAAAAACAAAAGATTACTATGGCTCGTAATCTTGGGAGTTTTGCTACTCCTGACAAAAACTTCATGCGTGAACCTATAGCACAACCTGATGTTGTAGCCGCTGAGTATGAGATTGAACCGGACTTAGTTTCCATGGTTCAACAGGACCAATTTGGAGGCTCTGCTTTTGAGGATGTCGGTATACACCTACACAATTTTACTGAATTGTGCAACATGACACGCATAAAAGATTATGACCGTGACGCTCTGAAATTGCATCCATTTCATTTATCTTTGAGAGGAAAAGCTAAGGAATGGATTTTAGCTCTACCTAAAGGTAGTATTACTTCTTGGGATGATTTTTGCAGTAAATTTTATCTAAGTTTTGTCCACCTGCAAAAATTATGCAATTACATTCTCAGATTACATGTTTCACGCAGGAGGAACGTGAGCCACTAGCGCTTGCGTGGGATAGAATGAAAGAATCTATGAGGGATTGCCCGAATCATGGAATGGAGGAGTGGTTAATCCTTCATATGTCAAAAACTATGCTTGATACAGCTGCAGGAGGAACAATCATGGGAAAGCCCATAGAAGATGTTAAGAAACTACTGGATGATATGCAAGAGAACCATACCCAATGGCATGTTGAAAGAACCACCACCAATAAGGTGAATGCTATAGAAGAAAATAACATGAAGTTGACAACCAAGCTTGATGAACTTATCTCCTTAATGAAAGGTAAAGAAGAGGTAAATGGCAATGCCATCACTAATGAAGAAACTAGTGGTGTAAAATTTATTGCTCGTAATAGCTACAATCCTAATTGGAAAAATAATGGCTATGCTCCTAGACTTCCTTATCCTAGTAATGGATGAGCATCCAATAATTTTAATGTAGTTAATGGTATCAATATAAATACTAGCGAAGAAACTCTTAAAAGTTTTATTTCTAGCCATACTAAGCAAAATGAAAACTTCAAGAATATTTTGAAGAATCATGATAACTTACTTGGTCAATTGACCAGTAAGGTTGTTGTACTAACAAATGATGTGTAGATAATCGAAGGAAGATCCAAGAATATGGAAGAAGAAATGGCTAAAATAGCAGAGAGTCAAACCTTGATTTTGGCTGAGTTTGAAGGTAAACCAAAGCCTAACTCAGTTGAAGAAGTTAAAATGGTAAGAAGCAACGAAGAGAAGGTCGAGGTGCTTGATACAAACGATGTGCCAGAGTACAATTGTATCGTTGATGATATCCATGAAATATCCACTACCGGAGGTGACTAATGATGAAGCCTATAATGTCTTTGTTTAACAAGTTGCAGCCAAGGTATATGAACTTGATGATCAAAGGAAAAAGCTATTGAGTAAGTTACCAACTAAGCAAAAGGATATTTTTAAACCTTCAATAGACATTGAGATGGGATGGAATAAATCCATTGCTTTATGTGATCTAGGGACAAGTGTTTCCAGTATTCCCAAATTTGTTTATTATAGTCTCAATCTTGGTCCTTATGCTAATACAAAAATTATATTGAGTATGTCTAACCCTACTTTTACTCAGGCAGTAGGCATTAAGCATGGAGTAATAGCTCAAATTAATGATTGCCATGTCATGAATGATGTTGTGATAATAGATCTGCTCGAGGATCCAATTGCACCTATAATTCTCGGTAGACATTTTCTAAGGACTATTAAAGCTATGATAAATGTGTTTGAGGGGGAATGTATGATTTGATTTACCAGCTAAAGATCCATTTGTGATCCATTTGCCTACAAAAAGAAAATGAAGACCTACACATCAGCTGGCATCATTTTGAATGCCAGATGCTATGGTGTCGGTGTCCTAGAACCACATTCATCATCACTACAGTCGAGCTAACTGACCGAAAACAAGTGCTTCATGGGAGGTAACCCACGTGGATAAGGCAGACAAGTAAGTTTTTATTTTTGTTTCAATAAAAGAGTAATTGAAGTTCCATGCAAAGAAGTAAGTTTGGAAGAGTTGTTCTAATGAAGGCTTTGCTATGTACAAGATGAATTATATGTTGAATTGATGTTTGAATGCCTGGTAGTGTGTCTATGTATTTCTTTAGAACTAACCCCGAAGGAAAATGAAGAATAAGAAAAGTTTCAGAAGAAATAGACCAAAAGACGACATTTAAAACAACCATAACGGTCGTCCGGGCAGGCGTATGGCCTGCTGAAGGTTCCAATGCAAAACAACCAGAGAATCCAGAGAAGATGACGAATTTTCAAATGAGCGCGAGCACCTGTTTCGAGGCCCGTTTCATTTGTTTGCAGGAAACGAAGAAGTATCCAGAGCGTTTGACGGTGTTCCAAACGGACGCATGGGCCTGTTCGAGCGGTCGTTCGACACCCTCGACCAGGAGAAGAAAAAGAATAGAACTGAAGACGGCGTTCCAAACTGGCGCCGACGCCCATTTCAGTGGTCATTTCATATCTCCGCAGACATAGGTAAGTCATCAGGTTTGAAGACGACGTTCATGCGGGCCCTCACGCCTATATGAGTGTTCATTTCGACCCCTTAGCGGCCCCAATAAGCCTAAGGAAGGAGGTAAATCACCCCATCTCTCTTTTCTTCTCCTTCTTCCTCCAAACCCTAACAAAACTTTGCCTGATCTCTCTACTTGCTCGATTTCAGTTCAAATCCTTCCGTGTGATTGATCTACGGTATGTTTCTCCTCCAATCCCCAAGTTATGTTTTGCGAATCCACGTCTACATGCCTAGCATTGCGATGACTAGGAGATGCATGTTTTTGTTCCAAATTTGAATTTGGCTTGGATTTGATGATGTTTTTAGAGTAGTATGATTTGGTAACTACCGTAAAATCATTATTGTTTAATTGTATTGGACTGGAGAATTGTTTTACAGATGTTTATACGGAGGTCTTCTCGCATACACGGTGCTTCAACTTCATCCACCACATAGCCACAACAAGTTTTCACTCAGGGGATCGTCTTCACCAACCGTGAAGCAATGAAGAAATTCCAAAAGCTCGGTACAAGGAAGATCAAAGCAACCAAATGGGCTTGTGCGTACACACTTGCCAAGCTAGGTATTACAAATGATTTCGATTTTATTTGTCATAATGTTGGGTTTCATAATTTTATTTATCAGAGAGCCGAGACTTATGAACGCATGACCGTTGAGTTTCTTAGTACTATCTCACTCAATGTTGGTTTGAAACTAAATACACATGAGGAGGAGAGGATCACTTTACATCTCCTAGACCAAGACTTCAAAATCACCCTTGAGGAGTGATGCATCCATTTTGCATCATGTTTTTCTGTTAATATTTATTTGTTTTGAATCATTATTACACTTTTATGATGCAATCCTAATACCTTTCTCTCTTATTTTGCAAGTTCCATACAAAGAGGGAGATTGCCGATAGCTGGAATTCTGGACCGAAAAAGACCACCAAAGAGATGGATATTCTCTCGAACTCCAAATTACCTGAAAATTGATGAAGAATTATTTTGGAATATATGAAAATTATTGGTGAAAGAATCAACCAAAGGGGACCAATCAGATGGCCATGAGCTAGGGTGCGTTCCCTGCCCCCCCCAGGGCGCGCCACCCTAGCTCGTGGATCACCTGGTAGCCCTCTAGTGCCCGTCTTCTCCTATATGATGCGTTTTTGTTGGAAATATGCCCTAGAGGCAATAAATAAAGTGTTTATTATTGTATTTCCTTTTTCATGATAATCGTTTATTATCCATGCTATAATTGTATTAATTGGAAACATGGATACATGTGTGGATACATAGACAAACACAATGTCCCTAGTATACCTCTAGTGAACTAGCTCGTTGATTGAAAGATGGTTAAGGTTTCCTAGCCATGGACATTAGATGTCATTTGATAACGGGATCACATCATTAGGAGAATGATGTGATGGACAAGACCCAAACTACAAACGTAGCTTATGATCATGTCAGTTTATTGCTACTGTTTTCTACATGTCAAGTATATGTTCCTATGACTATGAGATCATGCAACTCACAGATATCGGAGGAGTACCTTGTGTGTGTAAAACGTTGCAACGTAACTGGGTGACTATAAAGGTGCTCTACAGGTGTCTCCGAGGGTGTCTGTTGAGTTGACATGGATCGAGACTGGGATTTGTTACTCCGTGTGACGGAGAGGTATCTCAGGGCCCACTCGGTAATACAACATCACAATGAGCCTTGCAAACAATGTGACTAATTGTTAGTTGCGGGATCTTGTATTACGGAATGAGTAAAGAGACTTTCCGGTAACGAGATTGAACTAGGTATGGAGATACCGACGATCGAATCTCGGGCAAGTAACATACCGAAGAACAAAGGGAACATCATACGGGATTAACTAAATCCTTGACATAGAGGTTCGACCGATAAAGATCTTCGTAGAATATGTAGGAACCAATGTGGACATCCAGATCCCGCCATTGGTTATTGACCGTAGAGGCGTCTCGGTCATGTCTACATAGTTCTCGAACCCGCAGGGTCTGCACACTTAAGGTTTGGTGACGTTACGGTAATGTAGAGTTATGTATGGTGGTGACCGAAGGTTGTTCAGAGTCCCGGATGAGATCCCGGACGTCACGAGGAGCTCCGGAATGGTCCGGAGGTAAAGATTCATATATGGGAAGTCCCAATTTGGTCGCCGGAAAAGTTTTGGGCTCATCGGTAGTGTACCGAGAAACCTCCGGGAGGGGTATTTCGACCCTAGAGGGTCCATGGGCTGTGGGAGAATAATAACCAGCCCTTAGTGGGCTGGTGGAACAGCCACAAAAGGCCCATGGCGCCAGGAGAAAGAAAGGCCTAATGAAAAAGGTGAAAAAAAAGGCAAAAATGGTGAATCCTACTCCTACTAGGATTGGAGGAGGAGTAGGACTCCTCCACCTTGGCCGGCCAGCTCCTAGAGAGCCTTGCCCTTGCGCCAAGGCTGCCTCTCCTCTCCTCCTATATATACTGGTGGAATAGAGGGTTTTTGCACTAGTTTTCCGGCCACGTGCTACCCATTCCACCGGTGCATAGTTTCTCCTCTAGATCGTATTTCCGCAGTGCTTAGGCGAAGCCCTGCCAGAATTGCTCCACCACCATCGCCGGAGCGTCGTCACGCTGCCGGCGAACTCTTCCTCCTCTCCACTTCGTCTTGCTGGATCAAGACGGTGGAGATCATCATCAAGCTACACGTGTGCTGAACGCGGAGGTGTCGTCCGTTCGGCACTAGATCGGAAGGATCGTGATCAAGGCCACGAGACGATCGTGATTGGATCGCGGGACGGATCATGACGAGATCGCGGGACGGTTCGTGATCGGATCGCAGGACGATTCGTGATTGGATCGCGGGACGCTCGGCGATTTGGATCGCGAAGAAGTTCGACTACACCAACTGCGTTTCTTAATGCTTCCCGCTTAGCGATCTACAAGGGTACGTAGATCCACTCTCCCTCTCGTAGATGCTCATCACCATGGATAGATTTGCGTGTGCGTAGGAAATTTTTTGTTTCCCATGCAACGTTCCCCAACAATTTTACCTAGAAAAAAATTGAAAGAATACTTTTGGGAAGAACTTTCGCCGTCTTGAGCCAGAACCTGGGCAGGAGCACTTTTAACTCTCCGGCGGATCGATGCCATCGTCATCACCATCGCTTCCTCCAACGTGGCACGATCAATCTTCATCAACATCTTCTCCAACATCATCTCATCTCAAAACCTAGTTCATCTCTTGTATTCCATCTTTGTCTCCAAACCTCATATTGGTACTTGTGGGTTGCTAGTAGTGTTGATTATACATCTTGTAGTTAGTGCTAGTTGGTTTATTTGGTGAAATATTATATGTTCAGATCCTTAAGCATATTTATTACACGTCTGATCTTGAACATGATGATGCTTTGTGAGTAATTACTTTTGTTCTTGAGGACATGGGAGAAGTCTTGTCATCAATAATCATGTGATGTTGGTATTCGTTCAATATTTTGATGATGTGTATGTTGCTCTTCCTTTAGTGGTGTTGTTTGAACGTCGACCACATGACACTTCACCATATTTGGGCCTAAAGGAAAGCATTGGGGAATGTGCTACTTGTAAATTGTGTTGGGAATTTCCTCGAAGAGAGGGGAGATGCAACACGGTAGATGTCGGGGATATACCCCGCAGTAGGACCTGGCCTGGCGACTCACAAGAGACCCAAAAAAGACATGACATTTTATTAATGATCCGGCAGGCGGATCACAGGACGACCGGGCCCAAGACCCGGCATGTAAGCCGACGCCGGGCGACTCACAAGAGAAGACTCAAAGAGAGAAAGACTCTCTGCCGAAGGTTACAAGACCCGAAATAGGATTCTAGAGGGACTAGTCCTAATCCTACTCCTAGTAGGACTCTATTTGTAAACCTACCCTCTCCACTTATATAAGGAGGGGTAGAGCACCCCTAGAGGGACAAGATTCACAAGTCCACAAGTTTAGACAATATAAGAGATTAGAGATAGACAGATTAGAGGCTCTCGTGATTAGAGGTAGCAAACAAGACCCTTGTAACCGAGAGATCTCCTTCATCATCAATACCAGACAAGCAGGATGTAGGCTTTTACCTTCATCGGAGGGGCCGAACCTGGGTAAACTCCGCGTCTCTCGATTCCGACCAACCCCTTCAAGCCGCCACATAGTTGCGCTTTGCCCTGAACCTAAGTCCGTTCACACGGACATCTGCCGTGACAAATCCACGACAGTTGGCGCCCACCGTGGGGCCAGACGCACGGTGATGTTTTGTTCTTGAAGGGAGCCCTCAAGGTATCGAGAATCTCGCGACTCATCGGATGAAGAGTCAGCCCAAAAACAATTATGGAGGATAACCCGCCATGGGACAACTATGGGCATAACAATCAATTTTGTTGTTTTGTGATCTAAATCGCAATTTGTTTTGAGCGGCAGAGATGAAATTAAGGTCAAAGAAGGAATTAGGGTTGCGTTTGGAGCGTCGCCTTATGTGTGATCCGTCCAATTACAAATTCAGCCGGGATCAAAAGAAGTTTGTTTTTCCGGCACGGTCGAGTGGATCAGGAAAGCCACGAGAAACCGGACCATGCGAGGTTTTCTATTGTGTTCGTCTAATCGATCGATCCACAACAGAGTTTGTCAGATTCAATCAGACATCACTATTTTTGGGGTGGCCAATGATTCCGAGTATTCCGTAATTAGCACGGAGGAACTAGTACCAGAAATTATTTTTCTTCAGTCATTACAGAAGGGAGAGACCGATTGATGATGGAGACCAACCAAATTGACACGCTGCTAACAAATATATCCAAAACAGTTACGAATCGCAACATCTCAAGCCTCATGCCTGATGCTTTCCAAAGGAATTTTTCACGCTTTGGACTCGGTCTCGATCTCGGTCCAAACTCGGTCTCCGTCGCTGTGTGTCTCCTGGCCTTGCCTGCCTCCCTTGGCAACTGCGTCCGCTGCTATTATTTGTGCACCACCTTGATGCACCCGTCCCAGTTTCGGCTCGCGTGCGCGCGCGTTGGCGCCGGCTCTGCCTACAGCTACGTCTGGCTCCAACGGGTTTCCACTAGCTCTCGCCTCTGGCAGCATCGCCGAGAGGGTCCACGACGTGGAAGCAAGCACAGTCTCGCCACCATGGTCGCCGCCTCCCGCCTCGCCCATCGCCGCGCCGGCAGCCGTCGAGCCGCCTTAGCCACCATAGTGTCGCGCCTCCGAGCCGCCGCCTCACCTCTTCGCCGCGCAGGACACCGCCTCACCTCGTTCGCGCCGGCTCGCTTTGCCCCGCCTTTGCAGAGAGCCGCCTCCGTGGCCCACGTGGCTCCGGACTCCGCCTCCACCGAGTCACCGCTTTGGCGGTCGTCTTCAAGTCGCCTTGACGGTCCTGCCTCGGCCTCCATTGCTGTTGAGCCGCCGCTGCCGTCCGGTGATTTTTGCTGCTGCAAACTGCCCATGCCAGGCCTTGCATCTGTAAGCCGCCTGCCGGCTCCGCTTTCGCTCGTCTCACCCGCCAGAGATCGGACAGGCGACCCAAACTATGTGGACGAGCAATGCTGGCCACTCCAACGTGTGCATTTAAGTCAAAGACAATACTGTCAAATCTGTTAATTAAATCTATCAGGTGATGTCCTTCTAGTCTTTTTATTTAAACACATATTAATTTTTTGAGAAACAGTTACTTTGGTTTGCAATATTTTTCTATGCAGGATAATTGTTTACTACAAAAGTGACTGTCATAAGGTGACTCTAGAAGGAGGACGTTCATCCATACAAACGGTGTCTATCTGGCACATGGTCACGCCATCCCTATGGTTACAACTTGACTCGGAGGCCGCACCGGTGTTCGCTAGAACGGGCTGCCTGGCGAATGCACACACAGCCCGCGGTTCTGCGGTTCGGCTTACAACATCGTGGCCGTCTCTCGCCATCGTCCCGGTTTACAACGCCGTGGCCGTCTACGGCTTACAACGCCGTGGCCGTCTCTCGCCACAGTGCCGGCTTACAACGCCGTGTCTGTCTCTCGCCATCGCCCCGGCTTACAACGCCGTGGCCGTCTATCATTGATGCGCCGGCTTACAACGCCGTGGCCGTCTCTCGCTACCGCGTCGGCTTACAACGTTGTGGCCTTCTCTCGCCACCGCCCCGGTTTAGAACGCCGTGGCCGTCTCTCGTCACAGCACCGGCTTACAACGTCGTGGCCGTCTCTCGCCACTGCTCCGGCTTATAACGTCGTGGCCGTCTCTCACCATCCGTGCCAGCTTACAATACCGTGGCGTCTTTGACAACAGCACCATCTTACAATGTCACGGGTGTTTGCTACCTCTACATCAACCCAACAGTGGTTGCATACAACAGTACAAGTCGCCTAACTGATGATTCTGAATCGCTGCCCCGTGGTCCAATCAACATTGACATATCAATGCAGTGCTCACCGGTATGAGCCGCCCGACGAACAGGCGCACAAGTCGCCGCCACTACAGTTTGGTTCACTTCAACAACTAGTGGAACGAACCATCGACCGGATCATTGAAGCAATTCATACGCGATCATCTATAACCCGCCACGGCCAACCTCAACTTTCAGTGGAGATTCTCAAGCCGCCTCTTCGAGACAACTTAAGACTCGAGGGCTACAGACATGGCAAGGCACATTTGGTCGTTTTCAACTAGAACCCCGGGTCATGGCAAAGTTAACCCGATCCTGGGGGTACTACATCTTTGGCGGAAGATTAAAAGTTGCCAAAGAGGACGAACTGCCATGATGCACCATTCAAACATAGGTGTCCGGATTTATTGGATCATCACTGGGAGCTTCTGCCGTTTCTTCATACAAGATGGCGTCTTACGAGATGGCGACTTACAAGAAGAGTTCATAAACATTCCAGTTGATATATCAACTGCGACTGCTGAGGGCGGCTTCTTACCTTCGGGTATCGCTTCTAATGCCTTATCGATCGAATTTATGCCAAATTTCTGGCTAACACGATTAGCCGCGGCAGAGGGCGGCTTCTTACCTTCGGGTATCGCTTCTAATGCCTTATCGCCGACTTTATACCAAATTTCCGGCTAACACGATTAGCCACGGCGGAGGGCGGCTTCTTACCTTCGGGTATCGCTTGTAATGCCTTATCGACCGGCTTTATGCCAAATTTCCGGCTAACATGATTAGCCGCGGAGGAGAGCGGCTTCTTACCTTCGGGTATTGTTTCTAATGACTTATCGGCCGGCTTTATGCCAAATTTCCGGCTAACATGATTAGCCGCGGCGGAGGGCGGCTTCTTACCTTCGGGTATCACTTCTAATGCCTTATCGGCCGACTTTATGCCAAATTTTTGGCTAACACGATTAGCCGCGGCAGAGGACGGCTTCTTACCTTCGGGTATCGCTTCTAATGCCTTATCGGCCGACGTTTACGCCAAATTGATGAAGGGGGCTTCTTACCGACGGGTATCGCTTCTAACACCCTATCGGCCGGCTTTATGCCAAATCTCCGGCTAATAGGATTAGCCGCGGTTGTAGGGGGTTCTTATCGACGGGTATCTAACACCCTAACAACCGGCGGAGGGCGGCTTCTTACCTCCGGGTATCAGTTCTAATGCCTTATTGGCCAGGCTTTATGCCATCTTCGGCTAACACGATTAGCCATGGTTGTCTAAGGGGGCTTCCCACCTCCGGGTGTAGCTTATCTAACCCTAACGACCGGCGTTCACGCCATATTGCTGAGGGTGCCTTCTTACCTCCGGGTATCGCTTCTAACACCTTATCGGCCGGCTTTATGCCATCTCCGACTAACACGATTAGCCATGGTTGTCTAAAGGGGGCTTCCCACCTCCGGGTGTAGCTTATCTAACCCTAACAACCGGCGTTCGCGCCAAAAATATTGACAAGTCAAACATTGCATCATACATTGCATCATACTTTGCATCATACATTGCATCATATTCACATGACATATCGGCTTATCAAGCCGGATCAGAGCAAGATTATGAAAGAAGGAGCAATGTTATGAAAGATATAACATCTTCGGGTTGAGCTTCTTCAAGCCGCCCTCATAACAATGCAGAATATATTGTGTCTTGTTTATTTTTTTGCTGGTATTATCCCTTAAGATGAGCCGCCGTTAAGTGTTCTGCAAGAGCAAATGGATCTTTTAATAGCCAACATAGCTGGATCTTCATGGTTTATCATAACCAGTAATACATGATTGGGGTTTTCAAGCCAGCTCGGAGAAATTATTATTTTTTCAAAGAGCCGCCCTGTCAGATATAATGCCATGTCATCTAATTGGTCGGTTCTCGGATTTCTTCAATTGTACTCTGTAGTAATCTACAACACTCATGGCTTTCTCCAAATATATATTTGCCGGGTTGCATCGCAACCACGAGCAGGGATTTCATGTCAAAGACAAAGGAATTATTCCAGGATATTCATTCCGGGTTATATTACAACCACGGTCAAAGATTCATCGAACAAGTTGTGGTGAGTCATATTATTCTCACATAGTCCCGAGTCGTCGCAGGCAGACAACCCGGCACTTGGGGGCTTCATTATTCAAGTCCAGTTTATATCAAATATGCAAGTCCCATGTCGCTGCAAGCATGCACCACGACACTTGGGGGCTAATGCAAGCCAGTTTTCAAATCATTACATTGTCAGCAAGACCACATTATCTCAAGGAGATGAGCCGGTCTTTCTATATTTTTTCCCATCTCAGTAATTCTTACCGACCCGGTACGTGGGGGCTACACCGCTCAGATCAAATTTTCTAAAAGTCCCAAGTCGCCGCAGGCATGCGACCCGGCACTTGGGGGCTACAGTATTCAGCTGTTCAAACAGATTAAGAGATTCAAATTGAAGACCCGTCCCATGACATGATAATGAGCCGACCCTTGGGGGATACACTTGCTGAAGTTTCATAAAGTATAAGACAGTTATAAGTCCTAGGTTGCTGCAGGCAGGACAACCTGGCACTTGGGGGCCACACAGTCCAAAATATTATTGCAAAGCGCCAAGTTATCATGGGTAATCCCGATACTTGGGGGCTATAGGTAATATGCAGATATCAAAAACTTTGAGGAGAATTTTCAAGATGTTAATTATGGAGTTCAATTGTTAGACGTGGCGTCACCAATGGTAATGACCCAGCATCATCAATGATTATGACCCGGCGGAAATGACCCGCCAAGAGTATTGGAAGCCGACTCAATGGCATATGGCGGAAATGACCCGCCAAGAGTATTGGAAGCCGACTCAATGGCATATGGATGTTCTATTCTCAATATTCTTCAAAGGACATTGACAAGCAAGATGATTATCAAAGATGACTATTTCATATGTAGAAAAGACCCGGATTTCTGAGGAGCCATTTCATAAGCCGGCCAAAGGAGCAAGCCGGCTACTTAACATATTTATTATTCTTATTTCAGGAGCTTAGCATGAACAAATTCAAACTAATCTGGGGGCTAATGTCGGGGATATACCCCGCGGTATGACCCGGCCTGGCGACTCACAAGAGACCCGGAAAAGACATGACATTTTATTAATGACCCGACAGGCGGATCACAGGACGACCGGGCCCAAGACCCGGCGTGTAAGCCGGCGCCGGGCGGCTCACAAGAGAAGGCTCAAAGAGAGAAAGACTCCCTGCCGAAGGTTACAAGATCCGGAATAGGATTCTAGAGGGACTAGTCCTAATCCTACTCCTAGTAGGACTCTATTTGTAAACCTACCCTCTCCACTTATATAAGGGGGGTAGAGCACCCCTAGAGGGAGAGGATTCACAAGTCCACAAGTTTAGACAATATAAGAGATTAGAGATAGACAGATTAGAGGCTCTCATGATTAGAGGGAGCAAACAACACCCTTGTAACTGAGAGATCTCCTTCATCATCAATACCAGACAAGCAGGACGTAGGCTTTTACCTCCATCGGAGGGGCCAAACCTGGGTAAACTCCGTGTCTCTCGATTTCGACCAACCCCTTCAAGCCGCCACATAGTTGCGCTTCGCCCTAAACCTAAGTCTGTTCACACGGACATCTACCGTGACAAATCCACGATAGTGGAGATAAGTACTTCCCTCAGTAAGAACCAAGGTTATCGAACCAATAGGAGAACCATGCAAACTCCCGTCTTCCGCACCTACACACAAAAGAGAACACACTTGCACCCAACGCAGATAAGAGGGTTGTTAATCCCCTTGAACTCGTTACTTGCTGATAACCCACAAGTGCAGGGGATCGTTTGTAGCCTTTTTTCGATAAGTAAGAGTGTCAAACCCAACGGGGAGATAAAGGTAGAATTGATATTCTCTCAAGTTTTATCGACCACCGATACAACTCTACGCACGCTAACGCTTACTTTACCAAGAACAAGTATGAACCTATTTTGTGGGAATAAAACTAGAAGTACTTAGTAGGTGTAGTAAATAGTTTTGCAAGATAATAAAGAACACACAAATAAAAGTTAGGTGATGTTTTAGATAAATATTAATTAAGTTAATTGTTTAGTAGAAAGGTTTTTGTAGCACAAGAGAAAGATTTTCCCCTAGACAATCGATAACTAGATCGGTAATCATTATTGCAGCTTTATATGAGGGAGAGGCATACGCTAACACACTTTCCATACTGGATCATATGCACTTATGATTGGAACTCTAGCAAGCATACGCAACTACTAAATATTATTAAGGTAAAATCCAACCATAGTATTAAATATCAAGTCCTCTTTACTCCCATACGCAACAAACCCCTTACTCAGGTGTAAGCTTCTATCACTCTAGCCACCCACTATAAGCGAGTCATGAACGTATTGCAACACCCTACAGTGAGAATCCTCCAAGTGTGTGCGGCATGGAAGGCACCATAGGACAGCACCAAAATAATACATACAACTCAAACCAATCACGATCATCAATCTATTGGAAATATGCCCTAGAGGCAATAATAAATTAGTTATTATCATATTTTCTTGTTCATGATAATCGTTTATTATCCATGCTATAATTGTATTGATCGGAGACTTAGATGCATGTGTGGATACATAGACAAAACCATGTCCCTAGTATGCCTCTAATGGACTAGCTCGTTGATCAAAGATGGTTAAGGTTTCCTGTCCATGGACACGAGATGTCATTTGATAACGGGATCACATCATTAGGAGAATGGTGTGATGGACAAGACCCAAACTACAAACGTAGCATATGATCATGTCAGTTTATTGCTACTGTTTTCTGCATGTCAAGTATATGTTTCCTATGACCATGAGATCATGCAACTCACTGACACCGGAGGAGTGCCTTGTATGTATCAAACATCGCAACATAACTGGGTGACTATAAAGGTGCTCTACATGTATCTCCGAGGGTGTCTGTTGGGTTGGCATGGATCAAGACTGGGATTTGTTACTCCATTTGACAGAGAGGTATCTCAGGGCCCACTCGGTAATACAACATCACAACAAGCCTTGCAAGCAATGTGACTAAGTGTTAGCCATGGGATCTTGTATTACGGAACGAGTAAAGAGACTTGCCGGTAATGAGGTTGAACTAGGTATGGAGATATCGATGATCGAATCTCAGGCAAGTAACATACCGAAGAACAAAGGGAACGTTATACGGGATTGACTGAATCCTTGACATAGAGGTTCGACCAATAAAGATCTTCGTAGAATATGTAGGAACCAATATGGTCATCCAGGGCCCACTATTGGTTATTGACCGTAGAGGTGTCTCGGTCATGTCTACATAGTTCTCGAACCCGCAGGGTCTGCACACTTAAGGTTTGGTGACGTTTTGGTAGTATAGAGTTATGTATGGTGGTGACCAAAGGTTGTTAGGAGTCCCGGATAAGATCCCGGAAGTCACGAGGAGCTCCGAAATGGTCCGGAGGTAAAGATTCATATATAGGAAGTTCTGTTTTGGTCGCCGGAAAAGTTTCGGGCTCATCTGTAGTGTACCGGGAGTGTCGGTAGTGTACCGGGGGACCGTCGGGAGAGGTATTTCGACCCAAGAGGCTTCATGGGCTGTGGGAGAGTGAATATTAGCCCTTAGTGAGCTTGTGGAAACTCCCACACATGGCCCATGTGGCTGGAGAAGAAAACCCAATAGGAAAAGGTGGAAAAAGGAAAAAAAGGGACGAATCCTAGTCCTACTAGGATTGGAGGAGAGTCCTCCAATCCTAGTGGATTCGGCCGACTCCTATGGGGCCTTGGCCTTGCGCCAGCCCTCCTCCTCCATCCCTCCTATATATACTGGTGGTATTGGGTGTTTATCACTAGATTTTACGACCACGTGCTACCCGTTCCACCGGTGCTCCTCTAGATCGGATTTCCGCAGTGCTTAGGCGAAGCCCTGACGGAATTGCTCCACCACCATCACCGGAGCGCCGTCACACTGCCGATGAACTCTTCCTCCTCTCCACTTCCTCTTGCTGGATCAAGACGGTGGAGATCGTCATCAAGCAGCACGTGTGCTGAACGCGGAGGTGCCGTCCGTTCGACGCTAGATCGGAAGGACCGTGATCAAGATCGCGAGACGGATCGTGATGAGTTCGCGGGACGGATCGTGATGAGATCACGGGACGGATCGTGATTGGATTGCGGGATGGATCATGATGAGATCGTGGGACGCTTGGCGATTTGGATCACGAAGACGTTCGACTACACCAACCGCGTTTCTTAACGCTTCCCGCTTAGCGATCTACAAGGGTACGTAGATCCACTCTCCCTCTTGTAGATGCTTATCACCATGGATAGATCTTGCGTGTGCGTAGGAATTTTTTTGTTTCCCATGCGACGTTCCCCAACAGTGGTATCATGAGCTAGGTCTATGTGTAGATGAGATCTCGAGTAGAACACAAAAGGTTTGTGGGCGTTGATGCTTAGATTGCTTCCTCCCTTGGTCGGATTTTGGTTCAGAGGTATTGTAAGATGAAGCGGCCCAGACCAACTTGTTGCATAGATGGCTTGCGGGTGTCAGTTTCTCTCACTTTAGTTGGATCGGATTCGACAAAGGCGGTCCTTGAGAAGGTTGAAAAGAAACTAGTGTATCACCGTTGTGGTTTTTGCGTAGAAGAGAATATTTCTTGCTAGATACCCGTAGCAGCCACGTAAGACATGCAACAACAATTAGAGGACGTCTAACTTGTTTTTGCAGGGTATGTTGTGATATGATATGGCCAATTACATGATGTGATATATGTGATGTATGAGATGATCATGTGATGTATAGATTATCACGACTTGCATGTCGATGAGTATGGCAACCGGCAGGAGCCATAGGGTTGTCTTTAATTATTGTATGACCTGCGTGTCAATCATTAAGCGCTATGTAATGCTTTAATTTATTGCTAAATGGTAGCAATAGTAGTAGAAGCATGTTGGGCACGACCCCGATGGCAACACGTTGATGGAGATCATGGTGTCTTGCCGGTGACGATGGAGATCATGCTGGTGCTTTCAAGATGGAGATAAAAAGCACAAGTTCATGGCCATATCATGTCACTTATGATTTGCATGTGATGTTAATCCTTTTATGCACCTTGTTTTTCTTAGGATGATGGTAGCATTATAAGGTGATCCCTTAGTTAAATTTCAAGATGAATTGTGTTCTCCCCGAGTGTGCACCATTGCGAAAGTTCGTCGTGTTGAGACACCATGTGATGAGCGGGTGTGATAGACTCTACGTTCACATACAACGGGTGCAAGCCAGTGTTGCACATGCATAACACTCGGGTTAAACTTGACGAGCCTAGCATGTACAGACATGGCCTCGGAACACAAGAGACCGAAAGGTCGAACATGAGTCATATAGTAGATATGATCAACATGATGATGTTCACCATTGTAACCACCTCAACTCACGTGATGATCGGACTTGAGTTGGTGAATTTGTATCATGTATCACTCGGATGACCGGAGGGATGTCCATTTGAGTGGGAGTTCTTAAGTAATATGATTAATTGAACTCATTATCATGAACATAGTCAGTTGTGACTTTGCAAAATTATGTTGTAGATTACTAGCTCACGCTGTAGCTCCCTTGAATTTTTATATGTTCCTAGAGAAATAGAGTTGAAAGATGATGGTAGCAATATTGCAGACTGGGTCCGTGATCTGAGGATTGTCCTCATTGCTGCACAGAAGGCTTATGTCCTTAATGCACCGCTCGGTGCGCCAACCCCTCTAGCGTCGTCTGTAGATGTTGTGAACATCTGATAGGCACGTTCTGATGACTACTTGATAGTTTAGTGCGTCATGCATTACGGCTTACAATTGAGGCTCCGAAAAGTTTTGAACGTCACGGAACATATGAGATGTTCTAAGAGCTGAAATTAGGATCTCAGGCTCGTGCCCGTGTTGCGAGATATGAGATCTCCAACAAGATTCTTTGCCTGCGAGATGAAAGAGAATAGATCAATCATTGAGCATGTGCTCAGATTGTCTGGGTGCTGCAATCGCTTGAATCGAGTGGGAGTTGATCTTCCAGATAAGATAGTGATTAATATTGTTCTCCAAGTCACTGTCACTAAGCTACTAGAACTTGGTGATGAACTATAAATGCCAGGGATAGAAATAATGATCCTTGAGCTGTTCGCGATGTTTGACACGACGAAGGTAGAAATCAAGAAGGAGCATCAAGTGTTGATGCTTAGTAAAACCACTAGTTTCGAGAAGGGCAAGGGCAAGGAGGGAAACTTCATGGATAGCAAGTCAGTTGCTGCTCTGGTGAAGCAACCCAAAGTTGAACCCAAACCCGAGACTAAGTGCTTCAATTATGAGGAGAGCGGTCGCTGAAGCGGAACAACCCTAGATGCTTGGTAGATAAGAAGGCTGGCAATGTCGACAGAAGTATATTTGATATATGTGCTATTGATGTGTACCTTGCTAGTACTCCTAGTAGCACCTGGGTATTGGATACCGGTTCGGTTGCTAAATGTTAGTAACTCGAAATAAAAGCTATGGAATAAACGGAGAACTAGCTAAGGGTGAGGTGATGATGTGTGTTAGAAATGTTTCCAAGGTTGATGTGATCAACATCGCACGCTCTCTCTACCTTCGGGATTAGTGACAAACCTAAATAAATGTTATTTGGTGTTTTGCGTTGAGCATGAACGTGATTGGATTGTGTTTATTGCAACACAGTTATTCATTTAAGTTAGATAATAATGGTTATTCTGTTTCCATGAATAATAACTTCAATGGTCAAGCACCCAGTGAGAATGGTTTGTTGAATCTTGATCGTAGTAATACACATGTTCATAACATTGATGCCAAAAGATACAAAGTTAATAATAATAGTACCACATACTTGTGGCATTGCCGCTAAATGTCATATTGGTATAAAACGCATGAAGAAACTCCATGCTGATGGATCTTTGGACTCATTCGATTTCGAATCGGTTGAGACATGCGGACCATGCCTCTTGGTCAAGATGACTAAGGACCCCGTTTTCTGGTTTGATGGAGCGGGCAAGTGACTTATTGTAAATGATATATGTTGATGTATGTAATCCAGTGAGTCTTATAGCGTGCGGTGGTTATTGTTATTTTCTTACCTTCACTGATGATTTGAGTAGATATAGTGTATATTTGCTTAATGAAACACAAGTCTGAATCGTTTGAAAGGTTCAAGCAAATTCAGAGTGAAGTTTAAGATCATCGTGACAAGAAGATAAAAATATCTACGATATGATCGTCGAGATGAATATCTGAGTTGCGAGTTTGGCATACAACTTTAGACACTGTGAAAATTGTTTCATTACTCACGCCACCTGGAACAGCATAGTGTGATGGTGTGTCCGAACGTCATAGTCGTGCTCTATTGGATATGGTGAGGGTTATGATGTCTCTTATCGTTTTACTACTATAGTATTGGGGTTATGCATTAGAGACAACTGCATTCACTTTAAATAGGGCACCATCTAAATCCGTTGAGATGACACAGTGTGAATTATGGTTTGGTAGAAACCTAAGCTGTCATTTCTGAATGTTTAGGGCTGCGATGCTTGTGTGGAAAATGTTTTCACCTAATGAGCTCAAACCCAAAGCGGACAAATGCATCTTCATAGAATACCCTAAGTACAGTTGGGTGAACCTTCTATCTCAGATCCAAGCATAAAGTGTTTGTTGCTGAAATGGGTCCTTTCCCGAGAAAAGGTTTCTCTCGAAAGAATTGAGTGGGAGGAAGATAGAACTTGATAAGGTTGTTGAACCTTTGTTTCAACCAAAGAGTAGCGGAGCGCAGAAAGATGTTTCTGTGGAACCTATGTCAGTTGAAGAGGAAGTAAATGATGATGATCATGAAGCTTCGGATCAAGTTACTATCGACCTACGAGGAAAATAGAGCTTGATGAGGTTATTGAACCTTTACTTCAACCAGAAAGTAGCGCAACGCAGAAAGATGTTTCTGTGGAACCTACAACGGTAGAAGAGGAAGTTATTGATGATGATCATGAAGCTTCGGATCAAGCTACTATTGAACCTTATAGGTCGACAAGGATGTGTACTGCTCCTGAGCGGTATAACAACCCTGTCTTGGAGGTCATGCTGTTGGACAACAATGAGCTCACAAGCTATGGAGAAGCGATGATGGGCCTGGATTTCGACAAATGGTTAGAGGCCATGAAATCCGAGAAAGGATCCATGTATGAAAACCAAGTATAGACTTTGGTAGACTTGCTCGTTGGACGGCAGGTCGCTGAGTACAAATGGACTTTTAAAATGAAGACAAACGCTGATGGTAAATGTCACCATTTATAAGCTCGACTTGTCGCAAAGAAGTTTCTGGCAAGTTCAAGGAGTTGACTACGATGAGACTTTCTCACTCGTAGCGATGCTAAAGTCTGTTGGAATTATGTTAGCAGTTGATGCATTTTTCAATTATGAAATCTGGCAGATGGATGTCAAAACATCGTTTCCTTAACAGTTTACTTGAGGAAAGGTTGTATGTGATACAACCAGAAGGTTTTGTCAGTCCTAAGGATGCTAAAGGTGTGCAAGCTTCAGTGATCCTTCTATGGACTGAAGCAAGCATCTCGGAGTTGGAATATACACTTTGATGTGGTGATCAAAGTTTTTGAGTCTATACAAAGTTTATGAGAAACTTTTATTTATGATAAAGTGAGTGGGAGCACTATAGAGTTTTTGATAAGCATATGTGGTTGACATATTGTTGATCGGAAATGATGTAGAATTTCTGGAAAGCATAAACGGTTGTTTGAAAAGTGTTTTTTTCAAAGGAAGACCTGGATAAAGCTACCTAATTGTTAAGCATCAAGATCTATATAGATAGATCAAGATGCTTGATGAGACTTTCAATGAGTACATACCTTGACAAGATTTTGAAAGAGTTCAAAATGGATCAGTCAGAGAAAGAGTTCTCTCCTGATTTGTAAGGTGTGAAAGTTGAGTGAGACTCAAAGCTCGACAAACCGCAGAAGATAGAGAAAGGACGAATGTCATCCCCCATGCCTTAGCCATAGGCTCTGTATACTATGCTAAGGCATTGTACCGCACCTGTGTGTGCCTTGCCATGAGTCCGTCAAGGGGTACAAGAGTGATCCAGGAGTGGATCACTCGACAGCGGTCAACATTATCCTTAGTAACTAAAAGACTAAGGAGATGTTTCTCGATTATGGAGGTGATAAAGAGTTCGTTGTAAAGAGTTATGTCGATGCAAGCTTTGACACCAATCCGGATGACCCGTAGTAGCAATCTGGATACATATAGTGGAGCAACCATTTGTAATAGTACCAAGTGGAGTGTGGTAGCAGTGTTTACAGTTTGACATAGAGATTTGCAAAGTACATACGGATCTAAATGTCGTAGACCCGTTGGCTATAAGACCTCTCTCACATGCAAAGCATAATCGAGCCCCAGAACTCATTGGGTGTTAGATTCATAACAATGCGTATCACATGGTGATGTGAACTAGATTATTGACTCTAGTGCAAGTGGGAGACTGTTGGAAATATGCCCTAGAGGCAATAATAAATTAGTTATTATCATATTTCCTTGTTCATGATAATCGTTTATTATCCATGCTATAATTGTATTGATCGGAGACTTAGATGCATGTGTGGATACATAGACAAAACCATGTCCCTAGTATGCCTCTAATGGACTAGCTCGTTGATCAAAGATGGTTAAGGTTTCCTGGCCATGGACATGAGATGTCATTTGATAACGAGATCACATCATTAGGAGAATGGTGTGATGGACAAGACCCAAACTACAAACATAGCATATGATCGTGTCAGTTTATTGCTACTGTTTTCTGCATGTCAAGTATATGTTCCTATGACCATGAGATCATGCAACTCACTGACACCGGAGGAGTGCCTTGTGTGTATCAAACGTCACAACATAACTAGGTGACTATAAAGGTGCTCTACAGGTATCTCCGAGGGTGTCTGCTGGGTTGGCATGGATCAAGACTGGGATTTCTTACTCCGTTTGACGGAGAGGTATCTCAGGGCCCACTCGGTAATACAACATCACAACAAGCCTTGCAAGCAATGTGACTAAGTGTTAGCCACGGGATCTTGTATTACGGAACGAGTAAAGAGACTTGCCGGTAACGAGGTTGAACTAGGTATGGAGATACCGACGATCAAATCTCGGGCAAGTAACATACCGAAGAACAAAGGGAACATTAGACGAGATTGACTGAATCCTTGACATAGAGGTTCGACCGATAAAGATCTTCGTAGAATATGTAGGAACCAATATGGTCATCCAGGGCCTGCTATTGGTTATTGAGCGTAGAGGTGTCTCAGTCATGTCTACATAGTTCTCGAACCCGCAGGGTCTGCACACTTAAGGTTTGGTGACGTTTCGGTAGTATAAAGGTATGTATGGTGGTGATCGAAGGTTGTTAGCAGTCCCGGATGAGATCCCGGACGTCACGAGGAGCTCCGGAATGGTTCGGAGGTAAAGATTCATATATAGGAAGTCCTGTTTTGGTCGCCGGAAAAGTTTTAGGCTCATCGGTAGTGTACCGGGAGTGTCGATAGTGTATCGGGGGACCGTCGGGAGAGGTATTTCGACCCAAGAGGCTTCATGGGCTATGGGAGAGTGAATATTAGCCCTTATTGAGCTTGTGGAAACTCCCACACATGGCCCATCTGGCTGGAGAAGAAAACCCAATAGGAAAAGGTGGAAAAAGGAAAAAAAAGGACGAATCCTAGTCCTACTAGGATTGGAGGAGAGTCCTCCAATCCTAGTGGATTCGGCCGACTCCTATGGGGCCTTGGCCTTGCGCCAGCCCTCCTCCTCCGTCCCTACTATATATACTGGTGGTAATGGGTGTTTTGCACTAGATTTTATGGCAACGTGCTACCCGTTCCACCGGTGCTCCTCTAGATCGGATTTCCGCAGTGCTTAGGCGAAGCCCTGCCGGAATTGCTCCACCACCATCACCGGAGCGCCGTCACACTGCCGATGAACTCTTCCTCCTCTCCACTTCCTCTTGCTGGATCAAGACGGTGGAGATCGTCATCAAGCTGCACGTGTGCTGAACGCGGAGGTGCCGTCCGTTCGACGCTAGATCGGAAGGACCGTGATCAAGGTCACGAGACGGATCGTGATGAGTTCGCGGGACGGATCGTGATGAGATCACGGGACGGATCGTGATTGGATAACGGGACGGATCGTGATGAGATCGCGGGACGCTTGGTGATTTGGATTGTGAAGACGTTCGACTACACCAACCGCGTTTCTTAACGCTTCCCGCTAAGCGATCTACAAGGGTACGTAGATCCACTCTCTCTCTCGTAGATGCTCATCACCATGGATAGATCTTGCGTGTGCGTAGGAATTTTTTTGTTTCCCATGCGACGTTCCCCAACACAATCAACCCATAGGACAAAAGAAATCTACTCAAACGTCATAGGATAGCCACATATTATTGGATAATAATATATATCATTAAGCACGATGTATATTATAGCGGGGAAGAAAGGTTTTACACTGCCGCATAGAGGGGGAGAGGGTTGGTGGTGACGACGGTGAAGTTGTTGGTGTAGATCGCCGTCATGATGGTTGCCCCAGCGGCGCTCCGGCGCCACCGAGAAAGAGAGGAGAGAGCCCCCTTCTTCTACCTTGGTATCCCCCTAGATGGGAGGAGAGTTTCTCCTTTGGTCCATGGCCTCCATGGATCCCGGAGGGTAGGATCCCCTCCGAGATTGGATCTCTCTCTCTGTTTCTCTCCTGTTTTCGTGACTGTTTTATGACCCCTTCACTGTTTCTTAAATACCTCGAGATCGTAACTCCGATTGGGTTGAACATTCGAGGGGATTTTTATCGTGAAATTATCTTTATTGCGGCAAATGAAGGGCTCCAACTGACTTAAGGGGTGGCCACAAGCCATCAGGGCACGACCACCCCCTAGCCGCGCCCTATTGGCTTGTGAAGCCCTCGAGCATCATGTTGCATTGATTCTTCTTCCAAAAATTCACATATATTCCAAAAAAATCTCCGTAAATTTTTATCACATTTGGACTTCGTTTGATATGGATTTTCTACGAAACAAAAAATACAAAAAATAGGAACTAGTACACAACACTGGATAAGTAAGTTAGTCCCAAAAATAATATAAAATGTTGCCAACAGTATATGAAAGTTGTAGAATATTGGCATGAAACAATCAAAATTAGAGATACGACAAAGACGTATCACTTGCAAGCGATAAGTAGTGATAGATAAATAAATTGATAAATATATATTGCAAATAAATAGAAAGTAAATAATGGCAGCAAGGTTTTTACGGTTTTTGTAATAATATTTGTGAAGAGACACAGGGACATAGTGTTCGCTAGAGGCTTCTCTCTCAAAGAAAGCATACAATGGGTTAACTAATTATTGTTGGGAAATTGATAGAAAAGCAAATAGTTATGTAATATTTATTCACGAAAATGATCATGTATATAGGCATCACGTCTTCTATACATGATCATCGATTCTTCTACTTGTTTATGGACCTGATGTCTATATACATGATCATTGCCATGAATAAATATTGCATAACTATGCGTTTTTCTATCAATTGCCAAAAAGTAATTTGTTTACCCATCGTATGTCATCTTCGAGAGAGAAGCCTCTAGCAAACACTATGGCCCATGGGTCTCCTCATAAATATAATTACAAAAACTCTAAATACCTTGCTGCCATTACTTACTTTCTTTTTACTACAATTTATATTTATCAATTTATGTATCTATCACTACTTATCGCTTGCAAATAACGATTTCAAGGGCATTGTCAACCCTTTTGCCCACGTTGAGTGCAAGTGTTTTCTTTTTTGTGTGTAGGTACTGAAGATGGGAATTTGTGTGGTTCTCCTATTGGTTCGACAACCTTGGTTTTCACTGATGGAAATACTTACCTATGCTTTGCTGCATCATCCCCTCCTCTTCGGGGAAAATCCCAACGCAGTTATAAGTATCAGGAAGGATTTCTAATGCCGTTGCCGAGGAGCATCATGAAATTCCTATCAATTACAGATACGTATCCAATGTATCTATAACTTTGATTGCATTCTAGGATACTTTTAAGACATTTATTTGTTGTTTTATATTATTTTTGAGCACTAACCTATTAACGCAGTGCCAAGTGCAGTTGTTGTTTTCTGCATGTTTTTGGCTTTTCAGGTTTACAGTACCAAACAGAGTCCAAATACCTAAAACTTTTTGATAATTTTTTGTGGACCAAAATAAGACTTGGAAGCTTCGGGAGAAGACCGTAGGCCGCACAGGGGACCCACAAGCTAACAGGGCCCTGTTAGCTTATGGCCCCCTCCCGCCTCTGCTGACCTCGTACTCTGGCTTATAAATCCACATATATATTCCAAAATCCCTAGGGGACCTTCCAAAACACTTTCCCTAGTGCTGGAAGTCTCTATTCCGCCACGATCTCATCTGGAGCCCTTTTTCGGTGCCCTGCGGAGGGGGGATCGATCATGGAGGGCCTCAACATCATCATTGTTGCTCCCATGGTGATGTGTGAGTAGTTAACCTCAGACCTATGGGTCCGTAGTTAGTACCTAGATGTATATCTCTCTCTGTATTCTTCTTTGCCATGATCACCGCGATTCCCGAGGTGACTTATCTTATGTAATCCATCTTTGCAGTGTGTTTGTTGGGATACGATGAATTGTGGGTTTATGTTCAGATTATTCACGAAAATATATTGAATACTTACTTGTATTTTATTTGCATGATTATTATAGCTTCGTAATTCTCTCCGATCTATCGGTTTAGTTTGGCCAACTAGATTTGTTTATCTTCAGTGAGAGAGGTGCGTTGTAGTGGGTTCAATCTGGCGGTGCTGTATATCCCAGTGACATAGTAGGGGACACGACATGTCTTTGTATTACTTCCACCAAGGATAAAACGATGGGTTCATTCATATTAATTGAGTTTACTTTGTCTACATCATGTCATCATTCTCCAAGCATTACTCTATTTCACTTAATACTCCAGATGCATGTTGGATAGCGATCGATGGGTGGAGTAATAGTAGTAGATGCAGGTAGGAGTCAGTCTACTTGTTTATAGATGTGATGCCTATATAAACATGATTATTGTCGTGAATAAATATTACATAACTATGCGCTTTTCTATCAATTTCCCAACAGTAATTTGTTTACCCATCGCATGCTTTCTTCGAGGGAGAAGTCTCCAGGGAACACCATGGCCCCCGGGTCTATTCACGAATATATTTACAAACATTCTCAATACCTTGTTGCCATTTATTTTTTTCCTTTTATATTTAATTCATAATTATCAACTATCATCTACACTACTTATCGCTTGCAAGTAACGAGTTCAAGGGGATTAACAACCCTCTTGCCCACTTGCGTGCAAGTGTGTGCTCTTTTGTGTGTAGGTGCTGAATATGGGAAGTTGTGTGATCCTCCTATTGGTTTGATAACCTTGGTTCTGTCACATCCCTAGTTAGCTTACTTAGGTGAGCATGTGTGTGCATCATGTTTTCACTTTTTGCATCAATTTGAAATGGGGATTAACAGAAACCCTAACACCTCACCTGAATCAAACCAATTCAATAGTTGTGAAAAGCCAACATCTCCAAAATGCCCATAAAAATGTCCCCTATGTCTGATAAATGTGGACATCAATGTATCAGGGGTCATTTTAAATATTTGAATCCATATAGCATTTCAAAAATAAATATTAAAGCTACAAAAAGTGCCAAATAAAGCATTATAAATATTTTAGTATTCAAATTATTCTGAAACTTTTTGTAGAGGTTTGAAATATTCAAACTAAACTCTATAAAATATTTGAGTATTTTGAGCCTAGCATTTGTGCCTAAAACAAAATAAAACAAATGTCATATAATGCAAAATAGAAAAGAATGAGAAAATAGAAAAGGGTACCTTAGGCCCAGGCCAGGCCGGCCCATCTGGCCCAGCACCGCCTTCTTCCTCTTGGCATCCAGAAGGACGAGCGTGAGCTCGCCGTGCGCTCGCGCCGGAGCTGCCACGCAGCTCCCTGCGCGCCTGCCTCCCCCGTCGCGCTGGCGAGTGGATGAGGATGTTGTTGCCGTCCCCATCGCTCTCTCTACCTCTCATTCGCCCCTCTGCCTCTCCCTTCCCTCTGCCCCGCCATGGCCGTCGCCTCTGCTCACCCGCCGCCATAGCCACAGCTGCTCCCGCGCACCCTAAGCCTACCAAGAGCTCCGCCTCATCGTCCCCGACCTATGCATCGAGCCACACACCGGCGAAGCCCCTGGAGCGATGATCCTGACCCCTTCTTCCTCCTTTGACCCGAGCACCGCCGCCGACGATTCACCGCCTCCGAGCCTTCCCCGAGCCTGCTATCAACGGCTTTGAGCCCGCAGTGAGCCCCCGGATCGTTTCCCCCTCTTCCCTGGCCGTTTCCCCCTTTGTAGCCCTCATTTCCATTGGCACCCGAGATGCTCCGCTGCACGAGCTCGCCGCCGGTGTCGCTCCGGTGATCAACTGGTCCTTCCGAGGCCACCACCGAGCTCGTGGGGTTGCGTAGAGGCCGTAGATGCCCAGCCCCAGCCGTTTAGCATGCTAGAGCGATGAGCTGGTGCTCGCCCGAACTCCGGCGGCCGCCAAGCTCAACGCCGGTGATGCTCTGGGCCACCTCAGCCGCTCGGGTGTGCCCAGATCGAAGCGCGCGCGCGTGCTGGTTCGATAGGAGCCATCTGTCGTCGAAATGGTCACCGAGGGAGGTTTTCTGACCCCCTCCGCCATCCCTGACGTCGCCGGCGGCTCAATGCCGGCGAGTCAACCAGTTTGACCATGGGGGTTTGACCCCAGGGTCAACTGGCAAGTGGGCCCGACCAGTTTAATTAAGTTTAAGTTAAAAATAATTAGTTAATAAAATTAATTAACCTAATGACCCACTGATAGTGGCCCCCGCTTTCCTAATTAATTAGTGGTTAGTGGTTAATTAGTTTCTCTTAGTGGTTGGGTCACTGACCAGTAGACCCCACTGGTCAGGTTTGACCTGTCGACGGCAATTTGACTAGCTGACGTCATGTTGATGTCATGCTGATGCATTAAAGGAATTTCTGATTTAAATTAATTCCAGAAAATAGTTAAAACTTAGAAAATTCATAGAAATTAATCTGTAACTTAGATTGAAACAATTTATATATGAAAATTTATTAGAAAAGTCCAATGAATCCAATGGTGCTATTATCATGCATGTTAGAGCAACCTATGTTGATGAACATTAACATTTAGTAATAGGTCAATATATGAAATATGAAATGGAGAACGATTTTGAACCTATATTCAAAACTACTTCATTTAACTTGGTTAACAGTTGGATTAGCTCATCCATCCATGTTGCCATGTCATGATCATGCATCATATTGTTGGACTTGCCGTGTATTGATTTTTACTTATCTGCATTGCGGTAGGCCCTGCTTCTGAGGATACACCCGAGTATTCCAATGAAGGAGAATACCTTCCCACTTCCCAGCAAGGCAAGCAACCCCATTGATCATTCCGATAACATCCCATTCTATCGCCCCTGCTCTTGTTTATTGCATTAGGACAAATGTTCAATTGCCTGTCATATGCGGTAGATGAACCCATTCCTTTGCATGACCTGTCATTGTCACAGTAAATAGCTAAACCTTGCAACCTAGCATACCCGGTAGATGCTTGAGCCATGATGTGCTTTAACCGTTTTGCTTGCTATGCTTGCTATGCTTAGAGTTGTGTGGGGTCTGATTCATCTGGGTGATGAATTGGAGTGAAACAGTATTGTTCTGATGTGATAAGCTTAATGATGAACCCGATTTGATAAAGGTAGCGATGAGAGGCTATGTAGGAGTACCTAGCAGGTTGTCTCATTGGGACTGTTCTTAGGAACTGAGTTCCGTGTTTGTGATCCAAGGCTAGTTACTACCACACGTTGGGATACTTAATTGACCCTATCGACTTATCAATCGCTTAGTCCTTGGTCCAGGAGTTGCAAGTAGTTTCTGGTGTTTATAGTATGTTGGAGGCCATGCGTAGCGCTGACCCTAGGGGTGGGTTACGATGCGGTAGGCATGGGACGGTGTACCAAGGGTCACCCGAATGGTGGGCTTGGGAACCCTGCGCACATCGTTTGGGGCCGTAGTGAAATCTTCGGCCAGACTTTCGTGTGGGTTCAGACTCAAATAGGCGATAGCCTAGACTAGAGGTCTTGTGTTATTGACGGTCGTGGCCAACTCCCTCACTGGGATTCCGCTTGAAGGTTGCCGAGGTGCATGGTTTTATGAGCACACAACGATAAGTGGCGAGAGCGTGTGTGAAGGAGTACACCCCTGCAGGGTATGAATCTATTCGAATAGCCGTGTCCTCGTATATGGACTACTTGGAGAACTTATGTTGTTCATAGATAACTTGATGGATACTCATAAAAGTCTCAAGACAAGTGTGAGTACCGTGGATGGCACTCTCGTAGGATACGGAAGTGAATTCATGGTGGTGTATTGATGTGGAGTTAGTGGACTCGTGTGCGACATCTAAAATTGAACAAATAATTAATATGTGTAGTAAAGGTTAGCCAAGAGTCAAAGCTGACATTGCATAATAAACTCCACCACTCCCCTTATTGATACATGAGCATGAATAGACTAGTTCTGCTTTAAAGACTTGCTGACTACGTTTGTACTCACGTTTGCTTAATAAATTTTGCAGATGAGACTCAGGACCCATCAGGTGGGTTCTATCTAGATGTCGACGACGCCGAATAGCTGGTGTCCCAGCTATGACCTTATGCCCTATGGGGGGCTGTAGATAGTGAGGCCATGTGCCTTTTTACCCTTTCATCTATCTGTACTCAGCAGCTTTATGCTTCCGCTTGGTTTGTATGAACTTGCTTGTATGACTTGAGTGTCGGGTCAAGTGACCCCTACCTGTAAGAACATATTATGCAAGGATCCTCTGAGTCTCTTAAATAAAAGTTGTGTTGTTGTATGGTTATGTTGTGATGCCATAGTTGTATCTATGCATATCGGGCATGTCGTGCGTACGTGTGATGTGCAACGGTATGTATGGGATCCGACACCTAGTCATGTGCCTTTAGTAGTACTCTTTACATGAAACTGTCTCTTTGTGCTTCCACTGAGCCTTGGTAGCTTGCTACTGCTCCGGACACATTGATTGACCGACATGTATCCTTCTTTGCTGCTGTGTCTGTCCGTTCAGGGAAATGTCTCACAGTGTAATGGAGTCCCTGTAGCCTACTACGACTTGTCTATGTGTAGTGATGACATTTATGTCCCACAGCGTAATGGATTCCTTGTAGCCGGCTATGACTCTTCTACACATGCTTGAGGCTGACACCTGCATTGTTGGGTTACATATGCCTGTTTCCGTACGGACGTGCCACTTGGGTTCTATGACTAGTCATGTCGGCCCGGGTTCTCTGTCGTTTGAATGCTAGCAACATATTCACATACGTGAGCCAAAAGACGCAAATGGTCCCGGCTAAGGTAAGGCTGCAGCCGTGGAGTTACCGTGCGTGAGGCCGCAAAGTATGTGATGTGTTACAGGCTGGATTCCTATGACTTAGGATCGGGGTCCCGATAGGTTTATACTAAGGGAAAAACTTATCTATACTGTGTAGCATCATCCCCTCCTCTCCGGGGAAAAACCCAACGCAGATCGCAAGTATTAGGAAGGATTTTTGGCGCCGTTGTCGGGAGTATCATCAACTACTTATCAAGTACCTTTGCACAAATTATCATTCACTTGTTCTAATTTTTATTTGCTGTTATATTTGTCTTGTTATAAAAATAAAAAATAAATTTTTTTAGCATTGCTAGTTTGCTTGTTTCGTTTGTTAGTAATTTGCTTGAAGTTGCTATCATGTCTGAGTTTGAAATTAGTGGTGCTTCTGCCTCTAGTGAGAAAGCCTTTGAATATCCAACTTCATCATGTAATGAGAATGATAAAAGGAATTTTATGAAATTGATAAGGAAAAACTTGATAACCATATGGATGATGATCCTTCTAAAGGAGAACCTATTATGCAAACAAAGAAATTCCGCATAGGTAGTGACAATATTATTGGGAAGAGTGTGATTCAAGATTTTTTTCACTTGTGCGGGACCGTTACCCTTGATAGGAGGCTCTATTGTTTCTAGAACCACTAGTTATGTGGATGCTATATCTTTGCTTATAGTTCAATTGGAAGACAATTTGTGCATATGCATCCTTTCATACAATGGTTGTTTCTAGAATTCTCTAATATTCAGGATGCCTCTACCAAATGTCTAGCCACAATATTTCTCGTTAAAGAATTTGACAATATCATGCAAGAAGCTAGAGATATATTTTCTCATTATAGGGTTAACAGTGAGTGCCCGCCAATAGAACGGTTTCTTTACGATTTAGAAGAAATAAGAAAATTAAGATCAACGACTATGTTGCTTATGATGAAAACCTTAGAAAAAAAGGTTCCACGTAATGTAATGATAGATTTGATAAGATTTCTGCATATAATGATAGATTTGTTATACCAGATCTTGGATTGGGTCATCTGCTTGAGAGAGAATTAAGGAAATACCTCTATCAAAACTTATACAATGAGGAGTTGGTTTCTACTTATGAAAAGCCTAAGGAGGAGCCTTCTATTCCTCCAGAGAAAGATCTCACAGACCCTTTGTGTTGTGAAGTTTAGCACCTTCAATTACTTTTGCTTTCCTATTATAGAACTTGTTGTTGAGAGAAGGGAATATGATTATACCATGATGGATCGTCTTCATGACTATTACAACACTTGATCATATGCATTATGCCTAGCTAGGGGCGCAAAATGGTAGCACTAGTTGGGAGGCAACCCAATAGTTTTCTTATTTTATCTTATTTTACTTTCTGTTTGTTTTAGATAACATGATTTTTTATACTGTAATGATTGTGTTTTTATGTTTAAATTAGTGTTTGTGCCAAGTAGATCCTTTGGGATGACTTGCATGATAAGTAGAATTGATACCATGCAAAAACACAAACTTTTGCGTCCAGTGCATAATTTCTCTCATTTTAATAGAATGTCTTTTTGATCTTAATTTCTTACACAATATTGGTATATAAATTCCCCAGATTGTTCTAATGTTTTAGGATTTTCTAAGATACAGAAGTATAGTTTCTCTATAGATCATTACAGACTGTTCTATTTTAGACAGATTCTGTTTTTTGCTTGCATAGTTTGCTTGTTTTGATGATGCTATGGATTGTATCGGGGGGTATATTATGTCTACTACACAACTTTATTCTTGTAGACTCTGTTGGGCCTCCAAGCCCAGAGTTTTGTAGGACAATAGCAATTTTCCCTCAAGTGGATGACCTAAGGTTTACCAATCTGTGGGAGGTGTAGGATGAAGATGGTCTCTTTCTCAAACAACCCTGCAATCAAAATACAAGAAATCTATTGTGTCCCCAACACACGCAAGACAATGTTAAATGGTATAGGTGCACTAGTTCGACAAAGAGATGGTGATACAAGTGCAATATGGATGGTAGATATAGGTTTTTATAATCTGAAAATATAAAAACAGCAAGGTAACAAGTAGTAAACAAAGTGCAAAACGTATATCAATGCTTGTAAATGAGGCCTAGGGTTCATACTTTCACTAGGGAATCTCTCAACAATGCTAACATAATAGGATCATATGATCATCCCTCAATGTGCAAGAAAGAATCACTCCTAAGTTCAAATCTAGCGGACAACATAAGATGACATTATTGTAGGTAGTAAAAACACCTCAAAGTTATCCCTTCCGATCAATCTATTGGGCTATTCCTATAGGTGTCACAAACAACCCTAGAGTTCATACTAAAATAACACCTATGATACATATCAATTAACCCTAATGTCACCTAGATACTCCGATGTCACCTCAAGTATCCGTGGGCTAATTATTCAACTTGCACTAAAAAAATTGAGATTCATCATATTCAATACAACACAAAGAACTTCAAAGAGTACCCCAAGATTTCTATCGAAGAACGTAGTATGAAAACGTTCAATCAACCCCTATGCATAGATTCCCAAGGTCATCAGAACCCGCAAGTTGATGCCATAACATATATCAAGTGAATCAATAGAATACCCTGATGTCACTACGTGTATTTGCATGCAAGACATACATCAAGTGTTCTCAAACACAAATTATTCAATCCAACAAAACGAGATCTCAAAGGGAAAGATTCAATTCATCACAACAGGATACCAAGGGAAGAACACCATATGATCCAACTATATTAATGAAGCCCATGATACATCAAGATTGTGCCATCTCATGAACATGAGAGAGATATTAAACACATAGTTACTGGTACATACCCTGAGCCCCGAGGGTGAACTACTCCCTCTTTGTCATGGCCTCCACCGGGATGATTAAGATGGCCACCGGTGATGATTCCCCTCTATGGCAGGGTACTGGAAAGGATCCAGATGAGTTTTCTGGTTATTTTTGAGGGTTTTTGTATATATAGGATTTTTCGATGTTGGAATCATGCTAAACGGACTAACGTTGGCCCCACAAGCCATTAGGGAGCGCCTAGGGGGTGGGCGCACCCTGTTGTCTTGTCGCCCACAGGTGGCTCTCCTCTAGTGGTTCTTTGCTCTAGTATTTCTCATTTTCTCCAGAAAAATGATAAAAAAGTTTCGGGCGATTCTAAGAACTTTTATTTTCTGCACAGAAAACAACAATATGGTAATTCTACTGAAAATAGTGTCAGTCTGTGTTAATTCTAAATATCGTATAAAGTGCATCAAAACCATATAAAAGTATTGTAAACATAGGAAAATATGGCATGAATATTTCATAGATTATCGATAAGTTGGAGACGTATCGGCATCCCCAATCTTAAGGCCTACTCGTCCTCGAGTAGGTAAATGATAAAAGAAATAATTTATGAACTTTGAATCCTAGCATAGTGAATAGTTTTGATCATTAATAATTTTGGTCACTTTTTAGCATCATAACCATCAACTTTTTCACATAAAAATCATCATGATAGAGTAGCAATCAATTCACGTGTCATGGTTCAAACAATGCATTTTCTTGAAACTTAACAACATATGTTCTTAGTCATCAAACAATTTCAATGCATCATCAAGTATAAGTAAGAGCTCCACTTACTCAATTATCATATAGTCTTCTATGATTGCTAATATTCAAAGCATATTTTTAGAACCAACAATATACATCGAACACATAGAAAGATAGGGGCTTAATGTTTTGCCTCCGAACATACTTATCATGAAGATAAGTGTCAACAATAATGAATCATAATCAAATATATTTGATTGGATATATGTGTTTGGATCCTTCCCCACCACATGATGGTTGCCAACTAATATATTGAGGTTGGAATAAGAAGTTGACTCAATCATGAAAAGTAAATGACATTAAATTAAATAACATAAAAGTAAATAGATTGTCCCTTTACAGAGGGAAGCAGGGATTTGCAGAGATGCCACAACTCATTGTTTAAAACAGATATGAATATGTAATTTTGAGTGGTATACTTGTCGTGTCAATGTCACAACAGAGTTTTCAATATCTTCCATGCTAAACACATTATTGGTGGTTCCCAAATAGACTTGAAATTTTACTCCCCCTCCACCATTCAAACACATTCCATGGCTGGCCGAATCCACGGTTGCCATCCAAACAATCAACTTTCTAGGGGGAGTTTTTGTTTATTTATTTTGGTATTATGTAGGACTGGGCACCCTTTTTACCAGCCTCTCTCATGCTATGACAAGTGAATAAACACTCATCTTGAGAATAAACCGCTTAGCATGGAAGATAATGACCGCCTTGTCGCTCCATGAGCGGTATATATGAGCATACAAAACAGATGTTTATTTGAATGTTTAGAGGTGGCACGTGCAAATTTAGTTGGTAATGGCAGTGAAATACCATATATAGGTAGGCATGGTGGAATCTCATGGAATAAAATTGGCTCAATGATTAGGATGCACAAGTAGTATTTCTACTTAGTGCGAGGTTTTGGCTAGGAAAAGGTTCTAAACAAGCACCACATGTTGGAGGATCCATAACAATGTAACTTCTATGCTAATATACCCAAACATAACTATTACATTGCCTTCCTTGTCCATATTCAACTATTTGATCAAGGTTGGAAATAATTAACGGGTATTCACAATCGTAAAATATTTCCAAGATAATATATTTGTATGTGAAAGTTCTCTTCCTTATACTAATCATTCGTGAATTGCTTGTATGACCAATATTGTGATTGTTAAACTTCAATACATTTGACTTTCTAAACCAAATGTAAACCTGCTAATAAGAATATAGCACATTCATAATTTCATATTTATGACATTTCATTCATTCACAATGTACTATTAGGATATAAGTGAAGCACAATAGTAAACATCAAACTATTTTTAAAAGATATAAGTAAAGATCGATGAGTAGTCAAACAATTAAGTAGCTACGTGAGGAATCTCTCCCTCACTAAAGATTTTCAGATGTGATATTTTTATTCAAATAACAAACAAAACAAAAATGGCACTCGAATAATAGCACATATCCTGTGGACGAATAAAAACTTAGGATCAACATAGGCTAACCGATATTTGTTGACGAAGAGAGTTGGGATGCATAGCATCCCCAAGATTAGATGCTTGATACTTCTTGTAATATTTACTTGGGGTAACTAGGGAATATCTAAGATTGAGCTTTTGTATCTCGTTCAATCCTCTCATATCACGGTTTCACCTATTCTCAAAAACTTCATCCACACAAAACTTGAAAAGAACTCATGAGATAGGTTAGTGCACATAAGAATAAATAAACTCTTTAGGAATGCCAAGACAAGTCAAATAATATTTTCAAACATTAGGTCTTGTATACTACCATTTAAAATTTTTATTTCTACCAATTTAAGTCATGAAAACTATAGGAGAAGTAGATAATAAAACTATGACACCGATACGTCTAAACAGGATAGTCTATAGCAACTAATTTACAAAGTGCACTTCTGTAACTAAAAAATTCCTAAATATTTAGGAAATGATAAAAATTATATGAAAAATATTGTGTAAAAATTTCAGAACCTTTCGATATTCCAGTAAATATGAAAATTTAAACACTATAGCAAAAATTTCTATTTTTACACAGCACACGTCAAACATGCAATTCAAACATCCTAAAAGGCAATTATTGGAACTTTTTATTGGAGAACAAGATTATAATTAACACCAATCAAATTTTAGCAAAATAAAATGATGCTCCAAGAAAAACTAATATTATGTGACAAATAGAAATATAGCTCCAAGTAAGATATACCTATAGTGATGAAGACGAAAGAGGGGACGCCTTCCTGGGCATCCCCAAGCTTAGACGCTTGAGTATTCCTTGGATATTACCTTTGGGATGCCTTTGTCATCACCAAGCTTAGGGGATTACTACTCCTTATTCTTCTCATATTGGTGTCTTACCCAAGACTTGTAAACTTTACTCACACAAAACTCATTGGAACTTCATGAGATGGGTTAGTATAATAAATATAGATCATTCATTTAGGTACTATCAAGACAAGATTCATAATTATTCTCACATAATACCTACTATATTATATCATTCCCATAATTTATAACACCAAATATAAGCTAGGGAAACACTAAAACAAGCAAAACTATGCATGCAAAACAGATTATGTCAAAAACAGAACAGTCTGTGAAGATCTAAATGAAATCCATATTTACCTATCTCTAAAAATTCTGAAAAGTTAATACAATGCACAAAATATGCATATAAAAACTTTGTAAAAAATTCAGATTTTTTACTCTCTTTTAAAATCAAAGAAATTCTGCACTTGACGTAAAAGTTTCTGTTTTTGCACAGAATCAAACTAACAAGTATCCACACTATCCCAAAGGCTTTACTAGACACTTTACTAAAAAGACACAAAACATGACTAATACAGTATATTAATCATGTTAAAACACAAAAACTAAAGGGAAAAGTTTAGGGTTGTCTCCCAACAAGCGCTTTTCTTTAAAACCTTTTAGATAGGCATGATGATTTAAATGATGCTCACATAGGAAGAGTAATTGAAACATGCAAGAGAGCATCATGAATCACATGGCAAGCACATTTAATTCTAACCCACTTCCTATGCATAGGGATTTTTTGAGCAAACAATTGATGTGAGCAAGAATCAGTTAGCATAGGAAGGCAAAAGAAGCATATCTTCAAAACTTTCAACACATAGAGAGGAAACTTGATATTATTTCAACTCCTACAAGCATATGTTCCTCCCTCATAATAATTTTCAGTAGCATCATGAAGGAATTCAATAATATAACTATCACACGAAGCATTCATTTTGTGATTCATAAGCATAGAATTTTCATTACTCTCCACATAAGCAAATTTCTTCTCATTCATAGTAGTGGGAGAAAACTCAACAAAATAACTATCATGAGACACTTGTGACATAAACAAATTGAATATTAAAATCATGAAGACAAGTTTCATGGTTACTATCACTCTTTATAGCATACATGTCATCACCATAATCATCATAGATAGGAACTTTGTTGTCATAGTCAATATAAATCTCTTCCAAAATAGTGGACTCATCACTAAATAAATTCATGACCTATCCAAATCCACTTTTATCATTATTACAATAAGATTGAACACCCTCAAAAATAGTGGGATCATTAGTACCTAGAGTTGACACTCTTCCAAACCCATTTTCATCAATATAATCATCATAAATAGGAGGCATGCTATCATCATAATAAATTTTCTCATCAAACTTGGGGGACTAAAAATATCATCTTCACCAAAAATAGCATCACCAAGCTTGGGGCTTTGCATATCATTATCATCATGGATATTCATAGAATTCATACTAACAACATTGCTATCACGCTCATGATTCAAGGATTTAATTGCAATCATTTTATTGAACTATTCTTCTAACACTTTGGCACAATTTAAGAGCCATCATTTCAAGAAAAACATCATAAAGGTAAAGAACTTGATGCAACATCAGTTCCATTTTTTGTAGTTTTCTTTTATAAACCAAATTAGTGATAAACAAGAAACTAAAAGATTTAATTGCAAGATCTAAAGATATACCTTCAAGCACTCACCTCCCTGGCAACGATGTCACAAAAAAGCTTGATGTTTATTACACAACTTTATTCTTGTAGACTCTCTTGGGTCTCCAAGCATAGAGTTTTGTAGGATAATATAATTTTTTCCTCAAGTGGATGACCCAAGGTTTATCAATCCGTGGGAGGTGTAGGATGAAGATGGTCTCTCACAAATAACCATGCAATCAAAATACAAGAAATCTCTCGTGTCCCCAACACACCCAATACAATGGTAAATTGTATAGGCGTACTAGTTCGGCGAAGAGAGGTGATACAAGTGCAATATGGATGGTAGATATAGGTTTTTGTAATCTGAAAATATAATAACAACAAGGTAACAAGTAGTAAACAATGAGCAAAATGGTATATCAATGCTTGGAAATAAGGCCTAGGGTTCATACTTTCACAAGTGCAATCTCTCAACAATGCTAATATAATAGGATCATAGGATCATCCTCAACATGCAACAAGGAACCACTCCAAAGTTCATAGCTAGCAAAGACCATAAGATGAAATTGTTGTAGGTAGTAAAACCACCTCAAAGTTATCCCTCCCTATCAATCTATTGGCCTATTCCTATAGGTGTCACAAATAGCCCCGGAGTTTGTACTAAAATAACACCTATGATACATATCAATCAACCCTAACGTCATCTAGATACTCCAATGTCACCTCAAGTATACATGGGATAATTATTCGACATGCATCAAACAATTTCAGATTCATCATATTAAATCCAACACAAATTACTTCAAAAAGTACCCCAAGATTTATATCCGAGAACTTAGTTTGAAAACGTGGAATCAACCCCTATGCATAGATTCCCAAGGTCACCAGAATCCGCAAGTTGATGCCATAACATATATCAAGTGAATCAATAGAATACCCCAATGTTAATACAGGTATCCGCATGCAAGTCATACATCAAGTGTTCTCAAACACAAAGTATTCAATCCGCCACAACGAGATCTCAAAGGGAAAGATTCAATTCATCAACACAAGATAGCAAGGCAATAACAACATATGATCCAACTATATTAACGAAGCCCATTATACATCAATCATTCCATCTCAAGAACACGAGAGAGAGAGAGATAGATTAAACACATAGCTACTGGTATATACCCTTAGCCCCGAGGGTGAACTACTCCATCCTCATCATGGTCTCCACCGGGATGATGAAGATGGCCACTGGTGATGATTTCCCATCTCTGACAGGGTACTGGAAAGGCTACATATGTGCTTTTCATCAATACAAAGAGTTGCGGTGGCATAACGGAAGTTCTCTAGTTATTTCTAAGGGTTTCTCTATAAATATAGGATTTTTGGACGTTGGAATCACGCTAAACGGAGCCACATGGGCTCCATTAGCCATCAAGGCGCGCCTAGGGGGGTGGGCGCACCTTATTGGCTTGTGGCCCACATGTGGCTCCTCTTCGGTGGTTATTCGCTCTAGTATTTCTCATTTTCTCCAGAAAAAATCATAAACAAGTTTCGGGCGATTCCGAGAACTTATATTTTCTACACAAAAAACAACATCACGGTAATTCTGCTGAAAACAACGTCAGTCCGGGCTAATTCTAAATAAATCTTATAAGGTGCATCAAAACCATATAGAAGTATTGTAAACATAGGCAAATATGACATGAACACTTCATAAATTATCGATATGTTGGAGACACATCAATATTAGCCATTGAGAAGTTAGAATACAATACCTATAATGCAATATCAAAATATGAATCAATTTATAACAGTACCTAAAGCATTAGATATGTTTGTTATACTAACAGATCTCATAAAGGTTTTTGTTGAGTTTTGTGTGTTGAAGTTTTCAAGTTTTCTGTGCTATCACCATCTACAAAGGAATAAGGAGCAGCAAAGAGCATAAGCTTGGGAATGCCCAAGGTACCCCAAGTCAAATTCTAGGAAGACTCAAGCGTCTAAGCTTGGGAAGGCATCCCCTCTTTCGTCTCAATCCATTGGTATGTCACTTGAAGCTATCACTAGTGCAGCGACGTGCTATACAAACAGTTTTTAACCCCTTTCCGCAACGTAGTGGTAAACCGTCACCTTGCATGTGTGGGCGATTGTCGTGGGTGACGAACACCTATGGGATCAAGAGGACCCCTTTCGGTTCGGTAGGGAGACTGGTGTATGCGAAGAGCAGGACGAACGAGCAGCGCTAGGGGATTTTTACCCAGGTTCGGACCGCTAGGAAGCATAAAACCCTACTCCTGCTTTTTGTATTATGTGTGTTCTTGGGTTCCAGCTATAGGAGCGCTGTGTATGCGGTAGAGCACAGCTGCTCCGTGCGCGAGCTGGAAGATTGGTCAAAAGATCCAAAAAAGTCCTCTATCGTAACGCCCTGGGCCTCCTTTTATATGACTAAGGGGATCCCAACAACGGCGTACAGTACATACACGAGGTGTACAGTGCATACACGAGGTGTACAGTGCATACACGAGGTGTACAGAGCTATAGTGATATCATACCTAACACTTACGGTGTAAGACATGCGCATTTAATGCTCTGTCTGGTGCCTCTAACTGTCCATGGGACGGGACAGGACCCCGTCCCATCGACATCGCTTAGCCCCTCCATCACTGACGCCTCAACACGTGCCTAGGTGAGGCGACTCCTGGCTTCTACGCTGGCGGGGGCTTGCCGGGGCTTCGCCTTGCCGGTGGTTTGAAGGCCATCCCGGCAAGGTCTTGCCGAGGGTCTTGCCTTCGGCCTTGATTGTTTGGATGTTCTCTTGATTCTCCTGTATCTGTATCTAGCAGTTCCCCACCGGGCCTTGCCACCAGGGTGGCTACTACTACCCGTGCACGAGTAAGGGGCACTGGAAAACCCAAGAACCTAGTGCACCGACAGGAGCCCTTGGGCATGGGCCACACACGGTGCGAGGCGTTGTTGGGCTAGGCCCAAATAGTGCACGGGCACGCGTGCCAGGAGCCTACGGTTGTAATCATTCTGCTTACTGCGCCTCCCCATGATGCGCACAAGGCGCGCATCGTGGGATACATGCGCGGATTTGTAATAATTGTTTCCATTGCTGCATCAGTCTATTTCTGCCACGCGCACCGGATGCATAGAGGAGAGCCAGCAATGAGCTCCCGTGACTTAAAGTCCTGGCCGTGACAGAAACTTCAGCGCCGTGGATTCGAGCAACGGGCCGGTTGCTGTTTGCCCCGTGATCGTGGGCAATGCTATTGAAGGAGGTGGGCGGCGACTCTTGCAGCGGCGAGAGCCAGCCCTCATGCTCACACCCTATAAATTGAGGGGTAGCAAGGATGATGCTCATCCATCCTTCCTCCCTCATCAAGTGCGAATATCCAGAGCTCGCCCTTCCACCTCTTCCAAATCCTGAGTGGTGCCCGCCCTTAGCCATGAATAGGGGGCGAGTGTTGGAAATATGCCCTAGAGGCAATAATAAATTGGTTATTATCATATTTCCTTGTTCATGATAATCGTTTATTATCCATGCTATAATTGTATTGATCGGAAACTCAGATACATGTGTGGATACATAGATAACCCCATGTCCCTAGTATGCCTCTAGTAGACTGCCTCGTTGATCAAAGATGGTTATGGTTTCCTATCCATGGACATGAGATGTCATTTGATAATGGGATCACATCATTAGGATAATGATGTGATGGACAAGACCCAAACTACAAACATAGCATATGATCATGTCAGTTTATTGCTACTATTTTCTGCATGTCAAGTATATGTTCCTATGACCATGAAATCATGCAACTCACGGACACCGGAGGAGTGCCTTGTGTGTATCAAATGTCGCAACGTAACTGGGTGACTATAAAGGTGCTCTATAGGTATATCCGAGGGTGTCTGTTGGGTATTGTAGGATGAAGAAGCCCGGACCAACATTACTCGTACGCTTACGAGAGACCGGTTCCCTCAACTGCAACTTGTTGCATAGATGGCTGGCGGGTGTCGGTTTCTCCTATTTTAGTTGGATCATATTCAACAAAGGCGGTGCTTGAGAAGGTTGAAAAGTAACTTATGTATCACCGTTGTGGTTTATGTGTAGGTGAGAATTGTTCTTGCTAGATACCCGTAGTAGACACGTAAAACATGCAACAACAATTAGAGGACGTCTAACTTGTTTTTGCAGGGTATGTTGTGATGTGATATGGCCAATTACATGATGTGATATATGTGATGTATGAGATGATCATGTGTTTTATAGAATATCACGACTTGCATGTCGATGAGTATGGCAACTGGCAAGAGCCATAGGGTTGTCTTTAATTGTTGTATGACCTGCGTGTCAATCATTAAGCGCTATGTAATGCTTTACTTTATTGCTAAATTGTAGCAATAGTAGTAGAAGCATGGTGGATGTGACAACCCCGATGGCGGCACGTTGATGGAGATCAAGATGATGGATATCATGGTGTCATGCCGGTGACGATGGAGATCATGCCGGTGCTTTCAAGATGGAGATCAAAAGCACAAGTTCATGGCCATATCATGTCACTTATGATTTGCATGTGATGTTGATCCTTTTATGCACCTTGTTTTGTGTAGGACGACGGTAGCATTATAAGGTGATCCCTCACTTAAATTTCAAGATGAATTGTGTTCTTCCCGAGTGTGCACCGTTGCGAAAGTTCGTCGTGTCGAGACACCATGTGATGATCGGGTGTGATAGACTCTACGTTCACATACAACGGGTGCAAGCCAGTGTTGCACATGCAGAACACTCAGGTTAAACTTGACGAGCCTAGCATGTACAGACATGGCCTCGGAACACAAGACACCGAAAGGTCGAACATGAGTCATATAGTAGATATGATCAACATGATGATGTTCACCATTGAAACCACCTCAACTCACGTGATGATCGGACATGAGTTGGTGAATTTGGATCATGTATTACTCGAATGACCGGAGGGATGTCAATTTAAGTTAATTCCGTTTACATGAATAGTACCTTCAATGGTCATGCACCCAGTGAGAATGGTTTGTTGAATCTTGATCGTAGTAATACACATGTTCATAACATTGATGCAAAAAGATACAAAGTTACTAATGATAGTACCACATACTTGTGGCAGTGCCACTAAATGTCATATTGGTATAAATCGCATGAAGAAACTCCATGTTGATGGATCTTTGGACTCATTCAATTTCGAATCGGTTGAGACATGCGAACCATGCCTCTTGGGCAAGATGACTAAGGACCCCGTTTTCCGGTTTGATGGAGCGGGTAACTGATTTATTGGTATTGGAAATAATACATGTTGATGTATGCAATCCAATGAGTCTTATAGCGTGCGGTGAATATCATTATTTTCTTACCTTCACTGATGATTTGAGTAGATATGGTATATATTTACTTAATGAAACACAAGTCTGAATCATTTGAAAATTTCAAGCAAATTCAGAGTGAGGTTTAAGATCATCGTGGCAAGAAGATAAAACTATTTGCGATATGATCGTGGAGGTGAATATATGAGTTACGAGTTTGGCATACAACTTTAGACAATGTGAAAGTTGTTTCACAACTAACGCCACCTGGTGTGTCCAAACGTCATCGTCTTGCTCTATTGGATATGGTGTGTGCTATGATGTCTCTTATCATTTTGCTACTATAGTTTTGGGGTTATGCATTAGAGGCAACTACATTCACTTTAAATGGGGCACCCTCTAAATCCGTTGAGATGACACCGTGCGAATTATGGTTTGGTAGAAACCTAAGGTGTCATTTCTTAATGCTTGGGGCTGCGACGCTTGTATGGAAAATGTTTTCACCTAATGAGCTCAAACCCAAAGCGGACAAATGCATCTTCATAGAATACCCTAAGAACAGTTGGGTATACCTTCTATCTCAGATCCAAGCATAAAGTGTTTGTTGTTAAAACTGGGTCCTTTCCCGAGAAAAAGTTTCTCTCGAAAGAATTGAGTGGGAGGAAGATAGAACTTTATGAGGTTGTTGAACCTTTGTTTCAACCAGAGAGTAGCGCAGTGCAGAAAGATGTTTCTATGGAGCCTATGTTAGTTGAAGAAGAAGTTAATGATGATGATCATGAGACTTCGGATCAAGTTGATATCGAACCTCGTAGGTCAACAAGAACGCGTACTACTCCTGAGTGGTATGACAACCCTGTCTTAGAGGTCATGTTGTTGGACAACAATGAACCTACGAACTATGGAGAAGCGATGATGGGCCCGGATTCCGACAAATGGTTAGAGGCCATGAAATCCGAGAAAGGATCCATGTATAAAAACCAAGTGTAGACTTTGGTAGACTTGCTCGTTGGACGACAGGTCGTCGAGTACAAATGGACCTTTAAGATGAAGACAAACGCTGATGGTAAATGTCACCATTTATAAAGCTCGATTTGTTGCAAAGAAGTTTACGACAAGTTCAAGGAGTTGACTGCGTGAGACTTTCTCACTCATAGCGATGCTAAAGTCTGTTGGAATTATGTTAGCAGTTGCTGCATTTTCAATTATGAAATCTGGGAGATGGATGTCAAAACATCGTTTCCTTCCTTGAGGAAAGGTTGTATGTGATACAACCAGAAGGTTTTGTCAGTCCTAAGGATGGTAAGAGGTGTGCGAGCTCCAGCAATCCTTCTATGGGCTAGAGCGAACATCTCAGATTTGGAATATACGCTTTGATGCGGTGATCAAAGTTTTTGAGTCTATACAAAGTTTATGAGAAACTTGTATTTACAATAAAGTGAGTGGGAGCACTATAGAGTTTCTGGTAAGCATATGTGGTTAACATATTGTCGATCGGAAATGATGTAGAAGTTCTGGAAAGCATAAAGGGTTGTTTGAAAGGAGCTTTTCAAAGGAAGACCTAGATAAAGCTACCTAATTGTTGAGCATCAAGATCTATAGAGATAGATCAAGATGCTTGATGAGCCTTTCAATGAGTACATACCTTGACAATATTTTGAAAGAGTTCAAAATGGATCAGTCAAAGAGAAGTGTTCTCTCCTGCTTTGTAAGGTGTGAGGTTGAGTGAGACTCAAAGCTCGACCACGGCAGAAGAAAGAGAAAGGACAAACGTCGTCCCCTATGCCTTAGCCACAGGCTCTGTATAGTATGGCATGCTGTGTACCGCACCTGTGTGTGCCTTGCCATAAGTCCGTCAAGGGGTACAAGAGTGGTCCTAGAGTGGATCACTGGACAACAATCAAGATTATCCTTAGTAACTAAAAGACTAAGGAAATGTTTCTTGATTATGGAGGTGATAAAGAGTTCGTCATACAGAGTTACGTCGATGCAAGCTTTAACACCAATCCGGATGACTCTTAGTAGCAATCCGGATGCATATAGTGGAGCAGCCATTTGGAATAGCTCCAAGTGGAGTATGGTAGCAGTGTCTACAGTATGACATAGAGATTTGCAAAATACACACGGATCTGAATGTCGCAGACCCGTTGAGAAAAAGACCTCTCTCACATGCAAAGCATGATCGATCCCTAGAACTCATTGGGTGTTAGATTCATAACAATGCGAATCACATGGTGATGTGAACTAGATTATTGACTCTAGTGCAAGTGGGAGACTATTGGAAATATTCCCTAGAGGCAATAATAAATTGGTTATTATCATATTTCCTTGTTCATGATAATCGTTTATTATCCATGCTATAATTGTATTGATCGGAAACTCAGATACATATGTGGATACATAGACAACCCCATGTCCCTAGTATGCCTCTAGTAGACTGGCTCGTTGATCAAAGATGGTTATGGTTTCCTAGCCATGGACCTGAGATGTGATTTGATAATGGGATCACATCATTAGGAGAATGATGTGATGGACAAGACCCAACCTACAAACATAGCATATGATCGTGTCAGTTTATTGCTACTGTTTTCTGCATGTCAAGTATATGTTCCTATGACCATGAGATCATGCAACTCACGGACACCGGAGGAGTTCCTTGTGTGTACCAAACATCGCAACGTAACTGGGTGACTATAAAGGTGCTCTACAGGGATTTGTTACTCCGTGTGACGGAGAGGTATCTCAGGGCCCACTTAGTAATACAACATCACAATAAGCCTTGCAAGCAATGTGACTATGTGTTAGTCACGGGGTCTTGTATTACGAAACGAGTAAAGAGACTTGCCGGTAACGAGGTTGACCTAGGTATGGTGATACTGACGATCGAATCTCGGGCAAGTAACATACCGAAGAACAAAGGGAACATCATACGGGATTAACTGAATCCTTGACACAGAGGTACGACCGATAAATATCTTCGTAGAATATGTAGGAACCAATATGGACATCCAGGTCCCTTTATTAGTTATTGACCATAGAGGTGCCTCGGTCATGTCTACATAGTTCTTGAAGCCACAGGGTCTGCACACTTAAGGTTCGGTGACGTTTCAGTAGTATAGAGTTATGTATGGTGGTGACCGAAGGTTGTTCGGAGTCCCAGATGAGATCCTGGACATCCTGAGGAGCTCCGGAATGGTCCGGAGGTAAATATTTATATATAGTAAGTCATATTTTGGTCGCCAGAAAAGTTTTGGGCTCATCGGTAGTGTACCGGGAGTGCCGGTAGTGTACCGGGAGACCATCGGGAGGGGTATTTCGACCCAAGAGGCTACATGGGCTGTGGGAGAGTGAATACCAGCCCTTAGTGGGCTGGTGGAAATCACACACAAGGCCCATGCGGCTGGGAAGAAAAGCCCAAAGAGAAAAAGGTGGAAAAAGGCAAAAAGACCAAAATAAGGAGGAGCCCTAGTCCTACTAGGATTGGAGGAGGATTCCTCCTCTCCTCCTTGATTCGGCTGAAGCAAGGGCTGGCCCCTTGAGGGACAAGCCTCCTCCTCTCTTCCTCTTATATATACTAGAGGTTTTAGGGTTTTTGGCACTTGATTTTCAGCCACGTGCTACCCGTTCCTCTAGTGCATAGTTTCTCCTCTAGATCGGTTTTCTGCAGTGCTTAGGCAAAGCCCTGCCGGAATTGCTCCACCACCATCGCCGTGGCGCCGTCACGCTGCTAGAGAACTCATCTACCTCTCCGCTCCCTCTTGCTGGATCAAGAAGGTGGAGATCATCATCGAGCTGTACGTGTGCTGAACGCGGAGGTGCCATCCGTTCGGTACTAGATCGGAAGGACCGTGATCAAGATCGCGAGATGATTCATGATTGGATCGCGAGACGGATCGTGATGATATCACGGGACGGATCGTGATGATATCGCGGGACGGATCGTGATGAGATCGCGAGACAGATCGTGATTGGATCGCGGGGTGCTCGGTGATTTGGATCGCGAAGACGTTCGACTACACCAACCGCGTTTCTTAATGCTTCCCGCTTAGCGATCTACAAGGGTATGTAGATCCACTCTCCTTCTCGTAGATGCTCATCACCATGGATAGATCTTGCGTGTGCGTAGGAAATTTTTTGTTTCCCATGCAACGTTCCCCAACAGCGAGGGCAGCCACCATCCTCTGCACCAAGGAGGAGTTCTCATCTGGATCATGCCACCACTTCCGTCGCAGAGGCATAGGGTGACGTGGGTGCTCGCGGTGGGAGAGGTGCGAGGGGCCGTGGTCGCCGTGGGGGCCGAGACCGGGGGAGTCGGAGTGCTGCTCCATCTCTCCCTCCGATGCCAGGCCCCTTCCTCGAAGAGACCCATGCCGAGGGGACGACATTGGTGTTCGTCCTCAAACTGCACAGTCCCCTTCGTAGCAATTTGTGCCTCCCTCACCCTTTCGCCAGGGCAATGGAGGCCGGCAAGCCGCCCGTTTTGTGGTTCTGAGCGCATGGCTTCTGCAATGGCACCACACGGGTGGACGTCGAGTATCTGGAGAGCCGTGTCATGCACTTCAGGTGCGGCTGGAAGTCCTTCGCCCGCGCCCACAACCTCCAGGATGGGCATGTCCTTCGTTTCAAAATGATAGAGGCCAATCTGCTCTCCGTCAAGATTTATGGGCGCTTAGGCGTCCGTCTCAGCTGCTGCGAAGAGAGCTCGAGCCGAGCCGAAGGTCCCTCCTCGAGCAACAATGACGAGGAGGACAGTGGTGAAGACGACGATGATGAGTCCGGTCTGACCATCGACAGTGGTCAAGTCAGAATACGATGACCTGGACTCAGACTGACCATCGGCCGCACCATCACCGTTAGCCTCGCGCCTCCCCTCTTCCCGGCAGGACGGTCCTGCCGGGGGTCCTTGTCCCGGGCGCTGCCTCATCTTCCAGCTGGATCTTTCGACAGGCCCGTGAACTTCGGCTTCTGGGGCTCCCTCCTCTCATTCGTGCAGTGCTGGTCTTCTCCTCTACGCAATGCTAGCCCAGGAGGGCCCAGGCTCTCGTCGGAGGCCCCTTGCTACCCTTTTCTCCTTGTAATCTGCCTCCTCCTCCTATCTTTTTCTTCTTGTAATCTCCCCTAGGGGAGAAAGTCAAATAAAGATGTACTTAGGAAGAGGCAAGATCTCATGTAAATTTCACCCTAATTGAGTGACTGCACATTATTCCTCTCGTTAGATTCCTATTTGCATGGTGTTTTCCCTACGCTTTTTCAGAAAAACCTTGCCGGCAGGTGCAGCCCTACCGTGAGCACTTCGAGGAGCGGGTCCTTAACAGTCTGCTGGTGGATCCACTACCGGCAAGGTACCTTGATGTTCTTGGCGTGGCCACTTAAGCTCTTGAGTAGACTCGAAACAGAGTAAGGGCGCGAGCACAATAACTTGAGCCGTTGAGCGGAGTCGAAACATAACGAGGGCGCGAGCGGAGTCACTTAAGCTATTGAGCGGACTCAAAACAGAGCAAGGGTGCCATGAAATCATGACAAGGTTCCTCAACGTGCAAGTTTTCCATACAAAAGTTCAAATCGTCCAAGGGAAATAACTTCACAGAAAAATTCATTTCTAGCAACTTATCTTCCCGTTGCGGTACTTTTTTTTGCTCCTTCCCGCAAGATGCCGCGATACTGGACGTTGCCGGTGTCCATACCATCTCTTCTCCCTGGCAAACTTGCACGCGAGAGAACCTTCTATCTTTTAAGAAAAAGAAAGAAGAAAAAATAGAGATGTGGAACCTTGACGGTCTGTTAGTACTTGCCGGGAATAGGCGCAGTGCAACATCTTGGATAAGCATGTAAAACAAGTAAACATGGAAATCAACAAGAGTTGCAGAACACTCAGTCTTATTCAGCTATGCACAGGATCTGTGCCTGGATTTTTACAAAGGATCACATGCCTTGCCACCAATACTCGTACAAAAGGTGGTTGCTGGTAGGCCTGGCAACCGCGCCTTATGGGTAGAACTTACGAAGATGCTCAATATTCCAGGAGTTTCTCACTGGAACGCCATCTTCGGTCTCCAGGCGGACTGCGCCAGGCCTGGTGACTTGTACTACCCGATAAGGGCCTTCCCACTTCGGCATCAACTTGTTTGAATTCTTGGCTGACTGAATGCACCGAAGAACAAGGTCGCCTTCCTCACGGTTTCGAGCATGAACCTTGCGGCTATGATAGCGGCGCAAAGCTTGCTGGTAGCGTGCAGCTCTCACAGCAGCCCAAAGAAGGTCTTCCTCAAGGAGTGTCGCATCATCTTGTTGCAACTGCTCTTTCTCAAGCTCATCATAAGAGAGCACTCAAGGTGACCCATATATGAGTTCCGTGGGGAGAACTGCTTTTGCCCCGTATACCAGGGAGAAGGGTGTCTGGCCGGTGGCTCAATTTGGTGTCGTTCTGATTAACCAAAGAACCGCCGACAACTCATCAAACCAGCACCTTCTACACTAGTGCAGCTTGTCAAAAGTTCCCGTTTTAAGCCCTCGCAACACTTCAGGGTTCGCCATTTCCGCTTGGTCGTTGCTCCTTGGGTGAGCGACAGACGCAAAACAAATTTTGCTGCCAAGACCCTGGACATACTGCATGAAGGTGCGGCTTGTGAACTGCGTGCCGTTGTCAGTGATGATCCTGTGTGGGAGCACCAAAGTGGCAGACTAGTCCTTTGAAGAACTTGATGGCTTATTGTCATGTCACCTTTCTCACTGCCTCCACTTCCGGCCACTTTGTGAACTTGTCGATCGTGACGTACAAGTACTCAAAGCCCCGATAGCACGGGGAAAGGGGCCTAAGATGTCGAGCACCCAAACCGAAAATGGCCAGGAGAGAGGGATTATTTGAAGAGCTTGAGGTGGTTGATGTAGCTTCTTTGAATGGAACTGGCATGCTTCACACTTGGTTACTAGCGCAGTTGCATCCTTGAGGGCAGTGGGCCAGAAGAAACCTTGCCGGAATGCTTTGTCGACTAGTGCTCTTGACCCTATGTGGGAGCCACATATGCCTCCATGTATCTCTGCCAACAGCTCCCGTCCATCCTCCTGAGGAACACACTTCAATTTCACACTGTTTGGTCTCTATCTGTATAGGACATCGTCCACAAACTGGTACATACTGGACTGACGGGATACTTTCTCTGCTTCTTGTTCCTCGGGGAGTTCTCTTGTCTGGAGGAACTGAACAATGCGCTGCACCCATGCCGGAGCCTGGGGCTTGACGACAAGGACTAAAGGCATGTCTTCTGCCGTGGGAGCGTTCGTCTCTACGACAAAGACCTGAGGTCTTGTCGGAGCTTGTTGCCCCCGGTGGCGGCTTCTGGGATCTCTACGGGCAGGTACTGGCCGGAATTCAACTTCCTTCTTTTATCTTGCTTCGTTGACGGTGCTACGGATGGTTGAGTCAGCTTGAGCACAAAAGTTCCCGGTTCCACGGGTAACTTGAGGGCAGCACGCTTCGATAGCTCATCGGCAATGCTGTTCTCCGCATGAGGAACATGCTTTATTTGCAGGCCATCGAAGCGCTCCTATAGATTCCTCACTTCATCCACGTAAGTCTCCATCAACGGGCTTTGATAATCCTTGTTAACTTGCTTGACGACAAGCTGTGAGTCACCTCTGACGATGAGCTTTTTGACTCCAAGGTCTGCCGCGATCCTGAGATCGGCAAGTAGTCCTTCATACTCTGCCATATTGTTTGTTGATCTCTCCCGGGGAAAGTGCATTTGAATCACGTACTTGAGGTGCTCTCCAATGGGTGCGACAAGCAGCACGCTGGCACCGGCCCCTTGTAGGGGGAAAGCCCCATCAAAATACATGACCCATTCTTTCTCAGTTTCCTTTCTGGGAAGGGTTGTTTCTTGGACCTCTTCGTCTGGCGTTGGAGTCCATTCTGTGCATGAATCCTGCAAGGGCTCTGCTCTGGATAGTTGAAGTACTTTCAAACTTGAGACCAAAGCTCGATAACTCCAAAGCTCACTCCACAATCCTGTCGGCGGCATCTGGATTCCGTAGAATCCATTGCAACGGAAAGCGAGTGATGACGGTGATCTCATGTGCTTGGAAGTAGTGGCGCAGCTTTCTCGAGGCCATAAGGAGACCGAAAACCAGTTTCTACACACCAGAGTATCTTGACCTAGCTCCCTGCAGGAGGGAACTGACAAAATAAACTGGGCGCTGCACCATCTTCTTCTTCTGCATTGCTTCGTTTGTCTGTATGACCCTGCCTTGCCAGCACCAGGACGTGCTAGGGGAGTTCCTAGCTCATCGCTCTGTACTGACCCTGTCTTGCCGGTATTAGGACTTGTCGGGGGAGTCCCTAGCTCGTTGCTTGGCGGTCTCACCCCTGCCGTTGCCTCTTCATCAGCTTCCCTCTACGCCACTAGCGCATCATTAGCCACTTGATTGATCGCCGCTAGATATAGCAGCAATGGTTCTTGTGGCCTAGGCGCGACTAGTGTTGGCAGAGAGGAGAGGTACTTCTTCAAATCCTACAGCGCTACCTCCGCTTTCGGAGTCCATTCCATCGGACCTGCCTTCTTCAAGATCTTGAAGAATGGTAGGGCGCACTCAGCGGATTTTTAGATGAACCTGCTTAGAGCTGTTATGCAACCATCAAGACAGCATACATCCTTGACGCGCTTTGGTGCTTCAATCTTCTCGATCGCCTTGATCTTGTTGGGGTTTGCTTCAATCCCATGCCGAGACACAAAGAACCCGAGAAGCTTGCCGGACGGAACGCCGAACACACACTTCTCGGGGTTGAGCTTCAAGTTGATCTTGCGTAGATTCGCAAACGTTTCTTATAGGTTTGTATGAGTGTTGCCTCATCCTTGGTTTTGACCACTATGTCATCCATATAAGCTTCCATATTCCTATGCAGCTGGGGTTCAAAAACAACCTGGACCGTGTTTGCAAATGTTGAACCAGCACTTTTCAACCCGAAAGGCATTCGCATGAAGCAGTACGTACCACATGGGGTGATAAATCTGGTCTTCTCTTCGTATTCCTTCAACATGAAGATCTAATGGTACCCTGAGTACGCATCGAGGAATGACAGCAAGTCACAGCCAGCAGTGGAGTCCACAATCTGGTCGATGCGCGGCAAGGGAAAGTGATCTTTTGGACAGGCTTTATTGAGATCTGTATAGTCAATACACAACCTCCATTTCCCATTCGCCTTGCGCACTACGACGGGTTGGCCAATCATGTTGGGTGGAGCACCCCTTTGACCGGACCTGCTGCTTCCGGTTTTCTGATTTCCTCGGTAATGAACTCTTGTCTCTCCAAAGCTTGCTTCCTCACCTTTTGCTTGACGGGCCACGCATGAGGACAGACGGCAAGATGGTGCTCAATCACCTCCCTGGGAATACCAGGGACGTCAAACGGTTGCCATGCAAACACGTCGACATTCGTCCACAGGAAGGCAACGAGCGCGTTTATCTATTTGTCATCAAGGGTGGAACTTATGGTGAAAGTCCCCCCCCCGTGCCATCCTCCTTGACGGGCACCTTTTTGGTCTTCGGTGGAGCTGCCTTGGATTTCTTGTTTTTGCCGGTGGAGCTCTTTGGCACATCGTCAATGGGGGCACAACACTCCAAGGAGGTGCGCTTGCCGGAATGTGCGCCAGAGGCCTTGCCGGTATTCTCCCCCCCGGAGCTTCAGCGGCAGGAGCAAGTGCCTTGGCAGCAGGTGCTGCAACAGCCTCCCGGTAGAGTTGGTCGGCGTAGATGAGTGCACCTTTCTTGTCAGAGTGGATCGTGATGACGCTCATCGGCCCGGGCATCTTCAGCACATTCTAAGCAAAGTGGGTGGCCACCATGAACTTGGCCAGCGCTAGGCGGCCAAGGATACCGTTGTATGTCAACGAGATCTTGGCGATGTCAAAGACGATCGTCTCTATTCTGAAATTTCTGTCACTACCAAATGTTACCGACAATGTGATCTTGCCCTTCGGCTGAGTCCTCCCTGAATTGACCCCTTGGAATGTGCATGTCGGCTCAAGATCTCCATCAGGAATTTACATCCTTTGGATGACATCTAGCGAGATTAGGTTCAGGCTGGCCCCACTGTCGACTAGCATTTTCGTTACCTTGAGGCTGCGAATTGTCGGTGAAACTAACAACGGCAGACACCCGACCACGGTCGTGCAATCAGGGTGATCCTCGGCGTCGAAAATGATAGGAGTGTTGGACCACTTTAGAGGTTTCTGGACACCGACAGATGGCTCCGCCGGATTAACCTCGCGCGCCCACTGCTTGAGTTGGCGGTGAGAGGAATGTGACGAGGCACCTCCCTCGATGCACATCATCTTCGTAGCCTTCTGGAACTCGTGCTCGCTGGACTCGTCGTCCTCTTCATTGTAATCGTCATCCCCTCCTTCTTCGTCACGGCCTTGAGTGGGCCTCTCCTTCTGTTGCTTGGTCTTGCCGCGGCGACCTCCTCGGTCGCTGTGCTTCTTGCTGGACCCTTCTACACCATTTTGGGCTTTCTCCTTATCTCGTCTCACGTACTCAGCCTTCTGCTTCATGACGAGTTGCTCGACTTGTCAGCAGTTTTGGAGATCGTGGCCCTTGGTGCGATGGATCTTGCAATACTGCTTGTCGGAGCCTTCCGTCTTGTCGGCGGCCGCCAAGGCCTGGCATGAGGTGCACCCGTCTTTTTTGGGAATGATGTGCAAGTCACTTTCTTGACCAAAAGCTTGGTGGCCTCCGGTAAAGGCGGCAACAAACTCATGGCACAAGTTTGCCCAGGAGGTGATGGAATTCTTGGGCAGATGCATCAACCACCACCTGACATTGGGCTTGAGTACCAACGGGAAGTAGGTGGCGAGTATCTTGTCATCGCGAGCTTCGGCAGCCTGCACCGCAATGGTGTAGATGCTCAAGAACTCCGACGGGTGAGTCTTGCCATCATATTTCTCTGGGACCTCTGGCTTGAACGTTCGGGAGTTGGGCCACTCGACTCACCGGACCTCACGGGTAAACTCTGGACAACTCACCTCGTAAGGCAGGCTGACAGGATACCCTGGCACGGATTTGTCTATGATGGGCCATGCATGCTTATCAGATTGATGGTGCGCTTCCCGTTGCCGCTCAATAGTAGTCCAAGCGTCTTCTTTGTTGCGCTCCCGGAGAACTTGACGCTGATTGCAACAAGTCCGTGGATCAGATGATGCCGTCGAGTAACTGTCACCAGGGCCAGTCCGACGAGTCAATGACCGACGTTGTTGATGCGGAGGAGAGTGCACTATGGTCGTACCGCCTCCGGCCTTTTCGCCACTGGCGCGAGCCGGCTCGGTGGACCGAAACTTATCGATGAGGCGGAGGAGGTTCTGAATGGTGGCTCTCCACTCGTCGAGCTTCTCCGCGGCAGGAGGGAAATTCAGGAGCAGTTGTGCCCACGCCATTGCTTCTTCCAACGCGGTCGACAGTGAACGGCGCGAAGAATGCGAGGTGCTCTGACTCCTAACCGTGTTAGAAGGAGCTCCGTCGTGGTCTCGCGATGGCACACCACTCCCACTAGCATGCTAGCGTGCATGCTGGTCCCGCGTATCTTGGGAGCGATGCGCATGAGCTTTTTCATGGGGACCTTGGGAACCAACACCGCGGTGCTGCTCTTCGCGCGCGTCTTGAGAAGGTCGCGGCGTACGCGCTGGCATGGGTGTCTTGGAGAGTGCCCTTCCATCCCTGGAGTTCACCGTACTGCCCGCAGGCGGTGTGGCTCCGTCCTGAGACCCAGCGGCGCGGGGGTTTCCACCGCCGCCATGAGCGTCTCCACGGCGGGCATTGCCCCTTCCTTGGCACGAGGTCTCCACTTCCTCCGTCCGCATTGAATCCGTCGCCCGCTTGGGAGACTACGAGCGCGGCGGATGTGGAGGGCTCCACCGCCAGGAAACCCTTCTTCTTGGGAGCCATGGCAATGAATATGATGGAGGAAGTGACGCGCTGATCGTTGGACCAGGTTTACGCAACCAGATCCCCTACCTGGCACGCCAGAGATGTCGTGGGGGTCGAATACCAACGGGATCGAGAGGACCCCTTTCGGTTCGACTGGGAGACTGGTGTACGCGAAGAGCAGGACGAACGAGCAGCGCTAGGGATTTTTACCCAGGTTCGGGCCGCTGGAAAGCGTCAAACCCTACTCCTGCTTTGTGTATTATGTGTGTTCTTGGGTTCCAGCTACAAGAGCGTTGTGTATGCGATAGAGCATAGCTACTCCGCGCGTGAGCTGGAGGATTGGTCAAAAGATGCAAAAAAGGCCTCTACCATAACGCCCTGGGCCTCCTTTTATATGACTAAGGGGATCCCAACAGCGGTGTACAGTACGTACACGAGGTGTACAGAGCTACAGTGCTATCATATGTAACACTGACGGTGTAAGACAGGCACATTTAATGCTCCGTCTGGTGCCTCTGACTGTCCACGGGACGGGACAGGATCCTGTCCCATCGACACTGCTTAGCCCCTCCATCGCCGGCGCCTCGACACGTGCCCAGGCAAGGCGACACCTGGCTTCTGCACTGGCGGGGGCTTGCCAGGGCTTCGCCTTGCCGGGGGTTTGAAGGCCAGCCCGGCAAGGTCTTGCCGGGGGTCTTGCCTTCGGTCTTGATTGTTTGGATGTTCTCTTGATTCTCCTGTATCTGTATCTAACAGTTCCTTGCCGAGCCTTGCCACCAGGGTGGCTACTACTGCCCGTGCACGAGTAAGGGTGCCACATCCCTAGTTAGCTTACTTAGGTCAGCATGTCTGTGCATCATGTTTTCATTCTTGCATCAACTTGAAATGGGGATTAACAGAAACCCCAAACACCTCACTTGAATCAAACCAATTCAATGGTTGTGAAAAACCAACAAATCCAAAATGCCCATCAAAAATGTCCCCTTTGTTTGATAAATGTGGACATCAATATATCAGGGGTCATCCTAAATATTTGAATCTTTATAGCATTTCAAAAATAAATATTAAAGCTGCTGAAAATGCCAAATAAAGCATTATAATTATTTTAGTATTCAAAATATTCTAAAACTTTTCATAGAGGTTTGAAATATTTAAACTAAGCTCTATTAAAAATTTGGGATATGTTGTGCCTGGCATTTGTGCCTAAATAAAAAAATAAAACAAATGTGAGAAAAGAAAACAGAAACTGGAATTAAAAAAAAGGAGGAAGCTCACCTAGGCCGGCCCATCTGGCCCAACACCGCCTTCGTCATCCTGGCGCCAACAGGACGAGCGCGTGCGCGCCATGCGCTCGCGCCGGAGCTGCCACGCAGCTCCCTGTGCGCCTGCATCCCCCATCACGCTGGCGAGCAGATGAGGACGCCGCTGTCGTCCCCATCGCTCTCTCTCTCTCTCTCTCGCTCATTCGCCCCTGCCTCTTCCCTCTCCTCTGCTCCGCCATGGCCGACGCCTCCGCTCGCTTGCCGCCGTCGCTACAGCTGCTCCCACGCCCCTCTAAGCCCCCCAGGAGCTCCGCCTCGTCATCCCTGACCCCCCGCACCGAGCCACGCGTCGCCAGAAGCCCTGGAGCGACACCCCCCGTCCCCTTCTTCCTCCTCGGACCCGACAATCCGCCGCCAACGATCTGCCGCTGCAAGCCTTCCCCGAGTGTGCTTTCGACGGCTCTGAGCCCGAAGTGAGCCCCAGATCGATCCCCTCTCTTCCCCGGCCGTTTCCCCCTTTGTAGGTCTCGGTTCCGTCAGCACCCGAAGTGCCCCGCCGCACGAGCTCATCGCCGGCGTTGCTCCGGGGACCAGCTGGTCCTTCCGAGGCCACTACCGAGCTCGTGGGGCCGCGTAGAGCCCGTAGGTGCTAAGCTCCGGTCTTGTTGCGCCCTAGATCGACGAACCCGTGCTCGCCCGAGGTCTAGCAGCCACCGAGCTTGTCGCCGGCATTGATTCCGGTCGTCTCAGCCCCTGACAGGTGTCGGGATGGATGCACGCACGAGCATAGGTTCGCCTGGTGCCTTCCGCCGACGAAATGGTTGCCGGAGAAGGGAACCCGACCCCTCCGCCGTCTCTGGAGTCACCGACGGCTCAACGCCGGTGAGTCTGGCCGGTGTTAACCACGGGGGTTTGACCCCTAGGTCACTGGCAAGTGGGGCCGGGTCCTAATTAATTAGAATTAGTTTAAAATAATTAATTAAGCTAATTAAGCTAATGACCCACTGATAGTGGGCCCTATCCTAATTAATTAATAATTAGTGTTTTAAATAACCTTTGTTAGAGGTTGGGTCACTGACCAGTGGACCCCACTGGTCAGGTTTGACCTGTCAACGGGCTGTTGACCAGCTGACGTCATGCTGATGCAATAAAGTAATTTCTGAATTAAATAATTCCAGAAAATAGTTAAAACTTAGGAAATTCATAGAAATTAATCTATAACTCAGATTGAAATAATTTATATATGAAAATTTATCAGAAAAATCCAATGAATCCAATGGTGTCATTATCATGCATGTTAGAGCAACCCATGTAGAGGAACATTGACAATTAGTAATAGGTCAACATATGGAATATGAAATGGAGAACGATTTTGAACCTATACTCAAAACTACTTCATTTAACTTGGTTAACAGTTGCATTAGCTCATCCATCCATGTTGCCATGCCATGATCATGCATCATATTGCTGCACTTGTCGTGTGTTGATTGTTATTTATCTGCATTGCGGTAGGCCATGCTTCTGAGGATACCCCCGAGTATTCCAACGAAGGAGAATACCTTCCCGCTTCCTAGCAAGGCAAGCAACCCCAATGATCATTCCGATAACATCACATTCTCTCGCTCCTGCTCTTGTTTATTGCATTAGGACAAACATTCAATTGCCTATCGTATGCGATAGATCAAGCCATTCCTTTGCATGACATGTCATTGTCATAGTAAATAGCTAAACCTTGAAACCTAGCATACTTGGTAGATGCTCGAGCCGTGATGTGCTTACCTACTTTGCCTGCTATGCTTGCTATGCTTAGAGTTGTGTCAGGTCTGATTCATCTGGGTGATGACCTAGAATGAAACAGTATTGTTCTGATATGATAAGCTTAATGGTGAACCCGATTTGGTAAAGGTAGCGATGAGAGGCTATGTAGGAGTACATAGGGGGTTGTCTCATTGGGACTGTTCTTAGGAACTGAGTTTCATGTTTGTGATCCAAGGCTAGTTACTACCACACATTGGGTTCCGGTAACTCGACCCCTCTCGACTACCACACATCGTTTAGTCCTTGGTCCAGGAGTTGCAAGTAGTTTCTGGTGTTTATAGTATGTTGGAGGCCGTGCGTAGCGCTGACCCTAGGGGTGGGTTATGACACGGTAGGCAGTGGCACGGTGTACCAAGGGTCACCCGAATGGTGGGCTTGGGAACCCTACGCACATTGTTTGGGGCCATAGCGGAAACTTCGGCCGGAATTCCGTGCGGGTTCAGTCTCGAATAGGCGATAGCCTGGACTAGATGTCTTATGTGATTGACGGTCGTGGCCGACTCCCTCGCTGGGCTTCCGCTTGAAGGTTGCCGAGGTGCATGGTTTTATAAGCAGACAGCGATAAGTGGTGATAGCCTGTGTGAAGGAGTACACCCCTGCAGGGTATGAATCTGTTCGAATAGCCGCGTCCTCAGATATGGACTACTTGGAGAACTTATGATGTTCATAAATAATTTAATGGATACTCATAAAAATCTCAAGACAAGTGTGAGTATCGTGGATGGCACTCTCGTAGATGACGAAAGTGAATCCATGGTGGTGTATTGATATGGAGTTAGTGGACTTGTGTGCGATATCTAAAATTTGAACACAGAATTAATATGTGTAGTAGAGGTTAGCCAAGAGTCAAAGCTGGCATTGTTGCATGAACTCCACCACTCCCCTTGTTGATACATGAGCATGAATAGACTAGGTCTGCTTTAAAGACTTGCTGAGTACGTTTGTACTCATGTTGATTAATAAATGTTGCAGATGAGACTCAGGACCCATCAGGTGGGTTTTACCTAGATGTCGATGACGCCGAATAGCTGGTGTCCTAGCTACGACCTTATGCCATGTGGCAGGCTGTAGATAGTCAAGCCATGTGCCTTTTTGCCCCTTTCAACTGTCTATACTCAGACAGCTTTATGCTTCTGCTTGGTTTGTATGAACTTGCTTGTATGACTTGAGTGTCGGGTCATGTGACCCCTATCTGTAAGAACATATTATGCAAGGCTCCTCTGAGCCTCTTAAATAAAAGTTGTGTTGTTGTATGGTTATGTTGTGATGCCATAGTTGTATCTATGCATATCGGGCATGTCGTGCGTACGTGTGATGTGCAATGGTATGTATGGGATCCGACACCTAGTCATGTGCCTTTAGTAGTACTCTTTACGGGAAACTGCCTCTTTGTGCTTCCACCCAGCCTTGGTAGCTTGCTACTGCTCCGAAGACATTGATTGATTGGCATGTATCCTTCTTTACTGCTGTGTCTGCCCCTTCGGGGAAATGTCTCGCAGTGTAATGGAGTCCCTGTAGCCTACTACGACTCGTCTACGTGCAGTGATGACATTTATGTCCCACGGCGTAATGGAGTCCTTGTGGCTGGCTATGACTCGTCTACACACTCTTGAGGCCGTCACCTACATTGCTGGGTTACGTATGCCTGTTTACGTACGGATGTGCCACTTAGGTTCTATGACTAGTCATGTCGACCCCGGTTCTCTGTCGTTTGAATATTAGCGACATGTTCACATACGTGAGCCAAAAGGCGCAAACGGTCCCAGCTAAGGTAAGGCTGCAGCCGTGGGGTTACCGTGCGTGAGGCCGCAAAGTGATGTGATGTGTTACAGGCTGGATTCTTATGACTTAGGATCGGGGTCCCGACAAATGGGCACTGGAGAACCCAAGACTCTAGTGCACAGATAGCGATAGGGGGGGTCCATCCCACATGACACGGAAAACCCATGGGCGATGGTGACCAACGATCGCAAACGTTTGGCAAATATAATCGTGTGCGATGCAGGAACATATCGCACACATAAAGTTTTGGGCGTACGTTTGGGATTTAGGATCAATCACACACGTCCAAGACGAGTCAAACGTGTATAATTGCTCATGGAAAACAAACGAAGTTTGACCTTTTACCATTTGTGAAACGTTACCTAATCCACACGGGCCATTGTATAAACTGTGTGTGATATGTTCATCATTGCACATGAGATTTCTCTAGAATATGCCAGCCATGCATGACATCATCGGACACATTTCCCCAAAAAAGTATGCGTGGGATCGTCTTTGCAGCGGGCACGGTTTCCTGTTGGCTCACATGTGAGATACGGTGCTATCTCTAACGATTGACGATCTCCTACACACACGTACAAGTGCTGCAAACCGTTTGCGATTTCTTATGTATAACCAACACTTTAAATTATATCTCGTGTGATTTTCCTGTAGATCACATGCGGTTGCGCTATGAGTTGCGTGTGCTTTCTGTTCTAGACCGCACACACTTAATTGCTTGAAACATGTGCGCTAAAATTGCCAGGTTATTGTAAAATATTGCATTTAATTCACGCTACAAATAGAAAATTCGCCAGAATATGCAATCGACAAATAGTGTCCACATGAAGAACATTCATCATAATTCGCCACAATATGCAAGTGAATGTATAGTGTCCACAAGCAGAGGATTCATCACAATTCATGATAATATGCAATTGAGCAAATGCTAGCTAAATTCCACAGTTGTTAAACCAACATATGCAGTACATAATTATAGTGTACTAAATACAAAGACATGATCACATGGAAAATAATGCATCCATGTGTATATGTTTAGCCGATAACACTATAGGAATGCATACTTATTATTAGGGGATATGAACACACAAATCTTCGACGCCATCATTGGGCTTGATATAGTGTTTCACAAAGAAGGTGCTGATAAATTTCCTAATAGAAAACAATTCATCTGCGGCGAGCGATGAAGAGGTTATCGGTCCGAAGATCATCTGCATGACTTTTTGATTAGAATGTGACATATGTGTGGAGTAGAAGATAGTAATTAAGAAGCAGACTTACTTGTTTTATCCTGTCAACATAGATACCACATTCAACACGTCTGCATAGGTCCATCATGTGAGCGCAAACGTAGTATCCACATAGGCTGGTACCTTGTTGTTGCTGAGGACACTGAATTTATTTTGTACAATATTAGTCACGTATTTGCCCTGTTAGGAACAACCTAACCGGTGTATGTTGTTTCTTCCTTTTTCTATCAAGAGAAATAGAAATAGGTTTACTTACAAACTTGAACATCTGACTAGCATTTTCTGAAAATAATGGATTTCATTGTCTTACCGGAGAAACGATCACGTGATGTAGAGGTAGTTGGCGGTCGAACCGTAACCCTCCTAAAGTTATGTTCTTTGACAATACATTACAAATGAACATGAATTTTCACACACTCATTTCTGGAACCAGATATGAACAGAACGCATTAACATCAAAGAATTCAATACCTATCCATGAAATCCTGAGGATGACTCAGATCCTGAGGCGCATTTGACTCTCTGAGAGAATCCAGGTAGTAAACTATGTTGCATTTTGGAACAATGACCACCAAGATCCAGTGACCTCTACAGTTTAAGAAAACCATGAACATACGAACCATGTCTAAAACTAAAAGACAATCAATGTATGCGTGGTTATATATTTAACTTACTATTCATGGTATGGCTAGATGCGGCTGAGATGCGTCAGTATTTCCCCAAAGAGGAAGGGATGATGCAGCACGGTGATACGTCCATTTCGCATCATGTTTTACTACTGTTATTTATAATGTTTTTATGCATAATAATGCTTTGGGTAGTAATTCTAATGCCTTTTCTCTCATAATTTGCAGAGTTTACATCAAGAGGGAGAATGCCAGCAATTGGAATTCAACACCCCAAAAAAGCACGTGAGAGATACCAATTCTTCACAACTTCAATGAAGCTGAAACTTTACAGAGATTTTTATACAATAAATGAAAAATACTAGAGCTAAAAACTACCGGAGGGGGGCCACCAGGTGCCCACCCTCCACCAGGGCGCGCCCTGGTAGAAGGTGGGCGGCCTGGCCCACCTCCGGGGCCCATCTTCTGGTATAAATTCCCAAAAGACCTAAAAATTAAGAGGAGGACTTTCGGGACGAAGCGTCACCGCCTCGAGACGAAACTTGGGCAGGAGCACTTTTGCCCTCTGGCAGAGCAATTCCGTCGGGGGAACTTCCCTCTCAGAGGGGGGAATCAAAGCCATCATCACCACCAACAACCCTCTCATCTTGGGGAGGCCATTCTTCATCAACATCTTCAACAATGCCATCTCATCTCAAACCCTAGTCCATCTCTTGTGTTCAATCTTTGTACCAGAACCTTAGATTGGTACCTGTGGGTGACTAGTAGTGTTGATTACCTTGTGTAGTTGATTACTATATGGTTTATTTGGTGGAAGATTATATGTTCATATCCATTATGATATTCAATACACCTTTGATCTTGAGCATGCATATTATTTGTGAGTAGTTACCTTTGTTGTTGAGGTCACGGGAGAAGTCATGTTGCAAGTACTCATGTGAACTTGATATGTGTTTCATATTTTGATGATATGTATGTTGTGATTCCCTTAGTGGTGTCATGTGAACGTCGACTACATGACACTTCACCATCCTTGGGCCTAAGGGAATGCATTGTGGAGTACTTACTAGATGATGGGTTGCGAGATTGACAGAAACTTAAACCCTAGTTTATGCGCTACTCCATAAGGGGCTGATTTGGGTCAACATCTTTAATTCTATGGTTAGACTTTGTCTTGATACTTTTCTCATAGTTGCGGATGCTTGCGAGGGGGTTAATCATAAGTAGGTTGTTAGTTCAAGCAAGAACAACACCTTAGTACTGGTCCACCCACATATCAAATTATCAAAGTAGCGAACAAAAATCAAACCAACATGACGAAAGTGGCTAGATGAAATTCCCGTGTACCCTCAAGAACACTTTGCTCATCATAAGAGATACTTTTGGCCTATCCTTTGACACAAAAGGATTGGTATAACTTGCTGCACCTTACTTATTGTTATGGCTACTTGCTTGTTACAAATTGCCTTGCTATCAAACTATTTGCTACTTATAATTTCAGTGCTTGCAGAAAATTACCTTGCTAAAAACCACTTATCATATCCTTCTACTCCTCGTTGGGTTCAACACTCTTACTTATCGAAAGGACTAAAATTTATCCCCTATACTTTTGGGTTATCAAGACCCTTTTCTGGCGCCGTTGCCAGGAAGTGAAGCGCTCTTGGTGAGTGGAAATCGGTAAGGAAAAAACTTATACTACGTGCTGAAATTTACTATCACTTGTTACTATGGAAAGTAATCCTTTAAGGGGTCTGTTCGGGGTATCTTCACCTCGTCCGGAACAATAATTAGTTGCCCCTCAACCTACAACACCTACTGAAAATATTGGCTATGAAATTCCTCCGGGTATGTTAGAACAACTTCTAGCTAGTCCTTATGCAGGTGATGGAACTGAACATCCTGATATGCACCTAATCCATGTGGAAGAAATTTGTGGACTATTTCAGCTTGTAGGTTTATCCGGAGATGAAGTTAAGAAGAAGTTTTTCCCTTTATATTTGAAGGGAAAAGCATTGACATGGTATAGGCTATGTGATGATATTGGATCATGGAACTGAAATTGTTTGAAATTGGAATTCCACCAAAAGTTTTATCCTATGCATCTAGTCCATCGTTATCGGAATTATATATATAATTTTTGGCCTCGTGAAGCAGAAAGTATTGCTCTAGCTTGGGGGAGGCTTAAGTCAATGTTATATTCATGCCCCAATCATGACATCTGGAGAGAAGTTATCATTTAGATTTTTTATGCTCGGCTTTCTCATAATGATCCAACGATGCTCGATACTTCTTGTACTGGTTCTTTTATGAAGAATACTATTGAATTCAATTGGGATCTCTTGGAAAGAATTAAACGCAACTCTGAATATTGGGAATTCGACGAAGGTAATTAGTGAGGTATAAAGCTTGAAATTGATTGTGTTAAATCTTTTATGAATATTGATGCTTTTCACAAGTTTGGCACTACATATGGACTTGACTCTGAGATAGTAGCCTTTGTGAATCTTTTGCTGCTCATGTCGATCTTTCTAAAGAGAAGTGGTTTAAATATCATCCCCCTATTAAAGAAGAAATTAAAGAACCGATCATAGCTAAAGAAGAAACTATTGTTTACAATATTGATCCAGTTGTGCCTACTTCTTAGATTGAGAAGCCACCTTTCCCTGTTAGGATAAAGGAACATGCTAAGGTATCAACTGTGGTTCGCAAAAGTAATAATAGAACACCTAAGCCCTCTAAAAAAATTAAAGTGGAACCAAGTGTTTCTATGGTTAAAGATCTCTTCATAGAAAATGTTGATGGGCATGTCATTTACTTCTATGGTGAAGCTGCTAGAATTTCTAAACCCGATGAAAAAGACAAACATAGACCTATGGCTTGCATGTTGTCTTAGTTAAAATAGGAGATCACTGTTATGATGGCTTATGTGATTTGGGTGCTAGTGTTAGTGCTATTCCTTTTACCCTATACCAAGAAATTATGAATGAAATAGCACCTGCTGAAATAGAAGATATTGATGTTACTATTAAACTTGCTAATAGAGACACCATCACACCACTTGGGATTGTTAGAGATGTTGAAGTCTTGTGTGGGAAAATAAAATACCGTACTGATTTTCTAGTTCTTGGTTCCCCGCAAGATGACTTTTTCTCATTATCTTTGGTAGACCTTTCTTGAACACTGTTAATGCTAAGATAGATTGCAAAAAGGAAACTGTCAGTGTTGAGTTTGGTGATGTGTCTCACGAGTTTAATTTTTCCAAGTTTAATAGAAAACCTCGTGATAGAGAATTACCCAATAAGGATGAGATAACTGGTCTTGCTTCTATTGCTGTCCCTCCTACTGATCCACTAGAACAATATCTGCTAGACCATGAAAATGATATGCACTTTCGTGAAAGAGACGAAATAGATAAAATTTTCTTTGAACAATAACCTCTACTGAAACACAATTTTCCTATTGAAACTCTTGGAGGTCCTCCTCCACCTAAAGGTGATCGTGTGTTTGAACTTAAACAATTGCCTAACACTTTGAAGTATGCTTATCTTGATGAGAAAAAGATATATCATGTTATTATTACTGCTAACCTTTTAGAACATGAAGAAGAAAGATTATTGAAAATTCTGAGGAAGCATTGGGCTGCTATTTGATATACTCTTGATGATGTTAAGGGCATTATTCCCACTCTATGTCACCACAAGATTAATATGGAACCTGATGCTAAACCCGTTGTTGATCACCAACGACGATTGAATCCCAAGATGAAAGAAGTGGTAAGAACTAAAATATTGAAGCTTTTGGAAGCAGGTATAATCTATCCTATAGCTTATAATAGATGGATGAGTCCTGTTCATTATGTCCCTAAGAAAGGAGGTATTACTGTTGTTCCTAATGATAAAAATGAGCTTATTCCATAGAGAATTGTTACTGGCTATAGGATGGTAATTAATTTTAGAAAATTAAACAAAGATACTAGAAAGGATCATTACCCCTTGCCTTTTATTAATCAAATGCTCGAAAAATTATCTAAGCACACACACTTTTGTTTCCTAGATGGATATTCTGGTTTCTCTCAAATACCTGTGTCACAATCTGATCAAGAGAAAACCACATTTAGTTGTCCTTTTGGAACTTATGCTTATAGATGTACGCCTTTTGGTTTATGCAATGCACCTGCTACCTTTCAAAGATGTATGACTGCTATATTGTCTGATTTTTGTGAAAAGATTATGGAGGTTTTCATGGATGATTTTTCCGTTTATGGAACTTCTTTGGATTATTGCTTAAGCAACCTTGATCGAGTTTTGCAGAGATGTGAACAAACTAATCTTGTCTTTAATTGGGAGAAGTGCCACTTTATGGTTAATGAATTAAATGTCTTGAGGCATAAGATCTCCGAACGAGGTATTGAGGTGGATCAAGCTAAAGTTGATGCAATTGAGCAAATGCCATGTCCTAAAGATATCAAAGGTATTCAAAGTTTTCTTGGTCACGTTGGTTTCTATAGGAGGTTTACTAAAGACTTCTCAAAGATCTCTAGGCCTCTTACTAATCTTTTACGAAAGTATATTCCCATTGTTTTTATGATGATTACATGGAAGCCTTTGAAACACTAAAGAAAGCCTTAACCACTGCACCTATTGTTCAACCACCTGATTGCAACTTGCCTTTGGAAATTATGTGTGATGCTAGTGATTATGCTGTTGGTGTTGTTCTAGGACAAAGAGTTGATAAGAATTAAATGGTATCCATTATGCTAGAAAAACTCTAGACAGTGCCAAAGAAATTATGCCACTACTGAAAAAGAATTTTTAGCAGTCTTGTTTGCTTGTGATAAGTTCAGACCTCACATTATTGATTCCAAAGTTACTGTTCACACTAATCATGCCGCTATAAAATATCTTATGGAAAAGAAAGATGCTAAACCTACACTCATCAGGTGGGTTCTCTTGCTTCACGAATTTGATTTACATATCGTTGATAGGAAGCGAGCTGAGAACCCCGTAGCTGATAACTTAGCTAGGTTAGAAAATATTCTTGATGACCCGCTACCTATTGATGATAGTTTTCCTGATGAACAACTAACTGCAATAAACGTCTCTCAAAACACTCCATGGTATGCTGATTATGCTAATTACATTGTTGCTAAATATATTACACCTAGTTTCACATACCAACAAAAGAAAAAAAATTCTTTTATGACTTAAGACAGTACTTTATAAAGAAGGAGGATGGTATTATTAGACGTTGTGTACCTGAGCATGAACAAGAACAAATCTTACGGAAATGTCATTCCGAAGCTTATGGAGGACATCATGCTGGAGATAGAACTGCTCATAAGGTATTACAATCTGGTTTTTATTGGCCTACTCTATTCAAGGATGCTCGTAAGTTTGTCTCGTCTTTTGATGAATGTCAAAGAATTGGTAATATCGGTAAGCGTCAAGAAATGCCTATGAACTATTCACTTGTTGTTGAACCATCTGATGTTTGGGGTTTTGATTGTATGGTACCTTTTCCTTCCTCTAATGGGTACACTCATATTTTGGTTGCTGTTGATTATGTCACTAAGTGAGTAGAAGCTATTCCAACTAGTAGTGTTGATCATCACACTTCCATTTAAATGCTTAAAGAAGTTATTTTCCCAAGGTTTGGAGTCCCTAGATATCTAATGACTGATGGTGGTTCACACTTTATTCATGGTGCTTTCCGTAAGATGCTTGCTAAATATGATGTTAACCATAGAATTGCATCACCCTATCATCCTCAATCTAGTGGTCAAGTTGAACTTAGCAATAGGGAACTAAAATTTATATTACAAAAAACTGGCAATAGGTCTCGAAAGAATTGATCCAAGAAACTAGATGATGCACTTTGGGCCTATTGAACAACATATAACAATCCTATGGCAATGTCTCCATATAATAAGGTCTATGGGAAAGCTTGTCATTTGCCTCTAGAATTAGAACATAAAGCATTTTGGGGAATCAAAGAACAAAACTATGATTTCAACTTCCGGTGAAAAGAGGTTATTTGATATTAGCTCATTAGATGAATGGAGAACCCAAGCTTATGAAAATGCGAGGTTGTTTAAATAAAAAGTTAAGAGATGGCATCACAAAAGAATCCAAAAGCAAGAATTCAAAGTTGGAGAATATGTTCTTTTTTACAATTCTCGTTTCAGATTTTTTGCTGGAAAACTTATCTCCAAGTGGGAAGGACCCCATGTTATCAAAGAAGTGTATCGCTCTGGAGCTATTAAGATCAATAAGGCCGAAGGTACCAACCCGATGGTGTTCAATGGACAAAGAATTAAACACTATATCTCAGGTACGCCTATTAATTTTGAAAGCAATGTTATCCAAACCATGACACCAGAGGAACACATAAAAGAAATCTTCCGGAATGCTCCAGAATCCTGAAAATAAAGAGGTATGTGATACGGTGAGTAAACATCTTACGAAAGATCCTCAAAATATTTTTTAGAAGTTTTGGAATATTTATGAATTTTAGGAAATAAAAAATAAACTAGAAGGTAACCAAGGAGGGCACGGAGTACCAGGGCGCGACTGCCATCCCTATCGTGCCCTGGTGGAGCGTGGCCACCTCGAGAACCTTCCTGACTCCATTTTTCTTTCGTTTGCTTGGTTTCCAAAAATAAAAATTCTCTATATATACCTCTGACTGTTTTGACAACTGCATCGCGAGATTTTCTTTTGTTCTTGTTTCGTTTTGTTTTCGTGTCAGATCTAAATCTCCATGGATTCCTCAAGTTCCCCCAAGGACAAGTTCTTCGAGAAGGTTATTAACATGTATCTGCCGGAGGTGATGAAGCACCCTCACACGATTGAGATGTGTGAGGTGGTGCTCCTATTCATGGATGTTCAGGTGCCCAGTAGGACTGGAAGTGTGGAGGCCATACTGGAAGTTGTGGAGCAAGACGTCTTCAAGTACAAGGGGATGGTGGAACGTGGACTTAGTGCCAATCACTCCATGATAACGGAATTTACCCGTGATCACATGGTGCATGTACAATCCATGAAAGACATCGTCTTCAACTTCAACGAGCAAATAAACTTTCTGCAGAGTCAAATTTATGATCTCCAAAATTAATTTTTTAGTATGAGGCGAGATTTAAAGGTATACGGTTAGCTGCTAATTGCAGGACTCTAGGGACTCGTGCCTCAACTTTTGATGGTGAACCCTTGCCTTGGAAACCAGAGGATAAACCCACTACCATGTCTGCACCACCACCTTCATCATCATCACCACCAAAGGAGATCTGAGTACACGGGTATGGGCACTTCCCTTGGCTTGAGCAAAGATTGGGGGAGGTGCCCCCCTATCGTATCACCATCACTTTTACCTTTTGCTTTTTATTCCGATATTTAGTATTTTCATGATCTTGTTTAATAAAAGTTTAGTATTATCTATTCTCGAGTGTTAGTTTAGTGATCTATCTATCTATGTAATTGAGTGAGAGTCATATAATAAAGTTTAGTTTGAACTCTTGTCCCTTTTACTTTCTTGTTGCAATCATGATAAAAGAAAATAGATGAAAAGATCATATGCTAATCTTATGGTGAGCAATGACATCACAATAAAGAAAAGTGTAAGCGGTAAAATTTAATGGAGATTGGCAAACATAGCATTGGTCAATGATGCAAGTCATGAAAGAATTAATTAGGGAAGAGAAGATTTACATGCAAATATACTATCATGACATCTTTTGTGATTGTGAGCCCCCATTAAATATTATATGCCAAAAATGTTGACGTTGGACAAGGAAGATAACATAATGATTTATGCTAGTTCATATTCAAATAGAAGTTATATTTTCATAGATCCTTTAACATGTGGTTCTTGCCCAATATCTTTGGTAGCCAAAAACTCTGCACTAAGTAGAGATACTACTTGTGCATCCAAAAACCAAAAACCCAAACTCATGTTTGAGAGTCCACCATACCTACCTATGGATTGAATAAGATCCTTCAAGTAAGTTTTCATCGGTTCATCAAGGCAATAAAAAATTGCTCCTAAAAGTGTTGGATCAATTAGTGTAAGAGAAAATTGAGCGTTGCACGAACTTGTGATGGCAAAGTAATAAAAGCGTCGGACTGCATAATAAAGGTTGCTATCACAAGAGGCAATGCAACGTGACGTTCTTTTGCGCTAAGGGATTTGGCATACAAACTAAAAAGCGCATGACAACCTGTGCTTCCCTCTACGAAGGTCCTATCTTTTACTTTTATGTACTTACTTTTATGCATGAGTCAAAGTATTCTTCCCTATTCCTTTTTATTTTTCTCCTTCGGCAAGCATCATGTGGTGAGGAAAGATCTAGGCACATATGACCAGTTGGATATGAGTGCGCATGAATTATTATTGTTGACATCACCCTTGAGGTGAGTATATTGGGAGGCAAACTATAAGCCCCTATCTTTCTATATGTTAGGTTGAAACTTTTTGTCCATGGGTATGCTATGAGCATTAGCAATCATAGAATACTAAATGATGGTTGAGAATGTGGACTTGCCCAAAGGCTCTTACATGAGACCCTTCCTGAAAATATGATGAATTGTAGTTGCAAAGTTGACTGAGAACATAGTTTGTTGGTTTTGAATAAGGTTTATGCTTTATACTTCCACGTTGTGATGAATTGTTACTTGCTCATAAGAAGTTATATGCTGCTGCTATGAAATAAAAATTTTACGTTAGTTTTTGTTGCTGTTATAATATTGAGCATGATGCTACTATGTTCGTATTTTGTTTTTATCGACACCTGGCTCTCAAACCATGTGGACATGTTCTTCGATATCGTTTTTCTCTTGAGGGCAAGCGAGGTCTAAGCTTGGGGGAGTTGATACGTCCATTTTGCATCATGTTTTACTACTGTTATTTATAATGTTTTTATGCATAATAATGCTTTGGGGAGTAATTCTAATGCATTTTATCTCATAATTTGCAAGGTTTACATCAAGAGGGAGAATATCAGCAACTGGAATTCAGCACCCCGAAAAAGCACGTCAGAGATACCTATTCTGCACAACTCCAATGAAGCTAAAACTTTACATAGATTTTTTATACAATAAATGAAATATACTGGAGCTAAAAACTACTGGAGGGTGCCCACCAGGTGCCCACCCTCCACCAGGGCGTGCCAGCCCTACCAGGCGTGCCCTGGTAGAGGATGGGCAGCCTAGCCCACCTCCGAAGCCCATGTTGCAAGTACTCATGTGAACTTGATATGTGTTGGAAAAGTAGACCCGGGGGCCATAGGTTTCAGTAGTGGCTTCTCTCATGAGTATAGCAAACGGTGGGTGAACGAATTACTGTTGGGCAATTGATAGAAGATCAAATAATCATGATGATATCCAAGGCAATGATCATTATATAGGCATCACGTCCAAGATTAGTAGACCAAAACGATTATGCATCTACTACTATTACTCCACACATCGACCGCTATCCAACATGCATCTAGGGTATTAAGTTCCATGAAGAAAGAGATTAATGCATTAAGAACAATAAAATGATGTAGACAAGATCTATTCATGTAGGAATAGACACCATCTTGTTATCCTTAATAGCAATGATACATGTGTGCCTTGCTGCCCCTTCTGTCACTGGGAGAGGACACCACAATATCGAACCTGTCGTGGATTTGTCACGGCAGATGTTCGGGTGAACGGACTTAGGTTCGGGTGAATGCACGGTACCCATGGATTCGGCTTGTCGTGGAGTCTAAATGATTGGTGGAGGGGCAGTAAAAACTTGATCATTCTGTTTAGGAACCACCTATAATGTATCTAGCATGGAAGATGTTGAAAACCTCTTGGTCTTTATGTGAGCAATGAAAGCATACCGCTCAACAATCATTACTTATCTCTGTTTTTAAAACTCGAGCTCTGGCACCTCTGCAAATCAATGCTTCCCTCTGTGAAGTGCCTTTCCATTTACTTTATTGTTGAGTCATCATCTTCTTATAAAAGGCACTAGTTAGAGAGCACCACCATCATTTGTATGATTTGCTGTTAATTGATATTGAGTATGAGCATGACTGGATCTCTTTCACCGTGAATTACAATGTGTACTCTGTCCTTGTTCTTTAGAGGTGCTTTGCATTTATGTTTTCCGATATCAGAAAGGGCTAGCAAGATACCATTTTGTCATATTACATCATGATTGTTTTGAAAAAGTGTTGTGATCCGAGAGTTATTATTATTGCTTGCTAGTTGATTATGTCATTGATATGAGTAAATGTGAGACCTAAATGTTATTATGAACGTGGTTAGTCCATGAGCTTTGCTGAAAATCTGAACATCTGTTGGACGTATTTACAACAACAAGATCAAACAGAGTTTGTAAAAGTTTTTCTTTATCACTTTCAGTTTATCAACTGAATTGCTTGAGGACAAGCAATGGGTTAAGCTTGGGGGAGTTGATACATCTCCATCGTATTCACTTTTCCAAACTCTTTTGCCCTTGTTTTGGACTCAAATTTGCATGATATGAATGGAACTAACCCGGACTGACGCTGTTTTCAGCAGAATTGCCTTGGTGTTATTTTTGTGCAGAAATAAAAGTTCTCGGATCGTCCTCAAAATTTATGGAGAATATTTTTGGATTTAATAAAAAATACTGGCGCAAGAATCAACTAGAGGGGGGCCACCTGCAGGCCACAAGCCTGCTAGGCATGGCCACCCCCTGGACATGCCTAGCAGGCTTGTGGGGCCCTCATGGCTCCTCTGACCTCCTCTCCAGCTCCATATAACCCTATTCGTGGAGAGAAAAATCAGAGAGAAGAGTTCATCACGTTTCACGATACCGAGCCGCCACCACCTCATGTTCTTCCTAGGGAGACCAGGTCTGGAGGAGAGGGCCAGCGCGGGCGAAAAGGGGGATGGACACCAGAAGCCGAAGTCCACGGGCCTGTCGGAAGACCCAGCTGGAAGATGAGGCAGCGCCTGGGACTAAGGCCCCCGGAAAGGTCATCCTGCCGGGAGGGGGAGAGGCATGATGCTGGCACTAATGGTGCGGTCACCGGTCAGTCCGAGCTCGAGTCGTCGGGCTCCGACTTGACCACCCGTAGACCGAGCTCATCGTCATTGTCTTTGCTATTATCCTCCTCATCACTCTCGCCCGAGGACAGGCTTTCAACGCTGCTCGAGCTCTCTTTGCAGCAGCCGAGACGGACGTCAGAGCGCCCATAAATCTTGATGGAGAGCGTATTGGCCTCCATCATTTTAAAGCAAAGGACATGTCCCACTTGGAGGTTGTGGGCGCGGGCGAAGGTCTTCCAGCCGCGCCTGAGAAACATGATGTGATTCGCTAGGTACTCGACGTTTACCCACGTCGCGCCATTACAACAACCAACCACCCGTAACAACATGATGGGCGGCTCGTCGGCCTCCATTGCCCTAGCGAAGAGGCGAGGGAGGTGCAGATGACTCCGGAGGGGACCGGCAAGCTCGAGGACGAAATCCAGTGTTGTCCCCTCGGCGTGGGTCTCCTCAAGGGAGAGGTCTGGCATCGGAGGAGGGGGTGGAGCGGTGCTCTGCCTCCCCCGACCTCGGCCTCCGCGATGGCCGCGACCCCTCTCGCCTCTTCCACCGCGTGAGCTCGAACCACCCTCCGCCTCCGTGGCTGAAGCGGCGGCATGATCCCGATGAGAGATCCTCCTCAGAGCAGAGGACGGTGGCCACCCTCACCCCCTATTCATGGCTAAGGGCGAGAGCTACCTGAAAGTTGGGAAGACATGGAAGGGAGAACTATGGAGGTTTGCACTTGGAAGATGGAAGAAGGATGGGTGAGCATCGCCCTCGCTAACCCCCAATTTATAGGGGGAAGCGCGGGGGCTGGCACTCCCCCACTCCAAAGGATGCCGCTCACCTCCTCCAATAGTGGTGCTCTCGATCACGGGGCGAACACCAAACTGCCCTGTTGCCCCAATCCATGGTGCTGCAGTTACTGCTTTTCCCAGAGACTTTAAATCATGGGTTCCCGTTGCTGGTTCCCGGTATGCATGCGGCGTGCGTGGTGGAAATGACCTGACGCAGTAACTAAAAAATTTAAATTGCTACGCCACGCACGTATCCCACGTCCTGCATTCAATGGATGTCATGGGGAAGCGCAACGAGCGTAATAATCATGACTGCACGGCCTTGTCACGTGCGTCCGTGCACTATTTGGGCCTGGCCCAACAATGCAACGTGATGTGTGTGGCCTAGGCCCGGGGGCTCCTATCGGTGCACTAGAGTTTTGGGCTCTCCAGTGCCCCTTACTCGTGCACGGGCGGTAGTAGTCACCCTGGCAACGAGGCCTAGCGGGGACTTGCCAGGTACAAACACAAAAGAATCAAGACCACTGGTGAGACCTTGCCAGAAGGGCTATTAAACCCCCAGGCAAGACAAGGCCCCGGTAAGGCAAAACCCCGACAAGACGAATCCCCGGCAAGGCCCCGCCCGTGCATAGGCCAGGTGTTAATCCACTTCGACGCATGTCGCGGCGTCGACGTTGAAGGGGGCTAAGCGGTGATGATGGGACGGTCTCCTGTCCCGTCCCACAGGCAGACAGAGATGCCTGACGGTGCATTAAATGCGCCTGTCCTACTCCATCAGTGTTAGGTATGATAGCACTGTAGCTTTGTACACCTCGTGTATGCACTGTATGCCCCCTTTCGGAGTATAAAAGGAGGCCCAGGGCGATACGGTAGAGGATTTTTGGACTTTTGGGACTTTCTAGCTCACACGCGTGGCAGCGGCTCATAACGTTCCTGTAGCTAGAGCCCTAAGAACACTTTGAATACAACCAAGCAAGAGTAGAGTTTTACGCATCTGTGCGGCCTGAACCTGGGTAAAGATCCCCGCTTGCTGTTAATCAGACCGGCTCTTTGCACGAGTCTTCCCCCCACCGAACCGAAAGGGGTTTGTCCGATCCCATAGGTGTTCATTCCCCACGACAGCCATATATTCTTGGATCTTTCCCCACCACACGATGCTTGCCAAGAGAAAAAGGCGAAATATAGGAAGTGGTGAAGATCACCATGACTATTTTATAAAGGTAAGTACTAGAAAATAAAAGATAGGCCCTTCGCAAAGGCTAGCAGAGGTTGTCATGCGCTTTTTGTTTTTGGATGTGGAAACTCTTAATTCAAAGGAACGTCACGTTGTATTGCCCTTTGTGATAGCAACCTTTATTATGCAGTCCGTCGCTTTTATTTCATTGTTATCACAAATTCGTACAACGCTTATTTTCCCTTACAATAAAATATCTTACATATTTAGGAGCAATTTTTATTTCTTTTTGCACGGATGAAAACTTACTTGAAGGATCTTATTAAATCCATAGGTAGGTATAGTGGACTCTCATGGCGAAACTAGTTAAAGGGTGTTTGGATGCACAAGTAGTATTTCTACTTGGTGCGGAAGTTTTGGCTAGTATTAGGTGGAAGCAAGCACCACATGTTGGAGGATCCAAAACAATATAACTTCTATACAAATATACCCAAGCATAACTCATTACGTTGTCTTCCTTGTCCAACTTCAACTAATTTGCTCAAGTTTGAAAATAATTAATGGGTATCCACAATCATAAAAGATGTCCAAGATAGTATATTTATATGTGTAATCTCTCTTCCTTCAATATTTTTTCATGAATTGTTCAAGTGATCAATGCGGTGTCTGCTAACTTTCAATAAATTTCACCACCTATACTTATAATGTGTGAAGTCATTACTCCCCATGGGATAAGTATATGAAGAATTTTTAATTTCATATTTATGATATTCAATTCATTCAACCATTTACTCATAGGATATAAGTGAAGCACGAGAGTGAATGACAAACTACTCCAAAAAGATATAAGTGAAGATCAATGCGTAGTCAATTAGTTAAATAGCCATGTGAGGACTCTCTCTTATTAAAAATTTCAGATCCAATGATTTTATTGAACCAGCAAATAAAATTAAAATGGCACTCCAAGTATATCATGCATCATGTGAACGAATAAAAATTTAGGCTCAACATAGGCTAACCGATAATTGTTGATGAAGAGAGGTGGAATGCGTAGCATCCCCAAGCTTAGATACTTGAGAGTTCTTGAAATATTTTATTGGGGTGCCTTGGGCATACCCAAGCTTTAGCTTTTTTACCTTGATCAATCCTCTCATATCCCGGTTTCCACTATTCTCAAAAACTTCATCCACACAAAACTCAAAAAGAACTCGTGAGATAGGTTAGTACACATAAGAACAAATCGACACTTCGTGTACTGCCAAGACAAGTTGCAAAATAATTTTCAAACATTAGGTACTGTATACTATCATTTCCCTAGTTTATTTCTACCAATATAAGTTATGGAAACTATAGGATAAGTAGATAACAAAACTATGACAGCAATCTGTCCAAACAGAACAGTCTGTAGCAATTTATTATAACACTATACCTATGTAACTCTAAAAATTATTAAAATCTAGGAAATTCTAAGAAATTTATTTGAAAATACTGTGTCAAAAATGTCAGGAACTTTCCACGTTCCAGTAAAATACAAAAAATTCAAACACTACAACAAAAGTTTCAGTTTTTACATAGCACACATCAAAACATGCAATGCAAGCATCCTAATGAAATTATTGGACCTTTTTATTGGAAAACAAGAATATAAATAACACCTAACACATAAAAAAAATGACGCTCCAAGCAAAACTCATATTATGTGACGAATAAAAATATAGCTCCAAGTAAGATATACCGATAGTGTTGAAGACGAAAGAGGGGATGCCTTACGGGGCATCCCCCGGCTTAGACGCTTGAGTCTTCCTTGAATATTACCTTGGGATTCCTTGGTCATCCATAATCATAGGTTCTTGTCACTCCTTATTCTCCTCATATCGGTGTCTCACCCAAAACTTGAAAACTTCAATCACACAAAACTTAACGGAACTTTGTGAGAAGGGTTAGTGTAATAAAAATAGATCATTCACTTAGGTACTGTCAAGAAAATATTCATAATTATTACCAGATGATACCTACTGTATTCCATCATTCCCACAATTTATATTACTCAATATAAGCTATAGGAACACTTGAAACAAGCAAACTATGCATGCAAAACAAAATCTGTCAAAAATAGAAATGTTTGTAAAGATCTGAATGGTCACCATACTTCCCTGACCCTAAAAATTCTGAAAAATTATTTTAAATCAAGGAATTTGCATATAAATGTTGTTTCAAAAGTTCATAATTGTTTGGCGCTCTAGTAAAATAATATAATTCATATACTGGACGCAAAACTTTCTGTTTTTGCACAGAATCAAACAAGCAAGTATCCACACTATCCCAAAGGCTTTACTTGACACTTTATTAAATAAAATGCACAAAACATGATTAGTAAAGTATCTTAATCATGTGAACACATCAAAACATAAAGTAAAAGTGTTGAGTTGTCTCCCAACAAGCGCTTTTCTTTAATGCCTTTTTAGCTAGGCATGATATTTCAATGATACTCTTCCAAGCCAAATTACGATGATCATTTTATTCATACTCTAAAAGATATAAGTGAAGTTCATAGAGAATTCTACAATTAATATATATTAACCAATATCCAAGCTCAAAATATATAAGTGAAGCACACGAAGCATTCTATAAAGCCACACTCAAAAGATTTAAGTGAAGCACAAAGAGCATTCTACAATTCCGTACTCAAAAGATTTAAGTGAAGGACAAAGAGCATTCTACAAATCCATCAAGTACTATCTCATAATATAAGGGATCATAAAGGAAAATACAAACATTAAAGACACATATCATGTGAACAAAACAAAAACCGAGGTATACCCATAATTGTTGAAGAAAAAAGATGGGATGCTTTCCGGGGCATCCCCAAGCTTAGGTGCTTGAGTATCCTTGAAATATTTACTTGGGGTGCGTTGGGCACCCCCAAGATTGAACTCTTGTCTCTCTGTATTCTTCTTATATAGACATGTCCTCGATCTTCAAACACTTCATTCACACAAAACTTAACAAAACCCTCGTGAGATCCGTTAGTATAATAAAGCAAATTACTACTTTAAGTATTGTTGTGAAATCATTCCAAATTCATATTAGAATTATATCTAATGTAGTCCAACTTCACCATGGTTCATACCCCCTGATACAAGCCATGGATTCATTAAAATAAGAGAACAATGCATAGAAAACAGAATGTTTCAAAAACAGGACAGTCTGTAGTAATCTAGAAACTCCGTATACTTCTGTAACTCAAACAATTATGAAAATTTAGGAAAAATTAAATAACTTGCATATAAGTACTTTTTAAAAAATTAGGAAACTTTTGACATCCAGTAAAAAATGTAAATTCATGCACTACAGCCAAAGTTTTTGTTTTTGCACTGCACACACCAAACAAGCAATCTAATAATCCTAAAAGCAGGTTTTGGCAAATTATTTTTATAATACAATGGATATATACAAGGTGATATTTATTTTTCAGAAGCTTCCATGAAAAATTCTACATTGTTTCCATGAGAATGAACACAAGTGTTCAAGGTCGACCCTCACTTCTCCAATGCACAACCTTCCAATCACTTCTATTTTTGAAAAAAAATCTTAGCCAAAAGGGGCAAGTAACTCTTTTTGTATTTTTCATTATTTAATTTTTTGTTTGTTTCACCCACAACTACAGAAAGTAAAAAAGGGAAAACAAAATCAATTTAGTGAAGAAAGCAAACAAGCATACACGAGAATATCAACCCCACACTATTGCTCCCCGGCAACGGCGCCAGAAAAGAGCTTGATAATCCCCAAGTGCAAGGAATCATCGTAGGAATTTCCAAAGGTGGAAGTGATAAGTATGGAGTGTCGAACCCACAAGGATCCAAAGGGAAGATCAATATTATCTCAAGTCCTATCTACCACCGATACGACTCTACGTACACTGAACGTTTGCTTCCATCTAGAAACGAGAAATAAAACTACGTTGTGGGTATGAAGAGGGTAGCTTTGCATGAAATCGGAGAACAAAAATATTAAAATAGGTGTTTTTAACATAATATTACAATATATTACAAATAGAGGGTGTGGAATAATGATGGGTCAGTGTGCGGAATTATTCTAGGCAATTCTTAACAAGATCGGAATTCATTATTGCAATTTTATATGAGGGAGAGGCATAAGCTAACATACTTTCTCTACTTGGATCATATGCACTTATGATTGGAACTCTACCAAGCATCCGCAACTACTAAAGATCATTAAGGTAAAACCCAACCATAGCATTAAAGCATCAAGTCCCGTTTATCCCATACAAAACAACCCCCTTACTCGGGTTTATGCTTCTATCACTCAAGCAACCCACTATAAGCGAATCATGAATGTATTGCAACACCCTACAATGGGAATCCTTCATGTGTGCGCGGCACAGAAGGCACCATAGGACAGCACCAAAATAACATACAACTCAACCAATCTAGATCATCAATCAACCCAAAGGACAAAAGTAATCTACTCAAAACATCATAGGATGGCAACACATCATTGGATCATAATACATAGAATAAAGCACCATGTTCAAGTAGGTGATTACAGCGGGGTGCGGGAGAGTGGACCGCTAAAAGGATATGAGGATGGTGATGAAGAAGGTGATGTTAATGAAGACGATCACCGCAGCAATGGTTCCCCCGATGGCACTCTGGCACCACCGGGAGAGAGGGGGAGACTCCCCCTTGTGCTTCATCCTCCATGGACTCTCCCCTCTATGGGGAGAGTTTTTCCCTCTGGTCCTTCACCTTCATGGTGTTGATGGCCCCTCTGGGATGATGAAGATGGCCTCCGTTGATGGTGACCCCCTCCGGCAGGGTGCCGGAGAGGGCCAAGATTGGTTTTTCGTGGCTCTGGAGGTGTGTAGTGGTGGAACTCCAGAACTAGGTTTCTTTTTGGTGGTTTATAGATTTATAGAATTTTTGGCGTCGATCTCACGTCAAAGGGGGGCATGAGGGAGTCACAAGTCTACTAGGCGTGGCCACCCCCTGGTCGTGCCTCGCAGGCTTGTCGCCTCCTCCTCGCTCTTCTAGACCAGATCCAATGCTTGGGGGGCCCCTTTCGGTCCACAAAAAATCATACTAAATTTTCATCCCATTCCGATAACTTTTATTTCTGCACAAAAAACGACATCATGGTAGCTTTGTTGAAAACAGCGTCAGACCGGGTTAGTTCTAATAAAATCATACCAAAACCATATAGAATTATTGTAAACATGGCATGAATACTTCATAAATTATAGATACATTGGAGACGTATCACTTATCCCTTGGAGAGTAATGACTTCACATATAAGAAGTATAGGTGGTAAAATTTATTGAAAGTTACCAAACAACGCATTGATCAATTGAACCATTCATGAAAGAATATTGAAGGAAGAGAGATTCCACATATAAATATACTATCCTGGACATCTTCTATGATTGTGATTACCCATTAATTTTTTTCATCTTGAGGAAATTAGTTGAAGTTGGACAAGGAAGACAACGTAATGAGTTATGGTTGCGTATATTTGCATAGAAGTTATATTGTTTTGGATCCTCCAATATGTGTTGCTTGCTTCCACCTCATACTAGCCAAAACTTCCGCACCAATTGGAAATACTACTTGTGCATCCAAACGCCCTTACACCCAAAGTTGTTCCATATCAGTCCACCATATCTACCTATATGCGGTACTTACCTGTCGTTCCAAGTAAATTTGCATGTGCCAAACTATAAACCTTCAAATAATATTTTGTTTTGTATTCCCGAATCGCTCATATAATGACTAGGGGCTATCAGTATCTTCCATGCTTGGTGGGTTATTCTCACAATATTTGTTGATTCACTATCATTCATGAGAAAGTGGCTGGTAATATGGATTCCCAGTCCCGAAATCAAAGAAAAAATGTGAATAATTAAGCAAAACTCCCCAAGGAATGTTGCGGGTATGGACGGTACCCGTGGATTTGGCTCATCGTGGAGTGTGATTGATTGGTGGAAGGGGAGTAAAAACTTTACCATTCTATTTGGGAACCACCTATAATGTATCTAGCATGGAAGATACCGAGATCTCTCGGTTGATATGGTGACAATGAAATCATACCGCTTAAAATTATTATTCATCTCTGTTTTAAAACCTCGAGCTCTGGCACCTCTGCAAATCAATGCTTCCCTCTACGAAGGGCCTATATTTTACTTTCTAGTACTTACCTTTATGCAAGAGTCATGGTGATCTTCACCACTTCCTATATTTTGCCTTTTTTTTCTTTTGGCAAGCATAATGTGTTGGGGAAATATCCAAGCATATATGGCCATTCAAATATATTTGATCATGAATTATTATTGTTGACAATTACATATATGATAAATAAGTTGGGAGGCGAAACTTTAAGCCCATATCTTTCTCTGTGTTCGATGGATGCTATTTGTTCTAAAAATATGCTTTGAGTGTTACCAATCATGGAAGACTATATGATAGTGGAGTATGTGGAATTTGCTAAATCAAAGCTCTTACATAGACCCTTCCGGAAAATAAGATGAATTACAATAGTTTGGTGACTGAAAGCATAGTTTGTTAGTCTATACTTTAACATGTGGATAGCTTGTTATTTCATCATGAGAATTTTTATGAGATCAGCTACTGCTTATGATATATAATGATGCTAGAAAAAGTGTTTGGAACTATCATTGATCAAATTTATGCACTATGCTAGCATTAACACTTCATAAATTATTTCTTTTATCATTTACCTACTCGAGGACGAGTAGGAATTAAGCTTGGGGATGGTGATACGTCTCCAACGTATCTATAATTTATGAAGTATCCATGCCATGTTTACAATAATTCTATATGATATTGGTATGAATTTATTAGAACTAACCCGGACTGACGCTGTTTTTAGCAGAACTACCATGGTGTCGTTTTTTGTGCAGAAATAAAAGTTCTCGTAATGGGCTGAAAATTTAGTATGATTTTTCCTGCACCAAAAGAGACCCCCGAAGCATTGGAGTTGGGCCAGAAGAGCCACGAGGAGGTCACAAGCCTTCCAGGCACGGCCACCCCCTTGGTTGCGCCTAGCAGGCTTGTCACCGCCTTGTGGCACCCCTTGACGTGATTCCAACGCCAAACATTCCTATAAATATAGAAACCTCCAAAAAGAAACCTAGATGGGGAGTTCCACCACCGCAAACCTCCAGGGTCACGAAAAATCAATCGGCAGCCCGTTCCGGCACCCTATCGGAGGGCGAAACCATCACTGGAGGCCATCTTCATCATCCCGGCGTTCTCCATGACGAGGAGGGAGTAGTTCACCCTCGGGTCTGAGGGTATGTACCAGTAGCTATGTGTTTGATATCTATCTCTCGTGTTCTTGAGATAACACGATCTTGATGTACCATGACCTTTATTGATATAGATGAATCATATGGAGTTTTCCCCCTCTCCGTCTTCTTGTGATGAATTGAGTTTTTCTTTTGAAGTTTTCTTATCGGATTGAGTCTTTAAGGATTTGAGAACACTTGATGTATGTCTTGCGATGGGATATCTATGGTGACAATGGGATGTTCTATTGATCCACTTGATGTATGTTTTGGTGATTAACTTGCGGGTTCCGTGACCTTGGGAATCTATGCATAAGGATTGGCACACATTTTTGTCTTGACTTTCCGGTAGAAACTTTGGAGCACTCTTTGAAGTTCTTTGTGTTGGATTGAACATGATGAATCTGAAACTGTGTGATGCATATCATATAATCAAGCCCATGGGTACTTGTGGTGACATTGGAGTATCTAGGTGACATTAGGGTTTTGGTTGATGTGTATCTTAAGGTGTTATTTTAGTACGAACTCTAGGGATGTTTGTGACCCTTATAGGGATAGCTCATAAGATTAATCGCAAAAGATAACTTTGAGGTGGTTTCGTACCCTACAATAATTTCTTTGTTAGTTCTCCGCTATTTGTGACTTTGGAGTGAACCCTTTGTTGCACGGGAGGTATTTACATATGATTCAACTATGTCAGTATTGTTGAGAGAAATTGCACTAGTGAAAGTATGGACCCTAGGCCTTGTTTCCAAGCATTTATACAACGTTTTGCTCGTTGTTTACTATTTGTTACCTTGCTGTTTCTATATTTTCAGATTACAAAAACCTATATCTACCATCCATATTGCACTTGTATCACCATCTCTTCGCCGAACTAGTGCACCTATACAATTTATCATTGTATTGGGTGTGTTGGGGACACAAGAGACTCTTTGTTATTTGGTTGCAGGGTTGTTTGAGAGAGACCATATTCATCCTACACCTCCCACAGATTGATAAACCTTAGATCATCCACTTGAGGGAAAATTGCTGTTGTCCTACAAAACTCTGCGCTTGGAGGCCCAACACGAGTCTACAAGAAGAAGGTTGTGTACTAGACATCAATAATTAGACCTTTCTCATGTTGAAAGAAATGAACCGCATCATGTCTACTCCCATGCTGTAAATTTTCATGCCATGATAAGTCCTATAACATATAGTTCTCTTGTTGTCAATCTGCCTTCAGGTTAAAACAGTTTGTGAAAAACTGTTATTTTCACCAACTCCTTGAATGTTATGTTTTATAGTCATGGTGTGAGATTCCTACCATGTGATCCGAACAAACTTATAACATATTACTACCGATGTCAATTAAAATGGCACTCACAATCATAGAACTATGACAGTGTCTTAATCACATCGAGAATCAAAAAAGCACACGGGAAGAGTCTGAATCACACCTAATATAACAAATGATTTCTAACAACGATAGTTAGGCTAACCTTCTTTGCATGTGCTAGAAACTTCCTCCCACTGTACCCAGATTCAAAAGCTCGTAACTTCACGGACGGAAATTGATGTTGACCATGAAAAAGCAGGTCTTCAGCTACCTCGCTCCATCCCTTGGAGGTGATTGTCCTAGGGAGCTACAAGTGAAAGAAACTGCTCAAATAGGCCTGCCGCTTTAAAATCCCCAATTCCAAACCAAAACTCTAAGCCAAGGTGAGCCAGAGAGAAGAGAGACGAATACCTGGATGGTGAGAGATTCGTGGTCGGAGATACCGCTTGAGGGGTCATTCGAGGAGACCATGGCATGTCCACGGCGGTCGGATGCTAGAGGGAGAGATGTGGCAGCGATGGTCGGGGGGAGGGGTGGAGGGTGGAGAGGGGAAATGTGGCCATTGGAGGGGGAGGTAGATATTTCGGTGGTCGACAATTTTTTTTGCTCGTTGCAGAGAAACTTGGCGCGCAAAGATTCATGAGACACTATGTTTCATTTTTTAACGTGTGCGATGATATAGAACATACAAAATTTCATCCCTCCCCACGTATTCCCTGGTTACACTGCACATGCACGTCATTGCATAATTTAATTAACATCAACTGCTAACTTGGGTATACAAATTAGCAGACACATAGCTCACAGTTACTAAACCGAGCAAGTTCACTAAATAATCGAGCTGCTTGAACTAGACATAGCTCTAACGAAAGACCGACTCTCTAAACAAAGGCTATTTGTACTATGCATAATTTTAACAAAGACGCCGACAAGCCACCGCCCTATGCCTCGCCGATGTTCGATGAGATGTCGACGACTTGTCCAGGCGACATTCCGACGGAGCTAGACTCCGCATCCCCCAGGCTGAATTCGACCGCGACGACGTCCTCGGCGTTGCCCTCGTCATCGGCGTCGCCCTTATCGTTGTAGTATTCATACTAGTGGTGCTGCCAGAGCTCTCATTGGCACTCCACCGCTGATTCCTCAACGAACAAACGATTTTTGACCTCCTCCTCAGCCACGTGCAACTCCTCCAAGAGCTCGACGCTCTCGGATGGCTCCCGCATCTCTATCTCTCGCTCGGAGATCTCGTGGAGAAGGGGAACCATGATGTCTACTTGTCGGTGCACTAGAGTCTTGGGTTTTCCAGTGCCCCTTACTCGTGCACGGGCAGTAGTAGCCACCCTGGCGGCAAGGCCCGGAAGGGAACTGCTAGATACAGATACAGGAGAATCAAGAGAACATCCAAACAATCAGGACCGAAGGCAAGACCCCCGACAAGACCTTGCCGGGATGGCCTTCAAAACTCCGGCAAGGCGAAGCCCCGGCAAGACCCCTCCAACGCAGAGGCCAGGTGTTGCCTCACATGGGCACATGCCGAGATGCCGGCGATGGAGGGGCTAAGTGGCGCCAATGGGACGGGGTCCTGTCCCGTCCCATGGGCAGTTAGAGGCACCAGACGGAGCATGGAATGCGCCTGTCATACACCGTCAGTGTTAGGTATGATAGCACTATAGCTCTGTACACCTCGTGTACGTACTGTATGCCACTGTTGGGATCCCCTTAGTCATATAAAACGAGGCCCAGGGCATTACGGTAGAAGACCTTGGGATCTTTTGACCAATCTTCCAGCTCACGCGTATAGCAGTTGTGCTCTATCGCATACACAGCGCTCCTATAGCTGGAACCCAAGAACACGCATAATACACAAAGCAGTAGTAGGTTTTTGTAATCTGAAAATATAAAAACAGCAAGGTAACAAATAGTAAACAGCAAGCAAAATGTTGTATAAATGCTTGGAAACAAGGTCTAGGGTCCATACTTTCACTAGTGCAATTTCTCTTAACAATATTGACATAGTTGAATCATATGTAAGTACCTCTCGTGCGACAAAGAGTTCACTCCAAAGTCACAAATAGCGGAGAACTAACAAAGAAATTATTATAGGGTACGAAACCACCTCAAAGTTATCCTTTCTGATCAATCTTATGAGCTATCCCTATAAGTGTCACGAACAGCCCTAGAGTTCGTACTAAAATAACACCTTAAGACACACATCAACCAAAACCCTAATGTCACCTAGATACTCCAATGTCACCACAAGTAGGCTTGATTATACGATATGCATCACACAATTTCAGATTCATCATATTCAATCCAACACAAAGAACTTTAAAGAGTGCCCCGAAGTTTCTACCGAAAAGTCAAGACAAAAACGTGTGCCAACCCTTATGCTTAGATTCCCAAGGTCACGGAACCCGCACGTTGATCACCAAAACATACATCAAGTGGATCAATAGAACATCCCATTGTCACCACGGATATCCCATCGCAAGACATACATCAAGTGTTCTCAAATCCTTAAAGACTCAATCCAATAAGAAAACTTCAAAGGGAGCGCTCGGGACCCAGCTGGTGGTCATACACACCCTTACTAAGCGTTCTCACAATGTCATTCTTTGCATAAAGGGTTTGTTGGGGAATGGGGATCGAGGGTGAACGTAATACGAGCTAGACAAAGCCGGTGAAGCTTCCCTCGTAAGCCTTAAATATATCCGTGAATTTTCATCGCAAACGGTTCCTATATGGAACCGTGTGTATGTAGTTCACTTTTTGTATTGAATTATAAAACTACTTTGGGGTGCATTGTTAACGGATATTGTTCTAATTGTAAGGAAAAGATCCCTACCATGACAATACACGAATGACATCCTAAAATGTAGAAATATTCGGGGTTCAGTTGGCATTTTTATACATTAAGTTAGTTTCTGGAAATTTAAAGGCCATAATTCATAACTAAAACACATGAACATGCAAGATGCACTACTGGAATCAGAGAATTTGCCTTCTGCCAGTTCTTTGCCGTCTGTTGGCAGATGGCAAAGAAAGTCTTTGCCGTCAGCTTCGAGAAAACAGACGACAAATAACTGCCTGATGGCGAACATACTTTGCCGTCAGTGCATACTTTGCCGTCCAGCAGCGGACGGCAAAGAGCCCAAAGGTAGACGACAAAGAGACCAACTGGGCCCCACTAGGCCATGGACCTGGCTAGGTCCAACGGATGGACTGTATGTCATCCGCTATGTCTTTGTCGTCCGCTGGAAGGATCTTTGCCATCCGCTAGCGGATGACAAAGAGGATGCGTGGCCTAACGGCCGTTTCCCCCGGCCAAACCTTTATCTCTCCCCCTCTGCCCCCTCTCTTTCCACCCACATCGCACACTGGCCTCCCTCGATCCCCTTCACTCCCCCACCACCGAGAGCCACGTGGCCACCCCTCGCCGGACCTCCTCCCTGCGGCCACCCCTTCTCGTGCTGGCCCTCCTCTCTGCTGCCATCCTTCCCTGTGCCGGCCACTCCTTCCTGTGCTGACCCTACTCTCCGCTGCCACCTCCTCCCCGCGGCGGCCACCCCTCCTCCCCGCGGCCACCCCTCCTTGCGCTGGCCACCCCTCCCCGTGATGGCCCTCCTCTCTGCTGCCACCTCCTCCTTGCGGCGACCACCCCTCCTCCCCGCGGCCACCCCTCCCCACGCCGGCCACCCCTCCTCCCCACGGCCACCCCTCCCTGCGCTGTCCCTCCTCCCAGCACCATCGCCAGACACACCCGCCGCCAGCTTTTGCGCCCGCCCAACCCCCAGGCCCCTGCGTCCGCCCCGTCGCCACCGCCACCGGCCCCACTCGGCTGCCCCCACAGGCCCGACGCCCCCACAGCCCCCGAAGCCCGGTCACACCCCAACTCTGGTGAGTAGCTTCATTTTCTATTTTTTTCATCTAATTAATTAGATTACTTAGGTTAGTTATTAGCTAGCTACTGTTAGTTAGGTTAGTTAATTAGGTTAGAAAAAAAGGGAAAAGGAAAAGAAGAAGATGAAAATTAGAAGGAAAAGAAGAAAAGTAGAAAAGTAGAAAAGAAGAAGGAAAAGAAGAAGGAAAAGAAGAAAGAAGAAGAAGAAGAAGAAGAAGAAGAAGAAGAAGAGAAGAAGAAGAAGAAGAAGAAGAAGAAGAAGAAGAGAAGAAGAAGAATAAGAAGAAAACAAAGAAAAGGTGCCACTAACCCTTGACGCCACTAACCCCCGAGGCCACTAACCCCCGACGCCACTTACCCTCGACGCCACTTACCCTTGATGCCACTTACCCTCGTCCCCCGACGCCACTTACCCCTGCCCCGACACCTCTTTGGCCTTTTGTTGACTGGAAATGTGCTCTTCATCCTTCCAGAGGCCGACGGGGTCATCGTTTTGTAAATTATGTGTTAGGTCATATATTTTCTGATTTTTTATGGAAAACATCATATTTCTATTGATCGGGTGGATTTCAATGTGTAGTTGTTTCATCGCTACGAGGGTCTAGTGTTCGACGACCTACCCCGTGCGTTGCACGAGCTCCCCTGTTGCGTTCGTGGGTGAGCAAAAAAGACATCCCCCCTAATTTGATCTGTTCCGGTCTTTGTGCCGATGAAACTTGCTAGCTATAGGTGTCTTCAATTCAACAATATGCGTGACCAGTATGCGACTCCCGTTCGAAAGGGTGGCATCTGTAAATATGCATATCTTTGGATATTTATAACCACCATCCTTTCGAATTGTCCAACGTTATCCATGGACAGCCTAATTATGTGTAGATTGGGTTCGTTTTCCCATATGCTTTGCTCCGGATCCGATGCAGAATTTCGTTGGTGCCTCCCTGTTGGACTTTGAGTACACATCCTCTCTGCTTATTGCCGAGACGTGTATCAGGAGAACGGCGGGAAGGGTTTTAGATTGTAGATAGAGAAACTCATCTAGGGTTTAGCTATTCGATCTCGAGGTAGATCAACTATGTAACCTCTATACACATCAATATAATCGAGCAGGGCATAGGGTTTTACCTCCATAGGAGGTGCCAAACTTGGGTAAGCATCGTCTCCTTCGTCCCCCGTTACCATCGATCATAGAATCATAGCTCGAGACCACTTACTCGAGATCCGCCGGTTTTGACACCGACATTGGTGCTTTCATTGAGAGTTCCGTTGTGATTGCCAAACGAATCGATGGCTCGCTTAGTCATTAGCGAAGAAGTCTTTACCATGGACTCCTTTGTCCCTGGACAGGTCTTCGCTTTCAGCAGCATTGTGCTGCACGCTGACCCGATCGGTCGTCTTAGCCGGGTCAGGAGTTTTGCCCCTGATCAAGAGGTCAGATTCGGAAACCTAGAGTTCTCCGTAGACTCTCGGGGCGATCTTTTGCTCACTGGGCTCGCCATCTCAGCTGACGTGCCCGAGGACTCCGAGGCCTTGACTTCGGATTTCGTTTTCGACCCCACCTGCGAGATCAACCCCGATGATGATCTGGCTTTTAGTCTGGATCCAGTAACACTAACGGATGGTCGGGGGCCAGCTCCTGCCGAACACACTCCTTGTACGGACGCAGCGGAGGTTAACTCCAAAAGATCTAGGCAGATTGGCCCGATCGAGCTCTCTACATTCAACGAGGCTCTAGATCGGATGCTATCAATGAAAATTACTGATGACCCAACCCCTATCCACGCTCATATTGGTATGAAGGCAGGTCAAGAGGAATTTTTCATCCCACCCACCACTCACTTAGTAGACATTGTCGAAGACCTAACTGATATGTTGGACTACGCCTCCGAGGAGGTAGAAGACATGGATGAAGAGGATCACCCTCTCGCCCCCATCAACACTGGGAGATGGACTGCCACCTCCACCTACGACATCTACATGGTGGATACTCCACCTCCACCTACGAGCATACACCCGAAAACAATGGCGATAAATCGGGTGAAGCATCGTCAAGGCGCTGGGAACTGCGCAAATGACCAAAGGCAAAAAAGGCAAGGGAAGCCATTGCAAGCACCGGGGAAGACAATACCCCGGAAGTCCTCGGCGATCCCCATATCCCCGAGAAGCCACTAGAGGACCAGGAGAGGCCGGAAGATCGGTGCAACCCCTAGGATCCAAAAGATTCCGAGGATTACAACTACCTCCCCCTGTCGAGGAGGAGGACAGCCTAGAAGCTGAAGACTTCATCGTCCCCGAAAACCTTGAGGATTAGGAACGGTTTAGGAAACAGCTTATAGCCACTGCCTGAAGCCTGAAGGCAAAAGAACGATAGCTTAAGGCTGGACATGATACCCTCAATGATAGATGAACGAGGGTCCTATCCGCTGAGGAAGGGTACGGTGTCGGTCTATTGGACCAACCCAAGAACTATCCACATCGACGGTTGTTGCCGCAGTTCGATGACGAGGTACCTAATACACCGTCTCCCAAGCACACTCCATACGACTAGTCGGACCGCCCTCCCCAAGGACGAGATAGGATAGATGGTGACGCTAGTTATAGTCCGGTGATACCCCGCAGAAGGGGAAAAGAGCCAATAGAGCTTGAGGACAGGCACGACCTGCGACACGACCTGGATTATAGAATAGGTCGTACGAGATCCATCTACATATCTAGAGGGTACTCCCCCGATAGACGGGATGGGTGCCAGCCTTAGCTTGACCGCAACAACAGAGGTCGAGAACAAAACCGGGCCAGATCAGGCGCCGACTAGACATAGCCCGGGTCAGAGGCACTTCCCACCCACTATGCTTCACGAAGGAGGTGATGCAGCATCAGTTCTCGGAAGGGTTTAAACCCGTGAACATAGAGCAATACGACGGAGAAACTAACCCAGCAGTGTGGATCGAGGATTTCCTCCTCCACATTCATATGGCATGAGGAGATGATCTCCACACCATCAAGTAACTACCCCTAAAACTTAAGGGGTTAGCTCGGCACTGGCTAAACAGCCTCCTCGAAAACTCTACCGGGAGTTGGGAGGATCTCAAGGACGCTTTCCGATCTAACTTCCAGGGCACCAATGTACGGCCACCGGACTCCTCCGACCTAAGCAATGTTGTCCAGAAGGCAGGCGAATCGGCTCAACAATTCTGGAATCGGTTCTTGACCAAGAAGAACCAGATTGTTAATTGCCCAGACGCTGAGGCAATAGCCTCCTTCTGACACAATATTCGGGATGAATGGCTGGCTCGCCAGCTCAGTCAGGACAAGCCTAGGACCATGTCCGCCTTACATCACTCATGACCCGCTTTTGCACGGGCGAGGATAACTGGCTAGCTAGACGAAGCCACAACCCCGAAGACCCCGACACCTCTAAAGTCCGGGATGGAAACAATAAACCACGGCGAAACAAAAGTAAACGCCAGCACAACAACGGTGATGCCGATGACACGATCATTAAAGCCGGCTTCCGCAACCCCCGATCCGGGCAGAGGAAGAAGCCTTCTACAGGCAATCATGAAAGACCTACCCCGCTGGACAAAATTATGGAGAGGCCTTGCCAGATTCATGGCACTCAAGACAAGCCCGCCACCCACACCAACCGTAACTGTTGGGTGTTCATACAAGATGGCAAACTAATAGCCGAGGATCAAGGCAAGGGCCCACGCAGCAAGGACGATGACGAGCCCTGCGGTCCAAACAATGGAGGACAGGAGCAGTTCCCTCCAGAGGTACAGACTGTGAACATGATAAACGCCACTCACATACCCAAAAGGGAGAGGAAGCACGCCCTTCAAGAGGTATACGTCGTAGAGCCTGTAGCCCCGAAGTATAACCCATGGTCGGCATACCCGATCACCTTTGATCGATGAGACCATCCGACCAGTATCTGTCATGGGGGTTCAGTGGCCCTCGTCCTAGACCGCATTATCGCTGGGTATCACCTCACTAAAGTCCCAATGGATGAAGGAAGTAGCCTCAATCTAATTTACTCAGACACGGTGAAAAGCATGGGTATAGATCCATCAAGGATCAAACCCATCAACACTACCTTTAAAGCAGTGATCCCACGCATCGAAGCCCGGTGCACGGGCTCTATGAGCATGGAAGTAGTGTTCGGTTCGCCGGACAAGTTCCGTAGCGAGGTCTTGATCTTCGATATTGTCCCTTTCCACAGTGGTTATCACGACCTACTGGGCCGCATAGCGTTCGCTCGTTTCAATGCCATCCCACACTACGCATACCTCAAGCTCAATATGCTCGGGACCAAGGGGGTCATTACCATCAACGGCAACACAGAGTGTTCGCTCCGAACTGAGGAACATGCATTGGCCCTGGCGACCGAATTCCATTACGATGATGATTGGCTAACAACAAAATCTATTGTAAAGGTACGTAATGTTGACAATCGAGCTCGGTCTCGGTCCGAACTCCCAGAATCTTCTTCTCCCTAGAAATAGGACACGCTCCCCATTGCACAGCCCTAGTGCCCGTCAAACATGTGTCAAGACGACACAACTTTGCACTCAAGATTCCATGGGCAGCAATGGGGAACAACTATCAAAGGGAAAGTGTTTTGCTGGACCGAACTACTACCACTACATGTCCTCGGACAAACCTCAGGTACCATCAAGGACCTGCTAAAGCATAAATATCATCCATACTTCATCGACTTCTCAAGTTCTTCTTCCCAAGGTTCGCTCGCCAACACCTATCACCCTTAAAGGAATGCAACTCCCTAAGAGGCACAGGAACGGACATGCGACAGGTCACATCGAGGACGTCAAACCACCCATCGAAGACCCCTGGTACAACCTCTCCTCTGTAAGCTTTATATTTCATCTTCAAATACCTGTAAATAGTTGCTTCGGCAATTAGAGTTATAAGAATTATTGAGCAAATAAAAGACCATTATACATGGCCTCTTTGCTGTATTTTATGCTACACACTTTGTCCTTCCCTCATCAACACTTCTTGCGAAAATGTTCGGTATACATTACGATGCAACGGGCTAATAGACTGGGGGATTGAATTTAAAATATAACCCTAAGCATCACCTCGACACAATTTAGCCTATGTTCAGCATCTTGGATATTGGTTTATCTGCATTGGATCCAAAATATGGCTTGGGTCAATAGTTGGGTTGCCCGACTCTTGTGGTTGCCCTCTTACATTCCGCTCATTCGGCTAAAAGGGAAAAGGGAGAACCACTGCGATTGTGCTTCCTGCTCGCCTGGTCAAGCACCTCAGGGGAGAAAGCCGAAAACTGACTGTCATAGTAAGCGAGAACCGGTCTGCAAATCCAAGCATAAGTGTCATACTAAAAAACCGATAGAGGTTATTCCGTGTTATACGACGGGTTTCGTACTTGTACAAACCGTGTGATGTTGACTTCAGCCTCGGTACATCCGAACATCACGAAACACTGGGGGCTAGTCATCAACCCCTGCATTTTAAAAAAAGCTCCTACAGCTAAGTGAAAGCGATAAAGCATCATAGTCCAATTGCCTTGTTCCCCTCACACTACCGCCTTCGGGCACCGATACCTCAGCTAAGGGTCACAGTGTGGAGGCAGAAACACCTCACGTAGTATCTACGTGGGGGCTGAAGCCGACGACTCGCAACTTTCAGATAAATCTGTCACATGGGAGTCATAATAAATACAAAACTCAAAAGACATGATAAACCATGCAACATCATTATAAAGCATTGAAAGTCTTTGGACATATTACAGCGCGCTCACTCATAAAAAACATCCTTATAGCATTGTGCCTCTATCGCCCAAGCACCCTCCATCACTGTGGAGAAGTATCGCTCGGGGCGCCTATGCTCCTTTCCAGGGGGCGGAGGTGCGGTGGCCATCTCAGTAGGCTTTAGTTTCGGCCAGTGCACCATGGTCCTTGCAAAGGCCATCCGAGCTCCCTTGATGCATGTAGAACGCTTTAGCGCGTCAATCCGAGGTGCAGCATCGCACAGTTTGTGCACTAAGCCAAAGTAGCTGCTCGACAACGGCTCTTCAGGCCACAGCCGGATGCAGAGATCAAAAGAGGAGAGCGCTCACGGGCTTCAAACTGTGCCTAGAATAGCCGAGGCTCATCGTCTTCATCTCACGAAGCATAGAACTTGTTCGCGTCTGCTGCACTCTTTTGGAGGTCCTTACAGGCGCCTGAGGAATGCCACACCTGGGTGAGCAACGCAAACCTGCTACCACCAAAGGCAGACGGTAGTAAATACGGCTTACCGTCTATGACAAGCTTGACTTGGCGAATCTCTTCTTCAAAGAACAGCATGTCCACCCGCTCCTTTTGGAGCTCGGATTTCAGCGTGGATAGCTTAGTGGCTTGCTCTTTGCCATTCTGCTCAAGGGCCACGCACTTCGTGCTGCATCCTTGAGCTCCTGCTTCACCTCCTCCACCCGGGCCTCATGCTCCTTGCTCGTAGTATGTAAGGTGGATAGTGCAGCTGCTGCTTGTTCGGCTGCCGCCTTCTCATCCGCGGCCTCCTGCTTCAACTTTTATAGCTCGGCCTTGAGTTTCTTGACCTCTACAGTCGAAGCTGTGGAAGCAATAAATATATAATTACACTGGGTTACCAGAGTGGATCACTAACGATAGAAAGCCTGGATATTACAATTCGGCTTACCTTGTTCCTCATCGAACCTCTTGTTCAGGTCATCAAGCTCCTCTTTGGAGCTTGAGCTTCCGATTTAGCTCGTCAAGCTCCGCGGCATTGACGGCCACCGCTGATGACGAGGCCTACAAAAAATAAATAAATATCAGATTATGTGCGTTCAAACACCCGAATTGTCAAGAATATGACTCGGTGCTCGGTCCTCTTAAGGGCTTTTAGAACAGTGTGGGACAAATAGTGTCTTGTGCATCATTGGTCAATCCTGGGTATTTGACCCCCGGGTGAGTTTTTCAAACCCACCTAGAGCTCGTCGGCTACTACATATATAAAGATAGCACAAACTTAATCAAATTATTATTTTTGAAATAAGGGTATTATGTGGCTCACCTTGAAGCCCATCAAGAGACCTTTGAAGGCCTCTTTCAGTCCGCTATCAACGGACTAAATACCTTGCAAAACCGCACCCATAAGTGCGGTGATACTCGGAGATGGAGGCGCCTGATAGAGCATCCTCCATCATGACCGGCCACCCAGTCATGGGTGACACCAGTGGTGTCCGGCCAGTCCGATCTCTAACGGGGGATTGAGTCGGTAGCTTCGGAGGCAAAGTGCGCTCCTGAGATGACCTTGGAGGGGGCTGGACCTTCCTTTGTCCTTCCTCCTCAACAGCCAGGAGGGTTTCCTCCCCCTGGTCTTCGACGGTCAAGGCATTACCCTCGTCCATGACATCATCATCCCCACCGCCTATGTTCGGATCTAAAGGACCTGGTGCGATGACACCTCTGTGGCCTCTTTCGAAGCCCTTGGAGGTCTAGGGTGCGACGTCGTCCCACTCTCCACCAGCTCGGCAAGTGGAGACTCCCCATCTGATATTTGGTCAGTAGGGAGAACACGCGGTGGGCTGCAGATTAAAAGGCATTCGTCCATTTAAAACGTCAAAAGCTTCACATAAATAACCCAGTGGGTCTTCTGGTTCGACCTTCGGGCTAGGGGTTTGACCCTTAGGTTCCTTTGGGGAACCCTCCCCAAGTCCTCGGACTCAGCGTTGGAGTTCGAGTTGTCATTGGCCAGGATTAATCTCGGCCGACATGCCCTCTTCGAGGCAGGAGGAGGGAGATCATCTGCGGCGTCCGACGCCGCTGCTTTTTTTCTTGTGAGGGGGGAATCGCCTTCACCCTCGTCCTCATGCTCTTCCTCGTGAGTAGAGGAGGCATGGGTTTCCTTGGACATAGTGTTTGGAAGGTCCCTTATGCGGAGGCCTTCTCTGGCCTTCTTCTTCTCCTCCTTCTCTGGCGCCATGTACGGCACCACGACGAGTATCGCCGTTAACAAATCTGACCCGGGGCCTTCGGGTTGTGGGGCCGGGCAGTCCATTTTGACGGACTTGCTTAGCCACTTCTGTAAAGATAAGAGGGAGGTTGTTCAGCTCTTTGTCAGACAACAGGGCCGGAGTATCAAAATAATGTCATACCTGGGTAGGACGATTATCGGTGCTTAGGCCTGAGTCCTCCTCCTCGACTGGCCAGCTCTTCTGGCTTGAATAATGCCTTCCACAGCTTCTGGTGAGTAGTGCGGAAGAATCCTTGCACCGTAAGCTCGTCCTCTAGTTGATAGGCCCACATTCGGGAGGCCTGGCGCTGGCAGGGAAGAAGACGGCAGTGGAGCATGACCTGGAACACATTAACGAGCTCGATCTTTGCCTTGACCATCGAGGAAATGTGCTTCTGCAGCAATTTGACCTCTGCATCCCACTCGAGCCCCTTCCTAAGCCACAAGGTTAATCTCGTAGGGGGTCCAGATCTAAACTTGGCAGGTGCCACCCAGTCCTCATCACTTGGTTTGGTGATATAGAACCATTCCTTCCGCCAAATCTTGATTGTATTGATGAAGGTACCGGTCGGACACATGATGCGGGGGAGCTTACTGATTACCGCCCCTCTGCAGCATGCTTGCTCACTCGCGACTGTCTTCGGCTTGACATTGAATACCTTGAGCCACAGGCCGAAGTGCGTCTCGACCTACAGGAAGGCTTCACAGACAATGATGAATTCCAAAATGTGCATGAAGGAGTTCGGGGGAATATCATGGAAATACAGCCAGTAGAACAACATAAGGCCCCTGACGAAGGGGTGGAGCGAAAAGCCCAGTCCCCGGAGGAAATGGGGAACAAATACCCCCCTCTCGCCTAGCTTAGGGGTGGGGACCACCTAGTTCTCCTATGGAGCACGGTGGAAGACGTTGGCAGGGAGGTAGCCGGCGAGCTTTAACTCCCAGATGTCCTTGTCAGTGACCGTGGAGGCCTCCCACTTGCCCATGGAGTATGAACCCGCCATGGCTAAGCTTGGAGGAGAAGTTGAGGAAGGACTGGATCTAGGCTCTTGGAGCTTGGGAAGATTGAGGAAGCGAGGTATGCGAATGGGAAGCATGAATAGGCCTTGGTTTTTCCCTTTTATGAGGCGTGATGCCGATTAGCCTCCCTTTACCGCGCCACAAGTCTCTCCCAATACGTGTGTGTCGTTATGCACACGTGAAGTAACCTAGGGCATTAATCATATCCCGTGTGAAACTGAGCACGGTCTATACATTGATGAGTCGTGCCAATGTAAAAAACGGGCTCGAACCGTGAATCAAGTTTACATAACTAGGTTCGGTTGTCTTGATGGGCCATGACCCTTCGTCAAAAAGGCTGTCAGAAAACACTGTTTACACTTTGACGTTTGACCTTCAGGGCTAAGCAACTCATAGCGTCCGGACAAGCACATGATCGGAAAAGTTATGCGTCATCGGAAGTCGGACTAATCTCAGCCGATCATTAATGGGAAGAAGAACTCACCCTAGAAGCTGAAGACTCTAATCATGTGGAGCTGCCAGTGCTGTGACCTTGGTGTTGGGGGCCAGTTCAGGGGCTACTGGCGGAGTCCTGGACTAAGGGGTCCTCGGGCCACTGGCCTATCTCCCAATGGGCCAGCATGGTGGGCCGTTCTCTGACCATCGCAGGAAGGGCCGGATACACCATGACCCCGTGTTCTAGAAGGAAGTCTCCAAGGCGCTTCATGCACTCCAAGTCAAGATGAGGAAATCAACATCTCCATCCTCGGCCGGAGACCTATTATGTGTAAACCCTAGGTACCCCCTATGTCTATATAAACCGGGAGGGTTTTACATTGTAGACAGAGAAACTCATCTAGGGTTTTAGCTCTTCGATCTCGAGGTAGATCAACTCTATAACCCTATACACATCAACATAATCGAGCAGGACATAGGGTTTTACCTCCATAGGAGGGCCCGAACCTGGACCCCCTACCCGAGATCCACCAGTTTTGACACCGACACCCACACAACATGGACGTCATGCACACTGAAAAGAATATCGTCGAGGCCCTTTTTGGTATATTGTTCGACATAGAGGGAAAGTTAAAGGATAATCCTAAGGCTAGAGTCGATCAGGAGGCTCTATGTGATAGACCGTTACAAAACATGCAACAAATGAAAGGAAAGCAGAATTGGACAAAGCCAAAGGCATGGTTCAATCTTGGAAGGCCAGCTATGAGGGAAATGATCTTGTGGGTGAAAATGCAATTGATGTTCCCCGATGGGTATGTAGCGAATCTAAAGAGGGGAGCGAGTCTTGACAAACTGAAAATATTTGGTCTCAAGAGTCATGATTGACACATATGGCTTGAGCAGGTATTGCAGGTGATGTTGCGTGACTTTATCCCTGAGGATAAATGGCTAGTACCGGTAGAGCTGAGCTATTTCTTATGTTCTCTTTGTGCAAAAGAACTATCACCTGGCGTGCTAGATGAAATGGAAGATTTGGCGCCGGAATTGATATGCAAGTTAGAGAAGATCTTTCCAAAGGGCTTCTTTAATCCAATGCATCATTTGATTTTGCATCTCCCGACCGATGCAATATTGGGGGTGCCCATGTAAAATCGTTGGTGCTACGCAACTGAGAGGATGTAGAAGACGCTTCGAGCAAAATGTAAAATAAAGTAGAATTGAAGCATCGATGGCCGAGGCATTCATTACTGAGGAGGCGACAAACTTTGTGACAACACACTACGAAGCCAAATTCTTCATTTGCATAATCTGAAGCCTCGGTGCAATAATGGCGACCCTAAAAAAAGGTCGATCCAAACTCAGCCTATTCAAAGGGAAGCTCGCACCAGCCGGCGCTTCGAAAGGAATGGCGTTGGATGTTAAAGAATGGCGGACCATTTCGTTGTATATCTTCAACAACCTAACAGAAGTGGGGCCGTACATCGAGTAATTTCTCGGTACATTGTTTCACAACTTCTAATTCCTTTGAACTGCTCTTATTCGTGGATATTTGATACAATTGATACATCACCAAATTCTCGGATGGAGCGGTGATCCAAAAGGATTCCATCGAAGAGTGTGAGCTTCTGGAAAAGCATGGAGGCGTCTATCTCGGTTTCATCTCTTGGTTCAAACAAACGGTAATTTCCTTTAGGCTAATTCAGAGTCTATGGACGCCGAATTGAGACAAGTCGCTAATGGTTTTGACTATAAGGTTCGTTCATTTGACAAATATGACATCAACGGGTATTGCTTTCGTACCTTTGGCAAAGAGCTATCTATGGTCGACCGAAAGTATACAAATTGTCATGTCTCTGCTATCGGCGAAGGAGGTACCGAGTATTATGGAAGAGTAGAAGCAATTTATGAACTTCTATTCTATGGTGAAAACCCAGCGAACATCCTAGTCTTCAAATGCTATTGGTTCCAACCAAAGGAGACTAGAAGGACTCATGAACATATAGGGCGAGTCGAAATCAAACAAAGCACCATTTAGATGTTCCCGATGTCTATATTATGACTCAATAGGCGACCCAAGTTTTATATCTACTGTGGGCCTGCCAAACTGATCCAAATCTGAATGGTTGGGATGTCGTTTATGAAGCGCCGCCACATTTTAGACCACCTCCCCTCAATGAAGAGGATTATGAACCTCACATTAACCCAGACACATATGAAGGGGAATTCTTCCAAGAAACACGTCTTTCCAAAAAAATGTTTCAAGAACCGCTCTACTTCACCCCATAACATTGAACTAGACAGCGACTGTGAATCCGGCTTCACCCTGAGCTAGAACAAGAAGAGCCGGAATAAAAAGAGGTTACCGCTGCGGATGACCTGTCCATGCTTGATCGATTACATAAAGGAGGCCTTCCACATGTTGTTCCCGATAGTGATGATGACGATGCATTTATTGATGATAGTGATGATGATGATGATGATCCCGGAGCATATATGGACAATCAAAATTATTATTAGTTCATGTCAGGTATTCAATTTTTATTATATACATGATGATGATACACTTAAATTATATAGATGTCGGTATTCAATTTTTATTATTCATGTCGGTATTCAATTTTTTTATGTTGTACTAATTTCGTTTACTCTTTTTCATGGCAGGTGTTGAAAGATGGTGGGCGCGGGTCCAAAATGTTCAGCGGCTCCTTCTTCGTCGGCGCGTGGTGGGAGGGTTACTTCCATTCCACCCCAGCATCTCCGGAGAGCGTTGCTCGACTGTATGCAGACACAGGCGGGCGCTTCTTCGTTGGCATCGTTGCCCATCGGGAGAGGAGGTCGGGGGAAGAAGAGAGGTACTAGAGGTCCACGTGGCCGTGGTGGGAGAGGTAGGAAGGCTGCTACGCCTTCCTCGCTGCCACCCCCAGGTGATTCACCCAGGCACAGGACTTCTAGGGTGCACCCGTCTAAGGAGGAGGCTACGTAGACTCCGGTCCACAAGCATAGGGTCGACGAGCCTTCGTTCCAAGAGACTCCTGTCCCACAGGCTTCGTCCCATGAGACTCCGGGGCGTAGTAGGGATCAGGGTACATCCCAGAAGACCCCATGGGATAGCTGGCCGGAGTCGAGTGGCCATGCTGATGTTGGTGGGGATGGGTTTTCTGATAGCGAGGACGAGGTGGTTGAGGGGGCCACCGTCTACCAGCGTGGTAGTACACGGCTCCCACCCGTGTCGGCGACCCGCAAGCAGAGGTGGTCGATTAGGCCTAATGGAGAGAAGTAAGTGCATTTAATCTTTTTTAACCTTTTGCCTTCATGTTTCTTCAAGTATCTAATGTGTTGGCTTTGTCATATTGCAGGGGTTGGACTCATGCCAAGGATGCCCGTAGGCCCAACTCCGTCCTGGTGTGATTTGTCGGTAAAACTTTCCGAGGTTTGTCATGTTGCCCGGTGAGGACTGTGTTCGAGAGCTAGGATTGACCTGGGAGCACTACTTGGCTGCCCCGGCCCCGATAAAGACAAGGATCGACGGTGTCTTGTGCCACATGAGTGCCGACATGGTGATCAGACAGTTTTGGGTAATTTTTCCTTTACACAATTAAAAATCAACAATAGCTATTTATTAAACTAATTAGTGTTGTCTCGTTTGATTGCAGACCTTCTAAAGGTGTGAGGAGGGGTATGAGGAGGCCGCGACAAAGGTTATCGATGTCGAGTGTAGACGCCTACTACAGAACTTACGGCACAAGGCTCAACCATAGGCTGTTCGAGACTAGTAAGCCTCGCAGGAAGTTAAGAAGGAAAAGATGACGTGCCACAAAAAGTTTTTGGAGAAGGAGAAGTACATGAAGGTAATTACCTTTTCTTAAGGCCTTGTACTTAATTTCCTTGATTCAATTCGTAGGCATAGCGCTCAAATTATTCTTTCCTCACTTAGGTGCCCCCGAGATGGTATGTGGATAAGATGGATTGTTGGGAGGCATTGGTGGATGAGTGGTGCTCAGAGCAATGGCTAGCCATCCACAACAACGCCAAGGACCGGCGTGCGAAAATGGCTGGTGTGCCACACCATCAAGGCAGCGCCAAACTATATCAATTCGGGCAGAACTGGGTATGAGGTTTGCTTCATGATTCATGCAATTCATTCTTGATGCTAGCTTGAGCCCTTCACTAATACTTTGTTCCTCTCTCTCTCTTTTAGGTGCATCACAATAACATGGAGTTGCCTGAGTTGTACAATCTCTATGCCATGGCCCATACTGCATCATACAAGAAGGCGAAGGCATCCTCTGAGTCTGACCTCGATCATCCCGAGAACTCCACCAACATCTCCTCCCACCACAATCTCATGAGGTACAGAGATGTGGGGAAGATGTTGAATGGGGAGGACTTTAACCCGAGCCAGCATCCTATTGATCCAGAGATGGTGAAGATAGCTGGCAACAGGAGGCCCCATGGCTCGATAGCCATTGGAGATGGACTTATACGGTCTTCTAGCACTCTCTAGGAGATCAAGGCGCGCCAAAGAGCTCTTGTCCTAAGATAAGACCTCGTCCATGGCCAGTCGATCTCGCCATCGAGGTTAGTTATACGGACTTAGATATATTTCCTCCATTCCATTGTGTGTGCCAACAAAGATGATTACAATGCTAATGAGGAGTTGTGTTGCAGGCTGCTATTCAGAAAGATAGAGAGGCAACCCAGGCGATTCTAGAGGATAAGGACCAGCGGGCGGCGGAGAAGGAGAGGGAGTTGGAGGAGAGGATGGCTAGGTTATTGGAGGAGGAGAGGGCACGGAATCATGCGTCTAACCGGGCCGTGTACAAGCTCATCATGGTAAGTTTTTCTTCATATTAGCCAAATCATGCACTACAAGTTCGTTTCATTAATAACCAATATGATTGACTTGTCAAAACCAAATGTGCAGTCTATGTGCGAGAAGACTGGCTAAACCCCTCTGTCGATGCCAGTCATTACCACGGAAGGAACAGTGAGTTTTATTTATATGGTCATTGATTACGAGTCTTAACATTTCAGTATCATCATGCTAACGAGACTTTGCAAATGATCTTTGGCGCATCATAACTCCCGACCCGCATTGCACGACCCTTCTCCAGGGCATCCTTCTCTAGGTGACAATGGCCCGAGCAACCCTGGTGCTTCACCTCCGTGATGAATGATACGTCTCGAACGTATCTATAATTTATGAAGTATTCATGCCATGTTTACAATAATTCTATATGATTTTGGTATGATTTTATTAGAACTAACCAGGACTGACGCTGTTTTCAGCAAAACTACTATGGTGTTGTTTTTGTGCAGAAATAAAATTTCTTGGAATGGGCTGAAAATTTGCGGAGAATATTTTTGGAAAATATAAAAAATACTGGAGTGAAGAGCTGGGTCATGAAGTGGACGAGGAGGTCACAAGCCTGCTAGGCGCGGCCACCCCCTCGCCGCGCCTAGCAAGCTTGTGGGCCCCTCGAGCACCTCCTTGACGTGATTCCAATGCCAAAAAAGTCATATAAATCCATAAACCTCCAAAAAGAAACCTAGATCGGGAGTTCCGCCGCCACAAACCTCCAGAGCCACGAAAAACCAATTGGGAGCCCGTTCTGACACCCTGCCAGAGGGGGAAACCATCACTGGAGGCCATCTTCATCATCCCAACACTCTCCATGACGAGGAGGGAGTAGTTCACCCTCGGGGCTGACGGTATGTACTAGTAGCTATGTGTTTGATCTCTCTCTCTCGTGTTCTTGAGATGGCACGATCTTCATGTACTGCGAGCTTTATTGATATAGATGAATCATTGGAGTTTTCCCCTCTCTATCTCGTTGTGATGAATTGAGTTTTCCCTTTGAAGTTTTCTTATCGGATTGAGTCTTTACAGATTTGAGAACACTTGATGTATGTCTTGCGATGGGATATCCGTGGTGATAATGGGATGTTCTATTGATCCACTTGACGTATGTTTTGGTGATCAACTTGCGGGTTCCGTGACCTTGGGAATCTATGCATAGGGGTTGGCACACGTTTTTGTCTTGACTTTCCAGTAGAAACTTTGGGGCACTCTTTGAAGTTCTTTGTGTTGGATTGAACATGATGAATCTGAAATTGTGTGATGCATATTGTATAATCAAGCCCATGGGTACATGTGGTGACATTGGAATACTAGGTGACATTAGGGTTTTGGTTGATGTGTATCTTAAGGTGTTATTTGAGTACGAACTCTAGGGATGTTTGTGGCACTTATAGGGATAGATCATAAGATTGATCGAAAAGGATAACTTTGAGGTGGTTTCGTACCCTACAATAATTTCTTCGTTAGTTCTCCGCTATTTGTGACTTGGGAGTGAACTCTTTGTCGCGCGAGAGGTATTTACATATGATTCAACTATGTCAATAAGGTTGAGAGAAATTGCACTAGTAAAAGTATGGACCCTAGGCCTTGTTTCCAAGCATTTATACAACGTTTTGCTCGTTGTTTACTATTTTTTACCTTGCTGTTTTTATATTTTCATATTACAAAAACCTATATCTACCATCCATATTGCACTTGTATCACCATCTCTTCGCCGAACTAGTGCACCTATACAATTTACCATTGTATTGGGTGTGTTTGGGACACAAGAGAATCTTTGTCATTTGGTTGTAGGGTGGTTTGAGAGAGACCATCTTCATCCTACACCTCCCACGGATTGATAAACCTTAGGTCATCCACTTGAGGGAAAATTGCCGATGTCCTACAAAACTCTACGCTTGGAGGCCCAACACGAGTCTACAAGAAGAAGGTTGTGTAGTAGACATTTATAAAACATTTATATGTAAATTCATTTAGTTTTACTAATTTTTCAGAATTTTTAGAGTCAGGGAAGTATGGTGATCATTCAGATCTTTACAGACTGTTCTGTTTTTAACAGATTCTGTTTTGCATGCATAGTTTGCTTGTTTCAAGTGTTCCTATAGCTTATATTGAGTAATATAAATTGTGGGCATGATTTAATATAGTAGGTATCATTTGGGAATATTTATGAATCTTGTCTTGACAGTACATAAGTGAATGATCTATCTTTATTACACTAACCCTTCTCACAAAGTTCCGTTAAGTTATGTGTGATTGAAGTTTTCAAGTTTTGGGTGAGACACCGATATGAGGAGAATAATGAGTGACAAGAACCTAAGCTTGGGGATTCCCAATGCACCCCCAAGGTAATATCCAAGTAATATTCAAGCGCCTAAGCTTGGGGATGCCCCAGAAGGCATCCCCTCTTTCGTCTTCAACACTATCGGTATATCTTACTTGGAGCTATATTTTTATTCGTCACATAATATGAGTTTTGCTTGGAGAATCATTTTATTTTGTTTTTCTCTATTAGGTGTTATTTATAATCTTGTTTTTCAATAAAAAGTTCCCAGAATTGCCTTTAGGATGCTTGAATTGCATGTTTGATGTGTGCCGTGTAAAAACAGAAACTTCTGTTGTAGTGTTTGAATTTTCCTATTTTACTGAAACGTGTAAAGTTTCTGAAATTTTTACACAGTTATTTCATATGAAGTTTGTAGCATTTCCTAAATTTTCATAATTGTTTGAGTTACATAAGTACACTATTTTCATAAATTTCTACAAATTGTTCTGTTTGGACAGATTGTTGTCATAGTTTTGTTATCTACTTATCCTATAGTTTCCATAGCCTATATTGATAGATATAAATTGTGGGAATGATAGTATCTAATTTTTGAAAATTATAGTGAAAGTTGTCTTTGCAGTACATGAAGTGTTGATTTGTTCTTATGTGTACTAACCTATCTCACGAGTTCCTTTTGAGTTTTGTGTGGATGAAGTTTTTGAGAATATGTGAAACCATGATATGAGAGGATTGAATGAGATACAAAGCTTGGGGATGCCCAAGGCAACCAAAGTAAATATTTCAAGAATTCTAAAGCATCTAAGCTTGGGGATGCTACGCATCCCATCTCTCTTCTTCAATAATTATCGGTTAGCCTATGTTGAGCCTAAATTTTAATTCGTTCACATCATGCATGCTATTCTTGGAGTGCTATTTTTATTTTGCTTGATGTTTAAATAAAATACTCAGATCTGAAAATCTTTTTTGATAGAGAGAGAAAGTCTTCACATTGCTACTTATTGTTTGACTACTCATTGATCTTCACTTATATGTTTTCGAGTAGTTTTGTCATTTACTCTCGTGATTTACTTATATCCTATGAGTAAAGGGTTGAATGAATTGAATATCATAAATCTGAAATTACATATGTTTTATATGCTTATCCCATTCAGAGTAATGACTTCACATATAAGAAGTATAGGTGGTAAAATTTATTGAAAGTTAGCAAACACCGCATTGGTCACTTGAACCATTCATGAAAGAATATTGAAGGAGGAGAGATCTCACATATAAATATACTATCTTGGACATCTTGTATGATTGTGATTACCCATTAATTATTTTCAAACTTGAGAAAATTAGTTGAAGTTGGACAAGGAAGACAACGTAATGAGTTATGGTTGTGTATATTTACATAGAAGTTATATTGTTATGGATCCTCCAACATGTGGTGCTTGCTTCCACCTCATACTAGCCAAAAGTTCCGCACCAACTGGAAATACTACTTGTGCATCCAAACACCCTTAAACCCAGTGTTGTTCCATATGAGTCCATCATACCTACCTATATGCGGTATTTACCTGCCGTTCCAAGTAATTTTGCATGTGCCAAACTCTAAACCTTCAAATAATAATCTGTTTTGTATGCCCGAACCGCTCATATAGTAACTAGGGGCTGTCAGTATCTTCCATGCTAGGTGGGTTATTATCACGACATGTGTTGATTCACTATCATTCACGAGAAAGTGGCTGGTAATAGGGATTCCTAGTCCCGAAATCAAAGGAAAAAATGCAAATAATTAAAAAAAACTCCCCCAGGGATGTTGTTGGTATGGACGGTACCCGTCGATTCGGCTCGCCGTGGAGTGTGATCGATTGGTGGAGGGGGAGTAAAAACTTTACCATTCTCTTTGGGAACCGCCTATAATGTATCTAGCATGGAAGATACCGAGATCTCTCAGTTGTTATGCTGACAATGAAAGCATACAGCAAATTATTATTCATCTTTGTTTTAAAAGCTCGAGCTCTGGCACCTCTGCAAATCAAGGCTTCCCTCTATGAAGGGCCTATCTTTTACTTTCTAGTACTTACCTTCATGCAAGAGTCATGGTGATCTTCACCACTTCCAATATTTTGCCTTTTTTTCTTGGCAAGCGTCATGTGTTGGGGAAAGATCCAAGCATATATGGCCATTCAAATATATTTGATCATGAATTATTATTGTTGACAATTATCTATATGATAAGTAAGTTGGGAGGTGAAACCTAAAGCCTCTATCTTTCTCTCTGTTCGATGAATGCTATTTGTTCTAAAAATATGCTTTGAGTCTTAGCAATCATGGAAGACTATATGATAGTTGAATATGTGGAATTTGCTGAATCAAAGCTCTTACATAGACCCTTCTTGAAAATAATATGAATTGCAATTGCTTGGTGACTGAAAGCATAGTTTGTTAGTCTATACTTTAACATGTGGATATCTTGTTATTTCATCATGAGAATTTTTATGAGATCAGCTACTGCTTATGATATATAATGATGCTAGAAAAAGTGTTTGGAACTATCATTGATCAAATTCCTGCACTATGCTAGCATTCACACTTCATAAATTATTTCTTTTATCATTTACCTACTCGAGGACAAGCAGGAATAAAGCTTGGAGATGATGATACGGCTCCAACGTATCTATAATTTATGAAGTCTTGATGTCATGTTTACAATAATTCTATATGATTTTGGTATGATTTTATTAGAACTAACCTAGACTAACGTTGTTTTCAGCAGAACTACCGTGGTGTTGTTTTTGTGCAGAAATAAAACTTCTCGGAATGGGTTGAAAATTTACGAAGAAAATATTTGGAAAATATAAAAAATACTGGAGCGAAGAGTTGGGCATGAAGTGGACGAGGAGGTCACAAAATTGCTAGGCGCGGCCACCCCCCTGGCCACGCCTAGCAAGCTTGTGGGCCCCTCGAGCACCTCCTTGACGTGATTCCAACGCCAAAAAGTCCTATAAATCCAAAAACCTCCGAAAAGAAATCTAGATCATGAGTTCCGCCGCCACAAACCTCCAGAGCCACGAAAAACCATTCGGGAGCTGGTTCCGGCACCCTGTCGAAGGGGGAAACCATCATCGGAGGCCATCTTGATCATCCCGACGCTCTCCATGACGAGGAGGGAGTATTTCACCCTCAAGACTGGGGGTATGTACCAATAGCTATGTGTTTGATCTCTCTCTCTCTCTCGTGTTCTTAAGATGGCACACTCTTGATGTACCGCGAGCTTTATTGATATAGATGAATCATATGGAGTTTTTCCCCCTCTATCTTGTTGTGATGAATTGAGTTTTCCCTTTGAAGTTTTCTTATTGGATTGAGTCTTTAAGGATTTGAGAACACTTGATGTATGTCTTGCAATGGGGTAACCATGGTGACAATGGGATGTTCTATTTATCCACTTGATGTATGTTTTGGTGATCAACTTGCAGGTTCCGTGACCTTGGGAATCTATGCATAGGGGTTGGCACACGTTTTTGTCTTGACTTTCCGGTAGAAACTTTGGGGCACTCTTTGAAGTTCTTTGTGTTGGATTCAACGTGGTGAATCTTAAATTGTGTGATGCATATTGTATAATAAAGCCCATGGGTACTTGTGGTGCCATTGGAGTATCTAGATGACATTAGGGTTTTCGTTGATGTGTATCTTAAGGTGCTATTTTAGTACGAACTTTAGGGATGTTTGTGACACTTATAGGGATAGCTCATAAGATTGATTGGAAAGGATAACTTTGACGTGGTTTCATACCCTACAATAATTTCTTCTTTAGTTCTTCGCTATTTGTCACTTTGGAGTGAACTCTTTGTCGCATCAGAGGTATTTACATATGATTCAACTATGACAATAAGGTTGAGAGAAATTGCACTAGTGAAAGTATGGACCCTAGGCCTTGTTTCCAAGAATTTATACAACGTTTTGCTCACTGTTTACTACTTGTTACCTTTCTGTTTTTATATTTTCATATTACAAAAACCTATATCTACCATCCATATTGCACTTGTATCACCATCTCTTCGCCGAACTGGTGCACCTATACAATTTACCATTGTATTGTGTGTGTTGGGGACATAAGAGACTCTTTGTTATTTGGTTGCAGGGTTGTTTGAGAGAGACCATCTTCATCCTACACCTCCCACTGATTGATAAACCTTAGGTCATCCACTTGAGGGAAAATTGTCGTTGTCCTACAAAACTCTACGCTTGGAGGCCCAACACGAGTCTACAAGAAGAAGGTTGTGTAGTAGACATCAATGACGAGGACGGTAAGTTTTCTCTAGTGTTTTTCTTAACAAATGCATAATGACCTATACTTAGCTTATTTAGTTCATTTATGACATAATTAGCTTACTTAGGTCAAAAATAGCATAATAACCTCGCTTAGCCCATAAATGCCATATGCTTAGCTTATTTTCCTCAAAATTGACATAATAATCTTACTTAGCTCCAAAATGACCTAGTTTACCTTGGTTAGCTCTTAAATGACCTATACTAAGCTTATTTTCCTCCAAAGGGACATAATAATCTTACTTAGCACCAAAATGACTTAGTTTACCTTGGTTAGCTCATAAATGACCTATATTTAGCCTTGTTTCCTCCAAAATGACATAATAAGCTTACTTACCTCCAAAATGACCTATTTTACCTAAGTTAGTTCTAAAATGACCTATACTTAGCATTGTTTCTCCAAAATGACAGAGTAAGCTTACTTAGCTCCGAAATGACCTATTTTACCTAAATTAGCTCTAAAATTACCTATACTTAGCTTTGCTTCCTACAAAATGAGATAATAAGCTTACTTACTCCAGAATGACCTATTGTACCTAGGTTAGCTCTAAAATTACCTATACTTAGCTATGTTTCTTCCACAATGACATAATAAGCTTAATTAACTCAAAAATGGCATAATAGCCTTGGTAACCTCATAAATGTCATATACTTAGATTATTTTCTTGCAAAATGACACAATAAGCTTAGTTAGGTCAAAAATGGGATAATTACCTAGGTTAGATCTAAATGACACAAATAAGTAATAAGAAGAAGAAAAACAAGAGGAGAAAGAGAAAGAGAAGAAAAATGCTTCTTCATCATCTTCTTCTTCTATATCTTCTTCTACTTCTTCTAGTATTCTTATTCTAACTTTCTTATTTCCTATTTTGCAGATTTGATTCATTTCACGATAGCTTGCTTTGATGTGGTGCTAGTGTTTACTTTCTGTTTTCATTTTGTATTGATGAACTTTTGTAAAACTTTCTACCTTTTGATGAAACTATTCGTAATATGGTGAACAATGTGGCATTTGATACTTTCAATTTGGTATAATTGTTGGTTGATCATATCCATATGGCAGGGATATTGTTTCTGTGAAATATATATATATATATATATCATATATTTGCTTGTGAAAATTCTTGAATATAATAGAAACAGGAAAAAAGAGATGCAATATTGGCTCTTTGCCGTCTGCCACTGTCGGCAAAGGCCTCTTTGCCGTCTGCCACCAATGCCAAAGGTAACACATGGCAGGCGCCTGTGCAACCTAGGAACACCAGTCTTGGGGCCATTTGGCCTCTTTGCCGTCCGGGGGCAGACGACAAAGGGGCTTGTGACGTGGCCGTCCGGGGACAGACAACAAAGGGACTTGTGATGTGGCCATTCGGGGGCAAACGACAAAGGGGCTTGTGCGTGGCCGTCCGGGGGCAGACGGCAAAGGATGTCGTTAGCCACCTAACGGGGCTAACATCAGTGCTACACTGTCCAACCTCTTTGCCGTCTGCAGGCTTACGGCAAAAATGCTTTGCCGTCCGTTGAGCCTAGGCAAACGGCAAACAATCCCTTTACGAGAGTTCACAGTGCCGAAACTATGGTCGTCTGCTAGCTGACGGCAACGGAGTTTGCTGTTCGCAGGCCTATCCTTTGCCATCTGCCATGGCAGACGGCAAAGTGCCTGATTCCAGTAGTGATGAAGCAAAAACTGCTCGAAAAACATATTTTTGTACTACTTAATTCCCCATATATGCCACGTGCAATAAATTTTAAAGAATTCCAAACATCTTGAGTAATGTTTTGGACACACGCATTGGGAAACTAGGTTTTTAAATTCAAAAAATGCTCGGAAGTACACGAAAATCTGCATGATTTCCCGACATGGGACCAAGATGTCGTGATTAAAGTAACGGCTTGTTCGAGAGAAGCTTTGACACATGCCTCTCACAAACTGGAGCATCATAGGAAGGGTCATGGTTCCGAGAGGGAACATATATAGAGCCTTATGTGATGACGAACCGCCAATCGTAGCCTCATTCGGCCTGATTTTTTTCATCGTTACAATTTATGAATACGACCGACATCCTAAATTTGAAGGAGTTCGAAATATATTGAGTAACAATTAGGACACAAGCATTGGTAATCTAGGGTTTAAAATTCAAATGATGAAAAAATGCTATGAAGTACATGAAAATATGCAAGATTTCCCGACCTGGGGCCAAATGTCGTAGTCAATGGATGTCTTGTTCGAGAAAATCTCTGATTGATGTGTTGTCTTTGGACCATCCCACGGTAGTAAGCTTTGACACATGTCAAGCTGGCATTGGTTAATCGTTACCCGCATCGCCATGGGTAATTACTCTATTAGGGCACGCGGAAGTGCCAGCTTGAATGCCCATGGGGAAGCTGATGAGTCAAATACCATACCTAGTGTGGAGGGCAGGAATGGGGATGGGATAGATAATAACCGTCTTACCCATCAATTACTTACATGTGGGCTATGAAATTACTAGACCCCACGTAATTTGAGCCCTCAGTCACCCAAATTTCCACACGATCCATGATGTCTACTACACAACCTTCTTGTTGTAGACTCGTGTTGGGCCTCCAAGCGCCGAGTTTTGTAGGACTGTGGCAATTTTCCCTCAAGTAGATGACCTAAGGTTTATCAATCCATGGGAGGTTTAGGATGAAGATGGTCTCTCTCAAACAACCCTGCAACCAAATAACAAAGAGTCTCTTGTGCCCCCAACACACCCAATACAATGGTAAATTGTATAGGTGTACTAGTTTGGTGAAGAGATGGTGATACAAGTGCAATATGGATGGTAGATATAGGTTTTTGTAATCTGAAAATATAAAACAGTAAGGTAAAAAATAGTAAACAGCGATCAAAATGTTGTATAAATGCTTGGAAACAAGGCCTAGAGTCCATACTTTCACTAGTGAAATTTCTCTCAACAATATTGTCATAGTTGAATCATATGTAAATACCTCTTGTGCGACAAAGAGTTCACTCCAAAGTCACAAATAATGGAGAACTAATGAAGAAATTATTGTAGGGTACGGAACCACCTCAAAGATATCTTTTCCGATCAATCTTATGAGCTATCCCTATAAGTGTCACAAACAGCCCTAGAGTTCGTACTAAAATAACACCTTAAGATACACATCAACCAAAACCCTAATGTCACCTACATACTCCAATGTCACCACAAGTACCCATGGGCTTGATTATACGATATGCATCACACAATTTCAGATTCTTCATGTTCAATCCAACACAAAAAACTTCAAAGAGTGCCCCAAAGTTTCTACCGGAGATTCAAGATGAAAACATGTGCCAACCCCTATGCATAGATTCCCAAGGTCACGGAACATCCCATTGTCACCATGGGTATCCCGTCGCAAGACATACATCAAGTGTTCTCAAATCCTTAAAGACTAAATCCGATAAGAAAACTTCAAAGGGAAAACTCAATTCATCACAAACAAGATAGGGAGGGGAAAACTCCATATGATTCATCTATATCAATAAATCTCACGGTACATCAAGATCGTGCCATCTCAAGAACACGAGAGAGAGAAAGAGAGAGATCAAACACATAGCTACTGCTACATACCCTCAGCCCCGAGGGTGAACTACTCCCTCCTCGTCATGGAGAGCGTCGGGATGATGAAGATGGCCTCCCGTGATAGTTTCCCCCTCCGGCAGGGCGTCGGAACGGGCTCCTGATTGCTTTTTCATGGCTTTGGAGGCTTGTGGCGGTGGAACTCCTAATCTATGTTTCTTTTCGGAGGTTTCTATATTTATAGGAATTTTTGGCATCGATCTCACGTCAAGGGAGGCCACGAGGCGGTGACAAGCCTGCTAGGCGCGGCCAGGGGGTGGTCGCGCCTGGCAGGCTTGTGACCTCCTCGTCGCTCTTCTGGCCTGGCTCCAATGCTTCGAGGGTCTCTTTTGGTCCACAAAAAATCATACTAAATTTTTAGCCCATTTCGAAAACTTTTATTTCTACACAAAAACGACACCATAGTAGTTCTGTTGAAAACAGCGTCAGTCCGGGTTAGCTCTGATAAAATCAAACCAAAATCATATAGAATTATTGTAAACATGGCATGAATACTTCATAAATTATAGATACATTGGAGACGTATCAATCCACCCCTTTGGCCCACAAATCCCTAATAAATCCCAAACCTAACCACAACATATTGTTTACCGCATTGAAAGACTATATATCTCTACCAAAACACTACCAAAGGTTGTTCTAAAATGCATGTGTGGGTTTCCCCACTGGGATAAAGAACCCGGTGGGGACGGCGATGGTAAACTTTTTATCCCTACGCACGGGTACATAGACTAGGACGCGGGATGGACGGGCGGTGATGGGGACAGGGATGGGACTTCAATACCCGCCTGAGTAATCCCCATTGCCAGCTTGAGACACATGCCTCTCACAAACTAGAGCATCACACAAAGGCGCGTTGTTTCGAGAGGGAACATGGGTCCTTGTGTGACGACCAACCACCAATCGTTGTCTCATTCTTGGCCTAGTTTTTTTTCATCGTTACAATGCATGAATACGACCGCCATCCGAAAATTTGAAAAAAAATTGGCGTTCTGTTGGCATTTTTAAACATTAAGTTAGTTTATAGAAAAATGGCCATAGTTCAAAACTAAAACACACGAACATGCAAGGTGAAGCAAAAACTGCTTGAGAAACCATATATGCATACTACTTGCTTCTGTACATAAGCCCCATGCTATAAATTTGAAGGATATCCAAACATCTTGAGTAACAGTTTGGACACAAGCATTGAGAATCTACTGGGTTACTAAATTCAAAAATAATAAAAAAGCTTTGAAGTAGTACATGCAAATCTACATGATTTCTCGACATGTGGCCAAGATGTCGTGGTTAAAGTACAAGACTTGTTTCCGTAACACAAATGGTACGCATGCATTACATTTGGATAGAATATGTAATTACTTGGCAAGACAAATGGGTTCCACATGATTGGCACTATGTTTCGCGTTTCGAGTTTTGAAAGCCAATTTTTGTGGGCTATTAATCACACGCGGTAATGCATTGGGAACAGTCAGTGATGTTAAGTCACACGCTACCGCTGACTAGGAAATTGTGTGCAACGACTGAGCAAGGATTTCAGCGACCAGCGCGTCATCCCCTCGTTTTTTCAGCTGGCATCGATCAAGATTCCAGCCACCTATAAATGTTGCCCGTTGAGACGTCATCTCGCTTGCATTCTCTCGTCTCTCTCCCACCCCTCGCACAAAACTCTGCCATGGTGCGGTCAGTCCGTGCACAAGCAGAGGAGGGGGCGCCACCCCACGAGGACAGGGCGAATACAACTCCAAGTTGTCCTGTTATCGTGGACACGGCTATTCGAATAATTGAATTCAGCCCTGTAGGGGTGCATCACATTTCCCAACATGCTTGATAACCTTTGGTCGGACACACTTTCCTGGGTCATGCCTAGCCTCGGGACATAAACATGTTGTTGCCCTACCTAGGCTCAACAGAGAGGCCAGACCGTTGGTCTAATCCTAAGCGCGCAAGGTTCATGGGCCCACTGACCCTTTGCACTCCTGCACGATGTGTGGGCGGCCGAGATCAGTCCTAACACCTCTTATACAAGATCAATGCCATCGCGGACCACTCGGTCTCGCGCCGCTCCATTGCTGACGTCCGAAGAGCTTCGGTTGATACAACGACGTCGAGTACCCATAACTTGTCCCACGTGAAGGTTAGTGCGAAGAAGGTCAATCGACCAACTCAGATCAAATAACCAAACCCATTAGCATTTTATTAACTGTGGTGACAATCGGTGCTCCACGATATGTGGTCCTATCGCCCCGTCTCAAGTATGTGTGGCAAGGGCCAAGAATGCCCGGCCACGCCTCATCATCATTACACCAACACCATTCAGGTCATCCTGACCTCAACATATAACAGTAGTAAAGTAAAGGTAACCGTGTGTCTATAACACAAATGGGAAAACTGAGGAATCACCCTTGATGGATCCCACTCAATGTAATTGTCAAGGTTGACCAGTGAGGTATCACCCTCGATGGCCCAGACTTGACGAGTTGCACGACTCAGTCATAATCCGAAGTGGTGAAGGAGGAATCAACCTCGATACCCATGACCGATTAGTTATGCTACAAAGTCAGGATCATGAGTACATCACGAGGTGTCACCCTCGGTACCCAATAGTTGCTCTACAGAGTCGTATGACTAAGGGGGTGTACGGCGAATGTGACGGGCATGGCTTGTCGATCAGTTGATCGAGTCTTCGAGTCGTCGATGATGAAGCAGGGGTAACTAGGACTAAAAGGTCACAAGGGGTCACTAATCAACCTTTGCAAAGAACTTTAATAAAACGGTAGATAATAGTGGTTTATCAAAAGCGGGCTATGCATTAGGATAGGTGCTATCTACAATAGTAGCAAAATCTAATGCAAGCATCAGGGAGAAAGAATGGGCGATATCAGTATGATCAAGGGGGGTTGCTTGCCTTTTTGCTTTGCTGCAAAAGGCTGGTCATCACTGGCGTAGTCGTACCAGGTAGTGGCGTCAGTCTCGGTGTCTATCGGAGAGAAGAGGGGAAAGAAACAATAAATATAATGCAGACAGATGCATCACAATGCATGACATGGCAATATGTAGAGCTAGGCATGAGTTAACGTAGTACTACACGTCGCACACAGAGCGGAAGAATATCTCGCGATATTTCCCAGGTCTTTGGCTACTATCGGACAGATGAACCGATGGAAAAGTTCCATGTCCGTCATGCTAGGAGCATGTGACATATGAACGGACATCGTATTCGGATTCGTTGGATTGTGTTGATCAACTTTCGTACATGAATTATTTTCATCTGACTTACGGTTTATTTTATATTAGTTTTCAAAGTTTTATTAATATTCTAGAATTAAACAGATTTAATTAAATTTGAAAATGGATTTATGACGTCAACATGGTGTTATCATGACATCAACAGTCAACATTCTCCGTTGACTCGTCAAACCTGCCCTGTGGGGCCCCTATGTCATAGACACAGGGCTAATCAATAACTATTTATAACTAAAGCAGATTCAATTAAAGGAGGGAGCCACATGTCATAATCTAATTAACATAATCTAATTAATTTTTATTGACATGTGATTAATTTAGGGAGTGGGCCCCCACCGTAATTGACACAGGAGGGGTTAGTGGGGGTCATTAGTGGCTAATGATGGGGGCCCACCTCTCGATGACCCATCGTCCGTTTGAGCATGACGGCGCGCCGACGACGCTCCGGCGAGGGCCAGAAACGCCAGCATGGCTCGAAAATGGCGCTCCGGACACCATTTCGAGCGTCGTGACCTCCTACGGGACTCTGACGGTGGCGCGCGTCGTTCTACGCCAAGAGCAACTCCGGTGGGGTTCTGTAGAGGCGGCGGCAACGGCAAGTATGGCGCAGTAAGGACAGAGCGGGGAGAGGGAGAGAGAGGGTCTAGGCCTCACCTGCAGCGGTAGGGTGGTAGGGGCGTCGAGGCGTGGGGAAGCTGTTGAAGGAGAGGACGGCGACGATGGGCGACGGGACGACGCGGTCGCGAGTGAGATCGAGCTCGTGCTCGCGGGGAAAGGGGAGGGGGCGAGGGGAGAGGAGGCTAGGGTTAGTGGGGAGGGCTTGCCTACGCCATTAAGAAGAGGGGGCGGCCACCGGATGGTCGCCACCGCGCTCTCGCCGGCCGTGGCGTGGTCGGATGGCCGCCACGCCACCCCTCCGCTCCTATGGCGTGAGGAGGGGGATGAGCGCCGGTGGGCTAGGCCGGCCTGGTCGGCCAGGAGGCCAACTGGGCTGGGCCTAGTGGTTTTTTTTTATTTCCTGTTTTTGCCTTTTCTTTTATTAGTTTCTGTTTTGTTTATTTCTAGGACCAATTAGCTTTAGCAAATCTGTGATACCTATTCCAATAAATCACATCCAATATTATATACTACCACAATTATTTGGGACATATTTGCACAAGTTGTATTTTTTTAAAGATCTAAAGGGCATTTAATAATTGATTTTCCCTCTATTAAATTGTTTTAGAGGCACTTAATTACTTTATACAATTCTGCTTATAATTTTATAAATACTAGGGGATATTTACAACCCCAATATGATTTGTAATTACTGGTTTGCAAAACTTTTAATTCCACTTTTCAAATCAATTTGAATTGCAAAGAATTTGAATTGAGAATTGTTTCCAAAAGTGACCACACATGGATTAGCAAAAGCGTTATCTTAACCTTGGCCATCACAGTAGCTTAATTACAATGATTATTCTAGCACTGAATCCATGGTGTCACAACTCTCCCCTACTAAAAGAAATTATTGTCCCGATAATTAAGAGGTAGAAGGAAAGAGCTCGGGGTATTCATCACGAAGATGATCCTCGCGTTCCCAAGTGGCTTCATCTTTAGAATGATTTGACCACTTCACTTTGAAGAACTTGGTAACTTTTTGACGAGTTCGACGTTCCGTTTGATCGAGAATGCGGACCGGGTGCTCTTTATAAGAAAGGTCTTGTTGCAGCTCAAGCATATCATGATCCACTGCTCGGATAGGATCCTTGAAGCAATAGCAGAGCTGTGACACATGGAAAACATCGTGAACCTGAGAAAGGTTTAACGGTAGTTCCAATTGGTATGCCACTTTACCATGCCTTTCGAGAATAGTGAATGGACCAATATAGTGAGGAGCCAGCCTACCCTTGATCCCAAAGCAGTGTGCACCTCTCATTGGTGTGACCCGAAGATAAGCCTTTTCGCCAGGTTGATAGACCATATCTTTGTGATGACGATCATACTGACTCTTCTGACAAGACTGGGCAGCCTTTAGATTCTCATGAATAATGCGGACTTGATCTTCGACATGTTGGATAATATCCGGACCGATAAGTGAATGTTCCCTAGTTTTTGACCAATTCAGAGGAGTCTGATACTTCCATCCATGCAACACTTCAGAAGGGGCCATCTTTAGACTATCTTGATAGCTATTATTGTAGGAGAACTCGACATATGGGAGAGATTCCTCCCATTTGTTGTCAAAAGAAATTACACAAGCTCGAAGCATGTCTTCGAGAATCTGGTTGACTCATTCAACTTGTCCCTGGTGTAAGAGCACATTTATGCATGTGTGGTTTTGGGTAATTGATGACAATCCCTATGGAATAATGGTTGCCTTAAGTTATATTCAAAGGATTTGTCCATAGGCACTTCTTCAAGTCCATTTGTTGGTTTCAAGGAGTTTATACGGTGACCAATGTGGTATTCAAGGTTTTATCCAAAGATTGGTCATAAAGAAGATAATATACAATGTTGATCAAGACTAAGTCAAAGGGTGAATCAAGTTGATCAACATACAAAGCGTACAATATGTATCGAGAGGGATCAAGTGATTCCCATGGTATGGTAAGCATTGTCCATTATGCTTTGTGTACTAACACATGTTCCCTGTGAGTGTTCATTGTGGGGTTAGGTATGTTTCCATGGGCTAGCATCAATAAGAAGATCTCATACAATCCATGGAGGATGACATCAAGTGGTGATCGTCATCAATATTGCGGTGTGCAAGTTCAAGTGAAGCATCACAGAGAGATCATGGTTGAAGCTTGCCGTCCATTGTGGTGGAAATGGACTTGTGAAGATGTGCCGAAGAGTGGCTCACCCATAGTGGAGTATGGGGAGCAATCTACTAATCTTCATCAAGCCTACACAATCAAGAAAGGTGGTCCATCTTGAGGAAGTCAAGATCGTCATCATCCATCTCAAGTGGATTATGCGCAAGGCAAAGGTTTGACCTTGATATGGTTTTATATTTTACCGGTCTCATAGTGGTAATTGGGAGACTCGGTTGTAGGATAGATAGTTGTACTATCAAGGGGGGTCTCAAGTGAGTAGCTTGATCGTATCGTTTGTTGAGAGCTCAAACCATTTAAATCCTTGTATCATCATCTTTCTTGGTTCTTGTTTGGTATTTCTCTTTGTGAGTTCTTGAGCTTATGGTCAGCTTCATGACAAGCTCAAGTTCATCAAAAACGGAGTCCATATGCATCTTCTATGATGTTTTCGATGTTGGAGTTTTTTATGGTTCTTCATTCATAGAGATTTCACATCTCTATATCATTGGCATTTTCATACTACCTCTTCTTAAGAAAACCAACAAGCTTGAGTTTGCTCAATTTGGAGTTAATTTGCGAAAGTTATGGAAGTTTCGGTGCCAGAGCTATTTTTCTCTGAACAAGCGATAGTATTGCTCGGTAGCACGGTAGTACCACTTCGGTTGTACTTCCGCTATGTACTACCACTGTCACTACATCTTATATTTGCCTTCTGGTGCCTACAGGGGTCCCTGGCCATTTTCAGCGGAAGTATCGCTCTCCCCAGAGCGATAGTACCGCTCCAACGGTACTACCGCCCTGAAGAGCCGCTCGAACTACCACTTATTTGTTTAAGCGGAAGTTCCCGGTGGTACTACCACCCTTAAGTGCTACTTATGTTTTTTAAGCGGAAGTACCGGGCGGTACTACCGCCTCGAGTTTTCTGTCGTTTTGCATGCTTCTCTTGGAACTACCGTGTTGAGCGGTAGTACCGCTCAGCCGAGTGGTAGTACCGCTTGTGCACGACCTGTGCACATAACGGTTGGATTTGGGGGCCCTATAAAAGGGGGGTCTTCTTCCCCAATGGTTTTTAACTCTTGAGCTCGTGTACTTTCCCCATTGTTGACCTTCTTCGAGCTTGCTAACTCTAAATACCTCCAATGATTCTTGCCAGTGCTTGAGGGAAAAGAGAGAGGACATCTAGATCCACATTTCCACCAATCACTTTCTCCTCTTTGTGAGGGGAACCCACTGGATCTTGATCTTGGAGTTCTTCGTGTTCTTATTTGTTCTTCCTCTCATTTCCTCCATAACATTTGTTGTTGTGGTGGGATTTGAGAGAGAAGGACTTGGGCACTCTGTGTGCCCTTGCCATTGCATTTGGTGCATAGGTTTGATTTCTCCACGGTGATACTTGGAAGTGAGAAGTTGAGAAGCTTATTACTCTTGGGTGTTTGTGCACCCTACAGCTTGTTACTCTTGGGTGCCTTGGCGCCCTAGACGGTTGGTGGTGCCTCGAGCTCAATCATTGTGGTGGAAAGCTCCGGCAAGCTTTGGGGTCTCCAATTAGGTTGTGGAGATTGCCCCAAGCATTTGAGGTCACCTCAGAGCCACAATCCATTGTGGTGAAGCTTCGTGGTGTCGTTGGGAGTCTCCAATTAAGTTGTGGAGATTTCCCCAACCTTGTTTGTACGTGTTCGGTGACCGCCCTCAAGGGTCCCTTAGTGGAATCGCGACATCTTGCATTGTGCGAGGGCATGAGGAGAATACGGTGGCCCTAGTGGATTCTCGGAGAGCACTGTGCCTCCACACCGCTCCGAACGGAGATTAGCATCCGCAAGGGTGTGAACTTCGTGATGCATCGTCATCTCCTCGTGCCTCGGTTATCTCTTACACGAGCCCTTTTATTATGCACTTTACTTTGTGATAGCCATAGTGTTTCTTGTTATATATCTTGCTATCACTTAGTTGTCTATCTTGCTTAGCATAAGTTGTTGGTGCACATAGGTGAGCCTAGTTGTTTTAGGTTTTGTGCTTGACATATTAAATGTTAGTTTTATTCTGCATTTGTTCAAGCCTAAACCGTAATTATTTTAAAGCGCCTATTCACCTCCCCCCCCCCCCCACTAGGCGACATCCACGTCCTTTCTCCTAGGATTGAGGATGAAAAGCGGTGCTAAAGGACAGATGAGTTCCCATAGCCTCCTAGAAACTTGCCCAGAATCTTGAAGTGAAGAAGCTGCCACGGTCTGAACTAATCACCAATGGAATACCATGGAGTGAAACAACTCTAGACATATATAGATCTACCAGCTAAGTAGTAGTAATAGTTTCCTTGACGGCCAGAAAATGTTCAACTTTGGACAGTCGGTCAATGACGACAAGAATAACATCATTACCCTTCTGTGATCTAGGAAAACCAGTGATGAATTCCATTTCAACATGGTCCCACTTCCATTCAGGAATAGTAATAGGTTGCAGAGTTCCAGCAGGCTTTTGATGTTCTGCTTTGATTTGACGGCAAATGTCACATTCTGCAACATAGCGTGCAATGTCTTGTTTCATGTTCGACCACCAGAACCTTTTAGGGATGTCTTGGTACATCTTGGTACTACCCGGATGAATAGAGAGAGGTGTATAATGAGCATCTTTCATCACTTTCTTAGTCATATCCAGGTTTTCTGTCTTAGTTGGAACGAATGAGCGACCCTTGAAGTACACGACGCCATCATCAGCAACAGTGAATAAAGAGGGTTTACCTTCCGCAATATAGCGTTTAATATTTTTAACTTCATATCATAGTGTTGCATAGTTTTGATGCTGCCCACGAGATTTGGTATAGCAACTAGGTTATTCAGAGAACCCTGGTTAACAACATGGAGGTTCATTTTGTGGAACTCTGGTATAGGGGGAGCGACATGACCCTGAGGAACAATATAGAGGTACAGCTTGCAGAATTCCTTTTGAATAAGGGGGTGAACCTTATGAACCTGGAGGTGGTTTCAGTATGACTTGCGGCTCAAGGCATCAGCCATTACATTAGCCTTACCAGGTGTATAAGAAATACCCAAGTTGTAATCTGCTATGCGCTCCATCCATCTCTGTTGACGGAGGTTCAGATCCGGCTGAGTAAACAGGTACTTCAGACTTTGGTGATCGGTGTATATCTCGCAACGATTACCAACAAGCTAATGTCGCCACTCTTTCAGTGCATGAATTACTGTGGCAAGTTCAAGGTCATGAACTGGGTAGTTCTCTTCATGAGGATGCAATTGACAAAAGGCATAATCAACCACTATGTGCTCTTGCATTAGGACACAACCCATTCCTTGATGTGTAGCGTCACAATAAATGACAAAGTCCTTATGAGTATCCGGAGGAGCAAACACCGGAGCAGATGTTAGTTTGTAATTAAGTGCGTGAAATCTCTCCTGACATTTTTCTATCCACTCGTATTTAACACCTTTGTGAAGAATATTGGTTAAGGGCTTTGCAATCTTGGAGAAGTTCTCGATAAAATGATGGCAATAGCTGGCGAGTCCAAGAAAACTTATGATTTAGTTGAGATTCTTCGGGGGAGTCCAGTCAAGAATAGACTGAACTCATTCAGGTTTGACTGCAATACCATCCTTGAAGATCACATGACCAAGGTAGGTTACTTCTTCCATCCAAAACTCACACTTGGGATACTTTGCATAAGTTTGATGCCCCCGAAGCTTTTCCAATATAAGGCGAAGATAGTCAGCATGCTCTTCTTTATTCTTGGAATAAATGAGGATATCATACAGGTAAACCACGAAGAATTTGTCGAGGTAGTCCATGAATATATAGTTCATCAGGCGAGAGAAGGTTGCTGGGGCATTGGTTAAGCCGAAGGACATGACTGTGTATTCGTACGAACCATAGCGAGTAACGAATGCAGTCTTGGGGATATCCTCTTCACGAACCCAGATCTGATGGTAACCCAACCTCAAGTCGAGCTTTGAAAACACTGATGAGCCAGCAAGTTGACGATACAGATCATTGATCTAAGGAAGCAGATATTTGTTCTGAATCGTTGCTTGGTTGATGGGACGGTAATCTTGGACCAACCGATTCGTACCATCCTTCTTCTTGACAAAGGGGGAAGGTGCTCCCCAAGCAGAGGAACTTGGACAAATGAACCCTTGACGAAGTGAATTGTCGATTTCTTGTTTCAGCTCAAGGAGTTCATGAGGGGGCATCTTATAAATCTGCTTAGCAATAGGGGTGGTGCCTGGCACTAAGTCGATGACAAACTCGACAACTCTTACAGGGGGAATCACTGGAAGTTCTTCCGGAAAGACGTCTTGAAAATCACGGACCACTGGTATTTTTTCAATCCCCTCAAGAGGTGATGCATTTAATGCATTCAGGGCATATAGTCAGGCTTCAACATCTCGAACAAGATGAGCATGGTAGCTTACAATCTCATTCGAAGGATGTAGGAGGTGGACGGTTTTGGTGGCACAAATGATTGAAGCAGTATGTGCTTTCAACCAATACATTCCGAGAATGAGATCGATATTGGAAGACTTCAACATTATGGTGGAGGCAAGGATTTCCAACCCTTCAATTTCAATGAGGACACTGTGGCTAATAATGGAGGTTCGACATTGGCCCGCATGGGTGTTTACCACTATTGGGACATTCATCTCTTCACATTTGATGTCATGCATGTATGCAAAATCTGTCACATGAAAGAATGCAGTGCTCCTATATCAAACAATACATAAGCTGGAGCAGAGTTAACAAGAAGAGTACCCATCACAATAGCAGGCTGGTCTTGAGCTTCATTCGGTTCAACGTTGTTAGCCTAAGCACGACCATGAGTAGGCGTGGCATTGTTGTTGCGGGGGTGGTTGGAAGGCAATGTAAGTTGATTCTGATTCTGCCTGCACTCTCGGGAACGGTGTCCTGGATGACCACACTTGAAGCACAACCCATCCTCAGGACAGGAAGGGGGAACAGGAGCTCGGGGTGGTGGAGCTGGGAGCCTCGGCTGCCTAGGTGGTGGAGGAGGCAGACAAGGTGCAGCATAGGACGGCCTCATGGTACATGTTGTGGGGAATCCAGATCTTGCACTTCTGAGTTGATGAGCCCATGTCATAGTTGCGCTTGCTGCTATCCTTGTAGTCCTGCAGACCTGTTTCAACTTGAATGGACTTGTTCACTAAGGTGGCAAAATCAGCAAAGTCCTGAACAAGGAGTGTGAACTTGATATCAGGGTGAAGGCCTTCATGAAATTTTCCCTGCCTACTGTAGGATCGCAAGTATGTCTAGAGGGGGGTGATTAGACTACTTGACCGAATAAAAATTCTACCTTTTCCCAATTTTAGCCGTGGGCAGATTTTAGCAATGGTAGCAAGTCAAGCACACCCTACACATGCATGTCTAAGAGTATAGCAGCGAAAAGTAAAGACAGGCACATGTAAGGTAAGGGTAGAAGATCAAACACAATTATAGACACGAAGATTTTTCCCATGGTTCTGATAGGTTGCGCTACCGTACATCCACGTTTATGGAGTATTCAACCCACTGAGGGTAACGGTCGCGAGAATCCATGGAGGGCTCCACCCATAAGGGTCCACGAAGTAGCAACCTTGACTATTCCATAAATGGCTTCCGTCCACGAAGGACTAGCCTCACCATGGGTAGATCTTCACAAAGTAGGCGATCTCCTTGCTCGTACAAACTTCTTGGTTCAACTCCACAACACGAAGTAGGAGGCTCCCAAGCAACACCTAACCAATCTAGGAGGCACCACCCTCCAAAAGGTAATGGGCTTGATAGTGATGATGAACTCCTTGCTCTTGTGCTTCAAGATGATAGACCCCTCAACACTCAATCACTCTCTCACAGATTTGGCTTGGTAGAAGGGATTGATTGGGCGGAAAGCAACTTGTGGAGGCTAGAAATCAAGATCCATATGGTTGGAGTGGATGATCTTGATCTCAACACAAGGGTAGGTGGTTCTCTCTTAGAAATTTGGATATGGGAAGTGGGGAACTGTTTTGAGTGCTTCTCTTGCGAGTGGGATGTGGTGGAGGGGTATATATAGGCATCTCCAAAAATCCAACCATTACAACATTATTGGCCATCTCAGTGAAACTGAAGAAAAACTCGGTTCTACCGATATGTCAAAAATGTGGCAACTTTCGGAATCTCGGTGAGACCGATATAGAACTCTCGGTGGTACCAAAACCAGTGGCCGAGGGCAGTTTCCAAAACTTGATGAGACCAAAACATAAACTTAGAATTTCTGATTCTATGAAAACAGTTAACCGAATCGTGGTCACCAAATCTCGGATGCACCGATGCTATCTTGATTGTATCGAAGAGCTAGGGTTTGGCTAGGGTTCTGTCTTGGGTAGAAAATCGGTACGGCCAGATGAAAAGTTGGTGGCACCGATTTTGTGAAGTTGGGTTAGATAGAGTAATTTGTGGGAGAGCTTGTGGGTGTTTTTGGTGGCTAGCACTTGTGCACGTGGAGCAATTTGTTCACAAACAATACCTTACCCCCCTTTTAATAGTATTGGCTTTCCTATGGACTCGAAGTGATTTCTCACAAAGTAGAATGTAGTCTTCTAGCTTGAAGCTTTGCCAATCCATTCCTTGCATCTTGGGGTATCTCCTCACAACTTATAGCCATCCCATCATTGGACTTTTCCTGAAATATACTTAGTGGAAACATGAGTCCAATGACATATATGTTGTTATTAATTACCAAAACCACCTAGCGAGCAAATGTGCTTTCACCTACGAGCATCAGTTGCAATGTCTTCTTTGGCATAGAGAGACAAGTCTAGAAATTACCTTTGATAAGCATCCACAGTCTTGTTGCCCTGGGTGAGGTTGCGAAACTCACACTTCTTCTTGTCCATAATCCCCTGAGGAATGTGGCGAGCACGGAAAGCAGCTTGGAACTCTTGCCAGGTGATGATGGTGCCAACAGGCTGTGAACGTGTGTGACTGTCCCACCATTGAGCGGCGGGACCCTTCAGAAAGTACGATGCAAAGGTGACATAGCTAGACATTGGGGTGCTTGCACACTCCAGCTCATAAGTGATGTCATGAAGCCAGTCATCAGCGTCAAGAGGCTGAGTTGAGCCGCGGTAGACAGCAGGGTTGAGGCGCATAAAGTCCTACATAGTTACCGGGGCTGCCTGTTGATTCATATTCGGCCTCGGAAACTGGTCCATAAGCTCTTGCATAAATTGGCGGTTCAGCTCAAACTGCTGCATCATTCCAGCCATGTATTCAGGTGGTGGTGGTGGGTCAGGCGCACCACAACCACGACCAGCTAGCCTAACCATCTTGTTCAACCGCAACAAGGGAGGTTTAGCTTTGGGTAACAATAAAGGCAAGGATTCATCCATGAGGTAAAATGCACAAGGAAAGTAGTATAATAGATAAATTATAATAGTCCAACACGACATAACAATCCGTACATAAGTCTATTACAAATAGGCGATAAGTTCGGCATAAAAATAACTTAGACAAACTAGGTGGCACGTAGGCACACGGTCGAGGGATACAACAACAAGACATAGCGATATGCTACATCAACGTCAGGGACAACCACTAAAGTCGGGTAACTGCTGGTAACTCAGAATGGAAAACCCGAGGGCAGGATTCTACAATCCATGAATACTCTTGTTGGGGATGTAACCCCGTGGTGAGACCCGCCCAGGCGAGGCCGGGTCACACCTGGCGGCTCATGGGGCAGACCAAGGACGGTCCTGAAGACTCAAGCCTTGGCGGTCGGCGGCTCACCGAGATGGGCCGAGATGAGGCCCAAGCAAAGAAGTCACGAAGACCCGGGCGGTAAGCCGCCCGGAGATGACTTGCTCAAGAAGGCAAGATAGCATAGAGATAGACTTGGACACATTGTGAGAGTCGGCATATGACTTGTGTAACCCATGGTCTTGACCTCCTATATAAGGGCAAGACCCGGGGTGACTTAGACAGAAACCAACTAATCGAGAGCTAGGTCAAGCGATTCCGCTACCTTGTAATCAATACTCCAATCAATACAACACAAGCAGGACGTACGCTATTACCTCTACTTGAGGGGACGAACCTGGGTAAACTCGTGTCGTTCGTCCCAACCAACCCCTTTGAGTCCATCACCTTAGCGATGGCCTCGAATCTAAGTCCTCGGACATCTGTCGTGATAAAACCACGACAACTCTGATGCTGATACTGGTCCAGGCCGGGGAGCAGAGGTCAACGTGCAGGTGTACGACCTCCAATAGCAGACCACTCGAGACCTCGTGAAAACTCTATCATGCGCGGGTAAAAGGATGTACTCTGGATGCATCCATGCTCTGACTGTTGGTATCAACTGCTCCATAGCATCGTAAAGACGAGTACGAGTGGCATACAACTCAACACTCAGAGCTCGGACAGTACGATGCAGTGCCTCAGTTTACTAAACCAACACATGTGGGTCGTATCGACGACTCATGTAGGGGGTGCCGACGGAAGTGTAGGATCGGTTGTTATGCTGCCGCATGTACGGGGTGTAGACCTCGGAGTCGGTTGCAGTATCCAACCCAGCAGGAACATACATGATGTATCTGAATGACGTCTCCTCCAAGCGGGGGGGTTTCGCACGGAGACGAACAATAGCAGCATAGGCAGCATCCTGGACTGCCATCTCAATAGTCACTCCAATACCATGAAAGGTGTTCAGCTCAGTGATGGAGCGGTCCCACCGATCCCAGATAACCATCTTAGCTTCACACTGTTTCAGGTTGAACTCGCGTTAGTCCTCGTAAGCAGTGTACTCGGAGTACCAGCGATATCTCAGCCTAGTCAAGAGGTCGACCAGAATGGCCGGGAACCCAGTCGTACCGATAGCCATGGTCAGACGAATGATCTGCCTAGAGGAACGCATCTGTAACAAGGAGATTTAAAGATGTCAAATGACAAAGTGTGCATTAGGACTTCAAAGAAACAAATGTACAAAAGACAGCTCTCCGATGGAAGTGATTATGAGAACCTAATGTTAGAGTTAGCAAAACTTTAATCGGAAAGAGAAGAGAGATCAGAACCCAGAGTATAGATGAGAAATAAAACATCCTGATACATCTCCATCGTATCTATAATTTTTGATTGTTTCATGCCAATATTCTACAACTTTCATATACTTTTGGCAACTTTTTATACTACTTTTTGGGACTAACATATTGATCCAGTGCCAATTGCCAGTTCCTGTTTGTTGCATGTTTTTTGTTTCATAGAAAATCCATACCAAACAAGGTCCAAGCGCGATAAAAACTTATAGAGATTTTTTTTGGAATATATGTGATTTTGGGGGAAAATAATCAACGCAAGACGATGCCCGAGGAGGTCACAAGCCTGCTAGGCGCGGCCCACCCCCCTGGCCGCACCCTGAGGTCTTGTGGTCACCCGTTAGTTCGGTTGGATTTGTCCTTCGGCCACAAGAATGATATTTTTATAACGATAATCCCCTCAAAATTTCAGCCTTATCGGAGTTACGGATCTCCGGATATTTAAGGAATGGTGAAAGGCCAGAATCTGGGAGCGTAGAAACAAAAGGAAACAGAGAGAGAGATCCAATCTTGGAGGGGCTCTCGCCCCTCCACCGCCATGGAGGCCAAGGACCAGAGGGTAAAGCCTCCTCCCATCTAGGTAGGAGGTCAAGGAAGGAGAATAACGAGGGGGGGCTCTCTTCCCCTCTCTCCCAGTGGCACCGGTACGCCGTCCGGGCCATCATCGTGACGGCGATCTACTCTAACAACTCCGTCATCTTCACCAACACCTCCATCACCTTCCCCCATCTATCTACAGCGGTCCACTCTCCCGCAACCCGTTGTACCCTCTACTTGAACATGGTGCTTTATGCTTCATATTATTATCCAATGATGTGTTGCCATCCTATGATGTCTGAGTAGATTTTTGTTGTCCTATTGGTTGATTGATGATCATGATTGGTTTGAGTTGCATGTTTTATTATTGGTGTTGTCCTATGGTGCTCTCCATGTCGCGCAAGCATGAGGGATCCCCGTTGTAGGGTTTGCAATATGCTTATGATTCGCTTATGGTGGGTGGCGTGAGTGATAGAAACACATACCTGAGTAAGTAGGTTGTTTGCGTATGGAAATAAAGAGGACTTGATACCTTATAATGCTATGGTTGGGTTTTACCTTAATGATCTTTAGTAGTTGAGGATGCTTGCTAGAGTTCCAATCATAAGTGCATATGATACAAGTAGAGAAAGTATGTTAGCTTATGCCTCTCCCTCATATAAAATTGCAATAATGATTACCGGTCTAGTTATCAATTGCCTAGGGATAATTCTGCAACTCCTACCACCAGATTTTCACACTCGTTAAACTAACTTAGTTGTTTCTTTATCTAAGCAGCCCCTAGTTTTTATTTACGTGCTCTTTATTATCTTGCAAACCTATCCTATCACTCCTACAAAGTACTTGTTGTTTCATACTTGTTCTAGGTAAAGTGAACGTTAAGCGTGCGTAGAGTTGTATCAGTGGTCGATAGAACTTGAGGGAATATTTGTTCTACCTTTAGCTCCTCGTTGGGTTCGACACTCTTGCTTGTCGAGAAAGGCTACAATTGATCCCCTATACTTGTGGGTTATCAAGACCTTATTTTGGCGCCGTTGCCAGGGAGCAATAGCGTGGGGTGAATATTCTCGTGTGTGCTTGTTTGCTTTATCACTAAGTAATTTTTATTTTGTGTTTTAACTTGTTTTCTATCTTTAGATATGGGTAGGAAACGCAAAATACTAAAAACATTAGTTCTACTTGCTGCTCCAAAAGTAGAGGAACCATTAGTGTTCCGTACCACCGAAGAATATTACTTGGGTCATCTTCGATCCACTTGTGCTCGTGCTGAAAACCCAACTAGCTTAGTTGAGTGAAAATCATTAAATGAGCATGCTCATTATGTGCGACACTGCATATCTCAAAAAGGTAAACTCTTGTGGCATCAAATTAATACTTTGTGTTGCTATGCTTGGAATCTATGTGAAATTTATGATTTTACTTGTTGTTCTAAAGAAGCTAAAAAACACCTTCCATACCAATGTGTGTTTAATGGTAATGAAATATTATCCTCTTATGCCAAGGAGGCCTATTGCTATAATGATGTTGAACAAATTGAAGAATTTGTTGCTTTTAAGGGTGCCTATGAAATTGCTTCTTTCATTGAAAAGTATGATGCTACTCTTTATGAATCTAAATTTTTTGCCATACTTAAATATTGCTATGAAAATTATGCTTCTAATGCTTAAGTCAAAGATTTTATTGAAAGAATGACCTCTGCTTTGGAAGAGACTAATATTTTGCAGGAATCTATGGAAGAATAAATTGCTGAAACTGTGAGCTCATTAGATGAAAAAGATGAGGAGGAGAGCGAAGAACAAAAGGAGGAAGAGCGGATTAGCTACCCGTGCCCACCTTCTAATGAGAGTAACTCTTCAACTCATACATTGTTTAATTTCCATTCGTTCTTACCGAAGGATGAATGCCATGTTGATTGCTATGATCCCTTGGATTCGTTTGAAATATCCCTTTTTGATGAACTTGATGCTTGCTATGCTTGTGGCCATGATGCCAATATGAATGATGCTTATGGAGATGAACTTGCTATAGTTCCTTACGTTAAGAATGAAATTGTTGCTATTGCACCCATGCATGATAGTCCTATTATCTTTTTGAATTCCCCCAACTACACTATATCGGAGAAGTTTGCACTTATTAAGGATTATATAGATGGGTTGCCTTTTACTATTACACATGATGATTTTGATAGATATAATATGAATGTGCTTGCTGCTCCTACTTGCAATTATTATGAGAGAGGAACTAAATCTCCGCCTCTCTATGTTTCCAATATGATAAAATTGCAAGAAACTACTTATGCTATGTATTAGCCTTTACTTTGTGTGCATGAATTGTTCTTTTATGACATGTCGATGCATATGAAGAGAGTTAGACTTCGTCATTGCATGATATATATTACTTTGTGCTCAATAATAAATTACAAATAATTGTTAATTAAAATTGGCTTTGATATACCTTGGGATCCGGGTGGATCCATTACTTAAGCACTTTATGCCTAGCTTAATGGCTTTAAAGAAAGTGCTGCCAGGGAGACAACCCGGAAGTTTTAGAGAGTCATTTTATTCTGTTGTGTGCTTTTATATAGTTTATTTAAAAACAAAAAAAAGTTGGGAACTTAAAACTTTTTCAAAAAGAAAAGTGAAAGTGAGAAAGACGAGCAAGTTGAAGTGGGGGCTAGCCTTGAACTTTGTTCACGCCCATGGAAACTTTGCAAATCTTGATTACAAAAAAATTTCAACAAAAATATTTGTCCCCTTGTATAAATCCATTGTATTATAAAAATAATGTGCCAAGATTTGCCGTTAGGATGATTAGATTGCTTGTTTGGTGTGTGCAGTGCAAAAACAGAAATTTTGGCTGTAGTGCGTGAATTTACATTTTTTTACTGGAATGTCAAAAGTTTCTGAAATTTTTACATGGCTATGCGAATTGTTTATTTTAATTTTAATTTTTCAGAATTTTTAATGTTACATAAGTATGGTGAATGTTCAGATTGCTACAGACTGTCTTGTTTAAGACAGATTCTGTTTTTGATGCATTGTTTTGCTCGTTTTGATGAAACTATCGATTGTATCGGTGGTATAAGCCATAGAAAAATTATAATACAGTAGCTACAATGCAAAAATAAAATATGAATTGGTTGGCAACAGTACATAAAGTTGTGATTTGCTTTAGTATACTAACGGATCTCACGAGGGTTTTGTTAAGTTTTGTGTGATTGAAGTTTTCAAGTTTTGGGTGAGATCACGATGGATGAAGGAATAAGGACTGGAAAGAGGCTAAGCTTGGGGATGCCCGAGGCACCCCAAGGTAATATTCAAGGACTCCCAAGAAACTAAGCTTGGGGATGCCCCGGAAGGCATCCCCTCTTTCTTCTAACAACCATCGGTAATTTTACTTGGAGCTATATTTCTATTCGTCACATGATATGCGTAAATCTTGGAGCGTCGTGTGCTTTTTATTTTTCTTATAATAATGCACCATGCCGGTATGAGAAAGTCCTTGGTTGATTTACAGAAGGCTCTTTGCACCTCACTTATATCTTTTGAGTATGGCTTTGTAGAATGCTTCATGTGCTTCACTTATATCATTTGAAGTTTGGATTGTCTGTTTCTCTACCCATAGAAAACCGCCATTTGTAGAATGTTGTTTTGCTTCACCTATATTTTTCAGAGCGTGGACATATCTTTTGTATAAAGAATTAAACTCTCATGCTTCACTTATATCTATTTAGAGAGTTAACACTTGTAGAGAGTTGGTCATTCACATGGTTAGTCATAGAATCCTACATAAAACTTGTAGATCACTGAATATGATATGTTTGATTCCTTGCAATAGTTTTGCGATATGAATATGGTAATATAAGATTCATGATAGTCAGTAGTTGTGAATTGGATAAATACATGTGTTGAAGTTTGTGGTTCCCGTAGCATGCACGTATGGTGAACCGTTATGTAACGAAGTCGGAGCATGATTTGTTTAATGATTGTCAACCTTTGTGTGAGGGTCGGGAGCGCATGATGGTTAACTCCTATCAAACTATCCCCTAGGAGCATGTGTCTAATGCTTTATTGGATAACTAATAGACTTTTGCAATAAGTATGTGAGTTCTTTATGACTAATGTTGAGTCCATGGATTATACGCACTCTCACCCTTCCACCTTTGCTAGCCTATATAGTACCGTGCAACTTTCGCCGGTGCATCAAACCCACCTTCCTCAAAACAACCACCATACCTACCTATTGTGGCATTTCCATAGCCATTCCGAGATATATTTCCATGCAACTTCCACCGTTCCATTTAGTATGACATGCACCATCATTTTCATATTGCTTTGCATGATCGTAAGACAGCTTGCATGACGTTTTCATGGCTTGTCCCTTTTTGATGTCATTTTCTAGGCTAGATCATTGCACATCCCGGTATCCTACCAGAAGCATTCATATAGAGTCATATTTTTGTTCCAGGTATCGAGTTGTAAGTAAATAAAAGTGTGATGATTTCCATTATTAGAGCATTTGTCCCGTATGAGAAAAGGATGATGGAAGCTATGAATCCCTCACAAGTTGGGATGAGTCTTCGGACTTTACAAAAAAAAATAGGCCAGCGAAGCCCAAATAAAAAAAAGAGGCCAATGATGCCCACAAAAAAAGTGAAAAGGAAAAAAATGAGAGAAGGAGAGAAGGGACAATTGCTACTATCTTTTTCCACACTTGTGCTTCAAAGTAGCACCATGATCTTCATGATAGAGAGTCTCCTATTTTGTCACTTTTATATAACTAGTGGAATTTTTTGCACGACCACTTAGTTTTCTTTTTGAGCTTTCATACACTTATATCTCTAAGTGCATTCGTTGCATGGCAATCCCTATTCACTCACATTGATATCTATTGATGGGCATCTCCATAGCCCGTTGATACGCCTAGTTAATGTGAGACTATCTTCTCCTTTTTCCTCATCACCTCCACCATATTCTATTCCACCTATAGTGTTATATCCATGGCTCACGCTCATGTATTGCGTGAGAGTTGAAAAGGTTTGAGAACATAGTGTGAAACAATTGCTTGACTTGTCATCGGGGTTGTTCATGATTTAGATACTTTGTGTGGGGAAGATGGAGCATAGCCAGACCATATGATTTTGTAGGGATAACTTTCTAAGGCCATGTTATTTTGAAAGGACGCAATTGCCTTGTTGGTGTGCTCGAAGTATTACTGTTTTTATGTCAATATAGACTATTGTTTGAATCACTCGTGTTTTAATATTCATGCCATGATTAGATTATATGATCAAGATTATGCTAGGTAGCATTCCACATCAAAAATTATCTTTTTTATCATTTACCTACTCGAGGAAGAGCAGGAATTAAGCTTGGGGATGCTGATACGTCTCCGTCGTATCTATAATTTTTGATTGTTTCATGCCAATATTCTACAACTTTTACATACTTTTGGCAACTTTTATACTATTTTTCGGGACTAACATATTGATCCAGTGCCCAGTGCCAGTTCCTATTTCTTGCATGTTTTTTGTTTCGCAGAAAATCCATATCAATTGAAGTCCAAGCGCGATAAAAACTTACAGAGATTTTTTTTGGAATATATGTGATTTTGGGGAAAAAGAATCAACGCGAGACGATGCCCGAGGAGGTCACAAGCCTGCTAGGCATGGCCCACCCCCTGGCCACGCCCTGAGGGCTTGTGGCCACCCCTTAGGTTGGTTGGAACTGTCCTTCGGCCGCAAGAAAGATAATTTTTATAAGGAAAATCCCCTCAAAATTGCAGCCCGGTCGGAGTTACGGATCTCCGGATATTTAAGAAACGGTGAAAGGACAGAATCTGGGAGCACAAGAACAGAAGGAAACAGAGAGAGAGATCCAATCTCGGAGGGGCTCTCGCCCCTCCGCCGCCATGGAGGCCAAGGAGGTCGGGGAAACCCTCCTCCCATCTAGGGAGGAGGTCAAGGAAGAAGAAGAAGGAGGGGGGCTCTCTTCCCCTCTCTCCCGGTGGCACCGGAACGCCGTCGGGGCCATCATCGTGACGACGATCTACTCCAACAACTCCGTCATCTTCACCAACACCTCCATCACCTTCCCCCATCTATCTACAGCGGTCCACTCTCCCGCAACCCATTGTACCCTCTACTTGAACATGGTGCTTTGTGCTTCATATTATTATCCAATGATGTGTTGCCATCCTATGATGTCTAAGTAGATATTTGTTGTCCTATTGGTTGATTGATGATCATGATTGTTTGAGTTACATGTTTTATTATTGGTGTTGTCCTATGGTGCTCTCCGTGTCGCGCAAGCGTGAGGGATCCCCGTTATAGGGTTTGCAATATGCTTATGATTCGCTTATGGTGGGTGGCATGAGTGATAGAAACACAGACCCGAGTAAGTAGGTTGTTTGTGTATGGAAATAAAGAGGACTTGATACCTTATAATGCTATGGTTGGGTTTTACCTTAATGATCTTTAGTAGTTGCGTATGCTTGCTAGAGTTCCAATCATAAGTGCATATCCAAGTAGAGAAAGTATGTTAGCTTATGACTCTCCCTCATATAAAATTGCAATAATGATTACCGGTCTAGTTATCAATTGCCTAGGGACAATTCCGCAACTCCTACCACCACTTTTTCACACTCGTTAAACTAACTTAGTTGTTTCTTTATCTAAGCAGCCCCTAGTTTTTATTTACGTGCTCTTTATTATCTTGCAAACCTATCCTATTATACCTACAAAGTACTTGTAGTTTCATACTTGTTCTAGGTAAAGTGAACGTTAAGCGTGCGTAGAGTTGTATCAGTGATCGATAGAACTTGAGGGAATATTTGTTCTGCCTTTAGCTCCTCGTTGGGTTCGATACTCTTACTTGTCTAGAAAGGCTAAAATTGATCCCCTATACTTGTGGGTTATCAAATCCTAATACCACGCATTGGAGTTGTGGGCCCGTAAGCCACACACCTATGTTAGTAAAGTTTTTCAAGTACTAGACTCAACTTCGACCAAGGAGTTAGAAAGGGGGCTACCTATAGGCAGTCGGCTCTAATACCAACTTGTGACGTCCCCATTTTGATTATACACTAATCATACATACAATCGCGTATAATAAAGATTAGGGACTGATGGGAAGATATCACAACACAACTCTAAACACAATTTAAAGTCATATAAGCTTCATATTACAAGCCAGGGGCCTCGAGGGATCGAATACATAAGTTTGAATGCAAATGAGTCAGCGGAAGCAAATAATATTTGAGTACATACATAAGTTAAAAAAGTTTTGCCTTCAGAAGGCTGGCACAAACATAAGCAGCGGATGGAAGAGGCAAGACCTCCTGACTGGGAGCCAACCTAAATACTCATGAGCATCGGCACTTTCCACCTAGTAGTATGCTCCAACGGTGGTGTAGTAGTCGTCTGCAGGGTACTCCATCTCCTGGGCTCCGTCATCTGAACACAGTAATCATATCGAGGGGAAAGAGGGAAGTAAATTAGCGGTGAGTACTCATCCAAAGTACTCGCAAGACTTACATCAAAACTATTCTAAAATATGCATCAATATGAAAGGAATGGTGTTATATCTTTGGACTGACTGCAAAAAAATCAAGAATAAGGGGGAAGGCCTAGTCCTATCGAAGACTGGCATCTTCAGCATCTTAGAACATTAGAAGAGTGTAGATTGGAAACTCATATGTAGCAATATTGTGGTAGTAATTTATTAAGTAACCACGCCCAGAGAATCTTCCTCGACTCCTTGCGAGAAAGCAATCTCGGAGCCAAACATTCGAATTTAAAGTCATAGTTCTAGTTGTATAAGATCGGGATACAACTCCGAGTCGTCTTATTACCATGGACACAACTATTCGAATAGTTGAATTCATCCCTGTAGGGATGCACCACATTTCCCAACTCGCTTGATAACCTTGGGCCGGACACACTTTCATGGGTCAGGCCCAGCCTCGGGACAACGACAAGTCGTTGCCCTACCTAGGCTCAACAGAGAGGCTAGCCCGCTGGTCTAATCCTAAGCGCGAAGGGGTCATTGGTCCACTCACCCTCTGCACTCCTGCATGATGCGTGGGCGGCTAAGATCAGTCCTAGCACCTCTTATACAAGATCAATGCCGTCGCCGAACACTCGGGCGTGCGCCACTTCACTGCTACGTCCGAAGAGCTTCGGCTGATACAACAACGTTGAGTACCCATAACTTGTCCCACGTGAAGGTTAGTGCGAAAAAGTTCAATCGACCAACTCAGATCAAATACCCAAATCCATTAGAATTTTATTAACTACGGTAACGATCGGTGCTCCACGATATATGGTCATGTTGCCCTGTCTCGAGGATGTGTGGCAAGGGCCAAGAATGCCCGGTCATGCCTCATTATCATTACACCAACACCATCCAGGTCATCCTGACCTCAACATGTAACAATAGTGAAGTAAAGATAACTGTGTGTCTATAACACCAAGGGGAAAACCGAGGAATCACCCTCGATGGATCCCACTCAATGTAATCGTCAAGGTTGACTAGTGAGGTATCACCCTCGATGGCCCACACTTGAGGGGTTGCACGACAGAGTCATAATCGGAAGTGGTGAAGGAGGAATCACCCACGATAGTCATGACCGATTAGTTATGCTGCAGAGTCAGCATCATGAGTACTTCACGAGGTGTCACCCTCGGTACCCGATAATGGCTCTGTAGAATCATACGACTAGCGGGGGTGCGGTGAATGTGACGGGCATGGCTTGTCGATCGGTTGATCGAGTCTTCGAGTCGTTGATTATGAAGGAGGGGCAACTAGGACTGAGGGCTCAAGGGGGTCACTAATCAACCTATGCTAAGCAGTTTAATAAAACAGTAGATAATAGCAGTTTATCAAAAGCGGGTTATGCATCAAAATAGGTGCTATCTACAACAGTAGCAAAATCTAATGCAAGCATGAGGGAGAAAGAATTGGTGATATCGATATGATCTAGGGAGGGTGCTTGTCTTGTTGCTCTGCTGCAAATGGCTGGTCATCAATGTCGTAGTCGTACCAGGCAGCAGCGTCAGTCTCGGTGTCTACAGGAGAGAAGAGGGGGAAGACAATAAATATAATGCAGACAGATGCATCACGATGCATGACATGTCAATATGGGGATCTAAGCATGAGCTAACGTAGTACTACAGGTCTTATACGGAGCAGGTGCATATCTGACGATATTTTCTGGGTCTTTCAATACTACATGGAAAATTTCCATGTTCATCATGCTAGGAGCATGTGACATATGAATGGACAGCGTATTCAGATTCGCGGGATTTTTTTCTCAACTTTCATATATAAATTATTTTCATCTGACTTGCGGTTTAATTTATATTAATTTTCAAAGTTTTATTAATATTTTGAAATTAAATAGATTTAATTAAATTCGAAAAACATTTATGACGTCATCATGATGTCATCATGATATCAACAGTCAACGGTCTTTGTTGACTGGTCAAACCTGACATGTGGCGCCCCTCTGTCGTAGACAGAGGGCTCAATAATTATTTATAACTAAAGCAGATTTAATTAGAGAAGGGACCCACATGTCATAATCTATTTAACAAAATCTAATTAATTTTTATTAATAGGTGATTAATTCAGGGAGTGGGCCCCTGCTGTCAATGACACAGGGGGTTAGTGGGGGTCATTAGTGGCTAATGATGGGGGGCCCACATGTAGGTGACCCACCGTCCATTTGAGCGTGGCGGCGTGCCGACGAGGGCTAGAAACGCCGACGTGGCTCGGAAATGGCGCTCTGGCCACCATTTCGAGCGCCGCGACCTCGTACGGAACGCTGGCGATGGCGCGTGTCGTTCAACGCTGAGAGCAACGCCGATGGGGTTCGGTTGTGGCGGCGGCAACAGCAAGTGCGGCGGTGAGCTCGGCCATGGCGGCAGTAGGCGCTCGCGCAACGCAATGAGGACAGAACGAGGAGAGGGCCACGGAGGGGCCGGGCCTTACCGGTGGCACTAGGGTGGCTGGGGCATCAAGGCGCCGGGAAGCCGTTGAGGGAGAGAACGGAGACGACGAGCGATGGGATGGCGCGGCCTCGGATGAGGTCGAGCTCGAGCTCGCGGGGAAGGGGCAAGGGGGGCGAGGGGAGAGGCGGCTAGGGTTAGCGGGGAGGACTCGTCAGCGCCTTTAAGAAGAGGGGGCGGACGTCGGATGGTCGTCAATGTGCTCTCGTCGGTCGTGGTGCGGTTGGATGGCCGCCACGCCACCCCTCTGCTCCTGTAGCGCGAGGAGGGGATGAGCATGGGTTGGCTGGGCCGGCTTGGTCGGCCAGGAGGCCAGCTGGGCTCGGGCCCAGTGGGGGGGTTCTTATTTAATTTTTTTGCTTTTTCTTTTATTAGTTCCTATTTTTTATTTCTAGGACCAATTAGCTTTAGCAAAAATGTGATACATGTTCCAATAAATAACATGCAATATTCTATACTGCCACAATTATTTTGGGACTTATTTGCACAAGTTGTATTTTTCAAAAGATTTAAAGGGCATTTAATAGTTGATTTGTCCTATGTTAAATTGTTTTAGAGTCACTTAATTACTTTATAAATTTTTGCTTATAATTTTATAAATACCAAGGGATTATTTACAACCCCAATATGATTTTTAATTACTAGTTTGCAAAACTCTTAACTCCACTTTTGAAAAGAATTTGAATTGCAAAAGAATTTGAATTGAGAATTGTTTCCAAAAGTGACCACACATGGATGTAAAAGCATTAGCTTAATCTTGGCCATCACAGTATCTTAATTATAATGATTACTGTAGCACTAAATCCAGGGTGTCACATCTACCTCCGCGTCAACGCCCTTCTTGCCGTCTACACATGCCCATGGCTCCGCCTGCGAGCTCCGTCGAACATACCTACCTCCCGCGTCGACGCCTTCCTCGACTGCTGCGTGCACTCGCCGCTCCGCCTCCTTGCCCCTCCTTTATTCTGATGCCTTACCTTCCTCACCATGGCGATAGAGGGACGAACCACACACAAGCGCGACGGAGGAGGTCGTCGGAGGGGTGTGACCGGAGCGCGACGGCTCGACAGAGGAGCGCGACTGGAGCCTTGGTGCCATCGCCGCGGCAAAGGACAAACGCCTTGACACTCTTCTTGACCATGACCAGGATCCAGTTGTAATCTGAATTTTGCTTTTAGGGGGCTTCATGCTATTTGCAGGGATCTTGTTGTAAATTCAACTACTAACTAGTGGCTCCACATTTGACCCGAAACAATTTTTATAGGATATGTTCTGCTTACACACACATTATACCATAAAAAATCTTTTTTACGCAGCAACGATGCAGAACAATGCTGACCAAAAATCTCAACAACTTCATCCTCAAAGGCAGTGATGCTCTTCTTTTGTGCATGTGGTGCTACGAGTTAGCTAGTCTAAATCTACCGAATTTTTTTTCATGTTTTGCTACTTTTCGAGTTCTTCAAGTTATTTTGTCCTCTAATGTTTTTTATGAAAGGAATTGCAGTTTGTGATAGTGAAACCAGGGTTGTGACAGGGAACTAATCCTTTTCCTTGGATAACAAAGTTATATCAATTCCTTAGAATAATATACAATGAAACACAGACAGAACAAAGAAACAAAGATAAAGGACAAAATGGTGCAGCAGGACGCGCCTTTGCTTCTAGCTAACATGACCAAAGGTACATGAGAAATGAACCGAGTTCAGCAGTAGCCAACTAAGCCTAAAGTGACCAATGGTACAGAAGGTTTTTTTCTTCCCTTTTTGCTTTTGTTTGGCATCAAGGTACAGAGGGGTTACTCTAGTAGCAGAAAAATTCAGCAAAAACATAGAATTACCCATCTTCTGCTTAAAGTAGCAAAATAACCTGACTTACAATCTAGATTACAAGTGAAAACATGGCATTTGGAGAGCACAAATGCAAGCATAGTCTTTGTTCCTATAACATCGAATAGATATAACAAGCCATGATGAAACATCCAAATATTCATTTGCAGTCAGAATCCATAGCACAATCATCGAAACAACAACACATCTGACTTGCCATTCTTCAGAAGTTCCACATGAATGCTGGCCTTCAGCCATGCCATGTATATACATCTTCCAATTTATGTCAGCCAATGTTATACGAGTACACGACAGAAAATAGAAACCTCCAAATTTCCGCAAAATACCCTTCAAATAGGACTGCTACCATCCAGTATTGCCAAAAGGCAGAAACAACAAATTCGATATTACAACTCCATGACAATATAAGCATATAACTTAGTTCACTACAAACATTACTTGATCCATTACATCATTTTGAAGCATGATAACACAACCCTCATTTCATTACACCACAACTTAGTTTGCCATGTTACTACAGGATTACGGCCTATAGTCCATCATGGACCAGAAGACCTTCACTTGAAGCTTGGCAGTACCACAAGAAATCTCCTTTTTCTCTTCACCACGGTGTTGTGGTGTGAATTCAACTTTCTGCTTTCTAGTACCACAACCACCACCACCACGGAATTCGAAGCCAAATGTGAGCATACCACTTAGACGGAGGGTCATGACACACCGGCGCAGCGTGATAACTGTACGGTCTTCACAAGGCACCACACCGTCTTGCCCACTATTATAAATCACAATCCTAGGCTCGATGCCGTTGATACCAGCCATGATTTTTCCACAGAAACATCCCTCAAGTAACACGATCTCAAAGGTAGCCTCGACCGCGTTTAGTATAGTTGCATACCTCACCTCCACAATACTAAACCAGCTATCAAGAGTTTGATGTCCAACATTAACCTTTTCGTCTCTAGGCAGGACTCGCCCATCAATCATAAGCAAACCCTTGCTGATTTGCTCGCCTAGAAGCTCTTCACCAACCTTGATTTTAAGATCTATCTCCAGATATATGAAATCAAGTAATACCAGACCTCGACCTGGGCCAGTTAAGATCAAATTTTCCTCCTGTGAAAAGCAATAGCTGCAAACATTAGATTATGATAATCCAAATACCAATAATGCATGCAACAAAATATGCAATGGAGTTACAGACAAAATAAAATCAAGAGGCACATAAGTAGTGATTTTGAAGCAAAGAGGTACGTATCCTTGACCTCATTGGCTGGCAATTGTCCCTGTGGCAGTTAAAGAGGTACATACACTTGTGGTCCATGCTGTCTCTAGCGATGATAGTGCCATACACATTGATTGGGAAGCCTTTATCCGAGGAGGCTATCTTGACAGTAAGTATGTTTGCAGTGTCTTGGAGACTCAAACCATCTACATACCTCCGGGTGTATCGCATTGGAGGGGTATGTGCTGCGATGTTAAAACAAAAGCAGCAGTTAATTGCGAGGGAGAGAAGAAGTATGTAAAGCAAAAAATGCAGCACAGCAGCACGGCAAGGGTTGTAGAAGAACATAGCAAATGCAGTGGCATACAATTCAGTTTTCGTATTCATATTCATACCACAAGAAATTCAATTTTCAAATCATGTTTGCCTCTCAACACAGCAAACTATTTTTATTTCACTTAGACAGTACAAATCAAATCACTCAACAACAATAGCATAAGAGAGAGATATGGTTGATGCAAACAACACATGACAGATAAATAACAAGACATGGTAAGAAGGAAACATTTTCTGTTAAACTTTTACAATTATCAGGCTTTGAGTCAGCAAGCATAACAAGTAAGGATATTCAAAAAGAGAAGAGTTGCATTGGACACAAATCTTTTTTGGTCTCTAGACAGGAATCTAAATCTACTCCTGTTAGTATGTTCATTTTAAACAAACATTTAGCCAATAAACGAGCAGTAAATAACACGTCATGTGCAATTGTTTCAAATATAGGACTGAAATAGTGTGCAATTGTTCTACACATAACTAGATATGCAAGGGGGATTCCATCAATGAGGCTAGCAATCGTGAAAACAACTTGAAAGAAAGATACATACACAATTGGAAATGTTTCTGATATATGCGTTTGAAATAGAATCGGGAAATAGGTTTTGATGGCGGACTTACACTCCTCGTTGATGTCGAAGAGGTTGAAGTCGTCGAAGGGGTAGCGGGTGTAGACCTTGCGCTTGGTCTTGGGGTCGTACTCGACGATGGACTGCATGACCCGCTCGTGGTCTAGGCCTCGCCGTCGGTTCTCCTCCACCTTCCGCGCCTTCTCCTCTTCCTCCCGCGCCTTCTCCTCTTCCTCCAGCCGGGTCATCTCCAACGCCCGAGCTCGCATGGCTAGATCCCTCGCCTCGTCGTAGAAGAAAGGCTCCACGAAGCAGAAGTCATCTTCCTAATCGACACACGCCGCCATAATCCCTGTCGCCGCCGCCGCCGCCGCCGCTATGAAGCTAACCCTACGTCGAGGCCGCCGCTATGGACCGCCGACAACGTCGCTCGTCGGCTGGAGAGGCCGAGAGGGCCGACGGAGGAGTGGCGATCTGAAAAGGATCCGAAGAGAAATCATGAGGAGCATAGGGATGTTTTTTCACAGAATTATGTAACCATGAGTACAGATTCCTCCACCTAGATCCTTGCCATTCATCACAAATCCAATGGTCCAGAATACTTTTTCTATTTTTGCGCCGCCCAGATTCTATAGTAGTCGTTCCCGTATCTTCGCTAGTCCTTATCCATATAACGTCCTCTACATCTGGTCCATACATCATCCCTTATACTATCCATCGCTTTGATTGTGAACTTGTTATATGAAGGAGGACGGCTTCTACACGTTTTCCGTATGCCTACTTCACATAACACTGTGTGGTATAAAAAAAAGATACATGCATAAATTTACTTATTTTGCCTTTGAAAATGCACACTGCATGCATGCACTATATGATGTCTATCTTATGGAATTTAAATAACAACTCTATATAAAAATATTTAGAGACTTGTATTACATCCCATCTCACATCAAGTGTGATATAAAACAATGTAAAGAAGCATCCTTTGGAAAATTGTATAGAATATTATACTGTTCAGAATTACTATAGATTTTAAAATAAGTAGATTTGAATTAGAAAGTTGAAAGGAAAATTTACACTGTAATTTCAATTCCAACAGTCAACTTAGATGGCTCCATGAAATATATATATAATGTCCAAACAAATTATACACTTTGATTTCAAGTACAAATTAGAGGGATCCATCAAATATACTATACATCTAATGTCCGAATTGTTCTCTTTTGAAGACATCCTTGAACATTCAGTAATCAAGTAGACATTTTAGTTCCATAGCCATAGATCAATTGCCAATCATGAACCCTAAGAAACGGGATCAAGGGGTCAATATTGAAGCTCAAAATCGAATACTTTAGCATACATTTAACTGTGGGAAACCTCTGTACCTCTCATTAGTGCATTTTAACATCACGGGAATCCACCCAGTCGTAGCCAACAAACCAGATTGGCCTGCCAAAAGTAGATCCCAAACGAATCCCTATCATCACCTGTAAATCAATCCAGGGGATTCTTCCATATAGTGCATATGTCACAACACCGCAAGAGCACATGGCCCGCAAGGTTGGTAGCAGAAGCCCGTGCATCAAATTTCTGTAGGCGACGAGGCGCTCGTCCATGGCTAGTTGTCGATGGCATCTACTGTCTCAATAACAAGTTGTCCCGACAACCACGATAACAACACCCTTTTCTCCTTCCTTGACTTCTCATGGGCGTCAACATGGACGGACAACGAGCATGACTAACACATTCACAGCTTAGCTACAGAACTTGATGTCATGGCCGAAAGCGCTTGCAGGAACCGATATAAAGCACATATTTGAGATCATGCCAAAGAGGAAGTTGTACGATAGCAGACGTTGAAGACACACAGTGTCATCCAACAGCTCCCTGTGACCATCAAAATATCTTGAAGCTTAAGCAACCTGATTGCGGGAAGCAGTGCCACGCACCGGAGCCGGATTGAGCCCAAAAACATGTTGCTCGATAAGGCATGCGAAGCCGTTCTAGCCCAGCAAGCCCCGGAAGCGTGCGTTGATGGTGTTAATCATGCAGTAGCACCCACGATCACCATGATGGGCACACGTCCAGTTCGAGACTTTGAGTACATGACTTTGATGATAAACCGCAGCCAGCGCCGCTTGTTGTAGAAGGCCTCTACGCGTGGGGTGGAGAGGATGAGCGAGTTGTCTTAGGAGATGACGATGATCCGTAAGTAGCGCTCATTATGTGTGTTTGATGTTGATGGCCTTTTGCTCATCCGCACTCACGCCTAGCGGCATGTCATCGTCATAGTCAGCTGGATGTGAATCCTAGCATAGAGCTCTTACCTGCATCCACATCCTTGCCATTATCATCGTCAACATCAACGACGGGCAGCATGTTCCGCCTTGCTCACCTATGCCTTGATCTAGATGGCCCTCATCCGCTCCATATCCATCTCCATCGTCGTGCCGTGGACGGACGCGATGAATCCTTGAAAAGGCTCCTGGTTCGCTGCCACTGCCGCCAATCTCACGCTGATTATGGGCACGCTTGCCTCGGTTGCAGCCGACCTAGCACGCGAGATCGAAATCGAGATGACGTTACGTGAATCAACCCAATAGGAAAAAGGCAGGATCGAAAAGGTATGTGCGTGTGTTGTTTGTTGGTTTTTCAGTTTCTATAAATAAGAGGAGTTGCCATCGTGGATGAGGATTCCTTAACGGAGGACGGGTTGAAGAAGAGTCCTTTTTTTCCGGGAAGGTGAAGAAGAGTCTTGGCTCAGACCTTCTTCCTTAGTTGTGGTTGGGTTGTTCGGCCCATACAAACAAAGTAACGTAAAGCGTATTTCGACGGTGGTAGAAGCGTATTATGACAATGAACCCGACGTAAGCAATAGGGGCTTTATTATTACGTAAAAAGGTAAAAATTATTATTATTATTATTATTAGCACAAATGCCCGTGCGTTACAACGAAAAAAAACTATGACATGACAGGCTTAAGTTGCGACAAGCATGGACATTGGTTTTTGATCCAATATGCCATCATGACGTAAGCAGTAGGATGTATCTTCTCTTTGTGATGAGACGATCCTGTTGCGCACTGTGGCGTAGCGTTTGTACCATGTTTTTTCCAAATAAAAATACCACACACCCTTACATAAGCATGGCTCAAGGACTCTCCTCCATTTTAAAACGGAATGGTGACAGCGCTAATCCTTCAATCCACCCTAGCCTATGATGGTCGCGGTGTTCGTTCTACGTGTGGTCAATTCCAAAGCATGTTTATTGAACCATGCAAGAGAGTATTTAACCTAATGTCTCGAGCTGGACGTGAGGACGACCCTTCGCTAATCTTTATCCATATAACGTCATCTATCTCTGGTCCATACATCATCCCTCATACTATCTATCGCTTTGATTGTGGACTTGTTACATGAAGGAAGGACGACTCCTAGCGCGTTTTCCACATGCCTACTTCACACAACACTATGTGGTATAAAAAAATATGCATGCATAAAATTACTTATTTCGTCTCTGAAAATGCACACTGCATGCACTATATGTTGTCTATCTTATGGACTTTAAATAACCACTCTATATAAAAAAATATTTAGGGACTTGTATTTACATCCCATCTCACATCAAGTGTGATATAAAACAATGTAAAGAAGCATCCTTTGAAAAACATTGTATAGATTATTATATTGTTCAGAATTAGTATAGCGTTTTAAATAAGTATTCCCTCCGGTCCTCTTTTGTTTGCGTATAAGAAAAATCGGTTTTTCCCGCAATACTCTGCGCATTGACATATTTTGACCGATCTTTCCAGCAGTACCCCTGCATGCATGCACCCGCAATTACTCCAATCTCTCCCTCCAAAGGATTTCGCATGTTCCCAAGGCAAGGCAGCAGCCTATCTCTCGCTTCAACACGCATGCAGAGAGAAGGAAAGGGAGGGGAGAATTTAGGCATGCGGCAGGCCAGCCAATGGCCTGCATACACGCATTAACTAAATCAGCCCATCTCTCTGAAATAAGCACAGGCAAATTTGTCCAATTTCCAGAAATCCACCCCTTCCTTGTTATCCGGGCTGCACCTAATACGCAGACAAAAGAGGACCGAAGGGAGTAAATTTGAATTAGCAAGTTGAAAGCAAAATTTACACTATATTTTCAATTCCAACAGTCAACTTAGACGGCTCCATGAAATATATATATATATATATATATATATATATATATATATATATATATAATGTCCAAACAAATTATACACTGTGATTTCAAATACAAATTAGAGGGATCCATCAAATATACTATAGATCTAAGGCATGAATTGTTCTCTTTTGAAGACATCCCTAGACATTGAGTAACCGAGTAGACATTTTAGTTCCATAGCCATAGGTCAATTGCCAATCATGAACCCTAAGAAACAGGATCAAGGAGTCAATATTGAAGCTCAAAATTGATTACTTCAGAATACATTTAACTATGGGAAACCTCTGTATCTCTCAGTAGTGCACTTTAACATCACGGGAATCCATCCAGCCGTAGCCAACAAACCAGATCGGCATGCCAAAAGTAGATCCCATATGAATCCCTATCATCGCCTGTAAATCAATTCAAGGGCTTCTTCCACATAGTGTATATGTCACAACACCGCAACATCACATGGCCCGCAAAGGTTGGTAGCAGAAGCCCATGCATCAAATTTTTGTAGGCGACGAGGCGCTCGTCGATGGCATCTACTGTCTCAACAGCAAGTTGTCCCGACAACCGCGACAGCAACATCCTTTTCTCCTTCCCCGACTTCTCATGGGCGTCAACATGGACAGACGACGAGCACGACTAACACATTCACAGCCTAGCTACAGAACTTGATGTCATGGCCGAAAGCGCTTGCAGGAACCGGCATAAAGCGCATATTCGAGATCATGCAAGATAGGAAGTTGTACGATAGCAGACGTTGAAGACACACGGTGTCGTCCAACAGCTCCCTGTGACCATCAAAATATCTTGAAGCTTGAGCAGCCTGATTGCGGGAAGCAGCGCCGCGCACCAGAGCGGGATTGGGCCCAAAAACATGTTGCTCGATAAGGCATGCGAAGCCGTTCCAGCCCAGCAAGCCTCGGAAGCGTGCATTGATGGTGTTAATCATGTAGTAGCACTCCCATCCGAGTGTGACGATCACCATGATGGGCACACATCTAGTTCGAGACTTTGAGTACGGGACTTTGATGATAAACCGCAGCCAGCGTCGCTTATTGTAGAAGGCATCCACGCATGGGGTGGAGAGGATGAGCGAGTTGGCTTAGGAGATGACGATGATCCGTAAGCAGCGTTCATTATGTGTGTTTGATGTTGATGGCCTTTTGCTCATCCGCACTCATGCCTAGCGGCATGTCATCGTCATAGTCAGCTGGATATGAATCCTAGCATAGAGCTCATGCATCCACCTCCTTGCCATTATCATCGTCAACATCAATGACGGGCAGCATGTTCCGCCTAGTTCACCTATGCCTTGATCTAGATGGCCCTCATTGTTGGAAATATGCCCTAGAGGCAATAATAAATTAGTTATTATCATATTTCCTTGTTCATGATAATCGTTTATTATCCATGCTATAATTGTATTGATCGGAGACTTAGATGCATGTGTGGATACATAGACAAAACCATGTCCCTAGTATGCCTCTAATAGACTAGCTCGTTGATCAAAGATGGTTAAGGTTTCCTAGCCATGGACATGAGATCTCATTTGATAACGGGATCACATCATTAGGAGAATGGTGTGACGGACAAGACCAAAACTACAAACGTAGCATATGAGCATGTCAGTTTATTGCTACTGTTTTCTGCATGTCAAGTATATGTTCCTTTGACCATGAGATCATGCAACTCACGGACACCGGAGGAGTGTCTTGTGTGTATCAAACGTCGCAACGTAACTGGATGACTATAAAGGTGTATTACAGGTATCTCCGAAGGTGTCTGTTAGGTTGGCATGGATCAAGACTGGGTTTTGTTACTCCGTGTGACGGAGAGGTATCTCAGGGCCCACTCGGTAATACAACATCACAATAAGCCTTGCAAGCAATGTGACTAAGTGTTAGCCACGGGATCTTGTATTACGGAACGAGTAAAGAGACTTGCCGGTAATGAGGTTGAACTAGGTATACAGATACCGACGATCGAATCTCGGGCAAGTAACATACCGAAGAACAAAGGGAAACATCATACAGGATTAACTGAATCCTTGCCATAGAGGTTCGACCGATAAAGATCTTCTTAGAATATGTAGGAACCAATATGGGCATCCAGGTCCCGCTATTGGTTATTGACCGTAGAGGTGTTTCGGTCATGTCTACATAGTTCTCGAACCCGCAGGGTCTGCACATTTAAGGTTTGATGACATTTCGGTAGTATAGAGTTATGCATGGTGGTGACCGAAGGTTGTTTGGAGTCCCAGATGAGATCCCGGACGTCACTAGGAGCTCCGGAATGGTCCGAAGGTAAAGATTGATATATAGGAAGTCCTGTTTTGGTCGCCGGAAAAGTTTCGGGCTCATCGGTAGTGTACCGGGAGTGCCGGTAGTGTACCGGGGGACCATTGAGAGGGGTATTTCGACCCAAGAGGCTATATGGGCTGTGGGAGAGTAAATACCAGCCCTTTGTGGGCTGGTGGAAGTCCCACACAAGGCCCATGCGTCTGGGAAGAAAAGCCCAAAAGGAAAAAGGTGGAAAAAGGCAAAAAAAGGGCCAAATAAGGAAGGAGTCCTAATCCTACTAGGAGTGGAGGAGGAGGACTCCTCCCTCCTTGGTTTGGCTGACCCAAGGGCTGCCTTTTTGGCAGCCAATCCTCCTTCTCCTATACTCCTATAGAGGATTTTAGGGTTTTGGCACAAGATTTTCAGCCACGTGCCACCCGTTCCTCTAGTGCATAGCTTCTCCTCTAGATCGGTTTTCTGCAGTGCTTAGGCGAAGCCCTGCCGGAATAGCTCCACCACCATTGCCGCAGCACCGTCACGCTGCCGGAGAACTCTTCTACCTCTCCGCTCCCTCTTGCTGGATCAAGAAGGCGGAGATTGTCATCAAGCTGTACGTGTGCTGAACGCGGAGGTGCCGTCCGTTCGGCGCTAGATCGGAACGACCGTGATCAAGATCGCGAGACGGATCGTGATGAGTTCGTGGGACGGATCGTGATGAGTTTGCGGGACGGATCGTGATGAGATTGCGGGACGGATCATGATGAGTTCGCGGGACGGATCGTGATTGGATCGCGGGACGTATCGTGATGAGATCGCGGGACACTCGGCGATTTGAATCGCGAAGACGTTCGACTACACCAACCGCGTTTCTTAACGCTTCCCGCTTAGCTATCTACAAGGGTATGTAGATCCACTCTCCCTCTCGTAGATGCTCATCACCATGGATAGATCTTGCGTGTGCGTAGGAATTTTTTTGTTTCCCATGCAGCGTTCCCCAATAGTGGCATCATGAGCTAGGTCTATGTATAGATGAGATCTCGAGTAGAACACAAAGAGTTTGTGGGCGTTGATGCTTAGATTGCTTCCTCCCTTGGTCGTGTTTTGGTTCAGCGGTATTATGGGATGAAGCGGCCCGGACCAACATTACTCGTACGCTTACGAGAGACCGGTTCCATCGACTGACGTGTAACTTCGTTGCATAAAGATGGCTGGCGGGTGTCTGTTTCTCCTACTTTAGTTGGATCGGATTCGACTAAGGCGGTCCTTGAGAAGGTTGAAAAGCAACTTATGTATCACCGTTGTGGATTATGCATAGGTGAGAATTGTTCTTGCTAGATACCCGTAGCAGCCACGTAAAACACGCAACAACAATTAGAGGACGTCTAACTTGTTTTTGCAAGGTATGTTGTGATGTGATATGGCCAATTACATGATGAGATATATGTGATGTATGAGATGATCATGTGTTGTATAGAATATCACGACTTGCATGTCAATGAGTACGGCAACAGGCAGGAGCCATAGGGTTGTCTTTAATTATTGTATGACCTGCGTGTCAATCATTAAGCGCTATGTAATGCTTTACTTTATCGCTAAATGGTAGCAATAGTAGTAAGAGCATGTTGGGCGTGACAACCCTGATGGCGACACGTTGATGGAGATCATGGTGTCTTGCCGGTGACGATGGAGATCATGCTGGTGCTTTCAAGATGGAGATCAAAAGCACAAGTTCATGGCCATATCATGTCACTTATGATTTGCATGTGATGTTAATCCTTTTATGCACCTTGTTTTGCTTAGGATGACGGTAGCATTATAAGGTGATCCCTCACTTAAATTTCAAGATGAATTGTGTTCTCCCCGAGTGTGCACCATTGCGAAAGTTCGTCGTGTTGAGACACCATGTGATGATCGGGTGTGATAGACTCTACGTTCACATACAACGGGTGCAAGCCAGTGTTGCACATGCAGAACACTCGGGTTAAACTTGACGAGCCTAGCATGTACAGACATGGCCTCGGAACACAAGAGACCGAAAGTTCGAACATGAGTCATATAGTAGATATCATCAACATGATGATGTTCACCATTGAAACCACCTCAGCTCACGTGATGATCGGACTTGAGTTGGTGAATTTGGATCATGTATCACTCGAATGACTGGAGGGATGTCAATTTGAGTGGGAGTCCTTAAGTAATATGATTAATTGAACTCATTATCATGAACATAGTCAGTAGTGTCTTTGCAAACTGTGTTGTAGATTACTAGCTCACGTTGTAGCTCCCTTGAATTTTATATGTTCCTAGAGAAATAGAGTTGAAAGATGATGGTAGCAATATTGCGGACTGGCTCTGTGATCTGAGGATTGTCCTCATTGCTGCATAGAAGGCTTATGTCCTTAATGCACCGCTCGGTGCGCCAACCCCTCTAGCGTTGTTTGTAGATGTTGTGAACATCTGACAGGCACGTTCTGATAACTACTTGATAGTTTAGTGCGTCATGCATTACGGCTTAGAATTGAGGCTCCGAAACATTTTGAACGTCACAGAACATATGAGATGTTCTAAGAGCGGAAATTAGGATCTCACGCTCATGCCCGTGTTGCGAGATATGAGATCTCCAACAAGATTCTTTGCCTGTAATATGAAAGAGAATAGCTCAATCGTTGAGCATGTGCTCAGATTTTCTGGGTGCTACAATCGCTTGAATCGAGTGGGAGTTGATATTCCAGATAAGATAGTGATTGATATAGTTCTCCAAGTCAGTGTCACTAAGCTACTAGAACTTGGTGATGAACTATAAAACGCCAGGGATAGAAATAATGATCCCTGAGCTGTTCGCGATGTTTGACACCGTGAAGGTAGAAATCAAGAAGGAGCGTCAAGTGTTGATGGTTAGTCAAACCACTAGATTCGAGGAGGGCAAGAGCAAGGAGGAAAACTTGATGGATTGCAAGTCAGTTGTCGCTCCAGTGAAGCAACCCAAAGTTGAACCCAAATCCGAGACTAAGTGCTTAGATTATGAGGAGAGCGGTCGCTGAAGCGGAACAACCCTGGATACTTGGTAGATAAGAAGGCTGGCAACGTCAACAGAAGTATATTTGATATACGTGTTATTGATGTGTACCTTGCTAGTACTCCTAGTAGCACTTGGGTATTGGATACCGGTTTGGTTGCTAAATGTTAGTAACTCGAAATAAAAGCTACGGAATAAACGGAGAACTAGCTAAGGGTGAGGTGACGATGTGTGTTGGAAATGTTTCCAAGGTTGATGTGATCAACATCGCACACTCTCTCTACCTTCGGGATTAGTGACAAACCTAAATAAATGTTATTTGGTGTTTTGCGTTGAGCATGAACGTGATTGGATCGTGTTTATTGCAACATGGTTATTCATTTAAGTTAGAGAATAATGGTTATTCTATTTATATGAATAATACCTTCAATGGTCATGCACCCAGTAAGAATGGTTTGTTGAAACTTGATCGTAGTAATACACATGTTCATAACATTGATGCAAAAAAAAGTTAATAATAATAGTACCACATACTTGTGGCACTGCCGCTAAATGTCATATTGGTATAAAATGCATGAAGAAACTCCATGCTGATGGATCTTTGGACTCATTTGATTTTGCATCGGTTGAGACATGTGAACCATGCCTCTTGGTCAAGTTGACTAAGGACCCCGTTTTCTGTTTTGATGAAGCAGGCAAGTGATTTATTGGAAATGATACATGTTGATGTATGCAATCCAATGAGTCTTATAGTGTGCGGTGGATATCGTTATTTTCTTACCTTCACTGATGATTTGAGTAGATATAGTGTATATTTACTTAATGAAACACAAGTCTGAATCGTTTGAAAGGTTCAAGCAAATTCAGAGTGAAGTTTAAGATCATCGTGACAAGAAGATAAAAATGTCCACGATATGATCGTCGAGATGAATATCTGAGTTGCGAGTTTGGCATACAACTTTAGACAATGTGAAAATTGTTTCACAACTCACGCCACCTGGAACACCATAGTGTGATGGTGTGTCCGAACGTCATAGTCGTGCTCTATTGGTTATGGTGCATGCTATGATGTCTCTTATCATTCTGTTACTATAATTTTGGGGTTATGCATTAGAGACAACTATATTCACTTTAAATAGGACACCATCTAAATCCATTGAGATGACATCGTGTGAATTATGGTTTGATAGAAACCTAAGCTGTCATTTCTTAATATTTGGGGCTGCGACGCTTGTTGGAAAATGTTTTCACCTAATGAGCTCGAACCCAAAGCGGACAAATGCATCTTCATAGAATACCCTAAGAATAGTTGGGTGAACCTTCTATCTCAGATCCAAGCATAAAATGTTTGTTGCTAAAACTGGGTCCTTTCTCGAGAAAGAGTTTCTCTCGAAAGAATTGAGTGGGAGGAAGATAAAACTTGATGAGGTTGTTGAACCTTTGTTCAACCAGAGAGTAGCGCAGTGCAGGAATTTGTTTCTGTGAAGCCTACGTTAGTTGAAAAGGAAGTTAATGATGAGGATCATGAAGCTTCGGATCAAGTTACTATTGAACCTTGTAGGTCGACAAGGTTGTGTACTGCTCCTGAGCGGTATGACAACCCTGTCTTGGAGGTCATGTTGTTGGACAACGATGAACCTACGAGCTATGGAGAAGCGATGATGGGCTCGGAATCCAACAAATGGTTAGAGGCCATGAAATTCGAGAAAGGATCCATGTATGAAAACCAAGTATAGACTTTGGTGGACTTGCTTGTTGGACAGCAGGTCGTTGAGTACAAATGGATCTTTAAAATGAAGACAGACACTGATGGTGAATGTCACCATTTGTAAAGCTCGACTTGTCACAAAGAAGTTTCCGGCAAGTTCAAGGAGTTGACTACGATGAGACTTTCTCACTCGTAGCGATGCTAAAGTCTGTTGGAATTATGTTAGCAGTTGCTGCATTTTTCAATTATGAAATCTCGCAGATGGATGTCAAAACATCGTTTCCTTAACGGTTTACTTGAGGAAAGGTTGTATGTGATACAACCAGAAGGTTTTGTCAGTCCTAAGGATGCTAAAAGGTGTGCAAGCTTTAGTGATTCTTCTATGAATTGAAGCAAGCATCTCGAAGTTGGAATATACACTTTGATGAGGTGATCAAAGTTTTTGAGTCTATACAAATTTTATGAGAAACTTGTATTTACAATAAAGTGAGTGGGAGCACTATAGAGTTTCTGGTAAGCATATGTGGTTGACATATTGTTGATTGGAAATGATGTAGAATTTCTGGAAAGCATGGATGGTTGTTTGAAACGAGTTTTTCAAAGAAAGACCTGGATAAAGCTACCTAATTGTTGAGCATCAAGATCTATAGAGATAGATCAAGAAGCTTGATGAGACTTTTTAATAAGTACATACCTTGACAAAGTTTTTGAAAGAATTCAAAATGGATCAGTCAGAGAAAGGGTTCTCGCCTGATTTGTAAGATGTGAAGTTGAGTAAGACTCAATGCCCAATGACTGCAGAAGATAGAGAAAAGATGAGTGTCATCCCCTATGCATCAGCCATAGGCTCTATCATGTATGCAATGCTGTGCACAAGACCCGATGTCAGCCTTGCCATAAGTATGGCCGGAAGGTTTCAAAGTGATCCTGGAATGGAGCACTGGACAACGGTCAAGATTATCCTTAGTAACTAAAAGACTAAGGAGATGTTTCTCGATTATGGAGGTGATAAAGAGTTCGCCGTAAAGAGTTACGACGATGCAAGCTTTAACACCAATCCAGATGACTCGTAGTAGCAATCTGGATACGTATAGTGGAGCAGCCATTTGGAATAGTACCAAGTGGAGTGTGGTAGCAGTGTTTACGGTTTGACATAGAAATTTGCAAAGTACACACGGATCTGAATGTCGCAGACCCATTGACTATAAGAACTCTTTCACATGCAAAGCATGATCAAGCCCCAGAACTCATTGGGTGTTAGATTCATAATATTGCGAATCACATGGTGATGTGAACTAGATTATTGACTCTAGTGCAAGTGGGAGACTGTTGGAAATATGCCCTAGAGGCAATAATAAAATAGTTATTATCATATTTCCTTGTTCATGATAATCGTTTATTATCCATGCTATAATTGTATTGATCGGAGACTTAGATGCATGTGTGGATACATAGTCAAAACCATGTCCCTAGTATGCCTCTAATAGACTAGCTCGTTGATCAAAGATGGTTAAGGTTTCCTAGCCATGGACATGAGATGTCATTCGATAACGGGATCACATCATTAGGAATGGTGTGATGGACAAGACCCAAACTACAAACGTAGCATATGATCATGTCAGTTTATTGCTACTGTTTTCTACATGTCAAGTATATGTTCCTTTGACCATGAGATCATGCAACTCACGGATACCGGAGGAGTGTCTTGTGTGTATCAAACGTCGCAACGTAACTGGGTGACTATAAAGGTGCATTACAGGTATCTCCGAAGGTGTCTGTTGGGTTGGCATGGATCAAGACTAGGATTTGTTACTCCGTGTGACGGAGAGGTATCTCAGGGCCCACTCGGTAATACAACATCACAATAAGCCTTGCAAGCAATGTGACTAAGTGTTAGCCACGGGATCTTGTATTACGAAACGAGTAAAGAGAATTGCCGGTAACGAGGTTGAACTAGGTATACAGATACCGACGATCGAATCTCGGGCAAGTAACATACCAAAGAACAAAGGGAAACATCATACGGGATTAGCTGAATCCTTGACATAGAGGTTCGACCGATAAAGATCTTCGTAGAATATGTAGGAACCAATATGGGCATCCAGGTCCCGCTATTGGTTATTGACCGTAGAGGTGTCTCGGTCATGTCTACATAGTTCTCGAACCCACAGGGTCTGCACACTTAAGGTTTGATGACGTTTCGGTAGTATAGAGTTATGCATGGTGGTGACCGAAGGTTGTTCGAAGTCCCGGATGAGATCCCGGACATCACTAGTAGCTCCGGGATGGTCTGGAGGTAAAGATTGATATATAGGAAGTCCTGTTTTGGTCGCCGGAAAAGTTTCGGGCTCATCGGTAGTGTACCGGGAATGCCGGTAGTGTACCGGGGGACCATCGAGAGGGGTATTTCGACCCAAAAGGCTATATGGGCTGTGGGAGAGTAAATACCAGCCCTTTGTGGGCTGGTGGAAGTTCCACACAAGGCCCATGCGTTTGAGAAGAAAAGCCCAAAAGGAAAAAGGTGGAAAAAGGCAAAAAATGGCCAAATAAGGAAGGAGTCCTAATCCTACTAGGAGTGGAGGAGGAGGACTCCTCCCTCCTTGGTTTGGCCGACCCAAGGGCTGCCTTTTTGGTAGCCAAGCCTCCTCCTCCTCTCCTCCTATAGAGGGTTTTAGAGTTTTGGCACAAGATTTTCAACCACATGCCACCCGTTCCTCTAGTGCATAGCTTCTCCTCTAGATCGGTTTTCTACAGTGCTTAGGCGAAGCCCTGCCGGAATAGCTCCACCACCATCACCGCAGCACCGTCACGCTGCCGGAGAACTCTTCTACCTCTCCGCTCCCTCTTGCTGGATCAAGAAGGCGGAGATTGTCATCAAGCTGTACGTGTGCTGAACGCGGAGGTGCCGTCTGTTCGGCGCTAGATCGGAACGACCGTGATTAAGATCGCGAGAAGGATCGTGATGAGTTCGCGAGACGGATCGTGATGAGATCGCGGGACGGATCGTGATGAGATCGCGGGACGGATCGTGATGAGTTCGCGGGACGGATCGTGATTGGATCGCGGGACGTATCATGATGAGATCGCGGGACACTCGATGATTTGGATCGTGAAGACGTTCGACTACACCAACCGCGTTTCTTAACGCTTCCCGCTTAGCGATCTACAAGGGTATGTAGATCCACTCTCCCTCTCGTAGATGCTCATCACCATGGATAGATCTTGCGTGTGCGTAGGAATTTTTTTGTTTCCAATGCAACGTTCCCCAACACTCATCCGCTCCATCTCCATCTCCACCGCCATGCCGTGGACGGACGCGGCGAATCCTTGAAAAAGCCTCGGGTTCGCTACCGCCGCCGCCGTCGCTAGTCTCGCGATGATTATAGGCACGCTCGCCTCGGTTGCAGCCGACCTAGCACGGGAGATCACAATCGAGCTGACGTTACGTGAATCAACCCAAAAGAAAAAAGGCAAGATCAGAACGGTACGTGCGCGTGTTGTTTGTTAGTTTTTCAATTTCTATAAACAAGAGGAGTTGCCAACGTGGAGGAGGATTCCTCGACGGAGGACGGGTTGAAGAAGAGTCTTTTTTTACAGGAAGGTGAAGAAGAATCTTGGCTCAAACTTTCTTCCTTAGCTGCGGTTGGGCTGTTCCGCCCATACAAACAAAGTAACGTAAAGCGTATTACGACGATTATAGAAGCGTATTACGACGATGAAACCAACGGAAGCAATATGTGTTTTATTATTATTAGGTAAAAATAAAAAATTAGGGATTAGGGATTAAGAATTAGGGATAGGGATTAGGGATTAGGGTTAGGGATTAGGGATAGGGAATCAAGCATGAAAATAAGTATTGTTTCTCTAGTCACGTGAATAATTCTGGCCATAAGGTTCACCAGGATTAAAATCGTCCTTTCAGGTATTATTTAACATAGTTGGTAGTCGAATAGGATGAAAGTGTTAAAAGTCAGACTTTTTATTAAACGAGGAATAAAAAAATTGGTGTCAAACAGGAAACAAAATTTAAGCTAACGTTAAATAAGTAATTCTCTCAACTATCTTTTGGGCTGCAAAACAAGGCCCAATCCTTGGAGACAAACCTGACCAGGCCCCGGCCTTTTTTTGGGCCGGGCTGCCCAGGCCCAGTTCTTGCTGGTTTCCTACTCTGGCCTCCTCCTCAGTACTCCCGCGAAAGGGAAAATGTCACCAACCCCTTCTCCCACCGTCAGGAAAGAGTAGCTGGACCGAGCAACCCAATCCATGGCGACAGCGGGGTGTTCTCTCCCTCACCGGTGTCTGCTCCCGCTCCACCTGGCTCTCCTCGCTTTCCTGCTGGCGGCGGCCCCGGCGGCCGAGGCGTGGACGGGGGAGATCCGCGGCCGCGTCGTCTGCGACGTCTGCGCCGACTCTGCCATCGGGCCCGAGGACCACGCCCTCGAAGGTCAGCCCAGTGAGCCTGTCTCCTCATTCGAATTTATCTAAGTTGCTGTCGCCGCCCTCTGTGCTCTCGTGGCCACCCAGCTAGATTTCGAGCGATCGCTTCCGCCGCGGATCTCGGCTCAGCTGTTTTGGATCTCGAAATTTAGCTCTTGGTTTACCTGGTCTGTGGTACGTTGAGCAGAGTGGCGAGTTTCGCCCTGGTGGAAATTCGTGGACCGTGGAGAATGCTTTTGGTATCATTCCGTGGGAAATTCTGTTGGAATTTTAGTATCTGTTAGGCTACTGGTCATATGATGTTTGGCTCGCGAAAATGGGACATAGGTAATTGGAGGCTCTTGTGTTAGCTAGTGAGGAACATAGATGGACGCACATCATACAGAAGTTCGGATTTGGTGAGGTGAGGTGGCGGATCGTGCAGGCAAGGGTGTGGTGGCGGATTGGGATCCGATCTGGCGCCAGTCTTCAGCCGGTGGCGCGGGTTGTGGGCAGCGTGGGCCGGTATCCTCCGCCGTAGCGGCGACGGCGTCGGCATGGTGGAGGCAGCGGTGTGGTGGCGGCCCTAATGCTCTTATCGCATCATGGCAACGATCTGCATGATTGGTCCTCCTCAATCTGTCCGTCGACGTGTTCCGAAACTTCTGCCGGAGGTCTTGCCCAAGGATATCTGGATCGGATAGAATCCGGTCGTGCGCGTCCATGTCAGCCTACAGGATTCCATGAGGGTGCGGCGCGAAGCTTTGTTGTTTCTTGACATCATGGGACTTGTCGGTATCACGATTTCCATGGCGTAGACGGCAATGGAGAAAGTCGTGGTGGCTGAGATCGGAGGATCAATAAGGCGGAGGGGGCCTTGGCAGCAATGGAGTCAACCGATTGTTTGATAACTTTTAGAAGCAACGGTGACGCCGGGGGGGGGGGGGGCAGCACCGTAGGATTTCATTTTGAGTGGTGCTCCTCGGGTACCGAGTCGTGACTTTGAAGGTGAAAACCTAAGGTCCGACCTTCATTGATTATGCCTGGCAATTGCCCTGAAGATATTGTTTTGAGAGCTCGGACTTTCTCTAGGGTGAAAACCTAAGATCTTGGATCGGGCGACGACGACAGTTGTGCACTGTTTCCTTCATGAAGGCGTCGTTTTTGGAGACCTTCTATGTTTTCCGAGTGTTGTCTCTGGTGGTGGTTTATATGCTGCCGAGAGGAGTTGATCACTGTGGCGAGCCCTTTTGTTCTTTTCTTTTTTCTTTTCTTTTTGGGCTATGTTTTTGCGACATCTTATTGGTGCAGAGGCCGGGTGTAATTGGTATCTTCGTGATATTAATATATTCCCTTTTTCAAAAAAGAAAAATCTCTTAAGGTTGCTTGGTTTCTAGCAAATGGACATAAGAAGAAATAAGTTAAAGGGTTTGACTTCTATTCTACATGTTCTGGGCACGTATGAAAGTGCATAAAGTGCTTTCCACTGCCATCGGAACAAATCAAATTACAGAGAACTGGTTTAACTCAAAACATGTTCCAAAATTGAGGTGAACTTAACTATCAGGTAGAGTTCTTGGCTTCTACCTAAGCAAACTGTTAAGGATGGCTAAATATAATGTACTGCCTGCAATAGAATAGCACCTTTACCGAGTAATTTCACTGGAGCCTTTCATTGCATGTATATATATTTAGATGATGTGTAAACTATAGCCTAAATTTCCCTCACATATCCACTACATTATCTGTTCCACTACATCGCTCTGAAACTCCATGCTCAAAGGAAACTAAAGATATCAAAATTCAAAACTATTTAGGTGCCCATGTGGGTTTGTACATTGGCTTGCAGGGAGTACATAATGCATTTCCCAATGTATGAAATAATAGTCATTGGCGTAGTACATGTAAAAGTATGTACATGTCCATGGAATAGCCGATTGCATCTCTAAAGATAAATTTGAATCCACTTCTTTCCAGAGTATATGTGAACTTCTCCTTTAGTTTTGTGAGACTTATTTTAGTTGTTGATCAAGAAATGTCAGCATGTATCAAATGTCATCAAAGAAAATCCATTGATGTGCTCTCTGTTTGATAAAGTTGCAACTGTGAACGCCTGAACGGTATGGCAGAAGTTAATAGTGCTTCTCTCTAAGCTTTGGCTGGACAACCCCACAGAAACCTAGAGGGTGATCCTTCACCTCCCTGCTATCTCTTGCAATCCAATTCCTGTTCCTTTCCGCTAAGCATGAACACCAATGAGAAGCATTAACACGAGGGTACCCACTGCCAAGTTGCAGGAGGCCATTTCCGGGAGTTAGTCGTTGTCACTGATTCGCAGGTTGACCCCTTTGGCCTCTCCATCCCGCTCTTCCTACTGTTTCATACTCCCCTTCTGCTTCCTCTTTCTTACTCCCCTACAAGCTCGGACCAAATGACGTCAAAACATTGCCTGTTAAGCCTATTGGGAGAACTTTCTGCCTATCGTATCGACGTTCCGTTCTTCTTTTTTTATTTTTACGAACCATCATACTGTACTGGTGCAGTCGTCATTCTGCTGGCGTAGATTGATGGTATAGCTACAGGCATAATTTCGGTAATTCAACCAGTACATCGAAAAATCAAGTTGGAGGAGAGGGAGTGGGCCAAGTGGCTGTTGAATCAACCATTTTAGAAATTCAGGTAGGGCGATTCAGTAATTCAACCATCCATGAACAAATTGATATGAAAACGTGAATGGGACGAGCAGTGCTGGTGCTAGCGCAGGTGTCGACGATGGGTTTTGACATTCCTTTTTTGTCAAGAAAATTAGGGATAGTTCATAACGCTTACATGCTATCGAAGTGTATCGGAAAATATTAGTGTAAATCTAAAGCGGCGATCTTTAGGTGGTACTACCAAACTATAAAGGAATTACATCTTGAACCTTTTATGTGAGTGGCAAGCACACATGTGCTGCCTGTCTCTCACTAATTCCATTTTGTTTTCTTTGCTTTGGATTGTTCATTGTGTTGCATACAATTAAAGTTTCTGCAAGCTAATCTCTTTAAATCTCCTCTTGCTCATGTACATCTTTGTGTCTTGTGTAGGCGCTGAGGTTGCTGTTCTGTGCATTACGAAATCTGGCGAGGTCATCAACTATCAGGCATTCACAAACTCCGAGGGCGTCTACAGTGTTGCGGAGACGATGCCGGAGAGCGACCGGTGGGACTCGTGCCTGGCGAGGCCCATCAGCAGCTTCCAGCACCATTGCACCAGGAGGGGCGATGCACACTCTGGGGTCAAGTTCACATACAACAAACAGTCAGGGAGCTCGCACAACGTCAAGGCATTCCTGTACAAGCCTGCTAATGTTCCGCTGTACTGTAGCTGGAATCTGTAGGATGGGTTCATGCCCTGGCCTGATATATAAGTAAACATGGTGTAAGATCTGAAAGGGAAGGTGTTGGTTGGTCCCTATGCTTGTAATGGTCTGCACATCTAGAGTCATTACTGATGTCAGTTGTTTGAAGGGATCTGATGTCGAATGCCTAACTGTTGTAAATCATTATATGTTTTTGAGCCATATAAACATAATAGATACTCCCTCCGTCCCAAAATTCTTGTCTTAGATTTGTCTAAATATAGATGTATCGAGTCACATTTTAGTGTTAGATACATCTGTATCTAGGCAAATCATAGACAAGAATTTTGGAACGGAGATAGTATGTACAAAGAGTTGACTAATTTTGTTTCCAGAGATGTACAGAGTGATCAGGTGTTGCGATATAAAGGATGAGAGCAACTCTAGCAGATTCCCTAAAAATGGAGTCTTTAAATTGTTGTACTCTTTCCGTTTCAAAATAAGTGTCGCAAATTTAGTACTAAAGCAGTGACACTTATTTTGGAACGAAAAGAGTACATCACTCTTCAGTTTTTTAAAGGTTTCAGAGCAACTACACAAAGCCAAGATTTCTTGATTTTCCCACTTCTGCTTCTTCTATGTGTGTGTGCCCATATAAACTCTATTCTGACTTTATTTTCACATCAATATGATTTGAACTTTTCATGTTTTGACATCATACAAATTTCAAACCAATAAATCCAAATGTTCAGGTTTAAACAAAGAACGATGTCCAAATACAATAAATGGTCGAAATAAAACATGAATAGGTGTTGAAGAAGCACCACGGAACTATGGCCGATAGGGGTAGAGGGAGTAAAACATGAATAGGCGTTGAACAAGCATCATGAAACTATGTGTGGCAATTCCCATCTTCATATCTTCGTATCATGTTTGACAATTTTATTTGTGTATAATGTGTGTCGATTTGAATATCCCCATAGGGGTAGAGGTAGATACACCACAAAACTCTTGCTTTGTGTGGAGGAGACTCAAGAAGAAAAAGGTGAGATTTTACTTTGTCAGGGTACTTTGTGTTCCCTGCACTTGACTAGCTTCTCCTCCCCCCTCCCCTAAACAAAGTGAATATCAGAAGACATCTTTGTCTCCGCTTTGGTTCATTCTTATCACAGCTTTTCTCACTGTGTTTTTTATTTGATAGACTTGATTATTACTATATAAGTTGTATCATGTAATTTACATGCGAATCCCCTATTTTGCTAAATAAAAGATAAAATTTGTAGTCACTTGTTCACCTCTCTAGTCAAATGCCAATGTCTTAATCCTTAAGACACATGCAAAGATAACATTTATATATCGTTGGTTAATACTTAGAACTTGTAAATAAATTGAATAGCCATATTTAAAAGGCTGTATTATCTAGCTAAAATTCATCATATTAGTAAATGATATCATATACCATATCCTATGAAGACTCATTGTGTTTAAATATCTCTTACCATATCTATATAATCTGATTTGAAGACCGAAAAGATAACTCCCACACGTGTGGGAGTTTTGCATCTCACCCACACGTATGGATCGTCGTCCGTTTGTGGTTGCACAAATCTTGTCAAGTTTTGTCAGATTTTCTATGCCACGTAGGACTGGGCTCGTGTGTAGGCATTTCATCCAGTCGCCCACACGTCCGTTTCATGCACGCATAAGGGCTGGTGTGGGGGGTTTCTCAGTTCGCCCACATGTCTGTTTCACGCATGCAAACGGGCTGGTGTGTGGGCGTTTATCAGTTCGCCCACACGCCTGTTTCACGCCCACACGCCTGCACGATCGCCACCTGTCTTCTCTCCCACACCCCAAACTGTCAGTTGCCATGTTTTTGCAGTGGTACATGGCAACTGCCTAGTGTGCTTGTAAGGAGATGGCAACTCTTAAAGTTTTCAAATCATGATAACTATAGTAGACCAGGCATGACAACTGCAAGTGATAAGTCATGGTAGTTGTTGTTGGCCATACATGGCAACAGATGTAGTTGTCCATAAATGACAACTACACCTGACCTGAGATGGCAACTGCAGTTGTTCATACATGTCGACTGCAGTTGAGCAACCATGGCAAGTGTAGTTATCCATACATGACAAATTGTAGTTCAACAACCATGATAACTGCAGTTAAACAAACATGGAAGAGGATTCTGACAGGTTTTGGATGAGGGCGTGTGGTGACTGTCACGCGGGCATGCGGGACCGTGAGGTAGGAGGCTGGACGTGCGGACGTGTGGGCGTTACCTGTTTTTCCCGTACGTAGGCATGTGAGCGGGACCGCGAAGCAGGAGGCCGGACGTGTGGGCATTACCTGTTTTGCCCACACGTAGACGTGGGGCTGGTTCTCTTAGATACCACACGAGATGAGATGTGTGAAAAGACCCCTTAACGCCCACACGTGTGGGCAATATCAAGACCCTCTGAAGATGGTGCTGATAAAAATATATCTAACCATTTTCACAAGTAACTCCTTCTATACAATCAAAAATCCTGGCTTTTCCCAAACCACCAGATTTCAGCAAATCCATTATTTGAAAATCAACAATTTATTGGTCATCCAACCACATGAATTCAGCCAACATAACTATATCAGTCGTGCAGACTAAGCGTAGCTAAGATGGTTAGATTCCTTGTGATAAAACTAGCCTAACAAGGTTTAAGTACTTGAACTAATATTTGTATTTTTTTATTTATTTCAGGCTTTCAAGCTTTATGATAATGTTTGTTTAGTGAAAAGAATCGTTTTTATCAACTACGAGACGTCTATAATGACTATTAATTTTAATATATTACTCCGTCATACAGTAGTATCCTGAGGGTGCTTGTAGAAAATGGATACAGATGTCACCAAGCAACAACAGATTACCACGCCCGGCGCTTAAGCGCTTTGCCCTCACCACACAGAAGGCTTCCGGAAAGCCCTAGCCAGATCGACATGGCATCCCCGCCGCCGTCGCCGGAACCGGAGCCGGACTGGGCCGGCCTCCCTGATGATGCTCTGCTTACAGTGTTCGAGCGCCTGGGCGCGCCGGAGGTGCTCATGGGCGCCGGAGTCGTTTGCCGCAACTGGCTCCGCGTCGCCACCGGCGAGCCCGACCTCTGGCGCCGTGTTGACCTATCCGACTGCTTCGACCCCACCATCGACATGGTGGCCATGGCGTGCGCAGCCGTCGACCGCGCCGCCGGCCACCTCGAGCACTTCGCCGCCGATTGTTTCGTCACCGATGCGCTGCTCTTCTACATGGCCAAGAGGTAGCGACCCTTTCTGCTTCTCTCTAAGATTTGGGAGAGATCAGTCCTTGTGATAATTTTGGGGGTTTATGGTTTCGTTAAGCCTGCTTGGTGTTCTGGATTTCTGATCCTCGTCTTCGTTAAGCCTCTTGTTAGGATTAGCATGAGTAGGTGTTCATATTTGTAGTGGGATGCTACTACAGTGTGATATGACATTTTCAGAAGAATTGGGGAACCTTCTTAATTTTAATTGTGGGGCACTAGTGTTGATTTATTCTAGTTTTCTTTCCTTTTTGAGAATGTTGGAAGAGCAGGGTGCTCATGCATTAGAAACTAGGCCAAAAACCATACAACATCTGATGCAAAAGCTCCATCGTCGATCAATGGCACACCACAAACACACCAAGTTATAGTGCTGCTGAGTCAACATTCCACTGCTCGCTCGGGAGCCAGAGCCACAGCCCTACACAACCCGGATTGCCGCAGCCATAGCTGCACAGGATGACCACCAGCAATCCATGGCCACCTCACCAACATCCGGGCCCCTTCCCCCACCTGTCTGAGTCAAGAGGGCAGACAAAAACACTGCCGCCCTCACGTCACAAAGTCGATGCCCCTGTGGTTTCGAGCCACGACCTGCCCCATAGAGCCGTCATTTGCATTGCTTTCCAAGCCATCCCCCAGTGAAAAAACTGCCGTCCAGGACTGCCGATCTGCTGTCCTCTGCCCCCACCGACAAGACAATCTCATGCGGCCTCGCAAGCCCCTGCCGGTCCATATGTATGAAATTTTGTTTTGGTGGATGTGATTTATGACTTTGTGAGTTTGTGGGATAATGTGTGCCCATGTGTTCTTATATTAGAATTAGTATCCAGTATGTGCAAGAACCTAATTCTAGTGCATTGCTAAAAAAATTGGTGAGATACAGAACCACAAATTGAGATGATTGGTGCTGCATTGTGGTCTCGGCTGTACGCCGCTCTTCGGTTTCACGGGCAGCACATCAGTGCTGTCATGAGGTCTCGGCTATTCGATGCCTTTCTAGTGCCGATGGTGCTCCTTGGCGCTATACTTGGTGTCAGTTTGTTCTTTCCAGCCCACCTAGTGGATTTTGTGCCTGCGGTGTGGCGAGGTCTTGCTCCTCACCTGGCTTTGCTCTCGAGATTCTAGAGGGGATGTTGCCGTTTGTGGTTATGATGCTGGTTGTGTGTGTGTGTTCATCATGACTTGATTCCATGATGCTCCCGGCGAAGTAGGTCTTCTGTAATTGTTTGCGCCACACCTTACATGCTGCGAGTTGTTGTCTTGTTGGGTGTCGTTGCCAGGGGCTCACTTGGCATTGCCAACCTCCCCGTCCTTTCTTGTGTTGGCCTCAACCTGGGCATTTGCCCTCCGTAAGTTCTTTTCTTATTGTGTTGTGCTTCCAGTGCCCCCCACCTGCACCCCTGCCCTTGACGTGCCCTGTTGGAATATAATTCAGGTGGGTTTGGGCCCTCAGCAGACCTTCCCAAAAACCGATGGGGATGATGTGTTCTTGTTTTGAAAAAAAAATCCTGGCTTGTTTTTTTAGAACCCAAGTTTATGAGTTTACAGATCTCATGTTTTTGGCTTATTCATTTAAGGACTTCCTATTACTGGGTCAAAACCGATCTTGCCAATTCTGGTTATCAGTATCCATGATATTTTGTTCTTTTTTGCGAGGAGGATACCTCAGATTATGTTTTGTGCTTTGGTGTTCTTTTTCGTGTGAAGGGTGTTGAAGTATATGTGGATCGCTCAACCTTCTCCACCAGTTTGGACTGCTTCTTGTTCTTCTGTGCGAAAGGTTACCTTGGATCTTGGAGATTCCTTACCATCTTGGTTCACGACTTGGTGTTTTTTCTGTTTTGGTTAATGGTTAATGGTTGAAAGCTTTCTTGTATCTACTATGTTTCATGGTTTACCTGTAAAAAATAAGACCAATAGCTATGATTCATATTAAATGTATAGCCTGGTGCTCCATATTTATTTAGACATTATAGTTGTGTACCACCAACCAGAACAATTTTTTTTCATTCGAATTGGGTACTAACTAACTATTCCAATTACCTGTTTTATGATCATCTAAGATATTTTCCTTTTTTTTTCTTGGCTGTGAGAATTGTAAGGGATATGTATTTTCTCTGGTTCATGCTGTCAAAGCTATGGGAATGTCTGATTTTACCAATTAAATTTACGTAACAGCTTTAATTTCAAAAACTATTGTTGGATTGTTTGGGTTAGTGTTTGTTTTAATGGTTGGTTAAGTTGAATGGTACCATGCTCGAAACAAAATTGGTTGTTACCGACCTTGTATGCATTTCTGATGATGATATCTCAATGCAACAAGGGTGATAAATTGATAATCATAATTTTTAAAACATGTATTATGCCTTTATTTTGATTCACTTTTATGCAACTCATATGTTGGAATGTCAATCCACACAGGTATACAAGGAACTAAAACTCCTTTTGAACTCTCTTTTTTTGGGGCGAAAAAACTTTGTTTAAACTGATAATTTACTGGAAGTGGATGAATTGAATAATAAGTTAGCATTATTTTCGTGTTGCTATTTTCTTGTTTGACATGCTACCTCTTTTTCTGTAGATATATCAGTGTATGCAACTATTATTACTTTAAGCTCTGTTACCACCATTTTTCCCTAAAGAGTGTACCTTCTGTTTCTTTAGTGAACCTATATGACATCTTACCGGGTGTTCTTGCTGTCAGGTCGTTGACCAATGCTCTTTTTATATCTAACTGAAGTACTACAATTTGCAGAACCGATGGCTTGAAAAGCCTTCGGCTAGTTAACTGCATGAAAGTATCAGACAAAGGCTTGGTTGCTCTGGGCAAGAGATCCCCCAATCTTGAGGACCTTGAGCTTACTACCTGCTCCATCTACATTTCAATGAAGGCTGTTGGCCAAGCATTCCCACAGCTGAAGCGGCTGCGCCTGAACAACCGGTGGGTCAATGTCGAGTGTGAAGAACAATTCGATAACCACCGTGCCCTCGACATCGCGAGCAACATGCCTGAGCTGCATCACCTTCAGCTCTTTGCCAATCGGCTCCGCAACAGTGCACTTGCTGCCATACTTGACAACTGCCCCCACCTCGAGTCCCTTGATCTGCGCCAGTGCTTCAACATCCATATTGATGCAGAACTGCGAGCGAAGTGCGCAAGGCTTAGAGACGTGAGGCTACCCAAGGACTCGACCAACGACTATGATCACGAGTCATACATTGAGACGCTCGAGCTGAATTCCCTTCCACTTCTTTTTGCCCACGATGGTATTTTTACACAGCAATACCCCTCCCATGGATCTGGTGACAGTGACGAGGAGGACCAGGAGGATCTGGACGTAGCTCTTGGTCATTTGGCTTTATGATAGGTTTATTACCAATGGGCATGGGCTGATTGTCTATGGCAACTCAGAGAAGTTCACAACGGTCATCTGGAGTCCTGTTTATGGTACGAGTCGAACATGTCCGTGTGTATGTCTTTCATGGTAAGAAGGCGGCGGCGGATTCGATTCCTTTTTGTGTTGGGAATTTTTCTAGCGTTATCTTCTCCTTTGTAAACAGTATATGTAACATTATTTCCTAAAACAATAACAACAGTATGTACCTTATGGCATATATATTTTAAAGAAATGAAGGACACTTGGCCTCTCTGCATCTGCACATAACCATCTTCTATTGCTAAGTTGCATGTCCAGAGGATAAAAACTAGGCTTTCACGACCAAAAGACAGTAGAGATTGCTCCAATAATCCTATTGCTAGACTGCTATCTACTCAATCTCCGACTGTATTTGTTGAAAAAAAATCCAGGCTTCCACCTCTGACTAGCTGCACCCAGTTGGCAGAGCGTACCACGTACAGCTCGGATGTATCATCTCGTGGATATAACATACAAGATGTTGAAAACTATAATTCTTCTATAAATAAAACCATTACTGTGATTCGGTATTTCCAGACATAAAGTGCACATCTCCACATATATTTGAGCCATAAGGCTAGGGTTCAACCCTGACGACCAGTTAGCAAACATATTAGTGATGCTTGTTCACAGTGGTAAATTAAAGGTAACATGAACATTTAGCCATATCAAACTTGCAAAAGAGCAAAACAAGTGATAGTTGATCCCATCACAATAACAATACTCCTTACAGTCTTCCGTCTGCGCTTAGCCAAATCGCCATTCACAAAGGCCACTTCCCACACAAATACTCTCCCTCCGGACACAAATATAAGATGTTTACCTTTTTTTCTGAGATCTGATGTATGTAGACACGTTTTAGCGTGATTATCCACTCATTTTAGTTTATATGTAGTTTATATTAAAATATACAAGACATCTTATAATTGTAAACGGAGGGAGTATCATTTACATTTTTTTACCTTTAACGGGTGTTCTCAAAGATGTTTTCTAAGGACATTGTGATCCTCATTGAACATACCAGCATAGATAGATTTAGTGAATGATTTCCCAACCATACAACTTTTAATGGAAGACATCTGGTTCTTGCGATAAGTTAACTTTCATTAAAACATATGCAGGTGAAGCCATTTTTTCACTTGTCACCAGCAAGTGCGAGCCGAAAGACGATATTTAATGTTTACACCGAACAATGTTGTAAAGAGATGGGTTTTAGAGACTGAGTTGTCTGCCTCCTAATCAAGTGTCTTTCCAAAACCTCATACTCAAACCATAGCCAATAAAGGAAGAGCCTTCGCTAAAAAATAAATTTTGACCCTAACCATATGAAGCTCAAAGGAACTTATGGTAACATCTGCATAGTGCGAGATGGACATTCCTCCATTAATTGAGTGTGGAATAAGATTACCAGTCTGCCCATCCTCCTTAGCCCTTGCATCGACAATGATGTTCAAGAATTGACGACATATTTGGTGAGCACAATGCTGATATTAAGTGTTATAAGGTCCATACTGGAATTGAGATAAAATACAGATAAGTCCGTTTGAGTTGTGAACCCGTGATTTGTCGAGCTATTTGTGTATGATGTTCGAAAAGTATTGCTCTGCTTGGCAACAAAGTTAATTCAACAAAATATAAATATAAAACATCCAAATAGTACGAAACACAATTGACATAAAAATGGAGGTGCGGGGAATCGAACCCCGTGCCTCTCGCATGCGAAGCGAGCGCTCTACCATATGAGCTACACCCCCATTTGATGACCACGTCGGGAAGGCATGCTATATGACAGAAACGTACGCCGTCGCCGGAGAAGACGACAGAGAGGCCCTTGCGGCCGGCCGGGACGCGCAAGGCAGCAGAAGAAAGAATTCGAGCCAGGCCCGTCCATCCATCCATCCACCCACTATTCATTCACGTCGCTGTTACTTCACCCGAAGGATTCGGCGATGAACAATGTTGCCACTTAAAGGGTGGCCGCATGAGCAGGTCTGTGAACTCTGTGATGACACACCCGCAACAGTGTCGAGTAAAAAAGCAGACTTTCTTTTCTCCCTGCGAAAACATCTACTACGTACAAAACGTTTGCTGTGAATGCAACGCGACGCATCGCGACCAGTGTGGACACGAAAGAAATGAAGGAGCGCAATGATCGGCAGCAGCAGCAGCAGCAGTCGCATCGGCCATCATTGGAGGGAGCTGTTCAGATACAGAAAGTCGAAGAGGCAGAGAAGGAAAGAAAGCTAAAGGGAAAGAGAGATCTCTTTGCTGACGTGACCGCTCAGCCCCGTGTGGGTGGGTGCGGCTTGATTGCTTTGCTTTGTCCGTCACCTCCCTTCGCCACCGAACCAAAGTGGCAAAGTTCGTCGCTGCTTTGGAAAGTTTTTGTTTAAAGGCATCTGTGTTATCTGAAGGAGTTTCTGAACTTTCTTTCAGTGTCGAAAACCAGAACACTGAACCCGGACTTGATCCCTCGACTAGTTTTCTAAAGCGAGCAATCACTTCGTGACTTGATCAAGTGCCTAACTGCTATGCATGCATGCATGAATGGATGCATCCTTGACTTGAGCTTCGGTAACTGAAATATAGGTGATTTTAAAATACCAAACCCGAAAAACTTTAATTTGGTATCACGTCCTCTCGAGCCTAGATGAGATGAGATTCAGTGTGCACCACATGAATTTGTTATTATATTGTAAACTAAAAAAAGTGTTGGTTTATGGTGGAAAAACATATTTTGGAAAAACAATTTAGAGCAATTTTAATGAGGCGACCCATTTTGTTCGCTGACGTCCGTTTGGGTCGTCGCGGACACAAAAGGCGACCCAACGCGTCGATCCAAACATACGCGTGTTCGCTTGGCGTTTGCATGGCAACCCATTTCCGACCCAATTTTGAGTCGGATTTGCGTCGGCGCGGACACGAGACGGACGCGCGCGCGACTACTCCTCTCTTCGGGCCCGTCGGTCGGTGGCAGCCACCACCATTTCCTCCATTTCCACCCAAAACCCTTCCGTCTGCGCGCTCCCGCCGCACACTCGCCATGGACGCCGCCGCCGGCCTCGCCTCCCTCGCCTCGTCCGATGCCGCCGCCCCCTCCGGGAAAGGCAAGCCTCGTGCTCCACGCAAGACCGCTGCCGTGACCAAGCCAAAGAAGACGTTGACGCCCAAACAGCGGGCAAGGGAGTCGGCCAAGAGGAAGGACCAGAGGCACGCCGCAGGCGCGAGGGGTGAGGCCGCCGCGCAGGCCGCCGTCGTCGCCAGCGCGCAACAGGAGGTCACCAACGCTCGCGTCGCCGTGGCAACGAGGGAGGCGCTCTACATGCTAGGGTTAAAGCCTGGCCAGCACGGCCTCGTCCAAGCCGTCGTCGTCGCGGCCAGCATCGGCTCGTCGGCGTTTCCTCGGATGGTGCTGCCCGACTTGCCCCGCGTGTCGGCTTGCAACCCGATCCCCGGCTTCCACGTCTACCCACAGGCCTCCCGTCTCTCCGGGGAGTGCTCGCCAGACGTGAGCATGATCGCGCCTTACATGGCCGCGCCCGTGCCCATCGACCTCAACGCCACCCCGGTGGCAGGTGGCTCGTCATCCGGCGGCGCGAGTAAACGCGCGCGGTAGACGCCGGCCGGCGTGCTCCCGGACGCCTGCAACCTGTTCGAGGGAATGTCGTCCGCCATCGACGAGGACTACATGCAGAACCTGATCTTCGAGGGCGGTGCGCTGGCTGCTGGCTACGATCCCGACGAGACACAATGCCAGGACGGCCGCGGGGCATTCACGCGCGGCCGCTGGCTATGATCCTGATCAGGCGGCCTTCATGCGTGATCAGGTCGGCATCAACCTGGACGGCTTCCCACTCGACCATGAGTTCCCGGACGACTACGGGCTAGAGGAAGAGGACGAGTGCGACATCGAAGCGGAGCCTTTGTTCGAGGACTCGTTTCAAGGCGGAGCAAATGGACGCTTTCATGGAGATCCAAAGGAGGAGGCTTGAGATGGACGCCGAGAAGCAAGCCAAAATGTTCGAGCTAGAGGCGGAGAAGCAAGCCAAGATGCTAGAGATCGAGGCCGCCAACGCCAAGACCAAGGCGAAAGAAGTGGCTCTCGCGAGCATGATGACCGGGGTGGAGATCATGAAGGTGGATCTCAACACCGTGTCGCCAAGGAAGAGGCCATGGTTCGAGAAGATGCAGGTCGACATGCTCAAGTTCGACGACGAGTGATCTATGGCGGCGAGCGCCATCTTTTTTGTATGCCGGGAGGTGTGTTGGCATGACCACGGGAGTCGCGATGGCATGGTCGAACTCAAGTCCCACCCTTTTTTGTGTGCTGACATGTGCGCCGGCCGGCTGGCGAGTGCGTCGGCATGAATTGTGATGATATTTTGTGAAGCCGACATTGTATGCCGATGCTGGCATGATGCCGGCATGAGACATGATCGCTGGCATGATCGGCCGCGGGCCTTTTTTTTAAATGTTGAATGCGAACATGAAATGGATCGACATGTTGGGCGTACTGGCGACCCAAATACAAAATTGGGCGGAAGCCAGGTGGGCGGCCGACCCAAACGGACAAAAAACGAATAAATACGCCGTTTGAATCGGACCGTTGGAGTTGCTCTTACGCAGTTTAATCCAAGTGAAATTTAGCATGCCGTAAGCCACATCACTGTTGGTTTGGTATATGAAAAATGTGCTGGCCAGCCCATCGATGGCGTATTTCGCAGCAGCAGCAGCAGCAGCAGAGATATCAATTCGATTGCTCGACGGCTCAGCCGGGCCGGGCGGACAGTCAAGGTTCAGTCAGTCACGCAGAAGAGCTCGATTTTGTGGTACAGCACAGTAAAAGTTTGTCCCGAACGCAGCAGGGCGTGTGGGGTAGTGGTAAATAAATCACGTACTGTACGTGTGGTTGAAGGACTGTCGCACGAGCCAGCTAGTGCAATCAATGCGCAGCGCCTCACTCTCTCTCGCCCATGCATGCGCAGGCAGCTGAGTCCGTCCAAAACCATCTCTGTTTTTTACCTTTACCGCTTCACGGCAGTGTTGCAGACTCGCAGTAACTCGAGGAGCACATCGGAGGAAATTCTCGTCGGGAGATGGATGGTTACACGTTTCGGTCCGTGGGAATTTTACGGGAAATTAAGTGAGACGCCGCACGGGTGGACGTATGCGTCTTCATTGATGATGATCAAGCGTGCACGACCCGCACGAGTCGGAGTCACTGTGAGACATTAGCACGTCCTTTTTGCACTCGAGCCATACCGGTCCGGCCCTACGCGCGCGTCTTTGACGGTCCCGGAGCGAACCACCCGACCGATCCATCGACCGATCAGTTACTACCTAGAACTCCCTACGTTTCAAAATTCTTGTATTAGATTTATCTAAATATAAATGTATCTAATCATATTTTAGTATTTAGATAAATTCATTTTTAGACAAATCTAAGACAAGAATTTTGAGACGGAGGGAGTAGTACCAAGTGATCGTCGCGGGATCCCCTTATTCTCACCTAGTTCATCTTAAATTTGCGTCTGAAAAACATAATTCATGTCGTTCACTTTTATTAATTTTAACAGAAACAAGGTTGCGAAGACGGGAACAACGTGGCCGACGACGGCGTTCCTGGGGAGGACTAGCCCAGAACGAACCAAAGAGTGGACGTTGGCCCCGACATCTTCGATGGAGGGGAGCAAGAGGGTTGACAATGTGCGGGTGAGTACGCGAGAGAAGGGGTGAGAGGGGGGGGGTCACTCGCAGTGTTGGAGGGTGGGGCTGCCCGTGTGGCCCCTACCCCTCCTGCCGTGTCGCTTGACCCCACTCCGACGCTCGAGCAGGACTCCCTGAGTGTCGGGATGGACGTCCGCCCCCCTCGTCGCCGTGCTCTCTAGGGGTGGTCTCCTACTCGCGTTCGTCGGGGTCCCCACCTTCGCCAGCCTTGGGGTCCCCGGACCTGGTGACTCCTATCGTGGCAGGGTCCAAGCTGCGGGGCAAGCCTTCCCCGTCGGTGGCCGCACGACAGAGCGCGAGGCTCGGCCAGTCCCGGGTCCTCCTGGATGGCCGTGTTCCGACAATCCCGGAGAAGGCTGCCATGCGGGCGGTGATACGTCTTCAACGTATCTATAGTTTTTGCTTGATGTATGTCTTGCGATGGGATATCCGTGGTGACAATGGGATGTTCCATTGATCCACTTGATGTATGTTTTGGTGATCAACTTGCGGGTTCCGTGACCTTGAGAATCTATGCATAGGGGTTGGCACACGTTTTTGTCTTGACTTTCCGGTAAAAATTTTGGGGCACTCTTTGAAGTTCTTTGTGTTGGATTGAACATGATGAATCTGAAATTATGTGATGCATATTGTATAATCAAGCCCATGGGTACTTGTGGTGACATTGGAGTATCTAGGTGACATTAGGGTTTTGGTTGATGTGTATCTTAAGGTGTTATTTTAGTACGAACTCTAGGGTTGTCCATGATACTTATAGGGATAGCTCATAAGATTGATCAGAAAAGATAATTTTGAGGTGATTTTGTACCCTACAATAATTTCTTCATTAGTTCTCCGCTATTTGTGACTTTGGAGTGAACTCTTTGTCGCACGAGAGGTATTTACATATGATTCAACTATGCCAATATTGTTGAGAGAAATTGCACTAGTGAAAGTATGGACCCTAGGCCTTGTTTCCAAGCATTTATACAATGTTTTGCTTGCTGTTTACTATTTGTTACCTTGTTATTTTTATATTTCAGATTACAAAAAAACTATATCTACCATCCATATTGCACTTGTATCACCATCTCTTTGCCGAACTAGTGCACCTATACAATTTACCATTGTATTGGGTGTGTTGGGAACACAAGAGACTCTTTGCTATTTGATTGCAGGGTTGTTTGAGAGAGACCATCTTCATCCTACACCTTCTGCGGATTGATAAACCTCAGGTCATCCACTTGAGAGGAAATTGCCATTGTCCTACAAAACTCTGCGTTTGGAGGCCCAACACGAGTCTACAAGAAGAAGGTTGTATAGTAGACATCAGGCGGCTAATCGCGACTTGACCCCAGGTACTCCCCCCGCCCCTCTGACCCTTCTAGCTCTGGCTCTCGTTTTTCTGTGCTTGGGTCTGTTCCGCTTTCTCTTCTGGCAGAGGTGGCCACCGGTAGCGGCATTAGCTGGGAGGTGATCTTTTCTATGGTCCTGCGAATCATGGGCACTCTGCCGACTTCCTTGCCAAGCTGAAAAATAAGGTGGAGAGGTGTACCAATCCGGTGGTGGTGCCCGGGAACTTCAACCTCATTAGGTGGGCTTTAGATAAGAGCTCCCCTAATGTTGATCGTGTTCGCATGCGTCTATTTAACGACTGCATTGCGCACCTTGTTCTTCGTGAGATAGCCCGCGTAGGGGCTAGGTTCACGTGGACGAATAAATAGGCGAACCCCATCCAGAGTGTTCTGGATTGGGCCTTTGTGTCGGCTCAGTGGGAAGTTAGTTTTCCGTTGTGTTCCCTCAAGGCGGTCACTCGGATTGGCTCTGACCATACCCCCTGCTCTTCTCTTCGGGGGATGATGCCCCCCTAGGACCTGTCGCTTCTGCTTTGAGGCAACCTTGTTGGAGCAACCGGGTTTCTTTGAGTTGGTGCGCGACCGCTGGTTAGAGGCAGTCGCGTCCCCGCCTCATGTGTTCTGTGTTGTGGATGTCTGGCATCACTGTGCTAAAATGGCCCTCCAGGTCATGAAGGGATGGGGGGCGAACCTTGGTGCTGATCTTCGGGCGCGTAAAGGGGCCCTGCTGGATCACATTAAGGTGCTAGATGGCCTACCTGATGGGTCGGGCCTGTCTCCTGACGACTGGCTTAGGAGATACTCCCTCGAGGCTTCGCTCATGGACATTTACAAGAGCAAGGAGCGGTTCTGGCAGCATCGAGGGGGCCAGAACTTGCTCCTTAAAGGGGATGCGAACACTGCTTACTTCCAGGCGATCACCAATGGCCATAGGCGGAAATGTGCCATCCCTTTCCTCTGGGATGAGGATGCTCTTCTGGAAAACCGAGAGGACATCTCCGTCCATATTTACTCATTCTATAAGGAGTTGTTTTCGGCTGAGCCGCGTGGAGGCATTTCCCTCTGCGATGACTTTTGGCCAATTGTTGACCAGGTCTCCAAGGAGGAGAATGCGGAACTGACTCTCCCTTTCTCTCCCGAGGAGGTGGGCAGGGCGATTGCTTCTATGAAAGCTAGCTCGGCCCCGGGGCCAGATGGCCTTCCGGTAATTTTCTTCCATAAGTTCTAGGAGGTCCTGCGTCCGTCATTATGCCCATGTTCCATGAGTTTTATATTGGAACTCTGGACATGGCTAGGATAAACTATGGTGTCATATCCCAGATCCCCAAAGTAGTTGGGGCAACAGATATTAGGCATTTCCACCCCATCACGATGATTAATGTGTTGGATCGAATCTTTGTGAAGGTTTGCGCGACCCATTTATCCCCCGTGGCGAAACGGATTGCGCACCCCCTTCAGTCCGCATTCTTGAAGGGCCGGCGGATCCATGATGGGATTCTTGCCCTTCACGAGATCGTGCACGAGGTGGCATCGAAGGGGCTTAAGGGAGTCTTCCTCAAATTGGACTTCCAAAAGGCATACGATCATCTGAATTGGTCCTTTTTGAGGTTGGTTATGCAGTGACGAGGATTTGGCGAACGGTGGTGCTCCTGGATCATGCAATTGTTTAGAATTGGAAACACGGCGATCAACATCAATGGAGAGGTTGGCCCCTTCTTCCAGGCCTCCAGGGGGGTAAAGCAAGGGGATCCTGTCTCCTCTTGCTTTTCAACCTTGCAGTTGATGCCCTTGCGGGAATCCTAGATAAGGCCAAGCTAGCCGGCCACCTTAAGGGTGTGGTTAGTCATCTCATTCCGGGTGGGGGAGTTACCCACTTGCAGTATGAGGACGACACCATGATTATGGTAGAAGGTTCAGGTTCGGACATTGTTAATCTTAAGTTCCTTTTGCTCTGCTTTGAGAAAATGTCTGGACTTAAGATTAACTTTGACAAGAGCGAGGTTGTGGTCCTTGGCTACTCGGAGCTTGAGCAACATAGGATGGCGGATAACCTCAATTGTAGGCTGGCTTCATTCCCCATATCCACCTTGGGGATGCCCCTGGCTGAGTCCAGGATTTTGGTGAGTGGGTATGATCCGCTTGTGGGACGAGTAGCGTCCCGTGCAGAGCCATGGTACGGTAGGTTCACTTCTAAAGGGGGCAAAACTGTCCTCATTAGCTCTAACCTTGCTAGCCTCCCCATGTATATGTTGGGAGACGTAGTAGTAAATCAAAATTTTCCTACGTTCACCAAGATCTATCTATGGAGAAACCAGCAACGAGAGGGGAGAGATTGCATCTTCATACCTTTGAAGATCGCTAAGCGGAAGCGTTACAAGAACGCGGTTGATGGAGTCGTACTCGCAGCGATTCAGATCGCGGTAGATCCGATCAAGTGCCGAACGGACGGCACCTCCGCGTTCAACACACGTGCAGCCCGGTGACGTCTCCAACACCTTGATCCAGCAAGGAGGAAGGAGAGGTTGGGGAAGGGCTCCAACAGCAGCACGACGGCGTGGTGGTGGTGGAGTAGCAAGGTATTCCGACAGGGCTTCGCCTAAGCGCTGCGGAGGAGGAAGAAGAGAGGTAGGGCTTCGCCGTGAGAGAGAGAGAGATCAAATCTTGTCTCAAAACATCCAAAACCTCAAGTATATATAGGAGGAGGGACATGGAGGGCTGGCTTGGCCTCTACTCCAAAGAGGAGATGGCCGGCCGAATTAAAGGGAGAGTCCACCTCCCACAAGGGAGGTGGATCTCCTCCTTTTAAATCCTTTTTGCCTTATCTCCTTATCTCCAGCCGCATGGGCCTTTAGCAAAAGTCTTGCCCAGCCCAATAAGGGCTGGCACACTTTATCTAACAGCCCATGTGGTCCTTTGGTCGTCACACCCCTCCCGGGGGTCCTCCGGCACCCTCCCGGCACTCCCGGTACACTACCGATGAGCCCGAAAACTTTCCGGTGACCAAAACTGGACTTCCTATATATCAATCTTTACCTCCGGACCATTCCGGAGCTCCTCGTGACGTCCGGGATCTCATCCGGGACTCCGAACAACCTTCGGTAATCACGTATACCTTTTCCCTATAACCCTAGCGTCATCGAACCTTAAGTGTGTAGACCCTACGGGTTCGGGAGACACGTAGACATGACCGAGACACCTCTCCGGTCAATAACCAACAGCGGGATCTGGATACCCATGTTGGCTCCCACGTACTCCACGATGATCTCATCGGATGAACCACGATGTCAAGGATTCAATCAATCCCGTATACAATTCCCTTTGTCTATCGGTATGATACTTGCCCGAGATTCGATCGTCGGTATCCCCATACCTTGTTCAATCTCGTTACCGGCAAGTCTCTTTACTCGTTCCGTAATACATCATCCCGTGACTAACTCCTTAGTCACATTGAGCTCATAATGATGATGTCTTACCGAGTGGGCCCAGAGATACCTCTCCGTCACACGGAGTGACAAATCCCAGTCTCGATTCATGCCAACCCAACAGATACTTTCGGAGATACCCGTAGTGCACCTTTATAGCCACCCAGTTACGTTGTGACGTTTGGCACACCCAAAGCATTCCTACGGTATCCGGGAGTTGCACAATCTCATGGTCTAAGGAAACGATACTTGACATTGAAAAGCTTTAGCAAACGAACTACACGATCTTTGTGCTATGCTTAGGATTGGGTCTTGTCCATCACATCATTCTCCTAATGATGTGATCCCGTTATCAATGACATCCAATGTCCATGGCCATGAAACCGTGACCATCTATTGATCAACGAGCTAGCCAACTAGAGGCTTACTAGGGACATGTTGTGGTCTATGTATTCACACATGTATTATGGTTTCCGGTTAACACAATTATAGCATGAACAATAGACAATTATCATGAACAAGGAAATACAATAATAACCATTTTATTATTGCCTCTAGGGCATATTTCCAACAGTCTCCCACTTGCACTAGAGTCAATAATCTAGTTCACATCACCATGTGATTAACACTTACATCACCATGTGATCATATCATCATGTGATTAACACCCAATAAGTTCCGGGGTTTGTTCATGTTCTGCTCGTGAAAGAGGTTTTTAGTCAATGGGTCTGCGACATTCAGATCCGTGTGTACCTTGCAAACTTTCCATGTCATATTTGTAGATACTACTCCCACGCTCCACTTGGAGCTATTCCAAATGGCTGCTCCACTATACGTAGCCAGATTTCTACTAAGAGTCATCCGGATTGGTTTTAAAGCTTGCATCATCGTAACACTTTACGATGAACTCTTTATCACCTCCATAATCGAGAAATATTTCCTTAGTTCTCAAGTTACTAAGGCTAACTTTGACCGCTGTCTAGTGATCCACTCTTGGATTACTCTTGTACCCCTTGACAGACTCATGGCAAGGCACACACAGGTGCGGTACACAGCATGGCATACTATATAGAGCCTATGGCTAAAGCATAGGAGATGACACTCATCTCTTCTTTATCTTCTGCCGTGGTCGGGTATTGAGTCTTACTCAATTTCACACCTTACAATACAGTCAAGAACTCCTTCTTTGACCCATCTATTTTGAACTCCTTCAAAAACTTGTCAAGGTATGTCTTCGTCGAAAAAACTTATCAAGCGAATAGATCTATCCCTATAGATCTTGATGCTCAATAAAATAGTAGCTTTATCTGGGTCTTCCTTTGAAAAACAAAACTTTTCAAACAACCCTTCATGCTCTTCCAGAAATTCTACATCATTTCCGATCAATAATATGTCAACTACATATTCTTATAAGAAATTCCATAGTGCTCCCACTCACTTTCTTGCAAATACAAGTTTCTCATAAACTTTGTATAAACTTAAACACTTTGATCACCTCATCAAAGCATATATTCCAACTCCGAGATGCTTGCTCCAGTCCATAGAAGGATCGCTGGAGTTTGCATATTATTAGCATCCTTAGGATTGACAAAACCTTCTGGTTGTATCACATACAACTCTTCCTCACAGAAACCATTACGGAAACCTTGTTTTGTCATCCATCTGCCAGATTTCATAATCGAAAAATGCAGCAACTGCTAACAAAATTTTAATAGACTTTTAGCATCGCTACAGATGAGACAATCTCATTGCAGTCAACTCCTTGAACTTGGCGGAAACTTCTTTGCGACAAGTCGAGCTTTATAAACGGTGACATTTCACCATTAGCGTCTATGTTTATCTCAAAGGTCCATTTTTACTCAATGACCCGCCATTCAACAGGCAAGTCTACCAAAGTCCATACTTGGTTTTCATACATGGATCCTTTCTCGGATTTCATGGCTCCTAGCCATTTGTTGGAATCCGGGCCCACCATCGCTTCTCCATAGTTCGTAGGTTCATCGTTGTCCAACAACATGATTTCCAAGACAGGGTTGTCGTACTACTCAGGAGCAGTACGCGTCCTTGTCGACCTACGAGGTTCGATAGTGACTTGATCCGAAGCTTCATGATCATCATCATTAACTTCCTTTTCAACTAAGTAGGCTCTACAGAAACATCTTTCTGTGTTGCGCTATTCTCTGGTTGAAACAAAGGTTCAACAACCTTATCAAGTTCTATCTTCCTCCCACTCAATTCTTTCGAGAGAAACTCTTTCTCAAAAAGGACCCGTTCTTAGCAACAAACACCTTTTGCGCTTGGATCTGAGATAGAAGGTATACCCAATGTCTCATTAGGGTATTCTATGAAGATGCATTTGTCTGCTTTGAGTTCGAGCTCGCTAGGTGAAAAACCCATTTTCACATAAGCGTCGCAGCCCCAAACATTAAGAAATGACAGCTTAGGCTTCTGTCAAACCATAATTCTCACGGTGTCATCTCAACAGACTTAGATGGTGCCCTGTTAAAGTGAATGGATTTGTCTTTAATGCATAACCCCATAACGATAGTGGTAAAACGATAAGAGACATCATAGTACTCACTATATCCAATAGAGCACGACTACGACGTTCGAACACACCATCACACTATGGTGTTCCAGGAGGCGTGAGCTGTGAAACAATTTCCACATTGTCTAAAATTGCATACCAAACTCGTAACTTAGATATTCACCTCCATGATCATATCATAGACATTTATCTTCTTGTCACGATGATCTTTAACTTCACTCTGAAACTCCTTGAACCTTTCAAACATTTCAGATTCGTGTTTCATTAAGTAAATATCCCCATATTTACTCAAATCATCAGTGAAGGTAAAGAAAAACAACGATATCCACTGTGTGTTTCAACACTCATTGGACCACATACATCAACATGTATTAATTCCAATAAGCCACTTGCCCGCTCCATCATATTGGATGACGGGGTCTCAGTCATCTTGCCCAAGAGGCATGGCTCGCATGTCTCAACCGATTCGAAATCGAGTGAGTCAAAAAACATCCATCATCATGGAGTTTCTTCATGCGATTTATACCAATATGACATTACGTGGCAGTGCCACAAGCATGTGGTACTATCATTATTAACTTTGTATCTTTTGGTACCAATGTTATGAATATGTGTACTACTACGATCATGATTCGATAAACCATTTCGAGTGGGTGCATGACCATTGAAGGCATTATCCATGTAAACAGAATAACCATTATTCTCTAACTTATATGAATAACCGTATCGCACTAATCATGATCTAATCACGTTTATGCTCAACGCAAACACCAAATAACATTTATTTAGGTTTATCACAAATCCTGAAGGTAGAGAGAGCGTGCGATGGTGATCACATCAATCTTGGAAATACTTCCAACACACATCGTCACCTTTCACGTAGCTAGTCTCCATTTACTCCGTAGCTTTTATTTCGAGTTGCTAACACTTAGCAACCGAACCGGTATCCAATACCCAGGTGCTACTAGGAGTACCAGCAAGGTACACATCACTAACATGTATATCAAATATACTTCCATTGACATTACCAGCCTTCTTATCTACCAAGCATCTAGGGGTTTTCCGCTTCAGCGAACATTCTCCTCATAACAGAAGCACTTAGTCTCGGGTTCGGGCTCAACCTTGGGTTTCTTCACTAGAGCAACAACTGGCTTGCCATTCCTGAAGTTTTCCCTTCTTGCCCTTGCCCCTTTTGAAACTAGTGGTTTAACTTAACCATCAACACTTGATGCTCCTTCTTGATTTCTACCTTCGTGGTGTCAAACATCACGAACAACTCAGGGATCATCTTATCCATCCCTGGCATGTTATAGTTCATCACGAAGCTCTAGTAGCTTGGTGGCAGTGACTTGGAGAACTCCATTAATCACTATTTCATCTGGAAGATTAACTCCCACTTGATTCAAGTGATTGTAGCACCCAGACAATCTGAGCACACGCTCAGCGATTGAGCTATTCTCCTTTATCTTGCAGACAAAGAATCTTGTTGGAGGTCTCATACCTCTCAACATAGGCACGAGCCTGAGATCACAATCTCAGCTCCTAGAACATCTCATATGTTCCGTGACGTTCAAAACGTTTTGGAGCCTCAATTCTAAGCCGTAATGCATGACGCATTGAACTGTCATGTAGTCACCAAAAAGTGCCTGTCATATGTTCACAACATCTACAGACAACGCTTGAGGGAGTGGTGCAGTTAGCGGTACATCAAAAACATAATCTTTCTGTGCAGCAATGAGGACAATCCTCAGATCACGGACTCAGTCCGCATTATTGCTACCATCAACTTTCAACTTACTTTTCTCTAGGATTGTATCAATAAAACTGTGGAGCTACAGCGCGAGCTATCTACGACATAATTTGCAAGGACATTTTTAGACTAAGTTCATGATAATTAAGTTCATTTAATCAAATTATTAATGAACTCCCACTTAGATAGACATCTCTCTAGTCTTCCAAGTGATACATGATCCATGTCAACTAGCCCGTGTCCGATCATCACGTGAGACGGACTAGTCATCCATGGTGAACATCTCTATGTTGATCGTATCTTCTATACGACTCATGTTCGACCTTTCGGTCTTCCGTGTTCCGAGGCCATGTCTGTACATGCTAGGCTCGTCAAGTCAACCTAAGTGTTTCGCATGTGTAAATCTGGCTTACACCCGTTGTATGCGAACGTTAGAACCTATCACACCCGATCATCACGTGGTGCTTTGGAACGACGATCCTTAGCAACGGTGCACAGTTAGGGTGAACACCTTTCTTGAAATTTTATTGAGAGATCATCTTATTTACTACCGTCGTTCTATGCAAATAAGATGTAAACATGATAAACATCACATGCAATCAATATAGTGACATGATATGGCCAATATCATTTTGCTCCTATGATCTCCATCTTCGGGGCACCATGATCATCACTGTCACCGGCACGACACCATGATCTCCATCATCATGATCTCCATCATTGTGTCTTCATGAAGTTGTCTCGCCAACTATTACTTCTACTACTATGGCTAACGCTTAGCAATAAAGTAAAGTAATTACATGGCGTTTATGATTGACACGCAGGTCATACAATAAATAAGACAACTCCTATGGCTCCTGCCGGTTGTCATAATCATCGACATGCAAGTCGTGAATCCTATTACAAGAACATGATCAATTCATACATCACAATGCATCACATCACATCCTTTGGCCATATCACATCACAAGGCACATGCTGCAAAAACAAGTTAGACGTCCTCTAATTTGTAGTTGCAAGTTTTTACGTGGCTGCTATAGGTTACTAGCAAGAACGTTTCTTACCTACGTCAACACCACAACGTGATTTGCCAATTGCTATTTACCCTTCATAAGGACCCTTTTCATCGAATCCGATCCGACTAAGGTAGGAGAGACAGACACCCGCTAGCCACCTTATGCATCTAGTGCATGTCAGGCGGTGGAACCGGTCTCACGTAAGCGTACGTGTAAAGTTGGTCCGGGCCGCTTCATCCCACAATACCGCCGAATCAAGATAAGACTAGTAGCGGCAAGCAAATTAACAAACTCGACGCCCACAACTGCTTTGTGTTCTACTCGTGCATAGATTCTACGCATAGACCTAGCTCATGATGCCACTGTTGGGAGACGTAGTAGTAAATCAAAATTTTCCTACGTTCACCAAGATCTATCTATGGAGAAACCAGCAACGAGAGGGGAGAGATTGCATCTTCATACCTTTGAAGATCGCTAAGCGGAAGCGTTACAAGAACGCGGTTGATGGAGTCGTACTCGCAGCGATTCAGATCGCGGTAGATCCGATCAAGTGCCGAACGGACGGCACCTCCGCGTTCAACACACGTGCAGCCCGGTGACGTCTCCAACACCTTGATCCAGCAAGGAGGAAGGAGAGGTTGGGGAAGGGCTCCAACAGCAGCACGACGGCGTGGTGGTGGTGGAGTAGCAAGGTATTCCGACAGGGCTTCGCCTAAGCGCTGCGGAGGAGGAAGAAGAGAGGTAGGGCTTCGCCGTGAGAGAGAGAGAGATCAAATCTTGTCTCAAAACATCCAAAACCTCAAGTATATATAGGAGGAGGGACGTGGAGGGCTGGCTTGGCCTCTACTCCAAAGAGGAGATGGCCGGCCGAATTAAAGGGAGAGTCCACCTCCCACAAGGGAGGTGGATCTCCTCCTTTTAAATCCTTTTTGCCTTATCTCCTTATCTCCAGCCGCATGGGCCTTTAGCAAAAGTCTTGCCCAGCCCAATAAGGGCTGGCACACTTTATCTAACAGCCCATGTGGTCCTTTGGTCGTCACACCCCTCCCGGGGGTCCTCCGGCACCCTCCCGGCACTCCCGGTACACTACCGATGAGCCCGAAAACTTTCCGGTGACCAAAACTGGACTTCCTATATATCAATCTTTACCTCCGGACCATTCCGGAGCTCCTCGTGACGTCCGGGATCTCATCCGGGACTCCGAAAAACCTTCGGTAATCACGTATACCTTTTCCCTATAACCCTAGCGTCATCGAACCTTAAGTGTGTAGACCCTACGGGTTCGGGAGACACGTAGACATGACCGAGACACCTCTCCGGTCAATAACCAACAGCGGGATCTGGATACCCATGTTGGCTCCCACGTACTCCACGATGATCTCATCGGATGAACCACGATGTCAAGGATTCAATCAATCCCGTATACAATTCCCTTTGTCTATCGGTATGATACTTGCCCGAGATTCGATCGTCGGTATCCCCATACCTTGTTCAATCTCGTTACCGGCAAGTCTCTTTACTCGTTCCGTAATACATCATCCCGTGACTAACTCCTTAGTCACATTGAGCTCATAATGATGATGTCTTACCGAGTGGGCCCAGAGATACCTCTCCGTCACACGGAGTGACAAATCCCAGTCTCGATTCATGCCAACCCAACAGATACTTTCGGAGATACCCGTAGTGCACCTTTATAGCCACCCAGTTACGTTGTGACGTTTGGCACACCCAAAGCATTCCTACGGTATCCGGGAGTTGCACAATCTCATGGTCTAAGGAAACGATACTTGACATTGAAAAGCTTTAGCAAACGAACTACACGATCTTTGTGCTATGCTTAGGATTGGGTCTTGTCCATCACATCATTCTCCTAATGATGTGATCCCGTTATCAATGACATCCAATGTCCATGGCCATGAAACCGTGACCATCTATTGATCAACGAGCTAGCCAACTAGAGGCTTACTAGGGACATGTTGTGGTCTATGTATTCACACATGTATTATGGTTTCCGGTTAACACAATTATAGCATGAACAATAGACAATTATCATGAACAAGGAAATACAATAATAACCATTTTATTATTGCCTCTAGGGCATATTTCCAACAGTATATGATGGGGATGTACATCTTGCCCGAAGGTGTGCATAGCTCCTTTGACAAGGAGCTGGCTAGGTTCTTCTGGCAGGCGGGGGATGGTCGGCCTAAGTACCATATGGTGAAATGGGCTGATGTATGCTTGCCGAAGGACCAAGGTGGGTTGGGTATCCCTGCGTCCTGCCGTATGAACGTTGTTCTCATGCTTCGTTGGGTTTGGCGGATCTTGCGGGGTGATGGGGGTATGTGGCTGCAGCTAATTGAGTCCAAGTACTTGTAGGACCAGCCCCTCTTGGCTTGCATGTGCTCGGCTGGGTCCTAGTTCTGGAAATCTATCCAGGGCATCAAGGATGAGATTAGGCTGGGTTTGCGGTACTCGGTTGGTAATGGGTCTGGGACCCAGTTTTAGTTGGACCCCTGGCTTGATGGGAAGCCTCTCCGCATTCGGTTCCCAAGGCTTTTTGTGATTTGTGACGACCCGACTGTTCTTGTCTCTGCGGGTGCTTTGGATGAGGGTCGAACATTGCGTTCCGCCGCTCATTCGGACCAGCCGAGGTGCAGGAATGGGCAAACTTGAGGGAAGTAGTCCCTCTTCCTTTGTCCCAGGATCCTGACACTATTTCTTGGAGTCTTTCGCCCTCGGGAGACTTCTATGTTAGTTCGGCCTATCAGGCGTTGTGCCGGCTGCCGGTTCTCCAGTGGTTATCCCCACTGTGGAAGGTGCCGATGCCACTGAAGATCAAGATCTTCGTGTGGCAGCTTCTCCGAGATTGCTTACCTTCGGGGACCGAGGTGCTTAAACGCCGTGGTCCAGGCAATTGCCTTTGCCCCCTTTGCCTTGTCCCGGAAATGGGAACGGACATTATGTTCTCATGCGTAGCAATGCCGACACTTTGGTGCTTTGTTTGTGAGGCTTTGGGTCCGGAGTGGGAGGCCCATGACCTTGCATAGTTTCTGCAGGTTAGGGCCACTCAGGTTGGCCATAAGCGCCGATTGTTCTGGCTCATCTTCGCGGCTATGACGTGGACCCTTTGGACTACTCACAATATGATGGTGATTGAGCGGATATTCCCGCGGCGTGCCTCTGACTCATTCTTCAAATTTCTTGCCTTCCTGCAACACTGACATCCGCTTGCTAGACCGAGAGATCGTGACCAGCTTCAGCTCTATCTGGACGCACTGCTGGCTTCCGCGCGCCGGCTTTCCGACCGGTCGCCTGCTTCGTAGCTTGCCCCTGGTGGCCTTTTATGTTTCTTCTTCTTTCTTTTGGGCGTGCTTGTGCTGTGGCCCCAGCAGTTTCTTTCTTTGACTATGGTTGAGACGTGGTTGTATGGATGTTTGCTTTATCTATAAAGCAGGGCAAAAGCCTGTTTCGAGAGGGGGGCATCGGTGCTGGAGAAGAGGGGGGGGGGTCATCAATGCTAGAGAAGAGGGAGGAGGGTCGTCAGTGCTGGAGAAGAGGGGAGGGGCTTGGAGGATATAATGTAAGCAACATCGTATCGATGAAGGAGACGTATTGGATAGGACGATGCAACGCAACTGCGTGGCTCAGGTCGTGGGTGAAGGGTGATCGAAGTTCGACTCGTGGAAGGGGCAAGCCAATGATGGAAGCGACCAATGGTGCGAGATGGACGCAAAATCATTTGGTATTGGCTTTTTCTAGGCAACTAATAGACTATCCAGATTTCAAAATGTAATGATATGCCATTTCTTTCATAAGAAAAATGATAACACATGCACATAGAGAAGCACCATAATACACACCATAATGAACGATCATCAGTTGAGAAGTCCATGAATAACATCACGAACTTGTTTGATTTGAACGACTTTAAACTCGGTAGGAATCAAGATCACATGGAACGAAGTGCACAAGAAGTGATGAGTCCACCCGTCTCACGAAACTCCCCCCATGGTGACTCGCCCACCCCTTCCTGTGACCACCCTATTCACCCCCCTTTCTTCCGTCGGTCTTGCCGCTTCCCCGATGTGACCCCAACCGTTTTTGGGTTCTGGGTGGCGAATCGGATTCCGATGACGAGGAGCTCACGCTCTTGGGGGAGTCGAGCTCGGTTAGATGTGGTCACCTCAGGTGGTAGTGGCCCTATCCTCCAAGACCAAGGGTAGCGGCTGGTGCTCTGCCTTTTCTTCGAGGGTAGGTTGTCCTCGTCCCTGCTTAGTTCCTCTCAGCTTTGGACCTTTATTTATCCCTCGTGGATGGCCTTTGTGCCCTATTATATGTACTATTTGTGTTTGTTGTTCTTTAGCTCATGATACTGGTGTATCGCGTTGAACCGTACCCTATTGGATGCTCCATCATTATGGATGTATTTTATATAGTCGTGTAACGTGCCTTTGCTTGAAAAAAACTCAATATGAATGCAAATGAATGTATGTAAGACCAAGGATTAAAAAACACAATGAAATTATAAAAATAGTTGTTCGATTCATAGGAAGAGAAAAACACCGAAATTATAAAGTGCACATCCAAATTAGCGTGAAACTACATGAAAAGGTACTATTAAAATGTTACTATAACATAAGAATCGTAGTCTCGTTCTTCATGCATAGAAAACTTAAAATAAGGTTTAAGGGCATCTTCAATGCCGATGCGCAAACCGCCCGCCTACATGCGGACCGCATTGTCCGGAACCGCGGGAGCCATCCAACACATGCATGTATCGTTCTATAGGGTGGTCTGGATGCGTTTTCTCCCGCAAACCCGTGACAACCATGAGGGGGGGGCTTTGCGGGGATCCGGACCGTTGTCACGCCCGCTTCTAATCGCCCTAGCGCACCCAAACCTCCTCCTTCCCCCATGTGCGTTCCCGCTTGACGTCAGCTGCTCGAGCATGATGCTGCACATTGAAGATGGGTCAGGGCGGACGCGACCTATCACTGCATCCGTCATTGAAGTGGCGCACCGGCCGAGGGCGCTACCCATTGCACGCACGACTGAATACGCCTCCTCGCCGCATTCAAATGCCTTCATAAACTCGTGTTGAAGACGACAAGCCTACTCCGGACACAAGTCCGTTCGCGAGAGGTCCGACATTAAACACAACTTCGAGCAAGCTCATCCCGCACACACGCTATTTAGAGGACGCCAGACCTCAGACAAGAACTGCAACAATCCGCATCTTCCTATGTTCTCCTTCCACCGTTTTCTCCATGCTTCGGATGACATCCGACGAGCAGCAAGAGCCGTTCTCTGGCATAAATGTCGGTTGGGTGGCCTGTCGAGCCCGCCGGATACGAGTGATGGAAATATGCCCTAGAGGCAATAATAAATTATTATTATCATATTTCCTTATTCATGATAAATGTTTATTATTCATGCCAAAATTTTATTGACCAGAAACTTAAATACATGTGTGGATACATAAACTAAAATGTGTCCCTAGTGAGCCTCTATTAGACTAGCTCGTTGATCAGAGATGGTTAAGGTTTCCTAACAAGAGACATGAGTTGTCATTTGATAACAGGATCACATCATTAGGAGAATTATGTGATGGACAGGACCAAACCATAAGCTTAGCATATGATCGTGTCATTAAAGTTTAGTTGCTATAGCTTTCTTCATGTCAAATATTTATTCCTTAGACCATGAGATCATGCAACTCCCTGACACCGGAGGCCTTGTTATGAGTCGCCAGCACAAATACAAAAATCCGGATAAAGCCAAGCTATTAAAAACTTACCAAAGAGGGCAGCTGTCATCTTGGTGATGTGATGCTTCAAAGATCGCAGCTCGTCAGATACGATCACGAGTCGCTGATCGGCATCATCCGCCTGTTTAGTCAATGTAGCTTTTTCAGCCTCGGCAGATTCCTTGAAGCCGGTGAAGTCAACTTTGATCTTAGCTAGTTCTTCGACAAGGAGCCGGCAGGTCTTGTCAGCTTCATTCCGGGTGGCTTGCTGAGTAGCTAAGTTCGCTTTTAAGCTGGCCAATTCTGACCCGACTTCGGTTAAAGCTTCCTGCGAAGGATCAAAATATGGAGTACATAAGCAAGTCTCAAACAGATTGCAAGCAATATGCATGCCACTTGGGGGCTAATGTTTATTTTCAAGACAGTTCTGACTCAACTTCGACAAGTTTGACCTGGAACTTGGGGGATACATATTGGTTTTCTAAGGAGGTTCAAACATGTAAGTCCCGACTCAACTTTGGAAAAGATTAAGCCGGCCCTTGGGGGCTACAGTTGGCTCTGGTAACTATCTTCTAAGAAGTTCCGGCTCAACTTTGGAAAAGATTAAGCCGACCCTTGGGGACTACAGTTGGTTCTGGTAACTATCTTCTAGGAAGTCCCGGCTCAACTTTGGAAAAGGTTAAGCCGGCCCTTGGGGGCTACAGTTGGCTTTGGTAACTATCTTCTAGGAAGTACCGGTTCAAAGCAATGGTTTCAAATCATGGCTAAATAAATTAAAGCCTACACATTATATGTGTCTACTTCTGCTAAAGGTGGAAGAGCCAGATTATTATCAATCAATATTAACCCGGCTCTTGGGGGCTACATAAGGGTATAAGGAGGAAAAAGGAATACCTCATATCGTCTCTTCATTAAGTTAACCAGTTTGAGCTCCAAATCACGGCTTGTAGACAGCCGGTCCATATATCCAGCATGAAGTTCGTCAACTGTCATTTTTTCTAAGGCAGGGAGCTCAAATTCCAGTTTCCTCGAAGCTTCAGCTATTTCACTATGTTTCGTTAGCACGTGAGGTGGAGGAGAGTGCAAGCCGGCGCCAGTAATCACGATGTCTGGGGCAGCAGCGTCATAAGCAGCCTTGGCAGGGCTCGACGGCTTGGAAAGGTCCCTTTGCAGGCTCTCAGGGATAATGTCATCAGCTGCCGGCTCTACAGAAGTCGCTGGGGGGTCAGGCTTGGCAAGCTCCGGTTCTTGAGCAGCAGGGCCAGGGGAGGACTTGTTGGTTTTCCTCTGCTTAGCTTGAGCCCTAGAAAAGAGGCCAGAATTCAAGGGTTACAACCGCTGAGGAGCCGGATGTAAAGGCTACAAAATGCTTATAGCGGATTAATCTTCGGAGGTGGAAGAGCGGTGGCCGTAGAGTCGTCGGATGAGGGTAATCCCTAAGAGATAGTTCAGATGGTATAAGGCAATGTTGAGAGTGTAAATAAAAAGCTAATAAAATCAAACAGAGATACATACCTCTGTGGGGCGTTTCTTCGGAGCCGGGGAGTTAGGCAATCCGGCCGCAAGATCAGTAGAGCCGACGCTCCGGGTCTGACGGCGGTCGACTTGCTGTTGCTTTTTCAAAAGAAATTGGGGATCCAAATGAGCAAGAGGATGAGAAAGGGGAACTTTTCGAACAACCCACCGTATCTTCTGGGGTACAAAACATTTTGAGTCGGATGAAATATAAGTTACCTCAGGAACGTTGACACGGCTCGTCTCTACCTCGTCTTGTGAATAAATTGTTATCAGTAAGGTGAATAATGAGGTTACTAAAATAGTCAAACTATACCTCTGAGCCGGATGATTCTGGCGGGTCAAACCATTCCTCCTGAGTGGTGGTCTTCTTCGTCTTCTTGGCCAGGGCCTTCTTCTTGCTTTTCTTCAGAGGAGGAACATACTTTTTCTTCCAGAAATTAGAATCAGCCTGAAAAGATAAGCCGGTTAATAGCAATGGATTGAAAGTCATAATTACACAAAAAGAAGAGACGAGGAAGAGTCGCCTTACATCTGGGGCCGGATTAATGACACTGAAAGGCGCCAACCCAATAGCGCTGCAAGCTCCTGATGTCTCATGAACAAGACTCCGGATTGACAATGGTAATATCATCCTCGGTTAAAGTTGTCCGGCTGAAGCATAGGGAACCATCATACGTGCCAGGGTATTCGCACATGAGGCGGCTTCTCAGGCTCAAAGGCATAATTCTCCAGGAGATCCAGCAGCGGATCAAGTCCAAACCCGTCAATCCATTGGCCATGAGGGCTTTAATCTTGGCGTGAGCCGGCTCGAGCCTTGCATGTTCAGCAGTTGATAGCCGGCCAGGAAGCTCCGAAGTTGTCTTGAGCCGGGAGGGGCGATAACCCGGTAGCAGATGCTCATTCTCCGGGGAAGTATCCTTACAGTAGAACCAAGTCTTATTCCAATCCTTTGGATGGCTCGGCATTGGTACAGTCGGAAAAGTAATGTCCCGGCGCCTCTGAATGGAAATTTCACCAAGTTCTAAGCTCGGGCCGACCTTTAATTCAGTTTGTCGGTTTGCATAAAAGAACTCTCAAAAGAGACCTACAGACGGTTGAGTCTGCAGATAGACCACGCTGAGCACTTGGAAGTTGCAGATGTTTGAGACGGAATTGGGGGCAAGGTCTTGAGGATGCAGCTTATAGAAACGAAGGATGTCCCGGAAGAATTTTGAGCCGGGGGTACGAATCCACGTTCAATATGATCCGAAAAAACAACTACCTCGCCCTCCTGAGGAATGGGCCTCATTTCATTCCCTGGAACCCACCAATGGATGACCTCTTTGGCAGGAAGGGTGCCCGCATGTACAAAATCCATCAGAAACTCTTCGGTAATGCATGAACCGACCCAGTTGTAGGAGTTAGATGCGCGAGACATGGCGGCAGTTTTTAAATGTACAAAGTAACCATATATGGCGAGTCAAGAAAAAGGCGAATAAAAGTGGGCGGCTTAAAAGCTTAAGACCTTAAAAGAAGAGATACTAAGATCCGGCTGATGAGAGACAGAACAGCACGGCAGGTCAACATCACGAAAGGACAGAGTGAAATTTGGCTAAGTGCTGAAAATAGGTTTCGCAAAGTATTGCTACGGTTGCAGATCTATAAAACAAAAATAAATATCTTTATTTCCAGACCTAGCAATGAACTGGTGAAACTAAAGAAAATTTGAAAACAAGAGGCGGAGCCATGGTGAATCTAAATAGAATCAGGAAGGGCTCGTGGATTAAGCATGACTGGCATTGATGGAGCCCGAGTTCTAAAGCTGCTGTGGTGGAACTCCATGAAAACCCTACCGAAACGAATCGTAGATCTAAGGAGAGAAGGACTCACCGGCGACGATGCGATGAAAGCGTAAGGAACTCTGGATCGCGCCAGGTTGTTGCAGCGGCCCTGTCATGATGAGGAGGAAACGGCACCGGAGCTAGAAGCACTGGAAATGGAAGTGTCGGAGGAAGGAGATGACGGTGCGAGCGAGAGAAAGTGAATGCCACCCAGGGCGGTCCTATTTAATAGGGAAAGCGCGGAATGGGCGCGAAAATCCAGGCGTCGGATATCATTTGACCGAGGCGGACGCCTCGATTTTCGGGCTGTTCATTTAATAAAAGATTTGTTGCGTGCGTCAAAGGGTCTTTTTTTTGCAGATCTGACATGACGTCATGGCGGGTCATTTCCGGGCAGCTCGCCAAGGAGTAAAAAGAAAGGCTGAAGTGAGCAAGCTCAAATAAACCTGGGGCCTAATGTTGGGGATTTAACCCCATAGTGAGACCCGCCCTGAGGGCTCCGGGTCACACCGGGCGGCTAGCACACCGGCCCAAGAGTGAGCCGTGGAGACTTCAGGGCCTAAGAAGTTTAGCGGCTGACAGGATGGGCCAGCAGGTGGCCCGGATGAAGAAGACCCGGGCGTATAACCCGCCCGAAGACAACTTGGTCAGGAAAGGCAAGAGAAGATAGAGGTAGACTCAGACATGTAATGAGAGTCGGTTACAACTTGTATGATCCGTGGTCTTGACCTCCTATATAAAGGCAAGACCCGGGGCGACTTAGGGATCGGGTTATCGGGAACTAGGTCAAGCAATAGCTCCCTTGTAATCGATACATCAAGCAATACAAGCACCAGCAGGACGTAGGCTATTACCTCAACTCAAGGGGCCAAACCTGGGTAAACTCGTGTCCTTTGTCCCAACCAACCCCTTTGAGTCCATCACGCTAGCAATGGCCTCGAACCCAAGTCCGTTCGCCCGGATATCTGCCATGATAAAACCACGACAAATACCTTGTGAGCTATCAAACGTCACTTCATAACATGGTGATCATAAAGGTGCTATTCAAATATCTACGAAGGTGTCTGTTGGGTTGGCATGGATCGAGACTGCATTTTGTCACTCTGTGTGATGGGGAGATATCTTTGGACCCTCCCGGTATTACAACATCACAGGAAGCTTGCAAGCACGCGACTAATGAGTTTGGTCAGGAGATCTTGTATTAAGGAAGGAGTAAAGAGACTTGCGGGTAACGAGATTGAACTAGGTATGGAGATACCGATGATTGAATCTCGGGCAGGTAACATATCGCTTGACAAGGGAATTGCATACATGATTAACTGAATCCTCGACATCATGGTTCAGTCGATAAAGATCTTTGTGGAATATGTAGGAATCATTATGAGCATCCAGGTCACGCTATTGGTTATTGACTAGAGAGGGGTCTAGGTCATGCCTACATGATTCACGAACCCATAGGGTCACACGCTTAACGTTCGGTAGCGCGAGGGTAATATTGAGATATTAATAGTGGAAACTCCGAAAGTAGTTCAAAGTCCTAGATGGGATCTGAGACATCACGAGGAGCTCCGTAATGGTCAGGAGGTAAAGATTTATATATAGGAAGTCATATTCAGGTTTTCGGAAAAGTTCAGGAATTTTAGGTAAAATACCACGACGGTTCTAGAAGGTGTCGGTGTCAAATCCAACATATCTCGTAGTAGGGGTCCTAATCTAGGCGTCTTGGAGCGATGGTAACATGGACATAGGATTTTACCCAGGTTCGGGCTCTCTTGAAGAGATAATACCCTACGTCCTGCTTTTGATTGTATTGATATGGGGGATAGTACATAGTACATGTATCTACCATGAGATTATGAGATGTAATATAAAGATCTATTGACTAGCCTGGCCTCGGTTTATATATGCATCGTAGGCTAGGGTTTAGAGGAGTCCTTGTCTTGTGCTCCAAGTCTTGTGGAATCACCCTTGTATGCGTCATGGGCTGCCCGAAGTGGTCCATTAGCGAATCATCACGGGGGTCCTCGGCCCGACCCACTGTTGGGGAACGTTGCATGGGAAACAAAAAATTTCCTACGCACACGTAGATCTATCCATGGTGATGATCATCTACGAGAGGGAGAGTGGATCTATGTACCCTTGTAGATCGCTAAGTGGGAAGCGTTAAGAAACGCGGTTGGTGTAGTCAAACGTCTTCCGATCCAAATCACCGTGCATCCCGTGATCCAATCATGATCCGTCCCGCTATCCAATCACGATCTGTCCCGCGATCCAATCACGATTCCGTCCCGCGATCCAATCACGATCCGTCCCACGAACTTGATCACGATCCGTCCCACGAACTTGATCACGATCCTTTCGATCTAGCACCGAACGGACGACACCTCCGCGTTCAGCACACGTACAGCTTGATGACGATCTCCACCGTATTGATCCAGCAAGAAGGAGTGGAGAGGAAGAGGAGTTCTCCGGCAGCATGACGGCACTCCGGTGATGGTGGTGGAGCTATTCCGGCAGGGCTTCGCCTAAGCACTGCAGAAATCCGATCTAGAGGAGAAACTATGCACTGGAGGAACGGGTAGCACGTGACTGTAAAAACTAGTGCAAAAACCAAAAACCCTCTAGTATATATAGGAGGAGAGGAGGAGAGGAGGCAGCCTTGGCTTCCAAGCCAAGATGGTTCGGCCAAACCTACTAGGAGAGGAGGACTCCTCCTCCAATCCTAGTAGGACTAGGATTGCTCCTTTTGGCCTTTTTTTCCACCTTTTCCTATTGGTTTTTTTCCTCCAGACACATGGGCCTTGTGTGGGAGTTTCCACCAGGCCACTAAGGGCTGATATTCACTCTCCCACAGACCATGAAGCCTCTTGGGTCGAAATACCCCTCCCGGAGGCCTCCCGGTACACTACCGGCACTCCCGGTACACTACCGATGAGCCCGAAACTTTTCCGGCGACCAAAACAGGACTTCCTATATATGAATCTTTACCTACGGACCATTCCGAAGCTCCTCGTGACGTCCGGATCTCATCCGGGACTCTGAACAACCTTCGGTCACCACCATACATAATTCTATACTACCGAAACGTCACCAAACCTTAAGTGTGGAGACCCTGCGGGTTCGAGAACTATGTAGACATGACCGAGACACCTCTACGGTCAATAACCAATAGCAGGACCTGTATGTCCATATTGGTTCCTACATATTCTATGAAGATCTTTTATCGATCGAACCTCTATGTCAAGGATTCAGTTAATCCCGTATGATGTGCCCTTTGTTCTTGGGTATGTTACTTGCCCGAGATTCGATCGTCGGTATCTCCATACCTAGTTCAACCTCGTTACTGGCAAGTCTCTTTACTCATTCCGTAATACAAGATCCCATGACTTACACTTAGTCACATTGCTTGCAAGGCTTATTGTGATGTTGTATTACCGAGTGGGCCCTGAGATACCTCTCCGTCACACGGAGTAAGAAATCCCAGTCTTGATCCATGCCAACTCAACAAACACCCTCGGAGATACCTGTAGAGCACCTTTATAGTCACCCAATTATGTTGCGACGTTTGATACACACAAGGCACTCCTCCGATGTCCGTGAGTTGCATGATCTCATGGTCATAGGAACATACACTTGACATGCAGAAAACAGTAGCAATAAACTGACACGATCATAAGGTACGTTTGTAGTTTGGGTCTTGTCCATCACATCATTCTCCTAATGATTTGATCCCATTATCAAATGACATCACATGTCAATGTCTAGGAAACCTTGACCATCTTTGATCAACGAGCTAGTTCACTAGAGGCATACTAGGGACAGAGTGTTGTTTCTTTACCCACACATGTAATGTGTTTCCAATCAATACAATTATAGCATGGATAATAAACGATTATCATGAACAAGGAAATATAATAATAAACACTTTATTTATTGCCTATAGGGCATATTTCCAATAGTCTCCCACTTGCGCTAGAGTCAATAATCTAGCTCACATCACTATGTGATGTACATTGTAATGAATCGAACACCCATGCAGTTCTGGTGTTGATCATGTTTAGCCCTTGGAAGAGGTTTAGTCAACGGGTTTGCAACATTAAGATCCGTGTGTACTTTGCAAATATTTATGTCCTTCTCCTCGATGTAATCGCGGATGGAGTTCAAGCGTCGCTTTATGTGTCTGGTCCTCTTGTGAAACCTTGGTTCCTTGGCCAGAGCAATGGCACCGGTGTTGTCACAGAACAGGTTCATTGGATTCAGTGCACCGGGCACTACTCCAAGATCTGTCATGAACTGCTTCATCCAGACACCTTCCTTCGCCGCCTCCGAGGCTGCGATGTACTCCGTTTCGCACGTAGAATCGGCTACCGCGCTTTGCTTGGAACTGCACCAGCTTACCGCTCCCCCGTTGAGAATAAATACGTATCTGGTTTGTGACTTAGAGTCGTCCGGATCAGTGTCAAAGCTTGCGTTGATGTAACCCTTTATGACGAGCTCTTCATCACCTCCATAAACGAGAAACATTTCCTTAGTCCCTTTCAGGTACTTAAGGATATTCTTGACCGCTGTCCAGTGCTCCATTCCAGGATCACTTTGAAACCTTCCGGCCATACTTATGGCAAGGCTGACATCGGGTCTTGTGCACAGCATTGCATACATGATAGAGCCTATGGCTGAAGCATAGGGGATGACACTCATCTTTTCTCTATCTTCTGCAGTTACTGGGCATTGAGTCTTACTCAACTTCACACCTTGTAACACAGGCAAGAGCCCCTTCTTGGACTGATCCATATTGAACTTCTTCAAAACTTTATCAAGGTATGTGCTCTGTGAAAGTGCTATTAAGCGTCTTGATCTATCTCTATAGATCTTAATGCGTAATATGAAAGCAGCTTCTCCTAGGTCCTTCATTGAAAAACTCTTGTTCAAATATTCCTTCACGCTTTCCAGCATTTCTATATTGTTTCCAATCAGCAATATGTCATCCACATATAATACTAGAAATGCTATAGAGCTCCCACTCACTTTCTTGTAAATACAAGCTTCTCCGTAAACTTGTATAAACTCAAACGCTTTGATCACCTCATCAAAGCGCTTATTCCAACTCCGATATGCTTGCACCAGTCCATAAATGGATCGCTGGAGTTTGCAAACTTTGTTAGCATTCTCTGGATCGACAAAACCTTCGGGTTGCATCATATACAAATCTTCCTCAAGGAAACCGTTGAGGAACGCTGTTTTGACATCCATCTACCAAATTTCATAGTCGAAATAAGCAGCTATTGCTAACATGATTCTGAGAGACTTAAGCATCGCTACGGGTGAGAAAGTCTCATCGTAGTCAACTCCTTGAACTTGTGAAAAACCCTTTGCCACAAGTCAAGCTTTATAGACGATGACATTACCGTTCGCGTCTGTCTTCTTCTTAAAGATCCATTTGTTCTGAATGGCCTTTCGCCCTTCGGGTAATACTTCCAAAGTCCATACTTTGTTTTCATACATGGATCCCATCTCGGATTTCATGGCCTCTAACCATTTCTCGGAATCCGAGCCCATCACTGCTCCTCCATAGCTCGTAGGGTCATTATTGTCCAACAACATGACCTCCAAGACAGGGTTGCCGTACCACTCAGGGGTAGTACGCGGCCTTGTCGACCTACGAGGTTCAATAGCAGCTTGATCCGAAGCTTCATGATCATCATCATTAACTTCCTCTTCTACCGTCGTAGGTTCCACAGAAACATCTTTCTGCGCTGTGCTACTTTCTGGTTGAAGTAAAGGTTCAACAACCTCATCAGGCTCTATTTTCCTCCCACTCAATTCTTTCGAGAGAAACTCTTTCTCAAGAAATGTTCCGTTCTTAGCGACAAACATTTTGCCTTCGGATCTGAGATAGAACGTATACCCGACTGTCTCTTTCGGGTATCCTATGAAGACGCATTTCTCCGCTTTGGGTTCCAGCTTTTCAGGCTGAAGCTTTTTGACATAAGCATCACATCCCCAAACTTTAAGAAACGACAACTTTGGCTTCTTGCCAAACCATAGTTCATATGGCGTCGTCTCAACGGATTTTGATGATGCCCTATTTAAAGTGAATGCAGTTGTCTCTAATGCACAACCCCAAAACGATAGTGGCAAATCAGCAAGAGACATCATAGAATGCACCATATCTAATAAGGTTCGATTACGACATTCAGACACACCATTACGCTGTGGTGTTCCGGGCGGTGTCAACTGTGAAACAATTCCACATTGTCTTAAGTGACTGCCAAACTCATAACTCATATATTCACCTCCTCGATCAGATCACAGGAACTTAATCTTCTTGTTACGATGATTCTCAACTTCACTCTAAAATTGCTTGAACTTTTCAAACGTTTCAGACTTGTGTTTCATTAAGTAAATATACCCATATCTACTTAAGTCAATAGTGAAGGTGAGAAAATAACGATATCCACCACGCGCTGTAACATTCATTGGACCGCACACATTAGTATGTATGATTTCCAATAAGTCACTTGCCCGTTCCATTGTTCCAAAGAACGGTGTTTTAGTCATCTTGCCCATGAGGCATGGTTCACATGTGTCAAGTGATTCAAAATCAAGTGACTCCAAAAGTCCATCAGCATGGAGCTTCCTCATGCGTTTTACACCAATATGACCTAAACGGCAGTGCCACAAGAAAGTGGTACTATCATTATCAACTCTATATCTTTTGGCATCAATGTTATGAACATGTGTATCATCACTATCAAGATTCAATATGAATAAACCCCTCACACTGGGTGCATGACCATAAAAGATATTAGTCATATAAATAGAACAACCTTTATTCTCTGATTTAAATGAGTAACCGTCTCGCAATAAACAAGATCCATATATAATGTTCATGCTTAACGCATGCACTAAATAACAATTATTCGGGTTCATCTCTAATCCCGATGGTAATCAAAGAGAGAGCATGACGACAGCAATCACATCAACCTTGGAACCATTTCCCACGCGCATTGTCACTTCGTCCTTTGCCAGCCTTCGTTTATTCCGTAGTTCCTGCTTTGAGTTGCAAATGTGAGCAACCGAACCGGTATCAAATACCCAGGCACTACTAGGAGAGCTAGTAAGGTACACATCAATAACATGTATATCATATATACCTTGTTTGTCGTTGGCCACCTTCTTGTCAGCCAGGGACTTGGGGCAGTTCCGCTTCCAGTGACCAGTTCCCTTGCAATGAAAGCACTCAGTTTCTGGCTTGGGTCCATGCTTGGGCTTCTTTACAGGAGTAGCAACTGCTTTGCCATCCTTCTTGGTTTTACCCTTCTTGCCCTTGACCTTGACCTTGCCATTTTTCTTGAAATTAGCGGTTTTATTGACCATCAACACTTGATGTTCTTTCTGGATTTCAGACTCAGTGACTTTTAGCATCGCAAACAGCTCGGCAACTGACTTGTTCATCCCGTGCATGTTATAGTTCATCACAAAGCTCTTGTAACTAGGTGGTAGTGATTGAAGAACTCTGTCAGTGATCGCCTCTGGCGGAAGGGCAATTCCCAACTCCACTAGACGAGTTGAATACCCAGACATTCTGAGTATATGTTCACTGATAGACCCGTTCTCCTCCATCTTGCAAGCATAGAACTTATCGGAGGTTTCATACCTCTCGATCCGGGCGTTCTTTTGAAAGATAAACTTCAACTACTGGAACATCTCATATGCTCCATGACGTTCAAACTGTCTTTGAAGTCCCAGTTCTAAGCCATACAATATTGCACACTGAACTATTGAGTAATCTCTAGTACGTGCCTCCCAAGCGTTCTTAACGTCTTCGGAGGTCATGTCTTCTGGTTGGTCACCAAGCGGTGCATCAAGGACATATGATTTATGGGAAGCCGTGAGGATAATCCTCAGATTATGGGCCCAGTCAACAAAGTTACTTCCATCATCTTTCAACTTAGCTTTCTCTAGGAACGGATTAAAATTCAGGGGTGCTACTGTGCGAGCCATTGATCTACAACATAAATATGCAAAGTTTACTTAGACTATTGTTCAAGATAATGAGTTTAGTTAATCAAATTACTAAAACTCCCACTCAAATTGACATCCCTCAGGTCATCTGAGTGTCACATGATCCAAATCCACCAACTCAAGTCCGATCATCACGTGAGTTGAGGTGGCTTCAATGGTGAACATCATTATGTTGATCATATCTACTGTATGACTCATGTTCGACCTTTCAGTCTCTTGTATTCCGAGGCCATGTCTGTACATGCTAGGCTCGTCAAGTTTAACCCGGGTGTTCTGCATGTGCAACACTGGCTTGCACCCGTTGTATGTGAATGTAGAGTCTATCGCACCCGATCATCACGTGGTGTCTCAACACGACGAACTTTCGCAACGGTGCACACTCGGGGAGAACACAATTTATCTTGAAATTAAGTGAGGGATCACCTTATAATGCTACTGTCGTCCTAAGCAAAACAAGGTGCATAAAAGGATTAACATCACATGCAAATCATAAGTGACATGATATGGCCATGAACTTGTGCTTTTGATCTCCATCTTGAAAGCAACGGCATGATCTCCATCATCACCGGCAAGACACCATGATCTCCATCAACGTGTCGCCATCGGGGTTGTCACGCCCAACATGCTTCTACTACTATTGCTATCATTTAGCGATAAAGTAAAGCATTACATAGCGCTTAATGATTGACACACAGGTCATACAATATTTAAGGACAACCCTATGGCTCCTGCTGGTTGCCGTACTCATTGACATGCAAGTCGTGATAATCTATACATCACATGATCATCTCATACATCACATATATCACATCATGTAATTGGCCATATCACATCACAACATACCCTGCAAAAACAAGTTAGACGTCTTGTAATTGTTGTTGCATGTTTTACATGGCTGCTACGGGTATCTAGCAAGAACAATTCTCATCTACGCAAAAACCACAATGGTGATACACTAGTTGCTTTTCAACCTTCTCAAGGTCCGTCTTTGTCGAATCCGATCCAACTAAAGTGAGAGAAACTGGCACCCGCAAGCCATCGATGCAACAAGTTGCGGTCGAGGGAACCGGTCTCGTAAGCATACGAGTAATGTTGGTCTAGGCCGCTTCATCTCACAATAATGCTGAACCAAAATCCGACCAAGGGAGGAAGCAATCTAAGCATCAACGCCCACAAACCTTTTGTGTTTTACTCGAGATCTCATCTACACATAGACCTAGCTCATGATGCCACTGTTGGGGAATGTTGCATCGGAAACAAAAAATTTCCTACGCACACACAGATCTATCCATGGTGATGAGCAGCTACGAGAAGGAGAGTGGATCTACGTACCCTTGTAGATCGCTACGCGGGAAGCGTTAAGAAACGCGGTTGGTGTAGTCGAACGTCTTCGCGATCCAAATCGTCGTGCGTCCCGCGATCCAATCACGATCCGTCCCGCGATCCAATCACGATCCGTCCCACAATCCAATCATGATCCGTCCCACGAACTTGATCACGATCCGTCCCATGAACTTGATCACGATCCTTCCGATCTAGCGCCGAACGGACGACACCTCCGCGTTCAGCACACGTACAGCTTGATGACGATCTCCACCGTCTTGCTAGCAAGAAGGAGTGGAGAGGAAGAGGATTTCTTCAGCAGCGTGACGGTGCTCCGGCGATGGTGGTGGAGCTATTCCGGCAGGGCTTCGCCTAAGCACTGCAGAAATCCGATCTAGAGGAGAAACTATGCACCGGAGAAACGGGTAGCACGTGACTGTAATAACTAGTGCAAAAACCCAAAACCCTCTAGTATATATAGGAGGAGAGGAGGAGAGGAGGCAGCCTTGGCTTCCAAGCCAAGATGGTTCGGCCAAACCTACTAGGAGAGGAGGACTCCTCCTCCAATCCTAGTAGGACTAGGATTGCTCCTTTTGGCCTTTTTTTCCACATTTTCCTATTGGTTTTTTTCCTCCAGACACATGGGCCTTGTGTGGGAGTTTCCACCAGACCACTAAGGGCTGATATTCACTCTCCCATAGACCATGAAGCCTCTTGGGTCGAAATACCCCTCCCGGAGGCCTCCCGGTACACTACCGGCACTCCCGGTACACTACCGATGAGGCCGAAACTTTTCCGGCAACCAAAACAGGACTTCCTATATATGAATCTTTACCTACGGACCATTCCGAAGCTCCTCGTGACGTCCGGGATCTCATCCGGGACTCTGAACAACCTTCGGTCACCACCATACATAATTCTATACTACCGAAACGTCACCAAACCTTAAGTGTGGAGACCCTGCGGGTTCGAGAACTATGTAGACATGACCGAGACACCTCTACGGTCAATAACCAATAGCGGGACCTGTATGTCCATATTGGTTCCTACATATTCTACGAAGATCTTTTATCGATCGAACCTCTATGTCAAGGATTCAGTTAATCCCGTATGATGTTCCCTTTGTTCTTCGGTATGTTACTTGCCGGAGATTCGATCGTCGGTATCTCCATACCTAGTTCAACCTCGTTACTGGCAAGTCTCTTTACTCATTCCGTGATACAAGATCCCTTGACTAACACTTAGTCACATTGCTTGCAAGGTTTATTATGATGTTGTATTACCGAGTGGGCCCTAAGATACCTCTCCGTCACCCGGAGTAACAAATCCCAGTCTTGATCCATGCCAACTCAAGCTACGTTTGTAGTTTGGGTCTTATCCATCACATCATTCTCCTAATGATGTGATCCCGTTATCAAATGACATCACATGTCAATGGCTAGGAAACCTTGACCATCTTTGATCAACGAGCTAGTTCACTAGAGGCATACTAGGGACAGAGTGTTGTTTATTTACCCACACATGTAATGTGTTTCCAATCAATACAATTATAGCATGGATAATAAACAATTATCGTGAACAAGGAAATATAATAATAAACACTTTATTTATTGCCTCTAGGGAATATTTCCAATACCCACTAGTCGGGAGACGACATGGTGAGTACCCCCTTGTCTAGGACACCATCAGTAGACCCCTGAACCGGTCTTCAAGTTGAGGAGGCTCCTCGGTTCTTTTGAATAATTCTTTGTCTTCGATCGTCGGTCTTGAAAACTAGTTCAAAAAAATCTTCCCATGTCCGATCTTGAGGATCACCGAGATGAATCCAAAGAGTTTACATGTCGGGCATCCGAGTAGCCCCTTTAAGTTATCGACCTTTATCAATGCCTTGTAATTTTTTATGCCACACCTGGGGTTTGAAGTGTTTCCCGTGCGGCGGAGTCCTCTTGCGTCCGAGCTCCAACGCCGAACTACATCCGAGTCGTCTTTCCACAGCCGAGCTCCAACACTATTCGGCATTCAAGGTATCCTCTTGCGTCGGAGCTCCAATGCGGGACTGCATCCGAGGTGTCTTTTTGTAGCCGAGCTCCGATGATGGTCGGCATGCGAGGTATCATAGATTACCTTGGCATCTGAAAATTTGAATGAGTCCATCCGAGATTAAATGCCGAAATAGTCTTCTATGGAACGAGCCATTCGAAACCGAGCTTTATGCCGGACTGCTTCCGAGCTCCAACGCCGGACTGCATCTGAGCTCTAATGACGGTCAGCGTCCGATGTATCATAAACTAACTTGGACCTTAAAAAATTGAAGGAATCATCCGAGCTTAATGTCGCAAATGCTCTCTATGGAGCCAACCACTTGTGCCCGAGCTTTATGCCGGACTGCTTTCGAGGTGGTGCACCACCCCGACCGTGGGCTGATTTTTCGTGGATATTTTGGATTGGTGCAATTTATTATCTCCGAGATATATAGCCAGTAGCCCTCAAGGTTTGTGTCAGTCTAAAACCTGAGATGCACCTGAAGGATGACATAAAACCGCTGATCCCAGTAGCCCCTGAGACTCAGGTCGATTCGCAAAATCGACCTGAGGATCAACTCCTAGCTCGGTAGCATACTTCGGAAAACAAAAGCGGTGTGCACAAACCTCGAGACTTAGGTTGGGGGCGGCCGACCAACCCAAGGATCATAATCTCCTCGGAAACTATATTGCATTAATTTTTTTTGCATTGAATTGTCAATTCAGTAGCCCTCGAGACTTGAGTTCGGCATTATGGCCAACCCTAGGATCGTATCTCCTCGGGAACTAGTTCAACCGTCATGTACGTTTTGACAACGCCGAGGTGGAGTTCGGCAGGAAAGGTGTCGAACCGTAGTTCGGAAAAGAGTTTCCAGGCAAGACCATCACGCCGAACACCTCAACAAAGAGGATGTCCCGCTTCCTAAAAGGAAAACATAAAATAGGTTAAAGAAGTTGTAAGCACAAAAAACCAAAAAACTTATGTGAAAACTGTGCGTCTCAATTGAATCAAGTTTTTTTGGTGCCAATACGAAATTGGTGTTAAAATTGTGCTTCCGTCGTGCTTTAACATGGCACGTCTGGACTCTAGACTTTAGGTGGGTCAGCCTTCGGCTTCAACCTCCCTATCCCGAAGGCGGAGTGCTTCTCATGCTAGTTTCTTAGGCGAGCGGCTTTAAAGAGAAACCAGGCTACCCGGCTGTCAACCAAGCCCTCGAGTCGAGAAAGGAGTGATAGAAAAAGACTTTGCGATGACTAAGAAGAAAACATTTATTATAAAACAAATCATACAAATTTAAGAGCCCCCAAGTGACTTGGGTAAAAGAATTTTATGTATAATGATTGTATATACTGAAGTACTTATATCATATATGTGTTCGACCGAACTTTAAACGCGTCTTAACCGACCATCGGCTTCTCCATCTTCGGCCAAGGGCCGAAAGGTGTTATCTTCTATGCCATCCGAGGATATTAGAGGTGTTTCGAATAACCAGGCAATCAAGCCATTAGGCTATAAGACAAAGCGCGCCTAGGGAACTTATGTTATATTACTATTTAACGTAAGTAGCATCTCCAAAGAAAATAGTTTCGCGAATGGTTCCTTTATTTGGGTTCTCATGATTATCATGAGGGGTGTGCAATAGATTTATGTATGTTTGTCTTCCGCCGTGGCCGACGATGGTTGAAAACAGTAAGAGCGCTAGCTTTCGGCTTCACCCGTCTGAGGTACGAGTTTGGATGACCCGGTCGTAACAATTGTAGAGGTGCTCCCTTTACTCCCTAGCCGAACAACCGGGAACGTAGGGGTAAGCACTGGAGCAAGGCAACCCAGCTTTGCAGAATACTTAAGTCAACATGATGCATATATTGGCGTAAACACGAACAAGGAAGGGTATGGTACATTAATAATCACATGCAAGAGGAATGACTTCATAAAGGAAGCCCCCAAGTAAATGGGGTATTTGAATTTGTTTGTAACAAAGGAAGTTTTGATAAAAAAAGTTTTTCGCAAGCAACTTTTTGTCAAAAAAGTATAATGCTTGGTCAAACTGAACAAAATTAAAAAATGAAAGTTTTTGAGCATGAAAGCGACTTAGCTGGTTAATGTGCTCGGTGTCGATGACGCGATCCAGGCTTGTGGCGGGACGAGGACGCCCATCGAACTTTGATAGATCCGGTGTGTAGTCTTCGGCATGACCGAGGTCCCAGCCCCCAAGCCCATCCCGAGGTGACCGAACGAGGAGTTCGACACTCCGAAGAAGTTTCACGGCTCGGCCGATGTGGCAAGGCGAAGCCACTGGTCCAGCTGAGGTGGTGGAGTAGGTCGGCAAGATGACACAGGGGTGACCGCGTGACGGCAGTCGAAGTCGATTCCCTGCACTCATAAAATAGTGCAAGCCAAAAGTAATAACAAAGAAAGATAATAATTAAAAAAATCGTCTACTTAATTAATTTAAATGAAGTAAATAATTAGAAAAATATAGCATGAGCGGAAAGGTTTCCGAGCAAAGAGCTCGGCTTGATGAGGTCACAATGCGGCACGATCGATGTGACGAGGCGAAGTCTCTGTCCAGCCAAAATGACGAAGCTGGTCGACTGGTGACGTCGAAGCCCCCGAAGCAGGTTGATGAGGAGATGACAAAGCCTCCGGTCTAATCGAGGTGAAGTCGGAGCCCCAAGTCAGCTGACGTGTCAAAACAGGTCGGCAAGATGAACATCGGCTTGAAAAAGAGACTGCGTGGCAATGACGATGCAAGGCAACGCGCCATGATGATGACACAATTTGATTGACAGAGGCAGGACACTATGGTGTCGTGCCAAGGTGATCGCGTGATGCGGTCGAAGTCGTTTACCTGGATGTGTGGCTGCTCGGCACCATATCACGTATGGCTGTTGGACTCGTGGGGCGGCAGCATTCCTGACAGCTCGGACTCTGCGTTGCCGAAGAACAACAATAGATCGGTCCGAGGACCCGAACCCTGCTCCCCCAATCGCCATTTCACATCGGCTGCTACTGTTTAGAAACAGTGGCCAGGAAGAGACCTGCGCCCGCTCGCAATCCGATAATTTGACGGCAGGTACAGGTAGATTGACCTCCGCCCCGCACGCTTCTAGTAGGGATTGCATGGGTCCGATGATAACATGGCGATGCTGGCTCCGTGTTGTTTCCCTGACATCAAGTAGGATGTGCAAACCTAGCTTTTGCTACCGATCAGAACTCCTGTCAAGCGACCTGCCTCTACTCCAAGCAAGGTAGCTCGGATTCAAAGTATCATCGGGCGACGGATACAGCTGCCACCGCTAAAAGAAATTCTGAATCGGATCTAGCAACAAACAATGTAGCAATGCGATAGCCAAGAGAGAAAACTCACATGAAACTAATCTGACTGAAAAAATATCACCTGATCATTGATCTAAATTTCTATCAATCTACAACGATCACCCGGCGGATTCTTAATGAAAGCATCAATGTCCGTGTCAAATCCGACATGTCTCGTAGTAGGGGTCCTAAGCTAGGCGTCTTGGAACGATGGTAATATGGACACATGATTTTACCCAGGTCCGGGCTCTCTTGAAGAGATAATACCCTATGTCCTGCTTTTGATTGTATTGATATGGTGGATAATACATAGTACATGTATCTACCACGAGATTATGAGATGTAATATAATGATCTATTGACTAGCCTGGCCTCGGTTCTTATATGCACCGTAGGCCTAGGGTTTAGAGGAGTCCTTGTCTTGTGCGCTAAGTCTTGTGAAATCTCCCTTGTAAGCGTCATGAGCTGCCCGAAGTGGCCCATTAGCGAATCATCATGGGGGTCTTCGGCCCGACCCACTAGTCGGGAGACGACGTGATGAGTACCTCCTAGTTTAGGACACCGTCAGAAGGTTCTGTGGGTTCCATCGTGGGGCCCAACGAGCTAGGAAGGTCCCACATGGACCAAGGGGTGGGGCTACAACCCACATGAGCTGGCCGCACCATTCCTCAAGGCACGTGTCGTCTAAATCCAGAGATAAGGTCTAATGTTTAAATTTAAAGGGTTGAATCTAGAGATAAAATGTTATCTCCCAGTTTAAAGTGATTTCTCCCTTGTGGCCGGCCCTAGGACGTTTTGGGACGCCCTCCTCTGCTCCCTACCCTATATAAAGATGGGGGAGGCACGGGGACAACTACCCCTTCACCCTTGGCCAATGCCTCTCCCAACTCATCCCATGTTTCTTTGGTACGCGCCTGGCGAAGCTCTACCAGAATTTCGTTGCCACCACCACCACCACCTCGTCATTGGGCTGGCTCCAATCTTTTCTACCTTCTCTCCCTCGCTTGTTGGATCAAGAAGGAGAGGACGCCATTGAGATGAACGTGTGCTAATCTCGGAGGTGTCGTTCATTCAACGCTAGATCGGATTTGATTATGATATCTCGAAGAGTACGACTACATCAATCACGTTATATACGCTTCCACTTAACGCACTACAAGGGTACGTAGAAACACTCTTCCCTCTAGTTTCTATGCATCTCCATATATAGATCTTGGGTGTACGTACTTTTTTGTTTTGTTTTTCATGCTTTTTTCCCAACAACGAGCGAGGCAGCTCATTGCTCCACCTCCCTTGCCAACCCCGACCCAGCAAGTTGCCCCCTAAGCTGGCGCGTGCTTCACCAACTCGCCGCTCCAGGACAGCTCGTGGAGGAGTGGCAAGTTGCGCTAGATTGACACAAGGGGAGCACGATCGCACGAGCATCATTGCTGACGTGGCCGAGGTCGCGTCGTCCCGCGCCTCTTGTGCTTGCGACCGCACCATCCGCCGTCAACACATGCGTAGTCATGCCCTGCCGGCTAAGAAGAAAGCCAACTCCATGAAGATCGACGAGTCGATGGCCAGCGCGTCCGCGTCCGCCGTTAACATCGAGGGAAAGTAGAGCACGGGAGGACGACGTTGCGTGGGTCCCATGAAGGCCACCGCCGGCATGTTGCCGGCTTGTACAATCGGTGACCTGTTTGGTTCTTTATCTCAGACCATCCTGACACCCGTTTGGGATCCACGGAAGCACTCTTCCCCTCCGGCTGAAGCACCATCTTTGCCTCTCCGATGAGCGGCGCAGCCGGACATAGGGAAGATACAGGGGAAGAATATGCCTCCGAGACTCCTGGCAGTCCGGTTAGCGGGCTACCGGACATGAGGAAGACAAAGAAATCCGTTGCGGTCGGCTGTAGACTAGTATAGTGTACCGTATCATGGGAGCGGAGCTCTGGGTAGCCGTACATGCATATATTTTTACATTTTAGTTAAAATATATCCAAAATGTAACCGTTTTCGTCCTGTTTGTATGGAATTGATCATGTTTATATGAAATTCGGTTGTGTTTGCATGAATTTCATTTGGTTTGTTGTACAAGAGTGTGAAACATATGCGGTTAGCGTTGAATGGCGGCTTCCTGCTTCCGTGTCCGTGGATTGGTCCCACCTGTCCGCGGACGAATGCGGGAGAAAATTTACAGGCCGCCGTTGAAGATGCCCTAAATAGATTATGGAACTCATGCATTTTTTACTTTAAAAGCGAGATCAAAGAAAAATCTTATCTATTTTTCCTTCACTTCATTCCAATTATCTACATGTATGGACAATTTTACCATAGGAAAAAAATAGTTTCATATGTTTTTCCTCTGTTTTCTCTTTTGAATCAAAGAAACCTTAGAAATTTATGGCAAAATGTATAAATCTAACGCAATTCCTCTTGTCCTCGCTGCCTCATCACACCAGTCACACTCATGGGGACGATTTTAGCTAATGAACCTTGTCAAGCTATTATAACGATGTTATCACCGTCCTAAATGGCCCAAACTCACTACCCCCTCGCTTTCACCCGTCAATTTTGTACTCGTCGTTCAAAGGCTACACATTTGTGACACTATGCTATGAAGTGGCGAAGACAGGGGACCAATAGGGGCCCTCCCCCCCCCCAACATCTGTGATCTATTGATAATTTGCTTATGAACAGTGTATACTTAGTGATTATTTGATGCTAAAGGCTTGTTTTGTCAATGTTTGCCCCCCTAACCTGTTTTTACATCACTTGGCCCTCCCGGTCAAATTTTTCTGGCTCCACCATTGATGCTATGCACGTAATTTGAAAATACATGATACTCTCTTCATACAAGCTCACAAACTCATATTATAGATATCAAGATAAAATTTAATGACTGTTTTGCAAGAAAAAAATGAGAAGATAGTAGCTATAAGTGTCATCATGACTATATGCATGCAAGCATTAAATAAGTTGTTAATACGACAAAATATCATTAATTTTTGCTTCAATTAATATTTATGGTATTTTATATAGATGCAAAATGTATTTTTCATAGTGGCCCTGTACTATAAAAAATGGAGGGAGTAACTCATACACCAACACAATTTCGAAGACGGCCTTTAACCACCGCCTTTATGTGATTACATGATTTGAAAGTATTTAAATAGATACTGTTATTTTTATCTTACTAACGGAAGTTAGAGAAATTTTCTTGCACGTTTAAAAAATAAATCATCTGGTTTTGACGCGTTTGGAGAAAACCATCTCGATGGATTTTGACACGTATTGGTTCGATACAAGCAGTATAGAAATTTACAATAAAAAATACAAGGGCAAAGCAGGATATAAAAAGAGAGTAGCCATGCATGTTTGGTGCTCCTGCAAGCCTTATTGGATTCAGCAACTGCCTGATAGCCTAAAATTAGTCCCTACTCCATCTCCTCTCTCGGGCAGCGAGCAGGCCGTTCGATTCAGTGGATACCTGTGCGTCATTACCACGACGGCAAGGGGGAGCAAACTGCACAACCAAGGCTGCATTTTTCTGTTTTGATGGATGTTCTTGGTTCTCTTCCTAATCAACAGATGAATGTTTCCAGAAAATAAGTCGTGTAAAAAATTATTGTCCGTAGTGTTTGGATTATATCCTTTATATACACTATTAATTTTTTATTTGTTTTGCCAATCGCATTCGTCTTCCCATTAGCATGTTCCAATTTTGCGATGAAATACGTTTTGAACATCGAGCGAGGAGTACATCGTTTGGCAAGCGAGATCCCGTTTTGAGCTAGGCTCCTTTGATTTAATGAAATTTTATAAAAAATCTGAAGGATTATAATTCTTTGGATTTTTTATGCTGTTAGTTTGATTCATACTAGTACAATTTAGTTTTACGTGACCTTTTATTAAAATTTTCTTTATACTATATTTCATATAAATTTTAGCATCCACTCAAACCTCTTGAAAAAAGACTTTGTTTTTCCTACTATGTAATCAAACAAATCAAAATCTTATAGAAATAAGATGAGCATGCCATTTATTTTCTAAGTTTTTTATTTCTGCATTATTAATGCCCTACCAAGACCCTAGAGCATCTCCAATCGAACCCCTCACTTTGTTCCTACTATATGTCTGGATGGATAAGAGAGAGGAAGATGAACTCTACCAAACCAGACCCTCCCTTCCTATATGCTTGGAATGTTCGCAAACCCTCCAAACTAAGTCATATATGGGGATGATGAGGGCGCCCGAGTGTGTCTGGCAATCCATCACGTCGAACGAGGCTCACCCCGGACCACTTTATCTATTTCTTTATTCTTTCTCCACTCTCCATTCCTAGCAATCGTATGCATGTGACCGGAAAACCTAGATGACACAAATGTGTGTATGAAAAAAATGAGAGTTCAAAGGGGACACGACTGACACTCCATGGACTCGTCCGCGGGGCGTATGAGGTGCCAAATTAAATTGGAGACGCTCTTAGTTGTTATTTATACCCTGATTTGTTATTCAATTAAAGATTCCCTTAGAGTATCTCTACCACATCCCCTATCCCAAAAGTCCAAAACTCATCCTACATATCAAAAAGTCGAAAAATTAGGCGTTAATCTGTTAAAAAGTTTGTTATGCTCATCCATCCAACCGTATTCTACTTATTACAACATATTGGTTTAATACTTAAGAATCAACTATACACAACTCATGCATAGCAAACTCAATGTTCCCGGATGTCACCATGTAAATTCAAAGACAACATGCGGTTCAAATGAACTAAGAATCCAAATAAACGTGATAAAAGCACAAGAATCAAGTGCTATGACGGTGCCAATTGTGCTCAATAAGATCTTCTTGAAGTCGGTTTTGGTCTTGACGGTTCTTGGTCCTTCGATGTGCTTGGAAGAAGGCTTTTATCATGTCGGGGTTATGTTCATCTCCATCGGATGCCCATTGAAGTGATACCGATAGTCACGCGAGTCCTTTCTCTCATCCTCGATGATCATGTTGCGTGATACATCCAGTTTGCATGAGGTTTTCCTACTGTTATTTATATTTTTAAGTTGTATTCCACGTTCTGATGTAATTCTAATGTCATTTCTTTCTTAAAATGCAAGATACACCAAAAAAAGGGAGATTGGCAACAACTAGAATTCTGGACCTGAAAAAAGCTACAACAGAGATAGCTACTCTCCATATCTCAAAATGAGGTAAAAACTTATGAAGAATTATATTGATATATATAAAAAGTATTGGAAGAAAGAATTACTAGATAGGATCCTCCATGGGCCCACAAGCCAGGGGGCATGCCCTAGTGGCTTGCGGAGCCCATAGGGGCCCAATGATGCCCATCTTCTCCTATATGAAGTTGTCTAACCTGGAAAAAAATAAAGAGAGGAATTTGGGGACCTTCTGCCGCCGACTCGTTGCGGAACCAGAGGCATAGCACTTTTGCTCTCAGGCCGCGCTTCGTCCCGAAAGTCTTCTTATGATTTTTTCCTAGGTTAAATGACATCATATAGGAGAAGATGAGCACCAGAGTCCTGCCAGGGGGCCCACGAGCTAGGGGGCGTGCCCTGGGAGCAGGCCACACCCCTACACTATAGGAATCAGGTACTTTGCCGTCAGCCATCCTATATGGCAAAGGCATGCATGCCGGACGGCAAAGGCTTTGCCGTCCGCCAGCAGACGACCAACCGTCTGGCTGAATAAGCCACGGTAAAGGGTGCTTTGCCATATGCTGGCAGACGACAAAGACCTAAGGATCTTTGCCGTCTGCCAACAGACGGCAAAGACCGTGGACGACACACCTGCCAGCTTCCGACCGTTAAGGGGTTAACGGGCGTGCTTTGCTGTCCGCTGGTAGACGGTAAAGACCTAAGGTCTTTGCCGTCTGCCAGCGGATGACAAAGCAATCCTTAGGTCTTTGCCGTCTGCCAGCAGACGGTAAAGAAACCACCTAAAGCCAGCCTAGTGCTACCCCAGGTTGCAGCAGACGGCAAAGCTCTTTGTCGTCTGCCAGCACACAGCAAAGTTGCTATATAGCCCCTATTTTTTTTTCTGTTTTTTCTTAAATTCATTCAATTTGATAGAATTTCACATATATATCCAACATATCAACAATACAAGTTTCCAACAAGCATACCAACAATAAGTTTCAACAAGCATACCAACAATAAGTTTCCAACAACATATCCAACATACAAGTTTCCAACAACATATCCAACATACAATGGTTTCCAATAACATATCCATACATACATATCCAAAACAAGTTTCCATAAACAAAAAGGAAGCACAAGTAGAAGAGTACACTCCATCAATGCTAGCTTCCTCATCTATAACAAATCTGCAAATTAGGAAAGATGAAAGTTAGAACAATAAGAAGACTAGCTAGAAGAAAAAGAAGAAGAAGAAAAAGAAGAAGAAGAATTTATCTTCTCTTTCTTTTTATCCTCTCCTCTTCTTTATCTTCTTCTTCTTCTAACTAAGGTAGGTAAAAATGCCATTTTTTAGCTAAGGTAGGTAAAAATGCTAAGTGTGTAGGTCATTTTAGAGCTAAGGTAGGTAAATAGGTCATTTTGGAGCTAACCTAGGTAGTTATGCCATTTTTAGCTAACTAAGCATATTTATTCATTTTGGAGGACAAAATGGTAAGTGTAGATCATTTTAGAGCTATCCTAGTTAAAATCGGTCACTTTGGAGCTATGTAAGGTTATTTTGTCATTTTGGAGGAAAATAAACTAATTATATGATAGTTTGGAGCTAAACCAAGGTTATTATATCATTTTTACCTAAGTAAGCTAATTATGTCATAAATGAACTAGGTAAGCTAAGTATAGATTATTATTTAGCTATCGAAGGTAGTTATGACATTTTCAGCTAACTAAGCATATTAAGTCATTTAGGAGGAAAAAATGTTAAGTATAGGTAATTTTATAGCTATCCTAGGTAAAGTATGTCAGTTCGGAGCTAAGTAAGGTTATTATGTCATTTTCTAGGAAAATAAGCTAAGTATAGGTCATTTTGGAGCTAAACCAAGGTTATTATGCCATTTTTTTTACCCAAGTGAGCTAATTTTGTCATAAATGAACTAGCTAAGCTAATTATAGATCATTATTGAGCTATCCTAGGTACTTATGCCATTTTGTATCTAAGTGAGCTAATTATGTCATAAATGAACTAGCTAAGCTAGCTATAGATCATTATTGAGCTATCCTAGGTAGTTATGCCATTTTCTAGCTAACTAAGCATATCAAGTTATTTTGGAGGAAAAAATGCTAAGTATAGGTCATTTTATAGCTATCCTAGGTAGAATATATCATTTTGGAGGTAAGTAAGGTTATTATGTCATTTTTGAGGAAAATAAGCTAAGTATAGGTCATTTTGGAGCTAAGTAGGTCATTTCTTAAGCTAAGTATGCATTTGTTAAGCAAAACACTTGGGAAAACTTACCATCATCACGGAGGTGAAGGACCGGTCGGGTTTGCGCCAGGGTGAGACGTAGAAGGACCGGTCGGGGTTGTGGCAGACGCAGAAGGATCGGTCGATGCTTGTCGGGAGGCACACTACACCAAAGATCATTTGCAATGTCTCCTTAGCATGATGCAACTCAAATGTGAATACTAGTAACTAATGACCATTCAAATGAAACTCACCGTGGGTGCTGTAGCAATATGGGGCATCGACGGAGGGGTTTGACCATTGTTCTGGCACACGGTCTGCACATTTTGTTTTCACAAGTCATTCATATTAGTTAGTGATAAAACGAACATTACGTGCATGATTTGGCTAATATGCAGGAGAAACTTACCACGAGGAGCTCGTATAGGGCCCGGTGAGATGCGTCGTTCCGGTTCCTCTCCTCCTCTAACAGCCTAGCCGTCCTCTCCTCCATGTCCCTCTCCCTCTGCGCCGCCTGCCTGTTTGCCTCCGCCAGAAGCTCCTGGGCCCTAGCCTCAATGGCAAGCTCATTGGCCATGGACGAGGCCTTATCTCAGGATCAGAGCTCGTTTGGTGCTTCTTGATCTCCGGGAGAGTTCTAGGACAACGTATCAGTCCATCCCCAATGGCTATCGAGCCAAGGGGCCTCCCGCCACCAGATATCATCACGAGCTCTGGATCAAAAGGACTCTGGCTCGGGTTGAAGCCCTCCCCTTTCCTTGCCTTCCCCTCACCTCTGTACCTCACGGGCTTGTTATGGGAGGAGATGTTGCTGAAGCTCTCTGGATGATCACTAGTGGAAAAAGGCCCATTTGTCCCGGTTCGTAAGGCCCATTTGTCCCGATTCTGGAATCGGGACTAATGTGTCGGGACTAAAGCCCACGACCTTCTGTCCCGGTTCGCTTACGAACCGGGACAGATGGGGCTGCACGTGGCCGCTCCGCCGAGCCCAGGCAGGAGGGCCTTTGGTCCCGGTTAGTAACACCAACCGGGACCAAAGAGCGTCCACGCGTCAGGAGCTGAGGAGCTGTTTTTTTGAAAGAGGGGGGGGGCGTTGAGGGTTTTGGAGGGTTAATTTAGGGGTTTCATATATTTTGTTAGATATCTAATAGAGAGACGTGATCTCTCTTATCTCCGTGCTTGGTCACGACGCTACGTACTATACTTATAGATAGAACATATAACCCAATTTAGTCATCATTGTCGTCAATGAGACATCATATAACAAATTGGTCACCAGTCATAATCACAACTCCTCCTCCTCCTCCTCCTCATCAACTCTAACACATTGTAGCACATAATAACACATTGTACCTAGGACCTACGTACTCCTATCTCGTAGGACCTACTCTACCCTCTCTTAGGTACAATATCATAAAACAAGATAGGCCCTGACTCTCCATTATGGAGAACGGAGATCATCCTGTCTCCCATTCTTGGCCTACGCACAATGTTGCTTCCAAGTAGCTCTCTACGATTGAGCATACATTTTTTCCAATCTTTGATTGTCATGACTCCATCGATTTTAGAAATCCGGTATGGACAGGAGTGATGCGTTGGTTGACCTGGCCGTGGTGGCCCTAAGCTCGTAACAACAACGCGACCTCTCGGAAATATCAGATAAGGCACACAATCCTCCGGGATTTTTTGTTGAAAAACATAGTAATAACTTTGTAGTTAGCAATGTAGTTTAGTTTTAGAAGAATTTATGCAAAAGATGCATGGCTGTCGTAATAGTAGAATTAAAATCTTACCATGCAATCTTCATGGATGTTACCATAGTTCACCACGTGCACTAGTGGCACGTATTGACCATAATGTGCAGGAGTTTGATAATAGCTATTGTAATTCTCAAGATGACTAAGAAATGCGGTAAGATGATCTTTCTCCTTATAAGTTAATTCTGCTTCATCATTGTACCAGTAGGTTCTATCTACCATCTTACGCACATTTTTTGAAGAATGAAAATAAGCTGTCAATGCAAATAAGTTGTCAACTATTTTTAAATAAAAAATATAAATTACTTAATAAATATGGTTGAGAAACTCACATAATGGTAGAACTAGAGGCATCTCCACATCGACCCAGATGTTGATATTACCTTCAATTTCATCTTTCGGACGAATATCAAAGGTGATAAGCATATTAGGCTCAAATGCATAAGCCTTGCATAGTGCTTGCCAACTTTTGCATTCAAAATAGCAATAGGTGTCTGCATGGTACAATTTTACCGCAAAAGTAAAACCATGCTCGGTCCTCAAGTGAACTATCTTTACCTCCATATATATTTTTAGTATTGAAACCAATCTTATCCAAGACAGCTATTCTTGCATGGTAGGGGATACGCTAGTAGAACAGTAAAAAATTAAAATTAATTATAAGTTGAAGCAAAAGAGGCAGAAGTCATGCTTAATTATGAAAAAAGACTTGTCATTCTGACTTACTGTATCCACTTCGAAGGTCTCATCCAGCATGATGCTGAAGCACCCACCATCAACTAGGAAAGTCTTGTCACACAGGCCGCGCTAGTCTTCGTAGTATTCGCACATACCGAATTCACTTTCATCGTCAGACATTTCCTATGTTCATAGTTGAAACATTTAAAATCGATCGAAGGAAACTACGAGAAAACTGATCAACACACAGATCACTATTACTCCATATGCAACGGGTTGACTTTAGGTCTGTCAAGTCTTTCCTTCCTAAACTCTCGTCTCACGTATATGGTGGGCACTCCCTCTGATGTTGCGATCGTCGGTGATGGTGGCTCCTCCATTCGTCCTAGAGTGCATTACACCAAAATGTCTAGCACACTGGAACGAAGGAGAAGCGACCCCCACGACAACAGTCGGGATTCTTCCTCTCTCATATACATATATGGTGGACACTCTCCCTCACTGAAAGAAACACAAGGAGCCGAAACAGACCTAAAGTCAACCCATTTCATATATCGAGCAATGACATATAAAAAATTCCCTATGTTTTACCGGAATGACTTGCAAATCACAAATACATTTATAATGAACTCGCATATAATATCACTAATACATCATCCCGAATAAGCCAGTTCAAGAATTATGGCACGCTTTGGATCCTAATGCGTTTGTGACTTTCGGTCCATTGAGGCTTTCCGTAAGTAACTCTCATATCTCCTGGTGTGTTGGTGCGCTCTCTCTCACACTGATATGATGGTGTATATATGTTGGTGGACACTCTCTCACAGTAATAGTTTGACCGCCGTTGATGGACGCCTCCCCTCTTCTCTTCTTACGCAATATATTGACGAGTATATCGCAAAGAAGAGAAAAAAGAGGAGGCGCCCCCCGCGATAACAGTCGTGATTCCTCCATCAAGAACACACATGAAAGTCACACAAGGAGCAATGACAGACCGAAAGTCACACACGCATTATATCGATAAAATATCACAGATACATTAATATTTATAATGACCTCGAATATAATATCACTAATACATCATCCCGAATAATCCAGTTAATGCATCATCAAATATTAACTAATACATCTTGAATATTATCATATAAGATCACTAATAAAGATCGAATATCCTAGAATCCAAAGTGGAGGACGGTGAACTCGGTTCACTAGCGGTCTCTGAGTCACCGGCCGTGGACACCCAAAGATAAGGAACCATAATGGGATAATAACTCAAGTGAGATCCCTGAAGGATCTGCCAGGTATTGTCGAACCGGGCGTCCAACGCTGCCATGTAGCGATGGACGTGCTTGTCCTCCTCCTTGACACGACGACGTACCACCTCCGCGGGTGCCTGCTCCCTCCGCACCGAAAGTGGCCCGCGTGACCGCCACCACAGAAGGTTCGGGTCGACGACGATACCTGCATTCCTCACCATCCTCCGAGCCCGAGAAGGTAGCACCTCCCAGTGCCAGCCCGGCAGAGCCCAGTCCCGGACATGGCGCCTATCAAGCAGGCTCTTGCGGACTACTCGACAACGAGGATGCGGGCCGGGCATCGTCGACAAATTCCTATGAGAACGTTTTCTTATCGTTTAATCACCAATTTTTCATAAAACCCAATTTTTTTCATCATTAACATACTAATATAACATAAACATTCATCATAAACATACTAATATAATATAAACATTCATCATAAACATACTAATCTAACATAAACATTCATCATAATTTTTTTTTGTAATCTAACATACACATACTAATCTAACATAAACATTCATCATATAAAAAAATCAACATATATTTTAAAAATAAATTGCATAGAGCCGGGGCGGAGGCGGATCATAGTGGACGCATCAACGAGGGCGGGCGGCGACGAGGACGGGGCGGCAACGGGGGCGGCGGGGGAGGCGACGGGGGCGGGGCGGCAACGGGAGCGAGGCGGCGACGGGGGTGGCGGGGGCAGCGACAAGGGCGGGGCGGCGACGGGCACGACAGGGGAGGCGGCGACGGGGGCGGTGGGGGCGGCGACGAGGGCGGGGCGGCGACGGGGGCGACAGGGGAGGCGACGGGGACGAGGCGGCGATGAGGAGGGGGATGATGACGGCGGGGGCAGCGACGGGGACGGGGACGGCGACAGGGGGCTCGGGGCGGCAAGCGTTGACGGGGACGAGGACGGCGGGCTCGGCGAAGTGACAATGAAAACTTCGAAATTTCCTAAGTGCTTCTTATATAGAAGAAGCATTGGTCCCAGTTGGTGGCACTAACTGGGACCAATGCCCACCTTTAGTCCCGGTTGGTGCCACCAACCGGGACCAAAGCCCTGTTTTCGGCAGCCCAAAGGGCGGGAAACAAGGACCTTTGGTCCCGGTTGGTGGCACCAACCGGGACCAGTGCCCACCTTTAGTCCTGGTTGGTGCCACCAACCGGGACAAAAGCCCTATTTTCAGCAGCCCAAAGGGCGGGAAACAGGGACCTTTGGTCCCGGTTGGTGGCACCAACCGGGACGAAAGGGGGGCAGTGGTCCCGGTTGGTGCACCAACCGGGACCACTGGTCCCTTTTCATCGGCCGACGAGGAAGCAGCAGATGTTTAGTCCCACCTCGCTAGTCGAGGGGAGACAACATCTGTTTATAAGCCCCGATGCGCTTGACCTGTCAAGCGCCTCTCATAGTGAAAATAGATGCCCTTATACACGAAATTTGACCTAAATTCAAAATGCTAGTTAGGTGCCTAACTAGCACTTTGAATTTAGGTTGAATTTCAGCGTAAGCGCATCTATTTTCACTTTTGCTATTTTTTATGTTATTTCTTTGCTATTTTTCCTGCTATTTAATATTATTTTGTTTTAACATTATATTCAATTTGGTAATTTTTAGGTTTTATATAATTTTAGTTTCAAAAATACTAGAGGTTTATAATTTTAGTTATTGATTTTTTTGAGCTAAATGACCCTAAAATTGAAAAGCACTACAAATGAACTCTGAAAAGGTTGAAAGTTGGCATGGTATCATCATTTCACCCACATAGCATGTGCTAAAAAGTTGAGAGGGTTACGGCAAAAGCTGGATGCACTTCGTGTACAAAACGGACAGTCTCTTTCGAAGTATCAGGGTTCCAGACGGAAACTCATGTGTTACAAAAGGCATTTCATTTTATTGAACTTATTTGAACTCCAGGCTTTTTGTGTGTTCAAAATGCACCATTCAAAGCCACATCATCAATTTTCAACCCTTCCCGACATCATTTGTTATTTTTCATGCAGTTATTGATTTTTTTGAGCTAAATGACCCTGAAATTGAAAAGCACTACAAATGAACTCTGAAAAGGTTGAAAGTTGGCATGGTATCATCATTTCACCCACATCGCATGTGCTAAAAAGTTGAGAGGGTTACGGCAAAAGCTGAATGCACTTCGTGTACAAAACGGACAATCTCTTTCAAAGTATGAGGGTTTCAGACGGAAACTCATGTGTTACAAAAGGCATTTCATTTTCTTGAACTTATTTGAACTCCAGGCTTTTTGTATGTTCAAAATGCACCATTCAAAGCCACATCATCAACTTTCAACCCTTCCTGACATCATTTGTTATTTTTCATGCAGTTATTGATTTTTTGAGCTAAATGACCCTGAAATTGAAAAGCACTACAAATGAACTCTGAAAAGGTTGAAAGTTGGCATGGTATCATCATTTCACCCACATAGCATTTGCTAAAAAGTTGAGAGGGTTACGGCAAAAGCTGGATGCACTTCGTGTACAAAACGGACAGTCTCTTTTGAAGTATCAGGGTTTCAGACGGAAACTCATGTGTTACAAAAGGCATTTCATTTTCTTGAACTTATTTGAACTCCAGGCTTTTTGTATGTTCAAAATTATGGAGGCCCTTAATATACTCGGAGGTGCATCGGTCACCGTACATCCATTGCCGGTTCATCTGCATGCGTTATATAAGAAATTGTATTAAAAACAATTACAACATATCATGAATAGAGAAGTGACCAAATTATTAGAAATTCATCATCACATTAAAGCCAAAGTATAATAATGACAAAAATAAATATGTATAGTTCATACATAGTTGTCATTATTGGATAACATATAGCTCTCTAGAGCATCTAATTAAAACATACAGTGAAACTACGTAAAAACTTTAAATGCAACAACAAATGGAATCATAATTGCTACTAAGGTACCAATTGATCCAACGGCATAATGACACCAAGCCTCAGTATGAATGGCATATTTTCTAATCTTTCTAAGCTTCAAGCGCATTGCATCCATCTTGGTCTTGTGATCGTCGACGATATCGACAACATGCAACTCCAATCCCATCTTGTCATCTTTAGTTCTTTTCAATTTTTCTTTCAAATGACCGATTTGTTTTTCAGCCTCTGTTAACTTCTCGAGCTGAATTGCATAGTCGGTTGGAATTTCTAGTTCAACCACTTCCTATAGATAAAAACATCTACGTCAAGTTGGTGGCATAATTAATTGTCATATACATTAGATATGTGAAATAGTTATATAAAAGATAATGTACCACATCTGAATCATGGACTGGATGAGGGCCGACGTGGGCTGATACCATAACCATGGCACTCTATAATAACAAACAATAATAAAAGTAAGAAAGTCATACGAGTAAGTATATTTTCTTTTAGCAAGAAGACAAGATCAAGAGGCTCACCACGCGCAGGCGATCGATGGCGGTTTCAGGACGGGGACGGGATAGGACGGACTGCCAAACCTAGACAAATCTTGACGAAAATGGAATTTGGACAAGGAGCTTCGAGAGGAGAAAGCTTAAGTTTGGCTTGGGCATTTCATCAAACACGTCATGTGCATAGGAGGTGAGCTAGAGCACCACAAAACTCTCCCCTTGTCGGCCTGAAAAACAGAGCAATGTGGAGTGCTGTGCTTGCTGGCGAGAGGGGTATATATATGCATCTCATTGGTGCCGGTTCGTGGCTGGAACCGGGACTAAAGGACCCCCTTTGGTCCTAGATCTAGCCACGAACCGGGACCAATGGTTGTGGGCCAGGAGCAAGGCACATTGGTCCCGGTTCATGTTTGGAACTGGGACCAAAGGTTCCAGACGAACCGGGACCAATGCCCCACGTGGCCCGCCCGGCCCTCTAGCCTCACGAACCGGGACTATTTCCCCCATTGGTCCTGGTTCGTGACTGAACCGGGACTAATGTGCTAGCCCGGCCCGAACCAGTGCCCTATTTTCCACTAGTGGATCGAGGTCATCCTTAGAGAATGCCTTGGCCTTCATGTACGAGGCAGTATGGGCCATGGCATAGAGGTCGAACAGAGGTGGCACCTCCTTCTTGTTTTCTCGCGCCTAAAAGAGAGGAACAAAATATTAGTTAAGGGCTCAAGCTAGCATGAAGAATGAAATTTCATGAATCATGAAGCAAACCACATACCCATTTATCCTCGTACTCAAACAGGTTGGAGCTCCCCTTATGGTGTGGCACACCTCTCATTTGGGCATGCTTATCCTTGGCCTTGTTGTGTTCGGCTAGCCATTCGGGAGAGCACCACTCATCCACCAATGCCTCCCAACGGTCCATCCTATCCGCACACCATCTCGGGGGCACCTAAGTTAGACAAGAGAAATTTAAGCGCTACGCCTACGAATCAAATCAAAGAAACTAAGTACAAGGCCTTAAGAATAGATAATTACCTTCATTAACTTCTCCTTACTCAGATAATTTTTTGCAACACTTCTTCTTGGCCCTCTTAATGTTAGTCGAGGCGTAGTAGTCTCGAGTAGCCTGCACCCGAGCCTCGTGCCGTAAGTTCTAAAGTAGGCGCTTGCACTCGGCTTCGAGAACAACAACCGCTTTCGCCTCGCCTTCCTCAAGACACCTGTAGAAGGTCTGCAATCAAACAAGACAACACTGATTAGTACAATCACTAGGTGCTATTGTTTTTTAATTCTGTAAAGGAGAAATTACCCAAAAGCGACGGATCACAATGTCAGCCACCATCTCACACAAGACACCGTCGACCATCTCCTCCAACGGGGCCGGGGCAGCCATGTACAACTCCCAGGTCAGTGCTACCTGTGGAGCCTCACCCTCACCGGGCAACTGGACCTTCCCCGGGAAGTGGTGCCGGAGAAGCACACCAATACCTGGTTGGGCCTACGGACACCATGCTCGTATTTCCAACCCCTGCAGTATGACAAGGCCAACAGATAAGATATTAATTTGAAGAAACATGAAGGCAAAAGGTTAAAAAAGAGTAAATGCACTTACTTCTCCGCATTAGGCGCAATCAACCACCTCTGATCGCGGGTCGCCGGATGGGCGGGAGCTTTGTACAACCATGCTGGTAGACCTTCTTGCCCTCCTCAACCAGCTCGCCCTCGCTATAGGTGTCCTCAAACAAGTTGTCCTCGCCACCATCAGCATGGCCACTAGCCTCCGGAGTCATGTGGGACGAAGACTCTGGGACCCGAGTCTCCTGGGACGAAGACTCTAGGACCGGAGTCTCCTGGGATGAAGGCTCGGTGACCCGGGGCTCGTCGACCCAAGGCTTGTGGACCGGAGTCCAAGACGGGTCCAAGTCACACGGGTCCACCTGAGATGGAGCACTCCTGTGGTCGGGAGAATCATCTAGGGGTGGTGGCGAGGAAGGCGGAGCAGCCTTCCTACCTCTAGCACCTCTCTTCGTCTTCCCCCGACCTCTCCGGGTCGAAGAAGAAGCACCCGTCGATGTCTGCATGCAGTGTACCCGTGCTCTCCGGAGTTGCTGGGGTGGAATAATAGCACCCCTCCCAGCACGCGCCGAGGAAGGAGGCTCAGAGCGCTCTCGACCCGAGCCCACCATCTGTCAACACCTGAATGACAAAGAGTGAACGAAATTAGTTCTATCAACATAAAATAATTGAAACCTAATAACATGAACTAATTAATAACATATATGTACATAATAATAATTGAATACCTCACATTACTAATATTAATCTTCATCATCTATATATGCTTCGGGATCAATAAATGCATAATCATCATCACTATCAGTAATGACGTGCTCATCAGCATCATCAATAAATGCATCAACATGTGGAAGGCCTCTATGTAATCGGTCAAGCATTGTCAGGTCATCCGCAGCAATAACCTCTTCTTCTTCCGTCTCTTCTTGTTTTGGCTCAGGGGTGAAGTCGGGTTCACTATCGCTGTCGACCTCAATGTTCTGGGGTGAAGTAGAGCGGTTCTTGAAACGTTTTTTGGAAACACGTGTTTCTTGGAAGAATTTTCCTTCATATGTGTCTGGGTTAATGTGAGGTTCATAATCATCTTCATTGAGGGGAGGTGGTCTAAATTGTGGTAGCACATCATAAACGACATCCCAACCTTTCAAATTTGAATCCGTTTGGCAGGCCCACGGTAGAGAGAAAACTTGGGTCACCTATTGAGCCGTAATATAGACATCGGGAACATCTAAATGGGTGCTTTGTTTGATTTCGACTAGCCCTATATGTTCATGAGTCCTTCTAGTCTCCTTCGGCTGGAACCAATAACATTTGAAGACTACGACGTTTGGTGGGTTTTCACCAAAGAATGTAAGTTCATAAATTGCTTCAACTCTTCCATAATACTCCACCCCTCCTTCGCCGATAGCGGAGACACAACAATTTGTAGACTTTCGGTCGTCCATAAATAGCTCTTTGCCAAAAGTACAAAAGCGATACCCGTTGATGTCGTATTTGTCAAATGAACAGACCTTATAGTCAAAACCATTAGCGACTTGTCTCACTTTGGAGTCCATAGACTCTGCATTAGCCTTCAAGTTTAATACAAAAGGATTGTTGCATTAGCCGCAAACTAGGCGAAGAAATGAAATCATCTAATTAATGGAAATTACCATTTGCTGGAACCAAGAGATGAAACCGGGATAGCCGCCTCCATGCTTTGCCAGAAGCTCATACTCTTCGATGGAATCCTTTTGGATCACCGCTCCATCCGAGAATTTGGCAATGTATCGACTATATCATATATTCGAGAATAAGAGCATTTCAAAGGAATTAGAAGTTGCGAAACAATGTACCGAGAACTTAGTCGATGTACGGCCGCACTTCTGTTAGGTTGTTGAAGATATACAATGAAATGGTCCGCCATTCTTCGACATCCAACGCTATTGATTTCGAAGCACCGGCTGGTGCGAGCTTCCCTTTGAATAGGCTGAGGTTGGATCGACCTTTTTCACGGTCGCCATCATTGTACCAAGGCTTCGGATTATGCAAATGATGATTCTTGGCTTTGTAGTGTGCTGTCACGAAGTTTGCCGCCTCCTCAGTAATGAATGCCTCAGCCATTGATGCTTCAACTCTACGTTTATATTTACATTTTGCTCGAAGCGTCTTTTGGATCCTCTCAGTTGCGAAGCACCAATGATTTTGCATGGGCCCCCCCAATCTTGCCTCGGTCGGGATATGCAAAATCAAATGCTGCATTGGATTAAAGAAGCCCGGTGGAAAGATCTTTTCTAACTTGTAGATCAACTCCGGCGCTAACTCTTCAAGTTCGTCTAGCACGTCAGGCGATAGTTCTTTCGCACAAAGAGCACGGAAGAAATAGCTCAGCTCTGCCAGTACTAGCCATTCATCCTCTAGGATAAAGCCACACAACATAACCGGCATTACCCGCTCAAGCCATACGTGCCAATCATCACTCTTGAGACCAAATATTTTCAATTTGTCAAGACTCGCTCCCCTCTTTAGATTCGCTGCATACCCATCAGGGAACATCAATTACATTTTCACCCACAAGATCATTTCCCTCATAGCTGGCTTTCCAAGATTGAAGCATGCTTTTGGCTTCCTCTGGTTCTTCTTTCCTTTCGGTTGTCGAATGTTTTGTAACGGTCTATCACATAGAGCCTCCTGATCGACTCTAGCCTTAGGATTATCCTTCGACTTCCCCTCTATGCCGAACAATGTACCAAAAAGGGCCTCCACGATATTCTTTTCAGTGTGCATCACATCGATGTTGTGTGGGCAAAGGAGGTCTTTAAAGTAAGGCAGATCCCACAAACATATCTTGTGAGTCCAGGCGTGTTCCGTATTATACCCTTTGAAATACCGTGGACGATCTGGATCCGGCTCGAGAGCGTTTATTTGATCCAGGATCCGTTGGCCTGTCAACGCGGGTGGTGTAGTGTTTTTGACAACTCTACCTTTGATGAAATTCTTCTTGTCTTTTCTCAACTTATGGTCAGGATCTAGGAATTATCTATGCATGTCAAAGCAAGAAAACTTGCGACCCGCCTGCAGCCAACGGAACTCAAGGGCTGCCTTGCATGCGGGGCACGGAAACCTTCCATCCACACACCAGCCAACGAATAGCGCATACGTCGGCAAGTCATGCGACGAGTAAATGTACCACACATGCATTTTGAAGTTCTTTTTGGTAGCGTTGTCGTATGTCTTGATCCCATTATCCCAGGCTTCTTGCAATTCATCCTTAAGCGGCTGCATGTACACATTCATATTCTTCCACAGATATTTGTGCCCTGGAATTATCAACGTCAGGAAAATGTTCTTTCTTTTCATAATCTCTCTGGGGGGGAGATTGAGTGGAATGACAAATACAGGCCAACAACTGTATTGTGCTGCCATCATACCATACACATTGAACCCATCCGTGCTGATGGCAACTCGAGGATGCCTTGGATCTGCCGCTTTATCCTTATGTAATGCATCGAAGTGCTTCCACGCAAAAGTGTCTGAAGTGTGTCCCAACATCGGATTCCCATCTGCATCTAGTTCTGTTCTTTTGCCCAATTTATGCCACGTCATCTGTTTGGCCGTCTCTTCGACCATGAAAAGGCGTTGAAGTCTTGGTATGATTGGCAGATACCGAAGAACATTAATGGGGATTTTGGTCTGAATCTTCTCACCCATACCTTTGTCTACCAGAACATACGTGGAAGCATTGCAAATGGGGAAATAGTTCAAGCCCGCATACTCAAGCCTAAATAAGGCACATCCATTCTCACATGCATCTATCTTCTCATAGGACATCTTAAGCGCATTTAGGATTTTGTCCGACTGGTACAGGTTTGCTGGCAATACATGGCCTTTGGGTAGAAAGCATCCAAATATCATCATCATCGCGTCGTAGCATTCTTTGCCCAGGTTGAACTGAGCCTTCAGAGCCATTACTTGCGCGATGGCATCCAGTTGACAAAGCTCAGTGTGCTGGTGGAGAGGACGTTTTGAAGATTCCAACATTTCATAAAAGGCCTTTGCAGATTCCTCCATCTCATTGTCCGAATCCCGAGCATCATCAAAGTCTTGCACCATGTCTTCGTCCCGGTACCATGCTCGTCAGTGCGACGACGAACCACCTCAGCTCTGGCACGTTGGGCAGACTCACCATGAAATGTCCAGACCATATAATTAGGCGTAAAACCCCACTTCTGCAGGTGTTTGATCATTTCAAACTCTGACTTCTTCTTAAAGTTGTCGCAATCGACACAAGGGCACCAGGTTGTTTTCTGTCCATTTGCAAATGCGACTCTCACAAACTCCTTGGTTTTTGTTATCCATTCACGGGTGATGTCTTTCTGACTAGTGTGACCGGTGTACATCCACCCACGATCACTCATCTTGCCTAGCTACTAGACACACAAAAAATATATACATAACTCAGCAAACCATATTCATCAGTTAATAGAGTTTGTCAGTTTCATGACGTCGATGCAACCTAGACGCTAGTAGGTAAAGATAGGTCCTAATCCCACCCGAGTATGTGTAGATTGGGTTCGTTTTCCCATGCCCCGCTCCAGTTCCGATGCACAATTTCGGCAGCACCTCCCCGCTGTTCTCCTGATACACGTCTTGGCAATAAGCAGAGAGGATGTGTACCCGGAGAACAACAGGGAGGCCCTGACGAAATTCTGCATCAGATCTGAAGCAGAGCATATGGGAAAATGAACCCAATCTACACATACTCGGGCTGTCCATGGATAACGTTGGACAATTCAAAAGAATTACGGTTATAAATATGCTAATGAATGCATATTTATAGATGTAACCCTTTTGAACAGGAGATGCATAGTGGTCACGCATACTGATGATTGAAGACACCTATAGCTAGCAAGTTTCATCAGCACGAAGACCGGAACAGAGGAAATGAAGGGGGCAGGAGGAGATGTCATTTGTGCTCACCCAGGAACGCAGGGGCGGAGCTTGTCGAACGCATGGGGAGGTTGTCAAACACCAGACCCTCGCAGCGACGAAACAACTGCACATTTAAATCCACCTGATCAACATAAATATGATGTTCTGTATAACAAAATCGAAAAATATATATGACGTAACTCATAATTCACAAATATATGACCCATGTCGTGTCGGGGTGTCAGGGGTGTCGTGTCGGGGTCGGGGTGTCGGGGGTGTCTTGTCAGGGTTGGGGTGTTGGGGGGTGTCGTGTCGGGGTAGGGGTGCTGTGTCGTGGTCGGGGGTGCCGTGTCGGGGTGTCGGGGTGTCGTGTCGGGGGTCGGGATGTCGTGTCGGGGTCGAGGTGTCGGGGGTGTCGTGTCGGGGTCGGGGTGTCGGGGGTGCCGTGTCGGGGTGTCGGGGTGTCGGTGGTGTCATTTCGGGGTCGACCCTTGACTCCTTTTTCCCTCGATCCTCGACCCCCGACAATCTAAACAAACCTAAACTAAATCTAGGGGTGTCGGAGTCTCGGGGGTGTCGGCGGTGTCGGGGGTGTCGTGTGAGGGTCAAGGTCGGGGTGTCGTGTCGGGGTCGGGGTGTCGGGGGTGTCGTGTCGGGGTCGGGGCATCGGGGGTGTCATGTCGGGGTCGGGGGTGCCATGTCAGGGTGTCGTGTCAGGGGTCGGGGTGTCGGTGGTGTTGTGTCGGGGTCGACCCTCGATCCTCGACCCCCGACAATCTAATTAAACCTAGCTAAACTAAATCTAAATAAACCTAGCTAAACTAAATCTAAATAAACCTAACTAAACTAAATCTAGATAAACAGAAAAAACAGAAAAAAGGAAAAATCACCTTTTTAGGCGACGGTGCGGCTCCGGCGGTAGGGCGGGGCTGGGCGGTGCGGCGCCGGTGGCGGGGCGGGGCGGCGCGGCGCGGCTCCCACGGTGGGGCGGGGCAGCGCGGTGGCCATGACCTGCGTCCGCTGGAAGGGGCGGCCGGGGCGGGGCTGGGAGGGGCAGCCGGCGATGAGGAGGGCACCGATGGGCGGGGCTGGCCGGTGGCGGCGGGGGCTCCGGGGGGTGGCGCGGGGGACGACGGCAGCTCGGGATCGAGGCGGCGCACGCTAGTGAGGTGAGGGGAGAGAGAGGGGTGGGGCGACGGGGCGGGCGACGAGGGCTCCGGGGGGGGGGGGGGGTAGCACGGGGGTGGCGGCAGCGGCTCGGGCACGGGGGACGGCGCGGGTGAGGTGAGGGAGGGAGAGAGAGAGGAGAGAGAGAGGGGTGGGGCGTGGGGGTTAGATAGGTTAATCTCTTTGCCGTCTGCTAGCAGACGGCAAAGAGACTAGCTGATGGCAAAGAGCTTCTTTGCCATCAGCTAGTTCTTTGCCGTCTGTTTTCTGGAAACTGATGGCAAATAGCTACTTTGTCGTCTGCCAGCTGATGGCAAAGAACTGGCAGACGACAAATTTGCTGTTTCCAGTAGTGCTAGGCTCGTGGCCACCTGGTTGGTCCCCTTCTATTGATTTTTTCTCCAATAGTTTTTATATATTTCAAAATATTTCTCCATCAATTTTCATCTCATTTGGAGTTCCACAGAATATCCACCTCTTCGGTGGTGTTTTCCGGTCGATGATGGCAATATCCCTCTTTGTATGGAACTTGCAAAATACAAGAGAAAAGGCATTAGGATTGCATCATAGCGTGTAAGAATGACTCAACACATATAAATATCAACGGAAAAACATGATGCAAAATGGATGTATCAACTCCCCCAAGCTTAGACCTTGCTTGTCATCAAATGAAAGCCAAACTCAATAATCATGACCACATGTTTAGGGAGAGAGGTGTCGATAAAATAAAATATGGACATGAAAGCATCATGATCATTATCATAGCAGCAATATAATGTTGGGGAACGTTGCATGGGAAACAAAAAATTCCTATGAACACCCAAGATCTATCTATGGAGATCAACATCTACGAGAGGGGGAGTGCATCTACATACCCTTGTAGATCGCTAAGCGGGAAGCGTTAAGAAACGCGGTTGGTGAAGTCGTACGTCTTCACGATCCAATCACGATCCATCCCGATCTAGTGCCAAACGGACGACACCTCTACGTTCAACACACGTATAGCTCGATGACGTCTTCGCCTCCTCGATACAGCGAGCGAGGGTGGAGTAGTAGGTGAGTTCTTCGGCAGCACGATGACGTGGTGGCGGTGTTGATGGAGCTGTCCCAGCAGCCGCAACAAGAGTGGGGGAGAAAACGATCTAGAGGGAGAGGGAGGGCTGAGTCGGGGCTTGTGGTGTGGCTTCCTGATGTCTACTATGCAACTTTATTCTTATAGACTCGTGTTGGGCCTCCAAACACAGAGTTTTGTATGAATGTAGCAATTTTCCCTCAAGTGGATGACCCAAGGTTTATCAATCCGTGGAGGCTGTAGGATGAATATGGTCTCTCTCAAACAACCCTGCAATCAAATACAAGAATCTATTTTGTCCATAACACACCCAATACAATGGTAAATTGTATAGGTGCACTAGTTCGGCGAAGAGATGGTGATACAAGTGCAATATGGATGATAGATATAGGTTTTTGTAATCTGAAAAATATAAAAACATCTAGGTAGGAAGTAACAAAAGTGAGCACCAACGGTATTGCAATTCTTGAAAACAAGGTCTAGGCTCCGTACTTTCTCTAGTGCAATCTCTCAACAATGCTAATATAATCGGATCGCATAACCATCCCTCAACGTGTAACGAAAAATCACTCCAAAGTTCTTATCTAGCGGAGAACATAAGAAGAAATTGTTTGTAGGGTATGAAACCACCTTAAAGTTATCCTTTCTGATCAGTCTATCCAAGAGTTTGTGCTAAAATAACACCAAGTTATCCTTTCCGATCGATCTATCTAAGACTTCGTACTAAAATAACACCATATGATACACATCAACCAACTCTAATGTCACCTAGATACTCCAATGTCACCACAAGTATCGATGAGTTAATTATACGATATGAATCAAAGAATTTCAGATTCATAATACTCAATCCAACACAAAGAACCTCAAAGAGTGCCCCAAGATTTCTATGGGAGAACATGGTATGAAAACGTGCAATCAACCGCTATGCATAGATCCCCAAGGTCATCGGAATCCACAAGTTGACGCCATAATATATATCAAGTGGATTACTTGAATACCGCAATGTCACTAAGGGTATCCTCATGCAAGAAATACATCAAGTGCTCTCAAATCCATAAAATTAATAAATCCAGTAATAAAAAAATCTCAAAGGGAAAACTCAATTCATCACAACAAGATAGAGAGAGAGGAAAACACCACGTGATCCAACTATATTAACGAAGCTCCTGATACATCAAGATCATACCATCTCAAGAACATGAGAGAGAGAGATTAAACACATAGCTATTGGTACAAACCGTCAGCCCCGAGGGCGGACTACTCCCTCCTCATCATGGCGCGCCGGGACGATGAAGATGGCCACCGGAGATGATCTACCCTCTCCAGCAGGGTATTGGAACGCCTCTAGATTGGTTTTCGTCGATACAGAGAGTTACATCGGTGGAACGAGGAGTCTTGGGTTATTTTTGATTGTTTCCGTATTTATAGGATTTTTGATCGTTGGTTTCACGTGAAGATGGGCCACGAGGAGAGCACAACCCACCAGGGCACGCCAGGCCCCTCTGGCACGTGGTGGTGGGTTGTGCCCACCTCGCGGCTCTTCTGGCCCTCCCACGAAGCTTCTAGTGCCTGTTTTGTTCTGAAAAATCATCAAAAAGTTTCATTGCATTTGGAGAACTTTTATTTCTGCACAAAAAACACCACCATGGTAGTTGTGCTGAAAACAGGGTCTGTCCGGGTTAGTTCTAAGTAAATAATATAAAGTGCATCAAAACCATATAAAAGTGTTGTAAATATAGGTGAATATGGCATGCATACTTCATAAATTATAGATACATTGGAGACGTATCAGCGTCCCCAAGCTTAATTCCTACTCGTCCTCGAGTAGGTAAATGGTAAAAGAAATAATTTATGAAGTGTGAATGCTAGCCGAGTGCATAAGTTTGATCGATGATAATTTCAACCACTTGTCCTAGCACATAACAACAACTCTTTCTCATAAAAATCATCATGATAAAGTAGCAACCAATTCACATGTTCTGGTTCAAACAATGATATCTCTTGAAACTTAACAACCTATGTTCTTAGTCACCAAACAATCGCAATTCAACTTATTCTCAACAAAGTCTAAGTAAGATCTCCACATACTCAATCATCATATAGTATTCTATGATTGCTAGTACTCAAAGCATATTTTTAGAACAAATGGCATCTATCGAACACACAGAAAGATAGGGGCTTAATGTTTTGCCTCCCAACTCATTTATCATATAGATACTTGTCAACAATAATAAGTCATGATCAAATATATTTGACTGGCCACATGTGCTTAGATATTTCCCCGCCACATGATGCATGCCAACTAGAGAATAATTTAGGTTGAAATAAGAATGCATACTATTGATTCTTGCATAAAAGTAAACACCGAAAGGTAAAAGATAGGCCCTTCACAGAGGGAAACAGAGGTTGTTATGCACTTTTTGGTTTTGTATGCACAATCCCTTAATCCAAAATAACGTCATATTATATTGCCCCTTATGGTAGCAACCTTTTATTATGCAGTCCGTCGCTTTTATTACTTTTCATCACAAGTTCATACAACGCTCAATTTTCTCGTACACTAAATGATCAAGCACATTTAGAAGCAATTTTATTGCCTTTTTGCACCGATGAAAACTTACTTGAAGGATCTTATTCAATCCATAGGTAAGTATGGTGGACACTCATGGCAAGAAACTGGGTTTAAGGGTTTTTGGATGCACAAATAGTATCTCTACTTAGTACGAATTTTTGGCTAGCAAAAGATCCTAAGCAAACACCACATGTTGGAGGATCCATAACAATATAACTTCTATGCAAATATACACAACCATAATTCATTACGTTGTCTTCCTTGTCCAACTTCAACTAATTCGCTCATGTTTGAAAATAATTAATGGGTATTCACAGTCATAGAAGATGTCCAAGATAATACATTTGTATGTGAAAGTTCTCTTCCTTATACTAATCATTCACGAATTGCTTGTATGACCAATATTGTGATTATCAAGCTTCATATGATTTAACTTTCTAAACCCAATGTGAAGCTAATACTAAGCATAAAGCACATTGGAGATTTCATATTTATGATATTCAATTCATTCACAATTTACTCTTAGGATATAAGTGAAGCATAAGAGTAAACATCAAACTACTCTCAAAAGATATAAGTGAAGACTAATGAGTAGTCAAACAACTAAGTAGATATGTGAGGCCTCTCTCTCAATAAAGATTTTCAGATCTGAGTATCTTATTTAAACATCAAACAAAAGAAAAATAGCACTCCAAGAATAGCAAATATCATGTGACGAGTAAAAATTTAGGCTCAACATAGGCTAACCCCTCTGCATAGATCCCCAAGGTCACCGGAATCCACAAGTTGATACCATAACATATATCAAGTGAATTACTTGAATACCCCAATGTCACTATGGGTATCCGCATGCAAGAAATACATCAAGTGCTCTCGAATCCACAAAAGTAATAGCTCCGGTAATAACAAAATCTCAAAGGGAAAACTCAATTCATCACAACAAGATAGAGAGAGGAAAACACAATGTGATCCAACAATATTAACAAAGTTCGTGATACATAAAGATCATGTCATCTCAAGAACACAAGAGAAAGAGAGATAGATAGATTGAACACATAGCTACTGGTACAAACCGTCAGCCCCGAGGGTGGACTATTCCCTCCTTCTCATGGCCTCCACCGGGACGATGAAGATGGCCACCGGAGATGATCTACCCTCTCCAGCAGGGTACTGGAACACCTCGAGATTGGTTTTTGTCGATACAGAGAGTTGCATCGGCGGAACAAGGAGTCTAGTGTTATTTTTGATGGTTTCTGTATTTATAGGATTTTTGAGCGTCGGTTTCATGCGATGATGGACCACGAGGAGAGCACAACCCACCAAGGCGCGCTAGGCCCCTCTGGCGCGTGGTGGTGGGTTGTGCCCACCTCGTGGCTCTTCTGACCCTCCCACAAAGCTTCTAGTGCCTCTTTTGTTCCAAAAAAATCGTCAAAAAGTTTCATTGCATTTGGAGAACTTTTATTTCCTCACAAAAAACAACACCACAGTAGTTGTGCTGAAAACAACGTCAGCCCTGGTTAGTTCTAAATAAATAATATAAAGTGCATCAAAACCATATAAAAGTGTTGTAAATATAGGTGAATATGGCGTGAATACTTCATAAATTATAGATACTTTGGAGACGTATCAACGTCCCCAAGCTTAATTCCTACTCGTCCTCGAGTAGGTAAATGGCAAAAGAAATAATTTATGAAGTGTGAATGCTAGCCGAGCGCATAAGTTTGATCGATGATAATTTCAACCACTTGTCCTAGCATCATAACAACAACTCTTTCTCATAAAACTCATCATGATAAAGTAGCAACCAATTCACATGTTATGGTTCAAACAATGAATTCTCTTGAGACTTAACAACCTATGTTCTTAGTCTCCAAACAATGGCAATTCAACTTATTCTCAACAAAGTGTAAGTAAGATCTCCACATACTCAATCATCATATAGTCTTCTATGATTTCTAGTACTCGCATATTTTTAGAACAAATGGCATCCCTTGAATACATAGGAAGATAGGGGCTTAATGTTTCGCCTCCCAACTCATTTATCATATAGATACTTGTCAACAATAATAAGTCTTGATCAAATATATTTGACGGGCCACATGTGCTTAGATCTTTCCCCACCACATGATGCTTGCCAACTAGAGAATAATTTAGGTTGAAATAAGAATGCATACTATTGATTCTTGCATAAAAGTAAACACCGAAAGGTAAAAGATAGGCCCTTCACAGAGGGAAGCAGAGGTTGTCATGCACTTTTTGGTTTTGTATGCACAATCCCTTAATCCAAAATAACGTCATATTATATTGCCCCTTATGGTAGCAACCTTTATTATGCAGTCCGTCACTTTTATTACTTTGCAATCACACGTTCGTATAATGCTCAATTTTCTCTTACACTAAATGATCAAGCACATTTAGAAGCAATTTTTATTGCCTTTTTGCACCGATGAAAACTTACTTGAAGGATCTTACTCAATCCATAGGTAGTTATGGTGGACACTCATGGCAAGAAACGGGGTTTAAGGGTTTTCGGATGCACAAGTAGTATCTCTACTTAGTAAGATTTTTTGGCTAGCAAAATATCCTAAGAAAACACCACATGTTGGAGGATCCATAACAATATAAATTCTATGCAAATATACACAACCATAATTCATTACGTTGTCTTCCTTGTCCAACTTCAAATAATTTGCTTAAGTTTGTAAATAATTAATGGGTATTCACAATCATAGAAGATGTCCAAGATAATATATCTGTATGTGAAAGTTCTCTTCCTTATGCTAATCATTCAAGAATTGCTTGTATGACCAATGTCGTGGGAACGAGCCTGACAGTAGAAGGTAGGGGTACGAAAGGAGAGGGTAGAGTCCTAGCTACGGCGAGGATGTACACATGGATGTATGAGTTTAGGCCCATCTCGTGGAGGTAACAGCCCTACGTCTTAGTGCTCAGGAGCTTTGTCATGTGGAATGTTGAGATTACAGTGGTTTCGAACCCTTGTGCCAGAGGGGAGGGGAGGCTTATATAGAGTTTGCTGCCCCTCATAATTTCCTGGCATCTAAGGGTCCGATCGTGGGTTTAAAGACTACTGGTACTGGTAACGTACATAATAAAAGCTACTGATGAGGTAAAGCCTAATGCCTGCCCGTTGGCCTCCTGGAGGTGGCTTCTGGTCTTCTCGCGTCGAGTGGAAATGAGGTCTTCCGAGTGACTGTCACATCCCTAGCTAGATGTCATAGGACAACATGGGTGTTGCATCATGTTTCAATTTTTCATCAACATGAAATGGGGACAAAAAGAAACCCCAAGCTCACATTGAATCAAAATAATTCAAAGTTGGTGAAAATTCAACAAATCTAAAATGCCCTTTAAAAATGTTCCCTATGTCTGATAAATATGGACATGGTTATACTAGGGGTCATTTTAAATATTTGAACAATTGAAGCAATTTAAAAATAAATGATAAAGCTACTGAAAATATCAAATAAAGCATTATCATTAGTTTAGTTTTCAAAATATACTGAAACTTTTTGGATAAGTTTGAAATATTCAAACTTCAATATATAAAATATTTGGGATATTTTAAAATAGCATATGTGCCTGAAATTAAAATAAAACAAATGTCAGAAGTTAGAAAAGAATTGATATAAAAAAAAAGAAATACCACCCGGGCCAGGGAAGAAGCCGGCGGCCCACCCACTAGGGGCGAACCGGTCTTCTTCCACCTCCGGCCAGAAGGACGTCGGGCGCATGGTCGCCGTGCGCCGGCCACCTCCTGCCTGTGTGCCCGCCTGGATGGAGGGATAGACTCCAGGGGGCCGTCCAGATCGAGCCCTCCCTCCATTTCTCCTCCTCCCAGTCGCCGCAGCTCTCTCTCCCCCCTTTTCCTCCCTGCCGCCATGGTCGAGCACTGCTCGAGCTCGCCGTCATCGTTCTAGCCGCCCCCGCGCCCTTCTGAGCCCACCAGCAGCCTCGCAACAACCCCCTCGTCCCCCTCGTGACGCTAGAAGAAGTAGGAAGCCCTCCACGACGCATCGTCACCGTTTCTTCCCCACCGGCCTCCGAAGCTCTTCTCCGGCAATTCGAGGTCGTCCGCGCGTCCCCGAGCTCACCGTCTCCCCCAGCAACCCCGTCGTGAGCTCCTGCTCCGTTTCCCGCCTCCTCTTGTGGCCTGTCCCTCGCCGTAGGCGCCGTTCGCTTGCTGCCCGAAGTTTGCCGCCGCTCAGGTTGTCGCCGGCCGTAGCTCCGGTGGCCCCCGAGGCCCCTCTGCCGCAGCGCTGGGTGCGCACATGCATGGGCTTCCTCCGGGTGCCCTCCGCGTGCCAAATGGTCGTCGGAGGCGCAACTCCGGCGGCTCGCCACCGTGCCGATGGTCGCCGCCGGCCCCGCTCTGGTGGGCGCCGACGTGGCCATCATCAGGGGCTAACCCCCCTGATTAGTTAGCCTCCTGCCACTAACCAGTGGGCCCCAAGGTGGGTCAAACCCCTGGTCAGCGCGGAGTTTAGGCCCTGTCACTGACGTGCAGGCCCCACACGTCAGGTTTGACCTGGCCTGGTCAGCCGACCAGCTGACGTCGTAGTGACGTCTGGCTGATGTCATATTTCATTTTCCAGTTTTAAAATAATTCCAGATTTTTTTTAAAACTTTAAAAATTCATATAAATTAATCTGTAAATCACATGAAAATAATTTATATATGAAAATTTATCAGAAAATCCAATGAATCCAATGGTGCTATTATCATGCATATTAGAGAAACCTATGTAGATGAACATTGACATTTGCTAATAGGTTAGTTTATGGAATTTGAAATGAAGAACAATTTTGAACCTATGTTCAAACTCATTTCAACTTAACTTGAACATTAGTTGCATCAGCTCATCCAAACATGCTACCATGCCATGATCATGCATCATATTGTTGCACTTGCGTGTATTGATTGCTTTTTATCTGCATTGCGGTAGGCCTTGCTTCTAAGGATATCGCCGAGTATTCCAATGAAGGAGAGAACCTTCTCGCTACCCAGCAAGGCAAGCGACCCCCTTGATCATTCCGATAACATCCCACTCTCTTGCTCTTGCTCTTGTTTATTGCATTAGGACAACCGTTCACTTGTTTGTCATACACGGTAGATGAACCTATTCTTATGCATGACCTGTCATTGTCACAGTAAATAGCTAAACCTTGCAACCTAGCATATATGTTAGATGCTTGTGACATGATGTGCTTAGCTTACTTTGCCTGCTATGCTTGCTATGCTTAGAGTTGTGTCAGGTCTGATTCATCTGGGTGATGAACTGAGTGAAACAATGTTGTTCTGATGAGATGAACTTATAATGAACCCAATTTAGTAAAGGTAGCGATGAGAGGCTATGTAGAAGTACATAGCGGGTTGTCTCATTGGGACTGTTCTTAGGAACCAAGTTCCGTGTTTGTGATCCAAGACTAGTTACTACCACACATTGGGTTCCAATCACTCGATCCCTCTCGACTTATCAGTCACTTAGTCCTTAGTCCAGGAGTTGCAAGTAGTTTCTAGTGTTTATAGCATGCTGGAGGCCATGCGTAGCGCTGAACCTAGGGGTGGGTTACGACGCGGTAGGCAGTGGCACGGTGTACCAAGGGTCACCCGAATGGTGGGCTTGGGAATCCTGCGCACATCATTTGGGTCCATAGCGGAAACTTCGGCCGGATTTCCGTGCGGGTTCAGTCTCAAATAGGAGATAGCCTGGACTAGAGGTCTTATGTGATTGACGATCGTGGCCAACTCCCTCGCTGGGCTTCCGCTTGAAGGTTGCCGAGGTGCATGGTTTTATCAGCACACAATAATAAGTGGCGAGAGCGTGTGTGAAGAAGTACACCCCTGCAGGGTATGAAACTATTCGTATAGCCGCGTCCTCGGATATGGACTACTTGGATAACTTATGTTGTTCATAGATAATCAAATGGACACTCATAAAAATATCAAGACAAGTGTGAGTATCGTGGATGGCACTCTCCTAGAAGAGGGAAGTGAATCCATGGTGGTGTATTGTCATGGAGTTAGTGGACTCGTGTGCGATATCTAAAATTTAAACAAAGAGTTAAAATTGTGTAGTGTAGGTTAGCCATGAGTCAAAGCTGGCATTGCTGCATAAACTCCACCACCCCCTTGTTGATACAAGAGCATGAATGGACTAGGTCTGCTTTAAAGACTTGCTGAGTACGTTTGTACTCATGTTTGCTTAATAAATGTTGCAGATGAGACCCAGGACCCATGAGGTGGGTTCTTTCTAGATGTCAACGATGCCGAATAGCTGGTGTCCCAGCTACGACCTATGCCCTGTGGCGGGCTGTAGATAGTCAGGCCATGTGCCTTTTTATCCTTTCATCTGTCTGTACTCAGACAGCTTATGCTTCCGCTTGGTTTGTATGAACTTGTTTGTATGACTTGAGTGTCGGGTCATGTGACCCCTATCTGTAAGAACATATTATGCAAGGCTCGTCCGGGCCTCTTAAATAAAAGTGTTGAATGGTTATGTTGTGATGCCATGGTTGTATCTATGCATATCGGGCATGTCGCGTGTATGTGTGACGTGCAACGGTATGTATGGGATCCGACACCTAGTTGTGTGCCTTTAGTAGTACTCTTTACGGGAGACTACCTCTTTGTGCTTCCATTGAGCCATGGTAGCTTGCTACTGCTCCAGACACATTGATTGACCAGCATGTATCCTTCTTTGCTGCTGTGTCTGTCCCTTTGGGGAAATGTCGCGTAGTGTAATGGAGTCCCTATAGCCTGCTATGACTCGTCTACGTGCATTGGTGGCATTTATCTCTCACGACGTAATGGAGTCCTTGTAGCTTGCTATAACTCGTCTACACACGCTTGAGGCCGACACCTGCATTGCTGGGTTATGTATGCCTGTTTCCGTATGGATGTGCCACTTGGGTTCTATGACTAGTCATGTCGGCCCGGGTTCTCTATCGTTTGATTGCCAGCGACATGTTCACATATGTGAGCCAAAAGATGCAAACGGTCTCGGCTAAGGTAAGGCTGCAGCCGTGGAGCTTACCGCGTGTGAGGCCGCAAAGTGATGTGATATGTTACAGTCTGGATTCATATGACTTAGGATCGGGGTCCCGACAACGTTGGTATCAGAGCCTGACTGACTGTAGGACTACCAAGCCAAACCGGTTGAAGTTGAGTCTAGAAACACTATAGAAAAGTAGGGGAATTGATTGTGGAAGGGGACGTAAGGCTCTTTTTACTCCTTTTCCCAAGTTATTCTATGCGGAGTCTTTCTCATCTTTTCTACAGGGATAAGAACTAGGCTTCTCATCTATTGTTTAGGATGATGAGTTACTAACCATGGACTACTGGCTAGTTTGTTTGCAAGTGTATGTCGGTACTTGAGTATTGTTGGTGTGACAAACAGATGGAGAAGAGATTTGAGTCTAGAAAGTCGAGTGGTTATGCTTTTCCAATCTTTTGCAGTTGTCTCAAAATCCTTTTTGAGCAATTACAACCATTGTGCTGGTCCAATTTCTGCCAGCCTCTAATATCTTTGCATCATTCTCTATTTTAGATGCCCCCTCGTCCTTCCCGTCAGGTGGTTCATCTGACCTGGTGCATCGATGTACCGGGTCACACGACCATGTTGGTTAGAGTTATGATGGAGGCTGGTTACCGTTGGTACCCAGAGTACAGAGTGGAGGAAAATTATCGAGATTTCAACCAGAGTCAGTATCTGTGTACTGTTAAGATATATCCTTCATGTCCTGGAGCTGCAGAGCCGCTTCACTGGACTTATGGACTAGGTGTCACCATAGATATGGCAGTTCAGGAGTCTGCCTACACCATGCTGACTATCATGAGGTTTCACCATGGTCTGCTTCAGAACATAGAGTTCTGTTATGTTCCTGCTTCCATGGGAGGAGAGGATGGTTATCTTAGCGTAGCCTAATGTGATCATTCCCATGAGGACCCTAGGCTGCAGGTGACCGCTCAGATGTTGGAGAACAGGGATCGTGATGCACATGCCCTTCGCATGGAGCTTTATGCTACCCGTGCACGTCTTTGGACAGCCCTGACGCAGTTGGCACCTGTCATGCAGACAGGCTATGGAGATTTGGAGATGCTGAACCCATCGTGGACTCATCTGCCAGCACGCGTAGACTGGCCCGATGTTGGAGGCATCACCCCTCTTCGATGACCGCTGTTGCCGCTAGCAAGGGGACCAAGGCCACATCCGTGTCCTTACGGTTCCTAGGGATTACAGGCTAGAGTGTTTCCAGATCCTCAGGTGCAACTCTCGGGTCATGGGGGTAACCTATATGAGGCATTCTACGGCGATGATTGAGTACGTGGATGTTAGGACTAGTATGTTAGTAATCGTATCGCCACAGTCCTGCGTGTCTTGTGGGATATGATTGAGGTTGAGAGTTGAGTTCCGGAGGTGTAGATAGATAAGGTGTAGGAAGCTTGTAATGCCTCCGGTGAGTTGTGTCAGCTCTGTGTAGTTTGTTTTCAGCTCGGGCTTGTACTAAACTATGTCATGGTGTGTATGAATCATGGTGTTCATAGGGCAGTTGATGTTTCCATGTTGTTGGGTGTTTACCCTGCATGCCATGTTGTCCAGTACATTCCTTATCTCATATCTTAGAGTTGATGTCCTCTATGTTTAAGCTGTGGGTTTGTTTTCCCAGGATGGTGGCAACTAGGAATAACCCTGTGCCTGCCCCCGAGCGGGGCGAAGGAAGCCAACCAAGGCAAGAGGATCTGCCACATGCTCCTTCTTTGGCTGAAGTGATGCTTGAAGCCAAAAGGAACAAGAGAGAGACCAATAGGCTATTGGAAAGAATTGAGCAGAACACAACGCGTGCTCCCCGCAATGATCTCAATGATGGCATGTCACTCGGTGATTTCGTCAGGTTGTGCCCACCTAAGTATCATCATTCGGTCGATCCACTCGATGCGGATGACTGGCTGACCAACATGTTCCGCAAGATCCGGGCTGCCAATGTGTCCGAGGCCAACAAGGTGACCTTTGCAACCTACTTTCTGGAAGGACCCGCCAATCTGTGGTGGGAAAATTATGAAGCCATGCGTCCCGTAGGCCCCACACCAACTTGGGCAGAATTCAGTGCAGCATTTCGTACCCATCACATCCCGGAAGGGCTGATGGATCGCAAGACAGAGGAATTCTGTGCTTTCACCCAGGGCAGACTGTCAGTGGATGCCTATAGCCATGAGTTCAGCAATCTTGCTCGCTATGCTTCGGAGGAAGTTTCAACTGATGCCAAGAAACATGCTAGGTTCTGCAAGGGACTCAATCCTGAGCTCCGTCGAGATTTGCGCCTGCATGAGTGCACAACCTTCCAGGCTCTTGTCAACAAGGCTATCAATGCCGAGTTTGGACAGACTGACTATGAGGCCATGAGAAAGCACAACCGTGACTTCAGCCCCGCATCTAGCTCAGGCTCCAACAAACGCGGGGTCTGGGTGCCCAATGCAGCTCTGCCGCCAAGATACACCGCGAGGCCATCCTTCCAGGCGCCTCGCCCAGCTCAGCCCAACCCTCCAGCCAGGCCCGTTGGAGGTCCGCCTGCCAATGTTTCTCCCCATGCCGCCGTGGTCTGCTACAAATGTGGAGAACCAGGACACTACTCTCGTGATTTCCCTCAGGCTAATGCCAAGCCCGGTGGATGTGGGAAGCCGGGAAAAGCCTTCTATGTGAAGCCAGCTCCTGCTCGTGGACGAGTGAATTATGTCTCTGCTGAGGAAGGCATTGAGGATCCTGATGTTATCCTAGGTACGCTCCATGTCAATAGTCATCCAGCATCTGTTCTATTTGATACCGGGGCATCTCATTCTTTCATTTCAGAAAGTTATGCACAGTTGCATAACATGTCTTTCTGTGATATGCCTACTCCTTTAGTAGTCCAGACTCCTGGTTCAAAGTGGCAAACTTCTAGAGTGATTCATGATAATGAGATTCTGGTGGATAGGCTAGTGTTCCTAGCATCTTTGATAGCCCTCAAGTCTTCGGACATCAATATCATCTTAGCCATGGATTGGATGAAAGCCCACTATGCTAAGATTGATACTCATACTAGGAATGTTCAACTTACACATCCATCAGGTGAGATAGTTAATGTCTCCACTTGAACAACCAAGCACCAACTCTATTCCCTCAATACTAGTCCTCTTCTAGAGTTAGAAGATATTCCGGTAGTCCGTGATTTTCCGGATGTCTTTCCAGAAGAACTGCCAGGAATTTCTCCTGTCAGAGATGTTGAGTTTGTGATAGAGCTTATTCCAGGGACTGTCCCAGTAGCCAGAAGACCCTATAAGATGGCACCCTTAGAACTAGCCGAGCTTAAGATCCAAATCTATGAGTCTTTGAAGAAAGGTTTCATCCAACCTAGTTCTTCTCCTTGGGCTTGTCCCATTCTCTTCGTCAAGAAGAAGGATGGATTGGATCGGATGGTTGTGCATTATCGGCCAGTGAATCTCGTCACCATAAAGAACAAGTACCCGCTCCCCAGGATCAACGATTTGTATGATCAACTCGTTGGGTCCTGTGTCTTTTCCAAAATGGATTTGTGGTTGGGATACCATCAAATCAGAATTAGAGGGGACATTCCAAAAATGGATTTTGTTACTTGTTATGGCCAATACGAGTACACCGTCATGTCCTTCGGTTTAACCAATGCCCCAGCCACTTTCTCTCGCTTGATGAATTCGATCTTCATGGAGTATTTAGATAAATTTGTCGTGGTTTACCTCGACAATATACTCATCTACTCGAAGAACGAACAGGAACATGCTGAGCATCAAAGGCTGGTATTGATGAAACTTCGAGAGCACTGTCTGTACGCTAAATTCTCCAAGTGTGAATTTTGGTTGCCAAAAGTGACCTATCTAGGCCACGTGATCTCTGGTAAATATATTTCTATCAATCCCGAGAGAGTTCAGGCCATCCTTGATTGGACTCAACCTGAATCGGTTAAGCAAGTTTGGAGTTTCCTTGGCTTAGCGAGCTATTGTCGCCGCTTTGTCGAGAATTTCTCCAAGGTTGCGAAACCTCTGACTAAACTCCTCAAGAAAGATAAAAAGTTCGAGTGGACCCCACAATGCGAGCACAGTTTTCAGGAGTTGGAAAGACGACTGACCTCTGCTCCCGTTCTGGTGCCACTAGACTTCTCTAAGGACTTTGTTATCTATTGCGACGCCTCGCGACAAGGATTAGGTTGCATTCTCATGCAAGATCGTCATGTGATTGCATACACATCTCCATAGTTGCGTCCACATGAGGATAATTATCCAACACATGATCTTGAGCTTGCAGTTGTGGTCCATGCACTGAAAACTTGGCGACACTACCTTCTGGGTAATCGTTGTGAAAGTTACACTGATCACCAAAGTCTGAAATATAGTTTCACCCAGCCAGATTTGAATCTCAGGCAAACACGGTGGGTTGAGTTGATTACAGATTACGACTTAGGGATAACTTACACCGGGGAAAGCCAATGTCATGGCTGATGCACTAAGTCGTAAGTCTTATTGTAACAACCTGATGATACAACAGGTCAACCACTTCTCCATGAGGAATTTCGGAAGTTAAACCTCCACATTGTTCCTCAAGGATTCCTATCCAACCTGGTGGCGAAACCTACTCTTACGATCAAATTATAGATGCCCAGAAGCATGATGCCGGGATATCTCGGATGAAGAAAAACATTAAGAAGGGTAATGTTAGGTGCTTCTCGGTAGATGATCGAGGTGTTGTCTTCTTTGAGAACCGCTTGGTGATCCCAAAGAAGCAACATCTATGACAATTCACCCTTAAGGAGGCTCATGATTCTCCTCTCACAATTTATCCGGGTAGTACCAAGATGTATCAGGACCTACGCCATAGGTTCTAGTGGACTAGGATGAAGAGAGAAATTGCCCAGTTTGTTGCTAATTACGACGTTTGTCGTCGCGTGAAAGCAGAACATCAAAGGCCTGCTGGCACCCTTCAATCTTTAGCTATTCCCGAATGGAAATGGGATAAGGTCGGTATGGATTTCATTACCGGATTTCACAGGACCAAGAGAGGGAATAATGCTATCTTTGTGGTCATTGACCGCCTTTCCAAAGTGGCTCATTTTCTTCCTGTTCGGGAGAGTATAACTGCTAGCCAGCTAGCGGAGTTATATGTTTCTCGAATAGTCTCTCTTCATGGTGTTCCATTGGAGATTAACTCAGACCGCGGAAGTATCTTTACTTCCCGATTCTGGGAAAGTTTTGAAACCGCTATGGGGACTCATCTATCTTTTGGCACTACTTTCCACCCTCAATGAAGTGCTCAAGTTGAGAGAGTCAATCAAATCCTCGAAGACATGCTCCGAGCTTGTGTTATAACTTTCGGTATGAACTGGGAGAAATGTCTTCCATTTGCCGAATTTGCATATAACAATAGTTATCAATCAAGCCTGTGCAAAACCCCTTTTGAAGTTCTTTATGGACGAAGGTGTCGAACACCTCTTAACTGGTTAGAAACCGGAGAGACGCAACTCTTTGGCCCGGATATGATCCAGGATGCAAAGGAGCAAGTTCGCATTATTTGTGAAAATTTGAAAATAGCCCAATCTCGTCAAAAGAGCCAATATGATCGCCATCATAAGGCTATGACCTATGAAGTTGACGAGAAGGCTTACCTTCGGGTTACGCCTCTGAAGGGTACCCATCGATTCGGTATCAAGGGCAAATTGGCTCCTCGTTACATTGGACCCTTTCGCATTCTTGCTAAACGAGGAGAGGTTGCCTACCAATGGGAACTTCCGCCGCATCTTTCCAAGGTTCATGATGTCTTCGACGTCTCGCAACTCAGGCGTTGCTTCTCGGACCTTGTCCGTGAGGTAGACCACGAAGCGCTTGATCTCCAAGATAACCTTACATATCGAGAATACCCTGTTCGTATTCTTGATCAAGCTGAGCGTACCACTCGGCGACAGAACAACAAGTTTCTCAAGGTTCAGTGGTCACACCATTCTGAAAAGGAGGCCACATGGGAAAGAGAAGATCGTCTTCGATTAGAGTACCCCGCGCTCTTCCCGACAAATTCAAAATCTCGGGACAAGATTCTTTTGAGTGGGGGTGAGTTGTCAGATACCTAGCTAGATGTCATAGGACAGCATGGGTGTTGCATCATGTTTCAATTTTTCATCAACATGAAATGGGGACAAAAAGAAACCCCAAGCTCACATTGAATCAAAATAATTCAAAGTTGGTGAAAATTCAACAAATCTAAAATGCCCTTTAAAAATGTTCCCTATGTTTGATAAATATGGACATGGTTATACCAGGGGTCATTTTAAATATTTGAACAATTGAAGCAATTTAAAAATAAATGATAAAGCTACTGAAAATATCAAATAAAGCATTATCATTAGTTTAGTTTTCAAAATATCCTGAAACTTTTTGGATAAGTTTGAAATATTCAAACTTCAATATATGAAATATTTGGGATATTTTAAAATAGCATATGTGCCTGAATTAAATAAAACAAATGTTAGAAGTTAGAAAAGAATTGAAATATAAAAAATAAGAAAGCCCACCTGGGCCAGGGAAGAAGCCGGCCCAGCCCACCAGGGGCGAACCGGTCTTCTTCCACCTCCGGCCAGAAGGACGTCGGGCGCGTGGTCGCTGCGCGCCGGCCACCTCCTGCCTGTGTGCCCGCCTGGATGGAGGGATAGACTCCAGGGAGACGTCCAGATCGAGCTCTCCCTCCATTTCTCCTCCTCCCAGTCACCGCAGCTCTCTCCCCCTTTTTCCTTCCTGCTGCCATGGCCGAGCCCTGCTCGAGCTCGCGGCCATCGTTCTAGCCACCCCTGCGCCCTTCTGAGCCCACCAGCAACCCCATAGCGACCCCCTCGTCCCCCTCATGATGCTAGAAGAAGCCGGAAGCCCTCCACGACGCGTCGTTGCCGTTTCTTCTCCACCGGCCTTCGAAGCTCTTCTCCGGCCATTCGAGGTTGTCCGCACGTCCCCGAACTCGCCGTCTCCCCCAGCAACCCCCCTCCTCTTGCGGCCTATCCCTCGCCATAGGCGCTGTTCCCTTGCTGCCCGAAGTTCGCCGCCGCTCGGGTCGCTGCTGGACATAGCTCCGATGGCCCCCGAGGCCCCTCTGCCGCAGCGCTGGATGCGCACATGCACGAGCTTCCTCCGGGTGCCCTCCGCGCGCCAAATGGTCGCCGGAGGCGCAACTCCGGCGGCTCGCCGATGTGCGGATGGTCGCCGCCGGCCCCGCTCCGGTGGGCGCCGACGTGGCCATCATCAGGGGCTAATCCCCCCTGATTAGTTAGCCTCCTGCCACTAACCAGTGGGCCCCAGGGTGGGTCAAACCCCTGATTAGCGTGGAGTTTAGGCCCTGTCACTAACGTGCGGGCCCCGCACATCAGGTTTGACCTGGCCTGGTCAGCCGACCTGCTGACGTCGTAGTGACATCAGGCTGACGTCGTAGTGACATCAGGCTGACGTCATATTTCATTTTCGAGTTTTAAAATAATTCCAGAAATTGTTTAAAACTTTAAAAATTCATATAAATTAATCTGTAAATCACATGAAAATAATTTATATTTGAAAATTTATCAGAAAAATCCAATGAATCCAATGGTGCTATTATCATGCATATTAGAGCAACCTATGTAGATGAACATTGACATTTGCTAATAGGTTAGTTTATGGAATTTGAAATGAAGAACAATTTCGAACCTTTGTTCAAACTCATTTCAACTTAACTTGAACATTAGTTGCATCAGCTCATCCAAACATGCTACCATGCCATGATCATGCATCATATTGGTGCACTTGCGTGTACTGATTGCTTTTTATCTGCACTGCGTTAGGCCCTGCTTCTAAGGATACCCCTGAGTATTCCAACGAAGGAGAGAACCTTCTCTCTACCCAGCAAGGCAAGCAACTCCCCTTGATCATTCCGATAACATCCCACTCTCTCGCTCCTGCTCTTGTTTATTGCATTAGGACAACCGTTCACTTGTCTGTCATACACGGTAGATGAACCTATTCTTATGCATGACCTATCATTGTCACAGTAAATAGCTCAACCTTGCAACCTAGCATACCTGTTAGATGCTTGTGCCATGATGTGCTTAGCTTACTTTGCCTGTTATGCTTGCTATGCTTAGAGTTGTGTTAGGTCTGATTCATCTGGGTGATGAATTGAGTGAAACAATGTTGTTCTCATGAGATGAACTTATGATGAACCCGATTTGGTAAAGGTAGCGATGAGAGGCTATGTAGGAGTACATAGCGGGTTGTCTCATTGGGACCGTTCTTAGGAACCGAGTTCCGTGTTTGTGATCCAAGACTTGTTACTACCACGCATTGGGTTCCGGTAAATCGACCCCTCTCGACTTATCAGTCGCTTAGTCCTTTGTCCAGGAGTTGCAAGTAGTTTCTGGTGTTTATAGCATGCTGGAGGCCGTGCGTAGTGCTGACCCTAGGGGTGGGTTACGACGTGGTAGGTAGTGGCATGGTGTACCAAGGGTCACCTGAATGGTTAGTTTGGGAACCCTGCGCACATCGTTTGGGGCCGTAGCGGAACTTCGGCCGGACTTCCGTGCGGGTTCAGTCTCAAATAGGCGATAGCCTGGACTAGAGGTCTTATGTGATTGACGGTAGTGGCCGACTCCCTCGCTAGGCTTCCGCTTGAAGGTTGCCGAGGTGCATGGTTTTATGAGCACCCATCAATAAGTGGCGAGAGCGTGTGTGAAGAAGTTCACCCCTGCAGGGTATGAAACTATTCGAATAGCCGCGTCCTCGAATATGGACTAGTTGGATAACTTATGCTGTTCATAGATAATCAAATGGACACTCATAAAAATATCAAGACAAGTGTGAGTATCGTCGATGGCACTCTCCCAGAGGAGGGAAGTGAATCCATGGTGGTGTATTGTCATGGAGTTAGTGGACTCATGTGCGATATCTAAAATTTAAACAAAGAGTTAAAATTGTGTAGTGTGGGTTAGCCATGAGTCAATGCTGGCATTGCTGCATAAACTCCACCACCCCCTTGTTGATACATGAGCATGAATAGTCTAGGTTTGCTTTAAAGACTTGCTGAGTACGTTTGTACTCATGTTTGCTTAATAAATGTTGCAGATGAGACCCAAGACCCATCAGGTGGGTTCTTTCTAGATGTTGACGATGCCGAATAGCTGGTGTCCCGGCTACGACCTATGCCCTGTGGCGGGCTGTAGATAGTCAGGCCATGTGCCTTTTTATCCTTTCATTTGTGTGTACTCAGACAACTTATTCTTTCGCTTGGTTTGTATGAACTTGATTGTATGACTTGAGTGTCGGGTCATGTGACCCCTATCTGTAAGAATATATTATGCAAGGCTCGTCCGAGCCTCTTAAATAAAAGTTGTTGAATGGTTATGTTGTGATGCCATGGTTGTATCTATGTATATCTGGCATGTCGCGCGTATGTGTGACGTGCAACGGTATGTATGGGATCCGACACCTAGTTGTGTGCCTTTAGTAGTACTCTTTACGGGAGACTGCCTCTTTGTGCTTCCACTGAGCCATGGTAGCTTGCTACTGCTCCGGACACATTGATTGACCGACATGTATCCTTCTTTGATGCTGTGTCTGTCCCTTCGGGGAAATGTCTCGCAGTGTAATGGAGTCCCTGTAGCCCGCTATGACTCGTCTACGTGCAGTGGTGGCATTTATGTCTCATGGTGTAATGGAGTCCTTGTAGCTTGCTATGACTGATCTACACACACTTGAGGCCGACACCTGCATTGCTGGGTTACGTATGCCTGTTTCCATACAGATGTGCCACTTGGGTTCTATGACTAGTCATGTCGGCCCGGGTTCTCTATCATTTTTTTGCCAGCGACATGTTCACATACGTGAGCCAAAAGACGCAAACGGTCCCGGCTAAGGTAAGGTTGCAGCTGTGGAGCTTACCGTGCGTGAGGCCGCAATGTGATGTGATATGTTACAATCTGGATTCATATGACTTAGGATCGGGGTTTCGATAGCGATAGTTGACCGTTGAGTGAAGGAAGAAGTCTCTGAGTGGATTGCCTGTCGAGTGACTTGAGCACCATCGAGAATACAGTCGGAATCTTATTTGTGATCTTCAAGTCCTCCAATGTCATGCCCTTAGGTAGGGGGGTCTAGGTCAGGCCTAGGACCCTACCCTAGGTACATATCCTCATCATTAGCCCCCGAATGGATCAGGGTTCGAGTGGTGAATGGGTATATCGATGCCATTTCAACATAAGGTATCAAATCTTCCGAATGATATTCGGGACTTCAACGAAACTTGCATCGACTGAACTCTTCGTCATTCGCCCGGATCCATTCAGCCCTGAAAATGCCCGAGTGAATGTTCCGTGTCAATTTTGTTCCGAATGACCAAAAGGAATCTTCAGAGGTGGCAGGTCGATCTGTCAAACCCGGATTTTGCGGGATACAAAAATTTGGGAAGCACGCACGCGTGCGATGATGACGCCACGATCAGAGCAAGTGGGGGCATGATGCCTCGATTCTCGCACGAGTCATTTCGCCATGTACCGGACGCAGACTGCGGTTGGCGTGTGCGGTGATCTCGTGGGTCCATCAGTCAGTGAGGCACTCGACGGGATATAAATTTCGAAGCGTAGCAGATTGCATAATACTTTTCCCCAAACTTCCTCTCTTCCTCTGCCTCCCCTGTCTCCAGCGCCACATCCTATTCTTCTCCGACGAGAGTGGCCGCCGTGATGATGAAGGGCGTCATGGAGAAACTGGAGCACGCCAAGAAGGGGGCGTCGAAGAGCAAGGGCAAGAAGCCCTGGACCGCTTGGTTCACTGTGCCGGTGGGATGGATGTAGGGGGACTTTCTCCCCTCCTTGGTCACTCGTGAGGACATGGAGGGCTTGGTCGCCGACGGGCTTGTGTCGGACAGTGCCTAGAGGTTGTCGGAGGAAGAGCGCGAGCCGGCGCCGCGCGACGGGGAGCGAGTTCTCCTCCTCTCCCACGTCGAAAGAGGTTTTTCTTTGCCTCCGCACCCATTCGTTAGGGTTTTCTGAACTTCTTCGGCGCTCAGCTCCACCACTTCCCACCGAATGCGATTTCCTACCTGTCTGCGTTTATTACCTTGTGCGAGTGTTTTCTGGGCTGTCCTCCTCATTGGGGTCTGTTCAAGCACATATTTATAGTCAGATCCCAGATTGTGAAGAAAGCTCTCCCTGCCGATGGGAAGACTCATGTGCTTTAGTTGTGTGGGGGTTTAGGACTTCAGAAAAGAGCCCGTAGTTCTTTCCCTGTTATGACCTTTCTTGAATCCGTTAGAGGCAGGCAGTCGACTTGGTTCTATTGCAAAGATGTGGCATCTCCCAACATGTCGACTGGCCTTTCCCCCTATACAACTGACCGTCCAGCTGTCCCCAAGTCTCTGAGGGTGACTGAAGAGGAACATGTCCAAGTGGGAATCTTGGTTGAAGTTGTGGTGCAACTGATCCGAGGTGGAGTGACTGGCATGGATCTATTGGAGATATTCCTCAGTCGATGTATTCAGCCACTCCAAGCCAGGGATCACACCATGTGGCACTATGTGGGTCCTGAGGACACGACCAGGACGCACCTAGAAGAGGTTCTGCAAAAAACTGTCGAGCAGTGGCTTCACAACATCACCGGAGCGTGCGACAACCCTTTGGGAGACAAGAGGATCCGACCTTACTCGGCCGAAAACCCGCCGAAGAATTTGGTAAGTTGTGCTGTTTCGATTGACGTCCTTGTACCGTCGAGTGATAGATTGACTTATCTATTGTCTTGTTTGTTTGAATCATGCAGGAGTGTACGAACATGCACTCGCCCGTTCCCAATGGGAACCAAACTGAAGATGGTGTGGTGAGCGAGGGTGGTAGTGTGGACGGCGACGGTTCAGAAGACTCCGAAGATGAGTACGAAAACATGGACAAAAACGAGCCAGAAGTCGAGTCACCTCCTTGCTCCGAACGCCGCTCCAAGTCTCGCCAAGATCCTGCGGTTGTTGAGGATAGGGCCCCGGGCCCAAGCGAGAAGAACCCAAAGTGGAGCCGCCCCTCAACCGTTGAGTCGAACGAACAATCAGCGAAGCAGCCCAAACTGAATGTGGCCAAGCCTCACAAAGCCCTGCCTCGCATGAAGATGGCTGTGCCTGTCGTCTCCACGTGAGTGTTTACTTTTGAATTCTCACTATCGATTGTGATTTGAAATCTTTGTTGTCTGAATGTTATTCGATCCATCAGAGCTGCTACCTCAGTAACGTCGCCTCAACATGATGGAGGGGATGCCATGGATGTTGACACTGCCTCAACATGATGAAGTGCTTGCCTCAGTAGGGGTCTTAGAGTCTGCCGTATGCGGGATACGTTTGCCCTTAACCGCGCTACTCCGCAGCTACTTTGTAGGTTTCATGGGTATCAATGATAAACCATGATATGACACTACATAAAGATAGACTGCACTTCACGGAGTGTAGGGGGTACGTCACTCGACAGATCGAGTGACGGATGTTCCATTGATGGATATTTTCTGCCACTCGACAGGTCGAGAATTGGCAGATCGAGTGGGGGCACTCTAAGTGCACCCACTGGGTGTAGTCCCCGAGACCGCTGTCGTGTGCTTGCACCGGCAGGGGTCTTAGAGTTTTTCGTATGCAGGATACGTTTGCCTTTCACCTCACCACTCCGAGGCTACCTTGTAGGTTTCATGGATATCATTGATCAACCATGATATGACGCTACATAAGGATAGACTGCACTTCACTGAGTGGGGGGGGGACACGTTACTCGACAGATCGAGTGATGGAAGTTTGACAGGACAGACCTTGTCGACTGTTTTATAACCAGTGAGGGCACGCTAAGTGCACCCACTGGGTGTAGTCCCCAAGGCTACTGTTAATCGCAGACGATAAGCACTAGTCTTGAAAAACTTGAAATCGGAATTTCTGTTGTATGCGGAGTACGAGCCCCACTCGACATGTCGAGTGTATATATATTTTTTGACCGTCCCGCTGCTTAGACGCTGCTTCAAAGGTGCGGAACGGGGCTGACGGAACACTCAACTAATCGAGTGTTAACCGTTCCAGTGGGGGCACTCTGAGTACACCCATTGGGTGTAGTCCCCGAGACCGCCGTTGAGTGCTTGCACTGGCAGGGGTCTGATAGAGACTGTCATGAATTTGTTAACGGTACCCGGAGTACACAATCCACTCGACATGTCGAGTGTACTTTTGGTTGAATTCACTTTCCCCTGGACGCAGGTTTCATAGACATCATTGATCGACCATAATATGACGTTGTTCCAGGATAGAGGGGCGGGGTGATGCGTGCCGCCTAATTGACCGTTTTTGGTCTTCTGCACTTCTGTGCTGATATTTGTTGTCAATTGAATTTCTTTCTTTTTTGATTTCAGAGGGCTTGTGAACTTGGAACGCAGTACAAGGATCTTGAAGATGAAAGGAACCGGTTGCGCGTGGACTTGGAAACCTCCAATAAGGCCTTGGAGAGAGTGCGCACCGAGCTCAAAACTCTGGAGGTAACTTTCTTCAACCCACTACATTCTCATCTTCACTTTCCATGCTTTGAACCGAGTGAGTTCACTCAGACAGACGTATGCAACGGAAACCGTCGACTCCAAGCGCGACTCAACAATGTTGTTTCTTTAGATTCCATGAAGAAGGCACTAGAGGACAAGGACACAACGCTCGCCGACGCCCATCATGTGGCGAAGGAGAAAACTAAAGCTGCTAACAAGAGACTGGCTGCTACAAATAGGATGGAGGAAGAAAACTCGAAGCTGAAGCAAGAGCGTGTGGACCTCATCAAGAAGATTGACCAACTAACCAAGAGGAGCAACGGCCTGGAGAGGCACTTGGGAGAGTTCTCGAGGAATATGTATATTCTGCTCGACGGTAAGTTTCTCTGTTGATTGAACTTTATGAAATCCTTGATGGTTGTATCTCACCAATCCTCCTCCCATTCTCTCATTCTCCTTTCCCAAAATTCTGCCAAGACTTTGAGAAAGAGACCGAGGAGACCGAGCCCAACCTGGATCCCACCAAGTCACCTGTTGGAGATGCGGTGGCCATGAACATGCTCAGACTCAACTTCCGGCTTCCAGGTGTTCAAGCGTATGTCCTTCGATTGAAAACTGCAATGGAGAGGATCGACAAGGAGTTGTGGCCCGAAGATACTCTTCATCTCGACCTCACATCTGTGATTGCACGCTTGAACGACCTCCCCAGTCGAGTGCAAGCCTAGAAGAAATCTGCTGCTTGCTATGGTGCTGACGTGGGGCTCTCCCTTGTGAGGGTCCATTGCAAGGAGGTGAGGGAAGACAAGCTAAAGGAGCTTCGAGTGGTTAACACGAAGAAACTCCAGTTTGAAGATTTCATGGTGACCTTCATCGACGCAGCCACCAGGATCCGGACGACATCGACTTGGACACTTTCGTCGAGCCAGCAAGTTCGTCGGGCGCTTAAAACTTGATCTTTGGAAGAAAAACATTATTTGCCTCGGTATGCCGAGTGAAACTGTACCAGCTTAAAACTTCATTCAGGCCTTAGGTCTGAGCAACTTTGCTTTCTCGCAAAACTTTTATCTGCGATCAAACCTTTGGATTTATCCATATTTGGCTTTCAATCGTTTGTTCGACTGCGTTTATTTTTAGGCCGAGGCAAAAACATGTTCGCAGCTAAGCCCCCGAGTGTGAGGATTGCTCAGCACTCAGAATATTTTTGACCCTAGGCAAGGATTCATTCACGGCTAGGGTGTCAAGTGGAAGTATTACTATCTACTCGACGGAGAGTTTAACTTAGGCGAAAACATGTTCGCAGCTAAGCCTCCGAGTGTGAGGATTGCTCAACACTTGGAATATTTTTGACCCTTGGCGAGGATTCATTTGTGTCTAGGGTGTCGAGTGGAAGTATAACTATCCACTCAATGGAGAGTTTAACTCTGGCGAAAATATGTTCGCAGCTAAGCCCCTGAGTGTGAGGATTGCTCGACACTCGGAGTATTTTTGAACCTAAGCGAAGACTGATTCGCAAATGGGGCGTCAAGTGAGTGGATTGCTATCCACCTGACAGGGTTTTTAACTTATGCGAAAGCATGTTCACAGCTAAGCCTCTGAGTGTGAGGATCGCTCGACATTCGGAGTATTTTTAAACCTAAGTGAAGACTGTTTCGCAATTAGGTCGTCAAGTGAATGGATTGCTATCCACCGGACAGGGTTTTTAACTTAGCAGAAAGCATATTCGCAGCTAAGCCCCCGAGTGTGAGGATTGCTCAACACTCGGAGTATTTTTAAACCTAAGCGAAGACGGATTCGCAAATAGGTCATCAAGTGAATGGACTTCTATCCACCCGAGAGGGTTTTTAACTTAGGCGAAAGCATGTTCGCAGCTAAGCTCCCATGTGTGAGGATTGCTCGACACTCGAAGTATTCCCAAGAGTGAAAATTTATGATCGGAATCGACAATATATATTGCAGAAGTTTGATTTGCATAGATGAAGTATTCTTATTACGTTAGAAGACTCTTCTGTCTCTAAGTATAAAAACGTCGGAGCAGATCTGCATTCCACGCTCGTGGCTCGTCTATCCACTTCATGAGATTGTACAGGTGATAAGCTCCGTTGTTCAGCACTTTGGTGACGATGAAAGGACCTTCCCATGCGGGAGCAAGCTTATGAGGTTGCTATTGATTCACTTGGAGCACCAAGTCTCCCTCATGAAATGATCGACTCTTGACATTCTTCGCATGGAAGCGCCGCAGATCTCGCTGATAGGCTGTAGTCCGGATCAAAGTCATCTCTCGTTCTTCCTCAAGGAGATCAACACCATCCTGCCTAGCCTGTTCAGCTTTAGCTTCAGAATAAAGTTCCACTCGGGGAGAATTGTGAAACAAGTCACTCGGCAAGACAGCTTCGGCACCGTAGACCAGGAAAAAAGGATTTCGTCGAGTCAACCGATTTGGCGTAGTTCTTAGACCCCATAACACGGACGGCATCTCAGTTCCCCAGGCATCAGCGACATGATCTAGATCGCGCATGAGACGAGGCTTTAGACTTTGCAGGATGAGGCCATTGACACGCTCGACTTGCCCATTGGTTTGCGGATGTGCGACAGATGCATAATCCACCCGAGTGCCCTGAGATGTGCAGAAGTTTCTGAACTCTTCCGAGTCAAAGTTGGTGCCGTTATCCATGATAATGCTGTGAGGAACGCCGTACCAAAAAATTCTTTCTCTCATGAATGTGACTGCTATGCGGGAGTTCAATTTCTTGATGGGCTTGGCCTCTATCCACTTTGTAAACTTGCCGACTGCAACCAGCAAATGAGTGAAACCGCCTTTTCCGGTCCGAAAGGGACCAACCATGTCGAGTAGCCAAACAACAAATGGCCAGGCGAGGGGAATCGTCTTCAGAGCAGAGGCCGGTTTATGTGACAAGTTTCCATAGAACCGGCCTCCATCACAATGATCAACAATGTCTTTGGCCATCTCATTAGCCCGTGGCCAGAAGAAACCAGCTCAATATGCTTTAGCGACGATTGTCCGTGAGGATGCATGATGGCCGCAAGTTCCCGAGTGGATCTCATCCAGAATCATTCGACCTTCTTCATGGGAGATGCAACGCTGCGTCACGCCAGTCGCGCTTTCTCTGAACAGCTGATCTCCCATCACAGTAAAGGCCTTGGACTTGCGCACAATCTGTCTTGCCTCTGTTTCATCTTCAGGGAGTTATTGTCGGAGGATATAAGCAATGTAAGGTACTATCCAATCAGGAACAACAACCAGAATTTCCATGACCAAATTGATTATTGTAGGGACATCGACTTTAGTCGGATCAGTGGAACTCAAAGCATGTGGGGGCTCTTCGGTGAAAGGATCTTCTTGCATCGAAGGAGTGTGTAGGTGCTCTAAGAACACATCACTCGGGACGGGCTGTCGAGTGGACCCAATCTTTGCTAGTTTGTCGGCCGCCTGATTCTTTAGTTGGGGAACATGATAAAGTTCCAGGCCTTTGAATTTCTTCTGCAACTTTTTGACTGCATTGTAGGACCCAGTAATAGAGGGTTTTCGAACATTCGACTCTTTCATCACTTGATTCACCACCAAATCCGAGTCTCCATAAACCATCAGGCACTTGACGCCAAGTGAGATAGCCATGCGCAACCCATACAAAAGTGCTTCATATTCTGTCTCATTGTTGGAGGAATCAAAGTGAATTTGCAGGACATAACTGAGCTTGTCGCCCTTGGGAGATATTAAGACAACACCAGCACCGGACCCATTCAACATTTTAGAGCCGTCGAAGAACATGGTCCAATGTGCCGTGTGAACTTGGATTGGCTGTTGCTGTTCAATCCACTCGGCCATAAAATCTGCCAATGGTTGGGACTTGATTGCTTTCTTGGCTTCAAACTTAATGTCAAAATGTCCGAGTTCGATTGCCCACTTAGCCACTCAACTAGATGCGTCTCTGTTGTTGAAAATCTCGGACAATGGAGCATCACTGAGGACTGAAATCGAGTGGTCTTGAAAATAATGTGCCACCTTCTTCGCTGATAGGTAAATACCATAAACTAGCTTCTGGTAGTGTGGATATCTTTGCTTCGAGGGGGACAGAACTTCAGAGACATAATAAACTGGCCATTGGACTTTGTAATCTTTACCCTCCTCCTCTCGCTCGACAGTTAGCATCGTACCGATGACCTGATTAGTGGCCGCGATGTACAAGAGCAATGTCTCTTTGCTGCATGGAGCGGCAAGCACCGGCTAGGTGGATAGCATGGCTTTGAGCTCAACAAATGCTGCTTCGGCTTCTAGAGTCCACTGAAATGTGTCGGACTTCTTCATCAATTGATATAGAGACAACGCCTTCTCACCAAGACGAGAAATGAATCGACTCAATGCTGCCAGGCAACCTGTGAGTTTCTGAACATCATGCACTCGCACGGGAGTCTTCATTCAGGTAATGATGCTGATTTTCTCACGGTTGACATCAATCCCTCGTTCGGAAACGTGAAAACCGAGTGACTTGCCGCCAGGGACACCGAAAGTACACTTGGCTGGATTCAGCTTTATGTCGTATCTCCTCAGATTGGCGAATGTTTCAGCCAAGTTAGCCAGTAGGTCGGAACCTTTGCGGGACTTGACCACTATATCATCCATGTACACCTCGACATTCCGAGGGATCTGGTCGAGTAAACACTTCTGAACCATGCGCATAAAAGTAGCCCCGACATTTTTCAGACCGAATGGCATAGTGATGTAGCAAAAACACCTGAATGGGGTGATGAAGGTTGTCTTTATTTCATCTAGGCCATACAGAAGGATCTGATGCTACCCAGAGTAAGCATCTAGAAACGATAAACGCTCGCATCCCACAGTCGAGTCAACAATTTGATCTATTCGGGGGAGCTGAAAATGATCCTTCGGGCAGACCCGATTGAGAGGTTTGAAGTCAATGCACATGCGCAACGACTTATCCTTTTTGGGCACCATCACGACATTCGAGAGCCACTCAGAGTGGTAAATCTCCCGAATGAACTTGGCTTGTAAGATACAGGCCACTTCTTCACAGATTGCTTTGCGCTTCTCTACCGTCGATCGACGCAAATGCTCCCTGACGGGCTTAGCTTTCGAATCAACTCTCAGACGATGCTCAGCTAGTCCCCTGGGAACCCTCGGCATGTCAGCAGGCTTCCATGCGAAGATATCCCAGTTCTCACTGAGGAACTGGATGAGATCCTTTTCCTATTTGCTGCTGAGTATTGATGATATATTTGTTGGGGCAGCAGTTGGATCCGTCGGGTGGATGTGCACTTTCTTTACTTCCCCTGCCGACTGAAACACCGACTCAAAATCGGGCTTCTTTGCGTGCAGCAAATCAGCAGGGTCAGCGCTCTTCTTGTACTCCTCCATCTCGACCATGGCCATCTGATGATCGACGATCTTGTTGCCTTGCTGCAGGAATTCTTCAGCTCGCTGTCGATTGCCAGTGACCGTGATCACACCCTTAGGGCCCGACATCTTTAACTTGAGATACATGTAACATGGTCGGGCCATGAAACGAGCATACGTGGGTCGACCCAAAATGGTGTGATAGGCACTCTGGAAATCCATGACTTCAAACGTCAAATTTTCCTTTCAAAATTTTTTATCGTTCCCGAACGTCACGTCCAATGCAATCTGGCCGAGTGACTTGGCCTTCTTCCCCGGGATGACTCTGTGAAATTGCATGTTGCTTTCACTCAGTCAGGACATCAGAATGCCCATCCCTTTCAGGGTATCCGCATAGAGGATGTTCAGACCGCTCCCACCATCCATGTGGACCTTTCTGAGTCGAGTGCCCCCCCACTGGATCAACTACCAGAGTCTGTCGACCAGGAGTGGCCACATGAGCAGGATGGTCTGTTTGGTCGAATGTGATAGCGTACTGGGACCACTTGAGGTAGGTGGGGGTAGCAGGTACAACCATGTTAACTTCCCTGTTGATGACCTTTAGTCAACTCTTGCTCTCGACATCAGTGAAAATCACTAGTGTAGCAGTGACATCTAGGAATGTTTCTTTATCTTCATCTTCCTCCTTTTCAGGAGTCTTGTCACTCGGTGGAGTCTCTTTGAACTGGTGAATGAGTGTTCGACACTGCCGAGTGGTGTGCTTGGGAAGAATCACATTGCCCTCCTCATCTTTCCTCGTGTGAATTACACACGGCTGATCCATAATATCGGTCCCTGACTGATATTTTCCTTTCTTGGGGGCATACTGTGCTTTAGCCTTCCCCTTATTCCTTGTTTGGGTCGCCAGTGCGGCTGCTTCTGCTTGAACCGCACCCTCAGCTTTTCACTTCTGTTTCCGATTGGAGTTGCTGCCATTATCACTGACGACTACCTTTCCTTTGCCGCTACGAAGGCGGTCTTATTCCTCGCCATTGGCGTACCGAGTGGCGATTTCCATCATCTTGCCGAGTGAAATATCACCTGTTTGACTGAACTTCAGATAAAGCTCTCTGTATCTCACACCGGCTTTGAAAGCACACACAACCTGGTGTTCTGACACATTCTCCACTATATGATGCAGAATGGACAACCGCTAAATATAATCTCTCAAAGTCTCATTGGGCTTCTGGACACAATGCTGTAAGTCGACCAAACCTGCAGGAAGCTTGCAAGTGGCCTCGAAGGTTCGGATAAACACTCGGGCAAGATCCTCCCAACAATATATACTAGAAGGAGCCAAGCGATTTAGCCAAGCACGAGCTGAACCATCTAATATCAAGGATAGGTGCTTCATTGCGACATTGTCATTGCCACCACCAATCTGTACAACCACTTGGTAATCATCTAACCAAGTCTCTGGCTTGGACTCGCCAGGAAATGTTTTGATCCCTGCCGCCAACCTGAAGTTGAGGGGAATCTCTACAGAACGGATGGCTCTGCTGAAACACTCAGGACCAGAAATCACGGCCGAGCTACCACTCGGAGAGTCTCTATCTTGGCCTTCTCCGTGGGCTTTGCCCTTGTCGATCCACTTCTACGTGAGGAGATCACGAGCATCAAACTCCGCATTCCACTCATCACCGAACGAGCGCCTTTCGTCCGGGTGCTGAGGCACGAGCGGACCGCCCTGCAGAGGGGCGGGCACTCGACGGTGGTCCTTGCGGTAAAACTGATCTCTGACCTGATTCTCATGAAAGCCTCGACCTCTATGGTGCAAGGGCGATCCAGGGCTGTGTGCCGACTGAACGGTTTCTGCCCTGGGTGAGTTGCTGTGTATCCTGTTGCGGGACTGTGAAACAACGGAATTTTGACGTTGCGCTGCATCTAACAGTGCTCTCATTTGCATCAACCCTCTTCTAGCTTCTGACCGCGATGGCTGAATGGAATCTACTATCCTAGCAGCAGCTGCTACATTTAACACAAGGGTACGATATACCTCAACGTCGTTCTGGGATCCAGTCGGGAACAGCTGTCGCTGCCGTCGACCGACAACTGGTGGGCTCTGGCGAGCGCGCTCGTCAAGTTCCCTCTGGAGCTCTTCTAGATGAATATGCGTGGCCTCCAAGTCCTGAGCCCCGGCGGTCGTACCAACGATGGGAGTATGATGAACTTCACCATCGCGATGGGGATGATCACTCGACGCACCACCAGCATCACGCTTGCCATGGCCAAAGCCCGGCGGCGGGCTTTGATGAGAGCCTTCCATAAGGACCTCCGCTGCTCGATCGCAGCTCTCGCACTCGGAAGGGATATCGGATGGATCGGAATCCGACTCGAACACGCCATGAAGAGACTCGACAGGCTCGAGTGCTGCAATCTGCAGAGAAGATATTTGACATGCCATTGCATGCTTGATCCAGCGCTAGAGTCGTGAGCGGCTGGACCGCTTGCGACTACGAACAGTGAGTGAAGCCGACGCATAGGGAGTCGACGGCTGACATAGCAACATGCCACAGGAACTCGCGCGGAAGTGTGTAGATCCGTACACTGGGAGCGCCTCGACATCGAGAGGCGCTTCCTGAAGCCATGCCGAATCATCAGTGATGAAGGTGAGCGCTCCAAAACGGATGTCGTGGCCCAGAGCAAAAACACCGCCGGAACACATGTCAAAGGATGAAAAACGCAACCTCGTTGGAAGTCACTTAGACGCCTGCCCCACAGTGGGCGCCAACTGTCGTGGGAAGGAGCCTGTCAGTAGAAGGTAGGGGTACGAAAGGAGAGGGCAGAGTCCTAGCTACGACGAGGATGTACACACGGATGTATGAGTTCAGGCCCCTCTCGTGGAGGTAACAACCCTACGTCTCAGTGCTCGGGAGCTTTGTCGTGTGGAATGTTGAGATTAAAGTGGTTGCGAACCCTTGTGCTAGAGGGAAGGGGCGGCTTATATAGAGTTCGCTGCCCCTCATAATTTCCCGACATCTAAGGGTCCGATCATGGGTTTAAATACTGCCGTTACAGGTAACATACATAATAAAAGCAACTAATGACGTAAAGCCTAACGCCTGCCCGTTGGCCTCCTGGAGGTGGCTTCTGGTCTTCTGGCGTCGAGTGGAAATGAGGTCTTCCGAGTGACAGTCGACCGTTGAGTGAAGCAAGAGGTCTCCGAGTGGATTGCGTGTCGAGTGACTTGAGCGCCACCGGGAATACAGTCGGAATCTTATTTGTGATCTTCAAGTCCTCCAATGTCATACCCTTAGGTAGGGGGGGTCTAGGTTAGGCCTAGGACCCTACCCTAGGTACATATCCTCGTCAACCAATATTGTGATTGTCAAGCTTCACAAGATTTCACTTTCTAAATCCAATGTGAAGCTAATACTAAGCATAAACCACATTGGTAATTTCGTATTTATGATATTCAATTCATTCACAATTTACTCTTAGGATATAAGTGAAGCACAAGAGTAAGCATCAAACTACTCTCAAAAGAGATTAGTGAAGACTAATGAGTAGTCAAAAAACTAAGTTGATATGCGAGGGCTCTCTCTTAATAAAGATTTTCAGATCTGAGTATCTTATTTAAACATCACACAAAAGAAAAATAGCACTCCAAGGATAGCAAATATCACGTGAACGCGTAAAAACTTAGGCTCAACATAGGCTAACCGATAGTTGACGAAGAGAGGTGGGATGCGTAACATCCCCAAGCTTAGATTCTTGAGACTTCTTAAAATATTTACTTGGGGTGCCTTGGGCATCCCCAAACTTGAACTTTTGTATCTCATTCAATCCTCTGATATCACGATTTCACCTATTCTCAAAAACTTCATCCACACAAAACTCAAAAAGAACTCATGACATAGGTTAGTACACAAAAAAATCAACACTTCATGTAGTTCCAAGCCAAGTTGCAAAATAATTTTCAAACATCATCTATTGTTTACTATCCTTTCCACAATTTATATCAACCAATATAGGCTATGGAAACTATAGAATAAGTAGATAACAAAACTATGACATCAATCTGTCCAAACGGAATAGTCTATAGCAATATATTAAACCAGTGTTCTTGTGTAACACGAATAATTTATATGACAATACTGTGTAAAAATTTCAGAAACTTCCCATGTTCCAGTAAAATATGAAAATTCAAACACTACTACAAAAGTTTCTGTTTTTATACAAGACACATCAAAACTTGCAAGTGAGGCATCTTAAGGCAATTCTTGGAACTTTTCATTGAAAAACAAGATTATAAATAACATCTAAAAGAGAACAACAAAATAAAATGATGCTCCAAGCAAAACACTATTATGTTATGAATAAAAATATAGCTCTAAGTAGGATATACCAATAGTGTTAAAGACGAAAGAGGGGATGCCTTCCGGGGCATCCCCAAGATTAGACTCTTGAGTCTTCCTTGGATATAACCTTGGGGGTATCTTGGGAATCCCCAAGCTCAGGTTATTTTCACTCCTTCTCCTCATATTGATATCTCACCCAAAACTTGGAAACTTCAATCACATAAAACTTAACGGAACTTCGTGAGACGGGTTAGCATAGTAAAGTTAGATCGTTCACTTAGGTACTATCAAGACAGGATTCATAATTGTTCTCACATAGTAACTACTGTATTACATCATTCCTAGAATTTATATCACCAAATATAAGCTATGGGAACACTAAAACAAGCAAACTATGCATGCAAATCAGAATCTGTCAAAAACAAAACAGTCTGTGAAGATCCGAATGAACACCATACTTCCCTGACTTGAAAAATTCTGAAACATTAGGACAATGCATATAATTTGCATAGAAATTGTGTGTAAAAAATTCAGAATTTTTGACGCTCTAGTAAAATCAGATAATTCATATACTCGAGACAAAACTTTCTATTTTTGCACAGAATCAAACAAGCAAGTATCCACTCTATCCCAAAGGCTTTACTTGGCATTTTATAGAAATAAAAGACACAAAACATGATTACCACGGTAGCTTAATCATGTGAACATATAAAAACAGAAAGTAAAAGTGTTGGTTTGTCTCCCAACAAGCGCTTTTCTTTAATGCCTTTTAGCTAGGCATGAAGATTTCAATGATACTCGTATAGGAATAAAAGTTGAAAATGCAAGAGAGCATCATGCATCACATGACAAGCACATTTAATGTAATCCACTTCCTATTCATAGGGTTTTGTGAGCAAACAATTCATGGTAACAAGAATCAACTTGCATAGGAAGGCAAAACAAGCACAACTTCAAAACTTTGAACACATAGGGAGGAAACTTGATATTAGTGCAATTCCTACAAGCATAAGTTCCTCCGTCATAACAATTTTCAGTAGCATCATGAAGGAATTCAACAATATAACTATCACATACAACTTTATTTTCATGATTCACACACATAGAATTTTTATTACTCTCCATATAAGCAAAATTCTTCTCATTCAAAGTTGTGGGAGCAAACTCAACAAAATAACTATCATGTGACAATTGATTGACATAACCACATTGCATATTAAAATCATGATAACAAGTTCCATGGTTGTCATTACTCTTTATAGCATACATGCCATCATCATAATCATCATAGATAGGAGGCATGCCATCATCACAATAAATTTTCTCATCAAAACTTGGGGGACAAAAAATATCATCTTCATCAGACATAGCATCCCAAAGCTTGTGGCTTTGCATATCATTAGCATCATGGATATTCAAAGAATTCATACTAGAAATATTACTATCATGCTCATCATTCAAGTAAATCTCATCAAGTATCTTTCATAATTTCTTCCTCAACTGAGCACAATTTTCCGAATCCTTATTTTCACGGAAGACATTTTAAAGACGAAACAAATGATGCAACCCAAACTCCATTTTTTTTGTAGTTTTCTTTTATAAACCAAACTAGTTATAAAACAAGAAACTAAAATATTCAATCGCAAGATCTAAATATATACCTTCAAGTACTCACCTCCCCGACAACGGCGCCAGAAAAGAGCTTGATGTCTACTACGCAACTTTATTCTTGTAGACTCATGTTGGGCCTCCAAGCACAGAGTTTTATAGGACATGAGAAATTTTTCCCTCAAGTGGATGACCTAAGGTTTATCAATCCCTGGGAGGTGCGGGATCAACATGGTCTCTCTCAAACAACCCTGCAATCAAATAGAAGAAATCTCTTGTGTCCCCACACACCCATACAATGGCAAATTTTATATGTGCACTAGTTCGGCGAAGAGACGATGATACAAGTGCAATATGTGAAAGGACATGGATGTCGCCTAGAGGGAGGGGGGGGTGAATAGGCGCATTAAAATAATTATGGTTTAGGCTTGAACAAACACGGAATAAAACTAACATTTAATATGTCAAGCAGAAAACCTAAAACAACGAGGCTCACCTATGTGCACTAACAATTTATGCTAAGCAAGATGAACAACTAAGTAATAAAAAGATATATAACATGAAACAATATGGCTATCACAAAGTAAAGTGCATAAGTAGAGGGCTCGAGTAAGACATAACCAAGGCAGGTGGAGACGATGATGTATCCGAAAGTTCACACCCTTGCAGATGCTAATCTTCGTTTGGAGCGGTGTGGAGGCACAATGCTCCCCAAGAAGCCACCAGGGCCACCGTAATCTCCTCACGCCCTCGCACAATGCGAGATGTCGTGATTCCACTAAGGGACCCTTGAGGGTGGTCACCGAACCTATACAAACAAGATTGGGGCAAACTCCTAAACTTAATTGGAGGCTCCCAACAACACCACGAAGCTTCACCACAATGGATTATGGCTCCGAGGTGACCTCAAATGCTCGGGGCAATCTCCACAACCTAATTGGAGACCCCGGCGCTTCCCTGGAGCTTTGCAGCACAATGATTAAGCTCTGAGACACCACAAACCATCTAGGGTGCCAAAGCACCCAAGAGGAACAAGCTCTAGGGTGCTCAAACACCCAAGAGTAATAAGCTTTTCAACTTCTCACTTCCACGTATCACCGTGGAGAACTCAAACCTATGCACCAAATGCAATGGCAAGGGCACACAAAGTGCCCAAGTCCTTCTCTCCCAAATCCTACAACAACAACTAATGCTATGGAGGAAAGTGAGAGGAAGAACGAAGAAGAACACGAAGAACTCCAAGATCTAGATCCAAGGGGTTCCCCTCACAAATAGGAGAAAGTGATTGGTGGATCTAGATCTCCTCTCTCTTTTCCCTCAAAAAGGAGCAAGAATCATGGGAGGGATTGAGAGTTAGCAAGCTCTAAGAAGGTCAAGAATGGGGGGGAGACTCGAGCTCAAAGGATAAGAACCATTGGGGAAGAAGACCCCCTTAAATAGGTGGGAGGAAATCCAACCGTTACCCATATAGCCTGCACACAAGCGGTAGTACCGCCCCTGGGAGCGGTACTACCGCCCACACGCAGATCTCAGCAGTAGTAGGGGCAGCGGTAGTACTGCTTGGTACTACCTCTCATGTGGCTCTGGTCACCAAACACCAGATAAGGCAGTGTATGGTGCCCCACATAAAGAGCCGGAACCCCCCAACAGTACTACCACCCTCAGGAGAGTAACAAAGATCCCAAGCAACTAGATGGAAACAGTAAAACCAGAACTACCATAAACTTCATATATGAGCTCCGAATTGAGCAAACTCAAGCTTGTTAGATTCAGGACGACAAGAGTTATAATAAGAAGAGGCAGTATACAAATGCCAATGATATAGAGATGTGAAACCTCTATCAATGAAGAACTAACAATAACTCCAATCATCGAAAACATCATAGAAGATGCATATGGACTCCATTTTTGATGAACTTGAGCTTGTCATGAAGATGGCCATAAGCTCAAGAACCCACATAGAGAAAAACCAACCAAAAACCAAGAAAGATGATGATGCCAAGAATGCAATGGTTTGAGCTCTCAACGAACGATATGGTCAAGCTATTCACTTGAGATCCCCCCTTGATAGTACAACTATCGATCCTATAACCCGGTCTCCCAACTACCACCATGAGACCGATAAAATAGAAAACCCTATCAAGGTCAAACATTTGCCTTGTGCATAGTCCACTTGAGCTAGATTATGACAATCTTGTCCTCCTCAAGATGGAGCCCCTTTCTTGATTTCATCGGCTCGATGAAGACTAGAGGATTGCTCCCCCATATTCTACTATGGGCGAGACACTCTTCGCCACATCTTCACAAGTCAATTGTCGTCATAATGGATGATAAGCTTCAAGCATGATCTCTACGTGATACTTCACTTGAGCTTGCACACCGCAACCTTGATGACGATCACCACTTGATGCCATCTTCCATGGGTTCAATGGGATCTTCCTCTTGATGCAAGCCCATGGAAATATACCTAACCCACAAAGAACTCTCATGTAGACCATGGGTTAGTACACAAAGCGTAATGAACAATGCTTACCATACCATGGGATCACTTGATCCTCTTGGTACATCTTTGTACGCTTTGTGTGTTGATCACCTTGATTCACTCTTTGACTTAGTCTTGATCAACATTGTATCTTATCTTGTCTCTTCGTAAAGATGATGCCTTGAAGGTAAACATGAATGCTCACACAATCTTCTTCTTCAAGACATGCTCGGAGTAAGCTCAACTCTCACATGACCAATCTTTGGATAACACCTTGAATACCACCTTGGTTACCATATAAACTCCTTGAATCCAACATATGGACCTCAAGAAGTGCATATGGACAAATCCTTCGAATATACCTCAAGGAAACCATTAGTCCATAGGGATTTCATAAATTACCAAAACCACACATGGAGAAATGTGCTCTTACAATACGGATGATAGATATATGTTTTTGTAATATGAAAATATAAAAATAGCAAGGTAGCAAGTAACAAAAGTGAGCACAAACAATATTTCAATGCTTGAAAACAAGGCGTAGGGTCCATACTTTCTCTAGTGCAATCTTGAAACAATGCTAATATAATTGGATCACATAACCATCCCTCAACGTGCAACGAAGAATCACTCCAAAGTTCTTATCTAGCATAGAACATAAGAAGAAATTGTTTGTAGGGTACGAAACCACCTTAAAGTTATCCTTTCCGATCTATATATCCAAGAGTTCATACTAAAATAACACCAAGTTACCCTTTCCTATCGATCTATCTAAGAATTCGTAATAAAATAACACCACATGATACTCATCAACCAACTCTAATGTCACTTAGATACTCCAATGTCAGCACAAGTACCCATGAGTTAATTATACGATACACATCAAAAAAAATTAGATTCCTAATACACAATCAAACACAAAGAACCTCAAAGAGTGCCCCAAGATTTCTATCGGAGAACATGGTATGAAAACATGCAATCAACCCCTATGCATAGATCCCCAAGGTCACCGAAATGCGCAAGTTGACGCCATAACATATATCAAGTGAATTACTTGAATACCCCAATGTCACTATGGGTATCCGCATGCAAGACATACATCAAGTGCTCTCAAATCCATCAAAGTATTCAATCCGGCAATGACAAAATCTCAAAGGGAAAGCTCAATTCATCACAAATATATAGAGAGGGGAAACACTATGTGATCCAACTATATTAACAAAGCCCGTGATACATCAAGATTGTGTCATCTCAAGAACACGAGAGAGAGATAGAGAGATTGAACATGTAGATACTGGTACAAACCATCATCCCCGAGGGTGGACTACCCCCTCGTGATCATGGCCTACGCCGGGATGATGAAGATGGCCACCGGAGATGATCTACCCTCTCCAGTAGGGTAGTGGAACGCCTCTAGATTGGTTTTTGTCGATACAAAGAGTTGTATCAGAGGAACAAGGAGTCTAGGGTTATTTTTGATGATTTCTGTATTTATAGGATTTTTGAGTGTTGTTTCATGCGAAGATGGGCCACGAGGAGAGCACAACCCACCAGGGCGCGCCAGGCCCCTTTAGCGTGTGGTGGTGGGTTGTGCCCACCTCATGGCTCTTATGGCCCTCCTAGAAAGTTTCTAGTGACTCTTTTGTTCCAAAAAAATCTTCAAAAAGTTTCATTGCATTTGGAGAACTTTTATTTCTGCTCAAAAAACAACACAACGGTAGTTGTGCTGGAAATAGCGTCAGTTCGGATTAGTTCAAAATAAATCGTACAAAGTGCATAAAAACCATATAAAAGTGTTGTAAACATAGGTGAATATGGCATGAATACTTCATAAATTATAGATACATTTGAGGCGTATCATTGCCCTCCCTCTCCTCTCATATATATAGGTTGAGGGGTGGAGGCCGACCGCCCTAAGGTTTCCCCTATGGTTAGGGGCGGCGGCCAAGGGGGCTACCTTGGCCCCCAAGGAAGGGGCCAACGACCACCCTTGGGCCATGTCACGCCCAAGATGCATGCCTATCCATATTAAGACACGAGGGCCTCGATAGGGATAGAGGCACATCTTGCCGTTCGCAAGTACAGTATCATTACACACATTTAGGAAGAGAAGAGTACATGAGTTGACTTACACTCACTACATACTAAATTACGATTCCACACAATTTATTCAATCATCCATACAAAGGCAGGGTCTGGCTACAGACGAAATCAAACTATAAAATGATGCAATGACACTGGCTTGCTAGCCCAAAGATCTCGACCATGGCCACTTTACTCGTCTGGATAAGTGACATACATCCTGCCACACTCCTCGTCATACTCCCACTGGAGCTGCGTCACATCATCTGGCACGATCTCATCTGTACCTGCACCTGGATTGTTGTAGTAATCTGTGAGCCACGGGGACTCAGCAATCTCGCGCCCGGGTACCGAGACTATTCAAACTTATAGGTTGGAATGGGGTATGTGTTTAGTTTGCAGCAGCACTAAGCATTTATGGTGGCTAATCTTACGAAAACATGAAAGTAAATATGTGGTCTACGATAAACGATCGAGACTAGAATGACCTCTAAGAGATCCTGAACACCTACTTACGTTAATCATAACCCCATCGTGTTCTCTCTCGGTTCATGTTCACGAGCAGAGACGATCACGGTTACTCACATAGTTGGTGCATTTTATTGGAGTTTACTTCAAGTTAACTATAACCGGGTGTTAAACAGATATCCAAGTTGCCACATAACCGCTGGCACGGCTTTCCGAAAGTTTTAACCCTACAGGGGTGCTCCAACTAGTCCATCATAAATTAACCACACTCCGCGGGTATAACCTCGACCAGGGATCTCGTGATCATCATAGGCAACTCCAAAGGAATCCCAACACCTTGAGATAGCCCGAAGAAAATCAGAGTTCCACACGCAAGCCACTCGATAAAGGTAAAACAAGTCCAGCAAGACCGCCCGACGCGTCGACGATCCCGATAAGAGCCGCATATCACGTTCTCAGGACACGACCGGATTGTCCAAACTTCCGGTAGGCCAAACATAGAGTTGCCCTTGGTGGCCACCGGCGGTTGAAATTTTGGACCAACACTCATGAGGAGCACTGGCCCAGGTTGTTGATTAATCCACGGGGTTGCAAAGCCCTATGCAGTTTTATTAAGTTGTTTAAGAAAATACTACCAATGTTGGGTCTTACCAGACAAGTTTTAATCTCAATCGAATAATCAAGGGGGTTCCCATAACAACCCCGAGCATCTTAGGAGCGGAAAGTATGGAAACATAACACCGGTAACAAGAAACTATGGCGGTAAAAGTGGAACGAATCACCGAGAAAAATGCCAAGCCTTCCACCATACTAAGATATATATGTGCATTAAATTAGATAGCAGATAATATTGTGATATGCCAAATCCATGTTATCACATGGACACAACCTGTACCTGCAACTAAGAATGCTATAAGAGGGGCTGAGCGGTGGTAACTTAGCCAAACAAGGTTTGCTAGGAGGTGGAGGGGTTAGAGGCTATCATGGCAATGTAGGAGGCTTGACATTCAAGTGGTAGGTAATGCATAAGTAACTATAAGAACGGGACATCTAGCAAAGCAAAAATAGTGTCAGGATCCGGGTACGATCATCTTGCCTGTTGGTTCTTCAGGGGGACAAAGAGCGGGGTCCTCGTAGTGGTACTCTCCTGGATCCTCGTACTCAGTTTCAACACCCGCGTCTACCCAAGAGAAACAACAACAATAAACATCCAACCAAGGTGCAATGCACAAACAAGATGATGCATGATTCATTTGATGAATTTAACATGGCAATCCTAAACTAGTCATGTTTCACATGCAATAGTTTGGTTACTTAAAATTCTGGACAAAACCTCATGTTAAGTTATTTAAACATGCATGATCATGGAAAATATGGATGTTTCATGCAAAATCGATACATATGCATATGTAGAACGTAAGAAACGGAGCTACGATTCTCACGTTACGCTCACGACAAGTTACGAAGGCAAAACACAAGACAAAGAGGTCCATGGGCTATTCCTTGGCATACCAAGGTAGACACTGGATAGGAAATGAAAAACCAACCACAATGGAGTCAAAGAACAAGCAATTCCATGGAGTATAGCTCCCACAAGTCACAAAACACTAAAACAAACAATCTGCCACAAAATAGCAACATAACAACTTTCACAACCAATAACTAGAGCTAAAGGAAGTCTCCAACCACAAACACGGCATTGACTGAAACTAAATAACATGCTTATCAAATTATCCAACTACACAATCTGGAATGGAGGCACACATCAATAATCATGAAGCTCACAAGTTGGCATGATAAATCAGATTTTAGGGACTTAGAGAAAATAACAGTTTTCTGGAATCTGAGTTAAGTTGATAGCAAGTTGATAGCAGAAAATAATGGTGATAGAGACCACCTCATGGCATGAAAATTAACAGGATGATAGAGGACAACATCTAATTCAAAACACTAGCATTGAGCTTGAGTTAATTCTCAACATCTCACTTGGTAGCATCCACTCTTCATGGCATAAAAATATTAACAGATTCTCAGACTTAGAAATATTTAGCATGTTTGAAAACAGCAACATTTTAGTAGCTACTTTAGAGCATGGTTCCCACTTGTATGCAAGTTTAACATGACAAAAATAAATACCATGACATTCTACTCATCAAAGACTAGCATTTACATGTTGGCACAATTATCATAGCATGCATGGATTAAATATAACAAAAATGAAAAAATGGTACTTTGAGACAAAATGTCATTTTTTCCAAACTTGCTCAAATGACCAAAAAAGTTACACCAATGTATTCCTTGGGTGATTCTACCCCAAAATCAAGTATCATACTCATATGTTTACATGGAGCATCATGGCAAAACACTAGATAGCAAAACACCACTCATTCCTATAAGTGAAAATTTACTATATATGCACATATCCATAAAAGCTCATACCAGATTTAGCAATTATACTAGAAATAGAAATATCCCATTTAAATCACTTAAAACATCAAAACAAAAGAAATAAAACAACTAATAGAAAGGGGGGACCAACCTGGCATACTCACTAGGGTCCCTAGTGTATGACAAGTGGGGCCTGGGCCCACTTGTCACACACACAACACCACACAGACACACAGAGCTGCACACACACAACACCACACTGGATCCTACCACGATAGCAGATCCACACACACACACCACACATAGGCACACACACACAACCACAGCAAATCTGGCACACAACCGCACGGGATCCGCACACAGGCCACACCGCCACACGGGATCCGACCACCACACAGGATCCGAACACACCACACCACACCAGGCCAATGAGAAAAAGAGTAAAAATGGGGGATCCGGGATCAAACCTGCGACCACGCGATGGATTGCAGCGGCACCTACAACTCCGCTACAACGCGTTGTCTGAACAAGGGAAGGCCTTGGCCCTCTACTTCTATCGGACCAAGGAACCCTGACGAAACTGAAAACTCATGAGACCGGCGACAACGGCACATCAGCGACGATCTCCGGTGACTACGGCCTCTCCGACGAGGGAAAACAAGCTGCGGGGGCTGCGACAACTATGAGGAGTCCATTCCCCCGTTCGTCTCGCGATGAGGGGGACGGAGTCATGCCCTTAAGGCCACACCTTTTCCGGCCGGCGGCGATGAACACTAGGCGACGAGAACGGGCCTACGCGGGGGAAGAATGGGCTGCAGCGATGAGCTACTAACCGAGGGGCTGCCTGGAGACGAGGGAAAGCGGCGACGGCGAGGAAGAAGAGGAAGAAGACACCGACGACGACCTGCTCCCTTGCGAACGACGGTGACGGCGAAGCGACGCTGCGGGGAGGTGCTCCTCACCCCCTAGCGCGCGGAATGGAACGCGGATGACACCGGGGAGCTGCACGCCATCCTTGCAAGGATGGGCGCCACCGGAGGCGACGACGGCAATCGAATCCCGGCGGAGCTCTGCTCTCTCCGAACTTACCTCTCTTCTTTCTCTCTGACAGAGAAGAGGGAAGGGGAAGGAAGAGGGAGGAGGAGATGGAAGCGGCAGCGACGAGGGGAAGAAGGAAACCCTAGGGATCCATGCCTATTTAAAGGGGCGGTCTCGACGTCTGTGAGCCCCTGACGGCGATGGCGTCGACACTCTCGTGCTCTCTCTCTCACAGGAGAAGCACTCTGACTGACGGAGGAAGAACGGGAGAAGGTAGGCATTGCCTACCTGGGCTGGGCCGCGCAGGGAGGAAAGGCCCAACTTCACTCTCTCTCGCACACAAATAAAAACAGAGGAAGTTCCTTTTTATAAAAAGATAAGAACGAGAAAAACCCTCAGATAAAAGAAAAGGGTTTTTTCATCAAACAAAAATACTTTTGCCTAAAAAGGAAATGTGACCTATTTAATAAAAATAACAAGTGGATTTTGAATGCAAGTAATTTTAATACTTTTATGAAAACAACACCTCTATTATTTTAAAACCCCATGAACCCAAAGTCCAAACATCACAGAGAGTAACACACACAAACTCAAAATAATATTTCCTACATCTTGAACATTTTAAACAGATTTATTGGGCAAGTTGATTCTGATGAAGAATGACAATAATAATAAAAGGTTTAGGTTTTTGTTTGAAAGCAAAGGGAGAGGGGAGAAGTTTATGCCCACACATGCACATCCACAAATCACTCAAGAGCTACTCACACCTCTCAACAAGACCACATGGAAGCACACCACAATATATATGGATGACATAATGAGATGCATGATGCATGATGCATGAGACAATGACATGGCAATGAGAAAACTCAATTCATACATCACATGACACATGGGTCCACATAGGTACATGGCCATAAAAGGCAGGGGCAGCACTTGGGCTGTCACAACTCTCCCACACTACAAGAGGATCTCGACCCGACATCTAGGAACAAAAGAACACTGGATATTCGGAACGGAGAAGATCCTCACGTTCCCAAGTAGCTTCTTTGTCACAATGATGATGAGACCACTTCACCTTGAGAAACTTGATTGACTTGTTGCGAGTCTTACGCTCAGTTTCTTCAAGAATAGCCACTGGATGCTCACGATACGAGAGGTCTTCTTGGAGATCAATGTCTTGGAGATCAATGGTATGCTCGGGAGTCTTGAAGCACCTCCGGAGTTGAGAGACATGGAAGATATCATGCACATTTGCGAAGTTTGGAGGAAGCTATAGTTGATATGCAAGTTCACCTGTCTTGCCAACAACTCTGAAAGGACCAACAAAGCGAGGAGCTAGCTTCCCTTTAATTCCAAACCGCTGAGTGCCCTTCATGGGAGAGACTTTGAGATAGACTAGATCATCAACTTGAAAGGAAACATCCCGATGTTTGTTATCGTAATATCTCTTCTGTCAGGATTGAGCTGCTTTGAGGTTCTCACAAATGACATGGCACATCTCTTCTGCTTTGGTGATCATGTCATTGCCCAAAATTTGACGCTCACCGGTTTCAGACTAGTTAAGCGGGGTTAGACACTTCCTGCTATGGAGAATCTCGAAAGGGGCCTTGCCTGACCTAGCCTGAAAGCTATTGTTGCATGCGAATTCAGTGTATGGAAGGCAGTCTTCCCATTTCATGCCGAACAAAATCACACAGGCTCTGAGCATATCTTCAAGGATCTGATTGACTCTCTCAACTTAACCACTTCTACGGATGGAATGCAGTGCTGAAACAGATCTTGGTACCCATAGCAGTCTCGAAGGACTTCCAAAACTTGGAAGTAAAGAGGCTTCCACGGTCAGATGAGATGAGCTGAGGAATACCATGCAAAGAAACTATCCTTGACGTATACAACTCTGCTAGCTGAGCTGCTGAGAGAGATTCTTTGAGTGGAAGGAAATGAGCAACTTTGGTCAGCTTGTCGATAACCACAAATATGGCATCATTGCCTCTCTTGGACTTGGGAAACCCAGTGATGAAATCCATCTCCACATGATCGAATTTCCACTTTGGGATAGGCAAAGGCTGAAGAAGACCTACTGGACATTGATGTTCCGCCTTCACTCTACGACAAACATCACACTCATTCACGTGCTAAGCAATTTCACGCTTCATGCGAGTCCACCAGAAGGTTTGCTTGAGATCCTGACACGTCTTGGAACTGCCTGGATGAATGGATAGAAGAGAATTGTGTGCTTCGTCCATGATAACCTTTCTGAGATCACCTTTTGGAACCACCAGACGGTCCTCAAAGAGCAAGGCATCTTTGTCATCAACGCGAAAGCACTTATACTTCAGAATGCCCTTGGCCACACCTTTCTTCACTTTATTCACCATTGTGTCAAGAAGTTGAGTTTGGTGAACCTGATCTTCCAGAGTCGGAGAGACTTGAAGATTGGCAAGAAATCCTTGCGGAATCATTTGAAGGTTGAGCCTGCGGAAGGCTTCACAAAGCTCGGGTTGAAGAGGCTTCAGAATGAGACTGTTGCAGTACGCCTTTTAGCTGAGTGCGTCTACAATGACATTTGCTTTTCCAAGAGTATACTCAATGCTTGGATTGAAGTCCTCAAGAATTTCCACCCAACGAGACTGCCTAAGATTAAGATTGGGTTGAGTGAAAATGTACTTCAAGCTCTTGTGATCGGTTTACACCTCAACTGGTCTACCCAACAACAAATGCCTCCAAGTCATTAGAGCATGCACAACTGCCGCCAACTCGAGATCATGAGTGGGGTAGTTCTTCTCAGCAGGCTTCAACTAACACGAGGTATAAGCAAGTATCTTCTTATCTTGCATGAGAACACCACCAAGACCTTGGAGAGAAGCATCAAAGAAAACTTGGAAAGGCTTTGACTGCTCGCGCGGAACAAGAACTCGAGCTGAATTCAGTCTCTGCTTGAGCGTATTGAATAACACATCACACTCAAGAGACCAAACATACTTGACATTCTTCCGAAGGAGATTAGACAGAGGCTTAGAAATTTGAGAGAAGTTCTCCATGATTCTTCTGCAATAGCTAGCAAGCCCGAGGAAGCTTCGAAGTTGCTTCACATTCTGAGGAGGCTCCCACTTCAAGATTGCCTCAACTTTCTCACGGTGCACTTTAATGCCCTCGGCAGAGATCACATGCCCAAGGTACACCACTTCATTGAGACAAAACTCACACTTGGAAAACTTGGCATAGAATCGATGTTATCTTAGCTTGTCAAGCACAAGCCTAAAGATGCTCTGCATGCTCTTCTTCTGTCTCTGAGAACACAAGGATATCATCCAAATAGACCAAGACAAACTCATTTTTGACAGGAGAGAAAATGAAGTTCATCATTCTTGAGAAGGTTGGAGGAGCATTTGCAAGACCAAACGACATGATGGTGTACTCATAAGAGCCAAAACTTGTCCTGAAAGTGGTCTTTGGAATATCTTCTTCGCGAATGCGAATATGATGATAACCCATGCGAAGATCAAGCTTCGAGAAAACCTTGTCACTTTTCAGTTGTTCAAACAACTCATTGATGTTGGGAAGTGGGTACTTGTTTCTGATTGTCTTCTTGTTCAATGGACGGTAATCAACACAAAGCCGGTCCATGCCATCCTTCTTCTTGACAAACAAAACACCACAACCCCATGGAAAAGAACTTGGTCTGATCAGACCCAGACGTTCTTGTTCATCTAGCTGCTTCTTCAACTCTTTCAGCTCTCCGGGGCCAAGTTTATAAGGGCGTTTGCAAACCGGTTCAGTTCCGGGCTCGAGGTCAATCACAAATTCGACTGGCCGGTGCGGAGGCATTCCTAGCAATTCTCCTGGAAAGACATCTTCATACTCATTAACCACCGGAATTTGAGAAATAGCCGATATTTCACCCTTCTCATTAAGAGCAAAGAGACGGATTGTGTCATCACGAGCTGCGAAAATAATCACATCTTCTGAAGGATGAGTCAGCTTGACTTCTTTTGCTTGACAATCAACATATGCCTTATTCATAGCCAGGAAGTCCATGCCCAAAATGAGATCAATGTTAGAATTATCGAGAACAATTGGAGAAGCCAAAAAAGAATAATTTCCCATCTTGATGGAAGCATCCTGAACCACAAAACGAGAATTCATTTGCAAGCCTGGAGACACCACACTTAATGATCTAGGCAATTCTTCATAGCAAAACTCATGCTTTGAAACAAATGGCCTTGATATGAATGAATGCGATGCACCAGTATCAAACAAGACTTTTGTAGGAATAGAATTAACTGAGAGATTACCCATGATCACTTGAGAAGAATCCTCTACCTCTACTGCGTTCACGTGGTTCACCCTTGCAAACTTGGTATTATGCTTGACCATAGCACTGCCTGGGGGCTTGACTGGAGGAGGAGGCGGAAGACACCGCTGGTTGCACTTGTTTGAGTAGTGACCCTTCTGACCACACTTGTGACAAGTAACCTCTGATAGCGGACAAAAGTTGCCTGGAGGAGGAACAAAAGCTAACTTTGGCGCCTGGTGTCTCTGCTGATATCCTGGGATGGGTGGGTGAGAAGAACCACGGACACCAAACTTCCTCTGCTGCTGAGGAGGACGAAATGGAGGAGGATTAGGCACCCAATATTTCTGCTGCTTAGGAACTATCTGAGAGCTGGAAGAAGAAGGATATAAATCCCTTGAACACTTCCTTGAGTTCTCCAACTTGAGGTGAGTTGCCTCGACCTTCAAAGCCATATTGTAGAACTGATTAAACTCACGAGACTCTTGAAGGACTAGACCCGGTAGAAGCTCATCCTTGAGACCACCTGTGAACTGATAAATCATGGCCTTGTCATATGGAACATCTTGCTTAGCATAGCGAGCTAGACTCTGGAACTCAATATTGTACCGATAGACAGACTTGCTCCCCTGCTTCAGGTGCCTGAACTTCTCACGCATCTCCTCGACAAAGCTTGTCGGAATGTAATGGGCCCTGAAGTCACGACAGAAATCGTCCCAAGTAACAACACGATCGCCCTTGGAATCCTTGTATTACTGCCACCAATCAGCTGCCTGACCCTTGAGCTGGAACGACGCAAATCTGGCAAAGTCCTCTGGTCTGACATTGCTGCACTCAAAATGCTTACTCATGTCATGGAGCCAATCATCAGCATCAAAAGGCTGCTCACAACATGTGAAAGACTTGGGCTGGTTGGCAAGGAACTGATTGAGCATCGCAAACTGAGGTTGATTCTGAAAATTCCCTTGAAAGCCTTGCTAACCCTGATATCTTTCTTGCAACAGCCTGAGCAACATCTGAGTGTTTGCATTGGTTGCGGACATCACAACTTGCCAAGCTTCTAGAGGAGGAGGCTGTGGCGATGGTGGTGGAACATCAGCCTCCTCCTCACCACGACCCGAATTCTCGCGAGTTGGTGGAGCCATTATGGAGATGGACAAAACATCAGCACCTCATTGACAAGATGAATACAAAGCTGAATCAAATGCTTGAAAGAAATTGAATGAATAACACAAACAACCTTCCTACTGAAAAATTAGTAAGAATGCCTTCTTCGGTTTTGCGATAACATCATCAGATATTAGAAGCCACTTGCAATAACACAAAAGTATTGAGCTAACTGCTTGGAACAAATGTATATGCCCTCATACATCTGAAGAAGATGATCCTAGATAACTACATGGGTTCCCACCTAAGAACTTTCAAAAACTTTCTGGTTATGCAATCCGGTGTGGGGGATACAAGGAGGAAATATCTCACACAACTAGCAATCCTACACCCCAACTGTATCCATCCTTCAACACATAACCAGAGGCTTTTGTAAATCCATCTAACTCGAATCCTCGAAAGCACAACGGTACTAATCATGATGGTACCCCGGACGCCTCCCCAGTACTTGGTGACTCTGAACTTATCTCACCACGACAAGTATTGAAGTAATTCCGCACAATCTCCGTCTTGAGATACTAAGGAAGCTGAATGATAACGATGTGCCAAAATTCCTTGGAGCTCGACTCCTCGGAACAAATCAAGTCAGACAGGAGGCACCAAGACAGAACTCCGTCACATCGGTATCATATAGACTCCAAAATACCCACGTGATCCTAAAAAAATTTGAGCGAGAAGAGGAGTAGAATCAAAATTCCTAAGTCGAATACTCACCGGAGCATAGAAAAGGAATAAAAAGAAACCTACTCTCCGATATAACTAGACTCAAAATAGTTTTACTAGACTCAACTCGGCCAAGTTCGATCAAGCAAAGGGCTCCTATGGTCGTATGGCTCTGATACCAACTTGTCACTCCCAAGATGCGTGCCTATCCATATTAAGACACGAGGGCCTCGACAGGGATAGAGGCGCATCTTGTTGTTCGCAAGTATAGTATCATTACACGCATTTAGGAAGAGAAGAGTATATGAGTTGGCTTACACTCTCCACATACTAAATTACAATTCCACACAATTTATTCAATCATCAATACAAAGGCAGGGTCCAGCTACTGACGAAATCAAACAATAAAATGATGCAATGACACTGGCTTCCTAGCCCAAAGATCTCGACCATGGACACTTTACTCATCTGGATAAGTGATGTACATCCTGCCATGCTCCTCGTCATACTCCCACTGGAGCTGCGTCACATCATCTGGCACGATCTCATGCGTACCTGCACCTGGATTGTTGTAGTAATCTGTGAGCCATGGGGACTCATCAATCTCGCGCCGGGTACCGAGACTATTCAAACTTATAGGTCGGAATGGGGTATGTGTTTAGTTTGCAGCAACACTAAGAATTTATGGTGGCTAATATTACAAAAACATGAAAGTAAATATGTGGTCTACGATAAACGATCGAGACTAGAACGACCTCTAAGAGATCCTAAATAGCTCCTTACGTCAATCATAACCCCACCGTGTTCTCTCTCGGTTCATGTTCACGAGCAGAGATGATCACGGTTACTCACACAGTTGGTGCATTTTATTGGAGTTTACTTCAAGTTAAGTATAACCGGATGTTAAACAAACATCCAAGTTGCCACATAACCGCGGGCACGACTTTCCGAAAGTTTTAACCCTGCAGGGGTGCTCCAACTAGTCCATCATAAATTAACCACACTCCGCGGGAATAACCTGGACCATGGATGTAGCGACCCGACCTGAAAGGTCGAATCTCCGGTGTTTCCGTACCATCCCAAGATCATGCTGGTACACACACGGTACATCAATGTATATATCAAAGGGAAATCACACAGCATTTATTAATCGTAAATCTCATATCGAGTCCTTTATTACAATAAAGATTACAATAAAGTGGCTGAAGGCCAACTCATGAGAATATCTAAATCTTGCGGAAGCATCGAAGGTAGATGAGTCCATCTGACTCCAAGGGCATCTCACCGAGCGTAGAGCGTATCCTCACTCCTGGTCGGAAAAGTATTCTGGAACATGATATGTTGCAGCCGTGTAGGTCAGCATATGGAATATGCCGGCAAAGTCACAAGAGAGGGGTGAAAAGATAATCATCTAATCGATATGCATATATGGCAGGTGGGGTAGTAAATTTTTGCGTAAAGCCAATTTTTCCTACAACAAGAGAGGGCAAAAGCAGAATTTCTACAATGTTGGTTGATTAATGAGATGGTTCCACGAACCAATTCTCATACCCAAGTTATTAATACCCACCTCATCATATTCATTGTGTTGAGGGTCCCGGAAGTTTCAGTTCCTTTGGCTCAAGTCGTCCATGACCGTGGACACGGCTAATTGATTAGGTTTGAGTACTCTGCAGAGTTTTGCACACGTTCCCCACAAGATTTGGTCGCCTCCGTTTGATTTCTCGCACTTTAGGGTGTTTGAGAAATGGATGACCAAAACATGGTCTTCCAAAGGGTTTCCCTGCGACTCTGTCAGTGCCCATCCTTTCCTACCGTTCTTCTACCTCTCATAGCACCGCCTGTCCAGGGTCACCACGATGTCCAACCAAGCCAGAGCCCATAATGACTTGTGGCTGTGCAGGTAAGCCTTGGGTCTTGAAGCATCCATCCATCTCTTTGTGCTTGGGTGGACCTTTCCGCATGAATACTGGCACATCTCCAGCATCATCTAGGCTAACCACTGGTTTCACTAGGGCGCCGTTCAACCATCATCCACCCAGAGGTAAGTTGAAAAACTCAGAGTCTTGAAGTCTTGATCATCTTGCAGGTCTTGAAATTATTACCTCACAACTCTCATGAATCACACAACCAACCCCGTCTACTAATAGCATAGCAAAATTAAATCAACGTTTCTCGGGGCCAATGTGTCAAAGGGTTGAGGGGTGCCTACCACATGATACTACATCAAGTAACCAAGTTTCCAATTTACCTACTTTGCATGCAATTGGGGAGATGGTAGAACTAATGCAATAAAAACATAGGTATACATGGTCAAAGTGACTTGCCTGATTGACGATCTTCGTACTCGAGGGATTCTAGGTAACAAGCCTCGCACTCCGGATGATCTAACGAATCAATCAGGAGCACTCAATAAGCATACAACAAAATTTTGCAACTCACAAAATCAGAAATGAACTAGAATCACTCAAGACAAAACAAGGCACAATCACAAGAAAAGAAAAACATCACATAGTTTGGTTTTCTAAAAGTTGGTGGTAAACTACTAATAACAATATAGAATGTAATTGTATTATAATTAACTAAAACAATAGTTGACAGAAAAGAACAATAAAATATTTTATTAATAAACAGAATTAGATTCACAGAAACTCTTGTGAAAGAAAAACTATTAAAGTTAATTTGTTTTTATAAAACTCTACTACATGAAATGGGCTAGAGTTTCCCAACAAAAGAGTGAACTAAACTATATTTTTATTAACAAAACATTTATCTTAACAGAAAAGAATTTACTAAAACTTTCTTAGAAAACAAAATCTTTTTATCTAAAACTTAGTTAAAGGAAACTATTACTAACTAGTTTGTTTTAATCAAATTATACCTAGTTGAAAAATAGTAGAGATTCCTATAACAATATAGAAATAAACTAGGCAAACTATATTATTATTATGATCAAGTAAAAGACCTAATGTTTAAGCTACAGAACCTACTAAAACAAATTATAACCAAATCTGATTTAACTAACGAAAAACTAAATTAACTAAACTATACCAAACACTAGGCAGATTCTGTTTATAGCTAAAACACTAAACAAATACATCCTAAAAATCCTCAAACTAAACATGATGATAGTCCTAACTAATACCAAGCAATAGCAAAAGATTCATATAAAAATCTATTTTTAAACTCTAGTTATTCAGATTTGAGTAGTTTGAGCAAATTTGATTAGATTCAAATTTTAGAGTTCAAATGTAAAATATAAGACTACAGGGTTAAACTACATGAAATATGTGAGCCAATGCAAAAATAATCAATTCAAAACACTAAATAGTTTAAAAGATATAAACAAAACAAAATCAGAAAACTTTCTGTTGACTAAAACAAAACAGAAAATAGAAAAATAAACTAACGGACGGTCGAGGCTACGTGGCAACTCCCTGTTGGCTGCTAGCGTGAACGCCGGGAAAATGCGGGCGGTCGACCGAACTAAAGAAGAAAATGGTTCGGGTTATTAAACGATCTAATCAGGATCGTTGATCCATGATCGAACGGAACAGAGCGGGGGGCTCAGAGTGAAGGGGGGTGTCGCCGGCGAGGGTTCCTCCGGCGAGGCTGAGGCGACGAGGTCGTTGGGGGCGTCACTCCGGTGGTCGAGGAGGTTGTCGGAGAAGTCCAGGCGATGAAGGCTGGTGTCCGGCGTCGATTGGTGGTGACGGTGGGGTGAGGGGTGGAGTGGAGCATCGTCCAGGAGCTCGGGGAGGGTTCGGTCGGGGCAGAGCTCCGGCGAGCTCGAGCGGGAGTTCTGGCGAGGGAGAGAGAGGGGTTCGGGGGGGAATGGAGTGCGGAGGGGGCCGCTCTTATATAGGGGCGAGGCAGAGCGAGAGAAGGAAGGAGCAGGGAGATCCGGTGGAGAGATCTCCGGCGACGGCGGCGCGCGCGCGAGGACGGGGACGACCGCGCGGATGGCGCCATCGGACAGTGGGACCGGCTTGCCAGCGAGAGGGAGGGCGGCGTCTGCGCGTCAGTCAACCGGCTCGTAATAAATTCGCGAGTAAATGCCCGTGGGCCGGCCCGTTAAATATAAATCTGTTTCTTTTTTTAAATCCAGGGCAGTAAAACCTCTTTAAAAGCATTCAAAACATTTTCAAATATAGGCAATATATATAACAAAATGATCAGACGAATTAGTGCTATTCAATGAACATTTTTCCTCTGTCATTTGAATACTTTGAATTTTTTTTTTTTCAGAAATTGCCTATTTGGTTTTAAAACCTTTTGCAAATATTTTTCAAAGGACCCCCTGGTTCTTTTTGTTGAAATATATCACCAAGATGACCCTGGTGTGGAGTGTCATGTTACTCCCCTCTTATTTTGAACTTTTTCCAAGGTTTTCAAATAGGTGAAAGCAACACATTGAAAATAGAAAGGGACTTTCAGAAAGTCAGAAGAAGCATTTCAACTATTTCATACATTCAAGCAATGATGATGGTGATGCATATCTATATTTCATAACATTCCAAAATGAAATTTTGGGATGTTACAAACCTACCCACCTTAAGATGAATCTCGCCCTCGAGATTCGGGTTGGCTAAAAAATAGGTGCGGATGGTCTCTACGAAGATCTTCTTCGCGTTCCCAAGTGGCTTCTTCCTCGGTGTGGTGACTCCACAAAATCTTACAGAACTTGATGATCCTACTGCGGGTAACTCTGTTAGCAGTCTCGAGGATTCTGACAGGCTTCTCCTTGTAGGTCAGATCACTGTCAAGTTGTATGGCCTCTAGGGGCACTGTGTCTCTCAAGGGAATATCAGCCATCTCATCATGGCATTTCTTCAGCTGGGAAACATGGAAAACATCATGAACTCCGCACAATCCTTCCGGCAATTCCAGCTTGTATGCAACTTCGCCTCTACATTCAAGAATTTTGTTGGGGCCTATGAATCTGGGTGCTAACTTTCCTTTAACACCAAACCTCTTGATTCCTCAAAGTGGGGACACACGAAGATATGCTTAATCTCCCACTTCATACGTCGCTTCCTTATGTTTGCTGTCAGCATAACTCTTCTGTCGAGATTGAGCTATCTTGAGTCTGTCACGAATCAGCTTGACTTTCTCTTCAGAATCTCGGATAAGGTCGGGACCAAAAAGTTGTCGGTCTCCAACACCATCCCACGTCAATGGTGTTCTGCACCTCCTTCCGTATAAAGCTTCGAAAGGGGCCATCTTCAGACTGGTCTGATAACTGTTGTTGTATGAGAATTCTGCGTAAGGTAAGTTGTCATTCCAACTGGATCCATAATCTAGCGCACAAGCTCTCAACATGTCTTCCAGAATCTGGTTGACTCTCTCAGTCTGTCCATCGGTCTGTGGATGAAAAGTTGTACTGAACTCCAGTCTTGTACCCAAAGTTTCATGTAACTGATGCCAAAACTTTGAGGTAAATTGTGTTCCTCTATCTGACACGATACTCCTCAGAACTCCATGCAGACATACGATCCTGGTCATATATATCTTGGCTAGCTTAGCACTGGTATAGGTGGTCTTCACTGGAATGAAATGAGCCACCTTGGTCAAGCGATCTACCACTACCCAGATGGAATCATAACCTGAACGGGTCCTGGGTAATCCTGTGATGAAGTCCATACCAAGCTTTTCCCATTTCCACTCGGGTATCAGCAAAGGTTGGAGTAACCCTGCTGGCTTCTGATGTTCCGCCTTTACTCGCTGACAAGCATCACATATTGCAACATGTTCCGCAATATCCTTCTTCATACCCATCCACCAATAACTTTCCTTCAAATCTAGATACATCTTGGTGTTGCCTGGGTGTATCGAGTAAGGGGAATCGTGGGCTTCTTGAAGTATCAACTTCCTGAGCTCTGGGTCATTGGGCACATAGATTCGGTTCTCAAACCACAGAGTTCCTTGTTCATCCTCATGAAAACCTTTAGCTTTATCATCTTTCATTCTCTACTTAATCTCAGCTATCTCCTTGTCCTTCTTCTGAGCTTCGCGAATTCTTTCGGTCAAGGTGGACTGGATCTCCCGTGTGGCAACATATCCTCTTGGAATTATCTCTAGCCGGAGCTCTCTGAGATCATCGGCTAACTCCTAGGGTAATCCTCCCGCTGTGAGTGTGTTTACATAAGTTTTCCGACTCAAGGCATCTGCTACGACATTTGCCTTACTTGGATGGTAGTGTAATCTCATGTCATAGTCCTTGATTAACTCTAACCATCTCCTCTGTCTGAGGTTCAACTCCTTCTGCGTGAAGATATATTTCAGGCTCTTATGCTCGGTGTAAACATCACAACTATTTCCGACAAGGAAATGTCTCCAGGTCTTGAGTGCGTGCACTACGGCTACTAGTTCCAAATCATGGGTGGCATAATTCAACTCATGAGGTCGTAGTTGTCTGGATGCATAAGCTACAACCTTTCCATCTTGCATGAGTACTCCTCCAAGTCCTTGACGTGAAGCATCACAATAAACCTGGAAGTCCTTCCGAATATTGGGCAAAATCAACACTGGGGCTGTGACCAAACGTTTCTTCAACTCCTGGAAACTGGCTTCACATTCCTCAATCCAATATACTTAGACTCTTTCTTCAACAACTCCGTCATGGGCTTGGCAATCTTTGAGAAATTCTCAATGAACCTCCGGTAATATCCGGCAAGTCCGAGGAAACTCCGGATCTCCTTAACTGAGGTGGGTGATTTCCACTTGGTGACGGCTTCAACCTTAGCGAGGTCTACGGCTATTCCTTCTCCGGAAATAATATGTCCAAGGAATCCGACTTCCGTCAGCCAAAATTCACATTTGCTGAACTTGGCATATAACTGATGTTCTCTCAGCTTCTCCAGAACTAAACGCAAGTGTTCCTTGTGTTCTTCCTCGTTCTTGGAGAATATCAAAATGTCATCGATGAACACCACGACAAACTTGTCCAAATATTCCATAAACACTTTGTTCATCAAATTCATGAAGTAGGCAGGGGCATTAGTCAAACCAAAGGACATGACTGTATACTCGTATAAGCCATACCTGGTGGTGAAAGCTGTTTTGGGTATATCCTGTTCACGAATCTTCAGTTGGTGATACCCTGATCGAAGATCGATCTTGGAGAATACTTTGGCGCCTACTAGCTGATCAAACAAGTCATTAATCATCGGCAGAGGGTACTTGTTCTTGATAGTCACCTTGTTCAAGGCACGATAATCGACTACCATTCTCACGATGATCGACACACACACAGTACACACAGGCACACACACACACACACCCCACACATAGCCACAACAGATCTGGCACACAGCCGCACGGGATCTGCACACAGGCCATAGAGCCACACGGGATTTGGCGACCACATCGGATCCAAACACACAAAACCACACTAGGCCAATCAGAAAAAGAGTAAAAGGGGGTATCCGGGACCGAACCCGCGACCACGCGATGGATTGCAGCGGTGCCTACCACTGCGCTACGGCACGTTGTCTGAACAAGGGAAGACCTTGGCCCTCTACTTCTATCGGAACATGGAACCCTGATGAAACTGAAAACTCATGACACCGGCGACAGCGGCACATCGGCGATGATCTCCGGCGACTATGGCCTCTCCGACGAGGGAAAACAAGCTACGGAGGCTGCGGCAACTATGGGGATTCTATTCCCCCGTTCGTCTCGTGGTGACGAGGATGAAGGCAGGCCTTCAAGGCCACACCTTTTCCCGCCGGCGGCGACGAACACTACGGCGACGATCACGGGCCTACGCGGGGGAAGAATGGGCTGCGGCGATGAGCTGCTCACCGAGGGGCTGCCTGGAGACGAGGGAAAGCGGAGACGGCGAGGAAGAAGAGGAAGAAGACGCCGGCGATGACCTGCTCCCTTGCGGACGACGGCGACGGCGAAGCGGCGCTGCGAGGAGGTGCTCCTCACCCCCTAGAGCGCGGAATGGAATGCAGACGGCACCGGGAAGCCACACGCCATCCTTGCGACGACGGGCGCCACCGGAGGCGATGGCGGTGACCGAAGGTCGATGGAGCTCTGCTCTCTCTGAACTTACCTCTCCGCTCTCTCTCTGACAGAGAAGAGGGAAGGGCAAGGAAGAGGGAGGAGGAGATGGAAGCGACGGCGGCGAGGGTAAGAAGGAAACCCTAGGGATCCGCGCCTATTTAAAGGGACGGTCTCGACGTACGTGAGCCCCAAATGGTGATGGTGTCGGCACTCTCGCGCGCTCTCTCTCACAGGCGAAGCACTCTGACTAACGGAGGAAGAACGGGAGCAGGTAGGCGTTGCCTACCTGGGCTGGGCCGCACGGGGAGGAAAGGCCAATCTTCACTCTCTCTCATAGACAAAATAAAAACAGAGGAAGTTCCTGTTAATAAAAAGATAAAAAGAAGAAAAACCCTTACATAAAAGAAAAGGTTTTTTTTGATCAAACAAAAATACTTTTGCCTAAAAAGGAAATGTGACCTATTTAATAAAAATAACAAGTGGATTTTTAATGCAGGTAATTTTAATACTTTTATGAAAACAACACCTCTATTATTTTAAAACCCCATGAACCCAAAGTCCAAACATCACAGAGAGTAACACACACAAACTCAAAATAATATTTCCTACATCTTGAACATTTTAAACATATTTATTGGGCAAGTTGGTTCTGATGAAGAATGACAATAATAATAAAAGGTTTAGGTTTTTGTTTGAAAGCAAAGGGAGAGGGGAGAAGTTTATGCCCACACATGGACATCCACAAATCACTCAAGAGCTACTCACACCTCTCAACAAGACCACATGGAAGCACACCACAATATATATGCATGACATGATGAGATGCATGATGCATGATGCATGAGACAGTGACATGGCAAGGAGAAAACTCAATTCATACATCACATGACACATGAGTCCACGTAGGTACATGGCCATAAAAGGAAGGGGCAACATTTGGGCTGTCATAGGCCAGCCCTACCCTTGGCCGCATGGGCCCTAGGTGGTAGGGGCGGCCAGCCCACCAAGGGTTGGTGTGGCCCCTCTCACATCCCATGGGGCCCTCTAGAGCAGGTGGACCCACCGGATGGACCCCCGGAAAACATGCGGCATCCCCGTCACAAAACTGGTAAGTCTTGGAACCTTTGTGGAAATCGAATACTAACTTCCCATATATCAATCTTTACCTTGGTACCATTTCAGAACACCTCGTGATGTCCAGGATCTCATCCGGGACTCCGAACAACTTTCGGTCACCAACATGCATAACTCATTAATACCAAATTGTCACCGAACATTAAGTGCGCCGGACCTGGATAATAGACATGACCGAGACATTCTCCGACCAATAACCAATAGCAGGACCTGGATGCCCATATTGGTTTCTACATATTCCACGAAGATAGTCATTGGTCGAACCACGATGTCAAGAATTCAGACAATCCCGTATGCAGTTCCCTTTGTCCATTGGTATGTTACTTGCCTGAGATTCGATCATCGGTATCTCCATACCTAGTTCAATCTCATTACCGGCAAGTCTCTTTACTCGTTCCATAATACAAGATCCCGTGACTAACTCCTTAGTCACATTTGCAAGCTTCTTGTGATGTTATATGCCACCCCTTGAGCTTGCGTTGGTTTTACCTTGAAGAGGAAAGGGTGATGCAGCAAAGCAGATAACTATTTCCCTTAGTTGTTTAGAACCAAGGTATCAATCCACTAGTAGAAACAAGCAAGTCACCAATGGATGCACCTACACAAACAATCAAACTCTTGCACTCAACGCTATAAAGGGGTTGTCAATCCCTTCATGATTATTTGCAAGGATTAGATTCGATTGAGATATATGTAAACGAGAACGAAAAGTAAAAGGTAAATAAATTGCAGCAAAGTATTTTTGGTATTTTTGGTTTATAGATCTGAAAATTTATTATGGAAAGTAGATCCCGAGGCCATAGGTTTCACTAGAGGCTTCTCTCTTCAAGAAAAATATCATGATGGGTAAACAAATTACTGTCAAGCAACTGATAGAAAAGAGAATAATCATGTATTTATCCAAGGAAATGATCATGCATATAGGCATCACGTCCGTGTCAAGTAGACCGAAATGATTCTGCATCTACTACTATTACTCCACACATTGACCGACTCCTTCCTACATCTAGAGTATTAAGTTCATGAAGAACAGAGTAACGCATTAAGAAAGATGACATGATGTAGAGGGATAAACTCAAGCAATATGATGAGAACCCCATCTTGTTACCCTTGATGGCAACAATACAATACATGCCTCGCTACACCTGCTATGTCACTGGGTGAGGACACTACAAGATTGAACCCAAAACCAAGTACTTCTCCCATTGCAAGAATTACCAATCTAGTTGGCCAAACCAAACCAATAACTCGAAGAGACTTACAACGATATGAAATCATGCAAATAAGAATTCAGAGAAGATTCAAATAAGATTCATGGATAATCTGAACATAAACTCACAATTGATCAGATCTTGACAAACACACCACAAAAGAAGATTACATCGGATAGATCCCATGAAGATCATGAAGAACATGGTATTGAAGATCAATCAGAGAAAAGAAGCCATCTAGCTACTAGCTATGGACCCATAGGTATGTGGTGGACTACTCACGCATCATCGGAGGGGCAATGGAGTTGATGTAGATTCCCTCCATGATCAAAAACCCCTCCGACAGATTACCGAAAAAGGCTCCAAGATTGGATCTCTCAGGAACGGAGGCTTCTGGCGACGGAAAAGTATTTGCGTGGCTCGTTCTAGTGTTGGGGGAATATTTGGGTATTTATAGGATAAAGACTAGGGTTAGGAGACCTGCTATGAGACGGCAAGCCTGCAAGGTGTGGCCAGGGGGGTGGCCGCGTGAAAGCACATTTGCTTCCTTCGTGGTTTTGGTAATTAATAACAACATATAAGTCATTGAATTTATGTCTTCACCAAGTATATTTCAGGAAAAGTTCAATGATGGGAATGGCACAATGATTGTGGAATTACCCCCAAGATCCAAGGAAATAGGTTGGCCAAGCTTCAAGCAAGAGGACTCTACATTTTATATTTGTGAGAACTCACTTTGAATCTATAGGAAAGCCAATACTATTAAAAGGGGGTAAAGTTTTGATGGTGAACAATATGCTCAAACATGCACAAGTGATAGTTACCAAAACATCCACATACTCTCCCACCAAAGTCTGTCCTAAGCCAAATATACCAAATCGGTGCAACCAACTTTACTATCCCGATGCCACCGAGTTCCAAACCCTAGACAGACTCAGCCAAACCCTATAATTTGGTGCAACCGACACAGCACTCGAAGCCACCGAGTTGGGTTGCCAACTTCCTGTTATGCAAATTCTCATCTTTGGTACGACTGAGAATGGTGAATCAGCGTCACTGAGATTGGTAATTCTGACCGCTGGTCACCTTGTCAGTGCAACCGAGAGTTATATATCGGTCCATCCGAGATTCAAAAGTTTCCACTTTTTGTCACTTCGGTACCACCTGGTTTTACACTTTGGTGTCACAGAGTCTGACTTTTTGTGTGTAACGGTTGTATTTTTGGGGATGCCTACATATACCTCTTCACCACCACCCACTCGGAAGAGAAGCACTCAAAACTATTCCATCCTATCCTACTCAATTTTCTGAGAGAGAACCACCTACCCTTGTGTTGAGGTCAAGATCTTCCACTCGAACCATATGGATATTGATTTCTAGCCTCCCCAAGTTGCTTTCCACCAGTCCCATATCTTCTACCAAACCAAATTTGTGTGAGAGAGATTGTGTGTTGATGAGTCTACCATCTTGAAGCACAACAGCAAGGAGTTCATCGTCATTACCGAGCCTATTACCTTTTGGAGGGTGTTGCCTCCTAGATTGGTTAGGTGTCGCTTGGGAGCCTCCTACTTCGTGTTGTGGAGTGAACCAAGAAGTTTGTAAGGGCAAGGATATCGCCTACTTCATGAAGATATACCCATAGTGAGGCTAGTCCTTCGTGGACGGAAGCCACATGGAATAGTTAAGGTTGCTTCTTCGTGGAACAATCCGTGGGTAGAGCCCTCCGTGGACTATCATGGCTATTACCCTCAGTGGGTTTAAGACTCCATGAACGTGGACGTACGATAGCAGCACCTATCGGAACCACGGGAAAAATCATCGTGCCATCACTTGTGTTTGCATTCCTAACCCTCTCTTTACTTATATGTGCAATGTCTTTATTTTCCGTTGCTATACTCTTGGCATGCATCTGTAAGGTATTACATGATATGCTATGAATGCTAAAATTTGCCAAGAATTAAAATAGGGGAAAAGGCAAAACTTTTAGTTGGTCAAGTAGTCAAATCACCCCCCTTTAGACTTACTTTCGATCCTACACCACGCCTACCAGGCTTGTGACATCCTAGCAGGTGCCCTGGTGTGCACTCCAAGTGTGTTGGATTTGTTTCCTTCCAGAAAAAATCATTCCGAAGATTTTATTCCGTTTGGACTTCGTTTAATATTCCATATATGCAAAACTCAAAAATAAGGACAAACAGAAACTGGCACTAGGCTCTAGATTAATAGGTTAGTCCCAAAAATAATATAAAATAACATATTAATGCATATAAAACATCCAAAATAGATAATATAATAGCATTACATCATCAAAAATTATAGATACGTTGGAGACGTATCAACATCCCCAAGCTTAATTCCCGCTCGTCCTCGAGTAGGTAAATGAACAAAACAGAATTTTTGATGTGGTGTACTACCTAACATATTTATCCATGTAATATTCTCTATTGTGGCATGAATATTCAGATCCATAAGACTTGAAACAAAAGCTTAATATTGATATAAAAACAATAACATTTTAAGCATAATAGTAAAGCAATTGTATCTCTTCAAAATATAATGGCAAAAGAAAGTTATCCCTACAATATCATATGGTCTGGCTATGCTCCATCTTCCACACACAAAGTATTTATATCATGCACCACCCCGATGAAAAGTCAAGAATTTTTTTCTCACTTTTATTTTCTCAAACTTTTTCAATTCTCATGCAATACATGAGCGTGAGCCATGGATATAACACTATAGGTGGAATAGAATATGGTGGAGGTTGTCAAGTAAAGGGAGAATATAGTCTCACATCAACTAGGCGTATCAACGGGCTATGGAGATGCCCATTAATAGATATCAATGTGAGTGAATAGGTATTGACATGCAATGGATGCACTAGAGATATAAGTGTATGAAAGCTCAAGAGGAAACTAAGTGGGGGTGCATGCAACTTGCTTGCTCATGAAGACCTAGGGCAATTTGTGGAAGCCCATCATTGGATTATACAAGCCAAGTTATATAAAGAAAAATTCCGACTAGTATATGAAAGTGACAAAATAGGAGACTCTCTATCATGAAGATTATGGTTCTACTTTGAAGCAAAAGTGTGGAAAGATAGTAGCAATGTCCCTTCTCTCTTTTCTCTCATTTTTTCTTTTTTCTTTTTTTTTCTTTTTTTTGGTGGGCATCTAAGGCCTCTGTTTTTTGGGCTTCACTGGCCTCTTTTTTCACGAAGTCCGAAATCTCATCCCCACTTGTGAGGGAATCATAGCTTCCATCATCCTTTCCTCACATGGGACATGCTCTAATAATGATAATCATCCCACTTCTATTTACTTACAACTCAAAAGAAAGTTACAACTTGATACCTATGACAAAGTATGACTGTATATGCAATATGGAAGTGATGGTGCAAGTCATAAAAGGAAACCGTGGAAGTTGCATGGCAATATATCTCGGAATGGCTATGGAAATGCTATAATAGGTAGGTATGGTGGCTGTTTTGAGGAAGGTATGTGGTGGCTGTTTTGAGGAAGGTGTTTGTTGTATCGACGAAAGTTGTGCGGTACTAGAGGGACTAGCAAAGGTGAAAGGGTGAGAGTGCGTATAATCCATGGACTCAACATTAGTCATAAAGAACTCACATACTTGTTGCAAAAGTCTATTAGTCATTGAAGCAAAGTATTAAACGCATGCTCCTAGGGGAGAGGTTGGTAGGAGTTAACCATCGCGCGCTCCCGACCCTTAGACAAAGGTTGACAATCTATAATCAAATCATGCTTCGACTTCCTTACATAACGGTTCACCATACGTGCATGCTACATGAATCACAAACCTTTACACAAGTATTTTTTACCAAATCACAATTACTTCCTAACATGACTCTTAACATTACCATCTTCATATCTCAAAACTTTATGCAAGGAATCAAACTTCTCAAAAATACTCAATGCACTTAATATTGAAGTTTTTATTATATCCCTCTTGGATGCCTATCATATTAGGACTAAATTCATAACCTAGACCAATTACGATGTTGTTTAGAGACTCTCAAAATAATATAAGTGAGGTACGAGAGTTCAATTATTTCTATAAAACGCAAACACCACCGTGCTCTAAAAAATATAAGTGAAGCACATAGATCAAAAATTGCCCATCTCAAAAGATATAAGTGAAGCACATCGAGTATTGTAACAAATTCACGATTCAGTGTGTCTCTCTCAAAAGATGTGTGCAGCAGGTATGCTTGTGGCAAACTAAGAAGCAAAGACTCATATCATAGAAGACGCTCCAAGCAAAACACATATCATGTGGTGGATAAAAATATAACCTCAGGTAAATTTACCGATGGATTGAAGACGAAAGAGGGGATGCCTTTCGGGGCATCCCCAAGCTTAGGATCTTTGGAATCCTTGAATATGACTTGGGGTGCCTTGGGCATATCCAAGCTTAGGCTCTTGCCACACCTTATTCCATAGTCCATCAAATCTTTACCCTTAACTTGAAAACTTCACAACACAAAACTTAACAGAAAACTCACGAGATCCGTTATTATAAGAAAATAAATCACCACTTTAGGTACTGTTGTGAACTCATTCTTTATGTATATTGATGTTATACCTATTGTATTCTAACTTCTCCATGGTTCATACCCCATGATACAACCCATAGATTCATCAAAATAGGCAAACAACTCAAAGAAAACAGAATCTGTAAAAAACCGAACACTTTGTAGAAATATGAAAACTTCGTATACATTTGTAACTCAAACAATTCTATAAAATTTGGAAAACTTGGGAAATTTGTATATCGATATTATGTAAGAATTTCAGACTCATTAGATGCTCTGAAAATTTTAGAAAATTTCTCAACTGAGCACACAAGTTTCTGTTTTTTAGCAAGATCAAATCAACAACTACCATAGATCACCCCAAAGGTTTTATTTGGTGCAAACACTAATTAAAACACCGAAAAACAATTACTACAGAAGTAATAATGTGGTAAAAACTAGAAAACAGAAGCAAAATTAGAACACAAAAATAAAATTGGGTTGCCTCCCAACAAGCGTTGTTGTTTAACGCCCCTAGCTAGGCAAAACACAATAGATCTAGGAGTTGTCATCTTTGGTATGCAACCAAAAGTAGCTATCCTAATAGATTCATAAGGAAATCTTTATTTTCTTGCTATGAAAGTGTTCCATGACTTTATTAATGGAAATTAAAATCTAATGTTTCCTTCTTTCATGCCAATAATTGCACCAATCGTTCTAAGGAAAGGTCTACCAAGAATAATAGGACATATAGGATTGCAATATACTATGGGCACATAATTCCTATTTGCTATAGTAAGAACATCATCAATCCTTCCTATAGGTTTCTTAATAGTGGAATCCACAAGATGCAAATTTAGAGAGCAATCATCAAGATCATTGTAACCTAGCACATCACATAAAGTTTTTGGAATCGTGGAAACACTAGCACCCAAATCACACAAAGCATGGCACTCATAATATTTGATTTTAATCTTAATAGTAGGTTCCCACTCATCATGAAGCTTTCTACGGATAGAAACTTCTAACTCAAGTTTTTCGTCAAAAGATTTCATCATAGCGTCAACGATATGTTTAGTAAAAGCCTTATTTTGACTATAAGCATGAGGAGAATTCATCATAGATTGTAACAAGGAAATATAATCAATAAAAGAGAAACTATCATTATTAAAGTCCTTGTAATACAAAAGAGTGGGTTCATTGCTATTCAAAGTTTTGACCTCTTCTATCCCACTGTTATCAATCTTAGCATAAAGATCTATAAACACCGAATCATTAGGACGCTCTTTAACTAAAGTTGACTTATCTCCAGCCCCATACATATCAAGATTTATATTGGAAAACAAAAATTTAATAGGAGTCACATCAATCACTTTGAGATCTTCATCATTATTATCAGGAGAACAGACTTTTTCAAGCCATTCACGCTTAGCACGAATTCTAGCGGTTCTTTACTTACTTTCATCAATAGAGATTCTAATAGCTTTTACAGACTCATTAATATCATGCTTGGGTGGAGTAGATCTAACTTTCAAAGAATCAATCTCAAGCGAAATTCTATCAACGTTCCTAGCCAAATCATCAATCTTGAGCAATTTTTCTTCAATCGTAGCATTGAAAACCTTTTGTGAACCAATAAATTCTTTAACAATATTATCAAGATCAGAGGGCATCTTATTATAATTTCCACAAGAATTGCTGTAGGAATTACCATAATTTTTAGAAGAATTACTAGGAAACGGCCTAGGGTTGAAATTACTTCTATACGAGTTATTACCAAAATTGTTCCTACCAACCAAATTCACATCCATAGATTCGTTATTATTTCTAATCAAAGAATACAAAGGCATATCGTTGGGATCAGTAGGAGCAATATTACTAGCAAACAATTTCATTAATTCATCCATATTTTCACTCAAAGTATTTATTTCTTCAATAGCATGCACCTTTTTACTAGTAGGAGATCTTTTGGTATGCCATTGAGAGTAGTTTGCCATAATATTATCTAGGAGTTTAGTATCTTATCCTAATGTGATTTCTATAAAAGTACCACCCGCAACTGAATCTAAAAGATTCCTAGATGCAAAATTTAATCCCTCATAAAAAATTGTATAATCATCCATAAACTCAAACCATGTGCGGGACAATTCCAAATCATTAATTTCATCCTCTACCAAGATTGTGCAACATGCTCATGATCAAGTTGCTTAAAATTCATTATATCGTTCCTAAGGGAGATGACCTTAGCGGGCGGAAAGTAGTTGGAAATAAAAGCATCTTTACACTTATTCCATGAATCAATACTATTTTTAGGCAAAGATGAAAACCAAGTTTTAGCACGATCTCATAGTGAGAACGGGAATAGCTTCAATTTAACAATATCATTTTCCACATCTTTCTTCTTTTGCATATCACACAACTCAATGAAAGTATTTAGATGGGATGCGACATCTTCACTAGGAAGGCCGAAAAATTGTTCTTTCCTAACAAGATTAAGTAAGGCATCATTGATTTCATAAGATTCCGCACTAGTGGCGGGAGCAATTGGAGTACTAATAAAATCATTATTATTAGTATTGGAAAAGTCACACAACTTGGTATTCGCAGACATCGTGACAAAGCAAGCAATCAAGCACACAAGCAAACAACAGGCAAACGAAAGAAGGGAGAAAAAAGGCAAATCTTTTTGGTATTTTCTGAAAATCGTTTGAGAAGTGGGGTAGAGGAAAACAAGAGGCAAATGTTAAATAATGTAAATGCAAAAGATGAGTTTGTGATGGGTACTTGGTAGGCTTGATATGTATCCTCCCCAACAACGACACCAGAAATCCTTCTTGCTACCTCTTGAGCTTGCGTTGGTTTTCCCTTGAAGTGGAAAGGGTGATGTGGCGAAGTAGATAAGTATTTCCCTCAGTTGTTGAGAACCAAGGTATCAATCCAGTAGGAGGAACAAGCAAGTCACTAATGGATGCACCTACACAAACAATCAAACTCTTGCACCCAACGCTATAAAGGGGTTGTCAATCTCTTCACGATTATTTGCAAGGATTAGATCCGATTGAGATAGATGTAAAGGAGAACGGAAAGTAAAAGATAAATAAATTGCAGCAAAGTATTTTTGGTATTTTTGGTTTATAGATCTGAAAATATATTATGGAAAGTAGACCCAGGGGCCATAGGTTTCACTAGAGGCTTCTCTCTTGAAGGAAAATATCATGATGGGTAAACAAATTACTGTCAAACAATTGATAGAAAAGAGAATAATCATGTAGTTATCGAAGGCAATGATCATGCATATAGGCATCATGTCCGTGTCAAGTAGACTGAAACGATTCTGCATCTACTACTATTACTCCGCACATCGACCAACTCCTGCCTGCATCTAGAGTATTAAGTTCATGAATAACAGAGTAACGCAAAGAATGATGTGATGATGTAGAGGGATAAACTCAAGAAATATGATGAAAACCCCATCTTGTTACCCTTGATGGCAACAATACAATACGTGCCTCGCTACCCCTACTATGTCACCGGGTGAGGACACCACAAGATTGAACCCAAAACCAAGCACTTCTCCCATTGCAAGAATTACCAATCTAGTTGGCTAAACCAAACCAATGACTCGAAGAGACATACAAGGATATGAAATCATGCATATAAGAATTCACAAAAGATTCAAATAAGATTCATGGATAATCTGAACATAAACTCACAATTCATCGGATCTTGACAAACAAACCACAAAAGAAGATTACATCAGATAGATCCCCATGAAGAACATGGTATTGAAGATCAAAGAGAGAGAAGAATCCATGTGGCTACTAGCTATGGACCTGTAGGTCTATGGTGGACTACTCACATATCATCAGAGGGGCAATGGAGTTGATGTAAATGCCCTCCATGATCGAAACCCCGTGCGGCAGATTACCGAAAAAGGCTCCAAGATTGGATCTCTCGGGAATGAAGGCTTCTGGCGGCAGAAAAGTATTTTTGTGGTTCGTTCTTGTGTTGGGTGAATATTTGGGTATTTATAGGACGAAGAATAGGGTTAGCAGACCTGACAGGAGATGGCAAGCTTGCCAGTCGTCGCGCCTACCAGGCTTGTGACCTCCTCGCAGGTGCCCTGACATGCACTCCAAGCCTATTGGATTTGTTTCCTTACAGAAAAAATCATTCCGAATATTTTATTCCATTTTGACACTGTTTAATATTCCATATGTGCAAAACTCAAAAATAAGGAGAAAATAAAAACTCGCACTAGGCTCTAGATTAATAGGTTATTCCCAAAAATATTATAAAATAGCATAGTAATGCATATAAAACATCCAAAACAGATAATATAATAGCATGACATCATCAAAATTATAGATAGGTTGGAGACATATCATTGTATTACCACGTGGGCCCAAAGATACCTATGGGGCACCTTTATAACCACCTAGTTACGTTGTGACGTTTCATGCACACAAGGCATTCCTCCTATGTCAGGGAGTTGTGTGATCTCATGGTTATAGGAATAGATACTTGACATGGATAAAGAAGTAGCAATAAACTAGTTCGATCAAATACTATGCTTATGGTTGGGTCTTGTCCATCACATCATTCTCCTAATGATGTGATCTAGTTATCAAATGACAACTCATGTTTATGGTCAGGAAACCTTGACCATCTTTGATCAATGAGCTAGTCTAGTAGAGGCTCACTAGGGACATAATGCTTGTCTATATATCCACACATGTATTTGAGTTGCCAATCAATACAATTCTAGAATGGATGATAAACGATTGTCACGAACAAAAAATATAATAATAACCACTTTATTATTGCCTCTTAGGCATATTTCCAACAATCTCCCACTTGCACTAGAGTAAAAAATCTAGTTCACATCACCATGTGATTCACATTGTAATGAATCTAACACCCATAGAGTTCTGGTGTTGACCATGTTTTGTACATGGAATCGGTTTAGTCAACGGGTACGCAACAATCAGATCTATATGTACTTTGCAAATGTTTATGTCCTCTTCCTTGATGTAATCGCGGATGGAATTGAAATGACGCTTTATGTGTCTGATCCTTTTGTAAAACCTGGGCTCCTTGGCTAGAGCAATGGCACCAGTGTTGTCACAGAAGAGGGTCACTAGATCCAGTGCACTGGGCACAACTCCAAGATCTGCCATGAACTTCTTTATGACGGATCATATCCATTTTGTCCATAAAATGAATAGTATGAATTTAGTTTGCTTTGTCCCCCTAAGTGTAGTGTTTCTCCACTTTGGGTGAGCATGATATTTCTCCCCCTTGATAGATATTTCCCTTTGGGGCATAAGCCTTCACATTTCTCCCATTTAAATATTCCCCCCTTTGGGTAAGGGTAGTATTTTGATATTCCCCCTATTAACAAGCATAAGCTTTGATATCCCCCTTTGGCATTAATTTCCGAAAAGGGTTATAGGGTCAGGGATCCTTGAGAAAAAGGGTCATCGAAAGTAAGGGTCATAGAGAGCATTATAGACAAACGAATATGTCATGGTTTTGTCACGGCAGGTGTCCTAGTGAGAGGACTTAGGTTCGAGGCCATTGCTATGATGATGAGCTTGAAGGGGTTGATCATGACAAGAGACAAGGGTTTACCCAGGTTCGGCCCCTCGGAAAGAGGTAAAAGCCTACGTCTTTCTTTGCGTTGTATTGATTGGATATCGATTACAAGGGAGCGGATTCGCTTGACCTAGTACTCGATAGATTGTTTCGTGTCCTAAGCCGCTACAAGGGCCCGCCTTTATATAAGTAGATCGGGGCCCTGGGCTTACAAGAGTCTAGACCGGGTTAGACTAAGTATCCGATCATGTCTCTAAGTCGTCTTGCCTTCCTAGGCAAGCTTCTTCCGGGCGGCTTACACGCCCGAGTCTCGCACCGCCTTCCGGCTCTAGGCCTCTATCTGGCCCACCTAGCGAGTCGCCTCTAGGCTTGTCTTCAACCTTCAGGCTCACATAGAACCTTAAGTATGAGCCGCCAGCTGCGACCTGAACCCTCCTAGACGGGTCATATCATGGAGTTATATTCCCAACATTAGGCCCAGATTGATTTGAACCTGTTCATGTCAATCTTCAAGTCCATTGGGTAGCGAGTTTCATACCTTTCTTATCGGAACATAAACCTTCATAACCCGCCATATAAAATGGATGATGTCATCCTGAATATATCGAAAAATATCTCCATGACGTCACAACGGATCATTGCATTAAACGGTCAACCCGAAAATTGAGGCGTCTTCTTGGTCAATCATCATTATGTCTCCTCGATTCTCGCATGGACTGTTGTTGTCCCATCTCATAAATAGGCGGGGGAGGGGGTCCCATTTCTTTCGATTCCCTCCGTCGTCGTTGTCTATCTTCTTCTTCCTCCTATGATGCTCGTGCGACTGAAGCTCCACCGCCGTAGCCGGACTTCCTCGTCTTTATCAGCAGAGGCCGCTCCATCAACCTGATTTTGACCATAGTTCATCGGCCTTTGATCGCCTCCTCGGCATCCTTCAGGTTCCTTGTTCTTCACCTTGTAGATCCGCATTGGTTCATCAGAGTTCTTCCAAGTCTGCCACCGCTCGTCAGAGTATTCATCGCAGATCGGAAAAGAAAAGAAATTTATGCTCCGAAATGCTAGACAACTCATGCGGTGCTCCGCTTAACATGTATCCCCTACTTAACGTAGATTGCTTCTTGAACAGAATCCACACACGAACTGCTCATTCTTCCGCTACGTGTTTTAGGTTTAGAATATATTTCCTTTTTATCTTCATCCATAGATCTTATAGTTGCCGCTGTAGTTGGCGGAATCTGTTTGTCCACACTTAGTAAAATTTCCAACATTGATTGTCTTTTGACCCGCCATTGCATTGCCGGCTCTTCTTTTAGCAATTTAACTCGCCTCAATCCCACAGTAGACGGCGACTTAGAATATAACCATGACCCGCCGAATATCGTTGTCGTCTCAGCCATAGCTACCATTGTTGCGAGGTTTTCTTAACCCGCCACATCTTTGTGTCTTTCTATAGAGTTTAACCCGCCACCATGGCCAAATCCCCCGCCTCTTGTGACTAGTTCAGTTACTGGGTCACCGAGGCATCATTAAAGGATTTTGTGACCATGGCAGCCTTGCTGGCTCAAGAGATCATCCATTGGCGGGTTCCCAGTAAAGAGACCAGGCCCGAGCCTTTGGAAGGGGAAGTGGTCGTGTTCACAGATCATGTTCTCCGTGGCTTCTCACCACCCGGGTCAAAAAACTACGGGATGCCCTGCACATCTACAAACTCCGAGGTAGAACTTGAGTCTCTTGGCCTTCGCGTTATGCAACTCATTGGCAATGATTACTCTCAGGAAGAAGCAGAAACAAGCCATGCTGATGCTGCAGAGGTGACTATTGTTTCCTCTAACTCAGAACCTTTACCAATAAAGAAAATACGGCAGGCTATCTGGAAGGTAAAATGTTAACACCCTTTTGCTCACTAGGATCCCAACTTTCTTTTGAAGAAGCAGCAAGATGATAACAAACTCTAGACCTGGAGCATCGGCTCTGAAGATCTTGTGGCCGGCTTACCAAATGCCCCAGCTCCTTGGAAACGACACACTTAGGTATTTCATTGCCTTGAATTCATTTCTTCTATATGCTAATCTTGTGTTAGAGTTTACTTGTATTTCAAAATTCAACTTCCCAGGACTCACCTGCTTCATCCGATGAATCAACCGCCACGAAGTTGCCTCCTCTTGTTATCAACCCTGGGTGAGTATTTTTATATCCCACATTGTGTGTTAATATTCTATCCTTGCTTATGACGTATAATGCCATCTTTGCTCACAAGGATCAAGCCAAATGAAGGAAAGTAAGTGGGTCATCTGTCACTCCTGATGTCCAAGAGCCGGAAAACCCAAGGCCTAACACCCCTAAAGCTCACATTGAGCCCTCTCAAGCTAACAAAGGCGCCCATGAAGAGACTCCCCAGCTTACTGAGTTGGCTGATGTTGATATTAAGGCTCCTGACGTCCATCTGAAAGTTGATCCTACATTGCCGAGCCCCCAGCCAATAGCTGAAGACATGGCTTCTCATGAAGAGGTTACTGTCACCGGTGCGGTTTATAAATCTCCAGCTCCTTCCAATGTACTACCCAAAAATACCAACAAAGACAAGAGACTCCTCTTGAGGAAGAGAAGACTCAATTTGATCTTCCTAATTTAGAAAAGCTTACTCCTGACGAGTTACACTTTGTATCTGAGCCGTCTCTTTGTAAGCCGGGACATGGAGGCCAACTTGGTTGGTATGATGAAGAAAAAACATGAGGTACTCCACTTCCCTAGCCTTCCATATATCCTTACGTAGCCCCCAAGAGCCGGTTTATTTTGCAAAAGATCAGCCAGGTCTTCAGTCACTTGTAGATTTCAATGAATAGCCCCATAGCCCCCAAGGGCTGGGTCATGATGTAAATAATGAGCCATCACTTGACATATAGGAAGAGCCAAGTGTAACCCCCAAGGGTCGGGTCATTATGTAAATAATGAGCTGGCACTTAAAATAAAATAAGATCCAAGTGTAGCCCCCAAGGGTTGGGTCATCTTCCTAAAGATGATCCGGGTCTTATTTGACTTGTAACCCTTGAAAGAACTGATTCAAAGTAGCCCCCAAGTGTCAAGTATATTGCGTGCAATATGCTTGAGACTTGTAGTGCCTTTCTTCATTGCCCCCAAGTGCTATCATACATTGCTCTGGCGGCTTGAAAATGAAAGTAATCTTGTTCTTGACCACTTGTACTCTGCAGGAATCCTTAAGTGCGGCCAGGTCTAGCTTGACTGACCTGAAGAAAGATATGGCTTTGCAACAAGCTTCCCAGGCTGAGGCTGAGGAAAAATGGCGGCTCTCCTCCATAGAGCTCAAAAATGTCAAGGAGGTCTTCGAAGCTTACAAGCAAACTTCTGAAACTGAACAAGCCGCCTTAACCAAACGGGCAGAAGACGGCGATGTCAATTGCAACTCGTCACTGAAGAGCTTAACAATCTGAGAAGCCATATATCTTGGATGACTGAATTCGTCTTTGGTAAGTGTTGTTAACTATGAATATTCCTTTCAAAGAGTCTATAAAATTTTCTCCAGACGTCTTATAAAATCTGACTTGCTTGTAGGCCAGCGAACTCGCCCGCTTTCAGACAACTGTCTGCTAAAGCTGAAGGCTTTATACTCACTTACTCAGCAGCTATATGCCAGATCCCTTTTCACCATTATGGATGATATGAATAAGAAGGGCGTTCCAAAGTTTATGAAGGTCGTTCTAGAAGTCCTCTCCACCATCTTGAAGCAAATAGAAGAGCTGAAGAGATCAGTCGCCCGTAAAGGTGCAATGGCCGCTTTGAGCCGGTCACTAGCTTATGCACCCGAGCTTAACCTGACAGAGATGATGTATGGCTTTCCTCAGCTGAAGGATGAAGGCTCAGAGTTTTCTCAAGACGACTACGTCCGTTGCATGAAGGCATCACGAATGTTGGCATGCCGACTAGCCATAGAAGCTGACACGTCATCCTATCATGCGGCTTACTCTCAAGATAACAAACGAATTTGAGGGCCCACCTTTGAAGACAAAAGCCTCATTCCTCAATGACGTAAGCACCTCTTTGCCCGTGATGTCGACCCATCTCCAATCATGCATGACGAAGCCGAATTTGAGGCCTTAACAAACTACAACTCGGATGTGGACAACCTTCAGATCCGGGAGACCGATGACCCGACACAGGATGACCTAGGGGCGAGCTAAACAAGGAGTTGCCCCATGTGAAGGTAACCCGGCCCTGTTGATTTGCCAGGTTATAATTTTTGCGAAAAACTTAAGTTCGTAGATTTTGGGCTCTTCGACAGCCTTGTAATAGTAGTAGTTAAAACTGATTGCCTTTGTCGTTCCTTCGTGCACGATTGGAGTTTGAATAGCTTATATACTTATCCATCCTCCATTTATTCTAGCTATGATCATCTTTCCTGATGCTTGGTGGTGGCTTATCATGAAAGACAAGACCTGCAAAATAACAAGACAGAAAATGTATTCTCTATCATTGTATAGGCTGCTTTAAAGGCACATCCCAAAGAGATTATCTCTTGTTTTACACTATTAAGGAAAAACTCAAGTTTTATTGTTTTTCAAAAACTTAGGCATGACTGTCCAAACCTCATATGCCGGCTCTCACATGGCACAAATTCGTCGTTTTAACCTTAACCAGTTCAGGGTCTTAAAAAGATTGACTGTTAAGAGTTCGAACGAGCCATATAGCGGAGAGACTACAGCAGGGCATGAGTACCCCCAAACCCATAAGCCGGCTCTCACATGACATAAATCCGTCATTTTAACCTTACACAGTTCATGGTCTTAAAAAAGATTGACCGTCTAAGAGTACGAACGGGCCACATGGCGGAGAGACTACAACAGACGGGCGAGTTTATCCTAGCTTTCTATAAGCCGACCCTCTCGTGACACAACCTGCCGTTTTAACCTTAAAAATTACATGGTATCATTGCAAGATTGACTTTCAAGATCTTTGTCCAGTTCAGGGTCTTTATTGCGAGATTAATTGGTAGGAGTTCAGCGGGTCACATGGTGGAGTGGCAAGTTGTAAAGAGGCAGGTTTGACCCAAATATGGCTTGAAAGCCAGTAAAGAGGGTATGAAAGCTAAACCTAGTGGGTTGGAAGCCCCCAAGTGACCTATTGAATTATCAACTCTTTTGCACAATCTTGTTACACGAAAAGCGGCAGAGGCTCCGAATTATGGGGATGCCAACTTTATTATATTAAAAAGATATATATAATGACAGATGTATGTACATTGATGAGAGCCAATGACTCAAGTATAGTAAGGCCAGAGATGAGCAATATTCCATGCCTGTTGGTCTCATTCCAGAAGTATGTGACTCGTCGCTCTCCCGTATATCAATGAGATAATATGATCCATTGTGGAGATTCTTGTTGACCATGAAAGGTCCTTCCCATGGGGGGATAACTTATGCATATTTGTCTGGTCTTGAATCAGATGTAGCACTAAGTCGCCTTCTTGGAACATTCGGGTCTTGACTCTCCGGCTATGATAGTGACGCATGTCTTGCTAATAATTTTTTGATCGTGCTGCTGCAAGATCTCGCTCCTCACACAAAGAATCTAGCGCGTCCTGACGTGCCATCTCGTTTGCAGTTTCAACATAAGCCGCCACCCTCGGCGAGTCAGGGCGGATATGGGAGGACAACTTCCACACGATAAACCATAAAGAAAGGCGTATAGCCTGTTGACCTATTCGAGGTGGTTCTAATACTCCAAAGAACTGAAGGTAACTCCTCCACCCAACCACTCGGCGTTTACTCCAAAGGAACCATAAGTCGGGGTTTTATCCCTCTCAAGATCTCTTGGTTGGCACGTTCTGCTTGCCCATTGGACAGTGGATGAGCCACGACGGAGACATCAAGGCAAATATGTTCACTCTCACATAATGCTTTCATAGACCCTTTGGATAGATTTGTACCATTGTCAGTAATGAAAGCACATTTGCTCCCTTGGTGGTTTTGGTAATTAATAACAACATATATGTCATTGAACTAATATTTCCACAAAGCATATTTCAAGAAAATTTCAATGATGGGTTGGCAAAAGGATTGTGGAAATACGCCAAGGAGAAGAGATAGCATTGCCAAAGCTTTAAGAAAGAGGACTCTACATTTTACTTTGTGATAAATCACTTTGAGTCCATAGGAAAGCCAATAATATAAAAAGGGGGTAAGGTATTGTTGGTGAACAAAATGCTCATACGTGCACAAGTGATAGTCACCACATACACCCACAAGCTCTTCCAAAAAAGTTTGTCCACAGCCAAATATCCAAAGTCGGTGCAACCAACACTTCCCACTCAGTGCCACCGATTCTCAGCCTGAGACAGACTCAAGGCAAACCCTAGCCCATCGGTGCAACCAATTCTGATTCGGTGCCACCGAGTTTGGGTTGCCAACATTCTGTTATGCAAATTCACAAAATCAGTCTGACTGAGTTTGTTGAATCAGTGTCACCGAGTTTTCCAACCTGACCGTTGGTCACCTTATTGGTGCGACCGGGTTTTATGTATCGGTTGTTGGGGAACACGACAGAAAACAAAAAGTTTCGGTACTACGAGCACGCCCATGATCACTATGGAGATGCATACAAGGTTTGATCTGATCCATACTGACTCTTAGCGCAGCGGAAGTAGAGTCGATGAAGATCAATGGGGTAGATCCCCGCGGCTAGGATTTACAAGCTCCCAACAATGAGGATGTTCTCCCTCGTCGGACAACCCTTCGGGAGGCAGTCGGGCAGTTCCTCGGACAATGTAACGGACGGCCTTTCGGGGAGACCCTCGAATCCCAAACAGAAACTCGGATATCCCTCCGAGAGGACCTTTGAACAGCCCCTCGGGCAAAAGATGGAAACTATGACCTTTCTACAGGGTTGCACACATATGGTGTCAGCTATCCGGCAGGCTTCGCTGTCCAGAACTAGTTCCTATCGGAACCCAAACAGCCTTTCGCCTCTACAAAAGTATTTCACGGGGAGGGAGAGAGAATGCCAGATCATGCATGGCATTTGTATGTTGAGGAAGAGTGTGTCCATGGAGAGGACCTCTCCACCTCTATATATAGGCCAAGCCCAAGGGGTAGAGGTCAAATGGAAATAGCAAAACACCCTTAAGGTGGCTTCTCCAAGAAACCAATAAGGGAAAATACCAAAAGCCCTCAAGGTGGCTTCTCCAAGAAGCCACAAGGTGGCTTCTCCAAGAAGCCACTAAAAAGTGCTTTTCACTATTCATGAAACCAATTTTTCGTGACCGATAAATCCAAAAATATTTCTATGGGTCTTAGAATAATTCCAGTACCCACAAAAACAATTCTGGACACGTTCCAAAAAAATTCAGATCAGTGATTTTCATCTATGAAAAGCAACCAAAGCGGTTCCGGCAGTCGGGAACATTTCTGGTTTTTGTCTCCGAAAAATCTCAGAAGTTACCGGAACAATTCTGGTACCCTCCAATAATTTCCAGGCTTATGCCGAAACCAATTTGACTCAATATAATCTGAAAAACCTTTTCGGTTTTATCGAAACTCTTTTGATGTTCTCTCTCCGGAACTCCTCCGTTGTCCCCGAAACTTTTCCGGTGATTTTATCTCAGACTCAGTGTCTAGTATTCAACAGATAGATGACCCTTAAGCATGTGACCCTATAGGTTTGGTGAAGTATAGACATGAGGGGAACACTTTCCGATCAATGATCAACATCGGAGCCGTGGACACCCATATTTACCCCTATCTCAACACGAATAAATATTCGAGTGAACCTCCAGTTCCTGTGTGCTATTTCTGTTGCTTTGCGATATGTTACAAACACCCGAGGTGAGATTTTCTGCATCCCCGTGGGTCAACAACTTGTCCACTATGCAAGTTACCTCGTTACCGGTTTTGTTCTCTTTTCTCGTTTTCGTGTTCCGGCATCCCTATGATCAAATCACACTGTGTGTGGCCAGACAATGATGGATACCGTAACATCGATAGGGCCCGGGAATATCTCTCCATCGTGAGAGGAGCAAATCCCAATCTTGAGCTATCTTGATACTTGTCATACTTTTCTGTGAACCCCTAAGCCGCGGTAATAGACACCTAGTAACGAATGACATTTAACAAACCCCAAAGTTCATGAAGCAAACACGCCGGAACTCGATACTCTCATGGTCTAAGGAATTATGCAAACATTAACTATCCCTCTGTTATTAACCACTAACTTGTGACAAATGTATCTGATAGCATAACATCAATTCGGGTTGATTCAACACAAGTGTTCTACCAACATTGTGCCCTCAAAATTGTCGGCATAGCCATGCCCATGATCAGTAAAACAGGATCATCATGCAATACTTGAGGCAGTCTTAGAGGCAAGACTAGGAATACATTTTACCGTTTATTATACCACACGTGCAAATGAGTGTCCCTCCGGGCCTCGTGGATATTGCAGACTCGAGAATCATTGCAGTTACAGCATGGATCGTAAACATTCATTCCAAACTCGGAGATACAAAATAACTGTTATTACTGCTTCTAGGGAATATCTCCTACATCGGTCTCACCGAGATTCAAAAGTTGCTACATTTTAGGCAACTCGGTACCATCGAGATTAACACATCGGTGTCACCGTGTTGGACTTATTAGGTGTAATGGTTGGATTTTTGGAGATGCCTATATATACCCCTCCATCGCCACTCACTCGCAAGAGAAACACTCAGAACAAACCCCACTCATACCAACTGATTTTCTAAGAGAGAGCTAACTACTCATGTGTTGAGATCATGCCATTCCATTCCAACCATATGAATCTTGATCTCCAGCCTCCCCAAGTTTCTTTCCACCCAATCAGTCTCTTCCACCAAAGCCAAATCTATGAGAGTGATTGTGTGTTGAGGAGTCTATCATCTAAAAGCACAAGAGCAAGGAGTTCATCGACATTATCGAGCCTATTACCTTTTGGAGGGTGATGCCTCCTAGATTGGTTAGGTCTCGTTTGGGAGCCTCGTACTTCATGTTGTGGAGTGAACCAAGAAGTTTGTAAGGGCAAGGAGATCGCCTACTTCGTGAAGATCTACCCCGAGTTAGGCTAGTCCTCCGTGGACGTAGGCCATCATGGTATAGTCGAGGTTGCGTCTTCGTGGAACCCTCCGTGGGTAGAGCCCTTCATGGACTCTCGTGACCATTACTCTCCGTGGGTTGAAGATTCCATAAATGTGGACGTACAATAGCGCCGCCTATCAGAACCACGGGGAAAATCATCGTGTCTCCAAATTGCGTTTGATCTTCCTATCCTTCCTTTACTACTCATGCTTGTCTTTACTTTCCACTGCTATACTCGTAGACATGCATGTGTAGGGTGTGCTTGACTTGCTATGAATGCTAAAATCTACCAACACTAAAAATTGGGAAAAAGTGGTTTTTTAATTGGTCAAGCATTCTAATCACCCCCCCTCTAGACCTACTTTTGATCCTACAGGTGGTACTAGAGCTTTGGTCTCTATTGCATTGGTTTCACAACCTAGGAGAGTATGGCGTCTAGTGAGGTAAATTATCACCATAGAGGATCGTACTTTGATGGAACTAATTTTGCTAGTTGGAAGAACAAAATGAAAATGCATCTTCTTGGTCATAACCCCGCCATTTGGGCTGTTGGTCGTGTTGGGTTGCAAGGTGAATTCTTTGCGGATGGAAGGGAACCAGATCGTGAAGCGACTGTGGATGAATTGAAGATGTTGCAACTAAATGCTCATGCATGTGACATTCTCTTCAACTGCCTATGCCCCGAAGAGTTCAACAAAATCAGCCGTCTTGAGAATGCAAAAGAGATGTGGGATACTTTGGTTGATATGCATGAAGGTACCGAATCTGTGAGAGAGTCCAAGTTGGATGTTCTTCAAAGTCAGCTTGACAAGTTCAAGATGAAGGATGGTGAAGTAGTCGCTAAAATGTACTCTAGGCTAGCTCTCATCACCAATGAGATTGCTGGCTTAGGAAGCGAAGAAATGACCGACAAATTCATCATCAAGAAGATTCTTCGAGCTTTGGATGATCGATATGACACCGTATGCACATTGATCCAAATGATGCCCAACTACAAAGATCTCAAGACAACGGAAGTGATTGGAAGGATTGTTTCTCATGAGATGACACTCAAGGACAAAGAAGAGCTTCACCACATGTCTAGCAGTGCTTACAAGCCCACAAGTGATTCTCCTGTTGTCGGCGTTCTAGGAACAGGGGTACCCAACCCTACCTACCTGTGGCCCAGGACATGGCCCACTTGTCAGCCAGACGTGGCCTGGCGCGGCTCAACTCAAGACAAGACCCTCGCGAGGGACCTAGGATCATGAGGAAGAACACCACCAAGACCAGGGAGGATTGGCCTCCTCGGGCTCCCTCCGGAGTGGCGCAGATCTTTATGCAGAACCCAGCCTCAGGAGTTAAAGATGACGCAGGGAAGGATAAGGGGGCACCAGCGCGTCAGGCGGTGCAGTTTCCCCTTTGGTGCAAAGGGAGCAAGGACGTACGTGGGTTCCCAAAGCGCCGCCCAAAGGTTTCCATTCCAGTGCAACAAGACCATGACCACGAGCCCCGCAGGGCGGATGTCATCGCCGCGCCCACCACTACATCATCGACAACCGCTTTGCAGGCGAAGACTGCCTTTGGACAAGGCACGGATGTACTCCAGTCCCCCTTTAAATTTCTCTGTTGTGGGATCCCTTCCCTCCATTGTGATAAGGGAAGAGGAACTGGGCCACCGCTATATATAGAGGCTAGGTCACACCATAATGGTGATCGGATCCATGACTTAGCTACTCATCAAATCACGAGACAAGGCAGAGGGCCAAGAACACCACTTGAGCACCCTCACGAGGCTCGAGCTCACTATACTAGTTCATCCACCACACCTCCCCGAGAGGCAATCCACCAAAGCAGGAGTAGGGAATTATGCTTCACAGTGGCCCGAACCTGGGTAAACTATCGTGTTCATATTCTTCCTCGTCATCGTGCGAGTTTGCCGTGATACCCATCGAGTAGTGAACTAGGTAGGACGAGGCTGCAGGGGACCTTCGCACACGCCCCTATGTTGGAATCTTGAGGGTTTTGAGGAGCCCGAAATCCGACATTTGGCGTGCCAGGTAGGGGCATGTCGAAGCCTCCCGTCTCGCAACGACGGTTAAGCCCTCGTTTGGCAACCCCATGACGGGCAAGATCCTCAACGCCAGCCAGCCCTTGGCGCGCGGTGGCGCCGGGGCGCGTGGGGCCGGCTCCGTGGTCACCGGCATCCTCGGTAGGTCGCAGGTGCCCTCCACCAACCGCCAAGTCAAGCAGTTCCTTCGCCACGTAAGAGCAGTTCGGCCACAGCCAAAGCCCACGCCACCTTGCGCGTGGCCGGAGATCGACATCACCTTCGGCCCCGACGAACACCCCAAGACGATGATAGCCGCCGGAGCGCTCCCCATATTGTGAACACCCACAATAAGTGGCGTGGTTGTCTCCAGGACCCTCATAAACGGTGGCGGCCTCAACGTCATCTCTGTGGAGGCGTTCGATGCCCTCCAGTTACCCCGCGATCAACTTACACCTTGAAGGCCTTTCGCCGGGGTGGCCGAGGGATCTGTCATCCCCATGGGGCGGGTGCGCCTCGACATCACCTTTGGCACCCGCTCCAACTTCCACACCAAGCAGGTCGACTTCGACGTCACCCACATCCACCTCCAGTATAATGCGATACTCGGCTACCCCGCACTCGCCCAGTTCATGGCGGCAACGCACCTGGGCTACAATGCCGTCAAGATGCCCGGGAGCGATGGCGTCCTCATCGTTGTGGGAAATGTCAAGGACGCGTTCCACGTGCGCAGGCTCACCTACAAGGTGGCGGCCACGGCGCGTCCCAGTGCTGGGGACACCACGCAGGCCACTGAGGACTCCGGGGGCGTCCTCGACGTCACGCCGGTAAAGAAGAGGCATCTGCTCTTCGAGATTCGGGCAGAGACGAAGGGGTGCTTGTGGATGAAGGGAACCTTGGTCCTACCTTTACCGTCAGCGCCGACCTGCCCTAGGACCAAGAAGAGGCATTGGTGGCTTTCCTTCGTGCGAACAAGGGCGCGTTAGCGTGGAGCACCTCTAACCTAGTGGGGGTCCCAAGGGACATGATCGAGCACCACCTCATGGTGTACCCGAACGCGCGGGCAGTCAAGCAAAAGGCGAGAAGGCAATCTCAGGAGAAACATGCATTCATCGCTCAGGAGGTCGGCAAGCTGAAGGAGGCTAGGGTCATCCGGGAGGTACACTACCCGAAGTGGCTTGCCAACCCGGTGGTCGTCCCGAAGAAGTGCGGGAAGGAGCATATGTGCGCTGACTTAACGAGCCTCAACAAAGCCTGCCCTCAAGACCCATTCCCACTGCCATGCATCGACCAGATCGTGGACTCCACCACGGTGTGCGACCTCCTCTGCTTCCTGGACGCCTTCTCGGGCGACCACCAGATCCAAATGTCGGCGAAGGACGTCAAGAAAACGGCCTTCCTCACCTCATGCTGGGTGTTTTGCTACACATGCATGCCTTTTGGGCTGCGGAACGCCAGGGCAACCTTATAGAGATTGATGCACATTACCCCGGGGCCGCAGCTTGGGAGGAATGCGGAAGCCTACATCGACAACATAGTGGTCAAGTCCAGGGTGGCCAAGACCCCGAGAAGTGCGTCTTTGGGGTCCCCTCGAAGAAGCTGCTTGGTTTCCTGGTGTTGCACCGGGGAATCGAGGCGAACCTAGAGAAGGTCAAGGCCATAAGAAAGATGAGCACGCCCTGGACCATCAAGGAAATGCAGAAGTTGGCGGGTTACGTGACCTCCTTGGGGCGCTTCATCTCCAAGCTTGGTGAGCGGGGCCTGTCGTTCTTCAAGCTCATGGAAAGAAAGGGGCCCTTCGAATGGACCCCGGAGGCAGACACAGCCTTCGAGGAGCTCAAACAATACCTCATAAGCCCACCGGTGATGGTAGCGCCGCGCCCTCAGGAGACCCTGCTGCTATATCTGGGTGCCACCCCACTCCGCCAGCACTGTGTTGGTGGTGGTCAGGAAGGAGCGTACCAATGCGCGCACCTCATCGATAGATGCGGGCGCCCCCCCACCTGGAGCAAGGGGGATCATAAGGTGCCGAGGAGCCCATTCCTCCCTGGAACGATGCTCCTGAGGCCCTAGCCGCCCCGACAGCCCCTGGGGCGCTCAACCCTCGTGAGGCCCTGACCGCTCCGACGGCTCCCGAGGCCCTCAAGCCTCCTGAGCCCGTCGCGGGACAAGACACCACAGGTGACCTCACCCTCATCGAGCACCCGGTCTACTACGTCAGCACGGTGCTACGGGACGCATGCTCACGTTACCCCATTCAACAGAAGCTCCTCCTAGCGCTTCTTGTCGCTTCAAGGAAATTGCGCCACTACTTCCAGGGGCACCCCATTAAGGTCGTCTCCGCATACCCCCTAGAGAAGGTCCTACACAACCCCAACGCGGCAGGAAGAGTCGCCGAATGGAACATCAAAGTACAAGCCTTCAACATAGAGTTCAGCATGACCAGGGTCATCAAGGGGGGCGCCCTGGCAGACTTCATGGTGGAGTGGACGGACGCCCCTGACCAGGGGCTGGACGGAAGCCAGTCTCTCACCCTCGAAGATGAGACACCTAAGGGATGGATGATGCATTTCGATAGAGCCTTCATGCGCATGAGAGAAGGGGATGGGGTCGTGCTCACTGCCCTAGCACGAGACAAGCTCAGGTATGCCATGCAGCTCTGTTTTCAGCATGGAGAGAACGTCTCCAACAACATCGCGGAGTACGAGCGCCTCATCGCAGGCGGCATCCTTGGGGGTTTGGTGCCTCACCGTCATGGGCGACTCCCAGCTCTTCGTCAACTTCTCCAACAAAGAGTATACACCCAAGGACGAGCATATGGAGGCATAGTTGGAAGAGGTACGTAAGATCAAAACACGTTTTCAGGGCTTGGAATTGCAGCACATCTTGCGTGGCGCAAACAAGGAGGCCGATGACATCACCGAGAAGGTGTCATGACGCAAGCCTTGGGAGCCGGGCGTCTTCGAGGAGCGGCTCTTCAAACCTGCCGCGACACCACCCTCTCGGGACCTGGCGCCATGAAATGAGGAGCTCCCACCACCATTGCCCTTGGTTGCTCCGGACTGTGGCCAGGCCTCAGGAGCCCGAATGATCCTGGAACTGGAGCCTCAGGACGGCAACTGGATGCAGGAATTCAAGGCCTATCTGCTCCATGACACGCTACCAGAAAAGGAGGAAGACACGAAGCGTGTAGGGCGACAGGCCACGGCCTATTGTTTGCAAGACGACGACTTGTACCGCGGGCGCCCGAACGACGTCATGCTGCAATGCATCTCCAAGGATCAAGTATGCAAGCTGTTGGCAGACATCCACAGAGGGAACTGCGGTCACCACTCCTTGTCGCGCACTCTTGTAGGAAAGATGTTCCGATCGGGCTTCTACTCGCCCTCGCTTAACGACGCCATCGAGTTGGTCCGGTCTTGCGAAGCCTGCTAGTTCCAGGCCAAGCAAATTCACCAGCCCACCCAGGGCCTCCAGACCATTCCGCTCTCCTGGCCCTTTGCGATCTGGGGGCTGGACATACTGGGGCCCTTCCTGCGAGCAGCGGGTGGGTACTGCTACCTCTACGTCACCATCGACAAGTTCACCAAGTGGGCAGAGGTGGAGCCAGTGCGTACCATCCCAACTAGATTGGTCATCAAGTTCATCAAGGGCATCGTGAGCCAATTCGGCATCCCCAAACGCATCATCACCGACAACGGTTCACACTTCACAAGTAGGCTCTTCAAGACTTATTGCACTAACCTTGGAACGCATATTTGCTACGCCTCGGTGGCCCACCCGAGGAGCGATGGCCAGGCGGAGCGTGCCAACGTGGAAGTCCTGCGAGGCCTCAAGACAAGGAGCTTCAAGAAGAAACTGGAGGCTTGTGGCAGGGGCTGGGTCGATGAGCTCCAGTCCGTGTCGTGATCCATCCGCACCATCGTGACTAAGTCCATCGGTGAGACCCCATTCTTCCTCGTCTATGGAGGCAAAGCCGTCCTCACCCACGAGGTCAAGCACCGCTCCTAGCGGGTCTTGGCATTCGACGAGGAGTGTCAGGACGCCGCACGAGGAACCGACCTCGTGCTTGGTAAGGAAGCTCGTCGCCAAGCCTTGCTCCGAGCTGCAAGGTATCTGCAAGTGCTACGGAGCTACCACTATCGTAATATTCGTTCCAGGACCCTCGAAGTTGGAGACCTCGTCCTAAGGCGGGTTCTCTCTAGGGAGGGCTTGCACAAGCTCTCGCCCATGTGGGAGGGCCCGTTCAAGGTCGCTCATGTCTCTAGGCCTGGTGCCATGCGCTTGGAGACTCAGGACGGGGTCCCCATCCAGAATGCCTGGAACATCCAACTCCTCCGTAGGTTCTACCCGTGACACTCTCATGTAATAATGAGCGGGCTGTATATGCCCGTATCCCCCTGAGGACGCGGAGGTCTTCCTCCCATGCAATGTGTCAGCCACAGCTCCGCGCTGGCGGAGAAGTCAACACTGCCCATCAATGGCTATGCCCATGCAACGTGGATGCCCTACACTCAGCACTGGGGGAAGACGAAGACTAGCCTAGGTGCCGGACGCGGCATTTATTTGCTCTTCTCGTGTTTGAATTTGCCAACTTTCCTCGAACAAAACTCGGGGCTTTTTCCAAACCACGTTTTCAAGAAACGGGTCAGGGATTTGTGTTCATCGGCATTTCCCATCTTGGGTTTTCTCTCTTCAGGACGGGCACTCGTCTGCTCCCCTCCCCCTTGAACCTCGCGAGTGGGGGCTGGGGGGCACGATGCTCACACCTTGCCAAGGCCTTGGCGCCCGGATCCTCGCATGGTACTCCCGGATGAGTTAGCAGGCGCGTGGTGCTTCATACTAACTCGGGGGCTCCATTCAGGGTCCGACTTGTCATCTCGGAGCCTCGGGAGGCCCACCCCTCATAGGGCAGGAAACAAAAATTTTGTTGGGAGATGCTTGAGCGTCTAAGGGTGTTCCTGTGCAACACACCTCAGGAGCCTTACCGGTCATATAGCCACTTGGCACTCTCGATGCCGTCCTTGGTGATCCGGTCGGCATCGAGGGTGTTGGGGCCTCGCCTCGTAGTTGCATCTTTGGTGATCCAGTCATACATTGTGATGGTAGGGAAATGTGCGGGACTGGGACCTACCGACGTAGAGCTGCTTGAGCATCAAAGGGGGCTCCTGAGCAACGCGCCTCGGGAGCATTACTGGTCATATAGCCACTCGGCACCCTCGATGTCGTCCTTGGTGATCCGGTCGACAACGAGGTTGTTGGGGCCTCACCTCATAGTTGCGACCTTGGCTAGTCGTACACTATGATGGTAGGGAAATGTGCGGGACTGGGGCCTGCAGACACAGAGTGTCGAAAGGGCTCCCAACCTGCCTCACTTTTAAGAAGAAGAATACCACAGGACGTCCGAACCCCCCAGGCACCACAGCCATGCCTCCCCTGGAGCCTACAATGAGCATGTCAAGATAAGTACCCTAATCACAACCAGAAGGCCACCTTAATTATTGAAAATGCGAAAGCCAGGACACGTAACAGAAGCACGAATAAAAAAGGCAAGCACCCAAGTTCATTACACACCTGCAAGGCCTCTCTTGGTTTTTTGATTACAAGAATAGGAAAAAAAGGAAAAGCCCCCCACGAGGGATACCGCTTCGGGGGCTTCAGGGACCGCGCATCAGCTCTCAGTCAGTGTCCTTCTCCTCCTTCATGCGCCTGTGGAGGCACACCGGCACGACCGCTTCAGGAGCAGAGGAGCGACGTCGTGGCAGCTGGCTTCCCCTGAGGTCCGGCGTGCCGACACAGTGGCTCACCATAGCTGCTATCGCTGATATCACTATTGTCACTGCTGTCCCTTGGGCTGCCCTCGGAGGGGGTGTCGTTGCCGCTGGAGATGCGGCAGCGCCCCCGCAAAGGAGCATGGGAGTTGGAAGCAGGTGGCCTCCGGCCTCTCCGCCCATACCACAAAATCCTAGGCCGTATCGGTCGTATGGAGTCGCGGGCATGGCGGCCGTGCCATCACCGTCCTCCCACCGCGGCCACCACCTCCTCGACTATTACGGGTGCCTGTGCTGGTCGGAGCCACACCACGGCCGCCGATGGTAACCTCGGGCCGCGCAGGAGCACGTTCGTGTCCACGGGGAGCTGCCGCCGGCCTCGCGGCGTGCTTTCGAGGATGACCGCGGCCCCTCTCAGGCGGCGGTGAAGCAGGGCTCTCCTCGGGGGCCTTCTCCTTCTCGACAGCGAAGTGCTTCCTCACTGGAGCCTTGATTGGGAGAACAGCGGCTTGGAAGTTGGGAGGCGAAGAGGAAGAAGGTGTGTTGAGGGTTTTCTTGCCCTTGCCTGCTTATGTACTACCAGGGGCCAACCGGCATCCCCTCGCATCTCAAGGGGCGTGCAACCTCCAAAGGGTCGCATCTGCGCGACCCAAGGGGAGAAGGCCGAGGCGGCAGAAGCATTCAAGGAAGGTAATGACGTTCAGCGTTGCACGCAGGCGTCACATCGGTTTGACCTGAGGTGGTTCCTGACGCCTTCGAGGAGCGGGGGCGTCGCCGCTCAAGCGTTCGATGTGCGTAAAGCCTGGCCCATAGGAATTTTGGGCTCGCGGTACTTCGGGCCACCTTCAACGGCTTCGCCTAGAATACAAATCGAGCATGCCTTGGGCCCAGGGGCTACTGTCGGCATTCTAGGAACGGGGTACCCAGTCCTGCCTGCCTGCGGCCGAGGACGTGGCCTCTACTTCTCGAGCATGCGTTGGTTTCCCATGAAGAGGAACGGTTTGATGCAGCAAAGTAGATAAGTATTTCCCTCAGTTTTCGAGAATCGGGGTATCAATCCAGTAGGAGATACAAGCGAGCCACCAATAGATATACCTGCACAAGGAATCAAACTCTTGCACCCAACGCTATAAAGGGGTTGTCAATCCCTTCATGGTTATTTGCAAAGATGAGATCTAGTAGAGATAGATATAATAGGGTGCTTGAACGGAAAGTAAAACTAAAAGTAAAAAACAATGCATCAAGTATTTTTGGTGTTTTTAGTTTTAGATCTGAAAATATACTGTGGAAAATAGACCCGGGGGGCATAGGTTTCACTAGATGGCTTCTCTCATGATGGCAAGTATTACGGTGGGTAAACAAATTACTGTCGAGCAATTGATAGAAAAGCAAATAATTATGAAGATATCCAAGGCAATGATTATGCATATAGTCATCACGTCCGTGACAAGTAGACCGAAACAATTCTGCATCTACTACTATTACTCCACACATCGACCGACTCGTGCCTCCATCTTGAGTATTAAGTTCATGAAGAACAGAGTAACACATTAGGTAAGATGACATGATGTAGAGGGATAAACTCAAGCAATATGATGAAAACCCCATCTTTTTACCCTTGATGGCAACAATACAATACGTGCCTCACTACCCCTACTATGTCACTGGGTGAGGACACCGCAAGATTGAACCCAAAACTAAGCACTTCTCCTATTGCAAGAATTACCAATCTAGTTGGCCAAACCAAACCAATAACTCGAACAGACTTGCAAAGATATGAAATCATGCATATAAGAATTCAGGAAAGACTCAACTAATATTCATGCATAATCTGAACATAAACCCACAACTCATCGGATCTTGACAAACACATCGCAAAAGAGTATTACATCGGATAGATCTCCATGAAGATCATGAAGAACATGGTATTGAGAAGCAAAGAGAGAGAATAAGCCATCTAGCTACTGACTATGGACCCGTAGGTCTATGGTGAACTACTCACGCATCATCGGACGGGCAATGGAGTTGATGTAGATGCCCTCCGCGATCGAACCCCCCTACGGCAGATTACCAAAAAAGGCTCCAAGATTGGATCTCTCGGGAACGAAGGCTTATGGCGGCGGAAAAGTGTTTTCGTGGCTCGTTTTGATAATGATGGAATATTTAGGTATTTATAGGCCGAAGATTAGGGTTAGGGGAGCAGCCGGGGGCCCATAAGCCTGCTCGGCACGGGTGCCCCCTGGCCAAGGCAAGCGAGCTTGTGGCCCCATGGTAGCTCCTCTGCCTTGGTTCTCAAGTCTCGTGGCTTCGATATTTTCAGGAAAAAATCATTCCGGAGGTTTTATTCCATTTTCTCTCCGTTTAATATTCCTTATCTGTGAAACTCAAAAACAAGGGGAAAACAGAAACTGGCACTAGGCTCTAGATTAATAGGTTAGTCCCAAAAATAATATAAAATAGCATATTAATGCATATAAAACATCCAAAACAGATAATATAATAGCATGGAACAATCAAAAATTATAGATACGTTGGAGACGTATTAGCATCCCCAAGATTAATTCCTGCCCGTCCTCAAGTAGGTAAATGATAAAAACAGAATTTTTGATGTGGAATGCTACCCAACATATTTATCCATGTAATATTCTTTATTGTGGCATGAATATTCAGATCCGTTAGATTCAGAACAATAGTCTAATATTGACATAAAAACAGTAATACTTGGAGCACACCAACAAGGTAGTCGTGTCCTTTTGAAATAGCATGGCCTTAGAAAGTTATCCCTACAAAATCATATGGTCTGGCTATGCTCCATCTTCCCCACACAAAGTATCTAAATCATGCACAACCCCAATGAACAAGTCAAGCAATTGTTTCACAATTTTAGTGTTCTCAAACCTTATCAACTCTCACGCAATACATGAGCGTGAGCCATCGATATAGCATTATAGGTGGAATAGAATATGGTTGGGGTGCAAGGAAAAAGGAGTCTCACATCAACTAGGCGTATCAACTGTCTATGGAGATGCCCATCAATAGCTAGCAATGTGAGTGAGTAGGGATTGCCATGCAACAAATGCAAAGACCGCCTTTGGCAGGGCGCAGATATACTCCTACCCCCCTTTAAATTTGGCCATTGTGGGATCCCTTCCCGCCAGCGATAAGGGAAGAGGACCCGGGCCACCGCTATATATATAGGCTAGGTCACACCATAGAGGCGTTCGGATCCATGACTTAGCCACTCATCAAACCACGAGACAAGACAGAGGGCCAAGAACACCACTTGAGCACCCTCGTGAGGCTTGAGCTCACTGTACTAGTTCATCCACCACACCTCCCCGAGAGGCAATCCACCAAAGTAGGAGTAGGGTATTACGCTTCGCAGCAGCCCGAACCTGGGTAAACTGTCGTGTTCATCTTCTTCCTCATCATCGTGCGATTTTGCCATGATACCCATCGAGTAGTGAACTAGGTAGGACGAGGCTGCAGGGGACCTTCGCACATGCCCCTGTGTTCGAACCTTGAGGGTTTTGCGGAGATTAAAATCCGACACCCGCAACTTCAAGCAACAAACTTGTCACAAATGAAGAGATAAGACTCATGGTTAAGAAATTCAACAAGTTCTATACGAATAGAAGCAAATATCAAAGCTCCAACTCAAAATATGAAGAGAAGCGTTTGTCAAGTTGTGACCGAAACTGCTAGAATTGTGGGAAGCCCGGACATTACTCCAATGAGTGCACGACTCCTTACAAAAGGAAAGAAGAGTCACTAAGAAGACGAACCTGAAGAGACGAGTCACCTCGAAGAGAGAGAAGGAGTAGAGATGATCATTATGAGCGAAGACCCTCAAGGAGAAGTAGCGGCTCGGAGAAGAAGGACAAGTACACCAAGATCTACTGAAGAAGAAGACATCAAGCTCATTTTGGTGAATGGGTTTCCGACTTCGAATCCGACAACCACTCCGAGAGAAGCTACCATTCCAACTTCGACTATAGTCAAGATGAAGGTGTTGCCGGACTTGCACTAGTGACAACCGACTCCTACGACATATTTGATTCACCAAATGAAGGGAGTGGATGTTGCTTCATAGCTAAAGGACACATCACTCTAGTTTAGATAAGTCGTGTGATGATGGTAACTTGGAAATAGAATGACTAAGTCACGAACTAAACACTCTTAAGTTAGCTCATGAGTCTACTCTACAAGATCATAGAGAGCTTGAAAGGACACATCAGAAGCTCCACTTCGAGAAGATCAATTTAGAGCAAGAGCATGAGTTCCTTAAAGCTATCAATGGCGATCTTCGAAAGAAGACTTCCTCTAATCTAGCCAAACGACTTCTCTTGTCTACGTTCATGCCAAAAGTTAAGACTAAGAAAACTAGTAACAAAGGCAAGAAAGGTTCTTCAACTAGTAGCAATAAAAATGATAAATCTAATGATATTGCTTCTAGTAGTTCTATTGATGCCACTAACTCTTCTCTTAGCCAAGTTACACTTGAGCAAGCAAATGAACTTTTGAAAGGGCTTATAGAGAAATGTATCTACAAGAGTCTTGTCGGGTGCAAACAATTTGAGAAGATTTTACGCACGGATGGAGGATACCGGAAGAACCATGTCATTGGCTACTTCAATGTTAATGGAGTTTAATGGGAAGAAGGACAATACCCCAAGCCCTAGTATGTTCCTAAAAAGGGGAAGTATGAATATATTGTCCCCATGGGAACAAAATCTCAAGATGACCTTCCACCACAAGACCCCAAGCTGAAGGACAAGAACAAGCTTCAAGAGGACATTGACTCATATGAAGATGAGTCTCGAGCTATGGTGAAGTGGCTTCCCAAGGCTACCACAAGATAAACTTCTACAAGTGCCACTTCAACACCAAGGATCCCCATCAACTTGATGTGGGTCCCCAAGAAGAAGAACTAGAGAAGTTCTTGAGGGGTGACTCTGCCAATGAAATTCACTCATATTCATTATTGGCAAGAACTAGTTGCAATCAACATCAACATCATGCAATAGTTCAAGGATTCGCACATCCCCTCAAAGGTAATCAAGGGACAAGGTAATCAACAAATCAATGGACAACATCATGTATGCTTTGCACTCCATGTCCATCGATATCCTTGTATTTGTCTCTTATGTGTTGGGACAAACCCACGTAGGTGAGAAGAGTAAGGAAACACAAGGATGATCCCAACTCATGACGATCTTCATCAACTTTGAGCATGCACCCCCAACTTCACCTACATGAAGTCTTCATCGAAAAAAACCGAGGTTAGTTTACCCCTCCTATGGGGGATGTCACATCAAGGGGGAGCTTTACCTAAGACTAGAGTCAAATCACCTCATAGTATGTGACAACATTAAATGCTTTATGTAAAAGTGGTAACCCCACTCGTGCTTAAACGATGAGTATGACCTATGATCAAGTATTCTTACTTGGCTCCTAAGTCAATATACTCCTATATAGATGACTCCGTCATCACCAAACTGCTTGTTAGATGCTGGTGTATTTATGCATGTTTGCCATGATTTCATTTGACATCTTATTGTGTGAGCATGTTGGCCTGCATTTATTTACTCATTCGAGGACATCCAATTATTGCTATTTAGCTTTTTGATTTTTGTTTTGCCAACTGGATATACAAGAATGCCTAGGACAACTCCTCTAGCTATCTATGCTTTCCCACCACATATTCTATTCATGGTGCATCACAAAATTCGAAAAAGTACTTTTAGCTATCTTTGTGTGAGGAGCACTCGGAGTTTCGTATTGACAAAGTACTGACCATTAAAACCTCCCAAGTGCATCTCGATGGAACCAACTCAAGAATCTTGGTCTCACTGAATGCCTAGGCTTGATCTGGTTTTCAATCTCGGTACCACCGATTCGATATTCTCGGTTACACCGAGTTTCCCTGTAAGCTGACAGTTGAGAAACTCGGTGACACCAAAAATTTAGAATTGGTGTCACCGACAGCCGCGGGTATATAAAGAGGCGTACCTGACCTTTGAAAATTCCTTCAGACCGTCACTCCCTCTAAACCCTACGCTACCGATTCATGACCCCTAGTCGTCGCCTTTGCTTTGCCGAGCTTCTATGCCATTGGGAATCGCCATCGCCGACGAAATCTTCATCCTCGTCGGCGCCGTAGCGGATCCATCATCGAGCTAGGGCATGGATTCGGCCTTCCTTGTGTTCCCCGTCCAAATCTTACACACTGGAGTTTGTTTTATCTTCTATCCACCGATTGCAAACTCCTCAATCCCCTAGAAATCTCAATAGATTAGCGAATCGAAAAATTCTAGGTTTAGTTGCCCGCAAAATTGCATATCGGTGATACCGAGTCGGAAAAATTGGTTCCATTGATTTCCTATTTGTGCTACTGAGGACAAACCTAGGTGAGACCGAGTGGCAGTTTCAGTCCGACGGAAATTGTGGCTAAGTTTCGGTTAAGAATATTATGCGTCCCGACAGCACCGAAAGATTTGACTTTGTGACACCAAAATTCAATTTTGATGTGAACTACATCTATGATTTTTCTGTTCAAACTTTCAAAAACAGGTGCATTTTGTGATGACTTATCTTCTTGTACTCTTCTATACGCTATTCACAGGGTCAGATATGTCAGATGCTGACGATAGTCAGAATTTGCAGGAGCAGAACATTGACATGAGTTCAGGCACTAGCCTAGGGTCTAGCTCATTATTAGATCCAGGCACCTGCAATTCTCATGGGTTGCCCAAGGCTGCTACTAGAGCCAAAAAGAAGCTGAATTCAGATGAGGAGGATTCAGATTTTATGCCTGAGGATATACTTGCCAAGAAGCAGGACAAGGCTGCCAAGAAGTCAGCAAATGAAGCCACCTCTTCCAGGAGGACAGTTAGAAAGACATATGCCCCTCTAGAGACTATGAGAGCACCCGGGAGTGCTAGGGCTACCATGACCATTGAGCCCCGAAGGAGGTCATTGCCTAAGAAGGCACGAGAGAAGAAGAATGCCAGAAAGAGGATTGTCTATGTGATTGGCAGGCCCACCTCAATATATGATGACCCTGAGGAGGCTGCTGGTGTTGTTGCTCAGGAGGAGGAGGAAGAGCAAGTTGTTAAGGCCCCTCCCAGGAATAAACAGAAGAAGCTTTTGGCAGATGCTGTGCCAAAGCAAGGACCCTCCAAGAGCACTGTCAGCATTCCGAGAACGGGGGTACCCAGACCTGCCTGCCTGTGGGCTAGGACGTGGCCCACTTCGTCAGCCAAACACGGCTTGGCGCGGCTCCACCACTTAAGACAAGGCCCTCGCGAGGGCCTTGGGCTCGCAAGGAAGAACGACTCCAGGACCAGCGAGGTTAGGCCTCCTCAGGCCCCCTCCGGAGCGGCAGAGATCTCTATGCAGAACCCAGCCTCGGGAGTTAAAGATGATGCAGGGAAGGACAAACGCGTGCCAGCGCGCCAAGCGGTGTAGTTCCCCCTTTGGTGCAAAGGGAACATGCACGTATGCGGGTTCCCAAAGCACCACCCAAAGCTTTCCATTCCAGTGCAACAAGACCACGATCACGAGCCTCGTGGGTGGATGTCATTGCCGAGCCCACCACTGCATCATCGACAACCCCTTTGCCGGCGAAGACCGCCTTTGGACAGGGCGCAGATGTACTCCTGTCCAACTTCAAATTTGGCGGTTGTGAGATCCCTTCCCGCCATTGTGATAAGGGAAGAGGACCGAGGCCGCTGCTATATATAGAGGCTAGGTCACACCGTAGAGGACCGCGATTGGATCCACGACTTAGCCACTCATCAAACCACGAGACAAGGCAGAGGACCAAGAACACCGCTTGAGCACCCTCACGAGGCTCGAGCTCACTGTACTAGTTCATCCACCACACCTCCGCGAGAGGCAATCCACCAAAGCAGGAGTAGGGTATTATGCTTCGTAGCGGCCTGAACCTGGGTAAACTATCGTGTTCATCTTCTTCCTCGTCATCGTGCGAGTTTGTCGTGATACCCATCGAGTAGTGAACTAGGTAGGACGAGGCTGCAGGATACCTTCGCACACGCCCCTGTGTTCGAACCTTGAGGGTTTTGCGGAGCCCGAAATCTGACATTTGGTGCGCCAGGTTGGGGGCATGTCGGAGTTTTCTTCAAGCCTTGCTCTTCCCCCGGTCCACCGCTCCAATGGCCGGCGCCCAACAAGCTTTCCCCGGCCGTGGTGGATCATCTCCCGTCGGTCCCGCCGCTGCCGCCGGAGACCCATGCCCCAACGGCATAGTGCTGGGCGGAAAGTATCAGGCCGCCAGTATGGCCTCCGCCATCGCCGCCCTTCGTGTTGCTCAAGCACACGGCGGGCGAACGAGACCTTCAGCATAGGCATCGCAACGCACCTACGTGGAGGACCTCGACGCGCACGATGCGCTGCTGCTCGCAAGTGAGATGCTCCGCCACTTCCCAACGCATAGGGGCCTCGACGCGTGAGCCAACCATGTCGCGCAGCTGATCATCGTTGCGCGGAGGGCCGTGGCTCCTCGCCCTTCTTCAAGAGCTGGGGGCTCTTCCGTTGTGCCTACCCCCGAGAACGTTGTGCCCCCTCCAGCCCCGGGCAAGCCCGAGCGGGGCCTGCAGCGCACCGTGCTCCTCCTCCTTCGAATTCCGGTGAGCGACTTTGGGACATAGCACGGCCACGATGATCGAGCGCATGAAGGAAATGATGAGGCGCCCCACGCGCGCGCCAACGCGTGCCCCGCGACCAAGTGGACCTTCAACAACCTGGACTGACCACACAAGAGAGCGCCATCCTATGCAGGGAGAAAGTGGCGCAAGCGTCCGGACAAACAAGCAACAACAATGAAGGCGCGTCGGATCGCCAAGGAAGCAATCCACGTCAGGAGGCACGCGGCTGACCCAACGGCGGTGGCAGAGGTAAGCAACTTCACTCTGAGGCTCGACGCAAGAGGGTCTGCGGGCTGTGCGCGCAGGGCGGTGCCCCGCCCCCACCTGGAGGGACCATCCCGGCGCCCCGCCAGACAGCTCAGGAGGAGAACTGGGCCCCTATGTGAAGCCCTATATACCATGCTACGTCCTGCCTAGGGATACCGGCCCGGATCAGGTGCCTGCCATAGGCGCTAGCGCCCCTCAAGAATAGGGGAAGCCCCGGGCGTCCTCCCTGAGCCGGGCTTGGGGGGCTTCCCCTGATGAAGCACCAAGTCTGGGCGACACAAGCAGGACAAGGAGGGAGGTCGTCCCCGGGCCCGAGGGGGGCACGACACAAGTTGTCGTCCTCGTGGGCAAGCGATGCCAAGCCGAGCCTCGAGGCCTCAGAAGTGATGGCCTTGGGAGGGGCAGCAAGATATAGGTAACGCGGGCCACGTGCAGCAACTGGAGCGCCGGCATAGCTTCGGGAGGCTGGGCCTCACGAGGCTCCCAAGGCCCTGTCCGGTCAGTGCCCCGGCACCTCGCATGACGGCTTCATCGACAAAACATCTCCATGGCTGCGCCAGGTACGTTGTGCTCATGTTTGGGCCATGGGAGTGCAATCCTTCGGCTATGCGGAGAACAATGCATTCGGGTTTCAGTCACGGAGACGTACAACTGAGCAGGAATGCACGGGTGGCTCTTAACGTAGTTGGGAGCTATCGGGCTGAGCGCATGGGGGCTTGCCCAGCTATCTACGACCATGACACTCTCACGTAATAATGAGTGGGCTGTAAACGCTCGGAGCCCCCCGAGGACGCGGAGGGGTCCCCACAAATGCAATGTGGAAGCCCCATGCTCCATGCTGGTGGAGTAGTCAACACTGCCCATCAGTGGCTATGCCCATGCAACGTGGATGCCCTACGCTCAGCGCTGGGGGAAGACGAAGACTAGCCTAGGTGCCAGACGCGATGTTTGCTTGCTTCTTTTTGGAATGAAGTTTGAGGAGTTCAGAGTTTTATATTTAAAAGAAAAATTGGCGTGGACTTTTCTCTCATTGCACTCTCCTTTTTACCGATCTTGATTTCTCCTTTTTCTGGATCGGTGTTTTGCAAGAGGCCGCGCGTTACTGCCCTCTCCGAGGCACCTCGGACCTGGATAGCGAGACCCTGTTGCCTCATAGACTTGCATCTTTGGCAGTCGACCCCCGCTCAGGGGCTCCGATCGCGGCATGACACCACAACATGGAATCTTGGGAGGCCTCGGTGTCTGGGCCTCGTGAGGCAGAACCCGACAGGGCAGAATGGGGGCCGCTCAAGCATCAAGGGGGGCTCGTGAGCAGCACGCCTCAGGAGCCTTACCGGTCATATAGCCACTCGGCACCCTCGATGACGTCCTTGGTGATCCAGCCGGCATCAAGGCTGTCGGGGCCTCACCCTGCAGTTGCGTCCTTGGTGATCTAGTCGTACACTACGGTGGTAGGGAAATGTGCGGGACTGGGACCTGCCGATGTAGATATGCTTGAGCATCAAAGGGGGCTCCTGAGCATCACGCCTTAGGAGCCTTACCGTTCATATAGCCACTCGGCACCCTCGATGCCATCCTTGGTGATCCGGTCGGCACCGAAGGTGTCGAGGCCTCGCCCCGTAGTTGCGACCTTGGCCAGTCATACACTACGGTGGTAGGGAAATGTGTAGGACTAGGGCCTGCAGACACATAGCACCGAAAGGGCCCCCATCATGCCACACTTGTAAGCAAGGAAGAAGCGCCCCAGGCGGAATAATGGATTATCTAGGGAACCTGCACCCTGTAGGACCGAAAGTATGTCTAGCGGGGGGTGATTAGATTACTTGACCAAATAAAAGTCTTGACTTTTCCCAAATTTTAGTGTTTGCAGTTTTAGCATTCATGGCAAGTCAATTTCACCCTACACATGCAAGTCTAAGAGTATAGCAGCGGAAAATAACAATAAGCATGAGTAAAAGGGATAGGGTAGGAATATCAAACATAATTGTAGACACGGTGATTTTTCCCATGGTTCTGATAGGTGGCGCTATCATACATCCACGTTTATGGAGTCTTCAACCCATGGAGGGTAACGGCCACGAGACTCCACGAAGGGCTCCACCCATAAGGGTCCACGAAGTTGCAACCTTGATTATTACATATAGCTTCCGTCCATGAAGGACTAGCCTCGGTATGGCTATATCTTCACGAAGTAGGCGATCTCCTTGCCCTTACAAACTTCTTGGTTCACTCCACAACACGAAGTAGGAGTCTCCCAAGTGACACCTAACCAATCTAGGAGGCACCACCCTCCAAAAGGTAATAGGCTCGATAATGACAATAAACTCCTTGCTCTTGTGCTTCAAGATGATAGACTCCTCAACACACAATCACTCTCTCACAGATTTGGCTTGGTGGAAGAGATGGGATTGGTGGAAAGCAACTTGGGGAGGCTAGAAATCAAGATCCATATGGTTGCAGTGGAAGATTTTGATCTCAACACAAGGGTAGGTGGTTCTCTCTCACAGAATATGGTAGGATAGGTATGGAATAGTTATGAGTGCTTCTCTTTCGAGTAGGTGGTGGTGGAGGGGTATATATAGGCATCCCCAAAAATCCAACCGTTACACACAAAATGACCAACTTGGTGACACTGATGTGTTAATCTCGGTGGTACCGAAGTGATCAAAAGGTGACAACTTTTGAATCTCGGTGAGACCGATATATGAAACTGGGTTGCACCGATAAGGTGACCAACGGTCGGATTTCCAATCTCGGTGATGCCAACCCAACAATCTCGGTGGTACCGAAAATGTGAATTTGCGTAACAGAAACTTGGCAACCTAAACTCGGTGGCACCGGTATGGAATCGGTTGCACCGAAGTGGCTAGGGTTTGGCTAAGTATGTCTAGGTTCTGGAATCGGTGGCACCAGGATAGGAATGTTGGTTGCGCCAATTTTGAATGTTTGGCTATAGACAGACTTTGGTGGGAGAGCTTGTGGATGTTTTTGGTGAGTATCACTTGTGCACGTATGAGCATTTTGTTCACCAAAAAAACCTTACCCCCTTTTAATAGTACTGGATTTCCTATGGACTCAAAGTGATTTCTCACAAATGTAAAATGTAGAGTCCTCTTGCTTGAAGCTTGGCCAACCTATTTCCTTGCATCTTGGGGTAATTCCACAATCCTTTTGCCATCCCTATCATTGAACTTTTCCTGAAATATACTTGGTGGAAACATTAGTTCAATGACTTATATGTTGTTATTAATTACCAAAACCACCAAGGGAGCAAATGTGCTTTCAATCTCCCCCCTTTTTGGTAATTGATGACAACATATAGATCAAAGCTTCGACAAAGATATAATCAATGAATATAATCTTCCCTTTGAGAAGTATGTGATAAGCAAGAGCTCCCCCTAAATTTGTGCATTATTTTAAATTTGCGTTTGAATGCAAATGCATAATTGATTAGGTACATGGGTCACTTCTTACATGTCACATACAACTTGGTGGTGTGCGAGAATAATTAGAATGAACATCATAGCACAATACAATCAAGCAAAGATGAATGATCATCATATAAGCATTAATATGATAGGAAATAGTAGCATCACACATTAAAGCGTATGATCAAACATCATTAAACGTGTATCACAAGCAACCAAAAGTTGTCAAAGCAAAACAATTATCTTATGAAAAAGCAATAAACACAAAAACGCTCTCTCACTCGAAGCCTAAAGATCTATATACACTTCTCCCCCTTTGGCAACAAGTTACCAAAAAGTTCAAAGGCATATATCTAAGCGTTCTTGGGCTGATCTCCTCCGGTTGTTGATGAAGGAGTTGAGAGAACAGCGTCGGCAAAGATCTCTGTAGATGTCATGGATGGAGTTGGAGTGACAGTTGGAGGAACTGGAGCTGATGGAGCAGGAGCTGAGGTGACAGCAGTAGGAGCTGATGAAGAGGGCCTCAAGTCTGGAGCAGGCACTGTGGCTGATCTAGCCTGAGTAGTGAACTGTGTGCTCGGCCTGAGAGGTGATCCATCCTCATCATCATCATCATCATCATCATCATCATCATCATCTGAAGTGGAAACTCTAGGGATGTGCACTGAGTCAACTTCCTTGTGAAGCTCTATGACTGTCTTAGTCACCTTGTCCACCTTATCATTAAGGGTCTTGATCCTAGTTTCAAAGACCCTCACAAGACTGTTCTGGTTGTCCAGAATACCCTTAATGTCCTTTTGCATGCCCTCAACTGATGAGATTAAAAGATCCATTTGCTCACTTCTAGATCTAGGGACTTGAGCACTAGTGGCTCGAGCTGCCTGTACCTCTGCCTGAGCTATAGCTGAAGTGGGACGATATGGGTCCATCACCACGATGTTATCCTCAAGCTCTGGCTGTAGGGGAAAATGGGGACTGTCAAGAGAAAATATGTGCTTCTCAATCTGAGAGTTGATAAGCATCTAGATATAGGGTGCATAGCAGCAAGAGCGCTTCTGATCAGCAACAACCCTCTTGACTGTCTCAACAATCAAGTCCATGACTCTGATCCTGGTGTGACTGTCAAGGTGGATCAACATGTTGATGTTGTAGCCTTGGATCATCTTGTCATCTCCTGACTTGGGCATCAAAGTATGCCTTAGAATGGTGTGGATGGTGCGGAGGCTAGCTTGATGATAGTAGATGGATCCTAGCTTGTGAGATTGCATTTTATCTGCAGGGATAGGAGTATACATATCCTTCATGGCATTGTGTCTCACCTTGGATTCCGTGTAGATATCCAAGTCTCCATCCTGATCCTCAGGGACTCCTAGAAGTGCATCCCATTCATCAACAGTGGACTCATATCTTGCTCCTTCTGTCATCCAAACAATCCTACCATCTCCATAGAAATGTGTAGTGGAGTAGAATTGCATGATCATTTCATCATTCCATGCAGTAAATTCTCTGTGAATAAACTCATCCAAACCAATGCAATGGAAATTATCTTCGACACTTGGAAAATAGTCCTCATTCTCTTTAATGAATTTCTAGTCTACATACCTCATGTCACTCACAGCCGGACTCTTGTCAAACAGCACAGTCTCATAGAAATCATGTTGCTCTTTGGTATAGAACCTGTAGTCCACGACTGTCTTCTTCCTTTGGGTATATGGATCTATAGCTCTTCATTCCCTCAAACCTAAGTCTTTCCTCTTGTTCATATCTTCAGCAAGTGGATAGCTGGCATTATGTACTGGAAGGTGTGGTCTGACTTTCATCAAGGTTCTCAAGTCATCATCATGCTCAGCTCTCGAAGCAGTTCCCTTGTTCTTTTCAGAAGCTGGAATCTGCTTAGATGTCCTCTTAGGCTTTTTAGTAGCAGCCTTCTTGGATTTGGTGCTCTTGGATGTGCCTAACTGAGGAATAGCATCAGCTAGAAGTTTCTTGGCCTTCTTCTTGGGAGGAGCCTTTATAGCTGGCTCGTCCTCCTCTTCAGCAGCAGCTGCCTCCTCTGGATCTTCATACATAGATGTAGGCATGCCAGTCACATGGATTATCCTCTTTTTGGCTCTCTTCTCCCCTGCCTTCTTAGGCATAGACTTCCTTGGGGGATCAATGGTCACTGTAGCCCTAGCACTCTTAGGTGCTCTCATAGCTTCAGAGCTAGCATAGACTTTGCTAACAACTCTCCTGGAAGAAGTGGCTTCAGTAGCAGACTTCTTAGCAGCCTTCTCTTGCTTCTTATCAAGAATCTCCTCACGGACAAAGTCTGAATCCTCCTCATCTGAATTCAGCTTCTTCCTGGTCCTTGTAGCAGCCTTGGGCAACCCATGGGAGCCGGGGGTGCCTGGATTTGAAGATGTACTAGGCTCAGGGCTAGTGCGTGAACTCATGTCAACAACCTGCTCTGGCAAATTCTGACTGTCCTCAGCATCTGACATACTGACCCTGTGAATAGAGTGTAGAAGAGCAGAAGAAGATGAGTCATCACAAAATGAGGCTGGTTTTTCAAAGATTGAACAAAAGATTTCCAAGGTTTTGCGTTCTGTCACATGAAAATCAGAACAGCCAAAGCAAAGTTTTCAGTGCTACCGAGACTAACTATCCCATTAACAGAAACTTGGCACTCTTTTCGATGAGACTGAAAAAAGTACTGAGTTTCACCGAGACAGTTCTCAGCAACATGGAAGGACAAATCGGTAACACTGATTTGTTTGCTTCGGCTCCATCGAGTTCCATCGGGAGGAAGGCAAACCCTAGTAAATCGATCATTTGCTAGACTATAGGAATTTCTTTTGGATAGGAAGACTTGGAATATGTGGCTCATAGAGAAAAACAAATCCAATGCGCAAGAATCAGACGGGGAGCACAAAGGAGGTCGAATCCATACCCTAACTCGGTGACAGATCTGCTACGGCGGCGATGATGGAGAAGATTTCGTCGATGGCAGCGATTCCCAGCGGTAGAGGAGCATAGGGTGACAAGGGCGATGATTAGGGGTCTTGAAAACGGCAGCTTAGGGTTCTGAGGCGCGACGGTTTGAGGATAAATTTCAAAGCATCAGGGTCCACAGTATATATACCCACCAGTGTAGGTGACGCCGATTCTATATTGTCGGTGTCACCGAGTTCCTCAACTATCAGTTGACAGGGAAACTGGGTGTAACCGAGAATATGGAATCGGTAGTACCGAGATAGAAAACCAGATCAACCCTAGGCATTCAGTGAGACCGAGGTTTTGGGGTTGGTTCCACAGAGATGCACTTGGGAGGTTTTAATGGCCAGTCCTTGTCGATACGGAACTCCGAGTGCTCCACACACAGAGGGATCAAAAAGTACTTGTTCAAATTTTGTGATGCAACACGAATAGAGTATGAGGTGAGAAAGCATAGATAGCTAAAGAGTGGTCCTAGGCATTCTTGTCCATCCAATTGGCAAAAGATAAATCAAAGACCAAATAACAACAATTGGATGTCATCGAATAAGAAAATAAATGCAGACCAACATGCTCACATAATAAGATGTCAAATGAAATCATGACAAACATGCACAAACACTCTAGCATCTAACAAGCACTTGGGTGATGACGAAGTCATATATATATGAGTATTTGACTTAGGATCCAAGTAAGAATACTTAATCATAGGTCATACTCATCGTTTAAGCACAAGTGGGGTTACCACTTTTACATAAAGCAATTAATGTTGTCACATACTAAGAGATGCTTTGACTCAAATCTTAGAGTAAATCTCCCCCTTGATGTGACATCCCCCCATAAGAGGGATAAACTAACCTTGGGTTTTGTCGATCAAGACTTCATGTTGGTGAGGTCATAGTGGATGCTCAAAGTTGATGAAGATCACCAAGAGTTGGGAGCATCCTTGTTGTTTCCTTACTCTTGTCACCTACATGGGTTAGTCCCAACACACAAGAGATAAATAAAAGGATATCTATGGACTTGGAGTGCAAATCATGTGTGATGATGTCCATTGATTTTTTGATTACCTTGTCCCTTTCTTACCTTTGAGGGAATGTGTGACTCCTTGAACTATTGCATAGGGTTGATGTTGATTGCAAATAGATCTTGTCAATAATGAATGTGAGTGAATTTCATTGGCGGAGTCACCCCTCAAGAACTTTCTAGTTCTTCTTCTTTGGGACCCACATCAAGTTGATGGGTATCCTTGGTGTTGTAGTAGCCTTTGTAGATGTTGAGCTTGAAGTAGCCTTGGGAACCCACTCCACCATAGCTAGGGATTCATCTTCATATGAGTCAATGTCCTCTTGAAGCTTGTTCTTTCCCTTGAGCTTGTGGTCTTGTGGTGGAAGGTCATCTTGAGTGTTTGTCCCCTTGGGAAGAGTATTTTCATACTTCTCCTTTTGAGGAACAAACTTGGGCTCGGGATATTGACCTTCTTCCCATTCAACTCCATTAGCGTTGAAGTAGCCAACACCACGATTCTTCCGGTATCCTCCATGCTTGTGTACAATTTCCTCAAATTAATTACACCCGACAAGACTCTTGTAGATACCTTTTCTCTATAATTCCTTTCAATAAAGCATTTTCTTGCTCAAGTGTAACTTGGGTAAGAGAATCATCATTAGTGGAATCAATAGAACTACTATGAGCAACATCATTGGGTTTAGCATTTTTATTGTTGCTACTAGATGAAGAACCTTTCTTGCCTTTGTTACTAGTTTGCTTAGATTTAACTTGTGGCATGAATGTAGACAAGAGTAGTCATTTGGCAAGATAATATGAATTATTCTTTTGGAGATCATCATTGGTATCTTTAGGAAATACATGTTCTTGCTCCAAATTTAGCTTCTCGAAGCGTAGCTTGTCATGAGTTATTACAAGCTCTCTATAATCTTCGAGAGTAGATTCATGCGCTAACATAAGAGTGTTAAGTTCTTTAGTTAGTTCTATTTTATCTTATCATCGTCAATAGACCTATATTGACTAGCATGAGAATTATCAAGTTCATTTTGATCAACATCACTAGTTTTATCACATAGCAAGTCATCATCACAAAGCAAATCATCTTCATCGGTGTTGAAATCAAGATATTCGGGGTGTGATACCTTAGGGACTTTAGCCATGAAGCAACTTCCAATCCCTTCGTTTGGTGAATCAAATAGATCAAAGGAGTTGGTAGTCACTAGAGCAATTCTGGCAACACCATCATCTTGACTATAGTTGGAGTCGGAGTTATAGCTTCTCTCGGAGTTGTTGTTGGAGTTGGAGCCGGAAATCCATTCACCAACATGAGCTTGATATTTTCTCCTTGTGTAGCTCTTGGTCTACTTGCCCTTCTTCTCCGAATCTCTACTTCTCCTTGAGGGTCTTTATTCATAACGATCATATCTACTCCTTCTCTCTCTTTGAGGTGATTCATTCCTTGAGCTTCGTCTTCTAGGTGACTCTTCTCTTCGTTTGTAGGGAGTCCTGCACTCATTGGATCGTCAACAGCCCACGAGCTAAGTACACTACCGAACCAAGCAAGAGTCTCCTGATCTAATGGTGTCCCGAGGATGGGGTAATGGTTGTGCGCACTAATATGAGGATGCAGGTACCATGGGCCACTACACACGACTACCAAACCCCTGAGGCTTGAAGCGGTAGGGGAAAGAACGAGACGACAGAGACCCCGCACGACGGGTAGCAAGGACGCGAATCCAAGACAAGCAGCCACAGGCTACCCCTCAGTAAGGGGCGCCTCATGAGGGCCCAGCCGGCCACCACCGTTGGGCCGGATCGGCGGCGGTGCCAAGCCTCACGCAAGAAAACTAAATCGCATAACTACAAGTTGCCGACGATGATTCAAGAACAAGAAACACAGGCAAAGGGAATGCACAAAAGATTAACGCCCATAGGGGACGAGTTTTCTTAAACTATTACAGGTACCAGGAAGGGGAGAAGAGGGAGTCTAGGCGGAGGATTTGTTGTCACCGTCTGAGCCGTTGGCCGCCATGGCACCGGGGCCGCCCTACCCTCCGGGAGCAGGCACCTGGATGAATCGCTCGACCAGGGACTCCATGTGTGGGTGCACCTCATCCCGGAGGGGCCTCTGGATCCCCATGGGTACCTACTCCACGGTGCACTTGAGGTTGAACTATGGAATGAGGCGGCATAGATTGGAGAAGACGTGCGTTAAGGCGAGCTCCAGGAGCTCCCGCGCGTCAGCCTCACTGTCCGCGTTCACGCGAGAGATGCCGGTCTCCAGCGCCTCCACCACCCGGTTGAAGACGTCGAGGTATCCCCCGTCACCCTGCACGTTGGGGAGAGCGGGGGCTTCCCCGACGAACTGGCTCACCGCACCGCCGCGCGATGGGTTATGTCGAGGTACTGCTTGGCTCGCTGGGACTCCAGCATCTTGGCGTAAGCCGCCTCGTCCTACGCGGCCTGCACGACGTCGGCCACTTCCTGGACCTGGGTCTGGAGAGATGTCAGCTTCGCCCTGGCCTCCGCTTCGCCCCCGAGGGCTGCTTGGAAGGTGGCATCAGCGGTTGTCAGGTGGGCCCGCAGCGCGTCCACCTCCTCCTGGAGCTCGCCGCGCTTGTGCTTCTTGGCTACCGGCGCCCTGGAAGGAGGAGATGATCAAGCCTGGTGCATTGGACATGTCGACCAAGAAATATGGAAATAAACGGAGCACTCACTCATCCACCATGGCCCAGCGCCGGCAAACCTGCGTTGACCCTGACAGTCCCCCGCCACTGCCTTCGGAGGAGGGCGGGGGAGCTGACGGCCCCGCGCGCTCCCCTACACCGGCGGTGCTTCCTCCAGACACCATGAGGAAAAGGAGAAGTTGAGGAGAGGGAGAGGGTTTTCTCTGGAGCTACGGGAGTAGGCGGGCGCTTCGATACGGATATGGACCCCCCAGAGGAGGCAGATTTATGGGCGTGGTCGAGGTCGCGAAGCGTCGTGGGAGAGAAGGCGACATGCGCCATCGGGTGCCGGAAGGGCCGGCTCGATTGGCATGCACCTCGCCTTACACTATCGGGTCACATACGCATGGGCTGAGGGGTGGAGGCACAAGGGAGTGACAACATTCAAGGAAGGGTGATGATGGTCGGTGTTGCGCACAGGCGTCACATCAGTTTGACTCGGGGCGGTTCCTGACGCCTTGGGGAGCGGAGGCGTCACCGCTCAGGCGTTCGATGCATGTAAAGCCCGGCCCGCAGGCGTTTGGGGCCACGGCACTTCATGCCGTCCTCAAGGCTTCACCTCAAAGCCAGCCCAAGCGCGCCTTGGGCCCCGGGGCTACTATCGACATTCTGGGAATGGGGGTACCCAGACCTGCCTGCCCGCGGGCCAGGACGTGGCCCACTTTGTTAGCCAGACGTGGCCTGGCGTGGCTCCTCTCAATACAAGGCCCTCGGGAGGGCACTAGGCTCGCAAGGAAGAACGACTCTAGGACCAGCAAGGATAGGCCTCCTCAGGCCCCCTCCGGAGCGGCGGAGATCTCTATGCAGAATCTGGCCTCAGGAGTCAAAGATGATGCAGGGAAGGACATGCAGGTGCCAACGCGCCAGGAGGTGCAGTTTCCGCTTTGGTGTAAAGGGAGCAAGGACATACACGGGTTCCCGAAGCGCCGCCCAAAGGTTTCCATTCTAGTGCAACAAGACCACGACCACGAGCCCCACAGGGCGGATGTCATCGTCGAGCCCACCACTGCATCATCGACAGTCGCTTTGTAGGCGAAGACCGCCTTTGGACAGGGCGCAGATGTACTCCTGTCCACCTTCAAAATTGGCCGTTGTGGGATCCCTTCCCACCATTGTGATGAGGGAAAAGGACCCGGGCCGCTGATATATATAGAGGCTAGGTCACACCGTAGAGGACCGGGATCGGATCCATGACTTAACCACTCATCAGACCACGAGACAAGGTAGAGGGCCAAGAACACTGCTTGAGCACCCTCGCGAGGCTCGAGCTCACTGTACTAGTTCATCCATCGCACCTCCCCGAGAGGCAATCCACCGAAGCAGGAGTAGGGTATTATGCTTCGTAGTGGCCCGAACCTGGGCAAATTGCCGTGTTCATCTTCTTCCTCGTCATCGTGCGAGTTTGTCATGATACCCATCGAGTAGTGAACTAGGTAGGATGAGGCTGCAGGGGACCTTCGCACACTCCCCTATGTTCGAACCTTGAGGGTTTTGCGGAGCCCTAAATCCGACAAGCACCAAGTATGCCCCCAAGAAAGTTGATGCTGAAAAGTCCAAGAGGACAACTAGGCAGATTCCAGCTTCTGAAAAGAACAAGGAATCTACCTTCAGAGAAACTTATGAGGATGCCATGTCTGCATTGATTAAGCTCAGACCAAACCTTCGACTGCACAATGCCAGCCATCCAGTTGCTGCTGACATGAAGAAGAAGTAGGATGCAAGTTTGAGAGAGTGGAGAGCCATTGATCCTTACCCATAGAGGAAGAAAACAGTTGTGTACTACAGGTTCTACACCAAGGAGCAACATGATTTCTATGAGACTATGCTGCTTGACAAGAGTCCAACTATGAGTGACATGAGATATATCGACTGGAAGTACATCAAGGCAAATGAAGACTATTTCCCCAATGTACAAGACAACTTCCACTGTGTTGGCAGAGATCAGTTTGTTGGCAGAGAGTTCATTGCATGGAACGATGAGATGATCATGCAATTCTACTCCACTACTCACTTCTATGGAGATGGTAGGATTGTGTGGATGACAAAAAGGAGCAAGATATGAGTCAACTATTGATGAGTGGGCTGCCATCTTAGGAGTCCCAGAGGCACAGGATGGAGATATGTGTGTGTACTCAGAGTCTAAGGCCAGCAACAATGCCATGAAGGACATGTACAATGCCATTCCTGTTGCACATCTTCAGTACCACAAGCTAGGATCTATCTATCACCTCCAGGAAGGTCTCCGCACCATCAACACCATTTTGAGGCATACTTTGATGCCCAAGTCAAGTGACGAGAAGTTGATCCGAAGCTACTCCATCAACTTGCTGATTCACATTGACCAGCACCAGAGTTTAGAGTGATGGATCTAATTGTGGAGACTGTGAGGAGGGTTGCTTCTGATCAGAAGCGCTCTTGTTGCTATGCACCCTACATTCAGATGCTCATCAACTCCAAGTTGGAGAATCGCATCTTTGATCTGGATAGACCCCACTTGCCCCTACAGCCAGACTTTAAGGACAATGTTGATGGGATGGACCCAGACCATCCTGCATCAGCTGCAGCTCGGGCATGAGTAGAGGGAGAGGCAGCTAGAGACACTAGTGCTCAAGCCCCTAGATCCAGGAATGAGCAGATGGGTCTCTTGATCTCAATAGTTCAGGTCATGCAGAAGGACATCAAGGACATACTGGAGAACTAGAGTAGTCTTTTGAGGATCTTTGAGAACAGGATCAAGACCCTCAATGACAAGGTAGATGGGCTGAACATGACCGTGACTGAGCTCAAGAAGGAAGTTAACTTTGTGCCCATCCTCACTCTACTGATGATGATGATGATGATGATGATGATGGTGATGATGATGATGATGATGATGAGGATGTCTCTCCTCTCAGGCCAGGCACACACTTCACTACCCAGACCAGATCTGCCACCATGCCAGCTCCAGAGACGAGGCCTTCTTCATCAGCACCTGCTATAGTGACTTCAGCTCCTCCAGTGCCATCAGTTGCTACTCCAACTCCGTCCATGACATCTCCAGTGGTCTTCGCCGATGCGGTTCTCTTGACTCCGACATCGACCACTGGAGGAGATCAACCCCAGAAGAACGATTAGCTATATCTCTTTGAACTTTTTGGTAACTTGTTGCCAAACGGGGAGAAGTTGTATATAGATCTTTAGGCTTCGAGTGAGAGAGCGTTGGTTTTATTGTTTTTTTAAAAACATTTGGTCTTTTGGTTGCTTGTGTTAAACTTTTGTTCGTGTTTGATCATAGGCTTTAGTGTGTTGCTACTGTTTCCTATCAGTTTGATGGTTATGAGATGATCATTCACTTTGCTTGATGTGCTGTTCTATGATATTAACTCTTATTACTCTCGCACACCACCAAGATGTATGTGACATGGAAGAAGTGCCCCATGTATCTAATCGATTGTGCATTTGCATTCAAACGCAAATTTAAAATAAGGCACAAATTTAGGGGGGAGCTCTTGCTTATCACATACTTCTCAAAGCGATGATTATATTATTTGATTATATCATATGTCAAAGATTTGATATATATGTTGTCATCAATTACCAAAAAGGGGGAGATTGAAAGCACATTTGCTCCCTTGGTGGTTTTGGTAATTAATAACAACATATATGTCACTGAACTAATATTTCCACTAACCGTATTTCAGGAATAGTTCAATGATGGGTTGGAAAAGGATTGTGGAAATACCCTAAGGAGAAGAGATAGCATTGGCAAAGCTTCAAGCAAGAGGACTCTATATTTTACTTTGTGAGAAATCACTTTGACTCCATAGGAAAGCCAATACTGTAAAAACGGGGTAAGGTACTGTTGGTGAACAAAATGCTCATACGTGCACAAGTGATAGTCACCACATACACCCACAAGCTCTTCCACAAAAGTTTGTCCAAAGACAAATATCCAAAATCGGTGCAACAAACACATCCCACTCGGTACCACCAATTCTCAGCCTCACACTGACTCAAACCAAACCCAAGCCCATCGGTGGAACCAATTCTGATTCGGTGCCACCGAGTTTGAGTTGCCAACATTCTATTATGCAAATTCACAAAATCGGTCCGACTGAGTTTGTTTAATCGGTGTCACCTTGTTTGGCAATCTGACCGTTGGTCACCTTATCGGTGCAATTGAGTTTTATGTATCGGTCTCACCGAGATTCAAAAGTTGCTAACTTTTAGGCTACTCGGTACCACCAAGACTAACACATCAATGTCACCGTGTAGGACTTATTAGGTGTAATGGTTGGATTTTTGGATATGCCTATATATACCCCTCCACCACCACTCACTCGCAAGAGAAGCACTCAGAACAGACCCCCGCACATACCAACTGATTTTCTGAGAGAGAGCCACCTACTCATGTGTTGAGATCATGCCATTCCATTCCAACCATATGAATCTTGATCTCTAGCCTCCCCAAGTTGCTTTCCACCCAATCAATCTCTTCCACCAACGCCTAATCTGTGAGAGAGTGATTGTGTGTTGAGGAGTCTATCATCTTGAAGCACAAGAGCAAGGAGTTCATCGACATTATCGAGCCTATTACCTTTTGGAGGGTGGTGCCTCGTACATCGGTTAGGTGTCGCTTGGGAGCCTCCTACTTCTGGTTCTGGAGTGAACCAAGAAGTTTGTAAGGGCAAGGAGATCGCCTACTTTATGAAGATCTACCCCGAGTTAGGCTAGTCCTCCGTGGATATAGGCCATCATGGTGTAGTCAAGGTTGCTTCTTCGTGGAACCCTCCGTGGACTCTCGCGACTGTTACCCTCTGTGGGTTGAGGACTCCACAAATGTGGACGTACGATAGCACCACCTATCGGAACCACGGGAAAAATCATCGTGTCTCCAAATTGCGTTTGATCTTCCTACCCTTCCTTTACTAGTCATGCTTATCTTTACTTTCCGCTGCTATACTCGTAGACATGCATGTGTAGGGTGTGTTTGACTTGCTATGAATGCTAAAATATACCAACATTTAAAATTGGCAAAAGTGGATTTTGAATTGGTCAAGTAGTCTAATCACCCCCCCCCTCTAGACCTACTTTCGATCCTACAAGTAATGATACTCTGAGGGTAACCAAAACGAAAGATTGGCTTCTTGACAAACTGAACCGTCGTGGCTGCTTCGCACTTGCTGACTGGCTCTGCCTCAACCCACTTGGTAAACTTATCAACCACCACCAAAAGGAGGGTCTTCTTATCTTTAGACCTCTTAAAAGGCCCGACCATATCAAGCCCACAGACCGCAAACAGCTAGGTGATTGGAATCATTCGCAGCTCTTGAGCCGTCACATGGGCATGTTGTCCAAATTTTGACACCCGCCGCACTTGGTAACTATGTCCTATGCATCTTTATGAGCCATCAACCAGAAGAAACTGTGTCGGTAAGCCTTGGCCACCAAGGATTTTGAGTCGGCATGATGACCACAATCACCGGAGTGTATCTCATGTAAAATTTCCTTGCCCTCTTCAAGGCAAAACGCAATGCTGAAAAACACCAGTCACACTGCATCTATGCGACTTGCCATTGACGATAGTCATGGACTTGGACCCCTCACGATCTGTCGTGCCAAGGTCTCATCCTCGGGCAACTCACCGCGAGTCAGATACATCAGATATGGCAACGTCCAATCAGGAATAGCACGGAGAGTTGTCACCAATTGTCCCTCCGAGTCAGGCACAACGAGATACTCCTGAAAAGGTAACTTGACTGACGGGTGATGCAAGACATCCAGAATCACATTAGGTGGCACTGGCTTGCTTTGAGACCCCAGTCTTGATAAAGCGGCAGTTGCCTCATTCTTCTGACGATCAATATGATCCACCTGATAACCCTTGAAGTAACCGGCGATGATGTCAACCGCCTGGCGATAAGCCGCCATACGAGGGTCCTTAGAATCCCACGTGCCAGAAACTTGTTGAGCCACAAGGTCTGAGTCGCCTAAACACCTGACCCAACTTAGATTCAACTCCTTGGGCTTCTCCTCAGGCACCTGGCTCTCCGTACAGTCATTTATGAAATCCACCAAGGCTTGAGACTTGACAGCCGTTCGAGGTACATACTTCAAATTACGAGGTCCAAGCTCGAGTGCCCACTTAAAAATCCTGTCGGTGGCCTCTCTATTTTGAATGATATCAGCTAAAGGCACAGAACTAACCACCGTGATTGGATGTCCAAGGAAATAATGCTACAGCTTGCGATTTTCCATGAACACTCCATATATCATCTTTTTCCAATGCGGCCATCTCTGCTTGGACTCTATTAACACATCACTCACATAGTAAACTGACTTCTGGACTGGATATTTCTTCCCTGCCTCCTTGCGCTCCACAACAACTGCAACACGGATGGCCCTGTTATTAGCCGCCACATATAAGAGCAGCGGTTCCTTCTCCACAGGAGCGGTAAAAATCGGCGGCTCAACTAATTGTTTTTTGAGCGCTTCAAATGCCTCATCAGCAGCATCACTCCATACAAAATCATTTGTCTTCTTCATCATCTGATATAAGGGGTCAGGCTTCTCGCCAAGGCGGCTTATGAACTAGCTTAAGGCAGTGATATGAACCGCCAGGCGCTGGACATCATTAATACACGCCGGCTTAGACAATGAGGTGATGGCCTTGATTTTATCGGGGTTAGCTTAAATCCCCATTTCTGAGACAAGAAAACCCAAGAGCTTGCCTGCACGCACACAAAAAAACATTTGGTTGGATTAAGCATCATCTTGTAAACCCACAGATTATCAAAAGTCTCCTTCAAATCATCAAGTAGAGTCTCCTTGTTCCTTGACTTAACCACAATATCATCCACATAAGCATGAACATTGCCCCCAATCTCACTACGAAGACATGTCTGTACACAGCGTTGATAAGTCACCTGTGCACTTTTAAGTCCAAAGGGCATGGACACATAGCAGAAAACTCCAAAAGCGTGATCAAAGACGTCTTCTCTTGGTCTTTAACTGCCATCTTGATCTGATGGTAACCCAAATAAGCATCTAGGAAACACAAACTCTCACAACCCGTCGTGGCATCAATGATATGGTTAATGCGAGGGGGAGCAAACGGGTCAACCAGAGAAGCTTTATTGAGATATGTGTAATCCACACACATACGCCACATGCCATTCTTCTTGAGTACGAGCACTGGATTAGCCAACCACTCCGAGTGAAAAACCTCCACGATGAACCCTGCTGCTAAGAGCCGGGCTATCTCTTCCCCAATAGCTTTACGTCGCTCCTCATTGAAACGACGGAGAAACTGCTTGACCGGCTTAAATTTATGATCCACATTAAGGTGGTGCTCAGCGAATTCTCTCGGTACACCAGGCATGTCGGAAGGTTTCCATGCAAAGATGTTCTAATTCTCACGAATCAATTTGATGAGCATGCTTTCCTATGCGGGGTCCATATTAGCCCCAATATCGAACTGCTTTGATCAGCCGTCGACAGCAAAATCCACCAACTTGGTATCTTCTGCCACAAACTTCAGGGGAGGCTCAGACTCTATGCTGGGCTTTTTCAACGGGGTCATATCTGCCAGGTCAACATTATCTGTATAAAACTTGAGCTCCGCCTCAGCACAACTTGTCTCCACATATGCAGCATCGCCTTCCTCACACTCAAGAGCAATATTCCGATCACCATGCACTATGATCATTCCTTTCAGAGCCGGCATCTTGAGCTGCAAGTAGACATAACAGGGCCTGACCATAAATTTAGCGAAAGCCGGTCGTCCAAACAGGGCAAGATAAGGGCTCTTAATTTTGACCACTTCGAACCACAAAGTTTCCACCCTGTAATTGTTGTCATCACCAAATGCTACCTTGAGGGCAATCTTTCCCATTGGATAAGCAGACTTTCCCACTACAACACCGTGGAAAACTGTAGACGATGGCTTAAGAGCTTTGTCGGTTAGCTCCATCCGGCGAGAAGTGTCATAGTATAAGATGTTGATGCTGCTCCCACCGTTCATTAGTACCTTGGTGAATTTATAGCCTCCCACCTGAGGTGCCACCACAAGTACTAAGTGTCCCGGGTTATCAACCCGTGGCGGGTGATCTTCCCTGCTCCATGATATTGTATGTGTTGGAAATATGCCCTAGAGGTAATAATAAGTTAGTTATTATCATATTACCTTGTTCATGATAATCTTTTATTATCCACGCTATAATTTTATTGATTGGAAACTCAAATACATGTGTGAATACATAGAGAACAAAGTCTCCCTAGTAAGCATCTACTAGACTAGCTCGTTGATCAAAGATGGTCAAGGTTTCCTGACCATAGACATGAGTTGTCATTTGATAACGGGATCACATCATTAGGAGAATGATGTGATGTACAAGACCCAACCGTAATCATAGCATATGATCGTGTTAGTTTATTGCTACTGCTTTATCCATGTCAAGTATCCGTTCCTACGACCATGATATCGCGCAACTCCCTGGTACCGAAGAAATGCCTTGTGTGTATCAAATGTCACAACATAACTAGGTGACTATAAAGGTGCTCTTAGGGATGGCAATGGGGACAATCCCCTATGGGGATACCTAGAACATCCCCATCCCCATCTATTCCCCATACCCCCATCCCCATCCCCGTTTACATGACTGGGGATGAAATTTCCCCATACCCATGCCCCACGAGGGAACGAGGCCCCATTAGGGTCCCCATCCCCATGAAGAAATGATCATATACATAATACGATAGAATATAATCAAGATATATACATGGTGTTGTCCTTGTTCTACTAATACCAATCTTGGTCGTACTAACTTCTTGGTCATGGTGGCGATTGAGGTGAGGATGTGAGGTATGTTTAAGGTTTTCCTCATTTTTTTTGTTTTCGCAAGTTTGTTTGTAAATATTTGAATCTTGACCACAATGTCACAGTTAAAAAGTGGGCCCCTGATGGGTATTGGGTCGAGGGAATAGGATCTCATCCCCATCCCCGTTGTACCCTATGGGGAATAAATTGGTTCGGTAAATATCCCCATGGGGAAGTTTTTCGCCCATCCCCACCCCCTAATAGATGAAATCCCCATGGGTTTGATGGGTATGGGGCCCCATTGCCATCCCTAGGAGCTCTACAGGTATCTCCGAGGGTATATGTTGGGTTTGCATCGATCAAGACTGGGATTTGTCATTTCGTATGATGCAGAGATATCTCTAGGCCCACTCGGTAATACAACATCACAAGAAGCTTGCAAGCAATGTGACTAAGGAGTTAGTCATGGGATCTTGTATCATGGAACGAGTAAAGAGACTTGCTGGTAACGAGATAGAACTACGTATGGAGATACCAACGACTGAACCTCGGGCAAGTAACATACCGATGGACAAAGGCAACTGCATACGGGATTTTCTGAATCCTTGACATCGTGGTTCGACCGATAAAGATCTTCATAGAATATGTAGGAACTAATATGGGCATCTAGGTACCACTATTGGTTATTGACCATAGAGTTGTCTCGGTCATGTCTACATAGTTCTCGAACCCGCAGGGTCTTCACACTTAACGTTCGGTGATGATGTGGTATTGTTGAGTTATGTATGTTGGTAACCGAAGGTTGTTTGGAGTCCCATATGAGATCCCGAACATCACGAGGAGCTCCGGAATGGTCCGGAGGTACAGATTTATATATGGCAAGTCATATTTTGGCTACCGGAAAAGTTTCAAGGTTTTTTCAGTATTGTACCGGGAAGCTTCTAGAAGGTTCCGCAAACTTCTGGAGGAGTCCAAAAGTTCACCAAGGGTTCCACCACATACCAAGGGTTTGCATGGGCTGAGGGGAGGCGCCTTGGCCTTATTGGGCTAGGCGCACAAGTCCCTCAAGGCCCATGTGGCTTGGGAGAGGTGGAAAGTCCACCTAGTTTTGGAAAGGGAGGGAATTGGACTAGGAGTCCAGCTCCCCCCCCCCCTTGGCTGCGCTCTAGGGCTTGGAGGGGCTGATATCCGCACCCCTCCACCTATATATAGAGGGGAGGGGGGCACCCCAAGAGCACACATGAAGCCCTTGGCGCCCCTCTCTCTCCCTAGATCGTTTTCTCCTCCGTTCACGGTTTTGGTAGCGCTAGGCGTAGCCCTACCGGGACAGCACCACCACCACCGCCACCATGCCATAGTGTTGCCGGAGCGATCATCTACTACTCCGCCCTCGCTCGCTGGATCGAGGAGGCGGAGACATCATCGAGTTGTACATGTGCTGAACACGGAGGTGTCGTCTGTTCGGCACTAGATCGAGATGGATCGTGATTGGATCCTGGGACGGATTGTGATTGGGTAGTGAAGATGTCGACTACATCAACCGCATTTATTAATTCTTCCGCTTAGCGATATAAAGGGGATGTAGACACACTCCCACTGTCATAGCTATGCATCTCCATGGATAGATCTTGCGTGTGCGTAGGAATTTTTTTATTTCCCATGCAACGTTCCCTAACACTAGCATCATGAGCTAGGTCTATGCGTAGATGATATGCACGAGTAGAACACAAAGGAGTTTGTGGGTGTTGATATTCAGATTGCTTGATCCCTTAGTCTTTTCGTGATTCGACGGTATTGTGCGATGAAGCGGCTCGGACCAACCTTACTCGTCCACGTACGAGAGACCGGTTCAATCGACTGACATGTGAATTTGTTGCATAAAGATGGCTGGCGGGTGTGTGTCTATCCCACCTTAGTTGGATTGGATTTGGTAAAGGCGGTCCTTTAGAAGGTTGAATAGCAATTTGTGTATCACCGTTGTGGTTATGCGTAAGTAAGAATCGTTCTTGCTAGATACCCATAGCAGCCACGTAAAACATGCAACAACAATTAGAGGATGTCTAACTTGTTATTCAGGGTATGTTGTGATATGATATGGATAAAGACATGATGAGATATATTTGATGTATGAGATGATCATGTTTGTAATAGTACATATCGACTTACATGTCGATGCATACGGCAACCGGCAGGAGCCATATGGTTATCTTTAATTTTTGTATGACATGCGTGTCAATCATTAAGAGCTATGTAATGCTTTATTTTATCGCTAAGCGGTAGCAATAGTAGTAGAAGCATGGTGGGCGCGACAACACCGATGGCGACACAATGATGCAGATCATGATGATGGAGATCATGGTGTTATGTCGGTGACGATGGAGATCATGTTGGTGCTTTGGAGATGGAGATCAAAAGCACAAGTTCATGGCCATATCATGTCACTTGTTATTTGCATGAGATGTTAATACTTTTATGCATCTTATTTTTCTTAGGACGATGGTAGCATTATAAGGGATCCCTCACTAAAATTTCAAGATAAAATTGTGTTCTCCCCGAGTGTGCACCATTGCGAAAGTTTGTCGTTTCGAAGCACCACCTGATGATCGGGTGTGATAGACTCTATGTTCACATACAACGGGTGCAATCCAGTGTTGCACATGCGGAACACTCGGGTTAAACTTTATGAGCCTAGCATGTATAGACATGGCCTCGAAACACAAGAGATCAAAAGGTCGAACATGAGTCATATAGTAGATATGATCATTATGGAGATGTTCACCATTGAAACCACCTCATCTCATGTGATGATCGGACTTGGGTTGGTGAATTTGGATCATGTAACACTCGGATGACCGGAGGGATGTCAATTTGCGTGGGAGTTCTTAAGTAATATGATTAATTGAACTCATTTTCATGAACATCGTCTAAATTCGTCCTTGTAAAATTATGTTATAGATCAATAGCTCGCGCTATAGCTCCCTTGTGTTTTTGATACGTTCCTAGAGAAAATAGAGTTGAAATATGATGGTAGCAATTATAGGGACTAGGTCCGTGATTAGAGGATTGTCCTCAGTTGCTACACAGAAGGCTTATGTACTTAATGCACCGCTCGGTGCGCCACCCCCTCAAGGGGCCACTTTGGATGCTGTGAACATCTGATAGGAACGTTCTGATGACTACTCAATATTTCAGTGTGTCTTGCATTACGACTTAGAATTCATGTTCCAAATACATTTTGAACGTCACGGAGCATATGTGATGTTCCAAGAGCTGAAATTGGATTTCAGGCTCATGCCCGTGTTGAGAGGTGTGAGACCTCCAACAATATTCTTTTCCTATAAGATAAAGGAGAATAGCTCAATCAATGAGCATCTGCTTAGATTGTCTAGGTGCTACAATCACTTGAATCGAATGGGAGTTGATCTTCCAGATAAGATAGTGATTGATATAGTTCTCCAAGTCACTTTCACCAAGCTACTAGAGCTTCATGATGAACTATAAACATGTCAGGGATGGAAATAATGATTCCTGAGCTATTCGCGATGTTTGACACCGCGAAGGTAGAAATCAGGAAGGAGCATCAAATATTGATGGTTAGTAAAACCACTAGTTTCTAGAAGGGCAAGGGCAAGAAGGGAAACTTCATGAATGGCAAGCCAGTTGCTTCTCCAGTGAAGAAACCCGAGGTTGAGCCCAAACCCGATACTAAGTGCTTCTATTATGAGGGGAACGGTCACTGAAGCAGAACTCCATAAATACTTGGTAGATGAGAAGGTCGGCAACGTCAACAGAAGTATATTTGATATACATATTATTCATGTGTACCTTCCTAGTAATCCTAGTAGCACCTGGGTATTAGATACCGATTCGGTTGCTAATGTTAGTGACTCGAAGTAAAAGCTATGGAATAAACGGAGACTATCTAAGGATGAGGTGACGATGTATGTTGGAAGTGTTTCCAAGGTTGATGTGATCACCATAGCACGCTCCCTCTACCTTCAGGATTAGTGTTGAACCTAAATAAATGTTATTTGGTGTTTGTGTTGAGCATGAACATGATTATATTGTATTTATTGCAATACAGTTATTCATTTAAGTCAGAGAGTATTAGTTATTCTGTTTACATGAACAAAACCTTCAATGGTCATGCAACCAATGTGAATGGTTTATTGAATCTCGATCGTAGTGATACACATGTTCATAATATTGATGCCAAAAGATGCAAAGTTAATCATGATAGTACCACATACCTGTGGCACTGCCACTAGGGTCATATTGGTGTAAAACGCATGAAGAAACTCCATGTTGATGGATCTTTGGACTCACTAGATTTCAAATCGGTTGAGACATGCAGACCATGCCTCACAGGCAAGATGACTAAGACCCCATTTTCTGGCATGATGGAGAGGGCAAGTGAGTTATTGGAAATGATACATGTTGATGTATGCGGTCCAATGAGTGTTGAAGTGTGATGTGGATATCGTTATTTTCTTACCTTCACTGATGATTTGACTAGATATGGGTATATTTACTTAATTAAACACAAGTCTAAAACGTTTGAAAAGTTCAAGAAAATTTAGAGTGAATTTTGAGATCATCGTGACAAGAAGATAAAATGTCTACTCTATGATCGTAGAGGTGAATATCCAGTTACGAGTTTGGTATGCAACTTAAGACAAAGTGGAAATTGTTTCACAACTCACGCCACCTGGAACACCATAGTGTAAGGGTGTGTCCGCGTTGGAAATATGCCCTAGAGGCAATAATAAAGTGATTATTATTATATTTCCTTGTTCATGATAATTGTCTATTATGCATGCTATAATTGTATAAACCGGAAACCGTAATACATGTGTGAATACATAGACTACAACATGTCCCTAGTGAGCCTCTAGTTGGCTAGCTCGTTGATCAATAGATGGTCATGATTTCATGACCATGGACATTGGATTTCATTGATAACGGGATCACATCATTAGGAGAATGATGTGATGGACAAGACCCAATCCTAAGCATAGCACAAGATCGTGTAGTTCGTCTGCTAAAGCTTTTCTAATGTCAAGTACCATTTCCTTAGACCATGAGATTGTGCAACTCCCGGATACCGTAGGAATACTTTGGTTTTGCCAAACGTCACAACATAACTGGGTGGCTATGAAGGTACACTACGGGTATCCCCAAAAGTATCTGCTGGGTTGGCACGAATCGAGACTGGGATTTGTCACTCCGTGTGACGGAGAGGTATCTCTAGGCCCACTCGGTAAGACATCATCATAATGAGCTCAATGTGACTAAGGAGTTAGCCACGGGATGATGTGTTATGGAACGAGTAAAGAGACTTGCCGGTAACAAGATTGAACAAGGTATAGGGATACCGACGATCGAATCTCGGGCAAGTAGCATATCTATGGACAAAGGGAATTTTATACGGGATTAATTGAATCCCCGACATCGTGGTTCATCCAATGAGATCATCGTGGAACACGTGGGAGCCAATATGGGTATCCAGATCCCGCTATTGATGTCACGCCCAAGATGCGTGCCTATCAATTTTAAGGCACGAGGGCCTCGCAAGGGATAGAGGTGCATCTTGCTGTTCGCAAGTATAGAATCATTGCATCATACATTATAGAAGAGATGAGAATACAAGTTGGCTTACACTCACCACATACTAAATTACAATTCCACACAGAGTTCAAATCATCAAGATGAAGATAGGGTCTGGCTACGGACGAAATTAAACGATAAAATAGATGCAAATGATACTATCTCACCATCCCAAAGATCACGACCATGGAGCCCTACTCGTCTGGATAAGTCACGTACATCCTGCCTCTTTCCTCATCATATTCCCACTAGAGCTGGGTCAGATCATCCTGCACGAACTCATATGTACCTGTACCTGGAGTGTTGTAGTAATCTTTGAGCCACAAGGACTCAGCAATCATGCGCCCGGGTACCAAGACTATTCAAGCTTAAGGTTGAAAAGGGGTATGTGTTTAGTTTGCAGCAGCACTAAGCATATATGGTGGCTAAACTAACATAACACGAAGATAAATATGAGTGGTCTACGATGAACGATCGAAACTAGAGTGACCTCTATGAGATCCTGAACACTTACTTACGTCAATCATAACCCCACCATGTTCTCTCTCGGATCATGTTCACGAGCAGAGACGATCATGGTTACTCACACAGTTGGTGTATTTTAATTAGAGTTTACTTCAAGTTAACTATAACCGGGTGTTAAACAAATATCCAAGTTGCCACATGACCGTGGGCACGGCTTCTCGAAAAGATTTACCACTACAGGGGTGCTCCAACTAGTCCATCACAAATAACCACACTTCATGGGAATAGCCTCGACCATGGATCTCGTGATCATCCTAGGTAACTCCAAAGGAATTCCAACACCTCGAGATAACCCGAAGAAAGCCAGACTCCACACGCAAGACATTCGATAAAGGTAAAACAAATCCAGTAAGACCTCCCGATGTGTCGACGAACCCGATAAGAGCCGCGTATCTTGTTCTCAGGACACGATGGATGAGCAATGGTTACCACGCCAATCACCGAGTTGCCCTGGGCGGCGTTAATAAGATGCTCTGGGTTGGACCAACACTCATGAGGAGCACTGGCCCGGGGGTTGATTAATTATCCACGGGGTTGCAAAGCCCTATGCAATTTTTATTAAGTTGTTAAGCAAATGTAGTATCAATGTTGGGTCTTGCCAGACAAGTTTTAATCTCAACCGAATACACAAGGGGATCCCCATAACAACCCCGAGCATGTTAGGAGCACAAAATATGGAAAACATAACACAGGTAACAAGAACTATGGCGGTAACAGCGGAACAAAACACCTAGCAAAAGGCCAAGCCTTCCACCAATACCAAGATATATATGTGCATTAAATTAAATTAAATATAATATTGTGATATGCCAAATCCATGTTATCACATGGAACAACCTGAACCTGCAACCAAGAATGCTATAAGAGGGGCTGAGCAGCGGTAATTTAGCCAATCAAAGGTTGCTAGGATGTGAAGGGTTAAAGGCTATCATGGCAATTAGGATGCCGATATTCAAGTGGTAGGTAGCGCAATTGTAACGATAAGAGCGAGTAACTAGCAAGCGAAAATAGTATCAGGATCCGGGTATGATCATATTGCATGTTGGTTCTTCAATGTAACAAGTAGCGGGATCCTCATAGTTGTACTCGCCTGGCTCTTCGTACTCAGGTTCAACGCTCGCATCAACCCAAAGGAAACAGCAAGAATAAACAAACAACCATGGTTCAATGCACAAACAAGAGTGATGCATTCTTAGGTGAAGAGTTTTAACATGGCAATCCTAACTAGTCATGTTTCACATGCAAGTATTGGATATTAATGATCTGGACAGAACCTTATGTTAAGTTATTTATACATGCATGAACATGGAAAATATGGATGCATCATGTGAAAACGATGAAAATGCATATGAAGAACATAAGAAACGGAGTTACGGTTCTCACGATACGCTCACGACAAGGTACGAAGACGAAACACAAGACAACAAGGCCATGGGCTAATTCTTGGAATTCCAAGGTAGCCACTGGTTAGGTAATGAAAAAACAACAACAATAGACCCAAAGATCAAGCAATTCCATGGAGTATAGATCCCACAAGTCACAAAACAATAAAACAAACAATCTGCCACAAAACAGCAACATAGCAACTTACACAGCCCACAACTTGAGCTACAGGAATCCTACAGACACAAACAAGGTATTGACACAAACCACACAACATCATTATCAAATTATCCAACTACACAATCTACAAAGGAGGCACATATCAATAAGCATGAGGCTATCAAGTTGGCATGATGAAACAGCTTTCTGGGACTTCGTGAAAATAACAGTTTTCTGGAATCTGAGTTAATCTGGTAGCATGTTGACAGCATAAGTTAAAGGTGCTAGAGACCACCTCTTGGCATGAAAATTAACAGGGTGGTAGTAGACAACATCTACTCCAAAATACTATGACTGAGCATGAGCTAATTCTCAACATATCACAAGATGTCAACCACTCTTCATGGCATAAAAATAACAGCAGATTCTCAGACTTAGAAATATTTAGCATGGTGAAAACAGTAACATCAAGTTAGCTACTTTGCAGCATGTTCCCCACTTATATGGGTGGTTCCCATGTTAAACAAAAATACCATGGCATAATAGACACAAAACACTAGGACTTCCTAGTTGGCACATGCCCCAAAGCAAGCAAGGATTAAATCATGCAAAAATGTCAAAGTAGCATCACAGCTAAAAATGACAGTTTTATAAACTTGCCCAAAAGCGAAATCTGAAAGCACCAATGGATTCATTGTCTCTTCCTACCCCAAAATCATGGGTCATACTCATATGTTCATGTGAGGCATCAAGGCACACTCTATACTAGCAAAATACCACCTACTCTTATAAGTGAGATAAAACTCAAATGGACATGAACAAATATGATCATAACCAGATTGAAAACTTAGTTTAACATGGCAAATGGACTAACAAATCACAACATGCATGTCTATAGCAAAGGGGTATCTCAGGTGGGGAAACCCACTAGTCCCCCCACACACACTCTCTAATCACACACACAACAAAGGAAGCACACCATGCTCTATATATGCCCAACGGCATATGAGCACAAATCCTCTCATGAACATACCACCCATGAGGGGGTGTTCAACCACACACACACACACACACACAAGCACCATATATTCATAAACATGTGGCACATACACCTCTCACATGCGCAAGTGCACTAGGCACATACATAGGGGCACAAACACTAGCCCTACACACACATATGCACTCACCACATGGGTGCAACAGCCACACACACACTCACAACTACACCTGCCTATATACAACATAAGCATATACACCTACATAAGTGCGTACGCATGAGCACACACACTCATACACACACATACACACTCTGCAACTATACATATACATACACATATGTATGTATGCATAAGCACACACACATACACATACTACCCTAACCATGCTCATAATAAACAGAAATGACAAACCACCAACCCTACTTGTATCTACACACACAAATACATATGTGGCAAGGAAGGAAACAAAAGAAACAAAGAAAAAAAAGGGGGAGGGTTCGGGGTCGAACCCATGACCTCCTAGTCATCTCCCCTAGCTCCCACCACTCTGCTACGCACGAGTTTGTTAACAAAGGATGGGCTTTGCCTCTCATACACACACACACACTAAACTTACTAACGAAACTGAAACTGCACGCACGGCGACAGAGCAGCGGCGACGAGCGGCACCGGCGATCTACGGCACTAGCGGCACGATAGGAAGGACGCGGGGCTCGTGGGGAGTATGGGGACTCCATACCCGCACTCAGACACGGAGAAGACCCCAGCAACAAAGCACCTCGAGCTCAAACAGGGGCGCGGCAGCGACGAACACGACGGCGACGCTCAGGCCAAAAGGGGAGGAGGACGGCACGTCGACTTCTCACCTAGGGGAGGACGATGGTGACCCTGACGTGCGAAGAGGAAGGAGAGGCGGGGACGTGATGGCAACGAGGAGGAAGAAGGCCGGCGATGACCTGCTCCCTTGCGGACGATGGAGGCGGCAATTCGCACCGCGGGGAGGTGCTCCTCACCTCCTAGCGGTGGAAATGGAACGCGGGGAGGATCCCCGATCTCCACGCCATCACCACCGAGGACGAGACCCACCGGAGACGCGGCGCCGGCGGCGAAGACGATCGGCGACCCACTCTAAAACTCTCTGCTCTCGCTGAAACCTTACCTGATGGGGGAAAGAAGGAGAGGAAGGAGGGAGATATAGATGGATATGGGAGCTGCAGTGGTGGAGGGGGAGAGGAAACCTAGCCGAGGGGGCACGCACGCCGAGGGGGGCTATATACCCATGGGCTGACAGCGATGGGCGATGGAAAAGGCGACGGCGGAGTTGCCTCTCCCACACTGAACCTGACGGCGATGACAGACAGAGCAGGTAGCCGTTCCCCGAGCGGGTTGGGCCACGGGGAAGGCAAGCCCACTCTGACTCTCTCTCTCTCTCAAACAAATAAATCAGAGAAGGTTATCTCTCTTTTTTTAAAACACCACACACAAGAAAAAAACAGAAAAAATTAGAGGGAATTTGTGCAGAACAAAAACAGTTTTGCAAAGAAAATAAAATGCACTATTTAATAAAGAAATTAAGATGATCTTTAGGACAAGTAATTTTAATACTTTTTAAAATAACAGCCCCTGTTTATTTAAAACACACAAGCATACAAACTTCAAACATCAAAACAACCATACTCAAAATTCATAATACATATAGGGCTACCTCTTGAACATTTTTAAGTAGTTTAATTTGCAAGTTAAATATGATTATGAAATAACATGGGAAATAAAGGCATTAGTTGGGGGTTTTGTTGAAAAGGAAAAGAGAGTGGAAGAGAAGGAGATTGCACACCTACACTCCACCACACCACACACAAGACAAGATCACAACCAACCCCTCACACAAGGTCACATAAGAATCAAGAATGCATGATGGATGAAATGATGCATGACGCATGAATGGCATAGTATGACAAGGTACAATTCATTCCTTAAGCTCATGACACAAGGTTCATACAACAAATTACATGCCAAAGAAGGTAGGGACAACACTTGGGCTGTCACAATTGGTTATTGGCTGGAGAGGTGTCTCGGTCATGTCTGCATGCCTCCCGAACCCGTAAGGTCTACACACTTAAGGTTCGATGACGCTAGGGTTATATGGGAATAGTGTATGTGGTTACCGAAGGTTGTTCGGAGTCACAGATGAGATCCCGGACGTCACGAGGAGTTCCGGAATGGTCTGAAGGTAAAGATTCATATATAGGAAGTGAGGATTTGGTCAGCGGAAGTGTTTCGGGCATCACCTGTAATGTACCGGGACCATCGGAAGGGCTCCGGGGGTCCACCGGGAGGGGCCACCAGCCCTGGAAGGCTACATGGGACAAGAGTGGGAGGGAACCATCCCCTAGGTGGGTTGGTGCGCCTCCCACCTCAGCCCAAGGCACAACAAAGGGTGGAGGGGGCAAACCCTAGGCATGGAGGGGCCCTAGGCCCACCCTAGGGCGTCGCCCCTCCTCCCCACCTTGGCCGTCGGCCCTCCTCCCATCTAGGGCTGCCGCACCCCCTAGGGTGGGAACCCTAGAGGGGGTGCTCCCTCCTCCCCTCCTCCTATATATAGTGAGGGTTTTGGGGGGCTGCAAGACGCAAGTCTCTATCTCTCTCGGTGCAGCCCTACCTCTCCTCATCATCGTCCACCATAGTGCTTGGCGAAGCCCTGCCGGAGTACCACGCAGCTCCATCGTCACCACGCCGTCATGCTGCCAGAGTTCTCCCTCAACCTCTCCTTCCTCCTTGCTGGATCAAGGCGTAGGAGACGTCACCGGGCTGCACGTGTGTTGAACACGGAGGTGTCGTTGTTCGGCGCTTAGATCGGAATCGACCGCGATCTAAATCGCTGCAAGTACGACTCCACCAACCATGTTCTTGTAATGCTTCCGCTTTGCGATCTTCAAAGGTATGAAGATGCACTCCAACCCCTTACTCGTTGTTGGTTTCCATAGATTGATCTTGATGACACGTAGGAATTTTTTTGATTTACTACTATGATCCCCAACGGTGGTATCAGAGCTAGGTTTATACGTAGAATCTATGCACGAGTAGAACACAAGTTGTTGTGGGTGTCGATTTTGTCAATTTGCTTGTTGTTACTAGTCTTATCTTGATTTGGCGGCACTGTGGGATGAAGCGGCCCAGATCGACTTTACACGTACGCTTACGTGAGACTGGTTCCACTGCGTGACATGCACTTGTTGCGTAAGGTGGCTAGCGGGTGTCTGTCTCTCCCACTTTAGTCGGATCGGATTCGATGAAAAGAGTCCTTATGAAGGGTAAATAGAAATTGGCATATCACGTTGTGGTTTTTGCGTAGGTAAGAAGCGTTCTTGCTAGAAACCTATAGCAGCCACGTAAAAACTTGCAACAACAATTAGAGGACGTCTAACTTGTTTTTGCAGCATATGCCATGTGATGTGATATGGCCAAAGATGTGATGTGACATACGTGATGTATGAGATTGATCATGTTCTTGTAATAGGATTCACGACTTGCATGTCGATGAGTATGACAACCAGCAGGAGCCATAGGAGTTGTGTTAATTTATTGTACGACCTGCGTGTCAATCAAAAACTGCCATGCAATTACTTTACTTTATTGCTAACCGTTAGCCATAGTAGTAGAAGTAATAGTTGGTGAGACAACTTCATGAAGACACGATGATGGAGATCATGATGACGGAGATCATGGTGTCATGCCGGTGACAATGATGATCATTGTCGTGGATTTGTCATGGCAGATGTCCGGCTCAACGGACTTAGGTTCGAGGCGAGACGCAACTACGTGGCGGCTTGAAGGGGTTGATCGGAATCGAGAAGACACGGAGTTTTACCCAGGTTCGGCCCCTCCGATGGAGGTAGAAGCCTACGTCCTGCTTGTCTGGTATTGATGATGATGAAGATCTCTCGGTTACAAGGGTGCTAATTGCTACCTCTAATCACGAGAGCCTCTAATATGTCTATCTCTAATCTCTTGTGTTGTCTAAACTTGTGGACTTGTGAATCTTGAGAACTTGTCCCTCTAGGGGTGCTCTAGCCCTCGTTATATAAGTGGAGAGGGTAGGTTTACAAATAGAGTCCTACTAGGAGTAAGATTAGGACTAGTCTCTCATGAATCCTACTCCGGGTCTTATTTCCTTTAAGGGAATCCTTCTCTCTTGTGGGCCTTCTCCTGTGGGCCTTCTCTTGTGAGCCGCCTGGCGCCGGCTCACCCGCCGGGTCTTGGGCTTGGTCATCCTGTGACCCGCTTGCCGGGTCATAAATAAGATGTCATGTTTTTAACAGGTCTCCTGTGAGTTGCCTGGCCGGGTCATTAATAAGATGTCATGTCTTCGGCCGGGACTCCTGTGAGTCGCCAGGTCGGGTCATACCATGGGGTATATCCCCGTCATTAGCTCCCAGGTTAGCTTGAATTTATTCATGGTAAGCTCCTGAAATAAGAGTAACAAATATGTAAAGTGTCCGGCTTGCTCCTTTGGTCGGCTTGTAAAATGGCTTCTCAAAAATCCGGGTCTTTTCTCCATATGAATGAGTCGTCTTGATAATCATCTTGCTTGTCAATGTCTTTTGAAAAATATTGAGAATAGAACACCCATATGCCATTGAGTCGGCTTCCAATACTCTTGGCGGGTCATCTCCGCCCTGTCATAATCATTGATGATGTCGGGTCATTATCGTTGGTGACTCCGGGTTAAATAACTAGAATCCTGCTGACTTGATTAATATTGGGATGAAAATCCATGTGATGTAGAAACGGACTTCCACTGTTGTAAAGCAGGACGGCTTATATAAACTCTGGCGGGTTATGATCTTTTGATAACACTGGGTCATAAGTGTTGGTGACGCTGGGTCTAACAACTGAACTCTATATTTAATATCTTGAAAATTCTCCTCAAAGTTTTTGATATGTCCATATTACCTGTAGCCCCCAAGCTCCGAGATTATCCATGATAACTTGGTGCTTTGCAAATAACATTTTGGACTGTGTAGCCCCCAAGTGTCGGGTTGTCCTGCCTGCAGCAACCTGGGACTTATAATTGCCTTATATCTTATAATGCTTCAGCGGGTGTAGCCCCCAAGGGCCGGCTCATCAGGACGTGATGCGCCATGTCTTTAATTTGAATCTCTTAATTTGTTGGAACAGCTGAATATTGTAGCCCCCGAGTGCCGGGTCACACGCCTGCATTGACTTGGGACTTTTAGAAAATCTGATCTGAGCGGTGTAGTCCCCAAGTGCTGGGTCAGTAAGAATTACTGGGCTAGGACTTAGAAAATATAGAAAGGCCGGCTCATCTTCTTGAGAAAATATAGAAAGGCCGGCTCATCTCCTTGAGAAAATAGGGTCTTGCTGACAATCTAATGATTTGAAAACCGGCCTGCATTAGCCCCCAAGTGCCATGGTGCATGCTTGCAGCGACATGGGACTTGCATAATTGATATAAACTGGACTTGAATAGTGTAGCCCCCAAGTGCCGGGTCGTCTGCCTGCGGCGACTCGGGACTATGTGAGAATATTATGACTCACCACAATTTGTTGAATGAATCTTTGACCGTGGTTGTAATATAACCCAGAATGAATATCCTGGAATAATTCCTTTGTCTTTGACATGAAATTCCTGCTCGTGGTTGCGGTGCAACCTGGCAAATATAAGTTTGAGAAATCCATGAGTGTTGTAGATTACTATAGAGCACAATTAAAGAAATACGAGAACCAGCCAATTAGATGACACGGCATTATATCTGACAGGGCGGCTCTTGAAAAATAATAATTTCTCAGAGCTGGTTTGAAAAACCCCAATCATTTATTACTGGTTATGATAAACCATGAAGATCTAGCCATATTGGCTATTAAAAGATCCATTTGCTCTTGCAAAACACTTAACAGCGGCTCATCTTTTAAGAGATAGTACCTACAAAAAATAAACAAGACAGGATATATTCTACATTTGTTGTAAGGGCGGCTTGAAGAAGCTCAACCCGGAGATGTTTATACCTTTCACAACATTGCTCCTTTTCTCATAATCTTGCTCTGACCCAACTTGATAAGCCGACATGTTATCTGGAGGTGGGAAGCCCCCATGATAATCCTGGGCTCCACCTTTTAGCTCCCATTTGAGAGCACCTTTGTAATAGCTTTAAGGATAATTCTGCCTTTCTTGAATGCAGCTCTGGATGTATATATTTCCGTCTCTCCGTGTTTTTGTTTTACCGGCTCTTTATTGATTGATCCCCCCTTTGTATAAATCCATCTTGAACTTTTAGAGCCGGCGCTTGTCATTGAAGATGTCACGCCTTCTCCAGTAATTTAGAGTCGGCCGAGCACTTTAAAACTTGTCAACCGTAGTAGTATGACTCCAGCTCTTGTAAGATGAACTTTGTCGAGAACCGGTTGTCGTAGGGTAATGTAAGTTGTACCTAAAGGTAAGAAGCCTCCATCGACAACCGCGGCTAATAATGATCCGGAAGCGGCGTAAAGCCGGCCGTTTGCAGGGCAATGTAAGTTGTACCTAAAGGTAAGAAGCCTCATGTTAACTTTTGAATATTATATGCGCGGACGCCAACTGTCGATGGGAGATGTAAGCTATACCCTAAGGCAAGAAGCCTCCATCGACAACCACGGCTAATGATTAGCCTGAAATGGCATAAAGCCGGCTGTTTGAAGGGAGATGTAAGCTATACCCGAAGGCAAGAAGCCTCCTTCAACAGCTACAGTTGATAAGCAACTGAGTTTTGGCGTAAAACGCCGGTTGTTAGGGTGAGATAAGCGAACCCGTCGGTAAGAATCCCCCTTCGACAACCGCGGTTAATAAGTAATCGGAAGTGGCATAAAGCCGGCCATTAGGGTGAGATAAGCGATACCCGTCAGTAAGAAGCCCCCTTCGATGGCCGTAGTTGATAAGAAACTGGAATTTGGTGTACACGTTGTTGTCTTAGGGTCATGTAAGCTATACCAAAGGTAAGAAGCCTCCCTCAACAACAGCGCTTTAATGTAACCAAACCAGGCATAAAGCCAACTGTGCAAGGGAGATGTAAGCTATACCCGAAGGCAAGAAGCCTCCTTGCAACAGTTTAATAACAGCTGGCTGTGCAAAGGAGATGTAAGCTATACCCGAAGGCAAGAAGCCTCTTTGCAATAGTGCTTAATTGGGCATAACACCGGCTGTGCAAGGGAGATGTAAGCTATACCCGAAGGCAAGAAGCCTCCTTGCAACAGCGTAAAAGCAGACTGTGCAGGGGAGATGTAAGCTATACCCGAAGGCAAGAAGCCTCCCTGCAACAGCGCTTGATAGGGCATAAAGCCGAATGATAGATCAGCCGTTTTGACGACGAACAAACCACTTCAACTCAAATTTCTGAGCCAGAAAATTTCATCTCGCAAAGACCCGGGCTTCTCATTGAAAACGACCAAATGTGTCTTGCCATGTCTGTAATGATTAGCCTGAAACGCCATAAAGCCGGCTGTTTGAAGGGAGATGTAAGCTATACCCGAAGGCAAGAAGCCACCTTCAACAGCTACAGTTGATAAGCAACTGAGTTTTGGCGTAAAACGCCGGTTGTTAGGGTGAGATAAGCGAACCCGTCGGTAAGAAGCCCCCTTTGACAACCGCGGTTAATAAGTATCCGGAAGTGGCATAAAGCCGGCCATTAGGGTGAGATAAGCGATACCCGTCGGTAAGAAGCCCCCTTCAATGGCCGCAGTTGATAAGCAACTGGAATTTGGTGTACACGCTGTTTTCTTAGGGTCATGTAAGCTATACCAAAGGTAAGAAGCCTCCATCAACAACAGTGCTTTAATGTAAACCAACTAGGCATAAAGCCAACTGTGCAAGGGAGATGTAAGCTATACCCGAAGGCAAGAAGCCTCCTTGCAACAGTTTAATAACAGCTGGCTGTGCAAAGGAGATGTAAGCTATACCCGAAGGCAAGAAGCCTCTTTGCAACAGTGCTTAATTGGGCATAACGCCGGCTGTGCAAGGGAGATGTAAGCTATACCCGAAGGCAAGAAGCCTCCTTGCAACAGCGTAAAAGCAGACTGTGCAGGGGAGATGTAAGCTATACCCGAAGACAAGAAGCCTCCCTGCAATAGCGCTTGATAGGGCATAAAGCCGGATGATAGATCAGTCGTTTTGATGGCGAACAAACCACTTCAACTCAAATTTCTGAGCCGGAAAATTTCATCTTGCAAAGACCCGAGCTTCTCATTGAAAACGACCAAATGTGTCTTGTCATGTCTGTAGCCCCCGAGCCTCAAGTTGACTCGAAGAGGCGGCTTGAGCATCTTCACTGGAAGTTTGAGGTTGACCGTGGCGGGTTATAGATGATCCCGTATAAATTGTTTCAATGATCCGGTCGATGGTTCGTTCTAGCTTTTTCTTTGAAGTGAACCAAACTGTAGTGGTGGCAATTTATGCGCTTGTCTGTTGGACGGCTCGTATCGACGAGCACCCACCGATATGTTAATGTAGATCATAGTGTGGGTGGCGTCTTGCGCGCGTCCGTTGGGCGGCTCGTATCGTCGAGCACTGCACCTGATGTTGATGTAAATTGGACCGTAGGACGGTGGACGGTTTGTACTGGTGTATGCATCCACAGGAGTGTTGATGTAGACGTAGAAATCAGTCGCGGCGTTGTAAGCCGGTACTATTGTGACAGACGCCACGATGTTTGTAAACCGGCGCAGGTGACAAGAGACGGCCACGGCATTGTAAGCCGGTGCTGTCGCGAGAGACGGTTGCTGCATTATAGACCGGCACGGTCGCGAGAGACGGCCACGGCACGGTGTTGTAAACCGACACAGATGGAGCATCGCCGGTGGCGCTGTAAGCTGGCATGGACGAAGAGTCGTCGATGGAGTTGTTAGCCGGCGCGGACGGAGAGTCATCAGTGGCGTTTATAAACCGGCACGGACGCGCCGGTCATTGGCGGCATGTTGATGTAGCCTGCACTAATACAGGCGGCAGCTCCGTACTCGCAATATGACGTTGCTTTTGTACTGAGTAATTGTCCTGCATACAAAAAATATCATAGGACAAAGTAGTTGTTCTCAACAAAATTTAAAGTGTATTGATAAAACAAATAGGATAGATAACACCTGTAGTCTCAGTACCCACGTGGCCTTCCTCCTCCTTTTTTTAGCTGGGCCTTTTTCTCTTTCCCCACAAATAATCAGCATACTGGAGCAAGGCGAGGCAGAATGGGGAGGGGCGGAGCCAGCCACTGTGTAGCTGGTGAAGAGAGGTCGTGGCCGCAAGTCGGCTCAGGGCGCGATGGTTCAAGGTGAGGATGTGGTGGTAGCTCGACCAGGGCGTCTTGGAAGCACTAATCCGCGGCAGAAGCAGAGGCACGGCGGCGGCTCGGAGCTGGCGCATAGGGCGAAGCAGAGACGGAGTCGCAGGGGTGGCCGGCGGATGAGCAATGCAGCAGCAGCAGTTTCAACTTGTGGTGATAATGATGCACTCGACGCACTCGAACAATGAATTTTTAGTTTCGCCTAAATTTGTATCATGCCGGGTGATCCTGTTTCATTGATCTAGTCTCTTCTTCATCCGACTAATCATGAATTTCTTGATCCCTACAGATATCCCTTCAAAAACACAAACCACAGTGCAAGCCCCACGGTGGGCGCCAACTGTCGTCGATTTGTCACGGCAGATGTCCGGGTCAACGGACTTAGGTTCGGGGCGAGATGCAACTACGTGGTGGCTTGAAGGGGTTGATCAGAATCGAGAAGACACAGAGTTTTACCCAAGTTTGGCCCCTCCGATGGAGGTAAAAGCCTACGTCCTGCTTGTCTGGTATTGATGATGATGAAGATCTCTTGGTTACAAGGGTGCTAATTGCTACCTCTAATCACGAGACCTCTAATGTGTCTATCTCTAATCTCTTGTGTTGTCTAAACTTGTGGACTTGTGAATCTTGAGAACTTGTCCCTCTAGGGGTGCTCTACCCCTCCTTATATAAGTGGAGAGGGTAGGTTTACAAATAGAGTCCTACTAGGAGTAAGATTAGGACTAGTCTCTCACGAATCCTACTCCGGGTCTTATTTCCTTTAAGGGAATCCTTCTCTCTTGTGGGCCTTCTCCTATGGGCCTTCTCTTGTGAGCCGCCTGGCGCCGGCTCACCCGCCGGGTCTTGGGCTTGGTCATCCTGTGACCCGCTTGCCGGGTCATATATAAGATGTCATGTTTTTAACGGGTCTCCTGTGAGTTGCCTGGCAGGGTCATTAATAAGATGTCATGTCTTCGGCTGGGTCTCCTGTGAGTCTCCAGGTCGGGTCATACCATGGGGTATATCCCCGTCAATCATGGTGCCCCGAAGATGGAGATCAAAGGAGCAAGATGATATTGGCCATATCATGTCACTATATGATTGCATGTGATGTTTATCATGTTTTACATCTTATTTGCTTAGAACGACGGTAGCTTAAATAAGATGATCTCTCACTAAAATTTCAAGAAATGTGTTCCCCCTAACTGTGCACCTTTGCTAAGGTTCGTTGTTCCGAAGCACCACATGATGATCGGGTGTGATAGATTCTAACGTTCGCATACAACGGGTGTAAGCCATATTTACACACGCAATACACTTAGGTTTACTTGACAAGCCTAGCATGTAAAGACATGGCTCGGAACACGGGAGACCGAAAGGTCAAACATGAGTCGTATAGAAGATATGATCAACATGGAGACGTTCACCATTGATGACTAGTCCGTCTCACGTGATGGTCGGACATGGGCTAGTTGACGTGGATCATGTGTCACTTGGATGACTAGAGAGATGTCTATCTAAGTGGGAGTTCATTAAATAATTTGATTATGTGAACTTAGTATAAAATTGTCTTTACAATCTATATTGTAGATCCAATGACACACGCTAATGTTGCCCTCAACTTCAACGCGTTCCTAAAGAAAACCAAGCTGAAAGACGATTGAAGCAACTATACGGACTGGGTCCGTAGCTTGAGGATCATCCTCATAGCTTCCAAGAAATTAAATGTCCTTCATACACCGCTAGGTGACGCACCCATTTTCCCAGCAACTCAAGACGTTATGAACGCCTGGTAGTCGCGTAGTGATGATTACTCGCTGGTTCAGTGCGGCATGCTTTACAGCTTAGAACCAGGGCTCCAAAAGCGTTTTGAGCAACACGGAGCATATGAGATGTTCCAAGAGCTGAGAATGGTTTTCCAAGCTCATGCCCGGGTCGAGAGATATGATGTCTCCGACAAGTTCGTCAGTTTTAAGATGGAGGAAAATAGTTCTGTCAGCGAGCATATACTCAAAATGTCTGGGTTGCACAATCGCTTGTCTCAGCTGGGAGTTAATCTTACGAATGACTTGGTTATTGATAGAATCCTCCAGCCGCTTCCACCTAGCTACAAGAGATTTGTGATGAACTACAACATGCAGGGTATGGAGAAGTCCATTCCTGAGTTGTACTCGATGCTGAAATCAGCGGAGGTCGAGATCAAAAAGGAGCATCAAGTGTTGATGGACAATAAGACCACTAGTTTCAAGAAAGGCAAGGGTAAGAAGAACTTCAAGAATGACGGCAAAGCATTTGTCGTGCCCGGTAAGCAAGTTGTCGGGAAGAAGAAAAAGAATGGACCCAAGCCTGAGATTGAGTGCTTTTATTGCAAGGGTACCGGTCACTGGAAGCGGAACTGCCCCAAGTACTTAGCAGATAAGAAGGCCGACAACGTTAAAGGTATATGTGATATACTTGTTATTGATGTGTACCTTACCAGCGCTCATAGTATCTCCTGGGTATTTGATAACGGTGCAGTTGCTCACATTTGTAACTCCAAGCAGGAGCTACGGAATAAGCGGAGACTGGCAAAGGACGAGGTGACGATGCACGTCGGGAATGGTTCCAAGGTCGATGTGATCGCCGTCGGCACGCTACCTCTACATCTACCTTCGGGGTTAGTTTTAAACCTTAATAATTGTTATTTAGTACCAGCTTTGAGCATGAACATTGTATCTAGATCTCTCTTGATGCGAGATGGCTACTCATTTAAATATGAGAATAATGGTTATTCTATTTATATGAGAGAAATGTTTTATGGTCATGCCCCGCTGGTAAATGTTTTATTTTTGATAAATATCGGACGTGATGTTACACATGTTCATAGTGTGAGTACCAAAAGTTGTAAGGTTGATAACGATAGTCCCACTTATAGGTGGCACTGCCGCCTTGGTCATATTGGTGTCAAACGCATGAAGAAACTCCATGCTGATGAACTTTTGGAGTCTCTTCATTTTGAATCATTTGACACATGTGAACCATGCCTCATGGGAAAGATGACCAAGACTCCGTTCTCCGGAACAATGGAGTGAGCAACTGACTTGTTGGAGATAATACATACCGATGTATGCGGTCCAATGAGCGTTGAGGCTCGCGGTGGCTACCGTTATGTTCTCACCCTCAGTGATGACTTAAGCAGATATGGGTATGTCTACTTAATGAAACACAAGTCTTAAACCTTTGAAAAGTTCAAAGAATTTCAGAGTGAGGTAGAGAATCAACATGACAGAAAAATAAAGTGCCTACGATCTGATCGTGGCGGAGAATATTTGAGTCATGAGTTTAGCACGCACCTAAGGAAATGTGGAATTGTTTCACAACTCACGCCGCCTAGCACACCTCAGCGAAATGGTGTGTCTGAACGTCGTAATCACACTCTATTGGATATGGTGCAATCTATGATGTCTCTTACCAACTTACCGCTATCATTTTGGGGATATGCATTAGAGACTGCCGCATTCACTTTAAATAGGGCACCGTCTAAGTCCGTTGAGATGACACCATATGAATTATGGTTCGGAAAGAAACCTAAGCTATCGTTTCTGCAAGTTTGGGGATGCGATGCTTATGTGAAGAAACTTCAACCTGAGAAGCTCGAACCCAAAGCGGAAAAGTGCGTCTTTGTAGGATACCCCAAAGAAACTATTGGGTATACCTTCTACCTCAGATCCGAAGGCAAAGTATTTGTTTCCAAGAATGGATCCTTTCTAGAGAAAGAGTTTCTCTCGAAAAAAGTAAGTGGGAGGAAAATAGAACTTGATGAGGTAATTGTATCTCCACTCGAACCGGAGAGTAGCGCAGCACAGGAAGTTGTTTCTGTGGAGCCTGCACCGGCTGGAGAGGAAGTTAATGATGATGATCATGAACCTTCAGATCAAGTTGCTATTGAACCTCGAAGGTCCACAAGGACACGTTCCGCAATAGAGTGGTATGGCAACCCTGTCCTGGAGATCATGTTGTTGGACAACGGTGAACCTTCGAACTATGAAGAAGCGATGGCGGGCCCGGATTCCAACAAATGGCTTGAAGCCATGAAATCCGAGATAGGATCCATGTATGAGAACAAAGTATGGAATTTGGTGGACTTTCTCGATGATCGGCAAGCCATAGAAAATAAATGGATCTTTAAGAAGAAGACTGGCACGGATGGTAATGTGACCGTCTATAAGGCTTGGCTTGTCGCTAAGGGTTATCGACAAGTTCAAGGAGTTGACTACGATGAGACTTTCTCACCTGTAGCGATGTTGAAGTCCGTTCGAATCATGTTAGCAATTGCCGCATTTTATGATTATGAGATCTGGCAAATGGACGTCGAAACGGCATTCCTTAATGGTTTCCTTAAGGAAGAACTGTATATGATGCAGCTGGAAGGTTTTGTCGATCCTAAAGATGCTAACAAAGTATGCAAGCTTCAGTGCTCCATCTATGGGCTGGTGCAAGCATCTCGGAGTTGGAACATTCGCTTTAATGAGGTGATCAAAGCATTTGGATTTATACAGGTTTATGGAGAACCCTGTATTTACAAGAAAGTGAGTGGGAGCTCTGTAGCATTTCTCATATTATATGTGGATGACATATTGTTGATGGGAAATGATATAGAACTTTTGTAAAGCATAAAGGCCTACTTGAATAAGTGTTTTTCAATGAACGACCTTGGAGAAGCTGCTTACATATTAGGCATCAAGATCTATAGAGATAGATTGAGACGCATCATAGGTCTTTCACAAAGCACATACCTTGACAAGATATTGAAGAAGTTCAATATGGATCAGTCCAAGAAGGGGTTCTTGCCTGTGTTACAGGGTGTGAGATTGAGTATGACTCAATGTCCAGCCACGGCAGAGGATAGAGAAAATATGAGTGTCATCCCCTATGCTTCAGCCATAGGCTCTATTATGTATGCCATGTTGTGTACCAGACCTGATGTGAACCTTGCTATAAGTTTGTTAGGGAGGTACCAAAGTGATCCCGGGGCGGAACACTGGACAGGGGTCAAGAATATCCTGAAGTACCTTAAAAGGACCAAAGACATGTTTCTCGTATATGGAGGTGTCGAAGAGCTCGTCGTAAAGGGTTACGTCGATGCTAGCTTCGACACAGATCCGGATGACTCCAAGTCACAAACCAGATACGTGTATATTTTGAATGGAGGGGCAGTCAGCTGGTGTAGCAGCAAGCAAAGTGGCGTGGTGGCATCTACATGTGAAGCAGAGTACATAGCTGCTTCGGAAGCAACACAGGAAGGAGTTTGGATGAAGGAGTTCATCACCGACCTAGGAGTGATTCCCAATGCGTCGGGCCCGATGACTCTACTCTATGACAACACTGGACCTATTGCCCTTACCAAGGAGCCTAGGTTTCACAAGAAGACAAGACACATCAAGCGCCGCTTCAACTCCATTTGTGGATATGTCGAGGATGGAGATATAGACATTTTTAAAGTACATACAAATTTGAATGTCGCAGATCCGTTGACTAAACCTCTCTCACGAGCAAAACATGATCAACACCAGAACTCTATGGGTTTTCAATACATCACAATGTAACTAGATTATTGACTCTAGTGCAAGTGGGAGACTGTTGGAAATATGACCTAGAGGCAATAATAAAGTGATTACTATTATATTTCCTTGTTCATGATAATTGTCTATAGTTCATGCTATAATTGTATTAACCGGAAATCGTAATACATGTGTGAATACATAGACAACAACATGTCCCTAGTGAGCCTCTAGTTGGCTAGCTCGTTGATCAATAGATGGTCATGGTTTCATGACCATGGACATTGGATGTCGTTGATAACAGGATCACATCATTAGGAGAATGATGTGATGGACAAGACCCAATCCTAAGCATAGCACAAGATCGTGTAGTTCGTCTGCTAAAGCTTTTCTAATGTCAAGTATCATTTCCTTAGACCATGAGATTGTGGAGCTCCCGGATACTATAGGAATACTTTGAGTGTGCCAAACGTCACTAAATAACTGGGCGGCTATAAAGGTACACTACGGGTATCCCCGAAAGTATCTGTTGGGTGGGCATGAATCGAGACTGGGATTTGTCACTCCGTGTGACGGAGAGGTATCTTTGGGCCCACTCGGTAAGACATCTTCATAATGAGCTCAATGTGACTAAGGAGTTAGCCACGGGATGATGTGTTACAGAAGAGTAAAGAGACTTGCCGATAACGAGATTGAACAAGGTATAGGGATACCGACGATCGAATCTCGGGCAAGTAACATACCGATGGACAAAGGGAATTGTATACGAGATTAATTGAATCCCCGACATCGTGGTTCATCTGATGAGATCATCGTGGAACATGTGGGAGCCAATATGGGTATCCAGATCCCTCTATTGGTTATTGGCCGGAGAGGTGTCTCGGTCATGTCTGCATGCCTCCCGAACCCGTAGGGTCTACACACTTAAGGTTCGATGATGCTAGGGTTATATGGGAATAGTGTACGTGGTTACCAAAGGTTGTTTGGAGTCTCGGATGAGATCCCGGATGTCACGAGGAGTTCTGCAATGGTCCGGAGGTAAAGATTCATATATAGGAAGTGAGGATTTGGTCACAGGAAGTGTTTCGGGCATCATCGATAATGTACCGGGACCACTGGAAGGGTTCCGGGGGTCCACCGGGAGGGGCCACCGGCCCCGGAAGGCTACATGGGCCAAGAGTTGGAGGGAACCATCCCCTAGGTGGGCTGGTGCGCCTCCCACCTCAGCCCAAGGCGCAGCAAACGGTGGAGGGGCAAACCCTAGGCGTGGAGGGGCCCTAGGCCCACCCTAGGGCGTCGCCCCTCCTCCCCACGTTGGTCGTCGGCCCTTCTCCCATCTAGGGCTGCCGCACCACCTAGGGTGGGAAACCTAGAGGGGGTGCACCCTCCTCCCCTCCTCCTATATATAGTGAGGGTTTTGGGGGGCTGGAAGACGCAAGTCTCTATCTCTCTTGGCGCAGCCCTACCTCTCGTCCTCCGTAGTGCTTGGCGAAGCCCTGCCGGAGTACCACGCAGCTCCACCATCACCATGTTGTCGTATTGCTGGAGTTATCCCTCAAACTCTCCTTCCTCCTTGCTGGATCAAGGCATAGGAGATGTCACCGGGCTGCATGTGTGGTGAACGCAGAGGCACCGTTGTTCGGCGCTTAGATCGGAATCGACCGCGATCTAAATCGCTGCAAGTACGACTCCACCAACTGCATTCTTGTAATGCTTCTGCTTTGCAATCTTCAAAGGTATGGAGATGCACTCCAACCCCTTACTCGTTGCTGGTTGACATAGATTGATCTTGGTGACATGTAGGAATTTTTTTGATTTACTACTATGATCCCCAACGGTCCAAACGTTGTAGTCGTGCTCTATTCGATATGGTGTGTACTATGATGTCTCTTATCGTTTTGCCACTATAGTTTTGGGTTATGCATTAGAGACAACTATATTCACTTGAAATAGGGCACCATCTAAATCCGTTGAGATGACACCAGATGAATATGGTTTTCCAAAAACCCAAGCTGTCATTTCTTAGAGTTTGGGGATACGACACTTATGTCTGATAAGCTCGAACGCAAAGCAGAAAAGTGCATCTTCATAGGATACTCTAAGGAAACAGTTGGGTACACCTTCTATCTCAGATCCGAGGGCAAAGTGTTTGTTGCTAAAAAGGGGTCCTTTCTCGAGAAAGAGTTTCTCTCGAAAGAATTGAGTGGGAGGAAAGTAGAAATTGATCAGGTTGTTGAACTGTCAATTCAGTTGGAGAGTAGCACGACCCAGAAACATGTTTCCGTGGTGCCTACACCAAGTGAAGAGGAAGCAAATGATGATGATCATGAAGCTTTGTATCAAGTTACTACCAAACCTTGTAGGTCGACAAGGACTCGTACCGCCCCAGAGTGGTATGTCAATCCTATCTTGGTGGTCATGTTGTTAGACAACAGTGAACCTACGAGCTATGACGAAGCGATGGTGGGCCTGAATTCCAACAAATGGATAGGATCCATGAAATCTGAGAAAGGATCCATGTATGAAAACCAAGTATGGACTTTGGTAGACTTGCACGATGAATGACAAGTCGTTGAGTACAAATGGACCTTTAAGAAGAAGACAGGCGCTGATGGTAAATGTCACCATTTATAAAGCTCGACTTGTCGCGAAGATGTTTTCGATAAGTTCAAGGAGTTGACTATGATAAGACTCTTCTCACCCTAGTGATGCTCAAGTCTATTGGAATTATGTTAGCAGTTGCTGCATTTTTCGATTATGAATTCTAGAAGATGGATGTCAAAACAGAGTTTCCTTAACGGTTTGTGTGAGGAAAGGTTGTATGTGATACAACCGAAAGATTTTGTCCGTCCTAAGGATGCTAAAATGTGTGCAAGATCCAGCGATCCTTCTATGGACTAGAGCAAGCATCTCGAAGTTGGAATATGCGCTTTAGTGAGGTGATCAAAGCTTTTGGGTTTATACAAAGTTTATGAGAAACTTGTATTTACAAGAAAGTGAGTGGGAGCACTATAGAATTTCTGATATGTGTACGTGGTTGACATATTGTTGATCGGAAATAATGTAGAATTTCTAGAAAGAATAAAGGGTTTTTTGATAAATGTTTTTCAAAGGAAGACCCGGATAAAGCTACTTAAATATTGGGCATCAAGATCTATAGAGATAGATCAAGACACTTGATAATACTTTCAGTGAGTACATACCTTGACAATATTTTGAAAGAGTTCAAAATGGATTAGTCAAAGAAGGAGTTCTTGCCTAATTTTCAAGGTGTGACGTTGAGTAAGACTCAAAACTCGACCATGGAAAAATAAAGAGAAAGGACGAAGATCGTCCCTTATGCCTTAGCCATAGGATCTATATTGTATGTCATGTTGTGTACCGCATGTGATGTGCGCCTTGCCATTAGTCTCACAAGAAGTACAAGAGTGATCCAGGAGTGGATCACTAGTCAGAGATCAAAATTATCCTTAGTAACTAGAGGACTAAGGAAATGTTTCTCGATTATATAGGTGACAAAGAGTTTGTCATAAAGGGTTACGTTGATGCAAGACTTGGCACTGATCCGGATGACTCTGAGTAGCAAACCGGATACGTATAGTGGAGTAGCCATTTGGAATAGATCCAAGTGGAGCGTGGTAGCAGCATCTACAGTATAGAGAGTTGCAAAGAATACACGGATCTGAATGTTATAGACTCGTTGACTAAAACCTCTCTCACAAGAAAAACATGATCAAACCCCAGAACTCATTGGGTGTTAATCACATGGAGATGTGAACTAGATTATTGACTCTAGTGCAAGTGGGAGACTGTTGGAAACATGACCTAGAGGCAATAATAACTTAGTTAATATCATATTTCCTTGTTCATGATAATCATTCATTATCCATGCTATAATTGTATTGATTGGATACTCAAATACATGTGTGGATACATATACAACATAGTGTCCCTAGTAAGCCTCTACTAGACTAGCTCGTTGATCAAAGATGGTCAAGGTTTCCTGACCATAGACATGAGTTGTCATTTGATAACGGGATCACATCATTAGGAGAATGATGTGATGGACAAGACCCAACCGTAAGCATAGCATATGATCGTGTCAGTTTATTGCTACTTCTTTATCCATGTCAAGTATCCGTTCCTATGACCATGAGATCAAGCAACTCCCTAACACCGAAGGAATGGCTTGTGTGTATCAAATGTCAGACCGTAACTGGGTGTCTATAAAGGTTCTCTATAGGTATCTCCGAGGGTGTCTGTTGGGTTGGCGTGGATCAAGACTGGGATTTGTCACTCCATATGACGGAGAGGTATCTCTGGGCCCACTCGGTAATACAACATCACAAGAAGTTTGCAAGCAATGTGACTAAGGAGTTAGTCATGGGATCTTGTATTACGGAACGAGTAAAGAGACTTGCCAGTAACGAGATTGAAATAGGTATGGAGATACTAACGATCGAATCTCAGTCAAATAACATACGGATGGACAAAGGGAACTGCATACGGGATTGTCTGGATCCTTGACATCGTGGTTCGGTTGATAAAGATCTTCATAGAATATATAGTAACCAATATGGGATCCATGTCCCACTATTGGTTATTGACCGTATAGTTGTCTCGGTCATGTCTACATAGTTCTTGAACCCGCAAGGTCTGCACACTTAACGTTCGGTGACGATGTGGGATTGTTGAGTTATGTATGTTGGTGACTGAAGGTTGTTCAGAGTCCCGGATGAGATCCCTAACATCACGAGGATCTCAGGAATGGTCCGGAGGTAAATATTTATATATGGGAAGTCATATTTTGGCTACCGAAAAAGTTTTGGTTTTTCCGGTATTATATCGGGAAGCTTCTAGATGGTTCCGGAAACTTCTGGAGGAGTCCGGAAGTACACCAAGGGTTCCACCACGTACCAAGGGTTTGCATGGGATGAGAGGAGGCACCCTGGCCTTATTAGGCTAGGCACACAAGTTCCTCAAGGCCCATGTTGCTTGAGAGACGTGGAAAGTCCACCTGGTTTTGGAAAGGGAGGGAATTGGACTAGGAGTCCAACCCCTCCCACTTGGCTGCACCACAGGGCTTGGAGGGGCTGATATCCAAGCCGCTCCACCTATATATAGAGGGGAGGGGCGCCCCAAGAGCACACACGAAGCCCTTGGCGCCCTTGTCTCTCCCTAGATCGTTTTCTCCTTCGTTCGCGGTTTCGGTAGCGCTAGGCGTAGCCCTACCAGGATAGCACAACCACCTCCGCCACCTTGTCGTCTTATTTCTGGAGAACTCATCTACTACTCCGCCCTCGCTCTCTAGATCAAGGGGGCGGAGACGTCATCGAGTTGTACGTGTGCTGAACGTGGAGGTGTCGTTCGTTCGGCACTAGATTGGGACGGATTGTGATTGGATCGCGGGACGGATCGTGATTGGCTAGCGAAGACATTCGACTACATCAACCACGTTTATTAATGCTTCCGCTTAGCGATCTACAAGTGTATGTAGACACACTCCCCCTCTCGTAGCTATCTATCTCTATGGATAGATCTTGCGTGTGGGTAGGATTTTTTTCCCATGCAACGTTCCCCAACAGTATGCTCGGACCACTTCAAATATCGCGGGAGAGCCGGCGTTGCGGTATGAACCGCCCTCTTATGTAACTTCTGATCCCGTTTATCCAGACTTGTGGTGAAAACGTGATATTGGCCTCCATTAAGCTGCTTCAAGTTACTCTGATACCCTATTTGGTTGTTTTGTTGTTGACCATCGTTGCCCAGCTGCTGATGGTGACCACCTTTATTACCTTGCCCCTGATAGCCAGAACTTGAGTTGCCTCCTCCAAAGCCTGACCCATGAGAGACGGGTCCTGACCCGCCAGACGGTCCATTGCCGCCACCATGATGTTGGTTAAGGCTGTAGTCTCGGAACTCCCACACGATATAACAATCCCTCCAAGCGTGACCGGATGGCTTGCTGGGTTGATTGTGCTCCGGGCAAGGTTTGTTGAGCATCGCCTCCATATTAAAGGGGGATTTAGCCTTACTGAAGGGCGTCTTACCGCTGCCCTTAGCACGATTATTCCCAGTGCTGGTGTTGGCTACCAGATCTGACCTGCCGTCCGGGTTCTTTCTCTTTTCTCCATTGCCAGGGTTGTTATTTCCTGCCCCGTTCTGCTACTGGCCCTTGTCGCCGCCATTCTTCTTACCCTTAGCTAATTTCTCCTCGTCAGACCCTGGGTCCTTAGTAGTATCTGAATCTGCATATTTAGTGAGAGCCAACATGAGCTCACCCATGTCCTGACAGGAACGCTTCAACTGCCCAAGTTTCTGCTTAAGGGGTAAGAAGTGACAATTTTTCTCCAAAATCAGGAATGCCTGAGCCATCGAGATATTATCAGACGAGTGGATAACAGTCAAAACCCGCTGGACCCGATGGGATGACTCATCTTCATGTTGCACACAATGATCGAGGTCAACAATTGTCATGGGTTGATTGCATGTCCCTCGAAAATTTTTGAGGAACCATGCTTTCAACTCGGCCCAACAAGCGATGGTATTGGGAGGCAGACCCTTTAACCATGTACGAGCCGGTCCTTCCAACATCATGATGAAGTACTTTGCACAAACCGCCTCACCGACGTCCAACATCTCCATGGCGAGCTCATAGCTCTCGATCCAGGCCTTTGGGGTAGATTAGCCGTATAGTTAGGCACTTTACGTGTCCCTTTAAAGTCTTTAGGCAAGCGCTCATTACGTAGTGCTGCTATTAATCAAGGCACGCCAACACCCGATGAGACTCCGGCTCCCACCGAGGTTGAAGGGGTTACCGGAGACGGCTCAGGAATCTCTGGGTAATCTGTCACCGGCATCCCTCCCCGATGGGCTCTGCCTCTGTCTACAATCTCTTGGGAGTTGGTACGGGGCGGGTCATCACAGGGCGGGTTGCATCGTTGCTCGCTGCTGGAGACCGTTGGCGACTCTATGCGTCGGTTGTAAATGCGGCTTAGGACGGGGGTTGAATGCACATGACTCTGGCTGTACGTGTACTTCTCCTGCTGAGCCACCATCGTCTATAATAACTTGAGGGTGTTCCGCGCCTCCTCAGCGAACGGCGTCCCCTCAGCAAGAGGGAGTGCATTGAGCCTGGCAGCCACCACTATCATGTTATCCATCGGGTTAGAATAATGGCCGGGTGGTGTCACAAGGTGCCGCAACGGAGTTGGATCCCTCCGGGGCGGGTTTGGTTGTCGTGGTGCTTCCGTGGCCCGGGTTATGGCCAGTGGCGCGTTCGGCCCTACCCCGGGGGTGTTAAAAAGGTTTCTGGCCTCAAGTTGTATCGGGAGGCGGACTTGGGTCCTCCTCCATGGAACTTCCTCTGAAGCATGCCTTGGTCATACCGCTTTTATCTAGGTAATCTCTTCATTACGCTCTGCCTCATTTCCAGTTGTGACTTTGGTTCCCATCAAGGTTGTCAACTCTTCCATCAAATCCAGCAAAACTTGAGCCGGCCACCTAGATGACCCAACATCTGGCGGGGCGGCTCCTTCCTCCGCTCCGGACGTCGTGCTGTTGAGAGCAAGCGTCATGCCTACCATAAAGATGGCGGCTCGACTCGGCAGGTCATAGGGCTTCGGAATACTGTTGTCATTGGCATAGCCCCCAAGACCACCGTCATGAAGTTGGTAGATCGACTCCGCCTCTCCGCTCGAGGATCCATCATCCAAAAGGATAAGGGTTTCCCCTCCCAACATAGCCTTCCACGCCCTGTGTGAAGACGTCGAAGATGCTCCTCCTCCCGGGTTGAACACGAGCGAGTTGCGTATGCCGGGCTGGCTCGACGATGTTGGTGTAGATGTCCGGCCCGGGCTCAAATTCGCCGATCTTTCTAATGAAAACATGAATTCCGCCGAAGGGGTCCCGGTACCCGTACTCGATTGAGTCGGCCTCAGGGCACTAGCCAGCGTCATCGATGTAGAGCTTGTTGCGATGACTCTTAGTCATCCTACCGATGACATATCCCTCGATCCCTGGGAGAGAGCCCTCTGAGAACACCACACCACCGCATGCTAGCCCCATGATGGGCGCCAACCGTCGTGGTTTTGTCATGGCAGATGTCCTAGTGAGAGGACTTAGGTTCGATGCCATTGCTACGACGGTGAGCTCAAAGGGGTTGATCGGCACGAGAGACAAGGGTTTACCCAGGTTCGGCCCCTTGGAAAGAGGTAAAAGCCTACGTCCTGCTTTGCATTGTATTGATTGGATATCGATTACAAGGGAGCGGATTCTCTTGACCTAGTACTCGACAGATTGTTTCGTGTCCTAAGACGCCATAGGGGCTCGCCTTTATATAAGTAGGTTGAGGCCCTGGGCTTACAAATGTCCAGACCGGGTTAGACTAAGTATCCAATCATGTCTCTAATTTTTCTTGCCTTCCTGGGCAAGCTTCTTCCGGGCGGCTTACGCACCCGGGTCTCGTACCGCCTTCTGGCTCTGGGCCTCTATTTGGCCCACCTGGCGAGTCGCCTCTAGGCTTGTCTTCAACCTTCAGGCCCGCTTGGGACCTTAAATATGAGCCGCCAGCTGTGACCTGGCCCCTCCTGGGCGGGTCATACCATGGAGTTGTATCCCCAATAGAATCCTTGAATGCAATTTTCTCCTCCTTTAAACAACTGAAAGTTTTTTCAAGAATGTGGCAAAGAACAAATGTGATTGCAAAAAGTCGTAGCCTTAAGATGTCAAGAAAATGGAAATAAACACAAGTGATGTTTAAGGTCGATGACTCCGAGGTAAAATGTGTCGGTGGAACCGATAAGGAAATTTTGGTACCCTCTGAGAAATCGGTACAGCCGAAGAGTTCCATATCGGTGGTACCTAAGTGGCTCTTGGCAGTATATCTGCATGTTTGGTGGAACCGTTTTTCCTAGATCGGACGTACCGAAGTAGCAAACAGAAACTTGGCAAATATATTCTTGACCATTTGTTCATGAAAATATTTGCAATGAATTTTCAAAATATATGCAATGAATTTTCATCAAGATGGAGATTGAGTGGTTGCAAGAAGGTATGCAACTATAAGATGAACCAAACAAGATACTTCATCTAGATGATGCTCGGTGACTAGGTTACCTATAGTAGAGTATATTAACTTAGGATCCAAGCAAGAATACTTGATCATAGGTCATACTCCATATTAATCTCAAAATGGGGTTGCCATTTTTCGTTTAAATATTTTAATGTTTTTGTATCACTTAATCGCTTTAGCTCATGACTTGGAGTAAAGCCTCTTCAAGGATATGATCACATACCTTGGCGTGATGTAGATGACATGGTGTGTAGGTGGACTTGTTGTGGATGCTCAAAGTTGATGAGGATCATCTTGGGTTTGGAGTAATCCTTCTTTTCTTTGAAGATAGGTCCTCCTACAAGGGTTAGTCATGCAAGGAAGAACATAATATATCCAAGTGACAAGAGTGAGATTCCGAGCATATGTATGTCAAGGATATAGTTTGTGTTGTCTTCTTCCTCCATCACAACATAGGGTTGTTGATACTTGGTCAAGACAAGATTTCTTTTGATGTGAGTTGTTGGAAATCTTGTGGAATGTAATTCATCAAAGTACCTACAAAAGTTTCGATGCAATACAAGGGAGCATAGATTTCCAAGATATAAGATAGTAGGTCAAAGGTATCAAGGAATAGTCATGTAAACTCATGCCCTTGCATGCAACCGAGTGAGTCTAGCTAAAGTTTGAAGCATCAATGATGTTCAAATCACTCCACAAGTGACAAAACACTTTCTCATCAAGTGGCTTAGTAAAGATGTTGGCCAATTGCTTGTTGGTGCGAACATGTTTGAGATTAATGTCCCCTTTAGAAACATGATCATGAATGAAATGATGATTAACTTGAATATGTTTAGTTCGAGAATGTTGCACGGGATTATGAGAAATCTTAATAGAAATATTGTTTTCACACAACAATGGAACATGTCTCACATGGATTCCATAATCCTTCAGAGTTTCAGTCATTCATAGTAATTGGGCACAACATGATCCGGCGGCAATGTATCCCGCTTCGGCGGTAGATAGAGATATCGACTTTTGTTTCTTGGATGACCAAGACACAATAGATCTACCAAGAACTTGACATGTACTCAAGGTGGATTTTATCAACCTTATCACTGGCATAGTCCAAGTCGGAATAGCCAACATGGTTAAAAGAAGATCCCTTGGGATACCAAATGCCAAAGTTTGGTGTATGTATCAAGTATCTCACAATTCTTTTCATGGCCTTAAGATGACACTCTTTAGGAGAGGCTTGATATCGAGCGCACATGCACAAACTAAGCATGATATCGAGATGGGAGGCACATAGATATATCAATGAACCGATCATTGATCGATAAACCTTTTGATCAACCGGTTTGTCCTCCTTGGTGAGGTCAACATGTTCACTAGTAGGCATAGGAGTTTTCATACCTTTACAGTCTTGCATGTTGAACTTCTTGATCAAGTCCTTTGTGTAATTGGTTTGAGATATGAATGTTCCTTCTCTCTTTTGCTTGATTTGCAAACCAAGGAAAAATTTCAGCTAACACATCATGGACATCTCATACTTGTCAGACATCAACCGTCCAAATTTCTCACTAAATTGTGGGTTAGTAGATCCAAAGATAATATCATCCACATAAATTTGGCACACAAATAATTCACCCTTAACTCTCTCAGGGAACAAGGTTGCGTCAATTTTACCAATTTCAAAACCCTTTTCTAAGAAACTTCGTTAAGCATAAGTACCAAGCTCGTGGAGCTTGCTTAAGACCATAGAGAGCTTTACGAAGATTGTAAACATGATTAGGTTTCTTAGGGTTCACAAAACTAGGGGGTTGTTTAACATAGAACACTTCCTCAATCTCACTATTTAAAAATTCACTTTTAATATCCATTTGATAAAGAGTGATATCATGGTGATTAGCATAAGCAAGAAGTATACGTATAGTTAAAGTCTAGCAACGGGGGCACAGGTCTCACCGTAGTCCATACCTTCAACTTGAGCGTAGCCTTGTGACATAGACGTGCCTTGTTGTGTACCACTTGGACATCTTCGCCTTGCTTGTTGAGAAACATCCATTTGGTTCCAATGATGTTTTGCTCATCATTGGGCTTCTCCACTAGTGTCCACACTTTGTTCCTCTCGAAGTTGTGTAGCTCCTTGTGCATAGCATTTACCCCATCGGGGTCCTCAAGTGCTTATTCCTCCTTCAAAGGCTCAATACTAGAGATAAATGAGTAGTGCTCACAAAAGTTAGCCAATCAAGTTTTAGAGCAACTTATTCTCCAGGTTTGTATGTCACCAAAGATTTGCTCTAAGGGGTGATTTTTGTTCACTCTTGCTCGAACTCTCGGTAGCTTTTGCTTGTTGGATGGTGGAGTTTTCTCATCATCATCATCTTCCTCATCGTTGTTGAAGGTTTAGTTTCCTTGAGGTGGTGGTTAAGGTGGTTGTGGTGCATCATCATGACGAACTTCCTTCTTTTCTTCATCTTGTTGTGTACCGCTTGTGGATGCTTCCATGTCATTTCGAGGTTCGCCTTGACGCGATGTTGGAGCTTCCACTTGTGACGAATCTTGCCGATGGACAAGTCTTGAATGGCTTCCAAAGGACAAGTCTTGAATGGCTTCCAAAGGTTCCTTATCCCCTACATCATTAGGCAATTTTTCGACTTGCAAACCATTAGATTCATCAAATTTCACATCTACCGTTTCTTCAACTTTTCGTCTGAAGTTGTTGTAGACACGGAAAGTGTGAGAGTTTGATCCGTAACCGAGTAGGAAACCTTCATGAGATTTAGGAGCAAATTTAGAACAAAGATGCTTATCAAGAATGTAACGCTTGGAGCCAAATACCTGAAAGTATCCAACTTGGGGCTTGTTACCAGTGAGTGCTCGTATGCCGTTTTACCGAGAAGCTTGTGAAGGTAGAATCGGTTTATAGCATGACTAGTTGTTTCTATGGCTTCTACCCAAAAGTGTCTTGATGTCTTGTATTTGTCGAGCATCATTATAGCCATCTCTATAAGAGTACAGTTCTTCCTCTCAACAACTCTATTTTGTTGAGGCGTGTACATAGAAGAGAACTCATGTGAAATACCTTCTTTGTGAATAAAGGAACCCACATTCGTGTTCTCAAACTCCGATCCGTTGTTGCTTTTCTTGATCTTCACCTCAAATTGATTATGATCCTTGTGAGTGAATTTCTTGAAGATATTTTGCACCTATGACTTATCATCAAGAAATAATACCTAGTTAAATCTGGAAAAATCATCAACTATGACTAGACCAAAGGAATTTTCACCAAGGCTCTTATAAGCATTAGGACAAAAAAGATCCATATGAAGCAACTCGATTGGTCTCCTTGTAGTCATGATGTTCTTTATGGGATGACTTCCACCTACTTGCTTTCTAGTTTGACAACCATTACAAAGTCTATCTTTGTCAAAGATAACATCTTTAACACCAAGTGTAAGGGCATATTTCTCCTTAAGTGGTTTTGGTGATTGATGACAATGCCTTTCCGGACTAATCGTGTGCATTGAGCATTTCAGATATCTCATGTCTAGGCACAAGACGATTTAGTGCCCCTCGGAGCCTATCGAAGATGGATGTTCTCTATGTTTCCTTTCGAGGGATTTGAGTCATAAGAAAGCCGTACTATTAAGAGGGGGTCTGCTTCGGAAAGGTTTGGGTCGAATCAACACATACACATCTATTCCTTTGCACCACCTTTCCCTCGCTTCAATGGAGCTCTAGCTCATTTCTCATTCCTGTGCAAAGTGAAAGCCTACGGGGGTGTTTTCTTTCAGTGGCCACCGGTAGTACCATAGGAGCCAGCGGTAGTACCGCTCGGTGGAGCGGTAGTACCGTTGTCCCCAGCCCTGGTACATACGCCTGCGGTAGTAGGCGCGGATGTAATTTTTTACATCCGCCCTCTTACGATAGTACCATGATCCACGTCTGGTACTACCGTGTCAGACTTTTTCGCAGTTTCGCCCTCTACGGAGGTAGGCACGGAAGTAAATTTTTACTTTCGTGCATCTCCAGTGCCAACCTCTGCCGACCATGCGGTAGTACCGCATGGGCTCGCGGTAGTACCGCTCCGGCGGTTCTACCGCTTGTTTCCTAGTGCAATCGGCCTGAGCTTGTTACTTCCGTGCAAGTAGTAGTACCACATGTGCCAGCAGTAGTACTGCAAGCCCTTGCGGTAGTACCGTGGTTTTTGCGGTAGTACCGTGACGCACGGGGCTGTGGGTGGGGATAACCGTTGGATCTTGTCCCCCACTATAAAAGGGAGGTCTTCTTCCTCAAGAAGCTTAGCTCTTCCTTCCCAAACTCCATTGTTGCTCAAAGCTTCATTTTAGCCTGATCTCTCTCCCTAGCCAATCAAACTTGTTGATTTTGTAGGGATTGGTTGAGAAGGCCTCGATCTACACTTCCACCAAGAGAAATTTGATTCCCCCCACTAATCCCTTGTGGATCTTGTTACTCTTGGGTGTTTGAGCACCCTAGACGGTTAAGGTCACCTCGAAGCCACATTCCATTGTGGTGAAGCTTCGTGGTGTCGTTGGGAGCCTCCAATTCAGTTGTGGAGATTGCCCCAACCTTGTTTGTAAAGGTTCGATCACTGCCTTCAAGGGCACCAATAGTGGAATCATGGCATCTCTCATTGTGTGAGGGCATGAGGAGAATACGGTGTCCCTAGTGGCTTCTTGGGGAGCATTGTGCCTCCACATCGCTCCAACGGAGACGTGCTTCCTCACAAGGGAAGGAACTTCGGTAACACATCCTCGTCTCTACCGGCTCCAGTTTTGGTTATCTCGTACCTTTACTTCTTGCAAGCTATTATTGTGTTGTATCCCTTGCTTGCTTGTGTACTTATTGTGTTTAGCATCATATAGGTTATTCATCTAGTTGCACATCTAGCCAACTTATTTGATGCTAAGCTTAAATTGTTAAGGAAAAGTTAAAAAGTGTTAGTTGCCTATTCACCCCCCCCCCTCTAGTCAACCATATCGATCCTTTCAACTGGTATCAGAGCCACGTCACTTTATTAAGGTTTTCACCACCCGAAGAGTATGGCTGGCGAAGGGGAGCATGTGGGAGAACTTCCCGAGGCCATGGCAGTGAACACGGTCTCACACAAGGATTTGAATGAGGCCTTGTCCTTACTCAAATCCTCCATGGCGACCGAGGTTCAATCCATGTTCAAAGATTTCCTTAATACTCTTAAAGTGTCTACCGATGCGGTGCAAGTGGCCAAACCCACTAACTCAACATCGGATGTCAAATCTGGTAAGGAGGGGGCTAGTGCTGATAAGGATAATCATTCTCAAAGAGTTAATGGGTCGGGGAGCTTTGCCTCAGTTCCCTCTCCCGTGGTCTATGGGGGACCGGTGCACCCACCTCATATAGTTAATCTTGGTCCTCCTCCTAAACTTGTTAAGAATGATTTTGCTATCTAGGTTTTCAGTATCAAGTCTCATTTAGATCACATCTCAATTCATCTCATGAGAGTCATTGAAGAAGGATACTATCCTCATGATCCATGCAATCTCACTCCAAGAGAACAAGCGGATAAATAGCTAAATTCTTCCGCCTTGTTCATACTCCAAGCTGCTATTCCTACTGAAGACTTACCTCACCTGTGGCCCTTCACTATTTCTAAAGAGTGTTGGGAACACATCATCTCCATGTACAAGGGCAGTTCAAGCATTCGACGGTCAAACTATGAAGTTGTTCTTGATCAGTCAGATGAGTTTGTGATGATAGAGGATGAGGAACCGCGTGAGCTCTATAGAAGGGTGACCGCTCTCGCTGTTTCCCTCAAGGATCATGGCAGCAAGGATGTGGATGATACTTGGATAAAGCATAAGTTTCTAAAGGCCATCATGCCCTACAACAAGGCCATGTCCGCTGTCATCCATCAAAGGCCGAACTTTCACACCTTGTCTTCTGGTGATGTGTTGGATGAATTTATTGCAATGAACATCCTGAACACGACATCTGTCAATGCTCTCACTCGTGTTCAATGGTCAAAGAAATCCTCTCCCAATCTTGCTTTGAAGGCCAAGGTCAGTAGATAGGAAGAAGAAGAAGAAGAAGAAGCAGGTTGCCCCGAGGACACCAAATATGCTTATCATGAGCACATGGCTCTTGTGTCCAGACAATTTTGGGGCAACAAGAGAAACACTAGACCCAACTTCTCCAAGAACAACTCAAATGGGTCAAAGGGCAAGCAACGTGTGAGAACATGCTACAACTGTGGTAATGTGAGTCACTTTGTGGTGGATTGTCCATATGAGAAGAGGGAAGACAATGGTGGCAAGCTCATTCGCAAAGATAAGGCCAAGTCCTTTCCCAACAAAACTAACTTCACCAAGAAGGCTCCTCACAAAGTATTGGTGGCTCAAGAAGAGTATGCCTCGGGATGATGTTGACGACGAAGACACAAGCGATGAAGGAATGGCAATGGCATCCGTGGCAATTGTTTCCTCTACCCCAACAAAGGTGTCACTCTTCGACGCCCCCAACGAGAACATCGTCGCGAGGTGCCTCATGGCTAAAGGTATCACCAAGGTAACCTCCAACGCCAAAACCTCAAACATTAAGACTTCTATTTCTTCCACTCCGTCTCTAGATTGTGTGGATGAACATGAGGAGGCGAAAGAGGATAAAAATGAGTTTGACAAATTCATGTGTAAACTCAAGGGAGAGTCCAAGAAGCACTTCGTTGCTCTCTTGGAACAACTTGGCGAGGCCCATGACACTATTGAGTCTCAAGAAGAATTTCTTGAGGGATTGAGAGGTCATAGTCATGATTATGCCAACGAGATAGTGAATCTATCTATTGCTCTTGAGGAAGAGCGAGGTCTTCGTATGACTCTTGAGGAGTCACAAAATGATGACCTTGCTAAATTACGTAAAGATTATGATCATGCTATTGTTCTTAACCGTGTACTCAAGTCTGGGAAGGTTGCACTTGGGGTGGACCATGATCGACTCAGGGATGAGCTTGACACACTTGACAATGCTCGCAAGGCGTTGAAGTGTGCTCATGCCTCTATTAAGGAGTCGCATGATCAACTCCAGGTGAAACTCACTAAGGAAATTGCAACGTGTCCTCCTTTTGTTCTAATTGATAATGCATCTGCTACTAACCCGTGTTGTGAGCATGCACATCTTGTGCAGGAAAATGCTAAGTTAAAAGAGCAGCTTGAAAAGGGCTTGGTGACGTGTATCCAAGGTGAGAAGACACTCAATGACCTTGTGAGTAATCAGAAGGAAGTTGTGAAAACAGAAGGGGTGGGGTTTGCACCTAATGAGAAGAAGAAGGTGAACACCAAGGAAGTTCCACCGCTCAAGAAAACCTTTGTAAGAGTAGGAGAAGGTCCTCATGAGAAGAAGAAAGACAAAGTTATGTTGGGGAATGCCAAGAAGGGCAAGAACAAGAACACCCACCCCAACAAGACCGATGACTTTAACCCCTCTTGTGTTTTGTGTCGTGCTAGTGATGGGCATGTTTATGCCAAATGTATTGGTTCTTCTTATGAGTACATTGAATGGTGTATTTGGGTTCCTAAGACCCTTGTTGCTAACAGGAAAGGACCCATTAAAGAATGGGTACCTAAAGCCAAACATTGATCTCTTGTAGGGGTTTGCTTCCGGAGGAACATTATGGTTGCTCGATAGTGGAGCGACAAATCATATGACCGGAAGCATGGACTTGGTGGTGGACGTTCATCCTGACACATCTGTGGCCACCCAATTCTCATTTGGTGATGATGCAATTTCAAAGGTATTGGGTCTTGGCAAGGTGATAATCTCTCCAAAACTCTCCATAGAGAATGTTATGCTTGTTGAGACCCTCGCATACAATTTATTTTCTATTCATCAACTCGCAACCATGGGTTTTAGTACCTTCTTTGGTATTGACTTTGTGACGGGGATATACCCCATGGTATGACCCGGCCTGGCGACTCACAGGAGACCCGGCCAAAGACATGACATCTTATTTATGACCCGGCAGGCGGGTCATAGGATGACCAAGCCCAAGACCCGGCTGGTGAGCCGGCGCCAGGCGGCTCACAAGAGAAGGCCCACAGGAGAAGGCCCACAAGAGAGAAGGATTCCCTTAAAGGAAATAAGACCCGGAGTAGGATTCGTGAGAGACTAGTCCTAATCCTACTCCTAGTAGGACTCTATTTGTAAACCTACCCTCTCCACTTATATAAGGAGAGGTAGAGCACCCCTAGAGGGACAAGTTCTCTAGAGACACAAGTCTACAAGTTTAGACAACACAAGAGATTAGAGGCACAAGAGATTAGAGGTAGCAATTAGCACCCTTGTAACCGAGAGATCTTCATCATCATCAGTACCAGACAAGCAGGACGTAGGCTTTTACCTCCATTGGAGGGGCCGAACCTGGGTAAAACTCCATGTCTTCTCGATTCCGATCAACCCCTTCAAGCCGCCACGTAGTTGCGTCTCGCCCCGAACCTAAGTCCATTCACCCGGACATCTGCCGTGACAAATCCACGACAGTTGGCGCCCACCGTGGCGCGACGCACTGTGGTTTGTGTTTTTGAAGGGATATCTTTAGGGATTAAGAAATTCATGATTAGTCGGATGAAGAAGAGCCTAGATCAATCAAACAGGATCACCCGGCATGATACAACTTTAGGCGAAATTGAAAAATTCATTGTTCGATTGCGCCACCTCCGAGCAGCAACCACAGCCTCAGCTGCCGCCTCAAAGCTGCTAGCCATCGTCAAGCCGCCATCCCATCGCTTTTTCTCCTGCTCCACCCTCACCTGCTACTGCGTTGCTCAGCCACCGGCCACTCCTGTGACTCCATCTCTACTCCGCCCTGTGCGCTAGCTCCGAGCCGCCGCCACGCCTCTGCTTCTGCCGCGGATCAGTGCTTCCAAGACGCCTTGGCTGAGCTACCACCGCATCCTCGGCTAGAACCATCACGCCCTGAGCCAACTCGTGACCACGGCCTCTCTTCACCAGCTACGCAGTGGCTAGCTCCACCCCTCCCCATTCCGCCTCACCTTGCTCCAGTATACTGATTATTTGTGGGGAAAGAGAAAAAGGCCCAGCTAAAAAAAGAGGAGGAGGAAGGCCACGTGGGTGCTGAGACTACAGGAGGATCTATCCTATTTGTTTTATCAGTACACTTTAAACTATGTTGAGAACAACTACTTTGTCCTATGATATTTTTTGTATCCAGGACAATTACTCAGTACAAAAGCAGCGTCATATTGTGAGTACGGAGCTGCCGCCCATATTGGTGCAGGCTACATCAACATGCCGCCAATGACCCGCGTGTCCGTGCCGGTTTATAAACGCCACTGACGACTCTCCGTCTGTGCTGGCTTACAACTCCACCGGCGAATCTTCGTCCACGCCAGTTTACAGCGCCACCGGCGACGCTCCATCTGTGTCGGTTTACAACACCGTGCCGTGGCCGTCTCTCGCGACTGCGCCGGTCTACAATGCAGCGATCGTCTCTCATGACAGCACTGGCTTAAAATGCCGTGGCCATCTCTTGTCACCTGCGCCGGCTTGCAGATGAAGATTCTCAAAGCCGCATAAATTGCCGCCACTACAGTTTGGTTCACTTCAAACAAAAAGCCGGAACGAACCATCGACCGGATCATTGAAACAATTCATATGGGATCATCTATAACCCGCCACGGTCAACCTCAAACTTCCAGTGAAGATCCTCAAGCCGCCTCTTCGAGTCAACTTGAGGCTCGGGGGCTATAGACATGGCAAGACACATTTGGTCGTTTTCAATGAGAAGCCCTGGTCTTTGCAAGATGAAATTTTCCGGCTTAGAAATTTGAGTTGAAGTGGTTTGTTCGCCGTCAAAACGGCTGATCTATCATCCGGCTTTATGCCCTATCAAGCGCTATTGCAAGGAGGCTTCTTGCCTTCGGGTATAGCTTACATCTCCCTTGCACAGTCTGCTTTTATGCTGTTGCAAGGAGGCTTATTGCCTTCGGGTATAGCTTACATCTCCCTTGCACAGCCGGCGTTATGCCCAATTAAGCACTGTTGCAAAGAGGCTTCTTGCCTTCGGGTATAGCTTACATCTCCTTTGCACAGCCAGCTATTATTAAACTGTTGCAAGGAGGCTTCTTGCCTTCGGGTATAGCTTACATCTCCCTTGCACAGTTGGCTTTATGCCTAGTTTGGTTACATTACGCGTTGTTGTTGATGGAGGTTTATTACCTTTGGTATAGCTTACATGACCCTAAGACAACAGCGTGTACACCAAATTCCAGTTGCTTATCAGCTGCGGCCATTGAAGGGGGCTTCTTACCGACGGGTATCGCTTATCTCACCCTAATGGCCGGCTTTATGCCACTTCCGGTTACTTATTAACTACGGTTTTCGAAGGGGGTTCTTACCGACGGGTTCGCTTATCTCACCCTAACAACCGGCGTTTTACGCCAAAACTCAGTTGCTTATCAACTGTAGTTGTTGAAGGAGGCTTCTTGCCTTGGGGTATAGCTTACATCTCCCTTCAAACAGCCGGCTTTATGCCGTTTTAGGCTAATCATTAGCCGCGGTTGTCGATGGAGGCTTCTTGCCTTAGGGTATAGCTTACATCTCCCATCGACAGCCGGTGTCCGCGCATACAATATTCAAACGTTAACAGGAGGCTTCTTACCTTTAGGTATAGCTTACATTGCCCTGCAAATAGCCGGCTTTATGCCGCTTCCGGCTCATTATTAACCGCGGTTGTCGATGGAGGCTTCTTACCTTTAGGTACAGCTTACATTACCCTATGACAACCAGTTCTCGACAAAGTTCATCTTACAAGAGCCGGAGTTATACTACTCCGGTTGACAAGTTTCAAAGTGCTCGGCCGGCTCTAAATTACTGGAGAAGGCGTGACATCTTCAAAGACAAGCGTCGACTCTAAAAGTTCAAGATGGATTTATACAAAGGGGGGATCAATCAATAAAGAGCCGGCAAAACAAAAACACGGAGAGACGGAAATATATACATCCGGAGCTGCATTCAAGAAAGGCAGAATTATCCTTAAAGCTATTACAAAGGTGCTCTCAAATGGGAGTTAAAAGGTGGAGCCATAGATTATCAAGGGGGCTTCCCACCTCTAGATAACATGCCGGCTTATCAAGCTGGGTCAGAGCAAGATTATGAGAAAAGGAGCAATGTTATGAAAGGTATAAACATCTCCGGGTTGAGCTTCTTCAAGCCGCCCTTACAACAATGCAGAATATATCATGTCTTGTTTATTTTTTGCAGGTATTATCTCCTAAGATGAGTCGCCGTTAATTCTGCAAGAGCAAGTGGATCTTTTAATAGCCAACATGGCTGGATCTTCATGGTTTATCATAACTAGTAATAAATGATTGGGGTTTTTTCAAACCAGCTCGGAGAAATTATTATTTTGCAAAGAGCCGCCCTGTCAGATATAATGTCGTATCATCTAATTGGCCGGTTCTCGTATTTCTTTAATTATGCTCTGTAGTAATCTACAACACTCATGGATTTCTCAAACTTATATTTGCCGGGTTGCACCGCAACCACGAGCAGGAATTTCATGTCAAAGATAAAGGAATTATTTTAGGATATTCATTCCGGGTTAAATTACAACCACGGTCAAAGATTCATTCAAACAAATTGTGGTGAGTCGTATTATTCTCACATGGTCCCGAGTCGCCGCAGGCAGACGACCCGGCACTTGGGGGCTACATTATCCAAGTCCAAGTTTATATCAATTATGCAAGTCCCATGTCGCTGCAAGCATGCACCACGGAACTTGGGGGCTAATGCAAGCCGGTTTTTAAACCGTTAGATTGTCAGCAAGACCATATTATCTCAAGGAGATGAGCCGGCCTTTCTATATTATTATAAGTCCCATCCCAGTAAATTATTACTGATCCGGCACTTGGGGACTACACCACTCAGATCAAACTTTCTAAAAAAGTCCCAAGTCGCCGCAGGCATGCGACCCAGCACTTGGGGGCTACAGTATTCAGCTGTTCCAACAGATTAAGAGATTCAAATTGAAGACCCGGCGCATCACATTCTGGTGAGCTGGCCCTTGGGGGCTACACCCGCCGAAGCTTTCTGATGAGCTGGCCCTTGGGGGCTACACCCGCCGAAGCATTATAAGATATAAGGCAATTATAAGTCCTAGGTTGCTACAGGCAGGACAACCCGACACGTGGGGGCTACACAGTCCAAAATGTTATTTGCAAAGCACCAAGTTATCATGGATAATCTCGGAGCTTGGGGGCTACAGGTAATATGGACATATCAAAAACTTTGAGGAGAATTTTCAAGATATTAAATATAGAGTTCCGTTGTTAGACCCGGTGTTATCAAAAGATCATAACCTGCGAGAGTTTATATAAGCCGCCCTGCTTCACAACAATGGAAGTCCGGTTCTACATCAGATGGATTTCCATCCCAATATTTATCAAGTCAGCAGGATTCTAGTTATTTAACCCGGAGTCACCAACGATAATGACCCGGCATCATCAATGATTATGACCCAGCGAAGATGACCCGCCAAGAGTATTGGAAGCCGACTCAATGGCCTATGGGTGTTCTATTCCAAATATTTTTCAAAAGACATTTGACAAGCAAGATGATTATCCAGACGACTCATTCATATGGAGAAAAGACCCGGACTTCTGAGAAGCCATTTTATAAGCCGGCCAAAGGAGCAAGCCGGCCACTTAACATATTTGTTACTCTTATTTCACGATCTTACCATGAATAAATTCAAGCTAACCTGGGGGCTAATGATGGGGATATACCCCATGGTATGACCCGGCCTGGCGACTCACAGGAGACCCGGCCAAAGACATGACATCTTATTTATGACCCGGCAGGCGGGTCACAGGATGACCAAGCCCAAGACCCGGCTGGTGAGCCGACGCCAGGCGGCTCACAAGAGAAGGCCCACAGGAGAAGGCCCACAAGAGAGAAGGATTCCCTTAAAGGAAATAAGACCCGGAGTAGGATTTGTGAGAGACTAGTCCTAATCCTACTCCTAGTAGGACTCCATTTGTAAACCTACCCTCTCCACTTATATAAGGAGAGGTAGAGCACCCCTAGAGGGACAAGTTCTCTAGAGACACAAGTCTACAAGTTTAGACAACACAAGAGATTAGAGGCACAAGAGATTAGAGGTAGCAATTAGCACCCATGTAACCGAGAGATCTTCATCGTCATCAATACCAGACAAGCAGGATGTAGGCTTTTACCTCCATCGGAGGGGCCGAACCTGGGTAAAACTCCGTGTCTTCTCGATTCCGATCAACCCCTTCAAGCCGCCACATAATTGCGTCTCGCCCCGAACCAAAGTCCGTTCACCCGGACATCTGCCGTGACAAATCCACGACACTCTGTGACCCTTTTGTGGAGCAAGACTCTTAAAGTAGCTTTTGTTGGGCATGTCGAGAACGGTCTCTATGTGGTGAACTTCTCAGAGCAACCCACTAAGACCGCGACTTGCTTAATGGCTAAAGTTGATGTGGGATGGCTCTGGCATTGCCGACTAGCCCATGTCAATATGAGATCTTTGCAAAGTCTCCTCAAAGGGATCACATTCTTGGACTAACGTGAGCTTTGCCAAAGATCGTGCTTGCAGTGCGTGTATCGAAGGAAAGCTACATGAAAAGGCTCATCGTCCAACCACTACAATCTACTCAAAGGGGACCTTAGAGCTCCTTCACATGGATCTCTTCGGACCTCCATCTTTTGACAGACTTGGTGGAAGAAAATATTGCTTGGTGATTGTGGATGATTAACCAAGATATACTTGGGTATATTTCTTCAAAAAGAAGAGTGAGACCCAACAGACCGTCATCGACTTTGCAAATGAAGTCCAACGTCAACATGAGGCAAAGATTTTGATGATTAGAAGTGGCAACTGTACTGAGTTCAAGAATTACACCCTAAATGAGTTTCTTGGTGATGAAGGGATAAAGCACCAATATTCCACACCTTACACCCCTCAACAAAACTGTGTTGGAGAGAGGAAGAATCGGACGTTGATTGATGCGGCAAGAACCATGATGGCGGACTTTAAATCTCTGTACAACTTTTGGGCCGAAGCCATCAACACAACGTGTCATGCATCAAATTGGCTCTATCTCCGCAAAGTCTTGAACAAGACTCCTTATGAGAGTCTTACCGGGAACAAGCCCAACCTCAAATACTTCCGGGTGTTCGGTTGTAAGTGTTTCATTCTCAAGAAAGGTGCTCGTTTGTCTAAATTTGAATCTAGAGCCCATGAGGGCATATTTGTTGGTTATGCTGCAAACTCTCATGCTTACCGTGTCCTCAACAAGTCCACGGGACTCATTGAGGAGACGAGTAACGTAGATTTTGATGAAAATAATGTCTCCCAAGTGGAGCAAAGTGGTCTTTGTGATGTAGGTGATGAAATTCCTCCCCAAGCCATAAGAACAATGGGTGTGGGATACTTCCTACCTGTTGAGGAACCCCTTGTGGCCGAAGGAGAAGGACAATGTTCCACTCAAGTGGAACCATCAACGACGCAAGACCCACATGCTTCTGAAGAACAAAATGAAGGTCCTCCACCACATGGACAAGATCAAGGGCAAGATCAATCTCCTGATGATGGTGTTTCACCAAGTGATGCCCAAGATCAAGTTCCCATCTCCGAGCACGTTCAAGATCAAGATCTTCTTCAAGAACAAGAGCAAGCTCACGAAGGCGCTCAAGATCATCAAGATGATGACTCTCAGAATGTTGTCCCTCAACCTTCCATGGAGGAAATTTTAGAGAGACGAGCCGCCAAGAATGCTGCCAAGCTCAAAGTTAAACAACATATGTTGGAGAAAATCTACGGCGACTTGCAAAAATGGTAACCACTCATAAACAATTAACAAACTTTTGTGAACATCACGCGTTTGTTTCTTGCATTGAGCCCCTTAAGGTTCAAGATGCGCTCGAGGATATGGAGTGGGTTGAAGCTATGCACGATGAACTCAACAACTTCGAGCGCAACCAAGTGTGGCAATTGGTGCCACGACCTAAGGAGAACCACAATGTTATTGGGACTAAATGGATATTCAAAAACAAGCAAGATGCGCACAGTATCGTCATTCGCAACAAGGCAATTTGGTGGCACAAGGATACTCCCAAGTCGAGGGTATCGACTACGGTGAAACGTTTGCTCCTGTTGCTCGCCTTGAATCTATTCGCATGTTGCTTGCATATGCCTCTCATCATAACTTTAAATTATATCAAATGGATTTCAAGAGTGCTTTTCTTAATGGTCCTCTTAAGGAGTTGGTATATGTCAAGCAACCCCCAGGGTTTGAGGATCCCAAGTTCCCCAATCATGTATACATTCTCAATAAGGCTCTCTATGGCCTTAAGCAAGCCCCACGTGCGTGGTATGAGCACCTTACCGAGATGTCGCAACACCGTGGGTTTGAAATTGGGAAAATTGATCCCACTCTTTTTACAAAGAGGGTCAACGGGAACTTGTTCATATTCCAACTATATGTTGATGATATTATTTTTGGTTCTCCTAACAAATTTTTTAATGAATAATTTGCCACTTTGATGACAAACAACTTTGAGATGTCTATGATGGGATAGTTGAAGTTCTTCCTTGGTTTCGAAGTCAAGAAACAAAGTCAAGGCACCTTCATCAATCAAGCTAAATACACTCAAGACATGCTCAAGAGGTTCAAGATGGATGAGCTCAATCCTCCCAATGCCAACACTCCTATGCCTCTCAAATGCCATCTTGATAGTGATCCCAATGGTAAAGCGGTGGATCAAAAGGTATATCGCTCCATGATTGGATCCTTGCTTTGCCTTTGTGCATCTAGACCGGATATCATGTTAAGTGTGGGTATTTGTGCATGATTTCAATCCGCACCTAAGGAGAGTCAAGCGAATCTTTCGATATTTGGCTCATACCCCAAACTTTGGCTTATGGTATTCCAAGGGGGCTTCGTTTGATCTCGTTGGATATACTAACTCGGATTGGGCGGGAGATCATGTTGATAGAAAGTCCACTTCCGGAGGCTGTCAATTTCTTGGTCGGTCTTTGGTAAGTTGGTCTTCAAAGAAAGAAAATTGTGTTTCTCTCTCGTCCATCGAGGCCGAGTATGTAGCTGCTGCCAATTGTTGTGCACAGATTCTTTGGATGAGGCAAACTTTAAAGGATTATGGTGTCAATTGTGACAAAGTGCCTCTTTACTATGATAATGAAAGTGTCATTATGATCTCCAGCAAGAAGTTCAACATTGCAAGACGAAGCATATTGATATTCGTCATCACTTCCTTCGGGAACACGTCAAGCGAGGAGACATCAATCTTATCCATCTGAGCACTAACGAACAACTTGCTGATATATTTACAAAGCCATTAGATGAAGCAAGATTTCGCAAGTTAAGGCATGAGCTAAATATCATTGATTCGAGCAATGTGGATTGACTTAGTGCACACCTCACCACACTCATCATTATGTCTTGTCTAGGTGTAGGCATGGATTTAGGGGGAGTCTAGTTCTCTCAATGAACTATCCCTCCTCTTATTATGCATCTAATCAAAGTCATTCACATTTTCCATTTTTGATGGTTACTGTGCTTCAAAAGACGAGTCTTGGTCGTGGGCCCAAGGATAATTCTTCGCAGTGCCATACCATTTGACTCAAACATAGGTGGCTCTAGGGCCACCGCCCTCTCTTCATTCAAAGTAGAGGCTCACTGTTTGGTCCTATTTTTTCTTCTCCTCCATTGGACCATGCTCTTGTTTTGACTTGCATCTTTGTTTTATCATATCTCTCATTCTTGTGAAAAAAACTTTCTTTCTCTTCTTCTCTTTTCTCTCTGAAAACCTGCACTTTGTGGGTAGCATGGTACTACCGTGGCGATTCACGGTACTATCGCTGGAGTTGGACTGCCCCTGTGCTTGCACAGGTGCGCTCCCAGCACAGTACTACCGCCCCAAAAAGCGGAAGCAAACAAATTACTTCCGCTCCAGGAGCAGTACTACCGCTTATCGTGCAGAAGTAAAAAAATTACTTCCGCTCGTTGAGCGGTACTACAGCGATGATCGCGATACTACCATGTCGTCGAGTGGGCGTGGGGGTTAAGAGCCGGCAGGGGGGTTCAATCTCCACCATACCCCATTATCTCTTCCCCTCACGTTTCTCTCTCTCCTCCTCCTCACAACCGGCAACGGAGCACCTTGCGGGATCTCCGTCTCTTGCCACCCTCCTCTCATTCCCTCCGGCGGGATCATTCCCCACCTCGTCCTCTTGCTATGGACCTCGGTATTTCCCCGAACTCCTCTCGTTTTGCTTCTCTATTTTTGAATCTAGGTTTAGGGGAAATATGAGATGGTCTAGTATTCTTTGATCCAATTTGTGCATGAGGAGATGGTTTGAGTGTGTTAGTGTAGTAGAAGCGTGTATTGATAGGATACAACGGGATAACTTTCGATCTACAGTAGTACCGATTTGATCTTTTGATCTGTGTTCATGCGAAATCCGTCACGTGCGGTACTACCGCACCTGGTGTGGTACTACCGCTCCTCAGGCGGAAGTAAAATTTTACTTCCACTCCTGCCATGGTACTACCGCGTCCAGAGTGGTAGTAATTTTTTACTTCTGCTCGTTGGGCGGCAGTAAAATTTTACTTCCGCTCTAGCCACGGTACTACCGCTCCCAGCGGTACTACCGCGTCCGGAGTGGTAGTAATTTTTTACTTCCGCTCACTGGGCGGCAGTAAAATTTTACTTCCGCTCCAGCCACGGTACTACCGCTCCCAGCGGAACTACCGTGTGTGGAGCGGTTGTAAATATTTACTTCCACATGAACCACCGGTACTACCGCTCGATCCGAAGCTACCTCATTTTGTCCTATTCATTCTCACCCCTACATGGTTTTCGTGTCTTCTTTTGTCTTTGCCTTACCTTTTCATTTGTCTCTTGTGTTTGCGTTGTGTGACATAGGTGGCGGCTCTGGTTCCGGCTCCATTCCAAGACGCTCGAATCCCTCTCATGACACTAGCTCCAAGCGTCTTCGCAATCCCGATGCTCTTGAGGGATCCAATGCCCCACCACACCATTTCAAGAGGACCGCATCCAAGCTCAAGGAGACTATTGACAACTATGAGGACATGCCTCAAGCTAAGTTTCTGTCTCAGCGGTTGATCAACCCCTATGTCAAACCAAGGGAACATTCCAGGGCCAATGAGTTGTTCTGGACCAAGCAGCAGTTTCTCATCCACATTGATGTGATCAAGGGCAAGAAGAATCTATATGTTCCGGTCCAATACATTGATATGGCTCATATGAGGAAGTATCCGACATAGTTTGGTGAGGCTCTGTGTTTGGTGGAGCAGTTTGCTATCGAGGACATCATCTCATTCCACCTTGACTTTGATCCCGAGATTGTGGGTCAGTTCTTTGCCTTTGTCCACTTCCACAATGATGAGCAGCGGACCATGACTTGGATGACCAATGGAGAGAGGTTGTCTGCCACCTGGAAGGACTTCATGGATCTATTGCATGTTCCTAATTCAGGGCTTGATGTGCCACTTGGACTGCACCCTCATGACAACCCCCACCCAGCATGTAAGGAGCAGCTCATGCCATACTATATTCTGAAGACTTTACCCTCTGGTGAGCGAGTTTCTGTGCTCAACCAATTCTTGATGCCATGCATCGGATCTTCCGCAACATGTTGTTTCCTCGCATGGGAGACAAGGACAAGGTGCACTCCTATCTGGTGGATATGTTGCTACTGTGTGAGAAAGGAAGAACTGGAGAACTTGACACCCTTGATGTGTCTCACGTTATGTGGACCGAGCTTTGCACTGTTGTGTTTCATCGTAAGGTCCCCATTTATGGGCCCTACTTGTTCCTCCTGATTAGTACTACTTGGGAGAAGACCCTTCCGGGTGAGGACTTGCAGGAGCACTTGTTTCTTCATGAGCCCATTTGTCTGCGTATGAAGGACAAGTGGGCCAACACCACCACTAAGCCAGCTCCTGCTCGTATGGAGGTTGATGAGGATGAGATCGAAGAGGAGGAAGATGACAGTTCTAAGTCGTATGTGCCACCGTCTTCTGAGCCATCTTGGGCCAAGAAGCTCTCTCAAAAGATGAAGACCTTGTTCTGCATGCAGGCCAAGGGTCAGTATCAGGCTCACGTTGCTCAGAAGGAGAGTCGCTAGCCTGACAAGCGGATTCTGAGGAAGCTTGGTGAGACCATCTCGAGTGGGTCTGAGAAGGACATCACTCCTGAGGCTGCTTGGATGGCGAAGCAGCAGTTCCAGTGGGCTGATTCAGATGCGGAGTCTATCCCAAACGCATCAAAGGAGGAGCCAGATGACTGATCTTTCTGCATGGGATCTACCACCTATGTGTTAGGTGTCCTCTATGTCTTTTTGGCATCTCGATGCCAAAGGGGGAGAGAGTGTAGGATCTGCGAGTATTTGCGTTGTTTTTTCGTCGTCTCTTTGCTTTCATTGAACCTTGGTTTATGTCATTTGTGTGTGAGACCAAGAGACTTCCCCTATCATACGGTGTGAGACATATGCTATCACTCCTACCTTATTATTGTCCAGCATGATTCGTAGCTTGTGAGTCTGTGTTTTATGTACCCTTATCTTCATGCTCACATGCTATGCCTTGTTTCCATACTTAGTTGTATTCATTCTGTTACAAGGATTGCATTGTTTATAAAATATAGGGGGAGTGTTGATCATAGTGTGTGTGCCTTGCAGTCCAAAGCATATTTATAGAATGCACACATCTAGGGGGAGCTCGTCTATATTTTGTAGATCTTGGGTTTGCATATGCTCTTTTTATATCTTTATGTGCAAATCTCATATTGTCATCAATCCACCAAAAAGAGGGAGATTGTAAGGGAATATTTCTCCTTAAGTGGTTTTGGTGATTGATGACAATGCCTTTCCGAACTAATGTGTGCATTGAGCATTTCAGATATCTCATGTCTAGGCATAAGGCGATTCGGTGCCCCTGGAAGCCTATCGAAGACGGTTATTCTCTATGTTTCCTTTTGGTGGATTTGAGTCGTAGGAAAGTCATACTATTAAGAGGGGGTACGCTTCAGAAAGGTTTGGGTGGAATCAACACGTACAAATCTATTACCTTGCACCACCTTTCATTCGCTTCAATGGAGCTCCAGCTCGTTTCTCATTCCTGTGCAAAGTGAAAGCCTGCGGGGGTGTTTGCTTTCAGTGGCCAGCGTTAGTACCGCTCAAGGGAGCGGTAGTACCAGAGGAGCCAGCGGTAGTACCGCTCGGTGGAGTGGTAGTACTATTGTCCCCTACCCTGGTACATACGCCTACGGTAGTAGGCGCAGATGTAATTTTGTACATCCACCCTCTTACGATAGTACCATGATCCACGTTCGGTGGTTCTACCGCTTGTTTCCTAGTGCAATCGGCCTGAGTCTGTTACTTCCGTGCAAGCGGTAGTACGGCATGTGCCAGCAGTAGTACCACAAGCCCTTGCGGTAGTACTATGGTTTTTGTGGTAGTACCGTGACGCACGGGGCTAAGGGTGGGGATCACGGTTGGATCTTGTCCCCCACTATAAAAGGGAGGTCTTCTTCCTCAATAAGCTTACCTCTTCCTTCCCAAACTCCATTGTTGCTCAAAGCTCCATTTTAGCCCAATCTCTCTCCCTAGCCAATCAAACTTGTTGATTTTCTAGGGATTGGTTGAGAAGGCCTCAATCTATACTTCCACCAAGAGAAATTTGATTCCCCCCACTAATCCCTTGCGGATCTTGTTACTCTTGGGTGTTTGAGCACCCTAGACGGTTGAGGTCACCTCGGAGCCACATTCCACTGTGGTGAAGCTTCGTGGTGTCGTTTGGGAGCCTCCAATTCAGTTGTGGAGATTGCCCCAACCTTGTTTGTAAAGGTTCGGTCACAGCCTTCAAGGGCACCAATAGTGGAATCACGATATCTCGAATTGTGTGAGGGCGTGAGGAGAATACGGTGGCCCTAGTGGCTTCTTGGGGAGCATTGTGCCTCCACACCGCTCCAACGGAGACATACTTCCTCACAAGGGAAGGAACTTCGGTAACACATCCTCGTCTCCACCGACTCCAATTTTGGTTATCTCTTACCTTTACTTCTTGCAAGCTATTATTGTGTTGTATCCCTTGCTTGCTTGTGTACTTGTTGTGTTTAGCATCATATAGGTTATTCATCTAGTTGCACATCTAGCCAACTTATTTGATGCTAAGCTTAAATTGTTAAGGAAAAGTTAAAAAGTGTTAGTTGCCTATTCACCCCCCTCTAGTCAACCATATCGATCCTTTCACCAAGTATATGATCACCTTTGATGAGCTTGTCTAGATTACGCATACCAACATGGCCTAGCCTTCTATGCCAAAGCAACCTTTAGACGATTTTGCAATGAGACAAGTACGAGGTTTGGATCTTTTAGTGAAGTAAACAATGTATAGATCACCACTACAAAAACCGGTAAAGACCATGCCATGATTATCTTGTTGAAACACTTGGCAATCAACTTCAGTAAATAGCACATTGAAACCCAAGTCGGCTAGTCTAGATATGAAAAGAAGACTGTAACCAAGCGATTCAACAAACATTACATTTGAATGGAACTATCATGAGATATGGCCACCTTACTAAGACCGAGTACCTTACCCTTGGAGTTCTCTCCAAAAGTCACATACCTCCATGGTCCATGTTTTGGTGTGATCTCTTGAAACATGTCTCTATCTCCGGTCATGTGATCGGTGCATCCATTGTCGAGAATCCACTCCTTTCCTCTAGACATGTAATCCTTGAAGTTTGCCATGAGACTTAGATTCTTCATAGTCTTCTCATACTCGATGTTGAACAAGTCATCTTCATCATAGTAGCAGCCATGTTCCACATCGTCATCATCAAGCGGGATATCCTCGTCATAAGAGACAAGAGATTCGTTAGACTTGTGATCATGACAATGTTCAAGATTATGAATGCGAATGGCTTCAACTATGATGTTGTTGATAGTTATGCCATCTCCTTTAGCACGCATGAGGTCTCTAATCTCAAATAGATAGTCATCAACATTAGGATCACTAGGCATCATTTTGTGAAAAGCAACCGTTTTATGGAGAATGACATCAAGATTTTTCAAGGAGTAATTTGAATATCTATTCTCTAAATCACTCCACAAAGTATAGGCATAGTCAAAGTTTCTCATCTGATAAAACACAAGTCTCGGCAATCCTCTAATGATAAGGTTAATAGTTCTAAGATTACAAAGCATGCCAATTTCTTCTTCGTGTGAAGGATGTAAGGGATGAATGGGAGGCACATAAGGGCTATTAACATACTTGCTCAAATGAAATTCATTGAACAACTTAAGCATCTCATATTTCCATTGATTATAGTACTCCCATCGAGAATGAGCACTCTACAACTAAGACTTCCCAAACTAGACACATCCATCTTCCTCTAATGGTGATAAAACCAAAACTATGGAGACCAAAGCTCTGATACCAATTGTGGGGTCGATAAGGGACGTCTAGAGGGGGGTGATAAACTACTTAACAAATTAAAACCTAACCTTTTCCCAATATTAATGGTTGGCAGTTCTTAGCAATTCTAACAAGTCTAGTGCACCCTACACATGCTGGTCAACAAGTATGGAGCGGAAAGTAAAGACAAACATATGTAATAAGGAGTAGAGATAGGAAGATCAAATGCAATTGATGACACGAAGATTTTTCCCGTGGTTCCGAAAGGTGGTGCTATCGTATGTCCACATTGATGGATACTTCAACCCACGGAGAGTAGCGGTCGCGAGAGTCCACGGTGGGATCCACCTGTTAGGGTCCACAAAGTAGGAACCTCATCTATTCCATTCCGGCTTTCGTCCACGAAGGACTAGCCTCACTATGGGTAGATCTTCATGAAGTAGGCGATCTCCTTGCCCATACGAACTTCTTGATTCAACTCCACAACAAGAAGAAGGAGGCTCCCAAGCGACACCTACCAATCTAGGAGGCACCACCCTCCAAAAGGTAATAGATGTGGTAACAATGATGAACTCCTCGCTCTTGTGCTTAAAAAGATAGTATCCTCAAGACGTAATCACCCTCTCATAGATTTGGCTTGGTAGAAGAGGTTGATTGGATGGAAAACAACTTCAGGAGGCTAGAAATTAAGATTCATATGGTTGGAGTGGAAGGTCTTGATCTCAACACACGAGTAGGTGGCTCTCTCTTAGAAAAATAGAGTAGTACAAGTGTAGGTATGTTCTGAGTGCTTCCTATGCGAGTGAGAGGAGGTGAAGGGATATATATAGGCATATCCAAAAATTCAACTGTTAGAACATTATTTCCCAACTCGGTGAAACCGAAGTAAAAACTCTGGTGCACCAACTAGTGCAAAATGTGGCAACTTTTGGCGTTTCGGTGAGACCAATATATAATTCTCGGTGGGACCGAATTTGCTAACCTAGGCAGTTTCCAAAACTCGATGAGACCGATTCTCAAAACTCGCAAATTCCTATTCTTGAAAATGGCTAACTGGAAAGTTGGTCACTGATTTCAGTTTCACCAAAAGTGAAAGTTGGTGTCATCGAGAAGCTAGGGTTTGGCATGGGTTCTGTCGAAGGCAAAACTCGGTAGGGCCGAATTGGATTTGTTGGGGCACTATCGTGGTTTTGTCACGGCAGATGTCCGGGTCAACGAACTTAGGTTCGGGGCAAACGCAACTACGTGGCGGCTTGAAGGGGTTGATCGGAATCGAGAAGACACAGAGTTTTACCCAGGTTCGGCCCCTCAAGTCGAGGTAAAAGCCTACATCCTGCTTGTCTGTTATTGATGATGATGAAGATCTCTCGGTTACAAGGGTGCAATCGCTACCTCTAATCACGAGAGCCTCTAATCTCTCTATCTCTAAACTTGTGTTGTCTAAACTTGTGAACTTGTGTCCCCTGATCATCTGTCCCTCTAGGGGTGCTCTACCCCTCCTTATATAAGTGGAGAGGGTAGGTTTACAAACAGAGTCCTACTAGGAGTAGGATTAGGACTCATCATGAATCCTACTCCGGGTCTTATTTCCTTTAACGGAATCCTTCTCTCTTCGGGCCTTCTCTTGTGGGCCTTCTCTTGTGGGCCTTCTCTTGTGAGCCGCCTGGCGCCGGCTCACCCACCAGGTCTTATCCCGTGAGCCGCCTGGCGCCGGCTCACCCACCGAGTCTTGGGCTTGGTCATCCTGTGACTCGCCAGCCGGGTCTTTAATAAGAATGTCATGTCTTCGGCCGGGTCTTTAATAAGAATGTCATGTCTTCGGCCGGGTCTTTAATAAGAATGTCATGTCTTTGGCCAGGTCTTTAATAAGAATGTCATGTCTTCGGCCGGGTCTTTAATAAGAATGTCATGTCTTCGGCTGGGTCTCCTGTGAGTCGCCAGGGCGGGTCATACCGCGGGGTATATCCCCGACATTAGCCCCCAAGTTAGCTTGAATTTATTCATGGTAACCTCCTGAAATAGGAATAGCAAATATGTTAAGCGGCCGGCTTGCCTCGGCCGGCTTATAAAATAACCCCTCAGAAATCCGGGTGTTTTCTGCATATGAATAAATCATCTTGATAATCATCTTTCTTGTCAATGTCCTTTGAAAAATATTGAGAATAGAATACTCATATGCCATTGAGTCGGCTTCCCACACACTTGGCGGGTTATCTCCGCCGGGTCATAACTATTGGTGATGTCGGGTCATTATTGTTGGTGACTCCGGGTCAAATAAGTAGAGTCCAGCTGACTTAATAAAAATATTGGGATGAAAATCCATATGATGTAAAGCCGGACTTCCATTGTTGTAAAACAAGGCGGCTTATAAAATCTGGCGGGTTATGATCTTCTGATAATATCGGGTCATAAGTATTTGGTGACACCGGGTCTAAAAACTGAACTCCATATTTAACATCTTGAAAATTCTCCTCAAAGTTTTTGATATGTCCATATTACCTGTAGCCCCCAAGATCCAAGATTATCCATGATAACTTGGTGCTTTGCAAATAACATTTTGGACTGTGTAGCCCCCAAGTGTCGGGTTGTCCTGCTTGCAGCAACCTGGGACTCATAATTGCTTTATACCTTATAATGTTTCGGCGGGTGTAGCCCCTAAGAACCGGCTCATCAGAAAGCTTCGGCGGGTGTAGCCCCCAAGAACCGGCTCATCAGAAAGCTTTGGCGGGTGTAGCCCCCAAGGGCCAGCTCATCAGAATGTGATGTGCCGGGTCTTCAATTTGAACCTTATAATCTGCTTAACCGGCTGAATACTGTAGCCCCCAAGTGCCGGGTCGCACGCCTGCGGCGACTTGGGACTTTAGAAAATTTTGATAATGTAATAATTTGGAAGCCGGCTTGCATTAGCCCCCAAGTGCCGTGGTGCATGCTAGCAGCAACATGGGACTTGCATAATTGATATAAACTGGACTTTGAATAGTGTAGCCCCCAAGTGTCGGGTCGTCATCCTGAGGCGACTCGGGACTATGTGAAAATGATATGACTCATCATAATTTGTTGAATGAACCTTTGACCGTGGTTGTAATACAACCCGGAATGAATATCCTGGAATGACTCATTTGTCCTTTCGACATGAAATCCCTGCTCGTGGTTGCGATGCAACCCGGCAAATATAGGTTTGAAAAATCCATGAGTGTTGTAGATTACTACAGAGCACAATTGAAGAAATTCGAGAGTCGGTCAATTAGATGACACGGCATTATATCTGATAGGGTGACTCTTGAAAAATAATAAATTTCTTCAAGCTGGCTTAAAAAAACAGTCATTTTAACACTGGTTATGATAACCATGAAGATCCAGCCATGTTGGCTATTAAAAGATCCACTTGCTTTTGCCAAATATTTAATGGCGGCTCATATTAAGAAATAACACCTGCAAAAAAATAAACAAGACAGAATATATTCTGCATTGTTGTGAGGGCGGCTTGAAGAAGCTCAACCCGGAGATGTTCATACCTTTCATAACATTGCTCCTTTCTCATAATCTTGCTCTGATCCGGCTTTTATAAGCCGGCATGTTTATCTGGAGGTGGGAAGCCCTCCTGAATAATCCACCTGTGAGATGTCAACCGGAGTAGCATGACTCCGAGTCTTATGAGCTTTGTTGATGACCGGTTGTCGTAGGGTAATATGAGTTGTACTCCAATGTAAGAAGTCTCCATTGACAACCGCGGCTAATGAAGAGCCGGAAGCGGCCTGACGGTAGGAAGCCTCTATCGACAACGGCGACTGTTGATGAACTTGAAGCGGCCTATAGCCGGCTGCATGAGGGGTGATGTAAACTATACCATGATGGTAAAAAAACCTCCTTTTAATAGCAAAGACTTTATCCATTGTATTCCAACACCGGTTGTCAATAGGTTTATGTAAGCTATACCAAAGGTAAGAAGCCTCTACTGACAACCGCAGCTCAAAAAGCCTGCTGTTGGAGGGTGATGTAAGCTATACCCGAAGGCAAGAAGCCTCCTCCAATCAGCTAATGTTGTATAGGGCCGGTTGCCGATGGTTTTATGTAAGCTATACCTTATGGCAAGAAGCATCCATTCGACAGCCACGACTAGTAATTGTACTAGCCGGCTGTGTGAAGGGTTTATGTAAGCTATACCCAAGGGCAAGAAGCCTCCTTCCACAACTATTTTTGGCGTAAACGCCGGTTGTTAGGGTGAGATAAGCGAACCCGTCGGTAAGAAGCCCCCTTCGACAACCGCGGTTAATAAGTAACCGGAAGTGGCATAAAGCTGACCATTAGGGTGAGATAAGCGATACCCGTCGGTAAGAAGCCCCCTTCGATGGCCGCAGTTGATAAGCAACTAGAATTTGAAGTAGACGTTGTTGCCTTAGGGGAATTTTTTAAGCTATACCAAAGGTAAGAAGCCTCCATCAACAACAGCGCTTAATGTACTCAAACTATGCATCATACCAGTTCAGGGTCTCTAAAGCGAGATTGGCCGTCAACTCTGTGAGCCGGCTCAGGGTCTCTAAGGCGAGATTGACTGATAAGAGCTCAATTATTTAACTTACAGTAGTTCAGGGTCTCTAAAGTGAGATTGGCCGTCAACTCTGTGAACCGGCTCAGGGTCTCTAAAACGAGATTGACTGGTAAGAGTAACATCAGTTCAGGGTCTCTAAGGCGAGATTGGCCGTCAACTCTGTAAACCGGCTCAGGGTCTCTAAAGCGAGATTGACTGGTAAGAGTTTAATTTTTTAACTTACAGCAGTTCAGGGTCTCTAAGGCGAGATTGGCCGTCAACTCTGTGAACCGGCTCAGGGTCTCTAAAGCGAGACTGACTGGTAAGAGTTTAATTTTTTAACTTACAGCAGTTCAGGGTCTCTAAGGTGAGATTGGCCGTCAACTCTGTGAACCGGCTCAGGGTCTCTAAAGCGAGATTGACTGGTAAGAGCTTTCGGCGGGTCACAAACCACTTTGACTTAAACTTGTTGAGCCGGAAAATTTCATTTTGGCAAAAGACCCGGGCTTCTCATTGAAAATGACCAAATGTGTCTTGCCATGTCCGTAGCCCCCGAGTCTTAAGTTGACTCGAAGAGGCGGCTTCAGAATCTTTCATCGAAAGTTGAGGTTGGCCGTGGCGGGTGATATATGGTCACGTATGAATTGTTTCAATGATCCGGTTGATGGTTCGTTCCGGATGTTTTGCTTGAAGTGAACCAAACTGCAGTGGCAGCGGCTTATGCGCTTGTACGTTAGGCGGCTCATATTGATGAGCACTGCACCCATATATTGATGTAGATCAAATTGTGGGTGGTGTCTTGCACGCATCCGTTGGGCGGCTCGTACAAGCGAGCACTGCACCGATATGTTGATGTAGACATAGAAATCAGCTGTGGCATTGTCAGCCGGTTCTGTTGTGAAAGACGGCCGCGGTATTGTGAGCCGACGCTGATGGATGAGTCGGCCACGGGTGTTATAAACCGGCACGAACGGTTGGTTCATCCGCGGTCATTGTAAGCCGGTGCAGACGGATGAGAGACGGCCATAGTATTGAGAACCGGCACGGGTGGCGAGAGTCGGCCACGGCGTTGTAAACCGGTGCAGTGGAGAGAGACGGTCACAACGTTGTAAGCCGGTGAAGTTGCGAGAGACAACCGTGGCGTTTGTTGGTGAAGACCATACTGCGGTTCCGGCAGCTTGCCGCACTTATTAGGCGGCTCATACTGGCGGGTGATCACGCGCGGTACCGGTGTGTTGACGTAGACCGGGCCACGGGTGCAGCGACTCACGAGCGTTCATTCATCAACGCAACACGGATGAACCCAAATGCGCTCTACCCCGCGGTATAATGCCACGCAAATATACTTCCTACATAAAAATATTGCAAGAAAACGAAGTAATTGTTCTTTTAACAATTTAATTTGTATTGAAAACAACAAAGGGCAAATACACCTGATTTAAGATGACGGATGGCCCCTGTGTCAGTGAACTCTCCGGCAGCTTGAAGCGATGGAGGTGGAGGGCGAGGCGAGACGGGGCGACTCTTGAACAATATCAAACGGGCCTGAGAGGGGTGTTGAGCTAGCAGGTGCAGAGACGGCAACAGGCCAGACGGAGCCAGCGTACGGGGGTGATTCGGAGCGGTCGGACAGACCGAACGGTCAGGCGGCTCGACGGCGTTGGATGTGCCGCCTCCACACGCGGGTGAGTCAGCGGTGGAACCAAGGGCAGCTCGGCAAAGGCAGAGCCGGCGAAGGCGATTCGGCGACTCGACGATGCAAGGCGGCTCGCCGACCGGCGGCTCAAGCAGTGAGCGGGCGAGGCTGGCTCCACAGCGGCTTGCGAAAGTGGAATCGGTGCAGCGGCGGCTCGCGGTGTGGTGCGGCGCAGCTGCGGCTGCCGGGTCAGAAGGCATGCGGCTCTGTAGTAAGAACCGGCCGCAGCGGAGTGATGAAGAGGCGAGAGGAGCCCACGGCGGCACAGTCTGCGGAGGCGGCGAGAGGGCATGGACGGTTTGGCCAGAAGCGGGAGAGCCGGACGTGGCGATGGTTGGCGCAGCTCGACGGAGTGTGAGGCCCGGCGATGGTGCGCGCAAGACGCGACATCGGCCCGGTGATGGCGCGCGTGAGACAAGGAGCAAAGCCGGCCGCAACGGCTTACGAGCGGTCGTGAGGTCTGGCGAAAAATGGGGCCGACAAAGGCAACACGGGGGTGGCTCAATGGATGAGGCGGGGAAGGTGTGTGGTAAAGCCGGCCAGCGGTTGCGGCGAAGGCGGCTCGGCAAACTGGCAGACCTTACCGGCGACTGTGGGAACGGTTGATGGCAACGACTGGCCGCCCAAGCACGGCCGGGGCAGAGACCGGTAGAGCCAATCTGTTGAGGCGGGGCGGCTGAGACCGGTAGATTCCTTCCAAACTGGCTCTTCTCATCCGGCTCATAATGAGCTTCTTGATTCCTGAGGAGAGATCCCTCCAAGAACACAAAACCATCATGCGCAGCCCCACGGTGGGCGCCAACTGTCGTGGTTTTGTCACGACAGATGTCCGGGTCAACGGACTTAGGTTCGGGGCAAACGCAACTACGTGGCGGCTTGAAGGGGTTGATCGGAATCGAGAAGACACGGAGTTTTACCCAGGTTCGGCCCCTCAAGTCGAGGTAAAAGCCTACATCCTGCTTGTCTGTTATTGATGATGATGAAGATCTCTTGGTTACAAGGGTGCAATCGCTACCTCTAATCATGAGAGCCTCTAATCTCTCTATCTCTAAACTTGTGTTGTCTAAACTTGTGAACTTGTGTCTCCTGATCATCTGTCCCTCTAGGGGTGCTCTACCCCTCCTTATATAAGTGGAGAGGGTAGGTTTACAAATAGAGTCCTACTAGGAGTAGGATTAGGACTCATCATGAATCCTACTCCGGGTCTTATTTCCTTTAACGGAATCCTTCTCTCTTCGGGCCTTCTCTTGTGGGCCTTCTCTTGTGAGCCTCCTGGCGCCGGCTCACCCACCAGGTCTTATCCCGTGAGCCGCCTGGCGCCGGCTCACCCGCCGGGTCTTGGGCTTGGTCATCCTGTGACTCGCCAGTCGGGTCTTTAATAAGAATGTCATGTCTTCGGCCGGGTCTTTAATAAGAATGTCATGTCTTCGGCCGGGTCTTTAATAAGAATGTCATGTCTTCGGCCGGGTCTCCTGTGAGTCGCCAGGGCGGGTCATACCACGGGGTATATCCCCGACAGGCACCGACTTTGGACTTTTGGTTTTGGACAGAGTATTTTGTGGGAGAATGGATGAGTATATTTGGTTGCTAAGCTCTAAGCACTTGAGCAACCAGATCGTCATAATTTCTTATGCCCTTTTAATGGTTATGGCATTCCCATGGATTTAAAAATTATTTCTCACAAAGTGTAATGTAGTCTTCAATCTTCATGCATTTGCCAATCCTATTTCTTTCTTCTTTTTCTCTCCTTGAGGATTCTCCACACATCCCATGGTCAATCTTCTCTGTGGACTTTATCTGGAATAAACTAGGTAAAACTATTAGTCTAAGAGACAATGTATGTTGTCATGAATTATCAAAACCTCCAAGGGAGCATATGTGATTTCACTCGTGTCGGGTTTCGAGGAGGCAGGAGGGGCTCGGAAGTGGAAGATGTGGATTGACCGGTCCATGACCTCCACATTAAAAAGGACGATGATTGATGGCTTCCTCTGGCTGACTGGCAGGCCCGACCACGCGTGCGCCGTAAATGTGGGTGGTGGGAGGTAGGTGGCCGGGTGCCACATGGGCCCGAGACGGACGCGAAGCGAATGTGTAGGCGTCTATCTAAATGCAAACGAGACACATATTTGCATGAGAAATGTGATGACCCAGATGTCAAAGGGATAAAAATGCAGATGTGTACGGGCATTGGGTCATGTCGTCTGTTCCAGACGAAATGGAGTCTACATTGGAGTTAGGCCAACTCCAACGTGCAACCCCAAACGGACGTCTGGTTCTTCCGCTTTTCGTCCATTTGGGGCAGGAAAACGGACACCGTCGTCTGCTTGCAGTCGTGCAAGCATCGGTACACCCAACGGGCACGCCTCGACCCAAACCATCTGGGGTCCTGGATTTCGACCTTTTGCGCCCCCCCCAAATGGAAAATAAACTAGAAAATAATAAAAACACATGAATTTAAACATAAAACGACCATAACGACCCTAGTGCCAAAGTCTTAATTAAACTAAAACCTAATAAAAGACATAAAAACAGATAAAGGCTCGTCGGCCGCCGTCGTCTTCACGAGTCGTCGTCCTACTCGTCATCGTTGCCAGTGAGGTTGACGTAGGGTGGTGGCTGCCACAGGTGGGTCGGCGGCCCCTCCCACAGGTGGGTTGGTGCCTCCTGCCAGACCGGAGGCGCCGGTGGCGCCGGCACCACCACCTCTTGTGGATCCTTCTCCTGCTCCGGTGACCGCGGTGGTGTTGCTGACCATGGGACATATCCCACCACGTCGGCCATTTCCGATGTCGTGCAGGACCACCTCCACCGCTGGCCCACCAGCCGAGGGTCCAATGCAGTGAGGGGCCGCTCCTCCTGCACCTCCTCCTTGACGGCGATAGCCAGCTCCGGGATGGCCATGTTACCAACCGGAGAGAGGGCTAACGCCGTTCCCAGGCCAGCACATTGCCGCTCGTCGTGCGTGTTCATGGAATCCTCCATGACACGCTTCACGATCCGAGCATCATCCTCCTTGGTCATGTGTGGCGCCGATGGAGGGGACGCAGATTGTGACGGCGAGGGCGTCGGCGAGATGCCGCGCACACGCCTACGGCGGCGAACTTGGGGCAGGGTGTCTGCACGGGCCGGATGCGATGGGCGCTGGCCAGCAAAGCATGACCGCAAACGCAGGTCATGCTCGTCGCGGAACCACGTGTCCCAAAGCGACGACTCTATGGCGTACCTGGGGTCCCACAACAAATCCGGTGGCAGCTGTCGGCGGCGACGGCGAATCTCTTCGCCGCGAGCGCGACCACTCATTGGCACCGCCGGGACTGGCACGTGGTCCGCGGAGAGATGCCAGTTGTTTGGCAAATGGACATCTCCCCACGGGAACGCGCGTGGACGTCTCCCAATACCAGAAACAGACATCGATAGTGACGTACATCCGATTACGCTCGTGGCCACCGGCGGTGAGATCTGAAAGGTCGGTGGTGCCGACGGAGAAGGCGGGGATGGTGGTGCGGGCGGCGCGGACCTGCTGGAGCGGCGGCTAGAGGAGGAGTTGGCCTCATGGTTGTGCTTCCCCTTGCCACGGATCCATTGCCAACCCATGGTGCCGAAGGGGAGGTGGGCGGGTGGGGGTGCGGTGGCGCTGGCTAGGGTTTAAGGGACTCGTGTCGGGGCTCGAGGAGGCAGGCTGGCCGGGAAGTGGTAGATGTCGACTGGCTGGTGCACGACTTCCAATTTAAGAAGTACGACGACCCGAGATGTGTGACTAACAGCCGGGGCCTGCGGCGCGTGCACATTAAGTTTGGGCGGTGGAGGTAGGTGGACGGCCGCCACGCGTCCCCGAGGCGGACGACCCATTAGCGAGTTCATGTCTATTCGACGTCCATGTGGACACAAACCGAGTGCATGTTTGCGCCGGAAATGGGGCGGGCTTGACGCAAAATGGACAAAATTTGAGGATGCTAAGACCACTCACGGGATGTGCTTCAACGCTCTCAAGTGCGGAACACTATTTGTTGCATTCTTGTTGGATGAACAACCACCTCTTTTGAATCGAGTTGATGCTACGATCGCTCGTAAATTGGTAGGGCGGAAACAACTTTCTTTCAAGGAATGTTTTGCGAACTCTTGTCCAAAAACAATTCCCTTTTGTTGCGCACCGACTCTAGGATCTTGGCCAATCTTCTTCCAACTTTCGCAAATCAACTTGTCCTCATCTTGTGTGTATGATCCCGTTCGAATGCTCTTCTTCCTCTTTTGAGCTTCCACTCTTTGGGTGAGCTCGTCGATGAACAATGGCTCGCCTGCAATGTCGACGCCTTCCTCTTCTTATTCACCACCTTCACCTTCGCAATATATGTCATCTTCTTCATGCCACGAGTCACCATGGTCGGCCTCAAAGTCTTCATTGACCATGTACTTGTCGCGGCCATCTTGACTCTGGGTCTCCTCCTGATTGAAGGTCCCACCCTGCCCACCCGTTTGAAAGGCCTCGCCACGGCCCTCGAAGATAACATTCTTCATGAACTATGCGTAGAAGGGGTCCTCGACCGTTAGCGTCGGTATTGGCATTTCACCGAACAGGACGCGGGGCGACAGCATGGTGGCCGTAGACGGTGGCCGGGCTTGCTTTCTTTGCATCTCCACGGATGGGCGTCCACCGCTGCAGGACCCCGACGTGACATTGAGGTCGATGACGGCCGAGGGGCGCGGCGTGGACATCATGATCACGCTGACTTCCAGCGACCCCGACAAACGGGTCTGGGCTTGGCACCTTGGCGAAGGGAAGCCGAGCGACAATGGTGTGGTCGACGACGTCGGGAAGGGGCACTACGGAGGCCGGACGCCCGACGAGCCTGTGCTCGCCGGCCCGACGGGCGCAACCGCGAAGCTCGTCGGATGGCACAACCCCATCACGAGGAGGGTGTGCGCTTTGCTGACGATGGCCTCCTTCTCTACAGCACCGGCCTTCTGTCGTGCGGCCTCCAATGTAGCGCGCTCGATGGCGTATAGGGTCGCGATTTCCTTCCTCTTCGCCTTCGCCCGCCGGTTCCTCCTCTTGGCCAATTCCGCGTCCAGCTTTGCAATCTCCTTCGGCGTGAGTTCCGACCGCGGCTTCTTCGTACTCTCGGGCGCCTTCTTCTTCTTCGCCTTGGTGGCCGGGACGACCGTCGGGTCATCGAAATTTGATGGGGGTTCAGCAATGGCGGGAGGGAAGGGGAGGGCGGGGTGTGGGAGGGTTTTAGGGGAAAATGAATTGGAATGGGGCATGGGGCGAGAAGGTCGTGCTGCTTTGTGCCACCGACGGGCGGGCTAGGGGCGGGCCAGGGGAGGACAAACGCGCGCGTCCCGCCCGTTCGCGAGGCATCCGCCCGCTGTCCGTTTCACCTTAAAACCGAACCAAGTTTGGACCGAGGATTGGATTGAAAGCGGAGAGAAAACGAACAAAATTCCGTTTACGCCCACGCGCTGGACAGCTTGGTGTGTCTATTTTATTCTAAACGAACGCGGACAGACAGAATTGGATCGAGTTGGTCTTAGGCTTACGAAATCAGCATCAACGTGGTTTGTGCAATTTCCTCCCTAACCAATTCCCGGCGCCCTGGAGAAAAGCAGCGACGGTGACCAAAGTCGGGCCGTGCATTGGATGCATTGCGTACCGACTACCGAGCGACTGCCTGACAGAGGGTTCGAGCATGAGCCGCACTGGCACCTGACGATCCCCATATCTCCCATTCATTAAATCCGTCTACAGTGTCGCGTAACAGCATGCACTGAGCAGCAGTAAATCGTCAACCGCCCGCCACACACAAACGCAACCCAGCCAGCCAGCCATGAGTCAATCAATTTCCGCCCGAAATACGTAGTACTTACAAACCCGCTGCCACTGTAGAGCGTGCGTGCTCTGCTCCGAACGCAAAATTTCGTCCGAAAACAACGGGATGCGCCGAGCCAAACACGATCTCCTTCGTGCGCAGCGCAGGAGGAGAAAAGGCTGTGCCTGTGCTGCACTGTAGCCTCTCCAATCTTTCCTTTCCTTTTCTTGCCCCCCCCCCCCCCCACCACCACCGCCACCTGCCTTTGAAGTCGAGCCTTCTCATCTCCGATCCACACGTGGGGGTATATACTACTACGTGTATATACGATACCACCACCACCTCGGCGACTTCGCTCCTGCCGGCCCGGCCATCTCCATCCACCGTCCGCCCTGCCCCGGCCGGCCGCCTCGCCGCCCGTCCCCTCCTTGTGATGCTTCGGTACCCGTCTCTTCCTCTCTTTCTCTCTCTGTCTCGCCCTGCTCTCTCTTTTCGCGAGGATTGTTTTTCTTGTTTGGTGTTCTTGGCGGGGGAGGAGGCGGCCATGCTTGTCCTGGATCGACCTCGAAATCTTTTCCCCCCTTACCTCTGCTTGTTTGCTGTTTTTCTCGTCGGCTGGATTGGTTTGTCGGTAGCACACACAACTACGGGCGGCTCTTCTGCTTATCCACCAATGCCGCAGCTGTGCTGTCGATTTCTGCTTGGATTCAGCCTGGGTTACTTCCACGCAAACCATCTCTTGTTTCCTTCTGCTGCTGCTAATAAGGAGGAGGGCACCCCCTTTTGATCGAGCTGGCACCTGGCCACGCCTTCAGAAACACAGAGAAAAAAGAAAAATGCCCCTGCATTTGACTAATTTGCTTGCTCTGCTTCATCTGGGCTTCTTCGTTCTTCCTCTGTGCTGTCATTTGATTTGTGGGATTAGTCTGCGCAGACGTGAATCCAACTTCTTCAGGTTCTTGCTGGCGACTACTATTTGATTTCCTTCCCTTTCCCTTTCTTTCTGAAAGAAAACAAGTTCTTGGCTAAGCAGTAAGATCCAGCTATGTTGCTAGTTTCAATCCGACTATTTTAATCCCCACTCCACTCTGGTCTCTGGGTTTCTGTGTTCGTCGCCTCTTAAAAAATCCTAAAAAAATCCTTCGTTAGTGGCCATGGAGTCAACTTGTCGAGCTGAGAAGTTCAACCAGCAATAAAGCTCGGCAGAATCTTCACACTTGTTTATTGTTTTGAGCGCTCCTAGTTGTCTCCATTACAGCCATTTCCTGTCTAGTTCTTATTTAGTACAGCATTTTCCCTTGATTCAAATCAATTCTAATTCTATGGCTGCGATGATGCGCAGACCAACTGTTGATTTGTGGGTTTTATTATGAGCATACATGTCTTTCCACTTTTAAACGGTCAATAAATGGATTTGTGCGCAGGCTGTCACAAGGAGGCGGAGTGCTGCGCTGGTGATTACTAGTAGTAGGCATCACATCTCCGGCCTCATTTGCCCTGTTCATCACCAGGTATCTTCAGTTCCATCCATGTATGTAGCCGTTCTAGAAATTTGCTACAGTTATTTTGATTGATCTCTCTGCCTTCTACTGTCACAGTAAGAATTTCATGGTTTCATTGTCTGCTTTGGTTCCTGCATCTTGTTCTAAGATCAATGCATGCCCCCTCATTGCCAGTTCCATTATATTAAGTTCTAAATTAAGCATCCTCAAGATCTTCAGTAGGAGGGGGGCCTGTTGTTTTTATCCATTTTACTTTTACTGCATCGTTGAAGATTTGAAGAACGAATAAAGTGGATGTATTTTGGCATCTTCTTTCTTTTTACCAAATTTGTACGTCAGTTGTCTTTCATACAGCTGCATGAATTAGGCGACCAACTTTCAGATGTACTACAAGCAATCTAGGGTAGGCACACAAGTAGTCTCCACACTGTGAAGAACAAGCTAGCTGATCTCTCTTGAGCCTTTTTCTTCTGCAGCTTCTTGGAAGTCTACATTTTGTTCAGACTCTGAAGAATAAATCCTCTCACAACTACTACCATGGGTGCCTGCGTGTCTTCAAGCAGAAGGCGGAAGCCGCAAAGATTGCGCTGCATATATCGCCGCGGAAAGGTTTTGAGAAATACGCCTACCATACGCCCCAGTGATGTAGGGAACTGTGCTACTTCTGGAGAAGTTGTGCATGTGGAGACTTCCGCGGCCACTCGAAGGAAATCTGATGGCTCGAATGTAACATTCCACCTCACACAGCTGCAGTGGCATCATAGCGAGCTAGAATCGGAAAATGGAAGCGGTAATCGGAGTTTTCATGCTAATTTCGTACATTTTAGGATCCAAAGTCTTTACATTTCACATTTAGGATCAGAAGTCCTTATATTTTGCCCTATTGGTCCAGTTGTATGCCAGGAAGAAGCATGGTTTGATTCTGTCAGTATTTTGGGTTCTGATTCTGATGAAGATTTCAGCAGTGTCAATGGAGGTATTGTCTTTTCTCTAGACAGATTTCATTCGCACTAGGCATATGCATTGGTCATATATATTTATTTATGCACAATCTTTTCTTGCAGACTTTCCTGCAATGTCGAGCGCAGGAAGGACGCACTTAGTGCAGTGTGAAGATGCTTCATGTATTGCTGATTGCATCCAGAAGTTTGAGAAGTTTTTCGACGGTTCATGTGTAGCTCAAGCTGTTGAACATTACCTAACAAGAGATGCAAGCTGTATGGATAAATCAAGCCAATCCGGTGTTCAGGAAGCAGAGAGACTTAAAATTGCAAGCTCGGAAACATCTGATGTCTCTGGTGCAAAGGGGGAGGAAGCAAAGACAAGAAATGAGGGCGTAAAAATGCTGACAAAACTTCGAAGAGGCGACGAGGGATGCAATAATTTGAAGTCTTTCAAAGATGGAGAAAAATCTCATGAAAGTATCTTCAAAAGTTTGACACCAGTGTGCACGCCTCGTCATGCTAATAAGGTTCAGCCGTTGGGAGTGGCGAGCCCACGGGGCCAAAAGAAGAAATCAGGAGTTGTCAGGCTCTCTTTCACGAGGACATCTTTTGATGGAGAGCAAACTACTGAAATATGTGAGTTTTCCTCTGATATGTTTTACCATTTTTTTTACATTAGAGGCAGTTTTCAGAAATATGGTTGATGTTGAATCTCTATCCACAGGCTCTAGGAGGTACTTGATTCGTCCAAGAGCCGGCCTATTGATTCCTCAAGCAAGCGAGAAAATATCAGAAGGTTGTTGGTCAATTCTTGAGCCTTGCACCTTCAAGCTACGTGGAGAAAGCTTTTTCAGGTAAGAGTTGGTGTACCCTTTGCTTGCCTTGTTTTTTAGTAATTTCTAGGATATGAACTTGGTTTTAATTTGTATAACTTTCATGTAGAGACAAAAAGAAGTCAGCTGCCCCAGGGAGTTCTCCATATACTCCAATTGGTGTGGACATGTTCATGTCACCAAGGAAAATACATCACATTGCCCAGCATATTGAGCTTCCATCTATAAGGCCAAGCGAGAAAGTTCCTTCATTACTTATCGTAAATATTCAGGTATGATCGTCGGCAGTCCGTGGTTTCCTGCTAAGTTTGAACATGCTAGTGGTTGCAATGGTTACTAATGAGTATGTACTTTTGCACCCAGATGCCTACATATCCGACTGCTATCTTCCTTGGTGACAGCGATGGGGAAGGGATTAACCTAGTGTTGTATTTCAAACTGAACGAAAACTTTGAGAAAGAGATTTCTCCTCAGTTCCATGAGAGTATCAAGGTATTTTTTTCTCTGTCGGCAGACACTGTGTTTGTTCGCAGACAACCGATGCATGATAATCCTAATGACCTGAACTAATATGTCTTAATCTCCTGTTTGTATCTTATTCACAGAGGCTTGTAAGCGATGAGGTAGAAAAGATAAAGGGGTTTCCATTGGACTCAACTGTACCTTACAGGGAAAGATTGAAAATATTGACTGGCTTGGTTAACCCAGATGATATGAATCTGAGTTCTGCAGAGAAGAAACTTGTGCAGGCTTATAATGAAAAGCCAGTTCTATCGCGGCCTCAGCACAACTTTTATGTGGTGCGTGACATTTTCTTGTTGCATGCCATCTTGTTTGTTTTTTCTAGCATCTTGACTCCTACATAACATATGGGGTTGATACATACAGGGATCAAATTACTTGGAGATAGACCTTGATGTGCACCGGTTTAGCTTCATATCAAGGAAAGGGCTCGAAGCTTTCCGAGAACGGCTGAAGCATGGTGTTATCGATCTGGGTCTAACCATACAGGTAGCATGATGAACCAATTCTTCTTGATAAATTGCTATGCGGGATGACTTGTCGATGAACTGAACATGTTGAGTGTGTCATGCAGGCCCAGAAGCAGGAAGAACTCCCTGAGAATGTCCTGTGCAGTGTAAGGCTAAACCAGCTTGATTTCGTCGATCATGGGCAGATACCAACACTCCTTCCTTGCGACGATGACTGACACATGAGCTGGGCGTGCTAAGTTAAACCTGAAGTCTCACTCAGGACCTCAAAAACCATTTCCAGGTGCTCACAAGTTCTGACCCTTGAGGATTGATGACCTTCCCTTTGCTATCTGTGCTTGGAAGGGTTGCATTGCTCTGCAAGATGAACGGCTCTGCCGCAACCCGCAATGTTGTTATGTAAAAACCTTCGTATATAGTCAGTCATGTTCGTCGACAATCTGGATATGCGAGTCAACTTCCTACATGGATTTGCAAATGCCGCGAATCGGGAGTTGGCGATGCTATCTGGACTGCCTTATTGGTTTATTTATTCAATTTATCTCTTCTCGTCTAATATCATATGGTATGTGCATTATTTGTTATGAGGCTATGCCAAACCTCCATCCATTTAAACATTTCATTCTGAAACTAGTTCTCGACATACCTATCATCAAGAAGGAGGAACAAAAAACAAGATGTGATGCTAAAATGCTATAACTAACACCAGTATCTGAAACTAGAATCCAATGGGAGTTGTTTTGAGGAAATAATAGTGTGCTCCTTTCAATCCATAGTTACTTGTCGTTCGACGTATATGTATTTAATACTATAATATATGGCGTGGAGGGAATAACTATTTTCCCACCAAAACCGACGATACCATGAATCCGTGTTGTCCAAGGGCACTGGAAGTCGGCCTAGTGGGCCGAGTGAAGCCTCAGTCCCAAGGCCCAAGATAGCCCATGCCTTTTACCCGGCCCAAGGCCTCCATCAAAAGAAAAATTTACTTGCCGTCCAAGACATGCCGAACTACAGATCTAGGGGGACTGTTCAATCTTCTTAGCGGACTAGGAAACTTGTAACCCTAGGTGCCATCCTCCTTTGTAAGGCGAGATCGGTCTAGTCATTAGGTATCTTACATTTGATAGTTTCACTTGCTTGATACACCCAATAAACAAAGAGTCGAAAGTAGGGTTTTACCTTCACTGTGAGGGTCTGAACCTTGGTAAACGTTGCCTCTGGGTTCCCTAACTTGATCATCCGACTACCGCGGTACCCTGTCTTGAAACAACATACATTTGGGATCTAACCTCATTCGTGACATCTATGCTTGGGGCGAATCTTGTATTCGATGCCCTGAGCTTCGTCGCTGACTTGACGGGGCGAGTCAGCCTTGTCCCTCCATTTGTCAAAGGCCATGTTCTCATCTTTGAGAATCTAGAGCTCGTTACCGACCAGCGCGACGAGACCCGGCTCCACGACCCAACACCTTGCTTGGTTCAGGAGTTGGTGGAAATTTTCAACTTCCCACCCACCTCCCACTTTGTCTCCAAGGTGGAGTCGCTTCACCAGATCTTGGATGAGGAAGAGTTTGATGAGGACGAAGGCTTGATCAGCTACCCGACGGCCAGCTTGGCAACGGTGCCGACGGTGGTCTACACAGAACACCGACTACGCAATGAGGGAGGACAAATTCGACATACCACAACGACGACCAATTTGGACGTCTTCTGCACTCGGTGACAAACACAAAGATGAAGTTGATGATTTTTTGAGTTTTGAAATATTTTTGAATTTAAGGAACGTTTCTAAAATATGTGATCATTTTTGAAATTTGGAACATTCCTTGAAATATAAGAATTTGAAAATTCACAAACATTTCTGAAAATTGAAACATTATTCAAATGCATTAACATTTTCTGCAATTCTAAATATTTTTAAAATTCATGGATATTTTCTAAAATTCCAAAAACTGAATTTCAAAGCATTTTTGAAATCCTGAATATAATTTAAAAAATTTGAACATATTTTGGAGTTATAAAAGCAAAAGGGAAAGAAAAAGATAAAAGAAAGAAAACAAAAAACAAACATGGGCGCTCCGCCACGCTCATCGGCCGACCCTAATCGCACGCAGGGCATGGCATAGGTCTAGCCGATCGCATAGTGGTCCAGTTCATGCATAGCCTATAGGAGATGCAGGCCAAGCCCACCACCGAAGAACATAAAGGGCCAGGGACCAGGAGCAACTAGTTGGCGAGCGTTCCTTCGCGAGCCTCCTAACGATCACTTCGATGCGTTGTCACTTGGCGCGTTCTTAGCCACTGTCACGTGTCGCGTTCTAAACGTTTCCTTCGGATTTTTTTATTTTTTATTTTTACGCACGCGTTTTCGGCTTCTTAGATTGTTTTTTTGTGTGTTTTGGTTTTTCTTAGCTTTTGGCTGAAAAAATATTCTTTTTTTCTCAAAAAAACATTTTCTTATTTTCGCGAGAGACGGTTTTTCTTTCGCGAGAAGCACGGCCGTGCCGTGCCTCTCGAAAACGAAAAAAAATAATTTATTTTTTATTTTCATGAGAGGCAAGGTTTTGCTTTCGCGAGAGGCATGGTTTTGCTTTCACGAGAGGCACGTCCAAACAAAAAAAACGCGTTATTTCGGGTTTTTTCATGAGAGACACGGTTTTGCTTACACGAGAGGCACGACCGTGCCATTCGGAATTGAAAAACAATGCGTTTTATGGTTTTCTTTTTACGAGACACAGTTTTTCTTTCGCGAGAGACACGTGACTCTTGGAAACAAAAAAAAAAACATCCTATCCCAGGAAGCAAGGTTTTTCCGTTCGTTTTTTTCATTCGTTTTTTTCGTAAAAAAAAGTCTATCAAAACATATCAACATGAGATTTAGTTTTGAAGATCTTGACATGAGGAACCTAAGGTGAAAAGGTTCGAGATTTGGACGCATCGTTCAAGAGATAAAATGTTTTGAAAATATGAATCTATGAAAAAAAAACCCCTCTGAGGTTGCTACAAGTGGCATCTATGCAGTGCGTCATTTCTCGTAACCTGAGAAGATGAGAGTGATCTTTAAAGTGAATACTCTCAATTAGTGATTTCAATAGGGACTTGTCCCTTGGAAACGTATGTGCGTAGTCGGCAATCAGGGAAAACCCTATTTGACACTCTTTGCATAAAACTGTCGACCAATGGCACAGGCGATCGAGGAATCGTTCAGATTGGATGAGGCCATAAACGTTTTCAGCTTTCCCGGTTTTATACAGTTTTGAAAAACTTCTAGAAAGTTTCTGAGCCAGATTTTTTTGTTCGGTTTTTTTTTCTCTGTTTTTTCTTTTTCTGTTTATTTCTTTCTCAAATTTCTTTTTATTTTTCTAAAAATGTTTGCATTTTAGAAAATTTGTTCATTTCTACAGAAAATGCTACTGTTTTCAAATTTTGTTCATACCATAAAAAACAGACTTTCAAAAAAAATTCACTTCATTTCGAAGAATGTTCGGCAATTAAAAAAATCAGAAATTTGTTTTATTTTTTTTTCGCATTTTAATGTTTTTCTCCATTTCCAAAGAACATTTGTTCAAAAAAAATATTCGTTTTTTCAAAATTATGCAAGGAATTTTCAAAATATGTTCGTGTTTCCCACTTTTGTTCTGGACTTTCCGAAAATGTTTCCGTTTCAAAAAAAAACTGGTCATTATTTGCAAAAAATGTTCCTGTTTTCTGAAAAAATAGTTCGCAAATTTTGGAAAGAGGGACATTTTTTGAAATTACTGAACAGTTTCGCAAATTTGTGAAGAAAATGTCAAAATGCGAGTTTCTTTTGGGAATTTGAAATTCAGAAGAGAGGAACTTAATTTGAAATTCTAAACTTCGAAATTTCAAACAAAATTTTAAAACAGGAAAATTTAATGGAAAAATGAACCAATTATGAAAATGTGTTTGTGTTTCAAAAACAATGACTCTTTTTCTCAAAAATTTCTTCATAAATTCAAAATTTTGTTCGTGTTGAAATAAGTGTTCAAGAATTTTAGAAAATGTTTGCGGTTCCAAATTATTGTTAGATATTACATGAAATGTTTAATTTTTTAATTTCTTGTTGACAAATTTAAAATATGTTCGCCGTTTCAATTTTTTTTAGAATTTTACGAAATGTGCCATTTTCCAAAAAGTCAAAAAAATGTTTGCTGTTTGAAAATTTGTTAGGAATTTCATAAGTTTTTCAAAACATCAAAAAATGGTTCGCATTTTTCAAAATCACTTTCTACAATTTCAATTTTTTTTTTGCATATCTTAAAAAATGTTCATGTCTACAAAAATTTAGAAACCCAAAAAATGTTTGCATTTTTCTAAAATATACACTTATAGAAAAAATGTACACTTTTATTTAAGATGTACACTAGAGTAACTAATTCCGGTTCGCTATAGAAGACCAATCCGGTTGTACGATCTTACCAAGTTCTTTTAGATGCGAGTTTTTCTATTGCCAACAACGTTAGTTAGCTAGAGTGGCTAGGTGCACGCAGTCATAAGCGGTTGGCCGCGAGTTATATTCCTACTTCCTAGCATCGTGCCTGCCTTCGATTTTTGCCTTCTTTTTCTCCCGCAGTACAGCTCGATGGGTCGGCCCAATCAGGCTGCCTCCCTGTGGGTGGCACGAGCTAGTTGACGCAGAATGCGTCCAATAGGAGCTCCGGCAGTCAGATCACCCTTGATTCTTTGTTGAATCATTCGATGCCCGCCTGCCGACGCCGAGAGATGTTTTGATCAGGCATGCCCATAACCTATGTGGCTGCTTGCCAGTGTCAATTCCAGTTGATCCAAGAATTGAGGAAGAAGGGGTGGCGATCCAGAGACGACAGCTGTATGGCGCACAGAAGAAGGGTTAGTTTACTCTAATGTCTACTCATGTGGATTAAATCTGTGACTTCTAAAGGTTTGTTTGTGACTAATCCGCTCCATGAAATTCAGCTTTGCTTTAGAAAACGTGAGCCAAACGGGATAGCTCCACGATGTACCGCTTCACAAAAAACCCAGAATCTGAGGTATAACTTCTTGTTTTTTGTGAAGATCTTTAGGAGGTGCGCTATAAAATTGTAGAAGCCGGAGTTGAAAGAAAATTACCCACTACTACCATCAGTAAGTGAATACCCCTTCGTTTCTCCCCTCTCATCCAACAAAATAGACCATTTCCATCAAAATTCCTATTCTCAAAGCTGGAGCTAGATGACATCCAAACATTAGCAACTCTTGTATGAAACTGCTCCAAAGTGGATTTGGTGGAGCGGAACTGATTTTGATAGAGTAGAGCAGTCCCAAACATGTCCTAAATTATGGATATGAATGTATAGGAAATTTCCATTTGTTCACATGCACGTGGTTGTGTGTATAGACATGAGTAGAAAGAGAGACGGGTCAATTCATAAATTTTTTCAAGCCAATCAATTCAAGCTCTCAGCCTTGTGATTATCATGCTAATACAAATACAAGCAATGTCTCAAGCTAGCGAAAATAACAATCATAATCCCACTTAAGCTAATGCCCAAATTGATCATGATGTTTCCATGCCAGAATTTACAGAAAAAACCGCAGTTAGAATCAAATAAAGACTCTGTTAGATGTCCTCAAATTTGGCAGCACCCTCACGAAATACAAGACGATGCTAGGTGTTTTTATTGGAAATATGCCCTAGAGGCAATAATAAATTGGTTATTATCATATTTTCTTGTTCATGATAATCGTTTATTATCCATGCTATAATTGTATTAATCGGAAACTCAGATACATGTGTGGATACATAGACAACACCATGTCCCTAGTATGCCTCTAATAGACTAGCTCGTTGATCAAAGATGGCTATGGTTTCCTAGTCATGGACATGAGATGTCATTTGATAACGGGATCACATCATTAGGAGAATGATGTGATGGACAAGACCCAAAGTACAAACGTAGCATATGATCGTGTCAGTTTATTGCTACTGTTTTCTGCATGTCAAGTATTTGTTCCTATGACCATGAGATCATGCAACTCACTGACACCGGAGGAGTGTCTTGTGTGTATCAAACGTCGCAACGTAACTGGGTGACTATAAAGGTGCTCTACAGGTACCTCCGAGGGTGTCTGTCGGATTGGCATGGATCAAGACTGGGATTTGTTACTCCGTGTGACGGAGAGGTATCTCAGGGCCCACTCGGTAATACAACATCACAACAAGCCTTGCAAGCAATGTGACTAAGTGTTAGTCACGGGATCTTGTATTATGGAACAAGTAAAGATACTTGCCAGTAACGAGGTTGAACTAGGTATGGAGATACCGACGATCGAATCTCGGGCAAGTAACATACCGAAGAACAAAGGGAACAACATACGAGATTAATTGAATCCTTGACATAGAGGTTCGACCGATAAAGATCTTCGTAGAATATGTAGGAACCAATATGGGCATCCAGATACCGCTATTGGTTATTGACCGTAGAGATGTCTCGGTCATGTCTACATAGTTCTTGAACCCGCAGGGTCTACACACTTAAGGTTCGATGACGTTTCAGTAGTATAGAGTTATGTATGGTGGTGACCGAAGGTTGTTCGGAGTCCCGTATGAGATCTCGGACGTCACGAGGAGCTCCGGAATGGTCCGGAGGTAAATATTGATATGTAGGAAGTCCTATTTTTGTCGTCGGAAAAGTTTCGGGCTCATCGGTAGTGTACCGGGAGTGCCGGTAGTGTACTGGGAGACCATCGGGAGGGGTATTTCGACCCAAGAGTCTACATGGGCTGTGGGAGAGTGAGTACCAGCCCTTAGTGGGCTGTTGGAAGTGCCACACTAGGCCCATGCGGCTGGGAAGAAAAGCCCAGAAAGAAAAAGGTGGAAAAAGGCAAAAGACCAAAATAAGGAGGAGTCCTAGTCCTACTAGGATTGGAGGAGGATTCCTCCTCTCCTCCTTGATTCGGCCGAAGCCTAGGACTGGCCCCTTGAGGGCCAATCCTCCTCCTCTCTTCCTCTTATATATACTAAAGGTTTTAGGGTTTTTGGCACTAGATTTTTAGCCACGTGCTACCCTCTCCTCTAGTGCATAGTTTCTCCTCTAGATCGGTTTTCTGCGGTGCTTAGGCGAAGTCCTGCCGGAATAGCTCCACCACCATCGCTACAACGCCATCGCGCTGACAGAGAACTCGTCTACCTTTCCGCTCCCTCTTAATGGATCAAGAAGGCGGAGATCGTGATCGAGCTATACGTGTGCTGAACGCGGAGGTGCCGTCCGTTCGGCGCTAGATCGAAAAGACCGTGATCAAGATCACGAGACGGATCGTGATGAGATTGCGGGACAGATCGTGATGAGTTCGCGGGACAGATCGTGATTGGATCGCAGGACGGATCGTGATGAGATCGTGGGACACTTGGTGATTTGGATCGCGAAGACGTTCGACTACACCAACCGCGTTTCTTAACGCTTCCCACTTAGTAATCTACAAGGGTATGTAGATCCACTCTCCCTCTCATAGATGCTCATCGCCATGGATAGATCTTGCGTCTGCGTAGGAATTTTTTTGTTTCCCATGCAACGTTCCCCAACAGTGGCAGTTTCTCCTGCTTTAGTTGGATCGGATTCGACAAAGGCGGTCCTTGAGAAGGTTCAAAAGCAACTTATGTATCACCGTTGTGGTTTATGCATAGGTGAGAATTGTTCTTGCTAGATACCCATAGCAGCCACGTAAAACATGCAACAACAATTAGAGGACGTCTAACTTGTTTTTTGTAGGGTATGTTGTCATGTGATATGGCCAATTACATGATGTGATATATGTGATGTATGAGATGATCATGTGTTGTATAGAATATCACGACTTGCATGTCGATGAGTGCGGCAACCGACAGGAGCCATAGGGTTGTATTTAATTATTGTATGCTAAACGGTAGCAATAGTAGTAGAAGCATGATGGGCGCGACAACCCCGATGGCGACACGTTGATGGAGATCATGATGTCGTGCCGGTGACGATGGAGATCATGCCAGTGCTTTCAAGATGGAGATCAAAAGCACAAGTTCATGGCCATATCATGTCACTTATGATTTGCATGTGATGTTAATCCTTTTATGCACCTTGTTTTTCTTAGGACAACGATAGCATTATAAGGTGATCCCTCACTTAATTTCAAGATAAATTGTGTTCTCCCCGAGTGTGCACCGTTGCGAAAGTTCATCATGTCGAGACACCACGTGATGATCGGGTGTGATAGACTCTACGTTCACATACAACGGGTGCAAGCCAGTGTTGCACATGCAGAACACTCGGGTTAAACTTGACGAGCCTAGCATGTACAAGCATGGCCTCGGAACACAAGAGACCGAAAGGTCGAACATGAGTCATATGGTAGATATGATCAACATGATGATGTTCACCATTGAAACCACCTCAACTCACGTGATGATCGGACTTGAGTTGGTGAATTTGGATCATGTATCACTCAAATGACCAGAGGGATGTCAATTTGAGTGGGAGTTCTTAAGTAATATGATTAATTGAACTCATTATCATGAACATAGTCAATAGTGTCTTTGCAAATTATGTTGTAGATTACTTGCTCGCGCTGTAGCTCCCTTGAATTTTTATATGTTCCTAGAGAAATAGAGTTGAAAGATTATGGTAGCAATATTGCGGACTGGATCCGTGATCTGAGGATTGTCCTCATTGCTGCACATAAGGCTTATGTACTTCATGCACCGCTCGGTACGCCAACCCCTCTAGCATCGTCTATAGATGTTGTGAACATCTGACATGCACGTTCTGATGACTACTTGATAGTTTAGTGCGTCATGCATTACAGCTTAGAATTGAGGCTCCGAAACATTTTGAACGTCACGGAACATATGAGATGTTCTAAGAGCTGAAATTAGGATCTCAGGCTCGTGCCCGTGTTGCGAGATATGAGATCTCCAACAAGATTCTTTGCCTGCAAGATGAAAGAGAATATCTCAATCGTTGAGCATGTGCTCAGATTGTGTGGGTGCTACAATCGCTTGAATCGAGTGGGAGTTGATCTTCCAGATAAGATGGTGATTGATATAGTTCTCCAAATCACTGTCACTAAGCTACTAAAACTTGGTGATGAACTATAAAATGCCAGGGATAGAAATAATGATCCCTGAGCTGTTTGCGATGTGTGACACCGCAAAGATAGAAATCAAGAAGGAGCGTCAAGTGTTGATGGTTAGTCAAACCACTAGTTTCGAGAAGGGCAAGAGCAAGGAAGGAAACTTCATGGATAGCAAGTCAGTTGCTGCTCCAGTGAAGCAACCCAAAGTTGAACCCAAACCCGAGACTAAGTGCTTCGATTATGAGGAGAGCGGCCGCTGAAGCGGAACAACCCTAGATACTTGGTAGATAAGAAGGCTGGCAACATCGACAGAAGTATATTTGATATACGTGTTAATGATGTGTACCTTGCGAGTACTCCTAGTAGCACCTGCGTATTGGATACCGGTTCGGTTGCTAAATGTTAGTAACTCGAAATAAAAGCTACGGAATAAACGGAGAACTATCTAAGGGTGAGGTGACGATGTGTGTTGGAAATGTTTCCAAGGTTGATGTGATCAACATCGCACGCTCTCTCTACCTTCGGAATTAGTGACAAACCTAAATAAATGTTATTTGGTGTTTTGCGTTGAGCATGAACGTGATTAGATCATGTTTATTGCAACACGGTTATTCATTTAAGTTAGAGAATAATGGTTATTCTGTTTACATGAATGATACCTTCAATGGTCATGCACCCAGTGAGAACGGTTTGTTGAATCTTGATCGTAGTAATACACATGTTCATAACATTGATGCCAAAAGATACAAAGTTAATAATGATAGTACCACATACTTGTGGCACTGCCGCTAAATGTCATATTGGTATAAAGCGCACGAAGAAACTCCATGCTTATGGATCTTTGGACTCATTCGATTTCGAATCGGTTGAGACATGCGAATAATGCCTCTTGGGCAAGATGACTACGGACCCCGTTTTCCAGATGGATGGAGCAGGCAAGTGATTTATTGGAAATGATACATGTTGATGTATGCAATCCAACGAGTCTTGTAGCATGCGGTGGATATCGTTATTTTCTTACCTTCATTGATGATTTGAGTAGATATAGTGTATATTTACTTAATGAAACACAAGTCTGAATTGTTTGAAAGGTTCAAGCAAATTCAGAGTGAAGTTTAAGATGATCGTGACAAGAAGATAAAAATGTCTGTGATATGATCGTGAAGGTGAATATCTGAGTTACGAGTTTGGCATACAACTTTAGACAATGTGAAAGTTGTTTCACAACTCACGCCACCTAGAACACCATAGTGTGATGGTGTGTCCGAATGTCATAGTCGTACTCTAGTGGATATGGTGCGTGCTATGATGTCTCTTATCGTTTTGCTACTATAATTTTGGGGTTATGCATTAGAGAAAACTACATTTACTTTAAAAAGGGCACCATCTAAATCCGTTGAGATGACACCGTGTGAATTAGGGTTTGATAGAAACCCAAGCTGTCATTTCTTAATCTTTGGGGCTGCGACGCTTGTGTGGAAAATGTTTTCACCGAATGAGCTCTTACCCAAAGTGCACAAATGCATCTTCATAGAATACCCTAAGAACAGTTGGATGAACCTTCTATCTCAGATCCAAGCATAAAATGTTTGTTGCTAAAACTGGGTCCTTTCTCGAGAAAGAGTTTGTCTCGAAAGAATTGAGTGGGAGGAAGAAGAACTTGATGAGGTGGTTGAACCTTTGTTCAACCAGAGAGTAGCGCAGCACAGGAAGATGTTTCTGTGAAGCCTACGTTAGTTGAAGAGGAAGTTAATGATGATGATCATGAAGCTTCGGATCAAGTTACTATCGAACCTCGTAGGTCGACAAGGATGTGTACTGCTCCTGAGCAGTATGACAACCCTATCTTGGAGGTCATGTTGTTGGACAAAGATGAACCTAAGAGCTGTGGAGAAGCAATGATGGTTAGAGGCCATGAAATCCGAGAAAGGATCCATGTATGAAAACGAAGTATAGACTTTGGTAGACTTGTTCGTTGGACGGCAGGTCGTTGAGTACAAATGGATGTTTAAAATGAAGATAGACGCTCATGGTAAATGTCACCATTTGTAAAGCTCGACTTGTTGCAAACAAGTTTACGACAAGTTCAAGGAGTTGACTACGATGAGACTTTCTCACTCATAGCGATGCTAAAGTATGTTGGAATTATGTTAGCAGTTGCTGCATTTTTGAATTATGAAATCTGGCAGATGGATGTCAAAACATCATTTCCTTAACGATTTACTTGAGGAAAGGTTGTATGTGATACAACCAGAAGGTTTTGTCAGTCCTAAGGATGCTAAAAGGTGTGCAAGCTTCAGTAATCCTTCTATGGACTGAAGCAAGCATCTCGGAGTTGGAATAAACACTTTGATGAGGTGATCAAAGTTTTTGAGTCTATACAAAGTTTATGAGAAACTTGTATTTACAATAAAGTGAGTGGGAGCACTATAGAGTTTCTAATAAGCATATGTGGTTGACATATTGTTGATTAGAAATTGTATAGAATTTCTAGAAAGCATGAAGGGTTGTTTGAAAAGAGTTCTTCAAAGGAAGACCTGGATAAAGCTACCTAATTGTTGAGCATCAAGATCTATAGAGATAGATCAAGATGCTTGATGAGACTTTCAATGAGTACATACCTTGACAATATTTTGAAAGAGTTCAAAATGGATCAGTCAGAGAAAGAGTTCTCACCTGATTTGTAAGGTGTGAAGTTGAGTGAGACTCAAAGCTCGACAACGGTGGAAGAAAGAGAAAGGACGAACGTCGTCCCCTATGCCTTAGCCATAGGCTCTATATTACGCCATGCTATGTACCGCACCTGGTGTGTGCCTTGCCATGAGTCTGTCAAGGGGTACAAAAGTGATCCAGGAGTGGATCACTGGACAACGGTCAGGATTATCCTTAGTAACTAGAGGACTAAGGAAATATTTCTCGATTATGGAGGTGATAAAGAGTTCGTCGTAAAGGGTTACGTCGATACAAAGTTTAACACCAATCCGGATGACTCTGAGTAGCAATCCGGATAAGTATAGTGGAGCATCCATTTGGAATAGCTCCAAGTGGAGTGTGGTAGCAGTGTCTACAGTATGACATAGAGATTTGTAAAGTACACACGGATTTGAATGTCGCAGACCTGTTGACTAAAAGACCTCTCTCACATGCAAAGCATGATCGAGCCCCAGAAATCATTGGGTGTTAGATTCATAACAATGCGAATCACATGGTGATGTGAACTAGATTATTGACTCTAGTGCAAGTGGGAGACTGTTGGAAATATGCCCTAGAGGCAATAATAAATTGGTTATTATCATATTTCCTTGTTCATGATAATCGTTTATTATCCATGCTATAATTGTATTAATCGGAAACTCAGATACATGTGTGGATACATAGACAACACCATGTCCCTAGTATGCCTCTAATAGACTAGCTCATTGATCAAAGATGGCTATGGTTTCGTAGTCATGGACATGAGATGTCATTTGATAAAGGTATCACATCATTAGGAGAATAATATGATGGACAAGACCCAAACTACAAACGTAGCATATGATCGTGTCAGTTTATTGCTACTGTTTTCTGCATGTCAAGTATTTGTTCCTATGACCATGAGATCATGCAACTCACTGACACCGGAGGAGTGCCTTGTGTGTATCAAACGTCACAACATAACTGGGTGACTATAAAGGTTCTCTATAGGTATCTCCGAGGGTGTCTCTCAGATTGGCATGGATCAAGACTGGGATTTGTTACTCCGTGTGACGAAGAGGTATCTCAGGGCCCACTCGGTAATACAACATCACAACAAGCCTTGCAAGCAATGTGACTAAGTGTTAGTAACGGGATCTTGTATTATGGAACGAGTAAAAATACTTGCCAGTAACGAGGTTGAACTAGGTATGGAGATACCGATGATCGAATCTCGGGCAAGTAACATACCAAAGAACAAAGGGAACAACATACGGGATTAATTGAATCCTTGACATAGAGGTTCGACCGATAAAGATCTTCGTAGAATATGTAGGAACCAATACGGGCATCCAGGTCCCGCTATTGGTTATTGACGATAGAGGTGTCTCGGTCATGTCTACATAGTTCTCGAACCCGCAGGGTCTGCACACTTAAGGTTCGGTGACGTTTCGGTAGTATAGAGTTATGTATGGTGGTGACCGAAGATTGTGGGGAGTCCCAGATGAGATCCCGGACATCACGAGGAGCTCCGTAATGGTCCGGAGGTAAATATTGATATATAGGAAGTGCTATTTTGGTCGCCAGAAAAGTTTCGGGCTCATTGGTAGTGTACCGGGAGTGCTGGTAGTGTACCGAGAGACCATCGGGAGGGGTATTTTGACCCAAGAGACTACATGGGCTGTGGGAGAGTGAATACCATCCCTTAGTGGGCTGGTGGAAGTCCCACACAAGGCCCATGCGGCTGGGAAGAAAATCCCAAAGAGAAAAAGGTGGAAAAAGGCAAAAGACCAAAATAAGGAGTCCTAGTCCTACTAGGATTGGAGGAGGATTCCTCCTCTCCTCCTTGATTCGGCCGAAGACTAGGGCTGGCCCCTTGAGGGCCAAGACTCCTCTTCTCTTCCTCTTATATATACTAGAGGTTTTAGGGTTTTTGGCACTAGATTTTCAGCCACGTGCTACCCTCTCCTCTAGTGCATAGTTTCTCCTCTAGATCGGTTTTTTGCGGTGCTTAGGCGAAGCCCTGCTGGAATAGCTCCACCACCATCGCTGCAATGATGTCGCGCTACTGGAGAACTCGTCTACCTCTCCGCTCCCTCTTGCTGGATCAAGAAGGCAGAGATCGTCATCGAGCTGTACGTGTGCTGCACGCGGAGGTGCCGTCCGTTCGACGCTAGTCGGAAAGACCGTGATCAAGATCATGATACAGATCGTGGTGAGATCGCGGGACGGATCGTGATGAGTTAGCGGGACGGATCGTGATTGGATCGCGGGACGGATCATGATGAGATCGCGGGACGCTCGGCGATTTGGATCGCGAAGACGTTCGACTACATCAACCGTGTTTCTTAACGCTTCCCGCTTAGCGATCTACAAGGGTATGTAGATCCACTCTCCCTCTCATAGATGCTCATCACCATGGATAGATCTTGCGTGTGCGTAGAATTTTTTTTGTTTCCCATGCAACATTCCCCAACAGTTTTTATATATCCGGCCCCCCATCAACTAATCTTGGAAGAGTATGAATTTACTAGAACATTTGCCCGCCTTCGTTCCGAATGAGGAACCAACGCAACACCAGAAATTCAATTGCGAAGTGTGGTCAAGAATGGAGCCAAAAAATTGAGGAAGGGGGTGGGGTTGAACTAGAAGCATCAAAATGATGTATGGCATTGAATAGTAAGTATTGTAAGATCTATATACCGAAAATGTGCCTTCATTGTTGTATACGAATGAAAATAGGTATTTATTAATGTGAAGTCGGCTTTACGACTACGGCGATCAAAGGCGTCATATATCTTTTTAGAACTAAACTTCTGCTTGTTCCTTCTCTATATAGACTATCATGCAAGGGCGAAGAAAAGTGTCTCCTATTTTAGTTCAAAGACGTGTTTTGACGAGTTTCATAGCATAAATGGCTTGCTCTTCTTTTGACTTGACACTGAAAAGTTATCACTAATCGTAACAACCTCTCAACCCTTGGATATTAGAAGATTTACGAGCTTAACTTTTCTTTTTTGGCAAATCATCAAGTGATTTACAGATTATGGTCTCTAGATGGCTGAATGTATCAAGTTGGAAATGTTGCACCTCAAAATCCAACCAGTCTCTTTCTTGACAAACAAAATCAGCAAGATGTATTTTTTCCACTAGACCACATATCTTTGACTTGCCATAGGTGTCATGTCTCGGATCCAAGGATGAACAAAGATCCAGAAGCTCAATTACTTTGGAATTTAATCAACCTTTCAATTCTACCAACATGGTGCCCCCTTATGGTAATTGATGATATTCTCTATGGACTAATGGTTTCCTTGAGTTATATTCGTAGGATTTGTTCACATGCATTTCTTGAAGTCCATCTGTTGGTTTCAAGGAGATTATGTGATGATCAAGGTGCTATTCAAGAAATTATCCAAAGATTGGTCATAGATAATACATGATACAAGGTTTATCAAGACTAAGTCAAAGAGTGAATCAAGTTGATCAAAGCACAAAGCGTACAAGCCGTACCGAGAGGGATCAAGTGATCCCATGGTATGGTAAGCGGTGTCCATTATGCTTTATGTACTAACCCATGGTCTACGCAAGAGTTCTACGTGGGGTTAGGTATATTTCCATGGGCTTTCTTTAAGAGGAAGATCTCATACAACACATGGAGGATGACATCATGTGGTGATTGTCATCAAGATTGCAGTGTGCAAGTTCAAGTGGAGCATCACGAAGAGGTCATGCTTGAAGCTTGATGTTGTAGTGACAATGGACTTGTGAACATGTGCCAAGAGTGGCTCACTAATAGTGGATTACGGGGGAGCAATCAACTAGTCTTCATTGAGCCAACACAATCAAGAAAGGTGGTCAAACTAGAGGAAGTCAAGATCGTCATCATCTGGCTCAAGTGGACTATGTTCAAGTCAAAGGTTTGCCCTTGATAGATTCTCTATTTTATCGGTCTCATGGTGGTAGTTGGGACACTAGGTTATATGATCGATTGCCGTACTACCTCCCTCGGTTATATACAAATTACAATTTTAGGTAAGTTGATGTGACAAAATCTTGAAATAAGCATGAAAGCACCACATTTATCCATCATCGCAAAGAATATCTATTTAAATGTTGCAATACCAAAAGATCGTTGATGTCGCCTAGAGGGGGTGAATAGGCGCTTTAAAATAATTATGGTTTAGGCTTGAACCAATACGAAATAAAACTAGTGTTTAATTTAGAAATAAACTGTTAATTTACCGAGATATGTAAAACATGAATAAACTGTTAATTTAGAAATTAATGAGAAAGTCTATAAGTATGTAAGTAACTAAAATCATTTTAACAATTCGAGGGAGGTAGGAAAATAGATATCGTATTGAACCATATTCGGGATGTTAATCTCCCGTTTCCATTTATATTCTCTTAGTTCAGTAAGGAACACATTTGGGTTCGAAACACAACCCAACACATTTGCAATATCCAGTTTTATGTTGGAGTGACACACAAGACATTAGTGACATTTATAATGTTTCCATAAGGTGTAGAATGAAGAAGAATTCTATTGTGATTAAGATTTAACTAAGTGCATCTCCAAGATATCCTCTTGAATTCCTTGTAGTTGAGCAATCATTTGCTACACTTTTCAACACCAAAAGAATTGCAGCAAACAAAAATCCTTTGATTGACTTGTAATGGTAATTCCATCTTGTGTCTTTGGCCCTTTGTAAATATCCTAATTGATTTGCCTCTCTTCTCATGTCAAGCTCCACCAGTTAAACCTCGCTTGCAATTTAAGTGGATTTATTTTCTAGTAGCTCATCATCGCGTTTTGGGAGATGTACTAACATTATTAATAATACAATATTCATGTTGGAAAAAATTGTGCACCTCATGTACATTACATGCAGTAACAACAAGAGCTTATTGCAATTGATGAGTTAGACAATGAATTATAATATGCATAAAGAGAACTTTTGAAGAATTAGAGTCTTTAGTCCATTCCACTCGCCTCTCATGTTACTATCCCCATCATAGCCTTGCTCTTTGATATCTCTCACATTCAACCTATTATCGATTAGGACAACAATATGATAAATGATCTAACTGCTAATGGTTGAATGCGCGAGATATCTGAGGGAAAGGCTATGATGGAGCAATTAACATGAAAGGCGACTAGAGTGAGCTAAATCTCTAATTCTCCAAGAGTGACATTATGTATATTATATTTTCCAGGTGGCGTATCAATTGCAATAAGCTCTAGTTTCTGCTTCAAAGGAGGTACATGTGGTACACCATTTTTTCCAACATGCAATTTTTATTGTAAATATTGTTAGGGAAAATTCCGAATGCAATGATGAGCTACTACCGAATCTAGCTATTAGAATTGCAAGAGAGATTGAATTGGTAGAGATTGACACACGAAGAGGGTCAAATTAAATAGGATACAAAGGGACGGAGACGCAAGATGAAGTTCCACTACAAGTTAAACAAAAGCTTGTTTAAGAGGTTTGTTGTAGTGATTTCAGTGCTAAGAAATGCATCAAATGATTTTCCGGATAAAGGAATTCAATAAGATATGTTGGAGTGCCCTTAATATTATAATTGTATTTCATGTTGTCTTCATGTACTACTTATGGAAAAAATTATGAACTCACATATGTATTGTGTGTCAGACTTTGACATAAAGCTTCGGACATTCCGGATGTATTGGATTGTGCTCTAGCACCAATGCATGTCTTTTTGTATTGAGATAAGATGGATGAGAAAGTCTTCAAAACCCTTTATGTGAAATGTGAGATTGATATCTCTGATATGTATCAAAGGATGTGTCTTTTCTTATCTCCCTACATGAGAATAAGTAGCGGGATCGTACCTAGGAGTGCAAACATTGAGGGTGAACACCAAAAATACATTTTAGAAATTACATGTCATATCGCATTAAACCATACCAATGATCTTTAACTTAAACCCTGCCTTTCTCAACAACCGGAAAATTAGAATGGCCCTCTAACGTAATACATGTTTCCTTTGTAGGACCCAACCATTGAAGGGCATATTGTGGATTTTTCATTGGGTGGTGGCTATGCAACCATATTATTTGTAATCATGTAATACAAAAATAATCTGAAACAACCTGGTGTTGCTCTTGGTAAGGGTGACACGGGGTGCGAATCTACCTTGACGCTGTTGTGAGCGTTGGTGGGCAAAGCTCGCACAACAATGATGGCAGGGGTGAGGCCTTCCTCTCAATCCGTGGCACGTGATTCGGTTCAGGGTGTCTGTTCTCGCCCTTGATCGGCAATGACGAGGGCTAAACCAGTAAATCTGTGGACTCGCACGGCCGGAACTAGCGTGGGTACGATGACTCGTATCAGTGGTTTGCAGTGCAACTCATCCGCTCGTGGCAACACTTTAGGAGGTGAGCAATGGTGGTTGGGCGAAGCAAGTGCGGTGTTGTGGTTCCCCCCTGCGCCTCTGTCAACGATATTGGTGGTACATCGAGGTTGTATTCTCCCTAGGTGAAGAAATGCATAATTTTCGCCTTTTGACTAGATTAGGCATCATCAATGGTCGTGCATCGTCTCCTTGTTGAAGGTATTGACCTGTAGATCTACTTCAGGGATCATAGACACATGTTTGAATTTTGGTTGGACCAACTAACATCGGCGCACGAGTGGCGATATCATCTTTCGACTACTTGTCGCCCGATCTCTGAATTATGGTCAACAGTCATAGTCATAGGGTAGGTGGTAGAATTGTGGAGACGCTGTCGTCGGGCATGCCGAATGTGGATGTCCTTGTGTTTTTTTTCTTTATTTCTTAAGCTAATTTGTTTGACATGAATCGCCGATCCTCAATTTCTGGACTGAACAATGGAGATGACCAGAAAATCAAAAGCAGAATGAACACTTGCCGATCCCAATTTAATTGTCATGATTTCATCACACCAAAAATAGAACAAGGTTGCCCCCCTTGACGTTGCGCTTGCATGTCTTGTTGATCCATTTCTATTGCCAAGGACTTCTAGGAAATACTTGTGGCCCTTTTGTTGGTATTAGATTTGGCAGAATCTGACATGTCATGGTCTTATGGGAAGATGATTCTTAATGATTTGATGCTCTAGTAGATCTGCCCATGACCTTGGGGAAGGCATTGCTGATATGTGTATGTTCATGTATGTCTTGTTGAACTTGAACCTATCTATGAACCAATGTTAAGGTACTGTTTATGTTAAGAATTTGTAGGTGCATTTGAAACTTTGTGATTTATCTCATGTAAGAATTTATGCTTTGTGGTCATAAGACGATTATTGTTGTTGTGTCAACACTCTTTTGTCGTGGTGATGCATTTCTAAATTAAAGTTTATTTTAATTGCTATATAATCATTCAATTATAGTCATGAATTGTACATACTTTGTTTTAAGCCATATAGGCCAAAGCAAAATCTTTGTACTCATGTAACTGCGCAATTCCAAAGTTTGTCATCCAAATATGATTTGTTTTTGAAACATCGCCGGGATTCCATGAGCCAATTAAGTGAACAACCAAACAAGCGAACTCGTATTCATGCCAATTTTCTTTTCTTTGCTGAATTGGTATTCCAACTCAATTTAATATGGAGCCCCCCAACACAGACATCCAAACGGAGCATAAGCCTCATGACTTCAAATTGCCCAGTTCATCAACAAGTGAAGGAGCACATCTTACATCCTCATTCCCTTTGTAACACTCCTTTTATATTTGATCCACTTAAGACAAAAAAATCCCCCTTCGTATCTTTTTGTCTAGGATCGTTACAGCCAAGAGCAATTTCTCAAAATGAATTTGACAAGTTAACAAATTATGGTGAGCCAATTTTGAAAGCTACCTTCAGTTTCCGGTTTAGTGCATGACTAGAAGGGTTGGACGCGCTTTGATGCGTCGTTGGTGTTGTTGGGTTTAGAAAAACATTCTGTTTTCAAATATAAGGTATATTACTTTTTTGAAAAATCAGACCTTTTAAAGTTGATCAAATTTGTAGAGAAATGTATCAAAATCCATAATATCAAATCGGTATTTTTAGATTCATTATGAAATGAATTTCCATACTTATTTTGTTTAAAATTGTGGATGTCGATATTTGTGTTGTGAACTTGGTCAAAGTTAAAAGAAATTCGACTTTGCAAAAAAACTAATACCCCTTATATTTGAATTGATGGAATATTTAGTTTGGCGGGTGGGGAAGATGACCGAGTGTATGTTATTTTTGTTTATAACATGTTGATTTGGTTGGCCTTTCATGGTGTGATTTTGTGCTATCTGTTAAGCAACCTACAATATCACACGTGGCACTCCTTTTTTCTAGGTGGTCGGAGGGTGCGCAGGATTGATGTTTTTATAGGCCGGTTGTTGCTGATTGAGTTGAAAAAACGATAGCCCGATCAAACATAACTAAATCCAAAATAAAATACCTTAATTGAATGAAAGAGCTTCAAATTAAGAAACATAGTGAATTAAAAGTATTTAATGTGAGAGATAAATTAAAAGAATTGAATATGAGAGATTGAGAAATTGTTGACCGAGTTAAAATCGGATGACCCAATTATAAATTAAATACCTAAATTAATTGTGAGGCCATAAAATTTAAAACCATAGTGTATAGTATAAAAGAACTGAATTCAATTTTAAGAAATTGTTAACTCGATCAAAATTTGATAACGCAATTCTAATTGAAGATCTCAATTGGATGTGGTCTTTAAAAATAGTCATCACCGCATCAGCAAGGCGTTTTTTGCCCTTCCTTTTCATCGAAATGTAAAAGGGCGTTAGCAAGGCACAGCCGACTGAGCTAGCGATGGAAGAATGCAGGAGATGGAAAGTGAAAACAAGTGGACGCTACAGTGCATAGATGCATTATTGACTTCTTGTGATCTGCAGCTCTATACAAATACAATCTTGCTATACAGAAGCCTGAACTGAATGCATGGGAACCATTCCGTTTGAAACGCAGGAATTTCTCAGCATACAGTTGAATTGCCGCAAGAGTCAAGGGGAAAAAAAATCGAGCCTTCTTCTACACGGGGCCTAGCATGTGTGATCATGGCGTGTGTGCCTCTCCCTCAGTCTCAGTCTCAGTGCTGCTGCTCCCTCTTGTTCCCTGTCGAGAAAAGGAAGAAGAACGAGGTCAGCAATGGCGGTTTCAGGGGGGGACTAATTAGCTGGCAGGTACGCATTTCATGGTGTGAGGTGGTCGGTCGATCACCTTTGTGGAACCACCGGCGGCCGGCTCGCCGGATCCGCTGCTCGTGGCTCTGCAGGAGCTCGTCGACGCGCTGCGGCTCCGACAGCAACGGCCCTGAGTAGTCCACCCTCTGCATCTTCCCCTTGTGCTTCTGATGAAACCAGGAAAAATGAGACAGCTCGTCAGCTCCAGAATCCAGATGATCAAAACAACCATGTGTTTGTGAGAGATTTTGGTGTGGATGCTGCGTGGAGTAGGAATGTAGGATGATGAGCGCGTGACTGACACTGACCTTGCTGGTCTTGAGCTGCTTGGCGTCCAATGGCTCCCTGGTGGACCTGCTGTTGTAGGCTTCGGATGAGGTGAAAGCCTCTGCCACCTGCGCCCACTGCTTGATCATCTCCTGCTTCTCCGCCTCGTATGGAGCTGTGGTGGCGCCGGCGGTCGTTCTTGTCGTGCTTTCGGCGTCGCCTTCGTCGGTGTTGGTACTCCTTGGTCCCCTGGAGGCGCTCCTCTTGGTCATCGCCGCGTCGGGTACTCTGGGCTTCTTGGCCCAGGCGAAGCCGGTGGAGGCGGCGAGCTGCACGGGGCCGGCGGAGAAGGCGAGGTGGTCGGGGAGCCGCGCCGGCGCCGGCGCTTCCTCCTCGTGGCAGCTGCGGGGCATCTGCCTAGTGCACGGCGGCTCCGGCTGCGGGACATCGTTCTCGTGGCGCTTGCTAACGGTCGCCGGCTCGGGCCGCAGGCCGCTGTCGACTTCCAGGGGGAGCGACTCCTCGGCGTGGACGTGGCCGTGATGCCTCTGGCTGGTGTCCTGCATGCTCTTGTGTGCCCTCGACAGCCGCTTCGCTGGCGGCGGCGCGTTGTTCCTCCTCCTTCTGGAGTCTTCCCGGATCTTGGCGTCCATCTCCTTGTTGGGCGCGCACTTGGGCAGGCTTGACGGCTCGCATGCGTACGGCTCCGTGGCGAAGTAGTCGGAGGCGAGGGCGGTGGAGGCGGTGCCGCGGGCGGCGGGCTCGACGGACAGGAGGGTGCCGAGGAGGCGGAAGGCGGGGTCGGGCATGGCGGAGCCGAAGGTCTCCCCGAGGCGGCTCTCGTAAGGGGCCTGCGGGCGGAAGACGGAGGCGTGGGATGTCATCCCGGCGCGATGCCAGTAGGCGTCGGGCGGTGAGCCGCAGAGCTTGAAGATCTTATGGATCTGCTCGACCTCGGTGCGGCCCTGGAGGACGGGGCGGCGCGCGTGCAGCTCGGCGAAGACGCAGCCGGCGCTCCAGAGGTCGACGGAGGGGTCGTAGGCGGTGGCGCCCAGGAGCAGCTCCGGCGGGCGGTACCAGAGCGTGACGACGCGGCTGGTGAGCGGCTGCTGCTGCGGCGAGGTGGAGAATAGGTTGGCGAGGCCGAAGTCGGCGACCTTGAGCACGCCGTCGCTGCTCACCAGCAGGTTGGCGCACTTGATGTCCCGGTGCATCACCCCGCGCGCGTGGCAGTGCTCCAGCCCCGCCAGCAGCTGCCGCATGTAGCACTTGATCTGCACCCATCACCCAGCGAATCAATTTGTCAGAAACTCAGAATCAGTGTGATGGATCATATGCTGATGATGGTAACAAGGCAATGCAATGTATGTGCCTACCTGGGGCTCGGAGAAGGAGAGGTCGGGGGAGGAGGCTAGTCCGGCGAGGTCGTGTTCCATGTACTCGAAGACGAGGTAGATGCTGGCGGAGGAGCGGGAGGTGATGAGGCCATGGAGGCCGATGACGTTGGGGTGGCCCTGCAGGCGGCGGAGGACGATGATCTCGCGCGCCATGAAGCGCACGCTCTCCGGCTCCACGCTGTCGAAGCGCACCTTCTTGAGCGCCACCAGGCGGCCCGTCTCGAGGCTCCGCGCGCGGAACACGCTGCTGTACGTGCCCTGCCCGATCTGCACCCACCAACAACCCGCCATTGATGAGCTTCCTTTCTTTCTAATTGCCGCGAGAGGAGCTAGGAGCTTGGGCGCTTGCCTTCTCGAGCTTCTCGAAGTTCTCGGCCTTGAGGGGGACCCAGCCCTGCACGGCCTCGGCGGCCACGGCGCTGAGCCACGCCGGCCACCCGGCCGCCACCTGCTCGCACTCGATGTAGCGGTGCAGGTTCCCCAGCCGCGCCGTGCCACCGACGACGTTGTCGCGCGCGCCCTTGTCATCGCCACCCTCCCCGTCCCCGCCAAGATCAAGCGCCTCCAGCCGCACAGGCCTGCTCCATATCGACGCCGACGCCGACGCCGACGCGCTCCCGGACACCACCTCGTACCCCGACGCCGACGACACCTCGTACCCCGGCGACCCCATCGACGCTCCCTTGGACACGGCGCACCCCATGGCTCCGTCCCACCGCCGGCGTCGACCAAGAAACAAAGAGGGGAGGGAGGAGCAAGAAACAGGGGAGGGGTCCTCTGCTTTGGCTCCCCCACCTTCTTCTTCCTCCTCCTCCTCCTCCTGCCCTGCCTCCTCCGACTCCTCTCCACAAGCACGAGCAATGCAAATGCGCAAATCCAAAGCGGCTGCCTCCTCCTCCTCCTCCTCCTAAAGATAGAAAGGAAATCTAGATTAGCACCACCAAGGCCAGCCTCGCTGCAGCTGCCTTTAATTGGGCTTTCTCCTCTTCCTCTTCCTCCCCGTCCTCAGTGTGTGTGTGTCTGTCTGTCCCCCTCTTGCTTTAATTCCTTGCGTTGGTCTTGAGCCAGGAAAAGATAAAATGGGGAGAGGGAGAAATTGCACTTCTGGTGATAGTTTTTTCCTGCTAAAGATAGCAAAAAGCTGGTCTGCCATGGACCATGGTCAAGTGCAACAACCTCTCTTATATTCTCAGCCTGCTCTCAGGGTCAGGGAGGAAGTAAGAACAGGCGCAACTGATCCAGAAACATGTATATATAATTTCTCTGGTTTTTTTATTTCACATAAAAATGCGCCACCATTATTATCTACTACTCCTAGCTATGAGGTTACAGTGGAGGAAGTCAAAGAATTGATGTGCATGCAAGTATAGGAACGTGGTGTCCGGGTTTTGGGCGGGAAATGTTCATGTGATTGCATTATGTCGCTAGGGAAGTGTAGGTGGCCATGCATGCGTGTACTAGCCGTTTGTATTTAAACCCCACGCTGGCCTACCTGGTTTTCTCCCGGTCTCTACTTTCTTGCACCGTGCGCTCAAAATTGAATCATCATGGCTTTTCTCATGGATTTTTTTGAGGGAGGCTTTTGTGATGGATTTATTTAGCACCCTATGTGATGATGCCGTTGATGCTAGGTTAATGACAGCCATAATTAAGTAGTGCTGGTTTGTTTGGAAGAAACATGGTGGTACTACCATACCATGTGATCACCATCTGTTAACCAACCAAAAAGAATTACAAAGTGATGGTTTAACACTTTAGCTGGTCTTGTTTATCTTTTTTCTTTTCCTTTTTGGTCTATGTATGTATGTATGTATGTATGTATGTATGTATGTATGTGCTCATGATGTTGCTGCCCCATCATTTTGCATGGGATCGGACTGGATGGTGGTGTGTTAGCTCGGGGGATGTTTGACTATTGCGCCCATGGACATTAGTAGGTAAGAAGATTTATGACAAGAATCGTCCAAGGAATTAAGTTCTGATCCAATTTTGTTGGTGGAATTTGGTGTTTTGATGACCATCAAATCTTCAGTACTTCTTTATATTCTCTTTAATCATGAATGCATGCCTTGAATTTTTCTCTGGAACCTCACCTTGAATGTAATATCAACTGTGTGTACTTGCAGAGGATAATTTGTTGACGTGAACAGTGAGCGAGCTCGAGTTCACTAAAAAATTGTGTTAGTTAGCGAGTCAACTTTACTCAACGAGCTCCAAATCCCAATTTGGCTCAACTCGGTAAATGCTCGCTATTCTTTTTTTACCGGAAATAGTAGGATTGTGATGCATGTATTTTTTAAGTTATTATCCTTTTTTTAGATTGCAAACCTTCATTAAGTAGAAATGTTCATAGAAATACAGATGATGGCGGGCAAAGTAGAAAGTCACACATGGCACCCGATAGGAAAAGAAGAAGCAACCTTTGCGAGAGAATGGGCTTCTCCATTATGTTCCCACTTTTCATGGATGAACTTGAGAGCTCGGAAGGAATTCTTGCAGTGGTTAGTTTCTCGGAGAACAGTAGCATAGCGAGATGGGGAAGAGGCATGAATGTTTGACACCACTTTAGAGCAATCCGAGGCAACACAGATGGAGCCAATGTGAAGATACGTCACCAACGATTGTAAGTTATTATCCGTGCAACAGATAGAAAGTGAAATAGAACCTAGCTATAGCAACATAGCTAAAAGGGTTAGCTCTTTGGACCATCTAACTGTAAGGTTGAGTTTGTAGCTGGCGAAATGTTGTGTGTAGTGCTTATAAGTCCCATTGGATCAATTAAATGTAGATGAAGGCTAGAGAAAGAGTGGATACATGGAACAACAACATGAGTGGAATTACAAAAGGTGCTTGTTCCATACCTAGCAACTCTAGCAGATTTTCCAAATCTCAGCCTGCAGAACCGTTTTGGAGCGCCTTCCATAATTTTAGACTTTGGAGAGCCAATGTGCAAACTTTAGATTCTCTAAAAACACTAGTACAATTAAGGCATATGCACATGCTTCGAACCCCTTATCGCATATAGTTCTAGAAACCGTGTGCTTGCCTTGATTGGCGATCGGGGGTACCATCACACACCATAAGAAAATTGCATGCTATGGGAAGGTGTTTTCAAATGGCCGACAAAAGAGTATCGTGTGGGATTCCAGGAAGGATCGCACACGTAGGAAAAACGGAAACCGTTTGTAATGAGTGATCTTCGCAAGACGATTGCATTATAAGTAATCGATGATGTTATCACTTGCACAATGGTTTGTCAGGGTGAAATGTGTGTAATGTGTTCGGTATTCGCACATGATTATTGATGTATAAATGTCGCGATGAAGTTTTCTGTATCGCACTCGAGCCCTTTAAAGGAAGCGTGTGTGTGTGTGTGTGTGTGTCATTCGGAGTCTCATGACTTCTTTTTGTCAAGAACCATGTGCATTCTTATGTTTGGGCATTCATTTTTTATATAATTTAATTATTCGAATAACTGGTCACCAGAAATTTCATTCCAATTTGAATGCGGACATAACATCTTTCATATCATCGAACATACAATCAACATATGTTTAAGAATTACAAGCTTAAATTCAAATAAATAAAACATCACCAATTCGGCATTAAACACTTGGCAACAACAATTGTAGAGACGGTAAAAAGAAAGAAAGGCAAAAGACATGGGTTGTTGTTGAAGGTGTTGTTATCCTCCATGTGGAAGGCTTTAAAAACCATAGTCCAGTCCCTTGTGATGATTGCCTGCGCACCCTTCCCCATCTTGCGGAACACACTGAGTTCATCATGGTAGTCTTGGAAAATACTTTATTTTTCCTTGCCTCGCCTGGAATCACGTAGTTTGAGATGTAATCCTCAATGAACTTCTTCGGAAATCACTGGAAACAGAAATAATCAATATTATGGTGTAAACATACATTGTGAATGGGAAAAAAGAAAACTACATATATAGTTCTCACCATCCTAAAATTCACCGTTGTCTTGAATAATGCATGAAGAAAGAGCTTGTTTTTGATCACTCGTCTATTTATTCCAACAATACCTTTTAGTTCCTTCACTTGGCATAGTTTTAGAAATATGTCATTGCCCCATAGAAAAAAATGGTCGAAGTATGGATAATGCACACACAAAGAGTTTGATTTTGATCACTCGTCTGCTTATTCCAACAACACCTTTTAGTTTCTTCACTTGGCCCAGTTTTAGAAATTTGTCATTGCCCCATACACAAAAGGATCAAAGTGTGGATTTGTACCTACTACCTAGGACAGTACGAAAGCCTTCAACTTTGCCAAAATGGGCTCGACGACGTAGTCGACCCTGCCGATGGCCTCGATGGCGGAGTGACTTGAGCTGTTGTAGCTGGCCCATGCCTTTAAGAAAGCCGTAACCCTCTCCGCAAGCGTGATATTAAATAAATCAAACTTGGAGGTTACCCATTCCAGATGTTCACTAGAACACTGCAATACATCATCATCGACGATCTCGATGTCATAGCCAACCCTAACAAGGTGTAAATTTGCAAGACCATTGCCTATTGCGCACTTTCAACCACGCTAAGTATTCCTCCCATGTGGTGAGCTCAAAGGCGAGTTGGTCTTCCAGGATCTTTTTGTCGACATGGATGGAGGCAACCATGGCCTCATCCCCGAATGCAACCGTTTGCCGCCATATGCTCCTTGATGTCCTTGAGGTAGCGGCGATGCTTTGGGGGAGGGGATTGGTATCTGGTGGTTAGATGGTGTTTTGCAGGTGGGATTACTACATATATGGCACGAAATGATGTGGAGGGGGAGTGGGTGGATCTTGAGGAGACGGAGGGAGGATTACCTGAGTTGACCGATGAGAAGTGGGGTGGAGGGATCGGCGAGGGAGAATTGGAGGAGGGGTTTGGACTTGGGAGGTGGGAGGTGGGGTGGTGTGGGAATGGAAATGAGGGAAATGGTGTGGCTGGAGAAATTGTCTGGTAAAGTGGGGAACTATAAAGGATCACGTTTGAAACAGAAGAACCGTGTGTGACAACAATCGCTCAAGTTTGAAGTCTCCAAAATACATATCGGCCATTGTTTGTTCGGTACAAACATGTGTGGTATTAAAAAAAATCATCACAATGAAAAATGATTGCATACATTATCGTTGATTCTCGTACATAATTAACTAAACAAGGGATCACATTGCTCATCTCATTGCAAGTTACCTACACAAATGACACTTAACTAGAAAGCATAATAAATTAACTAAAATGAGCTACTCATCATCGTTGTCGGAGGTCTTGACTGTCAGTGTAATGTTGAAATAATCCCTACACTGATGCGACATCCTTACTCCGAAGGAAGGATCCAGATCTTTATGTGCATCCATCATGACCTTGAACAATGCATAGGTCCATTCACTGCTCTTCTTTTCCCGCACACTGCCGGCAAGCACGAAAAAGAAAGCGGACATGACCGAATCAACATATAGAAGCATCTGTGGTCAAATTCACGCGTGCGACCGTGGACACAACCTTGAGTGCGCTCGGGACCTATGTTGTGCATGCATAAACAACAAAGGCCTCATCCGCATGCGCCTTCGCAGCCACAACAACCTCAACCACGATTGCTTTCACGACTCTTACCTCATATGTGCGCGCCAACACGGCCTTATCCGAACATGACACCGCTACTATGATCTCATCCCGGTGTGCCACGACGGCCACTTCCGCGTGTGCCGCGACGTCATCATACTCTTCCATGCGTGAGAGGGAGGTTTACCTTTCAAAGGCATGGGTCGTGTACAAGGAGGAGGATTTGGAGGCGGCGAGGAAAGAGGGAAGGAGATGGGGGGCTAAGAGTATTTATTTCCGGTGATTTCTATTGTACACATTTTTTTTCAAACTATGTGTGTGCGAGCGACTCAGTAGTTATAAAGAGTTAACCAAGTTGAACCATGTGTGATTGATTGCACAAGTTTTTTTCCGAAGAAAAATGTTTTCGAGATAGGTTTGAAAGATAATTGCCATTTTCTTCATTGTTTGGCCTTGATAATGTTTTCTACACTCAACATACACCATGAAACTGTTGGGTAACGCAGCAGAAAACAAAAAAATTCTGACCTATGCACCATCCCAGGACCACTATGAAGACTGCATACAAGGTTTGATCTATTTCGTTACCGACTCGTAGCACAGCGGAAGTAAAGTCGATGACGATTGGCGGTGCAGATCCCCGCAGCTAGGATTTACAACCTCCGAACCGCGAGGATGTATACCCTCATCTGCCCCGCGGACAGCCCTCCGGGAGGTGGTCGGACAGTCCCCCGGACGGTGTCACGGACAGCCCTTCGGGAGGACCTCCGAAACTCTGACTGTCACTCGGACAGCTCTTCGGGAGGACCTCCAAAACTTGGACGGTCACACGGACAGCCCTTCGGGAGGCACTCTCAAACTAAGACCAAAACTACGATCTCTTTACAGAGTTGCACACATACGGTGTCATCTATCCGGTAGGGCTTCGCCGTCCAGAACTAGTTCCCACCGGAACCCAGACAGCCTTTCGGCTCTACGAAACTATTTCGCTGGGAGGGAGAGAGAATGCCAGATCATGCATGGCTTGTGTGAGAGAGTTTGAGTGAGTTTTTGGGTTGCCTCCTCACCCCTATTTATAGGGTGAGAGACTATGGTAAAAATACCAAAATGCCCGTAGATATTTTCACTATTCATAATAGTGATTCCACTATTCATAAATAGTGTTTCCCACTATTCACAATAGTGTTTCCACTATTTCGTAAATAGTGTTTTCACTAGTCATGAGATATTTTCTCCCAATAGTGTTTTCCACTATTCATAAATAGTGTTCCACTATTCATGAGATATTTTCTCTCAAAAAGCACTTTCACTATTCACGACGACATTTTTCAGCGTCCGGTCGAGCTGAAAATATTTATGTGGGCTTAGAACATTTCTAGTACCCTACTAAAATAATTTTCAATGCGATCCGGAAAAATTCCGAATTAGTGATTTTCATTTGCGAAAAGCATCTGAAGCGGTTCCAGCAGCTCCGAAACATTTCTGGTTTTTCTTCCGGAAAATTCCCAGAAGTTTCCAGAATGATTCTGGCACCCTCCAAGAATTATCAGGTATGTGCCGAAACCAATTTGACTTAATGGTATCCGTTGAAACAACTTTTCAGTTTCACCGAAACTGTTTCGGTGTTCTCTCTACGGAACTTTTTCGCTGTCCGAAACTTTTTCGGTGATTTTCTCTCAGACTCCTTGTCTAGTATTCAGCAGATAGATGACCCTTAAGCGTGTGACCCTATAGGTTCAGTGAAGCATAGACATGACCCGGAACCCCTTCCGATCAATGATCAACATCGGAGCCATGGACACCCATATTGACCCCTATACCCACACAAATGAATATTCGAGTGAACCTCCAGTTGTCGTGTGCTATTCCTATTGCTTTGCGATATGTTACAAATACTCGAGGTGAGACATGTTGGCATCCCCGTGGATCAACAACTTGTCCACTATGCCAGTTACCTCGTTACCGCTATTGTTCTCTTTTCTCGTTCCCGTGTTTCGGCATCCCCGTGATCAAATCACAAAGTGTCTGGCCAGACGATGATGGATATCGTAACACCGAGAGGGCCCAGAGATATCTCTCCATCGTCGGAGGATCAAATTCAAATCTTGAGCTATCAAGTTACTTGACATACTTTTCGATGAACCCGTAAGCCGCCGTAATAGCCACCCATTTACGGATGACGTTTAACAAACCCCAAAGTTCACGAAGCAAGCATGAAGAAACTTGATACTCTCATGGTCTAAGGAATTATGCAAACATTAACTTCTCTGTGTTATTAACCATGAACTTATGACGAATGTATCTCATAGCATAACATCAATTCAGGTCGATTCAACACAAATGTTCTTCTAACATTGTGGCCTCAAAATTGCCGGCATAGCCATGCCCATGATCAGGAAAACAGGATCATCATACAATACTTGAGCCAGTCTTAGAGGCCAGACTAGGAATACAATTTACCGCTTATTATTCCACATGTGCATATGAGTCTTCCTTCAAGCCTCGTGGTTATTGTAGACTCGAGAACCATAGCAGTTATAGCATGGAACATAAACCTAATTATGAACAGGGAGATAATCAATAACATTTATTATTGCCTCTAGGGCATATCTCCTATGGACTCCCACTTGCACCAAAGTCAATAATCTAGTCAATGCTAATGCACTTTACACCTATGGCATACTGGTGTAAAATATGCTTTGCTTGTGGTATAGCCTGATGTCCAAGGGATCTGACAACTTCAGCTCCGTGTGTAACTTTGCATATCCTCGCGTTTTCACGCTATCACAAAATTCGTATTTTGTGTGAACTTGGCTTTGCATATGTGTGAATCATTGGTCGAAACCTGATTCCTCAGACTGAGCTATGGAGCAACTATCTGCAATAGTGTCTCATAGACCAAAGCCATCTTGGAACCATACTAAGTTCATGAATGAACTATATGATTCAACAACTTCTTTATCGCTTCCAAAGCATCAACATACTTAGCCTTTGTTATAGAATTCGCCACAATATCTTGTTTGGAACAATTTCCAACTACCGTGCCACCATATTGTGTATTACACAAAACCCTTAACTTAAATCGAAAATCGCATGGAGCATTGATTGAGACTGTATCGATGTAATTACTTACAACGAGCACTTCATAATCTCTGCTTGCGAGAAAACATGTCATCAGCACTACTCTAGTACTTAATGACATCTTTCACTATTGTCCCATGATTAGTGCTTTGATCACTTTGGTATCTATACTCGCAACAACTTGGGAGTATCGGACATATCTGGTTGTTTTTACATACCATGGAATACATGATTAATCCAAACACTAGAGTGTGTGGAATCTCCATCATGTATTTTACTTGTCAGTGTTTTGGGACACTAAGTCTTGCAAAAACTCTTTCCATGTGACTTCGGCAAGAATCACTCCTTGGCGTTTTTAAATGCTAAAAGGTTTTAGCACCTTGTCAATATGTATTCGTTGCTTAGCCCCATTAGGCAAATATATCTCCATAGATCATCATGCCTAATATGGAGGCTATTTAGCCTAAGCACTTCATCGCAAAACTATTTTCAAATGAAGTCCTAATTTGTGTCAAGAAATTTATTTCCAATTAATAGTGTGTCAAGCACACAACATTTTTAGAAATATTATTATGCTCCCACTTACTTTCTTGAATCACAAGCATCTTCGTTACCCATTGATGAAGTAAAAAAACCTTTTGACCATTTCATCAAACCACGAAGATTCCAACTCCATTTTGCTCTCTTCTGTCCATTGCTGGAACTCTAAAGTTTGCATACTTACTAGCATCCTCTGGATCGACAAATTACTTTGGACTGTATCATATACAAGTCCTAGGTTTCATTTCCATCAGATGGAAATCCTTTTGTCATCCATGTTTCATATCTCATGATTGATATATGTATTAATTGCTAGTTCAACCCGAACCGACCTTAAGCATCGCTACGGTGAAACAACCTCATCGTAGTCAACTCCTTGAACTTGTTATTTCAACAAGTCGAGCTTTATGGATAAAACATTTTTATCCATATCAGTTTTTAGTTCCATAAATATTCGTTAGACTCTAAGTCCTCTGAAAGGTGTATCAAGGTTTTAATCTTGAATCACTTATATGGAAATTATCTCGGACTGTATTGGCATTTAGCCAATCCCGGAGTCAGGGCCCATCAACGCTTCCTTGTGTATTGTAGGTATACTGTTGTCTAACAACAATATCTCGTTTGCGCACCTGATAGGTTTGCACGAGCTTTGCCTACGTGGTTCAGCTACACGTTCGACCGAAGTCCATACATTTCATTGTAGAGACTTCCGTATCAGTCGTAGTAGGAAACAACAGAATCATTTCCAGGGTTTCTTTCCTTTGAACTGATGACGAAGATACTGGTTATCTCGTCGAGTTGCACTGTCCTCCCACTCACCTTTTGTAAGAACTATTCTCTTTAAAAGCATACCGTTTTGTGGCAAAACCCTTTGCCTCGGTATAGTAGTGGGGGAATACCCAATGAATTGGGATAACCATACAAAGTAGCACTTGTCTGATTTAGAATAGGTTTGTAACCTTTTACACAAGCCCCATATTCCAAATGTTAAGAAAAGATATAACATGGTTGGGCATACCATACCATGGCGTCATTTCAATAGACCTGATGGATCTCTTTTCACTGTAAAAGCCGCAGTCTCTAAAGCATCACTCTATATAAGAGATAATGGCAAATCTATTTATGTCATCTTTGATCTTACCATGTCATAAATGGTTCGATTACATCTTCATGGACTTTCCACTTGCTGTGGTGTTCCGGGAGGTGCAAGTTATGAAACCTTTTTCACAACTCATCAGACATTCGCTAAACTTGTAACTCAAATATTCCTTTCCGCAATCAAATTGCAGAAACATAATTTTCTTGGTACAATAACTTCTACTTCATTTTTGAAAACCTTTCGAATGATTTCAAAAGATCCAGACTTACGTCTCATCAAGTAAATATCCATATATCTACTTGAGTCAATTTTTAAGGTAGACAAATCCACTGTTTCCAACAACATTTATCGGACTACATACATCAAATGCATGATCACCAATAAGTTCTTTGCTCGTTCCTTATGGCCTATGAACGGTATTTTAGTTAGTTCACCTTTTTGGAGGAAAGTTGCAAGTGTCAGATGATTCAAAATCAAACGACTTCAAAATCCATCATAATGGAATTCTCCATGCGTGTTTCTCCAATGTGACCAAATGCAGTGCCACACATATGTGGTATTCTTTTAGTCTTGCGACATTTAGCGTCAGTGTTATGGATGTATCATATTTCCATCAATATTCATAACATACATCCCATATAGGATGGAAGCATGGCCCTTCATGTTATTCAGAATACTGAACAACAATTGTTGTTTTATGAACAACTCTTTTGCAACAAACATTGTGCAATGGGCTAGAGTTTATGAAACTCTAAAATGAATTATAAAAGTAAACCCGGAGGTAATGTAATATTATCAATATTCATAACGTACGTCTCATTCATAATGAAAGTATGGCTCTTATGTTATTCATAACACCGAACATGAAAAGTTCTCTTATGAACAACCTTCTTGCAAGATACCTTATGCAAAGGGCTAGAGTGTGAAACTCTAAAATGAATTATGAAACTTAATACATAGGGAATACACCGATGGAAGGCATAGTAACATTTACTATGTTCCCTGCGTGTATCTAAACCTCATCCCTGGCTAGTCTTTCAGGCCATAGTAGTTCTTACATCGAGTTGCAATAGAATGCAATCGAGCGGGTATATTTGTGATTAACTCACAATACCCAAGAATTAGTGATTAACATGTTTAACCATAATTCCCAAGAACTATATCTTTGACCAGCCTTCTATACATCAAAAACTTGTATGACATTCATACATGAGCTGGATATTCCAGTCTTCTTTCCTCTTGCCATTATACTTCTAACAGTTTAACTTTTCAGTGTTTCTCCTACTCTCAGAAGAAGCATCCAACTTAAGAGTAGCGTTAGCCCTAGACTTCCTAGGCATGAAAGTCTCACTAACACCCTTCGGACACTTCCTTTCTCTTTAAGTTGTTGTTTTATTCACCTTTCATCATATGACAGGCGTTCTCCTGGATCCCTCTCTTATCAGTCTAATGCATAGTAAACTTCTTTACTAGTAGTTTGCAAACAAACATTTCTTTGGATATCTCATATCTTTTAGCCTTTGTCTATCTCTGAAAATGATTTTCAGATTCCATGAATATCACATAACTATCCAAACTTTCGAAGTTCGGGTCTCATGGAAGCAAACATATTGCACTTTGACTGAAAAGGATTTCTAGCTTTTGGATCGAAGGATGAGAGTCACATGATCCATAGCATTAGCGGGAGAATACCAAAAGCATGCGATAGGACAAAGTCCTTCTCGACACTCTTGAGGACAATCCTCACATTACGTTACCAACCGTAAAGTTTTAACCAGATATTTAATAGCTATTCAATTTTAATAGGGAAGGTGGAAACGCGAGCCATTATTCTACAACTATTATGCAAATCACACTTAGACATTGTTCAAAATTAATCGCACTGAGAATTAAAAAAGTTAATTCTACAGTGCGCTCCCACTCAAATCAATATCTCTCATAATTGATTTTGAGTGATGCAAGACCCAACTTTCAATTCAACGTCAAGGATGTAACCATCTCAAGTGACGAGAATTTCAATTGGTAGGCCAACTTGCCAATCACATCTCTATGTGACTCTTGTTCATCTTTCGATGCGTGTGTTCCGAGCTCATGACTTTCATGCCTGAACGTCAAGACAACCAAGTGATCTCGCTGCGAGGTCTCAACTCACCCGCCTCACACTTCTCTAATCGTTCGTACCCATGTAACCATGTGATAACCCGAAGAGATAGGTGCCGTGACGGTGCTACACTTGGGAGAACACTAACTACTTGATATTTTGTGAGAGATCACCCTAATAAAAAGCGACTACCGCGCAATCAAGAAGGGTGCATCAAGAGGGATAAACATCTCAGGCAATTCATAATAGCATGATATGGTATAGCCCTTTCTGACGGAGAAGTCTTTCATTCCTTCGTCTTCGGCATTCGCGTCGGTGTTCACCTTCGCGAAGATTTCCACCACCTTGTCGATGCACCAGATAATATTGCTATCTCTATAGCTAATAAAATAAGTGCATTACTTAAGGTTGACACGCAGGTCATTAAAGTGACAATCATATGCTCGAGCCATCATGCCGAATCATGACACGCAGGTCATGTTAATATTACACCATATAGTCATCTCATACATAATCAAATTAATATGAGCATTGCTATACCACATCATATGCACATGCAAACCATCCTGCAAAACCAAGTTAGACGCCTCTAATCGGTTCATGCAAAAACTTGTTTTACGTGGCTTCTAAGGTTTTGGAACAAACCGAATCTACCAACGTCCATCATCAAGTATGATAATTCAAGTTGCTAGATTAACTTTCCATGGTGTATAAAACATGAGATAATAAAATCTCGAGCCCCATACTAAACTTCGTCATACGCGTAACCCCCATGCAGATCACATCTGCATTGCCCTTTCGTCTGCGAAACATCCATCTTTCTCAACTATGGTGGAACCCAAAGAACTGTTAGCACTTCGTTGATCTGTCAATCAGCATACTCAGGAGCAGCATGAAAGGATCGTAGATTGCCAGAACTTTGTGAGATTCGACCATTCCGTCAAGATCAGGACTATGCAAATTCAAGGGAAGCAAAAGGAACATCGGGTAACAGATTTCATATGCTACCCGCACAAATAATTTGGAGCAATAGATCTCATCTACTACCTAATTATATTGTGCAACACCCATACATCTCTATGTATTCTAGATCGCAACCTGCATCTACGCATAGCACGACACTTGATGCCACTGTTGGGTAACGCAGCAGAAAACAAAAAATTTCAGACCTACGCACCATCCCAGGACCACTATGGAGACTACATACAAGGTTTGATCTATTTCGTTACCGACTCGTAGCGCAGCGGAAGTAAAGTCGACGACGATTGGCGGTGTAGATCCCCGCAGCTAGGATTTACAACCTCCCAACCGCGAGGATGTATACCTCATCTGCCCCGCGGACAGCCCTCCGGGAGGCGGTCGGACAGTCCCCCAGACGGTGTCGCGGACAGCCCTTCGGGAGGACCTCTGAAACTCGGACTATCACTCGGACTGCCCTTCGGGAGGACCTCCAAAACTCGGACGGTCGCACGGACAGCCCTTCGAGAGGCACTCTCGAACTAAGACCAAAACTACGATCTCTCTACAGAGTTGCACACATACGGTGTCATCTATCCGGCAGGGCTTCGCCGTCCAGAACTAGTTCCCACCGGAACCTAGACAACCTTTCGGCTCTACGAAACTAGTTCGCTGGGAGGGAGAGAGAATGCCAGATCATGCATGGCTTGTGTGAGAGAGTTTGAGTGAGTTTTTGGGCTGCCTCCTCACCCCTATTTATAGGGTGAGAGACTATGGTAAAAATACCAAAATGCCCTCAGATATTTTCACTATTCATAATAGTGATTCCACTATTCATAAGTAGTGTTCCCACTATTCACAATAGTGTTTTCCACTATTTCGTAATAGTATTTTCACTAGTCATGTGATATTTACTCCCATTAGTGTTTCCCACTATTCATAATAGTGTTTCCACTATTCATGAGATATTTTCTCCCGAAAAGCACTTTCACTATTCACGGCGACATTTTTCAGCATCCGGTCGAGCTGAAAATATTTATGTGGGCTTAGAACATTTCTAGTACCCTACTAAAATAATTTTCAATGTGATCCGGAACAATTCCGAATTAGTGATTTTCATTTGCGAAAAGCATCTGAAGCGGTTCCGGCAGCTCCGAAACATTTCCGGTTTTTCTTCCGGAAAATTCCGAGAAGTTTCCAGAATGATTCTGGCACCCTCCAAGAATTATCAGGCATGTGCCGAAACCAATTTGACTTAATGGTATCCCTTGAAACAACTTTTCAGTTTCACCGAAACTGTTCTGGTGTTCTCTCTGCGGAACTTTTCCGCTATCCGAAAGTTATCCGGTGTCCGAAACTTTTTCGGTGATTTTCTCTCAGACTCCTTGTCTAGTATTCAGCAGATAGATGACCCTTAAGCGTGTGAACCTATAGGTTCGGTGAAGCATAGACATGACCCGGAACCCCTTCCGATCAATGATCAACATCGGAGCCGTGGACACCCATATTGACCCCTATACCCACACGAATGAATATTCGAGTGAACCTCCAGTTGTCGTGTGCTATTCCCGTTGCTTCGCGATATGTTACAAATACCCGAGGTGAGACATGTTGGCATCCCCGTGGATCAACAACTTGTCCACTATGCCAGTTACCTCATTACCGGTATTGTTCTCTTTTCTCGTTCCCGTGTTCCGGCATCCCCGTGATCAAATCACAAAGTGGCTGGCCAGACGATGATGGATACCTTAACACCGAGAGGGCCTAGAGATATCTCTCCATCGTTGGAGGAGCAAATCCCAATCTTGAGCTATCAAGTTACTTGACATACTTTTCCATGAACCCGTAAGCCGCCGTAATAGCCACCCATTTACGGATGACGTTTAACAAACCCCAAAGTTCACGAAGCAAGCATGAAGAAACTTGATACTCTCATGGTCTAAGGAATTATGCAAACATTAACTTCTCTGTGTTATTAACCATTAACTTATGACGAATGTATCTCATAGCATAACATCAATTCAGGTCGATTCAACACAAATGTTCTTCTAACATTGTGCCCTCAAAATTGCCGGTATAGCCATGCCCATGATCAGGAAAAGAGGATCATCATACAATACTTGAGCCAGACTTAGAGGCGAGACTAGGAATACAATTTACCGTTTATTATTCCACACGTGCATATGAGTCTTCCTTCAAGCCTCGTGGTTATTGTAGACTCGAGAATCATAGCAGTTATAGCATGGAACATAAACCTAATTATGAACAAGGAGATAATCAATAACATTTATTATTGCCTCTAGGGCATATCTCCTACAGAAACTTGTTCAAAATCATCATTTTCAAGGTTCTTTTGCTATATTAAAGTCATTCGGTGCATTTTTATAGGCATATAATGAAAATAATTCCAATTTGAACCAATATACATGAATTAGTGCTGAAAAAGGTTTTAAAATAACAATATTTAGGGACTTGTGTGTATGCATATGTACATGAATTAGTGTAAAAATATGGTTTAAAAATGTTTAAACAAATAAGAGCATAAACCTATCACTAGGGATGAGGAAGTCAATCTAGTGGGCCATAATAACACACATCGAACGAGAGAGCACCACCAATGGGGAAGGTGCCTAATTAACCTGTAAGAAATAGCATCACTCGCCACCACCACTCAAGACTCAAAGCCGTCACACCACTCTAGACTACATCTCTACTCTTCCAAGACCATCTTTGGCATGGAGTGCACGATGTCCTCGTTGCCCAGCCGACAACAGGTTTTGAGATTTTGCTCTGGGAAGTGGCTGAGGGTGAGAGGAAGACCTCATCAGTGTCTCCAGGGAGTAAATTGACACCCCTGGGCGTTGCGGCTAGCCAGCCAGGGCTTCCCCCGGACAAGAGGACATGCAACTGACTGCCATGTACGAGAGTTAGTGAGGAGGAGTGTGCCAGATATGAGGGAGGGGGTGTACCTTAAGATCTGGGACAAAAGTCGACGAAGGTTCCACAACTCAACCATCGCTCGCGGACTCATCGCTGCTCGAGCGATCGAGGGATCCCGGGATGCTGCTTCGGTGCAGTAACTACAGGTGCCTTTGGGCCAATGACATGTGGGCCAGCCATCTGTTTGGTCCACATGTTATGGACCCAAAGGCACTTGCAGTTACGGCACTGAAGCTCAGTCCGGGATCCCGACATCTGGCCACCACCAGCCGCGGCCGTCGCCTTCTGGCAAGACATCGCCTCCTGTCACCTCACCAACCAGGGCCATTGTTCTGGAATCCAATGCTCTCCACTCGAGAAATGGTACGATGCAACCTTGTCACCACCTTCACTTGTGTCCGTGTGAGTGCTTCTGGTGTCCCCCTCTGGCGGCCGCGAAGAAGATGTAGGAGGAAGGGTGGTGGTAGCACTACGAATCCTAGTCACCCATGAGTCTCCCATGGGAGGATGATGAGAGGGACCAAATCGTTTTTCTCATACTAGCAGAAGAGTCCGTGCATTGCAAGGAAAAAAATACCACACTCCTCTAACCCAATAAGCATGGCTCAAGACCCGAGTAGGTCCAGGTAATTTATTTCAACACAGGACATCCTATCTGTGTTGCCACTTATCCTCTTACCACCCTTCCCAACCATGGCCTTAATGCTCACACAATCACAAACCATTTGAATGATGTCAATCTTAATTCATCTCTCTCGGCATAAGATGAGAAATCTATCTTCTTTTTCTTGTGAGATGTTGGCAAGGTGTGCATGTGTGGCTATATATGAGTTCTTTCCTCTCATATCCTGATTTTGCTGAGGTGTTCATTCCTAATCCGGACCGGCACAAATATGAAAGAAATACATATCATGCATTATTGATTTAGTCTATACTCTAAGTTAAATTTAAAAATAATTAACATGTGAATTAACATTATACTCAGATTCTACACATTCTGTAATCAAAATTCATATATAACATGTTAAATTTGGAATTAGGGTTTAAAAGATATGGTATTTCTAAAAATCATTTGATATGTATTGGAGGTTGATTAATCCAAATATCAAGGGTTTCCTGTAAAATTAAAAAATCTGACATAAAACTGGGTTACAAGTTGATTACGAAAAACAACATGGGGTTTTCTGTGAAAGCAAAAATCCGACTTAAAACTGGAGTGCAGATTGATTACCAAAAGTATCCAGAGATTTTCTGCAAAATAATATGACAGACCAAGAATACCTATTCGATTTATTAGTACGTATAGATAATAAGGATATTAACAAGTACTCAAAAATTGGCTTTTTAAACTCGTTTTCTTGGCGAGATAAGAATGCTAAGTTGGTTCTACTCGGGTTTTTCTCTGAGGAAAACTTACAATATGTTCATCAAACATCATGGCAGTATGAAGAACATCAGAAGTAAAATAAATTACACTCATGTTCATAGAGCACGTAGCAACAGATGCAAGCATTGGAGCGAGCCGAAGTCGCACCACTGTTATCATCCCTCCCTCATGGAATACTGGAAAACCTTGTTGTAGTAGACAATCAGAAAGTCGTCATGGTAAAACCCCAATGGACTAGTGCACCAGAATAACAACCATCACCGCTTAGATTGGAAGGATCCACCTATAGGCACACATATGAAGACGAACGAAGAATGAATCAAAGCAGATCCATCAAAGATAAACATCGACCGAATCCCGCAAGATCTGTCGGAGGCACACCCGCACATGCCTCTGTTGACGGTAGATGCATCACCTAAATATGGGTTAGGCGGGGAGAACCTAGTTCCATCTTCAGGGAGCCACTGTTGCCTCGCCTTCCTGAGGAGGACACACACCCTATACAAACAAAAACAACACCTAAGAAAGGATCAAGAGCCCTCTGGTCGAAAAGTCCAGGATCCAACACGCCTCCCATGTCCTAAGGCCACAGAAGGTCGGCCACAACGCTGGCAGGAGGCGAGAAACCTTAGCCGCTTGTGGGCAGGAGGTATTTTGGAGGCCCTAGGAATTCTTATCATTAGGTAAGACCTCATGGAAAATCCCTAAAAACAACAGTGGAGAGGGAACCTAATATTTTACTTTCATATTATTTGATTTGAAAATCTCGTAAAATAAATGGGTCCTTAAAGTGGTTTGCTCTTGTAATCCCAATCCATTTGCTTCAGTTTTGCTTTTATTTTCCTTGTGTTGTGTTACTTTTGTAATCCAGGCTAGTTGACGTCTTTGTTAATTCAAAGTTGGCACGTTTCGAGCCTAACTTCGTGATCGGCCTCCTTTTCTCTAAAACACGGGTCTTAAAGAGGTTACATATTTCATTCGGCTCATAAATCTTTCAATTTGCATGGTCAATTCTTACATCAACTCAAGAAACAACTACTTTGATAGGAGAAACAACAACCTAAACAAACAATTATTGTCTAATCTTTTTCACATTGAATGTAAGTAATTATTTGGCTAATTATTGGCTAATTTGTTTCACATTGAATGTAAACAATTATTTACATTTAATTATTTTACATTCAATGTGAAACAAAGAAGATCAAACAAACACAAAATAAATCGTAAAAAAATAGTTCAATTATTTATTACAACTCAAACAAATAATTAAACTTCAATACAATAAATAGTTTATGACCAATACAACAAATAAACACCACAAAAAATAGTTTATGACCAATAGAACAAATAAATAGCACAAAAGACATAGAACATCATGCATATTGTCGATCATGCCATTCCCACCACTCTTCAAGTAGATCCTTTTGAAGATCATCATGCGTTTCGGCACGTCGAATGGCATGATAGGAGGCAACAAAGCGGGCCATCCTCTTAGCCCTCCTCCGCACTCGCATGTGACGTCCCATCAACTCATACTGAGAATAATCCAAATCTTGGCCACGCTCGTGCTCGATGATCATGTTATGCATAATCACACAAGCGTTCATGATGTAACAAAGAATATTTTGGTCCTAAAATCTAGTTGGTCCTCACACAATAGAAAATTGGGCTTGCAAAGTCCCAAAAACTCTCTCCACATCTTTCCTAGCTTCCATCTGAGCATTGTGGGAATCAAGTTTTTTCTTACCTTCCGTTTTTTTCAACGACTTCACAAATGTTTGCCACCTTGGGTAGATGCCATCCGCAAGATAGTAGACATAGTTGTATGTATGGCCATTTGCTACAAACTGCACCGGTGTTAGTTCACCATTTGCAATATTATTCCTGAGTGGTGACCATTGAACAACATTGATGTTGTTCAAAGATCCTGGCATTTCAAAAAAAGCATGCCAAATCCAAGTCTCCTATCGGTCACCACTTCAAGGATTATAGTGAAACCTTTTTTCTGCCCGTGGAATTGTCTATGCCATGCCTCAGGACAATTCTTCTAAGTCCAATGCATACAATCTATTGAGCCAGGCATACATGGGAACCTATGAGATTTATTCATCTCCAAAAGCCTTGTGGCGTCTTCAACATTGGGAGCTCTCAAATATTCCGGACAAAACACTTGCACGATTCCAACCACGAAGCGCTTGACACACATGATGGCTTGGCTCTCACCCATGGCCAATTGATCATCAACTAGATCTGTGGGAATACCGTATGCCAACATACGCAAAGCAATGGTCACCTTTTGAAAGGTGCTATGCCCGAGTTCTCCGGCGGCATTCTGTTGGAGATATGCCCTAGAGGCAATCATGTATGATGATATTTCCTATGTGTTTATGAATAAAGATAGTCCTTGGACATTATAAATGATGTGTATTAACGAGTAAGTGACTTGTTTGTGAGATTATGCATTGTATGATGATTGTCCTAAATGGTCCCTAGTCGAAAGGGCTGTGTGGCCGCGCAGCCAATTATACTAGCATATGCCATGGTGGATGGTTCGGTCTCACTAACCATGAAGCATTGGATGCTAGCCGGATAATATGGACTCAGAAAGATTTGATTGGATTCGACGTAGTCGGATCCGAGTCTAGATAAGGTCTGAGTCAGGCAAACCCAACTATGAGACACAACGATAGGCCACCTGTCAATCTCTAGTACAACATATGTTCTATGTCCTAAGACCTGAGATGACGCATGTACCCGGGATGGTGAAATACTTGCTTTGGGCCAACCAAACACTACTCCGCGACAACGTAGTTACAAAGGTAGGTTTCGGGCTTGTCCAGACCCATGTTGCAAGACATGGTCGAGCAAGATGGGATTTGCCCCTCCTACAAGGATAGATATACTTTGGGCCCCTCGAGTGATCTGACCTGGATAAGCATGACCATGCGATGAGGATTATGAGATAATCCTAATGTTGGTCGGATTCACCGAAACGAGAAAGAGACCGTGCTTCAACACGGATGACCATGTCACCTTGTGCACGACAACATATGTCGTGTGGCAAAGGGAACAAAAGTGTGAAGTAGAAGTTCACCTAACCAGCTTCATCGGACATTTGGAGTCGGCATGCCTTGCTAGAGGCCTCTATCGACTGGTCGAGGCAAATGTGATCTGACCCATGACCAAGTGAATGAGAACCTAAAGGATCGCGCAATTAAGGGAAGGAACACGTGGGCTTTAGGATCCATGCGAGGCTCAAGAATTTGGCCCGCGACGGATGTCTATATATAGTGGATGTGCAGCACACCCATCTGGTTGATCGCTTCAGCGCCGTCATTAGGTCTTTGCATGTGTTGCAACTAGCCACCTCCACCCGCCGATGGCTATGTGATCAGACCTAGCAGTCTGCCACACGGAGTTCCTCCTGCATGCGCGGATACCATTAGAGGCGGTGCATTTGCGCTGCTCTGGCGAACCTGTAGGCGGAATCCAGAGACCGGCTGTTCAAGGGAGATTGGACCGGCTGTTCGAGGGAGATTGGACAAGGAGGAGACGGACCAAAGCAAACGCACTGCCCCAATGAAATCACAATGTGCTCCCTTGGTGGTTTTGATAATTCGTGACAACATACATTGACTCTTGGACTAATATTTTCATCTAGTGTATTTAAGATAAAGTCCATAGAGAGAGATGGTCTGGCAAAAAGGAGTGTGGACAGTATCCCCATGAAGAAGAAGGAGAAGGAATAGCACTGGCCAAGCTTCAAGCAAAGGACCCTACATTTTACCTTTTTTGACAAATCACTTTCAGTCCATAGGAAAGCCAATACTATTAAAAGGGGGTAAGGTTTTGTTGGTGAACAATATGCTCATACGTGCACAAGTGATAGTCACCACATACACCCACAAGCTCTTCCACAAAAGTCTGTCGAAAGCCAAATACTCAAAATCGGTGCAACCAACACATTCCACTTGGTGCCACCGATTCCAAACCTCAGACAGACTCAGCCAAACCCTAGCTTTTCGATGCAACCGATTCCACTTTGGTGCCTTCAAGTTTGGGTTGCCAACTTCCTGTTACGCAAGTTTACAAAATCGTCCCTCCGAGTTTTGTGAATCGGCATCACCGAGATTGGCAATCTGACCGTTGGTCACCTTATCGGTGCACCGAGTTTTATTTATTGGTCTCACCGCGATTCAAAAGTTGCTACCTTTGAGGCAACTTGGTACAACCAAAATTTACACATCGGTTCCATCAAGTCTGACTTATTAGGTGTAATGGTTGGATTTTTGGAGATGCCTATATTTACCCCTCCACCACCACTCACTCGCAAGAGAAGCACTCAGAATAGTTCCCCACTCATACCTACCGATTTTCTGAGAGAGAGCCACCCACTCATGTGTTGAGATCATGCCATTCCATTCCTACCATATGAATCTTGATCTCTAGCCTCCCCAAGTTTCTTTCCACCCAATCAATCTCTTCTACCAAGCCAAATCTATGAGAGAGTGATTGTGTGTTGAGGAGTCTATCATCTTGAAGCACAAGAGCAAGGAGTTCATCGACACTATCGAGCCTATTACCTTTTGGAGGGTGGTGCCTCCTAGATTGGTTAGGTGTCGCTTGGGAGCCTCCTACTTCGTGTTGTGGAGTGAACCAAGAAGTTTGTAAGGGTAAGGAGATCGCCTACTTCGTGAAGATCTACCCCGAGTTAGGCTAGTACTCAATGGATGTAGGTTGTCATGGTATAGTCAAGGTTGCTTCTTCGTGGAACCCTCCGTGGGTAGAGCCTCCGTGGACTCTCACGGCCGTTACCCTCCGTTGGTTAAAGACTCCATGAACATGGACGTATGATAGCACCACCTATCGGAACCACGGGAAAAACCTCTGTGTCCCTCATGCATTTGATCTCTCTATCTCCACTCCTTACTTTCATGTGCAATGTCTTTACTTTCCGCTGCTATAATTGATGACTTGCATGTGTAGGGTGTTCCAGACTTGTTATATATGCTAAAACTACCAACCATTGAACATATGCTTGTGGTAGTTTTAAATTCCTGCTAGTAGTCTATTAACCCCCCTCTAGACATACACTTCTAGTGATCCCTCAATTGGTATCATAGCATTGGTCTCCATTGCTTCGGTTTCAACCCTTGAACTTCTAGTGTGGAGAGTTTGTATTGTAGATTGCCCATTCTTGATGGAGAGTACTATAGTCGATGGAAGAATGCCATGATTGATCTATTTGACAAATTCCATTTGAGAAAACATATTGAAAATCCCTATGTCCTCCCCATTGATGAATTGCATCCCACACACGAAGAGGAAATTAACATGCTTGGTAACCTTAGAACTGTCAATCTTGTTGTGAGAGGCTTACCAAGATTCGTGCTTTCTCAATTGAAGAACTTTGCATGTTCTTATACCTTGTGGACTGATTTGGAGAAACGATATCCAAATATTTCATTAGGTAATCTTGATGAAATTCTTCATAAAACTGTTGTTTTCACAAAATGAAGCCTAGTGATCCAAACGTTGATAAATGCCTATTTGAGCTCCCTGATCTCATGCGTGCTGAAGGAGATGTCACTATTATCAACAATATTATTATTGAAGCCATTCACATTCATAAACTTGAACATTGTCATGGTTATGATTCTAATGAGTCCCTTTGTTTTTATGACGAGGAGATTCCACCAAATGATGACAATGAAGAACATGGCTACTATGATGAAGATGAGTTGTTCGGCATCGAGCATGAAAAGATCATGAAGAATCTAAGTCTAATGGCGAACTTCAAGGATTACATGTCCGGTGGAAAAGAGTGGATTCTTGACAGTGGATGCACAGATCACATGATTGGCGATAAATACATGTTCCAAGAGATCAAGCCTAATCAAGGTCCTCGAAGGTACGTGACCTTTGGAGACAACTCTAAAGGTAAGGTACTTGGCCTTGGTAAGGTGGCCATATCTCATGATGGCTCCATTCAAAATGTGATGCTTGTTGAATCCGTTGGCTACAATCTTCTTTCTGTATCTAGACTACCAGACTTCGGTTTCAATGTGCTATTTACCAAAGTAGATTGCCAAGTGTTTCGATTTGATAATTGTCGGATTTCGGGTCAGCAAAACCCTCAAAGTTTGAACACAAGGGCGTGTGCGAGGATCCCCTGCAACCTCGCCTGACCTAGCTCACTACTCGATGGACGCAACGACGAACTCACACAATGACGAGGGAGAGATGAACATGACAGTTTACCTAGGTTCGGGCCGTTGCGAAGCGTAATACCCTACTCCTGCTTTGGTGGATTGCCTCTCAAGGAGGTGAGGTGGAAGAACACGTACATCGTATTTGGACCTCCTGAGGGCTCTCGGTGATGTTCGAGGCTCCTTGTGGTTTGGTGGATCAAGTGTGGTGGAGTTTGATGATAGGGTTTGGATCGGATCCAGGATCCCCATCTACGGTGCAACCTATGCTCTATATATAGCGGTGTCTCGGGTCCTATTCCCTTATCACAATGGCGGGAAGGGATCCCACAACGTCCAATTTTGAAGGGGGACGGGGGTTGGTACTCACGCTGCCCAAAGGCGGTCTTCGCCTGCAAAGTAGCTGTCAATGATGTAGGGACATGCTTAGCGATGATGTCCGCCCTGCAGGACGGGTGGTTGGGGTCTTATTGCACCGGAATGGAAACCTTTGTGGGGCGATTTTGGAACCCATGTCTGTCCTTGCTCCCTTTGCACCAAAGGGGAAACTGCACTGCCTCGTGCCCTGGTCCTGGCCTGTCCTTCCTTGCGCATCTTTGACTCCTGAGGCCGGGCCTTGCATAGAGATCTCCGCCGCTCCGGTGGGGTCCTAAGGAGGCCCATCCTTCGCTGGTCTTGTCGCTGTCCCTCCTCGCGAGGATAGGGCCCTCGCGAGGGCCTTGTCTTGAATGGGGCCACACCTTGATGCGTTTGGTCGTTGAGGTGGGCCATGCCCTGGGCCGCAGGCAGGCAGGTCTGGGTACCCCCATTCCTAGAACGCTGACAGTAGCCCCTAGGCCCACAATGTGCTCGGGCCGTCCTCGGGAAGGAGCCCTAAGGGCGGCCAGGAGCGCAGTGGGCCCCATTCGCCCGTGGGCCAGGCCTGGCGCGTGTTGTGCGGTTGATGTCGGGTGCCCCTCGCCCTTTTTGCCTCCGCTCGAATTTCTAGGAGCCTGACTTCTAGCGTTTAGCCATTATTGCTTTCCCCTCCTGCGCACCTGCTCTTGCTTCCCTGGTCTCCCACTCTCACAGGTGCCTCCCTAGATTCGGAGCTGCTCCGTCTTCTTCCCTGCTGCTTCGACCCTGCTAGCTCTGTGATGGCTCCTGCCGGCAAGCACAAGCCAGAGGTGCAGAGCTCTGCCTATGCTCCCGCCTTGCCGGCGCTCTTGGGATCTACCATCGCCAAGGACGAGAACCTCCTCCCCGTGCTCCCATGGACGGCGGACGGGTCCAATGAGAAAGGGCGAACCTTGATCTGGGGTGGCTCCTCGGCAAAGCGGCCTTCGTCCAAGGCGGTATACCCCTTCTTCCTCCATAAGATCTTTGCCGGGCTCATTCTGCCCTTCTCTACGTTCTTCACCGCCATCCTTGACCACTACGGGATCCAGGCCCTTCACCTCCAGCCCAATTCCATCTTGCTCCTGTCCGTCTTCACCTTTTACTGCGAGGCCTTCATGGGCGTGCGGCCCTCAGTAGCTCTATTCCGCCATTTCTTTAGCTTACGCTTACATGATGGCACCCAACAGTCGGCGTGTGTCTCTTTCGTCGCAGTCTAGAGCAGCAACATGCTTCTGAAGGCCGGGAAGAAGGTGGAGAACTTCTGGCACCGCTGGGTCCTCATGGATCTCAAGGGCACCAACCCTCGGTTGGATCTATCGAAGGGGTTGCCAGAGAAGACTCCTACGTGGAGCTCCGCGAAGCTTTCTGACCCTCGGGACGAGCCTGTCCTGGAACGCTTCACCCGCGGTATCAATGCCAAGAAGCTGTCTGGCGGGATGATAGTGAAGGAGTTCTTGGTGTAGCACCTGGAGCCCCTTCAAGCCCATTCTAGGCCCCTGTGGGACTATCAGGGCAACGACGACAGCCTTAGGCTTCGGTCCACGCGCATATCACCCGAGGAACTGAGCAGGGCTGTGGCGACCTTACTCGACGGTGACCCTGGCGACCTTCTCGAGGCTCACGATCTGCTGTACTGCCGTGACAACGGGGCCGACCTAGTTGCTGCCATGCCTGTCTTCAACGAGCTAGAGCTTTTCCCATCTAAGGGCCCTAGTCTGGTGGTGGTGTCCTCTGGCGATACCTTGTGCGGGGAGGACTCGGAGAGGACTGCCGCTGATGGCCCGGAGGGGCATCCCAACCGTCGTAGGGCACCCTTCTGCGCGAGCTTGAAGATGACGACGACGTTGGTGAAGTTTCTGTCGTGGGATCCTCGCGCACCGCTAAGGCCCCCAGGGGGCTGGGGCTAGCCCCTCCCACCATGCGGTCCACGTGCCTGTCCACTCCCCGGAAGCGCGGAGCCAAGTCTCCTCTGGCGCACCCGGCCTCCGCTGGTGGAATAATCGAGGCGCCGACGTCGCCCCCGCTCGAATCGCCACTCGTCGGCAAGGTGGGCGAGGATGGGGCCATGGCGATCTCCTTTGCGGCTGCCTCGGCTCTCGGTGACTCTGCTCCTCCACGTGGCGCCCCCCTTTCCATGAGGAGCTCAGGCGCCCCCATCACTGTCCGGATGGAAAGGAAGAGGAAGTGGGTCGACATCGAGGAGTAAGTGACCCGACTTGGCTTGGCTCACATGTCTGTGGCTTGTGCATTGTTGACCTCCCCTGGCTTGGTGACTAGGAATGTCGCTGTGTTGAAGATGAGGAAGAAGAAGGCAGGCGTCAAACCGAAGGAAACTCCTAGCATGCTGCCTGCCCTTGCCAACACGCCATCGCCTGCTGCTGAAGAAGAGAGGGCTCGTGAGGCGACCCCTCAGGCCACCATCGCCGAGCCCCCTGAGTCCCTGATGCCTGCTGATGCGATCACTCCTTCCGTTGGGGGTGTGGTGGTGCCAACGTCTGGAGGATAAACCCCTGAGGGCTTGCTACCTATCGATTTGCCTGTTCCTGCGGTCGCCGAGCGGCCTCCGGAGCCTCCTGTCTCTCGTTGCGCCGCTTCCCCGGGGGCGATCGCCGCGACCGTGCTGGGGGCTCCTCAGGGGGAGACCTCGACACCTCCGGTGCGTGCCCATGCTGTCCTGGACAGCACCTTCACTACTCTGTGTCAGGTTCATGATGCCTTCGGGAGTGCCGATGATCGCGTCGCGAGTGGACTCCAAGAGCTCCTCTCAGGGTGGCTCCAGGCTGCCGCTGCCACTAAGGCTATGTGAGTTCGGGCCGCGGCTGCCACTGCAAAGGGCGAGGAGGAGGTCGCAGCCTCTCGCGACACGTGCGAAGGGGTGGAGGCCCGTCTGAAGACCTTCCAGGAGGAACAAGACAAGCATGTGGTGCAACTTCGTCAGCGGATGGAAGACCTCGAGGCCCATGAGGCCAAGCTATCCGCCCGGGAAACCGAGCTGTCTCAGGTGGTGACCCGCCAAGATGCAGAGCAAGCATGCCTGGACGCACAGGAAAAGGAGATTGCCTCAAGGAAGATCCTTCTTGACACCGAGGAGGAAGCTATTGCCACGACCGAGGAGAAAAAGGCCGCAGAGCTGAGCGCCTTCCCTGCCGTCGAGCTCCAGCTCCGCAAGGCACTCCATGCCCTCGGCCGAGATGGGTTCGCGGAGCCTCTGGCCGCTCCAGAGAGTGGCTTCATGGTGCTTGCTTCGAGGCTTATCGAGGCGCTGGAGGGCGCCATCGTCAAGGTGGATAGGGTCTTGGATAGTGAGTGTCGTGACCTCTTTTCAGAAGCCACGACGCACGTCTTCAGCCATATTCATCTTCGCGAGCTGGGGTTTGACTTTGACTCCGTGATCCTCCCGGTCGCCCCTAAGGTCCGCGCTAGAGCGACGGCGGTGGTGAAGGGTGTCGTGGATGCGCTGGTGAAGAGGTTCACCCGCGTCACGGTTCCTCCGCCTCTAGATGCTGATGAGGCTGGCGGCAGGGAGGACGACGCCAGCAATGTCGATGACGAGTCCCCCGAGGGTGGGACAAACGGTGGCGACGGTTCCTCCTGATTCCTTCCTCCTGTTCATTTCCTACAATGCACACTGTGCCTCGTGGAGGCGTTAAACTCATTTGCATTTGTGAGAACTTCTAATGCTTGTAATAACTATTGGATTGCATGATGCTTTTTGCGCCTTGTTTCCTTCTTGCTTGCTGTGATGCTCTGCGTCGGTAGGGCCCAGCCCGCGCATACCTCAACAGCCATTGGGCCGACTAGAAACCAAGGACGGTCGAAGGGGCGAGGGGCTAAGGGTCCAGTTAGGCTCCTGAGTCGCGATGCTCAGGAGTCCCCCTTGACGTGCGAGCAGCCCTTATGAAGGGAACATGGCGAGGATTGAGATAACTTAAAACTTCCGAACACCTTTAGCGCTCTGCGTCGACAGGGCCCAGCCCGTGCATACCTCCATCGCCGTTGGGCCGACCGGAAACCAAGAATGGTCCAAGGGGAGAGGGCTATGGGTCCAGTTAGGCTCCTGAGTCACGATGCTCAAGAGTCCCCCTTGACGTGCGAGCTCGAGCGTCCTTACTAGGGATTCTTGAGAAATTTTTAAGCACTCTGGGCTCTGCTTGGCAGGGCCCGGCCCGCGCATACCTCCACCGCCGTTGGGCCGACCGGAAACTAGGGACGGTCCAAGGGGCGAGGGGCTATGGGTCAAGTTAGGCTCTTGAGTCGCGATGCTCAGGAGTCCCCCTTGACGTACGAGCGGCTCCCATACCTTTTCTTGCCAGCTTTTTCGGAGATGGGCACGTGAAGACCAGGTTCAACAGACCTGGGAAGGCGGCGTGTACCGGGCTTGGCTTGGTAGCAGCCCCCATGCAGCCCCCTCCCGCGTGCATCCCTGGGGAATGCAGTGAGAAGGGGGGCTGCTAGGGACCTTCCTGAGGTTGGATGCAGCCATTGGGGGCGCCCTCAGTTATTTATCCCCACGCACCGGGCATGGGGCTTCCACCTTGCATGGGCATAGTCATTGGTAGACCGTGTTGACCGCCAGCACGGAGCTATGGCTTCCACATTCCATGGTCATAGTCATTGGTGGACCATGTTGACTTCTCCACTAGCGCTAGGTTGTGGCTGCCACGTTGCGTGGGAAGGGACCCCTCCGCGTCCCCGGGGGCCCCGGAGCGTGTACATCCCATAGAGTTTGTATGCGTGGACGACACGGTAGAACTGGGAGGTGTATATGGGAGGTCGCGAGGACGCTTTGGCCTCACAAGTGTCCCTACCTCAAAGGTGGTTTGTGCCTAAATCTTCTTGTAGATGGGGCCATTTGAAACCCCGCTTGCTTCTTCTTCTTCTTGAGTGTGGTAGTTTGGGAGCCCTCTTGGCACTATACGTCCTCAGGTCTTGGTCCTGCACATTTCCCCACCACCGTTAGGTACGACCGGAAACCAAGGACGCACTTCACGGGGCAAGGCCCTAGCACTCCTGATGCCGACCAGAAACCAGGACGACATGAGGAGGCCGAGTGGCATTATGAATAGTAAGGCTCGTGAGGAGCCAACTTTGACGTCCAAGTGGCTCTACGTCTGTAGGTCCCGGTCCCACACATTTCCCCACCACGATTAGGTATGACCGGAAACCAAGGACGCACTTCACGGGGTGAGGCCCCGGCGCTCCTGACGCCGACCGGAAACTAGGACGACATCAGGAGGCCGAGTGGCATTATGATCGGTAAGGCTCCTAAGGCTCAATGCTCAGGAAGCCCCCTTGACGCTCGAACGGCCCCCATTCCATCCTGCCGGCTGCTGCCTCGAGGGGCCGAGGAGCCTCCTGAGACTCCATGTGATGCACCGCGGCTGGAGCCCCCAAGCAGGGGGTCGACCACCCAACGATGCAAGGAAGGTAGAACGTCAAGGCCTAGAATAGAGGCACAAGAAACTACTGAAATATGCATAAACGAAGCAACGGCGGGGGCGTGCCCTGATTACCTGAAGATCATGTGTCCTAGTGGGCGCCCTTGGATAGAGTGAACCAAAAAATTACCTGGCAACAACCAACAAAAAGTCACCTGGCGGCCATGCCGCAGAAGAGCCGAGGCCACCGTCATTGCCTGATTTCCCGCTTCCACGAGCGCGACCCTCACGGGTCTGTCGTCTCCCAAGGCTCGAAACCTTTGCTTGGTCCGAGCATATCCTCCAACTCCTTGCTGCGCCCTGCCAGGCAGGGCACAAGCATGACTTGATGAAGGCGCTGCAAGGTGACGCCAGCGTTCGCCAGCTCGAAGGGCATGCTGACATAGGTGTTCGGGTAGACCCACCCATGATCCGCACGCGCTGGCCAGAAGGGGCCTTGAGCGACAACCCTGTTGATCGCGAGCGCGTTGACGCAGATGCGTGGCTGATCGATCGTGTCGATGATGGCGACTTCGATTGGTGGTGCAGGGCAGTCCCTGCCTCGCACGGCTTGGGCTCCCCGAAGCTCTTCGATCGCTCTGAGGACGGACTCTTGCGAACTGGATCCTATGCACCGTGACCCCAGCTCGAGATGACATGTGTCGAAGCGTGCTTCCAGGTTGTGCTCGAGCGCCTCTCTTGCATCACTGACCAGGCCGGGAACTTCCCCGGTGGGAGCCCCCGGGCCCAGCCCAAGAGTGGCACTGAGCGTGCTTTCCTATGCGATGGGAGGCAGGGCCCGACCCCTAAGCGCAGAGGCTGAAGTTGTAGGACGCCCTGCGGGGAGGAGTTGCTTCTTCTTCTTGTGTGGGTCCTCACGAGGCAGTGTGTCTTCCTTGTTGTCTGAGCGCTCAGCCGCCACAGCACGGTAAGCATGCTCGAGGGTACAGACGGCGTCCTTCTCATCGCATGCACTGGTGATGACGCCGCTACTCCCTGGCATCTTGATGATGTTGTAGCCATGGTGAGTTACTGCCATGAACTTGGCGAGAGCCGGGTACCCAAGGATCGCGTTGTACGGAAGGTGGATGTGTGCGACGTCGAAGACGATGATCTCAGTGTGGTAGTTCTTGCGTCCGCCGAAGGTAGCAGGCATACGCACCTGCCCGATTGGCACGGTGGACCCGTCCGTGACCCCCCGAGAAGGGCTTAGTTGGCATGAGGTGCTCGTATGGCACTTGGAGCGTCTCGAAGGTCTCGATGGAGAGGACGTTGAGCCCCTCCCTATTGTCGATGAGGGTATTGGTGACCAGGACGTTGCTGATGGTTGGGGTACACAACATGGGGAGCTTGCCGGCCATGAACGAACACCTGGGATGATTGCTTGAGTCGAAGGTGATGGTGGTCTGGGACCAATTGAGGGGGCACATCGCTTTAGGCTTCGGGAGAGCTGCATTCACCTCCCGTGCGAATTTCTTGAAGGCACGGTTTGATGCTGGGGCCTGGGCTCCGCCCAAGATACAGGCCACCACCCTGATTTCCTAGAAGCCCCTAGCCCCATCGTCCTGGGTGTCTTCCTCTTTCCTTCTGGGTGGCAGAGGGAGTGGAGGTAGCCCTTCCTCACATGGGTGAGCCTCACGAGGCGGACCGCAACGTGACCCCTTCGGAGGGTCATCGCGCGAGCGGTCCTCACGAGGCAGGTCACGCCAGCGGTCGTCCCGAGTTTGATCGCGCCAACGGTCCTCCTAAGGCTGGTCGCGCCACCCCTGACGCGGCTCCCGGTTGTCCCAACAGCCTCCGCCGCGCGCGAAGCCTCCACCGCGCGTGAAGCCTAGGTCGCCTCGGCCGAAGCGCCTACTTAAGTGCTCGGCGTGGATCAGTTGGCGTTCCTAGCAGTCGGTGGTGTCATGGTTGTTGGTGCCATGGAAGATGCAGGTCGGCCTTCCTCCTGAGGGGTGTTCTTCTCCCCGGCTGCGCTTCGCCTCGGGCTTGGTTGCAAGCACTGTCGGGGCCTTGCTCTTTGCTTCCTTGGCCTTCGTCTTCTTCTCTTCTGGCTCCACCGCCGGAGGACCGAGGAGCGATAGGCGGCCCTCCTCGGCCTTGGTGCACTTGTTTGCCAGGTCGAACATCTCCAGGGCAGAGCATAGTTCGTCTTTCATGGCGAGCTCCTCCTTCATCTTGAGGTCTGTGACTCCGTCAGTGAAGGCCCAAATGATGGCCTCATCCGACGCCTTGGGGATCTTGAGGTGCGTGGTTGTGAAACGTTGTATGAACTTGTGCAGGGTCCCCCCGTCCTGCTGCTTGATACACCGCAGGTCATTCACGGTGGGCCCGCGGTCGCGGGTACCTTGGAAGTTGGTAATGAAGCTTTTGCGCAGACCATCCCAGGAAGTGATGCATGCCTCCGGGAGGTTGAAGAACCAGGAGAGTGTGCCATGGGGAACCAACACACCATGACCTTGTTGTCTCCTCCTGTCTTTCAGATACTCAGTGAGTAGAGCTGTAGGAAATCGGCTGGGTCTGCGGTGCCATCGTAACACGGGGGCAGGTCAGGCTTGAACTTGCAAGGCCGCGTAGTCGGCTAGAGCTCCGTGGCTATGGCGAGGCACCCCACCGGCTCGACAGGCGCCACATGCGTGAGGGCGACCTGGTCTTGATGCTCCTGTGGGGCCGCCTCGAGCGGTATCTAGCCGCGATGTTGGATCGGCAGCGCAGGGAATGCACGCGCGTCGGCACGCGGCTGGGGAACCACTTGGCAGCTTACTTCATCCCCCGGTCTCGCCCTCGGTTTGTGAGGCCGATCACATGGGTGCGCCTCTTGCCTGGGCTCGGGGTTAGCATCGCGTTGCGGAGGAGGAGGCTGCGCGTCGTGCACCATGTCATTTGCCAGTGACGGTCGAGGTCAAAGTGAGTAGGAGAGCATCGAGGCGTCGCTGGCTATGCCGACGAGCTCCGCGATGCGCCGAAACCAGTCTTCGTAGTGGTCAGGAGTGGGGCGGTAGCAGAGCAGTTCGTTAGCCATGACGAGCGCGCCATGGCCGAACATGAGAGAATGAGCCGGAGGCCGGGACGATCGACGGAGTGGCGGTGCGGCCATCGCGCTACGCGCTGACCGGTTGGGAGGAGTCTTGTTGCTCGTGGGGGTCAGGGCCCATGGCGGCGTTTTCCACAGGCAAGGGTGACCTGCGCGTGGCAGCACAGCCCACCGGTGCCGTCTGGGCGACACGGGTGTCCCGGCGCTCGGCGCGGGCTCGGCAAGCGTTAGATATCAGAGCGGCAAGGTGGGAGATGATCCTGGCTTGGGGGAGACTCCGACACGCCCCTACGCGACACACCAAATGTCGAATTTCGGGCTTCGCAAAACCCTCAAAGTTCGAACATAGGGGCATGTCCGAGGATCCCCTGCAACCTCGCCCGACAAAGCTCACTACTCGATGGACTCAACGACGAACTCACACGATGACGAGAGAGAGATGAACATGGCAGTTTACCCAGGTTCGGGCCGTTGCGAAGCATAATACTCTACTCCTGCTTTGGTGGATTGCCTCTCAAAGAGGTGAGGTGGATGAACAAGTACAATGTATTTGGACCTCCTGAGGGCTCTCGGTGATGTTCGAGGCTCCTTGTGGTTTGGTGGATCGAGTGTGGTGGAGTTTGATGATAGGGTTTGGATAGGATCCGGGATCCCCATCTATGGTGCAACCTATGCTCTATATATAGCGGTGGCCCGGGTCCTTTTCCCTTATCACAATGGCGGGAAGGGATCCCACAACGGCCAATTTTGAAGGGGGACATGGGTTGGTGCTCACCCTGCCCAAAGGCGGTCTTCGCCTACAAAGTAGCTATCGACGCCGCAGGGATAGGCTCGGTGATGACGTCCGCCCTGCGGGACGGGTGGTTGGGGTCTGCTTGCACCGGAATGGAAACCTTTGGGGGCGCTTTGGGAACCCGTGTCTGTCGTTGCTCCCTTTGCAAAAAAGGGGAAACTGTGCCTCCTTGTGCCCTGGTCCTTGTGTGTCCTTCCTTGCATCATCTTTGACTCTTGAGGCCGGGCCTTGCATAGAGATCTCCGCCGCTTCGAAGGGGTCCTGAGGAGGCCCATCCTTCGCGGGTCTTGTCATTGTCCCTCCTCGCGAGGCTAGGGCCCTCACGAGGGCCTTGTCCTGAATGGGGCCACACCTTGCTGCGTTTGGTCGTTGAGGTGGGCCATGCCCTGGGACGAAGGCAGGCAGGTCTGGATACCCCCATTCCCAGAACGCTGACAATAATCATAAAATTGTCTTTACCGATATTCATAGAGGTGATCTATACATTGTTTATTTCACTAAAAAGACCCAACCTTGTACTTGTCTCATTGCAAAATCATCTAAAGGTTGGCTATGGCATAGAAGTCTTGGATATGTAGGCATGCACAATCTAGATAAGCTTATCAAGGGCGATCATATTCTTGGTGCTAAATATGTCATCTTTGACAAAGATAGACTTTGTAGCGCTTGTCAAGCAGGAAAGCAAGTAGGTGGAAGTCATCCGGTCAAGAACATCATGACCACTAGGAGACCACTCGAGTTACTTCATATGTATCTCTTTGGTCCCAGTGCTTACAAGAGTCTTGGTGGAAACTCTTATGGTCTAGTTGTAGTTGATGATTTTCCCAGGTTTATGTGGGTATTCTTTCTTGATGACAAGTCGCAGGTACAAAAGATCTTCAAGAACTTTACACGCAAAGTGCAAAATCAGTTCGAAGTGAAGATCAAGAAGGTTCAAGGTGACAACAGATCGGAGTTCAAGAACACCCATGTGGATACCTTTCTTGACGAACAGGGTATTTCACATGAGTTCTCGGCTACGTATAGACCTGAACAAAATGGAGTTGTCGTGAGAAAGAACTGAACCCTCATTGAGATGGCAAGAACGGTGCTTGATGAATACAAGACCCCACGACACTTTTGGGCAAAAGCCGTGGAAACAGCGTGTCATGCCACAAACCGACTCTACTTGCACAAGCTTCTTGGTAAAATGGCATACGAGCATCTCACCTATAACAAACCCCAAGTTGGATACTTTCAGGTATTCGGCTCTAGGTGTTACATTCTTGATAAGCATCGTCGTGCTAAATTTGCTCCCAAATCTCATGAAGGTTTCTTACTTAGTTATGGATCGAACTATCACACCTACCGTGTCTACAACAACTTCACTCGAAAAGTTGAAGAGATGGTAGATGTGAAGTTTGATGAGTCTAATGGTTCGCAAGTCGAACAATTGCCAAATGATGTAGGTGATAAAGATCCTTCAGAAGCTATCCAAGACTTTCCCATCGGCAAGATTCATCCCATGAAGGTGAAGGAAAGCACTTGATCAACCCAAGTGGAAGATACTACTTCGGATCAAGGCTACCAACAATACGACATGGAAGCATCCACAAGCGGTACTTGACCAGATGGAGAGGAGGAGGAAGTACATCATGAAGATCCACCACAACCTCCTTCACCACCACCTCAAAGAGATGACCACGTCGACAACAACATAGATGAAGGAGATGATGATCAAGAATAAGCTCCACCAACTAACAAGCCTAAGCTACCCCGAGTTCGAGATCAAGTGACCAAGAACACCCCCTAAACCAAATCTTTGGTGACATACAAACAGGGAGGATCACTCACTCTAAAACTTGCTTGGCTAACATTTGTGAGCATTATTCTTTCATCTTTAGCATTGAACCCTTGAAGGTTGAACAAGCTCTTGAAGATGCGGATTGGGTGAACGCTATGCATGAAGAGCTTCACAACTTCGAGAGGAACAAAGTGTGGACGCTCATGGAGAAACCCAAGGACGAGCAAAACATTATCAGCATGAAATGGGTATTTTGCAACAAGCAAGATGAAGATGGTCAAGTCGTACGCAACAAGGCTCGCCTCATAGCCCAAGGATATATGCAAGTCGAAGATATGGACTACGGTGAGACCTACGCCCCCGTTGCTAGATTAGAAGCTATTCAAATTCTTCTTGCTTATGCTAATCACCATGATATCACACTTTACCAAATGGATATTACAAGTGCATTCTTAAATGGTGAGATAGAATAAGAGGTTTTTGTTAAGCAACCACCTAGTTTTGTAAATCCTAAGAAACCTGACCAGGTTTACAAACTTTGCAAAGCTTTATATGGTCTTAAGCAAGCTCCTCGTGCTTGGTACAAATGCCTAACGAAGTTTTTCATTGAAAAAGGATTTGAAAATGGTAAAATTGATGCAACCTTATTCACAAAGAGAGTTAATGGTGAATTATTTGTGTGGCAAATTTATGTGGATGATATTATCTTTGGATCTACTAACCCACAATTTAGTGAGAAGTTTGGAAGGTTGATGTCACGGAAGTATGAGATGTCAATGATGTGTGAGCTGAAATTATTTCTTGGTCTACAAATCAAGAAAACGAGAGAAGGCATTTTCATCTCTCAAAATAAGTACACCAAGGACTTAATCAAGAAGTTCTACATGCAAGAGTGCAAAGGTATGAAAACTCCCATGCCCACCAGTGGACACGGTGATCTCAAGAAGGAGGGTGAACCAGTTGATCAAAAGGTTTATCGATCAATGATTGGTTCATTGCTTTATCTATGTGCCTCCCGTACCGATATTATGCTTAGTGTTTGCATGTGTGCTAGATATCAAGCTGCAGCTAAAGAATGTCATGATAAGGCTGTGAAATGCATTGTGAGATACTTGATACATACACCAAACATTGGCATTTGGTATCCCAAGGGATCTTCTTTTAATCTTGTTGGCTACTCTGACTCGAACTATGCCAGTGACAAGGTTTATAGAAAATCCACCTCGGGTACATGTCAATTTCTTGGTAGATCTCTTGTGTCTTGGTCCTCCAAGAAACAAAACTCGGTATCTCTATCTAGTGCCGAAGCTGAATATATTGTTGTTGGATCATGTTGTGCACAATTATTATGGATGACACAAACGCTTAAAGATTATGGAATCTATGTTAAATATGTGCCATTACTATATGACAATGAAAGTTCTATTAAGATTGGTCATAATCCCGTGCAACATTCTCGAACCAAGCATATTCAAGTTCGACATCATTTCATTTGTGATCATGTTGCCAAAGGAGATATTAATATTAAGCATGTTTGTACAAAGAAGCAATTGACCGATATCTTTACTAAGACACTTGATGAAAAAGTGTTTTGTCATTTGAGGAGTGAGCTGAACATCATTGATGCTTCAAACCTGAGCTAAGCTCGCTCGGATGCTTACAAGGGGATGAGCTTCATTCTTTATTCCATGATGTTACCTTGAATATCATACATTGGAATTCTATGCTCCCTTGTCTTGCATCTAACCCTTTTGTAAGTACTTGGAAGAACAACACTCCACAAGATTACAATCAACTCCTATCTTATGCAATCTTGTATGACCGAGTATCCACATCCTCGTTTTGATGATGGAAGGAAGAAGACAACAAAACATATCCTTGACATATATCCCTCAATTGATAAATCTCAATTGGTATAAAGTCATTTGGATATATCATGTTATTCCTTGCGTGACTAACCCATGTAGGTGAAAAGTGAACGAAAACAACAAGGATTGGTCCCAACTCAAGGTGAACTTCATCAACTTCAAGCATCCTCATCAAGTTCACCTACAAGCTACGTCAACAACATCACTCAAAGGTATGTACCCATATCCTTGATATAGCTTTACTCCAAGTCATGAGATAAAGAAATTCAAGTGATATGAAGACATTAAAATGCTTAATCAAAAATGGTAACCCCATTTTGAGCTTAACGATGAGTATGACCTATGATCAAGCATTCTTGCTTGGCTCCTAAGTCAATATACTCTAATATAGGTGACCTAGTCACTGCCCATCATCTAGTTAAGAATCTTTCTTGGTTCATTCTCTATTGCAAATTTTCTTGGAATCATTCAAATCTTTACTAGTTGATACCTTTTCATAAATTTTGTGTATATTATTTGCAAATTTGTATCCCCTAATTTGCAAATCATTTGTTTTTCTCCCCTCGTTGAGTTTCAGCTACAACTTTATCTTTGGTTCAAATTTTCATTTGCCAAGTTTCTGTTTCATGCTTCAGTGCCTCTGATTCAAAGGACTCGGTTCTACCGATCATGTAGATAAGCTGCACAACACCATATCGATACCACCGACAACTTTGCCTCGGAGCCATCGACTTTCTATTTTATTTTTATCCATGTTTGAATTTGTAGATCTTTGTGTTCCTTCTGTGATTTCTCAATCCTTCGACGATTCCTTATTTATATAAAAAAACTTCCAAGTATCCCTAACTCAAAGGAGGAGAAGTTCTGCAAATTCTTAGTTAATTCTAAGGGAGAGAAGTTATTTTCGATGAATCCCTCATTTTTCTCATGATTATCATATTCTATGAATCCTACATTCTATGACCTTGTTCTAAAGGATTCCTGTCTTAATCAATGATCCCCGTGTCTAACCCTATGTCTCACCTTTTTGGAAATTAATGCCAAAGGGGGAGAAATATACAAAGCTTCAAAGCTAAAGAGGGAGATACATGCTTATGCAAAGGGGGTGATATAATTTAAGGGGAGAGAAGAATATCAAAATTTTACACTTATATATAAACAAGGGGAGAATACCAAAGTAGGGGGAGAAAAATGTGTTTTGGAGAAAGATCTATTTATTGCAATTGTTTTTCTGATGTTAGAATTTTCTCACCCTTTCCAATCCCAATATCTAAATGCTAAGATTCAGAGGGAGAGGATGACCTACATTTTCATATCTCAAGGGGAGAAATTTATAAATGATCTTGAAGACATATCAACCTTAAGGAATACTATCCTCTATATGTTCTCCATATCTTGGTATTTTTGAGTTCTATTGCTTTTGACTGGTAGAATACTCTTGTGTTTCCTAACACTATTTTCTCAAGTGTATTTCTACTGCTAGAATGCTCAAGAACTCAACGTAAGTATATGCATCATATTCTTGATCAAGATGATCTCTTGCTTCTTGCACATATTGTTTGCAAGAGTGAAGTCTTGAACAAGGATACACCTTCTACCTCTTGATCTTGCGTTGGTTTTCCCTTGAAGAGGAAAGGGTGATGCAGCGAAGTAGATAAGTATTTCCCTCAGTTATTGATAACCAAGGTATCAATCCAGTAGTAGGAACAAGCAAGTCACCAATGGATGCACCCACACAAACAATCTCTTGCACCCAACGCTATAAACGGGTTGTCAATCCCTTCATGGTTATTTGCAAGGACTAGATCTAAAAGAGATAGATGTAAACGAGTGCGGAAAGTAAAAGATAAATAAATTGTAGCAAGGTATATATCTAAAAATATATGATGGAAAATAGACCCGGGGGCCATAGGTTTTACTAGAGGCTTCTCTCTTGAAGGCAAATAACATTGTGGGTAAACAAATTACTGTCAAGCAATTGATAGAAAAGCGAATAATCATGTAGTTATCCAAGGCAATGATCATGCATATAGGCATCATGTTTGTGTCAAGTAGACCGAAACGATTCCGCATCTACTACTATTACTCCACACATCGACCGAGTCCTGCCTGCATCTAGAGTATTAAGTTCATGAAGAACAAAGTAACACATTAAGAAAGATGACATGATGTAGAGGCATAAACTCAAGAAATATGATGAAAACCCCATATTGTTACCCTTGATGGCAACAGTACAATACGTGTCTCGCTACCCCTACTATGTCACTGGGTGAGGACACCGCAAGATTGAACCCAAAACCAAGCACTTCTCCCATTGCAAGAATTACCAATCTAGTTGGCCAAACCAAACCAATAACTTGAAGATATTTGCAAGGATATGAACTCATGCATATAAGAAATCAGAGGAGATTCAAATAAGATTCATGGATAATCTGAACATAAACTCACAATTCATCGGATCTTGACAAACACACCACAAAAGAGGATTACATTGGATAGATCTTCAAGAAGATCATGAAGAACATGGTATTGAAGATCAAAGAGAGAGAAAAAGCCATCTAGCTACTAGATATGGACCCATAGGTCTATGGTGGACTAATCACACATCATTGGAGGGGCAATGGAGTTGATGTAGATGCCCTCCATGATCGAAACCTCCTCCGACAGATTACTGGAAAAGGCTCCAAGATTGGATCTCTTGGGAACGGAGGCTTCCGGCGGCGGAAAAGTATTTGCGTGGCTCGTTCTGATGTTGGGGGAATATTTGGGTATTTATAGGCCAAGAATTAGGGTTAGGAGACCTCCAGGAGGCGACAAGCCTGCTAGGCATGGCTAGGGGGGCGCGCCTAGCAGGCTTGTGGCGCCCTGGCTCCTTCCCTGACGTGCACTCCAAGCTTGGATGACTTGTTTCCTTCGAGAAAAATTCCTTCCGCAGGTTTTATTCCGTTTGGACTCCGTTTAATATTCCTTATCTGCAAAACTCAAAAATAAGGAAAAACAGGAACTGGCACTTGGCTCTTGATTAATAGGTTTAGTCCCAAAAATAATATAAAATAGCATATTAATGCATATAAAACATCCAAAACAGATAATATAATAGCATGCCATCATAAAAAATTATAGATATGTTTGAGACATATCAGCATCCCCAAGCTTAATTCCTGCTCGTCCTCGAGTAGGTAAATGATAAAAACAGAATTTTTGATGCGGAGTGCTACCTAACATATTTATCCAAGTAATATTCTTTATTGTGGCATGAATATTCATAACCGTAAGACTCAAAAAAAATCTTAATACTGATATAGAAACAATAACATTTTAAGCATATTAGCAAAGCAATTGTATCTCTTCAAAATATAATGGCAAAAGAAATTATCCCTACAATATCATATGGTCTGGCTATGCTCCATCTTCCCCACACAAAGTATTTATATCATGCACAACACCGATGAAAAGTCAAGCAATTGTTTTAACACCTTTATTTTCTCAAACTTTTTCAACTCTCACACAATACATGAGCGCGAGCCATGGATATAGCACTATAGGTGGAATAGAATATGGTGGAGGTTGTCAAGGAAAAGGAGAAGATAGTCTCACATCAATTAGGCGTATCAACGGGCTATGGAGATGCCCATCAATAGATATCAATGTGAGTGAGTAGGGATTGCCATGCAATGGATTCACTAGAGCTATACGTGTATGAAATCTCAAAAGGAAACTAAGTGGACATGCATCATGAAGAAAAATGTCACTAGCTATATGAAAGTACCATCCCAAGATCATGCTGGTACACACACGGTACATCAATGTATATATCAAAGGGAAATCACACAGCATTATATTAATCGAAATCTCATATCGAGTCCTTTATTACAATAAAATTTTACAATAAAGTGGTTGGAAGCCAACTCATGAGAATATCTAAATCTTGCGGAAGCGTCGAAGGTAGATGAGTCCATCTGACTCCAAGGGCATCTCACTGAGCATAGAACGTGTCCTCACTCCTGGTCGGAAAAGTACTCTGCAACATGATACGTTGCAGCCGTGTAGGTCAGCATATGGAATATGCCGGCAAAGTCACAAAAGAGTGGTGAAAAGATAATCATCTAGTCTACATGCTTATATGGCAGGTGGGTAGTAAGTTTTTGCGAAAAGCAAATTTTTCCTACATCAAGAGAGGGCTAAGCAAAAAATATTACTAAGTTGGTTGATTAATGAGATGGTTCCACCAACCAATTCTCATACCCAAATTATTTATACCCACATCATCATTATTAATTGTGTTGAGAGTTCCGGAAGTTTCAGTTCCTTTGGCTCAAGTCGTCCATGACCGTGGACACGGCTAATCGATTAGGTTTGAGTACTCTGCAGAGTTTTGCACACGTTCCCCACAAGATTTGGTCGCCTCCGTTTGATTTCTCGCACTTCAGGGTGTTTGAGAAACGGATGACCAAAACATGGTCTTCCAAAGGGTTTCCCTGCGACTCTGTCGGTGCCCATCCTTTCCTACCGTTCTTCTACCTCTCGTAGCACCGCTTGTCCAGGGTCACCACGACATCCAACCAAGCCAGAGCCCATAATGACTTGTGGCTGTGCAGGTAAGCCTTGGGTTTTAAAGCATCCATCCATCTCTTTGTGCCTGGGTGGACCTTTCCGCGTGAATACTGGCCATCTCCAGCATCACCTAGGCAAATCCACTGGTTTCTCCAGGGTGCCGTTCAACCATCATCCACCCAGAGGTATGTTGAAAACTCGGAGTCTTAAATCTTGATCATTATGTAGGTCTTGAAATTATTAACTCTCTCAACTCTCATGAATCACACAACCAACCCCGTCTACTAATAGCATAGCAAAAAGTAAAACAACGTTTCCCGGGGCCAATGTGTCAAAGAGTTTGAGGGGGTACCTACCACATGATACTACTACAATGTAACCAAGTTTCCAACTAACCTATCTTGCATGCAATTTGGGGAGATGGTAGAACTAATGCATATAAAACATGGGTAAACATGATCAAAGTGACTTGCCTGATTGATGATCTTCATACGTGAGTGACTCTAAGTAACAAGCTTCGCACTCCGGATAATCTAACGAAGCAAACAAGAGCACTGAAATAAGCATACAACCAAAATATTGTAACTCACAAACATCAATCAAGAACTAGTAAACAGTCAAGACAAAACGATGCACAAATCACAAGTAAGGAAAACACACAAAGTTTTGTTTTCAAAAGGTGATGGATGCAACACTACTGACATAAACAAACCATTTGTATTATCCAAACAATAGTTGATAGCAAGAAAAACAATAGAATATTTTATTAATAAACAGAATAAAATCAATTTAAGTTTGTTGGGAAAACTTTAGTAAAGTTTATAAAAGTTTTGATAAGCACTATATGAATCAACTATAGTTATACTAACAAAAAGAATGAAAAACTAAACTTATTATTTATTAGCAAAACATGTTTTTATAGAAAATAATTTACAATTAAACCTGTCTTAGAAAGCAGAATTAAATTATATAAAACTTTGTTCAAAGAAATCTATTGCTATTCTAGTTGTTTTAATCAAATTAAACTTATTTGAAAATGTGTTATGATTCCTATGTTAATGAGAATTAAACTAAGCAAATCTATATTTTTATTAACAGTGAGTGAAAACACTAAATGTTTATTAACAGAACCTAATAAACAAATGAAACCAAATCTAGATTTAAACTAATTAAAACTAAGTATATAAAACTATATTATAATACTAGGCAGACTCTGTTTTGGTTAAAACACTAATCAAATATATCCTGAAAATCCTCAAACTAAACATGAAGGTAGTCCTAATTAATACCAAACAGTAGAAAAAAGATTAATATCAAAATTTATTTTCAAACTCTAGTTATTCACATTTGAATATTTTGAGCAAATTTGATTAAATTCAAATTTTATAGTTCAAATTTGAAATTTAAAAGTACAGGGTGAAACTACATGAAAAATGTGAGCTATTGCAAAAAGAATCAACTCAAAACACTAAATAGATTAAAAGATATAGCTAAAACAAATTTAGAATAGGTTCTGTTTACTAAAAGAAATCAGAAAAAAAACTAAATCTAACGGACGACCAGGGGTGACGTGGCGCGATTCTACTGGCTGGCTAGCGCGTGCGTTAGTTAGTTTCGAGCGGGCGACCGAGGCCAAGGAGAAAACGGTTCGCCGTTTTAATGTTCTAATCCGAGCCGTAGGATTAGGATCGGAGGGAGGGGGAGTGTCGACGGCGACTTACCGGTGGGGAGGAAGAACTCCGGCGATGGAGGCGGCGGCCGGGGCTCGAGGAATTCGCCGGAGGTTGCTCCGGTGGTCGGGGAAGGCAGCAAAGGGGGTCGGGCGACAGCGGCGGCCCTCCGGCGTCGAACGGAGGCGTCGGGGAGGGGCGAGGACGACCGAGGCGATGGCTACGGCGTAGGGGAGCTCCGGTGGTGGCGCAACTCCGGCGAGCAATTGCGCAGCGCCTCGGCGAGGGAGAGAGGGGGCTCGGGGGTGAACGGAGAGAGTAGGGGCAGCGCTACTTATAGGGTGCTCGGGGGGTGCAGGGGAGGAGAGAGGAGAGAGATCCGAGAGGGGGAGGAAACGGCCGGCGAGGTCGTCGGTGCGTGCGGGGGAGGAGAGAGATGGCCGTTCGGGCTAACGGTCGGTCGGGGTGGGGCCCGGTGTCAGCGAGAGGGAGCGCGTCCGTTGCGCGTCGGTCGGCCGGCCGGTAATAAATTCGCGAGTAACTGTCGTGGGCCGGCCCGTTTAATACTAACCGTTACCGTTTTTCCTTTAATGATTTTGCAGAGCGTTTCAAAAACCTTTAAAGCATTCAAATCGTCTCTAAATATAGGAGTATTATATATCAAAATTAACATAATAATAAATGCTATTTAATGAACATTTCTATTCTGTCATTTGAACACTTTGAAAAAAAAGTATTTTCAGAAATTGCCTAATTGTTTTTAAAACCTTTTTGCAAATATTTTCAAAATAACTCCTGGTTATTATTGTTCAAATATATCACCAAGATGACCCTGGTGTGGAGTGTCATGTTACGCCCCTCTTATTTTGAACATTTTACCAAAATTTCAAATAGGTGAAAGCAACATAAGGAAAGTAGAAAGGGCTTTCTGAATTTTAGAAGAAGCATTTCAATTATACATGTATTCAAACAATGATGATGATGGATGCATAGCTATATTTCATAACATTCCAAAATGGAATTTTGGGATGTTACAAACCTACCCACCTTAAGATGAATCTCGCCCTCGAGATTCGGGTTGGCTAGAAAATAGGTGTGGGTGGTCTCTACGAAGATCTTCTTCGCGTTCCCAGGTGGTTTCTTCCTCAGTGTGGTGACTCCACAAAACCTTACAAAACTTGATGATCTTGCTGCGGGTAACTTTGTTGGCAGTCTCGAGGATTCTGACAGGCTTCTCCTCGTAGGTCAGATCATTGTCAAGTTGTATGGCCTCTAGGGGCACTGTATCTCTCAAAGGGATATCAGCTATCTCAGCATGACATTTCTTTAGCTGGGACACATGGAAAACATCATGTACTCCGGATAATCCTTCCGGCAATTCCAACTGGTATGCAACTTCGCCTCTACGTTCAAGAATTTTGTAGGGGCCTATGAATCTAGGTGCTAATTTTCCTTTAACACCAAACCTCTTGATTCCTCAAAGCGGGGATACACGAAGATAGGCTCGGTCTCCCACTTCATACATAACTTCTTTACGTTTGCTGTCAGCATAACTCTTTTGTCGAGATTGAGCTATCTTGAGTCTATCGTGAATCAACTTGACTTTCTCTTCCGAATCTCGGATAAGGTCGGGACCAAAAAGTTGTCGGTCTCCAACACCATCCCACGTCAGTGGTGTTCTGCACCTCCTTACGTATAAAGCTTCAAAAGGGGCCATCTTCAGACTGGTCTGATAACTATTGTTGTACGAAAATTCTGCGTAAGGTAAGTTGTCATCCCAACTAGATCCATAATCTAGCGCACAAGCTCTTAACATGTCTTCCAGAATCTGGTTGACTCTCTCAGTCTGTCCATCTGTTTGCGGATGAAAAGCTGTACTAAACTCTAACCTCATACCCAAAGTTTCATGTAACTGATGCCAAAACTTTGAGTTAAATTGTGTTCCTCTATCTGACACGATACTCCTCGGAACTCCATGCAGACATACGATCCTGGTCATATATATCTTGGCTAGCTTAGCACTGGTATAGGTGGTCTTTACCGGGATGAAGTGAGCCACCTTGGTCAAGCGATCAACCACTACCCAGATGGAATCATAACCTGAACGGGTCCTGGGCAATCCTGTGATGAAATCCATACCAAGTTTTTCCCATTTCCACTCGAGTATCGGCAAAGGTTGTAGTAACCCTGCTGGTTTCTGATGTTCAGACTTTAGTCGCTGACAAACATCACATATTGCAATGTGTTCCGCAATGTCTTTCTTCATACCTGTCCACCAGTAACTTTCTTTCAATTCCAAATACATCTTGGTATTGCCTGGGTGTATCGAGTAAGGTGAATCGTGGGCTTCCTGAAGTATCAACTTTCTGAGCTCTGGGTCATTGGGCACATAGATGCGGTTCTCAAACCACAAAGTTCCTTGCTCATCCTCACGAAAACCTTTAGCTTTACCATCTTTCATTCTCTGTTTAATCTCAGCTATCTCCTTGTCCGATTTCTGGGCTTTACGAATTCTTTTGGTCAAGGTGGACTGAATTTCCAGTGTAGCAACATATCCTCTTGGAACTATCTCTAGTTTGAGCTCTCTAAGATCATCGGCTAACTCTTGGGGTAATCCTCCCGCTGTGGGTGTTTACATAAGTTTTCCAACTCAAGGCATCAGCTACAACATTAGCCTTACCTGGATGGTAATGTAATCTCATTCATAGTCCTTGATTAACTCTAACCATCTCCTCTGTCTGAGGTTCAACTCCTTCTGCGTGAAGATATGTTTCAAGCTCTTATGGTCAGTGTAAACATCACAACTATTTCCGATAAGAAAATGTCTCCAGGTCTTGAGTGTGTGCACTACGGCTGCTAGTTCCAAATCATGGGTGGCATAATTCAACTCATGAGGTCGTAGTTGTCTGGAAGCATAAGCTACAACCTTTCCATCTTGCATGAGTACTCCTCCAAGTCCTTGACATGAAGCATCACAATAAACTTGGAAGTCCTTCCGAATATTGGGCAAGATCAATACTGGGGCTGTGACCAAACGTTTCTTCAACTCCTGGAAACTGGCTTCACATTCCACAGTCCAGACATACTTAGATTCTTTCTTCAACAATTCTGTCATGGGCTTGGCTATCTTTGAGAAATTCTCAATGAACCTCCGGTAATATCCGGCAAGTCCGAGGAAACTGCGGATCTCCTTAACTGAGGTGGGTGACTTCCACTCGGTGACGGCTTCAACCTTAGCGGGGTCTACGACTATTCCTTCTCCGGAAATAACATGTCCAAGGAATCCGACTTCCGTCAGCCAAAATTCACATTTGCTGAACTTGGCATATAATTGATGCTCTCTTAGCTTCTCCAGAACTAAACGCAGATGTTCCTTGTGTTCTTCCTCGTTCTTGGAGAATATCAAAATGTCATCGATGAACACCACGACAAACTTGTCCAAATATTCCATAAACACTTTGTTCATCAAATTCATGAAGTAGGCAGGAGCATTAGTCAAACCAAAGGACATGACTGTATACTCGTATAAGCCATATCTTGTGGTGAAAGCTATTTTGGGTATATCCTGTTCACGAATCTTCAGTTGGTGATACCCTGATCGAAGATCGATCTTAGAGAATACTTTGGCGCCTACTAGCTGATCAAACAAGTCATTAATCATCGGCAGAGGGTACTTGTTCTTGATAGTCACCTCGTTCAAGGCACGATAGTCAACTACCATTCTCAAGGTTTTATCCTTCTTCTCCACCAAAACAACTGGGGCTCCCCAAGGTGAAGAACTTGGGCGTATATAACCTTTGTCCAATAACTCCTTAATTTGCTTCTTGATTTCCAACAGATCATTTGCGGGCATCCGACAGGGTCTCTTGGAAATTGGGGCTGTCCCTGGCTGTAGCTCTATTAGGAACTCAATCTCCCTATCTGGTGGCATGCCTGGTAATTCTTCCGGGAATACATCCGGAAAGTCTTTTACCACAGGTACTTCCTCCTGAACAACTCCTGTGAGGGCATTTAACCGAGCACTCATACGTGTGCGTCGGGATACATACTTAATCCTCTTGTTCTCCGGGGTGGTGAGTGAAACAGACTTGCTGAGGCAATCAAGATTTCCTTCATACTTGGTCATCCAATCCATGCCTAGGATTACATCCAGTCCTTGTGACTCTAAGACGATGAGGTCGGTGGGAAAAACATGTTTTCCTATATTGAGTTTCAAGGCATGGCATCCTATCCCTGCCATCATCATACCTCCTGGGGAACTGACCTGAATAGGCTGGCTAAGGGTTTTGGTGGGCAAACCATATTTTTCCACAACTACCCTTGATATGAATGAATGAGTTGCACCGGAATCAAAAAGTACTGTAACTGGACGTGAATGCAATAAAAGCTTACCAACCACAGTCTCGGGTTGATCATAGACTTCTTCCACGTCAAGGTGGTTCACCTGGGCACGAGGAAAAGGGTTTGGCTTCTTGGCTGCGGAGTTGCCGTTTCCATTTCCCTGCTTGCTCTGGGGACACTCAGTAGCATAGTGCCCTGTCTTCTAGCACTTGAAACAGGTGATGTGGCTCAGATCCTTATGAGTAGGAACGTGACGGTGCTGGTTGTTGTTCCCATTCCCATTGTCAGTCTTGAAATTGCCATGGTTGGGACGGGCATTCCCATTTCCTCCATGGTTGTGGCTTCCATGGTTGTGCACAACATGAGTGTGCCTTCCAAACTTACCGGTCCCTGATACGGTATTCCCTGAGTACAGGGAGTAGCGGGGCTTCTGATGAGCTCCAGAGTTAAACTTCCCCTGGGTGTACTTCCTCTTGCGATTCTCAATTTGCTGCTGTTTTCCTTCCAAGATGAGGGCCTTGTCCACCAGCTCTTGGTAGTTGTTGAAATTAGCCACTACCAGCTGCATGCTCAACTCATCGTTGAGTCCTTCCAGAAATTTCTCTTGCTTGGCCGCATCATCGGCCACGTCTCCTGGTGCATAACGTGCCAATGTGTTGAAATCGTCCACGTATTGGGCCACAGAGCGATTACCCTGGCGCAAGTTGCGAAACTCGCGCTTCTTCAGACTCATGGCTCCAGCTGAAACATGTGCGGTGCGGAAAGCTTGCTAGAACTGCTCCCAAGTTACATCAGCAATAGGATATGTGGTGGTGTAGTTCTCCCACCATGAAGCTGCTGGTCCTTCCAGTTGATGTGTGGCAAATCGCACCTTCTCAGCATCAGTACATCCAGCGGTGACAAGTTCTCTCTCCATCTTACGGAGCCAGTCATCTGCCACAATGGGCTCAATACTGCTGGAGAAAGTTGGAGGATTCAACCTCAGAAAACGGGTGAGATTGTCAGTCTGGGGTGGATGGTGGTTGTTGTTGTTCTGGTTGTTGGTCTGATTCTGGATCAATAGCTGCATCAGTGCATTCTGCTGTTGAAGGAGTTGCGTGAGTTCCGGCGGGAAGGGGAAGTCAGTCTCACGTCATGGAGGCATCTTGCTGTTTTCAGAGGGATGAGAATTAGAATAGAACAAGGGTCTAGAAGGAATTCACTACCCATATGCAATGCACAAACATATCACACCAAACACTCATTCATTTATTCAATCAATATCAAACATCGAGATACAAATCTCAGACAACTAAGCATCGACCTACGCTTTTAACGTTGAAAAATAAAAGATACATGGAGGGCATAACTAAAGTTTTTCCTCAGAAGTACATGATGACTGAGTCTCCTCCAGTGGTGCTCTCCTCATAGTCATCATCGTCGCTGATGAAAGGAGCCAAGTCTCCCTCAGGATGAAGATTTTCTCCCATGTCCATCTATTCCTCCAGAATTGCGATGCGTGCATTCTGCTCATCAATCCTCTCTAGGAAGTCCTTCACTTCATGCTCGTGTTCATAGTTGGCCTCTCGCAGATCAGCTTCAAGGTCCAGCTCGTGGTTCATCAGGTTCTTGATAGTCTTCGTGTCAGCACGAACACGAAGCTCCAATGTCCTGATGTGAGTCTCCAGGGTCTGGATATATGACATGGTGGAGTCTCCAGTGGGAGGGGTTATGATGTTGCCATGGGCATCTCTGCGGCAAACCATGCCGAGTCCTGGTGAAATGGTTCCACCTCTGTATTCCTCCTGAATACGTCCAAGGGCACGATGAATAGCCATGTCTCTTCCAAGTATCCAGCTGGGTGCCACGAACTTGAAGTCGATGGGTTTCTTCCGATTCCCAAAGGTCTTCCCTGGGATGTGCACCTCAATCCTGTAGCGTCCATCTTGGGGAAATGACATGATAGGAGTCCCGGTGATGCTCGGCAAAGCAATCCTCACGTCCTTGACGATCCTCATCAGCTCCTTACCAAAAGGCATCGTTGCGTCAGGCTGGCAAATCTCCGTGATCAACACTGGGATGAAGGTGGCCATCTATAAATTTTGTAATAATCGGAGAGGAGTCAGAAACGAGTAGATGAGAGTATCAGAATTTTAAAGACAAAGAGAAACAATCCTAAGGCTTTCCAGTCCTAGAGGTTACGTCCTACGGTCAGCGTGTGCTCTGATACCATTTCTGTAGCGACCCGACCTGAAAGGTCAAATCTCCGGTGTTTCCGTACCATCCCAAGATCATGCTGGTACACACACGGTACATCAATGTATATATCAAAGGGAAATCACATAGCATTATATTAATCGAAATCTCATATCGAGTCCTTTATTACAATAAAATTTTACAATAAAGTGGCTAGAAGCCAACTCATGAGAATATCTAAATCTTGCGGAAGCGTCGAAGGTAGATGAGTCCATCTGACTCCAAGGGCATCTCACTGAGCATAGAACGTGTCCTCACTCCTGGTCGGAAAAGTACTCTGCAACATGATACGTTGCAGCCGTGTAGGTCAGCATATGGAATATGCCGGCAAAGTCACAAAAGAGGGGTGAAAATATAATCATCTAGTCTACATGCTTATATGGCAGGTGGGTGGTAAGTTTTTGCGAAAAGCAAATTTTTCTACATCAAGAGAGGGCTAAGCAAAAAATATTACTAAGTTGGTTGATTAATGAGATGGTTCCACCAACCCATTCTCATACCCAAATTATTTATACCCACATCATCATTATTAATTGTGTTGAGAGTTCCGGAAGTTTTAGTTCCTTTGGCTCAAGTCGTCCATGACCGTGGACACGGCTAATCGATTAGGTTTGAGTACTCTGCAGAGTTTTCCACACGTTCCCCACAAGATTTGGTCGCCTCCGTTTGATTTCTCGCACTTCAGGGTGTTTGAGAAACGGATGACCAAAACATGGTCTTCCAAAGGGTTTCCCTGCGACTCTGTCGGTGCCCATCCTTTCCTACCGTTCTTCTACCTCTCGTAGCACTGCCTGTCCAGGGTCACCACGATATCCAACCAAGCCAGAGCCCATAATGACTTGTGGCTGTGCAGGTAAGCCTTGGGTTTTAAAGCATCCATCCATCTCTTTGTGCTTGGGTGGACCTTTCCGCGTGAATACTGGCCATCTCCAGCATCACCTAGGCAAATCCACTGGTTTCTCCAGGGTGCCGTTCAACCATCATCCACCCAGAGGTATGTTGAAAACTCGGAGTCTTAAATCTTGATCATTATGTAGGTCTTGAAATTATTAACTCTCTCAACTCTCATGAATCACACAACCAACCCCGTCTACTAATAGCATAGCAAAAAGTAAAACAACGTTTCCCGGGGCCAATGTGTCAAAGAGTTTGAGGGGGTACCTACCACATGATACTACTACAATGTAACCAAGTTTCGAACTAACCTATCTTGCATGCAATTTGGGGAGATGGTAGAACTAATGCATATAAAACATGGGTAAACATGATCAAAGTGACTTGCCTGATTGATGATCTTCGTACGTGAGTGATTCTAAGTAACAAGCTTCGCACTCCGGATAATCTAACGAAGCAAACAAGAGCACTCAAATAAGCATACAACCAAATTATTGTAACTCACAAACATCAATCAAGAACTAGTAAACAGTCAAGACAAAACGATGCACAAATCACAAGTAAGGAAAACACACAAAGTTTTGTTTTCAAAAGGTGATGGATGCAACACTACTGACATAAACAAACCATTTGTATTATCCAAACAATAGTTGACAACAAGAAAAACAATAGAATATTTTATTAATAAATAGAATAAAATCAATTTAAGTTTGTTGGGAAAACTTTAGTAAAGTTTATAAAAGTTTTGATAAGCCCTATATGAATCAACTATAGTTATACTAACAAAAAGAATGAAAAACTAAACTTATTATTTATTAGCAAAACATGTTCTTAACAGAAAATAATTTACAATTAAACCTATCTTAGAAAGAAGAATTAAATTATATAAAACTTTGTTCAAAGAAATCTATTGCTATTCTAGTTGTTTTAATCAAATTAAACTTATTTGAAAATGTGTTATGATTCCTATGTTAATGAGAATTAAACTAAGCAAATTTATATTTTTATTAACAGTGAGTGAAAACACTAAATGTTTATTAACAGAACCTAATAAACAAATGAAACCAAATCTAAATTTAAACTAATTAAAACTAAGTATATAAAACTATATTATAATACTAGGCAGACTTTGTTTTGGTTAAAACACTAATCAAATATATCCTGAAAATCCTCAAACTAAACATGAAGGTAGTCCTAATTAATACCAAACAGTAGCAAAAAGATTCATATCAAAATTTATTTTCAAACTCTAGTTATTCACCTTTGAAGATTTTGAGAAAATTTGATTAAATTCAAATTTTATAGTTCAAATTTGAAATTTAAAAGTACAGGGTGAAACTACATGAAAAATGTGAGCTATTGCAAAAAGAATCAACTCAAAACACTAAATAGATTAAAAGATATAGCTAAAACAAATTTAGAATAGGTTCTGTTTACTAAAAGAAATCAGAAAAAAACTAAATCTAACGGACGGCCAGGGGTGACGTGGCGCGATTCTACTGGCTGGCTAGCGTGTGCGTTAGTTAGTTTCGAGCGGGCGACCGAGGCCAAGGAGAAAACGGTTCGCCGTTTTAATGTTCTAATCCGAGCCGTAGGATTAGGATCGGAGGGAGGGGGAGTGTCGATGGCGACTTACCGGTGGGGAGGAAGAACTCCGGCGATGGAGGCGGCGGCCGGGGGTCGAGGAATTCGCCGGAGGTGGCTCCGGTGGTCGGGGAAGGCAGCAAAGGGGGTCGGGCGACAGCGGCGGCCCTCCGACGTCGAACGGAGGCGTCGGGGAGGGGCGAGGACGACCGAGGCGATGACTACGGCGTAGGGGAGCTCCGGTGGTGGCGCAACTCCGGCGAGCAATTGCGCAGCGCCTCGGCGAGGGAGAGAGGGGGCTCGGGGGTGAACGGAGAGAGTAGGGGCAGCGCTACTTATAGGGTGCTCGGGGGGTGCGGGGGAGGAGAGAGGAGAGAGATCCGGGAGGGGGAGGAAACGGCCGACGAGGTCGTCGGCGCGTGTGGGGGAGGAGAGAGATGACCGTTCGGGCTAACGGTCGGTCGGGGTGGGGCCCGGTGTCAGCGAGAGGGAGCGCGTCCGTTGCGCGTCGGTCGGCCGACCGGTAATAAATTCGCGAGTAACTGCCGTGGGCCAGCCCGTTTAATACTAACCGTTACCGTTTTTCCTTTAATGATTTTCCAGAGCGTTTCAAAAACCTTTAAAGCATTCAAATCGTCTCTAAATATAGGAGTATTATATATCGAAATTAACAGAATAATAAATGCTATTTAATGAGCATTTCTATTATGTCATTTGAACACTTTAAAAAAAAATATTTTCAGAAATTGCCTAATTGTTTTTAAAACCTTTTTGCAAATATTTTCAAAATAACTCCTGGTTATTATTGTTCAAATATATCACCAAGATGACCCTGGTGTGGAGTATCATGTTACTCCCCTCTTATTTTGAACATTTTACCAAAATTTCAAATAGGTGAAAGCAACATAAGGAAAGTAGAAAGGGCTTTCTGAATTTTAGAAGAAGCATTTCAATTATACATGTATTCAAACAATGATGATGATGGATGCATAGATATATTTCATAACATTCCAAAATGGAATTTTGGGATGTTACATAGTAGCAATTCCCCTTCTCTCTATTCTCTCATTTTTTGTGGGCATCTAAGGCCTCTTTTATTCATTTTTTTTGTTTGGGCTTCGCTGGCCTCTTTTATTTTTCATAAAGTCCGGAATCTCATCCCCACTTGTGAGGGAATCATAGATTCCATCATACTTTCCTCACATGGGACATGCTCTAATAATTATAATCATCACAATTTTATTTACTTACAACTCAAAAGAAAATTACAACTCGATACCTATGAAAAAATATGACTCTATATGCAATATGAAAGTAATGGTGCATGTCATAAAAGGAAACGGTGGAAGTTGCATGATAATATATCTCGGAATGGCTATGGAAATGCCATAATAGGTAGGTATGGTGGCTGTTTTGAGGAAAAATATATGGTGTCTGTTTTGAGGAAGGTATATGGTGGCTGTTTTGAGGAAGGTGTATGGTGTACCGGTGAAAGTTGCGCGGTACTAGAAAGGCTAGCAAAAGTGGAAGGGTGAGAGTGTGTATAATCCATAGACTAACCATTAGTCATAAAGAACTCACATACTTATTGGAAAATTCTATTATTCACATGGTCCTAGGGGGAGGTTGGTAGGAGTTAACCATCGCGCGCCCCCGACCCTCACACAAAGGCCGACACTCTATAAACAAGTCCTGCTCCGACTTCCTTACATAATGGTTCACCATACGTGCATGCTACGGGAATCACAAACCTTTACACAAGTATTTTTACCAAATCACAATTTAATTCCTAACATGTCTCTTAACATTACCATCTTTATATCCCAAAACTTTATTTAAGGAATCAAACTTCTCATAAATACTCAATGCACTTAATATGGAAGGTTTTATTATATCCCTTTTGGATGCCTATCATATTATGACTAAATTCATAACCTAAACCAATTACCATGCTGTTTTACAAACTCTAAAAATAATATAAGTGAGGTACGAGAGTTCAAGTATTTCTATAAAAACGCAAACACCACCATGCTCTAAAAGATATAAGTGAAGCACATAGAGCAAAATTGCCCAACTCAAAAGATAGAAGTGAAGCACATAGAGTATTCTAATAAATTCATGATTCAACATGTCTCTCTAAAAAATATGTGTGCAGGAAGGATGATTGTGTCAAACTAACAAGAAAATACTCATATCATACAAGATGCTCCAAGCAAAACACATATCATGTGATGAATAAAAATATAGCCTCAAGTAAATTTACCGATGGATTGAAGACGAAAGAGGGGATGCCTTCCAGGGCAACCCAAGCTTAGGATCTTTTTCATCCTTTAATATGAATTGGGGTGCCTTGGGAATCCCCAATATTAGGCTCTTACCACTCCTTATTCCATAGTCCATCAAATCTTTACCCAAAACTTGAAAACTTCACAACACAAAACTTAACAGAAAACTCGTGAGATTCGTTAGTATAAGAAAATAAATCACCAGTTTAGGTACTGTTGTGAACTCATTCTTTATTTATATTGCTATTATACCTACTGTAATCTAACTTCTCTATGACTCATACCACATGATACAACCCATAGATTCATCAAAATAGGCAAACAACTCAAGGAAAACAGAATCTGTCAAAAAAGCAGAACAATGTGTAGCAATCTAAAAACTTCATATACTTCTGTAACTCAATTTTTTTGAAAAATTAAGAAAACCTGGAAAATTTATATATCAATCTTTTTTAAAACTTTCAGATCAATTAGACGCTCTAAAAAATTAGAAAATTCCTGGAGTGAGCGGAAAAGTTTATGTTTTTAGCAAGGTCAAATCAACAACTACCATAGATTACCCCAAAGGTTTTACTTGGCCCAAACACTAATTAAAACACCAAAACACAACTAATTTAGAAGTAATAATGTGGGAAACACTCAAAAACAGAAGCAAAAACAGAACACAAAAATAAAATTGGGTTGCCTCTCAACAAGCTATTGTTTAACGCCCCTAGCTAGGCAAAACACAATAGATCTAGGTATTGCCATCTTTGGTATGCAATCCAAAATTATCTCTCATAATAGATTAATAAGGTAATCTTCTTTTATTTCTAGGAAAGTTTTCCATGCCTTTCCTTAATGGAAATTGTAATCTATTGTTTCCTTCTTTCATGTCAATAATTGCACCAATCATTCTAAGGAAAGGTCTACCAAGAATAATAGGACATGTAGGATTGCAATCTATTTCAAGAAAAATTAAATATACATGCACATAATTCCTATTTGCAATAATAATAACATCATTAATCCTACCCATAGGTTTCTTAATAGTGGAATCCGCAAGATGCAAATTTAAAGAGCAATCATCAAGATCATGGTAACCTAGCACATCACATAAAGTTTTCGGAATCGTGGAAACACTAGCACCCAAATCACACAAAGCATGGCACTCATAATTTTTGATTTTAATCATAATATTAGGTTCCCACTCATCATGAAGCTTTCTAGGAATAGAAACTTCTAACTCAAGTTTTTCTTCAAAAGATTTCATCATAACATCAACTATATGTTTAGTAAAAGCCTTATTTTGACTATAAGCATGAGGAGAATTCAACATGGATTGAAGCAAGGAAATACAATCAATCAAATAGTATCTATCATAATTAAAGTCCTTGAAATCCAAAAGAGTGGGTTCATTGCTATTTAAAGTTTTGACCTCTTCAATCCCACTTTTATCAATCTTAGCATTAAGATCTACAGACTCTGAATCATTGAGATGCCTTTTAACTAAAGTTGACTTATCTTTAGTCCCATCAAGGTTTATATTGGAAAACAAAGATTAAATAGGAGTCACACCAATTAATTTAAGATCTTCGTCGTTATTAAAAGATTCTGGCTTAGTAGCCATAACTAAGGTAGCTTGTTTATCAAAAATTTGGCCCACTAAATATTCAAGATGGGCAAACTAAGATTTCAATCTGAAAAACTCTTTAGACATATCATCAAGTTCCTTGTTCATGTATTCAAACATACTCTTTTGTTCTTTAAGCTCTTTTCTAAAGAAGTTATTATGGTCAAGTTGAAGCAACATGATTTTTTTGCATTATCCTCAATATCTTCCAACTTCGTGAGATAAGGGTTAAAATCATGTGGTGGAGCCATAAAGACGAACGAACAAATTATCACACATGCAAACAAAAGGGAAAACAAAAGAAGGGCGAACAAAAAGGCAAATCTTTTTGGTATTTCCTGAAAATAATATTAGAAGTGGGGGAGAGGAAAACGAGAGGCAAATGGAAAATAAAGTAAATGCGAGAGATGAGTTTGTGATGGGTACTTGGTAGGCTTGATGTGTATCCTCCCCGGCAACGGTGCTAGAAATCCTTATTGCTATCTCTTGAGCTTGCGTTGGTTTTCCCTTGAAGAGGAAAGGATGATGCAGCAACGTAGATAAGTATTTCCCTCAGTTGTTGGGAACCAAGGTATCAATCCAGTAGGAAGAACAAGCAACTCACCAATGGTTGCACCGACACAAACAATGAAACTCTTGCACCCAACGCTATAAAGGGGTTGCCAATCCCTTCAAGGTTATTTGCAAGGATTAGACCTGAAAGAGATAGATGTAAACGAGTGTAGAAAGTAAAATAAAATAAATTGCATCAAGGTATATATCTGAAAATATATGATGGAAAATAGACCCGGGGGCCATAGGTTTCACTAGAGGCGTCTCTCTTCAAGGCAAATATCATGGTGGGTAAACAAATTACTGTTAAGAAATTGATAGAAAAGAGAATAATCATATAGTTATCCAAGGCAATGATCATGCATATAAGCATCACATCCGTGTCAAGTAGACCAAAATGATTCTGCATCTACTACTATTACTCCACACATCGACCGACTCTTGCCTGCATCTAGAGTATTAAGTTCATGAAGAACAAAGTGACGCATTAAGAAAGATGACATGATGTAGAGGGATAAACTCAAGCAATATGATGAAAACCCCATCTTGTTACCCTTGATGGCTAAATACAATATTTGCCTCGCTACCCCAACTATGTCACTGGGTGAGGACACCGCAAGATTGAACCCAAAACCAAGCACTTCTCCCATTGCAAGAATTATCAATCTAGTTGGCCAAACCAAACCAATAACTCTAAGAAACTTGCAAGGATATGAAATCATGCATATAAGAAATCAAAGGGGATTCAAATAATATTTATGAATAATCTAAACATAAACTCACAATTCATCAGATCTTGACAAACGCACCACAAAAGAGGATTACATCGGATAGATCTCCATGAAGATCATGAAGAACATGGTATCGAATATCAAAGAGAGAGAAGAAGCCATCTAGCTACTAACTATGGACCCGTAGGTCTGTGGTGGACTACTCACGCATCATCGAAGGGGTAATGGAGTTGATGTAGATGCCTCCATGATCGAAACCCCCTCCGGCAGATTACCAGAAAAGGCTCCAAGATTGGATCTCTTGGGAACGGTGGCTTCCGATGGCAGAAAAGTATTTACGTCCCTCATTCTGATGTTGGGGGAATATCGGGCTATTTATAGGCCAAGACTTAGGGTTAGGAGACCTGCTAGGAGGCGACAAGCCTGCTAGGCGCGGCCATGGGGGCGCCTAGCAGGCTTGTGGTGCCCTGGCTCCTCCCGTGACTTGCACTACAAACTTGGATGACTTGTTTCCTTCCAGAAAAAATTCCTTCTGCAGGTTTTATTCCGTTTGGACTCCATTTAATATTCCATATCTGCAAAACTCAACAAAAGGAAAAAACAAAAACTCGCACTTGGCTCTAGATTAATAGGTTAGTCCCACAAATAATATAAAATAGTATATTAATGCATATAAAACATCCAAAACAGAGAATATAATAGCATGCCATCATCAAAAATTATAGATACATTGGACACGTATCAACACCTCATTCATATACATTTGATGCATATTGCCAAAATACACATGACTTATCATATCCCTTCTACACACATTTAGGAGGAGCAAGTATAGGTCATGTGCCTCTCAAAGTCTTCATTATATATATGCATATCTTTATTTGAAGGTTTGATTGTATGTTTTCATCAATTACCAAAAAGGGGGAGATTGAAAGCACAATGTGCTCCCTTGATGGTTTTGATAAGTCCATAGAGAGAGATGGTCTGGAAAAAAGGAGTGTGGAGAGTATCCCCATGAATAAGAAGGAGAAGGAATAGCATTGGCCAAGCTTCAACCAAAGGACTCTACATTTTACCTTTTGTGAGAAATCACTTTGAGTCCATAGGAAAGTCAATACTATTAAAAGGGGGTAAGGTTGTTGGTGAACAATATGCTCATATGTGCACAAGTGATAGTCACCACATACACCCACAAGATCTTCCACAAAAGTCTGTCGAAAGCCAAATACTCAAAATCGGTGCAACCAACACATTCCACTTGGTGCCACCGATTCCAAACCTCAGACAGACTCAACCAAACCATAGCTTTTCGGTGCAACCGATTCCACTCCGGTGCCTCCAAGTTTGGGTTACCAACTTCTTGTTATGCAAGTTTGCAAAATCAGTCCCTCCGAGTTTTGTCTATCGACGTCACCGAGATTGGCAATCTCACCGTTGGTCACCTTATCGGTGCAACCGAGTTTTATTTGTAGGTCTCACCGCGATTCAAAAGTTGCTACCTTTGAGGCAACTCGCTGCAATCAAGATTTACACATCGGTTCCACCGAGTCTGACTTATTAGGTGTAACGGTTGGATTTTTGGAGATGCCTATATATACCTCTCCACCACCCCTCACTCACAAGAGAAGCACTCAGAAGAGTTCCCCACTCATACCTACTGATTTTCTGAGAGAGAGCCACCTACTCATGTGTTGAGATCATGTCGTTCCATTCCTACCATATGAATCTTGATCTCTAGCCTCCCCATATTTCTTTCCACCCAATCAATCTCTTCTACCAAGCCAAATCTGTGAGAGAGTGATTATGTGTTGAGGAGTCTATCATCTTGAAGCACAAGAGCAAGGAGTTCATCGACACTATCGAGCCTATTACCTTTTGGAGGGTGGTGCCTCCTAGATTGGTTAGGTGTCTCTTGGGAGCCTCCTACTTAGTGTTGTGAAGTGAACCAAGAAGTTTGTAAGGCAAGGAGATCGCCTACTTCGTGAAGATCTACCCCGAGTTAGGCTAGTCCTCCGTGGACGTAGGCTGTCATGGTATAGTCAAGGTTGCTTCTTCGTGGAACCCTCGATGGGTAGAGCCCTCCATGGACTCTCACGACAGTTACCCTTTGTTGGTTGAAAACTCCATGAACGTGGATGTACGATAGCACCACCTATCGGAACCACGGGAAAAACCTCTGTCTCCCTCATGCATTTGATCTCTCTATCTCTACTCCTTACTTTCATGTGCAATGTCTTTACTTTTGACTGCTCTACTTGATGACTTCATGTGTAGGGTGTTCTAGTCTTGTTATATATGCTAAAACTACCAACCCTTGAACTTATGCTTGTGGTAGTTTTAAATTCCTGCTAGTAATCTATTCACCCCCACCAGATATACACTTCTAGTGATCCCTCACCCAACTCTACTTCCATTGCATGACACTTTGCATCTATTGGTAACGATCCCCGATCCATCTCCGTAGCATGTCCTTGAATGTTATGTGCATGTAATTTTTTTAATTTGCATGCGATGGACCTATGGTAGAACCCAACAATGGTATCAGAGCCTCTGCTATAGGATTTGGATTCTGATCGTATGCATATTTGATATGTGGAGGCGGCAGATGAGATCTGTCATGTTTGTAAGTTTGGCTATCTGCACGGTTGATGAGATCAACTGCATATGGGGGTGTTGAGGCTATGTTTTGTGTCAATCGGAATCGAAGAGGTCATGACACAACCTACCCCTACTGGTCGGCTTCTGCCATCGGGGTTAACTATGAAACGTAAATCCGAATCGGGACCATTGTGTGTGTAGCGCCTTGTATTTTGTACACGATCACACAAACAGGTAGAAGGCGATTCTATGCACAACTTTGTTTTGCATGTTTGATGTGAATAGTATGGCTCATGTGTATGTGATGCGTGTGTGTAACTTAACATGACCTGTGTGTCATAATTGTCTGCCAGCAGGATCCAAAGTGTTGTCATTATATTGTATAACGACCTACGTGTCGGCTTGTGATTCTCTGTAAAATTAATTACTAGTTGTAGTACTTGGAGTACATAGATCAAGTTCGAGGGTTTGGCATCCTGGTGTCAGTTACAAGATGGAGTTCCGCCCTGGTCATCGAAGTTGGAGCCAACCTAGAAGGACATCCATGAAGGAGCCATACTATTTCACATATTTATGTTTATATGTGATTGATATTGCTTCTTGTTTTATATGCATGTTATAATGGTAGAAAGATCCCTCATTAATATCAAGCACATTTCCATTCTAGATGTTGCACCTTCGCACGTCAAGTACGTCTAGTGGTGGGCTCGTAAAATTGAGGTGCTACTAGGTGTCCTTGAACTGGAGGGTTCGTTTCGGACATGGACATGCACTGCATCAGGTTAACTTGACAAGGATCTCAAAATGCTTTTGGGCCTTGTGGCTAAAAAGGTTGGGAGCCGAGGTATGAGATACCTACCCAACCGGCAGGAGTCGTATAGAGATACGATTAGCAAGGTGTTTCTTACCGAATAGGCAAGTTGGCTAGCAGTGATGCTAAAGCTCACTAGCCGATCGCGCTAGATGGGTCCTGAATCACTGAGAGTTTGCAGAGGGATGCTAACTTTAGTGGGAGTAGTTATGTTTAAGGCTTGAATTACTCTACATAAACACATTTCTTAGTGATTGCATATTTTCTGTTGTAGTTCAATGGCACCACCTGCTCAACCCAAATTTGCACTGAAATCGATTCTGGAAAAGGATAAACTGAATGGAAGAAACTTTACCACCTGGTATAGAAATTTTAGAATTGTTCTCAAGCACGATAAAAGGAACTTGTTCTAGATGATCCACTTCCAAAGGAACATGTCGATAATGCTAATGCCACAACCAAGAATGCATACCAGAAACTCGTTGGTGAATCAAACAATATCAGCTGCCTCACACTGGCTTGTATGGAGCCCGATTTGCAATAGAATTTCAAAAATGTTGAGGCTTTCGATATGATCGAGAGTCTCAAGAGCATGTTTCAGGTGCAGGCTAGGACCGAAACGTTCACCGTCTGGAAATCCTTGACGGATTGTTAGCTGAAAGGGGTGATCCACTGAGCCCACATGTGATCAAGATTATCGGGTGCGTGCAAGCTTTGGATCGGTTAGGCTTCCCACTTGGGGACGAGCTGTCCATGGATGTAATTCTGGGTTCTCTTCCAGCAAGCTATGGGACGTACGTCTCGAACTATCATATGCACGGCAGGGATACGAAGCTCACTGAATTGCATGTGATGCTTAAGGTGGCAGAACAAGATATTAAGAAAGACACACATCAAGTGTGGATGGTGCAGAACTCGGCAAAGTTCAAGAAGAGTTGATCCAAGAAAAAGGGCAAGACAAAGGGCACAGAGAAGGCTGTCTCTGCTGCTGAGCCAAAGTCCGAACCGAACTCAAAGACCATTTGCTTTCATTGCAAGGAACCTGGTCACTTGAACAGGAACTGTAGCAAGTGGCTTGGTGACCATGACAAGAAGGCCGGAGATGTTTTTTCAGGCAAAGGTACACTTGTTACATATGTTATAGACATTTAGCTTGCTAACATACCTAGTAGCTCTTGGGTATTTGATACCAGGTTGGTTGTTCATATTTGCAACTCGATGCAGGGCTGGTAAGAACTAGGCGTGTGGCACAAGGGGATATTGACATCAGGGTCGACAACAAAGCAAGAGTTGCTGCGTTGGAGGTCGGCTTGATGCAGCTCCAGCTTCCTTCTGGATTTATTTTGGAATTGAATAATTGTTATTACATTCCTGCACTTAGTCGGAACATTATTTCTGCCTCATGCTTGATGAATCAAGATTATGACTTCAATTTAAAGGACAATGGTTGTTCATTTTATTTGAATGGAATGTTCCATGGCTATGTACCCATTGTCGATGGGTTATTTATTTTGAATCTAGAAACGGAACCAGTCTATAATGTGAATGTCAAGAGGCATAAGCCTAATGAGATAAATCCGACATACTTCTGGCATTGCTGGCTTGGACACATTAGTCTGAAACGCATGAAGAAGCCCCATGATGATGGACTCCTAACTTCTTCCGACTTTGGGACGTTCGAGACATGTGAATCATTCTTTCTAGGAAAGATGACTAAGTCTCCTTTTGCAAAGAGTTGCGAGAGGGCGTCCGAGATGTTGGAGCTTATACACAATGATATCTATGGTCCGATGAGCACAACGGCCAGAGGTGGCTATCAGTACTTCGTGACTTTTACCGGCGACTTGATTAGATACGGATATATCTATTTGATGAGGCACAAGTCGGAAACTTTTGAAAAGTTCAAAGGGTTTCAGAATGAGGTTGAAAATTAGCTCGACAAAACGATAAAACTTTTGCGATCAGATCATGGAGGTGAGTACATGAGCCATGAGTTTGATGATCATCTGAAAAGCAGAGGTATAGTACCTCAGCTAACACCTTCAGGTATGCCGCAGAGAAACGGTGTGTCAGAATGGAGAAATCGAACCTTTTTGGACATGGTCCGGTCTATGATGAGCAAATCGGATTTACCCTTGTCATTCTAGGGATACGCTTTGGAAACTGCAACATTCATACTTAACAGGGTACCATCAAAATCCGTAGACAAGACACCACATGAGATATGGATTGGGAAGAGTCCTAGTTTGTCTTTTCTAAAGATTTGGGGTTGTGAAACATTTGTCAAGCGACTCATGTCGGACAAGCTTACACCCAAGTCGGATAAATGCATATTCGTGGGATATTTGAGGGAAACCTTGGGATATAGCTTCTACAATCGAGAAGAGAACAAAGTGTTTGTTGCTCGGAACGGGGTTTTCCTAGAGAAAGAGTTTCTCAGTCAAGAGGCCAGTGGGAGAATAGTACGACTCGAAGAAATTCGAGAGCAACTCGGGGACGACTCGGTCGATGATGTGATCATATAGGAGTCGGTTAGAGAACCCGTAGTGGAGTCGGCACCGAGCCACGGAGGTCAGAAAGATTGCATAGAGTGCACGACGTGTTGTTTCTAGAAAGCGACAAGCTGGCCACGTATGCGGAAGCGATGGTAAGACAAGATTCTGAGGCATGACTGGAGGCCATGAGATCCAAGTTAAAGTCTATGGATGCCAATCAAGTCTGGGACTTGGTTGATCCGCCACCTGGCGTAATAGCCATTTGTTGCAAATGTGTCTTTAAGAAGAAAACCGATGTGGATGGAAACGTTCAGATCCACAAATCTCTGCTTGTCGCTAAAGGTTATGGACAAGTTCAAGGAATTGACTACGGTGATACCTACTTGCCAGCAGTGATGCTAAAGTCGGTAAGGATCATACTAGCTATAGCTGCATATTTCGATTACGAGATATGGCAGATGGATGTCAAAATGGTTTTCCTTCATGGAAATTTAAAAGAGGATGTATACATGATACAACCTAAAGGTTTTTTCGATCCAACTAACGTTGGTAAAATATGCAAGCTCAAGAGATCCGTTTATGGATTGAAGCAAGCATCTCGGAGTTGGAACATTCGTCTTGACCTTGGGTTCATCAAGAACAAAGAGGACTATTCTTTATACAAGAAGTCTAGTTGGAGTTCGGTAGTATTTTTGATCTTGTATGTGGATGACATATTGCTGATCGAAAATGATGTTTTGATGCTGAACTCAGTCAAGAAATCATTGAATGGCAAGTTTTCAATGAAAGACCTTGGAGAGGCAGTGTACATTTTAGGCATCAAGATCTATAGAGATAGATCGAGGAGGCTGCTCGGATTAAGCCAGAGCACGTACGTTGACAAAGTGTTGAAGAGGTTCAACCTGAGTGAGGCCAAGAAAGGGTTCTTGCCCGTCTCACATGGTATAAGGCTAAGCAAGACTCAGAGTCCTACGACTTCTCATGAGCGAAACTAGATGAGTAGGGTTCCATATGCCTCGGCAATAGGATCCATCATGTGTACCATGCTATGTACACGTCCTGATGTTGCCTATGCAATAAGCTTGACAAAACGATACCAGGCCGACCCAGGTGAGAGTCACTGGGTAGTGATGAAAACTATCTTGAAGTACCTGAAAAGGACTAAAGAGATGTTCCTAGTTTATGGAGGTGAGGAGGAGCTCTGCGTAAAGGGTTACGTTGATGCTAGTTTCCAAACCGACAGGGATGATTGTCGATCGCAAACTAGATTCATGTATGTCATGAATGGAGGAGCAGTGAGCTAGACGAGTTACAAGCAAGATACAGTGGCTGACTCCACAACAGAGGCTGAATACACTACGTCTTGTGAACCTATAAAGGAAGGTGTTTGGATTCGGAAGTTCCTGGAGGATCTTGCTGTGTTCCCGGGCTAGGCAAAACCGTTGGACCTGTATTGCGACAATTCAGGTGCCATCGCACTGGCCAAGGAGCCGAGACAACACCACAAGACCAGGCACATAGACCGAAAGTATCACGTGATATGAAAGCTCGTAAAGAATGGTGATACTAATTTATGCAAGATTCATACAGATGAAAATGTTGCAGATCCGTTGACTAAGCCGCTTCCACAACCCAAGCATGAGGGGCACGTTAGAGCTATGGACATTTGATGTCTATTTGATTGACTCTATTGGAAGTGGGAGACTGTTGGAGATATGCTTTAGAGGCAATCATGTATGATGATATTTCCTATGTGTTTATGAATAAAGATAGTCCTTGGACATTATAAATGATGTATATTAATAAGTACGTGACTTGTTTGTGAGACTATGCATTGTATGATGATTGTCCTAAATGTTCCCTAGTCGAAAGGGCTGTGTGGATGCGCAACCAATTAGACTGGCATCTGACATGGTGGATGGTTCGGTTTCACTGACCATGTAGCATTGGATGCTAGCCGAAAAATATGGACTCAGAAAGATCAGGTCGGATTCGACGTAGTCGGATCCGAGTTGAGATAAGGTCTGAGTTGGATAGACCCAACTATGAGACGCAACGATAGGCCACCTGTCAGTCTCTAGTACAACATATGTTCTATGTCCTAAGACCTGAGATGACGCATGTACGCGGGATGGTGAAATACTTGCTTTGGGCCAACCAAACGCTACTCCGCGACAACGTAGTTACAAAGGTAGGTTTCGGACTTGTCCAAACCCATGCTGCAAGACATGGTCGAGCAAGATGGGATTTGCCCCTCCTACAAGGAGAGATATACTCTGGGCCCCTCGAGTGATCTGACCTGGATAAGCATGGTCATGCGATGAGGATTATGAGATAACCCGAATGTTGGTCGGATTCACCGGAACGAGAAAGAGGTCGTGTCGCAACAAGGATGACCATGTCGCCTTGTGCACGACAACATATATCGTGTGGCAAAGGGAACAGAAGTGTGAACTACATGTTTGCCTAACTAGCTTCATCGGACACTTGGAGTCGGCATGCCTTGCTAGAGGTTGCTACTGACTGGTCGAGCCGGATGTGATCTGACCTGTGACCAAGTGAACGAGAACCTAAAGGGTCGCGCGCTTAAGGGAATGAACACGTGGACATTAGGATCCGTGCGAGGCCCAAGAGTTGGGCCCACGACGGATGCCTATAGATAGTGGAGGTGGGGCACATCCATCTGGTTGATCGCTTCGGCGCCGTCATTAGGTCTTTGCATATGTTGCAACTAGCCACGTCCACCCGCCGTCAACTGTGTGATCGGACCTAGCAGTCTGCCGCAGGGAGTTCCTCCTGCACGCGCAAATATCGTTAGAGGCGGTGCACTTGCGCTGCTCCGGTGAAACTATACGGGGGATCCGGCGACCGGCTGTTCGAGGGAGATCAGACCGACTGTTCGAGGGATCTCGGATGAGGAGGAGACGGACCACGCGAACGCGCTGCCCCAACTCTACTTCCATTGCACGACACTACGCGTCTAGTGGTAACGATCCGTGATCCATCTCCGTAGCATGTCGTTGGATGTCCTGCGCGTAATTTTTTTAATTCGCATGCGATGCACCTACGGTAAAACCCAACACATTCCTTCTTTGCTGGAAAACTAATCATGGTTCGCTTGTCTCTCTGCAATGTGTTTGAACAACTCGATGCTCATCCTAAAAATGCGTCGAAAGTAGGACTTGGGGTATGTTGGAATCTTTGAAAAACAGTTCCTTGTCAATCTGTTGTGGGCATGAATCCTTTCCATCCAAAATTTCTGACGACCAAAATCCGAACGACCGTGCTTCCATTTATTGTTGATGTGCATAGCTAGGACAATTGCTAGGTCCTCCTCCTCTTGAAGATCAAATTCTTAATCGAAAGAATCATGGAACATATTCATCTACAAATTTGAATTCAAACTAAAATTTAACACTACAAATGTTACTTTAAAATCATATAAAAAAATGAAGTTTAGTAGCAATACATACCATGCAGGCGTTTTGTCAAACACCTTGTGGGCGTTGAGCTGCCAATCCCCATCGGGCGCTTTTCGTCGGCGGAACGGGGTGCTCTAGGAGCGGCCGCGGTGGAGGAAGGAGTGGCGGCCACCGGGGAAGAGGGCGAAGTGCGGTGGGAACGGCGGGGGGAAGCACCGACGGGTCGCCGAAGAGGATGGGGAAGTCGCGTGTGCGAGTGGAGCTTTCAGATCCGACGGTTGGTGGACATTCGCGAGGGGACTGTTTAGCGCGCGATAGCGGACGCTGGAAAAATACACCGCACGATATAGTTCTGTTCGGCGCGCGGAGTAGTTTTTTGCGTGTGTGCGATTTTAAAGCATCTGCTGGAGCTGCCGATTCGGTCGCGCACGCGCTAAAAAGCCGTTTTTTCAGGCACCCGGCTTATTTAACGCGTCTGTTGGAGATGTTCTTATGTGCATTAGATTTTTTTCTTCTTCTAGCAATGAGGGTAATATTTTGTTATGCACTCCATCAATCGCTAGTATTTTGGATCAAATTTTGAACGTAAAATTAACTAATAAACTATGGACTATAGGATACAAAAATTATAACCTGGAAAACCTCCGTCAAGTGCAAATCCAGTAGTATACCCTCTGTTAATCATATACTTCCTTCGTCTCAAATTAAGTATTACAGATTTTATATTAAACTAGTATACATTTTGTATTAGATTATTTACATTTATTTTGAGACTGAGGAAGTAGATAATTAAAGTTTAACTTGAAACACGACAGGACGGTGGCCGACAATGGGGCCGGTTATCTATGACTTTAGAAAAGAATTTCCCTAAAGTGGTTGCTCATAGCCCTGACCATGTATGCAGGTACAAATGGATGAGGATCGAGATGGGATCATATAATAGGATGGTATTTCTTTCATGCTTTATGCCATGCCACATTTGATATGCTTGAATTTGTAATACTGTCGTTTTGGTTTAGCTGCAGCTAATTGAGCTACCTAATGGTGTGTAGCCATTCGTGTATGTACTGCTATCACTGAACACTCAGATGGCCCGCAAAAGGCACCATACTTTACCTGGCGACTGAACTTTGCAACTACTAGCTAGTATAGTAAAACCAAATCAATAGCATGCCATGGTCAACCCAAGCGATTAAATACAAACAATGAAGACGCAGTAATAGCTCATCGTTTTGGAGTATGTTTTGTGACGGCTTAGGGGACATCAAAATCTTGCCGGAGCAAAAGAATTTCACTGTAATGATGCTTCATATTCCCTTTTCTTTGGAGCACCAGCCTAGCTTTTCACTTGTGAGAGTACGGAACAGCGTGATTAGGAGGACTTTGTGTTTCTCCCTCCACCCCCTCTCTCTCTGGCAGTGGGCCCGGCGACAAAGTACCGTTCTATCCGCTTAAATCCCTCAGTGAATCCCATTAGCCGTATGTGTGTGCTCCCCATGAACGCAGCAGTTATGCGTAGCACAAGGAAAGGAGCAAAGGCAACGCATGCTTGTAGGTACCACCACGTGATCTTTAACAGATGCATGTGGCATTCATAAGCTTTGCCACCTTCTCTCCTCCTCTCTTTGACAAACTTCGTAGGCGGTATCTTCATTCTTTATTCCAGAGCTTTACTTTGGCGGTTAATTTAGTTGATTGAGGTGGTTTACCGAGGTCCAAAATTCCAAAATTTCCGTAGTCCCAAACATTTGGCTGTACTAGTCTGAAAATCGGGCCAGCCAGATTTTGTGCCCATCCAACTCACTTACATGACTCGGTCAAAAATGTGTAGTTGTTAACGCCCATCCCCGAGCCTCGGGCCAGCATAGACATCAAGAAGACCCAAAAATAGTGTTTCAGAATATACTTTTTTGAGTAGCAGCAAATGTTCAATCCTATTTAGTGAACATTGCCCGGGCGGTTTGCAGAATGAGATTAAGGACATCCTCGCTTGTGAGACGTCTGTTTTTGAGAGTAAATACTTGGGGCTCCCAACACCGAAAGGAAGGATGAAGGATTAAAATTTCCATCCCATCACGGATAGATTTTTGAAGAGGTGTAATGATTGGGCTGGGAGGCACATGTCTTTCGCTGCTAAGGAGGTGCATGTGAAATCGATAGTACAAGCACTACCCACCTTCGCTATGGGGGTGTTTCAATTTTCAGTGGGTTTTTGCGAGAAGTATGAGAGACTTATCAAAGAATTCTGGTGGGGTGAAGAGGAAGGGCAAAGGAAAGTCCGTTGGATGGCTTGGGACCGAATGATAAAACCAAAGAGAGCGGGGGGTATAGGTTTCCGGGATATAAAAATATTCAATCAAGCTCTACTTTCGAGACAGGGTTGGCGCCTCCTTCAAAAACCAAAAAGCTTCTGTGTGAGAATCCTAAAATCGAAATGCTACCCCAAGGGTGAGCTTCTTGACACCGTATTTGCTTCGGATGTGTTGGGGATATAACCGCGTGGTAAGACCCGCCCAGATGAGGCCGGGTCATACCTGGCGGCTCATAATTCAGACCAAGGCAGATGGGCCAAGAGACATAAGTCTCGCCGTATGGCGGCTTACCAAGATGGGCCAAGACAAGGCCCAAACGGAAGAAGGCATGAAGACCCGGGCGGTTAAGCCGCCCAGAGAAGGCTTGGTCGGGAAGGCAAGGCGACATAGAGATAGAGTTGGATACGTTGTAAGAGTCGGTATGAGACTTGTGTAACCCATGGTCTCGACCTCCTATATAAAGGTGAGACCCAAGACGACTTAGACAGAAACCAAGTAAACGAGAACTAGGTCAAGCGAATCCGCTCCCTTGTAATCGATACTCCAATCAATACAACACAAACAGGACGTAGGCTTTTACCTCTTCTCGAGTGGCCGAACCTGGGTAAACTCATGTCCTTCGTTCCAACCAACCCCTTTGAGTCCATCACCTTAGCAATGGCCTCGAACATAAGTCCTCGGACATCTGCCATGACAATTGGCGCCCACCATGGGGCTAGCGCTCGGTGTTGTTGAGTTCTCAAAGGGCTCTCTCCCAGGGATCGAGGGGTACATGGTTGGTAGGATAAACAGAAGTCGCCGCGGCCGGCTCTTCATCGACGAGGCCGACTGGGGCCCCGAGGCTGACTTTGTCGAGTATGGTTCCGGTTTCCTTTTGGTGGAATCCACGCTTTCATCGGCAAGGTCAGCGGATGTACACCCGGGCCGGACGTCTGCACCAACATCGTCGAGCCGGCTCGGTGCACGCAACCCGCCCGACACATGCGACCCGCCCGTGCTAACCCGGGCAGGAAGCATGTCTTCGTCGGCTTCACTCAGGGTATGGATCTTGAGGATTCCATGTCAGAGGAAACTCTCGTATGTTTGGAGGATGGGTCTTCGAGTGGAGAGACAGAATCAATCTATCAACTCCATGATGGCAGGCTCGAGGGCTACGACAAGCTTTACCCCGGGTCGAAGTATCATGAGCAGGAGGACCATGGGTCGCCGATGTATGCGGCCGTCTTCATGGCGGGTTCAGCACCGGCCCCGAGCAGTACAGCCACTGGGGCAGCCGGGTTAGGGGCCGACCCATCGCCGGCTCAAGTTCTTCTAGGTCTTATGGATGAGCTTACAACCCTGATGGCAACTGAAGTCATGGCGGAGAATCAAGCCGCCCGGAACGCACAGATCACAAGGCTAAAGGACCAGATGACTGAAGTCCAACAAGGGATCAGCGTGCTGAAGGCTCAGATGGATGTGGAGGCAGAGCGCCTTAAGAAGAACGCTTTCCGCCTTGAGCTGGAGCAGCAATCTGCAGCGGTGGTTCAGCGGCTGAGGCATCAGTCCCGCTTGTCGGAACAGTATGAGGCCAGGAATCTTTTTAACACACCGAGAACGGGACGGATAGCGGAAGCGCCTGAAAGTCGGCCGACAGCTCGACAACAACATATTAACCCGCCGTGACGGAACTAGGCCTCACCAATGGATTTCCCAACGCTAGAGGGTCATTATTCAAACCCCATGGGGAACATGGTGGTGGCAGCGACCCAGCTTGGGACGATCCCTATCCCGGACGAGGCGCCCTTCACAGAAGAGGTGCAGAACGCTATTGGATACCTACAGACGGCGATGGCCCAGCAGGAGAAGTACACATACAGCCGGAGTCACGTGCATTCAACCCTCATCCCCAGCCGCAGCTTCAGCCAGCGGTATGAGTTGCCGACGGTTTCTAGCAGTGATCGGCATCAGGACCCACCACGAGATGACCAGGCGGTTCTGGATGCTCAGGAGCTGGTGGACCGGGCGAGGGCACATTGTGAGGCAACGGCTCTAGCAATGGCGGTGGCTCATCAAGAATCTGCACCTTCCATCTTGGTCGGAGCAGGAGTGACCACCAGGGCCGTGGGAGTGCCGTGCTTAGTGCAGGGTTTACGGAACGAGCGTCTATCGAAGGATTTCAAGGGCCCTCGCAAGGTCCCAAATTACACTGCTGACCTGCCTCCGGAGGCGTGGATTGAGAGCTATGAGCTGGCGATGGAGATGTTAGACGTCAACAACGTAGTATGTGCCAAGTATTTTATCATGATGCTGGAAGGACCGGCTCGCACGTGGTTGAAGGGCTTGCCACCCAACATCATTAATTCCTAGGCCGAGTTAAAGGCGAAGTTCATCAAAATTTTCCAAGGAACGTGCAAGCAGCACATGACGATTGTGTATTTGGATCATTGTGTGCAACAGGAGAATGAGTCGGCTCATCATTGGGTCCGACGGGTCTCAACCATCATCCACTCGTCTGAACAGATCACGGCGGCTCAAGCAGTTTTGATTCTAGAGAAGAATTGCCACTTTACGCCTCTAAAGCAGAAGCTTGGCCAGCTCAAGCGCTCGTGTTAGGACATGGGGGAGCTCATGGTGGATCTCACGAAGTACGCTGACTCTGACAATATGAAGGATCCAGGCTCTGATGAGGAGAAGCCTAGTCAGAGCAAGAAGAATAACAATGGCAAGGGTCCGGCAAGCAATGCCAACAAGAGAAAGAGGAAGAACCCAAATGGCGGGTCAGAATTGGGGGCCAACACCAGCGCCGGGAACAATCATGCTAAGGGCAATGGGAACTTCAGACAACCCTTTAATAAGGGTAAAACTCCTTTTAATTTGGAGGAGATGCTCAATAAACCTTGTCCAGAGCACAACTGGCCCGATAAGGTGGCGGGTCACATGTGGAGGAATTTCCACATTATGCAAAAGTTTCGGGATTACAGTGTGTGGCAGGATAGCAACAATGGTGGTGGCCCACAAGGCGGCTCAGGGCCAGGCGGGTCAGGTGCTGGTCTGGGGTCTAGCGGCTCAGGATCCGGCTACCTGGGCCAGGACAATCTAGGAGGGCATCATCAGCAATCTGGTGGCAATAACCAGCAGCAAAATAACCAGTCTGGGCATCAGAGTAATCCGAAGCAGCTCATCTCGGGTCAGTATCATGTTTTTACAACTGGCCTTAACAGGCGAGACCAGAAGTTGCGCAAGCTGGCGGTCAATGCCATCACACCGGCTCTCCCGCAATACTTGAAGTGGTCTGAGTACGACATAACCTGGAGCAAAGAAGATCACCCGCCGCGTGTTGATGACCCAGGACAGCTGGCGTTGGTAGTTTCCCCCCAAGTTGGAGGATATGTATTTACCAAAGTGCTTATGGATGGTGGCAGCAACATCAATATTTTGTACTATGACACTTTCCACCGGATGAAGTTGCTTGATAAGGATCTTAGGCCTTCCTCGGCGGTCTTTCATGGTGTTGTGCCTGGCAAATCGGCTTATCAAGTGGGTAAGATCTCTTTGGAAGTCGCCTTTGGTGACGAATACAACTATAGGGTGGAGACCTTGTGTTTTGAGGTGGTCAAGATCAAAAGTCCATATCATGCCCTGTTTGGACGTCCGGCTTACACCAAGTTCATGGTTAGGCCTTGCTATGTTTACTTATAGCTCAAAATGCCGGGTCTAAAAGGGACGATTATAATGCATGGTGATCGGGAGACGACTATTGTGTGTGAGGAAGGAGATGCAGCTTATGCAGAGTCAAGTTGCGCGGAAGCAGAGCTCAAGTTCTATAAGGAAAATGTTGACCCGAAGGACATGATTCCGCTCAAAAAGCCCACCACAGAATCAGAGCCACCCCTCAAGTTTTTGGTGGATGGCACTAAGCTATTGGATTTTACTCCGGGCGACTCATCTCAATAGTTTACTATTGGGGCCAATATGGATCCCAAATAGGAAATCACGGTCATCGAATTCATCCGTGGGAACCGGGACATCTTTGCATGGAAGCCTTCTGACATGCCGGGTGTATCGAGAGAGTTTGCTGAGCACCACCTTAATGTGGATCCTAAGTTTAAGACGGTCAAACAATTTCTATGGCGGTTCAATGAAGAGAGGTGCAAGGCCATTGGAGAAGAGGTGGCCCGGCTCCTGGCGGCGGGTTTCATCGTTGAAGTGTTTCACCCAAAGTGGCTTGCTAACCCGATGTTAGTGCTTAATAAGAACGTCACGTGGCGTATGTGTGTGGATTAAACGGATCTTAACAAAGCTTGTCCGGCTGACCCGTTTGCTCTCCCTCATATCAACCAGATCATCGATGCAACGGCGAGTTGTGAGAGTTTATGTTTCCTAGATGCTTATTCTGGTTATCATCAAATCAAGATGGCAGTCAAGGACCAAGAGAAGACGGATTTCATCACGCCTTTTGGTGCCATTTGCTATGTGTCCATGCCTTTCGGGCTCAAGAGTGCAGAGGCGACTTACCAGCGTTGTGTGCAAAACTGTCTTCACAGCCAAATTGGGTGCAACGTGCATGCATACGTAGATGATATTGTGATTAAATCCAGGAAGAAGGAGACTCTGCTTGACGACCTGAAGGAGACTTTTGACAACTTATGGGTCTACAAGATGATGCTTAACCCGGCTAAGTGTGTTTTTGGTGTTCCTGTAGGCAAGCTCTTGGGATTTCTAGTCTCTGAGCGTGGCATTGAGGCTAATCCAGATAAGATCAAGGCAATCACTTCCCTGTCTGAGCCGGCATGCATCAATGATGTTCAGCGCCTGGCGGGACGGATTGCTGCGTTAAGCCGGTTCACAAGCCGCCTTGGTGAGAAGTCCATCCCTTTGTACCAGATGATGAAGAAGACAATTAACTTTGTCTGGAGTGCGGCGGCGGGTGAAGCGTTTCAGGCTCTCAAGAGGCAGCTCACAGAGCCGCCAGTCCTAGCGGCTCTGGCTGAGAAGGAACCTTTGCTCTTATAGGTGGCGGCTAATAATAGGGCAGTCAGCGTCGCGATCATTGTTGAGCGTAAGGAGGCAGGGAAGGAATATACAGTTCAATGGCCGGTTTATTATATCAGTGAAGTCCTGACAGAGTCCAAATAGAGGTATCCACATTGCCAGAAACTGGTATATGGGGTGTTCATGGCTAATCGTAAGCTGAAGCATTACTTCATGGGGCACCAGATCACAATAGTTAGCTCTGCCCCATTGGGAGACATAATTCAAAACAGGGAAGCCACCGGTAGGATTGCTAAGTGGGCATTGGAGCTTGGACCTCTTAATTTGAAATACGTGCCTCGCACGGCGGTCAAGTCGCAAGCCCTAGTGGATTTCATAAACAACTAGACGGAGTGTCAGGCGCCTGAGGAAAGGCCAGATAACACGTATTGGACAATCCACTTTGATGGATCTAGGCAACTGGAAGGATCAGGGGCAGGGGTTGTCTTAACTTCCCCCAAAGGTGACAAGTTATGTTATGTGCTAAGGCTGATGTTTCCTTGTACTAACAATGCAGCTGAGTATGAGGCTCTGCTTCACAACCTCTAGGTGGCTAAGGGGATGAACCTGAGCCGGGTTAGGTGTCTCGGCGACTCAGACCTCGTGCCCCAGCAAGTTTTAGGTACTGGGATTCCAAGGACCCGCGGATGGCAGCTTATCGTTAGGCGGTGGATGTCATTGCTGGTCATTTCAAAGGTTATCAAGTGGATCATGTTGATCGCTGCAAGACCGAGGCGGTCGACGCACTCTCCAGATTGGGCTCTCAGCGTAAGCCAATAGCGCCTAATGTTTTCTTGTACGTACTACATCACCCATCAGTTAAGTTACCTTCAGAGGAAGGCCTGGCTATACCTGGCTCGGAGGGGTAGCTGGTGGTGGCTCTACATGCTATTCCCGACTGGACTATGCCTTATCTGCCGTATTTGACCCGTGGCAAGTTACCCGAGGATGAAAATCTAGCGAGGCAGATCATCAGGCAGTCTAAGTCTATGACAATCATCAATGGTGAGTTACATAAGTGCAGCATCATTGGCGTCTTTCAATGATGTGTCTCATGTGAGGAAGGCAAGGAAATTTTTAATGAAATTCACTCTGGCGATTGTGGTCATCACGCTGGCTCAAAATCTTTGGTAGCCAAGGCTTTTTGACATGGCTTCTACTGGTTGACGGCTCATACGGACGCAAAAGACTTGGTTTGCAAGTGCGATGGATGTCAGAAGTTCGACCGACATGCTCACGTCCCGGCTTAGGAGTTGCGCATGATTCCAATTACTTGGCCATTTGCAGTCTGGGGACTCAATATGGTTGGTCCTTTCAAGAGATACAAGGACAAGAAGACCCACCTCTTGGTGTCCGTGGACAAATTTACCAAGTGGGTAGAAGCTGAGCCGGTCAGCAAGTGCGACGTGGCTATGGCGGTTCAATTTATTAAAAAGTTGGTCTACCACTTTGGTTATGCTCACAGTATCATCACAGATAATGGTACGAACTTATCCAAGGGGGCTATGCAAGCGTTCTGTGAAAGTGAGCACATCTGACTTGACGTTTCCGCGGTTGCTCATCCACAATCAAATGGTCAGGCTGAGCATGCTAACCAGGAAATCTTAAGAGGTATCAAACCCTAGCTTATGGTTCCATTGCAGCGAACTTCGGGTTGTTGGGTAGAGGAGTTGCCATCCGTCTTATGGAGCATCAGAACTACTCCCAACAGGTCAACATGCTATATTCCTTTCTTCATGGTTTATTGCACGGAAGTCGTGTTACCAAGCGATATTCGCCATGACTCTCCATGGGTGGCGGCTTATCTTGAGGCGGATAATGAAATAGCACGTCAAGACGCGTTGGATGCCTTGGAGGAAAAGCGTGACCTGGCGGCGGCTCGATCGGCGATTTATCAGCAAGACCTGCGTCGCTATCATAGCCGCAGAGTTAAGACTCGGACGTTTCAAGAAGGCGACTTAGTGTTACGGTTGATTCAAGATCAGATAGATCACACAAGTTATCCCCTCCATGGGAAGGACCTTTCGTGGTCAGCAGAAATCTCAACAACGGGTCGTATTACCTCATTGACATATGAGACGAGTCAAGCACTTCTAGGCAAGAGACCCGCCGGCCGTGGAACATAGCTCATCTGCGGCCTTACTATACCTGAGTCGTTGAGACTTGACATTGTATACCATCATTGTACATATCATATATATATATATATATGAATAAAATTGGCATCCCTACAAGCCATGGCCTCTGCCGTTTCGCATATCTCAGTTTGTGCAAAAAGGTCATCTAGGGGGCTTCCAACCTGCCGGGTTTAGCTTATCATACCCTATTGATCGGCTCTTAAGCCAAATGGTTGACTCCGTTAACAAGGTCATCTAGGGGGCTTCCAACCCACCGGGTTTAGCTTATCACACCCTATTGATCGGCTCTTAAGCCAAATAGTTGACTCCGTTAACAAGGTCATTTGGGGGCTTCCAATCCACCGGGTTTAGCTTACATACCCTCTTGATCGGCTCTTAAGCCACCAGAGTTAAACCTGCCTATAAGCTGATGCTGCTCCGCTATGTGACCCGCCGAACTCTTACCGGTTAATCTCGCTTAGAGACCCTAAGCCGGTCTAAGAAATTGACGGCCAATCTCATTAGAGACCCTGTACTGGTTAAGGTTAAACCAGCGGTTCTTGTCACGTGAGGCTCGGCTTACGGAAAGCGAGGATAAACTCTCTCATCTACTGCCGACTCTTTGCTATGTGGCCCGTTCGTACTCTTAGACAGTTAATCTTTTAAAGACCCTGCACTGTTTAGGGTTAAAACGACGGATTTATGTCACGTGAGAGGCAGTTTATGAGCTACCAGGGTACTCATGCCCTGCCGTGTCTCTTTCTGGGACGTTACACTTCCTATCAGTTAATCTCGCTTAGAGACCCTGAGCCGTTCTAAGAAATTGATGGTCAATCTCGATAGAGACCCTTTACTGATTAGGAGTTTTAATTAGCGAGTCCACCCAGAAGAACCGGCACATGAGTTGTTCAAAAAATTTCAAAAAACAAATCAGGAAAGATATAACATCTCCGGGTTGTGCTATTCTAAGCTGCCCTACTAATAGTATGGCAAATATTTTGAGAACTCTCACAGGTTGTCTTTCTCAAGCGGAGCCGCCACGACATCTGTATAAATTGAAGCACAAGACAGACTTAATATGTTGAAGCCGTGCGATTTCATATGTGCACGATGGCACAGTTCAAACAAGATAAAGTTTTTTCCTAAGGCCTATTACAACGCTCTCCTCAGAGCTCAAAAGGCAAGACTTAAAGTTTTTACACCGTCCCAAATTTCGGCGGGTCATGAAGCCGGGTTATATCATGATTTGTCAAGATTGATCAGCTGGACGGTGAGTCATCCTGCGGCAGGTCTTCGACCCCCTTGATCTAGAGACTGTCCACGTACCAGTTGCAGTTGGTTAAATCTTCAAAGTTCGCTTCTTCAAAGAGGGGAGACGGGTCAATATCAGGGGCAAAGAGGTGCTTATGATGTGCAGGAGTTAAATCCTTGGCCTCGAAAGTCGGGCCGCACACTCGTTTGTTTTCGGAGTTGTAAGCCGCCTGATACGTTGACAAGTTCACCTCTTCCGCTAACACTGATGCAAGGGACCTATAGGCCTTCATACAACAAGCATAGTCGGCTTCGGTGAATTCTGAGCCGTCATCCTTCTTTGACGGGAAGCCATCCATCATCTCTTCAGGAGTCAGCTCTGGGGCAAACGCCAAAGCCCGGCTTATTGCTGTAATGGCTCCCTTCCCGGCGGCTGATTTTTTGAGTTCTTCGACTTGCTTTGGCAGAGTTGATAGCATCTCTATGACACCCTTCATGAACTTGGGGATGCTTTCTTTGTTCGGCATAGTTCTAATAGTGCAGAGAGTACCGCAATACAATTGCTCTCACAAAGTATAGACGGCTTTCAGCTGCAATAGGCTGTCAGCACCAAGTTGGCGGCTTCTTTGACCTACGCAAGACGGATCTCATGTTATAAGCCCCCTGTGTAACTTTTCAAGCAAGGCGATTAATTGAGTCTTTAGTACTTACCAAAGATAGCAGAGGTCATCTTGGAGATATGGCGCTTCAGGGTTTGCAACTCATCTGATACGATCATGAGTCGCTCATCAGCACCGTCTGCACGTTTGGCCGGAGCAGTTTGCTCCGCCTCAGCAACTTTTTTGAAAGAAGCAAGTTCAGACTTAGCTTTTGTAAGCTCTTCGGCAGCAAGCCAACACTTTTCCTCTGCTTCACTTCGGGCGGCTTGCTGGGAGGCCAGGTTGCTTTTTAAGCCGGTCAGTTCAGACTCGGCATTGCTTAAAGCTTCCCGTGACATGCAAAAAATAAAGGAGGGGTAAGTTGCCAGGATAAAAATATTGCCAGATGGTTAAGTTAACAAATACAGAGCAAGTCTCAAGCAGATTGCAAGCAATATACTCGACACTTGGGGGCTAATGTATGTTTGTTCTCCAAGACTACAAGTGATTTTCGGCTCATCTTCATCAATTTAAGCCGACACTTGGGGGCTACAGCGATGTTCTCTAAGTCTACAATGAAGTTCTGGCTCATATTTATCAAAGATAAGCCGACACTTGGGGGCTACAATTGCCTTTTTGTTTCCTCTACATGGAAATTCCGGCTCATCATTTCTATGCTGACCCGGACTTTGGGGCCACATTTGATCAACTACCTAAACACGGAGAACCGGCTCAATATTTGCATATTAAGCCGATACTTGGGGGCTACAGGCTAAGTGTTTCTACTTTTGACATGGATTGGAAGACCCAGTTTACCATTAAGACATGTTAAGCCGGCTCTAGGGGGCTACATATGGGTATAAGGAAAAGAGAATAGGAGTACCTCATATTTTTTCTTCATTAAACCCACAAGTTTAAGCTCCATGTTCCGTCTTGTGGAGAGACAGTTTAGGTAACCAGCGTGTAGCTCATCAGCAGTTAGCTTCTCTAGCATGGGGAGCTCAAAGTCCAACTTATCAGAGGCTTCAGTTTTCTCGGTGTGCTTTGTCAGCATATGAGGTTGAGGAGCTTGAAAACCGGTGCCAGTAATGATGACGTCTGGAATAGGTGAATCATCAACGGCCATTGAAGGGCTTGGAGGCTTAGAATTGGTCCTTGGAGGGCTCTCATTTGCTGTCTTCTGTGCCGCCGGCTTGACAGAACGACGAGCATGTTCAGGAACATCCTTGGAGGCTGTAGGAGAGTCTGGTTTGGCAGGCTCCGACTCTTTGGCCGTAGGGGCAGGGGTAGACCCGCTGATCTTTCTTCGTTTCGCTTGAGCCCTAGAAAGCACGGAGAAGTTATTGTATAAAGGTCAAAGGATGACAAAATATTGGATGCAAATATGAAAGCACGTACTCTGGGTTGATCTTCAGAGGCGGCAGCTTGGTTGTTGTATAGTCGCCTGAAGAAGGGTGCGTTTCCTAAAAGCAGTTAAAGCAATATGAAGACAGAGCAAGATTGTAAGGCAAGATTGACAGAGTTAAACCACATTAAACAAATACCTTAGCTGGCCGTTTCCGCTGAACCGGAGAGTGGGACAACCTGGCCATGAGGTCTTCAGAGCCGACGCTTCGGGTCTGGCAGCGGGAAAGGTGTTGTTGCTTTTTTAAAAGAAAGTTGGGGTCTAAGTAAGCAAGAGGATGAGAAAATGGGACTTTTCGGACGACCCGCCATATCTTTTGTGGTGCAAGATGTTCTGAGTCAGATGAGACATAGGTTACCTCAGGAACGTTGGCGTGGCTTGTCTCTGTCTCGTCCTGAGAAGTTATTATTATCAGTAAGGTGCATAGTAAGATGGTCAAGAGAGTCAAATTCTACCTCTGAATCGTCAACCTCAGGTTGCTCTTGAGCTAGAGTTTTCTTCTTTTGACCGCCGGTCTTCTCCTTAGACTTCTTCAGAGGAGGGACATATTTCTTTTTCCAGAAGCTGGAGTTAGCCTGAAAGAGGTTAAAGTTTGCAAACATACATGGATAGCTAACTCGGAAGTAAGGAGATTGAGAGTCACCCTTACATCAGGAGACGGGTTTGTGGCCCAGAAGGGTGGTAATCCGATGATGCGAAAAGATCCTTGAGACTCATGGACATGACTTTTGATAGCGGCAACGATGTTGTCTTCTGACAACGTGGTAGAATTAAAGCAGAGGGGGTCATTGGCATCACCCGTATATTCACACATGAGGCGGCTTCTCCGGCTCAGAGGCATGACTCTCCAAGAGATCCAGCAGTGGGTCAAACCAATCCCTGTCAGACCATTGGCCATGAGGGCTCTAACTTTAGCGTAAGCCGGGGCATAGTTCGCCCGTTCAGAGGCTGTCATCCGGTCAGGGAGTTCAGTCATGGTCTTGAGCCGGGTCGGACGATAACCCGACAATGGACATTCTCCCTCTGGAGAAGTGTCTTTGCAATAAAACCAGGTTTTGATCCAGTCCTTGGGATGACTCGGCATTCGAACAACCGGAAAGGTCATGTCCCGTCTTATTTGAATAGAGATCCCACCGAGCTCCAAGCTTGGGCCGGCTGCCACTTGTGTCTGGCAGTTTGCATAGAAGAACTCATGGAAGAGGTCAACCGACGGCTCTTCCTGTAAGTAAACTTCATAGCGGATTTGGAAGTTGCACATATTTGAGACGGAATTGGGTGCGATATCTTGAGGAAGCAGTTTGAAGAAGGTGAAGGACGTCTCAGAAAAATTTAGAGCCGGGCGGACTGAAACTGTGTACAAGGTGAAGGGGAACGTTGCATGGGAAACAAAATTTTTCCTACGCACACACAAGATCTATCCATGGTAATGAGCATCTACGAGAGGGAGAGTGGATCTACATACCCTTGTAGATCGCTAAGCGGGAAGCGTTAAGAAACGCGGTTGGTGTAGTCGAATGTCTTCGTGATCCAAATCGCCGAGCGTCCCGCGATCTCATCACGATCCGTCCCACGATCCAATCACGATCCGTCCCGTGAACTCATCACGATCCGTCCTGTGATCTCATCATGATCCGTCCCGCGTTCTCGTCACGATCCGTCTCGCAATCTTGATCACGGTCCTTCCGATCTAGCACCGAACGGACGACACCTCCGCGTTCAGCACACGTACAGCTTGATGACGATCTCCGCCTTCTTGATCCAGCAAGAGGGAGCGGAGAGGTAGAAGAGTTCTCCAGCAGCATGACGGCACTGCGGCGATGGTGGTGGAGCTATTCCGGCAGGGCTTCGCCTAAGGACTGCAGAAAACCGATCTAGAGGAGAAACTATGCACTAGAGGAACGAGTAGCACGTGGCTGAAAATTCTGTGCTAAAACCCTAAAATACTCTAGTATATATAGGAGGAGAGGAGGAGTCTTGGCTGCCAAAAAGCCAGCCCTTGGGTCGACCAAACTGGGGAGGAGAGGAGGACTCCTCCTCCAATCCTAGTAGGACTAGGATTCCTCCTTTTTGGCCTTTTTCCACCTTTTTCCCTTTGGGCTTTTTCTCCCAGACGCATGGGCCTTGTGTGGGACTTCCACCAGCCCACAAAAGGCTGGTATTTACTCTTCCACAGCCCATGAAGCCTATTGGGTCGAAATACCCCTCCCGGTGGTCTCCCGGTACACTACCGGCACTGCCGGTACATTACCGATTAGCCCGAAACTTTTCCGGCGACCAAAATGGGACTTCCTATATATCAATCTTTACCTCCGGACCATTCTGGAGCTCCTCGTGATGTCCGGGATCTCATACGAGACTTTGAACAACCTTCAGTCACCACCATACATAACTCTATACTACCGAAACGTCACCGAACCTTAAGTGTGTAGACCCTGCGGGTTCGAGAACTATGCAGACATGACCGAGACACCTCTACGGTCAATAACCAATAGCGGGCCCTGGATGACCATATTGGTTCCTACATATTCTACGAAGATCTTTATCGGTCGAACCTCTATGTCAAGGATTCAGTCAATCCTATATAACGTTCCCTTTGTTCTTCGGTATGTTACTTGCCCGAGATTCGATCGTCGGTATCTCCATACCTAGTTCAACCTCGTTACCGGCAAGTCTCTTTACTCGTTCTGTAATACAAGATCCCGTGTCTAACATTTAGTCACATTGCTTGCAAGGCTTGTTGTGATGTTGTATTACCGAGTGGGCCCTGAGATACCTCTCCGTCAAACGGAGTAACAAATTCCAGTCTTGATCCATGCCAACCCAACAGACACCCTCGTAGATACCTGTAGAGCACCTTTATAGTCACCCAGTTACGTTGCGACATTTGATACACACAAGACACTCCTCCGATGTCTGTGAGTTGCATGATCTCATGGTCATAGGAACATATACTTGACATGCAGAAAATAGTAGCAATAAACTGACACGATCATATGCTACGTTTGTAGTTTGGGTCTTATCCATCACATCATTCTCCTAATGATGTGATCCCGTTATCAAATGACATCTCATGTCCATGGCTAGGAAACCTTAACCATCTTTGATCAACGAGCTAGTCCATTAGAGGCATACTAGGGACATGGTTTTGTCTATGTATCCACACATGCATCTAAGTCTCCGATCAATACAATTTATAGCATGGATAATAAACGATTATCATGAACAAGGAAATATGATAATAACTAATTTATTATTGCCTCTAGGGCATATTTCCAACAGTCTCCCACTTGCACTAGAGTCAATAATCTAGTTCACATCACCATGTGATTCGCATTGTTATGAATCTAACACCCAATGAGTTCTGGGGCCCGATCATGATTTGCATGTGAGAGAGGTCTTATAGTCAACGGATCTGCGACATTCAGATCCGTGTGTACTTTGCAAATTTCTATGTCAAACCGTAAACACTGCTACCACACTCCACTTGGTACTATTCCAAATGGCTGCTCCACTATACGTATCCAGATTGCTACTACGAGTCATCTGGATTGGTGTTAAAGCTTGCATCGATGTAACTCTTTACGACGAACTCTTTATCACCTCCATAATCTAGAAACATCTCCTTAGTCTTTTAGTTACTAAGGATAATCTTGACCTCTGTCCAGTGCTCCATTCCAGGATCACTTTGAAACCTTCTGGCCATACTTATGGCAAGGTTGACATCGGGTCTTGTGCACAGCATTGCATACATGATAGAGTCTATGGCTGAAGCATAGGGGATGACACTCATCTTTTCTCTATCTTCTGCAGTCACTGGGCATTGAGTCTTACTCAACTTTATACCTTACAAATCAGGTGAGAACTCTTTCTCTGACTGATCCATTTTGAACTCTTTCAAAATCTTGTCAAGGTATGTACTCATTGAAAGTCTCATCAAGTATCTTGATCTAGCTCTATAGATCTTGATGCTCAACAATTAGGTAGCTTTATCCAGGTCTTCCTTTGAAAAACTCTTTTCAAACACCCGTTTATGCTCTCCAGAAATTCTACATCATTTCTGAATAGCAATATGTCATCCACATATACTTATCAGAAACTCTATAGTGCTCCCACTCACTTTATTGCAAATACAAGTTTCTCGTAAACTTTGTATAGACTCAAAAACTTTGATCACCTCATCAAAGTGTAGATTCCAACTCTGAGATGCTTGCTTCAGTTTATAGAAGAATCACTGAAGCTCGCACATCTTTTAGCATCCTTAGGACTGACAAAACCTTCTGGTTGTATCTCATACAACCTTTCCTTAAGGAAGGAAACGATGTTTTGGCATCCATCTGCCAGATTTCATAATTGAAAAATGCAGCAACTGCTAACATAATTCCAACAGACTTTAGCATCGCTACGAGTGAGAAAGTCTCATCGCAGTCAACTCTTTGAAATTGTCGTAAACTACTTTGCAACAAGTCGAGCTTTACAAATGGTAACATTTACCATCAGCGTCTGTCTTCATTTTAAAGATCCATTTCTACTTTAACGACCAGCCGTCCAACGAGCAAGTCCACCAAAGTCTATACTTGATTTTCATACATGAATCCTTTCTCGGATTTCATGGCCTCTAACCATTTGTTGGTTTCCAGGCCCATCATCGCTTCTCCATAGTTTGTAGGTTCATCGTTGTCCAACAACATGTCCTTCAAGACAGGGTTGTCGTACCGCTTAGTAGCAATACACGTCCTTGTCGACCTACGAAGTTTGATAGTAACTTGATCCAAATTTTCATTTTCATCATCATTAACTTCCTCTTCAACCGTCGTAGGCTTCACAGAAACATCTTTCTGCGCCGCGCCACTTTCTGGTTAAAGTAAAGGTTCAATAATCTCATCAAGTTCTATTTTCCTCGTAGGTCGAAGTAACTTGATACGAAGCTTCATGATCATCATCATTAACTTCCTCTTCAACTGACGTAGGCTTCACAGAAACATCTTTCTGCGTTGCGCCACTTTTTGGTTGAAGTAGAGGTTCAATAACCTCATCAAGTTCTATCCTCCTCCCACTCAATTCTTTCAAGAGAAACCCTTTCTCGAGAAAGGACCCAGTTTTAGCAACAAACATTTTATGCTTGGATCTGAGACAGAAGGTTCACCCAACTGTTCTTAGGGTATTCTATGAAGATGCATTTGTCCGCTTTGGGTTCGAGCTCATTAGGTGAAAACATTTTCCACACAAGCGTCGCAGCCCCAAACATTTAAGAAATGATAGCTTAGGTTTCTATCAAACCATAGTTCACACGGTGTCATCTCAATGGATTTAAATGGTGCCCTATTTAAAGTGAATGTAGTTGTCTCTAATGCATAACCCCAAAATTATAGTAACAAGACGATAATAGACATCATAGTACGTACCATATCCAATAGAGCACGACTATGACGTTCGGACGCACCGTCACACTATGGTGTTCCAGGTGGCGTGAGTTGTGAAACAACTTTCACATTGTCTAAAGTTGTATGCCAAACTCGTAACTCAGATATTCACCTCCACGATCATATCGCAAACATTTTTATCTTCTTGTCACAATCATCTTAAACTTCACTCTGAATTTTCTTGAACCTTTCAAACGATTCAGACTTGTGTTTCATTAAGTAAACACACACTATATCTACCCAAATCATCAGTGAAGCTAAGAAAATAACGATATCCACCGCACGCTACAAGACTCATTGGATTGCATACATCAACATGTATCATTTCCAATAAATCACTTGCCCGCTCCGTCAAACCAGAAAACGGGGTCCTTAGTCATCTTTGACCAAGAGGCATGGTTCGCATGTCTCAACCGATTCGAAATCGAAAGAGTCCAAAGATCCATCAGCATGGAGTTTCTTCATGCATTTATACCAATATGACATTTAGCAGCAGTGCCACAAGTATGTGGTACTATCATTATTAACTTTGCATCTTTTGGCATCAATGTTATGAACATGTGTATTACTACGATCAAGATTCAACAAACCATTCTCACTGGGTGCATGACCATTAAAGGTATTATTCATGTAAACAGAATAACCATTGTTCTCTAACTTAAATGAATAACCGTGTTGCAATAAACATGATCTAATCACGTTCATGCTCAACGCAAAACACCAAATAACACTTATTTAGGTTTGTTACTAATCTCGAAGGTAGAGAGAGCGTGCGATGTTGATCACATCAACCTTGGAAACATTTCCAACACACATCGTCACCTCACACTTAGCTAGTTCTCCATTTATTTCGTAGCTTTTATTTCAAGTTACTAACATTTAGCAACCGAACCGGTATCCAATACCCAGGTGCTAGTAGGAGTACTAGCAAGGTACACATCAATAACACGTATATCAAATATCCTTCTGTTGATGTTGCCAACCTTCTTATCTACCAAGTATCTAGGGTTGTTCCGCTTTAGTGACCGTTCTCCTCACAATCGAAGCACTTAGTCTCGGGTTTGAGTTCAACCTTGGGTTGCTTCACTGGAGCAACAACTGACTTGCTATCCATGAAGTTTCCCTCCTTGATCTTGCCCTTCTCGAAACTAGTGGTTTTAACTAACCATCAACACTTTGACGCTCCTTCTCGATTTCTACCTTCGCGGTGTCAAACATCGCGAATAGCTCAAGGATCATTATTTCTATCCCTGGCGTTTTATAGTTTATCACCAAGTTCTAGTAGCTTTAGTGACAGTGACTTGGAGAACTATATCAATCACTATCTTATCTGGAAGATCAATTCCCACTCGATTCAAGTGATTGTAGCACCCAGACAATCTGAGCACATGCTCAACGATTGAGCTATTCTCTTTCATCTTACAGGCAAAGAATCTTGTTGGAGATCTCATATCTCGCAACACAGGCACGAGCCTGAGATCCTAATTTCAGCTCTTAGAACATCTCATATGTTCCATGACGTTCAAAACGTTTCGGAGCCTCAATTCTAAGCTGTAATGCATGACGCACTAAACTATCAAGTAGTTATCAAAACATGCCTGTCAGATGTTCACAACATCTACAAACAGCGCTGGAGGGTTTGGTGCACCGAGCGGTGCATTAAGGACCTTCTCAAAGGCCCGGAAACAATCATGACCCTGACCAGTGATCATGACTACCCAAGGATCCTGAAGGATATGATGAAGCATATCCATCTTGAAGGAGATGCAGTCTACAAAGGCTACCCATTCATGGATAATGGAGTGAAACTTTGGTATGTGGAGGTACACCTTCACCGTGGAAAGGGAGTTTGCCCAAAGACTACTGGACGATACTTTTACATATCTCGTGTACCACAAGCTATTTTCTTTGACGCTGTTCGTGAAGCTGCCATGGAAGCCATACGCCATATTGGAGAAATACTTGAAGCAAGACTCCGTCATACTCAGGAATACCTGCAAGAGGTGCATACGGAAATGATGGAGATGAAGCTCATGTCCACCCTAATCAAGGAAAATATGGAGGATTTCAAGGAGCACATCGCAAATTTCTAGTGGTACTAACATATCTCCAAGAGGGGATAAAGGAATAAAGTTGGGAGTGAAGCTGAACCATACCAAACTATGTGGATGGCAGCACTTGTAATAAAGTATTTTGGAATTTTAAGAAGAGATTGAAGTTATGTAACGTAAGTCTCAGTGTGTGTAATAAAAGTCATGAGATCAATGGAATTTATGATGTCATGACTCTCCTGTGTTGAACTATATGAGTTGCCATTCTAAGAGCAATAGAATCCGACCAATTTTCGAGGATATGAGAAAAATTCGGTCTAACCAGACCTGAGTGCATTTCATTTTAAGTGTGGTAGTGACCACAGGCACCTCCCGGTTAAGTAATTTGGATCAGTGAATACGGATGAAGAGAATGTGGAATCACCGCAAACTATCCGGATAATAACCTTTGAGACAAAGAGTTTTCGAAGCTGGAATGCTGAGAAACGGAATGATTATGGTGAAAACCACACCCAAGGTTAACAAACCAATGGAAAGGAAAATGAATTCCATGGAGTGGAATCCAGACAATAATTGGTCTGTAAATTGTTGCCTCAAGGGTATAATGGAGTGAACTGAAGGTAATGCTGGAATATGGATAGATAGTCACCCCACGGGTGAGATGAAGTTGTCCAAGTATTCAAGTGAACCCACAAGTCACTGACCTTAGGATTGATAAGGATCAAGCCCCACCCTTGTGAAGGAGGAAACTTGGAAGAAGCTACGACTAATCAGTAAACGTTTTCTTAGGAGCATACGATAACCTGAGAGTTGTGAAGAAACGATAGATGTTTTTGCTTAGCTTGCAGAATCAATGGATTTATCCGAACTTTGTTCGTTGACAAGAGAAATTTCTGCAACGCTTGTGAGGAAGCCCAAGTGCTAGAATACGAGATTCACTAAACCTTATACAAGGTAATGATTTCAGTGCGACATGGTTTGGCCACCATGACGACTTACTCTTATCATTCTCTTGCTATTCGGATTGGTAAATCTGAGTGACTTACCCATAATAAAGAGACGACGTTCTTTGAAGCTTTTGTTTAAGCCTTAGAATGGTATGATGAAACCCCTAGTACATTGACAGTTGCTGTCACACGTAGGAATTTTACGGTGAGGAATGTAGCCAAGACCCATTTCACTGCAGGATAACCACTAATGGTAGACCACCGTGAGATCATCGATAAGTTATTTAGAATGATCCAGAGACCTATCAGTTAAGAAGACCCAGTATCAGAGGAAATACATGTTGTTATGAGAACACTAGATTTTGATATAACGGAAGAGCATCACCGAAGAAGCTATCATGAAGAAGGTGAACAGACAGATGTACCCAGAGGACTGCCAAGATTTTGAGAGACCAGTAACTCTCATTTCAAGTGTGGTAGACTCACCTTCTTGGTCAATGGATTTGTTAGAAGACCCCAAACCCTAACCTTTCTTTCTAGCCCTTCCGAATCTCGAGGACGAGATTCATTTTAAGTGTGGGAGGTTTGTAACATCCCAAACTTTGGAATGTTATAATAAATATAGAATGATTGTTTGTTTGCTTGAATGATTGAAAGTGAGTGAAATTTGAATTTTTTTGAAAGTTTAATGAGAGGGAATGAAATGACTTTCCCACACTTTCACTTTGCATTTTGATCACCAGGAGTTCAAATTCATTTCATCACAAAACCCTAGAGTGAATATGACATGACTTCTTCCATTTAAAGAAATGAAAAGGGATTTGAAAAGAATTTGAATTTCATTTGAAAAATATTTCAAATTCAGAAAACTTTATGCAACTCAATGATTTTCATGAGAGAAGATAAAATGACTTCTTCAAATTATATGAAATATGAGTTGGAAGTTTAAAATAAATCTTTGAATAGTGAATGTGAAAATCTCTGGATTTTCTTTTGGAATCATTTCATATTTGGTTCCTATTCCAATTTTCAAAGTATTCAAACCCCTGACAAAAATTTGAGAGGAGTAACATGACACTCCACACGAGGGACTTCTTGGTGATTTATTTGAATAAGAAAAACGAGGGGTTATTCTGAAAAATATATTTGCAAAGGGATTTAAAAGCAAAAGGGCAATTTCTGAAAATAATATTTTTTCCAAAGTATTCAAATGCCAGAATAAAAATGTCCATTAAATGGCATTTATTATTATGTTAATTTTTATATAAAATTTGACTATATTTGGAATTTATTCGAATGCCTTAAAGGTTTTTGAAACGCTCTAGAAAAACATTAAATAGAAACGGTAACGGTTTTAGAATTAAAACGGGCCGGCCCACAGGCTTTATTTCGCGAATTCAATACGCGCCGGCCGACCGACGCGGAAACCTCGCCCTCCCTCTCGCTGCCACCGGGTCCCACCCGACCGACCGTTAGCCTCGCTCAGTCGCCTTCCTCCTCCCACGCGCCCGACGCCGTCGCCGGTTCTCCTCGCCGCGGACCCCTTCCTCCTTACTCCCAGACCCCTCTGAGCCCCCTATAAGAAGCCTCCAGACCCCTCTCCCCATTCCCCCGCTTTGCCCTTTCTCCCATCGCCTCTCTATGCCGGAATCGCTCGCCGGAGTACCCTGTCGCCGCCACACCATTGCCGTCCAGGCACTCCACTCCTACCTCCCCGAGCGCCACCAAGCCTGCCATTCACCTCCCCACCACCGTGCGCATCTCCCCGACTCCTCACCCCCATCGGAGACCTCCAGTACACCGCAAACGGACCTCGCCGGAGATTCGAATCCCCACCGGATCTTTCTCGAGCTCGTGGACGTCGCCACGGTCATCCCCGCACCCCTCCAATACCACCACCCGTCGCCGGGACCTCGCCGCCGTCAGTTGGAGCCCTTCGACGACCCCCTCGACCACCGGAGCAACGCCCACATCATCCTCGCCGTTCGGACTCGCCGGAGAAGCCATCGCCGTTGACCCCATCCCCACTGTGAGCTCCTCCTCTCCCTGGACCGTCCGATCGTAGATCTACGCGTAGGATTAGATCCAACTTAAAACCGAACCGGTACGCGTTATAGTTCGGTCGACCGCCCATAACACTCCGCATGCACACACCTGGACCAACCAGAACATGCCACGTAGCCCGCCTGTCCGTTAGTATTAGTTTTTTTTTCTGTTTTGTTTTAAAAAAACAGAAATAGTTCTGATTTTGTTTTTAGTATATCTTTTATGTTTTTAAATATTTTAAATTGATTCTTTTTGCATTAGGTCACAATTTTATTCTAGTTTCTGTATATGCCAAGTTTGACCATGTTTGAATATTTAAATTTGAATTTGAACAGATTTGATTTAAATTTTGTTTTCTGAATATCTTGAGTTCTAAAATGAATTTTTGAATGATTCTTTTTCCTACTTGTCACTAGTGACCATAGCTATCATTTGGTAGAGTTTGATAATTTTTATAATAAATTTAAATAGTATTTTCAAACCAAACAGAATCTGTTTAGTTTCATATTAGTTTATTTATATTGATTTACTTTGTTTTATTTTGAAAATCTGAATATGATTTACATTATGTTTTAAATTTCATTTAGTTTTGTTGTTCCAAACCTTAGTAATTTACTTGATGTTAACAAATGATAATTGTTTAGTTTATAAAATTTTATTAAAGGGACCTATAACCTTTTTCAAATAGGTATAGTTGATTACAAGCAAATTCTTTTAACTAAAGTTTTATATAATTAGATTCTGTTTTCAAATAAAATTTGTAGTAATTACTTTCTGTTAAGAAATGCTTAGTTAATAAAAATAATTTAGATTAGTTCTATTATGATAGGAAAACTATATTATTTTCATTAGGTAATATGTTATAAAAACAATTTAGTTTCATAGAAACTCTTTTCACAAAGTTTTAGATGACTTAATTCTGTTTTATAATAAAGATTTTATTTAATTACTTTCTGTTAACTAAGTTGTTTCATAATTTGTTTTCTCTTAGTTTATGGTTGTGCTTGTAGTTAAGTTCATTAGGCAAACACTTGTGTTGTTTAGAATATTGTTTGCATAGTTTTACTTGTTCTTCAAAAGTAATTCATTTTGCTAACAAAATATTTACTAAAATCCTTTTATTATATTTTACTTTGTTTTGGGTTTTGTGTTACTTTTGAATTTGTTGGAGTTTTGTGTTTCAACTTTGTCTTAAGTATTTCTTTCATCAACCTTGTTGATTTTGTTTCTTGTGTTACCTTGTGATTGTTAGAATTGATTGCCAGTATGATTGCTTATATGTATGTAATGCTTGTTTCTTGTATGTAATGCTCCCGTAGTGTTATTGAAATTCTTGTAGTTGAGTAGAATGCATGAGGTAGGAACCCACCACTGGTTACTAGAGCCCCGGGAACGCTAGTTAGTGCAATGCTATGCTAAAGTAGACGGGGTTTGGTATGAGTGTTCGTGAGTGGTGTGAAGAAGGACTCCACGTCAAAACGACGACTTCATGAAGACATCTTCAAGTCCTACATCTTCAAGACCTCAAGACTTCAAGACTCGAGAAGACAAGTTTTCAATACACACTACTGGGTGAAGGATGGTTGATTGGGCATCCCTGGAGAAACCAGTGGATGGCCGGGATGCATGGAGAAGCGCCATGACATCTTGCGGAAAGCTTCACCCAGACTCAAAGAGAAGGATGAATACTTCATGCCCGGAAGCTTACCTGTGTAGCCACAAGTCATTATGGGCTCTGGCTTGGTTGATCTTTGTTGTGACTCTGCTGGGCAGTGCTACGAGATGTAGTCGACGTTAGGATTGGGATGGGCACTGTCGGACAGTCAGGGAAGCACTCTGAAAGACCATGTTTCTTTCATCCTGTTCTCAAACACCAGGCAGTGCGAGGACTTACCAGGAGGGAAAGAATCTTGTGGGTAAAGTACACAACACTCTGCAGAGTTAAACCTAATCGATTAGCCGTGTCCCCGGTTACGGACAATTTGAGCTTCTAGACTTGGATCTATCTCTGAACTCTCAACACTGGACTGATAACTAATTGTGGGCAACTTATGATACTTATGGGCATTGAGACATTGGTTGGCGGAACCATGTCATGATAGGTAACTCTATAGTGAAATTCCTGATATTCCTTTGTTGTAGGAAAATAAAATCAGCTTTTACGCAAAAACTCAGACACAGAGCCACAAAGCCTTTGCATATAGAATAGTCTTTATTTTTCTGTTCTACTATGGTGATCTTGCCAGTACATTCAATGTACTGACCTACACGGCTGCAACGTCTTATGTTGCAGATACTCTTCTACGACGGGTAAGAGTACGATTCAGGGTTACGGTCCGCACTCAACTTGCCGTTGGTGTTATTGGGACTCCACTCCCGTTGACTGTATCCGCTGCTATTTTAAGGTATATATCAGTTTTACGTTATTTACATGTGATTGCACTTTGATATATACATTGATGTACTGTGTGTGCCAGCATACTGATCCAGGGATGGCACAGAAAACACAGAGGCTTGACTCATTTTGAGTCAGGTCGCTACAGAAATGGTATCAGAGCACATGTTGACTGTAGGACGTGACCCTAGAAACTGGAAAGCCCTTAGGAAATGATTTCTCGAAAACTTTGTTTTCAAAAGACCTTCTACTTCTCATCCCTTCTGAGTTTTATCAAGAGTTAGAAAATACCCTTTTCCCCTTGACCACACGAAGGATCAACTGAAGCCCTCCAAGAAGGACAAGATATCAGACAACTGGTGACCAACTCAGACAAAGATGTATTCCATTATGGAAGAGCTACAAAAGGATTGAAGACTATACAGACCTCAAGAAATTGAAGACCATGAAGAATTTCCAAGATGTTATGCCCCTAGAAGACCAAACCCCTGTTGTATACTTACGTTAGATACGATGATTTGTGAGCTGTCATTTGTGTGTAATTTTCGACGGCCACAACTAAAAATCTATTTTCAAAACCATTGTCTGTATTGTGTGTTTTCCCCTCCTTTCTCTCTACCATCTCATCCCAAAACCTTGACCCCAATAGATGACGAATGAAGCTGGACTTGTACTTTCTGGACCAATGACCCAGTTAGAGGCAGAAGTATGGATACACAACATGGAGAATCACTTCAGGAGAAACTCGATAGCACAGAAGTATGAGGTTCAAAATGCTCTCCAGCACTTTACCCAAAGTGCCGCAACTTGGTGGAAAATGCATCATGCCATACAAGGATTTAATGGAGCAAAGAATTGGGAAGAACTCAAGAAGACTCTGTTAAGATCCCGTCTCATTCAGAAGCATTGTGTTATCCCGATGAACAAGACCCGAGCATGCAAAATCTCTGGAGAGATAGGACACACCCAAGAAGAACACAAGGATGTATGCCTTTACTGTGAAGAGAAACACCCTGCTGAGGACTGCCCAACTGGGCAGGTGACCTGTTTCTTGTGTTAAGGAACCAATCACTACCCTGCTCAATGCCAAGTGTACCCCAAGGTACAAGAAGTCATCAAACAGCAGAAGAAAGCCATGTAGGAAGCCTTCAAAGGAAAGTCAGAAGAACTTGTGATGAAGGAAGATATTGAAGACCCTGATGGAGAAGGCCTAACCAGATTTTACTCCAATGCCTGCTATTCTTGTGGAGAAGAAGGACATTTCTCACAGGACTGTACGAAGGAAAGAAAAGAGTATCTAGGAAACTTCCCGGTAGAAGAAGTGGAGTTTGATCCATGGGAAATTGAAGTGTTGATTAGAACAAACAACCTAAGGAAGAGACAAGCCCCTGAACAGAAGGACCTGAGTCATATTCGATGTTTCAAGTGTAAGAATTTAGGCCACTATGCCAATAAGTGCCCAAGAAAGGAACCAGAACTCCAAGGAGCAAACACCAACATCAAGAAGCCCCGAGACTTGTCAGAAATCATTTGTTTTTGTAGCAAGGAAGCAGGACATTACGCTAGTAAATGTCCAAAGGATAAGAAAGCTAGAATGAGTTAGTAAATTTTTGAAGATGGAAATAAATGTATCATGAAGCACTCTTGGTTTCATGACATTATTTTGTAACGGAAGTCTCTGAGATTGTAACAACTTCATAAATCAATGAAATTTGTTGTGTAGGAAGTCTCCATGAAGTCTCTGACACGATCATATGCTACGTTTGTAGTTTGGGCCTTATCCATCACATCATTCTCCTAATGATGTGATCCCGTTATCAAATGACATCTCATGTCCATGGCTAGGAAACCTTAACCATCTTTGATCGACGAGCTAGTCCATTAGAGGCATACTAGGGACATGGTTTTGTCTATGTATCCACACATGCATCTAAGTCTCCGATCAATACAATTTATAGCATGGATAATAAACGATTATCATGAACAAGAAAATATGATAATAACTAATTTATTATTGCCTCTAGGGCATATTTCCAACACAAGGTGGTCCGTGAATATGACTACTTCGCCCTCTTGGGGAATGGGCCTATTCTCGTTGCCTGGAACCTGCCAATGAATGACATTTTTGGCTGGCAAGGTCCCGGCGTCTACAAAATCCTTCAAAAATTCCTCAGAGATGGCAGAGCCGACCCAGTTACAGGAAGAGGACGCACGAGGCATGATGGCGTCTTAAAACTGTGGAAAGCAACAGTGCGCGATGAGTTAGAAGGTGACAGACAACTAAGGGTGGCTGATGAAATCTAAGCTCTACAAAGCTAAGCCGCCGGTACAATGACGGTAAGAGCCGGAAAAGTAATGGCGGTTTAAGTTGGCAGGGCAATGAGGCAAAATGCTACTAAGTGTGGAAAACATGTTTACATGCTATCTTTATAAGTGCGGATCTACAAACAAAGGAAAAGCAGATTTATTCTAAATCTAACGACGAATGGAGGAATTGGAAATATTCGCGGACAATAGAAGGAAACAACTACCTATCTGTCTTAAATTATTGGTGATTTCCTACGGTTTACTGCAACATGAAGAGATTCATTACGAGATTCATTGGGTACTATGTTGTTTGGCATTATGAAGAACTCGTGTTCTAACAGACTGAAGAACTCCATGGATTTATTACCCTAAGCTACAGATCTAGGGGATGGATAAGGATGTACCGGAAGTGAGGCGACGGATGAGGGTAATGCTGTGGTACGTTCAGGTTGATGCAGCGGCCTCGGGCGATGAAACTTCACCGGAGTGAGAGAGCTCGGGGGTGACGACGTCGAGAGGAAGAAGAAGAGGCGTAGGAGGCGGAGGAAATGAGAAAGACCTTTCGCGGTCCTATTTAAGAGGCTGGAAAGTGGAAATGGGAGTGAGAATCAAGGCGACAGAAGCTGACCGATCAAGACGGACGCCTCGATTTTTGGGTTGTCCGTTTAATGATGAAAGATTCGTTGTGATCGTCAGGGAATCTTTTTGACATATCTGGTATGACGTCACGGAGGGTTACATATCTTACTTTCAGGTCATGAAGAGTGAGACCCGCCGCCAAGTATAGATGGAAGGTTGACACGAGCAAGCTCAAATCAACATGGAGCCTAATGTTGGGGATATAACCCCGTGGTAAGACCCGCCTAGATGAGGCCGGGTCATACATGGCGGCTCATAATTCAGACCAAGACAGATGGGCCAAGAGACGTAAGCCTGACCGTATGTCGGCTTACCAAGATGGGCGAAGACAAGGCCCAGACGGGAGAAGGCATGAAGACCCGGGCGGTTAAGCCACCTGGAGACGGCTTGCCCGGGAAGGCAAGGCGACATAGAGATAGAGTCGGATACGTTGTAAGAGTCGGTATGAGACTTGTGTAACCCGTGGTCTTGACCTCCTATATAAAGGCGAGACCCGGGGCGACTTAGACAGAAACCAACTAATCGAGAACTAGGTCAAGCGAATCCGCTCCCTTGTAATCGATACTCCAATCAATACAACACAAGCAGGACATAGGCTTTTACCTCTTCTCGAGGGGTCGAACCTGGGTAAACTCGTGTCCTTCATCCCAACCAATCCCTTTAAGTCCATCACCTTAGCGATGGTCTCGAACATAAGTCCTCGAACATCTGTCGTGATAAAACCACGACAGGATGCTTCCCAAGTGTGAAGGGGCATAGAACATTGCCTTGAGCTTCTGAAAAAGGGCCTAATATGAAGAGTGGGAAATGGAAAGAAAATCCAAATTCAAAGAGACCAATTGGTACCTAGGAAAAGTGGCCTAAAGGTCACGGTCTTCAAGAGGCGTTCAAGGTTAAGATGGGTAAATCAGCTCATAAAGCAAGAACGCAAAGAATGGGACAAGAACTTGATGTACCAATTATTCCACAGCTATGATGCAAAAGAAATATGCAAAGTTAAAATTCCTAGAAGGGAAGTGGATGACTGTGTAGCATGACATAAGGAGAAATGTGATATTTTCTCGGCCCGAAGTGCATACAAGCTAGGGGCAAACCTCAAACAACAAGGTAGCTCAAGGGCATCTACTTCTGTAAACTATGCAGACAATAGAAGCATCTATAATCTTAGTTGGAAAGCAAAGGTCCCGGAAAAGGTAAGAATCTTTGCTTGGAGAGTGGCCACCAAAACCCTCCCCACAAAAGAAAACAAGTGGAAAAGAACACTCGAGCTGGACAACATCTGCAATATTTGTGGGAGAGAAACGGAAGATGAATACCTTGCGGTTATAAATTGCACAAAAGCCAGAGCGCTGAGAGAGGAGATGAGGACACAATGGGAGCTACCATCCAAAGATCAATTTCGTTTCACAGGCATTGACTGGCTACAAAACCTATTGTGCAATGGCGATGTGGAGGCACAGAGGAAAAATACCGCTGTTGCTATGCAGAGCATGGTGGCTCAGAGAAGATTGCGTTCATGCACAGGGCGGCGCCACTATTGGCCAATCTGCTCAATTCCTATCTAGATATGCAGAAGAAATCAGATTGAGTGGATTAGAGCTCACAAAATGCAAGGTTGATCCCCACCGGGTCGGCCGACAGAGCCTGCCAAGAGACATTCGACATACGGAAATAAAGAGAGGGAAACAAATTAGGTATTTGGGCCAGTGTAGAGGTCTGCGGGTCAGAAATGAATATGCAAAACATGCAGGCCATTCAGTTATGATGATGAACGACTCCATGCACTTAACAAAGAGTATGTGGGATCTGCCCCTCAGGGCATCTGGAAACTGAACACTGATGCTGCGTTCTTATCATCCAATGGGGACACAGCTCCGGGATTTATCGCCAGAACATGCCTGGGGTTGGTCACCATTGCGGGTGGGCAGGGGCTGCTACCATGCAATAATTCACAGGAAGATGAGATTGCTGCTATTTTACATGGGCTATCAGCCCTAAGTGCATACTACAGGGGACCAGTCTGTGTTGAATCCGACTGTTCATCAGTCATAGCGATTTTGAATAATAAGGAGAGTAATCTGACTATGCACTTCCCCCTGGTCACAGATATTTGGCACTTTAAAACAGTGTTCAAAGAAGTGCATTTCATATCCGTGAAAAGACAAAGCAACAGGATGGCGCACGAGCTAGCTGCTCTTGTTAGGATACAGGGAGACTACCTATCTACCGGAGATGTTCCTCCTAGCCTAAGAAGGATCCTCATGGAGGATTGTAATAGGTCTTTTCCTGTAACTTAAGGTGTGCCTGGGTTGTTTCTCAAAAAAAAATTATATATATACTTTTTTGAGGGAATGTTCTAGTATTGTTTTCCCGTCTGAAATAATTTCCCGCAAATGCTTTACGCACATGCAGACACAAGACAAATAGTGTTAAAATTGCTAAAGTGTCAAATTTCTAGTATTGAAAAAATAGGACGCCTTGCTCCTTCGAACTCCAGCTGCTTTCCCCATGGAAGAGAAGAAAACGAAGATGGAACGAGGGAGATCTAGGGTTGGGGTTTTATGTCCGACCAAGGGGTGAGCGAGTGAGAGACAAATGAAAGATGTTGTGAGGCTTTTGATCACGTGCGCGAGTGGTTGGCTTCGTATATGACTTTTTGACGGACAAGTGAAACGAAAACTTGGAGAATACATTGGGAATCTGGTTGTCAATATCCCTCCACAACCCTTCTCGCCAACTATTCTAAAATTGGCTATCCCATGACCCAAACGTGTTGTCAAGACGAACCACCTACAACAGACCTTACCTACAACATGTTTATAATGAAGAGAGGTGCTTCTATACCCCCCTAAAACTTGTATAGGGTATTTCCGTCCATCCAATTAGTCATTTGACTTGTTAGACAATTAATTAGGCCTTACAGTCTTCTCCTAGAAAAAAAAATACATAGTCATGCCTGATTTACTAGTTTGTTGTCACGTCGTACTCGCTGGTTCTCGCCGGTCAGGCTGGCGGCCCTGCACACGTCTCCGGCTGGCTACCCCAGCCCGCCAGACGTTGCCCACGCATCCTTGCGCCACACATTTCCTACCCGCTCACCACCGCACCTTACCCTCCCGTCTCATGCGCACCAATGCTTAGTCGCGTTGGACCCGACCATCCATCTATTGAATACCTTGAGGAGGCTCAGGAGTGCTCCAGCCAAGAGCAGGAAGCTCTCAAACAAGCACAACCATGCGCTGCTCCTAACAACGTCTAGATTCCAGAGCAGAGTATTACACATGAATTCAGGTGTCAAGTTAATACTTGCTTGTACCGATGATCTCTCAGTTTTCCTAATTGATTGAAACTCTCCCGTCTTAGTTAAGACAAGAAAAATATAGACTTAAATTCGAATAAGTACACCACCTTGAGAATGACGGCAACGAACTACACTGCACGACGGATGTCTAGATGAGTGTGAACTGGCTATCGATCAAGACCATCGGTAGGTTGTCCAGTGATGTGGGCTAGTAGGTTGTGGCATTCACTCGGAGCACGCCCAACAATCGGATAACGACCACCACAACCAAATTTCTGTGACATGCCGTCGGGGTACAGGTGCTTGGATCTAAGTTGTCGCTCACAAATCGTCAGCAAAACATCGTCTGCATAGCAGCGCTCATTGCTTGGGGTGCAACATTTTTAACTTGTAAATCGTCTATAATTTCCCCTTTGAAGTGAGGGGTAAGTTTTAATCTAGACCATAGATCTGTCTTGAGTATTACTCCCTCCATCCATCTACATAGGGCATAATGCCTTTTTGGAGATTGCCTTTGACTATTGATAAGATTAATAGTATATGAAATGTATAATGTGAAAATTATATCATTTAGATCTTTTTTCACGTATGACTTTCTTCCACGGAACTATTCACGGCATATCACACATTTTCCATTTGTTTTATACTCTTTCCTTATTCTTAGAATAATTTTTATGCTCTTTTGAAGCATCTCGCGGGATATTTAAGCATGAAAGATTCGCTGGTTTTTTCCTTTTACTTTTTACTATAGTCGCCCTGGGCGACACACGTGCTACAATGGGCGGGACAAAGGGTCGCGATCTCGCGAGGGTGAGCTAACTCCAAAAACCCGTCCTCAGTTTGGATTGCAGGCTGCAACTCGCCTGCATGAAACAGGAATCGCTAGTAATCGCCGGTCAGCCAATACTTAATTTTCTAGCAATTATACTACTCCGATCCGAAATAAAAAAGAACCCTCAAATTATTTTGAGAAATTAAAGTAAGCACGTTATTCTAAATCGAAGTAAAGTAAAACGACGGTGTGGTTTTTGTAACTTGCATGTCAAAGATTATTTCTCTAACATTTGGTCAAAGTTAGTCTCAAAAAATGCATTAGGCCCTATATATATGGATAGAGGGGGTTTGGTATATCAAAGCATATCTCTATCATGAAGATGAAAAGTACTAAGAATGGCAACTTGGCATCACGAGTGAGTTAAAATACGGTTGGAGTTTTCTATTTGATCTAGGGGTGAGCCTATTGAGGTGCGCGTGCTCAGGTGGTTGGCTTCGTACTTCACTTTTTGGCAGAGTAGCGAAAACAAAATCTTAGGGAATAATTTGTGAATTTGGTTGCCCGTATTCCTCCACAACCCTTCTCGTCAACCATTCAAAAATCGGTTATCCCATGAATCAATTAATGTCGTCAAAATGAACCACCTCCAGTAGACCTTACCTACGATATGTTTACCATGAAAAGTACTAAAAATAACAAATTGACATCATCTGTGAGTTAAAATAGCATATGCTGACCTTTGTTCTAAAAAAATTCAAGACATCAAATCACATCAACATGCTCACGAGTTCTAAGTGAAATTACCAAATCTATTAAAAGTTATCTTACAACATTCATTGACAACATAAATCTCAAACATAAATCTCAAGCAAGAGTTTGCTCTAAAATAAACATGACAATATGTTTTCATCCAATGTAGGTTTCTAGGGACCATATTAGAGTTGAACCATGCATGATGTTCCTTAATTATTGTAAGGTACTAGTTCCTTAATTATCGGTAAGTCCATCAACGAAAATCTACTTTTTATTAAGTTCTCACGAGCTAAGAAATCTTAAGTTCTCTTTGAACCTAGAGTAGGCATCGTCTAGAATCGAGGATACTTGGCATAACGTCCTTCTTGAGGTGTTGCTGCGCTCGAATTGGATTTGTGAGGGACAATGGAGGCTGAAGCTGAAGCAACACCATGGTCTTTGCTCCTCTTATTCTCTTGGGTTAACAGAGTTGAGCTGCACACGCGGGGTCAAAGCTTTAGAGTCATCTTTATTGTTATTACCTTCAGGTAATCCTTCTTGGAACTCAACCTTATGCATGGCCATAAGATTCTTTGCAGCAGTCACAACAAGATCTTCATTAGAGGAATTATCTGGTTCTTGAGGAATAGTGTTGCCTTCTGACATGCAAGCATCTATCTCCATTTCATCCATGAAAGGTAGTGCAATATTCATGTCAATTAGATTCTTGGCATTGGTGTCATCCTTGTTCTGGAATTGAATTTCCATTTTAGCAACACCCATACTCGAGGGTGTGCCGTTTGTGCCCTTGAGCATAGTGCGTAAGAGTTGAGAATCTTTGTCGGTCGCTCCATTAATAGGGAAACCAAGAATTCTTGTATTACCTTTTTCTGAGTAATTCATGGAATCAGAAAAAATCTGGGGATGGCTAGTTGCATAATTTGATGGCACTTGTGGCTTCTTCATGGATATTCCCTTCCTCATGTTTAGCAACTTCTGTCTGACCCACGAGATTTCCATTGGGGTGTCCTCTCTTGCTTGTCCCAGTGTGGCAGTTGCATCTCGAGGACCATTGCTCAGATTCATGTCCTTTGGATAATTATAGAATTGGGATTGCTTTTGATATCGATCCCCTCCAAGTTGTGTAGTATTTGGTGTTGGAAGGCAATAATATTCTTGTAATTCTGGAAGGCAACCATTCTTGTAACCTTTGGTATTGCTTTGCCACAGAGATTTTAATGCAACAGACACTGCAAATGTTTTTGGATTGTTGATGCTACAACTGGATTGATCATGTGTTGTTGAGGAATCAACACTTATTTTCTCATGTGTGAAGCATTCCATGACATTGCTTTGATCTATAAAAGAAAAAAATACACTTAGTGTGCATTGATGCTTACATAAAGCTATAATAGTTGCAAAATAAATTAAGGAAATCTTACCATATTTTTTGTGGATGTATGAATTGTTATGTTGTGTTTCCTCATTTTCAACCAAGACGTTTAAATCAATGGCTGCACCCACGTGTTTTCCTTTCGAGGTATCTTCTAAGATTGGGAGGTTCAGATCCACTCCTAGCGATGAATAATACTCGTTTTGGGAACTAGAGGTACCAACTATTGGGAATTCTTCTGTTTTGATAGTACTAGATGGCGATACTCCTTTTTTATTGAAACCATTCAATGTTGATAAATGTGATTGTTGTAAACCACTAACCAAGTCCTTGTTCATATGTGACGACGACTCAATTTTAAGCTTAACATTTCGGAGGTTCAGATTCACTCTCGCCGATGAATTGACCTGGTTCCTAGAACTTGAACTTCCCACACTTGGGAAGTTTGTTTTTTCCATATTACTAGATGGACGTACACCTTTTTTATTCAAAACATTCGTTGTTGATACATTTGATGGTTGTAAACTAGTGATCCACTTCTTGTTCCAGCGTGAGCAGCCCTCACTGTTAGGCTTCACATTTGTACCAAGAATTGAACCATCATTTCTTGGCAAACTATCTACAGATTTATCCAATAGTATCATCACATCATCATCACAATCATAAACATGTGCACCGGTTGGAACCTGGATGTTCTTCACATTTGTGCCAGGAACTGAACCAATATTTCCTGGCAAACTTTTTGCAGGCTTCTCTGATAGTATCACCACATCATCATGACTATCGTCTGCATGTGCATCATAATTAACCTGAAAGTCCTTCACATTTTTACCAATAATTGAACCATTAGTTATTGGCCAACTCTTTGCAGGCTTCTCCAATACTATCACCACATCATCATCACTTCCATCATCATGTGCATTAGCTGGAACCGGAAGGTCCTTCACATTTGTACAAGGAGTGGAACCTTTATTTCTTACTAGACTATTTGAAGGCTTCTCCGATAGTATCACCACATCATCATCACTATTATCAGCATGTGCTTTATCTGGAACCCAAAAGGTTATCTTATCTTCTGTGGACCTACTATTGCTATGCCTCATAGACACTCCGTTCGAACCACACACTAAATATTTTCCCTTCATGAATTTTTCAAATGGTTTCTTAAGATCATGTCTAGCAGGAGGATCAACTTGCTGGACTGTTCTTATACCCCTAGAGTCTTGAAAATGTTCACTTAATTCACCTCTTTGGCATTCTAATTCCATTTGATTCTTCTGAACATTGTACAAACGATGAAGCTCTAAGACCTATAAAGATGTCAAGTCTTTATAAGAAATGAAAAAACAACTACATCTATGGATAAGCATAAGGAAAAGCACATCCTTTACATATCTAAGCAATGTTTTTTTTCTCCATAGACTACTCAAAGCATATTAAATTCACGACCTACCTGTTCCCGAAATGTAGCTTCTTGTGCAAGTACGGTCTGCTTTACCGTATCATTCTCAAGATATGTAGATCCATTTGTGGATGTTATTGTGAATATGTTACTAATATGATCGCTTGACTTGTTCTCCATGTGTTATGATAACCAATTATCTTTCAAGTTTACACTAGAAACAGTAATTGCGAATTATCCTAGAAGATAAATCCCGCCTTCAACTTATGTTCTGAGTGCTAATAAATATAAGAAAATAAGTGATGTATTATTATAGTATCATCAAACATATATATTGAAAAGGATATTCAGAAAAATATATTAACTTTTTATCATTTTTGTTTTGTTGTTGATTATGATATCTTCTCATTCAAAGCATTAAAATAGTTCTACTTGTGGACACTAGAAGTACTCATGCATGTGTGAATTATACACTCATACTGAACCATGGTAATTAAGGCTTTAGGAAAACAACCAACCCTGACTTTGCACCATAGAAAATAGTGTATTACTTGATAGACACTTTGATAATTTTGATTAACAATTGATAGAAAACAAGAAAGGATGTCACATACCTACAAACATCTCAATGCAAAGCAATGTTGTATATGGAGTTTTCTCTGGCCTAGAGTCCTTAGCCAGTAACAAATTGGATGTTGTATGTTGGCTAGATCAATTCCTCTTTATCTGAAGCGGACAAATGGTAAGATGTGTCAGCAATAGACCTCAAATTTGGTATTTTCGAAAAGTATGAACGCATGCATAATAATGAAGATGCAAACAATGCAAGGGAAAATGGTAGACAAGATCAAGAGTTCTAAGAAACTGTGATGGGAGAACGTTTCCAAAAATAAAATGTAAAAGTAACATAACTTTACAAAGGAATTCTTTGAATATTCACCTCCATAGAGAAACTCACATGAATTGAATACATAAGAGGGGGCAAGGAAGGACCAAATAGCAAGGAAAAATAGAACAATCTCAATGTGCCCCACAACTTTTCGTCGAGGGCGTAGCTAAAGAGCATAATAAAAATTGATGGGAAAGAACAGATTTCTCATAAAGAAAATAAAGCATAACAACACAAAAATCAGGATGGGGGACTTATAAGAACAAAGTCTCTGGACTCTTTTCCTGAAACATGGACAGTGGAAGCAACACTATAAACATGGCAAGAATACAAGAAAATTTTCTAATCACCTTATCACCAAGACAAGCCCATGATACTGATGAAATACGTCTAGCCTTTTTATAGATAAGCTTGGGGTGTTCCATTATTTATTAGGAGCATTTTTCGAAGATTGGATTACGATTTAATGACAAGGAGTCGACATGTACACTTACGATATCAATGCATTTATTTCTAGTGCTATGTACTCTATTCTTTGGTGATATATTATGTTCTTTTGGTGCTAGATTTTGAGCACATTAAATTATGTAATCGACCGATTGTTTTTGTTTTGAAGGAATTTTCTCCCCCGATGGTTGGGACGACACACGTGACACCCCTATGCGCCATGAGGCGCTCGCTCGCTTTGTGACAGATATGCCTATGAGTGACCTATCCACCTACAAGGTTAGACAACTGGGCAACAACTCACACACTTAATCAAGAAATTACTCACTTCACATATTTTATCTGTAAGCTATAAATTCTTACACTACTATTCCTAATAAAATTTCTAATCAAGGGTCTGCAAAAATTCTTGTAGAAAATCAATTACTATCAGATGTACACTTATTGCTCACCAAAAATAACATGTGTGTGTGTGTGTGGATACCTTTGAATGTCGACTGTTGGATGAAGCCGATCCAAAAGTTGAGAAGTGGCTAATCCGAGTAGTGTTGGTTGTCGGAAAAGGTGGCCAAATGGGATGATCTTAAATTGTTGGCCTAATAGCCCAAGTGCTCGACCCGTGGTGGGCCTGGACCGACATCTTTATAATCCAACCATGTAGGCACGTGAGCTGCCTATGGACATGTTGTCATGTGGCCTGCCTAGGGTCGTGCCTACTCTATGAGTGTCGGCATGACATGGCCCACCACTTTTTTCAGATTTTTTATAAGTTAGGCCCCAAAACGGCCAAAATAAGCGCAAAACAACACGAAAATAGGTGATCGTGGGCCACGGTCGATGGACCTGTCTCTTTCCTTGTTGTGTGATATGTCCATTATGTATCATGAATTCTTATTGATATATATGCTATTATTGTCCATTATTCCTTATTATGATATAATTCTTATGACTTTCCTCACTGAATATGCAAGGTACATCACAAAGAAGGAAATCACCGGAAACTGGAATTTTGGACCGGAAAACAGAGAAAATGGCAGAAAATTCATTGGACTCCAAATGACTTGAAATTTCATGGAGAATTTTTATGGAATATATCATAATTATTGGGACAAAAATACACCAGAGGGGGGCACCTAGTGGGCACGAGCCAATAGGGCGCGACCACCCCTTGGTCGTGCCATGTTGCCTCGTGGTGGCCCAGCAGGCCTACCACCCCCCTCTTCTCCTATATGATGTATTTTGACCTAGAAAAAAAATCATAATAATACCTTTGGGATGAAGTGTCGCCGTCTCGAGGCGGAAACCTGGGCAGAGGCCCTTTTGCTCTCCCATAGAGAGATTCTATCGGGGGAATTCCTCTTCGAGAGGAGAAGATCGAAGCCATCGTCATCACCAATGCTTCCTCCTTCATGGGAGGACCAATCTTCATCAACATCTTCACCAGCACCGTCTCATCTCCAAGCCTAGTTCATCTCTTGTATTCAATCTTTGTCTCAAAACCTCAGATTGATACCCATAGGTTACTAGTTGAGTTGATTACATCTCATAGTTGATGCTTGTTGGATTACTTGGTGGAAGATATTATGTTCGGATCCCTGATCACCATTATTATACCTATGATTTTGAACATCTTGATGAGGTGTGAGTAGTTGATATGGTTCCCGAGGACATGAGAGAAGTCTTGTTATAAGTAATGATGTGAAGTTGGCATTCGTTCGATATTTTGATGATGTGTATGTTGTTACTTCTCTTAGTGGTGTCGTGTGAACGTCGACTACACGCCACTTCACCATCTTATGTGCATAAGGGAAGGAATTGTGGAGTAACAAGTAAATGATGGGTTGCGAGAGTAAGAGAAGCTTAAACCCCAGTTCATGTGTTGCTTCATAAGGGGATGGTTTGGATCCACATGTTTCATGCTATGGTTAGATTTATCTTAATTCTTCTTTCATAGTTGTGGATGCTTGCGAGAGGGGTAATAATAAGTGGGTTAATTTTTCAAGTAAGAACATCGCCTTAGCACCGTTCCACCCACATATCAAATTATCAATGTAACGAACGCGAATCAACTCAAGATGATGAACATGACTAGACAGTAATTCCCATGTGTCCTCAGGAGCGTTTGCTTTATATAAGAGTACTTTCTGGCCTGTCCTTTGCTAAAAAAGGATTGGGATACCTTGTTGCACACTTGATACTATTGTTACTTGTCACTTGTTATGAATTATCTTGCAACAAAACTATCTATCACTTTTACTTACATCACTTACAGAGAGTTCCTTACCGAAAACCGCTTGTCATTTCCTTCTGTTCCTTGTTAGGTTCGACACTCTTACTTATCGAAAGGACTACGATTGATACCCTATACTTGTGGGTCATCACTGTGTCATGCCTGGTCCAGGGAACGCGACACGAGTTCCTTGGCACAACCCTCATATTAATATTGGCTAGGTGGGTCGTGTCGTGCCTGGCCTGTTCAGGCCAAGCCGTACCATGCCATGCCGGACTGTCTGGCAAGGTCTGGTTGTTAGATATCATGTTTACTACACTAGGTTATGCTAGGTATACCATCTAAAATATTCTATGTATTGTTGGAAATATGCCCTAGAGGCAATAATAAATTGGTTATTTTCCCTATTTGATAAATGTCTATTATCCATGCTAGAATTGTATTGGTCAGAACCTCAGATACATGTGTGGATACATAGACAACACCATGTCCCTAGTGAGCCTCTACTAGACTAGCTCGTTGATCAAACATGGTTAAGGTGTGCTAACCATATACATGAGTTTTCATTTGACAACGGGGTCACATCATTAGGAGAATGATGTGATGGACAAGACCCAAACCGTAAGCATAGCATTTAATCGTATCACTAAGTTTATTGCTACTGTTTTCTTCATGTCAAGTATCTGTTCCTAAGACCATGAGATCATGCAACTCCCTGACACTGGAAGAATTCCTTGTGTGTATTAAACGTCACTTTGTAACTGGGTGATCATCAAGGTACTCCGCACGTATCTCCAAGGGTGTCTGTTGGGTTGGCATGGATCGAGACTGGGATTTGTCACTCCTTTTGACGGAGTGGTATCTCTGGGCCCTCTCAGTAATACAACATCACAAGAAGCTTGCAAGCAGTGTGACTAAGGAGTTATTCATGTGATCTTGTATTATAGAACGAGTAAATAGACTTGCCAAAAATGTGATTGAACTATTTATGGAGATACCAACGATCGAATCTCGGGCAAGTAACATATCGTTGGACAAAAGGAACTACATACATAATTGATTGATTCCATGGCATCGTGGTTCGGCCGATAAAGATATTCGTTGAATATGTGGGAACCATTATGGGCATATAGGTCCCGCTATTGGTTACTGACCGGAGTGGTGTCTCGGTCATGTCCACATGATTGTCGAACTCGTAGGGTCTTCGGTGACGATATAGTATTATTGGGTTATGTATGTTGGTGACCGAATGTTGTTCGGAGTCCCGGATGACATACTAGACATCACGCGGAGCTCCAGAATGGTCCAGAGGTACATATTTATATATGGGAAGTTATATTTTGGCTACCGGAAAAGTTTCGGGTTTTTTCGGTATTGTATTGGGAAGCTTCTAGAAGGTTCCGGAAAATTACGAAGGAGTCCGGAAGTCCACCAAGGGTTACACCATGTCCCAAGGGTTTTCATGGGAGAGGGAAGGCGCCATGTCCTTATTGGGCCAGGGACACAAGTCCCTCAAGGCCCATGCATTTGGGAAAGGAGGAAAGTCCACCTTTGTATGGAAGGGAAGGAGGAGGACTAGGATTCCTCATCCTCCCCCCATGGTTGCGCCCTAGGGCTTGGAGGGGCTGTTTCCCACACCCCTCTACCTATATATAGAGGGGAGGGTGTGCCCCAAGAGAATACACCAAGCCCTTGGTGCCCCTCTCTCTCCCTAGATCCTTTTCTCCTCCATTCGCGTTTTCGGTAGTGCATGGCATAGCCCTGCCGGGATAGTGTAGTGTCGAAAGTATGTGTAGAGGGGGGGATGATTAGACTACTTGAAAAATTAAAACCTAACCTTTTTCCAATTTTAGTTCTAGGCAAGTTTTAGAAATTGTTGCAAATCAAGCACACCCTACACATGCAAGTTTAAGAGCATAGCAGTGGAAAGTAAAGACAAGCATATGTAAATAGAGGGTAGGTATAGGAAGATGAAACGCAAAGTTGACACATAAATTTTTGGCGTGGTTCTAATAGGTGGTGCTATCGTATGCCCACGTTGATGGAGACTTCATCCCACGGAGGGTAACGTCCGTGAGAGTCCATGGAGGGCTCCACCCACAAAGGGTCCACGGAGTCTATTTCATCATGGCCTTCGTCCACAGAGGACTAGCCTTACTCAGGGTAGATCCTCACGAAGTAGGTGATCTCCTTTCCCATACAAGCTTCTTGGTTCAACTCCACAACACGAAGTAGGAGGCTCCCAGCGACACCTAACCAATCTAGGAGGCACCACCCTCCAAAAGGTAATAGATGTGGTATGTATGATGAACTCCTTGCTGTTGTGCTTCAGAAGATAGTATCCTAAACACTCAATCACACTCTCATAGATTTGTCTTGGGTAGAAGAGATTGGTTCGGTAGAAAGCAACTTGGGGAGGCTAGAAAACAAGATCCATATGGTTGGAGTGGATGATCTTGATCTCAACACATGAGTAGGTGGCTCTCCCTCAGAAAAACGGATGGGGAAAGTGTTTGTATGTTCCAAGTGCTTCCTCTATGAATGAGAGGTGGTGGATGGGTATATATAAGCATCTCCACAAATCCAACCTCTACAACATTATTTCCCAACTCGGTGAATCCGAAGTGAAACTCGGTTACACCGACCAGTGCAAAATGCGGCAAATTTTGGCGTTTCGGTGAGACCGATATATAATTCTCAATGGGACTGAATGGGCTAACCTAGATAGTTTCCAAATCTCAGTGTCACCGATTGCTAAAACTCGGAAATTCTGATTTTTAGAAATGGGACACCAGAAGGTTGCTCACTGCTTTCGGTTTCAGCAAAACTAAAAGTTGGTGTCATCGGTAAGCTAGGGTTTTGCATAGGTTCTGTCTAAGGCAAAACTCGGTAGGGACAAATGGAATTTGTTGGTGGCACTGAGTTTGGACTTTAGGTTTTGGACAGAGTATTTTTGTGGGAGAATGGGTTAGTATTTTTGGTGGATAATCTCTAAGCACTTGAGCAACAAGATCATCATAATTCCTCATCCCCTTTTAATAGTATTGGCTTTCCGATGGACTCAAAAGTGTTTTTTCACAAAATGTAAAATCTAGAGTATTGTAGCTTCAAGCTTGGCCAATCTTATTCCTTTCCTTGGGGTTTATCCACACATTCCTGTAGCCAATCCATCATTGAAATTTTCCTGAAATATACTTGGTGGAAACATTAGTACAATGAAATATATGTTGTTATTAATCACCAAATCCACCTAGGGAGAAGTTGTGCTTTCAATCTCCCCATTTTTGGTAATTGATGACACCATATAGATCAAAGCTTCGACATATGATATAATCGATGAATAGCATCATCGCTTTGAGAAGTATGTGATAATCAAGAGCTCCCCCTAAATTTGTGCACTATTTTTAAATTTGTGTTTGAATGCAAATGCATGATCTATTAGGTTCATGGGGGTACTCTGCCATGTCACATACAACTTGGTGGTGTGCGAGTAAAATATGAATGAATTACAAAGCACATCACACCAAACATAAGTGAATGATCATCATATAAACATCTCAAGGATAGGAAGTAGTAGCAACACACAAAGAGCATATGATCAAACACCAACAAAGTTTGAAACTAGCAAGCGATAAACCAAAAGTTTTCAAGTTTTCAAGGTGCAAAGAGCAATTAAAAGCGTCATCTGTGGATGTTGTGAACATCTGGCAGGCACGTTCTGATGACTACTTGATAGTTTAGTGTGCCATGCTTTACGGCTTAGAATTGGGGCCCCAAAGACATTTTGAACACCATGGAGCATATGCGATGTTCCAAGAGATGAAATTGGTATTTTAGACTCATGCCTGTGTGGAGAGGTATGAGATCTCCGATAAGTTCTTTGCCTAAAAGATGATGGAGAATTGCCTAGTCAGTGAGCATGTGCTCAAAATGTCTGGGTGTTACAATCACTTGAATCAAGTGGGAGTTAATCTTCCAGATAAGATAGTGATTGACAGAGCTCTCTAGTCACCGTCACCAAGATACTAGAGCTTTGTGATGGACTATAACATGCAAGGGATGGAGATGATGATCCCTGAGTTATTCGGGGTGCTTAAGGCCACAGAGGTAGAAATCAAGCAGGAGCATCAAGTGTTGATGGTTAACAAGACCATTAGTTTCAAGAAGGGCAAGGACAATAAGGGAAACTTCATAAATGGCAAGATGGTTGCCGCTCCAGTGAAGAAATACAAGGTCGAACCCATACCCGAGACTAAGTGCTTCTATTGTAAGGGGAATGGTCACTCCTAGCAGAACTACCCCAAATACTTTGTAGATAAGAAGGTTGGCAACGTCAACAAAAGTATATTTGATATACATGTTATTCATGTGTACCTTACTAGTACTCCTAGTAGCACCTATGTATTAGATACCGGTTCAGTTGCTAATATTGGTAATTCGAAACAAAAGCTACGGAATAAACAAAGACTAGCTAAGGGCGAGGTGAAGATGTGTGTTGGAAATGTCTCCAAGGTTGATGTGATCACCATAGCACGCTCCCTCTACCTTCGGAATTAGTGTTGACCCTAAATAAATGTTATTTGGTGTCTGCGTTCAACATGAACATGATTAGATTGTGTTATTGCAATACGGTTATTCATTTAAGTCGGAGAATATTGGTTGTTGTCTTTACATGAATAATACCTTCTATGGTCATGCACCTAATGTGAAGGGTTTATTGAATCTCCATTGTAGTGATACACATGTTCATAATATTGATGCCAAAAGATGAAAAGTTAATAATGATAGTACCACATACTTGTGGCACTTACACTAAGGTCATATTGGTGTATAGCACATGAAGAAATTCCATGTTGATGGATCTTTGGACTCACTCAATTTTGAATCGCTTGAGACATGCGAACCATGCCTCATGGGCAAGATGACTAAGACCCCGTTTTCCGGTACGATGGAGTAGGCAAGTGACTTATTGGAAGTAATGCATATTGATGTATGTAGTCCAATGAGTGTTTAAGAACACGGTGAATATCGTTGTTATCTTACCTTCACAGATGATTTGAGTATATACGAGTATATTTACTTTGATGAAACACAAGTCTATTATTTTGAAAAGTTCAAGCAATTTCAGAGTGAAATTGAAGATCATCGTGACAAGCAGATAAAATATCTATGATATGATCGTGGAAGTGAATATCTGAGTTACGAGTTTGGTATGCAAGATAGTGTGGAAATTGTTTCACAACTCACGCCACCAGGAACACCATAGTATAATGGTGTGTCCGAACGTCATAGCCATACTCTATTTGATATGGTGCATTCTATGATGTCTCTTATTGATTTTCCACTATCGTTTTGGTGTTATGCATTAGAGACAACTACATTCACTTCAAATAGGGAACCATCTAAATCTGTTGAGACGACACCGTATGGTTTGGCAAGAAACCTAAGTTGTCATTTCTTAATGTTTGGGGATGCAACACTTATGTCTGATAAGCTCGAACCCAAAGCGGAAATGTGCATCTTCATAAGATATGCTAAAGGAACAATTGTGTATTCCTTCTATCATAGATCCAAAGGTAAGGTGTTTGTTTCCAAGAATGGATCCTTTCTAGAGAAGGAGGTTCTCTCAAAAGAAGTGAGTGGGAGGAAGGTAGAACTTGATAAGGTTATCCAACCTTCACTTGAATTGGAAAGTAGCGCAATGTAGAAAGGTGTTACTATAATGCGTACACCAATTAAATAAGAAGATAATGATTATGATCATGAAACTTCATATCAAGTTACTACCAAACGTCGTAGGTTGATAAGAGCACGTACTGCCCCGAGTGGTACGGTGATCTTATGTTTGAAGTCATGTTGTTAGACAACAATGAGCCTACGGAGTATGAGGAAGCGATGATGGGCCCAGATTCTGACAAATGGCTAGAGGCCATGTAATCCGAGATAGGAACCATGTATGATAACTAAGTATGGAGTTTGGTAGACTTGTCCGGAGACCGGCAGGCCATTGAGGATAAATGGATCTTTAAGAAGATAGACGCTGGTGGTAATGTCACTATCTGTAAAGCTCGACTTGTTGCAAAGGGGTTTTCTACAAGTTCAAGGAGTTGACTACGATGAGAATTTCTCACTCGTAGGGATGCTAAAGTCTGTTGGGATTATGTTAGCAGTTGCTGCATTTTTCGATTAGGAAATCTGACAGATGGATGGCGAAACAGGGTTTCCTTAATGGTTTCCATGAGGAAAGGTTTTATGTGATACAACTGGAAGGTTTTGTCGATCCTAAGGATGCTAAAAGGTATGCACGCTCCAACGACCCTTCTATGGACAGGTCCAAGCATCTCGGAGTTGGAATATACACTTTAATGAGGTGATCAAAGCTTTTGGGTTTATACAAAGTTTATGAAGAAACTTGTATTTACAAGAAAGAGAGTGGGAGCACTATAGCATTTCTGATAAGTATATGAGGATGACATATTGTTAATCGGAAATGATATATAATTTCTAGAAAGCATAAAGGGTTGTTTGAAAGGAGTTTTTCAAAGGAAGACCTGTGTAAAGCTTCTTACATATTGGGCATCAAGACCTATAGAGATAGATCAAGACGCCTAATAAGACTTTCAAATTGCACATGCCTTGACAAGATTTTGAAGGAGTTCAAAATGGACCAGTCAAAGAAGGAGTTCTTGCCTGATTTGTAAGGTGAAGTTGAGTTAGAATCAAAGCTCGACCACGACAAAAGAAATAGAAAGGACGAAGGTCATCTCCTATGCCTTAGCCATAGTCTCTATACGGTATGCCATGTTGTGTGCCACACCTGATGTGTGCCTTGCCACGTGTCCGGCAAAGGGGTACAAGAGTGATCAGGAGTGGATCACTAGATAACGGTCAAAATTATTCTTAGAGGACTAAGGAAATGTTGCTCGGCTATGGAGGTGATAAAGAGTTCAGCGTAAAGAGTTACGCTGATGCAAGCTTTGACACCAATCCGGATGACTCTGAGTAGCAAACCAGATACATATAGTGGAGCAGCCATTTGGAATAGCTCCAATTGGAGCGTGATAGCAGCATCTACAATATGACATAGAGTTTTGTGAAGTACACGCGCATCTCAATGTTGCAGCCTCATTGACTAAAACTTCTCTCATAGGCAAAACATGATCAAACCCTGGAACTCATTGGTTGTCAATCACATGGCGATGTGAACTAGATTATTGAATCTAGTGCAAGTGGGAGACTGTTGGAAATATGCCCTAGAGGCAATAATAAATTGGTTATTACCATATTTCCTTATTCATGATAAACATCTATTACCCATGCAATAACTGTATTGATCAGAAACTCAGATACATGTGTGGATACATAGACAACATCGTATTCCTAGTGAATATCAACTAGACTACCTCATGGATCAAGATGGTTAAGGTTTCCTAAACATAGACATGAGTTTTAATTTGATAACCGGGTCACATCATTAGGAGAATGATGTGATGGACCAGACCCAAACCGTAAGCATAACATTTGATCATATCACTAAGTTTATTGCTACTACTTTCTTCATGTCAAGTATCAGTTCCTAAGACCATGAGATCATGCAGCTACTTGATAGTGGAGGAATGCCTTGGGTGTATCAAACATAACTTCATAACTGGGTGATCATAAAGGTACTCTACATGTATCTCCGAGGGTGTCTTTTAGGTTGGCATGGATCGAGACTGGGATTTGTCTCTCCGTTTGACGGAGAGGTATCTCTGGGCCATCTTGGTAATACAACATCACAAGAAGCTTGCAACCTATGTGACTAAGGAGTTAGTCTGGGGATCTTGTATTATGTAATGAGTAAATATAAGCACCGGTAACGATATTGAACAAGGTCTCGAGTTACTGACGATCGAATCTCGGGCAAGTAACTAACCGCTCGACAAAGGGAATTGCATACAGGATTGATTGAATCCTCAGCATCGTGGTTCGACCGATAAAGATCTTCATGAAATATGTGGGAACTAATATGGGGTCCACGTCCCGCTATTGGTTATTGATACGTCTCCAACGTATCTATAATTTTTTATTGTTCCATGCTATTATATTATCTGTTTTGGATGTTTTATATGCATTAATATGCTATTTTATATTATTTTTGGGACTAACCTATTAATCTAGAGCCTAGTGCCAGTTTTTCTTTTTTCCTTGTTTTTGAGTTTCGCAGATAAGGAATATTAAACGGAGTCCAAATGGAATAAAACCTTCCGAATGATTTTTCTGGAACGAAAGGAAACTACGAGACTTGAGAACCAAGGCAGAGGAGCCACCGTGGGGCCACAAGCCCTAGGGGCGCGACCAGGGGGGTAGGCCACGTCGGGCAGGCTTGTGGGCCCACGGCAGCTCCCCTAACCCTAATCTTCGGCCTATAAATTCCCAAATATTCCATCATTATCAGAACGAGCCACGAAAACACTTTTCCGTTGCCAGAAGGCTCCGTTCCTGAGAGATCCAATCTTGGAGCCTTTTCCGGTAATCTGCCGGAGGGGGATTCGATCATGGAGGGCATCTACATCAACTCCATTGCCCCTCCGATGATGCGTGAGTAGTTCACCACAGACCTACGGGTCCATAGCTAGTATCTAGATGGCTTCTTCTCTCTCTTTGCTTCTCAATACCATGTTCTTCATGATCTTCATGGAGATCTATCCGATGTAATACTCTTTTGTGGTGCGTTTGTCGAGATCCGATGAATTGTGGGTTTATGTTCAGATTATCCATGAATATTATTTGAGTCTTTCCTGAATTCTTATATGCATGATTTCATATCTTTGCAAGTCTGTTCGAGTTATTGGTTTGGTTTGGCCAACTAGATTGGTAATTCTTGCAATGGGAGAAGTGCTTAGTTTTGGGTTCAATCTTGCGGTGTCCTCACCCAGTGACAAAGTAGGGGTCGCGAGGCATGTCATCTTACTTAATGCGTTACTCTGCTCTTCATGAACTTAATACTCTAGATGCAGGCAGGAGTCGGTCAAAGTGTGGAGTAATAGTAGTAGATGCAGAATCGTTTCGGTCTACTTGTCACGGACGGGATGCCTATATGCATAATAATTGCCTTGGATATCTTCATAATTATTCACTTTTCTATCAATTGCTCGACAGTAATTTGTTCACCCACCGTAATACCTGCCATCATGAGAGAAGTCATCTAGTGAAACCTATGGCCCCGGGTCTATTTTCCATATTATACTTTCAGATCTAAAACCAAAAATACCAAAAATACTTGCTGCATTATTTTTTACTTTATGTTCAAGAATCCTATTATATCTATCTCTATTAGATCTCATCCTTGCAAGTAACCGTGAAGGGATTGACAACCCCTTTATAGAGTTGGGTGCAAGAGTTCGATTCTTTGTGCAGGTACATCTATTGGTGACTCGCTTGTATCTCCTACTGGATTGATACCTTGGTTCTCAAAAACCGAGGGACATACTTATCTACTTTGTTGCATCAAACCGTTCCTCTTCACGGGAAACCAATGCATGCTCGAGAAGTAGCAGTTATTGACCGGAGAGGTGTCTCGGTCATGTCCACATGATTCTCGAACCCGTAGGGTGCGCACACTTAATGATCGGTGACGATATATTATTATTGGGTTATGTATGTTGGTGAGCTAATGTTGTAAGGAGCCCCGGATGATATTCCAGATGTCAATAGGAGCTACAGAATGGCCCAGAGGTAAAGATTTATATATGGGAAGTCATATTTTGGCTACCGGAAAAGTTTTGTTTTTTTGGTATTGTACCGGGAAGCTTCTAGAAGGTTCTAGAAACTTTCAGAGAAGTCCGTATGTCCACCAAGGGTTCCACCATGTCCGAAGGGTCTGCATAGGATGAGGGGAGATGCCCTAGCCTCATTGGGCCAGGCACACAAGTCCCTCAAGGCCCATGCAGTTGGGAAAGGAGGAAAGTCCACCTTTGTATGGAAGGGAAGGAGGAGGACTAGGATTCCACCTCCTCCCCCCTTGGCTGAACCCTAGGGATTGCATGGGATTTTCCCCATGCCCCTCCACCTATATATAGAGGGGAGGGGGTTCTCCAAGAGGATACACCAAGCCCCTCTCCCTCCATAGATCATTTTCTCCTCTGTAAGAGGTTTCGGTAGCGCTCAACATAGCCTTGCTGGGATAGCTCTAGCACCATCTCCACCATGATATCGTGCTGGCTGAGAACCCATCTACTACTCCGCCCTCGCTTGCTGGATCGAGGAGCCAAAGATGCTATCGAGCCGCACATGTGCTGAACACATCGATGTCGTCCGTTCTGCACTAGATCGGGACGGATCACGATTGGATTGTGTGAAGACGTATGAGTACATCAGCCATGTTATATACGCTTCTGCCTAGCAATATACAAGGATATGTAGATACACTCTCCCTGTCATAGCTATGCATCTCCATGTATAGATCTTGCTTGTGCGTAAGAATGTTTTTTGTTTCCCATGCAACATTCCCCACCATGTATAGCCTCAAAATAGGCACTATGCATATTTTGCAACCTTCGCTAGTCTCCTTATAATATCGATGCTAAGTCACCATATTCACACAACATACATGTGGAAACCCTGCACACACTACAAAAAAATACACATCCGTGATGATACGCATTTGCCATAGGACTTCACGTTTTCTGTCACCCATGTACATCTATGATAGTTTTTTGACCGAATCAACATAGTCATACCTTTGCTACCGGGGATATGTTCCATGACAATAATCACTTTTTCATCAGGGAAGTGTCTAGTTCCATGATGATAAATGGCACATCATGGAAGTGTTTTCGTCAAGGGTAACCAACATGTGGCAGCCACCATAACAGGTTATCACTAAGCTATCGGATGTGGGTTATGGATCTAATACATGTTAACAACCCTAACCAATGATGATTTTCCATGTGTTAGCTTTTCATTCGCTAATGGAACTACCCATCACCTCTACTTTGTGACTGGTGTCACCCATCGAATGGATGATACACACGAATGAAAAGTCAACATGTAACATGACCCAACAACATTTCATTTAGTTAAAAAAGATTAGCCAAGTGAGAGGCATATTGAAGGACCACTTGACTTAGTTAGAAGTTAGTGACACGACCCAAAATAGGACAATAAATTGCTTGTGCATCGCCCATTGACAACCTGGGAACAGAAGACATTACTAAATTTAGTCCATTGTACATTGTGAGTCATGCATCATTATTAGGCCCATCGATAATATTGGTAACGTCCCGTGGATTCTTTTGACCCATTTAAAGCCCGATGCATCTTTTGGCCTATTAACTTCCCACATTATATTTGGGTCATTTGCGGCCCAATGAGTCTTATAACCTATTAATGGCCCACATGAGTACTTAAATTTAGGTGTTAATACGTCTTTCAGCCTACTACATCCCGTCGTTTCCTAGGCCCATATCAGACTTAATGTGTCTTTCGACCAGATAAGGACCAAATGTGTCCTTGGACGAATTTTCATCCCGAGGTACATTTTTGTCCTCTAATGACATGTATTGTACTTGGGCTCATTAACATATACATGTACTTTGGGTGCATTTAGGGCCCACGGTCTCTTTAGACCCATTGGCGGCCTATGGTGATTTTGGCATGTAAAGGTGAAAGATCGTGGATATCGCCTAGATGAATAGGCGCTTTAAAATAATTATGGTTTATGCTTGAACTAATGCGGAATAAAACTAGTGTTTAATTTATCTAGCACAAAACCTAAAACAATTAGGCTCACCTATGTGCACCAACAACTTATGCTAAGAAAGATAAACAACTAAGTGATAGCAAGATATATAACATGGAACACTATGGCTATCGCAAAGTAAAGCACATAAGTAAAGGGCTCGAGTAAGAGATAACTAAGGCATGCAGAGACAATGATGTATCCCGAAGTTCACACCCTTGCGGCTGCTAATCTCCATTTGGAGTGGCGTGAAGGCACAATGCTCTCCAAGAAGCCACTAGGGCCACTATAATCTCCTCACGCCCTCGCACGATGCAAGAATCTGTGGTTCCAACAAGCGACCCTTGAGGGTGATCTTCAAATCCATACAGATGGCAACCCTTAGGGCAGTCATCGAACCCATACACTTTGGCAACCCTTGGGGGCGGTAATCGATACACGTACAAATTGCTCGGGGAAATCTCCATAGCCTAATTGGACACCCCAATGCTTTCCCAGAGCTTTACACCACAATGATTGAGCTTCAAGACACCACCAACCGTCTAGGGCACCAAAGCTCCCAAGAGCAACAAGGTCTAGGGTGCTCAAACACCCAAGAGTAATAAGCTTCTCAACTTTTACATCCACATATCACCGTGGAGAACGCAAAACTATGCACCAAATACAATGGCAAGGGTACACGGAGTGCCCAAGTCCTTCTCTCCCAAATCCCATCAAAGGAACTAATGCTAGGGAGGAATATTTATGATGGTACAACTCATCCTGATTACCACTTGATATATGTCAATGAGGTTCCTGGATTATTTAAGCTTGGAGGTTTACCTGAAGACAAAGCTAAGAACAAAGTTTTCCCTTTACCTTTGGAGGGAAAAGCATTGATGTGGTACATGCTATTGGATGATATTGGATCATGGGATTGGAATCGCTTGAAGCTGGAATTTCATCGAAGTTTTATTCTATGCATCTAGTCCATCGTGATCGGAACTTTATTTAAAATTGTTGGCTTCGTGAAGGAGAAAACATTGCCCAAGCTTGGGGGAGGCTTAAATCTATGATGCACACCTACCCCAATCATGAGCTCTAGAGAGAAATTATTATACAAAATTTTTATCCTCGAAGTTCTTATAATGATCAAGTACAACTCGATTCTTCTTCTAATGGTTCTTACGTGAAGATGACTATTGAATTCAAATGGGATCTTCTGGAAAGAATTAAACACAACTCTGAAGACTGGGAATTCTACAAAGGTAAAGAGTTTGGTATAAATCTTAAGTGTGATTGTGTTAAATTATTTATGGAAATCGATATTTTTCATAAGTTCAGCAATAAATATGGGCTTGACTCCGAGATAGTAGCCACCTTCTGTGAATCATTTGCTACTCATGTTGATCTCCCTAAGGAGAAGTGGTTTAAATATCAGCCACCTATTGAAAAATTAGCAGAGGAAACCATTACAGTTAAAGAGGGAGCAATTTTTCATCATGTTGATCCAATTGTACCTACTGCTTATATTGAGAAATCTCCTTTTCCTGTTAGGATTAGGGAACATGCTAAAGCTACAACTGTGGTTAATAAAAGTTATGTTAGAACCCCCAAACCTTCTAAAAAATAAATGTGGATGCTAATATTGTTGTAGTTAAAGATCTCTTGGTTGATAATATGGATGGGCATGTTATTTACTTTTGTGCTGAAGCTGCTAGAATTGCAAAGGATGATTGAATTGAGAAGGATAAGCTAGATAAAAACAAACCAGTTGTTGGCATGCCTGTTGTTTGTATTAAGATAGGAGATCATTGCTATCATGGTTTATGTGACATGGGTGCTAGTATTAGTGCTATACCTTTTACCTTATATCAAGAAATTATGAATGATACATCACCCTCTGAAATTGAAGATATTGATGTCACTATTAAACTTGCAAACCGAGATACTATCTCACCACTTGGGATTGTTAGAGATGTTGAGGTCTTGTGTGGAAAAGTCAAGTATCCCACTAATTTGTTAGTACTTGGCTCTGAACAAGATAATTTGTGTCCCACTATATTTGGTAGACCTTTCCTGAATACTGTTAATGTTGAAATTAATTGTGTTACAAAGAAATTTAAGGTAAGTTTTGGTAACGAGTCTCATGAATTTAACTTCTCTAAATTTGGTAGACAACCACATGAGAAGGATGGATCTAGTAAATATGAAATAACTGGTCTTGCTTCTATTGTTGTGCCTCCTACGGATCCTTTAGAACAATACTTGCTAGACCATGAGAATGATATGCATATGAATGAAAGAAATGAGATAGGCGATATATTTCTTAGAGAAACACCTATTCTCAAACACAACTTGCGTGTTGGCATCCTAGGGGATCCTTCTCCACCAAAAGGAGATCTTGTGTTTGAGTTAAAGACATTACCTAATATTTTGAAATATGCTTATCTTGATGAAAGAAGATATATCATGTTATTATCAGTGCTAACCTTTCGGAGCATGAAGAAAAGAGGTTACTCAAAACTCTGAAGAAGCACATGGTTTCTATTGGATATACTCTTGACGACCTTAAGGGCATAAGCCCCACACTATGTCAGCATAACATTAATATGGAACCTGATGCTAAACCTGTCATCAATCATCAACGTCGCTTAAATCCTAAGATGAAGGAAATGGTAAGAACCAAAATACTAAAGCTTTTGGAGGCAGGTATAATTTACCCTATCATTGATAGTAGATGGGAAAGTCCATGTTCATTGTGTACCTAAGAAAGGAGGTATAACCGTTGTTCCTAATGATAAAAATGAACTTATAACACAAAGAATAGTAATTGGTTATAGGATGGTAATTGATTTCAGGAAATTGAAAAAAGCTACTAGAATAGAGCATTACCCCTTGTCTTTTATTGATCAAATGATAGAACGGCTATCTAAGCACACACACTTTTGGTTTCTTGATGGATATTATGGTTTCTCTCAAATACGTGTGTCAAAAGAGGACCAATAGAAAACTACTTTTACATGCCCTTTTGGAACCTATGCTTATAGACTGTGGCGACCCTGACACATAAGTCATGATCATCAAATGCACGTGCACAGTGATCCCAAAGATCAATGCTCACTGAACACACAGAAACTGGAATACAAGAGTCTTACATCCTTACATACCGTCTTACACAAATAAATGCCAGCTAGTCCAAGTCTTACATATGTAGGGCCACAAGGGCCAAACACTTAAATATAACAAGCAGCGGAAATCTTGATTGGAAGAGTGAACCCATGCCATCTGCCTTAAACCTACAAGCATTCTGACTGAGAAGCGTCCTAGGTCGCATGTTCGTCACCAACGAACTCTTCACCATATTCCTGCTTTTCCATGCCTGGCCAATTGAATAACCAGTGGAAAGCCAATGAGTACTTTGAATGTACTCGCAAGCAACCCAAGTTTGGGAACAAGGTATAACAATGCATGATATATCACTAAGTAGGTAAGTTTTATAGAAAGCTAATTTCAAGTGCAATAGCATGATCAAATAACCTAAGTAAGCATGGATCAACCGAGGACATGTATTCATGTAAATAAGTCATCGTTATCATCATAAGCAGGGGTTGAATATCTCATGTTCATCATCATGCTAAGTCACCGGACTTAGCTCGAGTATCCTCCAGGAGTCATCCACACACACACACAAATTTTGTGAAAACATTGGACGTACTTTAAGCAGGACCTCCAACTGTCCATGACTATGGACATATCTATTCGAATAGTTTTACACTCTGCAAAGGTTGCACATTTTACCCAGAAGACTCGGGGAACTTCCGTGTCATCCAGGACTCGCGGTATATTTCATACCCGAGGTAAGCACCCGAACAATGCCTTGCCCCTAGCGATACTAAAAAAAGAGTCCACTCGTTGGTGCCATCCCTCATGATGTACATCACACGTATCATCCATGCATTGCGTGCCCGGTTCCTGAAAAAGATAGCGCATGGTCGCCCTACCAAGCATGACCCCATATCGAGGTGACCTCATCACTCCCGCCACTAGTAATGCATGCTCTATGCTAGTACCCACCAAGGTAATCAACAAAGCCCCGTCCCATAAGGGGTATTGTGGTTGTACATGTAAGGTTGGGATGGTCAACAAATCTTAAATCTCTCCATTTTCGAAAACACACACACTCACTTGCTCCGGTACACCACCTCTTTATCAAGTGGTTACCTAACTCAACATCATCTCCCTTGGGCATTAGTGGCACCCGACGAGGTTTTCGTAAAGTCTTTTAAATCATTTTGTTTCCATCACCATGCGTATTCCCGATCCCACTTGCGTAGCATCGACTAAGCATCCTATCTACTCCCACTCGCACAACCCTCATAAGGATGGTAGGTTCATGAACGATCCAAGTATCAATGGTAAAGTATCAGAGGCATCCCACCGAAGTGGTCACCACATCAACATGATCAACATCATGGAAATAAGTGATATATGCCATGCAAATAAAATGGGTCATAGTCATGATCAAAGGGCTGCTTGCCTAGCTTAGCAAAGTCTTCGAGGTCTTCACACGCTTCTTGTCCATTCCGAGCACTTTGTCTACTTCATCAACTATCGCCGGAAACAACCGCAATAAGCAACACAACAAGCAGAGAAATAAAAGTGCTCTCTAAATAGGAGTTTTATTTTTCTTGGACATATCTGGTCATAAAAAAAATAATCTAGGAGGTTTCATTGGGGATCAAGGGGGAGTTTCGAATGGTGGGAATGAAGGAAATGATGACCCAGCAATTAGGGAATGATTTTAGAAGATTTTAGGAAGTGGTTTTACTGGATTTGGAGTTAGGATGATATTCTAGAGATTTAACAAGTGGTCCCTATATGAATAAATAGCTCAATAATCTAGATTGCAGAGAGGGTGCAAGGAAAAATGCTCAACAATTAGAGCATGAATTTATCTCCACCTAGGAATTTTAATCACTCCATTTGGAGTTGATTTGGATGCCCTAGGGATTTTGCATAGAGAGGTTTCTTATAGTTAAAACTTGAATTTGAACTAGAACAGTACAAAAACTTGTGGTGCAAAAATATGGAAGTTGCACCAAATAATAGGTGGCATTTTTAGGATAATATAGAAATTTGAATCATCAAGTTTGGAGAAAAAATTAATTTAATATGGATTTTCTAGTATGTGAAGAAATGACAAATGAAAAAGGGATTATACCTAATGGGCCTTAAGACGTTGAGGAAAGCAAAGGGGCGACTCGACTGGGCCGGGCCATCTGCTTGGCTGCATGCGTGCGAGGCCACACCATAGGCGTACTCAAGCGGGGAGGGGGAAGCAGTGGGGGACGCTATAAACTATGGGGGGTCGGCCATTCGCTGACACGTGGGACCCGCCTGTGGGGTCCGTCCCTCATGTCCCGCTCGAGCTGGGAGAGGCAAAGGAGACGGGACAGGGCAGAGCCGGCGCTCGTCTCGGTGGCTCCGGCCACCCCAAGCGGTGCTCTAGCCACTGGTGGCCTTGGGGCAGTCTGCCGCACCCGCCTAGGAGGCCCTTGACCCCAGGGGAGGTCGAGGCCAGGGGCAACGCCGGCCATGGCAGAGGGCACCGATGGCGATGATGGACATGGCGTCTTGGCCACATGATGGAGGTCATAAAGAGCGGGAGGACGTTGGGGATGCAGGGGGTTCTCCGATGGGGCTTAGAGGGAAAGGGAGAGACCGAGAGGCTCGAATTTGAGCTATGGCTAGCGGAGGGCCTTCGGCCATGGGGGGTTGATGTGGGGCGCAGGAGGTCAAATAGGGAAGCATGGGGGTATCTGAGAGGGGGGAGAGGGGAATTAGGGGCACCAAGGCACTCGGGGAGAGGCTGTTAGACAGGGGTGATGAGGGGGGACTTAGGTGTGCCCCAGAGGCTCTCTGGCATAGGAGGCGGACACATGTGCCAGAGCCATCCTCAATCCTTGTGTAGGATCGAAAGTAGGTCTTGGGGGGTGGTTAGACTACTTGACCAATTAAAAATCTACTTTCACACATTTTTAGGTGTTGGCAGATTTTAGCATTCATAGCAAGTCAAGTACACCCTACATATGCATGTCTACGAGTATAGCAGCGGAAAGTAAAGATATTCATGAATAGCAAAGGAAGGGTAGGAAGATCAAACGCAATTTGGAGACACGATGATTTTTCCTGTGGTTCCAATAGGTGGTGCTATCGTACGTCCATGTTTATCGAGTCTTCAACCCACGGAGGTTAACATTTGCGAGAGTCCACGGAGGGCTCTACCCACGGAGGGTTGCACGAAGAAGCAACCTTGACTTTAGCATGATGTCTTACGTCCACGAAGGACTAGCCTCACTATGGGTATATCTTCACGAAGTAGGCAATCTCCTTGCCCTTACAAACTTCTTGGTTCACTCCACAAGACAAAGTAGGAGGCTCCCAAGCGACACCTAACCAATCTAGGAGGCACCACCCTCCAAAAGGTAATAGGCTCGATAATGTCGATGAAATCCTTGCTCTTGTGCTTCAAGATGATAGACTCCTCAACAAGTAATCACTCTCTCACAGATTTGGCTTTGGTGCAAGAGAATGATTGGGTGGAAAGCCACTTGGGGATGCTAGAGATCAAGATTCATATGGTTGGAATGGAATGGCTGGATCTCAACACATGAGTAGGTGGCTCTCTCTCAGAAAATTGGTTGGTATGAGTGGGGGTCTGTTCTGAGTGCTTCTCATTCGAGTAGGTGGTGGTGGAGGGGTATATATAGGCATCTCGGAAAATCCAACCGTTACACCCAATAAGTTAGACTCGGTGACACCGATGTGTTAATCTCGGTGGTACCGAGTTGCCTCAAAGGTAGCAACTTTTGAATCTTGGTGAGACCGATATTTAAAACTCGATTGCACCGATAAGGTGATCAACGGTCAGATTGCCAATCTCGGTGACGCCGACTCAACAAACTCGGTGGGACTTATTTTGTGAATTTGTGTAACAGGAAGTTGGCAACCCAAACACGGTGGCACCGAAGTAGAATCGGTTGCACCAAAGGGTTAGAGTTTGGCTGAGTCTGTTTGAGGCTGAGAATCGGTGGCACTGAGTGGAAAGTGTTGGTTGCACCGATTTTGAGTATTTGGCTTTGGACAGACTTCTGTGCAAGAGCTTGTGCGTGAATGTGGTGACTATCACTTGTGCACGTACGAGCATTTTGTTCACCAACAGTACCTTATCGCCTTTTAATTTTATTGGCTTTCCTATGGACTCAAAGTTATTTCTCACAAAGTAAAATGTAGAGTCCTCTTTCTTGAAGCTTTTCCAGTCTATTTCCTCGCATCGTGGGGTATTCCACAATAGTTTTGCCAAACCATGATTGAACTTTTCTTGAAACATGCTTAGTGGAAACATTAGTTCAATGACATATATGTTGTTATTAATTACCAAAACCACCAAGGGAGCAAATGTGCTTTCAATCTCCCCCTTTTTGGTAATTGATGACAACATATAGATCAAAGCTTCGACATATAATATAATCAATGTATATAATCGTCGCTTTGAGAAGTATGTGATAAGAAAGAGCTCCCCCTAAATTTGTGCATTATTTATAAATTTGCATTTGAATGTAAATGCACAATCGCTTAGGTACATGGGGCACTTATTCCGTGTCACATACAACTTTGTGGTGTGTGAGAGTAATAAGAGTTAATATCATAGCAGAACACATCAAGCAAAGTGAATGATCTTCCCATAACCATCAAAAGGATAGGAAATAGTAGCAACACACATTAAAGCGTATGATCAAACACAAATAAAAGTATAACACATCCAAACCAAAAGACCAAATGGTTTTTAAAACAACAATAAAACCAAACGCTCTCTCACTCAAAGCCTAAAGATCTATATACAACTTCTCCCCGTTTGGCAACAAGTTACCAACAAGTTCAAAGAGATATAGCTAATCGTCCTTCTGGGGCTGATCTCCTCCAGTGGTCAATGTCGGAGGTGAGAGAACTACGTCGGCAAAGACCTCTGCAGATGTCTTGGATGGAGTTGGAGTAGCAACTGGTGGCACTGGAGGAGCTGATGGACCTGAAGTCACTACAGCTGGTGCAGACGATGAAGGTCTCGTCTCCGGAGCTGGCACTGTAGGTGTCCTGGCCTGTGTCCTGAACTCGGCAATCGTCCTGACAGGTGCACAATCGTCATCATCATTAGAATCAGACTCTGAAGAGGTGCAACGAATAGGAGCTTCATCTACTTCCTTCTTGAGTTCATTCACGATCTTGGTCAGCCCATCCACCTTGTCATTGAGGGTCTTCACACTATCCTCAAAGATGTTTGCAAGGCTATCCTGATCGTCCAGTATGCTTTTGATATCCTTCTTCATGTCCATGACTATAGAGATCAAGAGATCCATCTTCTCGTTCCTGGTTCTAGGGACTTGAGCACTAGTGGCTCTAGCTGCCTCTACCTCTGCCTGAGCCTGAGCTGCAGATGATGTGGGATGGTCTGGGTCCCTCACCACAACGTTGTCCTCGAAATCTGGATGTAGGGGCAAGTGGGGTCTGTCTAGAGCAAAGATGTGCTTCTATGGCTTGGACTTGATGAGCATCTGAATGTAGGGTGCGTAGCAGAATTAGAGCTTGTGATCAGCAGCAACCCTCTTCACACTCTCCACTATCAGATCCATCACTCTAAATCTCTCGTGCTGGTCAATATGAATCAGCAGGTTGATGGAGTAGCCTCGGATCATCTTCTCGTCACTTTACTTGGGCATCAAGGTATGCGTCAAAATAGTGTTGATGGTGCAGAGACCTGCCTGGAGGTGATAGATAGATCCTAGCTTGTGGGACTAAAGCTATGCAACAGGGATGGCATTGTACATGTCCTTCATGGCATTGTGGCTTGCCTTGGACTCTGAGTAGACGCAGATATCTCCATTCCGTGCCTCTGGGACTCCTAAGATGGCAGACCATTCATCAACAGTAGACTCATATCTTGCTCCTTCTGTCATCCACATAATCCTACCATCTCCATAGAAGTGAGCACTGGAGTAGAATTGCATGATCATCTTGTCGTTCCATGCAGTGAATTCTCTACCAACAAACTGATCTATCCCAACACAGTGGAAGTTGTCTTGAACACTGGGGAAATAGTTTTCATTCTCCTTGATGTACTTCTAGTCGACATATCTCATATCACTCACAGCTGGACTCTTGTCAAGCAGTACAGTCTCATAGAAATCCTATTGCTCCTTGGTGTAGAACCTGTAGTCCACAACTGTCTTCTTCCTCTAAGAGTAAGGATCAATGGCTCTCCACTCTCTCAAACCTGCATCCTTCTTCTTCTTCATGCCAACAACAATTGGATGGCTGGCATTATGCTCTGGAAGGTGAGGTCTGAGCTTCATAAAAGCAGACATAGCATCCTCATCATCTTCCCTAAAGGTGGATCCCTTGTTCTTCTCAAAAGCTGGAATGTCTCTGGTAGTCCTCTTCGAGTTCTCAGCAGCAACCTTCTTAGATGCTGACTTGGTGCTCATGGAGGGACCTTTCTTTGGCATAGCATCTGCCAACAGCTTCTTCTGCTTCTTCTTGGGAGGGGCCTTGAAAACATGCTCTTCCTCCTCCTCCTCGTTTGCAGTAGCACCAGTAGCCTCTTCAGGGTCCTCAAACATTGAGGTAGGCCTACCAACAACACAGATGATCATCTTCCTGGCCTTCTTCTCTCTTGCCTTCTTAGGCAATGATTTCCTTGGGGGCTCAACGGTCATGGTAACCCTAGCACTCTCAAGTGCACTCATAGTCTTTGGAGGTGCATATGTCTTGCTGACCACCCTCCTGGAAGAGGTGGCTTCATTTTCTGACTTCTTGGTAGCCTTCTCTTGCTTCTTAGCAAGAACCTCCTTTGGCACAAAGTCTGAATCCTCCTCATCTGAATTCAGCCTCTTCCTGATCCTAGTAGCAGCCTTGGGCAACCCATGTGAACTAGGGGTGCCTGGATCTAAAAATGAGCTGGACCCAGGGCTAGTGCCTGAACTCATGTCAATGTTCTGCTCCTGCAAGTTCTGGCTATCCTCAACATCTGACATATCTGACCCTGTGAAATAGAGTATAGAAGAGTGGAATACGATGAGTCATCACAAAATGCAGCTGGTTTTTGAAAGTTTGAATAGAAAAATCATAGGTGTAGTTCACATCAAAATTGGATTTTGGTGTCACCGAGTCAAATATTTCGGTGCTGCCGACACGCACAAAACACGTAACCGAAACATGGCTATAGTTTCGGTGAGACCGAAAACTTCCAGTTGGTCTCACCGAGTTCTGTCCTAAGTAGCACAAAAAGGAATTCAGTGGGACCGATTTTTCTGACTCAGTATCACCGAGATGCAACTTTGCGGGCAACTAAACCTAGAATTCTTCGATTCTCTAGACTATCGAGATTTCTTGTAATAGCCCAAGTGCATCCCTTGCCATATTTGTAATGTTCCTCATGTGTGACCCCCTTATTGCAATGACATCATGTGTTTGAGTTATTCTAGCCATTGTCATTTCATGCATCATGCATCATGATCATATTATCATATGCATAATATTTTCTTGCCACAGTTGCCTTGTGATTGTGGTGTTGTTATGAGTGTATGTGTTTTGGAGTGAATGCAAGTGTTGTTTGTTTGAAGTGTTGCTCTAATCCCTCCCATTTCAAAATAACCATCACCTCTTCTCTCTCATTCAAATATTCCACATGTTAATATTTTTCTTGTTGTTTTCTCTGTTTAAAATTGTTGAGCATCTTTTAAATAATCTTCTAGGATTTATTAAATAATCCTCTACCATGGTTGGACTTTTTCCCTTTTAAAATATTTTGCAATAGTGCCTAACTAATGTAATTAGGTGAATTAATGTGCTTGCTCCAAAAATGCCCAACTCATTTTTATTAAATTGTTGGCATTTTAGTGAACCGAGAAATGTATTTCTTCTTGTTTTAAACTTCGCTCTCTAATCTCTGCTTTAGTTTTGTCCCTGGCTTTTTAAAAATAAAAGAATATGTGTTAGTTTTTCTGTTCGAGAGAGAGAGAGGGGGGAGACAGTGGGCTTCCTGGCCCAACTCGTTGGCAAGGTCCAGCCCCCCTTGCTTGATGGTCATCTGCTCGATGTGACCGTCTTCCACCTTTCCGTCAGGTTCTAGTAAGAGAGCGAGAGTGCGAGCATCACAGACGTCGAGATCGCCGTCAAACGCCGGCCTACTTAACCCCCTCGACGTGTGTGCCATCCCCTAGGGTTTCCCCTTTCCCTCGAGCCTCCGCCGACCCCTCTCCTCCTCTCCATCTCCCTCCTCCTTCCTCCCTTCTTCCTCGTCAGGTAAGTGGAGAGAGAGGAGTTCTTCACAGAGCAGATCCGCCCTCTTCGCCGTCGTCCTTGCCTTCGGTGACCTCCTCCTCGTCGCCTGGGATGCCGGAGAGGTCCGCGGTGCATCCTGCGCCCCGTTCCCGGCGCTAGGGCGTGGAGAGAGCCCCCACATCATCGGCTTCTTCCTCCACTCCAACACGAACCCGCAGCCGCCACAGATCTTCTTCCCCGTCGCCGTGCCGAGCCTGTCTTCGCCCTCTATCGGTGAGCAGTCGAACTGCGTCCTGTCCCGCGTCGTTTCCCTGTTGGTCCCACCGTTGTCGTGCTCGATCGCCGTCGCAGCCGCCATGCCCGAGCGAGCGCAAGCTCGAGCTTGATCCCCGGCTTAACGCGTAGGTGTTTCCCCCCTCAGAGCACGGGAATGGGCTCCCCTTTGTGCTTGCAGCCCCCGTGAGTGCTCACTATGGACGATCACCGTCATCTCGCCGTGATGCATCGCCACCTTGTCTGTGCCGCCGTTGTGCTCTGTTCCTTTCTTCAGTTTCATCAGTTAACCAGCCTGTGCGTAGATAAGAGGGATCCTTTCGCCTCTCTGTCAAGAGTCGGCTCACTAGCACAGTGGTAGCCCGCCAGGGGAACGACCGTGAGGTTGTGGGTTCGATCCCCCCTAGCCTTTTTAATTTCACTGCATGTGCCTATGGTGTGCACATGGGATCTGGTGTGTCCACGTGTGGATCCCGTGTGTGCTATGTGTGTGTGTGTGTTCTGCGTGTGGCCTGTGTGTGAGTGTGTGTGTGTATGACAGTGGGACCTGGCCCCACTTGTCATACCCATAGGGGGCCCTAGCTCACTGTCACGTGGGACCCCCTCCCTTTTCTTTTATTTTGTTTTCCCCTCTGTTTTAGTAAATATTCCATTTCTGGAATATCAAGATCCGGACTAGGCCATTTTTCGCAGTGTACATTTATAGTAAGTTTTAACTTATAAGTGATGCATGCATTCTTTGGAGATAGGTTTTCAACAATTTTCAAAAGCAAACCTAGGAGTGTGATATATGATTTTGGGGTAAAATTTCCCAAGTAATGCAGTGGTGTAGCTTGTTTTGTCTTTTGAGAAAGTTTTCAAAATGTCATTTTTGTCCAACATGTCATTTTGCCATTTTTGTACTTATTTTTCCATGCATGCTATAATACTTGTGTCAACATGAAAGTGGTAGAGTTTTGTGAGTATTATGCCTTGGTATTTTCTTTTGACATGATACGCTTGTATGTAAGTGGGTTTCTTCCTCCAACGTACCTAAGTAAATGTTGCTGTTTTCAACATGCTAAATATTTCCAAGTCTGAGATGTTGTAAATATTTTTATGCCATGTTTAGAGGATGCTACCAAGTGTTCTATTGTGTTCTAGCTCATGCTCAATGCTAGTGTTTTGTAGTAGATATTGTCCTCTACCATCCTGTTAATTTTCATGCCATGAGGTGTTCTCTAGCATCACTGTTTTCCGCTGTCAAATTGCTATCTGGATAACTCAGATTCTAGAAAACTATAATTATCACTAAGTCCCTAGAATATGTTTCACAATGCCATCTTGTGAGCTTGATGCTTAGTGATCCTTGCTTGCTATTAAGTTTGTGTAGTTGGATGATTTTTTAAGAATGTTATGTAGTTTCTGTACATACCTTGTTTGTGGTTGGAAACATCCTATAGCTCTAGATAAGTGTTGTGCAAGTTCCTATGTTGCTGTTTTGGGCAGTATGTTTGTGGTTTTGTTTTGTGACTTGTGGGAGCTATGCTCCATAGTTTTGCTTGATCTTTGGCTCCATTGTTGCTAGTTTTTCTTCTCTTAACTAGTGGCATCCTTGGAATATGAAGGAATAGCCCATGGCCTTCCTTGTCTTGTGTTTCATCTTCGTACCTTGCTCTGGGCGTCCTGTGAGCTACATTACCCTATTTGCGACATTCGTCATATGCATTGCATCGATTTTGCATGAAGCATCCATATTTGACATGATCATCCATGTTCAAACAACTTAACATGAGGTTCTGTACAGAATTCTAATAACTTAATGATTTTACGAGAAACACGACTAGCTTAGGATTGCCATGATAAATACTTCAATTGAATCATGCATTATCTTGGTTGTGCATTGCACATTGGTAGTTCGTTTATTGGAGTTGTTTATCTTTGGGTAGACGCAAGTGTTGAACCTGAGTATGAGGATCCAGGAGAGTACAACTACGAGGACCCAACTCTTTGTCCCTCTGAAGAACCAACATGCAACATGATCGTACCCGGATCCCGACACTAATTTTGCTTTGCTAGATGTCTCACTCTTATATATATGTTTATGTTACCTATCACTTGAATGTCTAGCCTACTACATTGCCATTAAAGCCTCTAACCTCTCCACCACCTAGCAAACCTTGTTTGGCTAAGATAGCGCTGATCGGCCCCTCTTATAGCATTCTTAGATGCAGGTGCAGGTTGTTACCATGTGATAACATGGATATCTCGAGATATCACAATATTTATTGCTATTTAACTTAATTTACCTATATATCTTGGTAAGGTGGAAGGCTTGGCCTTTTGCTCGGTCTTTTGTTCCACTTTTACCGCCATAGTTACTTGTTACCGCTGTTATGTTCCATATTTTGTGCTGCTAACATGCTCGGGGTTGTTATGGGGACCCCCTTGATTATTCATTTGAGATTGAAGCTTGTCTAGCAAGACCAAACATTGGTACTATTTGGTTAACAACTTAATAAAAATGCATAGGGTCTTGCAACCCCATGGATAATTAATCAACAACCTAGGCGAGTGCTCCTCATGATTGTTGGTCCAACCTAGAGCATCGTGCGGGGCCAACCCAGGGAAACTCGGGAGATTTCTATCAGGCCACCGTACGCGTCGCTTATCTGTCGTCGACTGAGAACGAGATACGTGGCTCCTATCGGGTTCGTCGACACGTCGGGTGGTCTTGCGGGACTTGTTTTATCTTTCTCGAATGTCTTGCGCGAGGAATTCCGTTTTACTTCGGGCTATCTCGAGGTGTGGTCTTCCTGTGGAATTGCCTATGAGGATCACGAGAATTGTTGTCGAGGTTGTTCTCGTGACATGTGGTTAGTTTGTGATGGATGAGTTGGAGCACCTCTGCAGGGTTTAATCTTTTCGGAAAGCCATACCCGCGGTTATGTGGCAACTTGGATATTTTGTTTAACACCCGGTTATAGCCAACTTGAAGTAAACTCTAATAAAATACACCAACTATGTGCATAACCGTGATCGTCTCTACTCGTGAACAAGAACTGAGAGAGAACACGGAGGGGTTATGGTTAACGTAAGTAGGTGTTTAGGATCACTTAGTGATCATGCTAGTTCTTAACCGTTATGCGTAGACCACCACATTTACTTATTGTCATCGTAAGATAGCCACTCAATAAATGCTTAGGTGCTTGCTGCAACCTCACCATTTACCCCTTCCGAACCCAAAAGCTTACATAGTTTCAGTACCCGGGATTACATAATTGTTGAGTCCTTGTGGCTCACAGATTACAACAATACAGGTGCAGGTGTTGATGAGTTTGTGCCAAAAGATGTGACTCAGCTCCAGTGGGAGTACGATAAAGAACGTGCCCGGATGTATGTTATGTACCCGGACGAGTAGAGAGGCCATGTTCATGATCTTTGGGATAGCAAGGCAGCTTTACATTGCTTCTTTTCTTCGTTTGATTTCATACATAGACGGACCCCATCTTCTGTATGATGATTGAATAATTGTGTGAACTTGTAAGATAGCTTGTGGCAAGTGTAAGCCAACTCATATACTCATCTTTTCCTACATGTATTGCAATGTTTACTGCACTTGTGAACGATGAGATGCGCTTCTATCCTCGTCAAAACCGCAAGATTTAATAGGGATAGAACCGCATCTTGGGCGTGACAAGTTGGTATTCACAACCATACCGACCATAGGAGACCCTTGCTTGATCGAACATGGCCGAGTCGAATCTAGTAAAATACTATTTCGAGTCTAGTTATACTGGAGAGTAGGTTTCCATTACTCCTCTTCGATACTCTGGTGAGGAATTTGACTTAGGAATTTTGGTTCTACTACTCTTCTCGCTCAAATTTTTTTTAGGATCACGCAGATATTTTGGAAACTATATGATGCCGATGTGACAAAGTTCTGTCTTGGTGCCTCCTGTCTGACTTGATTTCTTCCGGGGAGTTGAGCTCCAGGGGATTATTGGCACATCGTTATCATTCAGTTTCCTTAGTATCTCAGGACGAAGGGTGTTCGAAATTGCTTCAATACTTATCGTGGCAAGATAAGGTCGGAGTCACCCAGTACTGGAGAGGCGTCTAGGGTACCGCCATGTTTGGTATCGTTGTGTTTTCGAGGGTCCGAGATAGATGGAGTTCCTAAGCCTCTGGTTATGTGTTGACGGATGGATACAGTGGAGTGTAGGGCTTGTTAGTTGTGTGAGATATTTTGGCCTCCCTATACCCCCAACCCCCGATTGCATAACAAAAGAATTCAGAAGTTCTTAGGTGGGAATTCAAGTAGTTACCTAGGATCATCTTTCTTCAGATGTATGAGGTTATACATTTGTCCCGAGCGTATCTTAGCTCAATACCTTATTGTGTTTGTTCAAGTGGCTTCAAGATCTTATGATGTTATCACAAACCCGAGGAAGGCATTCTTACTAAATTTTTAGTTTGAATGCATGTGATGAGATTCATTGCAATTACTTTCAAGTCCTTGATTCAGCTTATTGTTGTCATCTTTGTCAATGGTTTGCTGATGATTCTGTCCGTCTTCAGGATGGCCCCAGAAATTTGTGGCAACCCAGGTCGTGAGGGGGAGCAGTGTGATCCTCCACCACCCCTACCACCACCTCCTCCTCCAGAAGTTTGGCAAGCTGTGATGGCCGCAACCAATGTGAATATTGAGATGTTGCTCAAGCTGTTGCAAGAGAGAGATCAGGGACAACAAGGTTATCAAGGGAATCTCCAGAATCAGCATCAGTTCGTGACTCTCAACCAGTTCCTTGCCAACCAGCCCAAGTCTTTCACCTGTTCTGAGCAACCTTTTGATGCGGATGATTGGCTCTGCGACATGAGCAAGCATTTCGAGTGCAGCAATGTCAGACCAGATGACTATGTCAGGTTTGCGACATTTTCAGCTCAGGGGTCAGCCAGCAGATTGGTGGCAGCAATACAAGGACTTCAGGGGTGATCGTGTTATCACCTGGGATAATTTTTGCCGTGACTTCAGGGCCCATTACATTCTGACAAGCTTTGTCGAGGACATGCGTGAGAAGTTCAGGCACCAGAAGCAGGGAAGCAAGTCTGTCTATCAGTACAACGTTGAGTCCACAATCTAGCCCTCTATGCTGAACAAGATGTTCGTGATGAGAAGTCCATGATTTATAAGTTTAGAGGTGGTCTCAAGGATGAACTTCTGTTGGGTCTAGTCTTGCAAGAGCCTCATGAGTTTGATCAGTTCTACAACATGGCTTTGAAGGTAGAGGCAACTCAGCTCAGGTTGGAGAACTCAAGGAAGTGGTTCAGAGACTCCAATTCTTCTTGAAGCTCTCAGATGGTCCCTAAGCAGAAGAAGTATTGGGTTCCTCCTCCTCCTCCATTTCGTTCCCCTCAGCAGTAGAGGCATCACGATGGTTGTGGTCCTTCCCACCCACCCAACCCAGGATATTAGCAAAGGCCCCAGGCACCCAAGTCAGCATATGTTCCTCCTCCAGGCAACTTCCATCCTCTATGAGAGGTTATTTGTCACAAGTGTGGTCAGAAGGGTCACTACTCAAACAAGTGCACCAACCAGTGTCGTCTTCCGCCTCCTCCTCCAGTCAGACCTCCAGGCAATTCTATGGTTAGGCACAACCGCAAGTCAGCAAGAGTGAACATGGTGAATGCAGCTCAAGCAGAGCGGTCTCATGAAGTGATTATGGGTAATCTCTCTGTCAATTCTATTCCTGCAAAACTTTTGTTTGATACTAGTGCATCGCATTGTTTCATGTCAAAGCAATTTTTCATAAAGCATGATTTCCCTTCGGCATCATTCGATAGACAATTGGGTATTGTTTCTCTGGGTTCTTCGATGAGAACCAATTCGGTGGTTCCGCATGTTTCTATCGACATGGGTAATTATTACTTCTTGGCTTCTCCTTATGTTCTCGGTAATTCTGATATTGATCTCATTCTTGGCATTGGATTTTCTCAGAAAGAACCAAGCTAAGATTGATTGTGCAGCCAAAGAAGTCAAATTGACTCATCCTTCAGAAGACGTGATCATTTTCGCAGCTCGTGATGAAACGATTCATCTCTTTGCCCTTAATGAGAAGGGTGAAATCTCATCCATTTCTTAGATTCTGGTGGTCTGCGAGTATGAAGATGTATTTCCCGAAGAATTTCCAGGAATGCCTCCGCACCGGCCAGTTGAGTTTGTGATTGATCTCGAACATGGAACTGAACTGGTTTGCAAGCGTCCTTATAAGCTTGGCCCAGAAGAGCTGAAAGAGTTGAAGAAGCAGCTAGATGAACAAGAACGTCTGGGTTTGATTAGACCAAGTTCTTCTCCATGGGTGTGTGTTGTTCTGTTTGTCAAGAAGAAGGATGGCACGGACCGACTTTGTGTCAATTACCGTCCATTGAATAAGAAGACAATCGGGAACAAGTACCCACTTACCAACATCAATGAGTTGTTTGAGCAACTGAATGGTGCCAAGGTTTTATGGAAGCTAGATCTTCGCATGGGCTATCATCAGATTCGCATTCATGAAGAAGATATTCCAAAGACTGCTTTTAGGATGAGTTTTGACTCTTATGAGTACACCGTCATGTCCTTTGGTCTCGCCAATGCTCCTCGGACCTTCTCCAGGATGATGAACTTCATATTCTCTCCTTTCAAAATGAGTTCGTCTTAGTGTATTTGGATGAGATTCTTGTTTTCTCGGAGACTGAAGAAGAACATGCAAAGCATCTCTGGCTTGTGCTTGACAAGCTAAGAGAGCATCAATTCTATGCTAAGTTCCCTAAGTGTGAGTTTTGGCTCAATGAAGTGGTGTACATTGGGCATGTAATCTCTGCCGAGGGCATTAAAGTGCACCCTGAGAAAGTTGAGGCAATCTTGAAGTGCGAGCCTCCTCACAATGTCAAGCAACTTCGTAGCTTCCTCGGGCTTGCAAGTTATTGCAAAAGATTCATGGAGAACTTCTCTCAAATTGCTGAGAATCTGTCCAATCTCCTCTAGAAGAATGTCAAGTATGCTTGGTCTCCCGAGTGTGATGTGGCGTTCAATACGCTCAAGGAGACTTCAACTCCAGTTCTTGTTCCGCCTGACCAACCAAAGCCTTTCCAAGTGTTCTGTGATGCTTTGCTCCAATTGCTTGGTGGCGTTCTCATGCAAGATAAGAAGATAGTTGCTTATACCTTGCGTCAGCTGAAGCCTAGCAAGAAGAACTACCCCACTCATGATCTTGAGCTGGCAGGAGTTGTGCATGCTTTGATGACTTGGAGGCATTTGTTGTTGGGTAGACCAGTTGAGGTTTACACTTAACACAAGAGCTCGAATTACATTTTCACTCAACCCAACCTCAATCTTTGGCAGTCTCGTTGGGTGGAAATGATTGAAGACTTCAATACAAACATTGAGTATACACCTCGTAAAGCAAATGTCATTGCAGACGCGCTCAGCCGAAAGGTGTACTGCAACAGTCTTATCCTGAAGCCTCTTCAACCCGAGCTTTGTGAAGCCTTCTGCAAGCTCAATCTTCAAATTGCTCCTCAGGATTTTCTTGCCAATCTTCAAGTCTCTCCAACTCTGGAAGATCAGGTTCACCAAGCTCAACTTCTTGATGCTATGTTGAAGAAGGTGAAGGAAGGTGTGGGCAAGAGCATTCCTAAGTATAAGTGCTTTCACGTTGATGACAAAGATACGTTGTTCTTTGAGTACCGTCTGGTGGTTCCAAAAGGTGATCTTAGGAAGGTTATCATGGATGAAGCACACAATTATCTCCTCTCCATTCATCCATGCAGTTCCAAGATGTATCAGGACCTCAAGCAAACCTTCTGGTGGACCCGCATGAAGTGTGAAATTGCTCAGTTCGTGAATGAGTGTGATGTTTGTTGCAGAGTGAAGGTGGAACATCAACGTCCAGCAGGTCTCCTTCAGCCTGTTTCCTTCCGGTCAAAGAGACTATCTTGGCAGCTCAGCTGGCAGAGTTGTACACGTCAAGGATAGTTTCTTTGGAGGGAGCCTCTTAATTTCCAAGTTTTGGGAGTCCTTCCAGACTGCTATGGGTACCAAGATCCGTTTCGGCACGACCTTTCACCCTCAGGCAAGTGGTCAAGTTGAGAGAATCAATCAAATCCTCAAAGACATGCTTAGGGCCCGTGTGATATCTTTCGGCATGAAGTGGGAAGACTGCCTTCCATACGCTGAGTTTTCATACAACAACAGCTTCCAAGCTAGTTCCGGAAAACGCTCCTTTCGAGATTCTCTACGGCAGGAAGTGTCGCACCCCGCTCAATTGGTCTGAAACCGATGACCGTCAAATTCTCGAAATGACATGATCACTGAAGCAGAAGAGATGTGCCGTGTCATTCGTGAGAATCTCAAAGAAGCTCAATCCCGCCAGAAAAGCTATTATGATAACAAACATCATGATGTCTCCTTCCAAATCGATGATTTTGTTTATCTCGGAGTTTCTCCCATGAAGGGCACTGAACGTTTTGGCATGAAAGGGAAGCTAGCTCCTTGCTTTGTGGGTCCTTTCAGAATTGTGGGCAAGAGAGGTGACCTTGCCTATCAACTTAAACTTCCTCCAAATTTCGCAAATGTTCATGACGTCTTTCACGTCTCTTAGCTCCGGAAGTTATTCAAGACTCCCAAGCGTACCATTGACCTCCAAGACATTGATCTCCAAGAAGACCTATCCTATCGTGAGCATCCAGTTGCTATTATTGAAGAAACTGAGCATAAGTCTCGCAATAAGTCAATCAAGTTTCTCAAGGTGAAGTGGTCTCATCACTCTGAAAAAGAAGCCACTTGGGAACATGAGGATCTTCTCCATTCCGAATATCCAGAGTTCTTTCGTTCTTAGATTTCGGGTCGAAATCCTCGTGTAGTGTAGGAGAGTTGTAACAGCCCAAGTGCATCCCTTGCCATATTTGTAAGGTTCCTCAAGTGTGACCCCCTTATTGCAATGATATCATGTGTTTGATTTCTTTTAGCCATTGTCATTTCATGCATCATGCATCATGCATCACGATCATCTTACCATATGCATAATATTTTCTTGCCATGGTTGCCTTGTGGTTCTAGTGGTGTTGTGAGTGTATGTATTTTGGAGTGAATGCAAGTGTTGCTTGTTTGAAGTGTTGCTCTAATCCCTCCCATTTCAAAATAACCATCACCTCTTCTCTGTCATTCAAATATTCCACATGTTAATATTTTTCTTGCTGTGTTCTCTCTTTAAAATTGTTGAACATCATCTAGATAATCTTCTAGGATTTATTAAATAATCCTCTGCCATGGTTGGAGTCTTTCCCTTTTAAAATATTTTGCAACACTGCCTAACTAATATAATTAGGTGAATTAATGTCCTTGCTCTAAAAATGCCCAACTCATTTTTATTAAATTGCTGGCATTTTAGTGAACCCAGAAATGTATTTCTTTTTGTTTTAAACTTCTCTCTCTAATCTCTGCTTTAGTTTTGTCTCTGGCTTTTTAAAAATAAAAGAATCTATGTTAGTTTTTTTGTTTGAGAGAGAGAGGGGGGAGATAGTGGGCTTCCTGGCCCAACTCGCTGGCAAGGCCCAGCCCCCCCTCGCATGATGGTCACCTGCTCGTTGTCACCGTCTTCCACCTTTCTGTCAGGTTCCAATGAGAGAGCAAGAGAGCAGACATCACAAACGTCGAGGTTGCCGTCAAACCCTGGCCTACTTAACCCCCTCGACATGTGTGCCATCCCCTAGGGTTTCCCCTCTCCCTCGAGCCATCGCCAACCCCTCTCCTCCTCTCCATCTCCCTCCTCCTTCCTCCCTTCTTCCTCGTCAGGTAAGTGCAGAGAGAGGAGTTCTACAGAGAGCAGAACCACCCTCTTCACCGTCGTCCTCGTCTCTGGTGACCTCCTCCTCGTCGCCTGGGATGCCAGGTAGCTCTGCGGTGCCTCCCGCGCCCCGTTCCCAGCGCTAGGGCATGGAGAGAGCCCCCGCGTCATCTGCTTCTTCCTCCGCTCTAACGCGAACCCGCAGCCACCGCGGATCTTCTTCCCTGTCGCCGTGCCGAGCCCGTCTTTGTCCCCCTCTCGGTGAGTAGTTGAACTGCGTCCTGTCCCGCGCCATTTCCCTGTTTGTCTTGCCATCATCGTGCTCGATCGCCGTCGCAGCCGCCATGCCCGAACGAGCACAAGCTCGAGCTCGAGCCCCGCCTTAACACGTAGGTGTTTTCCCCCTATGAGGGCGGGAATGGGCTCCCCTCCGTGCTCGCAGCCCCCGCCAGTGCCCACTGTAGCCGATCGCCGTCGTCTCGCCATGATGCGTCGCCGTCATGCTCTGTTTGTTTCTTAAGTTTTGTCAGTTAACTAGTCTATGCATAGATAAGAGGGATCATTTCCCCTCTCCGTCAAGAGCCAGCTCGCTAGCACAGTGGTAGCGCGCCAGGGGAATGACCGTGAGGTCGTGGGTTCGACCCTCCCTGGTCTTTTTAATTTTTGATGCGTGTGCCTGTGGTGTGCGCGTGGGATCTGGTGTGGCCACGTGTGGATCCTATGTGCCCGTGTGTGATGTGTTTGTGTCCTGTGTGTGTGAGTGTGTATGTATGACAGTGGGATCTGGCCCCACTTGTCATACCCACAGGGGGCCCTAGCTCACTGTCAGGTGGGACCCCCCTACTTTTTCTTTTATTTTGTTTCCCCTCTATTTTAGTAAATATTCCATTTCTGGAATATCCAGATTGGGACTAGTCCATTTTCGGCAGTGTACATTTATAGTAAGTTTTAACTTATAAGTGATGCATGCATTCTTTCGAGCTAGGTTTTGAGCAATTTTCAAAAGCAAGCCTAGGAGTGTGATGTATGATTTTGGGGTAATTTTTCCCAAGGAATGCAGCGGTGTATCTTGTTTTGTCTTTTGAGCAAGTTTGCAAAATGTCATTTTTTTCCAACATGCCATTTTGCCATTTTTGTACTTATTTTTCCATGCATGTTATAATATTTGTGTCAACATGAAAGTTGTAGAGTTTTGTGAGTACTATGCCTTGGTATTTTCTTTTGACATGATAAGCTTGTATGTAAGTGGGTTTCTTGCTCCAAAGTAGCTAAGTAAATGTTGCTATTTTTAACATGCTAAATATTTCTAAGTCTGAGATGTTGTAATTATTTTTATGCCATGTTCAGAGGATGCTACCAAGTGTTCTGTTGTGTTCTAGCTCATGCTCAGTGCTAGTGTTTTGTAGTAGATATCGTCCTCTACCATCCTGTTAATTTTCATGCCATGAGGTGTTATCTAGAATCATTGTTTTCTGCTATCAAATTGCTATCAGGATAACTCAGATTCCAGAAAACTGTAATTTTCACTAAGTCCCTAGAATCTGTTTCACAATGCCATCTTGTGAGCTTCATGCTTAGTGATCCTTGCTTGCTATCAAGTTTGTGTAGTTAGATGATTTGTTAAGAATGTCATGTCGTTTCTGTACATACCTTCTTTGTGGTTGGAAACATCCTATAGCTCTAGATAAGTGTTGTGCAAGTTGCTATGTTGCTGTTTTGGGCAGTATGTTTATGGTTTTGTTTTGTGACTTGTGGGAGCTATGCTCCATATTTTTTCTTGATATTTGGCTCCATTGTTGCTAGTTTTTCTTCTCCTAACTAGTGGCATCCTTGGAATACTAAGGAATAGCCCATGGCCTTCCTTTGTTTCATCTTCGTACCTTGTTGTGGGTGTCCCGTGAGCTATGTTACCCCGTTTGCGACATTCTTCATATGCATTGCATCGATATTGCATGAAGCATCCATACTTTCCATGATCATGCATGTTCAAACAACTTAACATGAGGTTTTGTCCAGAATTCTAATAACTTAACTATTGCACGAGAAACATGACTAGCTTAGGATTCCCATGATAAATACTTAAATTGAATGATGCATCATCTTGGTTGTGCATTGCACCTTGGTTGTTTGTTTATTGGTGCTGTTTATCTTTGGGTAGACACTAGTGATGAACCTGAGTACGAGGATCCAGGAGAGTACAACTATGAGGACTGAGCTCTTTGTCCCTCTGAAGAACCAACAGGCAAGATGATCATACCCGGATCCTGACACTATTTTTGCTTTGCTAGATGTCTCACTCTTATCGCTATGTTTATGTTACCTACCACTTGAATGTCCAGCCTCCTACATTGCCATGAAAGCCTCTAACCTCTCCACCACCTAGGAAACCTTGTTTGGCTAAGATAGCATTGCTCAGCCCCTCTTATAGCATTCTTAGATGCAGGTGCAGGTTGTTACCATGTGATAGCATGGATATCTTGAGATATCACAATGTTTATTGCTATTTAATTTAATGCACCTATATATCTTGGTAAGGTGGAAGGCTTGGCCTTTTGCTCGGTGTTTTGTTCCACTTTTACCGCTATAGTTACTTGTTACCGGTGTTATGTTCCATATTTTGCGGTCCTAACATGCTCGGGGTTGTTATGGGGACCCCCTTGATTATTCGTTTGAGATTGAAGCTTGTCTGGCAAGACCCAACATTGGTACTATTTGCTTAACAACTTAATAAAAATGCATAAGGCCTTGCAACCCCTTGGATAATTAATCAACAACCCATGCAAGTGCTCCTCATAGTGTTGGTCCAACCCAAAGCATCGTGCGGGGCTAACCCGTGGCAACTCGGGAGATTTCTACCAGGCCACCGTACGCTTCGCTTATCTGTCGTGTCGTGAGAACGAGATGCGCGGCTCCTATCGGTTTCGTCGACACGTCGGGCGGTCTTGCTGGACTTGTTTTACCTTTCTCGAATGTCTTGCGTGAGAAATTCCGTCTTACTTCGGGCTATCTTGAGGTGTGGTCTTCCTGTGGAATTGCCTATGAAGATCACGAGATTCGTCGTCGAGGTTGTTCTTGCAGCGTGTGGTTAGTTTGTGATGGATGAGTTGGAAGACCCATGTAGGGTTTAATCTTTTCGAAAGCCATGCCCATGGTTATGTGGCAACTTGGATATGTTGCGAATATTCCATCATCCAAAATAAGCTTCCTCAGATCCTAACCCATTGGTCATTATCGTTTAAGACCCGGTTATAGCCAACTTCAAGTAAACTCTAATAAAATACGCCAACTCTATGCGTAACTGTGATCGTCTCTGCTCGTGAACAAGAACCGAGAGAGAACACGGTGGGGTTATGGTTGACATAAGTAGGTGTTCAGGATCACTTAGTGATCATGCTAGTTCTCGACCGTTATGCGTAAACAACCACATTTACTTATTGTCATCATAAGATAGCCACTCAATAAATGCTTACGTGCTTGCTGCAACCTCACCATTTACCCCTTCCAAACCCAAAAGCTTACATAGTTTTGATACCCGAGATTACATGATTGTTGAGTCCTTGTGGCCAAAAGATTACAACAATACAGGTGCAGGTGTCGGGGCTATACACCGCGGTATGACCCGGCCTGGCGACTCATGGGAGACCTGGTCAAGACATGGTGTTTTATTGGTGACCCGGCAGGCGGGTCGCAGGATGACCAGGCCCAAGACCCGGCATGCAAGCCGGCGCCAGGCAGCTCACAAGAGAAGTCCCAAAGGAGAGAGGATTCCGTTACAAGAGAAAACACGACCCGGATTAGGATTCATGAGAGATTAGTCCTAATCCTACTCCTAGTAGGACTCTACATGTAACCATACCCTTTCCACCTATATAAGGAGGGGTAGAGCACCCCTAGAGAGACAAGTTTTTAGACGTCTAAATAGACAAACTACAAGTTTTAGAGATTAGACAACACCCTTGTAACCGAGAGATCTTTCTCATCATCAATACCATACAAGAAGGACGTAGGCTTTTACCTACATCGGAGGGGCTGAACCTGGGTAAACTCGCGTCTCTCGATTCCGACCAACCCCTTCAAGCTGGCACATAGTTGCGATGGCCTGACACCTAAAGTCCGTTAAACCGGACATCTTTCCATGACAAATCCACGACAGTTGGTGCCCACCGTGGGGCCACGCACGCTGGTGTTGTGTTCTTGAAGGGATCTCTTGAGAGATCGAGAAGCTCGTAATGGGCCGAATGAAGAAGAGCCAGTGCAGAAAGATCTACATCATCGACAAGTAATGGGAACAACGTGTACATGTTTGAAATCAGGAGATTTTAGGGTTGTATCGTGTGTGTGTCCCTACAGGCGACCCGGCGATTCGTTGATACAAAACCGAGTTGCTCTCTGGTTCACCTGGCAGAGCTGCCAAGGATAGTCGACGAAAAGTTAGGTTGCGGCTAGTGCGCCGCTACGAGTTGAAGTTGTGTCCGAGATCGATTAGTGGAAGGATAGAAGTCCCAGAGACCGACTGGGGTACAAAAGGAATTTTTGGAGCATATCCTACACCTAGAGAGGAGTCAAACCACAAGTCACCGAGACCTTGTTTCGCCGACACATCAAATCCCAAGGTGCCCTATCGCTACAGCTGATGTTACTTTCAAGCCGGGGAAACTCCAACAATCGTAGCTGTTGCTACCTCACGACATCACGCAAACATGAACCATGGGGCATCTAACAACCAACCGGATTTGTACTTCTCACATGGGCATCTATTAAAAGAAGGAGCCGTCCAAATACATGTGCGTCTTCAGGCAGCTCCACCAGCGTCAGCCCGGCCGTCAGCATCGCCGAGCCACCCAGCCCGTAGACCTCCCGTGATGCTCTAGATCGTCCTGTTGTTCGCGTTGTCGGCCTACTTCACCACCTTCCCGCGCTTGCCGCTCGAGTCGCCGTTGGGCCTCACCGCTTCTTCCACTGCGGCCTATGACAACCTGAGCCAACCATTGACTCGGTCATCCCCACCATGGCTCCGCGCTCGCCTCCACCTTGCCTTGACCACCGCCCACTCCAGAGTGGACTCCGCCCGCCGCATAAAGGTCCGCCCGCCACTGTTGAGCCGGCGTTCACCTCGCATGCTGCTGCTGCGCCGTGGATCCGCCACCTCGCCGCTGTGACCTTGCTCTTGCCGTGGCGTCTCTGCCACCACCGCTTTGCCACACTCGCTGAGCTGGCCTGCCGCCAGCTTGTCGCAGCCGTGCCTCACCTCCCTAGTCCGACTAGCCCGCCACCGTCGCGGCCGCGACTACCTGCTGCTCGTGCCCCTGGGCGCGTGCCCAGGCATGGCCGTCGTCGCTTGCCTCCGTCTCTGCCACTAGCCGCCGCGACCTCGTGGCACCTTGAGTTGCCGTCTCCGTCGCCGCGGTATGGCCTCGCTGGCGCCTCTCTGCCACCTCGGGCCGCCACCGTGCGGGCCTCGTGTGAGCCGGCTCCAGCTCAACTCACCCACCTTGCCGCCTCCTCGCTCCCGCTCGATGAGACGCCATTTGTGCCGTGGTTGTCAGCCGCCGTCGCCTCACTCCTACTCTCGCATATTGGCCACCGACTCATGCTCAGCTGTCCGCCTGTCGGGACCCCGATCCTAAGCCATAAGAATCCAGCCTGTAACACATCACATCACTTTGCGGTCTCACGCACGGTTATCTCCACGGCTGCCACCTTACCTGGTCCGGGACCGTTTGTGTCTTTTGACTCATGTATATGAAAGTGTCGCTAGCATTCAAATGTCAAAGAACCCGGGCCGACATGACTAGTTGTAGAACCCAAGTGGCACATCCGTACAGGGACATGCATACATAACCCAGCAATGCAGGTGTCGATCTCTAGCGTGTGTAGATGAGTCATAGCAAGCTACAAGGACTCCATTACGCCGTGGGACATAAAAGTCTTCACTGCACGTAGACGAGTCGTAGCAGGCTACAGGGACTCCATTACACTGCGAGATATTTCCCCGAAGGGACAGACACAGCAGCAAAGAAGGATACATGTCGGTCAATCAATGTGTCCGGAGCAGTAGCAAGCTACCAAGGCTCGGTGGAAGCACAAAGAGGCAGTTCCCCGTAAAGAGTACTACTAAAGGCACACAGCTAGGTGTCAAATCCCATACATACCGTTGCACGTCACACGTACGCACGACATGCCCGATATGCATAGATACAACTATGGCATCACAACATAACCATACAACATTACAACATTTATTTAGAAGGCTCGGAAGAGCCATTACAATAAGATGTTACAAACAGGGGTCACAAGACCCAACATTCAGAGCATTCAAACAAGCAAGAGGAAGTTAAACATGTCTGGATACAGACATCTACAAAAGTGGATGGAGGAGCCTGAAAAGCTACAACAACCCTACCAAAGGAACCAGACCTCTGTCTGGGATTTCCAAGCTAACACGGTCAACATCGAACTTCACGTCGTTATACCACTAATGAGACTAATGTCTCCTATGCAAAAACATAAATTAAGCAAACGTGAGTACAAAAGTACTCAGCAAGACTTACATCAGAACTAACTACATATGCATCAGTATCAATGAAGGGGGTTGTGGAGTTTATTGCAGCAAGCCAGCTTTGACTCTTGGCTAACCTATACTACGACTACAAGTGCTTTCTTTGAGGTGGGATAGCACACACGAGTCCACATATTCTCCAATCAATACACCACTATGGATCCGCTTCCGTCTCCCTACGAGAAGGCCATCCATAGCACTCACGCTTATCTTGCGTATTTTAGAGTATCCACTTCCAGTTGTCTATGAACCACATAAGTTCTCCAAGTAGTCCATATCCGAGGACGCAGCTATTCGAACAGATTATTTCACCCTGCAGGGGTATACTTCTTCACACACGCTCCCGCCACTTATCACCATGTGCACGAAAAAGGGCACCTCGACAACCTTCAAGCGGAAGCCCAACGAAGGAGTCGGCCACGACCGTCAATCACTCAAGACCCTAGTCCAGGTTTATCGCCTATTTGAGACTGAACCCGCATGGAAGTCTGGCCGAAGTTTCCGCTACGGCCACAAACGATGTTCGCAGGGTTCCCAAGCCCACTATTCGGGTGCCACTTGGTACACCGTGCCACTGTGCCTGTACCGCATCATAGTCCACCCCGTCGGGCAGCACTATGCACGGCCGCCAACACTTTCCCTACAAACACCAGAAACTAGTTGCAACTCCTGGACAGAGGTCTAAGCGGTTGATAAGTCAAGCAGGGTCATATTTTAGGGCCCAATGTGTGGTAGTAACTGTCTTGGATCACAAACACAAAACTCAGTTCTTAAAGACGGTCCTGATGAGACAATCCGCCATGTACTCTTACATGACCTCTCATCGCTACCTTTACCAAATCGTGTTCACTCACTTAACCTCCACACAGTAGGACATGAATACTGCCATTCCGATCCATCACCCAGATGTATCAGACCCGATACGACACGACTCTAAGCATAGCAGGCACAGTAAGTAAGCATGCATGTATGAGTAAGCACAACAAGGCTCAAACAGTTGCTACTCATGCTAAGTAGTTTCAACTATTTACTGTGGCAAAAACAGGTCATGCAAAGGAATGGGTTCAACTACCGATGACATGTAACAATTGAATTGTTGTTGTCCTAATGCAGTAAAAGGGAGCAGGAGCGAGAGAGTGGGTTTTGCTTGCCTGACAGTCCTGAAGATGTACTTCTCTTCATTAGTGTCAACGTTCACATCGTTGGAATCACCATCTATCGAGAGGGAACAACACCGGCAAACAGAAAGAAAGAACATATTCAATGCAATGCAACAAACATGATGTATGACATGGCAGATTAAGGTACTGAATTGATATAGAGGAATAATTATTCAAGTTAATTGAAGTGGAATTCAAACAAGTTTGAATTCCTACTCCAAATGATATTTCATATATTGTCCTAATCATAAAATGTCCTATTTGGTGATGTTAACTTGTTCAAACATGTATGATCGTGGCATAAACAGATTCATTGGATTTTTCTGATCATTTTTCATATATAAATTATTTTCATCTAAGCTATAGATTATTTTCTATGATTTTTAGAAGTTTAAAGCATTTTCTGAAAATATTAAATCATATACTGATTTGTTTTAATTCCATAGGCATTTACTGTGTCATCATCATGTCACTGTGACATCAGCAGGTCAAAGGCGCCGGCTCAGGTCAAACCTGATGGCTGGGCCCCACCTGTTAATGACACGGTCTAAAACAGAGTTTTAAGTTAATTCTAACTGTTAAATTAAAAGGGTCGGGCCCATATGTCAGTGGCTAATTAAGTTAATTAAGCAAATTAGTTATTTTAATCTAACCCAGAATTAAACAGGGCTGGGCCCACCCGTCAGCGACTCAGGGATTAATCCCGAGTTGACCCGAGGTTTGACTCGGGCCAGGGCCCATTGTTAGCGTCTAAGAGATTAGTTAGTGGGTTAATTAAGCCCTAATGGCTTCGCCACGTCATCGCCGTCCGGAGCTTAGCCGGCGGCGACCAGAACCGTGGCGGAAGTTCGCCGGAACTTTGCTACGGGGCTCGGTTTGAGACGCGATTTGGTCCTACGGCGAGCTGGAGATGCGCCTTATCTACTGGTGCCCACCGTTGGTCATGGGACGCCGGTAGCAACGCCGGCAATGTGCTTTGCGGCGGCCAGGGTTCGGTCGCGTGCGGGCACGGGGCTACGGAGCGCGAGGAAGCACGGGAAGAGGGGGAAAATGGAGCGGGGATCACTGTGGGGCTCCTGGAGGTCACGACGAGCTCGGGGAAGCACCGGGCGGAGAGAATCGCGGCGAGGTCCGGCGGCCACCATGGCGAGCAGAGGTAAGGAGAGGAGCAGGAGAGAGGGAAGAGAGCGAGGGAGAGAGGCGTGCACGGGAGGGGGTCTAGGGGGGCCATGGCGCTCTCTGCGCGAAGGAGGGAGACACGCAGGGAGGCAAGAGGTGGAGGCCGGCGCTCGGCAAGCTGCCACGCCTCTTCCTACTGGCGAGGGGGAAGACGACAGGGAGAGGGGCTGGGCTGGGCCAACTCCTCTCTTGGGCTGGCCAGGTAAGCTCCCTTTACTCTCTTTTTTTAGCTTCTGTTTTCTTTTATTCTGACAATCTTCTTTTATTTTTGTGAGGCCAGGATACCTAGCACAGTAATGACCAATATTTTATTAAATATAGTCTGACTATAATCAAATTTCCACAAAATGGTTTGGGCATTTTTGGACAATTAACATATTTATAATGCTTTATTAATTGATTTCAGGAGCTTTCTTATTTTATTTAACTTATCAAAATAGTTGTTAAATTATAGTTCACCCCTGATATGTTGTTGCCAACATTTATCAGAGAGGGGGAATATTTTTGAGGAGCATTTTGAAATCATTGTAAATTCAGTTGTTGGAATTTGGTTTATTTAATGAGGTGCTAGGGTTTGACAATCCCCATTTCAAGTTCATTTGAAAATAAACATGATGCCATGATGCAAGTAATACAAGCAATTTCTAGGGTTGTGACACCGCCTCATGATTCCTATGCCGGATAAAAGAAAGAGATAAATAGAGGGCACATCCCCCTCAACCTGCATTAACAACGGATACCTTTTTGTTATTTTCCTATGAAGCCCAACATTGGTGTCCGTATCTTTTCCAACTGAAAAAATCTGGTCTAGTAAGCTCGTGGATAGAACACGGTCCGGTCCTCACGCTCCTTCATCGGAGGCTTGCGTCCGCATATGTGCTACGACGAATTACTGGATGGACACATACAACCCGCCGTTCATACGGGCGGGTCTACATCAATGTACCGGCTAACAATGCCACGACACCTTGCTGTCCATGATGGTTTCCAACACCTGGGTGACTCACCATTCACGCCGGCCTACAACGCCGTGGCCATCTCTCGCGACCGCGCCGTCTTACAACGCCCTGGCCCTCTTTCGGAACAGCACCATCTTACAAACACCACGACTGACTTCTACGTCTACATCAACACGCTGGAGCTATCCATACAAATTGCTCAGCGGGTGCGTGCAAGATGCCGCCCACAATCCGATCTACAACAACATATTGGTGCGGTGCTCACCTGTACGAGCCGCCTAATGGACGCGTGCAAGAAGCGGCCCACAGTCTGGTCTACGACATATTGGTACGGTGCTCATCTATATGAGCTGCCCGACGGACAGACGCACAAGTCACCGCCACTGTAGTTTGCTTAACTTCAACAACCAGCCGGAACAAACCATAAATTGGATTATCGAAACAATTCATACGGGGTCATCTATAACCCGCCACGGTCAACCTCAACCTTTAGTGGAGATTCTCAAGCCGCCTCTTTGAGTCAACTTAAGACTCGGGGGCTACAGACATGGCTCGGCACACTTGGTCGTTTTCAACGAGAGCCTCGGGTCATTGCAAGAAAAGTTAACCTGACCCTGGGTAAACTAATTTATTCGGTCATCATAAAGTAACTTGGAGTTTCTGTTGTTCATGCATTTCAGGATGGCGGCTTACAAAAACGGCGGCCCATGGGATGATGGCAAGCAAGATGGCGAAGGCATAAGGTCACCCAAGAGGACGAGCCGCCACGTTGCGAGTCGTTCAAACATGGGTGCACCGCGCCTTATGGACGAAAGCTTTTTAGGTCACTCAAAAGGGCGAGCCGCCATGATGCGAGCCGTTCAAACATGGGTGCCAAGATCACTCAAGAGGGCGAGCCGCCATGATGTGAGTCGTTCAAACATGGGTGCCAAACCACTCAAGAGGGTGAGCGGCCATGATGCAAGCCGTTCAAACATGGGCACTAAGTCGCTCAAGAGGACAAGCCACCATGATGCGAGCTATTTAAACATGGGTGCCATGGGATCCAAAGAGGATGAGCTGCCAGGATGTGAGCCGTTCAAACATAGGTTCCATGATGCAAGATGGGCCGTGGACTAGAGCAAGACGCTAGAGTGGGTGAAGGCTGCCCCCAGTCTTGGCAGAGTCATACCAGCCTGTATGTAGCTGTTGCTTGCGCAGGGGTGCAGGGATTTGTCAACTCACCCCCTCCGAGGGCCTCATACATCGGTGAGGGAAATCTCTCTCTCTCATCTGCTATGTACTCTTCGTCAAGTGGCCCGTCATACTCTTAACAAGTGACGCTGTTTAAGGTTCAAATGAAGGATTTATGTCACGTGAGAATTAGCTTATGCGCCCCGGGGCACTCACCGCGTTATAAATTTTGTTCCCCCACAAAAGGGTCAGAAAATTGAGTTTTCAAAACACAAAAATAAACAAGGGGAAAGCAAGACCATCATACATTGCATATTGCATCATACATTGCGTCATATATTGCGTCATACATTGCATTCGTGTTATAAGTCGGGACAGAGCAAGATTATGAAAGAAAAGCAAGGCTATGGAAGATTTTAACATCTCCGGGTTATGCTTTTTCAAGCCGCCCTTACAACGATGCAGAAGATATTCTGTCTTTTTTATTTTTGCAGGTCTTGTCTCTTAAGATGAGCCGCCGTTAAGTGTGATGAAAGAACTTCTGCAGGAACAAATAGATCTTTGATAGCCAAAATGGCTGGATCTTCATCATGGTTTCTCATAACTAGTATTAAGTGATTGGAGTTTTTTAAAGCTAGATTGGAAATTTGATTATTCTTGAAGATCCGCCCTATTAGATATAATGTTGTGTCATCTAATTGATCGGTTCTCAGATTTCTTCAATTGTGCCCTTTAGTAATCTACAACACTCATGGATTTATCAAATATATATTTGTCGGTTTGTACCGCAACCATGAGCATGGATTTATCAAATATATATTATGATGGGTTATTCTCACACAGTCCCAAGTCATCGCAGGCATGCGGCCTGGCCCTTGGGGGATACACTATTCAGATCAAAATTGCTAAAGTTTGCAAGTCGTCGCAGGAGTGCGACCTTGCCCTTGGGGGCTACATTATTCAAGTCCAAATTATATCAAGTATGGAAGTCCCATGTCGCTGCAAGCATGCATCACGACACTTGGGGGCTAATGCAAGCTGGATTTTGGAATCATTACATTGTCAGCAAGACCCTATTATCTCAAGGAGATGAGCCGGCCTTTCTATATTTTTCTATGTCCCAGTCCAGTACTTCTTACTGACCTGGCACATGGGGGCTACACCGCTCAGTTCAAATTTTCTAAAGTCCCAAGTCGCTGCAGGCATGCGACCCGACACTTGGGGGCTATAATACTCGGTTGTTTGAAAGACTAAGAGGTTCAAATTGAAGACCCGTTGCATCACTTTCTGATGAGCCGGGCCTTGGGGGCTATATCTGCTGAGGTTTCATAAGGTATAGGACAGTTATAAGTACCACGTTGCTGCAGGCAGGACAACCCGACGCTAGGGGGCTACACAGTCCAATATATTATTGCAAAGCACCAAGTCATCATGGATAATCTTGGAGCTTGGGGGCTACACGTAATATGGACATATCAAAAATTTGAGAAGAATTTTCAAAACGTTAATTATGGAGTTCAGTTGTTAGACCCGGCATCACCAACATTCATGACCCGACGTTATCAAAAGATCATAACCCGCCAGAGTTTATATAAGCCGCCCTGCTTCGCAACAATGGAAGTCTGGATCTACGTCATGAGGATTTCTTATTTTAAGGATTTTCATTAAGCCAAAGTATTGGAAGCTGACTCAATGGCATATGGGTATTCTATTCCCAATATTTTTCAAAGGACACTGACAAGCAAGATGATTTTCAAGACGACTCATTCATATGCACAAAAGATCCGGATTTTTGAGGAGCCATTTCATAAGCCGGCCACTTAACATATTTATTATTCCTATTTCAGGAGGTTACAATGAATAAATTCAAGCTAACCTAGGGGCTAATGTCGGGGATATACCCTGCAGTATTACCCGGCCTAGCGACTCGCAAGAGACCTGGTCAAGACATGGCGTTTTATTGGTGACCCGGTAGGCGGATCGCAGGATGACCATGCCCAAGACCCGGCATTCAAGCCAGCGCCAGACGGCTCACAAGAGAAGGCCCAAAGGATAGAGAGGATTCCCTTACAAGAGAAAACAAGACCCGGATTAGGATTCAAGAGAGACTAGTCCTAATCCTACTCCTAGTAGGACTCTACATGTAACCCTACCCTTTCCACCTATATAAGGAGGGGTAGAGCACCCCTAGAGAGACAAGTTCTTAGACGTCTCAATAGACAAGCTACAAGTTTTAGAGATTAGACAACACCCTTGTAACCAAGAGATCTTCCTCATCATCAAAACTAGACAAGCAGAACGTAGGCTTTTACCTCCATCGGAGGGGCCAAACCTAGGTAAAATCGCGACTCTCGATTCCGACCAACGCCTTCAAGCTGATACATAGTTGCGATGGCCTCACACCTAAAGTCCGTTAACTCGGACATCTTGCTATGGAAAATCCACAACAGTAGGTGTTGATGAGTTCGTGCCAGAAGATGTGACTCAGCTCCAGTGGGAGTACGATGAAGGACGTGGCCGGATGTATGTTACGTACCCTCTCGTGGATTTGTCACAGCAGATGTCCGGGTGAACGGACTTAGGTTCGGGGCAATTGCAACTATGTGGCGGCTTGAGAGGGGTTGGTCGGAATCGAGAGACACGAGTTTACCCAGGTTCGGCCCCTCCAATGGAGGTAAAAGCCTACGTCCTGCTTGTCTTGTATTGATGATGATGATGACGATCTCTATTACATGGGTGTTGTCTAGCCTCTAAACCTTGTACCTTGTCTATTGAGACGTCCTAAACTTGTCTCTCTTGGGGCACATTACCCCTCGTTATATAAGTGGAGAGGGAAGGTTTACATGGAGAGTCCTACTGGAGTAGGATTAGGACTAGTCTCTCTAGAATCCTAATCCGGGTCTGGTTTCCTTCGTGAGGGAGTCTCTCTCTTTGAGGCTTATCTTGTGAGCCGCCTGGTGCCGGCTTGCATGCTGGATCTTGGGCCTGGTCGTCCTGCGACCCGCCTGCCGGGTCACCAATAAAACACCATGTCTTGACCAGGTTTCCTGTGAGTCGCCAAGCCCTGGCCGGGTCATACTTCCGGCCGGGTTATACCGCGGGGTATATCCCCGACATTAGCCCCTAGGTTAGCTTGAATTTATTTATGCTAAGATTCCTGAAATAATAATAATAAATATGTTAAGTGACCAACTCACTCCCCTGGCCGGCTTATTTAACTTTAGTGGATCCTCAAAAATTTGGGTTTCTTCTTCATATGAATGAGCCGTCTTCCCAATTTTTCTTGCTTGTCAATGTCGTTTCAAGTAAAAAAATATTAGGAATAAAACCTCCATATGCCATTGAGTCAGCCTCTAGAACTTTGGCTTCATGAAATTATTGCAGATAAGGAAACCATATGAAGTTGAGCCGGATTCCACTTCTTTGCTAAAGAACATTGAGAATAGAACTTCGTCCACTATTACACCATTTCAACCTGTGAAGCCGGGTGGATCATATAGAATCTGCCTCCAATACTCATGGCGGGTCATAATCATTGATGACACCGGGTCGTTATCGTTGGTGACGTCGAGTCAAATAACTAGAATCTAGTTGACTTGATAAAAATACCGGGATGAAAATCCATCTGATGTAGATCCGGTTTTTTAATGCTTTGGCTGGATAAAACTCTGTTGAGCCGGTCTCACTCACAACTGATATCTTGAAAACTCTCTTCAATTTTTGATATATCCATATTAACTGTAGCCCCCAAGCTCCAAGTTTATCCATGATGACTTGGCGCTTTGCAATAATATCTTTGATTGTGTAGCCTGGGACTTGTAGGTGTCTTATACCTTATAAAGCTTTAGCGGGTGTAGCCCCCAAGGGACGGCTCATCAGTATGTGATGGGATGTGTCTTCAATTTGAACCTCATAATCTGTTTGAACAATTGAATACTGTAGCCCCCAAGTGTCGGGTCGCATGCCTGCAGCGACTTGGAACTTTGAAAATTTTGACCTGAGTGGTGTAGCCCCCAAGTGCCGGGTCAGTAAGAAGTACTGGGCTGGGACTTAGAAAAATATAGAAACACTGGCTCATCTCCTTGAGACAATAGGATCTGTTGACCATGTAATGATTTGAAAGAAACTTGCATTAGCCCCCAAGTGATGTGATGCATGCTTGCAATGACATGGGACTTACATACTTGATACAATCCTTGATTTGAACAATGTAGCCCCCAAGCATCGGGTCATCTGCCTGCGGCGACTCGGGACTATGTGAGAGTAATATGACTCATCATAACTTGTTGAATGAATCCTTGACCATGGTTGTAACCCAGTATTTTGTCAAATATCCTGGAAGAATGCCTTTGTCTTTGACATGAAATCCCCGCTCACGGTTGCGGTGCAACCCGACAAATATATATTTGATAAATCCATGAGTGTTGTACATTACTATAGAGCACAACTGAAGAAATCAGAGAACCGGTCAATTGGATGATGCGGCATTATATTTGATAGGGAGGCTCTTCAAGAATAATCAACTTTCTAATCTGGCTTGATAAAACCCCAATCACTTAATACTGGTTATGACAAACCATGATGAAGATCCAGCTATTTTGGCTATCAAAGATCTGTTTGTTCCTGCAGAAATTCTTTCATCATACTTAACGGCGGCTCATCTTAAGAGACAAGACCTGCCAAAATAAACAAGACAGAATATATTCTGCATTGTTGTAAGGGCGGCTTGAAAAAGCATAACCCGGAGATCTTAACATAACCTTGCTTCATATTTTACAATCTTGCTCTGGCCCGACTTATAACATGAATGCAATGTATGATGCAATATGTATGGTGCAATATGTGATGTAATGCATGATGATCTTGCTTTCCCCTTGCTTTTTTATTTTCAAAAACTCATATTCTGGCTGACGAGGATGTGTACCTAGGGTAGGGTCCTAGGCAAGGCCCACATACCCTACCTAAGGATACCACATGGGAGGACCTGAAGATCAAGCATGAACTTCCGAGTGGATCCCTGGAGGCGTTCAAAGTCACTCGATAGTCATCCACTCGGAGACTCTCGCACTCACTCGACAGTCGCGTGTCAGTCGACAGACCTCACTTCACTCGACGACAGAAGACCAGGAGCCATCATCAAGAGCCCAACGGGCAGACGCTGGCTTAATGGCCTTTAATAGCTTTTACTGCATATGTTACCTATAATGGCAGACTTTACACCCCACGACCAGACCCTTTGATGCGGGACCATTATGAGGGGCAGCAAACTCTATATAAGCCGCCCCTCCCCTCCTACACAACGGTTAGAAACTATTGTAATCCTTACATTCCACTCGACATAAGAGCTCCCGAGCACTAAGACGTAGGGCTGTTACCTCCACGAGAGGGGCCTGAACTCATACATCCGTGTGTACACCCTCGCCGTAGCTAGGACTCTGCCCTCTCCATTCGTACCCCTACCATCTACTGTCAGGCTCGTTCCCGCGACAGTTGGCGCCCACCGTGGGGCAGGCGTCTAAGCGACTTCCGGCGAGGTTGCGTTTTTTATCCTTCAACATGTCTTCCGGCGGTGTCTTTTCTCTGGGCTGCGAGATCCGTTTCGGAGCGCTCACTTTCATCGCCGACGATTCAACATGGCTCCAGGAGGCACCTCTCGATGTCGAGGCGCTCTCGGTTCGCAGGGCCGCGCATTTCCGCGTGAGTACGTGCGACGTGTTGCTGCGTCAACCGTCGACCCCTTACGCATCGGCTGCTCTCACCATTCGCGATCGCAAGCGGTCCGACCGCTGACGACTCTAGCGGTGGGTCGAACACACAGCGGCGCGTCAAGCTTCTTCACAGGGTGCAGCACTCGAACCTGCCGAGTCGCTTCATGGCGTCTTCGATTCGGATTCCGATCCGTCCGACGTGCCTTTCGAGTGCGAGAGCTGTGATCCCGCAGCGGAGGTCTTGATGGCGGGCTCGCATCAGAGCTCACCACCTAGTTTTGGTCGAGGCGAGCACGAGGCTGGTGGCCCGTCTAATGCGCAATTGCGTCGTGATAAGAAGGTCCTTCATACCCCCATCATCGTTGCGACCGCCGAGGCCCAGGCTTGTGAGGCCGCGTGCATTCGTCTGGAAGAGCTCCAGGTAGAGATAAATGAGCGCGCCCGTCCGCGCCCGCCGCGCTCGTGTCGACATTAGCGACAGCAGTTCCCAACGGGATCTCACGATGGTGTCGAGGTATACCGAACTCCCGTTCTTAATGTTGTTGCTGCTGCCAGGATAGCAGATTCCATTCAGCCTTCCCAGTCCAAGGCTGGTCGAGGGTTGTTGTAGATTAGAGCATTGTTAGATGCAGCACAGCGCCAGAATTGAGCAGTTTCACAAGCTCGTCACAAGATACATAGTAATTCACCCAAGGCAGAGACCGTTCAGTCGGCACATAGTCCTGGGTCGCCCTTGCGTCATCGAGGTGGCGGTTATCGTGAAGGGCAAGACAGATATCAACACCACCACGAAGCTCACCGTCGAGTGCCCACTCCTCCGCGGAGTGGTCCGTACGCGCCCTGGCGCCAGGATGACAGGCACTCCTTCAGAGACGAGCCGGACGCGGACTTTGATGCCCGCACGTACCTTCTTCAGAAGCGGATTGACAAGAGCAGAGCCTGTAGAGAAGGGCACGACAGAGATGTCCCGAGTGGTAGCTCCGCTGCAGTGCCTGGTCCGGAGTGTTTAGCAAAGCTATACGCTCGACGGAGATTCCCCCCAACTTTAGAATGGCAGCGGGGATCGGAAAGTTTTCTGGTGAAACGAAACTAGAGACTTGGCTTGATGATTACCGAGTGGCTGTGCAGATTGGCGGCGGGAATGATGATGTCGCAATGAAGCACCTTCCTCTTATGTTGGATGGACCAGCTCGAGGTTGGTTGAATCGGTTGGCTCCTTCCAGCATTCATTGTTGGGAAGATCTTGCCCGAGTGTTTGTGCACACCTTCGAGGGCACTTGCAAGCACCCGGCAGGTCTGGTCGACTTACGACACTGCGTCCAGAAGCCCAGCGAAACCTTAAGAGACTATACTCAGCGATGGTCCACCTTGCATCACACGGTGGAAAATGTGTCGGAACACCAGGCTGTTTGTGCCTTCAAGGCCGGTGTGAGATACAAAGAGCTATATTTGAAGGTTGGGCGCACGGGTGACATTTCACTCGGCAAGATGATGGAAATTGCCGCTCGCTATGCCAATGGCGAGGAAGAAGACCACCTCCGTAGCGGCAAAGGAAAAGTGGTTGCCAATGAGTCTGGCGGTGGTAACAATAGGAAACAAAAGCGAAAGGCTGAAGACCCAGTTCTGGTGGAGGCCGCAGCGTTGGCGACTCAGTCGAAGAACAATGGCAAGGCCAAAGCTCAGTATGCCCCCCAAGAAGGGGAAGGGTCAGCCAGGAACCGATATCTTGGAATAGCCGTGTGTGATTCACACGAAGAAAGATGCAGAAGGCAACCTGATTTTGCCTAAGCACACCACTCGACAGTGTCGGACCCGCATCCAACAGTTCAAGGGAAACCAGTCAAGTGAGAAATCTACTGAAAAAGAAGATGAAGATGAAGAGAAGGAAACCTTCCCTGATGTCACTGCTACCCTGGTGATCTTTGCTGACGTCGAGAGCAAGAGTCGTCTGAAAGTCATAAATAGAGAGATCAATATGGCTATGCCAGACACCCCCACCTACCTCTAATGGTCTCAGTATGCTGTCACATTCGACCAGACTTACCATCCTGCACGTGTGGCCACGCCCAGTCGACAGGCTCTGGTAGCTGATCCGGTGGTGCAGGGGACTCGACTCAGAAAGGTCCTCATGGACGGCGGCAGCGGCCTGAACATTCTGTATGCGGTTACCCTGAAAGGGATGGGCATTCCGATGTCCCGTCTAAGCGGGAGCAGCATGCAGTTTCACGGGGTCATCCCAGGAAAGAAGGCCAAGTCACTCGGCCAGATAGCATTGGAGGTGACATTCGGAGATAGCAAAAATTTCCGAAAAGAAAAGTTGACGTTTGAAGTCGTGGATTTCAAGAGTGCTTACCACGCCATCTTGGGTCGACTATGTTACGTGTATCTTAAGTTGAAAATGCCAGGCCCTAAGGGCGTGATCACGGTCACTGGCAATCGACAGCGAGCCGAAGAGTGTCTCCAACAAGGATCCAATATTGCCGATCAACAGATGGCCATGGTCGAGCTGGAGGAGTACAAGAAAACCGCCGATCGTACTATTTGCTCCGTGCAAAAAAGCTGGCTTCCGAGTCGGCATTTCAATCGGCAGTGAAGTAAAGAAGGTGCACATCCACCCGACGGATCCAACAGCTGCCCCGACGAATATCTCGACGACACTCGATAGCAAATAGGAAGACGAGCTCATCCAGTTCCTCCGTAAGAACTGGGATATCTTTGCATGGAAGCCTGCTGACATGCCGGGAATTCCCAGGGAGCTAGCTGAGCACCGCCTGCGAGTGGATCCAAAGGCCAAGCCCGTTAGGGAGCATTTGCGTCGATCCGCGACTGAGAAGCGCAAGGCAATCGAAGAAGAAGTTGCCCGTCTCTTGCAAGCCAAGTTCATTCGGGAGATTTACCACTCCGAATGGCTCTCGAATGTTGTGATGGTGCCCAAAAAAGATAAGTTGTTGCGCATGTGCATTGACTTCAAACATCTTAATAAGGTGTGTCTGAAAGACCATTTTCCGCTCCCCCGCATAGATCAGATTGTTGACTCGACAGGGGGGTGCGAGAGATTATCGTTTTTGGATGCCTATTCTGGGTACCATCAGATCCGTCTGTTTGGCCCAGATGAAATAAAAACAGCCTTCATCACCCCATTTAGGTGTTTTTGCTACATCACCATGCCTTTTGGTCTCAAGAATGCCGGCGCGACTTTTATGCGCATGATTCAGAAGTGTTTACTCAACCAAATCCCTCGAAATGTCGAGGCGTACATGGACGACATAGTGGTCAAGTCCCGCAAAGGTTCCGATCTGCTGGCTGACTTAGCCGAGATGTTTGCCAATCTGAGACGATTCGACATAAAATTGAATCTAGCCAAATGGACCTTTGGTGTCCCTGGCGGCAAGTTGCTCGGTTTTCTCGTTTCCGAGCGAGGAATTGATGTCAATCCGGAGAAGATCAGCGCCATTACACGTATGAAGACTCCCGTGCGAGTGCACGATGTTCAGAAGCTCATAGGTTGCTTGGCGGCATTAAGTCGATTCATTTCTCGTCTTGTTTAGAAGGCTCTGCCCTTATATCAGTTGATGAAGAAATCCGACACATTTGACTGGAGTCCCGAAGCCGAAGCATCGTTTGTTGAGCTCAAAGCCCTGCTGTCCACCCAGCTGGTGCTTGCCGCTCCGATCAGCAAAGAGCCCTTTCTCCTGTACATCGCGGCCACAAATCAGGTCGTCAGTACAGCGCTGACTGTTGAGCGAGAAGAGGAAGGCAACGCCTATAAGATTCATCATCCAGTCTATTATGTCTCAGAAGTTTTGTCCCCCTCGAAGCAGAGATATCCTCATTATCAGAAGCTGGTGTCTGGTATTTACTTATCAGCGAAGAAGGTGGCACATTATTTCCAAGACCACTCGATCTCAGTCGTCAATGATGCACCTTTATCAGAGATTTTTAATAATCGTGACGCATCAGGTCGAGTGGCTAAATGGGCAATTGAGCTGGGGAACTTCGACATCAAATTCGAAGCCAAGAAGGCAATCAAGTCCCAAGCATTGGAAGATTTGATGGCCGAGTGGATCGAACACCAACAGCCTATCCAAGTTCACTCGGCACATTGGACAATGTTCTATGACGGCTCCAAGATGTTGAATGGATCCAGTGCTGGTGTTGTTCTGATATCCCCCAGAGGCGACAAGCCTAGTTATGTCTTGCAAATTCACTTTGATTCCTCCAACAATGAAGCAGAGTATGAAGCACTTTTGTATGGGTTGTGCATGGCTATTTTGATCGGCATCAAGCGCTTGATGGTTTATGGCGACTCGGATTTGGTGGTGAATCAAGTGATGAAAGAATGGGATGTTAGAAACCCTACTATGACCGGATACTACAATGCAGTCCGGAAGCTGGAGAAGAAATTTGAAGGCCTGGAACTTCACCATGTTCCTCGACTGAAAAATCAAGCAGCAGATGAGCTATCCAAGATTGGTTCAACTCGACGGCCTGTCCCCAGCGGAGTGTTCCTGGAGCATTTGCATTCTCCTTCGATCCAAGAGGATCCCTTCACAGAAGAGCCCCCGCAAACTTTAAGCTCATCTGAATCGATTGAACTCGACGTTCCCGCTGTAATTGACCTGGTCATGGAGGTGCTAGTTATCATTCCTGACTGGACTGTACCATACATAGCCTATATCCTCGGACAGGAGCTTCCTGAAGATGAAGCAGAGGCTCGACAGATTGTGCGCAGGTCCAAAGCTTTCACTGTGATGGGAGATCAACTTTTGAGAGAAAGTGCGTCGTGTGTCACTCAGCGCTGCATTTCGCCCGAAGAAGGTCGAATGATTCTAGATGAGATCCACTCGAGAACTTGCGGACACCATGCATCTTCAAGGGCCATCATCGCTAAAGCACACCGAGCGGGTTTTTATTGGCCACGGGCTAATGAAATGGCTAAGGACATTGTTGATCATTGCAAAGGCTGTCAGTTCTATGCAAACCAGTCACACAAGCCAGCATCTGCTCTGAAAACAATTCCACTCGCGTGGCCGTTTGCGGTTTGGGGTCTTGACATGGTTGGTCCTTTTCGACCCAGGAAAGGAGGATTCACCCACCTGTTGGTAGCAGTCGACAAGTTGACCAAATGGATCGAAGCCAAGCCCATCAAGAAGCTGAATTCCCGCATGGCGGTCATGTTCATGAGAGAGATCATTATCCGGTTCGGCATTCCCCACAGTATCATCACAGACAATGGCACTAATTTTGACTCGGAAGAATTCAGAAGATTCTGTAACTCCCAAGGCACCCGAGTGGATTATGCTTCCGTTGCGCATCCTCAAACCAATGGGCAAGTTGAGCGGGTTAACGGTCTCATTCTGCAAGGTTTGAAGCCTCGTCTCATGCACGATTTCGATCATGCCGCTGGTGCGTGGGTAACTCAGATGCCGTCTGTTTTGTGGGGGTTGAGGACAACGCCTAATCGGTTGACTGGATGAACTCCTTTCTTCCTTGTCTATGGCGCTGAAGCTATACTGCCGAGTGACTTGGCCCACAACTCTCCTCGGGTGGAGCTGTACTCTGAAGCCGAAGCCGAGCAGGCCAGGCAAGATGGGGTAGATCTTTTGGAAGAAGAGCGTGAGATGGCTCTGATTCGGACCACAGCTTATCAGCAAGACTTGCGGCGCTTCCATGCAAGGAATGTCAGAAGCCGAGCATTCCATGAAGGAGATTTGGTGCTCCGAGTGAATAAGCACCGACCTCATAAGCTAGCTCCTGCATGGGAGGGCCCTTTTGTAATCGCCAAGGTGCTAAACAATGGGGCCTATCACTTATATAATTACATGAAGCAGATGGATGAGCCACGAGCTTGGAATGTAGACCTGCTTCGACATTTTTACACTTGAGACATTAGTTTTCTGATGTAATAAGAGTTCCTCATCAATGCAATTTGTGTCTCTGCAATTAATACCTCATCGACTCCAACCGTGAAGTCATTTACTTGGGGATACTCCGAGTGATGAGAAATCCTCGCACTCTGGGGCTTAGCTGCGAAACATGTTTCGCCTAAGTTAAAAACCCTATCGGGTGGATAGCAGTCCATTTACTTGATGGCCTATTTGCGAATCCGTCTTCGCTTGGGTTCAAAAAAATACTCCGAGTGATGAGTGATCCTCACTCTCGGGGGCTTAGCTATGAAACACGTTTCGCCTAAGTTAAAAACTCATCGAGTGGATAGTAATCCATTCACTCGACAGCTTAGATGCGAATCGACATTCACCTAAGTTCAAAAATACTCCGAGTGATGAGCGATCCTCATGCTCAGAGGCTTAGCTGCGAATACAATTCGCCTAAGTTCAAAAATTCGTCGAGTGGATAGTAATTCATTCACTTGACAGCTTAGATGCGAATTGACATTCGCCTAAGTTCAAAAATACTCCGAGTGATGGGCGATCCTCACGCTCGGGGGCTTAGCTGTGAATACAATTCGCCTAAGTTAAAAAAATCATCGAGTGGATAGTAATCCATTCACTCGACAACTTAGAAGCGAATCGACATTCGCCTAAGTTAAAAAATATTCCGAGTGATGGCCGATCCTCACGCTCGGGGGCTTAGCTATGAATACAATTCGCCTAAGTTAAAAAACCTCGTCGAGTGGATAGTAATCCATTCACTCGACAGCTTAGATGCGAATCGACATTTGCCTAAGTTCAAATATACTCCGAGTGATGAGCGATCCTCACGCTCGGGGGCTTAGCTACGAATACAATTCGCCTAAGTTAAAAAACCTCGTCGAGTGGATAGTAATCCATTCACTCGACAGCTTAGATGCGAATCGACATTCGCCTAAGTTAAAAAATACTCCAAGTGATGAGCGATCCTCACGCTTGGGGGCTTAGCTGCGAATACAATTCGCCTAAGTTAAAAAATTCGTCGAGTGGATAGTAATCCATTCACTCGATAGCTTAGATGCGACTTGACATTCGCCTAAGTTCAAAAATATTCTGAGTGATGGGCGATCCTCACGCTCGAGGGCTTAGCTGTGAATACAATTCGCTTAAGTTAAAAAAAATCATCGAGACGATGGTAATCCATCCACTCGACAGCTTAGATGTGAATCGACATTCGCCTAAGTTCAAAAATACTTCGAGTGATGAGCAATCCTCACACTCGGGGGCTTAGCTGCGAACACGCTTCGCCTAAGTTAAACTCAGTCAAACAAACAATTGAAAGCCAAATACGAACAAGATCCAAAGGGTAAACCACGGATAAATGTTTCGTACGAAAGCAAATGTGCTCAGGCCTAAGGCCTGAACGATGTTTTTAAGGATACAGATCCACTCGGCATACCGAGGCAAATTTAACTGTTTCTTTCAAAGACAAGTTTTTTCAAGCAGGTGACAGACTGGCTGGCTCGACGAAGGTGTCCAGGTCGATGCCGTCGACGATTCTGGTGGCCGCTTCGATGAAGGTCTCCATGAAGTCCTCAAACTGGAGTTTCTTCGTGTTGACCACCTGAAGCTCCTTCAGCCTCTCCTCCTTCACATCCCTGCAATGGACCCTAACGAGCGACAACGCCATGTCAGCCCCGCAACGAGCGGTAGATTTCTTCCAGGCCTGCACTCGACTTAGAAGGTCGTCCAGGCGAGCCATCATAGAGTTGAGGTCAAGCTGGAAGGTCTCCTCGGGTCATAGTTCTTTGTCGATCCTCGCCATCGCAGACTTCAGTCGGACAAGATACGCCTGGACGCCCTGAAGCCAGAAATTGAGTCGGAGCATGTTCATGGGCACCGGGTCTGCGACAGGAGACTTGGTGGGATCCAGATTGGGCTCAACCTCCTCTCTCTCCTTCTCAAAGTCTTGGCAGACTTCTGTTGAAGAATGGGGAATGGGAGGAGAATCGGTGAACTGCAACCCTCAAAGATTTTACAAAAGTTTAGTTGACAGACAACACTTACCGTCGAGCAAGATATACATCTTCCTCGAGAACTCACCCAAGTGCCTCTCCAGGCCATTGCTCCTCTTGTTCAGCTGCTCGGCCCTCTTCACGAGGTCCGCGCGCTCCTTCTTGAGTTTGGTGTTCTCCTGTCCCAGCTTCTTGGTGGCCGCCAGCTTCTGATCTGTAGATTCAGTTTTGTCCCTGGCCACCCGTTGGGCATCGGCGAGTGCTTGATCCTTCTCCTCCAGTGCCTTCTTCATGGAATCTAAAGAAACAACATTGTTGAGTCGCGATTGGAGTCGATGGTTTTCATTGCGCACGTCTGTTCAAGTGAGAGCACTCGGTTCAAAACATGAAAAGTGAAGATGGGAATGTTGACAGTCGATAGTAAATACCTCCCAGAGACTTCAGCTTAGCACGTGCTCGCTCCAGGGCGTTGTTGGCAGCCGCCAGGTCCACCTGCAACTGGTTCCTCTCCTCCTCCATCTCCTTGTACTGCATCCCAAGTTCGCAAGCCGTTTGGAAACAACAAGAGACAGGAGTTGAATCAGCGAGTGGTTCCTCAACAGTCGACTGAGTTATTAAAACCGGCGCATGTAGCGACCCGACCTGAAAGGTCGAATCTCCGGTGTTTCCGTACCATCCCAAGATCATGCTGGTACACACACGGTACATCAATGTATATATCAAAGGGAAATCACACAGCATTATATTAATCGAAATCTCATATCGAGTCCTTTATTACAATAAACATTACAATAAAGTGGCTGAAGGCCAACTCATGAGAATATCTAAATCTTGCGGAAGCGTCGAAGGTAGATGAGTCCATCTGACTCCAAGGGCATCTCACCGAGCATAGAACGTGTCCTCACTCCTGGTCGGAAAAGTACTCTGCAACATGATACGTTGCAGCCATGTAGGTCAGCATATGGAATATGCCGGCAAAATCACAAGAGAGGGATGAAAAGATAATCATCTATTTCTATATGCATATTTGGCAGGTGGGGTGGTAAGTTTTTGCGTAAAGCCAATTTTTCCTACATCAAGAGAGGGCTAAGCAAAATATTACTAAGTTGGTTGATTAATGAGATGGTTCCACCAACCAATTCTCATACCCAAATTGTTAATACCCACATCATCATCTTAATTGTGTTGAGAGTTCTGGAAGTTTCAGTTCCTTTGGCTCAAGTCGTCCATGACCGTGGACACGGCTAATCGATTAGGTTTGAGTAGTCTGCAGAGTTTTGCACACGTTCCCCACAAGATTTGGTCGCCTCCGTTTAATTTCTCGCACTTCAGGGTGTTTGAGAAACGGATGACCAAAACATGGTCTTCCAAAGGGTTTCCCTGCGACTCTGACGGTGCCCATCCTTTCCTACCGTTCTTATACATCTCGTAGCACCGCCTGTCCAGGGTCACCACGATATCCAACCAAGCCAGAGCCCATAATGACTTGTGGCTGTGCAGGTAAGCCTTGGGTCTTCAAGTATCCATCCATCTCTTTGTGCCTGGGTGGACCTTTTCGCGTGAATACTGGTCATCTCCAGCATCACCTAGGCAAATCCACTGGTTTCTCCAGGGTGCCGTTCAACCATCATCCACCCAGAGGTATGTTGAAAACTCAGAGTCTTGAAATCTTGATCATTATGTAGGTCTTGAAATTATTAACTCTCTCAACTCTCATGAATCACACGACCAACCCTGTCTACTAATAGCATAGCAAAAGTAAAAACAACGTTTCCCGGGGCCAATGTTGTCAAAGGGGGTTGAGGGGGTTCCTACCACATGATACTACTACAATGTAACCAAGTTTCCAACTAACCTATCTTGCATGCAATTGGGGAAGATGGTAGAACTAATGCATATAAAACATGGGTAAACATGATCAAAGTGACTTGCCTGATTGATGATCTTCGTACGTGAGTGACTCTAAGTAACAAGCTTCGCACTCCGGATAATCTAACGAAGCAAACAAGCACTCAATAAGTATATAACAAAATAATGTAGCTAACACACACATCAACAAAGAACTAGTAAACAATCAAGACAAAACCATGCACAAATCACAAGTAAGAAAAACACACAAAGTTTTGTTTACTAGGAGATGATTGCTAAACACTACTAACATAATAAAACTATTTTGTAATAACAAAACAATTGTTGACAGCAAGGAAACAATAAAATATTTTATTAATAAACATAAGAAAATCAATTTAAGTTTGTTGGGAAAACTTTAGTAAAGTTTTTAAAAGTTTTGGTAAACACTATATGGAACAAATATAGTTCTACTAACAAAAGAGCAAAACAAAACTTATTATTTATTAGTAAAACATATTTTAACAGAAAAGAATTTACAAATAAACTTGTCTTAGAAAACAGAATTTATTATATAAAACTTTGTTTGAAAGCAAAACTATTACTAATTAGTTGTTTTAATCAAAATAATCCTATTTGAAAAGAAATTGTGATTCCTATATTAACAAAGAAATAAACTAAACAATTTTATATTTTTATTAACAATAAGTAAATCACTAAATGTTTAAATCAACAAAACCTACTAAACAAATTTAAACTAAATCTAAGTTAAACTAACTAAAACTAAGTAAATAAAAACATATACTATAATACTAGGCAGATTCTGTTTATAGCTAGAACACTAATCAAAATCATCCTAAAAAATTTCAAACTAAGCATAAAGGTACTCCTAACTAATACCAAACAGTAGCAAAAAGATTCATGTCAAAATCTATTTTCAAACTCTAGTTATACAGATTTTAAGGTTTTAAGGAAATTTGATTCAATTCAAATTTTATAGTTCAAATTTAAAATTTAAAAGTACAGGGTGAAACTACATGAAAAATGTGAGCTATTGCAAAAAGAATCAACTCAAAACATTAAACAGATTAAAAGATATAAGCAAAACAAAATTTGACCTCACTCTGTTAACTAAAACAAAAACAGATAAGAAAACTAGATATGCAACGGCCAGGGGGCTACGTGGCGCTTTCCTATTGGTTGGGGGCGTGTGCGCGCGAGTGCTTGTGGGCGGGCAACCGGACCGAAGAGGAAAACGATTCGGGTTTAAAGGGTTCTAATCCTAGCCGTGGATTGTAGATCCGAGGGATGAGGATAGATCCGATGACTTACCGGAGAAAGAGAGGATCTTCGGCGAGTGGTGACGGCGGCCGGTGGTCGACGACGTTGCCGGAGGGGTCCCCGGTGGTCAAGAGAGGCAGCGAAGGGGTTCAGACGACGGCGGTCGAGGTCCGGCGTCGAACGGAGGGGTCGGAGAGGCGAGGAGACGTACGAGGCGACGAGCACGTGGGAAGGGAGCTTCGGTGGTCAGAGCAGCTCCGGCGAGGAATCTGGCAATGCCTCGGTGAGGGAGAGAGGGGATTTGGGGGGGAATGGAGAGAGGAGGTTAGGGCTCTTATATAGGGTGCTCGGGTGGTGCGGGGAAGGAGAGAGGAGAGAGATCGGGGGGGAGGGAGTAACTGCCGGCGAGGTCCGGCGTCGCGTGCGGGGAAGAAGACGACCGCGCGGGCTAACGGTCGGTCGGGGTGGGACCCGGTGTCAGCGAGAGGGGAGCGAGGTTTCTGCGTCGGTCGGCCGGTCGGTATTAACTTCGCGAGTAACTGCCGTGGGCCGGCCCGTTTAATACTAAAACCGTTACCGTTTTCTTTTTAATGTTTTCCAACGACAATCAAAAGCTTTTAAAACATTCAAACCGTGGTTAAAAGTAGGAAATAAATATATCAAAATTAACAGAATAATAAATTCTATTTAATGAACATTTTTATTCTGTCATTTGAATACTTTCAAAAAAAATATTATTTTCAAAATTGCCTATTTGTTTTTAAATCCTTTTTGCAAATATTTTCAAAACAACCCCTGGTTTTTATTGTTCAAATAAATCACCAAGATGACCCTGGTGTGGAGTGTCATGTTACTCCCCTCTTATTTTGAACATTTTACCAAGATTTCAAATAGGTGAAAGCAACTTAGGGAAAGTAGAAAGGGCTTTCAGAAATTTAGAAAGAACATTTCAACAATACATGTATTCAAGCAATGATGATGATGGATGCATAGCTATATTTCATAACATTCCAAAATGAAATTTTGGGATGTTACAGCGCATGAACAAGCAAAAAGTCCACTCGACATGTCGAGTGGCCCTGGCGCTCCGCGCGTCGTAAACCAGTTTAATGCTATCTCTATAAAGACCTCTGCCGATGCAAGCATTCGACAGTGGTCTCGGGGACTACACCCAGTGGGTGCGCTAAGAGTGCCCCCACTGAGACGGTTAATTCTCAATCCGTCGAGTAACTCGTAAAAAAAAACACTCGACATGGTCGGCCCTGTCATGACACTCAACCTGCAAGGTAGCTACAGAGTGGTGTGTTTCAAAGGCGAAGTGTATCCTGTATGCAACAGACTCTAAGACCCCTGCCGATGCAAGCAATCGACAGCAGTCTCGTGGACTACACCCAATGGGTGCGCTAAGAGCGCCCCCACTGAGACGGTTAACTCTCGATCTGTCGAGTGAACTCGTCAGAAAATACACTCGACATGTCGAGTGACACCAGTACTACATGTACTACCAATCCAAATCCTACTCGACTACGATCCGATCTATTCGACTGGACGAGGTTCCAACATTCTACGGCAATCACCCAGTGGGTGTTCGGTAGGCAAGAAAAGACAATAATTCAATCGACAAGGGACTTACAATCGAACTTACTCAGACATTGGTGCGAAGGGCTGCGCTAACGTCAAAAGCCAGTTTGCTGGCCTCGTACGCCTCCTTGGTCCTCAGCATCAACTGCTCTGCCTAGATCATGGCTTCCTTTGCAGCTCCGGTTTGGTCTTTCGGGATGCGATACAGAGGGAAGTCCGTCGCAGGCGGGGTCGACGCAGTCGCTGGAGCAGCAGGATTAGCCTGAAGAGGTCCGGTCGAAACCGACGTCACAATGGTCGAGACGGTTGGAGGAGCATGAGACGGAGGCGTTGCAGACTCAACCCTGGGTCGCGTCGAGTCACCTCCCCTCTGGGAAGATTCCGCAGTTGAGCGCTGGGGGTGCTTGCGATGATGACGCCCTTCGGGTGCAAGTGCGCGAAGCGTCCAGCAGTGACGGGGGGATGACCCCCGGGTAGCCTCAAACACTCCTTTTGCTTCGGGCTCGTCCATAGGGCAAATGGGCGGGCCGCCTTCGAGGAGCCGGCCCGGCGACACCCTGCCTGCTCCAACCCCCCCGCACAGGCGTGCCGGCCACTCCTTCTCCAACCACGGTGTGCTGGCCGGCTGGGGCCTCCCCGCCGGGCTCCTTCCCCCAGCCGGCCCGGCATCGGATGCCCCTGACGGGCTCTGCGCGGCGATAGTGGCCCCCGTCCCATCGAGGGTCGGCGCCCGCATGGCCATAGCGGCCCCCATCCCGTCGGGGGTCAGCGCCCGCATGGCCACAGTGGTCTCTCGCAGCTGTTGGACGGCGACCAGGCCTCCAACAGTGGCGGCCTGCCCCCAACCACTCCGCTACCTGCCCCAGCATGGCTACAGGACAGCCGGCCGGTCGCTGACTTCGGCCGGCCCCCGCAAGACGCCGCCGCCCGTGGCGCCCCGTGCCACGACGCGACAAGGCTTGGGGCCCGCCCACGACAAGACCGAAGCTGGTGACCCCCGCAGCCGGCCATAGGGGCTGCCGGCTGGGTACCCCCACGACCATTATATTCATATTGTAAGCCGGGGGTTGGACTATAAAACCCCCCGGGACTCCCCCATGCAGAAGGAGAGGGACGAGGAGAAGGAGAACAAAAAAGGAGAGACAGACAGCCGCGGCGGCGAAGAAGAACGGCGAGAGCGCCACCCACGTAGCATCCCCCACGAGGAACCTCTCGAGCCCAAGCGCTTAGCTCCCACCTCGGTTCATACAGCTCCAAGAGCACGATTGTAACCTTCACCATCATCTCAATGAAACCAAGCAGGAGTAGGGGTTTTACCTCCCACGGAGGGCCCCGAACCTAGGTACATCGCGTGTCAGTCACCGTTTGTGCCTAACCCCGTTCCCGGAGTCCACCGGCATCCTTTCGGCCCCTCTCGATTAGCCTACCCATGGCATCTGCCATGACAAAACCACGACAGTTGGCGCCCACCGTGGTGCCGTCCACGGCACCGGCCGGAGTTACGCTCCGGGCGGGGCCCTTCACCACCTCCCCCGGCCGCCCCGCGTCCGGGCGGAACTGCATGCTCGTGGGGCCTGCTCCAGTAGGTCCTATGGGCGGCGCGGCTGGCCTCTCCGATGGATGCCCTGGCCGCGGCCTCACACTCGACGACGACGCGCTCGCCGGGCTGTTCAGAAAACTCAGCCTCGCCGGCGAGGCGCCGGCTGACGAATACCCTCGCGGGGTGCTCGACTACTCCGATCCCCCCGCATCTGTAGGCGCTCTTGCCAACGACGACGCGATCGGCTCCCATGCCCGCGCGGGAATAATGGTCACCGTTTCCTCCACCACTGTGGGCCGCGTGCGTGCGGCCGAGGCCGGCACGGCTGCCGCCCACGCCGACACCTCCGACCCACTCGTCACCGCCCTCCGGGGTCTCGGCACCCCCGTCACCACGACGACGGACCCGGCCGCCGCCTGAGCCGAGCCCTCGTTGCCGAACGCCCTCGTTGCCGAACGACGCCCTCGTTGCCGAATGACACCGGATGGAGGCCGCTCAGCGGGAGTACAACTCCGCGTGAGCCCTCACCCCGGCTGGCCCCGAGCCCAGCCGGCGCGGCGCCGTGCGGGAACGCGGCCGCGTGGTTGCCGAGATCCTGGGCGGCCGCCTCCCCATCTACGGCAACCCTGCCGCCAACCTGCGGGCTGCCAAGGTTGCCTACGAGGACCTGGCAACCTTGGAGGGCGAGGAGCGGGCCGCACGCGAGCGGCACATTAAGGACCTCATCGACACTGCCAACGCGCAGCAGGTCGCCCTCACTCCCGGAGGGGCCGTCTCCGAGTCCCCCCGTCCCGAGGGCGAGGGCTCTGGTGCTGTTGACCTTCGGCAAGCTTAGCATTCTAGCACCCCTCGTCCCTCCGGACGGAACGCCCAGAGGAGCAACGCTCAGCGTCCCCCGTTGTGGGGGAACGGACAGCCGGCTGTGAATAGCCGGCGCATCAGTCGCCCGGCTGGCGGAAGCCGGCGCAGCCGCGAACACACTCCGCCTCCACGACGGGAACCGGCGCGGTTCATCCCGTCGGCCGTCCGACCTGAGCTCGCGGCCTGGCTCGGGCTGCGCGTTCCCCACAGCGACAACGACGCCCGGCTCCGCCTCGACCGGCTGGCATAGTCGGCTCTCCTCGAGGAGGAGGGCTCGATTGGCCCGGCCTGCTTCGGCCCGCGGATCCGCAACGAGCCATTTCTTCCCAGTTTCACGCTTCCCCGCGACACCCCGAAGTACACGGGGACCGCCAAGCCGGAGGACTGGCTGGTAGACTACACCACCACCGTCGACATCGCCAGGGGGAACAAGCGCGTAGCCGTCCGCTACGTTCCCTCGATGCTGATCGGCTCTGCCCGCACCTGGCTGAACAGCCTGGCCGCCAGCAGCGTGAACACCTGGACGGACTTCGAGGAAGCCTTCGTCCGCAACTTCACTAGCACCTATAGGCGACCTGCTCGCCCCCGCGAGCTCGCCATGTGCGTCCAGGGCCCGGACGAGCCCCTCCACGACTACCTCATGCGCTGGACCGAGCTCCGCAACTCCTGCGAGGGCGTGCACGAGGTGCAGGCCATCCAGTACTTCATCGAGGGCTGTCGCGACGACACGCCCCTCAAGCACAAGCTCTTGTGCTCCGAGCCAACCTCCCTGGCGGACTTGATGTCCAAAGCGGACAAATACGCCATGGCCGACTCCTCCATGAGGATGAAAGCGAAGGCACCCACTAAGCCGGCTCCAGCTCCGGCCAACCGGCAACAGCCCAACGGCAAGCGCAAGAACGACCAGCCTGATCCTCGATACGGGAGCCGGCTCGTCGCCTCCATCGAGGAGGAGCAGCCGGTTGGCTAGGCCTCCGGCAAGCGCCAGCGCACCGACAAGGCTGCCTGGCAGCCCCAGCTGACTTTCAGGCAGCTGTTGGACCTCCCCTGCAGGAACCACTCCGGTGCCACACCGGCCATGCACACGCTCCGGCAATGCAGCTTCTCACAGTGCCTGGCCCGGGGCGACGACCTCCCGGCCCCTCCCGTGCCGCCAGCTCATGGGCCGGCTCCGGCCCAGGCTTCGCCTCCGACCCCCCAGCCGGCCCGCGAGCCCCCGGCCCTGACGCGAAACGACGGCCGGCTGCTGGACCAATACCCCGAGCCCGACGGCTGCTACGTCGTCTTCACGAGTGAAGAGACGGACAAGGACGCCCAACGCCGGCTCCATCGCGAGGTGAACGCCACCGCGCCCGCGATTCCCCAGTTCATGCACTAGTCCGAGAAGCCGGTCACCTGGAGCCGGGCAGACCACCCGGCTGTGATGCCAGACCCGGGCAGCTACACCCTCGTCCTCGACCCCAGCATCGCCTCTGAGAGGCGCTCCTGCCGTTTTTCGCGGGTGCTGGTCGATGGCGGCAGCAGCATCAACATCCTCTACCTTGACACCCTGCTCAAGCTAGGACTCAAGGTGGAGGACCTGAAGGCAAGCCGGACCATATTCCACGGCATCGTCCCGGGCAACTCCTGCACCCCCCTCGGCAACATCCGGCTCGACATCCTCTTCGGCGACGCCGGCCACTTCCGCCGCGAGCCGATCTGGTTCGAGGTGGCGAACCTAAGCAGCCCCTACCACGCTTTGCTGGGCCGGCCCGCGCTCGTCAAGTTAATGGAGGTTCCCCACTACGCCTACCTCAAGCTCAAGATGTCGGGTCCCAAAGGCATCATCACCGTTGTCGGCAAGTACTAGGTGTCCATGGCGTGTGCGCGCGATGGCAGCCGGCTGGCCAAGGCCCTGGAGATAGCGGAGGAGAAGCGGCAGCTCGACCGACTGGTGGCTCTCGCCTCTGCCCAGCCGGCCGTACCGGCTCCTCCATCCCAGTCCGTCGGCGAGGGCTCTTTCCGGCCGTCCAGGGACACCAAGCAAGTGCCGCTCGATCCGGCCAACCCCACCCAGTGCGTGACAATCGGTTCGCGCCTCGACAGCAAATAGGAAAGCGAGCTCGTCGACTTCCTCCGTGAGAACCGGGACATTTTTGCATGGTCCCTCAAAGACATGTCGGGTGTCCCGAGGAAGTTCGCCGAGCACAAACTACACGTTCGGCCGGATGCGAAGCCAGTCCAGCAACCCCTGCGCTGTTTCTCCGAAGAGAAGCAGCGCACCATCGGAGAAGAGATCGCCCGACTGCTCGCAGACGGCTTCATCATGGAAGTTTTCCACCCGGACTGGCTGGCCAACCCAGTCCTGGTGCTAAAGAAGAACAACTCTTGGCGCATGTGTATCGACTACACGAGCCTGAACAAGGCGTGCCCGAAGGACCCGTTCGCCCTACCACGGATCGATCAAGTCGTCGACTCCACGGCCGGCTGCGACCTGCTGTCTTTCCTGGACGCCTACTCCGGCTACCACCAGATCAAGCTGGACCCGGAGGACCGGCTCAAGACTCTTTCATCACGCCCTTCAGGGCCTACTGCTACATCACCATGTCCTTCGGCCTGAAGAACGCAGGCGCCACCTTCCAGCGCTGCATGTAGAAGTGCCTCCTGCCTCAGATAGGCAGGAACGTCCATGTCTACATCGACGACATCGTCGTTAGGTCCAAGAAGCGTTTTAGCCTCCTCGACGACCTCCGAGAGACGTTCGCCAATCTGCGTGAGTACAAGATCAAGCTCAACCCAGAGAAGTGCGTTTTCGGCATCCCTGTCGGCCAGCTTCTGGGTTTCTTCGTGTCCGCTCGCAGTATCGAAGCCAACCCCGAAAAGATCCGGGCAATCGAGCGCATGCCCAAGCCGGTCCGGCTTCGCGATGTTCAGAAGTTCATCGGCTGCCTCGCCTCCCTCAGCCGATTCATCAGCCGGCTTGGCAAGAAGGCCTTGCCCCTCCACGGACTCGTGCGCAAGTCGGCCTTGGTCGAGCCGGGCCGAGACCTCTCGAAGAAGTCGGCCCTGTTCGACTGGCCCAGCGAGGCGGACGCGACGTTCCGCGACCTCAAGCGAGCTCTCACCAGCGCGCCCATTTTGGCCGCGCCGGCTGAGAAGGAGCCCCTGCTCACCTACATCATGGCCACTACGCGCGTCGTTAGCATCGTCCTAGTGGTGGAGGAGGGCAAGGCGCTGCCGACGCAGCGTCCGGTCTACTACCTCAGCGAAGTCCTCTCCGCCTCCAAACAGAACTACCCCCACTACCAGAAGATGTGCTACGGTGTCTACTTCGCCACCCAGAAGGTGAAGCATTACTTCCAGGAGCACGTCGTCACTGTCGTGAGCACAGCGCCGTTAGGCGAAATCATGGCCGGCCGGGATGCCACCGGCCGGATCGCCAAATGGGCCATCGCCATGGCTGACTACGAGATCCGGTACAAACCGCGCACCGCCATCAAGTACCAAGCGATGGCCGACTTCCTCGTCGACTGGGCCGAGACCCAGTTCGTACCACCTCCACCCGACTCCACACACTGGCGCATGCATTTCGACGGCTCCAAGATGAGGACCGGCTTGGGTGCCGGCATTGTCCTCTCCTCCCCGAAAGGTGACCAACTCAAGTACACCGTCCAGATCCACTTCGCCACCTCCAACAACGTGGCCGAGTATGAAGCCCTCGTCCACGGCCTCCGGCTCGCCAAGGGGATTGGCATCCGGCGCATACTATGCTTCGGCGACTCCGACCTCGTGGTCCAGCAGGTTTCTGGCGAGTGGGACGCCAGAGATGCCAACATGGCCATCTACCACTTCCTCGTCTAGGAACTCACCGGCTTCTTCGAGGGCTGTGAGTTTCATCACGTCCCCCGGGCGGAAAACGAGGCGGCCGACACGCTGGCCAAAATAGGCTCCACCCAGCAAGCCATTCCTGCCGGCGTCTCCCTCAAGCGGCTGCTGAAACCCTCGGTCAAGCCGTCTCCCGAGTCGGAATCCATCTTCATACCGACGGGCGCGGCCGACTCCGCGGTTGCGCCGGCTGCCCTGCCGGCCGCATTCATCGTAGCCGCCTCGTCGGCCCCGACGCCACCCGCCGCTCCAAACCAACCGGCCCCGCCGGCACTTGACACCGTCATGACGACGACCGACCTTCCCGCCGCCACTTCACTCCCGGGGACTGACGTGCCAGCCCCGGTGGTTGGCGTGCTAGTCCCGGGGGCTGCCGTGCCGGCCCCGGGGGCTGCCGCCTCCGACGTCCCGCTCGTGCCCGAGCCGGCTCCCGTCTCGGCCCCATCGTGGGCTCTGCCCATCCTGGCGTTCCTCGAGTGCAGCGAACTCCCCCCTGACGAGGCCACCGCAAGGCAAATCCAGCGCCGGGCCTCGGCCTATGGCATCATCAACCGCGAGCTCGTTCACCGCAGCACCACGGGCGTTTTCCAACGCTGCGTCGAGCCGGAGAGGGGGCTGGAGATCCTCCTCGACATCCACCAAGGCGAGTGCGGGCATCATGCCGCCTCCATGTCCTTAGTGGCCAAGGCGTTCTGCCACGGTTTCTACTGGCCGACCGCCCTAGAGGCGGCTCAGGACTTGATCGACAAGTGCGAGGGCTGCCAACGCATCCGCGCGCAAAGCCACCTGCCGGCTACCGCCCTCCAAACCATCCCCCTCTCATGGCCTTTTGCCGTCTGGGGGCTGGATATGGTGGGGCCCTTCAAGACCGCCCGGGGCGGCATGACACACTTGTTGGTCGCCGTCGACAAGTTCACCAAGTGGATCGAGGCACGACCCATCAAGAAGTTGGATGGCCCCACTGCCATCCGGTTCATCGAAGACATCACAGTTCACTACGGTGTCCCCCATAGCATCATCACCGACAACGGCACGAACTTCGCCAAGGGCGCACTGGCGCGTTTCTGCTCACGAGAGGGCATCCGGCTCGACCTGGCGTCCGTCGCCCACCCCCAGTCCAATGGCCAGGTCGAAAGGGCGAACGGCCTGATCTTGGCCGGCATCAAGCCCCGGCTCATCACACCGCTGGTCCGGTCGGCCGGCTGTTGGGTCGAGGAGCTGCCGGCCGTCCTGTGGAGCCTCCGGACAACGCCCAACCTGTCGACCGACTTCACCCCGTTCTTTCTCGTTTACGGGTCCGAGGCGATCATCCCCACCGACATCGAGTTTGATTCGCCTCGGGTCACCCTGTACACCGAGAAGGATGCAAGAGAGGCAAGGGAGGACGGCGTCGACCTCCTCGATGAAGCCCGCGAGCTAGCCTTGAGCCGGACGGCCATCTATCAGCAAAAGCTCTGGCACTACCACAGCAAGCGGATCCGGCCACTCTCCTTCCGTGAGGGGGACCTGGTGCTCAGGCGGGTTCAACGAATGGCCGGCCAGCACAAGCTGTCCTCCCCGTGGGAGGGCCCATTCATCATCAGTCGGGCTTTGCACAATAACGCCTACTACCTGATAGACGCCCAGAAGCCGCAGAAGCACAAGAGAAATGCGTACGGCGAAGAAACGGAGTGCCCGTGGAACGCGGCGCTCCTCTGCCCGTTTTACTGCTAAAAAGCCAGTGTACGTACTTTGTACTTGTGCCCCTTCGGGCCCATGAATGCAATGGGGATCTCAAGCCAGCGCTTGAGGAACACCCCTTTTCGGTTTCTCCAAGTCTCTTCCTACCATCTGAGGCCCGGGCCCGGCTCACGGTCCCGGGGCTCGCCCCGCTCCCCTCCGAGGCGGACGAATAAGTGTGAGCGAGCGGCCTTTCGCCTCCCCCACCCTAACCAGCCGCAGACCGGCCCCCGGCTGTCCAGCTGAAGGGACCACGGGGTACGAAGGAGCTTCTCACACAAAGGTCCGCCAACGCGGGGTAGCCGGGCTAGCCCAACCATTCTACGTCACTCCCCGTGGCCGGCCTCTGCCGGCCCGACCTAGTCCTAGCCGGTTGACTCTAAGAGCCCGCTAACTTTTCCCAAAGGGTGAAGCCCCGTCCCTATCCCAGATCGGCTCCCGGCTGGCAGGCAGGCGGGGCAGAAGCCGGAAGGAATCCTAGCGCACACGGACAAATCAACAGGCAAAAGGCGAAAGTAGAACCGGCATGCACTCCTTTCTACTTCTGATAAAAAAACATCGACTAAACATGATAAAAGGCCCACGACCGCAGGTTCATTACAGTACGTCTTAAATACACCCCCAGCGGGTGGAACTCCGGCACTAAAAATGAAATGCAGACGAAAATGTATAAGGAGGAGCGATCTTGAGCCGTCTCGCCTCCGGCTCCGGCACCTCCAGGGCCGGCTGTGTTCACGCCGACGGCGCTGGCGCCTTCGAGGCTAGCGCTCCCGGGGCAGCCGAGGTGGAGGTCCCCGCATCATCAGCCGGCTCGGACGGAGCGTAGTCGTCGGTGTCAGACCCATCGTCGGCCGTCTCGCACTCGCTCCCCTCCGGGTCTTCGAGGGCAAGGCCGTACGAGTCTTCCGGGATGGCCGCGTCGTCCGCACCACGCTCCGGGACGTACTCATCCCACGCGGCGAAGGACGCGAGCTCGCTCGCTCGCCTCTGCAGCTCGTCCGCCACCGTCGACAGCTCCGCTTTGGTGCCGGCACGCTGGGCTGTGATTAACCCCAGGTCAAGCCCAGGATACCACGACCTGGCAACGCGGAGCGCCACCTCCGCGCCGGCGTGTGCCGCGGAGGCCCTCCAGGCATTCACCCTCGCAGTCCCGGCTTCCAGCCACCGGGAAAGCCGGGTATAGGAGCCCGGATCCACAGCCCGGGGCCAGAGGGCCCGGACCAGCGCCGTACCGGCCTTCCGAAACCGCGTCAGGGTGCGGATGACCATCTCCAGGTGCACCTCGGCGGCAACCCCCACAACCTCCAGCGTCCAGGGGGCGCCCGGCTCGACGACCTCTCCCCGGGCCCACCGGTCCTCACGATCGGACTCCACGGCCGCCTCGGCGCTCTCTTGGGTACCGGGGAAGAGCCCTAAGAAAGGGTGAGGAAAAGGAGAAGGGGTCGCACAAAGAAATAAGGAAGAGGAAGGTCGGGAACTTACGACGTAGCATCCGGTCCACCTTGTGGCCCTGCTCCACCAGGTTCGCCTCCCGGTCCGCCGCTTCTTGGCGGTAGTGCTCAGTCTCGTCCTGAGCCGGGAGTTTCTCCTTGAGCGCCGCCGTCAGCGCGGTGTCCTGGGCCTCCAGCTTGTCGCGGAGTACCTTCTCCCGCTCCTCTGCCTCCCGGCGGAGCACCGCCTCCCGGTCCGCCAGTTCCTGGCTATGGGCCTCCTCGAGCTTCTTCCGGTCTGCCCTCAGCCCCTCCGCCCTCTCGTGGAACTTTCGGCACTCTGCCACCACGGTGTACCGCTCCCCGAGGAGCCGGACCACCTGCCCCGGAGGCCGACCGCCTCTTTGTGGGCGGCTGCACGGAGAAGATTTAATCAAGTTAGAAGGAAGGAATGACAAGGTAACCGGCCCACCTCCAGGACAGCCGGCTTGGCCCTCGAGGGATCTCCCCACCAAGGACGTAGGGACGCGTACCTTGCAGGTCTGTTGTCGCGGCGGCAAGGCGGCTCTCCGCCCCCCTGAACAGCCCCAGCAGGGTGTTGTAGTCCTCCGCCTGGCAGTCGTGGGCCGCCTGCAAAAAAACAAAGAGGAATATAGCGCTTTAGGCTCGACCCGCCTGCGGCCCAGCCGGCTCGAGCCTCGGGGGCTACACCTAGTGGGTGCACTAGCGCGCCCCCGCTGGAAGAGAAGAAAGAGAAAGGAGAGACAGGGCGCTTACCACAACCGCCTGCTCCAAGCTCACCAACCGCTCGCTGGCGGCCCGGGCGTCCTCCATCGCCTGGGCGCGACAGGTCGTGAAGAACGCCGAGGCGGTGGCCACCGTGGTCCCAAGGGCGCTCGCCGGCACCACGGAGGCTGAGCTCCCGGCCGTCGCCCACAGCCACTGGGGCCGGCCCCCGTCCGCGGACCTTCCTTCGTTGGAGATGACGATGGTGCCGGTCCCCGTCGCCGTCGTCGTTTCGTGGGTCACCGCCGACGTGCTCGCCGCGGCCGCCCCCTCGGTGGCCGTGGCTCCTGTCGCGGATTCTCCACCACCGGCGCCCCCTGGCCGGCTCGCGTCCGGTGCCGGTGTGTCAGGAGCCGGCACGCCAGAAGCCGGTGCCCCCGTGGCCGGCGCCTCCTGCGTCGGTGCCTCCAAGTCCACCACCTCCGCGCCCGGCGGCACGACGCTCTCCTTTGGTGGCGCGTCGTCCGATGCCAACGCTGCGTTGTTCCCAGCCGGCTGGGAGGCTTGGCGGCTCTTCTCCGCCAAGTCCTCCACGGCCTCCCCGCCGTCTCCCGCGGGCCGGTCGGCACCTTGGCGGCCCGGCGACGTCTTCTCCGAGCCGTGGGGGAATGCCTCCCACGTTTGGCGAGCGGCCTCCCCGCTGGCCACCCCCGCCTTTGCCGCCACCTCCTCCCACCGGCGGCGCTCTTTCTCATGCAGCTCCCGCTCGGCCCTGTCGAGGTCGAGCCACGCCTGGCGCTCCATCTCCTCGGCCATCGAAGGCGGCGCCACTTTCATCGTCCCGCCGCCTGGCTCTCCGCCTAGTGAGCGCGCCTCCCTAATGGCGGCGGGGCATTAGACGAGGAAGCGGGCAAAACCAGGATTCAAATCAAGAAAAGATTTACCCGACCATGACCGGCACCACCCGCCTGGAGGGCCCGGTCGGGTTCCCCCTCTGCCTTTTGCTCCCTCCGGCGCGGCTACCGCCCGGCTGCGCGGCAACCGCGCGCTTAGGCGCCGGCTTGGGGGCCGCCGGCCCCTTCCCCTTATCCACCCCGGCCGGGTCGCTGGCGCCCCGTGGCCGGCGCCCCCGCGGCGTCGTGACCTCTCCCTCCGAGAACTTCGTCGGGTCTTCTGCAGCAAGGGTCGGTTCCCGCTCAGCATCGTCATTGGGCCAATCCCTTAACGGTGCTCGGAACGAAGACTCACCCGATGGCTCGGCGTCGTCGTCCTCCTCCTCCTCCGCCTCGTCGTCGTCCGCCTCCACCTCGCCAGCTCGCTCGGCGGCGGCCGGCTCCACGTCGACGTCGTCCTCGACCTCTTCCGGGTCGGACTCCACCGAATTCGGCGCCGGCCTCGCATAGTCCTGCAGGAGCGCGAACTTCTGCAGGCAAACCGGACGACGCTGTTAGACCGAAGGGGGGATTGCGACCCAATGGCCACAGGCTGGGAGGTAGAGCCGGCTGTTCACTTACCCGTGGTGCCGGATGACTCCGGCTGTAGGGGATCTTCCCTCACTGCCACTCCCCCTCCTTCATCTTTGCCGTCGACACGGCGTTGACCTTTCTCGCCACGTGAATCGGCCTCAGCTCCTTGGTGGAGAGCCGGCAGGGGTCATGGCGCCCTCCTATCTGGCATATAAGATGTGGCCGGCGTTGTAGCGGCAGCACCCGGTGCGAAATCATCGCCGCCAGCAAATCCATGGCCGTGAGCCCCTCCGCCCTGGTCAGCTCGCGGAGGCGGGCACTGAGCCGGTCGGCCGTCTCGGGCGCCGAGGTCGGCGTTGCCCGCCAGTTCTGCATGGCAACCGGCGGGTGGTTGGCGAAGTCGGGGAGGTTGATGTAGTCCTCCTCCGGCTTCACGTTCTTCACATAGAAGAACCCCCGCTGCCATCGCTTCACCGACTCGTGCAGCGGGAGTTTGGGGAAGCCGGTCCCTTGACGAACCTGGACGGAGGCGCCCCCGCAGGCGGTCATCACCATCCTCTGGGTCGCCGGGTCCTTCACCGTCTGCCGCTTGAAGTAGAAGAGCTGGCACCAGAAGTTGAGTCTGGGCTCGACTCCCAGATACCCCTCGCAGAGGACGACGAATGCTGCCAACTGCAGGACGGAGTTGGGGGCGAGGTGGTGAGGCTGCAGGCCGAAGTGTGTCAGGAACCGTCGGAAGAAGGCGCTCGCCGGCAGCCCCAATCCGCGGTGGAAATGGTCGGCGAAGACCACGACCTCGCCCGGCCGCGGCGCTGGGGAGTTCTCCGCCCCCGGCGGGTGGACCTCCAAGTTCTCCGCCGCCGGGAGCTTGCGGCGCACGCGGAGGTACTCGATGAAGGTGGCGTCGACATCACTGCCGTCCCAGGCGCCTTTGGTTACTACCTCCATGGCGACGGCGACGGGCGACGACGGCGCGGGGATCGACCGACGGGTTGTCCCCTTCGCGGCGGCGGGCGGCGGCGCAAGCTCGCTGTCCCTCTCGAACTACCCTTTTCCCTTCTTGCTCTCTCCCTCTCGACGAGCGGGGCGGGGGCGCCCCTCGCGCACACGTCCCCCACGATCCCCGAGGCGCACGAGGCGGACATCAGGGCGCCCCGAAATACCAAACGCCCGCCCACTGCGCGTGGAATCTTCGTGGGCGGTTCAGGGCAACGGGCATGGCAGGCCCCGCCTAGTCGCCAGGCCCGAACCGTCACTCGTCCCACCAGGCTGCTGCCCGCTCCGTCCTCCACGCAGCGCGGTTTCCCCGCCAGGTGGGGCGACATCGGCGGCGCGGGTGGCCCTGGACGCCTGCGGAGCCGGGCCATCACGTGCCAGCGCTGCCCGGCTCCCTAGGCGCTTCCAGTGCTCGAACATTCTTCAAGCCGGCGTGGTCCGCCGCATCCCGTCGGCGGGCCCCCCGGCTTCGGGGACTACTGATGGGGGGATGACCCTCGGGTAGCCTCAAACACTCCTTATGCTTTGGGCTCGTCCATAGGGCAAATGGGCGGGCCGCCTTCGAGGAGCCGGCCCGGCGACGCCGCGCCGGCTCCAACCCCCCCGCACGGGCGTGCCGGCCACTCCTTCTCCAACCACGGTGTGCTGGCCGGCTGGGGCCTCCTCGCCCGGCTCCTTCCCCCAGCCGGCCCTGCGCGACGACAATGGGCCCCGTCCCATCGTGGGTTGGCGCCCGCATGGCCACAGCGGCCCCCGTCCCGTCGGGGGTCAGCGCTCGCATGGCCACAGTGGTCTCTCGTAGCTGTTGGACGGCAACCAGGCCTCCAACAGTGGCGACCTGCCCCCAACCACTCCGCTACCTGCCCTAGCATGGCTACAAGACAGCCGGCCGGTCGCTGACTTCGGCCAGCCACCGCGAGACAACGCCGCCCGTGGCGACCCGTGCCACGTTGCGACAAGGCTTCGGGCCCGCCCATGACAAGACCAAAGCTGGTGACCCCCGCAGCCGGCCATAGGGGCTGCCGGATAGGTCCCCCCATGACCATTATATTCATATTGTAAGCCGGGGGGTTGGTCTATAAAACCCCCCGGGCCTCCCCCATGCAGAAGGAGAGGGACGAGGAGAAGGAGAAGAAAAAAGGAGAGACAGACAAACGCGGCGGCGAAGAAGAACGACGAGAGCGCCACCCACGTAGCATCCCCCACGGGGAACCTCTCGAGCCCGAGCGCTTAGCTCCCACCTCGGTCCATACAGCTCCAGGAGCACGATTGTAACCTTCACCATCATCTCAATGAAACCAAGCAGGAGTAGGGGTTTTACCTCCCACGGAGGGCCCCGAACCTGGGTACATCGCGTGTCAGTCACCGTTTGTGCCTAACCCCGTTCCCGGAGTCCACCGGCGTCCTTTCGGCCCCTCTTGATAAGCCTACCCATGGCATCTGCCGTGACAAAACCACGACAAGCAGCCCCTCATCGTCCTCCACTTGAATGACCTCTGCAACAATCGACAACATCAACATCTACATGTGTCTAATCATATTCGGAAAAACTAACGACTTTATTACCTCTATGAGAGGTGGCAGCGTCAGCACTATCAACATCCATTACGTCCTCCTCATTTCGACGAGGCGATGTTACGAATGTCGCAGCTCTGATGGAGTAGACAACTTTCACTCAGATATAACTCAAGACTTCAGTCGACACAACAATTCGGAAATGAACACTTACGTGGAGACGACAGGCACGGCCACCTTCATACGGGGCAGTGCTTTGCGAGGCTTGGAGGTGGCTAGCTTCGGCTGCTTGGCCAGTCTCTCGTTCGGCTCGACAGTTGAGGGGCGGCCCCGTTTCGGGTTCTTCTCGCTTGGTCCCGGGGCCCTGTCCTGAGCAGCTGTCGTTTCATTGAGAGCCTTAGTGCGGTCTTCGCGGCGAGGGGGCAACTCGACTCCTTCCTCTTCACTGGAATCTTCATACTCGTTCTCGGAGTCGGAGAGTTCGTCGCCGTCCACACTGCCACCCTCACCCGCCACGTCGTAGTGCACATAGTTCCCATTGGGAACGGGCGAGTGCATGTTCGTCCATTCCTGCATAATTCAAACAAGAGAGTCAGACCACAAATCAGTACATCACTCGACAGTATAAACGTATCAGTCTACATTACACATCTCACCAGGTTCTTCGGTGGGTTTTCAGCCAAGTAAGGCTGGATCCTCTTGGCTCCCGAGGGGTTGTCGCAATTTCCAGTAATGCTCCGAAGCCACTGCTCGACAGTCCCCGGTGTAACTTCTTCTGGATGCGTCCTGGTCGAGACCCCCGGACCGGAGTAGTGCCACATGGTGTGGTCTCTAGCCTGGAGCGGCTGGATACGTCGACCAAGGAACGTTTCAAGCTGATCCATGCCTGTCACCCAGCCCCGGATCAATTGAACCATGGCCTTGACTAGGATGCCTACTTGGACATGCTCCTCGGCGTTCACCTTCAGGGACTTGGGGGCAACGGGTCGGTCGGGTGAAAACGGAGGAAGACCAGTCGACATGTTGGGTGGCGCTACATCTTTGCAGTAGAACCAGGTCGACTGCCAGCCTCGAACAAATTCGGGAAGAGTAAAGGCAGGAAAGGAACTATGTTGCCTTTTCTGGACCCCTAAGCCTCCAGACAACTGGAGCACGTGGGTCTTCCCGTCAGCAGCAAGGATTTTCTTCACAGTCTGTGATCTGACCATGAAGAGATGCTTAAACAACCCCCAATGGGGAGGGCACCCCAGGAAGCATTCGCACAAGGTGAGGAATGCAGACAAATACACTATGGTGTTCGGCGGAAGGTGGTGCAGCTGCGCACAAAAGAAATTCAGAAACCCCCGGAAGAAGGGGTGAGGGGGCATGGAGAAACCTCTTTCTACATGGGAGAGGAGAAGAACCCGCTCTTCGTCGCGCGGCTCCGGCTCGCGCTCCTCCCCCGACAACCTCCAGGCGCCGTCCGCCACCAGCCCGTCGGAGACGAGGCCCTCGAGGTCCTCGCGGGTGACAACACAGGGGTGAAAATCCCCCTGCATCCAACCCGCAGGCGTGGTGGACCGAGCGGTCGAGGGCTTCCTGCCCTTGGGCTTTGACGCCCCTTTCTTGGCGCGCTCCAACTTCTCTGCCGCATTCTTCGTCATCGGAGCGGTGGCTCTGGTCGGACAGGAGCGGTGTGCTATGCTGAGGAGAAGAGGAGGCGGAGGACGAGAGGGAGAATCAGCGGCAGGTACTATGCAATCCCCATATCAGAGCGCTTTATATGCTGTCGAGTGTCTCACTGACCGGTGGGCCCGCGAGATAACCGCGCACGCAGACCGCTGATTGCGCACCGTGCGTGGCGAGATGACCGGCGCAAGAATCGAGGCGTCATGCCTCCACTAGCCCTTATCGTGGCGTCATCTCCGCGCATGTGCACGCTTCCCAAATTTTCGTATCTCGGAGAATCAGGGCCCGTCAGACCGACCCGTCACCTCCCCAAGATGCGCTCGATTCACTCGGACACTTTTAAGACTGAATGGATCCAGGCGAGCGGAGAAGAATTCAATCGACAAAAAAAAATTTGAAGACCCGAATATCATTCGAAAGATTTTGCGTGTCGATCCTGAATGAATGCTAAGGCTCAGAGTTCAGTCGATGCAAGTTCCATAGAAATCTCAAATGTCATTCGGAGGATTGGATATACTAACTCAAGGTCTTTGTTGATACCTCCTTCCACCACTCGAACCCCGATCCATTTGGGGACTAATGACGAGGATATGTACCTAGGGTAGGGTCCTAGGCAAGGCCCACATACCCTACCTAAGGACACCACATGGGAGGACCTGAAGATCAAGCATGAACTTCCGAGTGGATCCCTGGAGGCGTTTAAAGTCACTCGAGAGTCATCCACTCGGAGACTCCCGCACTCACTCGACAGCCGCGTGTCACTCGACAGACCTCACTTCACTCGACGACAGAAGACCAGGAGCCATCATCAAGAGCCCAACGGGCAGACGCTGGCTTAATGGCCTTTAATAGCTTTTACTGCATACGTTACTTGTAACGGCAGACTTTACACCCCACGACTAGACCCTTTGATGCGGGACCATTATGAGGGGCAGCGAACTCTATATAAGCCACCCCTCCCCTCCTGCACAAGGGTTAGAAAGTATTGTAATCCTTACATTCCACTTGACATAAGAGCTCCCGAGCACTAAGACGTAGGGCTGTTACCTCCATGAGAGGGGCTTAAACTCATACATCCGTGTGTACACCCTCGCCATAGCTAGGACACTGCCATCTCCATTCGTACCCCTACCATCTACTGTCAGGCTCGTTCCCATGACACTGGCCCTTCTGAGGGGGGACTGTAGCTTTTAACCGCTTAACAAGGCAGGGTCTCTAACGAGAGTGACCGCCAATCATGCACGGCTCAGTGTCTCTAGGCGAGATTAACTATCAAGGGCACAACAGACCAGAATTTATAACGGGGTGAGTGCCCCGGCTCATAAGCTACTTCCACGTGACATAAATCCGTCATTTGAACCTTAAACAACGTCACTTGTTAAGAGTACGATGGGACACTTGGCAGAGAGTACATAGCAGATGAGAGAGCTTCCCTCTCCACTGTATGATGCCCTCGGAGGGGGTGAGTTGACAGCTCGCTGCACCCCCTGGACGAGTGGCAGCTACATACAAGCAGGTACAACCCAACCAAGAGTGGGGGCGGCCTTCATCCACTCTAGCACTTGCTCTGGTTCACGACCCGTCTTGCATCATGTACCTATGTTTGAACGGCTCGCATCCTGGCAGGTCATCTTCTTTGGCTCCCATGGCACCCATGTTTGAACGGCTCGCATCATGGCGGCTGGCCCTCTTGAGCGACTTGGCACCCATGTTTGAATGGCTTGCATCGTGGCGGCTCACCCTCTTGAGCGACTTGGCACCCATGTTTGAATGGCTCGCATCATGGCGGCTCGCCCTCTTGAGCGACTTGAGACCTTTGACCGATAAGGTAAGGCACCCATGTTTGAACGGATCGCAACATGGCGGCTCATCCTCTTGAGTGACCTTAAGTCTTTCATCAGTAAGGCGGTGCACCCATGTTTGAACGGCTCGCAACGTGGAAACTTGTCCTCTTGAGTGACCTTTGGTCTTTCAATAAGGCGGTGCACCCACGTTTGAACGGCTCGCAACGTGGCGGCTCGCCCTCTTAAGTGACCTTAAGCCTTTCGCCATCTTGTACGTCGCCATCGTGTAGTCCACCGACTTGTAAGCCGTCGTCTTGTAGACCGCCATCTTGTAAGCCGTCGCACAATGGTGCTATTTTTGGCTGAAAAGCCGGTCAAAAAGGGTGAGGAAGCTAAACCCGGCGGGTTGGAAGCCCCCAAGTGACCATGTTGAAGTAATCCGCCTTTGCCCAATCTGAAATGCATAGACAACAGAAACTCCAAGTTATTTTATGATGATCAAATAAATCAGGGCACGACCCATGTTTGAACGGCGCATCACGACAGCTCGTCCTCTTAGGCAACTTTGAATTCTTCCGCCAATAATGTTGTAGCCCCCAGGATCGGGTTAACTTTGCAATGACCCGGGGTTCACGTTGAAAACGACCAAATATGTCTCGCCATCTTGGTATCCCCGAGTCTTAAGTTTACTCGGAGAGGCGGCTTGAGAATCTCCACTAAAGGTTGAGGTTGACCGTGGTGGGTTATAGGCGATCCCGTATGAACTATTTTGATAATCCGGTCGATGGTTCGTCCCGGCTGGTTGTTGAAGTTAACCAAACTGCAGTGGCGGCGACTTGCGCGCCTGTTCGTTTGGGTGGCTCGTATAGATGAACACTGCACTGATATGTTAATGTAGAATCAGACTGTAGGCGGCGTCTTGCGCGCGTCCGTTGGGCGGCTTATACAGGCGAGCACTGCACCGATATGTTGATGTAGATTGAACCGCATGGCGGCGACTCACGAGTGCTCGTTGGGCGGCTCGTACTGGTGTATGTAGCTCTTGGCATGTTGATGTAGACGTAGAAGTCAGTCGCGGAGCGGTCGCGAGAGATGTCCGCGGTGTTGTAGGCCAGCACAAACGGTGAGTCGCCCGTGGCGTTGAAAACCGGCATGGACGGCGAGTCGTCGTGACGTTGTTAAGCCGGTGCGGTCGCTAAAGGCAGCCGCCGATGCGGTCACAAGAAACGGGCGCAACATTGTTGATGGAGATCTGGTCGTCCATGTGGAGCCTCACAAGCGTCCGTTGAGTAATGCGGCACGGACGAAGACCAGTGAAAAATGACGCTGTCACGTGTTCCATCTCCGCGGTGTAATAACACTTTTTGTAAAAGAAAATTGTCCTGCGTACAAAATATTGCAGGCAACATAACTGTTCTGGAAAGAATTAATATTTACTATGAAATAGACAGGGCGGGTATCACTTGGATTTTGTTTTGCAGCGGTATAAAGCCAAGTACGTCTTGAAAACCACATACGGAGCTTCCCAACAAGATGATCCAGCGTATAGCTTCTACCATATCTTTATAACCATCCACATCTAGCCGGGTGAAATTGATAAGCTTCTTGTATGCCGCAGCAGCAACAGCAACGCGCCCAGATGCCAGAGCACGAACGCACACCACAAACACCGAGGGCATGCAGCCATGCCCAGGTGGCTGAGCAAACATGCACACAATGCATGCTGAGCGTTCACACAAGCATGCATACCCACACACATATAAGCGTAGCACACATCATGCATGGCCGGACGCTAGAGCAAGCACGCACACACCACACTCATACTGCACACACATCCGCCAAGTAGAAGCACGGTCAGCTCGAGGGAGCCGGTGCAGCGGAGGGCGCAAGCAAAGCAAGGTGAGACACAGCGGCGACGCAAAACGTTATGGAGGTGAGGCGAGGCGACTCGAGGCCACGGCGGGCGGCTCGCAGTGCAGCCGCTGAACCGGCGGCAGGGCGAATCGAGGTCACGGCGGCTCGCGGTGCAGCCAGTTTGAGGCGGGGACTGCGGAAACGGTCCGGTGCTGTGGGCGGTGGAGGCGCAGGTGTAGCGGGGAGGCAGCCACGACGCAACAGTAGGGCGAGGTGCAGCTGGACGGTTCTGGCAGATAGGTGCCGGAGCGTGGCGGCGCGCGGGTGACACGAGCAGTGCGGCGGGGAAACGGCCCGGACGACCGCGGTGAGGTAGCGAGGCAGCAGCAAGGCGCAACAGAGCCGGTCATGGCGTCACGAGCGAGGCGAGGTTGTGGCTGGCAGCGGTGGCTGGCACAGCTCCACAAAGGATAATGGCGAGGGTGGCTGGCTCAGCACGGACGAGGTGGAACGGCGGTGACCCATGGCGGCGGCTCATGTTGTGCAGGAGACTATAGGGGTGAGGTGGAACCGTTGGGCAAAGCCGGCGGCCCGAAGCAGGGACGGGTTCAGCGGTGGAGGCGAGTCACAGGGGCGAGCAATGGCACGGGATGGGGGCGGCCGGTGGACGAAGGTTGTGTTGGATCAGAGCAGGGGACCAGAGGCGACGCGGCAGCGAAGCAGGCGGCGTGGCAAGCGCCTTGGCGGTGAGGCAGGGCGACTCAGATGTCGCGGCGGCTCAGGGTGCGGCCATTGACCCGCCTTAGGAGGCGGCTTGGTGGCTAGTAGAAGCAGATGCAAACAACGGAGCCCACGGGGGCAGAGGCGGGCCAAGGCGACGGGGTCGCCGCGGTGCGAGTGACCAGCAGGCGACGGCTCAGGCACGGTTGCGACTGGAGAAGGCCGAGCCGGGGAGGCTCATGGCTGTTGAATCCGTATTGATTTTGTGATGCATATCCATGTAAAATACTCCCTTCCATGGATTTCGTGTCCGGCTCGATGTGTGTGTCGGGACTCATCGTCTTGTAAGATTTTTCATGGACAACCATGACACGGAGTCCTTTGCTTGTTGCCTAAGCCCATAACTGATGTAAGTCGCCGCTGAAGAAATATTTTGAATCTAATCTTATTTATGCCATCATTTAAACTTTTTCAATCTCGACAGATGAACTCGAAGATGATGTAGATCCTTTCGAGCTGGATTTTCTTCATCCGACCAATTGCGAGTTTCTCGATCCCTGGGGAAAATCCCTCCAAGAACCTAACACCACCGTGCGTGGCCCCACGGTGGGCGCCAAATGTCGTGGATTTGTCACGGCGGATGTCCGGGTGAACGGACTTAGGTTCGGGGCGGTCGCAACTATGTGGCGGCTTGAGAGGGGTTGGTCGGAATCGAGAGTCGCGAATTTACCCAGGTTCGGCCCCTCTAATGGAGGTAAAAGCCTACATCCTGCTTTTCTTGTATTGATAATGATGATGACGATCTCGGTTACACAGGTGTTGTCTAGCCTCTAAAACTTGTAGCTTGTCTATTGAGACGTCCTAAACTTGTCTCTCTTGAGGCGCCTTACCCCTCCTTATATAAGTGGAGAGGGTAGGTTTAAATGTAGAGTACTACTGGGAGTAGGATTAGGACTAGTCTCTCTAGAATCCTAATCCGGGTCTTATTTCCTTCGTGAGGGAGTGTCTCTTTTTGAGCCTTCTCTTGTGAGCCGCCTGTCTCCGGCTTGCACGCCAAATCTTGGGCCTGGTCATCCTGCGACCCGCCTGCCGGGTCACCAATAAAACACCATGTCTTCACCAGGTTTCCTGTGAGTCGCCAGGCCCTGGCCGAGTCATACTTCCGGACGGGTTATACCGCGGGGTATATCCCCGACATACCCCGATGAGTAGACAGGCCATGGTCGTGATCTTGGGATAGCAAGGCAGCTTTACATTGCTTCTTTTCTTCATTTGATTTCGTCCGTAGACGAACCCTGTCTTCTGCATGATGATTGAATAATTGTGTGAACTTGTAAGATAGCTTGTGGCGAGTGTAAGCCAACTCATATACTCATCTTTTCCTACATGTATTGCAATATTTACTGCTCTTGCAAACAATGAGATGCGCTTCTATCCTCGTCAAAACCGCAAGGCCTAATAAGGATAGAACCGCATCTTGGGCGTGATATTTTGAGAGGATTGAGTGGTTGCAAACGGTGGATTAACGATAAAACAAACTCCAATGCGCGAGATTTGGATAGGGAGCGCAAGGAGGGCCAGATCCATACCCAAGCTCGGTATGGAGAAGATTTCGTCGGCGACGGCGATTACTACCGGCGGAGGCGCTCGGGGAAGCAAAGGCGATGCCTAGGGGGTCCTTTTCGGCAGCTTAGGGTTTTGGGGCGCGACGGTTTGAGGATTGAATTTTAAAGCGTCAAGACCACATCATATATACCTCTCAGTGTCGGTGACACCAATTCTAAATTTTTGGTGTCACCGAGTTTCTCAACTATCAGCTGACATGGAAACTCGGTGTAACCGGGAATATGAAATTGGTAGTACCGAGATTGAAAACCAGATCAACCCTAGGCATTTGGTGAGACCGAGAATTTTGAGTTGGTTCCACCGAGATGCACTTGGGAGGTTTTAATGGTCAGTCCTTTGTCGAGATGGAACTTAGAGTTCTCCTCACACAGAGAGATCAAAAAGTACTTGTTCAAATTTTGTGATGCAGCATGAATAGAATATGAGGTGAGAAAGCATAGATAGCTAGAGGAGTGGTCCTAGGCATCTTGTACATCCAATTGGCAAATAAAAATAAAAAGCCAAATAGCAACAATTGGATGTCCTCGAATGAGTAAATAAATGCAGACCAACATGCTCACAGAATAAGATGCCAAATAAATACATGGCAAACATGCACAAACACACTAGTATATAACAAGCATTTTTGCGATGACGAAGTCATTTATATATGAGTATATTGACTTACGAGCCAAGTAAGAATACTTGATCATAGGTTGTCGTGGATTTGTCACGGCAAGATGTCCGGGTTAATGGACTTAGGTGTGAGGCCGTCGCAATTATGTGGCGGCTTGAGAGGGGTTGGTTGAGCCACCGTTAAGTATGATGAAAAACTTCTGCAAAGAACAAATGGATCTTTAATAACCAACTTGGCTGGATCCTCATCATGGTTTATCATAACCAGTACTAAATGAGGGGTTTTTTTTTCAAGCCATATAGGAAAGTTGATTATTCTTGAAGAGACACCTTATCAGACATAAGGCCATGTCATTTAATTGACCGGCTATTGGATCTCTTCAACCTGTGCTCTGTAGTATACAAAAACAATCATGGATTGCTCAAACATATATTTGCTGGGTTGCACCACAACCACGAGCAGGGATTTCATTTCGAGGACAAAGGTATTCCTCCAGGATATTCATACCGGGTTACAACCGCGGTCAAAGATTCATTCAGCAAATTATGATGAGTCATATTATTCTCACATAGTCCCGAGTCGCCGCAGGCACACAACCCGGCACTTGGGAGCTACACTATTCAGATCAAAATTGCTAAAGCTTGCAAGTCGCCGCAGGCGTGCAGACTGGCACTTGGGGGCTGCATTATTCAAGTCTAGTTTATGTTGGAAATATGCCCTAGAGGCAATAATAAATTAGTTATTATCATATTTCCTTGTTCATGATAATTGTTTATTATCCATGCTATAATTGTATTGATCGGAGACTTAAATGCATGTGTGGATACATAGACGAAACCATGTCCCTAGTATGCCTCTAATGGACTAGCTCGTTGATCAAAGGATGGTTAAGGTTTCCTAGCCATGGACATGATATGTCATTTGATAATGGGATCACATCATTAGGAGAATGATGTGATGGATAAGACCCAAACTACAAACATAGCATATGATCGTGTCAGTTTATTGCTATTGTTTTCTGCATGTCAAGTATATGTTCCTATGACCATGAGATCATGCAACTCACGGATATCGGAGGAGTGCCTTGTGTGTATCAAACGTCACAACGTAACTGGGTGACTATAAAGGTGCTCTACAGGTATCTCCGATGGTGTCTGTTGAGTTGGCATGGATCGAGACTGGGATTTGTTACTCCGTGTAACGGAGAGGTATCTCGGGGCCCACTCGGTAATGCAACATCACAATAAGCCTTGCAAGCAATGTGACTAATTGTTAGTTGAGGGATCTTGTATTACGGAACGAGTAAAGAGACTTGCCGGTAACGAGGTTGAACTAGGTATGGAGATACCGACGATCGAATCTCGGGCAAGTAACATACCGAAGAACAAAGGGAACGATATACGGGATTAACTGAATCCTTGACATAGAGGTTCGACCGATAAAGATCTTCGTAGAATATGTAGGAACCAATGTGGACGTCCAGTTCCCGCCATTGGTTATTGACCGTAGAGGTGTCTCGGTCATGTCTACATAGTTCTCGAACCCGCAGGGTCTGCACACTTAAGGTTCGGTGACGTTTCGGTAGTGTAGAGTTATGTATGGTGGTGACCGAAGGTTGTTCGGAGTCCCGGATGAGATCCCGGACGTCACGAGGAGCTCCAGAATGGTCCGGAGGTAAAGATTCATATATAGGAAGTCCCAGTTTGGTTTCCGGAAAAGTTTCGGACTCATCGGTAGTGTACCGGGAGTGCCGGTAGTGTACCGGGAGTGCCGGTAGTGTACCGGAGGACCTCCGGGAGGGGTATTTCGACCCCAAGAGGTCCATGGGCTGTGGGAGAATAATAACCATCCCTTAGTGGGCTGGGAAAACAGCCACAAAGGCCCATGGCACAGGAGAGAAAGTCCTAAAGCAAAAAGTGGAAAATCAGCCAATAGGAGGCAATCCTACTCCAACTAGGATTGGAGGTGAAGTAGGATTGCTCCCACCTCCTATTTAGGCCGACCCAAAGGCCTTGGCTGCCTCTCCTCTCCTCTCCTCCTATATATACTAGTGGATTGGGTGGTTTTTGGACAGAATTTCCGGCCACGTGCTACCCGTTTCACCGGTGCACAGTTTCTCCTCTAGATCGGTTTTCCGCAGCGCTTAGGCGAAGCCCTGCCGGAATCACTCCACCACCATCACCGGAGCGCCGTCACGCTGCCGGTGAACTCTCTCTCCTCTCCACCTCCTCTCGCTGGATCGAGATGGTGGAGATCGTCATCAAGCTGCACGTGTGCTGAACGCGGAGGTGCCGTCCGTTCGGCGCTAGATCGGAAGGACCGTGATCGAGATCGCGAGACAGTTCGTGATGAGATCGCGGAACGGATCGTGACGAGTTCACGGGACAGATCGTGATCAAGATCGTGAGACGGATCGTGATGAGATCACGGGACGGATCGTGATGAGTTCACGGGACGGATCGTGATTAGATCGCGGGACGGATCGTGATGAGATCGCGGGACGCTCGGCGATTTGGATCGCGAAGATGTTCGACTACACCAACCGCGTTTCTTAACGCTTCCCGCTTAGCGATCTACAACGGTATGTAGATCCACTCTCCCTCTCGTAGATGCTCATAACCATGGATAGGTTTGCGTGTGCGTAGGAAAATTTTTGTTTCCCATGCGACGTTCCCCAACAGTGGCATCATGAGCTAGGTTGATGGTTCGATGAGATCTCGAGTAGAACACAAAAGGTTTGTGGGCGTTGATGCTTAGATTGCTTCCTCCCTTGGTTGTATTTTGGTTCAGCGGGATTGTGAGATGAAGCGGCCCGGACCAACATTACTCGTACGCTTACGAGAGACCGGTTCCCTCGACGCAACTTGTTGCCTAGATGGCTTGCGGGTGACAGTTTCTCTCACTTTGGTTGGATAGGATTCGACAAAGGCGGTCCTTGAGAAGGTTGAAAAGCAAACTAGTGTATCACCGTTGTGGTTTATGCGTCGGTGAGAATCGTTCTTGCTAGATACCCGTAGCAGCCACGTAAAATATGCAACAACAATTAGAGGACGTCTAACTTGTTTTTGCAGGGTATGTTGTGATGTGATATGGCCAATTACATGATGAGATATGTGTGATGTATGAGATGATCATGTGATGTATAGATTATCACAACTTGCATGTCGATGAGTACGGCAACCGGCAGGAGCCATAGGGTTGTCTTTAATTATTGTATGACCTGCGTGTCAATCATTAAGCGCTATGTAATGCTTTACTTTATCGCTACGGTAGCAATAGTAGTAGAAGCATGCAGGGCGTGACAACCCCGATGGCGACACGTTGATGGAGATCAAGATGATGGAGATCATGGAGTCATGCCGGTGACGATGGAGATCATGCCGGTGCTTTCTAGATGGAGATCAAAAGCACAAGTTCATGGCCATATCATGTCACTTATGATTTGCATGTGATGTTAATCCTTTTATGCACCTTGTTTTGCTTAGGAAGATGGTAGCATTATAAGGTGATCCCTCACTTAATTTCAAGATAAATTGTGTTCTCCCCGAGTGTGCACCGTTGCGAAAGTTCGTCGTGTTGAGACACCACGTGATGATCGGGTGTGATAGACTCTACGTTCACATACAACGGGTGCAAGCCAGATTTGCACGCGCAGAACACTTGGGTTAAACTTGACGAGCCTAGCATGTACAGACATGGCCTCGGATCACAAGAAGACCGAAAGGTCGAACATGAGTCATATAGTAGATATGATCAACATAATGATGTTCACCATTGCAGCCACCTCAACTCACGTGGTGATCGGACTTGAGTTGGTGAATTTGGATCATGTATCACTCGAATGACCCGAGGGATGTCAATTTGAGTGGGAGTTCTTAAGTAATATGATTAATTGAACTCATTACCATGAACATAGTCAAAGTGTCTTTTCAAATTATGTTGTAGATTACTAGCTCGCGCTGTAGCTCCCTTAAATTTTTATATGTTCCTAGAGAAATAGAGTTGAAAGATGTTGGTAGCAATATTGCGGACTGGGTCCGTGATCTGAGGATTGTCCTCATTGCTGCACAGAAGGCTTATGTCCTTAATGCACCGCTCGGTGCGCCACCCCCTCTAGCGTCGTCTATAGATGTTGTGAACATCTAACAGGCACGTTTCGGTGACTACTTGATAGTTTAGTGCATCATGCATTACGGCTTAGAATTGAGGCTCCGAAATGTTTTGAACGTCACGGAACATATGAGATGTTCTAGGAGCAGAGATTGTGATCTCAGGCTCGTGCCTGTGTTGCGAGATATGAGATCTCCAACAAGATTCTTTGCCTGTAAGATGAAGGAGAATAGCTCAATCGTTGAGCATGTGCTCAGATTGTCTGGGTACTACAATCGCTTGAATCAAGTGGGAGTTGATCTTCCAGATAAGATAGTGATTGATATAGTTCTCCAAGTCACTGTCACTAAAGCTACTAGAACTTAGTGATGAACTATAATACACCAGGGATAGAAGTATTGATCCCTGAGCTGTTCGCGATGTTTGACACCGCGAAGGTAGAAATCAAGAAGGAGTGTCAAGTGTTGATGGTTAATCAAACCACTAGTTTCGAAAAGGGCAAGACCAAGGAGGGAAACTTCATGGATAGCAAGTCAGTTGCTGCTCCAGTGAAGCAACCCAAAGTTGAACTCAAACCCGAGACTAAGTGCTTCTATTATGAGGTGAGAGGTCGCTGAAGCGGAACAACCCTAGATACTTGGTAGATAAGAAGGCTGGCAACATCGACAGAAGTATATTTGATATACGAGTTATTGATGTGTACCTTGCTAGTACTCCTAGTAGCACCTAGGTATTGGATACCGGTTCGGTTGCTAAATGTTAGTAACTCGAAATAAAAGCTACGGAATAAACGGAGAACTAGCTAAGGGTGAGGTGACGATGTGTGTTGGAAATGTTTCCAAGGTTGATGTGATCAACATCGCACGCTCTCTCTACCTTCAGGATTAGTGACGAACCTAAATAAATGTTATTTGGTGTTTTGCATTGAGCATGAACATGATTAGATCATGTTTGTTGCAATACGGTTATTCATTTAAGTCAGAGAATAATAGTTATTCTGGTTACATGAATAATACCTTCAATGCTCATGCACCCAGTGAGAATGGTTTGTTGAAATCTTGATCGTAGTAGTACACTGTTCATAACATTGATGTCAAAAGATACAAAGTTAATAATGATAGTACCACATACTTGTGGCACTGCCGCTAAATGTCATATTGGTATAAAGCGCATGTAGAAACTCCATACTGATGGATATTTGGACTCATCGATTTCGAATCGGTTGAGACATGCGAACCATGCCTCTTGGGCAAGATGACTAAAGGACCCCGTTGGATGGAGCGGGCAAGTGATTCATTGGAAATGATACATGTTGATGTATGCAATCTAGTGAGTCTTGTAGCGTGCAGTGGATATCGTTATTTTCTTACCTTCACTGATGATTTGAGTAGATATAGTGTATATTTACTTAATGAAACACAAGTCTGAATCGTTTGAAAGGTTCAAGCAAATTCAGAGTGAAGTTTAAAGATCATCGTGACAAGAAGATAAAAGTGACCGCGATATGATCGTGGAGGTGAATATCTGAGTTACGAGTTTGGCATACAACTTAAGACAATGTGAAAGTTGTTTCACAACTAAACGCCACCTGGAACACCATAGTGTGATGGTGTGTCCGAACATCATAGTTATGCTCTATTGGATATGGTGCGTGCTATGATGTCTCTTATCGTTTTACTACTATAATTTTGGGGTTATGCATTAGAGACAACTACATTCACTTTAAATCGGGCACCATCTAAATCCGTTGAGATGACACCATGTGAATTATGGTTTGACAGAAACCTAAGCTGTCATTTCTTAATGTTTGGGGTTGCGATGCTTGTGTGGAAAATGTTTTCACATAATAAGTTAGAACCCAAAGCGGACAAATGTATCTTCATAGAATACCCTAAGAACAGATGGGTATGCCTTCTATCTCAGATCCGAGTGCAAAGTGTTTGTTGCTAGAACTGGGTCCTTTCTTGAGAAAAAGTTTCTCTCGAAAGAATTGAGTGGGAGGAAGATAGAACTTGATGAGGTTGTTAAACCTTTGTTCAGCCAGAGAGTAGCGCAGCGCAGAAAGATGTTTCTGTGAAGCCTACGTTAGTTCAAGAGGAAGTTAATGATGATGATCATGAAGCTTCAGGATCAAGTTACTATCGAACTTCGTAGGTCGACAAGGATGTGTACTGCTCCTGAGCGGTACGACAACTCTGTCTTGGAGGTCATGTTGTTGGACAACGATGAACCTACGAGCTATGGAGAAGCGATGATGGGCCCGGATTCCGACAAATGGTTGGAGGCCATGAAATCCGAGATAGGATCCATGTATTAAAACCAAGTGTAGACTTGGGTAGACTTGCTCGTTGGACGGCAGGTCGTTGAGTACAAATGGATCTTTAAAATGAAGACAGACACTGATGGTGAATGTCACTATTTGTAAAGCTCGACTTGTTGCAAAGATGTTTGTGACAAGTTCAAGGAGTTGACTACGATGAGACTTTCTCACTCGTAGCGATGCTAAAAGTCTGTTGGAATTATGTTAGCAGTTGCTATGTTTTCAATTATGAAATCTGGCAGATGGATGTCAAAACATCGTTTCCTTAATGGTTTACTTGAGGAAAGGTTGTATGTGATACAACCAGAAGGTTTTGTCAGGCCTAAGGATGCTAAAAGGTGTGCAAGCTTCGGTGATCCTTCCATGGACTGAAGCAAGCATCTCGGAGTTGGAATATACGCTTTGATGAGGTGATCAAAGTTTTGATGTTTATACAAAGTTTATGAGAAACTTGTATTTGCAATAAAGTGAGTGGGAGCACTATAGAATTTCTGATAAGTAAATGTGGATGACATATTGTTGTTCAGAAATAATGTAGAGTTTCTGGAAAGCATAAAACGGTTATTTGGAAAGTGATTTTCAAAGCAAGACCTGGATAAAGCTACCTAATTGTTGAGCATCAAAATCTATAGAGATAGATCAAGATGCTTGATGAGACTTTCAATGAGTGCATACCTTCACAAGATTTTGAAAGAGTTCAAAATGGATCAGCCAGAGAAATAGTTCTCGTCTGATTTGTAAGGTGTGAAGTTGAGTGAGACTCAAAGCTCGACAACGGCAGAAGAAAGAGAAAGGACGAACGTCATCCCCTATGCCTTAGCCATAGGCTCTATATTATGCCATGCTGTGTACCGCACCTATGTGTGCCTTGCCATGAGTCTGTCAAGGGGTACAAGAGTGGTCCAGGAGTGGATCACTGGACAGCGGTCGGAATTATCCTTAGTAACCAGAGGACTAAGGAAATGTTTCTTGATTATGGAGGTGATAAAGAGTTCGTCGTAAAGAGTTACGTCGATGCAAGCTTTAACACCTATCCGGATGACTAGTAGTAGCAATCTGGATACGTATAGTGGAGCAGCCATTTGGAAATAGTACCAAGTGGAGTGTGGTAGCAGTGTTTACGGTTTGACATAGAGATTTGCAAAGTACACACGGATCTGAATATCGCAGACCCGTTGACTATAAGACCTCTCTCACATGCAAAGCATGATCGAGCCCCAGAACTCATTGGGTATTAGATTCATAACAATGTGAATCACATGGTGATGTGAACTAGATTATTGACTCTAGTGCAAGTGGGAGACTGTTGGAAATATGCCCTAGAGGCAATAATAAATTAGTTATTATCATATTTCCTTGTTCATGATAATCGTTTATTATCCATGCTATAATTGTATTGATCGGAGACTTAAATGCATGTGTGGATACATAGACAAAACCATGTCCCTAGTATGCCTCTAATGGACTAGCTCGTTGATCAAAGGATTGTTAAGGTTTCCTAGCCATGGACATGATATGTCATTTGATAACGGGATCACATCATTAGGAGAATGATGTGATGGATAAGACCCAAACTACAAACATAGCATATGATCGTGTCAGTTTATTGCTACTGTTTTCTGCATGTCAAGTATATGTTCCTATGACCATGAGATCATGCAACTCACGGATATCGGAGGAGTGCCTTGTGTGTATCAAACGTCGCTACGTAACTGGGTGACTATAAAGGTGCTCTACAGGTATCTCCGATGGTGTCTGTTGAGTTGGCATGGATCGAGACTGGGATTTGTTACTCCGTGTAACGGAGAGGTATCTCGGGGCCCACTCGGTAATGCAACATCACAATAAGCCTTGCAAGAAATGTGACTAATTGTTAGTTGCGGGATCTTGTATTACGGAACGAGTAAAGAGACTTGCCGGTAACGAGGTTGAACTAGGTATGGAGATACCGACGATCGAATCGCGGGCAAGTAACATACCGAAGAACAAAGGGAACGATATACGGGATTAACTGAATCCTTGACATAGAGGTTCGACCGATAAAGATCTTCGTAGAATATGTAGGAACCAATGTGGACGTCCAGGTCCCGCCATTGGTTATTGACCGTAGAGGTGTCTCGGTCATGTCTACATAGTTCTCGAACCCGCAGGGTCTGCACACTTAAGGTTCGGTGACGTTTCGGTAGTGTAGAGTTATGTATGGTGGTGACCGAAGGTTGTTCGGAGTCCCGGATGAGATCCCGGACGTCACGAGGAGCTCCATAATGGTCCGGAGGTAAAGATTCATATATAGGAAGTCCCAGTTTGGTTTCCGGAAAAGTTTCGGACTCATCGGTAGTGTACCGGGAGTGCCGGTAGTGTACCGGGAGTGCCGGTAGTGTACCGGAGGACCTCCGGGAGGGGTATTTCGACCCCAAGAGGTCCATGGGCTGTGGGAGAATAATAACCATCCCTTAGTGGGCTGGGAAAACAGCCACAAAGGCCCATGGCGCAGGAGAGAAAGTCCTAAAGCAAAAAGTGGAAAATCAGCCAATAGGAGGCAATCCTACTCCAACTAGGATTGGAGGTGAAGTAGGATTGCTCCCACCTCCTATTTAGGCCGACCCAAAGGCCTTGTCTGCCTCTCCTCTCCTCTCCTCCTATATATACTAGTGGATTGGGTGGTTTTTGGACAGAATTTCCGGCCACGTGCTACCCGTTTCACCAGTGCACAGTTTCTCCTCTAGATCGGTTTTCCGCAGCGCTTAGGCGAAGCCCTGCCGGAATCACTCCACCACCATCACCGGAGCGCCGTCACGCTGCCGGTGAACTCTCTCCCCTCTCCACCTCCTCTTGCTGGATCGAGACGGTGGAGATCGTCATCAAGCTACACGTGTGCTGAACGCGGAGGTGTCGTCCGTTCGGCGCCAGATCGGAAGGACCGTGATCGAGATCGCGAGACAGTTCGTGATGAGATCGCGGAACAGATCATGATGAGTTCGCGGGACAGATCGTGATCAAGATCGTGATGAGATCGCGGGATGGATCGTGATGAGTTCACGGGACGGATCGTGATTAGATCGCGGGACGGATCGTGATGAGATCGCGGGACGCTCGGCGATTTGGATCGCGAAGATGTTCGACTACACCAACCGCGTTTCTTAACGCTTCCCGCTTAGAGATCTACAAGGGTATGTAGATCCACTCTCCCTCTCGTAGATGCTCATCACCATGGATAGGTTTGCGTGTGCGTAGGAAAAATTTTGTTTCCCATGCGACGTTCCCCAACAGTTTATATCAAGTATGCAAAGTCCCATGTCGCTGCAAGCATGCACCACGACACTTATGGGCTAATGCAAGCCGGTTTTCAAATCATTACATTGTTAGCAAGAAGCTATTGTCTCAAGGAGATGAGATGGCCTTTCTATATTTTTCTAAAGTCCCAGCCTAGTAATTCTTACTCACCTGGCACTTGGGGGCTACACCGCTCAAGTCAAATTTTTTCAAAGTTCCAAGTCGCTGCAGGCATGCGACCGACACTTGGGGGCTACAATACTCAACTATTTGACAAATTAAGAGGTTCAAATTGAAGACCCGGCGCATCACATTCTGATGAGCCGGCCCTTGGGGGCTACACCTGCTGAAGCTTTATAAGGTATAAGACCGTTACAAGTCCCAGGCCGCTGCAGGCATGACAACCTGGTACTTGTGGGCTACACAGTCCAATATGTTATTGCAAAGCACCAAGTCATCATGGATAATCTCGGAGCTTGGGGCTACAGGTAATATGGACATATCAAAAACTTGAGGAGAATTTTCAAGATGTTAATTATGGAGTTCAGTTGTTAGACCCGGCATCACCAACATTCATGACCCAGCATTATCAAAAGATCAGAACCCGCCAAAATTTATGTAAGCCGCCCTGCTTCACAACAATGAATGTCCGGATCTACGTCATGAGGATTTCTTATTTTCAAGATTTTCATTAAGCCAAAGTATTGGAAGCCGACTCAATGGCATATGGGTATTCTATTCCCAATATTTTTTAAAGGATACTGACAAGCAAGACGATTTTCAAGACGACTCATTCATATGCAGAAAAGACCCGTATTTTTAAGGAGCTACTTCATTAAGCCGACCAGTGGAGCGAGCTAGTCACTTAAAATATTCATTCTTATTTTAGGAGCTTAGCATGAATAAATTCAAGCTAACCCTGGGGCTAATGTCGGGGATATACCCCGTGGTATAACCCGGCCGAAAGTATGACCGGGCCAGGGCCTGGCGACTCATAGGAGACCTGGTCAAGACATGGCATTTTATTGCTGACCCAGCAGGCGGGTCGTAGGACGACCAAACCCAAGACCTGGCGTGTAAGTCGGCGCCAGGCGGATCACAAGAGAAGGCCCAAAGGAGAGAGAATTCCCTTACAAGAGAAACAAGACCCAGATTAGGATTCATGAAAGACTAGTCCTAATCCTACCCCTAGTAGGACTCTACATGTAAACCTATCCTTTCCACCTATATAAGGAGGGGTAGAGCACCCCTGGAGAGACAAGTTTTTAGACGTCTCAATAGACAAGCTACAAGTTTTAGAGATTAGGCAACACCCTTGTAACCGAGAGATCCTCCTCATCATCAATACCAGACAAGCAGGACATAGGCTTTTACCTCCATCGGAGGGGCTGAACCTGGGTAAACTCATGTCTCTCGATTCCGTCTTAAGAGATAAGACCTACAAAAATAAACAAGACATAATATATTCTGCATTGTTGTAAGGGAGGCTTGAAAAAGCATAACCTGGAGGTATTAAAATCTGTTGTAGCCTTGCTTCTTCTTTCATGATCTTGCTCTCACCCGACTTGATAAGTCGGCATAGCATGTGAATATGATGCAATGTATGATGTTCTTGCTTTCCCTTCCATTTTTTGTTTTTTGAAAACTCATTGCTGGCCCTTCTGGGGGGACCTGTTGCTTTGAACTGCCTAATAGTACATGGTCTCTAACGAGAGTGACCGCCAATCTTGCACGTCTCAGGGTCTCTAGGCGAGATTAACTGTTAAGGGCGCAACAAATGAGAGAGTTTCCCTCGTCATTGTATGAGGCCCTCGTAGGGGGTGAGTTGGCAGCTCACTGCACCCCTGGCAGAGCGGCAGCTCGTTGCACCCCTGGCAGAGCGGTAGCTACATACATGCAGGTATAACTCGGGCTTGCAGATCAAGAGGGGGGCGACCTTCACCCCCTCCTGACCTTGTTGATGGAGTCAACATTTTGGGTCCATGACCCGCCTTACGGTGGCTGAAGAGCTGATTCGAGAGGGTTGAAGCTTAACCCGGGAGGTTGAAAGCCCCCAAACGAACTTGTTGACAGAGTCAACGTTTTGGGTCCGCGACCCGGCTTACAGTGGCTGAAGAGCCGATCGAGAGGGTTGAAGCTTAACCCCGAAGGTTGAAAGCCCCCAAACGACCTTGGTTGACGGGGCCAATCTTCGCACTATGTTGCACGCCGCCTTCTTGCAGACGGCCATCTTGTAAGTCGTCGTCTTGCAAGCCGCCGTACAATGCTACTGTCTTGTAAACCGTCGTATACTATTTGCTGTTCTGGCTGAGGAGCCGATCAAGAGGATGAGCGAGCTAAACCCAGTGGGTTGAAAGCCCCCAAGTGACCATGTAGAAGTATCCACCTTTGCACAACCCGGTATTTTGTCGGATGAACGAGAAGGAGCGAACCGAGTTTAGACAGGCAGACTGATCCACTCCCAAAAAATACTACTTGATGGATTTTGCACGTTTCCACTTTGGATCATAGGGCTGATGGACCGTGCATGTTCGTTTGACAGCGCATCATGGACGCCGGGAGATTTCCAGCCGCAGTTCTTGAAGTCAGTGCGAATGCGGAGTCAAGCGGAACATGTAAGAGCATGGTTAATAGTATAGTCAGCCGCTGGCTATAAGCCATTGCCATGTCATCTATAGCCCATCTTATAACCAACATGTACAATAGTTGATTAAAAGAATGTACTATTTTTTTATTATGTGGTCCACCTTTCACTGTCACAAAGTGTCTAAGAGCACGTGCTAGAGCTGGCTCTTCACGAAGAGCCTGCTTACCTTCTCTCTCTTCTTCTCTTTCCTCCAACTAAGCAACAATATACTAGTTTATTTTTTACAGCCCGCTGAGTCAGCACTATTGTACTTGCTCTAAGGGGTGCCAACTGTGCACACATTCACCAGCAGCCCATGCAAGCGGATGCTAGTACGGTCTTTGGGAGTTGTTATAAAACCAGATAATATGACGTCATGTCGCGTGTGCGTCGGCTAAATAACCCGGCACAGAAAAACTAATGTGGCCTCTGTTGTGTTGATGGTATAAATGTATACTGCCTGGGCGAGCTCATCTCTGGTATAAGTGTATGTGTCTAAATTACGTGTCCGTTGATTTTAGTGCTTTGCTTGAATGGCCTTGAGACTTTATACGGAACGTGCAATCGGTGGCTTCTCATATTTTCTGTGCTCGTAGCCTGACAAGTGCAAGCGACCACCTACTCCCTTTTCTTTATCTCCAAAAGAAAAATAGCAGCAGCTTGTGATCCCCTCGAGACTCGATCCGTGGATGGAAAGATGTGTCCCTATCTCTGAACCTGGCTTAGATCGAGTCAAGCACATGAACGGAGTCCAGCTTTAGTCAGGTAAAATCATCAAACAATCGCCGGCACGGCTGATTCAGGATCGGACTGCAGGGGCAGGGCAAGCTCCAATGCTGGCATGGGATGCAGTCCGGGGACGCGGTGACGCCGGCCGCTGGCCGTGGACATGGAGAGGCCAGCCGCAGGCGCTGGAGAGCCGGAGGCGATGGGAGGATGTGGTCCATGGCGGCCAGGTGGCTCGGCGAGGCAAGGAACTGCGCGGGACTCGGCAGCTGGGCGCACGGTGAGGCGAGGAACTGCGTTGGTATTGGTGAGGCGAGGAGGCAGCACACGGTGGTTTGGAAGCGCAGCTCGGAGACCGCGGTAACGGGCGGTGCAGCGAAAGTAGGCAACGATGGAGGCGGGTGTGCGCAACGACAGATCGAGCGCGGAAACGGCGCAGAGTGCGAGGTGCGGCGGAGTCGCCGGCCAGGGGTAAGGCACGATGAAGGTCGGCATGGCGCGCATGGAGTGGAGCGGCCACCTGCGGGGGTGGCGGAACCGGCGGAAGGCGAGGCGGGGCCGGTGCGTATGGGTGGAGCCATGGTGGAGGGCGGCTCGGCGAGGCGAGAAGGTGAACCACGGCGGTGGCTCGGCCATGGCGGAGGCGAGCAGGCGAGGTGCGGGAGAGCTGGCGGGCCTAGCGCTAGGCGGCGTCTAGCCAAAGCCACGGCGCAGGGCAACAGCCGGTAGGAGCAGCAGCGTGGCGGAGGCGGCAACTAGCGGTGGAGGCGAAGGCGGAGGCGGATGTGACTCGGACGTGCGACAATGCGATGAAGGCAGAACCATGGGCGACTCGAGCACATCCAGGGTCGAGCGGAAGGCGAGGCGGAAACGGCTGGGGTAACGGCGCGTGAGGGTGAGGTGTGGCCATAGTGGTGAGGCGAAGCGGAGCCAGAGACAGAGTCTGTGGCAGCCTGATTCTCCCTCTTTTGCACAATATGGCAACACCACGGCTGAAGCTAGATGAATCCCCGCCATGCAATAATACTTGTTTATTCATTCCTTTGGTTTTGCGGTCTGGTTCCTTGCGTCTTGTTATTTCTTCTTGGCAGCGGAGACTGACAGTCCATACGAGAGATTCATGGATCAAACCAATATACTAGTAACCTTTCCTTTCTTGATTCTTGAATTAAATCTCGTGGCAGCCTTCCTGTGTCCGTCTGAGTAAAGTAATAACAGCATCCGATTCCCTCGGGAGCAGCGCACGAGACGCCGCATAGCAAAAACAGCTCGGCAGCTTTGATGTATCCTGCGACAACTTTGCTTCCGTCACCTCGTACAGGAGAAGACCACGCATTCGGAACGCCTCGGATTGGATTACTGGAATCGCAGAACAGGGCATGTCAAACCCTTGTGGTGGCACGGATGAATTTGTCTGGTCTCGGCTACTTTGCAAGGTGAATCCGAACGACGAGGCTTCGTATTGATGGATCGCCTAGTCACGTGTGCCGACGTACGCCATGTAACTCCAAAAACCTCTTGATCTCAATACCTCGTACTATCAGGTCCGAAGTTAACTGATCATAAACAATGATTTTGCCGGCTCTGCCCAAGGTTATACCATGGCAGATTACCCTACGTGATTGTTTCTTGTCGGCCTTTCTTTATCTGGCCAATCCAGAGCTCCTCGATCCGTGGAAGAGTTCCCTTCAAGAACATAACATCATCATGTGCTAGCCCCACGGTGGGCGCCAACTGTCGTGGATTTCTCACGACAAAATGTCCGAGGTTAACGGACTTAGGTGTGAGGCCATCGCAATTATGTGGCGGCTTGAGAGGGGTTGGTCAGAATCGAGAGACACGAGTTTACCTAGGTTCGGCCCCTCCGATGGAGGTAATAGCCTACATCCTGCTTGTCTCGTATTGATGACGAGGAAGATCTCTCGGTTACAAGGGTGTTGCCTAATCTCTAAAACTTGTAGCTTGTCTATTGAGACGTCTAAAAACTTGTCTCTCTAGGGGTGCTCTACCCCTCCTTATATAGGTGGAAAGGGTAGGTTTACATTTAGAGTCCTACTAGGGGTAGGGTTAGGACTAGTCTTTCTTGAATCCTAATCCGGGTCTTGTTCCTCTTGTAAGGGAATTCTCTCTCCTTTGGGCCTTCGCTTGTGAGCCGCCTGCGCCGGCTTACACGCCGGGTCTTGGGTCTGGTCATCCTGTGACCCGCCTGCCGGATCACCAATAAAACGCCATGTCTTGACCAGGTCTCCTATGAGTTGCCACGCCCTAACCGGGTCATACTTCCGGCCGGGTTATACCGTGGGGTATATCCGCGACATAGGTCATACTCATCGTTTAAGGACAAGTGGGGTTACCACTATTACATAAATCATTTAATGTTGTCACATACTATGAGATGCTTTGACTCAAGTCCTAGAATAAAGCCCCCCCTTGATGTGACATCCCCCCATAGGAGGGATAAACTAACATTGGGTTTTGTTGATGAAGACTTCTTGTAGGTGAAGTAGTGGTGGATGCTCAAAGTTGACGAAGATCACCATGAGTTGGGAGCATCATTGTTGTTTCATTACTCATCTCACCTACATGGGTTATTCCCAACACACAAGAGACAAATACAAGGATATCTATGGACATGGAGTGCAAAGCATACATGATGATGTCCACTGATTTGTTAATTACATTGTCCCTTGCTTACCTTTGAGGCAATGTCTGTCTCCTTGAACTATTGCATGATGTTGATGTTGATTGCAACTAGTTCTTGCCAATAATGAATATGAGTGGATTTCATTGGCGGAGTCACCCCTCAAGAACTTCTCTAGTTCTTTGTAATAGCCCAAGTGCCCCCTTGCAAGTTTTGTCATGTATCTCATGTGGACCTCCATGTTTTGCCTATGTGGTTTGTACACTATAGTTTTGCTTCATGTCATTCTTTCATCATGGCATCATAAGCATTTATCATCATGTTGTTGTGTGTGCCCTAGGTTGTGTTGGTGGTGAGTGTATGTGTTTGGAGAGTGTATTCTTGTGTGTGCTTGAAGTGTTGCTCTCCTCCCATTTCTATTCCTATCACCTCTTCCTCTCACTCATTTTTCCTCATGATATAAATTGCTTGTTGTTTTCTCTCTTTAAAAATGTTGATCATCTTCCAAATATTCTACTAAGATTTTTAAAAGTAATCCTTCTGTTATGGTTGGATTTTTTCCCTTTCAAATAATTTTGCAACATGTCTGTTAAAACATTAAGCAAAATATTTGCTTGCTCTAAAAATGCCCTAACCAATTTTATTAAATTCCTTGCATTTTTGTGAGCCCCAAAAGGCTTTTATTTTATTTTTTAAACCTCTCTCTCTAGTCCTTGCTTAGTTTTGTTCTCTCGTTGTTTTTAAAAATAAAAGTCCGTGTTTTTTTCTATTTTCGTTAGAGAGAAAGAGAGCCAGTGGGCCTCCATCCGGCCCAACTGTCGCAGCCCCGCAGCCTAGCTTGCGCGCGCATCCTCCCTTCCAGCGTGGACCCAGCCGGTCCCACCTGTCAGCATCCTCCTCCCTCGTTCCTTCCTCCCTTTCCTGCTTCCTCTCAGTGAGATCGAGAGAGTAAGGCCCCGCCATGGCCGAGGTGGCGAGCAGAGCCGCGCCATTGGGGCCTATTTAACCCCTCGGCGTGCGTGCATAGGGTTCCCCTTTCCCTCCAACCGCCGCCACCTCTCTTTACTCCACCTCTCTCTTCCCCCTCTACAGGTAAGCTCTGTTGGTTCAGTTAGTTTAGAATCACCACCGGCTTCTTCGTCGTCATCGTCGCCTCCGGCGGCCGCCTTCTCGCCGTCCAACATTCCCAGCCGGAGCCTGGTGCTGCCTGCATTCCATTCCCGTCGCTTGGAGGAGGAGATCGCCTCCGAATTGATGACCCCGTCCCCGTCTCTGTCGCTGGATGCTTCCTCTGCTCCGCCGCGCCCCGCGTCGCCGGCGTGGATCTTTTTCCCCTTCGCTCGGCGGAGTCGTCTCCGCCCCGCCCTCTCGGTGAGCAATCGAGCCCCTTTTCTGTGCGTCCCGTTAGCCTTGCCGTCGCCATAGCGCCGCCGTCGCTGCCATGCCCGAGCGAGCGCAAGCTTGAGCTCGAGCCGCCGCAGCGCATGGGGTTCTTCCCTCTATATGCGGGAACGGGCTCCCCTAGGACCCCGCTAGCCCCCGCCAGTGCCCTTTGTAGCCACACGTCATCGCCTCGCCGGAATAGCTTCGCCGCCATGCCTGTCGCCGGTGTCTTCTCTTTAGTTTCGTCAGGTTCCGCGTCGTGAGTCAGTACTAGAGGAACCGATCCCCCCTTGTGTCAACAACCGAACCGTAGCGTAGTGGTAGCACGCTAGGGGGACGACCGGCAGGTCGTGGGTTCGATCCCCCTTGCATGTGTGTGTGTGGATCTGGATCCCGTGTAGCTGTGGCTCGGATCGTGTGTGACTGTGTGTGTGTGGTGTGACCCTGTGCGTGGTGCAGTGTGTGTGTGTGTGTGACAAGTGGGCCCTAGCCCCACTTGTCATCCACAAAGGGGCCCTGGTGTGACTGACCAGTGGGCCCTGGCCCCACTTGTCATCCACAGAGGGACCCTGGTGTGACTGACCAGTGGGACCCCTCTTGTTTTATTTATTTTGTTTAATTGTTTTTCTGTTTTATTTTGTTAATAGGAATAATTTCATTTTTGGAATATTTCCCGGTCTGGACATAGGCATTTTTGGCAGTGGCCCAAATAGGAAACTTTTGACTTATAAGTTGTTGGTGATTTTGGTGCTATTTGTCATTTAGAATTGTGGGCATTTTATCTACATCATCATAGGGGTGTGATATATGGATTTGGGGTAGAAAAATCCTAGGAATCCATTGGTGTAATTTGTTTTAGCTTTTGAGCAAGTTTTGCAAAATGTCATTTTGATCCAATATGTCATTGTTTTCATTTTTGTTAGAATAAATTCATGCATGCTATGATAATTGTGTAACATGAGAGTGGTAGTGTTTTGTGAGTATTATGCCATGGTATTTTCTTTTGACATGATATTCTTGCATATAAGTGTGATTCTTGCTCCAAAGTAGCTACCAAAATGTTGTTGTTTTCAACATGCTAAATATTTCTAAGTCTGAGAATCTGTTATTATTTTTATGCCATGTTGAGTGGATGGTACCAGGTGTTCTATTGAGTTTATCTCAAGCTCAGTGCTAGTGTTTTGGAGTAGATATTGTCCTCTACCATCCTGTTAATTTTCATGCCATGAGGTGGTCTCTAGAATAATTATTTTCTGCTGTCAATTTGCTATCAGCTTAACTCAGATTCCAGAAAATTGTGATTTTCACTAAGTCCCTAGAATCTGTTTCCTTATGCCATCTTGTGAGCTTCATGCTTAGTGATATAAGCTTCCTTTCAAGTTTGTGTAGTTGGATGATTTGATAAGCATGTTATGTAGTTTCTGTACATACTTTGTTTATGGTTGGAAGCCTCCTATAGCTCTAGATATTGGCTGTGCAAGTTGCTATGTTGCTATTTTGGACAGGGTGTGTGTAGTTTTGTGTTGTGGCTTGTGGGAGCTATGCTACATTATTTTTCTTGATATTTGGCTCTATTGAGATTGGTTTTTCATTTCCTAACTAGTGGCTACCTTGGAATACCAAGGAATAGCCCATAGCCTTCCTTGTCTTGTATTTTGTTTTCGTACCTTGTCGTGAGCGTAGCGTGAGAACCGTTACTCCGCTTCCTACGTTCTACATATGCATTTGCATCGATTTTGCATGAAGAATCCATATTTTCCATGATCATGCATGTCTAAATACTTAACATGAGGTTATGTCCAGAATTGTAAATAACTTAACTATTCCACGAGAAACATGACTATCTTAGGATGGCATGTTAAATACTTCAAATGAATCATGCATCATTTTGTTTGTGCATTGCACCATGGTTGTTTGTTTATTGTTGATGGTTATCTATAGGTAGACGCGAGTGTTGAACCTGAGTAGGAGGATCCAGGAGAGTACAACTACGAGGACCCAACTCTTTGTCCCTCTCAAGAACCAATAGGCAAGATGATCATACCCGGATCCCGACACTATTTTTGCTTTTATAGATGTCTCTCTCTTATCATTATATTTGCGTTACCTACCACTTGAATGCCAAGCCTCCTACATTTTCATGATCGCCTCTAACCCCTCCACTACCTAGCAAAACTTGTTTGGCTAAGTTACCGCTGCTCAGCCCCACTTATAGCGTTCTTAGATGCAGGTGCAGGTTGTTTCCATGTGATAACATGGATATATGGAGATATCACAATATCTCCTGCTATTTAACTTAATGCACATATATATCTTGGTGAGGTCGAAGGCTTGGCCTTTTGCTCGGTGTTTTGTTCCACTTTTACTGCCATAGTTAGTTGTTACCGGTGTTATGTCTCCATATATTGCGCTCCTAACATGCTCGGGGTTGTTTTGGGGACCCTCTTGATTATTCTATGAGATTAAAGCTTGTCTCGCAAGACCCAACTATGGTATTATTTGCTTAACAACTTAATAAAAATGCATAGGGCTTTGCAACCCCGTAGATAGTTAATCAACAACCCGGGCCAGTGCTCCTCATGAGTGTTGGTCCAAACTAGAGCACTATGCGGGGCCAACCGTGGCAACTCAGGAGATTTCTATCAGGCCTCCGTACACTAGCTTATCTGGTTGTGTCCTGAGAACAAGATACGCGGCTCTTATCGGGTTCATCGACATGTCGGGCGGTCTTGTTGGACTTGTTTTACCTTTCTCGAATGTCTTGCGTGAGGAATCCGTTCTTCTTCGGGCTATCTTGAGGTGTCGGTCTTTCCTTTGGAATTGCCTAGGATGATCACGAGATCCGTGGTCAAGGTTATTCCCGCGGCGTGTGGTAATTTGTGATGGATTAGTTGGAGCATCCCTGTAGGGTTAAATCTTTCAGAAAGCCATGCCCGCAGTTATGTGGCAGCTTGGATAATTTTTTTAACACCCGGTTATAGTCAACTTGAAGTAAACTCTAATAAAACCCACCAACTATGTGCATAACTATGATGGTCTCTGCTCGTGAACACGAACTGAGAGAGAACATGGTGGGGTTATGTATGACGTAAGTAGGTGTTCAGGATCACTTAGTGGTCACCATGGTTCTCGATCGCCTTTCGTAGACCACCATAAGTACCTTTATGTTCTCGTAAGATAGACACCAAATAAATGCTTAGTGCTTGTTGCAACCTCAATACTTACCCCTTCCAAACCCAAAAGCTTACATAGTTTCGGTACCCGGGATTACATGATTGCTGGGTCCTTGTGGCTCACAGATTACTACAACAACACAGGTGCAGGTGTGGATGAGTTCATGCCCGATGATGTGACCCAGCTCCAGTGGGAGTACGATGAAGAACATGGCAGGATGTATGTCACGTACCCCGATGAGTAGAGAGGCCATGGTCCTGATCCTTGGGATAGCAAGGCGTTTTTCATTGCTTCTTTTCTTCATTTGATTTTGTCCGTAGATGGACCCTGCCTTTGTATGATGTTTGAATATTTGAGTGAATTGTAATTTAGCTTGTGGCGAGTGTAAGCCGACTCCTATACTCCTTTTTTCATAAATGTATGCAATGAATTACTACACTTGCGAAACGACCAGATGCGCCTCTATCCCGGTCGAGGACCCCACGCCTTAATAAGGATAGGAGCGCATCTTGGGCATTACAAGTTTGTATTCAGAGCCATACGACCATAGGAGCCCTTTGCTTGATCGAACTTGGCCGAGTCGATTCTAGTAAAAACTATTTTGAGTCTAGTTATATTGGAGAGTAGGTTTCTTATACTACTCTTCCATACTCTGGTGAGGTATTCGACTTAGCAATTTTTGATTCTACTCCTCTTCTTTCTCAAAAAAAATTAGGATCACGCAGATATTTTGGAATCTATATGATGCCGATGTGATGGAGTTCTGTACTTGGTGCCTCCTGTTATTGAGGAGTAGAGCTCCAGGGGATTCTTGGCACATTGTTATCATTCAGTTTCCTTAGTATCTCAGGACGGAGGGTGTTCGAAATTGCTTCAATACTTATCGTGGCGACATAAGGTCGCAGTCACCCAGTACTGGGGAGGCGTCCAGGGTACTGCCATGTTTGGTATTGTTGTGTTTTCGAGGATCCGAGATAGATGGAGTTTCGGAATCTTTGGTTATGTGTTGATGGATGGATACAGTTGGAGTGTAGGGCTTGTTAGTTGTGCGAGATATTTTGCCTCCCTGTATGCCCAACACCTGATTGCATAACCAAAGAGTTCAGAAGTTCTTAGGTGGGAATTCAAGTAGCTACCTAGGATCATCTTGTTCAGATGTATGAGGATATATACATTTGTTCCGAGCAACCTTAGCTCAATACTTTTGTGTTATTGCAAGTGGCTTCAAGATCTATGATGTTATTCCAAACCTGAAGTATGCGTTCGTACTAAATTTTCAGTTCGAATGCATGTGATGATATTCATTACAATTTCTTTCAACTCGTTGATTTAACTTACTGCTTCATCTATTTCAGTGATGTGCTGATGTTCTTGTCCATCTCCAGGATGGCTCCACCAACTCGCAGGAATACGGGTCGGGGTGAGGAGCAGTCTGATCCTCCACCCCCCCCACCGCCTCTTCCTATAGAAGCTTGGCAAGCTGTGATGGCCGCAACCAATGTGAATACTCAGATGTTGCTCAGGCTGTTGCAAGAGAGAGATCAGGGTTAGCAAGCATTTCAAGGGAATTTCCAGAATCAGCCTCAGTTCGCGACTCTCAACCAGTTGCTTCCAACCAGCCCATGTCTTTGACCTATTGTGAGCAGACTTTTGATGCAAATGATTGGCTCCACGACATGAGTAAGCATTTTGAGTGCAACAATGTCATTCCAGATGACTATGTCAGGTTCGCGTCGTTTCAGCTCAAGTGTCAGGCAGCAGATTGGTGGCGGCAATACAAGGACTCCAGGGGTGAGCGTGTTATCAGTTGGGATGATTTCTGTCATGACTTCAGGGCCCATTACATTCCTACGATCTTTGTCGAGGAGATGCGTGAGTTCAGGCACCTGAATCAGGGAAGCAAGTCTGTCTATCAGTATAATGTCGAGTTCCTGAATCTGGCCTGCTATGCTAAACAAGATGTTCCTGACGATAAGTTCATGATTTATCAGTTCAGAGGTGGTCTCAATGATGAGCTTCTGCCGGGTCTAGTCCTCCAAGAGCCTCATGTGTTTGATCAGTTCTACAACATGGCTTTGAAGGTCGAGGCAACTCAGCTCAAGTTGGAGAACTCAAGGAAGCGGTTCAGAGACTCCAATTCTTCTTCTTCCGGCTCTCAGATGGTTCTTAAGCAGCAGAAGTATTGGGTTCCTCCTCCTCCTCCGGTTCGTCCTCCTCAGCAGTAGAAGCAGTTCAGTGGTCGTGATTCTTCCCACCCATCCAACCTAGGATATCATGAGAGGCCCCAGGATCCCAAATCAGCTAATGTTCCTCCTCCAGACAACTCCCGTTTTCTATCAGAGGTTACTTGTCACAAGTGTCGTCAGAAGGGTCACTACTCAAAAAAGTGCAACCAGCGGCATCTTTCGCCTCCTCCTCCAGTTAGACCTCCAGGCAATGTTTTGGTGAAGGATAATCCCAAGGCAGCCAGAGTGAACATGGTGAATGCAGCTGAAGTAGAGCAGTCTCATGAAGTGATTATGGGTAATCTATTGGTTTATTCTATTCCTACAAAAAGTTTTGTTTGATATTGGTGCATCGCATTCATTCATGTCTAGACCTTTTTCTATCAAGAATGATTTCTATTCTGAGATGTTGAGTAGACCTTTGGGTGTCCTTTCTCCGGATGTGGCCATGAAAACCACCTCAGTGGTTCGAGATGTTTCTATCAAGATGGGCAATTATTCCTTCTTGGCTTCTCCTTATGTTCTCGGTAATTCCAATATTGATCTCATTCTTGGCATGGATTTTCTGGCGGAGAACCAGGCTAAGAACGATTGTGCAGCAAAAGAAGTCAAAATGACTCATCCTTTAGAAGACGTGATCATTTTCGCAACTCGCGATGACATGATTCGTCTCTTTGCTCTGAATGAGAAGGGTGAGGTCTCAGTCATTTCTCAAATTTCGGTGGTTTGTGAGTACGAAGATGTCTTCCCCGAAGAATTGCCAGGAATGCCTCCGCACCGGCCAGTTGAGTTTGTGATTGATCTCAAACCTGGAACTGAACCGGTTTGCAAGCGTCCTTATAAACTTGGCCCCGAAGAGCTGAAAGAGTTGAAGAAGCAGCTAGATGAACAAGAGTGTCTGGGTTTGACCAGACCAAGTTCTTATCCATGGGGTTGTGGTGTTTTGTTTGTCAAGAATAAGGATGGCACATACCGACTTTGTGCCGATTAACGTCCATTAAATAAAAAGGCAATCAGGAACAAGTACCCACTTCCGAACATCAATGAGTTGTTTGAAAAACTAAAAGGTGACAAGGTTTTCTCGAAGCTTGATCTTCGCATGGGCTATCATCAGATTCGCATTCATGAAGAAGATATACCAAAGACTGCTTTTAGGATGAGTTTTGGCTCTTATGAGTACACCGTCATGTATTTTGGTCTCGCCAATGCTCCTCCAGCCTTCTCCAGGATGATGAACTTCATATTCTCTCCTTTCAAGAATGAGTTCATCTTGGTGTATTTGGATGATATTCTTGTGTTCTCGGAGACTGAAGAAGAACATGCAGAGCATCTCCGGCTTGTGCTTGACAAGCTAAGAGAGCATCGATTCTATGCTAAGTTTTCCAAGTGTGAGTTTTGGCTCAATGAAGTGGTGTACCTTGGGCATGTGATCACTGCCGAGGGCATTAAAGTGCACCCTGAGAAAGTTGAGGCAATCTTGAAGTGGGAGCCTCCTCAGAATGTCAAGAAGCTTCATAGCTTCCTTGGGCTTGCAAGTTACTGCAGAAGATTCGTGGAGAACTTCTCTCAAATTGCTAAGCTTCTATCCAATCTCCTTCAGAAGAATATCAAGTAAGCTTGGTCTCCTGAGTGTGATTTGGCATTCAATATGCTCAAGCAGAAACTGACTTCAGCTCCATTTCTTGTCCCTCCCGAGCAATCAAAGCCTTTCCAAGTTTTCTGTGATGCTTCTCTCCAAAGTCTTGGTGGTGTTCTCATGCAAGATAAGAAGATTGTTTCTTATACCTTGCGACAGCTGAAACCTAGCGATAAGAACTACCCCAGTCAAGATCTTGAATTGGTGGCGGTTGTGCATGCTCTAATGACTTGGAAATCACACAGCATTACATTAATTGAAATCTCATATCGAGTCCTTTATTACAATAAAAATTACAATAAAGTGGCTGAAGGCCAACTCATGAGAATATCTAAATCTTGCGGAAGCGTCGAAGGTAGATGAGTCCATCTGACTCCAAGGGCATCTCACTGAGCATAGAACGTGTCCTCACTCCTGGTCGGAAAAGTACTTTGCAACATGATACGTTGCAGCCATGTAGGTCAGCATATGGAATATGCCGGCAAAGTCACAAGAGAGGGGTGAAAAGATAATCATCTAGTCTATATGCATATATGGCAGGTGGGGTGGTAAGTTTTTGCGTAAAGCCAATTTTTTCCTGAATCAAGAGAGGGGCTAAGCAAAATATTACTAAGTTGGTTGATTAATGAGATGGTTCCACCAACCAATTCTCATTCCCAAATTATTAATACCCACATCCTCATATTAATTGTGTTGAGAATTCCGAATGTTTCAGTTCCTTTGGCTCAAGTCGTCCATGACCGTGGACACGGCTAATCGATTAGGTTTGACTACTCTGCAGAGTTTTGCACACGTTCCCCACAAGATTTGGTCGCCTCGTTTGATTTCTCGCACTTCAGGGTGTTTGAGAAACGGATGACCAAAACATGGTCTTCCAAAGGGTTTCCCTGCGACTCTGTCGGTGCCCATCCTTTCCTACCATTCTTCTACCTCTCGTAGCACCGCCTGTCTAGGGTCACCACGATATCCAACCAAGCCAGAGCCCATAATGACTTGTGTCTATGCAGGTAAGCCTTGGGTCTTGAAGCACCCATCCATCTCTTTGTGCCTAGGTGGATCTTTCCGCGTGAATGCTGGCCATCTCCAGCATCACCTAGGCAAATCCACTAGTTTCTCCAGGGTGCCGTTCAACCATCATCCACCCAGAGGTATGTTGAAAACTTGGAGTCTTGAATCTTGATCATTATGTATGTCTTGAAATTATTAACTTTCTCAACTCTCATGAATCACACAACCAACCCCATCTACTTTTAGCATAGCAAAAGTAAAACAATGTTTCCCGGGGCCAATGTTGTCAAAAGGGTTGAGAGGGGTACCTACCACATGATACTACTACAATGTAACCAAGTTTCCAACTAACCTATCTTGCATGCAATTGGGGAGAATGGTAGAACTAATGCATATAAAACATGGATAATCATGATCAAAGTGACTTGCCTGATTGATGATCTTCGTATGTGAGTGACTCTAAGTAACAAGCTTCGCACTCCGGATAATCTAACGAAGCAAACAAAGCACTCAATAAGCATACAACAAAATAACAACTCATAACATTCAGCAAAGAAGTATTAACAATCAAGGCAACAATGCACAAAAATCACTAGCAAGAAAACACACATAGTTTTGTTTACTAGGAGGTGATTGATAAAACACTACTAACATAATAAAACTATTTTTAAATAACCGAAACAATTGTTGACAGCAAGGAAAACAATAAAATATTTTTACTAATAACCAGAAAAAATCAATTTAAGTTTGTTGGGAAAGCTTTTGTAAAGTTTGTAAAATTTTTGATAAACACTAAATGGAACAAATATAGTTTTACTAACAAGAGAGCAAAACCAAACTTATTATTTATAGTAAAACATGTTTTAACAGAAAACAATTTACAAATAAACTTGTTTTAGAAAACAAAATTAAATTATATAAAACTTTGTTGAAAGAAAACTATTACTAACTAGTCAAAATAAACCTATTTGAAAAGAAATTGTGATTCCTATTTTAACAAGGAAATGAACTAAACAATTTTATATTTTTATTAACAATCAGTAAAACACTAAATGTATAATCAACAGAACCTACTAAACAAATTAAAACTAAATCTAAGTTAAACTAACTAAAACTAAGTAAATAAAACTATACTATAACACTAGGCAGATTCTGTTTATAGCTAAAACACTAACAATGGTCATCCTAAAAATCCTCAAACTAAACATGATGATAGTCCTAACTAATACCAAACAGTAGCAAAAAGATTCATGTCCAAATCTATTTTCAAACTCTAGTTATTCAGATTTGAATGATTTGAGAAAATTTGATTTAAATTCAAATTTTATAGGTCAAATTTGAAATTTAAAAGTACAGGGTGAAACTACATGAAAAATGTGAGCTAATGCAAAAAGAATCAACTCAAAACATTAAACAGGTTAAAAGATATAAGCAAAACAAAATTTGAATACACTCTGTTAACTAAAACAAAAACAGAAAAAGGGAAAAATCTACCGGACGGCCAGGGGGCTACGTGGCACTGTCCTATTGGCTAGCTAGTGCGCGCATTGGATGTTTTCGGGCGGGCGACCGGTCGGTAGGGGATACCGGTTCGGATATTTATCCGATCTAATCTTGGCCGTGGATTTTAGATCCGAGGGTTGGGAGTGCTCACGGGGTAAAAGGGTCGCCGGCGTGGGGAGCTCCGGCGAGTCCGGAAGCGGCGAAGATGACGGCGAGGAGCTCCGGTGGTCGTGGGAGGTAGCGGAGTGGTCCGGGCGACGGAGCTGGACGTGCGACGTCGATTGGTGGCAACGGTGTGGCGAGAGATGGACGGAGTCGATGGCTACAGTCGAAGGGAGCTTCGGTGGTCGGGGTTACTCCGGCGAGAGATTGGGCAGCCTTCCGGTGAGATAGGAGAGGGGTTTTGGGGGAAATGGATGCAGGGAGTGGCCGACTTTTATAGGGGCGCTGGGGAGTGCGGGGGAGGAGAGGGGCGAGAGATCCGGGAGGGGGAAAGAAACGGCCGGCGAGGTCCGGCGCGTGCGGGGGGAGGAGAGGGATGACCGGTCGGTAGAAACGGTCGGTCGGGGTGGGGTCCAGTGTCAGTGAGCGAGAGCGCGTTGAATGCGCGTCGGTCGGCCGGCTTTTAATCCATTCGCGAGTAACTGCCCGTGGGCCGGCCCGTTTAATACAGTAACCGTTACCAGTTTCTGTTTAATGTTTTTCCAGAGCGTTTCAAAAGCCTTTAAAGCATTCAAATGGTCTCTAAATATAGGAGTATTGTATATCAAAATTAACATAATAATAAATGCTATTTAATGAACATTTTTATTCTGTCATTTGAGCACTTTGAAAAAAATAATATTTTTAGAAATTGCCTATTTGTTTTTAAAACCTTTTTGCAAATATTTTCAAAATAACCCCTGGTTATTTTTGTTCAAATAAATCACCAAGTTGACCCTGGTGTGGAGTGTCATGTTACTCCCCTCTTATTTTGAACATTTTACCAAGATTTCAAATAGGTGAAAACAACATAGGGAAAGTAGAAGGGACTTTCAGAAATTTTTAGAAAGAACATTTCAACAATACAGGTATTCAAGCAATGATGATGATGGATGCATAGCTATATTTCATAACATTCGAAAATGAAATTTTGGGATGTTACATTCTTGATGCTATGGTAAAGAAAGTGAAGAAAGGTGTGGCCAAGGGCATTCCGAAGTATAAGTGCTTTCGCGTTGATGAAAAACATACCTTGTTCTTTGAGGACCGTCTAGTGGTTCCAAAAGGTGATCTCAGGAAGGTTATTATGGACGAAGCACACAATTCTCTCCTATCCATTCATCTAGGCAGTTCCACGATATATTAGGACCTCAAGCAAACCTTCTAGTGGACTCGCATGAAACGTGAAATTGCTCAGTTCATGAACGAGTGTGATGTTTGTCATGGAGTGAAGGCGGAACATCAACGTCCAGCAGGTCTCCTTCAGCCTTTGCCTATTCTAGAGTGGAAATTTGATCATGTGGAGATGGATTTCGTCACTAGTTCTCCTAAGTCCAAGAAGGGCAACGATGCCATCTTTGTGGTTATCGACAAGCTGACCAAAGTTGCCCATTTCCTTCCGGTCAAAGAGTCTACCTCGGCAGCTCAGCGGGCATAGCTTTATACGTCAAGGATAGTTTCTTTGCATAGTATTCCTCAACTCATTTCATCTAACCGTGGAAGCCTCTTCACTTCCAAGTTTTGGGAGTCCTTCCAAACTACTATGGGTACCAAGATCCGTTTCAGCACGAGCTTTCACCCACAAACAAGTGGTCAAGTTGAGAGAGTCAATCAAATCCTTGAAAATATCCTCAGAGCCTGTGTGATTTCTTTCGGCATGAAATGAGAAGATTGCCTTCCATACACCGAATTTTCATACAACAACAACTTGCAGGCTAGTTCAGGCAAGGCCCCTTTCGAGATTCTCTACAGCAAGAAGTGTCGTACCCCGCTCAATTGGTCTGAAACTGGTGAGCTCCAAATTCTGGGCAATGACATGATCACTGAAGCAGAAGAGATGTGACGTGTCATTTGTGAGAACCTCAAAGTAGCTCAATCCCGACAGAAGAGTTATTACGATAAAAAAACATTGAGATGTCTCCTTTCAAATTGATGATTTGGTCTATCTCAGAGTTTCTACCATGAAGGGCACTTAGCGGTTTGGAATCAAAGGGAAGCTGGCTCCTTGCTTTGTGGGTCCTTTCAGAGTTGTGGGCAAGAGAGGTGACCTTGCCTATCAACTCGAGCTTCCTCCAAATTTCGCAAATGTGCATGATGTTTTCCATGTCTCTCAGCTCCGGAGGTGCTTCAAGACTCCCGAGCGTACCATTGACCTCCAAGACATTGATCTCCAAGAAGACCTATCTTATCGTGAGCATCCAGTTGCTATTCTCGAAGAAACTGAGCGTAAGACTCGCAAAAAGTCTATCAAGTTTCTCAAGGTGAAGTGGTCTCATCACTCCGACAAAGAAGCTACTTGGGAACGTGAGGATCTTCTCCGTTCCGAATTTCCAGACTTCTTTCGTTCTTAGATCTCGGGTCGAGATCCTGTTGTAGTGTGGGAGAGTTGTAACAGCCCAAGTGCCCCCTTGAAATTTTGTTCATGTATCTCATGTGAACCTCCATGTTTTGCCTATGTGGTTTGTATACGATAGTTTTGCTTCGTGTCATTCTTGCATCATGGCGTCATAAGCATTCATCATCATGTTGTGTGTGCCCTAGGTTGTGTTGGTGGTGAGTGTATGTGTTTGGAGAGTGTATGCTTGTGTGTGCTTGAAGTGTTGCTCTCCTCCCATTTCTATTCCTATCACCTCTTCCTCTCACTCATTTTTCCTCATGATATAAATTGCTTGCTATTTTCTCTCTTTAAAAATGTTGATAATCTTCCAAATATTCTACTAGGATTTTTAAAAGTAATCCTTCTGTTGTGGTTGGAGTTTTTCCCTTCCAAATAATTTTGCAACATGTCTAGTTAAAACATTAAGCAAAATGTTTGCTTGCTCTAAAAATGCCCAAACCAATTTTATCAAATTGCTTGCATTTTTGTGAGCCCAAAAAGGGTTTTCTTTTATTGTTAAACCTCTCTCTCTAGTGCTTGCTTAGTTTTGTTCTCTGGTTGTTTAAAAAAAATAAAAGGCTGTGTCTTCTCTATTTTCGTGTGAGAGAGAGAGCCAGTGGACCTCTTCCCAGCCCAACTGTCGCAGCCTCGCAGCCCATCTTGCACGCACGTCCTCCCTTCCAGCATGGATCGAGCCGGTCCCGCCTGTTGGCGTCCTCTTCCCATGTTCCTTCCTCCTACCTTTCCAACTCCCTCTCAGTTAGATCGAGCAAGCAGGGCCCCGCCATGGCCAAGGTGGTGAGCAGGGCCATGCCTCCGGGGCCTATTTAACCCCTCGGCATGCGTGCCTAGGGTTTACCTTTCCCTCCAGCCGCCGCCGCCTCTCTTCCCTCCACCTCTCTCTTCCCCCTTCATAACCCACAAGTATAGGGGATCGCAACACTTTCCGAGGGTAGAGTATTCAACCCAAATTTATTGATTCGACACAAGGGGAGCCAAAGAATATTTTTGAGTATTACCAACTGAGTTTTCAATTCGACCACACCTGAAAGACTTAATATCTGCAGCAACGTGTTCAGTAGAAAAGTAATATGGTAGTAACGGTAACGGTGGCAAAGTGATGGTAGTAGATTTGTAGTGATTGTAACTGTAGCAAAGGAAAAGTAACTGAATGAAGATCAATATATGGGAAACTCGTAGGAAATGGATTAGTGATGGATAATTATGTCAGATGGCATTCATCATGCAACAATTATAACATAGGGTGACACAGAACTAGCTCCAATTCATGAATGTAATGTAGGCATGTATTCCATATATAGTCATACATGCTTATGGAAAAGAACTTGCATGACATCTTTTGTCCTACCCTCCCGTGGCAGCGGGGTCCTGTTGGAAACTAAGCGATATGAGGCCTCCTTTTAATAGAGAACCGAACCAAAGCATTAGCACTTAGTGAATACATGAACTCCTCAAACTACGGTAATCACCAGGAAAGAATCCCAGTTATTGTCACCCTGGGGGATGCGGATCATAACTCGTAATAGGTGTCTACAACTTGCAAGATAGGATCGAGAACACACATATATTCATGAAAACATAATAGGTTCAAATCTAAAATCATGGCACTCGGGCCCTAGTGACAAACATTAAGCATAGCAAAATCATAGCAACATCTATGTCAGAACATAGTGGATACTAGGAATCAAAGCCTAACCAAAGTAACTCGATTACATGATAAATGTCATCCAACCCATCACCGTCCAACAATCCTACGATGAGATTACTCACGAACGGTGGGGAGCATCATGGAATTGGTGATGAAGGATGGTTGATGATGACAAAGACGTGGATTTGCCCTCTCCGGAGCCCAAACCAGACTCCAGATCTGGTCTCCCAAGGAAGAACTGGCGATGGTGGCGGCTCCGTATCATGAAACGCGATGAACTCTTCTCTTTGATTTTTTGTCGACAAATAGGGTTATATGGAGCTGGAGAGGACGTCGGTGGAGCCACGAGGGGCCCACAGGCCTGCCCTGCGCGGCTAGGGGATGGCCGCGGCTAGCAGGCTTGTGGCCTGTTGGTGGCCCCCCTTTGGTTAATTCTTGCGCCAGTATTTTTTATTAATTCCAAAAATATTCTCCATAAATTTTCAAGACGATCCGAGAACTTTTATTTCTGCACAAAAATAAAACCAAGTCAATTTTGCTGAAAACAGCGTTAGTCCGGGTTAGTTCCATTCAAATCATGCAAATTAGAGTCCAAAACAAGGGCAAAAGAGTTTGGAAAAGTAGATACGTTGGAGACGTATCAACTCCCCAAAGCTTAAACCTTTGCTTGTCCTCAAGCAGTTCAGTTGATAAACTGAAAGTGATAAAGAAGAACTTTTACAAACTCTGTTTGATCTTGCTGTTGTAAATATGTCTAGCTTATGTTCAGATTTTCAACAAAGATTAGAAAATAACCACAGTCACAATAACATTTAGGTCTCACATTTACTCATGTCAATGGAATAACCAACTAGTGAGCCATAATAACAAGTCTCGGATGACAACAATTTATCAAAACAATCATGATACAATATGACATAATGGTATCTCGTTAGCCCTTTTTGAGACCGCAAAACATAAATGCAGAGCACCTCTAGAGAACAGGGACGGACTAAACATTTTAATTCACGGTGAGAGAGATGCAGTCTTGCTCATACTCAACATGTTTTAATAGCAAGGCATACAAATGACAATGGTGCTCTCTAACTGGTGCCTTTTATAAGAGGATGATGACTCAACAATAAAGTAAATAGATAAGCCCTTCGCAAAGGGAAGCATTGGTTTGTAGAGGTGCCAGAGCTCAAGCTTTTAAAACAGAGATAGGTAATGATTTTGGAGCAGTATGCTTTCGTTTCTCACATAACGACCAAGAGGTTTTCAATATCTTCCATGCTAGATACATTATAGGTGGTTCCCAAACAGAATGGTAAAGTTTTTACTCCCCCTCCACCAATCATTCACACTCCACGGCCGGCCAACTTCACGGGTGCCGTCCATACAAAAACATTCCTGGGGAAGTTTTGTTTAATTATATTTTGCTTTTTATATCGAGCATGGAACTGGGCATCCCGATTACCAGCTACTTTCTCGTGAATGATAGTGAATCAACACATATCGTGAGAATAACCCACCTAGCATGGAAGATACAAACAGCCCCCAGTCGCCACATGAGCGATTTGGGTATACAAAATAGAAGGTTTATTTTAAGGTTTAAAGTTTAGCACATGCAAATTTACTTGGAGTGGCAGGTAAATACCGCATATAGGTAGATATGGTGGACTCATATGGAACAACTTTGGGTTTATTGAGATGGTTGCACAAGCAGTATTCCCGCTTAGTACAAGTGAAGGCTAGCAAAAGACTGGGGAGCGACCAACTAGAGAGCGACACAGTCATCAACATGCCTTGAGATTAACCAACATTGAATGCAAGCATGAGTAGGATATAACTCACTGTGAGCATACATATCGTGGAGGCTGTGTTGATTTGTTTCAACTACATGCTTAAACATGTGCCAAGTCAAGCCACTTGAATCATCCGGAGGAGGATACCATTCTATCATACTACATCACTAACATTTTAATGCGCATGTTGGCACCCATGACGAACCATTATCCACTCTTAGCTAATTAAGCATGGCATGAATAACTATGATCTCTAATTACCATTGCAAGCATGTTCAACCCATAATTTACGGAATTCAGAACAATGAGCTAATCATATTTACAAAAGCAAGATAGGTTGAGTTCATACCAGCTTTTCTCCATCTCAATATTTTCATCAAATATCATCATTATTGCCTTTCACTTGCATGACCGAACGATGTGAATAATAACAATAGTGCACGTGCATTGAACTAAGCTAGAATCTACAAACAATAAACCAAAGGAGAAGACAAGGCAATATGGGCTCTTTGTAACATAAACAATAGTGCATATGAGAACCACTCAACACGTCATCGTGGTCTTCTTACGACCCAAAGAAAAAGAAAGGAAAGATATTTACACGGGAAAGCTCCCAACAAGCAAAAAGAAGAAAGAGAAATCTTTTTGGGTTTTCTCTTTAATGCTACAACTAAGCAACTAGGAAATAAACCTAGAAATAATTTTTTTGTATTTTTCTCAAAGTTAATTAAACACACTAGAAGAAAGCAAAACAAGAATATAAACTACCATCGATAGTACAATGAAAAAGTATGAATACCGACAACTGAAATAAGTGTGTGAACATGAATGTAATGTCGGTGAGAAATACGTACTGCCCCAAGCTTAGGCTTTTGGCCTAAGTTGGTCTAGGGCCATGACTGGAAATAACCTTCTCCGGGGTACTCCGAAGGACAATGAGGGTTCCACTGATGCTGCCCTCATAGGGTATCTTGCAAACTTTGCAAAAATCATAAAGATTCAATTTCTTAGGCACGTCATATAAATGAAATTCTACTGTAGGAGGGTCTTCCCTAGGATGAAAGTGAAAAATTTGCACAAAGGTGTTAGTGAGCAAGAGGTACTTGTGACACTTATCATTGAGGAAGTCGGTGATGCCTGCGTTCTCGGCCAAATAATAGAAATATTCATATATTCCAGCTGCCCTCAAGAATGTGTCACACGGCCATTCACATGGTTGGATTTCTGCGAAGTGACGAAGATTGTATTTGGGTTTCTCCTTCATTTCATTCTCATCTCCCTTAGAAAACCGGCTTGAAGATCCTCTTCACAACCTTCTCAACATTTCTGAAAAATTCTAAAAAATTTAGTGAGTGAAAATAAAGGTGAACAAAGCTCAACAAAACTCATAGCAACTACTCCCTCAAGTTCCTAGAGACCATATCATGCATCAAAACGACTTGGGACCTTAAAATTTTGACATGCAAGCTCAAGAACAAGGTCACCATAGCAGCAAAAATTCGCAATATAAAAGGCAATAGAACAAAAACAAATTGGACCATTGGAGGAGTCACATACCAGGCAGTAATCCCCTAAAACAGTTTTGCAAATGGAGCTTTGAGCAAGGAGATCGAAAATGGCAGCAAGATGAGCTAGAACATGGGTTTGAGCAATGGTGGGACTTTTCTGGAGGAAGATGAAGTGAGTGGGTGCTGGAATAAGTGGAGGGGGGACACGTGGGACCCACAAGCTTGTTAGGCGCGACCAGGGGGGTGGCCGCGTCCCGCAGGCTTGTGGCCCACTGGTGAAGCCCCCTGATGCATTGTCAGTGCCAAAAATTCTTAAATATTCCAAAAACAATCATACTAAATTTTTAGGGGATTCTGGGAACATTTATTTTCAGATCATTTTTCTATTGCACGGAAAACTCAGAAAAGAGAAAAATAATAGCATTTTTACTTAATTTCATCTAGGTAACAGAAAGTAAAAGTTAGGTGCAGGAAGTTGTGCTTTCTAAATTCATCCATCTCATGCTCCTCAAAAGGAATCCATCAATAAGGTTGATCAAGTCTTATTAACGAACTTCTTTCGAACGACATGAAACCGAAGAATTTTCGAATAACACTAAGTTACCTCAATGGGGATATGCATTTCCCCAACAATAAGTATATCATATTTCTTCTTGACAGTAGGAAGAGGGAACTCAAAGTCTCCAATAATAATTGTTGGAATTTTTTCAATAGAGTTGATACTATGAACTTGAGGTTGTTTGTTTGGAAAGTGTACCGTATGCTCATTACCACTAATATGAAAAGTGACATTGCCCTTGTTGCAATCAATCACAGCCCCTGCAGTATTCAAAAAGGGTCTACCAAGGATGATCGACATACTGTCGTCCTCGGGAATATCAAGAATAACAAAGTTCGTCAAGATAGTAGCATTTCAAGCTACGATAGGTACATCCTCACAAATACCAATAGGTAGAGTAGTTGATTTATTAGCCATTTGCAAAGATATTTTAGTAGGTGCCAACTTATTCAAATCAAGTCTATGGTATAAAGAGAAAGGCATAACACTAACACCAGCTCCAAGATCACATAAAGCAGTTTTAACATAATTTCTTTTAATAGAGCATGGTATAGTAGGTACTCCTTGATCTCCTAGTTTCTTAGGTATTCCACCTTTAAAAGTATAATTCGCAAGCATGGTGAAAATCCTAGCTTCCGGTATCTTCCTTTTATTTGTCAAAATATCTTTCATATACTTAGCATAAGGAGACATTTTCAAAATATCAGTCAAGCACATACATAAAAAGATGGGTCTAAGCATTTCAGCAAAGCGCTCAAAGTCCTCATCATCCTTTTTCTTGGATGGTTTAGGAGGAAAGGGCATGGGTTTCTGAACCCATGGTTCTCTTTCTCTACCATGCTTCCTAGCAATGAAGTCTATTTTATCATATCCTTTATTCTTAGGTTGTGGGTTATCAAGATCATCAGCAGGTTCAATCTCCACATCATTATCATTACTAGGTTGAACATCAACATGAACATCATTATTAATGTTATCACTAGGCTCATGTTCATCACCAGATAGTGTCTCAGCATCAGAAATAGAAATATCATTTGGATTCTCAGATGTATCTATAACAGGTTCACTAGCAGCATGTAAAGAACTATCATCATTCTTTTTCCTACTCTTATTAGAAGGAATAGGTGCATCAGTATTAACTCTTTGAGACTCTTGCTCAATTCTCCTAGGATGGCCCTAAGGATACAAAGGTTCCTGAGTCATTCTACCACCTCTAGTCACAACTTTAACAAAATGATCATTGTCTTTACTATTCATCTCATTAAGCAAATCATTTTGAGACTTAAGCACTTGTTCTACTTGATTGGTTACCATGGAAGCATGTTTACTAATAAGCTTAAGATCATTGATAGTTCTACTCAAATAATCACCCAAGCGATCAAGCATATAACCATTATGTTTCAATTATCTACTAACATAGGCATTGAAATTTTCTTGCTTCATAATAAAATTATCAAATTCATCCAAGCATGGGCTAGCAGGCTTATTATAAGGGATATATCTTTCATCAAATCTTCTGAGAGAATTTACCTCTACTACCTATGTCGGGTTATCAAGACCATGTATTTCTTCAATATGTGGTAGATTCTTAACATCTTCAGCTTTAATACCATTTTCTTTTAGAGATTTATTTGCCTCCTGCATATCTTCAGGACTGAGGAATAGAATACCTCTTTTCTTCGGAGTTGGCTTTGGAGGTGGTCCAGGAACAGTCCAATCATTATCATTGCTCAATATATTGTTTAATAGTAATTCAGCTTGTTCAATAGTTCGTTCCCTGAAAACACAACCAGCACAACTATCTAGGTAGTCCCTAGAAGCATCAGTTAGTCCATTATAAAATATATCAAGTATTTCATTTTCTTGAGAGGATGATCACGCAAAGCATCAAGTAATTGGAGAAGCCTCCCCCAAGCTTGCGGGAGACTCTCTTCTTCAATTTGCACAAAGTTAAATATTTCTTGCAAGGCAGCTTGTTTCTTATGGGCAGGAAAATATTTTTCAGAGAAGTAATAAACCATGTCATGGGGACTACGCACACAACTAGGAGAAAGAGAATTAAACCATTTCTTAGCATCACCCTTTAATGAGAAAGGAAATAGCTTAAGAATATGCCACGACAGTTTAACCATGGAAAGGACCATATTCAACCAAAGTAATTAACTCGGGATCGACAAAGAATTCATAATCCTTATCAGTAAAAAAATGGGTGAAGTAGCAAACTTAGGATCATATTGCATTCTAGCATTCATAGATTTTTCCTTCCACTTGCGAAGCAATTTCTTAAGATCATCTCTATCCTTAGAAGCAAGAAAGTCCCTAGCTACCTCTCCTTCCATAACATAACCCTCAGGTATATCAGGCAATTCATATCTAGGAGAGATAGGTCTAGCAGGTAAATCATAGTGTTCAGTTTCAATAATTTCATCAGATTCAACAATATTATCAGTTTCAGCATTAGCTCTAGCAATTTGTTCATCAAGAAATTCACCCAGTGGCACAATATCATCAAACAAAGTATTATCATAAGCATCATGCATAGCATAAGTAACATCATCAATTAGTTGTGACATATCAGAATTGCTAGCAGGTGTTGTTGTCGCAAACTTACTCATAACAGAAGGTGAATCAAGTGCAGATCTAGATGGCAGTTCCTTACCTCCCCTCGTAGTAGAGAGATAGATCTTGGTTTTTGGATCTTTCAGATTCTTCATAGTGATCAACGGATATATATATATCCCAAGTGACTTAGAGAATAAAGCTATGCTCCCCGGTAACAACGCCAGAAAAAGGTCTTGATAACCCACAAGTATAGGGGATCGCAACAGTTTTCGAGGGTAGAGTATTCAACCCAAATTTATTGATTCGACACAAGGGGAGCCAAAGAATATTCTCAAGTATTAGCAGCTGAGTTGTCAATTCAACCACACCTAAAAGACTTAATATCTGCAGCAAAGTGTTTAGTAGCAAAGTAATATGGTAGTAACGGTAACGATGACAAAGTGATAGTAGGAGATTTGTAGTGATTGTAACAGTAGCAACGGAAAAGTAACTGAACAAAGATCAATATATGGAAACTCATAGGCAATGGATCAGTGATGGATAATTATGTCAGATGGCATTCATCATGCAACAATTATAACATAGGGTGACACAGAACTAGCTCCAATTCATCAATGTAATGTAGGCATGCATTCCATATATAGTCATACGTGCGTATGGAAAATAACTTGCATGACATCTTTTGTCCTACCCTCCCATGGAAGTGGGATCCTGTTGGAAACGAAGGGATATTGAGGCCTCCTTTTAATAGAGAACTGGACCAAAGCATTAGCACTTAGTGAATACATCAACTCCTCAAACTACTGTAATGACCGGAAAGAATCCCAGTTACTGTCACACTAGGGGATGCGGATCATAACTCGTAATAGGTGTCTACAACTTGCAAGATAGGATTGAGAACACACATATATTCATGAAAACAAAATAGGTTCAGATCTGAAATCATGGAACTAGGGCCCTAGTGACAAGCATTAAGCATAGCAAAGTCATACCAACATGAATCTCAGAACGTAGTGGATACTAGGGATCAAACCCTAACCAAACTAACTCAATTAAATGATAAATCTCATCCAAACCATCACCGTTCAACAAGCCTGTGATGAGATTACTCACGAACGGTGGGGATCATCATGGAATTGGTGATGAAGGATGGTTGATGATGACAAAGACGTCGATTTCCCCTCTCCGGAGCCCAAAACGAACTCAAGATCTGGTCTCCCGAGGAAGAACTAGCGATGGCAGCGGATTCGTATCATGAAATGTGATGAACTCTTCTCTCTAATTTTTTTCTCGACAAATAGGGTTATATGGAGCTGGAGAGGAGGTCAGAGGAGCCACGAGGGGCCCACAAAGCCTGCCCCGCGCGGTTAGGGGGGTGGCCATGGCTAGCAGGCTTGTGGCCTGCTGGTGCCCCCCCTATGGTTAATTCTTGCGCCAGTATTTTTTATTAATTTCAAAAATATTCTCCGTAAATTTTCAGGACGATCTGAGAACTTTTATTTCTGCACAAAAATAACACCAAGGCAATTCTGCTGAAAACAACGTCAGTCCAGGTTAGTTCCATTCAAATCATGCAAATTAGAGTCCAAAACAAGGGCAAAAGAGTTTGGAAAAGTAGATACGTTGGAGACGTATCACCCCTCCACAGGTAAGCTCTGTAAGTTCATTTAGTTTAGAGTCACCGCTTGCTTCTTCTTCTTCGTCGTCGTCGCCTCTGGCGGCTGCCTCCTCGCCGTCCAAGATGCCCAGCCGGAGCCCGGTGCTGCCCGCGTTCCATTCCCATCGCTAGGAGGAGGAGATCGCCTCCGAATTGATGAGCCCGTCCCTGTCTCTGTCGCCGGCTGCTTCCTCTGCTCCGCCATGCCCTGCGTCGTCGGTGTGGATCTTCTTCCCCTTCGCTGTGCCGAGCCGTCTCCGCCACCCTCTAGTTGAGCAATCGAGCCCCTTTTCTGCGCGTCCCGTTAGCCTTGCCGTCGCCGCAGTACCGCCATCGCCGCCAGCCCGAGCGAGTGCAAGCTCGATCTCGAGCCGCCGTAGTGCGTGGGGTTCTTCCCTCTGTATGCGGGAATGGACTCCCCTAGGACCCCGCTAGTGCCGTTTGTAGACGCACGTCATCGCCTCGCCGGAATCGCTTCGCCGCCGTGCCTGTCGCCGGTGTCTTTTCTTCAGTTTTGTCAGGTTCCGCGTCGTCAGTTATTACTAGAATAGCCGATCCCCCCTTGTGTCAACAACCGAACCGTTGCATAGTGGTAGCACGCTAAGAGGACGACCGGCAGGTCGTGGGTTTGATCCCCCTTGCCCCCTTTTTTCTTTTTGAATATGTGTATGTGTGTGTGTGTGGATCTGGATCCCGTGTGGCTATGGCCCGGATCGTGTGTGCCTGTGTGTGTGTGTGTGTGGTGTGACCCTGTGTGTGGTGCAGTGTGTGTGTGTCTGTGTGTGACAAGTGGGCCCTGGCCCCACTTGTCATCCACATAGGGGCCCTGGTGTGACTGACGAGTGGGACCCCTCCTGTTTTATTTATTTTGTTTAATTGTTTTGCTGTTTTATTTTGCTCATAGGAATAATTTCATTTTCGGAATATGTCCAGGACTGGACATAGGCATTTTTGGTAGTGGTCCAAATAGGAAACTTTTGACTAATAAGTTGTTGGTGATTTTGGTGCTATTTGTCATTTAGAATTGTGGGCATTTTATCTATAGCAACATAGGGGTGTGATATATGGATTTGGGGTAGAAAAATCCCAGGAATCCATTGGTGTAATTTGTTTGAGATTTTGAGCAAGTTTTGCAAAATGTCATTTTGATCCAATATGTCATTTTGTCATTTTTGTAAGAATAAATTCATGCATGCTATGATAATTGTGTCAACATGAGAGTGGTAGTGTTTTGTGAGTATTATGCCATGGTATTTTCTTTTGACATGATATGCTTGCATATAAGTGGGATTCTTGCTCCAAGGTAGCTAACAAAATGCAGTTGTTTTGAACATGCTAAATATTTCCAAGTCTGAGAATCTGTTATTATTTTTATGCCATGTTGAGTGGATGCTACCAAGTGTTCTGTTGAGTTTTAGCTCAAGCTGAGTGCTAGTGTTTTGGAATACATATTGTCCTCTACCATCCTGTTAATTTTCATGCTATGAGGTAGTCTCTAGCATAATAATGTTCTGCTGTAAATTTGCTACCAGCTTAACTCAGATTCCAGAAAACTGTGATTTTCACCAAGTCCCTAGAATCTGTTTCCTTATGCCATCTTGTGAGCTTCATGCTTAGTGATATAAGCTTCCTTTCAAGTTTGTGTAGTTGGATGATTTGATAAACATGTTATGTAGTTTCTGTACATACTTTGTTTATAGTTGGAAACCTCCTGTAGCTCTAGATATTGGTTGTGCAAGTTGCTATGTTGCTATTTTGGATAGGGTTGGTGTAGTTTTGTGTTGTGGCTTGTGGGAGCTATGCTCCATTGTTTTGCTTGATATTTGGCTCTATTGAGATTGGTTTTTCATTTCCTAACCAATGGCTAACTTGTAATACCAAGGAATTGCCCATAACCTTCCTTGTCTTGTATTTTGTCTTCGTACCTTGTCGCGAGCGTAGCGTGAGAACCGTTACTCCGTTTCCTACGTTCTACATATGCATTTGCATCGATTTTGCATGAAGCATGCATATTTTCCATGATCATGCATGTCTAACTACTTAACATGAGATTCTGTCCAGAATTGTAAATAACTTAACTATTGCATGAGAAACATGACTAACTTAGGATGGCATGTTAAATACTTCAAATGAATCATGCATCATTTTGTTTGTGCATTGCACCTTGGTTATTTGTTTATTGTTGATGTTTCTCTTTGGATAGATGCGAGTGTTGAACCTGAGTACGAGCATCCAGGAGAGTACAACTATGAGGACCCTGCTCTTTGTCCCTCTGAAGAACCAATAGGAAAGATGATCGTACCCGAATCCCGACACTATTTTTGCTTTGCTAGATGTCTCGCTCTTATCGTTACATTTGCGTCACCTACCACTTGAATGCCAAGCCTCCTACATTGCCATGATCGCCTCTAACCCCTCCACTACCTAGCAAACCTTGTTTGGCTAAGTTATCGCTACTCAGGCCCTCTTATAGCGTTCTTAGGTGTAGGTGCAGGTTGTTTCTATGTGATCACATGGATATCTGGAGATATCACAATATTTTCTGCTATTTAACTTAATGCACATATATATCTTGGGGAGGTGGAAGGCTTGGCCTTTTGCTCGGTGTTTTGTTCCACTTTTACCGCCGTAGTTACTTGTTACCGGTGTTGTGTTTCCATATTTTGCGCTCCTAACATACTCGGGTTTGTTATGGGGACCCCCTTGATTATTCATTTGAGATTAAAGCTTGTCTGGCAAGACCCAACTTTGGTACTGTTTTCTTAACAACTTAGTAAAAATGCATAGGGCTTTGCAACCGTGTGGATAATTAATCAACAACTAGGGCGAGTGCTCCTCATGAGTGTTGGTCCAAACTAGAGCACTGTGCGGGGACAACCCATGGCAACTCGGGAGAATTCTATCAGGCCTTCATACACTAGCTTATCCCGTCATGTTTTGAGAACGAGATACGCGGATCTTATCGGGTTCGTCGACACGTCGAACGGTCTTTGTCGTGGATTTATCACGGCAGATGTCTGGGTCAACGGACTTGGATTCGAGGCCATCGCTAATCATGGTAGACTCAAAGGGGTTGCTAAGGATGAAGGACATGGTTTACCCAGGTTCGGCCCCTCGTGGTGAGGTAACAGCCTACGTCCTGCTTGTGTTTGTTATGGCTTGTTGTATCGATTACAAGGGAGCTAAGGCTTGACCTAGTTCTCAATAACCTGATCTCTAAGTTTCCCCGGGTCTTGCCCTTATATAGGGGGTCAAGACCACGGGTCATACAAGTTCCTGATCGACTCTCATTACATGTCCGAGTCTGCCTCTATCTTCTCTGATCTATCCTGTCCGAGCTGTCCCCGGGCGGCTTACACGCTCGGGTCTTCTCACCCGGGCCACCTCATGGCCCATCCACGAGCCACTATTCTTGTTGGGCCCTCCAGCCATGACGGCTCACTCTTGGGCTGGCTATGAGCCGTCCAGTTTAACCCGGAGCCTCCCAGGGCGGGTCTCACCGTGGGGTTATATCCCCAACATTAGGCCCCAGGTTGATTTGAGCTTCCTCAGTTCATCCTCTTCTTCCGTTTCTTGGTGAGTCGCCCGGTGATGACCCGCCGTGACATCACATGGGCCTTGCCGAAAAGATCCGCTGACATATCAACGAATCGCATATTAAGTGGTCATCCCGAAAATCGAGGCGTCCGCCTCAGCCGGACGGTTTCCGTCGCCTGGATTTTCGCGCCTGCGTTTTTTTCCTTTTAAATAGGGCCGCTGCGTACGGCCTCTTCTTCTTCCGCTCACGCTTCCATCTTCCTTCTCCTCGACGCTTCTGCTCCTACTCTGGTGCTGTCCTCGTGTCGCCATCGACTGGCCGCTACATCACCCTATTGCGAACCAGAACTCGTCTCACACTCGTCGCCTCGTCGCCGGTAAGTCCTCTTCCCTTAGATCCACAGGCGTCTCCGGTGGGGCTTCTAGGAAGCTTCGCCGCCGCCGTCGTGTTTAGGGCTTGCGCTCCATTGTCACTGGTCATGCCTTGGCGTACAGGCTCTGGGCCGTCACTCGCCTTAGCGGCGCCGCTACGTACTAAACGGTCAACAAGAATGCATAGATCGATCCTCACCCCGCTTGCCATTTAGGTTCCGTTGCTTTGCCTATTCATCCTTAGGTCTGCGAATAAAAACATTTATCCTATTTTTGTAGATCCGCTATTTTAGCTGAGTTTTGCAAAAACCTATTTCCTGGGACTTAGCCAATTTTCGCTCTTTCCCCTTTCCTTGTTGACCCGCCAGGTCTCTCCGGCTCTCATCAGCCGGACCATGGCAGAACTTTTAAATTTGTAAGCCTCCGTAGATACTTAATTTTCACCTGACTCGCCATACTTTTAACTTGCACAGTCTTTTAAGCCGCCAGCATGTCTCGCGCCTCCAAGTCATGCAACTGGGTCGGGTCTTGCATCACAGAGGAGTTTTTGTCGGATTTTGTTCACGCGGGCACTCTTCCTCCCAAGGAAGTCATTAGCTGGCGGGTCCCAGGTGATGAGACACGGCCCACTCCTCAAGAGGGTGAGGTGGTGGTCTTCTGTGACCATATCGAACGAGGGTTCGTGCCTGCCGGCTCAAAATTCTTTTGGGACGTCCTTCACTGCTATAAGCTTCACTCCCAAGACTTGGCCCCCAACTCCGTCTCAAACATATGCAACTTCCAAGTGCTCTGTGAAGCTTACCTTCAAGCCAGGCCGTCTGTAGGATTATTTCGAGAGTTCTTCTACGCCAACCGGCAAACTGAAGTGAAAGTCGGTCCGAGTCTAGAGCTTGGAGGTATCTCCATCCAACGGCATAGAGATATTATCTTTCCAGCCACGTAGATGCCGAGTCACCCCAAGGACTGGAACAAGACCTGGTTCTATTGCAAGGACACCTCTCCTAAAAACGAGCGTCCATTGCCGGGTTATCGTCCTTCCCGACTTAAAACAACTTCAGAGCTTCCTGGCCGGTTATCAGCTTCAGAGCGTGCAAGGTACGAGCCGGCTCATGCCAAAATCAAGGCCCTCATGGCCAATGGTTTAATCGGGATGGACCTGATCCGCTGCTGGATTTCTTGGCGGATTATGCCCTTGAGCCATAGAAGCCGGCTTATGTGCGAATACGATGGCAAGTATGATAGCTCATTATGCTTCAGCCGATCCACACTCACAGAAACTGACATCACCACCGCCATCCAGAGCCTTGTCCATGAAGCTTCCGGCTCATGCAGCGAAATTGGCCTGGCGCCTTTTAGTGCCAAAAATCCGGCTCCAGATGTAAGGCAATTCTTCACCTCTTCTTATCCTTGTTACTTGTACTTTCCTGACTTATTATCGTTTAACTGGCTTACCTTTCCAGGCCGACTCTATTTTCTGGAAAAGAGAGTATGTCCCCCCCCCCTTGAAGAAAACCAAGAAGAAGACTGTGGCTAAGAAGTCCAAAAAGACCACCCCACGAGAAGAATGGTTTGAGTCGCTGCCGTCCTCCGGCTCAGAGGTAAACTTTGATTGCTTTCTGCCATTTTTGTTATCTTATTTTACTTACCCTTGTCTTACTCACAGGATAACGCTGAGACAAGCCACGCCAACGCCCCTGAGGTAATCTATATTTCTTCCGGCTCACAATACTTTGTCCCCCGAAAGCCGTGGCGGGTTATTCAAAAGGTTCCTATTTCTCATCCTCTCGCTTATCTGGCTCCTGATTTTCTTTTGAAGAAGCAAAAACAAACTGAGCGTCGCCAGACCCGAAGCGTCGGCTCTTCTGAACTGATGTCCGGCTTACCAAACTCGCCAGCCCGAAGAAGCGCCCCGCAGAGGTATATGTCTTTGTTTAACTAATTTCACTTTACACCCTTGACGCTATCTCATCTTTGCTTTGCCTTGTCTTTCAGAAATCACCCTCTTCTGGTGACTCTTCAGCAAATGCTCTGCCGCCTCCCAAGATTAACCCGCTGTAAGTACTTTCCACTATGACCTCCGGCTTTTTGAGACACCATAGCATCCTTTGGATTCTAATCCTCATACTTTCCAGGGATCAAGCCAAGCGCGAGAAGACCAACAGGTCCTCTCCTGGCCCTGCTGCTCCAGAGCCGGAGCCTTCGAAACTGGATGAGTCATGGCCGGCTGAAGATATTCCAGCCTCCTCCGCTGAACCGGCTGCTGACGACATCGTCCCAGACAACCCATTGAAAAGTCCTATCAAGCCGCCGAGTCCTGCCAAGCCGCCGAGTCCTGCCCAGGCAGCCAAGGACACGACTGACCCTGAGGTTGAAATCACTGGCGCCGGGTTGCATTCTCCCCCGGCTCATGTGCTAACCAAGCAAGGCGAAACGGTTGAAGCTTCCAGAAAGCTTGACTTTGAACCTTCTGCCTTGGAGAAGATGTCAGCTGAAGAGCTTCATGCTGGCTATCTGACCCGCCTATCCACCAGCCAGGACCTGGAGCTCCAACTAGTTAACCTCATGAAGCTAAAATATGAGGTATTCTTTTCTTCCTTATACCCCTACGTAGCCCCCAAGTGCCGGTTTAATCATATTGAACTGGGGCTTTGCTTAGCTGCTTTTTACATAAAATCATTCTGTAGAAGGTAATCAGAAGAGCCGTTAATAGCCCCCAAGACCCGTCTCAAACTTGTCTTTGAGTCGGGACTTCTGAGAAGATTGTTTTTAAAGAGCTAGATAGTATCCCCCAAGGGCCGGCTCAAGCTTGTTCAAAGTTCAGTCGGAGCTTCTCAGAAGATATGTTGAAGAGAGCTTAATAGTAGCCCCCAAGGGCCGTCTCAAGCTTGTTCAAAGTTGAGTTGGAGCTTCTCAGAATATTGTTTTTAAAGAGCTAGATAGTAGCCCCCAAGGGCCGGCTCAAGCTTGTTCAAAGTTGAGTTGGAGCTTCTAAAAAACATTAGCCCCCAAGTGTCAGACATATTGCTTGCAATCTGTTTGAGACTTGTCTGTCTTATTGTCAGCTTTAGAACGTTTGCAGGAATCCTTGACTGAGGCCGGGTCGTAGATGGCCGGCTTAAAGACCAATTTGGCTGATCAACAGGCTGCTCGGAGCGCCACTGATGAGAGATGCCGGCTCTTGATCGAAGAGCTGGTTAAAGTTAAGGCGGAGTTTGCTGCCTTTAAAGAGTCCACCATATCTGAGAAGGCCACTCTTCCCAAACGGGCGGATGATGCTGACCAGCGGTTGATGATCGTCTTTGATGAGTTGCAGTCCCTGAAACGTCACATCACCAAGATGACAACCGCCCTCTTTGGTGAGCTCTTTAATAAGTCTTCCTTAATTGCTGTTATTACACCTGAACTGGCGACTTATCGTGAAAATCTCTGGCTCATACAGGTCCTAGAAGCCATCAACTGGCGTCTGATAGCTTATTACCTCTGAAAGCTATCTACACCCTCGTGGAGCAGCTCTACTGCGGTGCAATGTTCACCATCAAATCTGTTCAGTACAAGGCTAAGATCCCTTCAAATCTCAATGGGGTCTTGGAACTTTTCTCCACAATGCCAAAGCAGATTGCCGAGTTGAAGAAATCAGCCGCCCGCCAGGGGGCGATCGCAGGTATAAGTCGGGCTCTGGCCTTTACGCCGGAGCTTACTCCGGGTGACATGATGGAAGGCTTCCCCTCCAAGAGGGATGACGACTCTGAATTCACAAAAGCCGACTACATCGGGTGCGTCAAGGACACCAGATACCTAGCCTCCGTCTTAGCAGAAGAGGTCGACCTGAACACTTATCAGGCGGCTTATGATGCTGACCAGAAGAGGATTTGTGGCCCCCTCTATGAATGGAAGGACTTGACACCCGCCCGCAGTAAGGACCTCTTCGCTTCTGCTCTTGACACGTCTCCCTTCTTTGAAGAAGGGAATTTTGCAACTCTAGCTGACTGCAACTAGAACATGGATAACCTTTAGATCCAAGCGTCCGAAGAGCCGGAGCAGGATGAGCCGGAGGCCAGTTGACTTTGCTCCACTTTGTAATAGCCGGCTCTCCTAGTAGAGGGCTTAAAAACTTGATCCACATTTTTGGGCTCTACATAGAGCGTTTGTAATATACATGTCCTTTGATATTTGCTGTGTTTCCTTGAGAAAAATCTCGGCTTTCAAAATGCCATCTTCCTTTTACGTGTTCCGGCTAATGATTTCCTCCGGCTGTTCTCTTCTTCTTAGGTCGAGAGTCAGCCAAAAAGGCTTCATAATTTCCGTCCACGGCTAACCTTGTCAACCGGAGCCTTGTAGCATAAGGACGGTTAATAAGCCTTTATTAGTTGCACCCGAAGGTAATAATACAGCGTAAACGCTGGCGGATAGGCATTAGAAGTTGTACCTGAAGGTAAGAAGCCGCCCTCGTTGCGGCTAATTTACTTAGCCGGATTTTGTGCAAGAAGGCCGGCTTATTACGAGCTATACCCGGAGGTAATAATACAGCGTAAATGCTGGCGGATAGGCGTTAGAAGCTGTACCCGAAGCTAAGAAGCCGCCCTTGCCGGGTCATGAGGTGTTAATTACCAGTCGATAAAAAACCCTCACAACTACGGCTAAACATGTTAGCCGGAGATTTGGCATAAAGCCGGCCGATAGGGTGTTAGAAGCGATACCCGTCGGTAAGAATCCCCCTTCAGCAATACGACGTACGACGCCGACGCGTAGGCACTAGAAGCTGTACTCGGAGGTAAGAAGCCGCCCTCACCACGGCTCATTTACCTGAGCCGGTTTTTACGGTGTTTGACACCGGCGGGTAGGCGTTAGAAGTTGTACCCGAAGGTAAGAAGCCGCCCACGCCACGGCTCATTTCCTGAGCCGATTTATACGGTGTTTGACACCGGTGGGTAGCGTTAGAAGCTGTACCCAAAGGTAAGAAGCCGCCCTCGCCACGGCTCATTTCCTGAGCCGATTTTTGACGATGTAACATCTGGTGCCACGACTCATTTTCCTGAGCCGGGTCTTTCACTTTTGCAATGATATTTCTTTATATAATTATGACGTGTATAATGACAGTATACAATGAAGGGTCTCTACACCCTTAAGTGAAATAAGGCCGGAGATGCGCGATGTTCCACGGTCGGCGGGTCTCCTGACCCGCCATATCTGAGTCATCTCGGATATCAACGAGGTAATATGACCCGTTGTTGAGATTTCTGCTGACCACAAAAGTCCCTTCCCATGGAGGAGAGAGCTTATGGATATTCGTCTGGTCCCGAATCAGTCGAAGCACCAAGTCGCCCTCCTGGAAAGTCCGGGTCTTGACCCTGCGGCTGTGATAGCGACGCAAGTCTTGTTGATAAATTGCCGACCGAGCCGCTGCTAGCTCTCGCGCCTCTTCCAAAGCATCCAACGCGTCTTGACGTGCTGTCTCATTGTCCGTCTCAACGTAAGCCGTCACCCTTGGCGAGTCATGCCGGATGTCACTGGGCAAAACTGCCTCGGCCCCGTATACCATAAAGAAAGGCGTGAAAACCGTGGATCTGTTAGGTGTGGTTCTGATGCTCCATAAGACGGAGGGTAATTTCTCTACCCAACACCTGGGCGTCTGCTACAAAGGAACCATAAGCCGTGGTTTAATCCCTCTTAGAATTTCCTGATTAGCACGCTCCGCCTGACCGTTGGATTGTGGATGCGCCACGGATGAAACATCAAGCCGGATATGCTCTTCATCACAAAAAAAATTCATAGCCCCCTTGGACAGATTTGTACCATTATCAGTGATGATGTTGTGCGGGTAGCCAAAACGGTAGATCAATTTTTTCATGAATAAAACCACCATACCCGCATCACATTTGCTGACCGGCTCTGCCTCTACCCACTTGGTAAACTTGTCTACCGCCACCAGGAGGTGTGTTTTCTTATCCTTGGACCTCTTGAAAGGTCCCACCATGTCAAGCCCCTAGACCGCAAACGGCCAAGTAATTGGTATCATCCTCAATTCTTGAGCCGGAATATGAGCCCGTCGGCCAAACTTCTGACAGCTGTCGCACTTACGGACTAGGTCCTCTGCGTCTTTGTGAGCCGTCAACCAGAAGAACCCATGGTGGAAAGCTTTGGCTACCAACGACTTTGAGCCAGCATGGTGCCCACAATCGCCAGCATGAATTTCATTCAAGATTTGCTGGCCCTCCTCTGGTGAGACACAACGTTGGAAGACCCCTGTCACGCTGCATTTATGCAATTCACCATTGATTATGGTCATGGACTTAGAACGTCGGGTGACCTTCCTGGCTAGGTCTTCATCCTGAGGTAACTCGCCCCGGGTCAAATAGGCCAAATAAGGAATAGTCCAATTTGGGATAGCATGTAGAGCCGCCACTAATTCTGCCTCCGGGTCAGGAACCATCATTTCCTCTTCTGAAGGTGTCTTGACAGTCGGATGGTACAAGACATCCAGAAAGACATTGGGTGGCACCGGCTTTCGTTGAGACCCTAACTGTGATAAAGCGCCAGCCGCCTCATTTTTGCGATGATCAATGTGATCTACTTGATATCCCTTGAAGTGACCCGCAATGATATCAACCGCCTGACGATAAGCCACCATCCACGGGTCCTTGGAATCCCAAGTGCCAGGGACTTGCTGAGCCACCAGATCTGAGTCGCCCAAACACCTGACCCGGCTCAAGTTCATCTCCTTGGCTAACCGAAGTCCATGAAGCAAAGCCTCATATTCAGCCGCATTGTTGGTGCAGGGGAACATCAGCCGAAGCACATAACAAAACTTATCACCTTTGGGGGATGTCATAACAACTCCTGCCCCCGATCCCTCTAATTGCTTGGATCCGTCAAAGTGTATAGTCTAGTATGTGTTATCCGACTTTTCCTCGGGAGCTTGACACTCCGTCCAATCATTTATGAAATCCACAAGGGCTTGGGACTTGATAGCTGTGCTAGGCACATATTTCAAATTGAAAGGTCCCAGTTCCAATTCCCACTTAGCAATTCTTCCTATGGCTTCTCTGTTCTGGATAATATCCCCAAGCGGAGCAGAGCTGACCACAGTTACCTGATGCCCTAAGAAGTAGTGTTTTAACTTGCGGTTGGCCATGAAAACCCCATATACCAGCTTCTGCCAATGTGGGTACCTTTGCTTAGACTCTGTCAGGACCTCACTGATATAATAAACCGGTCTTTGCACTGGATATTCCTTTCCAGCCTCCCTACACTCGACCACAATTGCAGCACTCACCGCTCGGTTATTAGCTGCCACATAAAGGAGTAGCGGCTCTTTTTCAACCGGAGCGGCCAGCACTGGCGGCTTAGTGAGATGTTTCTTAAGCGCCTCGAGTGCTTCACTCGCCGCTTTGCTCCAGACAAATTTGTCTGTCTTTTTCATCATTTGATACAAAGGAATAGCCTTCTCTCCAAGACGGCTTATGAACCGGCTCAACGCAGCAATCCGCCCTGCCAAGCGCTGGACATCATTAATGCAAGCCGGCTCTCCCAGAGAGGTAATAGCCTTGATTTTATCCGGGTTAGCCTCAATACCACGTTCAGAGACCAGGAAACCCAAAAGCTTGCCCGCTGGAACCAAAGACACACTTGGTCGGGTTAAGCATCATCTTATAGACCCGGAGATTATCAAAAGTTTCCTTCAAATCCTCCAAGAGAGTCTCCTTCTTTCTTCATTTGACCACGATGTCATCTACATAAGCATGAACATTACGGCCAATCTGACTGTGAAGGCAGTTCTGCACGCATAGCTGGTAAGTCGCCTGGGCACTTTTGAGCCCGAAGGGCATAGAGACATAGCAGAACGCCCCAAAGGGTGTAATAAAAGCCGTCTTCTCCTGGTCTTTAACCGGCATCTTGATTTGATGATAACCTAAATATGCATCTAGGAAACACAAAATCTCACACCCAGTCGTAGCATCAATGATCTGATCAATACGAGGGAGAGCAAATGGATCAACCGGACAAGCCTTGTTAAGATCCGTGTAGTCTACACACATACGCCATGTACCATTCTTTTTGAGTACCAGCACCGGGTTAGCCAACCACTCCGGGTGAAAAACTTCGACGATGAAACCCGCTGCCAAGAGTCGGGCAACTTCTTCACCAATAGCCTTGCACCTCTCCTCATTGAACCGCCGTAAAAACTGTTTAATCGGCTTAAACTTTGGATCCACATTAAGGTTGTGCTCAGCGAACTCTCTCGGTACACCCGGCATGTTAGAAGGTTTCCATGCGAAGATGTCCCGATTCTCACGGATGAATTCGGTGAGCGCGCTTTCCTATTTGGGATCCATGTGAGCCCCAATGATGAACTATTTAGATGAATCACCCGGAGTGAAATCCACGGTCTTGCTATCATCCGCCAAAAACTTGAGGGGCGGCTCTGCCTCTGTGGTGGGCTTTTTTAGCGGGGTCATATCCTTTGGGTCAACATTCTGTTTATAGAACTTAAGCTCCTCCTGAGCGCAACTAGACTCTGCGTAAGCTGTGTCCCCTTCTTCACACTCAACAGCTGTATTGCTGTTGCCATGAACGGTAATGGTACCATTTAAGCCGGGCATCTTGAGCTGCAAATAAACATAGCAGGGCCTGGCCATGAACTTAGCATAAGCCAGCCGTCCAAACAATGCATGATACGGACTCTTGATCTTGACCACCTCGAACCATAATGATTCCACCCTGTAGTTGTACTCATCACCAAAGGCCACTTCCAGCGAAATCCGGCCCACCGGACGTGCCGACTTACTCGGGACCACACCATGAAAGATGGTGGATGATGGTTTTAAATCCTTGTCAAGCAATTTCATCCGCCGGAAAGTGTCATAATAAAGGATGTTTATACTGCTTCCGCCGTCCATAAGCACCTTGTTCAACATATATCCGCCCACTTGGGGGGCTACAACCAAAGCCAGCCACCCCGGGTCATCAACCCACGGCGGGTGATCCTCTCGGCTCCAGGTTATGTCATACTCAGACCACTTTAAGTATCGCGGAAGAGCCGACGCAACCACATTGACTGCTCGCTTTTGCAACTTCTGGTCCCGTTTACTGAGACCGGTTGTAAAAACGTGGTACTGCCTAGAGCTGAGTTGCTTCGGATTACTCTAAAAACCAGACTGATTACACTGCTGCTGTTGATTATTGTTGCTAGGATGTGGCTGGTGTCCTCCTTGAGTATGTTGACCCGACTGACTGGACCCTGAGCCGCCAGATCCAAACCCAGTTCCTGATCCGCCAGGCCCTGAACCGCCTGGCGGACTACCATCTCGACCATTAGGTTGCATGAAATACTGCCTGTACTTCTGCATGAAATTGCAATTTTCCCATGTGTGGCTGGCCGGCTTATCAAGCAGACTGTGATTTGGACAAGGTTGCTTAAGCAATTCCTCCATGTTCACAAAGGAGATATCCTTGCCAAAGGGCGGTCTTAACCTCCTATTGCCTTTGGGGTAATTCTGCTGAGTGTTTGCATTAGCCACCAGCTCTGACCCGGCCTCTGGATTCTTGTGCTTACTCTGGCTACCATTGTTTGCTGCACCCTTGCCTTGGTTGCCCTTTTTACCTTGACCTGCTTTCTCATCATCAGAACCCGGATCTTTCATGTTGTCAGAGTCGGCATATTTTGTGAGAGCCACCATGAGTTCTCCCATGTCCTGACACGTACGTTTGAGCCGACCAAGCTTCTGCTTCAGAGGAACAAAGTGGCAATTCTTCTCCAAGATCAGTACGGCTTGAGCCGCCGTAATCTGCTCTAAGGAGTGGATGATCGTCGAGACCCGCCGCACCCAATGATGGGCCGACTCGTTCTCCTGTTGGACATAGTGATCAAGATGCACAATGGTCATAGGCTGCTTGCACATCCCTTGAAAGTTTTTGATGAATCGGGCCCGAAGCTCTGCCCATGAATTGATAGTATTAGGTGGTAACCCCTTTAGCCACGTGCTAGCCGGACCTTCAAGCGTCATGATGAAATACTTGGCATAAACCGCCTCACTGACATCTAGCAACTCCATGGCTAGTTCATAGCTCTCCACCCAGGCCTCCGGGGGTAAATCAGCGGTATAATTTGGGACCTTGTGGGGCCCTTTGAAGTCCTTAGGCAACCGTTCATTCCGTAGGGCCGGTGACAAGCACGGCAGTCCTGCCGTCATGGAGTTCACTCCTGCCCCTACCGAAACAGAGGGCACAGGCTCCTGGTGAGCCGTCCTAGATGGCGCCTCTTGCGGGCCTCCCGCATGGTTGACCAATGCCGTTGTGTCTCTACCCGGCCGGTGACCTATCATAATCTCTCTGCGTCGGCTGCTACTGGAACCCGCCAGCGACTCGTAGTGCCGGCTGAAGCTGCGGCTAGGGAGAGGGGTTGAATGAACACGGCTCTGGCTGTGGGTGTATTTTTCCTGCTGGGCTACAGCCGTCTATAGGTACCCAATGGTGTTCTGCACCTCCTCTGCAAAGGGTGCTCCGTCCGGGATAGGAATAGTCTCAAGCCGGGTGATAGCCGCCACCATATTCTCAGCCGGGTTGGAATAATGACCCGCTGGCGTCGGAAAAACACCAGGTGAAGCTTGGTTAAGCCGGGCCGTATGAGTCGTGGGTCGCTCCGTCCGGCGGCTCTCGGGCACGTCCGTTGCTCGCCTCACGCCAGGAGTATTGAAGAGGTTCCTTGCCTCATAGTGCTCTGGTAGACGGGATTGATACCTCCTCTAATGAACTACCGCTGCTGATATCTGCTCTAGCCCAGGACAGAAAGCGTCCGCCTTAATGCGCTCCGCCTCTTCCTCCATTTGGATTTGTAGCTCAACCATCCTCTGTTGTTCCTCTGCCATCCGGCCCTTGATCCTTGCAATCTCTAAGTTTCGAGCTGCTTGGTTATCGGGCATGATCTCAGCGGCCATTAAATCCACGAGCTCATCCATCAGCTCCACAAGGACTTGAGCCGGCGGTGGTGGGTTATCCCTCGAGGTGGCGGCTCCTGCGGCCGCACTACTCGTGCCTAGGGCTGGCCTTGCCATGAACACGGCAGCATGAACCGGAAGCTCAAGTTTATTCGACTCAGAGCGATCCGACTCAAAGCAGGAGTTGTTGTAGCCCCCAAGGGCACCGTTGCAGAGCTGGTACACTGATTCTGTTTCTCCACTTGAAGACTCGCCCTCTGAATAAACGAAAGTTTCCTGCGACCCGAAGCTTCCAGATCCGTCACTTGGGTAAAGCCTACGAAGACATGCTTCTGATCCGGATTAGCATGGATAGGACACATGTTACGCGCAGGCTATAGACGCCGTGCAGGCTCGATGACGTCGGTGCTTACATCCGGCCTGGGGGTAGATCCATCAACCCTTCCGATGAAGACATGGATCCTGCCGAACGGAACCCGAAATCCATACTCCACCGACTCAGCGTCAAGCCCCCAGTCGGCATCGTCGATGTAGAGCCGGCCGCGGCGACTCTCACTGATCCTTCTGACCACGTATCCTTCGAGCCCCGGAAGAGAGCCCTTTGAGAACTCAACACCACTAAGCGTATTCCCCACGGTGGGCACCAACTATCGTGGGTTTATCACAGCAGATGTCTGGGTCAACAGACTTGGATTCGAGGCCATCGCTAATCGTGGTAGACTCAAAGGGGTTGCTAAGGATGAATGACATGGTTTACCCAGGTTCGGCCCCTCGTGGTGAGGTAACAGCCTACGTCCTGCTTGTGTTTGTTATTGCTTGTTGTATCGATTACAAGGGAGCTAAGGCTTGACCTAGTTCTCGATAACCTGATCTCTAAGTCGCCCAGGGTCTCGCATTTATATAGGGGGTCAAGACCATGGGTCATACAAGTTCCTAAACGACTCTCATTACATGTCCGAGTCTGCCTCTATCTTCTCTGATCTATCCTGTCCGAGCTGTCCCCGGGCGGCTTACACGCCCGGGTCTTCTCACCCGGGCCACCTCATGGCCCATCCACGAGCCGCTATTCTTGTTGGGCCCTCCAGCCATGACGTCTCACTCTTGGGCTGGCTATGAGCCGTCCAGTTTAACCCGGAGCCTCCCAGGGCGGGTCTCACCGTGGGGTTATATCCCCAATAGTCTTGCGGGACTTATTTTACCTTTCTCAAATGTCTTGCGTGAGGAATCCAATCTTCTTTGGGCTATCTTGAGGTGTCGGTCTTTCCTTTGGAATTGCCTTGGATGATCACGAGATCCATGGTCGAGGTTATTCCCACGGCGTGTGGTAATTTGTGATGGATTAGTTGGAGCACTTGTGCAGGGTTAAATCTTTCGGAAAGCCATCCCCACGGTTATGTGGCAACTTGGATATTTTGTATAACACCCGGTTATAGTCAACTTGAAGTAAACTCTAATAAAACCCACAAACTATGTGCGTAACCGTTATGGTCTTTGCTCGTGAACTCGAACCGAGAGAGAACATTGTGGAGTTATGTATGACGTAAGTAGGTGTTCAGGATCACTTAGTGGTCACCATAGTTCTCGATCGCCTTTCGTAGACCACCATAAGTACCTTTATCTTCTTGTAAGATAGCCACCAAATAAATGCTTAGTGTTTGCTGCAACCTCAACACTTACCCCTTCCAAAACCAAAAGCTTACATAGTTTCGATACCCGGGATTACATGATTGCTGAGTCCTTATGGCTCACAGATTACTACAACAATACAGGTGTAGGTATGGATGATTTCGTGCCAGATGATGTGACCCAGCTCCAGTGGGAGTACGATGAAGAACATGGCAAGATGTATGTCATGTAACCCGATGAGTAGAGAGGCCATGGTCGTGATCCTTGAGATAGCAAGGCGTTTTTCACTGCTTCTTTTCTTCATTTGATTTTGTCCGTAGACGAACCCTACCTTCTGTATGATGTTTGAATATTTGAGTGAATTGTAATTTAGCATGTGGCGAGTGTAAGCCGACTCCTATACTCCTATTTTCATAAATGTATGCAATGAATTACTGCACTTGCGAAATGACAAGATGTGCCTCTATCCCCGTTGAAGCTCCCGTGCCTTAATAAGGATATGAGTGCATCTTGGCCGTTACATTCTTCTTCTTGGGGACCCACATCAAGTTGATGGGTATACTTGGTGTTGAAGTAGCACTTGTAGAAGTTGAGCGTGTAGTAGCTTTGGGAACCCACTTAACCAAAGCTTGGGATTCAACTTCATATGAGTCAATGTCCTCTTGAAGCTTGTTCTTGTCCTTGAGCTTGGGGTCTTGTGGTGGAAGGTCATCTTGAGCTTTTGTTCCCTTGGGAAGAGTATATTCATACTTCTCCTTTTGAGGAACAAACTTGTGATTGGGGTATTGACCTTATTCCCATTCAACTCCATTAGCGTCGAAGTAGCCAACACCACGGTTCTTCCGGTATCCTTCGTGCTTGCGTACAATCTCCTCAAACTGTTTGCACCCTTCAAGACTCTTGTAGATACCTTTCTCTTCCCTTTCAAAAGTTCATTTTCTTGCTCATGTGTAACTTGGCTAAGAGAAGAGTTAGTGGGATCAATAGAACTACTAGAAGCAATATCACTGGATTTGCCATTTTTATTGCTACTAGATGAAGAATCTTTCTTGCCTTTGTTACTAGTTTGCTTAGTCTTAACTTTTGGCATGAACGTTGACAAGAGAATTCATTTGGCTAGATAACAGGAAGCCTTCTTTCGAAGATCATCATTGATAACTTTAAGGAACTCATGGTCTTGCTCTAAGTTGAGCTTCTCGAAGCGGAGCTTATCATATGTCCTTTCAAGCTCTCTATGATCTTGTAGAGTAGACTCATGAGCTAACTTAAGAGTTTTTAGTTCTTGAGTTAGTCATTCTATTTCCAACATATCATCATCACACGAATTATCTAGACTAGAGTGATTACTAGCAAGTTCATCTTGACTAACATTACTAGATTTGTCAAATACCAAGTAATCTTCAATTAACAAGTCATCCTCATCACAATCGAAATCAAGATACTCGGGGTGTGATACTTTGGAACCTTTAGCCACGAAGCAACATCTACTCCCTTCATTTGGTGAATCAAATATGTATTCGGAGTCGAATGTCACTAGTGCAAGTCCGGCAAAACCTTCATCTTGACTATAGTCGGAGTTGGAGTGACAACTTATCTCAGAGTGGTTGTCAGATTCGGAGCCGGAAACCCATTCACCAACATGAGCTTGATGTCTTCTTCTTGAGCAGCTCTTGGTGTACTTGTCCTTCTTCTTCGAGTCCCTACTTCTCCTTGAGGGTCTTCGTTCATAACGATCATCCCTACTCCTTCTCTCTCTTCAAGGTGACTCGTCGCTTGAGCTTCGTCTTCTTGGTGACTCTCCTTTACTTTTGTAAGGAGTCGTGCACTCATTTGAGTAGTGTGTGGGCTTCCCACAATTGTAGCAATTTTGGTCACGACTTGACGAACGCTTCTCTTCATATATTGAGTTGGAGCTTCGATCTTTGCTTCTATTCTTATAGAACTTGTTGAATTTCTTGACCATGAGTGTCACGCCCAAGATGCGGTCCTATCCTTATTTGGCACGAGGGCCTCAAAGGGGATAGAAGCGCATCTCGATGCGTTCGCAAGAATGGATATCATTGCAAGTACATGTACAGAAGAGATGAGTATGTGGAATTGGCTTACACTCGGCACAAGCTACATCAGAGTCACATCAATACACCAACATCTCAAACATCATACATAGGAGCAGGGTCCGACTACGGACGAAAACAAACGGTAAAATGACATCCACCCTTGCTATCCCAGGCTGCCCGTGGAACCCATCCAAGATTGAAGAACAAGAAGAAGAAGAACTCCAAGTCAAATCAAGCAACACGCTCACGTCAAATCATCACATTACCTGTACCTGCAACTGTTGTTGTAGTAATCTGTGAGCCACAGGGACTCAGCAATCTCATTTCCAAGGGTATCAAGACTATTAAAGCTTAATAGGTAAGGCATGGTTAAGTGGTGAGGCTGCAACAAGCGACTAAGCATATATTTGAGTGGCTAACTTACGAGTACAAAAAAATAAAGTATGGTGGTCGACGCATATCGGACGTGAACTACAATTGATCACTAACTGATCCTGAACACCTACCTACGTCAATCATAACCCCACCGTGTTCTCTTCCGGATAAGGACTCACGAGAAGAGACAATCACGGTTACTCACACGGTTGGTGTATTTTATTAGAGTTTACTTCAAGTTTGCTAAGACCGGGTGTTAAACAAAGTATCCAAGTTTGCCACATAACCACGGACACGGCTTCTCGAAAAGATTTAACCCTGCAGGGGTGCTCCAACTTATCCATCACAAATTAACCACACGCAACGGGAATAACCTTAACCACGAATCTCGTGATCATCCTAGGCAATTCCAAAGGAAATCCAACACCTCGAGATAGCCCGAAGAATAATCAGAGTTCCTCACTCAAGACGTTCGAGAAAGGTAAAACAAATCTAGCAAGGCCTCCCGACGTGTCGACAATCCCGATAGGAGCCGCGTATCTCGTTCTCAGGACACGGCGGATAAGCTACGTGTACAGTAACTGAAGTCCCGGGTTGCCCCAGGTAGCCCGCACGGTGTTCTAGTTTGGACCAGCACCAGCAGCACTGGCCCCCCTGTATTATGGTAAATTAATCCATGAGGGGGTGACCCTCTATGCATTTAAAAGGTGATCCGTTTTATTATGGTGGGCAAATGTAGTACCAAAGTTGGGCCATGCCAGACAAGTTTTAATCTAACCCGAAAATCAAGGGGGTCCCCATAATAACCCCGAGCATGTTAGGAGCGCTCATTTCTGGAATATAACACCGGTTCACAAGTAACTAAGGGCGGCAAGAGTGGAACAAAACACCAAGCAAAAGGCCAAGCCTTCCACCCTTTACCAAGTGTATAGGTGCATTAAATTAAATAGCAGCAATATTGTGATATAACAAAAGAATGTCCATGTTGACACATGGAAGCAATTGCACCTACAGCTAGCAGCGCCATAAGAAGGGTTGAGCAAGCGGCAAGATAGCCAAACAAAGGTTTGCTGGGAAGTGAAAGGGTTAGAGGCTTTCATGGCAATGTTGGGAGGCTTGTCAAACAAGTGGTAGGTTGCGAGACATAACGATAAAAGACGAGACAACTAGCATGGCAATGATAGTAATGGTATCCAGGGAAATGTGTCATCTTGCCTAAGATCCCGCTCGGAAGAAGAACGAGTCCATGAAGAAGACGAACCAACGTAGTCGAACGAATCCTCACACTCCAAACGCTTTCGGAACTCTATCGAGAAGAAGCAATCCGAAACCACAATCAACACAGGATACACCACAACATATGCAAGACACGATGCACAAACAAATATGATGCATGTCCGGTTTAATATGCAAGGCATGACAATTCACAACAATCAAATACTACACATTAAGTGAAGCTCAATATGCAACGAGTTGCATATTGACGAAACTCCACCTCGAATTATTTAGTTCACTCCCGTTAGGTACACGACAATATTAAATGTTGTTAAACATGGCAAGAGGTGAAGCATAAGTAAACTATCTATCTAGGCATGTTAAATGAGGCCGGAAACAACTTATAGCATTTCCGAAATGACCCCATATGGTAATTATGAATTTGGTCCAGATCTGAGCTAAACATATTTTATATTGGTTAAACAGCAGAATAAAGCATACCATGTTATTCTACATGTCATTCTAGTTGATTTACATATATAGAACATCTCAAACGGAGCTACGGTTCAAAAGATATGAGCAACACAAGATGCACATCGCATGAATGCAAATGCATGGGAAAAACCACGACAACCATTTCAAATCATGAATGCAACTGGTGATTATAAAACTACATGAGATTCTAAGCAAGTTTCATATATAGAATGCTCAAAACGGAGCTACGGTTCAACCACCATCAACAAAACAAGTTTTTGTTGAAATATGCCAAAAACAGCAAGATAACATTTTGAACATGTGAAAACAACAACTTACAATACTCCAAAATGCACAAACTAAGCATGGGGCAATAACATACAACATCCACTTCATTTCATCTTCACAAATCATATTCAAAAACTGCATGGATCAATAGGTAGGAAGCTCGCAAGAAGGCTACTTGATAACAGTTTCAGACTTGGTGAAAATAGCAGTTTTGACAGTGCAGTTTTTATATCACGAAGGCATATTGACAGCAGTAAAACTATATTCTACAAATCATATTATATCATGAAACTTAACAGCATGCTAGAGGACAATACCAACAACAAATAACTTCATTACACCTACCACAAAAGAGGTCTAGATCACTAGCAAATCACATGGCAAGACAGCAACAAAATATAACAGATTCAGACTTAGAAATATTTAGGACCCTCAAAATAACAGATTTTCATAGCAAGTTGAACACAACAAAATAACACCTAAACATGCATTTCTATGACAAGAAAAATGTCCATGGACTAGGACAGATGTCAAAGAGCAACTTTCATGTTGGACATTAATTCATATCATGCCCGGATTAATTCCTACGAAAATGACAAAAGGGCATCACGGCATAAATGACATGCACGCAAACATGCTCAAATGACAAAACTAAATGCACCGATAAATCCTATGAGTTTTTCTACCCCGAAAACATATATAATAAGCATGGGTTCATGTGGGAAATTATTCACAATTAAATATGCGGGGTTAGGCCTATTCACGGTAAAGCAATTCATTCATGCAAATTAAATGCAAACATCAATCCAACAATTTTATCATGCATGTAAATGTGGTGCGAATGAGATGAACATTTTTAATTTATGATTTTATTAATTCCGATGCACAGTTAAATGATTATGATGATGCAATTAATGGCTATTTGCGAAATCACAGAAAATAGCATGTTAAATAATTTAAATATGGATGATATTGACATATAAATGATCTACATGTTTTTCTACACATTTTACATATTTAAAATATTTTAATCCGGCGCACGGTTTATTAATTATGACGTTACATACTTGCAATGGACTAAGAAATAAAAAAATGCAAAAGGGCTCACCAGGCAACCCTGGGCCGGCTGGGGCGCATCTGGGCCGAAGGGAGGAAGCTGGGCGCGGCCCACGCGGGGCTAGCGGGTCAACGCGAGCGGCTACGCGTGGGCGCTCGTCCCTTGCTCGAGCTCCCGATGCGGAGCAGCGGCAGCGGCTCGCAGGCGGCGGCGCTCATAGGCGGTGGGGCTGGCGAGGCCGGGCAGTGAGGCGGCGACCGGATCCGGCGGGGGCCGGCCGGCGGGAGGCGGCGGCGCTGCGGGCGGCGGCCGGAGATCGGGCCGGCAGAGCTCCTACGAAGAGAAGAGGAGAGGTGAGCGGGAGGAGAGGAGGAGGGAGGAAGGAGAGGGAGAGGGGCCGGCGGTGGTCCGGCGACGTCCGGCGGCGAGGGGCGGCTCCGGCGAGGACGGCCACGGCTCCGGGAGGAAGGAGAGGATCTCGGGAGCTGCCACTATTGGAGCTCGGGCAGGAGCTCTGGGACGGCCGATTCGGGGCCGGAACGGCTCGAACGGGCCCACATGGACTCGGGCGGGCTTGGAGGCTGGAGGAGGGAGAAGGTGGGGGTTGGCTAGGGTTTGCACGTGAAACGAGGTGGCTAGGACTATATATAGGGTTTAGGGCTAGGGTAGCTGCGCTGTCCGTTTTCGGTCTGCCGGGTGACGATCCGACGTCCGGAAGCGGAGGGTCGGGGCTACGGCGGCCGTGCAGAGGGGCTAGCGAGAGATGAGAGGGAGGACGGTGACCCGTGGCACGAAGTTTGAAAACACCGAGAAACGTTCGGCGATAACCGATAACCGCACTGCTACGACTGACCGGCGGGGTATCTAACGGACTCAGAACGCGACGAAAATCGATGGGCGGTCTACCTAGACTATAACAAGACCGCACGACAAGTTTCAACTCGAACCAAGAATATTTTTGCGCGCGCTTAAAAATGGTTTTATTTAAAAGATGCCGCGGGCGCGTGCGTGTGTGGTTGGTCTCAACGGGCAACGGCAAGAACGGAGAGAATCGGCAACTACGAACGAATGCAAGTTTTCGAAAACGGGCGATGATGCAATGCAGATGATGCGTATGATGCGATGACGAATGCAACAACCAAAACGGAACACAGACGAAAACGGAAAAGAAAGGGGAATCTTGTGGAATCTTCTGGAGCGTCGGTCTCGGGCTGTCACAACTCTCCTCCACTACACGAGGTTCTCGTCTCGAGATCTAGAATGAAAACAGGGAAGAGAAAGAGCAAAATGCAAAACTTACTTGCTTCTTTGACAAACGAGTGAAACCAATGATCATTGAAGGTTGGAAAGATGAGGAATGACAGGAAGAACAATTAAGAATTCACAGAAAATTTCGGCAGCACTTCGGTAGGAAAAGGATGAAAAATGATATGGTGGGAACAAATTGAAAGAAAGACACCAAACTTTGGTTGGAATAGAATCAACTTCATAAGATGGAAGGATCAAGAAAAGATTAGACAGCACTCCGGTTAAAAGAACACACAAGAAAGAACAAGATCTTGACAAAACAAGATAATAGATTGAAGAGAGCAACAACACAAGCCTCCGGAACAAAAGAATAGAAGCTAGATCTTGACGAGAATAGAACTGAGAAGAAATGACAACTACCAGCACAAATGGATTTGAGAAGCATGGATGAACGGAGTTGTTGGAACACCAACAACGAAAAGAAAAGCTTGTTGTGGACTTATGGAAAGCATCTCAAAATTATGAGGTGACAACCTACCACAACAGAAACAATTGATTGCTTGAGAGCAACAAGATATGCAAAGCTTCTTTCACCAAGAAGAGGAGGAGAAAACTTGGATCGTTTATAACACCATGATAAGGATTGTTTATGATACCATGATAATAACAATCCTTAGGAAAAGCTTAAGATGAAATACAACCCAAGATAACTCAGAGAAAACAAGATTGGGTTTACTTATCTCATTCTTGACAACTTCCTTCGAGACTCCTCATAGTCAAGAATTTAATAACACCACCTCAAAAGACAATGAAGAAGGAATTGAATTTAGACATCCAAGATAAGGAACACTTGAGCACCTCCAACAAGAATATTGAAGAACACTTGAAAAAGAAAAAAATCTTGATTAACCACCATGAAGAACCTAACTCTGAAATGAAAGGATGATATAAAAGAATTGAAGGATGCAACAGAACAAGATTGAGGCCTTCCAATGATTAAGATGATGCTTCGGAACAAGATACTTGATCAAAACTAGGAACTCCGGAAAAGAAAGATGACCACTTGGGATAAGGAATTGATATCATGAACACTCCGGAAGAAGGATTGAAATCACTTGATGCACAAGAATAAGAATTATGATACGAATATCCTTCATCAAGTTAAATTGATGACAAGCAACGGATTTCGCATACCACTTATTCTTCTTGACAAGATTGAAGAGAGAGAGAGAGAGATCACACACTTGGAGAGGTCTTGCATGAGAACACCGGTTAGAATTCAAAACGAAAGAGGATAATGAAAATGGATGATATATCACGAGAACGAAGAGAGCATGAACCACCTGATAGAAAACTGAACAAGGCACCAGAAAGAATTAGAGACTAAAGAGGACACCTGAGAATGAAGAGAACAAGATCTTCTTAATAGAAACTGAACAAGGCACCGGAATATTTAAGATACGAACGAAGGAATAACAATTGAGAAGAATTTGAGAACGAAAGCTGAAAGCTGAGAACGAAGAAATCTTCTGAAATGATGGCCTTCGGAGGATCAAGAAACAAGAAGAACACTGAATGCTCCGGATAGATATGGGAGAGATAACTCATGATCAAAACAATTTGAGATGATAGACACAAGCTAAAACCACACTCTTGAAAAGAACGGACCAAGATTTAAGAGAAACTCTCCTTTGGTCTTCAAGCTAAGAATGATGATGAGAAACAATACCATGAATAACAGAGATACTCCGAAGTAATGAATAAACAAAAGATTGAGCCAACAATGAAAAGGATTTCGAAGCAATCTTGGAAGCGGAATATGACAGATGAAAATCATTCTTACGACATATTGAAAAGAACTTGAGAACATCTTCGGAAAGATTAGAAGAGTTAGGTAGGATCCTGGGAAAAGACCTGTGGGTTATGGTCGCACTCAAAAGACACCACCGTTGAAACAATTGATTAGAAGAGAGATTGCACCGGTGCAAATTAAGAACTTGATGATATGAGACCCTTTAAATAATTTAAGAGGATAAGAATGACAATGAATGTCTTCTGAGATATCTTCAGCACTCCGGATAGAATAGAGATAAGAATAAGCAAGAAAGGCTTGATGAAGAATTCCAACATGGGAGAGAAAAAGAGAATGAAAATGATATGGTGAACACCAAGAACTAGAATTGAATCCACCAGAAAAGAAAACAAGATGAATACTAATAAATGATAACTTGAGCACTGAGCATCTTCATAAAGAATCACCGGAGAAGAATAACAACAAGAACAAGGAATATGAGGATAGATCTTGAAACTGAAACTCCTGAGAATATCCACAAGAAATCATCGGATACTAGAAGAAAAGATAGCTGAAGCATTACATGAATAGAAAGACACTTGGATGAGAATTTAATCATTGAAGAAAAAGGGCGGGAAGGCGGGGAAAACAAAGAAAACTTGGAACAGATGAGACAACTCCGGGAAGAATAAGAGGATTGATTGCAATATTGAAGAGGATAGAATTATATTGAAGAGAAGCACACCAGTTGAGAAGAATTGATATGAAAACTTGATTGATTAAAGAATTAGCATTCCCCCAGAAATATGAGAACACTACTAGCAAGATATGAATCATCACTTGACATCGAAGCAACTTGAATTACCATATTCAAAACGAAACAAAGGATGAGGCTTATGAAGCAAGCCAGAAACAAATACATATCCACTATGCACTTGTTGGAAAGATAATTCTAGGTAATTACTTGAATTCCCACCTAAGAACTTCCAAAAGCTTTCTTGTTTATGCGATTCGGGTTGCGGAATCAGGAACCTGCCCTAGGCAATCAGCTGCAACTGCATCCGCAACCTTCCACACCATAATTCAAGAAATTTCGCAAACTCGTCTAATCTCAAATCCTCAAACTCACAACGATACTAAACCATGGTGGTACCCCGGACGCCTCCCCAGTACAGGGTGACTCCGACCTTATCTCACCATGATAAGTATTGAAGCAATTTCGAACATCCTCCGTCCTGAGATACTAAGAATTTGAATGATAACGATGTGCCAACATTCCCTGGAGCTCGACTCCCCAGAAGAAATCAAGTCAGACAGGAGGCACCAAGACAGAACCCTGTCACATCGACATCATATAGTTTCCAAAATACCCGCGTGATACTAAAAAAAATTTGAGCGAGAAGAGGAGTAGAATCAAAATTCCTAAGTCGATTACCTCACCAGAGCATAGAAGAGGAGTAAAAAGAATCCTACTCTTCGATATAACTAGACTCAAAACAGTTTTTCACTAGACACGACTCGGCCAAGTTCGATCAATCAAGGGGGCTCCTAGGTCGGTACAGGCTCTGATACCAACTTGTCACGCCCAAGATGCGGTCCTATCCTTATTTGGCACGAGGGCCTCAAAGGGGATAGAAGCGCATCTCGATGCGTTCGCAAGAATGGATATCATTACAAGTACATGTACAGAAGAGATGAGTATATGGAATTGGCTTACACTCGCCACAAGCTACATCAGAGTCACATCAATACAACAACATCTCAAACATCATACATAAGAGCAGGGTCCGACTACAGACGAAAACAAACGGTAAAATGACATCCACCCTTGCTATCCCAGGCTGCCACCTGGAACCCATCCAAGATTGAAGAAGAAGAAGAAGAAGAAGAAGAAGAACTCCAAGTCAAATCAAGCAACACGCTCACATCAAATCATCACATTACTTGTACCTGCAACTGTTGTTGTAGTAATCTGTGAGCCACAGGGACTCAGCAATCTCATTTCCAAGGGTATCAAGACTATTAAAGCTTAATAGGTAAGGCATGGTTAAGTGGTGAGGCTGCAACAAGCGACTAAGCATATATTTGAGTGGCTAACTTACGAGTACAAAAAAATAAAGTATGGTGGTCTACGCATATCGGACGTGAACTACAATTGATCACTAACTGATCCTGAACACCTACCTAGGTCAATCATAACCCCACCGTGTTCTCTTCCGGATAAGGACTCACGAGAAGAGACAGTCACGGTTACTCACACGGTTGGTGTATTTTATTAGAGTTTACTTCAAGTTTGCTATGACCGGGTGTTAAACAAAGTATCCATGTTTGCCACATAACCGCAGGCACGGCTTCTCGAAAAGATTTAACCCTGCAGGGGTGCTCCAACTTATCCATCACAAATTAACCACATGCAGCGGGACTAACCTCAACCACGGATCTCGTGATCATCCTAGGCAATTCCAAAGGAAATCCAACACCTCGAGATAGCCCGAAGAATAATCAGAGTTCCTCACTCAAGACCTTCGAGAAAGGTAAAAAAAATCCAGCAAGGCCTCCCGACGTGTCGACAATCCCGATAGGAGCCGCGTATCTCGTTCTCAGGACACGGCGGATAAGCTACGCGTACAGTAACTGAAGTCTCGGGTTGCCCCAGGTAGCCCGCACGGTGCTCTAGTTTGGACCAGCACCAGCAGCACTGGCCCCCCCTGTATTATGGTAAATTAATCCATGAGGGGGTGACCCTCTATGCATTTAAAAGGTGATCAGTTTTATTATGACGGGCAAATGTAGTACCAAAGTTGGGCCTTGCCAGACAAGTTTTAATCTAACCCGAAAATCAAGGGGGTCCCCATAATAACCCCGAGCATGTTAGGAGCGCTCATTTCTGGAATATAACACCGGTTCACAAGTAACTAAGGGCGGCAAGAGTGGAACAAAACACCAAGCAAAAGGCCAAGCCTTCCACCCTTTACCAAGTGTATAGGTGCATTAAATTAAATAGCAGCAATATTGTGATATAACAAAAGAATGTCCATGTTGACACATGGAAGCAATTGCACCTGCAGCTAGCAGCGCTATAAGAAGGGTTGAGCAAGTGGTAACATAGCCAAACAAAGGTTTGCTGGGAAGTGGAAGGGTTAGAGGCTTTCATGGCAATGTTGGGAGACTTGGTGAAAATAGCAGTTTTGACAGTGCAGTTTTTATATCACGAAGGCATATTGACAGCAGTAAAACTATATGCTACAAATCATATTATGGCATGAAACTTAACAGCATGCTAGAGGACAATACCAACAACAAATAACTTCGTTACACCTGCCACAAAAGAGGTCTAGATCACTAGAAAATCACATGGCAAGACAGCAACAAAATATAACAGATTCAGACTTAGAAATATTTAGGACCCTCAAAATAACAGATTTTCATAGCAAGTTGACAACAACAAAATAACACCTACACATGCATTTCTATGACAAGCAGAATGTTCATGGACTACGACACATGTCAAAGAGCAACTTTCATGTTGGACATTAATTCATATCATGCCCGGATTAATTCCTACGAAAATGACAAAAGGGCATCACGACATAAATGCACGGATAAATCCTATGAGTTTTTCTAGCCTGAAAACATATATAATAAGCATGGGTTCATGTGGGAAATTATTCACAATTAAATATGCGGGGTTAGGCCTATTCACGGTAAAGCAATTCATTCATGCAAATTAAATGCAAACATCAATCCAACAATTTTATCATGCATGTAAATGCGGTGCGAATGAGATGAACATTTTTAATTTATGATTTTATTAATTCTGATGCACGGTTAAATGATTATGATGATGCAATTAATGGCAATTTGCGAAATCACAGAAAATAGCATGTTAAATAATTTAAACATGGATGATATTGACATATAAATGATCTACATGTTTTTCTACACATTTTACATATTTAAAATATTTTAATCCGGCGCACGGTTTATTAATTATGACATTACATACTCGCAATGGCCTAAGAAATAAAAAAACGCAAAAGGGCTCACCAGGCCACCCTGGGCCGGCTGGGGCGCATCTGGGCCGAAGGGAGGAAGCTGGGCGCAACCCACGCGGGCCTGGCGGGTCAACGCGAGCGGCTACGCGTGGGCGCTCGTCCTGTGCTCGAGCTCCCGATGCAGAGCAGCGGCGGCGGCTCGCAGGCGGCGGCGCTCACAGGCGGTGGGGCTGGCAAGGTCGGGCGGTGAGGCGGCGACCGGATCCGGCGGGAGCCGGCCGGCGAGAGGCGGCGGCGCAGCGGGCGGCGGCCGGAGATCGGGCCGGCAGGGCTCCTGCGAAGAGAAGAGGAGAGGTGAGCGGGAGGAGAGGAGGAGGGAGGAAGGAGAGGGAGATGGGTCCGGCGGTGGTCCGGCGACGTCCGGCGGCGAGGGGCGGCTCCGGCGAGGTCGGCCATGCCTGCGGGAGGAAGGAGAGGTTCTTGGGAGCTGCCACCATTGGAGCTCGGGCAGGAGCTCTGGGATGGCCGATTCGGGGTCGGAACGGCTCGAATGGGCCTAGATGGGCTCGGGCGGGCTTGGAGGCTGGATGAGGGAGAAGGTGGGGGCTGGCTAGGGTTTGCATGCGAAACGAGGTGGCTAGGGTTATATATAGGGTTTAGGGCTAGGGTAGTTGCGTTGTCCGTTTTCGGACTTCCGGGTGACGATCCGATGTCCGGATGCGGATGGTTTGGGCTACGGCGGTCGTGTAGAGGGGCTAGCGAGAGATGAGAGGGAGGACGGTGACCCGTGGCACGAAGTTTGAAAACACCGAGAAACGTTCAGCAATAACCGATAACCGCACTGCTATGACTGACCGACGGGGTATCTAACGGACTCAGAACACGACGAAAATCGACGGGCGGTCTACCTAGACTATAACAAGACCGCACGACAAGTTTCAACTCGAACCAAGAATATTTTTGCGCGCACTTAAAAATGGTTTTATTTAAAAAATGCCGCGGGCGCGTGCGTGTGTGGTTGGTCTTAATGGGCAACGGCGAGAACAGAGAGAACCGGCAACTACAAACGAATGCAAGTTTTCGAAAACGGGCAATGATGCAATGCAGATGATGCGAATGATGCGATGACGAATGCAACAACCAAAACGGAACACAGACGAAAACGGAAAAGAAAGTGGAATCTTCTGGAATCTTCTGGAGCGTCGGTCTCGGGCTGTCACAATGAGGATTATCTCTTCATTTGTGAGAAGGTTGTCTCTTGAGGTTGCAGTAGCATCACTTGTAGCCTTGTAAGCACCACTAGACTTGTGGTCAAGTTGTTCCTTGTCCTTGAGTGTCATCTCATGAACAACAATGCTTCCAATCACTTCCGTTGGCTTGAGATCTTTGTAGTTGGGCATCATTTGGATCAATGTGCATAAGGTGTCATATCGATCATCCAAAGCTCGACGTATCTTCTTGATGATGAATTTTTCGGCCATTTCTTCGCTTCCTAAGCTGGCAATCTCATTTGTGACGAGAGCTAGCATAGAGTACATCTCAGTGACTCCTTCACCATCCTTCATATTGAACTTGTCAAGCTGACTTTGAAGAACATCCAACTTGGATTATCTCACAGATTCGGTACCTTCATGCATATCAACCAAAGTATCCCAAATCTCTTTTGCATTCTCAAGACGGCTGATTTTGTTGAATTCTTTGGGGCATAAGCAGTTGAAGAGAATGTCACATGCTTGAGCATTGAATTACAACATCTTCAATTCTTCTACAATCGCTTCGCGATCCGGTTCCCTTCCATCCGCAAAGAATTCACCTTGCAATCCAACACGAACAACAACACAAACGGTGGGGTTGTGACCAAGAAGATGCATTTTCATCTTCTTCCAACTAGCAAAATTAGTGCCATCAAAGTATGGACCTATATGGTAATAATTTCCCTCACTAGACGCCATACTCTCCTAGGTTGTGAAACCAATGCAATGGGGACTAATGCTCTGATACCACTTGTAGGATCTAAAGTAGGTCTAGAGGGGGGTGATTAGACTACTTGACCAATTAAGAATCTACTTTTTCCCAATTTTAGGTGTTGGCAGATTTTAGCATTCATAGCAAGTCAACTACACCCTACACATGCATGTCTACGAGTATAGCAGCGGAAAGTAAAGACAAGCATGAATAGTAAAGGAAGGGTAGGAAGATCAAATGCAATTTGGAGACATGATGATTTTTCCCATGGTTCCGATAGGTGGTGCTATCGTACGTCCACGTTTATGGAGTCTTCAACCCACGGAGGGTAATGGTCGCGAGAGTCCACGGAGGTCTCTACCCACGGAGGGTTCCACGAATAAGCAACCTTGACTATACCATGATGGCTTCCATCCACGAAGGACTAACATCACCATGTGTAGATCTTCATGAAATAGGCGATCTCCTTGCCATTACAAACTTCTTGGTTCACTCCACAACACGAAGTAGGAGGCGCCCAAGGGACACCTAACCAATCTAGGAGGCACCACCCTCCAAAAGGTAATAGGCTCGATAATGTCGATGAACTCCTTGCTCTTGTGCTTCAATATGATAGACTCCTCAACATACAATCACTCTCTCACAGATTTGGCTTTGGTGGAAGAGATTGATTTGGTGGAAAGCAACTTGGGGAGGCTAGAGATCAAGATTCATATGGTTGGAATGGAATGGCTTGATCTCAACACATGAGTAGCTAGCTCTCTCTCAAAAAATCAGTTGGTATGAGTGGGGTCTGTTCTGAGTGCTTCTCATTCGAGTTGGTGGTGGTGGAGGGGTATATATAGGCATCTCCAAAAATCTAACCGTTAGACCCAATAAGTCGGACTCAGTGACACCGATGTGTTAATCTCGGTGGTACCGAGTTGCCTCAAAGGTAGCAACTTTTGAATCTCGGTGAGACCAATATATAAAACTTGGTTGCACCGATAAGGTGACCAACGGTCATATTATCAAACTCTTTGACGCCAATTCAACAAACTCGGTGGGACCGATTTGTGAATTTGCATAACAGGAAGTTGGCAAACCAAACTCGGTGGCACCGAAGCAAAATCGATTGCACCGAAGGGTTAGGGTTTGGCTGAGTCTATATCAGGCTGAGAATTGGTGGCACCGAGTGGAAAGTGTTGGTTTCACCAATTTTGAGTATTTTTCTTTGGACAGACTTTTGTGGAAGAGCTTGTGGGTGAATGTGGTGAGTATCACTTGTGCACGTATGAGCATTTTGTTCACCGATAGTACCTTACCCCCTTTTAATAGTATTGGCTTTCCTATGGACTCAAGTGATTTCTCACAAAGTAAAATATGGTGTCCTCTTTCTTGAAGCTTTGCCAATCTATTTCCTTGCATCTTGGAGTATTCCACAATCCTTTTGCCAACCCATCATTGAACTTTTCCTGAAACATTCTCAGTGGAAACATTATTTCAATGACATATATGTTGTTATTAATTACCAAAACCACCAAGGGAGCAAATGTGCCTTCACCTTGCGAGCGTCTGGGAGGGGCATGGGAGGCAAGGAGGGATTCCCTGGTGTGCGTGGATTCTTTGTCGAGGACGGACGCGAGCTATAGGACAATGGTCGATGGTAGGGCGCCGTTTCTGCAGGAAAATGGCTTGGTCACCACGCCAAGGGATGTCCAGGATGCCAGCTTGGTCGGCCAAAGATGTCTGGAATCCTAGGCACGTGTGGCAAAGTACACTGGTGAAGATTCAAAGGAACTAGAGCTGGCTGAGCAGGGGTTTTACTACTCGCATGTTTACAGTAGCAAACATTGGCCTCATCCAAGGTGTTTTTACTGTGGAGCACAAGGGTCAAAAGGTTGTCTGGTGGTTTTAGGCATGGAAGGAGAAGGCTCACACCAAATCCTAGCTCAGGAAGATCAATGTACAAGGTACTTGTAGTTCAAGGCTACAATTTCTGCCAAAAACTAGTTTTTGATGAACTGCTCATATTTTCCATATGATCATGCCATGTTTGGACATGTGAATGTGCATTAGCATGCCACGGGTGTTGTGGTAAAATTTGGGGGCAGTTGCATGCATAGAAGAATGGGAGAGAGGGAGAAGTGCATGACAAAGTTTTCCAAAGGAGGGAATCTTGGGGTTTTACCGCCCACTCAATAATTGATACAGGGCAAGGAAGACTTAGTTGAGGTAGAAGAGGAGATGTCAGTGTTGTGGTAAAAATATGGGCTCAAGGAGATCACCTGGGGTGCCTCAATTATTGATCCCAGTAATGCACCAGAAGGTGTTTGATTAGGGTTTGGGCTAGCTAAGCTCCTATTTTGGAGATGAAACTTAAAAGGATGAAGTGAGGGATGGAATTAGGCTTGATCACCAATTTCGAACTCATTTGAAGAAAGTTGAGAATACAAACTTGGTACACCCTAGAAATGGGTAGAAATGGAGTTGCTTAGATCTAGCTAAGAAAAACTATTCTCCTTGATGCACCACTTAGTGTGGTGGCATAATTTGGTGATTAGAGCATTCCCAAAAAGTTTGGGACCAAATAGGGGAACTTGATAATGCAAGAAATTTCCAATTCTTGAAATCAGTAGAAAGGGGTTTGCGGGAATTTGGACAAGTGGACATGTTCTCCTTGATGCACCACTTGGCGTGGATGCATTATTAGAGGATTTGAACATGTCCACAAAGTTTGAGCTTAAGGGGAGACGGTTGGCAATGTAGAGTTGCTCAATTTTGAATCTGTACAAAGAGGGTTTTGGGATATTTTGGTGAACCAAAACAATTGGGTTTAAGATGAAACTTGGCAAGATAATCACATATCTCACATGTGACATGATAGAATTCCCCTGGATTTATTTGAGAATATTTCTTATAGAAATTTTTCAAATGCTCAAAATAGGCAGAAATGGTTTTGAAGGGTTTTGTCCAATATTTTGAACAAGACCATGTGGTTAAACTCTTATCTATGGACAATGTATGTCCACTGAGATTTCCTAAATTTTCTCAAATATTTTTAAAGCATAAAAATATTCTTTTCTAACAAAAGACCATTTTTGGCCTTAAAGAAAAGCCTTTAAATAAAATAGGAAAATAATTTTTAAAATTAATATTTGGTTGTTTTGGGAAGTCTTATATACATTAGGTTTCAAATATGGTTTTCGAAATAATTTAAATACCTTATTTGAGGACTTGTAGTTCAAGCCTCAACTCAGGGTTTTTTGCAAACCTAAATTAAATAAATGCTCTTTGGTCAAAGTAATATTTTATAAAAATAGTTTTAGGTCCTATACACATGGCACGATCATTGGGCAAAGATTTGGAGCAAGGAGATGAGTTTTGAGAGTAGGAGGGAATTTATGAATATAGAGCACAAGCAAGCAAACAAGCAATAAACAATCAAGTCAAGCATCACAAGCACACAAAAAGTTTTTGTTGGCCCTAATATTTGAGCTATGTTAACTTAGTAACATGAGGTGAAACACAGGGTGTGACATAGACGTATGCCTTTTGGTTTATGCAATGCACCTGCTACCTTTCAAAGATGTATGATTGTTGTATTCTCTGACTTTTGTGAAAAGATTGTTGTGGTTTTCGTGCATGATTTTCCCGTTTATGGGACTTATTTTGATGATTTCTTGAGCAACATTGATCGAGTTTTGCAGAGATGTAAAGAAACTAATCTTGTCTTGAATTGGGAGAAGTGCCACTTTATGGTGAATGACGGTATAGTACTTGGGCATAAAATTTCTGAACAATGTATCGAAGTAGACAAAGCTAAAGTTGATGCAATAGATAAAATTCCATGTACAAAAGATATCAAAGGTATAAGAAGTTTCCTCGTTCATGCTGGGTTTTATAGGCGTTTCATTAAAGATTTCTCAAAGATTTCTAGGCCACTAACTAATCTTCTTCAAAACATATTCTTTTTGTTTTTTATGACGATTGTGTAGAAGCCTTTCAAATACTTAGGAAAGCCTTGATTTCTATTATCCAACCACCTGATTGGAATCTACCATTTAAAATTATGTGTGAAGCTAGTGGTTATGTTGTTGGTGTTGTTCTAGGGATAGGAATAGACAAGAAATTGATTGTTATTCATTATGCTATTACAACACTATACAATGCTAAAAAAATTACGCTACCACTGAGAAGGAATATTTAGGAGTCGTGTTTGCATGTGATAAGTTTAGACCTTACATTGTTGACTCCAAAGTAACTATTCATACTGATCATGTTGCTACAAAATACCTTATGGAAAAGAAATATGCTAAACCTAGACTTATTAGGTGGGTTCTTTTACTTCAAGACTTTGACTTGTATATCGTCTATAGGAAGGGGGCTGAAAACCGTGTAGCAGATAACTTGTATAGGATGGAAAATGTTCTTGATGACCCACTGCCTATTGATGATAGTTTTCCTGATGAGCAACTTGCTGCTATAAACACTTCGCACAGTGCTACTTGGTATGAAGATTATGCTAACTATATTGTCACTAAATATATACCACCTAATTTCACCAATCAGGAAAATAAAAAAATTCTTTTATGATTTACGACATTACTTTTGGGATGACCCACATCTTTATAAACAAGGAGTGGTTGGTGTTATCAGATATTGTGTAGCTGAGCATGAACAAGGACAGATCCTACGAAATTGCCACTCCAAAGCTTACGGAGGACACCATGCTAGTGACAAAACTATACACAAGGTATTACAATCCAATTTTTTATTGGCCTACTCTTTTTAAAGATGTTCGTAAGTATGTCCTTTCTTGTGACGAATGTCACAAAATTGGTAATATTGGTAGATGTCAGGAAATGCCTCTGAACTATTCACTTGCTATTGAACCATTTGATGTTTGGGGCTTTGATTATATGGGACATTTTCCTTCCTCTAATGGGTATACTCATATTCTAGTTGCAGTTGATTACATTACTAAGTGGGTAGAAGTTATTCAAACTAGTAGTGTTGATCATAACACTTCTATTAAATTGCTAAAGGATATCATCTTTCGAAGGTTTGGATTCCCTAGATATTTAATGACTGATGGTGGTTCACATTTTATTCATGGTGCTTTCTATAAAATTTTAGGTAAATAAGATGTTAACCATAGGATTGCATCACCTTATCATCCTCAGTCTAGTGGCCAAGTTGAATTGAGCAATAGAGAAATAAAATTAATTCTACAAAAGACTATGTCGAGGGAACTAGCCTGACAATACTACCAGGGGTACGAATGGAGGGGCGAAGTCTAGCTACGACTCAGGTGTTCACTTAGATGTGTACGAGTTCAGGCCCCACTCAGAAGTGGTAAAAGACCTACGTCTCGAGCCCGGAGGCTTGTTCATTGCTTATGGGGAGAATAGGAGAATACAGATGTCAAAACCTTGCTACGGCATCCGGTGGTGGCTTATATAGAGTGCTCCACCACTAGCCGAGCACATCATTAAATGCTACTTAAAGCTATGTTACAAGAATTGTCACTTTAAGTAGAACGTTACTCGTAACGCGCGATTAATCAGTGTAGTGGACGTCCCTTCAGATCCTTCGACCGCTACGCCTCCTAAATTGTTGAACTCTTATAGTTTGAGTGTGGCTAAGGCCAGCCGAGTGACTCTTCAGGTGCATCCGAGTGACTCTTCAGGTGCGTCCGAATGCACTTTCACCTTTGAAGCTTCAATGTTAATGAGGGTCCATAGGTGGGCCTAGAAGTCAGCCTTGTGACTAGGGATGAAAATGGAGTGGAAACAGACGGAACTCCGAGCTACCAGATTTGTTTTCATACTTTTTACGGAAGCGGAAATGAATACACAAACCCCAAAAATGAATATGGAAACAAATACTACGAGGATCAAACACAGAGCAAATACGGAGCGGACACGGAAACATAAGTGGGCATATTCCGGAAATTTAAAACCCCTTGAGTCATGTAGAAATAAACATAAAAACAAAAATATAATAAAATGTTACCATGGGTAAAAATAATATGATTATGTTGGCACCTTAGCATAGTATGATGGTAGTAGTAGTAGTAGTAGCAGCAACAGAAGTAGTAGTAGTAGTAGTAGTAGTAGTAGTAGTAGGAGGAGGAGGAGGAGGAGGAGTAGCAGTAGCAGTAGCAGTAGCAGTAGCAGTAGCAGTAGCAGTAGCAGTAGCAGTAGCAGTAGCAGTAGCAGTAGCAGTAGCAGTAGCAGTAGCAGTAGCAGTAACAGTAGCAGTAGCAGTAGTAGTAGTAGTAGCAGGAGTAGTAGCAGGAGTAGTAGTAGTAGTAGTACTATACAATTGTGTATAGTGTCTAGTTGAGTACATATGTGGTAATTGAAGTTGGGACTCAAATGATCCATTGTGATCATTGTGTCATTGTGCATAGTTTGGTAGTTGGGCTACAAAGCAGCCATCGGCCTAAATAAAAAAATGGAAATTTCATATTCATGGAAACGAAAAGTTCCGTTTCTGCCTCTGTTCCATCGTAAAACATTGTTCCATGTTTGTTTCCATTTCCGGATAAAAAAATCATTTTTGTTTCCATTTTGCAAAATTTCATTTATGTTTTCATATTTCCTCTCCATTCTCATTTTTACCTCCGGAAAAGCAAAAAGTTTCCATTCCATTTTCATCCCTACTTGTGCCCTACCGATGGTAGACGACCTCATCAGTAGCCCCCGAATCCGTGAGGTTTGAATGGTCGAGTGATCGACACTCGGGAGTGCCGATGACACCTTAGAGGTGTTTCAAGAAATGGTCTGCATCAATTCCCACTCGGCTCCAAATCTTGACGGATTCAGGATTATCATTCCTTGGCCGAATAACTTAGTTTACATATGTGATATTGTCTTTGAAATTGAAGTGTTTCTCTAGAGAAACGATCTAAATGCTCAGTTATTTCATCCGAGTGTCTCGCTACAAACAGTCCGACCATTCGGTTTATAAAAGAATCTTCAGGCGATTCGGAGTGCTGACCTCACCTTTTATAATGCATGTAGAGGTCTCAGCGCGTTCGAAATTCTGAAGGGCACGCGCAGACGTGCGATGGAACGGTTACTCCGCGGGATTTGTGTTGGGGAACGTTGCATGGTAAACAAAAAATTTCCTACGCACACGCAAGATCTATCCATGGTGATGAGCATCTAAGAGAGGGAGAGTTGATCTACATACCCTTGTAGATCGCTAAGTGAGAAGCGTTAAGAAACGCGGTTGATGTAGTCGAATGTCTTCGCGATCCAAATCACCGAGCGTCCCGCGATCCAATCACGATCCGTCCAGATCTAGCGCTGAACGGATGACACCTCCATGTTCAGCACAGTACAGCTTGATGATGATATCCACCTTCTTGATCTAGCAAGAGGGAGTGGAAAGTTAGATGAGTTCTTCTGCAGCGCGACGGCGCGGCGGCGGTGGTGATGGAACTATTTCGGCAGGGCTTCACCTAAGCACCACCGAAAAACTAGAGGAACTAATCTATCAGGAGAGAGGGCTGCTCTGTGGCCTTTTGGGTTGAAGTACTTTTTCCCTCTCTCCCTCTAGTATATATAGGAGGGAGGGGAGGGAGGACTGCGCCCTAGGGCTGCCCCCTTGGTGCGTCCAAAGTGGGAGAGGTGGAGGAGTCCTACTCCAATCCTACTACGAGTAGGATTCCTCCTCTCCACTTGGAAACCCTTTCCACCTTTGGGTTTTTCCCTCCCCATCCGAATGGGACTTAGTGGGGGCTTCAGCCAGCCCACTAGGGGCTGGCTTGCCTCCTCCCACAGCCCATGAGGTCCAGGCAGCGGCGACGGCTGACCCGGACGACTGTGCTTTGGGCAGGGATCATTCAACATTGTCTCCAAATTAGGAGGTTTGCGCTTAAACGGCGGCTTGCCATTACCCTTGTCGCGGTTATTCCCAGTGTTGGCGTTGGCCACTAACTCTGAACCACCGTCCTGGTTCTTCCGCTTTCCTCCATTGCCATTACCATTAATGTTTCCTCCCCCGTTCTGCGACTGACCCTTCACATTGTTATTTTTCTTTCCTTTGGCCGATTTCTCATCATCGGAGCCAGGTTCCTTTGTGTTGTCAGAGTCCACATACTTGGTGAGAGCCGTCATGAGTTCACCCATGTCTTAACATGTGCGCTTGAGACGGCCAAGCTTCTACTTCAGAGGCGTGAAGTAGCAATTTTTCTCCAGGATTAGAACTGCTTGAGACGTTGTGATTGTTGGGGAACGTAGTAACAATTATAAAAATATCCTACATGTTACCAAGATCAATCTAGGAAATGCTATAAACAAGCAAAGGGGTAGAGCATCTTCATACCTTTGAAGATCACTAAGCGGAAGCGTTACTAGGACGCGGTTGATGGAGTCGTACTCGTAGCGATTCAGATCGCGGTGGATTCCGATCTAAGCACTAAACAATGGTGCCTCTGCGTCCAACACATGTCCAGCCCAGTGACGTCTCCTATGCCTTGATCCAGCAAGGAGGAAGGAGAGGTTTAGGGAGAGCTCCGGTAGCACGATGGCGTGGTGATGGTGGAGCTACGTGGTACTCCGGTAGGGCTTCGCCAAGCTCTACGGAGGACGAGGAGGAGGAGGGGTAGGACTGCGCCGAGAGAGAGACGGAGAGAGAGTTATGTTCTATGCAGCCCCAAAACCCCACATATATATAGGGGGAAGGGGGAGGAGGGTCGGCCACCCCTAGGGAAACCCTAGGAGGTGCGGCGGCCAAGATGGGGAGGAGGGGTAGCGCCCTAGGGTGGCCTTGGCGCCCAAGGCAGCCTCCACGCCTAGGGTTTGGCCCCCCTCCACCCTTGTTGTGCCTTGGGCCCTCAGTGGGGGCACACCAGCCCACCTAGGGGTTGGTTCCCATCCACTCTTGGCCCATGAAGCCTCTTGGAGCTGGTGGCCCCTCCCGGTGGACCCCTAGAACCCTTTTGGTGGTCCCGGTACATTACCGGTGACGCCCGAAACACTTTCGGCAACCAAATCCTCACTTCCTATATATGAATATTTACCTCCGGACCATTCCGGAGCTCCTTGTGATGTCCAGGATCTCATCTGGGACTCCGAACAACCTTCAGTAACCACGTACACTATTCCCATATAACCCTAGCGTCATCGAACCTTAAGTGTGTAGACCCTACGAGTTCGGGAAGCATGGAGACATGACCGAGACACCTCTCTGGCCAATAGCCAATAGCAGGATCTGGATACCCATATTGGCTCCCACATGTTCCACGATGATCTCATCGGATGAACCACGATGTTGGGGATTCAATTAATCCCGTATACAATTCCCTTTGTCCATCGGTATGTTACTTGCGCGAGATTCGATCGTCGGTATCCCTATACCTTGGTTAATCTCATTACTGGCAAGTCTCTTTACTCGTTCTGTAACACATGATCCCGTGACTAACTCCTTAGTCACACTGAGCTCATTATGATGATGTATTACCGAGTGGGCCCAGAGATACCTCTCCGTCACACGGAGTGACAAATCCCTGTCTCGATTCGTGCCAACCCAACAAACACTTTTAGAGATAACTATAGTGCACCTTTATAGTCACCCAGTTACGTTGTGATGTTTGATACACCCAAAGCATTCCTATGGCATCCGGGAGTTGCATAATATCATGGTCTAAGGAAACGATACTTGACATTAGAAAAGCTCTAGCATACGAACTACACGATCTTGTGCCATGCTTAAGATTGGGTCTTGTCCATCACATCATTCTCCTAATGATGTGATCCCGTTATGAACGACATCCAATGTCCATGGCCAGGAAACCATGACCATCTATTGATCAACGGGCTAGTCAATAGAGGCTTACTAGAGACATGGTGTGGTCTATGTATTCACACATGTATTATGGTTTCCGGTTAATACAATTATAGCATGAACACTAGACAATTATCATGAACAAGGAAATATAACAATAACCACTTTATTATTGCCTCTAGGGCATATTTCTAACAGTCTCCCACTGGCACTAGAGTCAATAATCTAGTTACATTGTGATTAATTGAACACCCATAGAGTTCTGGTGTTGATCATGTTTCGCTCATCAAAGAGGTTTAGTCAAAGGATCTGCGACATTTAGATCTGATGTACTTTACAAATATCTATATCTCCTTCCTGAATGTAATCACGAATGGAGTTGAAGTTGTGTTTGATGTGCTTGGTCTTCTTGTGAAACCTGGGATCCTTGGAAATGGCAATAGCTCCAGTGTTGTCACAGAAGAGAGTCATCGGTCCCGACGCGCTGGGAATCACTCCTAGGTCGGTGATGAACTCCTTCATCTAGACTCCTTCCTGTGCTGCTTCAGAAGCAGCTATGTACTCCGCTTCACATGTAGATGCCACCATGACGCTTTGCTTGCAACTGCACCAGCTGACTGCCCCACCATTCAAAATATACATGTATACGGTTTGTGACTTGGAGTCATCCGGATCTGTGTCGAAGCTATCATCAACGTAACCCTTTACAACGAGTTCTTCGGCACCTCCATAAACGAGAAACATCTCCTTAGTCCTTTTCAGGTACTTAAGGATATTCTTGACCACTGTCTAGTGTTCCATTCCGGAATCATTTTGGTACCTCCCTACCAAACTTATGGCAAGGTTCACATCAGGTCGGGTACACATCATGGCATACATAATAGAGCCTATGGCTGAGGCATAGGGGATGACACTCATCTTCTCTCTATCTTCTATCGAGGTCAGGCATTGAGTTGTGCTCAATTTCACACCTTGCAGTACAGGCAAGAACCCCTTCTTGGCCTAATCCATATTGAACTACTTCAATATCTTGTCAAGGTATGTGCTTTGTGAAAGACCAATGAGGCGTATCGATCTATCTCTATAGATCTTGATGCCTAATATGTAAGCAGCTTCTCCAAGGTCCTTCATTGAAAAACACTTATTCAAGTAGGCCTTTATGCTTCCCAAAAGTTCTATATCATTTCCCATCAACAATATGTCATCCACATATAAAATGAGAAATGCTACAGAGCTCCCACTCACTTTCTTGTAAATACAGGCTTCTCCATAAGTCTGTATAAACCCAAATGCTTTGATCACTTCATTAAAGCGAATGTTCCAACTCCGATATGCTTGCACCAGCCCATAGATGGAGCGCTGGAGCTTGCATACCTTGTTAGCATTCTTAGGATCGACAAAACCTTTCGGCTGCATCATATACAATTCTTGCTTAAGGAAACCGTTAAGGAATGTTGTTTTGAGGTCCATTTGCCAGATCACATAATCATAAAATGCGGCAACTGCTAACATGATTCGGACGGACTTCAGCATCGCTACGGGTGAGAACGTCTCATCATAGTCAACTCCTTGAACTTGTCGGTAACCCTTAGCGACAAGCCGAGCCTTATGGACGGTCACATTACCATCCGCGTATGTCTTCTTCTTAAAGATCCACTTATTTTCTATGGCTTGCCGATCATTGGGCAAGTCCACCAAAGTCCACACTTTGTTCTCATACATGGATCCTATCTCGGATTTCATGGCTTCAAGCCATTTGTTGGAATCTGGGCCCACCATGGCTTATTCATAGTTCGAAGGTTCACCGTTGTCTAACAACATGATTTCCAGGACAGGGTTGCTGTACTACTTTGGTGTGGCACGTGTCATCATGGACCTTCGAAGTTCAGTAGTAACTTGATCAGAAGTCTCATGATCATCTTCATTAACTTCCTCTCTAGTCGGTGCACGCACCATAGAAACAATCTCCTGCGCTGTGCTACTATCTGGTTCAAGAGGGGGTACAATTACCTCATCAAGTTCTACTTTCCTCCCACTTACTTATTTCGATAGAAACTCTTTCTCTAGAAAGGATCCATTCTTGGCAACAAAGATCTTGCCTTCGGATCTGAGGTAGAAGGTATACCCAATAGTTTCCTTAGGGTATCCTATGAAGACACACTTTTCCGATTTGGGTTCGAGCTTTTCAGGTTGAAGTTTCTTGACATAAGCATCACATCCCCAAACTTTCAGAAATGACATCTTAGGTTTCTTCCCAAACCATAATTCATACGGTGTGATCTCAACGGATTTAGACGGTGCCCTATTTAAAGTGAATGCGGCAGTCTCTAATGCATATCCCCAAAATGATAGTGGTAAATCAGTAAGAGACATCATAGACCGCACCATATCCAATAGAGTGCGATTACGATGTTCGAACACACCATTACGCTGAGGTGTGCCAGGCGGCGTGAGTTGTGAAACAATTCCACATTTCCTTAAGTGCGTGCCAAACTCGTGACTCAAATATTCTCCTCCACGATTAGATCGTAAGAACTTTATTTTCTTGTCATGTTGATTCTCTACCTCACTCTGAAATTCCTTGAACCTTTCAAAGGTCTCAGACTTGTGTTTCATTAAGTAGACATACCCATATCTGCTCAAGTCATCAGTGAGGGTGAGAACATAACGATAGCCACTGCGAGCCTCCATGTTCATCGGTCCACATACATCGGTATGTTTATTTCCATCAAGCTGATTGCTCGCTCCATTGTTCCGGAGAACGGAGTCTTGGTTATCTTGTCCATGAGGCATGGTTCGCACATGTCAAATGATTCATAATCAAGAGACTCCAAAAGTCCATCTGCATGGAGTTTGTTCATGCGTTTGACACCAATATGACCAAGGAGGCAGTGCCACAAGTATGTGGGACTATCATTATCAACCTTACATCGTTTGGTATTCACACTATGAATATGTGTAGCATCATGTTCGAGATTCAATAAAAATAAACCATTGACCAGTGGGGCATGACCATAAAACATATCTCTCATATAAATAGAACAACCATTATTCTCGGATTTAAATGAGTAGCCATCTTGCAGCAAACGAGATCCAGATACAATGTTCATGCTCAAAGCTGCTACTAAATAACAATTATTGAGGTTTAAAACTAATCCCTAAGGTAGATGTAGAGGTAGCATGACGACGGCGATCACATCGACCTTGGAACCATTCCCGACGCGCATCGTCACCTCGTCCTTTGCCAGTCTCCGCTTATTCCGCAGCTCCTGTTTTGAGTTACAAATGTGAGCAACCGCACCGGTATCAAATACCCAGGAGCTACTATGAGTGCTGGTAAGGTACACATCAATAACATGTATATCATATATACCTTTGACATTGCCGACCTTCTTATCCGCTAAGTACTTGGGGCAGTTCCGCTTCCAGTGACCGGTTCCCTTGCAATGAAAGCACTCAGTCTCAGGCTTGGGTCCATTCTTGGGCTTCTTCCCGGCAACTGATTTACCAGACACGGCAACTGCTTTGTCGTCCTTCTTGAAGTCCTTCTTACCCTTGCCTTTCTTGAAACTAGTGGTCTTGTTCACCATCAACACTTGATGTTCCTTTTTGATTTCCACCTCCGCTAATTTCAACATCGAATATAACTCAGGAATGGACTTCTCCATCCCTTGCATATTGTAGTTCATCACAAAGCTCTTGTATCTAGGTGTAAGCGACTGGAGGATTATGTCAATAACTGAGTCATCCGGAAGATTAACTCCCAGCAGAGACAAGCGGTTGTGCAACCCAGACATTTTGAGTATGTGCTTGCTGACAGAACTATTTTCCTCCATCTTACAACTAAAGAACTTGTCGGAGACTTCATATCCCTCGACCCGGGCATGAGCTTGGAAAACCATTATCAGCTCTTGGAACATCTCATATGCTTCATGTTGCTCAAAACACTTTTGGAGCCCCGGTTCTAAGTTGTAAAGCATGCCGCACTGAACTAGGGAGTAATCATCACTACGCGACTCCAGGCGTTCATAACGTCTTGAGTTGCTGGGAAAACGGGTGCGTCACCTAGCGGTGCATCAAGGACATATAATTTCTTGGAAGCAATGAGGATGATCCTCAAGTTACGGACCCAGTTCGTATAGTTGCTTCCATCGTCTTTCAACTTGGTTTTCTCTAGGAACGCGTTGAATTTGAGGGCAACATTAGCGTGGGCCATTGGATCTACAAGATAGATTGTAAAGACAATTTTAGACTAAGTTCATGATAATTAAGTTCATCTAATCAAATTATTTAACGAACTCCCACTCAGATAAACATCCCTCTAGCCATCTAAGTGATACATGATCCACATCGACTAGGCCGTGTCCGATCATCGCGTGATATGGACTAGTCATCAATGGTGAACATCTCCATGTTGATCGCATCTACTATATGACTCATGTTCGACCTTTCAGTCTCTCGTGTTCCGAGGCCATGTCTGTATATGCTAGGCTCATCAAGCCAACCTAAGCGTTTCGCGTGTGTAAATCTAGCTTACACCCATTGTATGCGAACGTTAGAATCTATCACACCCGATCATCACGTGGTCCTTCGAAACAACGATCATTCGCAATGGTGCGCACTTAGGGGGAACACATTTCTTGAAATTTTAGTGAGGGATCATCTTATTTATGCTACCGTCGTTCTAAGCAAATAATATGTAAAAACATGATAAACATCACATGCAAATCATAAAGTGACATGATATGGCCAATATCATCTTGCGCCTTTGCTCCATCTTTGGGGCGCGGCATGATCACCATCGTCACCGGCATGACACCATGATCTCCATCATCGTGTCTTCATGAAGTTGTCTCGCCAACTATTACTTCTACTACTATGGCTAACGGTTAGCAATAAAGTAAAGTATTTACATGGCATTTTTGATTGACATGTAGGTCATACAGTAAATTAAGACAACTCCTATGGCTCCTGCCGGTTTTCATACTCATCGACATGCAAGTCGTGATTCCTATTACAAGAACATGATCAATCTCATACATCATATATATTTCATCACATCCTTTTGGCCATATCACATCACATATCATACCCTGCAAAAACAAGTTAGACGTCCTCTAATTGTTGTTGCAAGTTTTACATGGCTGCTATGGGTTTCTAGCAAGAACGATTCTTACCTACGTAAGAGCCACAACGGTGATATGCAAATTGCTATTTACCCTTCATAAGGACCCTCTTCATCGAATCCGATCTGACTAAAGTGGGAGAGACAGACACCCGCTAGCCACCTTATGCAATAAGTGCATGTCAGGCAATGGAACCAGTCTCACGTAAGCGTACGTGTGAAGTCGGTCTGGGCCGCTTCATCCCACAATGCCGCTGAATCAAGACAAGACTAGTAACAACAAGAATATTGACCAAATCATCGCCCACAACTACTTGTGTTCTACTCGTGCATAGAATCTACGCATAGACCTAGCTCTGATACCACTGTCGGGGAACGTAGTAACAATTTAAAAAAATTCCTACGTGTTACCAAGATCAATGTAGGAAATACTAGAAATGACCAAAGGGGTAGAGCATCTTCATACCTTTGAAGATTGCTAAGCGGAAGCGTTACTAGAACGCGGTTGATGGAGTCGTACTCGTAGCGATTCAGATCGCGGTGGATTCCGATCTAAGCACCGAACAACAGCGCCTCCGTGTTCAACACACGTGCAGCCCGGTGACGTCTCCTACGCCTTGATCCAGCAAGGAGGAAGGACAGTTTGAGGGAGAGCTCCGGCAGCACGACAGCGTGGTGATGGTGGAGCTGCGTGGTACTCCGGCAGGGCTTCGCCAAGCGCTACGGAGGACAAGGAGGAGGAGGGGTAGGGCTGCGTCGAGAGAGAGAGAGAGTTCTGTTCTATGCAGCCCCGAAACCCCACATATATATAGGGGGAGGGGGAGGAGGGCCGGCCACCCCTAGGGAAATCCTAGGAGGTGCGGCGGCAAAGATGGGGAGGAGGGGCGGCACCGCAGGGTGGCCTTGGCGCCCAAGGCAACCTCCAGGCCAAGGGTTTGGCCTCCATCAACCCTTGATGCGCCTTGGGCCCTCAGTGGGGGTACACCAGCCCACCTAGGGGCTGGTTCCCATCCACTCTTGGCCCATGAAGCCTCTTGGAGCTTGTGGCCCCTTCCGGTGGACCCCCGGAACCCTTCTGGTGGTCCCGGTACATTACCGGTGACGCCCGAAACACTTTCGGCGACTAAATCCTCACTTCCTATATATGAATCTTTAGCTACGGACCATTTCGGAGCTCCTCGTGATGTCCGGGATCTCCGCCGGGACTCCGAACAACCTTCGGTACACATGTACACTATTCCCATATAACCCTAGTGTCATCGAACCTTAAGTGTGTAGGCCCTACGGGTTTGGCAAGCAGGCAGACATGACCGAGACACCTCCCCGGCCAATAAACAATAGCGGGATATGGATACCCATATTGGCTCCCACTTGTTCCATGATGATCTCATCGGATGAACCACGATGTTAGGGATTCAATTAATCCCGTATACAATTCCCTTTGTCCATCGGTATGTTACTTGCCCGAGATTTGATCGTCGGTATCCCTATGCCTTGTTGAATCTCGTTAGCGGCAAGTCTCTTTACTCGTTCCGTAACACATGATCCCGTGACTAACTCCTTAGTAACATTGAGCTCATTATGATGATATATTACCGAGTGGTCCCAGAGATACCTCTCCGTCACACGGAGTGACAAATCCGAGTCTCGATTCGTGCCAACCCAATAGACACTTTCGGAGATACCTGTAGTGCACCTTTATAGTCACCCAGTTAAGTTGTGACGTTTGATACACCCAAAGCCTTCCTACGGAATCTGGGAGTTGCACAATCTCATGGTCTAAGGAAACGATACTTGAAATTAGAAAAGCTCTAGCATACGAACTACACGATCTTGTGCCATGCTTAAGATTGGGTCTTGTCCATCACATCATTCTCCTAATGATGTAATCCCGTTATCAACGACATCCAATGTCCATGGCCAGGAAACCATGACCATCTATTGATCAACGAGCTAGTCAACTAGAGGCTTACTAGGAACATGGTGTGGTCTATGTATTCACACATGTATTACGGTTTCCGGTTAATACAATTATAGCATGAACAATAGACAATTATCATGAACAAGGAAATATAATAATAACCATTTTATTATTGCCTCTAGGGCATATTTCCAACAGTGATATTATCAAAGGAGTGAATGATTGTCGAGACCCGCCAGACCCAATGATGGCCCGACTCGTCCTCACGATGAACACAATGATCCAAATCCACAATCGTCATGGGTTGTTTGCACGTTCCTTGGAAAAAAATTATGAACCTCGCCCTTAACATGGCCCAGGTGTTGATGGTATTGGGTGGCAACCCCTTCAACCACGTACAATCCGGCCCTTCCGGCATCATGATGAAATACTTGGCACACACCGCGTCACTAACATCCAGCATCTCCATGGCTAATTCATAGCTATCGATCCAAGCCTCAGGAGGTAAGTCAGCAGTATAGTTGGGCACCTTGTGAGGACCTTTAAAGTCTTTTGGCAGGCACTCGTTTCGCAAAGCTGGCGCTAAACACAGCACCCCCATAGCCCTAGGAGTTAAGCCGACTCCCACTGATACGAAGGGCGCGACTGTGGGTTCGTGAGAAGCCATTGCATCTGCCAGAGCCGCCGCCTCTTGTTGGGCCCTTGCTCGATCTACTAACGCCGAAGCATCATGAGCCGGCTGATCATCCCTCGACGGGTTTCGATGTCAATCAGTGCTGGAAACCACCGGCGATTCATAATGTTGGCTATAGCTGCGGCTTGGGATGGGGGTTGAATGCACACGACTCCGGTTGTAGGTATACTTCTCCTGCTGGGCCACCGCCATCTGCAGGTACCCAATAGCATTCTGCACTTCTTCCGCGAAAGGCGCCTCACCGGGAATTGGGATCATACTGAGCCTGGTCCCCGCCGCCACCATGTTCTCCGTCGGGTTAGAATAATAACCCGGCAGCGTCGGAAAAGACAGAGGTGTAGGCTGGTTACGGCGGGCGGATCTGGCTGCTGACGCTGAACCGCCGCCCGGCTTCCAGGTAATTCCACCGTCCGGGTTACGGTCAGGGGCATGTTCCATCCCGTCCCTGGCATGTTGGACAGATTTCTGGCTTCATATTGATCTGGTAAACACAACTAATGCCTCGTCTGATGAACCGTTGATGCAGATTGCTGCTCTAGTTCCAAACAGAAAGCCTCTGCCCTAAGGCGCTCCGAGTCAGCATCCATCTAAGCCCTCATCACATTGATCTCCTGTTGGACTCCGTCTTTCTGGTCCTTCAACCTTGTGATCTCTGCGTTATGGTCCGCTTTTGATTTTCAACAGTGACCTCGATCTCTAACAGGGTTGTAAGCTCGTTCATAAGATCTAAAGGAACCTGAGCCGGCGGCCTGTCCTCTCAAGCCCCCGCCGCTCTAGCTGTTGTGCTATTATGTGCTGCTGCGGAACCCGCCATGAAGACAGCATCATGATTCAAAGGCTCGTACTTTTCCGGCTCATGATACTTTGACTCGGGGTAGTGCTCGATGTAGCCCCCAAGTCCTCCGTTGTGAAGTTGATAGAGTGATTCCGTCTCTTCGCTCGAGGAGCCATCCTCTGAGTAGACGAGCGTTCCTTCTCCTGACATGGAGCCTTCAAGCTCCCTGCCTTGGGTAAAGCCGACAAAGACGTGCTTTCCAGCCCGGGTTAACACGGGCGAGTTGGGCGTGCCGGGCCGTCTTGACGAGGTCGGTGCAGATGTCCAGCTTGGGTTCAGATCCGTCGATCTTACCAATAAAGACGTGAATTCCACCAAAGGGGACCCGATACCCGTACTCAATTGAGTCGGCCTTGGGGCCCCATCCAGCGACATTGATGTAGAGCTTGCCGCGACGACTCTTGGTCATCATGCCAACGGCATATCCCTCAATCCCTGGGAGAGATCCCTTCGAGAACCTTACACCACCAAGCACAAGCCTCACGGTAGGCGCCAACTATCGTGCATTTGTCACGGCAGATGTCCGGGTCAACGGACTTAGGTTCGAGGCCATCGCTGAGGCGGTGAACTTGAAGGGGTTGATCGGAATCAAGAGACAAGGGTTTACCCAGCTTTGGCCCTCGGAAAGAGGTAAAAGCCTACGTCTGCTTTGTGTTGTATTGATTGTGTATCGATTACAAGGGAGTGAGTTCACTTGACCTAGATCTCGATCACTTGTTTCGTGGCCTAAGCCGTCCTTACATACATGGGTCAAGGCTACCGGGCTTACAAGAGTCCGGGTCGGGTTAAACATAGAAACTAACCTAACCCCTAGCCAAACATGCCTTATCTGACAAAGTCTATCCCGACGGCTTAAGTCTGCGGGGTTACATCCGGCCTTCTGGCTCTGGGCCCTCCGGCCCACTGGTTATGCCTCCTCCTGGAATTATTGTGAGCTGACAACCGCATGACCCGCCCCCAGCTAGGCGGGTCTCATCCTGGATGTATATCCCCAATAGGTCCTCTTGTGAAACCTTGGTTCCTTGGACAGAGCAATGGCACCAGTGTTGGCACAGAATAGATCCATTGGATTCAGTGCACTAGGGACTACTACAAGATCTGTCAAGAAATCCTTCATCCAGACACCTTCCTTTGTTCCCTCCGAGGCTACGATGTACTCTGCTTTGCATGTAGAATCTGCTACCACGCTCTGCTTGTAACTGCACCAGCTTACTGCTCCCCCATTGAGAATAAATATGTATCCCATTTGCGACTAAGAGTCATCCGGATCAGTTTCAAAGCTTGCATCGACCTAACCCTTTACAACTAGCTCTTGATCACCTCCATAAACGCAAAACATTTCCTTAGTCCTTTTCAGGTACTTAAGGATATTCTTGACCGCCGTCCGGTGCTCCATTCCTGGATCACTTTGAAACCTTCCGGCCATACTTATGGCAAGGCTGACATCGGGTCTTGTGCATAGCATTGCCTACATGATAGAGCGTATGGCAGAAGCATAGGGGATGACACTCATCTTTTCTGTATCTTCTACAGTCACTGGGTATTGAGTCTTACTCAACTTCACACCTTGCAACACAGGCAAGAACCCCTTCTTGGACTGATCCATTTTGAACTTCGTCAAATTTTTGTCAAGGTATGTGCTCTGTGAAAGTCCTATCAAGCGTCTCGATCTATCTCTATAGACCTTAATGCCTAATATGAAAGCAGCTTCTCCTAGGCCCTTCATTGAAAAACTCTTGTTCAAATATTCCTTCATGCTTTCCAGCATTTCTATATTGTTTCCAATCAGCAATATGCCATCCACATATAATACTAGAAACTCTATAGAGCTCCCAACCACTTTCTTGTAACTACAAGCTTCTCCGTAAACTTGTATAAACCCGAACGCTTTGATCACCTCATCAAAGCGCAGATTCCAACTCCGAGATGCTTGCACCAGTCCATAAATGGGTCGCTGGAGTTTGCAAACTTTCTTAGCATTCTCCGGAATTACAAAACCTTCTAGTTGTATCATATACAACTCTTCCTTAAGGAAACCATTAAGGAACGCTGTTTTGACATCCATCTGCCAAATTTCATAGTCAAAATATATAGCTATTGCTAACATGATTCTAACGGACTTAATCATCACTACGGGAGAGAAGGTCTCGTTGTAGTCAACTCCTTGAAGTTGTGAAAAACCCTTTGCCACAAGCCGAGCTTTATAGATGGTGACATTACCGTCCGCGTTCGTCTTCTTCTTAAAGATCCATTTGTTCTCAATGGCCTTTCGCCCTTCAAGTAATACTTCAAAAGTCCATACTTTGTTTTCATCCATGGATCCCATCTCGGATTTCATGGCCTCTAACCATTTCTCGGAATATGAGCCCATCATCGCTTCTCCATAGTTCATAGGTTCATCATTGTCTAACAACATGACTTCTAAGACAGGGTTGCCATACCACTCAGGAGAAGTATGCGCCCTTGTCGACCTACGAGGTTCGATAGTAACTTGATCCGAAGCTTCATGCTCATCATCATTAACTTACTCTTCAGTCAATGCAGGCTTCACAGAAACATCTTTCTACGTTGCGCTACTCTCTCGTTGAAGTAAAGGTTCAATAACCTCATCAAGTTCTATTTTCGTCCAACTCAATTCTTTCGAGAGAAACTCTTTCTCAAGAAATGTTCCATTTTTAGCGACAAACACTTTGCCTTCGGATCTGAGATATAAGGTGTACCCAACTATCTATTTTGGGTATCCTATGAAGACGCATTTCTCTACTTTGGGTTCCAGCTTCTCAAGTGAATCTTTTTGACATAAGAATCACATCCCCAAACTTTAAGAAATGAAGCCTTTGGCTTCTTGCCAAACCATAGTTCATATGGCGTCGTCTCAACGGATTTCGATGGTGCCCAATTTAAAGTGAATGCAGCCGTCTCTAATGCATAACCCCAAAATGATAGTAGCAAATCGGCAAGAGACATCATGGAACGCACCATATATAAGAAGGTTCGATTATGACGTTCGGACACACCATTACACTGTGGTGTTCCAGGAGGTGTCAATTGTGAAACAATTCCATACTGTCTTAAGTGACTACCAAACTCATAACTCAAATATTCTCCTCCCCGATCAGATCGTAGGAATTCAATTTTCTTGTTACGACGATTCTCAACTTCACTCTAAAATTGCTTGAACTTTTCAAATGTTTCAGACTTGTGCTTCATTAAGTAAATATACCCATATATACTTAAGTCATCAGTGAAGGTGAGAAAATAACGATACCCACCGCGCGCCTCAATGCTCATTGGACCGCACACATTAGTATGTATGATTTCCAACAAGTCACTTGCCCGTTCCATTGTTCCAGAGAACAGGGTTTTAGTCGTCTTACCCATGAGGCATGGTTCGCATGTGTCAAGTTATTCAAAATCAAGTGACTCCAAAAACTCATCAGCATGGAGCTTCTTCATGCATTTTACATCAATATGACCTAAGCGACAGTGCCATAAGAAAGTGGTACTATCATTATCAATTCTACATCTTTTGGCATCAATGTTATGAACATGTGTATCATCACTATGAATAAACCCCTCACATTGGGTGCATGACCACAAAAGATATTACTCATAAAAATAGAACAATCATTATTCTCCGATTTGAATGAGTAACTATCTCGCAATAAACAAGATCCATACATAATGTTCATGCTTAACGCAGGCACCAAATAACAATAATTTAGGTTCATAACTAACCCCGATGTTAATCGAAGAGCAAGCGTGCCGACGACGATCACATCAACCTTGGAACCATTTCTCACGCGCATCGTGACTTCATCCTTAGCTAGCCTTCGTTTGTTCCGTAGCTCCTATTTTGAGTTGTAAATGTGAGCGATCGAGCCAGTATCAAATAAACAGGCACTACAACGAGAGTTGGTAATGTACACATCAATAATATGTATATCATATATACCTTGTTTGGTGTTGGCCGCCTTCTTGTCAGCCAGATACTTGGGGTAGTTCCGCTTCTGGTGACCAGTTCCCTTACAATGAAAGCACTCAGTTTCTGGCTTGGGTCCAGTCTTGGGTTACTTCACAGGAGGGGCAACTTCTTTGCCACTCTTCTTCGAGTTACCCTTCTTGCCCTTGCCATTCTTCTTGAAACTTGTGGTTTTATTGACCATCAGCACTTGATGCTCTTTCTAGATTTCAGACTCAGCGATTTTCAGCATCGCAAACAGCTCGACGACTGACTTGTTCATCCCGTGCATGTGATAGTTCATCACAAAGCTCTTGTAGCTAGGTGATAATGATTGAAGGAGTCTGTCAGTGTTCACCTCCAGTGGAAGGGACATCCCTAACTCAGCCAGACGGCTCAAATACCTAGACATTCTGAGTATATGTTCACTGACAGACCCGTTCTCCTCCATCTTGCATGCATAGAACTTATCGGAGGTCTCATACCTCTCGATCCGGTCATTATTCTCAAATACAAACTTCAACTCCTGGAACATCTCATATGCTCCATGACGTTCAAAACGTCTTTGAAGTCCCGGTTCCAAGCCATACAACATTGCACATTGAACTATTGAGTGATCTCCGGAATGTGTCTCCCAAGCGTTCCTAACGTCTTCGGACGACACGGGAGCGGGTGGGTCATCAAACGGTGCATCAAGGACATAAGCCTTCTGGGAAGCCATGAGGATAATCCTTAGATTACGGGCCCAGTCCACAAAGTTACTTCCATCATCTTTCAACTTGGCTTTCTCTAGGAACCCATTAAAATTCAGGGGAAATACTGCGCGAGCCATTGATCTACAACATAAATATGCAAAGGTTACTAAGACTATTGTTCAAGATAATTAGTTTGGTTAATCAAAATACTTAAAAACTCTCACTCAAATTGACATCCCTTCGTTCATCCGAGTGTTACATGATCCAAATTCACCAACTCAAGTCCGGTCATCACGTGAGTTGAGGTGGTTTCAATGGTGAACATCATCACGTTGATCATATCTACTATATGGCTCATGTTTGACCTTTCGGTCTCTTGTGTTCCGAGGACATGTCTGTACGTGCTAGGCTCGTCAAGTTTAACCCGAGTGTTCTGCACGTGCAACACTGACTTGCACACGTTGTATGTGAACATAGAGTCTATCACACCCGATTGTCACGTGGTGTCTTGACATGACGAACTTTCACAACGGTGCACACTCGGGGAGAACACAATTTCTCTTGAAATTTTAGTGAGGGATCACCTTATAATGCTACCGTCGTCCGAAGCAAAACAAGGTGCATAAAAGGATTAACATCACATGCAAATCATAAGTGACATGATATGGCCATGAACTTGTGCTTTTGATCTTCATCTCCAAAGCACCGACATGATCTCCATCGTCACTGGCACGACCATTTTCTCCATCAACGTGTCGCCATCGGGGTTGCCACGCCGAATGTTGCTTCCACGACTATTGCTAACTCATTGCGATAAAGTAAAGCAAAAATGGCGAAAATAATTAATGAAAACCATATGGCTCCTACCGGTTGTCGTACGCATCGACATGCAACTCATGATATTCTATACAAAACATGATCATCTCATACATCACATATATCTCATCAGGTAACTGGCCATATCACATCACAGCATACCCTGCAAAAAAAAGTTAGACATCTTCTAATTGTTGTTGCATGCTTTACATGGCTGCTACGGGTATCTAGCAAGAACAATTCTCACCTATGCAAAAACCACAATGGTGATACACAAATTTCTATTCAACCTTCTCAAGGACCGCCTTTGTCGAATCCGATCCAACTAGAGTAGGAGAGACAGTCACCCGCCATCCATCTTTACGCAACAATGTCACATGTTTGTCGATGGAACCGGTCTCTCATAATCGTATGAGTAAGGTTGGTTCGGGCCACTTCATCCCACAATACCGCTGAATCAAAACACGACCAAGGGAGGAAGCAATCTGAGCATCAACGCTCACAAACTCCTTTGTGTTCTACTCGTGATCTCACCTACACATAGACCTAGCTCATGATGCCACTGTTGCATGGGAAACAAAAACATTCTTACGAACATGCAATATCTATCCATGGTGATGAGCATCTACGATAGGGAGAGTGGATCTACATACCCTTGTAGATCGCTAAGTGGGAAGCGTTAAGAAACGTGGTTGACGCAGTCGAACGTCTTTGCAATCCAAATCGCCGAGCATCCCGCGATCCAATCACGATCCGTCCTGCTCTAGGCCGAACGGACTGCACCTCCGCGTTCAACACACGCACAGCTTGATGACGATATCTGCCTTCTTGATCCAGCAAGAGGGAGCTAAGAGGTACATGAGTTCCCGGGCAGCACGACGGCGCGGCGGTGGTGTTGGTGGAACTATTTCGGTAGGGCTTCGCCTAAACACCGCCAAAAAACTAGAGGAACTAATCTATCAGGAGAGAGGGCTGCACTATGGCCTGTTGGGTTGAAGTGCTTTCCCCTCTCTCTCCCTCTAGTATATATAGGAGGGAGGGGAGGGAGGCCTACACCCTAGGTCTGCCCCTTTGGTGTGGCCAAAGTGGGAAAGGAGGAGGAGTCCTACTCCAATCCTACTAGGAGTAGGATTCCTCCTCTCCACTTGGAAATCCTTTCCTCCTTTGGGTTTTCCCTCCCCAGGCGTATGGGCCTTAGTGGGGACTTTGGCCAGCCCACCAGGGCTGGTTTGCCTCCTCCCATAGCCGATGAGGCCCTTTGGGGCAAGACAACCCAGGGGGAGCAGGCTCGTGGCTCTTCTCTCACTAGAAAATCCATTGAATGAGGTAACTTCAAAAGACCTATTAGCCGAATGATATTGTTATGCTTGTCAAAATTAGCTTGATTGATTAACTTTTAATTTGGTAGGCTTTCGGGCATGATTAGTGAGATTCCAATCGTGAATCGAGATCCGATTGATGTGGCGAGTGACACTGATCTCGCAGAAGACTCAATCGGAGTGGGAGAACGAGAAGAGGAAGACAATGACAAAGATGACGATGAAGAGGAGGACTCGGACGAGAGTTGCGAGGTTGAGACCTCGCACTCGAAAGGCCATGTGCCAGAGTCCCACACCAAGTCACTCCACGACCCGGGGGTCACTGGCGGTGGCCCCAGAGTGTCGAATGTTGTCAAGCCGACTGCCAACGTTCCTTCGACCCGCAGCTCGATGCGTGGTCGTGGAGAACTGGCTTCGTCACCCGAGAAGGTTGCGAAGCAAGCTAAGGTTGCGTGGCCAAACCTGGGAAGGCAGTCCCCAATCCAAAAATTAAGATCACTATCCCCATTGCTTCGGCGTAAGTATTTTCACTCGAAAGTTATTGTTAAAATTCATCCGAATGAGTTTGAAAATACAAGTGTTCCCTTCATAGCGCCGATACTTTGACCACTTCGCCTGAACCCCACACTCTGGAGAAGGAGCGGGCTGAAGTTGACGCCGCGTCCTCGAAGGGTAAACTTCTAGATTTTTCTTGCATATGTTGTGGTTTATCTTTCGCTTATTTCTGAGTGTTTTTTGAACACTTGTAGCTCCATGTGATGTGATCGATGTTGATGTGGACGACAACGCTGATCTGCCAAATCTTTCTGCCAACACAGAGGGTGTAATGCAGGAGCCATCACTTGCTGGTGCCTTGGCGTCATCACAGGGGACCAGCTCGGGTGCTGGATTTGCACTCAGAACCGACACGTCGACTTTCATGCCAACTCCTCATGAGACCACCATCTTCTCGCTACACCATGTCCCGGAGGACCAGAAGGGAGCGAGTAAGGAGGCGGTGATCTAGCTGGAGCTGATGTGTTACCAATTGAAAATGGTGTATGATGCGAGTGTGGCACTACAGAAGAATGTTTGAGTAAGTACCCTCGTAAGTACCTTCCTCAATCGGCGTCTTGATCGGTCTGTCTTTGATTTTAATCCCGAGTGGGTTTGCATCTGGGCACACCCACTGGGTGTTGACTTTCCCAGTGCGTGTAGTCCTCGAGGCTGCCGTCGACTGAAGTAGTTGGCGGTAGTCTAATAGTGTAAAATTGTCTGATCTGTAGTCAAAAAAGTGTCTTGAACTTTATTTTCCAGTGGGGGCGAGATGAGCGCACCCACTGGGTGTATTCCCCGAGGCTGCCGTCGACTGAAGCAGTCGGCTGGAGTCTTAGAACTTTGACGTCCAACCGAATGACCTACTATGTTGTATCCGATTGACAAACTATATGTCTTTGCCTGACCATAACTTTTCTTCCATTTGTTGTTTGTAGTCTGTTTATGAGCTCGGAAGCCACTACAATGCTTTGAAGGCAGAGGTGTTGACACTGCACCTCGACCTTGAAGATGAGAAGGCCAAGAGAGACCAATTGGAGCAAGAGAAGAATGCGACGGAAGGTATGCCCTTTCTACCCGACTGGTAGCATCTCCGTTCTTTCTCCCTATCCGGCTGAATTTATTTCATCAAATCTTCATGGAGAAAATCATAACCTTGTCGAAAGACTAAAGAATTCTATTTATTTGGTAACCGTGAAGATGGCCCTCGAGAAGAAGGACACAGAACTAGCAGCTGCCCAGAAAGATGCAAGTCGGAAGGTCAAGGAAGCCGAAGAGAAACTGAAGACAGTCGGGAAGCTGGAGGAGGAGAAGAAAACCCTTGAGGTTACTATGAACAAGTCCAAGGAAGAGCTCGCTGGATTGAGGACCAAACTTGAGCATATCATTGCTAAGAAGGCTGAGCTGGAGCAGTTCGTCAAAGAGTTCATGATACTAATGGTGTGAAGCTCAAAGGTAAGCCCTCCGGAATGACGCATGTGTATTCTTGAACAACTAAATGAAATTTTCTTGACACCGATTCCTTTCTTTATTCGACTTAAACCCAGAATTCTGCTTTGAGTCAAGGAGGAGACTAACATAATTGAAAAAGAGATGGATCTCTCCCGAGAGCTGCTCAAGGATAGTGTCGCCTTGGCCTTCCTCCGTCTGGACGAGCGTGTCGATGAAGTGGTTTCGTACATCAAGAGGCTTTGCATCGCCATTGTGGACGTCGAGAAGGAACTCTTCTCCGACGAAGAACCCTCCAAGGACCTGGATACCACTCTTACCCGAGTAAGGGATGTACCGAGCCGAGTGAAGATCTGGAAGAAGTCAGCGGCCCGAGCCGGAGCTGACATCGCTATCTCACTAGTTCGAGTCCACTTCAAGGGAGTGGACGAGAGGAAGCTGAAGTCCTTGGAGGTTGCCAACCGGAAGCATGCCAGAATCGACGACTTCATGGAGATTTCCATCGAGGCCGCAACCCGAATCGCAGAGAGCCTTTACCTGGACACCTTCGTCAAAGCAGTGGTCTCACCAAGCCCCGAGTGATTGCCGGGCTAAAAAATTCTTTAAACATTTTCCTCAAAATGTCGAGTAGTATCTGTAACCATAAGACTTTTAAACGAGCCTGAGGCACCTGTCATCCGTATTTCCTCTTTGCGCAAAGCAGTTCTTATCTGCCTTATCTTAACTTGATATTTTGAGTGTTTAATGCTCAAGTGACTGCAGGATCATGCATGGGGTTTCGAATGTGAATGGTATTCACACATGGAATGATTTTTAACTTAGGTGACGCGGGGTCATGGCTAAGTCCCCGGGTATGGCCGAGACCCTCACTCGGAGTGGTTTGTCTTTAGATGAACAATGATGGTCCTGTTCATCTTGACAATCGAGTGTGGAGGATGTCCCACTCGAAGAGTTTTCTAACTTAGGTGACGCGGGGTCACGGTTAAGCCCCCGATTGCAGGCGAGACCCTCTCTCGGAGAGGTTTGTCTTTACATGAACAATGATGGTCTTGTTCATCTTGACAATCAAGTGTGGAGAATGTCCCGCTCAAAGAGTTTTCTAACTTAGGCGACGCGTGGTTGCGGCTAAGCCCCCCGAGTGTGGGCGAGACCCCGGTTCGGAGAAATTTGTCTTTAGATGAACAATTATGGTCCTGTTCATTTTGACAATCGAGTGTGGAGGATGTCCCACTCGAAGAGTTTTCCAACTTAGGCGACGCGGGGTCACTGGTAAGCCCCCGAGCGTGGGCGAGACCCTCACTCGGAGTAGTTTGTCCTTAGATGAACAATTATGGTCATGTTCATATTGACAATCGAGTGTGGAGGATGTCCCACTCGAAGAGTTTTCTAACTTAGGTGACGCGGGGTCGCGGTTATGCCCCCGAGTGTGGGTGAGACCCTCGCTCGGATTAGTTTGTCTTTAGATGAATAATGATGGTCCTGTTCATCTTGACAATCGAGTGTGGAGGATGTCCCACTCAAAGAGTTTTCAAACTTAGGCGACGCGGGGTCGCGTCTAAGCCCCTGAGTGTGGGTGAGGCCCTCACTTGGAGTAGTTTGTACTTAGGAAAAATCAGGTTTGTGGCTAAGAGTTTTGCTTTTACTCCCACTGGGGGTGGTACTTTAATTTCGACAAAATAGAATGAAACCAAACTTTTATTCATCGGGACCACTCGGATTTATTATGAAAATTGCAATTTACACTCGTCGTGTTCTAATTGTAGAACTTGCGAAGCAGGTCTGCGTTCCAAGTCTGAGGTTCTTCTATATCATCCTTGATGTTGTACAATCGGTATGCTCCATTGTGCAAGACTTTGGAGATAGCATATGGTCCTTGCCATGGACGCACAATCTTATGAGGTCTCTACTGATCCACTCAGAGAACCATATCTCCTTCCTGAAAAGCTCGGCCTCTCACCTGTCTGTCGTGATAACGCCTCAAATCCTGTTGGTAGAGCATGGATCTTATGAGGGCCAACGCTTTTTCTTCCTCCAAGAGGTCAAGACCATCTTGTCATGCTGCTTCAGCCTCATCTTCATCGTATTGTTCCGCTCGGGGGGGGATTATATTTAAGATCACACGGCAGCACAGCCTCCAACCCATAGACCATGAAGAAAGGAGTGTGTTGTGTAGAGCGGTTAGGAGTCATCCAAATGCCCCATAGGACTGATGGCAGTTTTTTGACCCAAGCTCCAGCAGCATGCTTCAGATCTCTCATCAGTCGAGGTTTCAATCCTTGAAGGATCACTTAGTTTGCTCGTTCTGCTTGCCCGTTTCACTACGGGTGAGCCACGGAGGCATAATTAACCCGAGTGCCCTCGGAGTAGCAAAACTCACAGAATTCATCTGAGTCGAAGTTCTTCCCATTATCTGTGGTTATGTCGTGCGGCACACCGAATCTGCAGATGATCTACCGAATGAAGCTGACGGTAGTGCCCGCATCTAGACTATTGATGTGTTTCGCCTCAACCCACTTAGTGGATTTATCAGCATCTACGAGCAGGCGGGTGAATCCACTCGTCCCTGTCTGCAAGGGTCCAACCATGTCAAGGCCCCACACAGCAAATGGCCAAGTGAGTGGGATCATCTTCAGTGCGGAGGAAGGTTTCTCGGACTTGTTCTTGTAGAACTGACATTCGACGCACTTATCAACCAGCTCTTTGGCAGCTTTGTTGGCTCGGGGCCAGTAAAAACCCACTCAAAAAGCCTTGGCAACCAGTGTCCTAGAGGACGGGTGATGGCCGCAAGTTCCCGAGTGAATATCATGTAGGATCTGGAGTCCATCTTCCGGGGAGATGCATTTCTGAGTAACTCATGTGGTGCTTTTCTTGTACAACTAGTCTCCCAAGTCTTCAAATGACTTAGATCGATGGACGATTTGGCGAGCTTGTTCTTCGTCTTTGGGGAGTTCTTGCCAGAGAAAATATGCTAAATAAGGCTAAGTTCGCTCGGGAGTGATTACCAGCATTTCGTGGACTAAGTCAACCATAGCTAGGACGTCAACCTCAGTAGAATTTGAAGGACCGACTGCCTGTGGGGGCTCCTCTATGAAAGGATCTTCTGTGATTGTAGGGGCACATAGATGTTCGAGGAATATATCCTTGGGAACTGCCCGCCGAGTGGACCGATTTTTGCTAGGTCATCTGCTGCTTGATTCTTTGCACGGGAAATGTGATGCAGCTCCAAACCTTCAAAACTCTTCTCCAATTTTCTAACTATGTTGCGGTAACCTATCATAGAGGGGCTCCGAATGTCCCATTCTTTCATTAATTGATTATCAACGAGGTCTGAATCTCGATAGACTATTAAACGACAAACGACGAGTGATATGGCCATTCGGAGTCCATACAGGAGGGCTTCGTCCTCGGCCTCATTGTTTTATGAATCAAAGTGGATTTGAAGGACATAACTCAACCGATCTCCTTTGGTAGAAACGAGAACAACACCAGCTCCCAAACCATTGAGCATCTTAGATCCATCAAAGAACATGGGCCGGTGTTCGGAAACACTTGGGGTCGGTTGCTCGTGCTTAATCCACTCGGCCATAAAGTCAACCAATGCTTGTGGCTTGATTGCTTTCTTGGCTTCAAATTTGATCTCCAATTGACGGATCTCAATTTCCCACTTTGCCACTCGGCCCGCCGCATCTCGATTATGCAAGATCTCTAATAGAGCAGCGTTGCTGACGACCATAACCGAGTGATCTTGGAAGTAATGAACAGCCTTTTTCGCAGTAAAGTAAACACCATAGACCAACTTCTGAAAATGCGGATATCTCTACTTGGAGGGAGTCAAGACTTCTGAGATATAATAGATGGGTCTTTGGACTTTGAATGTTTTGCCTGGCTCCTCGCGTTCAACTGCCAGGACGGTGCTTACCACTTGATTAGTAGCTACGATGTACAGGAGTAACGGGTCCAGGCTGCCCGAAGCAGCTAACACTGGCTGGGTGGAAAGCAACGCCTTGAGTTCTTCAAACGCGGCGTGTGCTTCAGTAGTCCACTTGAATTTCTTATATTTCTTCATCAATCGGTAAAGCGGGAGAACCTTTTCACCGAGTCTTTAGATGAATTGGCTCAGGGCCGCAAGGCAACCAGTCAACCTTTGCACGTCATGTAGGCGCTCTGGATGCTTCATTCGGACTATCACACCGATCTTGTCCGGCTTAGCATCGATCCCTCATTCGGAGACGAGGAAACCGAGCAACTTTCCTACAGGTACTTCAAATGTGCATTTGGCTAGATTCAACTTTATTCCAAAATGCCGCAAATTCGTGAAGGTTTCAACAATGTCTGCCAGGAGGTCGGAACCTTTCCTGGACTTGACCATGATGTCATCCATGTAATCCTCCATGTTCTGACTGATCTGCCTCTGCAAACATTTCTGAATCATTCGCTGGAAAGTAGCACCAACATTCTTCAAACTGAAAGGCATTGTGACGTAATAGAAACACACGGATGGGGTGATGAAATCCGTTTTTATTTCATCAGGGACGTACATTTGGATCTGGTGGTACCCAGAGTACGCATCCAGGAACGACAGGCGTTCACATCCGGCAGTAGACTCCACTATTTGGTCTATATGGGGTAAAGGAATATGATCCTTCGGACATGCCCGATTGAGGTGCTTGAAGTCAATACACATTCGGAGTGATTTGTCTTTCTTGGGTACCAAGACAACATTCGTGAGCCACTCAGAGTGGTATACTTCACGAATGAACTCAGCAGCTAGGAGTCGAGCTATTTCTTCGCAAATCGATTTGCGCTTCTCCATGGAGGATCGGCACAAGTACTCGTTGACCGGCTTGACTTTAGGATCAGTTCAGAGTTGGTGCTCAGCCAGCTCCCTGGGAACACCGGGCATGTCAGACGGCTTCCATGCGAAGATGTCCCAGTTCTCACGGAGGAACTGGATGAGCTCGGCTTCCTATTTCTCCCCGAGTGATGTGGATATGTTCGTTGGTGCGGCACTTGGATCAGTCGGGTGAACGTGGACTTGCTTGGTTAAGCCAGCCGATTGGAAAGCCGAATCAGAAGCAGGCTGTTTCGATCTAAGCAATTCAGTTGTGTCCACCTCCTTATTGTACCCTTCGAGCTCAGTTGTCGGCACTTGTTCATTGGCAATTTTAGATCCCTACTGGAGGCATTCCTCATCTAAGACCCGGTCGCCAGTCACAGTGATCATGCCATTCGACCCTAGCATCTTCAACTTAAGATACACGTAACATGGTCTGGCCATGAAACATGCATAAGTAGGCCTGCCTAGGATTGCATGATATGCACTGCAGAAATCCACCACCTCAAAGGTCAACCGCTCCTTCCGGAAGTTCTTCTCACTTTTCCCGAATACTACGTCCAGAGAGATCTGGCCGAGTGACTGTGCTTTCTTACCAGGGCCGATCCTGTGGAAATGGATGTTTCTCTTGATCAATCGGGACATCGGAATACCCATGTCTTTGAGCGTGTCGGCATAAATTATGTTGAGTCCGCTACCTCCGTCCATAAGAACTTTACGTACTGGGACACCATTCACAACCGGGTCAACGACCAACACCTGCCTCCCGGGGGTGGCTATGTTGGGCGGATGGTCGGAATGGTCAAATGTAATCGGAGTCTTAGCCCAGTTGAGGTATTGGGAAGCAATCGGAACTGCCATGTTGACTTCCCGATTGACAACCTTCAACCGTATTTTACTCTCGACATCTACAAAAATCATGTTCAGGACCTTGTCGCCTGAGGGGAACCCAGGGGAATGCTCCTCCTCATCATCAGCATCATCTTTGTCTTCTAACGGCTCTTTGCCCATAGCCTGTTTGAGCAGGCGACATTCCCAAGTGGTATGCTTCGAAAGCACAACGTTGTCGTCTTCATCTGTCTTGGTATGAACTTGGCAAGGCTGATCGAGAATGTCGGGGTTAGAGTCAAAATTCTTCTTGGGAATCCATTATTTCTTCTTCTTCGGCTTTGTTTTGCCTTGTCCCTGGCCGGAGACGGACGCAACCTCTGCCTTACTGGGTGCATCAGCCTTTCGCTTTTGTCATTTCTTTCCTCCATTGCCTACCGATTGGGGGGCATCACTGGTGCATCCTTTGCCTCTACGTAGGCGGTCTTCTTCTTCTCCATTGGCGTACTTATTTGCTATTTCCGTGGTCCGACTGAGGGACAGATCCCCAGCTCGTCCAAACTTGAGAATCAACTCTCGGTACCGAGTGCCAACCTTGAAAGCGCACATGGCCTGATGGTCAATCATGTTCTCCACAGTGTTGTGCAACGTGGTCCAACACTGGATGTACTCTCAGAGAGTCTCATTGCTCTTCTTGACACAGTGTTGCAGTTCAGTTAACCCATCTGGGCACTTGTAAGTGACCTCAAAGTTCTTAACGAACACTCGGGCTAAGTCTTCCCAGCAATAGATGCGGCTTCGTGGCAACTGGTTCGACCATGCGCGGGCTGATCCTTCCAACATGAGCTGAAGGTGTTTCATCGCAACGAAATCGTTGCCTCCTCTGATCTGAACGGCCACTGGGTAGTCCTCGAGCCAAGTTTCTGCCTTTGACCCGGCATTGAATATGCCAATCCCCATCGCCAGATGGTAATTGGGAGGAATCTCAGCCTCCTGGATGTATCTACTGAAACAACCGAGTCTAGAGGCACCCCATCCACTCACTCGGTCTCTGTTGTCCCTGTTCTGATTAACCACATGCTGGGTGATGATGGTCCTGGCATTGAACTGAGGGGGACTATGACCGTTATACGCATAACCTCTCTACCGGACGGGGCTCCGCTCCGGATCTCTTGCATGAGGGCGACTCCCGTCATAGTGACGCGGGCCGTATGACCCGCCCCTCGGAGGGGGCGTCCGACTGGCATCACGATCGTCGTGCCAACGCCCTCCATACGGACCTCTCAGAAGAGGAGGAGTTCGCTGGTCTTTCCTCGGTGCAAGCGGGCTATGAGTCGACTGGACCATTCTTGCTCGAACAGACTTGTTGTGGATATGTTGATGGGATTGTGACACTTCATAGTTCTGCTCCAAAGCCGTCTTTGGAAGGTTCTGGATCAGCCAAATGCCCTCACTTTCCACCGAGTCAGATGGTTGGAGTGAATCAGCAATCCGAGTAGCCGCAGCCAGGTTCAACAAAGGTGTGCGAATCACCAGGAGGGTGTACGAACACTCTTTTGTGAACAGCTGACGGCGACTGTGGCTGGAGCAGGGTATCTCCCTTGCTGCGCGCTCATCGAGTGATCGTTGAAGTCACTCCAATCGCTTGTGCTCCGCCAAAGTGGCCCGACGGATAGCCTCTAGAGCCATCTCCTCTGGGGAAGTCCCAGCGATGGGAGTGAGAAGTACTTCGTCGTTCCTGCGCCAGATTTCCTCCCACTGATCCCGAGTGAGGGGTTGGGGGACGTAACCGTCGGAGGTAGCCTTGTTGCACTCGCCATCACATTCGTGAGCATCTCCCACGGAGTATCCAGGCGGAGGATCGTCCCGGGATGGGCCAGCCATCAAGACCTCAACGACGTCTCCACTGCTTTCGCAATCGGTTGCACCAGAGGAGTCGTCGTCTGATGATGGGGAAAACAAGTGTACAGACTCATCGGAGCCGCACACGGGAATCTGCTCGGCCACGGTCTGAGACGCTACTGCGTGCTTGATCTAGCGCTACAGTCGTGAGTGCCCAGAGCGTCGGCGACAATCTGCAACGCGAGTCAGTGAAGTAGGTCGATATGGTGTCGATGGCTATCGGAGAAGGACTCCAAACATCGTTGCGGTGAAATGCACTGCGCCTTGGGCGGGTAGTGTGTCAGCATCCAGCGGGGCCTCCTGCAGCCACGCCGAGTCGTCGACAATGAAGTTGAGGGATCCGAAGAAGATCTCGCCACCGGGTGTCATCATGATGATCGAAAAAGTGGAAATTCCACTTGCGCTGGAATTCACTAGAAGCGCAGCCCGACGATGTACGCCAACTGTCGAGAGAACTAGCATGATAATACTACCAGGGGTACGAATGGAGGGTCAAAGTCTAGCTACGTCTCAGGTGTTCACTCGGATGTGTATGAGTTCAGGCCCCACTCAGAAGTGATAAAAGCCCTACGTCTCGAGCCCGGAGGCTTGTTCATTTTCTTATGGCGGGAATAGGAGAATACAGATGTCGGAACCTTGCTAGAGTGTCTGATGGTGGCTTATATAGAGTGCGCCACCACCAGCCGAGCGCAGCATTAAATGCTACTTAAAGCTACGTTACAGGAACTGTCGCTTTAAGTAGAACATTACTGGTAACGCGCGATTAATCAATGCAGTGGACGTCCCTTCAGATCCTTCGACTGCTACGCCCACTGAACTGTTGAACTCCTGCAGTCCGAGTGTGGCTAAGGCCAGTTGAGTGACTCTTCAGGTGCGTCCGAGTGACTCTTCAGGTGCGTCCAAATGCACTTTCACCTTTGAAGCTTCAATGTTAATGAGGTTCCATAGGTGGGCCTAGAAGCCAGTCTTGTGACCCTACCCATGGTAGATGACCTCATCAGACTGTTAATAGATCTAGAAAGAACTGGTCTAAGAAACTGGATGATGCTTTCTGGGCTTACAAAACTGCTTATAAGAACCCCATGAGAATGCCCCCCTATAAAATGGTCTATGGAAAGGCTTGTCATTTACCTCATGAGTTGGAATATAAAGCTTACTGGGCAATGAAGGAACTCCACTATGATTTTAAGCTTGTCGATGAAAAGTGGTTATTTGACATTAGTTCGTTGGACGAATGGAGGACACAATCTTATGAAATGCCAAGTTGTTCAAAGAAAAGGTTAAAATATGGCAAGAGAAGAGAATCCAAAAATGGCAATTTAATATTAGAGACCTAGTTCTTTTGTACAATTCTCGTTTCGGATTTTTTGCATGTAAGCTTCTCTCCAAATGGGAAGGACCTTATGTCGTTGAGGAGGTCTACCACTCCGGTGCTATAAATATTAACAACTTCGAAGGCAAAAAACCGAGGGTGGTAAATGGGCAAAAAATTAAACACTATATCTCACGTATGCCCCTTAATGTTGAAACTAATATTATCCAAGTTATGACTCCTCAAGAACACATAAGAGATACTGTCGGATCTTGGGCTCCGAAAAACCCAAAGAGGCTCGATCACAGGGGCGTGTGCGAAGATCCCCAATAGCCTCACCCCACCTAGCTCACTACTCGATGGTTTCTACGGTGAACTCGCACAACGACGAGGAAGAAGATGCACATGGTGATTTACCCAAGTTTGGGCCACTGCGAAGCGTAAAACTCTACTCTTGCTTTGGTGGATTGCCTCACGAGTAGGTTTGTGGATGAACTAGTATAGTGGTGAGTTGCCTAGGGAGGGCGCTCTGGTGGTGTTGCCTCTCTTTTGTTGTTGCTCTCTACGGTGCATCCTATCCTCTATTTATAGTGGCCTAGGTCCTCTTCCCTTATCGCTATGGAGGGAAGGGATCCCATAACGGCCAAATTTGAAGGGGGACAGGAGTACATCTTTATCCTGCCGAAAGGTGGTCTTTGCCTGCAAAGTAGCTCTTGATGATGCAGAGGTGGGCTTGGTGATGACATCCTTCCTGCTGGGCTCGTGGTCGTGGTTTTGTTGCACTGGAACGGAAACCTTTGGGGGCGCTTTGGGAACCCGCGTACGTCCTTGCTCCCTTTGCACCAAAGAGGAAACTGTACCGCCTGGTGCGCTGGTGCCCGCATGTCCTTCCTTGCGTCATCCTTGGCCTCCCGAGGCCAAGCACTTCATAGAGATCTCTGCCGCTCCGGAGAGGGGATGAGGAGTCTCATCCTTACTGGTCTTGATGCTGCTTCCCTCGGGATCCTAGGGCTCTCACAAGGGTCTTGTCTTGAGTGTGGTCGCGCTGACCGTGCTAGGCTAACGAGGTGGGCCATGCCCTGGGCCGTAGGCAGGTAGGTATGGGTACCCCCGTTCCTAGAACACCGACACAGACCTTCCAAAACACCCCGAAATGCTGAAAATGGGGTAGGTATGTGATACGGTAAGTAAACCGACTCCAAAAATTCCAAAAATGTATTTTCTGATGGTTTTTGTATTTTAGAAAAAATCCAAAAATAAAAAGGAGTGAGGGGGCCACGAGGGTGTTGGAAATATGCCCTAGAGGCAATAATAAATTAGTTATTATCATATTTCATTGTTCATGATAATCGCTTATTATCCATGCTAGAATTGTATTGATCGGAAACTCAGATACATGTGTGGATACATAGACAACACCATGTCCCTAGTATGCCTCTAATAGACTAGCTCGTTGATCAAATATGGTCAAGGTTTCCTAGCCATAGACATGAGATGTCATTTGATAACGGGATCACATCATTAGGAGAATAATGTGATGGACAAGACCCAAACTATAAACATAGCATATGATCGTGTCAGTTTATTGCTATAGTTTTCTGCATGTCAAGTATCTGTTCCTATGACCATGAGATCATGCAACACACTGACATCGAAGGAATACCTTGTGTGGATCAGACGTCGCAACATAACTGGGTGATTATAAAGATGCTCTACAGGTATATCCTAAGGTGTCTATTGAGTGGGCATGGATCAAGACTGGGATTTGTTACTCCATGTGACGGAGAGGTATCTTAGGGCCCACTCGGTAACACAACATCACAACAAGCCTTGTAAGCAAAGTAACTAAAGTGTTAGCCATGGGATCTCGTATTACGGAACGAGTAAAGAGACTTGCTGGTAACGAAATTGAACTAGGTATGGAGATACCGACGATTGAATATCGGGCAAGTAACATATCGATAAACAAAGGGAACAACATACGGGATTAACTGAATCCTTGACATAGAGGTTCAACTGATAAAGATCTGCGTAGAATATGTAGGAGCCAATATGGGCATCCAGGTCCCTCTATTGGTTATTGACTGTTGGGGATATAACCCCGTGGCGAGACCCGCCCAGGAGAGGCCAGGTCACATTTGGCAGCTCATAGCAAAGGCCTTTAAGTGGGCTAGAAGATTGAAGACAAGACTGCATGGCGACTAACCAGATGAGCCAAGATGGAGGCCCAGAGTGGAAAGATGGAGCGAGACCCGGGTGCGTGAGCCGCCCGGAGACGGCTTGCCTAGGAAGGCAAGGCGTCTTAGAGATAAGATCGAACACCTTGTGTAAGTCAGTTTGGACTCTTGTAACCCCAGGGCCTCGACCTACCTATATAAAGGCGAGACCCTGCGGTGACTTAGGACAGGAACCAATTGATCAATAGCTAGGTCAAGCAAATCCTCTCCCTTTTAATCGATACACCATCAATACAACACAAAGTAGGACGTAGGCTTTTACCTCTTTTTGAGGGGCTGAACTTGGGTAAACTCGTGTCTCTCATCCCGATCAACCCTTTTGAGTCCACCGCCTTAGCAACGGCCTCGAACCTAAGTCTTAGGACATCTGTCGTGACAAAACCACGATAGTTGGCCCCCACCACGGGGCTAGCACGCGGTGGTGTGGAGTTCTCGAACGGCTCTCTTCCAGGGATCGAGCGATATGCCATCGGCATGATGACTAAGAGTCGCCACGGCAAGCTCTACATTGACGATGCTGGATGGGGACTGGAGGCTGACTCAATCGAGTACGGGTACCGGGTTCCCTTCGGTGGAATTCACGTGTTCATTGGGAAGATCGGCGGATCTATGTCCGGGCCAGACATCTGCACCGGCCTCATCGAGCCGGACCGACGTGCGCAACCCGCCCGTGTTCTACTCGGACGGAGGAGCATCTTCGTCAGCTTCACGCAAGGCAGAGAAGATTCTGTGTCATGGAGGAAACTTTCGTCCTCTTAGATGACGGATCCTCTAGTGGAGAGGCGAAATCAATTTACCAGCTTCACGACGACGGTCTTGGGGGCTATGCCGTTGGCGATAGTATTCCGGAGCTCTATGGCCCGCCGAGCCGAGCCGCCGTTTTTTCATGGCAAGCTCGGCGCCGGCTTTCAACAGCGCGATGTCCAGACCAGCGGCGGGAGCTGCCACGCCAGATGCCGGGTCTCCCAAGCCGCTGGCTCAGGTCTTGCTGGAACTGATGGAGGACCTAACAACCTTGATGGCAACTGAGGTCACAACCGGAAATCAGGCAGAGCACAATGCCGAAATCACCAATACTAAGGGGCTGATGACTCAGGCCCAGGAGGATATCAACGCTTTGCAAGTTCAGATGAATGTTGAGTCAAAAAGTTTGAGGGTGGAGGCTCTCCGTTTTAGCTTAGAGCATCATGCTTGAGAGGTGGTTCTTCGGAGGAGGACTCAAGTCAGCCTCCCTGTGCAACTTCATCCCCTAAACCTCTTCAACTCCCCCAAGGAAGGGCCAAGCGCGCCACCAGCCATAACTCGGGCCGTGGAGGCACCATGGCAGCCAGACCCGCCCCGGAGGGATCGGACTCCGCCGCGGCACCTTGTCACACCACCTAGCAACTATTCTAACCTGGTGGAGAACATGATAGCAGTGGCTGCTAGGATCAACGCGCTCCCCTTTGCCGAAGGGATGACGTTTGTTGAGGAAGCACGGAACGCCATTGAATTGCTACAGACGGTGGTGGCTCAGCAGGAAAAGTACACGTACAGCCGGAGTCGTGTGCACTCCACGCCCGTCCCAAGTCATAGCTATAGCTGGCGCATAGAGTCGTCGGCAGTTTCCAATAGCGAGCAAATACGCAACCCGCCCAATGATAACTTGCCTCGTATTAATGCCCAGGAGATTGTGGATAGGGGCAGAGCTCATCGGGGAGCAACGTTGGTGAAAGATTACCCAGAAGTTCCTGAGCCGGCTCTGATAACACCTTCTACCTCTGTGGGAGTTGGAGTCTCGTCCAGGGGCATCGGTGTGCCGTTTTCCCAAGGACTTTAAGGGGCCATGTAAGGTGCCTAACTACACGACTAATTTACCCCCTGAAGCCTGGATTGAGAGCTATGAGCTCGCCATGGAGATGTTAGACGTGAGCGAGGCGGTTTGCGCAAAATATTTTATCATGATGTTGGAAGGGCCGTCTCGCACGTGTTTAAAGGGTTTGCCTCCCAATACTATTGCATCTTGGGCCGAGTTGAAGGCACATTTCATCAAGAACTTCTGGGGAACATGCAAGCAGCCTATGACAATTGTGGATCTTGACCATTGTGTGCAGCATGAGGATGAGTCGGCCCATCATTGGGTCTCGCGGGTTTCGACAGTTATCCACTCATCTTAGAACATCTCGGCGTCTTAGGAGGTTCTGATTTTAGAGAAAAACTATCACTGCTTACCCCTTAAGCAGAAGCTCGGGCGGCTAAAGCATTCTTGTCAAGACATGGGTGAGATCATGACGGCTCTCACCAAATACGCAGATTCATATACTACTAAAGATCCGGGATCTGATGATGAAAAACCGGCTAAGGGTAAAAAGAATATCAATGACAAGAGTTAACAACAGAACGGGGCAGGAAATAACAACACGGGCAAGAGAAAGAAGCCGGATGGCGGGTCAGAGCTGGTGGCAAACGCCAGCACTGGGAACAATTGTGCTAACGGTAATGGTAGTCCGCCCTTTAAAGGTAAAGCCCCCTTTAACTTGGAGGAAACGCTCAGCAAGCCTTGCCCGGAGCACAGTCAACCCGGCAGGCCAGCTGGTCATGTTTGGAGGGACTGCAACATTATGCAGGAGTTCCGGAACTATAGCTTTAATCAACATCGTAATAACGGCAATGGGCCGTTGAGCAGGTCAGGTCCAGGCGGCTCAGGGACTGGCTTCAGTGGAGGCAGCTCAGGTCTAGGTTATTAGGGGCAAGGTAGTCAAAGTGGTCATCACCAGCAGACTGGCAATGGTGGTCAGCAGCAAAACAACCAGTCATGGTTTCAGAGTAACCCAAAGCAACTCAGTGGAGGCCAGTATCACTTTTTCACTACGAGCCTAGACAAACGGGATCAAAAGCTACACAAGAGGGCAGTCAACACGGCAATGTTGGCTCTCCCATGGTATTTGAAGTGGTCTGAGTATCCGGTCTCATGGAGTAGGGAGGACCACCCACCACGGATCTATAACCCGAGGCACTTGGCGTTTGTGGTGGCACCTCAGGTAGGAGGCTATAAGTTTACGAAGGTACTGATGGATGGTGGCAGTAGCATCAACATCTTGTACTTTTACACCTTTCGCCGGATGGAGCTAACTGACAACACTCTTAAGCCGTCATCAACAGTCTTTCATGGTTTCGTTTCAGGAAAGTCAGCTTATCCGGTGGGCAAGATTGCCCTTGAGGTAGCATTCAGGGATGATTACAATTACAGAGTGGAGACTTTGTGGTTTGAAGTGGTGAAAATTAAGAGCCCATATCATGCCTTATTTGGCCGGCCGGCTTTTGCGGAATTTATGGCTAGGCTCTGTTATGTCTATTTACATCTCAAGATGTTGTCTCTCAAAGGGACGATAACAGTACATGGTGATCGGAAGGTGTCTCTTGAGTGTGCAGAATGCGAGCGGCTTATGGAGAGTCAAGTTGTGCCGAGGTGTAGCTTAAGTTTTACAAGGACAATGTTGACCCGGCGGACATGACTCCATTGAAGAAGCCCAGTACAGAGTCCGAGCCGCCCTTGAAGTTTGTGGCAGAGGATACTAAGCTGGTGGACTTTGCTCCGGGCGACTCGTCAAAGAAGTTCACTATTGGGACTAACCTGGATTCTGCATAGCAAAGCGCGCTCATCGAATTCATCCGTGATAATCGGGACGTCTTCGCATGGAAGCCTTCTGACATGTCGGGTGTACCGAGAGAGTTCGCTGAGCACCACTCTAATGTGGATCCCAAGTTTAAGCCGATTAAGTAGTTCCTCCGTCGTTTCAATGAAGAACGGTGTAAAGCAATTAGAGAAGAGGTGGGCCGACTCTTGGCATCAGGGTTCATCGTGGAGGTTTTTCACCCACAATGGTTAGCTAATCTCGTGCTTGTGCTCAAAAAGAATGACACGTGGCGTATGTGTGTGGATTACAGGGATCTTAACAAGGCATGTCCAGTTGACCCGTATGCTCTCCCCCGTATCGACCAAATCATTGATGCAACGTCGGGTTGTGAGAGTTTGTGTTTCCTGGACGCTTATTCGGGTTATCATCAGATCAAGATGGCGGTAAAAGACCAAGAGAAGACATCTTTTATAATACCCTTCGAGGCTTTCTGCTATGTGTCTATGCCTTTCGGGCTTAAAAAGTGCGTCGGCGACTTATCACGTTGCGTGCAAAATTGCCTTCATAGTCAGATTGGGCGCAATGTTCATGCTTATGTGGATGATATTGTGGTTAAGTCAAGGAAGAAGGAGACTCTGCTTGATGACTTGAGGGAGACGTTCGACAACTTATGGGTCTACAAGATGATGCTTAACCCGGCTAAGTGTGTCTTTGGTGTTCCTACAGGCAAGCTCTTGGGTTTCTTAGTTTCAAAGCGAGGTATTGAGGCTAACCCGGATAAGATAAAGGCCAACACGTCGCTTTATAAGCCAGCGAGCATTAACGATCTGCAGCGCTTGGCGGGTCGTATTGCCGCTTTAAGCCACTTCATCAGCCGCCTGGGCAAGAAGGCTATTCCTTTATACCAGATGATGAAAAAATAGATGACTTCGTTTGGAACAAGGCTGTGGACGAGGCGCTTGAGGCACTCAAGAAATAGTTGGCTGAGCCGCCGATTTTGGCTGCTCCGGCAGAGAAAGAACCTTTGCTCTTATATGTGGCGGCTAACAACAGGGCAGTCAGTGATGCGGTTGTAGTGGAGCGTAAGGAAGTGGGGAAAGAGTATCCAGTCCAAAGGCTGGTTTACTATGTCAGTGAGGTCTTGATAGAATCCAAGCAAAGATACCCACATTGGCAGAAATTGATCTATGGGGTGTTCATGGCAAACCGCAAGTTGAAGCATTATTTCCTTTGACATCAAATCACAGTGGTTAGCTCTGCCCCTTTGGGGGATATCATCCAAAATAGAGAGGCTACTAGCAGGATTGCTAAGTGGGCACTAGAGCTTGGGCCCCTTAATTTGAAATATGTGCCTCGTATGGCTATCAAATCTCAAGCCTTGGTGGATTGTATAAATGATTGGACAGAGAGTCAATCGCCCGAGGACAAGCCGAACAACACATATTGGACGATTCACTTTGACGATCTTGGCAATTGGAAGGATCGGGGGTTGGGGTTGTCTTAACCTTCCCTAGAGGTGACAAGTTTTGTTATGTGTTAAGGTTAATGTTTCCTTGTACTAACAATGCAGCTGAGTATGAAGCTTTGCTTCACGGGCTCCATGTGGCTAAGGATATGAATCTAATCCAGTTTAGATGCCTGGGCGACTCAGACCTCGTGGCTCAGCAAGTCTCGGGCACGTGGGATTCCAAAGACCCACGGATGGTGGCTTATCGTCAGGCGGTGGATGTCATCGCTGGCCACTTCAAAGGTTATCAGGTGGACCATATTGACCGTCGAAAGAATGAGGCGGCTGATGCATTATCAAGGCTGGGCTCTCAGCGTAAGCCAGTTCTGCCTAATGTGTTTTTGGAAGTGTTGCATCACCCCTCTGTTAAATTGCCTTCTAAGGAGGATCTAGCTATACCTGACCCGAAGGGGCAGCTGGTGGAGGCTCTACATGCTATTCCTGATTGGACGTTACCTTATCTGGCATATCTAACTCGCGGCGAGATACCTGAGGAACATACCTTGGCAAGGCAAATCGTGAGGTGGTCTAAGTCTATGACCATCATCAATGGCGAGTTGCATAAATACAGCGTGATCGGTGTTTTTTAGTGTTGCGTCTCTCCCGAAGAGGGTAAGGAGATTCTAAATGAAATACACGCTGATGACTGAGGTCATCACGCCGGCTCAAAATCTTTGGTGGCAAAGGCTTTCTTGCATGGTTTCCGCTGGTTGATGGCTCATAAAGATGCAGAGGACTTAGTCACCAAGTGCGATGAATGTCAGAAATTTTGGAGAAGTGCTCACGTGTCGGCTCAAGAATTGCGGATGATTCCAATAACCTGGCCGTTTGCGGTCTGGGAGCTTGATATGGTTGGGCCTTTCAAGAGATCTAAGGATAAGAAGACCCGCCTTTTGGTGGCGGTAGACAAGTTTACCAAGTGGGTCGAGGCAGAGCCGGTTAGCAAGTGTGATGTGGCCATGGCGGTTCAATTTATCAAGAAGTTGGTATATCGTTTTGTTTATCCTCTTAGTATCATCACGGACAAGGGAACAAATTTATCCAATGGGGCTATGAAAGTGTTTTGTGAAAGTGAACACATCCGGCATGATGTTTCTATGGTCGCTCATCCGCAGTCCAATGGTCAGGCGGAGCATGCCAATCAAGTGATCTTGAGAGGAATAAAACCCAAGCTTATGGTTCCTCTGGAGAGAACACCGTGTTGTTGGGTGGAGGAGTTACTATCAATTCTTTGGGGTATACGAACTACCCCCAATAGATCAACATGTTACACGCCTTTCTTCATGGTTTATGGTGCAGAAGCCGTTCTCCCAAGTGATATTCATCATGACTCGCCTAGAGTGGCGGCTTACGTTCAAACTGACAATGAGACGGTGTGTCAGGACGCGCTGGATGCTTTGGAGGAAAAGCAGGATCTCGCAGCAGCATGGTCGGCGATTTACCAGCAAGACATGTGTCGCTATCATAGCCACAGAGTCAAGAATAGGACATTTCAAGAAGGCGACTTGGTGTTACGTTTGATTCAAGATCAGACAGATATGCATAAGTTATCTCCCCCTTGGGAAGGACCTTTCATGGTCAGCAGAAATCTCAACAACGGGTCATGTTACCTCATTGATATACTGGAGAGCAACGAGTCACGCACCTGTGGGCAGGAGACCAATAGGCCGTGGAATATTGCTCATCTCTGGCCTTACTACACATGAATCATTGAGTCTCATCAATGTACATACATCCATCATTGTATCTACCTTTTTCAATATAATAAAGTCAGCATCCTCACGGTTCGGGGCCTCTGTCGTGTTTCATGCAAAAAGATTGTGTAAGAAAGTTGATACTTCAACAAGGTCATTTGGGGGCTTCCAACCCACTAGGTTTAGCTTTCACACCCTCTTGACCGGCTTTTCAGCCATACCCAGACCGGGTTAAACCTGCCTATATGCATGATGGCTCTCTACCAGGTGACTTGCCGAACTCTTACCAGTTAATCTCGACTTAAAGACCCTGAACTGATCAAAGTACTTGAAAGTTAATCTTGCCATGAGACCCTGTACTTGTTAAGGTTAAAACAGTGGCATATGTCACGTGAGGGTCGGCTTACGGAAAGTGAGGATAAACTTACCAATCTACTGTAGTCTCTCCACCTTGTGTCATGTTCGTACTCTTATTCAGTCAATGTTTTTAAAGACCCTGGACTGTTTAAGGTTAAAACAGCGGATTTATGTCATGTGAGAGCCGTTTTATGGGTTTGGGCGTAGTCATGCCCTGCTATAGTCTCTCCACTATAAGGCTCGTCGTACTCTTAACAGTCAATCTTTTTCAAGACCCTGAACTAGTTAAGGTTCAAATGACGAATCCGTGCCATGTGAGAGCCGGCATATGAGGTTTGGGCAGACATGCCTACATTTTCAAAAAGAAAAAAAGCAAGATCATAACGGAAGAAAGTTAACTTCTTCAGGTTGTGCCTTTAAAGCCACCTTAACAATAACAAAGAGTATATATTTTCTATCTTGTTTGTTTTTGCAGGCCTTGTCTTTTGTGATAAGCCAATATCAAGTGAAAAGAAGGATGATCATAGCAAAAATGAAGGATGGATAAGCATATACAACTATTCAAATTCCAACATGTGCACGAAGGCACGGTAAAAGCAATCAGTTTTATCTACTACTATTACAAAGCTCTAGAAGAGCCCAAAAGTTTACGAACTTAAGTTTTCTGGATAAATTATAACCTGGCAGAATAATAAGGCCGGGTCACTTTAGCTCGTGGCCAGGTCATCCTGCGTTGGGTCTTCGATCTCCTGGATCTGAAGGTTGTCCACATCCCAGTTGCAGTTGGTTAACGCCTCAAATTCAGTTTCATCGTGAAAGATTGGAGACGGGTCAATACCAGGAGCAAAGAGGTGCTTACGGCGTGCCGGAATCAGATCTTTGGCTTAGTAAGTTGGCCCTCGCACTCGTTTGCTGATCTCAGTATAAGCCACCTGGTAGGTAGACAAGTCTGTCTCTTCAATGAGCTTGGTGGCCAAGACTCGAGACGCCTTCATACATTTGGCATAGTCCTCCTGTGTGAACTATGAGCCGCCATCCTTTAGCGAAGGGAAGTCGTCCATCATATCCTCAGGAGTAAGCTCAGGAGTGAAGGCCAGGGACCGGCTCAGTGCGGCCATTGCGCCCTTATGGGTGGCTGATTCTTTGAGTTCCTCCAGCTGCTTCGGGATGGTGGAGAGAACTTCTATCACTTCCTTCATAAGTTTGGGGACATCTTTTTCAACCATTACAACTTTGATGGTGCACAGGGTCCCGTAATAGAGGTGCTCTATAAGAGTGTATATGGCTTTCAGCTTCAGCAAACTATTGTTTGACAGCTGGCGAGTTCTCTGGCCTGCAAAGAAAGACAGCTTTTATAAGCCGTTGGGGGAGGTTTCAGCAGACTAAGGAATTTTTCAGTATAAACAAATACTTACCAAAGACAGTGGTGGTCATCTGAGATATGTGGCGCCTTAAAGTCATCAGCTCTTTAGTAAGAGGCTTCAATTTTCCTTCAGCGTCTTCCGCGCGTTTTGTCAGGGTGACTTGTTCAATTTTAGCAAATTTCTTGAAACCCTCAAATTTCGCTTTGACTTTTTCTAGCTCTGTGACAGAGAACCGCCAATTCTCTTCCGCCTTAGCACGAGCGGTCTACTGTGAAGCCAAATTTTCTTTAAGGCCAGCCACGTCAGACTCGACCATCTTTAAAGCTTCTTGTGCAGTATAAACAAAGTAGCATAAGTTATTTTTGCTTCTAAGCCACCAAGGTGATACATATTACTATTCAGAGGTGATGAACCAGGGAAATTACAAGTCTCAAGCAGATTGCAAGCAATATCTTGACACTTGGGGGCTAATGTCTACCGTTTCTTTATATGACTACAAAACTGGAAAGCCCGAGTCATCTTCAAGAAGATAAGCCAGCACTTGGGGGCTACAATCGGCGCTTCTCGATAGTAAATTCCGTCTCATAATTTGCATAATGATCCGGACTTTGGAGGCTACACTTGGCGCTTTTTCAGTACTAAGTTCTGGCTCATCATTTGCATAATGACCCGGACTTGGGGGCTACCGTTGGATATTATTCCAAGTGAAGTACCGGCTCATTATTTCATATAATAACCCGTTAATTGGGGTCTACATGCCAAGCTATTTGTGACATATGCAAAACTGAAGACCTTGTCTACTATTTTTCAGGGGCGCCTTTGTCAGCCTCAGAGGGCTCCACATGAGCTTCAGGGGAATCCGGCTTAGGATCCTCCGGCTCTTGGACATTTGGAGTGGCGGAAGACCCGCTTAGTTTTCTCCGTTTAGCTTGAGCTATGTAAGAAAAGGTAAAATTTAATGAGGTTAGCAAGGTTACGAATGATAACACATGGTGTGGGATGTAAGAGTGCATACTTTGGATTGACAACAAAAGGAGGCAGCTTGGAGGCGGTTGAGTCACCGGAAGTAGGGGTGAGTCCTGAAAGGTTAAGATGGTGAAAATATAAGTAAGCCACAATGCTGGATTATTTTGAAAAGTAAATTCAAAGCTGTGGAATACCTCGTTCCGTCATTTTCGAGGAGCCGGCTCACTTGGTAAGCCGGCCAACGGATCTTCAGAGCCGGTGCTCCGGGTCTGACGTCGATGGTCATCTTGTCGTTTATTCAAAAGAGAGTTGGAATCCAAACGAACAAAGGGACGTGAGCACTTTACCTTTCATACAGCCCGCCGTATTCTTTTTACTAGTAAAAGTTCCGAGTCAGACGAGATAATGGTTACCTCTATGGCATCAGCATGACTGGTTTCTGCCTCATCCTGTGAGTAATCATTGTCAATGAGTTACATAAAGATAAGGCCAAGGGAGTCAAGTTCTACCTCCGAGTCATCAAGTTGAAGAAGTTCAGCGACGGTTTGTTTCTTCTTCCGATCCGTAGTGTCCATAGTGCGAGTCTTGTTTGTCTTTGCCTTCTTTTGGGGAGCGGGGGTAAACTTCTTCTTCCAGAAATTGGACTTTGCCTACATATGAGTCAGAGAAGGATCAGAAAAAGCATGAATTGCAAGACTGAGAGGTCATAAAACAAACAGTTTATTCAAAGGATTTTTACCTCCGGAGCCGGGTTAAGAACATAGAATGGCTTTAACCAGGTCTAGTTACACGCAGCTTGAGGCTCTCCAAGCAGCGACTTCACGATGGTGTTGATGTGCTTTTCATTTAAAGGTGTCCGGTTGAAGCGCATCGGATCGTTCACTTCACCAGAAGATTCACACATCAGCTTGTCACACCGGCTAAGCGGCATGATCCTCGAGCCGACCCAGCAACGGGTTAAGTCCACGCAGGTGTAGGATCAAAATTAGTGCTATAGGGGGGTGATTAGGCTACTTGACCAATTAAAAATCTATTTTTCCCAATTTTAAGTCTTGGCAGATTTCATCATTCATAGCAAGTCAAGTACACCCTACACATGCATGTCTACGAGTATTGCAGTGGAAAGTAAGGACAGGCATGTAAGTAGAGGAAGGGTAGGAAGATCAAACGCAATATGAAGACACGATGATTTTTCATGTGGTTCCGATAGGAAGTGCTATCGTACGTCCATGTTTATGGAATCTTTAACCCACAGAGGGTAACGGTCACGAGAGTCCATGGAGGGGTCTACCCACAGAGGGTTCCATGAAGAAGCAACCTTGACTATACCATTATGGCCTACGTCCATGGAAGACTAGCCTAACTTGGGTAGATCTTCACGAAGTAGGCAATCACCTTGCCCTTACAAACTTCTTGGTTCACTCCACAACACAAAGTAGGAGGCTCCCAAGAGACACCTAACCAATCTAGGAGGCACCACCCTCCAAAAGGTAATAGGCTCGATAATGTCGATGAACTCCTTGCTCTTGTGCTTTAAGATGATATACTCCTGAACACACAATCACTCTCTGACAGATTTGGCTATGGTGGAAGAGATTGATTGGGTGGAAAGCAACTTGGGGAGGTGTAACAGCCCGGGACCGACGATCCAGAAGATTCCCTTTTATTTCCATTCTCGTCCGTGTTTCGTCTGGTTGTCACATTCATCATCGCATCATCTGCATAGCATCATCACTTGTTTTCGAAAACTTGCATCCATTCGTAATCGCCGGTTCTCTCTGTTTTTTCGTTAACCGTTTCGAGATCAAACACACACGCACGCGCCCACACCATTGTTAAACAAAACCGTTTTTAAAGTGCATGAAAAATATTCTCGGATTGGGTCGAAACCTGGCGTGTGGTTTTATTATAGTGTAGGTAGAATGCCTGTCAAATTTCGTCGTAGTCCGAGTTTGTTTGATATCCCATCGGTCAATCGTAGCAGTGCGGTCATCAGTTTATTATCGAACGTTTACCTATGTTTTAAAAATCATGTCACGGGCCAAACCTCCCTCTTTTCTCAGCCCAACACCACTCTACATAGCCCACTAGCCCACTAGCTACCCCCGCCTCCGTTTTCGGACGTCTAATCAAGATCGAACGGTTCGAAAATGGATGAAAACCCTCTAACCCTAGCCCCCTTGCTATATATAGACCCCCTCTATTCCATTTTTGGACATCCCTAAGCTAAACCTAGCCCTAAACCTACACTAAGCTCCTACCACGCAGCCAGCCATCGCTCCCATCGTTTTCCACGTCGGCCAAACCCACCGCCGCCATGTCCCTGTGGCCAATCCCAAGCTCCCACGTCGCCTCCCGAGCCGCCCTCAGCCAGTAGCGTGCTGCCACGTCGCCCCTGGTGCCACCCCATCCGCCACAGCCCGCCAAAGCCCACCACGGACCTGTACCGGGCCCGCCCAGGCATGAACCCCGCCGTCGTAGCCCCGCATCGCCTGGGAGCCGCTCCTCCCGAGCCCCCGTTGGCGCCTCGCCGCTTCGCCCCTGTGAGCCGCCTTGCCGGAGCGACGACAAGGACCACTCGAGCGTGCCCCCGTTGCCTCTCGGCCCATCTCCCAAGTCCCTTGCTCTGTGTCGCCGGCGTGCTTGCCAGAGATGAGCTCGGCCCCTCCCTACCATGGCTGAAGCTCTTCGGCCGTTGCCTGATCTCCTCGCTCGTGTCGCCCCAAGCCTCCTCGATGCCGGAAATGGACTCCCCATGGCCGAATCTATCCGTCCCCGTGCTGGATCGGGCGCGCCCTCGCCGCCGGTGAGCCTCAGCAGCTACGGTCGCTGCCTCGTTGACCTGCAGCTCCGTCAGGGATGTGGCTTCGCGTCCCGCTCGGGACCAAGCGCACGCAGCGCCCGCCCGCTCCTGTCCGCCACCAGCACCATGCCTTCGGCCCAGCCCAGCCCCGCACCTCCAAATCCGGCCCATGAGGCCTGGTGAGCATCAGCAATCCCGTGCGCTGAGCGTCTTATAGTATGTTGCGCCCGCATGTTTTGGCCCGTTAGTATTTTTTCTCCAACGAATTTATTAATTAACCAATGAATTACAGAATTGCGGAAAAAACCCTAAATTTCATGCATTTAATAACTCCAAAACCGTGCACCGGATGAGAATGTTTTATATATGAAAAATGCTTAGAATTTGGTATAGATTCACAATAACCAACTTTCAACCATGATAAAAATGACAAACTTGTTGTTTTCTTTGTTTTTGCATTAATGCCATGTCGAAATGATTTATTTCATAACTCCAAAACCGTAGCTCCGATAAAAATGTTCCACATATGTAACTTCACAGAAAAATGTGTAGAATCTCATGGTGACATTTATTTTTCTGTTTAAAAACTCTAAAATTGTGTTAGGAAAGATCTGGACCAAATTCATATTATGCTTATGGGGATGTTTCGGAAATAATATATGTTGCTTTCGGCCCCATTTAAAATACCTAGATGATATAGTTGTTCATGCTTCACCTTTTGCCATGACCACCCATGTTAAAAAACATTTAATATTGATGAGTACCTAACGTGACTGAACTAAATAATTCAAGCGTGGAGTTTCGTCAATATGCAACTCGTTGCATATTGAGCTTCACTTAATGTGTAGTAGTTGTTTCTTGCTTTTGACATGCCATGCCTTGCATATTAAACCGGACATGCATCATATTTGTTTGCGCATTGTGTCATGCATATGTCATGGTGTATCTTGTGTTGATTGTTGTTTCTGGATTGCTTCTTCTCGATAGAGTTCCGAAAGCGTTCGGAGTGTGAGGATTCATTCGACTATGTTGGCTCGTCTTCTTCATGGACTCGTTCTTCTTCCAAGCGGGATCTCAGGCAAGATGACACATTTCCCTGGATACCACTACTATCATTGCTATGCTAGTTGTCCCGCTTTTATCGTTATGTCTTGCTACCCACCACTTGTTTGATAAGCCTCCCAACATTGCCATGAAAGCCTCTAACCCCTCCACATCCCAGCAAACCTTTGTTTGGCTATGTTACCGCTTGCTCAGCCTTCTTATAGCGTTCCTAGCTGCAGGTGCAATTGCTTCCATGTGATAACATGGACATTCTTTTGTTATCAAAATATTATTGCTATTTAATTTAATGCACTTATACACTTGGTAAAGGGTGGAAGGCTTGGCCTTTTGCTCGGTGTTTTGTTCCCCTTTTGCCGCCCTAGTTACTTGTGAACTGGTGTTATGTTCCATAAATGAGCGCTCCTAACATGCTCGGGGTTGTTATGGGGACCCCCCTCGATTTTTGTTTTAGGATAAAGCTTGTCTGGAAAGGCCCAACTTTGGTACTACATTTCCCTAATAACTAATAAACCTGCATAGGGAGTAATTAACCCGAGGATTTTAATCAACAACCCGGGGCAGTGCTCCTCATGAGTGTTGGTCCAAAATAGAGCACTGTGCGGGGCCAACCCTAGGCAACTCAGGAGATTTCTATCAGGCCACCGTACACTAGCTTATCCGTAGTGTCCTGAGAATGAGATACGCGGCTGCTATCGGGATCGTCGACACGTCGAAGGCCTTGCCGGATTTGTTTTACCTTTTTCGAACGTCTTGAGTGAGGAACTCTGATCTTCTTCGGGCTATCTCGAGGTGTCGGATTTCCTTTGGAATTGCCTAGGATGATCACGAGATCCGTGGTCGAGGTTATTCCCGCTGCGTGTGGTTAATTTGTGATGGACGAGTTGGAGCACCCCTGCAGGGTTAAATCTTTTGGCAAGTCGTTCCCGCTGTTATGTGGCAAACTTGGATACTTTGTTTAACACCCGATCATAGCAAACTTGAAGTAAACTCTAATAAAATACACCAACTATGTGCATAACCATGACTGTCTCTTCTCGTGAGTCCTTATCCGAGAGAGAACACGGTGGGGTTATGTTTGACGTAAGTAGGTGTTCAGGATCAGTTAGTGATCCTTACTAGTTCACGCACGTTATGCGTAGACCACCATACTTTACTTTCTGTATTCGTAAGTTAGCCACTCAAATAAATGCTTAGTCGTTTGCTGCAACCTCACCACTTAACCATACCTCACCTATTAAGCTTTAATAGTCTTGATACCCTTGGAAATAAGATTGTTGAGTCCTTTGTGTCTCATAGTTTACTACAACAACAGTTGTAGGTACAGGTAATGCGATGATTTGACGTGAGTGCGTTGCTTGTTCGATTTGGAGTTCTTCTTCTTCGTCATCAATCTAGGATGGGTTCCAGGCGGCAGCCTAGGATAGCAAGGATGTTTGTCATTTTGTCGTTTGTTTTCGTCCGTAGTCGGACCCTGCTCTTCTGTATGATGTTTGAATATGTTGTTGTATTGATGTGATATTGATGTAGCTTGTGGCGAGTGTAATCCAATTCCATATACTCATCTCTTATGTACATGTACTTGTAATGATATCCATTCTTGCAACACGACGAGATGCGCTTCTAACCCTGTCGAGGCCCTCGTGTCAAAATAAGGATAGGATCGCATCTTGGGCATGAAAAGTTGGTATCAGAGCATGTACCGACCTAGGAGCCCCCCTTGATTGATCGAACTTGGCCGAGTCGAGTCTAGAGAAAAACTATTTTGAGTCTAGTTATATCGGAGAGTAGGATTCTTTTTACTCCTCTTCTATGCTCTGGTGAGGTAATCGACTTAGGAATTTTGATTCCACCCTCTTCTCAATCAATTTTTTTAGGATCACGCGGGTATTTTGGAATCTATATGATGGCGATGTGATGGAGTTCTGTCTTGGTGCCTCCTGTCTGACTTGATTTCTTCCGGGGAGTCGAGCTCCAGGGAATTCTTGGCACATCGTTATCATTCAGCTTCTTTAGTATCTAAGGATGGAGGGTGTTCGGAATTGCTTCAATACTTGTCGTGGTGAGATAAGGTCGGAGTCACCCAGTACTAGGGAGGCGTCTGGGGTACCACCATGGTTAGTATCATTGTGCTTTCGAGGATCCGAGTTAGATGGATTTCCGGAAGCCTCTGGTTATGTGTTGAAGGATGGATACAGTTGGGGTGTAGGTTCGTTACTTGTGTGAGATATTTCCTCCTTGTATCCCCAACACCCGATTACATAACCAAGAAAGTTTTCGGAAGTTCTTAGGTGGGAATTCAAATAGTTACCTAGGATTCTTCCAACAGATCATAATGTGAGGTTGGGGTTCGACATCTAGTGGATTCGTTTGTTCACGGTCTTTCTTAAAGAGGACAGTCTCGATTTATGCTTCGTCAAGCCTTGTAGTTCACTACGCCTAGGGAGCATATTCGAGCGTCATTTCAATATGACAATCCAATGTACGATCAAGCCCGTGCGAACCTTACCACGAAAATATCGGACGAAATCTCTGTCATGTATTTGTTCTGGCTTGTTTCATAAGCCCCATCCTTTGTTTTGTTTTGTATATGATAATTCGAGTTGCTTTGATGTCAAGTGGTGATTGCATATCTTGCTAAGTAGTGTTCTCATATTTCTACGAGAATGCTAATTCTTTTCATCAATCAAGTTATCATATCAATTATTTTCATCTGGTGTGTTCTCTTCAAGATAATTCTATCTTCTTCAATATTTGTAAGATCAATCCTCATGTTCCTTTCCGGTGTTCATTTCATCCGTCCCGTGTTTTCTTTGTTTTTCCCCATCCTCCCGCCCTTTTCTTCAATGATTAAATTCTCATCCAAGTGTCTTTTCTATTCATGTGATGCTTCCGCTATCTTCTCTTTGTTTCGTATCCGGTGATTCGTTGTGAAGATGCTCAGTGCTCAAGTTTATCATTTATTAGTACTCATCTTTGTTTTCTTTTCTGGTGGATTCAATTCAAGTTCTTGGTGTTCATCGTATCATTTTCATTCTCTAATTGCTCTCCCATGTTAGAATTCTTATCCAAGCGTCTCTTGTTCATTCGTCTCTCTTTGTTCTATCTGGGGGCTGAAGAAATCTCAGAAGATTCGTGTTTCTTTCAATCCTTCCAATTATTTTGAGGTTCTCACCTCTTCAAGTTTTCTGTGGTACCGGTGTAATCTCTCTTTTAATCAATTCTTTCAACGATGGTTTCTTTTGAGTGGGCCCATAACCCAAAGGTTTTCCCCCAGGATCTTACCTGGCTCTTCTAATCTTTCCGGAGATGTCCTCAAGTTCTTTTCAATATGACGTAAGAATGGATTTCATCAGTCATGTGCCTTCTTGAAGATCGCTTCTAAATAATTTTCATCATTCTCTCAACCTTTCTTAATTCATTATTCCGGAGTGTCTCGGTAATTCATGATATTGTTTCTGGTCTTCATTCTCAGCATTGAAGACAGAAGGAGAGTTTCTCTTAAATCGTTGTCCGTTCTTCCAAATATTCATGGTTTCAGCTTGTTGCTATTATCTCAAATTATTTTGATCATGAGTTATTCATGCCATATCTATCCGGTGCATTTCATAATTGTTTCATTTCTCGATCCTCTGAAGGCCATCGTTTCAAAAGATTTCTTCGTTCTCAGCTTTCGTTCTCAAATTCTTCTCAATTGTTGTTCCTTCGTTCGTCTCTATCATTCCGGTGCCTTGTGAGGTTTTCCATTAGGTGGATCGTGATCTCTTCATTCTCATGTATCTCCATTCATTCTTAGCATCCTCATTCGTTTCAATTCTTACCGGTGTTCTCATTCAAGACTTCTTCAAGTTATCATATATATCTCTCTCTTCAATTCTTTGCAAGAAGAATAAGTGGTGTGTGAAATCCGTTGCTTGTCATCAATTTTTTATGAAGGATAAGCATAACATAATTCTTATTCTAGTTTCATCAAGGTGATTTCAATCCTTCTTCCGGAGTGTTCATGGCATCAAATTCTTGGTTATAAGTTATTCATCTTTCCTTTCCGGAGTTCCATGTTTTTCTCATGCATCTCTTCGCGAAGCTTCATCTAAATCTTTGCAACACCATAATCTATTCTTTTCAACCGCATTCTTTTGATCGTCCTTTCATCCCGGTGTTCACCAAGAGGTCCTTCATGGTGGTTTGTTAAGGATGTAATTCTTCTCGAAGTGTTATTCAAGATTCTTGTTGGAGGTGATCAAGTGTTCTTTATCTTGGATTTATAAGTTCAATTCCTTTTCCATTGTCTTTTGAGATGGTGTTATTAAATTCTTAATTATGAGGACTCTCGAAGGAAAATTGTCAAGAATAAGATAAGTAAACCCATCTGGTCTTCTCGGAGTTATCTTGGGTTAGATTTCACCTAAGCATTTCCTAGGATTGTTGCTATCATGGTGTCATAAATGATCCAAGTTCTCTCCACCTCTTCTTGGTGAAATAAGTTCTCCATATCTTGTTGCTCTCAAGTAATCAATTGTTCCTGTTGTGGCAGGTTGTCACCTCATAATTTTGAGATGTTTTCCATAAGCCCGTAACAAGCTATTCTTTTCGTTGTTGACTCTCCATCAGCTCGTTCTATCTTTCCTTCCAAGGGTGCTTTCAATTCAATGGTGGTAGAAGTTGTCATTTTCTTCTCCATTCTCGTCTCTCCAAAGATCTAGCTTCTTTTCTGTTGTTCCGGAGGCATTGTATTGTTGCTCTTTTTAACTCACATCTAGTTTGATTAAGATCATGTTCTTTCTTTGCTTATTCATTTTACCGAAATGTTGTGTTCTATGTTCAAGTTCTTTTCCTTCTTATCAAATTTTGCCTCTATCCTACCGAAGTGCTGTCGAAATTTCTTGTGAATTCTTGCTTCTTCCTCATGTCATTCTTCATCTTTTTCCAACCTTCGATGATCATTGGTTTCACTCGTTGTCAGAGAAGCAATAAAGTTTTACCTCTCCTCTTGCTCTTTCTCTTACCCTTCTCATTCTAGATCTCGCGATGAGATCCTCGTGTAGTGGAGGAGAGCTGTAACAGCCCGGGACCGACGATCCAGAAGATTCCCTTTTATTTCCATTCTCGTCCGTGTTTCGTCTGGTTATCGCATTCATCATCGCATCATTCGCATCATCTGTATAGCATCATCAATTGTTTTCGAAAACTTGCATCCGTTCGTAGTCGCCGGTTCTCTCTATTTTGTCGTTGAGCGTTTCGAGACCAAACACACACGCACGCGCCCGCGGCATCGTTAAAAAAACCGTTTTTAAAGCGCGCGAAAAATATTATCGGATTGCGTCGAAACCTGACGTGCGGTCTTATTATAGTGTAGGTAGACCGCCTGTCGGATTTCGTCGCATTCCGAGTTCGTTTGATACCCCATCGATCAGTCGTAGCAGTGTGGTCATCGATTTATTATCGGACGTTTCTCAGTGTTTTGAAAATCATGTCACGGACCAAACCTCCCTCTCTTCTCAGCCCAACATCCCTCTACACAGCTCACTAGCCCACCTAGCTACCCCATCCGTTTTCAGACGTCTGATCAAAATCAAACGGTTCAAAAATAGATGAAAACTCCCTATCCCTAACCCCTTGCTATATATAGACTCCCTCTAGCCCATTTTTGGACATCCCTAAGCTAAACCTAGCCCTAAACCTACCCTAAGCTCCTCCCACGCAGCCAGCCGTTGCTCCCATCGTTTTCTACGCCGGCCAAACCACCGCCGCCACTTGGCGCCGCCGCAACGTCCCTGTCGCGAATCCCAGGCTTCCACGTCGCCTCCCGAGCCGCCCTCAGCCACTAGCGCGCTACCACGTCGCCCCTGGTGCCGCCCCATCCGCCGCAGCCCGCCGAAGCCCACCGCGGACCAGTCCCGGGCCCGCCTGGGCCCGAACCCCGCCGCCGTAGCCCCGCATCGCCTGGGAGCCGCTCCTCCCGAGCCCCCATTGGCGCCTCGCCGCGCCGCCCCTGTGAGCCGCCTCGCCGGAGCCACAACAAGGACCATCGGAGCGTGCCCCCATGGCCTCTCGGCCCACCGCCCAAGGCCCTTGCTCCGCATCGCCGGCGTGCTCGCCGGAGACGAGCTAGGCCCCTCCCTGCCATGGCTGAAACTCTCCGGCCGTTGCCTGATCTCCTCGCTCGTGCCGCCCCAAGCCTCCTCGACGCCGGAAACGGACTCCCCATGGCCGGATCTATCTGTCCCCGTGCTGGATCGGGCTCGCCCTCGCCGCCGGTGAGCCGCAGCAGCTACGGCCGCCGCCCCGTTGACCTGCAGCCGCGCCATGGATGCGCCTTCGCGTCCCACTCGGGACCGAGCGCACGCAGCGCCCGCCCGCTCCTGGCCGCCGCCAGCGCCACGCCTTCGGCCCAGCCCAGCCCCGCACCTCCAAATCCGGCCCATGAGGCCTGGTGAGCATCAGCAATCCCGTGCCCTGACCGTCTTATAGTATGTTGCGCCCGCATGTTTTGGCCCGTTAGTATTTTTTCTCCAACGAAATTGTTAAATTAACCAGTGAATTACAGAATTGCAGAAAACCCCCTAAATTTCATGCATTTAATAACTCCAAAACCGTGCATCGGATGAGAATGTTTTATATATGAAAAATGCTTATAATTACGTGTAGATTCACAATAACCAACTTTCAACCATGATAAAAATGATGAACTTGCTGTTTTCTTTGTTTTTTACATTAATGCCATATCGAAATGATTTATTTCATAACTCCAAAACCGTAGCTCCGATAAAAATGTTCCACATATGTAACTTGATTAGAAAAAATGTGTAGAATCTCATGGTGACATTTATTTTGCTGTTTAACAACTCTAAAATTGTGTTAGGACGGATCTAGATCAAATTCATATTATGCTTATGGGGATGTTTCAGAAATGATATTTGTTGCTTTTGGCCCCATTTAAAATGCCTAGATGATATAGTTGTTCATCCTTCACCTCTTGCCATGACCACCCATGTTAAACAACATTTAGTATTGATGAGTACCTAACGTGACTGAACTAAATAATTGAAGCGTGGAGTTTCGTCAATATGCAACTCGTTGCATATTGAGCTTCACTTAATGTGTAGTAGTTGTTTCTTGTTTTTGCCATGCCATGCCTTGCATATTAAACCGGACATGCATCATATTTATTTGCGCATTGTGTCATGCATATGTTATGGTGTATCTTGTGTTGATTGTTGTTTCCGGATTGCTTCTTCTCGATAGAGTTCCGAAAGCGTTCGAAGTGTGAAGATCCGTTCGACTACGTTGGCTCGTCTTCTTCATGGACTTGTTCTCCTTCCAAGCAGGATCTCAGGCAAGATGACACATTTCCCTGGATACCATTACTATCATTGCTATGCTAGTTGTCCCGCTTTTATCGTTATGTCTCGCTACCCACCACTTGTTTGACAAACCTCCCAACATTGATATGAAAGCCTCTAACCCCTTCACATCCCAGGAAACCTTTGTTTGGTTATGTTACCGCTTGCTCAGCCTTCTTATAGCGTTTCTAGCTGCAGGTGCAATTGCTTCCATGTGACAACATGGACATTCTTTTGTTATCACAATATTATTGCTATTTAATTTACTGCACTTATACATTTGGTAAAGAGTGGAAGGCTTGGCCTTTTGCTCGGTGTTGTGTTCCACTCTTGCCGCCCCAGTTACTTGTGAACCGGTGTTATGTTTCATACATGAGCGCTCCTAACATGCTCGGGGTTGTTATGGGGACCCCCTTGATTTTCGTTTTAGGATAAAGCTTGTCTGGCAAGGCCCAACTTTGGTAATACATTTTCCTAATAACTAATAAACCTGCATATGGAGTAATTAACCCGAGGATTTTAATTAACAACCCGGGCCAGTGCTCCTCATGAGTGTTGGTCCAAAATAGAGCACTGTGCGGGGCCAACCCTAGGCAACTCAAGAGATTTCTATCAGGCCACCGTACACTAGCTTATCCGCCGTGTCCTGAGAACGAGATATGTGGCTCCTACGGGATCGTCGACACGTCGGGAGGCCTTGCTGGATTTGCTTTACCTTTCTCGAACGTCTTGAGTGAGGAACTTTGATCTTCTTCGGGCTATCTCGAGGTGTCGGATTTCCTTTGGAATTGCCTAGGATGATCACGAGATCCGTGGTCGAGGTTATTCCCGCTGCGTGTGGTTAATTTGTGATGGACGAGTTGGAGCACCCCTGCAGGGTTAAATCTTTTGGCAAGTCGTTCCCGCTGTTATGTGGCAAACTTGGATACTTTGTTTAACACCCAATCATAGCAAACTTGAAGTAAACTCTAATAAAATACACCAACTATGTGCGTAACCATGACTGTCTCTTCTCGTGAGTCCTTATCCGAGAGAGAACACGGTGGGGTTATGTTTGACGTAAGTAGGTGTTCAGGATCAGTTATTGATCCTTACTAGTTCACGTACGTTATGCGTAGACCACCATACTTTACTTTCTGTATTCGTAAGTTAGCCACTCAAATAAATGTTTAGTCGTTTGCTGCAACCTCACCACTTAACCATACCTCACCTATTAAGCTTTAATAGTCTTGATACCCTTGGAAATGAGATTGTTGAGTCCTCTGTGGCTCACAGTTTACTACAACAACAGTTGCAAGTATAAGTAATGCGATGATTTGACGTGAGCGCGTTGCTTGTTCGATTTGGAGTTCTTCTTCTTCATCATCAATCTATGATGGGTTCCAGGCGGCAGCCTGGGATAGCAAGGATGGATGTCATTTTGTCATTTGTTTTCGTCCGTAGTCGGACCCTGCTCTTCTGTATGATGTTTCAATATGTTGTTGTATTGATGTGATATTGATGTAGCTTGTGGCGAATGTAAGCCAATTCCATATACTCATCTCTTCTGTACATGTACTTGTAATGATATCCATTCTTGCAACACGACGAGATGTGCTTCTAACCCTTTCGAGGCCCTCGTGCCAAAATAAGGATAGGATCGCATCTTGGGCGTGACAGGAGGCTAGAGATCAAGATTCATATGGTTGGAATTGAATGGCATGATCTCAACACATGAGTAGGTGGTTCTCTCTCAGAAAATCAGTAGGTATGAGTGGGGAACTATTCTAAGTGCTTATCTTGCGAGTGAGTGGTGGTGGAGGGGTATATATAGGCATCTCCAAAAATCCAACCGTTACACCTAATAAGTCAGACACGGTGACACCGATGTGTTAATCTCGGTGGTACCAAGTTGCCTCAAAGGTGGCAACTTTTGAATCTCAGTGAGACCGATACATAAAACTTGGTTGCACCGATAAGGTGACCAACGGTCAGATTGCCAAACTCGGTGACGCCGAGTCAAAAAACTCGGTAGGAGCGATTTTATGAATTTGCATAACAGGAAGTTGGCAACCCAAAATCGGTGGCACCAAAATGGAAACGGTTGCACCGAAGGGTTAGGGTCTGGCTGAGTCTGTCTGAGGCTGAGAATTGGTGGCACCGAGTGGAAAGTGTTGGTTGCATCGATTTTGGATATTTGGCTTTGGATAGACTTTTGTGGAAGATCTTATGGGTGTATGTGGTGACTATCACTTGTGCACGCATGAGCATTTTGTTCACCAACAATACCTTACCCCCTTTTAATAGTATTGGCTTTCCTATGGACTCAAATTTATTTCTCACAAAAGGTAAAATGTAGAGTCCTCTTTGCTTGAAGCTTTGCCAATCTATTTCCTTGCATCTTGGGGTATTCCACAATCCTTTTGCCAAACCATCATTGAACTTTTCCTAAAACATGCTTAGTGGAAACATTAGTTCAATGACATATATGTTGTTATTAATTACCAAAACTACCAAGGGAGCAAATGTGCTTTTAGCCGGTGAGGCCATTAGCTAGCAGGACTGAAATCTTCAAGAAAGCCGGAGCATACTTAACACGCTCTGTAGTGCTCATTCGTCCAGGCGGCTCGGTATTGGTTTAGAGCCGGGTTGGACGATAACCCGAAAGTGGATTCTCTTCAACCGGAGAGATGTCTTTGCAATAAAACAAGGTCTAGTTCTAGTCTTTGGGGTGGCTGGGCAGGATGGCAGCAGGAAAACCTATGTCCCTTCGCCTCTGGATGGAGACCCCCCCCCCCCCCGAGCTCGAGACTCGCCCGGCTGCTAGCTCGGTCTGGCGGTTGATGTAGAAAAAGTCTCTAAATAGGTCTACAGTAGGCTCCTCTTGTAGATAAGCTTCACAAAGGACATGAAACTGGCACAGGTTCGTGACAGAGTTGGGACCAATATCTTGAGCATGGAGCTTGTAGAAGTGCAGAGCATCCTAGAAAATTTTGACCCGCGCGGCGAAAAGCCGCGGAGAAGGTGGTCTGTGCATACGACTACCTCCCCTTCTTGGGGTGTGGGTTTAACCTCTTTTCCAGGAGCCTGCCAATGAATGACATCTTGAGCCGACATGACTCCCATGGTCACGAATTCTTTCAAGGACGCTTCAGTGACCCTAGAGAGGACTTAGTCGCATGAGGTGGGGGCCTTTCCCATGACGGCGGGTTAAGGAAAACCTAGGAATACAAAAATATAAAGCTAAGTCGGCAGTGGTGTTCGGCGGGTTATGCTAACATTTTAAGCCACCATCTGTTGTGAGACCAAGGCAAGCAAAGGTGGCTGCTGGGTAAGCCGGCAGCGCAGTGGCGGGTTGAATAGACGACTACTAAAATTTTTACTAAGTGTTGGCAAATAGATTTCATCAACTACGTCAACAATTACAAGATCTACAGGCAGAGATAAAAAAGAGGAATATTCTAAACCTAAATAGGCAAAAAACAAGATCTATGGGCGAATAAAAAATAGTTCATGCGGGCGTTTCTATCCAAGTTTCTAATCTACGATGATTGGATATGCATACTAGGTGGAGTACCACACCAGACGACTGGTGTTTTAAGGCCCAAAAGATGTGTCACCTATGGATCTTCATTGAGTACTCCGGCGACCAGCGGCGAGCGCAGAAAAGCGATGTCAAACTAATGCGGATCTAAGAAGGGAAGAGGAACGAACCTATCGGGTGCGGAGAAGATGGCCGATATGCCGTCAAGTTCTGGTTCGATCAGGTTGATGCAACGGCCTAGTCAGAGAAGACGAGGAAGGACTGGCGATGGCGGCGGAGCTTCAGTTGCGCGAGCACTGGAGGAAGAAGAAGATAGATGGTGGCGGCAGGGAGGAGAAAAGAAATGGGAACCCCTCCCTTGCCTATTTATGGGATGGGATAGCAATAGTCTGTGCGGGAATCAAGGAGGCACAATGATGATTTGACCAAAAGAGACACCTCGATTTTCAGGACGACCGTTTAATGAGACGATATTTTGTGACGTCACAGAATCTTTTTGAATATAGCCAACATGATGTCATGGCGGGTTAAACTTTTCCTTTCAGGTGAATAAAAGTTTGTGAGAGTCGCCGCTGAATGGTCTGAAGAGTGACATGAACAAGTTCAAATCAATCTGGGGCCTAATGTTGGGGATACAACCCCGTGGCAAGACCCTCCCAGGAGGGGCCGGGTCACACTTGCAGGTTCATAGCAAAGGCCTTTAAAGGGGCGACAAGATTAAAGACAAGATTGCATGGTGACTCGCTAGATGGGCCAAGATGGAGGCCCGGAGTCGGAAGATGGAGCGAGACCCGGGCGCGTGAGCCGCCCGGAGATGGCTTGCCTAGGAAGGCAAGGCGGCTTACAGACAAGATCAAACACCTTGTGTAAGTTAGTTTGGACTCTTGTAACCCCAGGGCCTCGGCCTACCTATATAAAGGCGAGACCCTGCGGCGACTTAGGACAGGAAACAATTGATCGATAGCTAGGTCAAACGAATCCTCTCCCTTGTAATCGATACACCATCAATACAACACAAAGAAGGACATAGGCTTTTACCTCTTTCCGAGGGGCCGAACCTGGGTAAACTCGTGTCTCTCGTCCCGATCAACCAGTTTCAGTCCACTGCCTTAGCGATGGCCTCGAACCTAAGTCTTAGGACATCTTCCGTGACAAAACCATGACATTCACCATAGAGGTGTCTCGGCCATGTCTACATAGTTCTCGAACCCGTAGGGTCTACACACTTAACGTTTGGTGACGATATAAGTATAGTTGAGTTGTTATGTTGGTGACCGAAGGTTGTTTAGAGTCTCGGATGAGTCCCGAACATGACGATGAGCTTCAGAATAGTCCGGAGGTAAAAAATGATATATGGGATAATAGTGTCTAGTCTCCGGAAGGGTTCCGGAATTCACAGGAAGGGGATTCGAATAATTCCCGAAATGTTCGGGTATGAGAACACTTTATTTGGGCCAAGGGGTAAAGCCCACAAGGCTTTAGGAAGGAGCAAAAGTAGTTTTGCTGAGGCGAGGGGCCAGACGCCACCCTGGCGTCTGGGGCTAGATGCCGAGGACCCTGGCATCTGGTCCTGGAGTCCGAGGAGGACTCTTGCCTTGCGGGCCAAATCGACTTTGAGGAGGCTCTTTCTCCAAGTTTCGACCCCAGGGCTCAACATATAAATAGAGGGGCAGGGCTAGCAGCCGAAACACATCAAGATTTCCCCAGGCTGTGTGCCGGCAACCTCGCCCCTCTAGATTATCCGCCGTCATAGTTTCTATTGTGCTTGGAGAAGCCCTGTGGAAATTGTTCTTCACCACCATCGTCACCACGTCGTCATGCTGCCGGAACTCATCTACTACTTCACCCCTCTTGTTGGATTAGGAAGGCGAGGGCGTCATCAAGTTGTACATTTGTTGAACGAGGAGATGTCATCCATTCGGCGCTAGATCGTGATTGAATCGCGGGACGACTTGTGATTTGGGTCGCGAAGACATTCGACTACATGAACCACGTTTTAACGCTTCCACTTAGCGATCTACCAAGGTATGTGGATCCGATCTCTCCTCTCGTAGATGCTCATCTCCTAGATTAATCTTGGTGAAGCGTAGGAAATATTTTGTTTCCCATGCAACGTTCCCCAACAGAGGAGACCACGAGCCAACAGGGCACGACCAACCCCCCTGGACGCGCCATGTTGCCTGGTGGGGCCCTCGTGTGCCTCCCGAACTCCGTTTACTTCTTGGACACATATTCTAACCTAGAAAAAATCATTATATATACTCACATATGTTTTGACCACTATGTCGCAAGTTTCTCCTCTGTTTTTGTTTTGGGCTACTTTTCTGACAGATCTAGATTATCATGGCTCCACCGACCCTCTGCAAGAAACATCGCATAGTTCGACCTTCACCAGGAAGGCATCCCTATAGCGAGGAAGATACATAGGAGGTTCCTGAAGACGTCATGAGGAAGATCTAGGAGGATACCGAAGGATCCAAGGGGGGTTATGTCAATCACCCCTCTGGTGCTTCTAACAAGGGAGAATTGCTATTACTTCTTCGTGATGATATTTCTTTGCCTGAAAGTGATGCCTTCAATGCCATGGAATCTGCATGTGCACAAATTACAGAGCTCACTAATGAAGTCATCTTGTTAGAAGAGCAGAATCTTGCTCTCCGGAGAATAACTAATAATATGGAACACCTCTTGACGGACAGGCCCGCAACATCATCACCACCATCACCCAAGAAGGACACCTGAGTACATGGGCATGGGCACCATCCTTAGCTTGTTCCAAGCTTGGGGGAGGTGCCCCGGTATCGTATCACCATCACTTTCACCATTACCATCTATCTTAGTTCGATACTTAGTATTTCGTGATTTAGAGAAATAAAATTGCAGATTTGCTTTGCTTAGAATTTTTGCTTTAAGATCTATCTATCCTGGTAAAAGAGTGTGAGAGTTATATAATAAAGATTAGTTGAGTTTGCGTGCTTTACCCTCATGCAACTATTGTCATAGCATTGAAATAAATGCAATATAAAAGATCATATGCTAATCCCATGGGGAGTAATGACTTCACACATGAAAAAAAGTATAAGTGATAAAGTTGTTGGAAATAAATAAACATAGCATTTGTCATTGATACAATCTATGCAAGATTATGATAGAGGAGAGGAGATTCACATATAAATACACTATTTTGGGCATCTTTTATGGTTGTGAGCCCTCACCAAATATTATATAATTTTTGGATCCCTTAACTTGTAGTGCTTGCTTTAGATCTTTTGCTAGCCAAAATTTTCTGCACTAAGTAGAGATACTACTTGTGCCTCCATAACCCCTTAAACCGAGTTTCTTTCCATGAGATTCCACCATACCTACCTATGGATTGAATAAGATCCTTCAAATAAGTTGTCATCGATGCATAAAGCAATAAAAAATTGCTCTTAAATATGTATGACCTTTTATTGCCAAGGAAAATAAGCTTTGTACGATATTGTGACGGCAAAGAAATAAAAGTGACAGAGTGCATAATAAAGTTTGCTATCACAAGGGACAATATAAAGTGACGTTCTTTTGCATTAAGAGTTTGGACATCAAAAACTTAAAAGCGCATGAAAACCTCTGCTTCCCTCTACAAAGGGCCTATCTTTTACTTTCATGTATTTACTTCTATGCAAGAGTCAATAAAGTTCATTCCTCGTGTATATTAACTCTATAGTGGCAAGCATCATGTGCTGAGGAAAGATTAAGACTTATATATCCCATTGGACATAGATGATAATGATTTATTATTGTTGACATTATCCTTGAGGTAAATGAGTTGGGTGGCAAATCATCTAAGCCCCTATCTTCCTATGTGCTCGATGGAAGCATGAGCTCCAAAAATATGACATGAGTGTCAGCAATCATAGAAGATTAAATCATAGTTTAGTTGTGAACTTGCTAATATGAAAGATCTTACATTGACTCTCCTCTGGAATATGATGAATTATGTTTGTCCCAATGACTAAGAATATAGTTTGTTAATTGTCTAGAAAGTTTATGCTTCATACTTCAGTAGTTGTGAATGGATTGTTACTTGTTCATGAGAAGCTATATGATAAAATATTTGCTGCTATGTTAAAGTTCATCATGCTCTCATTATCGTATTCTATTTTTTATTGACGCCTCTCTCTCTCTCTCTGAAATTATGTGGTCATTATTATCGAGTTCGGCTGTCGCTTGAGGACAAGCGAGGTATAAGCTTGGGGGAGTTGATATGCACTTTATGCATCATGAATTCTTATTGATATATATGCTATTCTTGTCCATTATTCCTCATTATGATATAATTCTTATGCCTTTTCTCTCTGAATGTGCAAGGTACATCACAAAGACAGAAATCACTAGAAACCGAAATTCTGGACCTGAAAACCGAGAAAATGGCAAAAAATTCACTGGACTCCAAATGACCTGAAATTTTACGGACAATTTTTATGGAATATATAAGAATTAATGGGCCAAAATTACACTAGAGGGGAGCCACTTGTCGGGCACGAGCTAACAGGGCGCCGCCAGGGGGTGGTTGCGCCCTGTTGCCTCATGGTGGCCCAAAAGGCCTCCTGCCACCCTTGTTCTCCTATATGGTGTGTTTTGACCTAGAAAAAATCATAAGCATACCTTCGGGACAAAGCGCCGCCGTCTCGAGGTGGAAACCTGAGTAGAGGCCCTCCGGGAGGGGGACATCAAAGCCATCGTCATCACCAATGCTTCCTCCTTCGTGGGTGTCGGGGTACGACGATCTATGGGACCAGCAAGGCCCCTTTCTATGGTTCGGTCGATGGGACTCGGTCTAGACAAAGGGCACTATCAAAATCTACATGCACAAGGGTTTAGACAGGTTTGGGCCTCCCGGGAGCGTAAAACCCTACGTCTTGTATTTTTGGTGGATTATGTGGATTGTTCACAGTACAGGAGCACTCGTCCAGCAAGGATGCTCTGGGGAGAAGCTACGCGTGTAGAATGAACACAAAGTCAACCTTTCTAAAGGTATCCTTGGACCTCCTTTTGTAGTACAAGGGGTTACCACAATGGCTAATGTGGTCTTTACATGTATGTATAGTATGTGCTACAACTATAGATGCTGTTGTGAGGGTTGGTAGTGGGAAATACCTAACCCTGGCAGATTAGGGCAGGCACATTGAATGCGCCATGAGGTGGCGCACTAGAGATGTTCCCCGGCAAGGATCGCCTCTCCTTCTATGTCGTTTTCCCAGCTACCTCTTATTCCTTTGCCACGTTGTGGGACGGGTGTCAATTAAACTGTTGTAGTCCCACCTCTCCTGCCATGCGCCCCGACCAGCTCCACCTAACCGCCTGTCCGCTCAACACCTCAGCTGATGTAGACAATCAGCCTTGCTAGGTGGAGTGGTGGCTTGGCGGGTCAAATATTGCCGGGAGGCGTTGGTGATTGGGTTATCTTGATCAGCGGGGAGGCTTGCCATCTGCTTCGTTCTTTGCTTTGGGCTGCTCAGAGGTTGACATGATCTCGGCAAGGGCTTGCTGGCCTGGGGGCCGTGGTTGCCCATGCACAAGTCTGTGTACTGAGGACCCCAGTTCTTAGTACATCACAGGAGCCCCCGGGCCTGGGCCACACATGTGCGCGGAGCGTTTGTTGGGCTAGGCCCAAAACAATGCACGGGCATGTGTGGCTGCATTTTCCCATGGTTACGTTCATTTTTACTGACCTTTCCCATGATGCGCAGTCCCGCATGAGGGATGGCATTGGTGGAGGGGGCGGTCGCCCAAACAGTACGCTTGGAAGCGAACGGTCGCCTTGGTCGGCGAATGGTCAGCCCCCTGGTCCTTCTTGGGAAGAGAGTAGTGGGGAACGATGCATCACCTGCTCGCCTTTCATCATTAAGTGATATCATTCCCCCTTCCGACTTGACTGTGCCTCGAGTGACGCATGTCGGTTGTGAGGCTCGACATTTGTTGGAGAAGGTGGTCGCTGAAATCGGGGGCTCCGCCTTGAGTCACGAAGAGCCAGACCCATAAGAAGGGGGGCTAGAGAGAGGTGCTGCTCATTCACGATCCACTCCTCCTTTCTATCGCCCTGTGTCTCCTTCTTTCTCTCGTCGCCTCTTCTAGCACGTCATTCCCGTGATGGCGAGGGGTCGCGGCCGTTTGAGGTTCTCATGCCGCCGCGAGGGGCATCCCTTAGAGCCCGTTCCGTATCTTGGTGATGGCGGTGGGGGTCGGCTCCAGTTCTCGTGGACATACGACGTCCATGGGCCATACGAGGGAGGCCCCGTCGAACCACAGTGGTCCCGGCGGTGTTCCTCTCCTGCAGCCCCACGCAGGGATCCATGTAGGGGGAGAGGTTCACGAGTTCGTCATGGTGGTCCTGGCCGAGGCCGCCGCTCGATACTTCGACAGTGGCTACTAAATGCGTGATGGGTGGGATGCAAAATTCCCCGTTCCTGCCTCAAGACCTATCCAAGCATAGGGTGGGCTCAAGCCATCCGTAATGTTCATTATCTGGGTCCGAGCCAACGTCTCGTTGAATAGTGAGAGGTCAGTCGGAGAGGTCTTTGATACATCTCCAACGTATCTATAATTTTTTATTGTTCCATGCTATTATATTATCATTATAGGATACTTTCTGAGTAAATATTTACCAATTTACATTATTTTGAGCACTAACCTATTGACCCAGTGCCCAGTGCCAGTTCGTGTTTCTTGTGTGGTTTCTATTTCGTGGAAATTCTATATCAAACAAAGTCCAAATGCGATTAAAATTTACGAAGATTTTTTTGGAATATATGTGAATTTTCGGAGTTAATCAACAAAAGACGATGCCTGGGGGGCCCACAACCCAACAGGGCGTGCCACCAGGGGGTGGCGTGCCCTGATGGCATGTGGACAGCCCTTAGATCGGTTGAGGCTCTTATTTTGCCACAAGAAAGATATTTTCGTGATAAAAATCCACTCAAAATTTCAGCTCGATCGTAGTTAGGGATCTCCAAATATTTAAGAAACGGTGAAGAGGTCTGAAAAGAGTCGCGAAAACAGGAGAGAAACAGAGGGAGAGATCCAATCTCAAAGCGGCTCTTGCCCTTCGGGAGCCATGGCGGCCATGGACTAGAGGAGAAACCCTCCTCCCGCCTAGGGAGGAGGACAAGGAAGAAGGAGAAGTAGGGGGCTCTCCCCCCCTCTCCCGGTGGCACCAGAGCGTTGTCGGGGCAATCATCGTGATGGCGATCTACACCAACAACTTCGCCGCCGTCACCACCACCACCATCACCTTCCCTCATCCATCTACAGCGGTCCACTCTCCCCCATCCAGCTATACCCCCAAATTGAACATGGTGTTTTATGCCACATATTATTATCCAATGATTTGTTGCTATCCTATGATGTTTGAGTAGATCCCTTTTGTCCTATGGGTTGATTGATGATCTTGATTGATTTAAGTTGCGTGGTTTATATTGGTTTTGTCCTAAGGTGCTTTCCATGAGGCGCACACCTGAAAGATTCATGCTGGAGGGTGTTGAAATATGTTCATGATTCGCTTATAGTGGGTGGCTAGAATGACAGAAGCTTACACTCGAGTAAGGGGTTGCTTATGCATGGAAGTAAAGGGGGCTTGATGTTTAATGCTATGGTTGGGTTTTACCTTAATGATCTTTAGTAGTTGCGGATGCTTGCTAGAGTTCCAATCATAAGTGCATATGATCCAAGTATGGAAAGTATGTTAGCTCATGCCTCTCCCTCATATTAAACTGCAATAATGATTACCGATCTCGTTATCAATTGCCTAGGACAATCTCACAAATCCTATCACCACTTTTCCACACTCGCTACATTTACTTTTTTTTATTAAAACAGTACCTAACTTTTATTTCCACATTCTTTATTATGTTGCAAAACTATCTTTACACCTACAAAGTACTTCTGGTTTTATTCCCGCAAAGTAGTTTCATACTTGTTCTAGGTAAAGTAAGCGTTAGCATGCTCAGAGTTGTATCGGTAGTCGCTAGAACTTGACAGACTATTAATTCTACCTTCAGCTCCTCATTGGGTTCAACACTCTTACTTATCAAAAAAGGCTACAAACGATCCCCTACACTTGTTGATTATCAGTCTTCCAGAGTCTTTCGGAGTCGGCCTCCAGCATGTTGGCACAAGGAGCGTGTTCAGCTCAAGCTGACCCCTAGTCTTCGGACGCCGTAATCGGATCTGAGCCCAAAGCCAGATCAAAGGTAAGAATTGACCCAGAGATGGGGTCGAGCAAAAGGCCCGAAGTTAAAGCTTTAGGATTTCCAGGCTCATTGGGTGAAGCTGAGAGCCCAGCAAGGACCATATCGCCTCGGGAGTCAGCGCCGAACTCTAGGTTCCCAAACCTGATCTCTTGTTTGGGGGTGAAACCTCTGACCTGGCCAAGGTGGCTGGTTGTATCAGCATTCAGCACGATGCTACCGAACACGAAGATCTGTCCAGGGATGAATACGTCCCTGATGCGAGCCATCGATCCTTTGGCAGTCCAACAACAAAACTCTCAATGAAAGCACCAATGTCGGTGTCAAAACCAGCGGATCTCGGGTAGGGGGTCCCGAGTTGTGGATCTTGGATCAATGCGCAACATGAAACACGGGGATAGTATTTACCCCGGTCCGGGCCCTCTTGAGGAGGTAAAACCCTACGTCCTGCTTGATTATATCGATGTGCATGACGATTACAGAGTTGATCTACCACGACATCAAATGAACTAAACCCTAGATGAGTAGGATGATGGTTCTGCCCCTATACAAACTAAACCCTCTGGTTTATATATACACTAGGGGTACCTAGGGTTACACATGGTCGGTTTCCATCAGGGAATCAACATGCCGATTACGCCATCTCGCCTTCGAGGACACACCAAAGCACCGGAGGTTTCCTTCCTGAACAAGGAGTCTAATAGTCATAGAGAGGCCCACCTGTCCAGCCCATAAGAGATAGGTCGGCGGTCTGAAGACCCCTTAGTCCTGGACTCCCTCACTAGTGGCTAATGAAACACTAGTGGGGAAGGGGTTATGACACAACGGAAGGCAGAACTCTAGTGGGACTCCAATCCTAAGGGACATTGCTGGGACACAATCTAGCTCTTGCTCTTGACGTCCTTCTAAGGGGACTCTCGTGCATCTGGCATGATAAGCCAGGTGAGTACTTTGAATGTACTCACAAGTTCACAAACAATCCAAAGGCAAGCAAGCAAGAAACACGGTACACAAGTAAAGCAACAACATAAAGACAAGCATAAGTGTAACTGCATGAAAGTAAATTGCTCGCTTAACGTCCAATGGAACTCTCTCTTCGGCATGATCCTTCATCATCCGGCCTACTAGGGTGATTACTAGACTACTAAAATATTAAACCTAAAGTGAATGTAAATGGGTGCCTGGTCAAAATAGTGTAACTTAACATGAACGATGTCCCATTGTCAGGACTGTCCTATTCATATAGTTCAACACAACTCTATAGAGGTCATACACTTTACCCACACCATAGACTGTTAGTCCAACATACCTCATTCATAGCATGAACCTCTAACTGTATCTCCAACCTCCCACAGACTTGCCCTGGGAGAGAGGATTTGGGTCCTTGCCATCTCATGGCACCACTTGCCTCCCCTCAAAGATCAATCAACTTTCCTGTGCACATGTACTAATCCAGGCTCTCTTGACTAGATGGCAACTTTTCGGCAAAAGGAAATCTACACATCTCAGTTTCCCTCTTTGGAGCTAGACAAAAGAGACATAACTATAAATGAAATAGGGCCCTCCCATTCGGGAAAATGTGGTTCTACTGAGGAAGTTCGGTTTTGTGGCACCGGGATTGACCGGTTAGTAAGGTTGGAGTGTAGGAGGGTTCTATAGTACTCCAACTCTAATCTACTCATCTCAAGTCATACTACTTTTCACTTTAAAGTGTCCGAAGGAGACTACTGTCTTAAGTAAAGTCTTTCCCCGAAAGGTCTCCTCGTCACTTCCGTTTTAGTTGTTAGGGTTTATGTGATCAAAAGAAATTTCTGGTTTCAAAGTGACTACTAGGTTCAACGATAATGAGGTGGATATCTCTATTACTCTACTGGTATTCTACCTCACTTTTACTCACTAAGCTCTACTCAGACAAATAAATTAGAGCACAAAAGTAAATCAGACATAAAAGTAAAACGACCGACATCGTGCAAGTTTGAACCCATGGCCTTGCAACTACCATCAAGCAAACGGACGAAGTGGCTTGCCTTTAACTAGTGGAGGGTCATAAAACTCTTGGTCTTCACCTCCTAAACTATTTGTTTCTAGGAATGATTTTCAAAGCATTTTGAATAAAGGGAAAACCAATATAACTCTATCCATAAATTCTAGACAGCTCAAATAAATCTCAAACTTTACCAACAGAAAGGAAATTAAAAAACAAAAATAATGCAAAATGAATCAATTGATTTCGACTTATATTTTAGGAGTTATTCATGGTAAAAGTTGAGTCAACATAATTTTTAAAATGTATTTAAATAGAAAAACAGGAAATCCAAGGAGGCGCCATGTCAAGGGAGTATTTTCAAAATACGCCATGGCCAGCGTACCGCTTCGGGGTATAAGTGGGTCACTGATGGGTGGGGTCCACCCGTGAGGTTTTTCTTTTAAACACCTTGTTGAGGCATGGGGGACTCCGGCGAGGTCTCACCAGTGAGGGAAGCGGATGGCAGCTTGCTTGAGTTGGCCCACTAGAACGAGGGCTCTCTAACGAGTCTTCTCATACATGTAGCATCATCGGAGGTGGCCGGACTGCGTTAATTCCTTCCTCGCGGGGGGTGATGGTCTTCGGCCGAGCTCGAAATATGGTGAGGGAGTTTCAATTCAGATGGCTCCGAGGTTAGGAATGCTTAGTGGAGCAAGGGGAGCTAGTGGTGGTGGTTCCTTGGCTCGGAGTGTCGTGGGTGGAATGAAACGAGCTAGGCTCGTCGGCGGCAGAACCTTGTTGTGGATTTTCGACCCATCAGCCTCATTCACTCCATCGTCAAGCTCATCGCCAAGGTGTTTTCAATGAGGTTGGCGGCTATCATCGGCACGCTGATCTCCCCCGCACAGTCCGCTTTTTAGAGGAGCAAATTCATTCATGACAGCTTCATGTTCGTTCCGAGTAGCGTTTGTGCCCTGCACCAGCATAAGACATCGGCCCTGTTACTAAAACTAGACATAGCCAAAGCCTTCGACAGTGTCTCCTAGGAGTACATCTTCAAGCTTCTGCAAAAAATGAACTTCCCGGCGTGGTGGCGAGACTGGGTGGCCCTACTGCTATCTACTTCCTCATCGTCATGCCTCCTTAATGGAATTCCAGGAAACCGCATCGAGCACCACCGCGGCCTACGAAAGGGTGATCCGCTCTCCTCGTTGTTGTTCATCCTCTCCATCGATCCTCTGCATCGCCTCCTACAGGCGGCAACGAGGGATGGCCTGCTCCAACCAATCCCGTGACGGGCCAGGCACATGCGCACTAGCCTTTACGCCGATGACGCAGTCATCTTCATCAACCCCGTGAAGCAAGAGATCGACGAACTGCTAAACATCCTCCACCTCTTCGACGCACTGGCCTGAGAGTCAACACGACGAAATCATCTGCCATCCCGATCGCCTGCGATGGGATCGACCTTGCTGCCGTGCTACAAAATTTCGGGGGAAGTGTTGCGGCCCTACCCACTATATACCTAGGGCTCCCGATCACCACCGGAAATATTAGATTAGTGCATCTCTAGTTCATCTTAGACAGGATTAGAGCGAGACTCGCGAGATGGAAAGGACGACTGATGCCCATCGTGTGTAGGTGCGTGCTGGTTAGGTGTGTGCTCTCGGCCATGCCTACTTTCGCCATCACGGTGCTGTGGGTACCGAAGAAATTTTTCAAAGACGTCGACAAGGCTTGGCAGTGTTTCCTCTGGGCACAAGACGAGCAACTCTCTGGTGGAAAGTGCAAGGTACGCTGGCAGGTGGTCACCAAGCCGGAGCACACCGGGGGCCTAGGCATCCGTGACATGTCGGCTTTCGTCCAAGCTCTACGTGCGTGTTGGCTATGGCTAGCCTGGACGCAGCCAAACCGCCCTTGGGTTGGCACTGGCACACCTTGCAATGCGGCCAACCAGGCTATGTTTGTGGCCTGCACGGAGGTGACTATCGGTGACGGGGCAACAACATGTTCTGGTCCTCCAACTGGTAATGGTAAGTGTGGGGGTCCTAGCGTCGCCGCAATTGGGGTTGATAGCCCACCGGGCCTGCGCTGGCCCGCGGCTCGCTTGGGTGGGCATCAGGAGGTCAACAAGTCATGGCTGAATAGTGGACGGAGCCACAGGCGAGCTCGGGGGGGGGGGAGGGGGCTGGAGGTCGGGGAGGGCTAGGGCACCCACTGGAGGGGTTGCGTGTGGCTGCAGGCATTGAGTGCGTGCTACAACGGGGTGTCCGCGTGGCCAGTGCCTTGGCGCGGAGTAGCACGTGTGGTGGCATTCTAGGCCCGTGGTCACCAGACTAGTGGGCGCCTAGGTGGCCCATGCTGGATTTGGCCATGTCTGGTAGCTAGGGGGTGAGTAGATGCTAAGTGTGGTTGCAGTTTGGTCATAGTACAATTGAACTGTCAGCTCGCTCTTCTAGAAGATTGTGACAGCAAGGTGTTTGTGTTGTGCTGAAAGAGGAAGGAGTGAGGTTTAGGGCTGATTTTTGGGTGAGTGTTGTTAGTCACTAGGTTGATCATTTTCACCAAGTTTTATGCATAATAGATTAAGCATTAGGGTACTTGTTGTTCAACCTAGGCTTTAGGATAGAAATAGATTTGGGGAATAGGGGCTCAAATGAAAATGTGCCTAGGGGTCTTGCCGTCTTGGGTTCATTTTTAGTTTTTTAAGGGTACAAAAAAAATAAGAGAATTGTTTGGGCATTTTCAGCAGAAGGACAAACAATTTATGTTTTTTTCGCATTTTGTCTCACTTTGTGAATGCAATTCAACACTGAATTGAAATTTTCTAGCACTGCCCATCCATAAACAGATGGACAAAATGAACTGGTAAACAAATTTTTGGGTAATCTGATCCGGTGCATTTGTGGAGAAAGAAAGGGATAATGTGATTTGGCTTTATCTCTTGCAGAGTTCTTCTACAATAACTCCAAGCATAGAGCCACGGGAAGGAGTCCTTTCTCCATTGTCTACACTGAAGTTCCAACACATGTGGTGGACCTGGTGAAGCTACCATCAAGGGGAAACTCAAAATCAGCATTCTCCTTTGCTGATACTTACACTAAACTATTTGAAGAGGTTCGTGGTGTTTTGGAAGCACAAAATCTGAAATATAACAACTTGCTGGCTGTAAAAGGAGGCTGAAATCATTCCAAGTTGGTGATAAGGTGATGGTCTACCTCCGAAAAGAGAGGTTGCCTTTACGTGTTAAAGGGAAGCTTAGGTAGCAAAGTGATGTGGAGCATCCCTCAGTCATCCCCATGAAGCCTACACCATCTCCACAAGACACAAGTCGTCCTATGACAAGAGCTCGCGCACACGCAATAGAAGCTAAGGCGGACTCCCTCCTATTTGAGTTTGACATGGATGCTAAAGGAACTTGGATGCTACCTCACCTAGACACTCTATGCATCATTAGGTACGAGGAAGACATCCAAGGGCAAGGGGAGCAACCACAAGGAAGCACGAAAGACGGAGCCAAAGCTGAAGTCAAGACCCTCGGCTTTAGCCGACCCCGTGCGCACGAGGGTAATAGAGTGACAGAAGACCCCGTGCACACGGCCCCCAAAGATCCCATGCACATGGGCCTCCCAGAAGCTTCAGCCGCCACCCCGTGCGCACGGGCCCAGAAGACTCCGTGCACATGGGCCTCCCAGGATGCTATAGCGGAGATCTCATGCGCACGACCATGTCACGTGCCCACGGGCCCCCCCGTGCGCACGGGGTTCACTTAGGCAGTGTGCACGGGCCTCCCAGGCCAGCCAACTGTTTCCGCCCAATTTGCCCCCTCTTCGTCCCCTACCTCTCTCCAACTATATATTGGACCTTGGGATCATATGCTAGGGTTAGCTAATATTTTGCTTAGAGCTTAGCACCATCACTTGCTTCTTCTAGGGAGTTTGTCCTCCTTTGGGAGTAGATCCAAGTGATGCCAAGGCCCTTCTAGAGGGAAGATCCCCCATGGATTCAAGGCCCCACCTCCGGAGAGGGAGATCACATACCGCTGCTTGTATCGTTTGTTGATTCAGGAACTTGTACTCCTTGTGATGTTATGGACCTAGTTGATGTGTGATTGAGTTTGCTCTTGAGTGTTTCCTCTTGTTCTTCCTCGTATTCTTTGTGTTTTCCCCTCCAATTCATGAAAGATTGACTCCTACGGGTCATACCCCGTATCATAGGGTATCATGAGCCACGTTGATCACGAATTTGGAGTCTCCCCTGTCATTTTTAGCCTTTTTTGCTTGATTTCACTCAAAAACGAAAATCCTCACAAAAATAGCCATACCAATTTTTTTTGCAATTGTTGAATCTTGTGAAATTTTGTTGGTTTTGATCCATGGAATAAATGCATAGAAAGTGGATCTAGCTTGCTGTCCAAACCAATCCCTGAAAAAATTCCAAAATCGGTCGAATTTGTGATTTCCCAAAACAAATCTCCGCACCCCATGTCCACGGGCCCTGGAATCCGTGCGCACGGGATCCAGCGTCAGTTCTTGGACACCCTGTTGAAAGTGCAATCATGCCCTTACATCATGTTTTGATGTTGATGACAATATACATGTAGGGGACTAACTATGTTTGTCAAGTGAATCTCAGGTGTTAGTCCCCGGTTTATCAAAAGGGTGTGGTCATGAACAAATGAAGTTAATCTTACTCAAGGAAGAAGTATCAAGAAGATTGCATATTTGTTTTTATTGAGTATAGGATCCCACACTATTAAGAGGGGATCGATAGGGTCAGTAAAAGACTTGCTCATGCCACTATATTCCACCTTCAAAACTTTGTTTGGATCTATGAATTTCTCCCATGGTTATGTATCTGCCTCTAGGGTTGCCGGATGTCCGGGCTGCAAGCCAGATGTCCAGGCCTTACTGCCACGCCGGATGTCCGGGCTCCATCCCGGATGCCCGGCCACTACTACCCGTGAAACCAAGGTTCTGTGTAACCATTTTGCGGTCACGCCGGATTTCTGGCCATCGGCCGGATGTCCGGGCTTTCCTGGCATGTAGGATGTCCGGGCTTGGCCCCGGATGTCCGGGCCCTCTGTTTTAGCCTCTGACCTGCCCTGTTTTCCATATACCTTGCCAGGCCGGATTTCTGGCCTCTAGCCCGGATGTCCGGCCTACCCGGTCACTTGCACTACAACGGTCACCTTTGCTCTCACAGTATATATAACTCTCTTCCCCCATTGGAGAGTGTTGACCATTCACTTTGAGCTTACCCAAGAACACATTTCACTCTCCCTCGCTCTCACACACCAAATCTTAGATCCCCAAGGGATTTGAAAGCATTTGAGAGAAGTTGTCCACCCAAGTGATAGATCCACTCCTTCCCCGTCTTTGCACCAAAGGAATTCGTGATTTGAGCAAGTCTTGAGCTTTTTCCCATCGTTCTTGTTACTCTTGGAGGTTGGAGACTCCTAGGCGGTAGGAGTCATTCAGAGAGGAATCAAACGTTGTGATTACCCCCCGGAAAGTTTGTGAGGGTTTGGAGGCCACCTAAAGGTCTACCACTAGTGGTTGGGAATCACCTTCGTGGTGATATCTCAAGGAGAGAATAGTGTGAGCCTTCATGGCGTTGGTGTGCCTTCGTGGTAACATCCACCTCTCTAAATGGTGACGTAGCTTCCCTCCAAGGAAGTGAACATCGGCATACATCCTCGTCTCTCGAAGTTGCGGTTATTCCTAACCCCAACTTCCTACTTGTGGTTACTTGTGTTTTAATCCTTACTTATATCTTATTGTGCTTGCTTACCTACCTACTTGTGTTTCTTAATTATCTTGCTTAGTATCCTACTTGCAATTGTTAGGCTCACTTTCATATTTCGCATTATTGCCTAAAATTGCTAAGTAACAATTAAAATTTGTAATTGTACCTATTCACCCCCCCTCTAGGTCCATCTCGACCCTTTCAATTGGTATTAGAGCCTCGTGCTCTATTCTTGTGGCTTAACCACCCTACAGCGAGATGAACCCCGATGGGACTCCCTGTGTTGCGGATCCGAAGAGTACGGGCACGACTTCCACGGAAGTCAAGTCCTTCACTTCTGAGGATCTGGAACGGGCGCTTGCTAAGCAAAAGGAGGAGCATGATGCTTCTATTGAGGCCTTGGTCCAAATGAGACTAGCCATACTAACCACGATGCTTGCACCACTTTCTGGTGGTGCGACATCGAAGCCAGTTGTGCCTACTCCTTCACTTGGTCAACAACCTTCTAGTAATGAACACTCGAGTGTTCCTTGCCTTTATGCAAGACCTCAAATAGAGAAACCAAAGTATAACCCACAAGGAAAATCTCCTTTACTTGATGACACTACCGATTTTTCTTTGTGGAGAGTTGCTATGCAGGATCATCTTCGATATGGAAATGATGAGATGTTGGAGATCTTGGAATATGGCTACAAAATTGTTGATCCGAAGAATCTTACTCCAAGAGAGGTATATGACAAGAATCTCAACAACACGGCAACGATGTGCATAAGGAGAGGTATGACTGACAAGCAAAGGAGACCATACATACATATCACAAGTGCCAAGGAATTATGGAATAGCATTGTGAGGACCAAGACCGGTACCTCCACTCTCCGGCTTGCTCAATATGAAATTGCCAAGGGGCAATTGCAAAACTTTTGTATGGAGAAAGGTGAATCTCCCAAGCAACTCCTTGAGCGTCTCATGACCCTCACCGCCGATATCGAGTCATGTGAATGTGACAAGACACAAGATGGATTCAACTTGACGAAGTGATTTCTCATAGACAAGTTGCTTCATGCTCTTGCTCCGTATCATCACCAAATGGTGTGGGACATAAGACAACACCATGGATTCAAGGAAATGACCCCAGATGACATCATATCCACTTTCCAACTCTTTGAAGAGTCAGAGGCAAATGCTACAAAACATCTTGCCATGCATGGTACCTCAACATCAAAAATCAATCTTGCGTTGAAGGCCAAGCATGTATATGAAGAAGAGCAAAGTGAAGAAGAAGAATATGATGAGGATGAAGATGGTGATGTGATTGACTCCGATGAGAGCCCTTCATATGAAGACATTGCCCTCTTTGTCAAGAAGTTTAGCGTGGGAAAATTCAAAGGAAGACTCCAGAAGAAGAAAGTGAGAACATGTTACAACTGTGAAGAAACAAACCACTTCTCCAACGATTTCCCCTATGAGAAGAGAGAAGATAAACCAAGGTTTCCCAAGACCTTTCCCAAGAAAAAGTTACCAAACCCTTTGAACTCAAAGCTCAAGAAGAGAGATGGGAAAGCAATGGTTGCTCATGAAGAATCCAATCCGGATGATGTTAGTGGTGTTGCCGGAGTTGCTCAAGATTCTAAAAACACTTTGAGGCTAGTTAACAAGAGTGGTGATGTTGTCACCTACAACTATATGAAAGACTACAAGGGCAACGCTCATAAATGCCTAATGGCAAAGGTCGTGGTAGAAGATGGAGAGGACCAAAACTCTCCTGACAAGGTCAAGGTAACCCCACGATCAAATCCTTCTCTCCTCACTCCTCTTACTCCTAGTGATGAGTACCTTGATGGGGAGGATAATCATGATGATAATGATATATATGACCCCATGTTTGCTAAATTAAATAAGGTCATGTGCTCCCTCAAAGTAAAGAAGCTAACTATGTTTCGTATGCTTATGGAGATGGTGGGTAAGCACACCGTCACCATTAAGGAACACAAAACCCTTGTAACCGAGGAAAAGGAAAAATATGAAATCCTTGAGTGGAAAGTACAATATGAGGAAGCGCGAAATGATGAACTATGCTTGAAAATTGGTGCAAACATTGATGTTCATACTAACGATCTTGCTTCCTTGAAAAAGGCTAAGGACTCTTACGCAGAGTTGATGAATGATAGAAGTAAGCTTGTGAAGTATCATGCTTCTCTATCTAAGGATTGCGAGCTCCTATCGGTGTCCCTCAAGACTAAGGAAGAAGAGCTCACCCTTCTTACAAACAGTTTTGAGACACTCAAGCTTACTTATCTAGAAACTCTAGCCAAGGCTTACTCTTCTCCTATTATCAATGTCGATGCTTGTACTACTAACTCTAGCAGTGATCTAGCATCTATTATTGAGGAGAATCGCCTTCTCAAGGCTCAAATCGAGAAAGGTCTCATGACATGTGCTCAAGGACAAAAGAACCTTGATGAAGTATTGAGCCAACATAATGAGGTGTTTGCCAAAGAGGGGCTCGGGTTTGACCCAAGCACAAGCAAGAAGAAGACGTCTACTCAAAAGTGCACCACTCCTCTAAAAGAAACATTTGTATGAGAGGGGCACAAGGAGAAAGGTAAGGTTGTTAGTGGGAAGGCCACAAGGGGCATGCCCACTCTCAACAAGCCTAAAGAGTTCATGCCTTCATCCTATGTACTTCGTAAGACTAACGATGGAGAAGTTTATGCAAAATTTGTTGGTCCTCGAAATGCATTCCGGTTCTATGATATTTGGGTCCCTAAGACCCTTGTGACTAACTTGAGAGGTCCCATTGTAAAATGGGTGCCTCTAATCAAGTCATAATTGTGTGTAGGTTGCTTTCTCCGGTGGAGTAAAATGGGTGATCGATAGTGGATGCACATATCATATGACCGGAGATAGCGAATTGCTCTACGATTTCATGGAAGCTATTCAACTATTTATGAGCATTATGTTTGGTGGAGGATCAAAAGGACAGGTACTCTGATTGGGCTAGGTGTCTATCACAAATGACATGTCTCTTACAAATGTCATGCTTGTTCAATCCCTTAAATATCACTTGCTTTATGTTCGCCAATTGGCTTCTGTTGGTTATGATACACTCTTTGGACTAACGGATGTGAAAGTCTTTAAGAGAGATACCCTCGAAGTGGCCTTTGTTGGAGAGTTGGATGGTAACCTTTACACGGTTGATTTCTTGAAAGAGAGCACATTCCATGCAACTTGTCTAATGGCCAAGGCCGACAAGGGGTGGCTATGGCATCGCCGGCTAGTCCATGTCGACATGATAAATCTTCAAGATCTCTCAAAGGGTAATCACATCCTTGGACTAACCAATGTATCATTTGAGAAAGATCGTGTGTGTAGTGCATGCATAGCAGGGAAGCAACATCAATCAAAGCACCCACCCAAGAATGTTGTATCTACCTCAAGGCCTTTGGAGCTCCTTCATGTGAATCTCTTTGGGCCTCCTTCATGGGACAGTCTTGGTGGGAAAAAGTATGTACTTGTCATTGTTGATGATTACTCAAGATATACATGGGTGTATTTCCTCAAGTCCAAGGACGAGACAAAGATCACTTTCATTGATTTTGCCAAGCAAGCACAACGCAAGTTTGACAAAGAAATCTTGGCAATACGATGTGATAATGGCTCCAAGTTCAAGAACTACACCTTGGAAGGATTTCTTAGTGATGAAGGGATTGAGCATCAATATTCTGCACCATACACGCCACAACAAAATGGTGTTGCAGAAAGGAAGAATCGTACACTTGTAGAGATGGCAAGGTCCGTGTTGGATGAGTACAAGTCACCACATAGTTTTTGGGCCGAGGCTGTCAACACCGCATGCCATGCATCTAACCGGCTCTTCCTCCACAAAATATTGGAAAAGACACCATATGAGCTTCTAACTAGGAACAAGCCAAATGTCAAGTACTTTCGTGTATTTGGGTGCAAGTGTTTCATCCTCAACAAAAGAGAACGGTTAGAAAAATTTCAATCCAAAACAACTAAGGGCATTTTTGTTGGTTATGGATCAAACTCTCACGCCTATAGAGTCCACAACAAATCCAATGGATGTGTTGTAGAAACTTGTGACGTGGTGTTTGATGAATTTAATGGCTCCCATGGGGAGATCTAAGTGATGTAGGTGAAGGATATTCGCCTCAAGATATTTTGTCCATGGGCGTTGGTGCTCTTCTTCCCATGGAACAAGAGCCTCATCATGATGAAGAAGAAAATGAAAGTTCCACACATAATCAAACCACTTCAACAACCATACCTCCACAAGCTCCTATTGCTCAACCAATGCCCTTACTTAAAGAACAAGAAGATGATCAAGTTCCTATTCAAGAACAAGATCATCGTCAAGGGCAAGAACAAGGAAGTGTAATCATTGATGATGAACCTCAACAAATGCAATATGAAGAAGAAGAGTTTCCACCACACATTAATGATCCATATGTTGAGGATGTGGATGATGGACATGAAGTTGAACCTCGCAAAACCCTAACCTCCATCATGCCTCGAGTGGCCGGTCGTGTTGATGTTGACAAAATCCTCACCGGCATATCGGAAGGTAGAATCACTCGTAAACATTTGACAAACTTTTGTGCTCACTTCTCGTTTGTGTCTAGTGTTGAGCCTCTCAAGGTACAAGATGCATTGATTGACCACGATTGGCTAGTTGCCATGCAAGAAGAGTTGAACAGTTTTGAACGTAATCAAGTATGGTGATTAGTCGAGAGGCCAACTACGGAGCACAATGTCACTAGAACAAAATGGGTTTTCAAGAACAAGCAAGATGAGAATGGTGTAATCATCCGTAACAAGGCAAGGTTAGTGGCACAAGGGTACTCACAAGTTGAAGGTTTGGACTTTGGTGAGACCTTTTCCCCCGTTGCCCGTCTTGAATATATTCGCATCTTACTTGCTTATGCTGCTTTCAATGGTTTTACATTACATCAAATGGATGTGAAGAGTGCTTTCCTTAACGGTCCTCTACAAGAAGAAGTATATGTATCACAACCACCTGGGTTCGTTGATCCCTATCACAAAGACTATGTGTATAAACTTCATAAGGCTTTGTATGGCCTCAAACAAGCACCTCGTGCTTGGTATGATCATCTTAAGAAGTTTTTACTCGATGATGGTTTTGTGAGAGGGGTGATCGATCCCACTATTTTTATTAAGAGGGGCAAGGGTGATTTGATCTTATGCCAAATCTATGTAGATGATATCATCTTTGGTTCTCCTAACATTCATTTGTGCAAGAAGCTTGCGGCCTCCGTGACCAAGAACTTTGAGATGTCACCCAATGTGGATTTAAAATTCTTTCTCGGATTCCAAATTCAACTATGTCAAGAAGGAATATTCTTATCTCAAGCAAAGTACCTCAAGGATATCCTAGAAAAGTTTGGCATGACTGATGCTAGTCCATGTAAGAGACCCATGCCAACCAAAATTGTACTCACTGAAGACACAAACGGTACCCCTTTTGACCCATCTAAATACCGCTCTATGATTGGTTTGTTGCTTTATCTTTGTGCATCTAGACCAGACATCATGTTCAGTGTATGCATGTTAAGGAGGTTAAGCATGCATATTCTTAGATACCTTGTTCACACCCCTAAGTTGGGTCTATGGTACCCCAAGGATGCTAAGTTTGATCTCATTGGGTACATGGATGCGGATTGGGCTGGAGACAAAGTGGATCGTAAGTCCAACTCCGATGCATGTCAATTTCTTGGACGATCCTTGGTAAGTTGGTCCTCAAAGAAACAAAATTGTGTTGCTCTCTCCACTGCCGAAGCTGAATACATTGCAACCGCCAGTTGTGCAACTCAATTACTATGGATGAGGCAAACTTTGAAGGATTATGGTATCACCTATAAACATGTGCCTCTTCTATGTGATAATGAAAGTGCCATCAACATTGCTGAGAATCCCAAAGATCATACCCGCACCAAGCACATTGACATTAGGTATCATTTCTTGAGAGATCATGTGGAAAAGGGTGACGTTGATATTGCTCATGTTGGTATAGATATGCAACTTGCAGACATTTTCACCAAACCACTGGATGAAGCAAGGTTTTGTCAACTTAGGCGTGAACTTGGTATCTTGGAGCTTGAAAACTTTAGGTGAAGTCCCGCACCCATGCATGCAATTTACTTAATGTCTTGTCTTGATGTAGGCATATATTTAGGGGGAGACATTCAACTCATGAATCCTCTCACCCTATGCAGTGCATAAATAAAACAAACACTCTCAAAGTTATCACGGTTTTTGAACTATGTTACTTTACAATGATGGAGTCATGACTGTGTACCCAAGGTTCAAATCTTTGCGACACTATGTCTCATATGCTCAAACATGGTGACTTCGGTCACCGCTTGTGGATTGCATATATGAACCTTTCTTTACCTTTTTATTAATATTGCACATCTTAGTATGTCCTTAGAGTATTCAGGTTTTCATCCCTTCCGTCTCTAAATCTCCTTGGCGGAGTCTATATCAAAATATCTTACGTTTGCCCTTTGCAAAAACTCCTCCCTACATGGATTCTCTGCCTAGTTGTCGGACATCCGGCTCCTCAGCCGGACATCTGGGCCCTGGCATTTGCTCTCTGGTCTCTAATAGCCGGATATCCGGGCTTGGCCCCGGATGTCCGGGACGTCGACAGCAGAGTTTTTTCTCTCTGGTCTCTGATCACCGGATATCCGGGCTTGGCCCCGGATGTCCGTCCCGTCGCCCGCAAACTAACTAAATGGGGGGAGGGCTCGAGATTTGGGGGCAGGTCCCCATTCTCCCCCCCCCCCGTCTAACTCAAACAGCCGCCGCCGCCGGGTTGTGCTCCGGTGCTGCCCCAGCCATCTCCTCCATCCTCTGGCCCCGATCTCCTGCCCACGCCCTCATCTCCTCCCGATCTACACTTCCACCCAATCCATTTTCTGTGTTGCAGTGCGAATCACTCGGGAGGGACCGATTCGGGTGTTGACTTGAAGTTTGGCCGCCCAAGTTCATCATGGCGCGTACCAAGCAATGCGATCCTCCTCCTTCTTCCCGGGGTATGGGAATGTTCTACTCTTGCCTCCATCTTTGTTTGCCTCACCCCTTCTAGGTTTTCGATGTCTTGTCATATTTATCTTGATATATCTCTTTCTCTAAGAGATTTGATGACACTTCCTAACCCAAAATCTACATACTTGGCTAAAACAACTGAACCATGGGTATGTCAATACTTTGATCTACCACTTGTGGTCATGTTCAAAAATGTTCACATCTCCGTTGTGTCATTGTTCTACCCTTGTTCATAACTCTATGGCTATTTCTCATCGCTATTCCTATCGTGTATCCGTTTTCAGTCAATCGCCGGCAAGGCTCCACCGACTCCGAGGACTGGGCTCGACCTAAGAAGAAGCAGACCACCTCCGGACCCAAGAAGAAGCTTAGGGCTCCCTCCCCCAGTCCATCGGCCTCTGATCTAGATGATGCAGATTTTGTTTTGGAGGATGAGGCCAACATTGCTCCGTGGACATCTGTTGGCCAGTCGAAGCCGGGCACATGGAAGGCGCCCGTGCCTCAAGTCCAGGGCTCTGCAATGCCCATTTCTCATGGTCGTCATGTCTCCATGGAGCTCCCTTTCAGTGGGGGTCGCCCCATCCACGATTTCACAACCACGGGGGCTGGTCCATACCTTGAGTTTCGCTGGGACATCAACCAGTTTGAGATGAAGGATGATGCTAAGGATCCATGGTTCCGTACCCGCATGCAACAAGACCTCTTCTCCAGCTTTGTCCACGGCCATGGTCTTGCCCCTCATGCATACGTGGATCTTCAGTTCTTGCGTGATAATCCTAGCATGTTCCCTGGAGGCCAAGTCAAAATCATTGATGATATGACTCTCGGTCCGGCAATGACCTTTAAGTGTGACTGGAATGAAGCCGCCATCCTCCAGTTCTATGCCACATGCGTCTTTGGTCCAGATGACACCCTCATTTGGATGACTGATAATACTCAGCTCAGTGTCACATATGCCCAATTTGTTCAGTTTTTAGGTTTGTCTGGTGTTGGCCATCAGATCCACAGTAGTGATCCACATCATAGGCCCAAGGGGATTGATGATTGCGCTTCTCTTATTAAACCTCCCAATTAGCTCACTCTAGAGGAATGTAGTTATCCTCCCAATGAGGTATCTCTCTTTTGTGCTCCTTTCCACATTCTCTATCAGTGTGTGCTTCGCACTCTCTATCCCAAGAAGGGAGATCGCTCAAGGGTTTGCAACTATTGTATTGATTTGATGGTTCGTATGCAAGCCGCACCTACGGAGCCTCTGGACACAGCTCATTTCATTTGGCATCAGATCCGTCTTGCAAGTTTCATTCAGACGCGCCAATTCCCTCATGATCCATTCATTCAGGCTCTGATTGATCATGCTGCCCCATTTGCCGTTCCCAAGACTATTGTGCACTCCATTTGAAAACCTCCGACTCATATGCGCGTGACAACTACTCCCCGGTCTGCTGCTCCTGCTCAGCCCAAGAGGTCCGCTGGTGGTGCTAAGTCCACAGTGCCCTTTGTGCCTTCTTCTTCAACCACACCTCGGAACCGCCTTGCCGCGTTCATAGGCAAGGCTCGATCTGCTATTATGAAGGCGATCACGTTCAACTGTCAGCAAAACCATGATGTTTAGAAGCGCCTCATCATCTCCAAGAATCAGCTCAAGCAGAGCCTTCGTGACCGTGGGAGTCCCATGAGTGATGATGATCCTATTCCCGCGGCTTCATCCGCCTCCACCTTCGGATTCCCATCTCGTGATGAGTACGCCGAGTTCCTTACCGTTGAAGATGACATCTGCCAGGAGTGATTTCTATGGAGCTCTTTTCGTTCTTCCCAACTTTTTGCATGTTGACGTCAAAGGGGGGAGAAGTAGTATCTTAGTTCAGGTCATACTATATGTTATCCATTTGTGTTTGCTATTATTCATACTCTTAATGTATGCTACATATGATACTTCAGCGTTTGAGACTATGTTGTTATCCTTATGGCTATGGATTGTTGTTATGGGTTATTATGGTTGTATCATATGTGCGTCATACTTCCCTATTTGTTTTTATTTCTTTGAGCTACATATGATACCAATGAGAACAATCATCTCTATGCACACAATGAGGGGGAGCAAAAAGCAAATAGGAACATATATTGCATTATGCTCTTATGATTTACAATGCTAAATTTATTTATTGTACCTATGATACTACATGTATGATTTTCATCAACAAACAAAAGGGGGGAGACTGAAAGTGAAATCATGCCCTTACATCATGTTTTGATGTTGATGACAATATACATGTAGGGGACTAACTATGTTTGTCAAGTGAATCTCAGGTGTTAGTCCCCGGTTTATCAAAAGGGTGTGGATCATGAACAAATGAAGTTAAGCTTACTCAAGGAAGAAGTATCAAGAAGATTGCATATTTGTTTTACTTGAGTATAGGATCCCGCACTATTAAGAGGGGATCGATAGGGTCAGTAAAAGACTTGCTCATGCCACTATATTCCACCTTCAAAAGTTTGTTTGGATCTATGAATTTCTCCCTTGGTTATGTCTCTGCCTCTGGGGTTGCCGGATGTCCGGGCTGAAAGCCGGATGTCCGGGCCTTACTGCCATGCCGGATGTCCGGGCTCCATCCCGGATGTCCGGCCACTACTACCCGTGAAACCAAGGTTCTGTATAACCATTCTGCGGACACGTCAGATTTCTGGCCATCAGCCGGATGTCCGGGCTTTCCTGGCATGCCGGATGTCCGGGCTTGGCCCCGGATGTCTGGGCCCTCTATTTTAGCCTCTGACTTGCCTTGTTTTCCATATACCTTGCCAGGCCAGATTTCCGGCCTCTAGCCCGGATGTCCGGCCTACTCGGTCACTTGCACTACAACGGTCACCTATGCTCTCATAGTATATATAGCTCTCTTCCCCCATTGGAGAGTGTTGACCATTCACTTTGAGCTTACCCAAGAACACATTTCACTCTCCCTCACTCTCACACACCAAATCTTAGATCCCCAAGCGATTTGAAAGCATTTGAGAGAAGTTGTCCACCCAAGTTATAGATCCACGCCTTCCCCGTCTTTGCACCAAAGGAATTCATGATTTGAGCAAGTCTTGAGCTTTTTCCCATCGTTCTTGTTACTCTTGGAGGTTGGAGACTCCTAGGCGGTAGGAGTCATTCAGAGAGGAATCAAACGTTGTGATTACCCCCCGGAAAGTTTGTGAGGGTTTGGAGGCCACCTAAAGGTCTACCACTAGTGGTTGGGAATCGCCTTCATGGTGATATCTCAAGGAGAGAATACGGTGAGCCTTCGTGGCGTTGGTGTGCCTTCGTGGTAACATCCACCTCTCTAAACGGTGACATAGCTTCCCTCCAAGGAAGTGAACATCAGCATACATCCTCGTCTCTCGAAGTTGCGGTTATTCCTAACCCTAACTTCCTACTTGTGGTTACTTGTCTTTTAATCCTTACTTATATCTTATTGTGCTTGCTTACTTACCTACTTGTGTTTCTTACTTATCTTGCTTAGTATCCTACTTGCAATTGTTAGGCTCACTTTCATATTCCACATTATTGCCTAAAATTGCTAAGTAACAATTAAAATTTGTAATTGTACCTATTCACCCCCCCCCTCTAGGTCCATCTCGATCCTTTCACCCGTGTGCACGGGCCCTACAGAATAGCTACAAATTTTTTTGTTTTGCCTCCACATCGCCACATTTGCACTTTCCGCTCCATTGCCATTTCCCTTGTGATTTTGAGCTTGTGGTTGTCGTGTCCTAAGGTGTTTTGGCTAATTAGTCGTGGTTGGACGTCGTCACCACCACCATTCATCATCACCGGGCTCGACTTCGACTTCGGCCACCTTCAACCGTAAGCAATGGCGGTAACCTCGACGACATCTATTTCCTTACCTTGCCATTTGCATTGATAGCTCCGAGCCTATTCGCGTACCTTACCTATTGAGACTAGCAAGTTGAGAATTGTCGGGCCATGTTACTTGTGCACCGTAGTGACACTCATATGCCGCATAGCTAGTTTAGCGTGCACTCCACTTGTTGTCTACTTTGTGCCATAAGTCTCTCCCGTGCATATCCATCATACTTGTGTCATATCTTGGTTCGAGCATCAAGCATTGCCTATAAAGAAACAAAGCTTTTAAGCAAAGAGAAAGGTTCCAAAGAGCTTGTAAGCAATAGCCATAGCATCATATCTTCTCACATACATACTAGATACTTGGGACTGAAGATGGCACGGTTACTCTATTAGGTTGGTGGACAAGCGCGTATCTAGCCCATTATAGCAATCGAGCTAGTTCTCTCTTGTATCCGTGCAACACGAGCCTTGCGGATATCTCATATTGCTCATTCCTTGGTTGTGCGGATCCCATTATATCTATTTGTGTGTGTGTTCTCATTTCCTAGTGCCTTGGAAGTTATTGGTCTATTTGCTTTGTATTGCTATTTTGTGAATCTTACTCAACATTGACAACATATTGGTTCGCATTTGCTAAAATTTTGTGCCACTCATCCTAACCAACCTACACTTCGAAGCTTTACTTTGTATAGGTGTGAGAAGGGCAAACTCGGTACCAAATCCACTATCTCCACGATTTCACATTGAGTGATTGATCCTCTTTCAACCTTCAGAACGGTATTTGGTATTGTGTTTTCTCATTCTTCCACTTATATCTACTTGAGTGCCATGGATAGGAACACTATGACGAACCCGACTTTCGAGGAGCGCGACGACGACACGAATAACTACGTCACCAAACTACAATTCTTCACCGCACAAAAGGGAATGCGCCAAACACACGATGTCATCACGGACCGCATCGAGCACCTCGCCACCAACATACGTGAATACGAGGAGCGAATGCGGGATTTCATGACAACCCAAATGGATGAGCTCCACGCCTTGATGGTGAACCACGCATCATCCACTTCTACCTCAACTTGACGGTGCACCGCAAGTCGCCACTCCTCCGAGGACTCCTCCGACGAACGTCCTCCTCCTCGAGCTCGACCGCATCAACGTGATGCACGTCGTCTCTCTCAAGACTCGGGCAACCCCTTTTACGACAACGAGCCTCAAGGTTGACATCGCGAGCGTGACCACCGTCACCAACAAGAACAAGACGCATACGAGCAAGATCACCTATGTCACCGCCATGAGCATGACCGGCATCGTGAAGAGCAAGCAAGAGAGGCACATCACGCGCTTCGTGGATCAACTTATGCCTTGCAAGAACGCAACCGACAAGCTCACGAGGAATAAGAAGATCTACGCCGAGAACGCCAAGAGGAAGCCGCACGTCAAGAGGAGCACCAAGAAGGCCAACAACGGATGCGACAACAACGTCAACAACACCCAAGGCAATAGGAGCAACACATTGATGAGCCCGTTCCAAGGAAAGAGCAACATCAACATGACAACAACGCCCCTCCACGGCAAGAAGTGCGATCTCAAGCAAATCCCGTTGAACATGTGGATGATCAAGCTCCAAGGCAAGGCCAACGTCAACTGGACAACTATGCTCCCCCAAGACATGGATACCACAATAACAACAACAATGAAGAAAATCGCTTTGGCAAGCTCAATTTCAATATGCCTAAGTTCTCCGGAAGCAACGACCCCGAAGACTATCTCTCTTGGGCACTCAAAGTTGACAAGATATTCCGGTTGCAAAACTATGAAGAGGAAAAGAAGATCGCCATGGCCTCCCTCGAGTTCCAATATTACATGCTCATATGGTGGGAACAAGTGATTGAGCGGAGAAGAGAAAGAGGTGACCCACCAATCACCACTTGGGCACAAATGAAAGACCTCATGAGAGCTCGATTTGTCCCAACACACTACAATCGTGATCTCTTCAAGAAGCTACAACTACTCAAACAAGGCACCAAGTCAGTGGAAGAGCCAATGTGAAAGAAGACGATGAGCAAACGATGGCGCGCTTCTTGAATGGTCTCAATTACCAAGTCAAGAAAATTGCAGATTTCCAACCCTACTCCAACTTGCTCGAGCTAGTGCATCAAGCCACCAAGGCGGAACGTCAAGTTCAAGAGGACTACAAGTACTCCAAGACCTCCTACAAGACCTACGGTGCAACTACTCAAGCTTCTCCAACCACGACACCTTCCTCTACAAGAACCTCCATGACAAAAGATGACAAGTCAAGATACAAGGACAAGTTGTCTTCATCCCGCACCGCTCCTACAAGCAAAACAAGAGCATCATCCTATACACCAACACCGGATGCCGGTAAAACAAGCTCCATCAAGTGTTTCACATGTCAAGGCCGAGGCCACAAGATGCATGAGTGTCCCACAAGGAGAACCATGATCCTTCAAGATGACGGCTCCTACGACTCCATGAGTGAAGAGGAGATAGAAGCTTTGGAACAAGTGTCCATGCACCGGAAGTCAATGAAGATGAAGACTCCCAAATCTTTTGTGACAACGATCCGAGCCCCGCTCTCGTTGTCTCAAAGGTTTTGACTCTTCAATAACAACAAGACGAGGACCAACGTTGTCACATCTTCCACACCAAGGACGGTATCCAAGGAAGATCCGTCAAGGTCATCATTGACGGAGGAAGTTGCCACAGTTTGGCAAGTGAAGAACTTTGCTCCAAGTTGCACTTGGTCAAGAAAAAGCACCCTGGCCCCTACAAGGTCCAATGTCTAAGTGACTCCGGCACAATACAAGTCGACCACACCGTGCAAGTTTCCTTCACTATTGGAGCTTACGAGAACACCATGGAGTGTGATGTGGTACCCATGTCCGTTTGCCACCTCCTCCTTGGGCGATCGTGGCAATTCGATCGTGGCGTCATACACAATGGGCGAACAAATCAATATAGCTTCAAGATGAAGGGCACCGAATATGTGCTTCGCCCTATGTCTCCAAGTCAAGTGATCGCCGACAAGCAAGCTTCGTCCCATTGTGGAGAGAAAAGTGAGAGAGTGATCCACCTCAAAGCGAGTGAGCACCACATGCCAAAATTGAGTGACTCCACGATGAGGGACATGAGTGACCTAGTACTATTTGACACCAAAAGAGATTTGAGGGATGTGAGTGAGAGCCCATTGATTGTCCATCACTACATGATAGTGTGCAAGGATGATGTTACCCGGCCTAACCCTTCACAACATCTTCCTCTTGTGTTATCTCAATTGTTGCAGGAATTTCAAGATGTGTTCCCCGATGAGCTACCTCCGGGACTACCGCCAAAGCAAGGGATCGAACACTGCATCGACCTCATCCCCCGTGCACCGCTTCCCAACAAGGCTCCCTACCGCGTCAACCCCGGCAAAACAAAGGAGATACAAAGTCAAGTCCAAAAACTCTTAAGTAAAGGGCATGTTCGTGAGAGTTTGAGTCCTTGTGCGGTTCCCGTGATCTTAGTGCCTAAACATGCTGGTAGTATGTGCATGTGTTCCGATTGCCGTCTTATAAATGCTATCACCAGTCGCCACCGTCACCCTATCCCACGCTTAGATAACATGCTAGATGAACTTAGTGATGCCACTATTTTTTCCAAAATTGACTTGAAAAGTGGTTACTACCAAATTCGCATACAAGAGGGTGATGAGTGGAAAACGGCTTTCAAAACTAAATTTGGCCTCTATGAATGGATAGTGATGCCTATGGGCTTATCTGAAGCACCGGGTACGTTCATGCGCATGATGCATCATGTTTTGCGCCCCTACATTTGATATTGTGTTGCGGTCTACTTTAATGACATCCTTGTTTTTAGCAAGTCTCTAGAACAACACGCAACACATGTTAGGAATGTTTTGCAAACTCTTCGGAAAGAAAAAACTTTATGCAAACATGGACAAATGCATTTTTGGTGTGGAAAAAGTTGTTTTCCTAGGATTTGTGGTTTCCTCTAAGGGTGTCCATGTTGATGAAACTAAGATTGAGGCAATTAAAAATTGGCCCACATCCACCAATTTGCAACAAGTGCGTAGTTTCTTAGGACTAGTCGGTTTCTACCATCGGTTTGTGAAGGACTTTAGCACCATTGCCACTCCTCTACATGCTTTGAGCAAGAAAAATGCACCGTTTGTTTGGGGACCATCCCAAGACACCACTTTCCATGAACTTAAGAATTTGCTCACTCGTGCACCTTTGCTTGCCTTGCCCAACTTTGACAAAACTTTTGAAGTGCATTGTGACACTAGTGGTAATGGCATAGGAGGTGTGCTTATGCAAGAAAAGCGCCCTATTGCGTATTTTAATGAGAAACTTTCCAACGCTCAACTAAATTATCCTATCTATGACAAAGAATTGTATGCATTGGTGAGAGTCTTACAACCTTGGGAACATTATTTGCGACCGTATGAATTTGTCATTCATACCGATCATGAAACTCTCAAGTACCTAATAGGCCAAACTAAGTTGAAAAAACGACATGCTAAATGGAGTGAATTTATTGAGTCTTTACATTATGTTATCAAATACATTAAGGGCAAAGAAAATGTTGTGGCGGATGCTCTTTCCCGCAAATACATGTTAGTTACTCAACTTGAATTGAATGTTGTTGGTTTTGAGCACATAAAAGACTTGTATGAGCATGATGATACTTTTTCTATTCCTTACGCCAAATGCAAAATTAAAACTTGTAGGGAGAACTACTAGATGAAAGATGGATATCTTATGCGTGCTAACAAACTTTGCATTCCCAAGTCTTCTCTTCGTTTGTTGCTTTTGCAAGAGGCTCGCGGTGGAGGACTAATGGGTTACTTTGGACACGACAAGACATATGCCACCCTCTTCGACAAGTTCTATTGGCCAAAGATGCTTCGCGATGTTGCACGCTTCACCAATCGATGGTCTACATGTCGCAAAGCTAAGTCAAAAGCTCAATCCCATGGTCTTTGCATGCCTCTTCCTATTTCGTTCCAACCTTGGGAGGATATTAGCATGGATTTTTTGCTTGGGTTGACACGAACAAAAAATGGACATGATTCCATTTTTGTTGTTGTGGACGTTTTTCCAAAATGGCTCATTTCATTCCGTGCACAAAGATAGACGATGCTTCACATATTGCCAATCTCTTTTGTAGGGACATCTTACGCCTACACGGAGTACCGAAGACCATAGTTTCGGATCGCGATGTCAAGTTCTTGAGCTACTTTTGGAAGAGTCTTTGCACCAAGCTAGGCATCAAGTTACTCTTCTCTTCGGCCTACCATCCACAAACCGATGGCCAAACGAAGGTGACGAACCGTACACTTGGAACTCTTCTTCGCGTGTTGATCAAGCAGAACATCAAGGAACGGGAAGATTGTCTCCCATCGCCGAGTATGCCTACAATCGCGCACGACTCTTCACCACCAACAAGTCTCTCTTTGAGGTGGTCTATGGCTTCAACCCATTGTCCCCATTGGACATTCTGCTGCTACCACTACAAGAACGCGTCAACATGGATGCAAGTGCAAGGGCAAGCTACATCAAGAAAATGCACCAAGATACACGGAACACCATCGAGCGCCAAGTGGAACGCATCACCGACAAGCGCAACACCAACAGACACCCCATGGTGTTCGAACCCGGCGACCTTGTGTGGCTACATCTCCGGAAGGAACGCTTTCCCAATGAGCGCAAGTCCAAGCTACTCCCTCGTGTTGATGGCCCATTGAAGGTGTTGGAGCACTACAATAACAATGCTTACAAGATCGACATTCCAAGTGACAAGTACAATGTGAGCGACATCTTCAACGTCACCGACCTCTCCCCTTTCCATGGTGATGAAGATCTTGATCCGAGGATGGATCTTCCCCAAGGGGGGGAGATGATGCGGAGCATCCCTCACTCAACCCCATGAAGCCTACACCATATCCACAAGACACAAGTGGTCCTATGACAAGGCTCGCGCACGCGCAATGGAAGCTAAGGTGAACTCCCTCCTATTTGAGTTTGACATGGATGCTAAAGGAACTTGGATGCTACCTCACCTAGACACTCTATGCATCATTAGGTACGAGGAACACATCCAAGGGCAAGGGGAGCGACCACAAGGAAGCACGAAAGACGGAGCCAAAGCTGAAGTCAAGACACTCAGCTACAGTCGACCTCGTGCGCACGTGGGTAACAGAGAGAAAGAAGACCCCGTGCGCAGGGCCCCAAAGACCTCGTGCACACGGGCCTCCCAAGAGCTATAGCCGCCACCCCATGCACACGGATCCAAAAGACCCTGTGCACATGGGCCTCCCAGGATGCTACAGCGGAGACCCCGTGCGCACGGCCGTGTCCCGTTCCCACAGGGGCCCCCGTGCGCACGGGGTTCACTTAGGTCGTGCGCACGGGCCTCCCAGGCCAGCCGACTGTTTCGGCCCTTCGCCCCTCTTCGTCCCCTACCTCTTTCCAGCTATATATTGGACCTTGGGATCATATGCTAGGGTTAGCTATTGTTTTGCTTAGAGCTTAGCTCCATCACTTGCTTCTTCTAGGGAGTTTGTCCTCCTTTGGGAGTAGATCCAAGTGATGCCAAGGCCCCTCTAGAGGGAAGATCCCCCGTGGATTCAAGGCCCCTCCTCCGGAGTGGGAGATCACATATCGCTACTTGTATCGTTGGTTGATTTGGAAACTTGTACTCCTTGTGATGTTATGGACCTAGTTGATGTGTGATTGAGTTTGCTCTTGAGTGTTTCCTCTCGTTCTTCCTTGTGTTCTTCGTGTTTTCCCCCTCCAATTCATGAAATATCGACTCCTATGGGTCATACCCCGTATTAGAAAGGCATGGACCTTTCTCTATCGTGAGGAGGATAAATGATAATGCTTATGTGATAGATCTTCCAAGCGACATGGGTATATCTGACACTTTCAATGTTGCGGACTTGACTATCTACCATCCAGAAGAAGCGCTCTATGAAGATAACTCGAGGGCGAGTTCCAAACAACCAGGTGATAATGATGAGGAACAATAGACGAGAAAAAAGGAAAGAGAAAATCACATGCTAGATCTGTTTGGCTACTTCTAGATACTTCCACTCTAGTGTAGTATTTCTATTTTATTTTCTACCTTACCTACTATTTTCTAGAGTCCTGTCGTGAGTAGCTATGAGTAGAATGTTGAGTCTTGAGTAGTGTTTTCTAGAATGTTCTAGTCATAGGTAGAAGTATGCGAAGGCTTTCCAAAACCCTATAAATAGAGGTCATCACCTCTAGTTTGTAATCAGACTATGTACCCACTACCTATAATAGAACTCGTTGTTCCTATTTAAGATCATAAATTAGATCTTGTGCTCTACGAGTTTTGGATGGACTCCTGTTGGCATATCGACCCTTCCTTCACCTCTAGAGCGATATTTAATGCAACATTTTGTAGTTCTTTCAACACTTGTGTTGTCAGCAAGGTGGAATTGTTCCTCCACAACCTTGCGCTGCTTTAGGAGGCAAGGGCCAACGGGACAAGAGGACTGGTGGGCAAGAAGCAACGGCCGGCAAGACGAGGGGATGGAGGAAGTCAGCTATAGTTGGCCAAGAGAAGGCAGCGGCGACGCAAGACGAGATCGGAAGAGCCTAGAGCTTTATATTTTAATGGGGTCATAGGCCATGTGCAAGTGGAGAAAATTTGCAGAAAACCCTTTTATACAATGGAGAAATACAAAAGGCTACACAACTATATATAGTACTCCAAAGAAAATATTCCAATTTATGTCTTTTTGCTGGCATGTTAAGAAGAAACAAGAAGCACTGGAAAATATAAATTCATCATTTCATGATCGTCTCTTGCAAACTTAGACATGGTAGCAAAGATTCTGAGCTTGCAAAGATTCCGAGCTTGCTCTATTAGTCAATCAAAATCCTTTTATACAAAGAGTACTGTTATAAGACTGTAAGGCAGGAAGGAACTAGGCGAGGTGTAGAAAGCGAAAGATCGAACACCTAGACTAATACTTCGTATTGCCTCCGTCTCAAAATATAAGATGTTTTTGTAGGCTAGCGTAAAGAAAGAAAAAATGGAACTATGATTCATACTCACTATTAAGACATTGCAACCAGAATGAAACATTCAAGTAGTTCTTAAAAATAAAGAAGAAGTTTTCTTCCTTCCAGTTTTGTTTGCCCAAAAGTCAATTTTTTTCTCTCGAGTCATTACACTGATTCAATAAATGATTCTCAAGCGGTTCTTAGTCGAAGAACCCTTTGCCTTTTGTTTAGCTTGAGACTAAAATCATCATGGCTCTAGTATGAATCTATGTTTTAATTGAACTGATTCATAGGATCGCAACAAGATAATTTCTATATTACACATAAAAAAATCATAGCCCACATAAATGTCTTATATTTTGAGACGGAGGGAGAATGGTCTATTACACTTCAAGAACATCTGGAGCAAACTTGGACTATTATGTACTACCATGTAGTGAAGACTCCAATGTCGATAACAACTTTAAACTGGTTTTTGTTGGTTGTTCTCAACCACTAAAGATAAAGAATGGCCTAAAAGCTTTGCTCAAAAATTCAAAAAAAAAATTGCTCGCTTTAGTCACTTCTTGTCATTTATCCTGATGCACTTAGAGCAAGAAATAAATTGACGCACTAATTTTTTTTTCTGGGGTAAATCAAGAGGATAACTACCTTCAATATAATGATCTTTGCTAGATGATATTTTTACCAGAAAGTGTATGTTGGTAACATTTGGGGCACTGTTGAGGTGTTCGCAGCCCATAGAATTTATTAGAAACACCCAAAATCTATGAAAACATAATAGGAAAGTGCAGCCAGTTGCATCTGAAATCTATACCTAAACTGGAGTATCCTAGATGCCATGTATCCTGGATTTCTACAGGAACTAAGACCACAGGAAAACTCCAAAACTGTCGGTTGGATGTCATGTAGGAAATTGACAGGAATCTGGACACAAGGAGAAGAAAACATGAGTTATGACCTCATGTTGGGTTTCCTCCAAACTTTCTATGAAATAGCCCAACCCATAGGAATTTCAAAGGATTGTAGCATAGCAATTCCTTTGTTCCAGGACCAAAGAAATATTTCCTACAGGAATCATATCCTCCAAAATTCCTATGTTTTTCCTTTGTTCCAAACAGAGCCTTATTGTGCATTGTGGTTTGTGTTGTGTACTGTGATTTCAGTTGTCTTTGATTTTTAGCTGGTGTACTTTGGTGCATTTGCTAGATAATTTGACCGTTGCAGGGTGATATGACTTGCTATATGTATGTGCCTCGGCAGGATGTGCTCCAGGGTGTGCCACCAGCATCACCATCTTCTCTCTAAAAGAAGATACATTTGATTTCCGGGTGCCTTTCCGAGAACAAAAGGAAAAGGCAAGTCAATTCTCTGCCTTGACTATTGTGAGGAGATTGCATTTACATGTGATGTCCATATAAAATTTGGCAAAATCACTTAAAGAAAACTTCAATACTGACTTATGCGGAAACTTTTTTCGCACACAAGTATATCTTTCTCACAACCTGCAGGCATGTTACAGAAAATAATAATTTACGAGTGTATCTTTAAGCTTCCAAAAAACCTTATAAGCCATTTCTTAGCATAATAATGACTCTTAAAAAAAGACATGGACCAGTCTAAACTTGGTGAATTAATTATTGAAGTTCCAAACATTTCGCTTGATAAATTAAATATTCAGGTATAACCCAGATGCATACCAAAAAAAATATCATGTTGAATATTTATCATAAACATCACAGCAACCTAAATCAGGATTCTTCAGTCTTAGCAGTGAGTTAAAAGTTGAAACAGAAGACAGAGAAACAAGAGAATAGACAAAAAATAAATCTCATAACATAGAATGACACTAACATGTCTAAGAAGTGTGAAATACAACCTAAAAAAAAGTACAAATGAAGGGTCTATACGGTTTTGTAGGAGATACAAGCTTAATACCCGAATCAGATATTACGGAGATTATATGCTTTCCTCACTAAAACATTCTTATGAAAGTGATACATGCAAAAAATAGGATAAATGACTGTAAAACACTCAACTATTCTACTTTTCCAACATAATAACCACTTTCCTGCTACAATGTAACTACAGAAATCATTTTCTTACTTTTTTAATGTGAGGTCTTCTCACTTCCTTATATTTTAGATAGAAGACTCTACCTTATGCTTTGTTTTGGTTTCGTTTAACCAGATGAAGTGAAGCACTAGAAGTACTAACCTATGAACTATTCAATCAACCTAGCACTGTATTGGTAGTGTTTTGTCAGTCCATCCCATCACTAGCTTTCGTTTTAACATAGTTGCAGATTTTGACAGAGCAAACCTGATGGCAGAAGAGCACATGCTGAGAAATGCTTGAACAGATGTCTGGGTTTCCAGTCCATCGTGGGTAATTCTGTACCACGTCACAGCATCTTCTTCATTGCAGGATTCACTGGAGCCGGTGCTTGCTTACATAGATTGCGTCCTGCAATACTAACACCTCATGAAAGCATTTCACATTTGTGACTGCGACATCTTCTTCATTGCAGGATTCACTGGAGCCGGTGCTTGCTTACATAGATTGCGCCCTGCAATGCTAACACCTCACGAAAGCATTTCACATTTGTGACTGTGACATGAGCAATTTAGCATACCCTTGGCAAAGGACTCACTGCACAAGCAACTCATGAGCTGTTGGAACGCAGCCAACATCCTTAACATGTGAACTCAGCCTATCAACCATCTCGGATATCTGGTCCGAGTCTGAGTGTTTTCTGTCCCCCACCGTGAACTCATGGAATGCCTCATCAAGTTCAATCCAACTTGACCCTGCTGACTTCTGAGACCCAGTTCCTTTCATTTGCATCCTTGCCTTTGCCATGTCACTCCACTGCCCAGCCTCTGCATAGATGTTTGAAAGGACAGCATAGTTCCCTGCATTGGAGGGCTGCAGCTTACCGAGCTCGTTCACTGCAATTTCTGCATACTCCACATTCTTGTGCAGTCGGCATGCACTGAGAAGGGACCCCCATATTACCTCATTAGGGTCCCAAGGCATGCTTTTTATCAGGCCAACAGCCTCCTCAATGAGCCCTCCACGACCGAGAAGGTCAATCATGCAGCCATAATGCTCTATCTGTGGCACAATGCCATAGTCCCTCTCCATATTGGAGAAATGCCGGCGTCCCTCTTCGACAAACCCCATGTGTGTGCATGCACTAAGAACGTTGATCATTGTCACAACATCAGGATGGAACCCTTGTAGCTTCATTTGGGCAAAGAAGTCCAGCGCCTTGTCTCCATGCCCATGCATCGCAAATCCCCCAATTATGGTGTTCCATGACACTGAATCCTTCTCAGCTATTTCAGTGTCAAAGACATAATCAGCCCGGTTTACGCATCCACACTTGCAAAACATGTCAATCATTGCATTGCACACATGGGTCGACCTCCCGAGTTGCCTCGTCCGGACGTACCGGTGAATCCTCTTCCCAAGAGCAAGCGAGCCTGACTCTGCACATGCAGCCAAGATACTCACAACTGCAGCCACATCAAGTTCCACCGCAGCTTCCTTCATCTGAGTAAACAACCGTCCAGCCTCCTCAACAAGCCCATTCTGGGCACATGCCGAGACCATTATCGTCCACGTTACCAAGTTTTTGGTTGGCATCTTATCAAAGATCACTCGAGCCATCTCCATGTCACCCTTCTTACAGTAACCCGACACTATGGTCGACCACGACACCACATTCCTCTCTGGTATGCACTGAAACAGCTCGAACGCATCCTCCATCTTCCCAGCCTTGGTGTACCCGTCCAACACGGTGTTCCAGCTTACCGTGTCCTTCTCCGGCATCTCGTCAAACATCCTTCTCGCACTTGCCACCTCGCCCTGTCGCACCATAGCTGCCATGGCCGAGTTCCAGGATACAGTATCCCGTCTAGGCATTTCCTCGAACACCTTGCTGGCGTCCAAAAACCCGCCGTTCTTGGAGTAGGCGTCGATCAGCGCATTCCCGACATAGGTGTCCTCGATGGACCCGAGTTTAACGACGTGGGAGTGCACCGCCTTGAGGGGGGTTAAGCCGGCGGAGGAGAGCGCCTTGATGAGGAAGGAGTAGGTGAAGCTGTCCCGCTGGGGCATGGCGGAGAAGACAGAGACCGCGGCGTGGGGCAGGGCATTGAGCGCGTAGGCGCGGAGAAGGGTGTTCGGGAGGAAGGTGGTGGCGTGAGGATTGGGGAAGGAGGCGAAGATGCGGCGGGAGGCCGGGAGGTGGCGCTGGAGCGCGTATGAGGAGATAAGCTTGGAAGCGGCGAGCGGGTCGAGGTGGATACCGTGCTTGAGGAGCTGCGCGTGGAGCTCCTGCACGTGGTGGAGGCGCTGGAGGCCGTGCGGCAGTGACGCCAAATGCTGCTCCACGAGCCGGCGCTGCGACGGCGCACCCCACCGCGGCGCCGGGCGGAGCGCAGCGGCAGCGGTGGACATTGGCGTTCGGACTGGCTGTGGCGTCGCTGTGGTTGCCGCCGGAGAGGGGGCGGTGGTTTGCGGTAATTGTTGCCGGAGAGGGAAGGGGAGCGGCTCGGGCAAGGAGAAGGCCCTGAGGATGTGGTCTTGCTCGATGACATGTGGAGCAGCGCCAAAAACCTTCTCCCGGGATAGGCAGCAGTGTGCTAGACTAGCAGAACGCCGTTCGTTGCTACGGGCTACGCGGCATGTTTTTTTTGTTTTTTTAGGGAAAAGCTATGCGGCATGTTATTTTTAGAGAAAAGATAACGCCCACGTCTTTGGGAGTTTGCATCTCGTCCACACGCATTGATCGTCGTCTGTTTGTATTTGCACGAATTTTGACATGGAGTGTTGGGTTTTTGTTGTCACGTAGGATCTGGCCGATGTGTAGACGTTACCCCACCTCGCACACACGCTCGTTCTCTCGCGGCGTGCGGCGGTTCCGCTGTTGCGCCCGCACGCCCGCACGCGCTCCTCCCCTCTTATTCACTTCTCTCAGATTCTCTCTTCATTCCCGCCTCATTCATCCCCATCCCATTCATCTCCCTTCATCTGGCAATTTCTAGGCGGAGGCAGAGCAGAGGAGAAGGGGCGGCGGAGGCAGAGCACAGGAGAAGGCGTGACGGCGGCGGACGAGCAGACGACCGGTGTTTCGTGGCCGTCGGTGGTGTTCCAGCAACCGGAACGTCGTCGCGGTTCAGTCACCGCGCGCAGGTAGGGCGTCGGCTTCTCACCTGGTATGAATCTGTCGCATCCATCCCACTCGTCCGCCTCCCATCCCACCCTCCCCTCCGGCGAGATTCACGTCGTTCTCGGGGTCGATTCGCCGTCGACGAGGGGAGTAGCTAATGTGCATTCAGACCGTCAGTTTCTCGTTTGTTCCCCGCTGAGATTAATGTCACGCTGGTGATGCTAGGTGTTCCTCATGCGGTGCAGTCTCTGTTCTGACAGAGTAGATCTACTCAGTTTTGTGCTCTGATTTTCTTAGTTCATGGTGTTACACGCAACGATTTTCGCAATTTTTAGGAGTTTTTAGTGCAACTGATGTATGTTCCTGAGAGCATGGTATGATACCTAGATCTACATTTCCAGATGGTTGGTTATGTAAACCAATGTAGGTTTGTTTACCTTCAAACTGACTTGTTTGCCATGTTGTTCTCTCTAAACTTGGTAATTTTAGACTTCTGGTTTATGCACATATTGCCATATGTTTGTTATGTTCATGGCAACTGATCAGTTGAACTCATGGTGTCAGTTGCCATTCGCTTTTCCACTGATTCATGAGAACATGGCAACTTTTAGACTACTGGTTTATGCACATATTGTCGTATGTTTGTTATGTTCATGGCAACTGATCCACTGTTAGTTGCCACTTGCTTTTCCACTAATTCATTGCAATTTCGTACCTACTATTCAGTTAATCATATGGCAACAAATTGGTGCTCGTCTAGATTTCATTTGCCATTTGCGTCAATTCCGTTTGTAAACGATATGGCCGACGCAGTCTTGTTGGTTCATGTACATTTTCCTGTCGTGCTTTATTGGTTTGTGGCAACTGGCTATTCAAGCTAACATATCAGTTGCCATGCTCTATGTTCACTGATTCATGTGTGTAAACTATCTGTTGTGGTCATAGAATACTTAACATGTTTTTATTGCCATTCACTCTCATTGTTACATGGCAATTCCCCTATACTATATACAGTTTGCAGGTGGCAACTCATTCTTTGCACGCAACACATTTTTCTGCCTCTGCTTTTGGTAGTGTTGCACGATAAATGTCTAATGCACTTTATCTAGCAGCTGGCAAACACACCATATTTTATAGCAATGCTTTAGTTATCAAAATGTGCTAGTCGGTCTTTGTTTGATCAAGGCAGTTGCCATCTGTATGTTTGTTTAACATGGTAGTTTCCTTTTGCTTTTTTGTTTGGATCTTGCTTCTCCATGTCTTTCATCATGTACCTTTCTCTTTTAGGTGCGTACTCACGTGTGCTTTGTTCTTAACACGGCATAATGGTTCGCGTTGTCCAGCAAGACGGCGACGACGACTTCGTGGAGCCACTCCCACGACAACGTGTGGATGCTCCCGGGAAAGACGGTGATGAGGTTCTTCCCTCGCCCCCCCCCCCCCCAACCCTTCCCAAAAATGTTTTATTGTGTGATATGCACGTTTTCCATTAATTTCTTAAACTTGCCAAGAAGTAACAGTGCTTCTTCTTTTTTTGGCAGAAGAGGAAAACTATGCGGTGCAATAGGGCTTCTCAAGAACGGCTGACTTTACTGACCAAGGGCTTTAGTGATGACCAGAAGAATGCCGCTGGCGATATGGGGATGCAGACTTTGATGAATGTCCTCTGCCCAAATCTGGTGAACCCTCTCTATGATTGGCTTGGGAAGATCTATGACCCTACGTCCAGGGAATTTGTCATTCCTGGACGTGGAAGACTCCCTTTGGATGAGGAGTCTATTTTCTTCACACTAGGTGTACCCCGTGGGGACTTGATTGTTCTTACGAGACTAACAATGACATTGAGCAAGAATTGTTCCCTCGGTTGTTTCCTAGCGAGGCAACCATGCCTAATAAGACGATTCTAACAGATTCGCTTGAGAAGATGAAAACCCACGGCGATGTATTCAAGATGAAGCTTCTAATGTACTTGATTTCATCTATCTTTGCGCCTACCACTTCGCTACAGCCAAGCAACAAATGCTTCCCTACCATGGTGAATGTACTTCATCTTTTTTTGTTCTCATGTAATGACCGATTATGTTTTCTTGCATCTGTGTTGATATTTTTCAAATCTTTTGCTTTTTTGCAGGCGAGAATTGATGATGTGAAGAATATGAATTGGTGCAAATTTATTGCTGACTTCCTGCATGACGTCCTTGCAAACAAGATGTACCAGAAGGGTTGCCGCCTAAACCTAATGGTATTCTTGTTTTATTCTCATTATGTGTTTTTATCATGTGTTCATTCTTTTATTGTCGGCATTGCATAAAACATAATAATATATGGGGCATTCAAGCTTGATATGGAAACTGCATTAGATCATGTATGGCAACTGCAATAGATCATGTATGGCAACTGCAATAGATCATATATGGGGCATTCTTTTCTTGTATCATAATTGTATGTTTTTTTTCAGTAGCAAAATATGCGGCAAACGCAATAGATCATGTATGGCAACTACAGTTTTGCAGTTGCAGCAAGCCTAGTTTTCCATGTACTACAAACTCAGTTGTCCGCACATGGCAACTTCTGCTTGACTTTTTTTGAACCTGTTACATGGCAATCATTACAATACGTAAAACGACACTCCTTGAATTCTGAAATGTCTTTCTTTTTGTGTGTTTTTGCTTGTCAGCTCATGTCCGTTGATCGCCTTGATTTATCTACCGTCGATCTCGATGATGTAGGAGGTCTGCCTCCCCCCCACAAATTTGTTGTGTCCGCTTGGACGTTCGAAGCTGTCAAAGTTGTGCTTGCTGCGAACAGGATAACCGGCACCACGTATGGCAAACTGCAGGTTAGTGATATAGTACTTCTTGCATTCGTTAATTTGGAGCATATTTCTAACAACTGAATATTTAAAAAAAATTGTTTGTCCATCCATGCTACTTTTCCCAAAATGGGTTGTAAAACCTAAAATACATGGCAACTCTCCCATTTTTCAGTTGATGACCAAGCATGTCACTGACTATAGTGTGTTCGGTGGTCCAAGTAATTTCGCCAAGTGGATGGACGTGCATTCAGCTCCATCGTGCACCCCTGATGTATTTTACAGTTGCATCTATTTTTAATTACTCTTTTTCCAATGGAGTTCTTTTCATCTCTCGCAATTTCTTGTCGAATTGTCTTTTAAACACTTTTTTTTGTCTCTAAAGTTGTTTACCGTCTTACTATCATTTTAGGCCAGGGCTCCGGTGGAACATCTTGTTGGACAGTTTGCATCCGGCATGACCAGTTTGCTTCGGAAGTTGGTTCAAGGTTGGACATCATTAACCGGTTCCGATGCTGATGAAGTTGTCAGGCAATTTACCTCCTACGCTGGAGAACGCACACATCGTCCAAGTGGTTGCCGTGGTTGGTACGATTACAACAGCTCTCAGGAGCAACCTGATACCCAGGAGGACACATTTGGTGCTGACTTTGATGGAATGGATGATGGCCCTTCAAGGGGCCCTTATGGCCACAATGACACGGAGAATGTGCAGCATGTGAGTAATCAGTTGAAATCTTGTCAAGTTCCTCCTCGCAAAAACCAATGTTAAGGCTCCTGATGTTGTTACTGCATCGAAGGGAGGCAATGCATCAACTGCTGCGAATGACGCAGGCGTGTCTCCCTCAAAGAGGGGTAGGACTACTGAGGACGATGCTCGGGGTCCTGATGGCAAGAAGCGTAGGATCGATCTTGTTGCTGCTAGGATGAGGTTTGTTTTTTGTTTGTTGTACCGTATCACACGCTTTTATTTTTTGATGAGTTGCATGCCACAATTTACTTCATCTAACTCGGTTGTTCTACTTTGCTTTTCTGTTTGCAGGGAGTCGACAATCGGTGGCCGAGCAAGTAAATAGAAACAGGCACCCACCCCCTCGAGTACTTCTGCTCGATTGAACAAAAGGGTACCCACTAGTGCTGGCATTTCATCCACTCGTCTCCTCGTGCGCCATTGTCAAATACCGATGATCCTGTTATGCTTGAAGACATGAGGAAACAGACCAAAAATACGGTTTCCTTTTTACTAATTGTTGTGTAGTTCCCTCCTAATCTTAGTGTTATTTGAACAAGCGCATGTTGTGGCGTTCATTTTTTCTTGAGAAAATCACATGACATTCGTAGCATGTGCATCATGGCTAATCGTACGGTATGTTTGATGCATTCCAGATACATAGTCAACTTTACTGCATTTCCCATGGCAACTGTACATGTCCCAATATGGCAACTTCTCCCTGACAACAATGGCAGATAATACCTTACTCAAATGGCAACTATCATGCATCACACATTGCACTCCACTATTCTTCCTATGGCAACTGTACATGTCCCAACATGGAACTTTTACCTGCCATACATGGCAGACAATAGCTTACTCATATGGCAACTATCATGCATCACACCTTGACCTCCATGTTTCTGCCCATGGCAACCCTACCTGTTCCAACATGGCAACTTCTACCTGTCATGCATGGCAGATAACAACTTGCTCACATGGCAACTATCTTGCATGACAGATTGAACTCCATGATTCTTCCCATGGCAACCCTACCTGTTACAACATGGCAACTTCTACCTGCCATACATGGCAGGTAACAGCTTGCTCACATGGCAACTATCTTGCATGACAGATTGAACTCCATGCTTTGTGATACATTTGCTACTTCTTCCACGTTAACCACGAATTTCTATGTTCACGTACATGGCAATTTGTTTTTCCTTTTGATCACATTTTTATTTGATAAGTGCTTCCTTTTTTCACTAATATATATTTGTTCCACATGTTTTACAGGGTAAAGAAGACTGTTTCACGCCCGACCAAAGATGCTAACAAAGACCCATTAGAACGCATTCACTCGAAGTTGGTGACGTCCGGCAATGTGGACATTCATGTCCCGCCAGCTAACAAACCTGTTGCCACCGCACAAAATGTTGCTGCTAGCTTTGAGGCACCTGAGCATCCATTTGTGCCAGCTATAGAGGTACACACCAATAGTGGAACAATTGGTATGTCTAAGGCACGTCTGTCTGGCAGCGATGAGACAGTGTCTGCCAGGACTATTGAGGTTGTGCCTACGTTGCTATCAATGAGGGATGTTACCACCATCCCATCTAGCCGCTTGGCAAGTGATTAAGTCACTACTCTAGATCTTATCTTCAGCAAGGAAGATTCCCACTTATCTGGTACGGATTCCACGCGTGTGGCTGATGTACTGCTATGCCCATGAAAGATGGTGCTGCGGCTGAAATTCCTGATCACAGCACATCCACAGACGACGTTCGCCGCACAGCTCCTGTATCAGCTCCCATTGCCCAGGCTGCTCCAGCAAAGATTTTGCGAGCTAGCCTGCCTCCTAGGCGCATCCCTCGCAAGAATCCTACAAAGGCATCTGCTGAAGTGGAGATTGTTAAAAGCAGATCTGACACGGGTTTCGTGTCTGTTTCAACTCTATTCCCACCTGTCGAGCAAAGAAAGCCATCGGAGACGGTGAAAGTCAGGATTTCCGGAGTTGCTAGTGGTAAGCAGGACTCTACTGACGAAGTTGCACATACACAGCAGACGGCGCCCCGTACGACCCAGGAGGACCCCATTTTGAATCTGCGAACTTCCAAGATTCCTGTCAACGTTGGCATATCGTACATTCCTAACAAGAAGATAGTGAAGAAGGATGTGATTGAAATCACCGACAGCTCGGCTCATCCTACCAACAAGCCTGATTCTCGTGCAACATTTGATGGTGATATGTTTGTTCATCTTTAGGCGGAACCCGTCTGAGCCACAAGAGAGGCACCCCATGGATTTCACCCCACCAAGTTGCAACCTTGGTATAGATCACAGTCAGGATGAACCACCAATTGATCTCATTCCGGTTGCTTTTTCTTTTCCCTGAGGCATGGCCCCTACGATGTCACAACCCATCCTTGATGGCCGGAAGGCCGTGACGTTTGCGGAGCCCATAATACAAGGTAAACGGTGTGTTTCATTTTTGTTTTTCCGTTATCTGCATGGCAACTTTGTTTCACACTGCATGACAAATCTTATTTGTTGTACATGGCGTTTGTAGTTGATTTTGGATGGCAACTCTAGTTTTTTGTTGATATTTTCATCCTGTTTTTAACAACGATCCCATACGGTCATTGTTCTCACTGTCGGATGGCATTTTTAGTTAATTATACATGGCAGAATTTGATGATCTCACGTGGCAACGCTTTGTTTGAAATTGTGATCGCTCATATTATGTGATGCACATGGCATTTTCATACCCGACTTTGAGTGCCAACTCCATTCTTTGTTGTTGTCATTTCATCATATATGCATGCCAACTTGAAAATAACATAGTATATTGATTTCATATCATAACTGCTTTTTTGGATGCCAACTTCATGCGTGTGTGCATTAATATTGTTGTGCACTTTTTTAACAGCAACCCCAGAGAAGATTTCGCCATCTCTTGAAGAAGCTTTCCACAGGATTGAGAAGGATGCCATTTATAAGAGGTCTTTGCGCAATCAGGGCAAACTGAGGTCCGCTGACCTTGCCGACTCAGTGCATGATGACGCCATTAGAAGTGCAACCCCCGGTTCTGTGAAGCACACGAGGGTCGTTCATGCACCAGTAGCTGATGATTGTCAGCCCAAGCTAAGGGCTACGAGGGAGCAGACTAGTCTATACGATACTGTCAAGTGTTTCGGTAATGCGAGGGCGAGCAACAAACACATGAAGTAGCTAAAAGAGTAATGCACCATGCAAAACTCACCCTCATCCCATGTTCTTGTTTAATTGTTCCTTTCGAAGATTTATTTTCTTTCATGTAATATCATTTTCATACAGCTCATGTTTGGACAGAACTAAAATCATTCAATGCGAGTCAACGTACATTGACCTTGGTGATCATGCTGAGTCTGTGAAGCCCATTGGTAAAATGCCGCTGAATGTAGCTGCTTGTGGGATCGACTACATCAATAATCACATGGATATTTGTGTTGATAAGATCATCATGTCCTACAACGTGACGTGCAAAATATGGGACGGTGACTTCCACCATTCCATTATCACGAAAAAAATTGCCGCACATGGTGATTTGAAGCTCACATTGAAACATTTTGTGAGTATTTAACCTTGTTGTTTTTCTTTTTCTATGTTATACATGTTGTTATTGCTCGTACCTACTTGTCATCTATCTATGTTTTTGTACAATTTTTAATGTCATATGTTCTACTAATTTAGTGGTAACTTTTTTAATATGAACTAATGGCAACTTCACTATGGCACACATGACATTTATTTTTATTTGCACCCGGCAACTGCAAGTCATATGCACACATAAGATGGCACCAACTTCTCTTTTTCCAGTTTTCAGAAAAGATGGTCAGTTAGACACTTGGTTCCTTCATGCAGTTTCATGGCAAATTCAATGCATACCACATGGCAACTATGCCCACATGTTTTTCGATGCTAATATTTCTCGTTTTTATTTTTTCCCCATTAAAGGTCATGTTCCCCATGTTCCAATTCCTTGAGCCAGAAAACCCAGTCGATAAGTGCGGTCACCACTACACCATATGCCTTGACCTCAAGCACCAGCGGTTCGAGGTGCTCGATTCCATTCACTCAGGAGATGATGCCAGCCTCACTTACCATGCTGAATTCTTCGTGAACAACCTCAAGGAAACGTGGAACCGTCATTACGGAAACTCAAAGGTGCAGATCAGCCACTTTCCAATCGAGTATGCCCTGACCAATAAGCAAGGAAACGGGTAAGGATGCATCATATAAGCAACGGAATTTTCTATCCTTTATCCTAAATGATCCTCGGTTTTCTAGAACGTTTTCTTTTTTGCTGCAGGTATGACTAAGGATTCTACATGTTGGAATACCTCGCAAAGTGGGAAGGGAGAAAGGTTCCATCCATCTCAAAGGCAAGTGTTGTCGAGATGCGTAAAATATTGACGTGGAACTGGGTGACAAATGGAGATTTCAACAAGCGGACTTCAGCACGAGAATTCATCGACGGGGCTATCAAAACCGCCTGTAGGAAGTACAAGTGATCACATCATGGCTGATCTCCCATGCCTTACATTCTGTGTTGGATGAATGTAAGGTACTATCCGCTTGTCTTCAAAAGCTTACTTGTGTGTGCTATGTTATGTCTTTTCACCGTAACCGTACTACTTTAGTGATGGCTTGCATGCCTTCTCTTATCTTTGTAATATAAGTGTGCAACCGAATCTGTTTTACTTATGACAACTAGCATCCTTATGTGTTTTAGCTTGTGTGTGTGAATGTTTGTGTTGATGTTCGAAATTGACATTTGTGTGCATCATTTTGAAGGAATGATGACTACTTTTCATATTTCTTTGGTGTGCTTTTGCATCTATGTGGAATACACCGTATGAGGACTAGGCAATCAAAAGATTTTAACATACGTAAATATGATCGTCCTGTACAGAACAACTATTTTTATTCATGGCAGATGTAGTTTTCATATAGAAGTGCAGTCGAGCAAAAACATGATGCTTTCAACTAAGCACATATGGCAACTAGGGTCACACGACACATGGCAATTGTATTTACCCATTAATGGAAAATTCAGTTGACCATGCATGGCAGCTACAGTTATTCATGCATCGCAACTGCAGTTGTCCATATGTGGCAACTTCAGTTTGTTCATACATGGCAAATTTATCTTGTTCATACATGAAAACTGTTCACTTGCGATAGTGAACTTCACCACAGAACTTTTGTCATGTATTACTGACAAAATACTCGAACAATTTCCCACAGGGTATTTTTTTCCATTGGTAAATGCAAAATGCGTTTGTACCCCACATCAATTTTTTACCATCAACTTCATTGCTAATTTTCTTGTTTTGCAAAAATCTATGCAACATACATGGCAATTCTATGTAAGAAAATTGTAGTACTTGTGACATTTCTCTGAACCATCAACATTTGTTGTGTTGTAAAATTGTCTAACCGCAAGTTGAGCCCCCATACATCTCCTTACGGGTTCCCACCTCCTTTTCTTGGTTTCTTGTGCTTTGATTGAATATCTACTCCTGACTTGTATCTCACTTCTCTTGGACGCCCATTCGTGACGGAGCGTGGCGGGTTCCTGATCTGCGTATGCGTGTTTGATGCTCCTGATCTGACTTCCGAGGTTTCAGAGGATGGACCCGTGGATGAAGTTGCATTTGAATTGTGTGGGAATCTATGTAAGGCCTCCTCAGCCTTCCTTTTCTTGAACTCTTCAAGGTCTCTCTTGAAGGCCTTCCTATGCTTGTCTGCAACTCTTGCCATCTCATCGCTCTTGCATCCTTCATCTATTAGTTCAGCAAAACCCTTAGTCAGTACCACGTGCTTCACAGAGTCCATTGTTGCTTCTGGCATGTCCTCATGCATTGCTAATACTCCATTCGATGTTTGCGGTCCCAATGCCTCATCAGCGTCCCATGTCCATCGACGGCATATGAAATGGCGGGGTAAACGCTTCATCGTGTGTTGTCCATAACTTTGAGTATGTGGCAGCACACAATCCCATCACATTCAAACTTGCAACATTCGCAATAGTACTCACCTTCTGTTGCGCCTGTATTCACAAAGTAGTTTCTACCCTTGTCCGGATCTTTGGTTTCTGAATCGGACATGTCCCTGAGGCTGCACACCTTGAATGTCCATTCATTAACCTGAAAAGTTGCGTACGAGGTTGCCCGCTTTATTTCTTCTTGGAACCTGCATGATTTGTGGTCTTTAGTTTCCCACTTCCTTTTTTATCAGTTTTTTATTGTTTCATAGCGGGACAGAAAATAGAAGCCGTACTAAATTGATCATGGCAAAAGAAAGGATTCTATGCACGACAATATTATTTATCATTCTCACATGGCAACTACATCACAAATTGCGATGAAACATATCGCCATATGCACTTTATTTGTCCTTACTACCCATTGCATATGTGAATCTAGTAGGTGCATGAGTCATATCAAAGTAGGGTCAGCAATGGCAACTCTTTTGTTCATTTTTCATGGCAAGCAGAGTGCAATGCACATGGTAAATACAGACGTTTTAGCATGGCAACTGTAACAACTTCTTCTCGTGGCAATCATAGTTGATGTTTTCTACTGTACACACATTAAATTTTAGATGGCAAACAACATTTCTACGCAAACTAGTACAAATTGCAATTACACTATGATCTAGATGGCACTCACACGCCATCGCACATGTCAACTACTTTTTTTGCCCACAATCTAGCCAAGCTTATTTTTGCACTCCATTTTCCATGCTCAGAATGTTGTTCACTGTGCCACGACAGCTTTGTTCCATCGTCCATGGTATTTCATTCTGTTTTTTGAACACCTTTTTTCAAAAAAATGCATGTAGCATGTTTCTATGTTGTTTGTTTCACATTTTTATTTTTTACTACTCATGGTTGTGATTCTGCTATACTTTTGGCATCTAAGTATAGTGCGAGCAGACACTTACTTGAAAAAGATCTTGTTTGTGTATATTTTGCTCATTTGCCTCTCCATTGGGCCATATGTGAGAAGTTTAGGCTGCTTGAGGGCTGTGTTTGCTTCTTGATGCAGCTCTGATCCCAATATTTTCTGTTGCAAAGCTGAAAACTGCTTAGCAAACTATAGCAATGAGTTGTCGGGGCTCACGTAACGCTTCAAAACAACATTCAAACCCTCACTACGCTGCGTAGTTTGTAAGAATGGGTAGAAACATTGCATAAAGTATGCTGGGACCCAGAACATCCGCTTCTCCCATAGGCTCTGTAGTGTCTCGTTGTCCTGAACTTGGTGTTTTTCAATCATAGTTGTCCATCTCCGTTCAAACTCTTCCACTGTCAAGCTGTGGTTGACACATAACTCGAAAGCCTTGTGCAATTCTGGACGGTCAGCGAAGAATGTTCCTAGCGTCTCTTCTGCCTTCTTAACTATATGCCACCTCAGTGCCTATGCATTTTCATGGGGAAGAATTCACTTATGCTTCCACGCATGCTGAAGTCTTGATTTGTCATTATGTTCATCGGAGCAAGTCCGCCCATGCACTCCAAAAAAGTCTTGAACAACCAGGTGTAGCCGTCGATATCTTCGTTGTGCACAAGGCCGCAACCGAACTGCAAAGACTGGTTGTGGTTATTTATTCCAATGAATGGAGCACATGGCATCTTGTACATATTTGTCAGATATGTCACGTCGAACGAAATGCGATCACGGTAATGCTTGTACGCTCTCCTCGCTGCACCGTCGACCCAATACATGTTCCTCACACGGTCTTCGTCATCGAGTCTTATTCTGAAGAAGAAATCAGGATCTTCTTTTGATTTTTCCTCGAAGTATGCTATGGTGTCTTCCACATCAGCCAACTTGTTTCTCTTTGGTACTATGCCTTCAGGTTTGTGATGTCTACTGGGAGGTAGGGCATGCTACTCAGTTTCCCATCTTTGCTGTGTATAAGGGACAGTATCTGGACCATTCTTGAAGTGCTTACGTTATAGTCGTGCAGCAGTTTTATGAAACTCCTCTCTTGGGAGCTGAATCCTCAATGGGCGCTCAGAAATTGTACCAGATCAAACTTCTTTACCATATCGTGATTGTGTTCGACGACAAACTCGGTGACCACCCACCAGGCTCCATCTATGTTTAGCTTCAATCTTGCAGGGCATTGTGTCTTGACAGTGATGCCTCTTCTCCGCTCTGGCACGACTGGCACGACACCTTTAGATTTCTTGTTTTTTGGGCCTTGTAGCACCGAAACTCCCCTCTGTTGTATTGCCTAGTATATTTTTTCATCCTATGGTATTCTGTGTTTATGGAAAATCCATTTAACAATGCATAGCTCTGGTAGTATTTCCTGGCATCTTCAAATGAACTAAATCTCTGTCCAAGATAAGGTGGCTGTGTTATTATGAATTCAGGCTGTTCACTTTCTTCTCACATTTGCATTTCGTCATTAGTGTTATCACTCATAACTTCAGTATTTGTGGTTGAACCATCTGTTAGAACGTTGCTCATGCTCGCATGCCCTGGTGTGCTTGTTGTCATTGCTGGAATCATGGCAAGTTCTGAAACTGTCCCTGCATTGTCCGTGACCGGCTCGTTGACCGGCTTGTGGAACCTCTCTTTGGTGTGATCTGAGTTGCCTTCAAGAGCCGTGTGCGGGATGTAGTTGGACATTGTTATAGCTCCTACAAAAAATTATCAAGTAAGTTCACAATCAGTATTCTTGAATGCCAATTCTTTAAGATGACCTTTTTTTCAACTGGGCATGCCAATAAGTAGTTGAAATGTTTCTGGTATATGCAATTGGCATGTCATGGCAAATGCAATTGTCCATACATGGCAACTGCAGTTATACACACATGGCAGTTGTTGTTGATCATAGATGGCAACTACATTTACACACACATGGCATCTGTTGTTGACCATACATGGCAACTGCAGTTGCCCACACATGGAAAATGCTTACATGTGATAGTGAATTTCATTACACAACTTTGTCATTCATCCGAAACACACTATTATAGTTGTCATTCATCATTTTCATTTTGCTATAACACCCAATGTAGTTGCCATGCTTTAACAATTCTTTTTTTTTGCACGATACATTACATGCTAGCAGTTTTTATTTTCTTTTTCTCACCCGTCATAGATGTCGATGGCAGGTCTGTAGATGCCAGTTGTTGCCATGCGCTGCTCGATGCGCCTGCGTATTGAAAATTTGTAAGTTTAGCAGTTCATTAGTTCCAGGGATTGTTTGTGTGTTTTCCACTTTAATTTGTTAGCATGTTCCTTCTCTTTTTGTGGCATGACACCTTGAGTTGGGAAATGCACTTCTTCGAATTGGTGTCCTCTTTCTGCATTGCTGATAGATGCAAGTGATGCAACTTGCCATGGGATACTTGTATTCATGCAAACGTAAAACATTACATGGCATGCCCTATACAGAAAAACCTATATGGAAAATGTAGTTTGATAATTCTTTGGCAAGTGTGTACATGTGGCAGTCCAGCGAAACATGGTAGTTTCATTCAAGCACAGATGGCAACTACAATCACACAATACATGTCAACTACAGTTATCCATGCATGGCAACTATAGTTGTCCACATATGGCAACTGAAGTTTCCACACATGGCAACTGCTTACATGTGTCGTCGAACTTTGATACCCAACTCTGTCATTCATTACTTTAAAAAATCTACTACAGTTGCCATTCTTTACAGTTTTCCGCATGATACATTACGGGCCGGTAGTTTTCCCTTTTTTCTCACCTGTCATAGTTGTTGATGGCAGGTTTGCACATGCCAGCTGCTGCCACGTGCTGCTCGATGCTCCTACGTATTGAAAATTCGTAAGTTTGTCAGTTCATTACTTTTCCAAGGATTGTCTGTGTGTTTGCCACTTCAATTTGTTTGCATGTTGCTTCTTTTTTTTGTGTCACGATACCTTGAGTTGGGAAATGCAGTTGTTAGAATTAGTGTCCTCTTTGTGCATTACCGGTAGTTGCAAGTGGTGCAACTTGCTATGGGATACTTGTATTCATGCGAACGTAAAACATTACATATGCGAAATCTAGTAGTGGTGGTAGCAAAACCATGGAATCAAATATGTAAGTCTAGAGGTGGCAGCACATGTAGGTGCCACTTTTAAAAACACGGCAAAAATAGCCAAGGATGCATGGCATATACAGCATACCCTGCATGGCAAGTGCAGTTTCATAAGTCTCTAGCAATAGCACTTGCCCAATATGCCAAACTACAGTTGCCCAGCCATTTGAGCTGCAGTTTATTTGACATGGCAAGCACATTTGTGCATGCATGGCAAATGCAGAACAACCTCCCTTACAAATATACATACTCGTACATGGTAATTGTGTCAGACAGTACCATTGGTTTCTCTAATAGCTTGATTTGCCATTTGCACCAATTGAAACTGCTGCCCTGCAACTACACTGAGGGTAGTTACTTGTGGTGTAGTTTGCCACGGGTCTCCTGGTGGTGCGGACGTATTGTCATAACCTCGATACATGTCAACGAAGAACATAAGACGGATTGCCGTTCTTTCATCCCTACAAACAATCTACATACAACTTTTTTTTCTTTTTTCACACGTCCTTACCTATGTTTTCGTATTCTTGTAGTAGTGGTAGAAGTGGACCCGATGAAATTAGTTTGCTGTAGTCCATTGCATTCCAAGGGGGCGCTTGTGGTTGTCCTAAAAACCAAGGACTGGTACCGTCTCCAGGATTCATTTCTGGGTCCCCCCACCCTATTTTTGAATACCCACACAATGATCAATCATGGCATGAACAAGTATGCGTTGGGATAAACTATGAGTAAAATGTCAAGCTTATTGCATCATTGGCATAAACTCCTAGCATTGCATGGCAAGTAGAACATGTGTAGTTGCGCAACTTTTTTCCTGGTACTGCACGAAGTTGAATAGTGCTTGTTTGATCTGCATGGCAACTAGCATGGAATTTGATGGCAACTAACACTATAGCAAGGCGGCAACTATCAGCAAATTTGGATGGCAACTATTTTCCTACCATCTCCCCTGCCGAACTACTCCGCTATGACCCTCCTCCTCCTATATCCGCCTATTTCCTCACTCACACCATATGATGCTTGGGGTATTTGGTCCATGGCAACTGTGTGATGCCCGTTATGTGGTCAATTTTCATGGTAGGAGATATTATATTGAGCAGGGCATACCTTTGTGGATCCTGTAGCCATCGATAGATAATATTCGAGCAGACGCTAGATCTGATCTACCATGGTTGCCATGGCAACCAAAACTGCAGGACGGCTTGATAGGGAGGTGGGCGACGGGTCGATCAGGGGGCGAGCGACAGATGGATCAGGAGGCGGGCGACAGCTCGATCGGGGGAAGGCGGGCAACTGCTCGATCGGGTGGCGGGTGATGGCTGGATCGAGAGGCGGGATTAGAGGGAGGCAGACGACGATGGGGGATTTCGTAGCGTGCGGGCCGGTGGGTGTGAATCCCAGACTTTGGGACAGCGATAGGTTGTGCGAGGCGATTGGGCAATCCACCGAACGTGCGGGCAACAATTTAGAAGCCTGGACGCACGAGTGCGGGCCGACTTGCATCGATGCCACATAGGGTGTGCGGCAGGCACCTCCCACCTGCCGCACGTGTGGCAGATATCGCGACCCTATTTTTAACATTTGGATTTAACATAAAACCACCATCTCGCGATGCATTTTTTGTTAGAACCTTCCCTCCCCGCCCGGTTTTTCGTCGTAGCGATACATTTCTCGCTAGAGGCATCTCCTTTAAAATTGAAGGACGTCCACCTCATCTTCGCCGTGCATTGCAACACCGATTTTTTTTCTCATGTTAACAATATAACAGAGTGGGTTAAACTAACACATAATATTGACAACAACAAATAACTATAGAGATCATTCTCAATGGTCCATTTTACTTTGCAAATGCATACCAGCGTTGGCCGTGAGTCGCAACATGAATGTATTCATATAGTCACTAATAAGGTTCACCACCATCCCATAGACCATTCATTGCTAGAAGGGATACTTATCGTTCTTCTCTTACTCGTCCTACCCTACATCTTCTACTCCTAGCCTTAATTCTTAACCCGTTTAATTGACGCCAATCAGCACCACGTCAACATTAGTGTGGTCGCTATCGATGCCGCACTTTATTCTTTCTCATTCCTAGTCAATTTTAGTTCTGGTTCCTACTTAGTTTCTAGAATACTCAACTTTTGTTTTTGCTTCATTTTTTGGAACACTCTTTCTTTCTACTATATCATGAACCACCTGGCGAATGTTGTGTCTTGTTGTCCTCATGGGCGAACATTTCGTCAATCGTTAGCGTGTGGAAATCCTGCAAAGCATAGTCATCATCAATCTTGGTGAATACTATGTTGCCCAAGTCACGAGCACATGGTGACCATTGTCCATGTTGGCAAGTAGTGCTGGCCATGTCGCTGAGAGATTGTTGATCGTCCTTGCCCACAAACGCTTTCTAAATGATTCGACACAATTAACCACTTGCTTAATTAATTAATTACAAAAATGATTAACGACCTATCTAATTATCTGTGTGCCTAATTAACTACCAACCAAATTAATTAATTATGTGACTAATTGGTGAAAATCTCTATTTCTAATTATATGTAGGCATAGATAATTGTCTACCTAATTAATCTGCAGCACGGGTGGAGGATTAGGGCCGGAGTGGAGTAGCTACGGTAGGGAAGGAGCCGAGGAGGTAGGAAGGAGGGGGAAAAGGGGCTTGCGACGGCTCTTGGAGGAGATTTGGAGGGAGGGCGTACATTGGGTTTCGATGTAAGGTTTTTTCGGGGTTTTCTCTTCACCGGTCGGTTTTTTGTGGTATAGAAAAAACTGGTAATTGGTGGGAGGGGAAGATCGATGGGAAGGGGAATGACAAAACGAACGACGACTTAGGTACTGAGACTTTAGGAGTAGAGATTATTTTTGGCACTGTGACCAAGGCATAACCTTATATAAAAATTTGAAGTACAGTGACCTATTCATTGTAGGACTACATTACTAGCATTCAAGTAGTACCTGACTACTAGCAGTGCAACCCTAGGCTGCTAGTTAGAATATTTACATTACTAAACGGTCACATGTCTAGAGCTAGTTAGTGTTAATCTACAACTAATACAAGTAGGAGAGTTAACACTAACCTCTCGGACTATATGTGGTTATGTTCATCATAGACTCGTCCTATGGCCTCATGACCCACTAGTATAGGGGATCACAACAGTATTCAAAGGTATTATTTCATCCAAATTTATTGATTCAACACAAGGGGAGCCAAAGAATATTTATAAGACTTAGCAGTCGAGTTATCAATTCAACCCAACCTGAGAAATTACTTTCTTGCAACAATTTACTAGTAGCAAAGTAATATTATAGTAGTGATAGAAGAGTAGTAGTAGCAGCAGTAGCAACAATTTGGTAACAAGTGGAGAAGTAGTAACTTTAGCACATAATAACAAAAAATAGTAGGAATGGAGTTGCGATGGGATGTTCAAATGTGATTCAATATGTGATATGTCCATTTTGCATTATGTTTTCCTAGTATTACTTATAATGTTTTTGGTCATTATTTCACTTTATGATGCAATTCTAATGCCTTTTCTCTCATAATTTGCAAGATTCACATGAAGAGGAAATTATCAGCAGCTGGAATTCTGGACCTAAAAGTGCTACATAAGAGGTAGCTATTCTACGGAGGTCCAAATGACCTGAAATTTCAAGGAGATTTTTTTATTGAGTATATAAAAAATATTGGAACACATTAATACTAAAGGGGGCCCACCTACTGTCCACAAGACAATGATATGTCTCAAATGTTTCTACTTTTCCAAACACTTTTGTTCTGGTTTTGTCCTCTAATTTGCATGATTTGAATGAAACTAATCCGGATTGGCGCTGTTTTCAGCAGAACTACCTTGGTGTTATTTTTGTGCGGAAATAAAAGTTATCGGAATTAGATGAAACTTTTTGTGGATTTGTTCTGGAGTATATGAAGAATTATGGAGCGAAGACCTATCGGATGGGGTGTGTCAGGGGGCCACCACACAACAGGGCGCTCCCCTAGTGGCACGCCCTGTTGGCTTGTGGGCCCTCGTGGCCCCTTAATCCTAATTCCAGTCCTATAAATTCACATCCGTAGAGAAAAAATAAGAGAGAAGATTTCATCGTGTTTCACGAGACAGAGCCGCCGCCACCTCCTGTTCTTCCTCCGAAGGGCTGATCTGGAGCCTGTTTTGGGATCCGGAGAGGGGAAATCGTCGTCGTCATTATCACCAACCCTTCTCCATCAACACCGCCATGATGCTCACCACCAGGAGTGAGTAATTCCTTTGTAGGCTTGCTGGACTATGGTAGGATTGGATGAGATTGATCATGTAACCGAGTTAAGTTTGATAGGGCTTGATCCCTAGTATCCATTATGTTTTGAGATTAATGTTACTATGACTTTGGTATGCTTAATGCTTGTCACTAGGGCCCGAGTGCCATGATTACAGATCTAAACCTATTATGTTTTCATGAATATAAGAGTGATTTGGATCGTGTCTTGCAAATTATATGTACCTATTACATGTCATGATCTGCATACCCCAAGGTGACAATAATTGGGATTCTTTCCCGTGATTGTCGTAGTTTGAGGAGTTCATGTATTCACCATGTGTTAATGATTTGTTATGGTTCTCTATTAAAAGGAGGCCTTAGGGCATGTTCTGAATATCTCCACCTCCCGACTTCACTAATTATCAGAGAAAAGCCAGCCCGGACACTTTAACTTCTTGAAGTTAAATTCATGAAGCTAAACTCGACTGGTAGTGCAAATTTGTGAAGCAAGGGTTTCCCAGCTCCACCTTTCTAAGAATCTGGAGTTCCTATTATTTACCTATAGATTGCCACCACTAAGAAAAACGGTTCGATCCCACCTCTCCTTGGTCGACAGATGCACGCACAGCCTAGCTTCTCTCGGACGTATCCCCCTCTCCCTCATGTTCTCCCTCTCCAAACCCTTAACGTCGCCATGGTGCCGCCATGCTCAGCCCCGTCGCCGTACGATTCCTCTTGAAGGCCTACATATCCGGCCTTCACACCGAGTTCCCAGCCGGATTCCATCCTCTACATCACTCGTACTGCCGTCGGCGAAGAGTAGTGCCACCATGAGAAGGTGGAGGTCATCCCCGTGCTCGAGACCCCTCCCCCTTGGAGCAAGGAGAAGCATCCCGACAACCAACACCCATCGCCCAAGTTGGAAGGTGAGCTCCTTCCTTCTTCCATATGGTGTACCCATGTGTTGTTTCGTACTGTAGCAACAAGGCAACGCTAAGAGAACCTCTTCTGCTGCCGATCGGTTTTTGCAACGCCAAGTGAGAAGCCAACTGAGAAGCTAAATCTGAGAAGTTGGAGAGATTCAAAACATGCCCTTTATATCCCTTAGTTTCCAATAGGACCCCGCTGCCACAGGAGGGTAGGACAAAATATGTCATGCAAGTTCTTATCGTAAGCACATATGACTATATACGGAATACATGCCTACATTATATTGATGAATTGGAGCTAGTTCTGTGTCACCCTAGTGTGTAATTGTTATATGATCAATTTCGTCTAAATCATTATCCATCACCGATCCACGTGCCTACGCGTTACATATACTGAATCTTGCCAAATTACTATTGCTATTGCTACTGTCTCACCTCCTACAAAACTGTTACTGTCACTACTACTATTACTTTTGCTACTACTATTTTCCATGATACTAAATCTTTGTTGCATAGAGATATCCTCGGTGTGGTTGAATTGACAACTCAAGTGTCAAGGCCAATAAATATTCTTTGGCTCCCCTTGTGTCAAACAAATAAATTAGGGTGAAATACTACCCGTGAAGATTGTTGCGATCCCCTACACTTGTGGGTTATCAAGACCTTTTTTGGCGACGTTGCCGGGGAGCATAGCTCTATTTATTGTGTTAACTGAAGGATAATGAAGAATCTGAAAGACAGTCAAACCAAGATTGTCCCCTCTCGCACGAGAGAAGGTAAGGAACTGCCATCTAGCTCCGCTTTTGATTCACCTTCTGTTTTGAATCAGCTTGTTACACCACCACCTGTTGATCGTCGTGATATGTCACATGAACTTGATGATGCTACTTCTGAAATTAATGATGAAACTATTGCTACACATGTTGAAATTGAACATGTGCCACTGAATGAATTGCTTGATGCTCATATTGCTAAAGCTAGAGAACTTGAGAATGCTGAAACCGAGGAAGACTTTGAATCACCTATTACCTCTCACTCACCTAGTAGATATGAATTGCCTTTGGTACATGAAGGTTATGTTATGGATGCTGAGGTAGCTAGGGACATTCTTGCTTGTGAAAATAGAGATGATGTGAAGAAACTGTTATGCAAACTAAAAGACAAATCTATGATGGAGAAAATGAAATGTGGTCGTAAATTCACTGCTTCTCCTATATTTGTTACTGATAAGGATTGTGATTTCTTTGTAAACCCCGAGTTAATTCCTATAGTAGAGTCTAGTCATTTCCATGGTTATGAAAATGAAACTGTTGTCGAACACCTTATGAGACTAAATGATATTGTTGCTCTATTTACCAATGAAGCAAATATGTGCTACTATTATATTCTTAATCCTTTACATTTCTCTCTGCCTTTCACTTGCTCCTGGTTGCATACGTAGTCCCCAAGATATGCTTCACTACTTTTCTGCAACATATTTTCCTGCTCATAAGAAACAAGCTGCCTTACAGGAAATATTTAACTTTGCTCACATTGAAGAAGAGAATCTCCCTCAATCTTGGGGGAGGATTCTCCAGTTACTACAAGCTTTGCCTAATTTTCCTCTTGAGAAGAATGAAATACTTGATATATTTTATAATGGACTAACCGATGCCTCGAGGGATTTCCTAGATAGTTGTGCCGGTTGTGTTTTCAAGGAAATAACTGTTGGCCAAGATGAAGAATTATTGAATAACATAATGTTAAATGCAGATGATTGGACACTTCCTAAACCACCTCCGGAACCTATTCAAAAGAAGAGAAGTATTCTATTCCTTAGTCCCAAAGATATTCAAGAAGCAAAAGGATCTATGAAAGAGAAAGGTATTAAAACTGAAGATGTCAAGAAATTACCGCCTATTGAAGAAATACATGGACTTGACATCCTAACACATGTAGTAGAGGCAAACTCTCTGTTCGTGTCACAAAAGTGATATACCTTATACTAAGACTCCTGAACAATGCTTGGATAAATTTGATAATTACATTGTTAAGCAAGAACACTTTAACAATTATGTTAAGAATTAATTGCTACGTAACGCTATGATGATAGATCGCTTAAGTGACTTGATGTTTAGAATTTCAAATGATGTGAAAGGTTTAGGCAAACATGCTTCTATGGTTCACACCAAATTAGACCAAGTCTCTAAATCACAAAATGATTTGCTTGGTGAAATGAATAATATAAATGATCATGCTATTAGAGTAGTGATTAGAGGAGGTAGAATGACCCAAGAACCTCTTTTTCCTGAGGGTCATCCTAAAGGAATTGAACAAGATTCTCAGAAAATTAATGAATATGCACCCTAGCACCGGTCCACCCACATACCAAATTATCATATAATGAACACAAATCAACTAATCGGATGAACTTGAGTAGAAAAAAATTCCCATATGTTCTCGAGAACATTTCGCTCATTGTACGAAGTACTTCCGGCTTGTCCTTTGTTATAAAAAGGATCGGGCCACTATGCTGCAACTTTGTTACGAATATTACTTGTTATGAATTATCTTACTACAAAATTATCTATTGCCACTACTTACAACACTTGCAGAGAATACCTTGCTGAAAACCACTTATTATTTCCTTCTACTCCTCGGTGGGTTCAACACTCTTATCAAAAGGTCTACGATTGATCCCCTATACTTGTGGGTCATCAAGACTCTTTTCTGGCTCTGTTGCCAAGGAATGAAGCGCCTTTGGTAAGGAAGCATTTTGCTATGTGCTGAAATTTACTATCACTTGTTACTATGGAAAGTAATCCTTTGAGGGGCTTGTTCGAGGTAACTTCACCTCGAGCAGAAGTGGTAAAAGCCTCTCCTCAACCTACTAAATCTACTGAAAATATTTATTATGAAATACTCCCTTTGATTTCTATAAAAATTGTGAGCTCATCCTTATGCAGGAGAAGGAATAGTGCATCCTAACATGCATTTAATCTTTATAGATTAACTTTGTGGATTGTTCAAGCTTGTAGGTCTAACTATGGATGGAGTCAAGAAGAAATTATTCCCTTTATCTTTGGAGGGAAAGGCATTGTTATGGTATAGGCTATTGGATGGACCTAGAGCGTGAGACCGAAACAAATTTGTCGTCGTTTTCTCATGACAGATGCCATGGGGAGGCTTATCGAGAGTGGTTGGGGCTGTTGGACGCCGGTGGACTCCGGAAGCGGGATCGGGAACAAACGGTGCGGGACACGCGATGTACCCAAGTTCGGGGCCCTCCGTGGGAGGTAACACCCCTAGTCCTGCTAGTCTGGTTGATGAATCGAAGGGGGATACAATGGTGCTCCTTGAGCTGTATGGGTAGAGGAGGAAGAAGGAGCTAGCGTGCCTTCTCTGCCTCTCTACGTGGGACCGTGTGTGTGAGTGCTAGTGAAGTGTTCGCCCCCATGCATGGGGGAGCTCCAGGGGGTTTTATAGGCCAACCCCCTGGAATACAATATGAGCAGAGGGTTCCGGAGGGCCCCAGCTCGCGTTCTCTCAAGCTGGCCATGGCCCCTCGGCTGAGGGGTCTTGTTGCTGGTAGGGCCCTCCGGTTGCGGGGTCCCGTCGGGAGCCAAAGGGGTCCCACCTGGTAGGCCCCCGTGCCCGTTGCATCAAGGCACGAGTCGTCCTTTGGGGCGACGTCTTGTGGCAGCCGACCGCGGTCAGCGGTACGTCCGGCCGCGCTGTAGCCATGCCGGGGTAGGTAATGGAGTGGTTGAGGGCGTGCCGGCACTATGCTGTATGCCCAGTCGTAGTCGGCCAGGGTCAGAGGCATTGTTGCCCCACTGTAGCCATGCAGGTGCAGACCCCTGACGCTATAGGGAGGCACTATAGCCACGCGTGCCCTGACCGCGGTATCCAATGTGCCGCCGGCTAGAGAGCGGGGCATCTCCGCCTCTAACTCACCGGCCCGTTGCAACTGGCATTGTGGAGCCAAACTGTAGGGGGAGGTGGCTCGGCCTGTAGTCGTTTTCAAAAATCAGAGTAAAAGCCCGGCTCAGGCTACCCCGGGGTTATCGCCCCATCAGTAGTGTCCGAAGCAAGGGAGGCCCGTCGGTGAGCTGCGGTGGACCTCACCAGCTTGAGTCTCATGTACTTGTATTGTTGCGCGATCTAGGAGCCGGAAGGCGCGGGAGCGTGGCGGCCGGCTCCGTAGTCGGCCGACGTTTCATAGGGCGCATCGAATGCCCCAATGGGAAGAGGAGACACACCACGTGGGGAGCACAGCGGGTCATGGCCTGACAAGCCATGCGTTGGACAAGACCGGGTCGTGGGGCGGGGCCCACTTCAGCCTCGGCCTTGGCCCGTGCACGCGGAACTTTTGTGGCTTGGGCCGTCGATTGGCGTTCCTGAGCGCATTAATGCCCTTCCCGTGTGTGGCGGAGGTATTGGGGATCGTGCGCGATGGATCCACTCCCCACTACCCACTGCGTGGGGTTTAAATAGGGGGAGAGGAGCAAAATGGCACATTCGCTCCCTCTGCCCCAATGCTTCGACTCTGTCTTCGTCGCCCTACCTTCCCCGTTCGAGAGAAGAGAGAGAGAGCGAGCGGAGGCCGCGAGCTCACCGCACCACCATCCACCATCGCCGGGAGCTGTATGCAACCGAGCCCTTCGTGCCCCGCCGTTGCGATCATGAAACCCTCGAGGGCGATGGCGAGCAAGGGTGCTTGGGATGGCAGCGACGTCGATGAGCATTTCATAGAGCATCTCCGCCACCACCGCAAGTTGCCATCGGCGGAGCACCTTGAGGTGCGCGGCACTGAGGCGGAGACCGCGCCAGCCCCGCGAGAGGGCGAGGTGGTGGTGTTCGCCGAACACTTCCGACGTGGGCTCGGCATGTCGGCGAGCGCATTCTTCCTGCGGTTTCTTACATGGTTCGACCTGCAGCCGCATCATCTAGCCGCCAACGCCGTCTTGCCGCTGGCGGTATTCGTCACCCTCTGTGAGGGTTTCCTGGGGGTGGATCCGCGAATCAACCTTTGGTGCCGGCTCTTCTACCTCAAGTGCCAGACGGTGACGAGCCCGACAACCGGCCTGAAGGTCATGACCCCCTGCGTAGCTGCTCTGATCCACTTCCGCACCGGAGCCGGATTCCCGCAGCTCCCCATGCAGGATGATACGTCTCCAACGTATCTATAATTTTTGATGATTTCATGATATTATATTATCTATTTTGGATGTTTTATATGCATTAATATGTTATTTCATATTATTTTGGGGACTAACATATTAATCTAGAGCCTAGTGCCAGTTTCTGTTTTTTCCTTGTTTTTGAGTTTTGCAGATATGGAATATTAAATGGAGTCCAAACGGAATAAAATCTTCAGAATGATTTTTTCTGCAAGGAAACAAATCCAACAGGCTTGGAGTGCACGCACCTCCTAGGAGGTCACAAGCCTGGTAGGCGCGACCACCCCTGATCGCGCCTGGCTAGCTTGTCGTCTCTTGGCGGGTCTCCTAACCCTATTCTTCTTCCAATAAATACCCAAATATTCCCCCAACACCAAAATGAGCCACACAAATACTTTTCCGCCACCAGGAGCCTCCATTCCTGAGAGATTCAATCTTGGAGCCTTTTCTGGTAATCTGCCGGAGGAGGTTTCGATCACGGAGGGCATCTACATCAACTCCATTACCCCTCCGATGATGCGTGAGTAGTCCACCATAGACCTACGGGTCCATAGCTAGTAGCTAAATAGCTTCTTCTCTCTCTTTGATCTTCAATACCATGTTCTTCATGATCTTCATGGAGATCTATCTGATGTAATCCTCTTTTGTGGTGTGTTCGTCAAGATCCGATGAATTGTGAGTTTATGTTCGAATTATCCATGAATCTTATTTGAATCTTCTCTGAATTCTTATATGAATGATTTCATATCCTTGTAAATCTCTTTGAGTTATTGGTTTGGTTTGGCCAACTAGATTGGTAATTCTTGCAATGGGAGAAGTGCTTGGTTTTGGGTTTAATCTTGCGGTGTCCTCACCTAGTGACATTGTAGGGGTAGTGACGAGGATATGTACCTAGGGTAGGGTCCTAGGAAAGGCCCACACACCCTACCTAAGGACACCACATGGGAGGACTTGAAGATCAAGCATGAACTTCCGAGTGGATCCCTGGAGACGTTCAAAGTCACTCGACAGTAATCCACTCGGAGACTCCTGCACTCACTCGACAGTCGCGTTTCACTCGACAGACCTCGCTTCACTCGATGCCAGAAGACCAGGAGCCATCCTCAAGAGCCCAACGGGCAGACGCTGGCTTAATGGCCTTTAGTAGCTTTTACTGCGTACATTACCTGTAACGGTAGCCTTTACACCCCACGACCAGACCCTTTGATGCGGGACCATTATGAGGGGCAGCAAACTCTATATAAGCCGCCCCTCCCCTCCTGCACAAGGGTTAGAAACCATTGTAATCTCTACATTCCACTCGACATAAGAGCTCCCAAGCACTGAGACGTAGGGCTGTTACCTCCACGAGAGGGGCCTGAACTCATACACATGCGTGTATACCCTCACCGTAGCTAGGACTCTGCCCTCTCCATTCGTACCCCTACCATCTACTATCAGGCTCGTTCCCACGACAGTTGGCGCCCACCGTGGGGCAGGCGTCTAAGCGACTTCCGGCGAGGTTGCATTTTTCATCATTCAACATGTCTTCCGGCGGTGTCTTTGCTTTGGGCCGCGAGATCCGTTTCGGAGCGCTCACTTTCATCGCCGATGATTCGGCATGGCTCCAGGAGGCGCCTCTCGATGTCGAGGCGCTCCTGGTTCGCGGGGCCATGCATTTCCGCGTGAGTCCGTGCGGCGTGTTGCTGCGTCAGCCATCGACCCCTTACGCATCGGCTCCTCTCGCCATACGTGGTCGCAAGCGGTCTGGCCGCTCACGACTTCAGCAGTGGGTCGAACACGCAGCGGCGCGTCAAGCTTCTTCACAGGTTGCAGCACTCGAACCTGCCGAGTCCCATCATGGCGTGTTCGAATCGGATTCCGATCCGTCTGATGTGCCTTCCGAGTGCGAGAGCTGTGATCCCGTAGCGGAGGTCTTGATGGTGGGCTCGCATCAGAGCTCACCGCCTGGTTTTGGTCGTGGTGAGCTCGAGGCTGGTGGCCCGTCTAACGCGCAATTGCGTCGTGATGAGAAGGTCCTTCATACCCCCATCATCAGCGCGACCACCGAGGCCCGGGCTTTGGAGGCCGCGCGCGTTCGTCTGGAAGAGCTCCAGGGAGAGATAGATGAGCGCGCTCGTCCGTGCCCGCCGCGCTCCGGTCAACGTCAGCGACAGCAGTTCCTGACTGGATCTCATGATGGCGTCGAGGTATATCGAACTCTCGTGCTTAATGTTGCTACTGCTGCTAGGATAGCAGATTCCATTCAGCCTTCCCAGTCCGAGGCTGGTCGAGGGTTGTTGCAGATCAGAGCATTGTTAGATGCAGCACAATGCTAGAAATCAGCAGTTTCACATGCTCGTCACAAGATACACAACAATTCACCCAAGGCAGAGACCGTTCAGTCGGCACATAGTCCTGGGTCGCCCTTGCGTCGTCGAGGCGGCGGTTATCTCGAAGGGCAAGACAGATATCAACACCACCGCGAAGTCCACCGTTGAGTGCCCACTCCTCCATGGAGTGGTCCGTACGCGCCCCGGTGCCAGGACAACAAGCACTCCTTCGGTGACGAGCGGGACGCGGACTTTGATGCCCGCACGTACCTTCTTCAGAAGCGGATCGACAAGAGCAGAGCCTGCAGAGAAGGGCATGACAGGGATGTCCCGAGTGGTAGCTTAGCTGCAGTGTTTGATCCAGAGTGTTTTACCAGAGCTATACGCTCTGTGGAGATCCCCCCCAACTTCATAATGGCGGCGGGGATCGGAACGTTTTCTGGTGAAACAAAAGCAGAGACTTGGCTTGATGATTACCGAGTAGATGTGCAGATTGGCGACGGGAATGACAATGTCGCAATGAAGCACCTGCCTCTTATGTTGGATGGACCAGCTCGAGCTTGGTTGAATCGTTTGGCTCCTTCCAACATTCATTGCTGGGAAGATCTTGCCCGAGTGTTTGTGCGGACCTTTGAGGGCACTTGCAAGCGCCCCGCAGGTTTGGTCGACTTATAGCACTATGTCTAGAGGCCCAGCGAAACCTTAAGAGACTATATTCAGCGATGGTCCACCGTGCATCATATGGTGGAAAATGTGTCGGAACACCAGGCTATTTGTGCCTTCAAGGCCGGTGTGAGATACAGAGAGCCATATTTGAAGTTCGGGCACATGGGCGACATTTCACTTGGCAAGATGATGGAAATTGCCACTCGCTATGCCAATGGCGAGGAAGAAGACTGCCTCCGTAGCGGCAAAGGAAAAGCGGTTGCCAACGAGTCTGGCGGCGGTAGCAATAGGAAACAAAAGCGGAAGGCTGAAGACCCAGTTCCGGCGGAGGTCGCAGCACTAGCGACTCGGTCGAAAAACAAGGGCAAGGACAAAGCTCAGTATGCCCCCAAGAAGGGGAAGGGTCAGCCAGGAACCGATATCTTGGATCAGCCGTGTGTGATTCAAACGAAGAAAGATGTAGAAGGCACCCTGATTTTGCCTAAGCACACCACTCGACTGTGTCGGACCCTCATCCAACAGTTCAAGGGAAACCAGTCGAATGAGAAATCTCCTGAAAAAGAAGATGAAGACGAAGAGAAAGAAACCTTCCCGGATGTCACTGCTACCTTGGTGATCTTTGCTGACGTCGAGAGCAAGAGCCGTCTGAAAGTCATAAACAGAGAGATCAATATGGTTGTGCCAGACACCCCCACCTACCTCAAATGGTCTCAGTATGCTGTCACATTCGACCAGATTGACCATCCTGCACGTGTGGCCACACCCGGTCAACAGGCTCTGGTAGTTGATCTAGTGGTGCAGGGTACTCGGCTCAGAAAAGTCCTCATGGACGGCGACAGTGGCCTGAACATTCTGTATGCGGATACCCTGAAGGGAATGGGCATTCCTATGTCCCAACTCAGCGAAAGCATCATGCATTTCCATGGGGTCATCCTAGGAAAGAAGGCCAAGTCACTCGGCCAGATATCATTGGATGTGGCATTCGGAGATAGCAAAAATTTCCGAAAAGAAAAGTTGACGTTTGAAGCCGTGGATTTCAAGAGCGCTTACCACGCCATTTTGGGTCGACCCGCCTATGCACGTTTCATGGCCCGACCGTGTTACGTGTATCTCAAGTTGAAAATGACGGGCCCTAAGGGCGTGATCATGATCACTGGCAATCGACAATGGGCCGAAGAGTGCCTCCAGCAAGGGTCCAAGATCGCCGATCAATAGATGGCCATGGTCGAGCTGGAGGAGTACAAGAAAACCACTAATCCTGCTGATTTGCTCCGCGCAAAAAAGCCGGCTTCCGAGTCGGCATTTCTGTCGGCAGGTGAAGTAAAGAAGGTGCACATCCACCCGATGGATCCAATAGCTGCCCCGACAAATATCTCGACGACACTCGACAACAAATAGGAAGACGAGCTCATCCAGTTCCTCCGTGAGAACTGGGATATCTTTACATGGAAGCCTGCTGACATGTCGGGAATTCCTAGGGAGCTGGCTGAGCATCGCCTGCGAGTGGTTCCGAAGGCCAAGCCCGTGAGGGAGCATTTGCGTCGATCCACGGCTGAGAGCGCAAGGCAATCAGAGAAGAAGAGGCCCGTCTCTTGCAAGCCAAGTTCATTCGGGAGATTTACCACTCCGAGTGGCTCTCGAATGTTGTGATGGTGCCCAAAAAAGATAAGTCATTACGCATGTGCATTGACTTCAAACATCTTAATAAGGTGTGTCCGAAAGACCATTTTCCGCTCCCCCACATAGATCAGATTGTTGACTCGACAACGGGGTGCAAGCGATTATCGTTTTTGGATGCCTGTTCTGGGTACCATCAGATCCGTCTTTTTGGCCCAGATGAAATAAAAACAGCCTTCATCACCCCGTTTGGGTGTTTTTGCTACATCACCATGCCTTTTGGTCTCAAGAATGCCGGTGCTAGTTTTATGCGCATGATTCAGAAATGTTTACTCGACCAGATCCCTCGGAATGTCAAGGCGTACATGGACGATATAGTGGTCAAGTCCCGCAAAGGTCCCAACCTGCTAGCTGACTTGGCTGAGACATTCGCCAATCTAAGGCGATTTGACATGAAGCTGAATCCGGCCAAATGTACATTCGGTGTCCCTGGCGGCAAGTTACTCGGTTTTCTCGTTTCCGAACGAGGAATTGATGTCAATCCCGAGAAGATCAGCGCCATTACCCGTATGAAGACTCCCGTGCGAGTGCACGATGTTCAGAAGCTCACAGGTTGCTTGGCGGCATTAAGTCGATTCATTTCTCGTCTTGGTGAGAAGGCTCTGCCCTTGTATCAGTTGATGAAGAAATCAGACACATTCGACTGGACTCCTGAAGTCGAAGCAGTGTTTGTTGAGCTCAAAGCCCTGCTGTCCACCTAGCCGGTGCTTGCCGCTCCTATCAGCAAAGAGCCCTTGCTCCTGTACATCGCAACCACAAATCAGGTCGTCAGTACAGTGCTGACTGTCGAGCGAGAAGAGGAAGGCAAAGCCTATAAGGTTTAGCGACTAGTCTATCATGTCTCGGAAGTTTTGTCCCCCTCGAAGCAGAGATATCCTCATTATCAGAAGCTGGTGTATGGTATTTACTTATCAGCGAAGAAGGTGGCACATTATTTCCAAGACCACTCGATCTCAGCGTCAGTGATGCACCTTTATCAGAGATTTTCAATAATCGCGACGCATCAGGTCGAGTGGCTAAATGGGCAATTGAGCTGGGGCACTTCCACATCGGATTCTAAGTCAAGAAGGCAATCAAGTCCCAAGCATTGGCATATTTCATGGCCGAGTGGATCGAACAGCAACAACCTATCCAAGTTCACTCGACGCATTGGACAATGTTCTTCGACGGCTCCAAGATGCAGAATGGATCTAGTGTTGGCGTTGTTTTGATATCCCCCAGAGGCGACAAGCTCAGCTATGTCTTGCAAATTCACTTTGATTCCTCCAACAATGAAGCAGAGTATGAAGCACTTTTGTACGGGTTGCGCATGGCTATTTCGCTCGGCGTTAAGCGCTTGATGGTTTATGGCGACTCAGATTTGGTGGTGAATCAAGTGATGAAAGAGTGGGATGTTAGAAACCCTGCTATGGCCGGATACTGCAATGCAGTCCGGAAGCTGGAAAAGAAATTTGAAGGCCTGGAACTTCACCATGTTCCTCGACTGAAAAATCATGCAGCAGATGAGCTATCCAAGATTGGTTCCACTCGACGGCCTGTCCCCAGCGGAGTGTTCCTGGAGCATTTGCATTCTCCTTCGATCCAAGAGGATCCCTTCACCGAAGAGCCCCCACAAACCTTAAGCTCCTCTGACTCGACTGAAGTCGATGTTCCCGCCGTGATTGACCTAGTCATGGAAGTGCTAGTTATCATTCCCGACTGGACTGTACCGTACATAGCCTATATCCTCAAACAGGAGCTTCCTAAAGATGAAGCAGAGGCTCGACAGATTGTGCGCAGGTCCAAAGCTTTCACTGTGATGGGAGATCAGCTTTTCAGAGAAAGTGTGTCGGGTGTCACCCAGTGCTGCATTTCACCCGAAGAAGGTCGAATGATTCTAGATGAAATCCACTCGGGAATTTGCGTACACCATGCGTCTTCAAGGGCGATCATCGCTAAAGCATACTGAGCGGGTTTTTATTGGCCACGGGCTAATGAAATGGCTAAGGACATTGTTGATCATTGTGAAGGCTGACAGTTCTATGCAAACCTGTCACACAAGCCAACATCTGCTCTGAAAACAATTCCACTCGCCTGGTCATTTGCGGTTTGGGGGCTCGACATGGTTGGTCCTTTCCGACCCGGGAAAGGAGGATTCACCCCCCTGTTGGTAGCAGTCGACAAGTTCACCAAGTGGATCGAAGCCAAGCCCATCAAGAAGCTGAATTCCCGCACGACGGTCACGTTCATGAGAGAGATCGTTATCTGGTTTGGCATTCCCCACAGTATCATCACGGACAATGGCACTAATTTTGACTCGTAAGAATTCAGAAGATTTTGTAACTCCCAAGGCACCTGAGTGGATTATGCTTCCGTTGCGCATCCTCAAACCAATGGGCAAGTTGAGAGGGCTAACGGTCTCATTCTACAAGGTCTGAAGCCTCGTCTCATGCGCGATTTGGATCATGTCGCTAGTGCATGGGTAACTGAGCTACCGTCTATTTTGTGGGGGTTGAGGACAACACCTAATCGGTCGACTGGATGAACTCCTTTCTTCCTTGTCTATGGTGCTGAAGCTGTACTGCCGACTGATCTGGCCCACAATTCTCCTCGAGTGGAGCTATATTCTGAGGCTGAAGCCGAGCAGGCCAGGCAAGATAGGGTAGATCTTCTAGAAGAAGAGAGTGAGATGGCTCTGATCCGGACCACAGCCTATCAGCAAGACTTGCGACGTTTCCATGCAAGGAATGTCAGAAGCCGAGCGTTCCACGAAGGAGATTTGGTGCTTCGAGTGAATCTACACCGGCCTCACAAGCTAGCCCCTGCATGGGAAGGCCCTTTCGTAGTCACCAAGGTGCTAAACAATGGAGCCTATCACTTATATAATCTTATGAAGCAGATCGATGAGCTACGAGCTTGGAATGCAGACCTGTTTCAACGCTTTTACACTTGAGACATTAATTTTCTGATGTAATAAGAGTTCTTCATGAATGCATTTTGTGTCTCTGCAATTGATACCTCGTCGATTCCTTCCATGCAGTTATTTACTTGGGGATACTTCGAGTGATGAGCGATCCTCACGCTCGGGGGCTTAGCTGCGAATACAACTCGCCTAAGTTAAAAGCCTCGTCGAGGCGATGGTAATCCATCCACTCGACAGCTTAGATGCGAGTCGACATTCGCCTAAATTCAAAATACTCCGAGTGATGAGCGATCCTCACGCTCGGAGGCTTAGCTACGAATACAATTTGCCTAAGTTAAAAGCCTCATCAAGGCGATGGTAATCCATCCACTCGATAGCTTAGATGCGAGTCGACATTCGCCTAAGTTCAAAATACTCTGAATGATGAGCGATCCTCACGCTCGGGGGCTTAGCTGCGAATACAATTTGCCTAAGTTAAAAAACCTCGTCGAGCGGATAGTAATCTATTCACTCGACAGCTTAGATGCGAATCGACATTCGCCTAAGTTCAAAATACTCCGAGTGATGAGCGATCCTCACGCTCGGGGACTTAGCTACGAATACAATTCGCCTAAGTTAAAAAAATCATCAAGTGGAAAGTAATCCATTCACTCGACAGCTTAGATGCGAATCGACAGTCACCTAAGTTCAAAATACTCCGAGTGATGAGCGATCCTCATGCTCGGGGACTTAGCTGCGAATACAATTCGCCTAAGTTAAAAAATTCGTCGAGACGATGGTAATCCATCCACTCGACAGCTTAGACGTGAATCTACATTCGCCTAAGTTCAAAATACTCCGAGTGATGAGCGATCCTCACACTCGGGGACTTAGCTGCGAATACAATTCGCCTAAGTTAAAAAAATCGTCGAGACGTTGGTAATCCATCCACTCGACAACTTAGACGTGAATCTACATTCGCCTAAGTTCCAAATACTCCGAGTGATGAACGATCCTCACGCTCGGGGGCTTAGCTGCGAATACAATTCGCCTAAGTTAAAAAACTCGTCGGCTGGATAGCAATCCATTCACTCGACAGCTTAGATGCGAATCGACATTTGCCTAAGTTCAAAACTACTCCAAGTGATGAGCAATCCTCACTCTCGGGGGCTTAGCTACGAATACAATTCGCCTAAGTTAAAAAAAATCCGTCGACTGAATAACAATCCATTCACTCGACAGCTTAGATGTGACTCGACATTCGCCTAAGTTCAAAATACTCCGAGTGATGAGCGATCCTCATGCTCGGGGACTTAGCTGCAAATACAATTCGCCTAAGTTAAAAAATTCATCGAGACGATGGTAATCCATGCACTCGACAGCTTAGACGTGAATCGACATTCGCATAAGTTCCAAATTCTCCGAGTGATGAGCGATCCTCACGCTCGGGGACTTAGCTGCGAATACAATTCGCCTAAGTTAAAAAATTCGTCGAGACGATGGTAATCCATGCACTCGACAGCTTAGACGCGAATCGACATTCGCCTAAGTTTTAAATACTCCGAGTGATGAGCAATCCTCACACTTGGGGGCTTAGCTGCGAAACACGTTTCGCCTAAGTAAAAACCTCGTCGAGTGGATAGTAGTCCTTTCACTCGACAGCTTAGATGCGAATCGACATTCTCCTAAGTTCAAAATACTCCGAATGATGAGCGATCCTCACGCTCGGGGACTTAGCTGCGAATACAATTCGCCTAAGTTAAAAAATTCGTCGAGACGATGGTAATCCATCACTCGACAGCTTAGACGTGAGTCGACATTCGCCTAGGTTCCAAATACTCCGAGTGATGAGTGATCCTCACGCTCGGGGGCTTAGCTGCGAATACAATTCGCCTAAGTTAAAAAAACTCGTCGACTGGATAGCAATCTATTCACTCGACAGCTTAGATGCGAATCGACATTCGCCTAAGTTCAAAATACTCTGAATGACGAGCGATCCTCACGCTCGGAGACTTAGCTGCGAATACAATTCGCCTAAGTTAAAAAAATCGTTGAGACGATGGTAATCCATCCACTCGACAGCTTAGACGCGAATCGACATTCGCCTAAGTTTAAAATACTCCGAGTGATGAGCAATCCTCACACTCGGGGGCTTAGCTGCGAAACACATTTCGCCTAAGTAAAAACCTCGTCGAGTGGATAGTAATCCATTCACTCGACAACTTAGCTACGAATCGACATTCGCCTAAGTTCAAAAATACTCCGAGTGATGAGCAATCCTCACACTTGGAGGCTTAGCTGCGAACACGCTTCGCCTAAGTAAAACTCAGTCAAACAGACGATTGAAAGCCAAATATGAACAAAATCCAAAGGGTAAACCAGGGATAAACGTTTCATACGAAAGCAAATGTGCTCAGGCCTAAGGCCTGAACGAAGTTTTTAAGGATACAAATCCACTCGGCATACCGAGGTAAATTTAACTGTTTCTTTTAAAGACAAGTTTTTCAAGTAGGTGACGGACTGGCGGGATCGACGAAGGTGTCTAGGTCGATGCCGTCGGCGATTCTGGTGGCCGCTTCGATGAAGGTCTCCATGAATTCCTCAAACTGGAGTTTCTTCGTGTTGACCACCTGAAGCTCCTTTAGCCTCTCCTCCTTCACGTCCCTGCAATGGACCCTGACGAGTGACAACGCCATGTCAGCCCCACAACGAGCGACAGATTTCTTCCAGGCCTGCACTCGACTTGGAAGTTCGTCCAGGCGAGCCATCATAGAGTTGAGGTCAAGTTGGAAGGTGTCCTCGGGCCATAGCTCTTTGTCGATCTTCTCCATTGCAGACTTCAGTTGGACAAGATACTCCTAGACGCCCTGGAGCCAGAAATTGAGTCGGAGCATGTTCATGGCCACCGCATCTGCGACAGGAGACTTGGTGGGATCCAGATTGGGCTCAACCTCCTCTGTCTCCTTCTCAAAGTCTTGGCAGAATTCTGTTGAAGAATGGGGAATGGGAGGAGAATCGGTGAACTGCGACCATCAAAGATTTTACAAAGCTTAGTCGACAAGAAACACTTACTGTCGAGTAGGATATACATCTTCCTCGAGAACTCGCCCAAATGCTTCTCCAGGCCATTGCTCCTCTTGTTCAGCTGCTCGGCCCTTTTGACGAGGTCCGCACGCTCCTGCTTCAGCTTGTTGTTCTCTTCTTCCAGCTTCTGGGCGGCCGCCAGCTTCTGATCTGGAGCTTCAGTTTTGTCCCTGGCCACCCGTTGGGCGTCGGCGAGTGCTTTGTCCTTCTCCTCCAGTGCCTTCTTCATGGAATCTAAATAAACAACATTGTTGAGTCGCGCTTGGAGTCGACGGTTTTCATTGCGCACGTTTGTTCGAGTGAGAGCACTCGGTTCAAAACATGAAAAGTGAAGATGGGAATGCTGACAGTCGACAATAATTACCTCCCAGAGACTTCAGCTCAGCACGCGCTCGCTCGAGGGCATTGTTGACAATAGCCAGATCCACCTGCAACCGGTTCCTCTCATCCTCCATGTCCTTGTAATGCGTTCCAAGTTCGCAAGCCGTCTGGAACCAACAAAAGACAGGAGTTCAATCAGCAAGTGGTTCCTGGACAGTCGACTGAGTTATGAACACCGGCGAATGACCATTTTGGAAGAATTCAAGCAGAAAGTCCACTCGACATGTCGAGTTGCTCTGGCGCTCCGCGCGCCATAAACAAATTCAAAAGCTGTCTTTATTAAGACCCCTGCCGATGCAAGCACTCGACATCGGTCTCGGGGACTACACCCAGTGGGTGCACTAAGAGCGCCCCCACTGAGATGGTTAATTCTCGATCCGTCGAGTAACTCGTCAGAAAAAACACTCGACAAGGTCGGCCCTGTCATGACACTCAACCCCTCGAATGACACACCTCCCTAATCTATGAAGTGCAATCTATCCTTATGCAGCGTCATATCATGGTTTGCCAATAATATCCATGAAACCTACAAGGTAGCTACAGAGTGGTGTGATTCAAGGCGAAGTGTATCCTGTATACAATAGACGCTAAGACCCCTGCCGACGCAAGCACTCGACAGTGGTCTCGAGGACTACACCTAGCGGGTGCGCTAAGAGCGCCCCCATTGAGACGGTTAACTCTCGATCCGTCGAGTAACTCGTCAGAAAATACACTCGACATGTCAAGTGACAATAGTACCACGCGTATGACAACAGACTCTAAGACCCTTGCCGATGCAAGCACTCGACAGCGGTCTCGGGGACTACACCCAGTGGGTGCGCTAAGAGCACCCCCACTGAGACGGTTAACTCTCGATCTGACGAGTAACTCGTCAGAAAATACACTCGACATGTCGAGTGACATTAGTACCACGCGTATGACAACAGACTCTAAGACCCCTGCCGAGGCAAGCACTCGATAGCGGTCTCGGGGACTACACCCAGTAGGTGCGCTAAGAGGGCCCCCACTGAGACGGTTAACTCTCGATCCGTCAAGTAACTCGTCAGAAAACACACTCGACATGTCGAACGACAACAGTACTACGTGTACTACCAATCCTAATCCTACTCGACTACGATCCGATCTATTTGACTGGAGGAGGTTCAAGCATTCTACGGCAATCACCCAGTGGGTGTTTGGCAGCCAAGAAAAGACAATAATTCAATCGACAATGGACTTACAATCGAACTTACTCGGACATTGGTGCGGAGGGCTGCACTGACGTCAAAAGCCAGCTTGCTGGCCTCGTACGCCTCCTTGGTCCTCAGCATGAGTTGCTCTGCCTGGATCATGGCTTCCTTTGCAGCTCCAGTTTGGTCTTCCGGGATGCGTTGCAGAGGAAAGGTCGTCGCAGGTGGGGCCGGCACATTCGCTGGAGCAGCTGGATTAGCCTGAAGAGGTCCGGTCGGAGCCGATGTCATGACGGTCGAGACGGTTAAAGGAGCATGCGACGGGGGCGTTGCAGAGCAACCCCGGGTCGCGTAGAGTCACCTCTCCTCTGGGAAGACTCCGCATTTGAGCGCTGGGGTGCTTGCGACAATGACGCCCTTCGGGTGCGAGTGCGCGAAGTGTCCAGCAGCCCCTCATCGTCCTCGACTTGAATGACCTCTGCAACAATCGACAACATCAACATCTACATGTGCCGAATCCTATTCGGAAAAACTAACAACTTTCTTATCTCTATGAGAAGTGGCAGCGTCAGCGCTATCAACATCCATTACATCCTCCTCATCTCGACGAGGCGAGGTCACAGATGTTGCAGCTCTGATGGAATAGACAGCTTTCACTCAGATATAACTCAAGACTTCAGTCGACAGAACAATTCAGAAATGAACACTTACGTGGAGACGACAGGTACGGCCACCCTCATACGGGGCAGTGCTTTGCGAGGCTTGGAGGTGGCTTGCTTGGGCTGCTTGGCCAGTCTTTCGTTCGACTCGACAGTTGAGGGGCGGCTCCGTTTCGAGTTCTTCTCACTTGGGCCTGGGGCCTTGTCCTCAGCAGTTGCCGGGTCATTGAGAGCCTTAGTGCGGCCTTCACGACGAGGGGGTGACTCGACTCCTTCCTCTTCGCCGGAATCTTCATATTCATCCTTGGAGTCGGAGAGTCTGTCACCGTCCACACTGCCGCCCTCACTCACCACGCCGTCGTGCACATAGTTCCCGTTGGGAATGGGCGAGTGCATGTTCGTCCATTCCTACATAATTCAAACAAGAGAGTCAGACCACAAGTCAGTACATCACTCGACAGTATAAACATATCAGTCGACATTACACATCTCACCAGGTTCTTCGATGGGTTTTCAGCCAAGTAAGGCTAGATCCTCTTGGCTCCCGAGGGGTTGTCACAATTTCTAGTGATGCTCCGAAGCCACTGCTCGACAGTCCCCTGTGTAACTTCTTCTGGATGCGTCCTGGTCGAGTCCCCCGGACCGGAGTAGTGCCACATGGTGTGGGCACTGGCCTGGAGCGGCCGTATACGTCGACTGAGGAACGTTTTGAGCAGATCCATGCCTGTCACCCTGCCCCGGATCAGTTGAACCACGACCTCGACTAGGATACCTACTTGGACATGCTCCTCGTCGGTCACCTTCAGGGACTTGGGGGCAGCGGGTCGGTCAGGTGAAAACGGAGGAAGACCAGTCGATATGTTGGGTGGCACTACATCTTTGTAGTAGAACCAGGTCGACTGCCAGTCTCGAACAGATTCGGGAAGAGAAAAGGCAGGAAAGGAACTACGTTGCCTTTTCTAGACCCCTAAGCCTCCACACAACTGGAGCCCGTGGGTCTTCCTATCGGCAGCAAGGATTTTCTTCACAGTCTGCGATCTGACCGTGAAGAGATGCTTAAACAACCCCCAATGAGGAGGGCACCCCAGGAAACATTCGCGCAAGGTGACGAATGCAAACAAGTACGCCATGGTGCTCGGTGGAAAGTGGTGCAGCTACGCACCAAAGAAATTCAGAAATCCCCGGAAGAATGGGTGAGGGGGCATGGGAGAGGAGAAGAACCCGCTCTCCGTCGCGCGGCTCCGGCTCGCGCTCCTCCCCCGACAACATCCAGGCGCCGTCCGCCACCAGCCCGTCGGAGACGAGGCCCTCGAGGTCGGCGCGGGTGACAACAGAGGGGAGAAAATCCCCCTGCATCCAACCCGCAGGCGCGGTGAACCGAGCGGTCGAGGGCTTCTTTCCCTTGAGCTTCGACGTCCCCTTCTTTGCGTGCTCTAGCTTCTCCATCGCGTTCTTCGTCATCGGAGCGGTAGCTCTGGTCGGAGGGGAGCGGTGTGCTGTGCTGGGGAGCGGAGGAGGGGGAGGAAGAGAGGGAGAATTGGTGGAAGGTATTGTGCAATCCGCGGCTCGGAGTGCTTTATATGCTGCCGAGTGTCTCACTGACTGGTGGGCCCACGAGATAACCGCACATGCCAACCGCTGACGGCGCCCCATGCGTGGCGATATGACCGGTGCAAGAATCGAGGCGTCATGCCTCCACTAGCCCTGATCGTGGCGTCATCTCCGCGCATGCGTGCGCTTCCCAAATTTTCGTATCCCGGAGAATCCGGGCCCGTCAAACCAACCCGTCACCTCCCCACGATGCGCTCGATTCACTCAGACACTTTTAAGACTGAATGGATCCAGGCGAGCGGAGAAGAATTCAATCGACGTAAATTTCGTTGAAGACCCGAATATCATTCAGAAGATTTTGCCTGTCGATCCTGAATGAATGCTAAGGCTCAGAGTTCAATCGACGCAAGTTCCATGGAAATCTCAAATGTCATTTGGAGGATTTGATATACTAACTCAAGGTCTTCATTGATACCTCTTTCCACCACTCAAACCCTGATCCATTCGGGGGCTAATGACGAGGATATGTACCTAGGGTAGGGTCCTAGGCAAGGCCCGCACACCCTACCTAAGGACACCACATGGGAGGACCTGAAGATCAAGCATGAACTTCCGAGTGGATCCCTAGAGACGTTCAAAGTCACTCGACAGTAATCCACTCGGAGACTCCCGCACTCACTCGACAGTCGCGTGTCACTCGACAGACCTTGCTTCACTCGACGCCAGAAGACTAGGAGCCATCATCAAGATCCCAACGGGTAGACGCTGGCTTAATGGCCTTTAATAGCTTTTACTGCGTACGTTACCTGTAACAGCAGACTTTACACCCCACGACCAGACCCTTTGATGCGGGACCATTATGAGGGGCAGCGAACTCTATATAAGCCGCCCCTCCCCTCCTGCACAAGGGTTAGAAACCATTGTAATCTCTACATTCCACTCGACATGAGAGCTCCCGAGCACTGAGACGTAGTGTTGTTACCTCCACGAGAGGGGCTTGAACTCATACACATGCGTGTACACCCTCGCCGTAGCTAGGACTCTGCCCTCTCCATTCGTACCCCTACCATCTACTGTCAGGCTCTTTCCCACGACAGGTAGCGAGGCACGTATTGTATTGTTGCCATCAAGGTTAACAAGATGGGGTTTTCATCATATTGCTTGAGTTTATCCCTCTACATCATGTCATCTTTCTTAATGTGTTACTCTGTTCTTCATGAACTTAATACTCTAGATGCAGGCAAGAGTCAGTCAATTTGTGGAGTAATAGTAGTAGAAGCAGAATCATTTTGGTCTACTTGACACAGACATGATGTAGAATCATGATCATTGCCTTGGATAACTATATGATTAGTCGCTTTTCTCAATTGCTTGACAGTAATTTGTTTACCCACCATGATAATTTCCTTCAAGAGAGAAACCTCTAGTGAAATCTATGGCCCCAGGTCTATTTTCCATAATATATTTTCAGATCTATAAACCAAAAATACTTTGCTGCAATTTATTTACCTTTTACTTTCCATTCTTGTTTACTTCTATCTCTATCAGATCTAATCCTTGCAAATAATCGTGAAGGGATTGACAACCCCTTTATAGCGTTGGGTGCAAGAGTTTGATTATTTGTGTAGGTGCATCCATTGGTGACTTGCTTGTTCCTCCTACTGGATTGATACCTTGGTTCTCAACAACTGAGGGAAATACTTATCTACTTTGCTGCATCACCCTTTCCTCTTCAAGGGAAAACGAACACAAGCTCAAGAGGTAGCAAGAAGGATACACATCAAGCCTACCAAGTACCCATCACAAACTCATCTCTTGCATTTACATTATTTTCCATTTGCCTCTCATTTTCCTCTCCCCCACTTCTAAAACGATTTTCAGAAAATACCAAAAATATATGCCTTTTTATTCGCCCTTCTTTTGTTCGTTCTCTCGTTTGCCTTTTTGCTTGTGTGCTAGACTGCTTTATTGCCACCATGTCGGAGTCTAGGGAGACGTTCAATGAAAAGGATAGTAATAATATTGAGGGGAATTTTGATGATCTTGCTAATAACAACCCTCAAGAAGAACCTACTATCATTCATACAAAAAATTCCGCATAGGTAGTGGTAGTATCATTGGAAAAGGTGTTATTCAAGATTTTTTTACTTGTGCGGGAACGCTTCCTACCTTAGGAGGTTCCATTCTCAATAAAACCAATAGTCTTGTGGATGCTATAACTTTATTAATAATTGAACTTGAGAGGCAATTCTTTCATATGCACCCTTGCATACAAAGGATTTTTCTTGAGTTCTCCAATATTCAGCATTCTTCTGTTAAGCATGCCCCCACTATATTCCTACCCCACGAGTTTCGATTTATCATGAAAGAGGCTAGTGAATTTTTTGCTCATTATAAAATTAATGGTGGATGTCCCCTCATTGAGGAGATCCTTTTTAATCAAGAAGAGATAATGAGATTACAATCTCCGGATTATGTTGCTTATAATGAAAATTTGAGAAAAAGGGTCCCTACCGAGGTTTTGGTTGATAAGATTTCCGAGCTCTATGATAATTCTGCTATACAAAATAACGGATTAGAGTTCATTCTAAGAAAAAGGCTTATGACCTTCACCCAAAGGAAAGCTTATAATGATGAATTGATTATACACTATAAGGGACCAAAGGAGGAACTTATCCCTCCCGCACTTGATCTTAAGGATCCTTATCCTATTAAATTCAACCCTTTTGATTGTTTTTGCTTGACACAAAGGAAACTTGCTGTTGAAAGCAGGGAGTACGAGATCAGCATGGGTGATCTCCCTTATTATTATGACAACACCTAGATATATTGCATTTTGCCTAGCTAGGGGCGTTAAACAATAGCGCTTGTTGGGAGGAAACCCAATTTTATTTTTGTGTTCTGCTTTTGCTTCTGTTTTTGAGTGTTTCCCACATTATTAATCCTGTAGTAATTGTGTTTTGGTGTTTTAATTAGTGTTTGAGCCAATTGAAACCTTTGGGGTGATCTATGGTAGTTGTTGGTTTGATCTTGCTGAAAAACGGAAACTTTTGCGCTCAGTCCAGGAATTCTCTAAATTTTTGAGAGTGTCAAATGAGTCTGAAATTTTTACACAAGATTGATATATATATATATATATCTCATATTTTACTAATTTTTCTGAATTTTTTTATTTATAGAAGTATACGAAGTTTTCAGATTTCTATAAGGCTGTTCTGTTTTTGACAGATTCTGTTTTCTTTGAGTCGTTTGCCTGTTTTGATGAATCTATGGGTTGTATCATGGGTTATGGACAATGGAGATGTTAGAATACAGAAGGTATAACACCAATATAAATAAATAATTAGTTCACAACAGTACCTAAGGTGGTGATTTATTTTCTTATACTAACGGATCTCACGAGTTTTCTGTTAAGTTTTGTGTTGTGAAGTTTTCAAGTTTTGGGTAAGGATTTGATGGACTATGGAATAAGGAGTGGCAAGAGCCTAAGCTTGAGGATGCCCAAGGAAACCCAAGTCATATTCAATGATGCCAAAGAGCCTAAGCTTGGGGATGCCCCGGAAGGGATCCGGGGCATCCCCTCTTTCGTCTTCAATCCGTCAGTAAATTTACTTAAGGCTATATTTTTATTCACAACATGATATGTGTTTTGCTTGGAGCGTCTTGTATGATATGAGTCTTTGCTTCTTAGTTTTCCACAATCATCCTTGCTGCACACATATTTTGAGAGAGACACGCTGAATCGTGAATTTGTTAGAATACTCTATGTGCTTCACTTATATCTTTTGAGTTAGGCAATTTTGCTCTATGTGCTTCACTTATATTTTTTAGAGCACGGTGGTGTTCGCATTTTATAGAAATAATTGAACTCTTGTAACTCACTTATATTATTTTGAGAGTCTCTAAATAGCATGGTAATTGGTCTAGGTTATGAATTTAGTCCTAATATGATAGGCATCCAAGAGGGATATAATAAAAACTTGCATATTAAGTGCATTGAATATTTTTGAGAAGTTTGATTCCTTGCATAGAGTTTTGAGATACAAATATGGTAATGTTAAGAGTCATGTTAGGAAGTAATTGTGATTTGGTAAAAATACGTGTTTAAAGGTTTGTGATTCCCGTAGCATGCACGTATGGTGAACCATTATGTAAGGAAGTCGGAGCATGATTTGTTTATAGATTGTCAACCTTTGCGTGAGGGTTGGGAGCGCACGATGATTAACTCCTACTAAGCTCTCCCCTAGGAGCATGTGTTTAATACTTTGCTTCAATGACTAATAGACTTTTCAATAAGTATGTGAGTTCTTTATGACTAATGTTGAGTCCATGGAATATACGCACTCTCACCCTTCCACCTCTGCTAGCCTCTCTAGTACCCCGCAACTTTCGCCGGTACAACAAGCACCTTCCTCAAAACAGCCACCATATATCCTTCCTCAAAACAGTCACCATATACCTTCCTCAAAACAGCCACCATATACCTTCCATAAAACAGCCACCATATATCTTTCCTCAAAACAGCCACCATACCTACCTATTATGGCATTTCCATAGCCATTCCGGGATATATTGCCATGCAACTTCCACAATTTCCTTTTATGACTTGCACCATCACTTCCATATTTCATATAAAGTCATATTTTGTCATAGGTATCAAGTTGTAATTTTCTTTTGAGATGTAAGTAAATAAAAGTGTGATGATTATCATTATTAGAGCATGTCCCATGTGAGGAAAGGATGATAGAAGCTATGATTCCCTCTCAAGTGGGGATGAGATTCCGGACTATATGAAAAAAATAAAAGAGGCCAACGAAGCCCAAAAAAAAGAGGCCTTAGATGCCCACCAAAAAAGAGAAAAAAATGAGAGAAAATGGAGAAGGGACATTGCTACTATCTTTTTCCACACTTGTGCTTCAAAGTAGCACCATGATCTTCATCATAGAGAGTCTCCTATTTAACCACTTTCATATACTAGTGGGATTTTTTTAATATAACTTGGCTTGTATATTACAATGATGGGCTTGTCAAATTGCCCTAGGTCTTCATGAGCAAGCAAGTTGGATGCACACCCACTTAGTTTCCTCTTGAGCTTTCATACACTTATAGCTCTAGTGAATCCATTGCATGGCAATCCCTACTCACTCACATTGATATCTATTAATGGGCATCTCCATAGCCCGTTGATACGCCTAGTTGATGTGACGCCTAGTTGATGTGAGACTATCTTCTCCCTTTCCTTGACAACCTCCACCATATTCTATTCCACCTATAGTGCTATATCCATGGATCACACTCATGTATTGCGTGAGAGTTGAATTTTTTTGAGAAAATAGAAGTGTGAAAACAATTGCTGGACTTATCATCGGGGTTGTGCATGACATAAATACTTTCTGTGGGGAAGATGGAGCATAGCCACACCATATGATATTGTAGGGATAACTTTCTTTCGCCATTATATGTTGAAGAGATACAATTGCTTTGTTAGTATGCTTGAAATGTTATTCTTTTTATATCAATATTAAGCTTTTGTTTTGAGTCTTACGGATCTGAATATTCATGACACAATAGAGAATATTACATGGATAAATATGTTAGGTAGCACTCCACATCAAAAATTCTGTTTTTATCATTTACCTACTCGAGGACAAGTAGGAATTAAGCTTGGGGATGCTGATACGTCTCCAACGTATCTATAAATTTTGATGATGGCATGCTATTATATTATCTGTTTTGGATGTTTTATATGCATTAATATGCTATTTTATATTATTTTTGGGACTAACCTATTAATCTAGAGCCTAGTGCCATTTTCTGTTTTTTCCTTGTTTTTGAGTTTTGCAGATATGGAATATTAAACGGAGTCCAAACGGAATAAAATCTTCGGAATGATTTTTCTGGAAGAAAACAAATCCAATGGGCTTGGAATGCACGCCAGGGCACCTGCAAGGAGGTCACAAGCCTGGTAGGTGCGACCACCCCCTGGCCGCACCTGGCAGGCTTGCCATCTCCTGGTAGGTCTCCTAACCCTATTCTTCGTCCTATAAATACACAAATATTCCCCCAACACCAGAACTTGCCACGCAAATACTTTTCCGCCGCCACAAGCCTCCGTTCCCAAGAGATTCAATCTTGGAGCCTTTTCAGGTAATTTGTCAGAGGGGGTTTTGATCACGGAGGGCATCTACATCAAGTCCATTGCCCCTTCTATGATGCGTGAGTAGTCCACCATAGACCTACGGGTCCGTAGCTAGTAGCAAGATGGCTTCTTATCTCTCTATCTTCAATACCATGTTCTTCATGATCTTCATGGGGATCTATCCGATGTAATCCTCTTTTGTGGTGTGCTTGTCAAGATCCGATGAACTGTGAGTTTATGTTCAGATTATCCATGAATCTTATTTGAATCTTCTCTGAATTCTTATATGCATGATTTCATATCCTTGTAAGTATCTTCAAGTTATTGGTTTGGATTGGCTAACTAGATTGGTAATTCTTGCAATGGGAGAAGTGCTTAGTTTTGGGTTCAATCTTGCGGTGTCCTCACCCAGTGACATAGTAGGGGTAGTGAGGCAAGTATTGAATTGTTGCCATCAAGGGTAACAAGATGGGGTTTTCATCATATTGCTTGAGTTTATCCCTCTACATCATGTCATCTTTCTTAATGCGTTACTCTGTTCTTCATGAACTTAATACTCTAGATGCAGGCCAGAGTCGGTCAATGTGTGCAGTAATAGTAGTAGATGTAGAATCGTTTCGGTCTACTTGACACGGACGTGATGCCTATATGCATGATCGTTGCCTTGGATAACTACATGATTATTCGCTTTTCTATCGATTGCTTGACAGTAATTTATTTACCACTATGATATTTTCCTTCAAGAGAGAAGCCTCTAGTGAATCTATGGCCCCGGGGTCTACTTTCCATAACATATTTTCAGATATATTAACCAAAAATACCAAAAATACTTTGTTGCAATTTATTTACCCTTTACTTTCCGTTCTCATTTACATCTATCTCTATCGGATCTAATCTTGCAAATAATCGTGAAGGGATTGACAACCCCTTTATAGCGTTGGCTACAATAGTTTGATTGTTTGTGTAGGCGCATCCATTGGTGACTTGCTTGTTCCTCCTACTGGATTGATACCTTGGTTCTCCACAAATGGAGGAAATACTTATCTACTTTGCTGCATCACCCTTTCCTCTTCAAGGGAAAACCAACACAAGCTCAAGAGGTAGCACATGATTCGGTGAAGAACTGATGGAAAGGATTCTTCTATGTGAAGAACGTGAAGCCGGAGGAGGACTACATCAACCTCCCTGACTTCGTCGACTAGCCGCCGGTTGCGATGATGAACTAGAGGGCGGCTCCAGCCTAGTCGCCCGAGACAGCGTATCGGCTCTGCAAGCGCCTGGTGGTGATGACCAGGATGGAGGGTCTGACAGCCGTAGATCTCCTGGCCGCGATGGTAGCACGTGGGGTGCAACTGCTGCAGCACTGGCCGCACCTCATCTGCCAGATGGGAGGGCGGCATGACCCTTGCCGGCTCACTACAAAAGAGCTGAAGGTGGTGCAAGTGGTGAGGAGGGTGAATGCCATTTTGGGCGCCAAGATGGACGAGGGCAGATGGTGATGGGGAAAGGCCCCGTAGATCCAGGACCTTCCGGCTCCACGGGTACGTGACGAGCCGTCCCCCACCCTTTCTTTTTCTTTTGAAGCCGGTGCCTCTCCTCAACCTGACGGTGGAGGGCTTCTCTTGCGTGCAGGTCTTCCCGCAGCTGTAGAACTATGGGGTGCCGGCTGTCGACGTGGCGGAGTCGGACCCCGAGGAGTTCTAAGACGCCGACGACGTGGAGCCGGGGCATCCAAAGCCGATGGGGCAAAGATGGAGATGGAGTCCACCGAGTCAGCGGGTGAGTTCCTTCCCCAATCACTTTTGCGAGATTGGACTGATGACGATGCTGAATCGGAGGGGACGTGCAATGCAGTGGCCCCGAAGGACCCCGAGGCTTTGAGGGATGACACTACGGTGCCGAGGAGGCACATACGCCGCACCGACTGCGAGCCCAGCTCGGGCGAGCCGACAGTGGGTGATAGGGGGAAGCAGTCGGCCAGCTCCAGGCCGGCCCCCACAGGGGCAGCCAGCGGACAGTCGGGCGGTAGCCGTGGAGGCGGCGGGAAGAAACCGCGGGTTTCCCAGACGGGTCCCACCAGGTGGGCGGTCCTCGTTACCATCGGGTGAGTTTGTTTTTCTTCTATGCTTGCTTGTTTTTTAGTCGACTCTTGTTCAACCAGGGAGCCGCGCACCCTGGGGAGAGCTACGGCCATTGAGACAGTGGGCACGGCACCACCGAACACCACCGAGGAGAGGAGCGCGAGGTGTGGCAGAACCTCGAGGCGGCCGAGCGGGAGCAGCGCGAAGAGGAGCGCCGCCCATGGGAGGAGGCGGTGCAGAAGCAGCCGCGAGGGAGGGCCAGCATGGAGGCGGCCGGCCAGTCATGGGAGCCTTTCCCCCTTGGCCGGGAGAGAAGGTCCAAGGATAAGCACAACCCCGTGCGGCATGTGGAGGTAGACGTGCGGGTCGAGGAGGAGGCCCGTGCGGTCGCGAGTGTCGCGGGCGCCGTCGAAGGGGTGGAGCTGGGAAGCAACAAGGTCCCATCGGGGGCGGATGTCGTGCCGCCAGGAGTGGAGGATCCCCTAGAGGTCATCGTTCCTGATTCGGCTCCGAAGGTTCCGGCTCCGGACGCGAGCCGTGGAGGCACCTCCAGAGGCGGAGTGTCGGAGGTTGAGAACACAACGCCCAGGGGGCGGATGCCCCAGGCTCGTCAGCTGGGGCACCCGGCACCATGGCACTAGGAGGGGCTGGTCCCCTGGTGACCACGACGAAGGGTGCACCCAACCCCGCCGACGGGGGTCGGTCGCAGGAGACCTAGGCCACGGTCGGAGGTGCGGCCATCGACGACGCGCCCGGTGCCCTTGAAGCCACGGTGGCTGCCATTATCATGGAATTCGCCGCCTGCCGCTCCTAGACGGCGCAGGAGGCACAGGCCGCCAGCAACCGACTGGTGCACCTCGAGCAATCCATTGTGGTAAGGGCTCGAAGCTTGCACTTTGTTTTGATTTTCTCCAGTGGGGTGTGCCAGCGCACCCACTGGGTGTAGCCCCCGAGACTCGGGCCGGTTGGGACACAGGCGGGCCGAATCTAATGGTGTTCTTGCTTCTATGTCCTCTGTAGGCCGCACACGACTGTCGGGTGGCCGCGTACAACACGCTGCTAGGCTTGTACCGCGGAGCCGAGAGCCGGCTGTCCGTCCTATCCACTGACCTGCAAGGTAAGGTTCTTCTGAATCTCTAGTGGGGGCGCGTGAGCGCACCCACTAGGTGTAGCCCACGGGATTTAGGCTGGCTGCTCCAGAGGCTGGCTGAATCCCTTTCTTCTTTGCTTTCTGACAGAGGCATCTTTGTCTCGGGCAGTTATCCATGCCGAGACGGTCAACCTCCATCGCTAGGTGGTGCAGCTCGGCGACCGGCAGGACCTCCTGACCGCGAAGTGCGACCAGCTCCGCCAGGAGGCGGATCAGGCACGGGAAGATAAGGATGAGCACGAAGTGGCCCATCGTCAAGAGCTGGAGGAGCAGGAGGCGACTCTTCGGCTAGAGTCGGAGGAGCGGGAGATGGCTCTCCACCGGGAGTTAGAGACCAGGGATGCCTTGATGGCAAAGGCGACCGAGAAGGCCTGGACGACCCAGGCCGAGCATGAGCGCCGGTCAAGGAGTGGTCGGCCCGAGAGTTCGATGTGCAGGAGCAGGGCCACAAGGTGGAACGGCTGCTCACCGGTAAGTCTTGTTGTCTTTGTGTGGTGGTTTGAAGTTCGAGTTTTCCCTCATTGCTCATTTTTGTCCTTCTTTCCCCTTAGAGCCTTTCCCAGGCACGCAGGGAGTTGCGAAGGCCCACCACGCAAATTGGCGGGCACAGGGGATTGCCATTGAGCAGCACGCCTGGACCCTGGATGAGGTGGGGATCGCCGCCAAGGTGCGCCTGACCGAGGTGGTCCGGGCCATGAAGCGGCTCTAGCCGGCCGGCACCGCGCTACTACGGACCCTCTGGCCGGGCGTGGTGGAGCCAGACTCCATGAGCCGACTGTCGAGGTGGCTTGAGTTCGGGACCGCTCGGGTGAACGCCTAGAGGGCCTCCGCCACGCGCGTTGAAGCGGCCATGGCGCTGCGCATCACAAGGTCATGGTAACCCGAGCTGGACTTGGGGCTATTTACGGCCCATTGTGCTGGCATCGATGCAGAGCTGGAGGCGGTTGCTGATGCGCTGGCCGTGTGGTCCAGCGACCTTGCTTCCTTCGCCGCGTGGGACGAGTACATCCCTGAGCGCACGGCGGACGGCAAGGTGATCTTAGAGGACCCGTACACGCTCGCCCTTGATGACCCGGAGGGAAGTGCCGTGGAGATGGGCGACCAAGACACTAGGTCCAACACCTACGACTACACCGACTTCGAGCCGGCTCGGGACTTGGACGCGAGGGCCGACACGGATCGCGTCGTGGCCAAGGACGGGGCATCTACTTCAGCTGTCGCGGAGAATACCAGGGGATAAGTGATGACCCACAAGTATAGGGGATCTATCGTAGTCCTTTTGATAAGTAAGAGTGTCGAACCCAACGAGGAGCAGAAGGAAATGACAAGCGGTTTTCAGTAAGGTATTCTCTGCAAGCACTGATATCGGTAACAGATAGTTTTGTGATATCGGTAACAATTGTAACAAAGGTGCAGCAAGGTAGCCCGATCCTTTTTATAGCAAAGGACAAGCCTGGACAAACTCCTATGTAAAGCAAGGCGCTCCCGAGGATACATGGGAATTTCTGTCAAGCTAGTTTTCATCATGCTCATATGATTCACGTTCGTTACTTTGATAATTTGATATGTGGGTTGACCAGTGCTTGGGTGCTGCCCTTAGTTGGACAAGCCTCCCACTTATGATTAACCCCTCTCGCAAGCATCCACAACTATGAAAGAAGAATTAAGATAAATCTAACCATAGCATGAAACATGTGGATCCAAATCAGCCCCTTGCGAAGCAACGCATAAACTAGGGTTTAAGCTTCTATCACTCTAGCAACCCATCATCTACTTATTACTTCCCAATGCCTTCCTATAGGCCCAAACAATGGTGAAGTGTCATGTAGCCGACGTTCACATAACACCACTAGAGGAGAGACAACATACATCTCATCAAAATATCGAATGAATACCAAATTGGAACACCCCGTTACGCCTAGCGGGATCTAGACTGGCCCCACAGACCAACACCAGTCTTTCCTGCACACTTTGTCCTCACTCGTGCGCACCCGGAACCAACTTCCCGGTCGGTCACCCATCCTAGAATCGCTCCAAGCCAAGCACGCTTAACTTTGGAGTTCTTTTCGAGTGGGATCCCAGAAAAGAAGGAATTCCTTGTTGATATGAGTAGTCTATCATTCCTATCAAGCCAGGCTCTCACATACACCCCCACTCAAAGGAATCGACGTCCTCGTCGGCCCATCAGGAACGTTCCCTTTTGGCACACGTATGCGCGTCTAGTCCAGCACATGTGCCATGCTTTATGCCACGACAGGCCACACACGCCATCGGCTCTAATACCAATTGTAACGCCCCGTTACGCCTGGCAGGATCTAGACTCGCCCCACATACCAACACTAGTCTTTGCTGCACACTTTGTCCTCACTTGTGCGCACCCGGGACCAACTTTCCGATCAGTCACCCATCCTAGAATCGCTCCAAGCCAAGCATGCTTAACTTTGGAGTTCTTTTCGAGTGGGCTCCCAGAAAAGAAGGAATTCCTTGTTGATATGAGTAGTCTATCATTCCTATCAAGCCAGGCTCTCACACAAATTCACATGATTACTTATAACAAGACTTATCCCATGTCCTCAGGAACAAACGTAACTACTCACAAAGCATATTCATGTTCATAATCATAGGAGTATTAATGATGATCAAGGATCTGAACATATGATCTTCCACCAAGTAAACCAACTAACATCAACTACAAGGAGTAATCAACACTACTAACAACCCATAGGTACCAATCTAAGGTTTTGACACAAAGATCGGATACAAGAGATGAACTAGGGTTTGGAGAGGAGATGGTGCTGATGAAGATGTTCATGGAGATTGACCCCCTCTCGATGAGAGGATCTTTGGTGATGACGATGGCTTCGATTTCCCCCTCTAGGAGGGAAGTTTCCCCGGCAGAACAGCTCCGCCGGAGCCCCAGATTGTTTCTGCCAAAGTTCCGCCTCGAGACGGCGGTGCTTTGCCCCGAAATCTCTGTTATCATTTTTTCCAGGTCAAAACCCTCCATATAGGAGAAGATGGGCATCAGAGGGCTGCCAGGTGGGCCACAAGCCACAGGGGCGCGCCCAGGGGGTAGGGCGTGCCCCCTTGCTTGTGACTGCCTGGTGGGCCCCTTGATTTATTTCTTTTGCCCAATATTTTTTTATATTCCAAAATAATTCTCCGTAGATTTTTCAGGACTTTTGGAGTTGTGCAGAATAGGTATCTCAGATTTGCTCTTTTCTAGTCCAGAGTTCCAGCTGCCGGCATTCTCCCTCTTCATGCAAACCTTGTAAAATAAGAGAGAAAAGGCATAAATATTGTACCAAAATGTGTAGTAACAGCCCATAATGCAATAAATATCAATATAAAAGCATGATGCAAAATGGACGTATCAACTCCCCCAAGCTTAGACCTCGCTTGTGCTTAAGCCAAAGCCAAAATCGATAAATATGCCCACATGTTTAGAGATAGAGGTGTCGATAAAATAAATAAGGACATGAAGGCATCATGATCATCTTTAGAACAGCAACATATATTGACATATAATTTCTTATGCTAAAGTAACAACTTATTCACAATGGTAAAGTATGAATCAAGAACTCTATTGAGAACCGACAAACTACGATCTCGGTCATTGAAGCAATTCCAATTTATCATAACGTAGGAAAGAGTCAATATAAGAGCTTGTAAAGCAAATCCACATACTCAATCGTCTTTTAGTCTTTCACAATTGCTTACTCTCACGAGGTACCTATGAGTCAAAGCTTCAATCGGACACAGAGAAAGATAGGGGCTTATAGTATTCCTCCCAATTATTTACCTCAAGGGTAATGTCAACAATAATAACTCATGCTCGTCCACTTCCGAGTGGATATATGTGTCTAGATCATTCCCCAACACATGACGCTTGCCAGAAGATAAAGGCAAAATAGAGAAAGTGATGGAGATCACCACGACTCTTGCATAAAGGTAAGTACTAGAAAATAAAAGTAATAGATAGGCCCTTCACATAGGGAAGCAGAGGTTGTCATGCGCTTTTATAGTTGGATGCACAATCCCTTAATGCAAAAGAACGTCACTTTATAGTGCCCCTTGTGATAGAGAACTTTATTATGCAGTCCGTAGCTTTTATTTCTTCCCTATCACAAGTTTGTATAAAGTTTATTTTCCTCACACTAATAGATCACACATATTTAGAGAGCAATTTTTATTGCTTGCACCGATGAAAACTTACTTGAAGGATCTTACTCAATCCATAGATAGATATGGTGGACTCCCATGGCAAAACTGGGTTAAGGGTGTTTGGCTACACAAGTAGTATCTCTACTTGGTGCGGATGTTTTGGTTGGAATGAGGTGGAAGCAAGCGACACATGTTGAGGGATCTATAACAATATAACTTCTATTCGGAAATAAGCAAACATAAACCATTATGTTGTCTTCCTTGTCCAACATCAACTTCTTAACATACAATATTTTTGCTCGCAATCATAAAAGATGTCCAAGATAATATATTTATATGTGAACCTCTCTTTCTTTATTACTTCCTTTTAATTCCCCCAATGACCAACAACTATGTTTGTCAACCCACAACAGGTTTCAATCGACATACTTCTTATATGTGAAGTCATCACTCCCCATAAGATCATCATATATACTCTTTGATTTTATTCTATACTTATTTCTACTTCATCTTTCTCAAGATCAAGATCATACCAAACAAGCAAAGCCCTCAACTCAAAAGTACTTTTTATTATATAACTCTCGGACTTGCTTAAACAGGAGGAATCATAAAGCAAAACTCAAAACTAGATCACACGAAAACTTTATTGTACTAGATCAAGATATAACCAAAAGGATTGAACTAATAAAAATGATAAAAATAAAAATAAAAATAAAAGATATGATGGTGATACGATACCGGGGCACCTCCCCCAAGCTTGGCGCAAGCCAAGGGGAGTGCCCATACCCATGTGTTTAGTTGTCTTGCTTCGGAGGAGGTGATGTGGGAGTTGTTGATGAGGTTGGAAGCTTGTCCCCCGTCTTCCAAGGCATAGGCTCACCATCATAAAAGGATGAACGAGTCTCTGGGATCCTCAAATCTGCAGCCAAACTCATTTTCTTAAATTTGTATTCACACTTTTGGTTCTGTAGGTCATAGATCTGGGCTTGGATATGCTCGATTTTCTCGTAAAGCATAAAGATGTGCTCCCCGATTTCCTTGGCATCTAGCTTGTGCTTGTTGGTAAACTCTGCGATCATCAGGTGATTGAGTCCTCATTCGACCATCCCTTGTCACTTGAGCACCTATTGCTCCATTGCTTCGAGCCTTGTCTTCATGCTTCCGGTCTTCTTTGGCCCCACAACATCACGGATGTGCAGCACCCCCTCACGCATCTCAATGGTTTGAGGGTGTTGCAGCACCTCCGCAAGGTAGGGGTTGATGACCTTCTCGAAGAACTTGTCCTTCGAAGCACTTGGGGACGTCATGTTGATCTAAAACTGCTGCAGAAACAACTTAAGACAAAAACAGGAGATATTGTCGTGATACGAGAGTCAAAACCTTCGGGAGATTATATAATTAATTTTTACCGACCCGAAGGAGCATACCACAAGAAAACGGACTTCGGATGGTACACGAGGTGACCACAAGCCACAGGGGCACGCCTAGGGGGGTTGGGTGTGCCCTCCTGGCTTGTCGCCTCCTCGTGCACTATTCGGACTACTTTAAATTTTCCATTTTTTTTAAATATTCCAAAACAGATAAAAATTGCCATTGAAAAAGTTTTGGAGTCTATTTACTTACCATACCACATACCTATTCCTTTTCGGAGTCTGAAACGTTCTAGTAAGTCTCCCTAATGTACTCCTCTAGAGTTATGGTATTGATGATATTGGTTTCAACATTTATGGGAGTACCTGAGATATAATGTTTGATTCTTTGACCATTCAACACCTTCGGGTTTGTGCCTTCGGCGTTGTTAATCTTGATGGCACTGGAACGGTATACCTCCTCAGGACCTTCCCATTTAGAGAGAAGTTTTCCTGCAAAAAATTTTAAACAAGAATTGTATAGCAAGACATGATCACCTACATCAAATTCACGCTTTTGTATCCTTCTATCATGCCATATCTTAACCTTTTCTTTAAACAACTTGGCATTCTCATAGGCTTGGGTTCTCCATTCGTCAAGTGAGCTAATGTTAAATAACCTCTTCTCACTAGCAAGTTTGAAATCATAATTGAGCTCTTTGATTGCCCAATATGCTTTATGTGCTAGCTCGAGAGGTAAGTGACATGCTTTACCATAAACCATCTTATATGGAGACATACCCATAGGGTTTTGTAAGCAGTTCTACAAGCCCACAATGCATCATCAGGTTTCTTAGACCAATTCTTCGTAGATCTATTAAAAATCTTCTGCAAAATCAATTTAATTTCTCTATTGCTCAATTCTACTTGACCACTAGACTGAGGATGATAAGGAGATGCAATTCTATGATTAACATTGTATTTAGCGAGCAATTTACGGAAAGCACCATGCATAAAGTGGGAACCACCATCAATCATCAAATATCTAGGGACTCCAAATCTAGGGAAAATAACTTCTTTAAGCATTTTAATATAAGTGTTATGATTAGCGCTACTAGTTGGAATAGCTTCTACCCACTTAGTAACATAATCAACAACAACTAGAATATGAGTATACCCGTTAGATTGTGGGAAAGGCCCCATATAATCAAAACCCCAAACATCAAATGGTTCAATAACAAGAGAGTAATTCATAGGCATTTCCTGACGTCTACTAATATTACCAATTCTTTGACATTCATCACAAGACAAGACAAACTTACGAGCATCCTTGAAGAGAGTAGGCCAATAAAACGTAGATTGTAGTACCTTATGTACAGTTCTATCTCCAGCGTGGTGTCCTCCGTAGGGTTCGGAGTGACACTTGCGTAAAATCGGTTCCTGTTCATGCTCAGGTACACAATGTCTAATAATACTATCTACTCCTTCTTTATAAAGATGTGGATCATCCCAAAAGTAATGCCTTAAATCATAGAAGAACGTTTTCTTTTGTTGGTATGTGAAAGTAGGCGGTATAAATTTAGCAACAATGTAATTGGCATAATCAGCATACCATGGAGCATTGTGTGAAGCATTTACGATAGCTAATTGTTCATCAGGAAAGCTATCATCAATAGGAAGTGGGTCATCAAGTACATTTTCTAACCTAGACAAGTTAACTGCCACAGGGTTATCAGCACCCTTTCTATCAATAATATGCAAATCAAATTCTTGTAGCAGAAGGACCCACCTAACAAGTCTGGGTTTAGCATCTTTATTTTCCATAAGGTACTTAATAGAAGCATGATCGGTGTGAACAGTTACTTTGGAATCAACAATATAAGGTCTAAACTTATCACAAGCAAACACGACTGCTAAAAATTCCTTTTCAGTAGTAGCATAGTTTCTTTGAGGATTGTCTAGAGTTTTACTAGCATAATGGATAACATTTAATTTCTTATCGACTCTTTGTCCTAGAACAACACCAACAGCATAATCACTAGCATCACACATAATTTCAAAGGGTAGGTTCCAGTCGGGTGGTGAACAACAGGTGCGGTAATCAAGGCATTCTTAAGAATTTCAAATGCTTCTACACAATCATCATCAAAAACAAATGGAACATCTTTTTGCAAAAGATTTGTGAGAGGCCTAGAAATCTTAGAGAAATCTTTGATAAACCTCCTATAGAAACCAACATGACCAAGGAAACTTCTTATACCTTTGATATCTGTAGGGCACGACATTTTTTCAATAGCATCAACTTTAGCTTTATCAACTTAAATACCTCTTTCGGAGATCTTGTGCCCCAAGACAATACCTTCATTAACCATAAAGTGGCACTTTTCCCAATTCAAGACAAGATTAGTTTCTTCACATCTCTGTAAAACTCGGTCAAGGGTGCTCAAACAATCATCAAATGAAGTTCCGTAAACAGAAAAATCATCCATGAAGACCTCAAGAATCTTTTCACAACAGTCAAAGAATATAGCCATCATACATCTTTGAAAGGTAGCAGGTGCATTGCATAAACCAAAAGGCATACGTCTATAAGCAAAGGTACCGAAAGGGCAAGTAAAAGTGGTTTTTTCTTGATCCTCTCTTGATACATGTATTTGAGAGAAACCAGAGTAACCATCTAGAAAGCAAAAAATGAGTATGTTTGGATAGTCTTTCTAGAATTTTATCAATAAAAGGTAAAGGGTAATGATCTTTCTTAGTAGCTTTATTTAGTTTCGTAAAATCAATTACCATTCTATACCCTGTAACAATTCTTTGTGGGATCAATTCATTTTTATCGTTAGGAACAACGATAATACCTCCCTTCTTAGGGACACAATGGACGGGACTAACCCATGTACTATGCAACATCATAAATTATACCTGCCTCCAGAAGCTTTAGTATTTCTTTTCTTACCACTTCTTTCATCTTAGGGTTCAATCATCGTTGGTGATCAATAACTAGTTTGGCATCAGGCTCCATATTAATTTTATGCTGGCATAGAGTGGGACTAATGCCCTTAAGATCATCATGAGTATAACCAATAGCAGCACGGTGCTTCCTCGGAGTTTTCAATAATCTCTTTTCTTCATGCTCTGAAAGGTTAGCACTAATAATAACAGGATATATCTCCTTTCATCAAGATAAACATATTTCAACGTATCGGGTAATTGTTTGAGCTCAAACACGGGATCACCCTTGGGTGGAGGAGGATCCCCAAGTATTTCAACAGGTGTTGTGTTACAAAATAGGCTGCTGATCAAAGAAAATTTATCTATTTCATTCCTCTCATTCGTATGCATATCATTTTCATGGTCTAGCAAATATTGTTCTAAAGGATCAGTAGGAGGCACAACAATAGAAGCAAGACCAATAATTTCATCTTTACTAGGCAATTCTTTGTCATGGGGTTGTCTACGAAATTTAGAGAAATTGAACTCATGAGACACATCCCCAAAACTCACATTAACTATTTCTTTCTCACAGTCAATCCTAGCATTAACAGTATTCAAGAAGGGTCTGCCAAATATAATGGGACAAAAATCATCTTGTGGGGATCCAAGAACAAGAAAATTAGTAGCATATTTTATTTTCCTACACAAGACTTCAACGTCTCTAACAATCCCCATCGGTGCAATAGTGTCTCTATTAGCAAGCTTAATAGTAACAACAATTTCTATAGTTCATCTGGTGCAATATCATGCATGATTTCTTTGTATAAAGAAAAGGGAATTGCACTTACGCTAGCACCATATCGCACAAGCCATGATAACAATGATCTCCTATTTTAACAGAAACAATAGGTACGCCAACAATTGGTATATGTTTACTCTTAGTATCAGGTCTAACAATTTTAGCCGCTTCATCACAGAAATGAATAACATGCTCATTAATTTTATCGACCAAGATATCTGTAACCATAGCAATACTAGGTTAAACTTTAATTTTTTAGGGGGTGTAGGTGTTCTAATACAACTCTTACGAACCACAGTTGAAGCTTTAGCATGTTCCTTTATCCTAACAGGGAAGGGTGGTTTCTCAATGTAAGGAGTAGGAATAACAGGATCAACATTATAAGTAATAGTTTCCTCTTCAACTTTAATAGGTTCAACTACTTTCACTTCAATGGGAGGATGATATTTAAAACACTTCTGAGTAGCAAAAGATTCACAAAAAGAAGCTACTGTCTTAGAGTCAAGTCCATATTTAGTGCTAAATTCATGAAAAGCATCGGTGTCTATAAAGGATTTAACACAATCAAACTTAAGGTTTATACATGACTCCTTACCTTCGTTGAGTTCCCAATCTTCAGAGTTGCATTTAATTCTTTCCAATAAGTCCCATTTGAATCCAATATATTTCTTCATAAAAGAACCAGAGCAAAAAGTATCGAGCATGGATCGATCATTATGAGAAAGCCGAGCATAAAAAATCTAAATAATAATTTCTATTGAGAGATCATGGTTGGGTCATGAATATAACAGTGACTTAAGCCTCCTCCAAGCTTGAGTGATTCTTTATCCTTCACGAGGCCAAAAATTGTAAATATAATTCCAATGACGATGAACCAGATGCATAGGGTAAAACTTCTGATGAAATTCCAATTTCAATCGGTTGTAGTCCCATGATCCAATATCATCACATAGTCTGTACCATGCCAATGTCTTCTCCTTAAAAGATAAAGGAAATAACATATTCTTGACAACATCCTCGGGCAAACCTGCAAGCTTAAATAATCCACAAACTTCATCCACATAGATTAGATGCAAATCAGGATGTAGTGTTCCATCTCCTGCATAAGGATTAGCTAGTAGTTTCTCTATCATACCCGAAGGAATTTCATAATAAATATTTTCAGTAGGTGCAGAAGGTTGAGGAGCGACTCTTTGTGCTTTCGGTCGAGGTGAAGATACCCCGGACAATCCCCTCAAAGGATTATTTTCCGTAGTAACAAGTGATAGTAAATTTCAGCACACTATATAAATTTTTCCTTACCAAGTTCCCCTCACCAAAGGCGCTTCATTCCCCAGCAATGGCACAAAAAAGAATATTGATGACCCACAAGTATAGGGGATCTATCGTAGTCCTTTCGATAAGTAAGAGTGTCAAACCCAACGAGGAGCAGAAGGAAATGACAAGCGGTTTTCAATAAGGTATTCTCTGCAAGCACTGAAATTATCGGTAACAGATAGTTTTGTGATAAGATAATTCATAACGGGTAGCAAGTAACAATCGTAACAAAGGTGCAGCAAGGTGGCCCAATCCTTTTTATAGCAAAGGACAAGCCTGGACAAGCTCTTATATAAAGCAAGGCGCTCCCAAGGACACATGGGAATTTCTGTCAACCTAGTTTTCATCATGCTCATATGATTCACGTCCGTTACTTTGATAATTTCATATGTGGGTGGAGCGGTGCTTGGGTGCTGCCCTTACTTGGAAAATCTGTTGGGGAACATTGCATGGGAAACCAAAAAATTCCTACGCTCACGCTAGACCTATCCATGGTGATGAGCATCTACGAGAGGGAGAGTGGATCTACATACCCTTGTAGATCGCTAAGCGGGAAGCGTTAAGAAAAGCGGTTGGTGTAGTCGAACGTCTTCGCGATCCAAATCGCCGAGCGTCCCATGATCTCATCACGATCCGTCCCGCGATCCAATCACGATCCGTCCGGTGAACTCATCACGATCCGTCCCGCGATCTCATCATGATCCGTCTCGCAATCTTGATCACGGTCCTTCCGATCTAGCGCCGAACGGACGACACCTCCGCGTTCAACACACGTACAGCTCGATGACGATCTCTGCCTTCTAGATCTAGCAAGAGGGAGCGGAGAGGTATGAGAGTTCTCTGGCAGCGTGACGATGCTCCGGAGGTGGTGGTGGAGCTATTCCAGCAGGGCTTCGCCTAAGCACTTCAGAAATCCGATCTAGAGGAGAAACTATGCACTGGAGGAACAGGTAGCACGTGGCTGAAAATCTAGTGCCAAAAACCCTAAAACCTCCAGTATATATAGGAGGAAGAGAGGAGGAGGCTTGTCCCTCAAGAGACCATCCCTTGGTTCGGCCGAATCAAGGAGGAGAGGAGGACTCCTCCAATCCTAGTAGGACTAGGATTCCTCCCTATTTTGCCTTTTTTCCACCTTATCTCTTTGGGTTTTCTCTCCCAGCCGCATGGGCCTTGTGTGGGACTTCCACCATCCCACTAAGGGCTGGTATTCACACTCCCACAACCCATGTAGCCTCTTGGTTCGAAATACCCCTCCCGATGGTCTCCCGATACACTACCGGCACTCCCGGTACACTAACGATGAGCCCAAAACTTTTCCGGCGACCAAAATAGGACTTATTATATATAAATCTTTACCTACGGACCATTCCAGAGCTCCTCGTGACTTCCAAGATCTCGTCCGGGACTCCGAACAACCTTTGGTCACCACCATACATAACTCTATACTACCGAAACGTCACCGAACCTTAAGTGTGCAGACCCTGCGGGTTCGGGAACTATGTAGACATGACCGAGACACCTCTACGGTCAATAACCAATATCGGGATCTGGATGCCCATATTGGTTCCTACATATTCTACGAAGATCTTTATCGGTCGAACCTCTATGTCAAGGATTCAGTTAATCCCGTATGATGTTCCCTTTGTTCTTCGGTATGTTACTTGCCCGAGATTCGATCGTCGGTATCTCCATACCTAGTTCAACCTCATTACTGGCAAGTCTCTTTACTCGTTTTGTAATATAATATCCCATGACTAACACTTAGTCACATTGCTTGCAAGGCTTGTTGTGATGTTGTATTACCGAGTGGGCCCTAAGATACCTCTCCGTCACATGGAGTAATAAATCGCAGTCTTGATCCACGCCAAACCAACAGACACCCTCGGAGATACCTGTAGAGTACCTTTATATTCACCCAGATACGTTGCGGCGCTTGATACACACAAGGCACTCTTCCGGTGTCAGTGAGTTGCATGATCTCATGGTCACAGAAACAAATACTTGACATGCAGAAAATAGTAGCATTAAACTGACACGATCATATGCTATGTTTGTAGTTTGGGTCTTGTCCATCACACCATTCTCCCAATGATGTGATCCCGTTATCAAATGACATCTCATGTCCATGGCTAGGAAACCTTAACCATCTTTGATCAACGAGCTAGTCTATTAGAGGCATACTAGGGACATGGTTTTGTCTATGTATCCACACATGCATCTAAGTCTCCGATCAATACAATTATAGAATGGATAATAAACGATTATCATGAACAAGGAAATATGATAATAACTAATTTATTATTGCCTCTAGGGCATATTTCCAGCAGTCTCCCACTTGCACTAGAGTCAATAATCTAGTTCACATCACCATGTGATTCGCATTGTTATGAATCTAACACCCAATGAATTCTGGGGCTCGATCATGCTTTGCATGTGAGAGAGGTCTTATAGTCAATGGGTCTGCGACATTCAGATCCGTGTGTACTTTGCAAATCTCTATGTCAAACCGTAAACAATGCTACCACACTCCACTTGGTACTATTCCAAATGGCCGCTCCACTATACGTATCTAGATTGCTACTACGAGTCATCTGGATTGGTGTTAAAGCTTGCATCGACGTAACTCTTTACGACGAACTCTTTATCACCTACATAATCGAGAAACATCTCCTTAGTCTTTTAGTTACTAAGGATAATCTTGACCGCTGTCCAGTGATCCACTCCGGGATCACTTTTGTACCCCTTGACAGACTCATGGCAAGGCACACACCAGGTGCGGTACACAACATGGCATAATATAGAGCCTATGGCTAAGGCATATGGGACGACGTTCGTCCTTTCTTTTTCTTCTAACGTTGTCGAGCTTTGAGTCTCACTCAACTTCACACCTTACAAATCAGGCGAGAACTCTTTCTCTGACTGATCCATTTTGAACTCTTTCAAAATCTTGTCAAGGTATGTACTCATTTAAAGTCTCATCAAGCATCTTGATCTATCTCTATAGATCTTGATGCTAAACAATTAGGTAGCTTTATCCAGGTCTTCCTTTGAAAAACTCTTTTCAAACAACCGTTTATGCTTTCTAGAAATTCTACATCATTTCCAATCAACAATATGTCAACCACATATGCTTACCAGAAACTCTATAGTGCTCCCACTCACTTTATTGTAAATACAAGTTTCTCATAAACTTTGTATATACTCAAAAAACTTTGATCACCTCATCAAAGTGTATATTCCAACTCCGAGATGCTTGCTTCAGTTCATAGAAGGATCACTGAAGCTTGCACACCTTTTAGCATCCTTAGGACTGACAAAACCTTCTGGTTGTATCACATACAACCTTTCCTCAAGTAAACCATTAAGGAAACAATGTTTTGACATACATCTGCCAGATTTCATAATTGAAAAATGCAGCAACTGCTAACATAATTCCAACAGACTTTAGCATCGCTACGAGTGAGAAAGTCTCATCGCAGTCAACTCATTGAACTTGTCGTAAACTTCTTTGCAACAAGTCGAGCTTTATAAATGGTGACAGTTACCATCAGCGTGTGTCTTCATCTTAAAGGTCCATTTGTACTCGACGACCTACCGTCCAACGAGCAAGTCTACCAAAGTCTACACTTGGTTTTCATACATGGATCCTTTCTCGGATTTCATGGCCTCTAACCATTTTTCGGAATCCGGGCCCATCATCGCTTCTCCCCAGCTCGTAGGTTCATCGTTGTCCAACAACATGACCTCCAAGATAGGGTTGTCGTACCGCTCAGGAGCAATACACATCCTTGTCGACCTACGAGGTTCGATAGTAACTTGATCCGTAGCTTCATGATCATCATCATTTACATCCTCTTCAACTGACGTAGGTTCCACATAAACATCTTTCTGCGCTGCGCTACTCTCTGGTTGAAACAAAGGTTCAACAACCTCATCAAGTTCTATCTTCCTCCCACTCAATTCTTTCGAGAGAAACTTTTTCTCGGGAAAGGACCCGTTTTAGCAACAAACACTTTATGCTTGGATCTGAGATAGAAGGTTCACCCAACTGTTCTTAGGGTATTCTATGAAGATGCATTTGTCTGCTTTGGGTTCGAGCTCATTAGGTGAAAACATTTTCCACACAAGCGTCGCAACCCCTAACATCAAGAAATGACACCTTAGGTTTCTATCAAACCATAATTCACACGGTGTCATCTCAACGGATTTAGATGGTGCCCTATTTAAAGTGAATGTAGTTGTCTCTTATGCATAACCCCAAAATTATAGTAGCAAAACGATAAGAGAAATCATAGCAAGCACCATATCCAATAGAGCACGACTATGACGTTCGGACACACCATCACACTATGGTGTTCCAGGTGGCGCGAGTTGTGAAACAACTTTCACATCGTCTAAAGTTGTATGCCAAACTCGTAACTCAGATATTCACCTCCACGATCATATCACAGACATTTCTTCTTGTCATGATGATCTTAAACTTCACTCTGAATTTTCTTTGAACCTTTCAAACGATTCAAACTTGTGTTTCATTAAGTAAATATACACCATATCTACTCAAATCATCAGTGAAGGTAAGAAAATAACGATATCCACCGCATGCTACAAGACTCATTGGATTGCATACATCAACATGTATCATTTCCAATAAACCACTTGCCCACTCCATCCATCTGGAAAATGGGGTCCTTTGTCATCTTGCCCAAGAGGCATGGTTCGCATGTCTCCACCGATTCGAAATCGAATGTGTCCAAAGATCCATAAGCATGGAGTTTCTTCATGCGCTTTATACCAATATGACATTTAGCGGTAGTGCCACAAGTATGTGGTACTATCATTATTAACTTTGTATCTTTTGGCATCAATGCTATGAACATGTGTATTACTACGATCAAGATTCAACAAACCATTCTCACTAGGTGCATTACCATTGAAGGTATTATTCATGTAAACAGAATAACCATTATTCTCTAAATTAAATGAATAACCGTGTTGCAATAAGCATGATCTAATCACGTTCATGCTCAACACAAAACACCAAATAAAATTTATTTAGGTTCGTCACTAATCCCGAAGGTAGAGAGAGCGTGTCGTGTTGATCACATCAACCTTGGAAACATTTCCAACACACATCGTCACCTCACCCTTAGCTAGTTCTCCATTTATTCCGTAGCCTTTATTTCGAGTTACAATCATTTAGCAACCGAACCGGTATCCAATACCCAGGTGCTACTAGGAGTACTAGCAAGGTACACATCAATAACACGTATATCAAATATACTTCTGTCGACGTTGCCAGCCTTCTTATCTACCAAGTATCTAGGGTTGTTCCGCTTCAGTGACCGCTCTCCTCATAATCGAAGCACTTAGTCTCGGGTTCGGGTTAGACTTTGGGTTGCTTCACTAGAGCGGCAACTGACTTGCTATCCATGAAGTTTCCCTCCTTGCTCTTGCCCTTCTCGAAACTAGTGGTTTGACTAACCATCAACACTTGACGCTCCTTCTTGATTTCTACCTTCGTGGTGTCAAACATCGCGAATAGCTCAGGGATCATTATTTCTATCCCTGGCATTTTATAGTTCATCACCAAGTTCTAGTAGCTTAGTGACAGTGACTTGTAGAACTATATCAATCACTATCTTATCTAGAAGATCAACTCCCACTCGATTCAAGCGATTATAGCACCCAGACAATCTGAGCACATGCTCAATGATTGAGCTATTCTCTTTCATCTTGTAGGCAAAGAATCTTGTTGGAGATATCATATCTCGCAACACGGGCATGAGCCTGAGATCCTAATTTCAGCTCTTAGAACATCTCATATGTTCCGTGACGTTCAAAACGTTTCGGAGCCTTAGTTCTAAGACGTAATGCATGACGCACTAAACTATCAAGTAGTCATCAGAACGTGCCTGTCAGACGTTCACGACATCTACAAACGATGCTAGAGGGGTTGGTGCACCGAGCGATGCATTGAGGACATAAGCCTTCTGTGCAGCAATGAGGACAATCCTCAGATCATGGACCCAGTCCGCAATATTGCTATCATCATCTTTCAAGTCTATTTCTCTAGGAACATACAGAAATTCAAGGGCGCTACAGCGTTAGCTAGTAATCTACAACATAATTTTTCAAAGACACAACTGACTATGTTCATCATAATGAGTTCAATTAATCATATTACTTAAGAACTCCCACTCAAATGGACATCCCTCCGGTCATCCGAGTGATACATGATCCAAATTCACCAACTCAAGTCCGATCATCATGTGAGTTGAGGTGGTTTCAATGGTGAACATCATCATGTTAATCATATCTACTATATGACTCATGTTCGACCTTTCGGTCTCTTGTGTTCTGAGGCCATGTATGTACATGCTAGGATCGTCAAGTTTAACCCGAGTGTTCTGCATGTGCAACACTCGCTTGCATCCGTTGTATGTGAACGTAGAGTCTATCACACTCGATCATCACGTGGTGTCTCGACACGATGAACTTTCGCAACGGTGCACACTCTGGGAGAACACAATTTATCTTGAAATTAAGTGAGGGATCACCTTATAATGCTACCGTCGTCCTAAGAAAAACAAGGTGCATAAAAGGATTAACATCACATGCAAATCATAAGTGACATGATATGGCCATGAACTTGTGCTTTTGATCTCCATCTTGAAAGCATCGACATGATCTCCATCGTCATCGGCACGACACCATGATCTCCATCATCTTGATCACCATCAACGTGTCGCCATCGGGGTTGTCGTGCCCATCATGCTTGTACTACTATTGCTACCGTTTAGCTATAAAGTACATCATTACATAGCGCTTAATGATTGACACGCAGGTCATACAATAATTAAAGACAACCCTATGGCTCCTGCCGGTTGCCATACTCATCGACATGCAAGTCGTGATATTCTATACAACACATGATCATCTCATACATCACATATATCACATCATGTAATTGGCCATATCACATCACAACATACCCTGCAAAAACAAGTTAGACGTCCTCTAATTGTTGTTGCATGTTTTACGTGGCTGCTATGGGTATCTAGCAAGAACAATTCTCACCTACGCATAAACCACAACGGTGATACATAAGTTGCTTTTCAACCTTCTCAATGACCGCCTTTGTCGAATCCGATCCAACTAAAGTAGGAGAAACTGCCACCCGCCAGCCATCTTTTGCAACAAGTTGCAGTTGAGGGAACCGGTCTCTCGTAAGCGTACGAGTAATGTTGGTCCGGGCCGCTTCATCCCACAATACCGCTGAACCAAAACACGACCAAGGGAGGAAGCAATCTAAGCATCAACGCCCACAAACTCTTTGTGTTCAACTCGAGATCTCATCTACACATAGACCTAGCTCATGATGCCACTGTTGGGGAACGTCTCATGGGAAACAAAAAATGTCCAACGCTCACGCAAGACCTATCCATGGTGATGAGCATCTACGAGAGGGAGAGTGGATCTACATACCCTTGTAGATCGCTAAGCGGGAAGCGTTAAGAAACGCGGTTGGTGTAGTCGAACGTCTTCGCGATCCAGATCGCCGAGCGTCCCGCGATCTCATCACGATCCGTCCCGCAATCCAATCACGATCCGTCTCGCAATCTTGATCACGGTCCTTCCGATCTAGCGCCGAACGGACGGCACCTCCACATTCAGCACACGTATAGCTCGATGACGATCTCCGCCTTCTTGATCCAGCAAGAGGGAGCGGAGAGGTATAAGAGTTCTCCGGCAGCGTGATGGCGCTCCGGCAATGGTGGTGGGGCTATTCCGGCAGGGCTTCGCCTAAGCACTGCAGAAATCCGATCTAGAGGAGTAACTATGCACTGGAGGAACGGGTAGCATGTGGCTGAAAATCTAGTGCCAAAAACCCTAAAACCTTAAGTATATATAGGAGGAAGAGAGGAGGAGGCTTGTCCCTCAAGGGACCAGCCCTTGGTTCGGCCGAATCAAGGAGGAGAGGAGGACTCCTCCTCCAATCCTAGTAGGACTAGGATTCCTCCCTATTTTGCCTTTTTTCCACCTTATCTCTTTGGGTTTTCTATCCCAGCCACATGGGCCTTGTGTGGGACTTCCAGCCCACTAAGGGCTGGTATTCACTCTCTCACAGCCTATGTAGCCTCTTGGGTCGAAATACCCCTCCCGATGGTCTCCCGGTACACTACCGGCACTCCCGGTACACTACCGATGAGCCCGAAACTTTTCCGGTGACCAAAATAGGACTTAATATATATCAATATTTACCTCCGGACCATTCCAGAGCTCCTCATGACGTCTGAGATCTCATCTGGGACTCCGAACAACCTTCGGTCACCACCATACATAACTCTATACTATCGAAACGTCACCGAACCTTAAGTGTGCAAACCCTACGGGTTCGAGAACTATGTAGACATGACCGAGACACCTCTACGGTCAATAACCAATAGAGGGACCTGGATGCCCATATTGGTTCCTACATATTCTACTAAGATCTTTATCGGTCGAACCTCTATGTCAAGGATTCAGTTAATCCCGTATGATGTTCCCTTTGTTCTTCGATATGTTACTTGCCTGAGATTCGATCGTCGGTATCTTCATACCTAGTTTAACCTCGTTACTGGCAAGTCTCTTTACTCATTCTATAATACAAGATCTCGTGACTAACACTTAGTCACATTGCTTGCAAGGCTTGTTGTGATGTTGTTACCGAGTGGGCCCTGAGATACTTCTCCGTCACGCGGAGTAATAAATCGCAGTCTTGATCCATGCCAACCCAACAGACACCCTCGAAGATGTTGGAAATATGCCCTAGAGGCAATAATAAAATGGTTATTATTGTATTTCCTTGTTCATGATAATTGTCTATTGTTCATGCTATAATTGTGTTAACCGGAAACCATAATACATGTGTGAATACATAGACCACAACATGTCCCTAGTAAGCCTCTAGTTGGCTAGCTCGTTGATCAATAGATGGTCACGGTTTCATGGCCATGGACATTGGATGTCGTTGATAACGGGATCACATCATTAGGAGAATGATGTGATGGACAAGACCCAATCCTAAGCATAGCACAAGATCGTGTAGTTCGTTTGCTAAAGCTTTTCAATGTCAAGTATCGTTTCCTTAGACCATGAGATTGTGCAACTCCCGGATACCGTAGGAATGCTTTGGGTGTGCCAAACGTCACAACGTAACTGGGTGGCTATAAAGGTACGCTACGGGTATCTCCGAAAGTATCTGTTGGGTTGGCACGAATCGAGACTGGGATTTGTCACTCCGTGTGACGGAGAGGTATCTCTGGGCCCACTCGGTAAGACATCATCATAATGAGCTCAATGTGACTAAGGAGTTAGCCACGGGATGATGTATTACGGAACGAGTAAAGAGACTTGCCAGTAACGAGATTGAACAAGGTATGGGGATACCGACGATCGAATCTCGGGCAAGTACCATACCGATAGACAAAGGGAATTGTATACGGGATTGATTGAATCCTTGACATCGTGGTTCATCCGATGAGATCATCGTGGAGTACGTGGGAGCCAACATGGGTATCCAGATCCCGCTGTTGGTTATTGACCGGAGAGGTGTCTCGGTCATGTCTACGTGTCTCCCGAACCCGTAGGGTCTACACACTTAAGGTTCGATGACGCTAGGGTTATAGGGAAATGGTATACGTGATTACCGAAGGTTGTTCGGAGTCCCGGATGAGATCCCGGACGTCACGAGGAGCTCCGGAATGGTCCAGAGGTAAAGATTGATATATAGGAAGTCCAGTTTTGGTCACCGGAAAGTTTTCGGGCTCATCGGTAGTGTACCGGGAGTGCCGGGAGGGTGCCGGAGGACCCCCGGGAGGGGTGTGACGACCAGAGGACTTCATGGGCTGTTAGATAAAGTGTGTCAGCCCTTATTGGGCTGGGAAATACTTTTGCTAAAGGCCCATGTGGCTGGAGATAAGGAGATAAGGCAAAAAGGATTTAAAAGGAGGAGATCCACCTCCCTTGTGGGAGGTGGACTCTCCCTTTAATTCGGCCGGCCATCTCCTCTTTGGAGTAGAGGCCAAGCCAGCCCTCCACGTCCCTCCTCCTATATATACTTGAGGTTTTGGATGTTTTGAGACAGGATTTGATCTCTCTCTCTCACGGCAAAGCCCTACCTCTCTTCTTCCTCCTCCGCAGCGCTTAGGCGAAGCCCTGTCGGAATACCTTGCTACTCCACCACCACCACGCCGTCGTGCTGCTGTTGGAGCCCTTCCCAACCTCTCCTTCCTCCTTGCTGGATCAAGGTGTTGGAGACGTCACCGGGCTGCACGTGTGTTGAACGCGGAGGTGCCGTCCGTTCGGCACTTGATCGGATCTACCGCGATCTGAATCGCTGCGAGTACGACTCCATCAACCGCGTTCTTGTAACGCTTCCGCTTAGCGATCTTCAAAGGTATGAAGATCCACTCTCCCCTTGCTCGTTGCTGGTTTCTCCATAGATGGATCTTGGTGAACGCGTAGGAAAATTTTTGATTTACTACTACGTCTCCCAACAGTGGCATCATGAGCTAGGTCTATGCGTAGAATCTATGCACGAGTAGAACACAAAGCAGTTGTGGGTGTCGATTTTGTTAATATGCTTGCCATTACTAGTCTTATCTTGATTCGACGGTATTGTGGGATGAAGCGGCCCGGACCAACCTTACACGTACGCTTACGTGAGACCGGTTCCACCGCCTGACATGCACTAGTTGCATAAGGTGGCTAGCGGGTGTCTGTCTCTCCCACCTTAGTCGGATTGGATTCGATGAAAAGGGTCCTTATGAAGGGTAAATAGCAATTGGCATATCACGTTGTGGTTTTGACGTAGGTAAGAAACGTTCTTGCTAGAAACCTATAGCAACCACGTAAAAACTTGCAACTACAAATTAGAGGACGTCTAACTTGTTTTTGCAGCATATGCCTTGTGATGTGATATGGCCAGAAGGATGTGATGTGATGCATTGTGATGTATGAGATTGATCATGTTCTTGTAATAGGGTTCACGACTTGCATGTCGATGACTATGACAACCGGCAGGAGCCATAGGAGTTGTCTTATTTATTGTATGACCTGCGAGTCAATCATAAACGCCATGTAATTACTTTACTTTATTGCTAAACGTTAGCTGTAGTAGTAGAAGTAATATTTGGCGAGACAACTTCATGAAGACAAAATGATGGAGATCATGATGATGGAGATCATGGTGTCGTGCCGGTGACAGTGATGATCATGGTGCCCCGAAGATGGAGATCGAAGGAGCAAGATGATATTGGCCATATCATGTCACTATATTGATTGCATGTGATGTTTATCATGTTTACATCTTATTTGCATAGAACGACGGTAGTAAATAAGATGATCTCTCAATAAAATTTCAAGAAAGGTGTTCACCCTAACTGTGCACCGTTGCTAAGGATCGTCGTTCCGAAGCACCACGTGATGATCGGGTGTGATAGGTTCTAACGTTCGCATACAACGGGTGTAAGCCAGATTTACACATGCGAAACACTTAGGTTGACTTGACGAGCCTAGCATGTACAGACATGGCCTCGGAACACGGAGGACCGAAAGGTCGAACATGAGTCGTATAGAAGATACGATCAACATAGAGATGTTCACCATGGATGACTAGTCCGTCTCACGTGATGATCGGACACGGGCTAGTTGACATGGATCATGTATCACTTGGAAGACTAGAGAGATGTCTATCTAAGTGGGAGTTCATTAATAATTTGATTAAATGAACTTAATTATCATGAACTTAGTCTAAAAATGTCCTTGCAAATTATGTCGTAGATAGCTCGCGCTGTAGCTCCCCAGTTTTATTGATACAATCCTAGAGAAAAGTCAGTTGAAAGTTGATGGTAGCAATAATGCGGACTGGGTCCGTGATCTGAGGATTGTCCTCATTGCTGCACAGAAAGCTTATGTTTTTGATGTACCGCTAACTGCATCACTCCCTCAAGCGTTGTCTGTAGATGTTGTGAACATATGACAGGCACTTTTTGATGACTACGTGATAGTTCAGTGCGTCATGCATTACGGCTTAGAATTGAGGCTTCAAAATGTTTTGAACGTCACAGAACATATGAGATGTTCTAGGAGCTGAGATTGTGATCTCAAGCTCGTGCCTATGTTGAGAGGTATGAGACCTCCAACAAGATTCTTTGCCTGCAAGATAAAGGAGAATAGCTTAATCGGTGAGCGTGTTCTCAGATTGTCTGGGTGCAACAATCACTTGAATCAAGTGGGAGTTAATCTTCCAGATGAGATAGTGATTAATGCAGTTCTCCAAGTCACTGCCACCAAGCTACTAGAGCTTCGTGATGAACTATAACATGCCAGGGATGGATAAGATGATCCCTGAGTTGTTCGTGATGTTTGACACCACGAAGGTAGAAATCAATAAGGAGCATCAAGTGTTGATGGTTAAGTGAAAACCACTAGTTTCAAAAGGGGCAAGGGCAAGAAGGGAAAAACTTCAGGAATGGCAAGCCAGTTGTTGCTCTAGTGAAGAAACCCAAGGTTGAGCCCGAACCCGAGACTAAGTGCTTCTGTTATGAGGAGAATGTTCGCTGAAGCGAAAAAACCCTAGATGATTGGTAGATAAGAAGGCTGGTAATGTCAATGGAAGTATATTTGATATACGTGTTAGTGATGTGTACCTTGCTGGTACTCCTAGTAGCACCTGGGTATTAGATACCGGTTCGGTTGCTAAGTGTTAGCAACTCGAAATAAAAGCTACGGAGTAAATGGAGACTAGCTAGGTGAAAGGTGACGATGTGTGTTGGAAGTATTTCCAAAATTGATGTGATCACCATCGCACGCTCTCTCTACCTTCAGGATTTGTGATAAACCTAAATAAATGTTATTTGGTGTTTGCGTTGAGCATAAACGTGATTAGATCATGATTAGTGCGATACGGTTATTCATATAAGTTAGAGAATAATGGTTATTCTGTTTACATGGATAATGCCTTCAATGGTCATGCACCCACTCGAAATGGTTTATCGAATCATGATCGTAGTAGTACACATATTCATAACATTGGTACCAAAAGATACAAAGTTAATAATGATTGTACCACATGCTTGTGGCACTGCCACGTAATGTCATATTGGTATAAATCGCATGAAGAAACTCCATGATGATGGATTTTTTTTTTTGACTCACTCGATTTCGAATCGGTTGAGACATGCGAGCCATGCCTCTTGGGCAAGATGACTGAGACCCCGTCATCCAATATGATGGAGCGGGCAAGTGGCTTATTGGAATTAATACATGTTGATGTATGTGGTCCAATGAGTGTTGAAACACACAGTGGATATCGTTGTTTTTCTTTACCTTCACTGATGATTTGAGTAAATATGGGGATATTTACTTAATGAAACACGAATCTGAAATGTTTGAAAGGTTCAAGGAGTTTCAGAGTGAAGTTAAAGATCATCTTGACAAGAAGATAAATGTCTATGATATGATCATGGAGGTGAATATCTAAGTTACGAGTTTGGTATGCAATTTTAGACAATGTGGAAATTGTTTCACAGCTCACGCCTCCTGGAACACCATAGTGTGATGGTGTGTTCGAACGTCGTAGTCGTGCTCTATTGGATATAGTGAGTACTATGATGTCTCTTATCGTTTTACCACTATCGTTATGGGGTTATGCATTAAAGACAAATCCATTCACTTTAATAGGGCACCATCTAAGTCTGTTGAGATGACACCGTGAGAATTATGGTTTGACAGAAGCCTAAGCTGTCATTTCTTAATGTTTGGGGCTGCGACGCTTATGTGAAAATGGGTTTTTCACCTAGTGAGCTCGAACTCAAAGCAGACAAATGCATCTTCATAGAATACCCTAATGAGACATTGGGTATACCTTCTATCTCAGATCCAAGCGCAAAAGGTGTTTGTTGCTAAGAACGGGTCCTTTCTTGAGAAAGAGTTTCTCTCGAAAGAATTGAGTGGGAGGAAGATAGAACTTGATGAGGTTGTTGAACCTTTGTTTCAACCAGAGAATAGCGCAACACAGAAAGATGTTTCTGTAGAGCCTACTCAGTTGAAAAGGAAGTTAATGATGATGATCATGAAGCTTCGGATCAAGTCACTATCGAACCTCGTAGGTCGACAAGGACGCGTACTGCTCCTGAGTAGTACGACAACCCTGTCTTGGAAATCATGTTGTTGGACAATGATGAACCTACGAACTATGGAGAAGCGATGGTGGGCCCGGATTCCAACAAATGGCTAGGAGCCATGAAATCCGAGAAAGGATCCATGTATGAAAACCAAGTATGGACTTTGGTAGACTTGCGTGTTGAATGGCGGGTCATTGAGTACAAATGGACCTTTGAGATAATCATAGACGCTAATGGTGAAATGTCACCGTTTATAAAGCTCGACTTGTCGCAAAGAAGTTTCCGCCAAGTTCAAGGAGTTGAATGTGATGAGATTGTCTCATCTGTAGCGATGCTAAAAGTCTATTAAAATTTTGTTAGCAGTTGCTGCATTTTTCGATTATGAAATCTGGCAGATGGATGACAAAACGAGGTTTCCGTAATGGTTTCTATGAGGAAGAGTTGTATGTGATACAACCAGAAGGTTTTGTCAATCCTAAGGATGCTAATAATATGCAAACTCCAGCGATCCTTCTATGGACTGGAGCAAGAATCTCGGAGTTGGAATATATGCTTTGATGAGGTGATCAAAGTGTTTAAGTTTATACAAAGTTTATGAGAAACTTGTATTTGCAAGAAAGTGAGTGGGAGCACTATAGAATTTCTTATAAGAATATGTAGTTGACATATTATTGATCGGAAATGATGTAGAATTTCTGGAAGAGCATGAAGGGTTGTTTGAAAAGTTTTTTTTCAAGGAAGACCCAGATAAAGCTACTATTTTATTGAGCATCAAGATCTATAGGGATAGATCAATTCGCTTGATAAGTTTTTTCGACGAAGACATACCTTGACAAGTTTTTGAAGGAGTTCAAAATAGATGGGTCAAAGAAGGAGTTCTTGACTGTATTGTAAGGTGTGAAATTGAGTAAGACTCAATACCCGACCACGGCAGAAGATAAAGAAAAGATGAGTGTCATCTCCTATGCTTTAGCCATAGGCTCTATATAGTATGCCATGCTGTGTACCGCACTTGTGTGTGCCTTGCCATGAGTCTGTCAAGGGGTACAAGAGTAATCCAAGAGTGGATCACTGGACAATGATCAAAGTTATCCTTAGTAACTTGAGAACTAAGGAAATATTTCTCGATTATGGAGGTGATAAAGAGTTCATCGTAAAGGGTTACGATGATGCAAGCTTTAACTCCAATCCGGATGACTCTTAGTAGAAATCTGGCTACGTATAGTGGAGCAGCCATTTGGAATAGCTCCAAGTGGAGCATGGGATTAGTATCTACAAATATGACATGGAAAGTTTGCAAGGTACACACGGATCTGAATGTCGCAGACCCATTGACTAAAAACCTCTTTCACGAGCAGAACATGAACCAACCCCGGAACTTATTGGGTGTTAATCACATGATGATATGATCACATGGTGATGTAAGTGTTAATCACATGGTGATGTGAACTAGATTATTGACTCTAGTGCAAGTGGGAGACTGTTGGAAATATGCCCTAGAGGCAATAATAAAATGGTTATTATTGTATTTCCTTGTTCATGATAATTGTCTATTGTTCATGCTATAATTGTGTTAACCGGAAACCATAATACATGTGTGAATACATAGACCACAACATGTCCCTAGTAAGCCTCTAGTTGGCTAGCTCGTTGATCAATAGATGGTCACGGTTTCATGGCCATGGACATTGGATGTCGTTGATAACGGGATCACATCATTAGGAGAATGATGTGATGGACAAGACCCAATCCTAAGCATAGCACAAGATCGTGTAGTTCGTTTGCTAAAGCTTTTCAATGTCAAGTATCGTTTCCTTAGACCATGAGATTGTGCAACTCCCGGATACCGTAGGAATGCTTTGGGTGTGCCAAACGTCACAACGTAACTGGGTGGCTATAAAGGTACGCTACGGGTATCTCCGAAAGTATCTGTTGGGTTGGCACGAATCGAGACTGGGATTTGTCACTCCGTGTGACGGAGAGGTATCTCTGGGCCCACTCGGTAAGACATCATCATAATGAGCTCAATGTGACTAAGGAGTTAGCCACGGGATGATGTATTACGGAACGAGTAAAGAGACTTGCCAGTAACGAGATTGAACAAGGTATGGGGATACCGACGATCGAATCTCGGGCAAGTACCATACCGATAGACAAAGGGAATTGTATACGGGATTGATTGAATCCTTGACATCGTGGTTCATCCGATGAGATCATCGTGGAGTACGTGGGAGCCAACATGGGTATCCAGATCCCGCTGTTGGTTATTGACCGGAGAGGTGTCTCGGTCATGTCTACGTGTCTCCCGAACCCGTAGGGTCTACACACTTAAGGTTCGATGACGCTAGGGTTATAGGGAAATGGTATACGTGATTACCGAAGGTTGTTCGGAGTCCCGGATGAGATCCCGGACGTCACGAGGAGCTCCGGAATGGTCCAGAGGTAAAGATTGATATATAGGAAGTCCAGTTTTGGTCACCGGAAAGTTTTCGGGCTCATCGGTAGTGTACCGGGAGTGCCGGGAGGGTGCCGGAGGACCCCCGGGAGGGGTGTGACGACCAGAGGACTTCATGGGCTGTTAGATAAAGTGTGTCAGCCCTTATTGGGCTGGGAAATACTTTTGCTAAAGGCCCATGTGGCTGGAGATAAGGAGATAAGGCAAAAAGGATTTAAAAGGAGGAGATCCACCTCCCTTGTGGGAGGTGGACTCTCCCTTTAATTCGGCCGGCCATCTCCTCTTTGGAGTAGAGGCCAAGCCAGCCCTCCACGTCCCTCCTCCTATATATACTTGAGGTTTTGGATGTTTTGAGACAGGATTTGATCTCTCTCTCTCACGGCAAAGCCCTACCTCTCTTCTTCCTCCTCCGCAGCGCTTAGGCGAAGCCCTGTCGGAATACCTTGCTACTCCACCACCACCACGCCGTCGTGCTGCTGTTGGAGCCCTTCCCAACCTCTCCTTCCTCCTTGCTGGATCAAGGTGTTGGAGACGTCACCGGGCTGCACGTGTGTTGAACGCGGAGGTGCCGTCCGTTCGGCACTTGATCGGATCTACCGCGATCTGAATCGCTGCGAGTACGACTCCATCAACCGCGTTCTTGTAACGCTTCCGCTTAGCGATCTTCAAAGGTATGAAGATCCACTCTCCCCTTGCTCGTTGCTGGTTTCTCCATAGATGGATCTTGGTGAACGCGTAGGAAAATTTTTGATTTACTACTACGTCTCCCAACAGAAGATACCTGTAGAGTACCTTTATAATCACCCAGTTACGTTGCGACGTTTGATACACACAAGGCACTCCTCTGGTGTCAGTGAGTTGCATGATCTCATGGTCATAGGAATAGATACTTGACATGCAGAAAATAGTAGCATTAAACTAACACAATCATATGCTACGTTTGTAGTTTGGGTCTTGTCCATCACACCATTCTCCCAATGATGTGGTCCCGTTATCAAATGACATATCATATCCATGGCTAGGAAACCTTAACCATCTTTGATCAACGAGCTAGTCTATTAGAGGCATACTAGGGACATGGTTTTGTCTATGTATCCACACATGCATCTAAGTCTCCGATAAATACAATTATAGCATGGATAATAAATGATTATCATGAACAAGGAAATATGATAATAACTAATTTATTATTGCCTCTAGGGCATATTTCCAACAAAAGCCTCCCACTTATGATTAACCCCTCTCGCAAGCATCCTCAACTACGAAAGAAGAATTAAGATAAATCTAACCATAACATGAAACATGTGGATCCAAATCAGCCCCTTGCGAAGCAACACATAAACTAGGGTTTAAGCTTCTATCACTCTAGAAACCCATCATCTACTTATTACTTACCAATGCCTTCCTATAGGCCCAAACAATGGTGAAGTGTTATGTAGTCGACGTTCACATAACACCACTAGAGGAGAGACAACATACATCTGATCAAAATATCGAACGGATACCAAATTCACATGATTAAATATAACAAGACTTATCCCATGTCCTCAGGAACAAACGTAAATACTCACAAAGCATATTCATGTTCATAATCAGAGGAGTATTAATGATGATCAAGGATCCGAACATATGATCTTCCACCAAGTAAACCAACTAGCATCAACTACAAGGAGTAATCAACACTACTAGCAACCCACAGGCACCAATCTGAGGTTTTGAGACAAAGATCGGTACAAGAGGTGAACTAGGGTTTGGAGAGGAGATGGTGCTGATGAAGATGTTGATGGAGATTGACCACCTCTTGATGAGAGGATCGTTGGTGATGACGATGGCTTCAATTTCCCCCTTCGGGAGGGAAGTTTCCCCGACAGAATAGCTCCGCTAGAGCCCTAGATTGGTTCTGCCCAAGTTCCACCTCGAGACGGAGGCGCTTCGCCCCGAAAGCTCTGTTATCATTTTTTCCAGGTTAAAACCCTCCATATATCAGAAGATGGGCATCAGAGGGCTGTCCGGTGGGCTACAAGCCACATGGGCGCGCCCAGGGGGTAGGGCGCGCCCAGGGGGGTAGGGCGCGCCCCCTGGCTTGTGACTGCCTGGTGGGCCCCCTGATGTATTTCTTTCGCACAATAATTTTGATATATTCCAAAATAATTCTCCGTAGATTTTTAGGACTTTTGGAGTTGTGCAAAATAGGTATCTCAGATTTGCTCCTTTTCCACTCCAGAATTCCAGGTGACGGCATTCTCCCTCTTCATGTAAACCTTGTAAATAAGAGAGAAAAGGTATAAATATTGCACCAAAATGTGTAGTAACATCCCATAATGCAATAAATATCAATATAAAAGCATGATGCAAAATGGACGTATCAAGAAGACAGCGCTGCCGCTACTTAGGGCCTTCTTTCTTTTTTGCATTTTGTTAGACAGACTGTAATTCCACCCACTAGGGGTGTTAATGTAATGAACTCGTGGTCGTGGGCCATTCCTGCTTTTGTGTATATAAGTTATGCTTTTTGTTGCCAAATTTATTATGCGTGCCGGCTCGGCCTTAACCTTTTGCCCTTTGGCTCCATCTACCCAAAGCCCTGTCCCCTTCGACATCGGCCCCGCCAGCCGGACAGCCGAGAGCCGGTCTGTAGCTGGGATAGGGCATCCGCCTTGGGGGAGTCGGACGCGAGTTTGGGAGCCGCGAGGACGTTTTGGCTAAGGTGACTGGCAGAGACTAAAAAGTGTTTTCGGCTAGCCCGAGCCGGCAACCCCTTATGACCATTTTTCATGTGCGCTAAGTTTACCATCCCGAGAGCCCACCAGCCGGACAGCCGGGAGTTGGTCTGTAGATAGGTGGGGTGGGAGGGTTTTTCTTTAGTTCACATTACTTGACCGTCTTCAGGGAATGACGTCAAGGCTAGCCGGCGAGCCCCCCGGACCATGGGACCGGGTCCGGGAGCCCGTGAGTGAGGCAAATTGCTTTGGAAGGAAACGAAAGGGGCGTGCCCTGGTACCTCTTGAGCATGCATTGGTTTTCCCTTGAAGAGGAAAGGGTGATGTACCGAAGTAGATAAGTATTTCCCTCAGTTTTTGAGAACCAAGGTATCAATCCAGTAGGAGGAACAAGCAAGTCACCAATGGATGCACCTACACATATAATCAAACTCTTGCGCCCAACGCTATAAAGGGGTTGTCAATCCCTTCACGGTTATTTGCAAGGATTAGATCCGATAGAGATAGATGTAACGAGTGCGGAAAGTAAAAGGTAAATAAATTGCAGCAAGTACAGATCTAAAAATATATGATGGAAAATAGACCCGAGGACCATAGGTTTAACTAGAGGCTTCTCTCTTGAAGGCAAATATCATGGTGGGTAAACAAATTACTATCAATCAATTGATAGAAAACGAATAATCATGTAGTTATCTAAGGCAATGATCATGCATATAGGCATCAGGTCTGTGACAACTAGACCGAAATGATTCTGCATCTACTACTATTACTCCACACATTGACCGACTCCTGCTTGCATCTAGAGTATTAAGTTCATGAAGAACAGAGTAACGCATTAAGAAAGATGACATGATGTAGAGGGATAAACTCAAGCAATATGATGAAAACCCCATCTTGTTACCCTTGATGGCAACAATACAATATGTGCCTCGCTACCCTTACTTTGTCACTTGGTGAGGACACCGCAAGATTGAACCCAAAACCAAGCACTTCTCCCATTGCAAGAATTACCAATCTAGTTGGCCAAACCAAACCAATAACTGGAAGAGACTTGCAAGGATATGAAATCAAGCATATAATAAATCGGACGAGATTCAAATAAGATTCATGGATAATCTGAACATAAACTCACAATTCATCAGATCTTGAAACACACCACCAAAGAGGATAACATCGGATAGATCTCCATGAAGATCATAAAGAACATGGTATTGAAGATCAAAGAGAGAGAAGAAGCCATCTAACTACTAGATATGGACCCATAGGTCTATGGTGGACTAATCATGCATCATCGGAGGGGCAATGGAGTTGATGTAGATGCCCTCCGTGATCGAAACCCCCTCTGGCAGATTACCGGAAAAGGCTCCAAGATTGGATCTCTCGGGAACGGAGGCTTCCGGCGGCAGAAAAGTATTTGTGTTTTTCTTTTTGATGTTGCGAGAATATTTGGGTATTTATAGGACAAAGAATAGGGTTAGGAGACCTTCTAGGAGGCGACAAGCCTGCTAGGCGCGGCCAGGGGGTGCCCCCGCCTAGCAGGCTTGTGGCGCTCTGGCACCTCCCCTGACGTGCACTCCAAGCTTGGATGACTTGTTTCCTTCCAGAAAAATTCCTTCCGAAGGTTTTATTCTGTTTGGACTCCGTTTAATGTTCCATATGAGCAAAACTCAAAAACAAGGGGAAAATAGAAACTGGCACTTGGCTCTAGATTAATAGGTTAGTCCCAAAAATAGTATAAAATAGCATATTAATGCATATAAAACATCCAAAACAGATAATATAATAGCATGCCATCATCAAAAATTATAGATACGTTGGAGACGTATCAGCATCCCCAAGCTTAATTCATGCTCGTCGTCGAGTTGGTAAATGACAAAAATAGAATTTTTTATGTGGAGTGCTACCTAACATATTTATCCAAGTAATATTATTTATTGTGGCATGAATGTTCAGATCCGTAAGACTCAAAACAAAAGCTTAATATTGATATAGAAACAATAAAATTTCAAGCATACTACCAAAGCAATTGTATCTCTTCAAAATATAATGGCAAAAGAAAGTTATCCCTACAATATCATATGGTCTGAATATGCTCCATCTTCCCCAAACAAAGTATTTATATCATGCACAACTCCGATGAAAAGTCAAGCAATTGTTTTCACACCTTTTTTTATCAAACTTTTTCAAATCTCACGCAATACATGAGCGTGAGCCATGGATATAGCACTATAGGTGGAATAGAATATGATGGAGGTTGTCAAGGAAAGGGAGAAGATAGTCTCTCATCAACAAGACGTATCAACAGGCTATGGAGATGCCCATCAATAGATATGAATGTGAGTGAGTAGGGGTTGCCATGCAACGATGCACTAGAGCTATAAGTGTATGAAAGCTCAAAAAGAAACTAAGTGGACGTGCATCATGAAGAAAAATATTCCACTAGCTATATGAAAGTGACAAAATAGGAGACTCTCTATCATGAAGATTATGGTGCTACTTTGAAGCACAAGTGTGGAAAAAGGTAGTAGCAATATCCCTTCTCTCTTTTCTCTTATTTTTTTGTTGGGCATCTAAGGCCTCTTTTATTAAATTTTTATTTTGGGCTTCGCTGGCCTCTTGTATCTTTCATAAAGTCCGGACTCTCATCCCTACTAATAAGGGAATCATAGCTTCCATCATCCTTTCCTCACATGGGACATGCTCTATAATGAAAATCATCACACTTTTATTTACTTACAACTCAAAAGGAAAATTACAACTCGATACCTATGACAAAATATGACTCTATATGCAATATGGAAGTGATGGTGCATGTCATAAAAGGAAACGGTGGAAGTTGCATGGCAATATATCTCTAAATGGCTATGGAAATGCCATAACAGGTAGGTATGGCGGCTGTTTTGAGGAAAGATATATGGTGGCTGTTTTGAGGAAGGTATATGGCATCTATTTTGAGGAAGGTGTTTGTTGCACCGGCGAAAGTTGCGGGGTACTAGAAAGGCTAGCAAAAGTGGAAGGATGAGAGTGTGTATAATCCATGGACTCAACATTAGTCATAAAGAACTCACATACTTATTGCAAAAGCCTATTAGTCATTGAAGAAAAGCATTAAACGCATTCTCCTATGGGGGAGGTTGGTAGGAGTTAACCATCACGCGCCCTAGACCCTAACACAAAGGTCGATAATCTATAAACAAGTCATGCTCCGACTTCCTTACATAGCGGTTCACCATAGGTGCATGCTATGGGAATCACAAACCTTTACACAAGTATTTTTACCAAATCACAATTTACTTCCTAACATGTCTCTTAACATTACCATCCTTATATCTCAAAACTTTATGCAAGGAATCAAAGTTCTCATAAATACTCAATGCACTTAATATGGAAGTTTTTATTATATCCCTTTTGGATGCCTATCCTATTAGGACTAAATTCATAACCTAGACCAATTACCATTCTGTTTTTAGGAACTCTCAAAATAATATAAGTGAGGTACGAGAGTTCAAGTATTTCTATAAAACAAAAACACCACCGTGCTCTAAAAGATATAAGTGAAGCATATAGAGCAAAATTGCCCAACTCAAAAGATATAAGTGAAGCACAAAGATTATTCTAATAAATACACGATTCAGCGTGTCTCTCTCAAAAGATGTGTGCAACAAGGATTATTGTGGAAAACTAATAAGCAAAGACTCATATCATACAAGACGCTCCAAGCAAAATACATATCATGTGGTGAATAAAAATATAGCCTCAAGAAAATTTACCGATGGATTGAAGATGAAAGAGGGGATGCCTTCCGAGGAATCCCCAAGCTTAGGCTCTTAGGCTTTAATATGACTTGGGGTGCCTTGGGCATCCCCAATCTTAGGATCTTGCCACTCCTTATTCCATAGTCCATCCAATCTTTACCCAAAACTTGAAAACTTCACAACACAAAACTTAACAGAAAACTCGTGAGATCCGTTAGTATAAGAAAATAAATCACCACTTTAGGTACTATTGTGAACTCATTCTTTATTTATATTGGTGTTATACCTACTGTAATATAACTTCTCCATGGCTCATACCACATGATACAACCCCTAGATTCGTCAAAATAGGCAAACAACTCAAAGAAAACAGAATCTATCAAAAACAGAGCAATCTGTAGCAATCTGAAAACTTCATATGCTGATGTAACTCAAATAATTCTTTAAAATTAGAACAACCTGTGAAATGTATATATTAATATTTGTAAAAGTTTCAGATCAATTCGACGCTCTGGAAAGATTGTAAAATTCCTCTACTGAGCGCAAAAGTTTCTGTTTTTCAGCAAGATCAAATCAACAACTACCATAGATCACCCCAAAGGTTTTACTTGGCTCAAAGACTGATTAAAAAACCAAAACACAATTACTACAGAAGTAATAATGTCTGAAAATAAGAAACAAAAGAAAAAACAGAACACAAAAATAAAATTGGGTTGCCTCCCAAAAAGCGCTATTGTTTAACGCCCCTATCTAGGCAAAACGCAATAGATCTAGGTATTGTCATAATAGAAGTAAGGGAGATCATTCATGCTCATCTCGTACTCCCTTATTTCAGCAGATAATATCCTTTGTGGACAGCAAAAATAATCAAAAGGGTTGATTTTAATAGGATAAGGATCCTCAAGATCAAGTGTGGGAGGGATAGGTTCCTCCTTTGGCCCCTTATAGTGTATAATCAACTCATCATTATAGACTTTCCTTTGGGTAAAGGCCATGAGACATTTTTTAATAATGAACTCTAATCCTTTTTTTGTATAGCAAAATTATCATTGAGTTCAGAAATCTTATCAACCAAAACCTCGGTAGGGACTTTTTCTCAAATTTTCATAATAAGCAACTTTATCCGACGATCGTAGTCTCATTATCTCTTATGGATTAAAAAGGATCTCCTCAATAGGGGGACATCCACCATTAATTTTGTAATGAGCAAAAATTTCACTAGCCTCTTTCATGATAAATCTAAACTCGTAGGCTAGGAATATAGTGGCGGCACACTTAACAGAAGAATGCTAAATATTAGAGAACTCAAGAAAAATCATTTGTATGCAAGGGTGAATATGTAAGAATTGCCTCTCAAGTTCACTTATTAAGAAAGTTATAGCATCCGCAAGACTATTACTTTTGTTGAGATTGGAAATTCCTAAGGTAGGAAGCGTTCCCGCACAAGTGAAGAAATCTTGAATAACACAATTTCCAATGATATTACCACTACCTATGCGGAACCTTTTTGTATGAATGATAGTAGGTTCTTTTTGAGGGTTTTCATTATCAAGGTCATCAAAATTCCCCTCAAGATTATTACTATCTTTCTCATTGGAGGTCTCCCTAGATTCCGACATGGTGTCAAAGCAAGCAAGCAAGCACACAAGCAAACGAAAGGCAAACGAAACAAGGGCGAATAAAAAGGCAAATCTTTTTGGTATTTTCTGAAAATTGTTTTAGAAGTGGGGGAGAGGAAAACGAGAGGCAAATGGCAAATAAAGTAAATGCAAGAGATGAGTTTGTGATGGGTACTTGGTAGGCTTGATGTGTATCCTCCTCGGCAACGGCGTAAGAAATCCTTCTTGCTACCTCTTGAGCATGCGTTGGTTTTCCCTTGAAGAGGAAAGGGTGATACAGCAAAGTAGATAAGTATTTCCCTCAGTTTTTGAGAACCAAGGTATCAATCTAGTAGGACGAACAAGCAAGTCACCAATGGATGCACCTACACAAAGAATCAAACTCTTGCACCCAACGCTATAAATGGGTTGTCAATCCCTTCACGGTTATTTGCAAGGATTAGATCCGACAGAGATAGATGTAACGAGTGCAGAAAGTAAAAGGTAAATAAATTGCAGCAAGTATAGATCTGAAAATATATGATGGAAACTAGACCCGGGGCCATAGGTTTCACTAGAGGCTTCTATCTTGAAGGCAAATATCATGGTGGGTAAACAAATTACTGTCAAGCAATTGATAGAAAAGCGAATAATCATGTAGTTATGCAAGGCAATGATCATGCATATAGGCATCACGTCCGTGACAACTAGACAGAAACGGTTCTGCGTCTACTACTATTACTCCACACATCGACTGTTGGAAATATGCCCTAGAGGCAATAATAAATTAGTTATTATCATATTTCCTTGTTCATGATAATCGTTTATTATCCATCCTATAATAGTATTGATCGGAGACTTAGATGCATGTGTGGATACATAGACAAAACCATGTCCCTAGTATGCCTCTAATAGACTAGCTCGTTGATCAAAGATGGTTAAGGTTTCCTAGACATGGACATGATATGTCATTTGATAAATGGGATCACATCATTAGGAGAATGGTGTGATGGACAAGACCCAAACTACAAACGTAGCATATGATCGTGTCAGTTTATTGCTACTGTTTTCTGCATGTCAAGTATATGTTCCTATGACCATGAGATCATGCAACTCACGGATACCGGAGGAGTGCCTTGTGTGTATCAAATGTTGCAACATAACTAGGTGACTATAAAGGTGCTCTATAGGTAACTTCGAGGGTGTCTGTTGAGTTGGCATGGATCAAGACTGGAATTTGTTACTCCATGTGACGGAGAGGTATCTTAGGGCCCACTCGTTAATACAACATCACAATAAGCCTTGCAAGCAATGTGACTAAGTGTTAGTCACGGGATATTGTATTATAGAACGAGTAAAGAGACTTGCCGGTAACGAGGTTGAACTAGGTATGGAGATACCGACGATCGAATCTCGGGCAAGTAACATACCGAAGAACAAAGGGAACATCATACGAGATTAACTGAATCCTTGATATAGAGGTTCGACCAATAAAGATCTTCGTAGAATATTTAGGAACCAATATGGGCATCTAGGTCCCGCTATTGGTTATTGACCGTAGAGGTGTCTCGGTCATGTCTACATAGTTCTCGAACCCGCAGGGTCTGCACACTTAAGGTTCAGTGACGTTTCGGTAGTATAGAGTTATGCATGGTGGTGACCGAAGGTTGTTCAGAGTCCCGGATGAGATCCCAGACGTCACGAGGAACTCCGGAATGGTCCGGAGGTAAAGATTGATATATAGGTAAGTCCTATTTTGGTCGCCGGAAAAGTTTCGGGCTCATCGGTAGTGTACCGGGAGTGCCGATAGTGTACCGGGAGACCATCGGAGGGGTATTTCGACCCAAGAGGCTACATGGGCTGTGGGAGAATGAATACCAGCCCTTAGTGGGCTGGTGGAAGTCCCACACAAGGCCCATGCGGCTGGGAAGAAAAGCCCAAAAGGAAAAAGGTGGAAAAAGGCAAAAAGGCAAAAATAAGGAGGAGTCCTAGTCCTACTAGGATTGGAGGAGGAATCCTCCAATCCCACTAGGTTTGGCCGACCCAAGGGCTGCCTCTTTGGCAGACAAGCCTCCTCCTCCTCTCCTCCTATATATACTAGAGGATTTTAGGGTTTTGGCACAGAATTTTTAGCCACATGTTGCCCGTTCCTCTAGTGCATAGTTTCTCCTCTAGATCGGATTTCTGCAGTGCTTAGGCGAAGCCCTGCCGGAATAGCTCCACCACCATCTCCGGAGTGCCATCATGCTGCTGGAGAACTCTTCTACCTCTCTGCTCCCTCTTACTGGATTACAAAGGCAGAGATCTTCATCGAGCTATACGTGTGCTGAACGCGGAGGTGTCGCCCGTTCGGCGCTAGATCGGAAGGACCGTGATCAAGATCGTGAGATGGATCGTGATGAGTTTGTGGGACGGATCGTGATGAGATCGCGGGACGGATCGTGATGAGTTCGCGAGATGGATCATGATGAGTTCATGGGACGATCATGATTGGATCGTGGGACGGATCGTGATGAGATCGCGGGACGCTCAACGATTTGGATCGCAAAGATGTTCGACTACACCAACCGCGTTTCTTAACGCTTCCCGCTTAGCGATCTACAAGGGTACGTAGATCCACTCTCCCTCTCGTAGATGCTCATCACCATGGATAGATCTTGCGTGTGCGTAGGAAATTTTTTGTTTCCCATGCAACGTTCTCCAACAGTGGCATCAAGAGCTAGGTCTATGTGTAGATGAGATCTCGAGTAGAACACAGAAGGTTTGTGGGCGTCAATGCTTAGATTGCTTCCTCCCTTGGTCGGATTTTGGTTCAGCAGTATTGTGAGATGAAGCGGCCCGGACCAACATTACTCGTACGCTTACGAGAGACCGGTTCCCTCGACCGCAACTTGTTGCATAGATGGCTTGCAGGTGCCAGTTTCTCTCACTTTAGTTGGATCGGATTCGACCAAGGCGGTCCTTGAGAAGGTTGAAAAGCAACTAGTGTATCACCATTGTGGTTTTTGCGTAGATGAGAATTGTTCTTGCTAGATACCCGTAGCAGCCACGTAAAACATGCAACAACAATTAGAGGACGTCTAACTTATTTTTGCAGGGTATGTTGTGATGTGATATGGCCAATTACATGATGTGATATATGTGATGTATGAGATGATCATGTGATGTATAGATTATCACGACTTGCATGTCGATGAGTACGGCAACTGGCAGGAGCCATAAAGTTGTCTTTAATTATTGTATGACCTGCGTGTCAATCATTAAGCGCTATGTAATGCTTTACTTTATCGCTAAACGGTAGCAATAGTAGTAGAAGCATGTTGGGCATGACAACCCCGATGGCAACACATTGATGGAGATCAAGATGATGGAGATCATGGTGTCTTGCCGGTGACGATGGAGATCATGCCCGTGCTTTCTAGATGGAGATCAAAAGCACAAGTTCATGGCCATATCATGTCACTTATGATTTGCATGTGATGTTAATCCTTTTATGCACCTTGTTTTGCTTAGGACGACGGTAGCATTATAAGGTGATCCCTCACTTAAATTTCAAGGTGAATTGTGTTCTCCCCGAGTGTGCACCATTGCGAAAGTTCATCGTGTTGAGACACCACGTGATGATCGAGTGTGATAGACTCTACGTTCACATACAACGGGTGCAAGCCAGTGTTGCACACGCAAAACACTCGGGTTAAACTTGACGAGCCTAGCATGTACAGACATGGCCTCGGAACACAAGAGACCGAAAGGTCGAACATGAGTCATATAGTAGATATGATCAACATGATGATGTTCACCATTGAAACCACCTCAAGTCACGTGATGATGGGACTTGAGTTGGTGAATTTGGATCATGTATCACTCGAATGGCTGGTGGGATGTCAATTTGAGTGGGAGTTCTTAAGTAATATGATTAATTGAACTCATTATCGTGAACATAGTCAGTAGTATCTTTGCAAACTGTGTTGTAGATTACTAGCTCACGCTGTAGCTCCCTTGAATTTTTATATGTTCCTAGAGAAATAGAGTTGAAAGATGATGGTAGCAATATTGCGGACTGGCTCCGTGATCTGAGGATTGCCCTCATTGCTGCACAGAAGGCTTATGTCCTTAATGCACTGCTCAGTGCAGTGTTGTTTGTAGATGTTGTGAACATCTGATAGGCACGTTCTGATAACTACTTGATAGTTTAGTGCGTCATCCATTACAGCTTAGAATTGAGGCTTCGAAACGTTTTGAACGTCATGGAACATATGAGATGTTCTAAGAGCTGAAATTAGGATCTCAGGCTCGTGCCCGTGTTGCAAGATATGAGATCTCCAGCCAGATTCTTTGCCTGTAAGATGAAGGAGAATAGCTCAATCGTTGAGCATGTGCTCAGATTGTCTGGGTGCTACAATCGCTTGAATCGAGTGGGAGTTGATCTTCCAGATAAGATAGTGATTGATATTGTTCTCCAAGTCACTGTCACTAAGCTACTAGAACTTGGTGATGAACTATAAATGCCAGGGATAGAAATAATGATCCCTGAGCTGTTCGTGATGTTTGACACCGCGAAGGTAGAAATCAAGAAGGAGCATCAAGTGTTGATGGTTAGTAAAACCACTAGTTTCGAGAAGGGCAAGGGCAAGGAGGGAAACTTCATGGATAGCAAGTCAGTTGCTGCTCTGGTGAAACAACCCAAAGTTGAGCCCAAACCCGAGACTAAGTGCTTCGATTATGAGAAGAGCGGTCGCTGAAGCGGAACAACCCTAGATACTTGGTAGATAAGAAGGCTGGCAACATCGACAGAAGTATATTTGATATACGTGTTATTGATGTGTACCTTGCTAGTACTCCTAGTAGCACCTGGGTATTGGATACTGGTTCGGTTGCTAAATGTTAGTAACTCGAAATAAAAGCTACGGAATAAACGGAGAACTAGCTAAGGGTGAGGTGACGATGTGTGTTGGAAATGTTTCCAAGGTTGATGTGATCAACATCGCACGCTCTCTCTACCTTCGGGATTAGTGACGAACCTAAATAAATCTTATTTGGTGTTTTTGCATTGAGCATGAAAGTGATTAGTCATGTTCACTGCAACACGGTTATTCATTTAAGTTAGAGAATAATGGTTATTCTATTTACATGAATAATACCTTCAATGGTCATGCACCCAGTAAGAATGGTTTGTTGAAACTTGATCGTAGTAATACACATGTTCATAACATTGATGCCAAAAAGATACAAAGTTAATAATAATAGTACCACATACTTGTGGCACTGCCGCTAAATGTCATATTGGTATAAAACGCATGAAGAAACTCCATGCTGATGGATCTTTTGACTCATTCGATTTCGAATCGGTTGAGACATGCGAACCATGCCTCTTGGTCAAAATGACTAAGGACCCCGTTTTGTGTTTTGATGAAGCGGGCAAATGATTTATTGGAAATGATACATATTGATGTATGCAATCCAATGAGTCTTGTAGCGTGCGGTGCATATCGTTATTTTCTTACCTTCACTGATGATTTGAGTAGATATAGTGTATATTTACTTAATGACACACAAGTCTGAATTGTTTGAAAGGTTCAAGCAAATTCAGAGTGAAGTTTAAAGATCATCGTGACAAGATAAAAATGTTTGCGATATGATCGTGGAGGTGAATTTCTGAGTTACGAGTTTGGCAACTACATTCACTTTAAATAGGGCACCATCTAAATCTGTTGAGATGACACCGTGTGAATTATGGTTTGATAGAAACCTAAGTTGTCATTTCTTAATATTTGGGGCTGCGACGCTTGTGTGGAAAATGTTTTCACCTAATGAGCTCGAACCCAAAGCGAACAAATGCATCTTCATAGAATACCCTAAGAACAGTTGGGTGAACCTTCTATCTCAGATCCAAGCATAAAATGTTTATTGCTAAAATTGGGTCCTTTCTCGAGGAAAAGTTTCTCTTGAAAGAATTAAGTGGGAGGAAGATAGAACTTGATGTGGTTATTGAACCTATGTTTCAACCAGAGAGTAGCGCAACGTAGGAAGTTGTTTCTGTGAAGCCTACGTTAGTTGAAGAGGAAGTTAATGATGATGATCATGAAGCTTCGGATCAAGTTACTATCAAACTTCGTAGGTCGACAAGGACGTGTACTGCTCCTGAGTGGTGCGGCAACCCTGTCTTAGAGGTCATGTTGTTGGACAACGATGAACCTACAAACTATGGAGAAGCGATGATGGGCCTGGAAACCAACAAATGGTTAGAGGCCATGAAATCCGAGAAAGGATCCATGTATGAAAACCAAGTATAGACTTTGGTGGACTTGCTCGTTGGACGGCAGGTCGTTAAGTACAAATGTATCTTTAAAATGAAGACAGACGCTGATGGTGAATGTCACCATTTATAAAGCTCGACTTGTCGCAAAGAAGTTTCCGGCAAGTTCAAGGAGTTGACTACGATGAGACTTTCTCACTCATAGCGATGCTAAAGTCTGTTGGAATTATGTTAGCAGTTGCTGCATTTTTCAACTATGAAATCTGGCAGATGGATGCCAAAACATCGTTTCCTTCCTTAAGGAAAGGTTGTATGAGATACAACCAGAAGGTTTTGTCAGTCCTAAGGATGCTAAAAGGTGAACAAGCTTCAGTGATCCTTTTATAGACTGAAGCAAGCATCTCGGAGTTGGAATATACACTTTGATAAGGTGATCAAAGTTTTTAAATCTATACAAAGTTTATGAGAAACTTGTATTTGCAATAAAGTGAGTGAGAGCACTATAGAGTTTCTGATAAGTATATGTGGATGACATATTGCTATTCGGAAATGATGTAGAATTTCTGGAAAGCATAAACGGTTGTTTGAAAAGAGTTTTTCAAAGGAAGACCTGGATAAAGCTACCTAATTGCTGAGCATCAAGATCTATAAAGATAGATCAAGATGTTTGATAAGACTTTCAATGAGTACATACCTTGACAAGATTTTGAAAGAGTTCAAAATGGATTAGTCAGAGAGAAGTGTTCTCGCTAGCTTTGTAAGGTGTGAAGTTGAGTGAGACTCAAAGCTCGACCACGGCAGAAGAAAGAGAAAGGACGAATGTCGTCCCCTATGCCTTAGCCATAGGCTCTGTATAGTATGCCATGTTGTGTACCGCACCTATGTGTGCCTTGCCATGAGTCCGTCAAGGGGTACAAGAGTGATCCAGGAGTGGATCACTGGACAGCGGTCAAGATTATCCTTAGTAACTAAAAAACTAAGGAGATGTTTCTCGATTATGGAGGTGATAAAGAGTTCGTCGTAAAAAGTTACATCGATGCAAGCTTTAACACCAATCCGGATGACCCGTAGTAGCAATCTGGATAGATATAGTGGAGCAGCCATTTGGAATAGTACCAAGTGGAGTGTGGTAGCAGTGTTTACGGTTTGACATAGAGATTTGCAAAGTACACACGGATTTGAATGTCGCAGACCCGTTGACTATAAGACCTCTCTCACATGCAAAGCATGATCGAGCCCCAGAACTCATTGGGTGTTAGATTCATAACAATGCGAATCACATGGTGATGCGAACTAGATTACTGACTCTAGTGCAAGTGGGAGACTGTTGGAAATATGCCCTAGAGGCAATAATAAATTAGTTATTATCATATTTCCTTGTTCATGATAATCGTTTATTATCCTTGCTATAATTGTATTGATCAGAGACTTAGATGCATGTGTGGATACATAGACAAAACCATGTCCCTAGTATGCCTCTAATAGACTAGCTCGTTGATCAAAGATGGTTAAGGTTTCCTAGCCATGGACATGAGATGTCATTTGATAAACGGGATCACATCATTAGGAGAACGGTGTGATGGACAAGACCCAAACTACAAACGTAGCATATGATCGTGTCAGTTTATTGCTACTGTTTTCTGCATGTCAAGTATATGTTCCTATGAACATGAGATCATGCAACTCACGGATACTGGAGGAGTGCCTTGTGTGTATCAAACATCGCAACGTAACTGGGTGACTATAAAGGTGCTCTACAGGTATCTTCGAGGGTGTCTGTTGAGTTGGCATGGATCAAGACTGGAATTTGTTACTCCGTGTGACGGAGAGGTATCTCAGGGACCACTCGTTAATACAACATCACAATAAGCCTTGCAAGCAATGTGACTAAGTGTTAGTCACGGGATCTTGTATTACGGAACGATTAAAGAGACTTGCCCGTGATGAGGTTGAACTAGGTATGGAGATACCGACGATCGAATCTCGGGCAAGTAACATACCGAAGAACAAAGGGAACATTATACGGGATTAACTGAATCCTTGACATAGAGGTTCGACCGATAAAGATCTTCGTAGAATATGTAGGAAACAATATGGGCATCCAGGTCCCGCTATTGGTTATTGACCGTAGAGGTGTCTCGGTCATGTCTACATAGTTCTCGGACCCGCATGGTCTGCACACTTAAGGTTCAGTGACGTTTCGGTAGTATAGAGTTATGCATGGTGGTGACCGAAGGTTGTTCAGAGTCCCGGATGAGATCCCGGACGTCACGAGGAGCTCCGGAATGGTCCAGAGGTAAAGATTGATATATAGGTAAGTCCTATTTTGGTCGCCGGAAAAGTTTCGGGCTCATCGGTAGTGTACCGGGAGTGCCGGTAGTGTACCGGGAGACCATCGGGAGGGGTATTTCGACCCAAGAGGCTACATGGGCTGTGGGAGAATGAATACCAGCCCTTAGTGGGCTGGTGGAAGTCCCACACAAGGCCCATGTGGCTGGGAAGAAAACCCCAAAAGGAAAAAGGTGGAAAAAGGCAAAAAGGCAAAAATAAGGAGGAGTCCTAGTCCTACTAGGATTGGAGAGGAATCCTCTAATCCCACTAGGTTCGGCCGACCCAAGGGCTGCCTCTTTGGCAGCCAAGCCTCCTCCTCCTCTCCTCCTATATATAATAGAGGATTTTAGGGTTTTGGCACAGAATTTTTAGCCACATGCTGCCCATTCCTCTAGTGCATAGTTTCTCCTCTAGATCGGATTTCTACAGTGCTTAGGCAAAGCCCTGCCGGAATAGCTCCACCACCATCTCCGGAGCGCCATCACGCTGCCGGAGAACTCTTCTACCTCTCTGCTCCCTCTTACTGGATTAAGAAGGCAGAGATCGTCATCGAGCTATACGTGTGCTGAACGCGGAGGTGTCGTCCGTTCGGCGCTAGATCGGAAGGACCGTGATCAAGATCGTGAGACGGATCGTGATGAGTTCGCGGGACGGATCGTGATGAGATCGTGGGACGGATCGTGATGAGTTCGCGAGACGGATCGTGATGAGTTCATGGGACGGATCATGATTGGATCGTGGGACGGATCGTGATGAGATCGCGGGACGCTCAACGATTTGGATCGCAAAGATGTTCGACTACACCAACCGTGTTTCTTAACGCTTCCCGCATAGCGATCTACAAGGGTACGTAGATCCACTCTCCCTCTCGTAGATGCTCATCACCATGGATAGATCTTGCGTGTGCGTAGGAATTTTTTTGTTTCCCATGCAACGTTCCCCAACAGTGGCATCATGAGCTAGGTCTATCTGTAGATGAGATCTCGAGTAGAACACAAAAGGTTTGTGGGCGTCGATGCTTAGATTGCTTCCTCCCTTGGTCGGATTTTGGTTCAGCAGTATTGTGAGATGAAGCGGCCCGGACCAACATTACTCGTACGCTTACGAGAGACCGGTTCCCTCGACCACAACTTGTTGCATAGATGGCTTGCAGGTGCTAGTGTCTCTGACTTTAGTTGGATCGGATTCGACCAAAGCGGTCCTTGAGAAGGTTGAAAAGAAACTAGTGTATCATCGTTGTGGTTTTTGCATAGATGAGAATTGTTCTTGCTAGATACCCGTAGCAGCCACGTAAAACATGCAACAACAATTAGAGGACGTCTAACTTGTTTTTGCAGGGTATGTTGTGATGTGATATGGCCAATTACATGATGTGATATATGTGATGTATGAGATGATCATGTGATGTATAGATTATCACGACTTGCATGTCGATGAGTACGGCAACCGGCAAGAGCCATAGGGTTGTCTTTAATTATTGTATGACCTGCGTGTCAATCATTAAGCGTTATGTAATGCTTTACTTTATCGCTAAACGGTAGCAATAGTAGTAGAAGCATGTTGGGCGCGACAACCCCGATGGCAACACATTGATGGAGATCAAGATGATGGAGATCATGGTGTCTTGCCGGTGACAATGGAGATCATGCTCGTGCTTTCTAGATGGAGATCAAAAGCACAAGTTCATGGCCATATCATGTCACTTATGATTTGCATGTGATGTTAATCCTTTTATGCACCTTGTTTTGCTTAGGACGACAGTAGCATTATAAGGTGATCCCTCACTTAAATTTCAAGATGAATTGTGTTCCCCCCGAGTGTGCACCATTGCGAAAGTTCGTCGTGTTGAGACACCACGTGATGATCGGGTGTGATAGACTCTACTATCACATACAACGGGTGCAAGCCAGTGTTGCACACGCAGAACACTCGGGTTAAACCTTACGAGCCTAGCATGTACAGACACGCAGAACACCACGTGATGAATTTTTAGCCACGTGCTGCCCGTTCCTCTAGTGCATAGTTTCTCCTCTAGATCGGATTTCTGCAGTGCTTAGGCGAAGCCCTGTCGGAATAGCTCCACCACCATCTCCGGAGCGCCGTCACGCTGCCGGAGAACTCTTCTACCTCTCTGCTACCTCTTGCTGGATCAAGAAGGCGGAGATCGTCATCGAGCTATACGTGTGCTGAATGCGGAGGTGCCGTCCGTTCGGCGCTAGATCGGAAGGACCGTGATCAAGATCGCGAGACGGATCATGATGAGTTCGCGGGACGGATCGTGATGAGATCGCGGGACGGATCATGATGAGTTCGCGAGATGGATCGTGATTAGTTCACGGGGCGGATCGTGATTGGATCGTGGGATGGATCGTGATGAGATCGCGGGATGCTTAACGATTTGGATCGCGAAGATGTTAGACTACACCAACCGCGTTTCTTAACGCTTCCCGCTTAGCGATCTACAAGGGTACGTAGATCCACTCTCCCTCTCGTAGATGCTCATCTCCATGGATAGATCTTGCGTGTGCGTAGGAAATTTTTTGTTTCCCATGCAATGTTCCCCAACATCGACCGACTCCTGCTTGCATCTAGAGTATTAAGTTCATGAAGAACAGAGTAACGCATTAAGAAAGATGACATGATGTAGAGGGATAAACTCAAGCAATATGATGAAACCCCCATCTTGTTACCCTTGATGGCAACAATACAATACGTGCCTCGCTACCCCTACTTTGTCACTGGGTGAGGACACCGCAAGATTGAACCCGAAACCAAGCACTTCTCGCATTGCAAGGATTACCAATCTAGTTGGCCAAACCAAACCAATAACTCGAAGAGACTTGCAAGGATATGAAATCATGCATATAAGAAATCAGAGGAGATTCAAATAAGATTCATTGATAATCTGAACATAAACTCACAATTCATCGGATCTTGACAAACACACCACAAAACAAGATTACATTGGATAGATCTCCATGAAGATCATGAAGAACATGGTATTGAAGATCAAAGAGAGAGAAGAAGCCATCTAGCTACTAGCTATGGACTCGTAGGTCTGTGGTGGACTACTCACGCATCATCGGAGGGGCAATGGAGTTGATGTAGATGCCTTCCGTGATCGAAACCCCCTCCGGTAGATTACCGGAAAAGGCTCCAAGATTGGATCTCTCGGGAACGGAGGCTTCTGGCAGCGGAAAAGTATTTGTGTTTTTCTTTTTGACGTTGCGGGAATATTTGGGTATTTATAGGCCAAATAATAGGGTTAGGAGACCTGCTAGGAGGTGACAAGCCTGCTAGGCGCGGCCAGGGGGCCTGCGCCTAGCAGGCTTGTGCCACCCTGGCACCTCCCCTGACGTGCACTCCAAGCTTGGATGACTTATTTCCTTCCAGAAAAATTCCTTCCGAAGGTTTTATTCCATTTGGACTCCGTTTAATATTCCATATCTACAAAAACTCAAAAACAAGGAAAAAATAGAAACTAGCACTTGACTCTAGATTAATAGGTTAGTCCCAAAAATAGTATAAATAGCATATTAATGCATATAAAACATCCAAAACAGATAATATAATAGCATGCCATCATCAAAAAGTATAGATACATTGGAGCATATCATGCCCCAAGAGCTGGCTTGGGACACCCGTTGCATTCATAAGCCCAAAAGGGAAGGGTACATACATACACTAGTCATTAGCATTAAAACGGGCGGAGGAGCGCCGCGTTCCACGGGCGCTCCGTCTCCTCACCAGAGGCGTCTCTCTTGCGCTTCTGCGGCTTCTGGGTGTTTATTAGATAGTACGCGTTGTTGTGTAGCGCCTTGCTGACAATGAACGGGTCCTCCCATGGGGAGGACAACTTGTGCTGCGGGCGGTTCGCTGGATCCGCCTAAGCACCAGGTCCCCCTCGCGAAAGGAGAGGGGCCGGATCCGCTTGTTGTCGTGGTGCCGGAGCTTCTGCTAGTAGATAGCCGTTTGGCTTAGTGCCACCTCGCTGGCCTCCTCAAGGAGGTAGACACCGTCTTCCCTTGCCTCCTTTGCATTGGTCTCCATGTACAGGGTGACCCGAGGCAAGTCAAACTCGATGTCTGTGTGGATGACAGCCTCGGACCCGTACACGAGGAAGAAAGGTGTGAAGCCGGTTGACCGGTTGGGCGCAGTTCTGAAGCTCCACAAGATAGCCGGCGGTTCTTCGATCCAGCAGCCGGCTGACCGGACGAGTGGTGCCACGAGTCGGGGCTTGATGTTGGCTAGGATCAAGCCGTTTGCTCTTTTGGCCTGGCCGTTCGACTGCGGGTGAGCGACGGAGGCCAAGTCGAGCCAGATGCCTTGCTTGATGCAAAAACGCGCTAGTGCGCCCTTGGCGAAATTGGTGCCGTTGTTGGTGCTGATGCTGTGTGGGACATCGTAGCAGACTGTGATGTCCTCGATGAACTGGACAGTCGTGGGGCCATCCAGCTCCTTGATAGGTCTGGCCTCGATCCACTTGGTGAACTTGTCGACTGCTACCAACAGATGCATCATGCCGCCTCGAGCGGTCTCGAATGGTCCCACCATGTCGAGCCCCCAGACGACAAAGGGCAAAGACAGTGGGATGGTCTTGAGCGCCGCAGCTGGCGGGTGGCTTTGCGTGCGGAAACGCTGGCACCCTTCACACCTATCGACGAGCTATGTTACCTCCTCAAGGGTAGTCAACCAGTAAAAGCCGTGGCGGAATGCCTTGGCCACCAGGGTCCTTGATGTCTACTACACAACCTTCTTCTTGTAGACTCGTGTTGGGCCTCGAAGCGCAGAGTTTTGTAGGACAATGGCAATTTTCCTCAAGTGGATGACCTAAGGTTTATCAGTCCGCGGGAGGTGCAGGATGAAGATGGTCTCTCTCAAACAATCCAGCAATCAAATAGCAAAGAGTCTCTTGTGTCCCCAACACACCCAATACAATGGTAAATTGTATGGGTGCACTAGTTCGGTGAAGAGATGGTGATACAAGTGCAATATGGATGGTAGATACAGTTTTTTGTAATCTAAAAATATAAAAAATGCAAGGTAACAAGTAACAAAAGTGAGCACAAACGGTATTGCAATGCTTGAAAACAAGGCCTAGGGTCCATACTTTCACTAGTGCAATTTCTCTCAACAATATTGGCATAGTTGAATCATATGTAAATACCTCTCGTGCGACAAAGAGTTCACTTCAAAGTCACAAATAGCGGAGAACTAATGAAGAAATTGTTGTAGGGTACGAAACCACCTCAAAGTTATCTTTTCTGGTCAATCTTATGAGTTGTCCCTATAAGTGTCACAAACAGCCCTAGAGTTCGTACTAACATAACACCTTAAGATAACATCAACCAAAACCCTAATGTCACCTAGATACTCCATTGTCACCAAAAGTACCCATGGGCTTGGTTATACAATATGCATCACATAATTTCAGATTTATCATGTTCAATCCAACACAAAGAACTTCAAGGAGTGCCCCAAAGTTTCTACTGGAAAGTCAAGAAAAAAACGTGTGCCAAACCCGATGCATAGATTCCCAAGGTCATGGAACCTGCAAGTTGATCACCAAAACATACATCAAGTGGATCAATAGAACATCCCATTGTCACCACAGATATCCCATCGCAAGACATACATCAAGTGTTCTCAAATCCATAAAGACTCAATCCGATAAGAAAACTTCAAAGGGAAAACTCAATTCATCACAACAAGATAGAGAGGGGAAAACTCCATATGATTCAATCTATATCAATAAAGCTCGCGGTACATCAAGATCGTGCCATCTCAAGAACACGATAGAGAGAGAGAGATCAAACACACAGCTACTGGTACATACCCTCAGCCCCGAGGGTGAACTACTCCCTCCTCATCATGGAGACCGCCGAGATGATGAAGATGGCCTCCGGTGATGGTTTCTCCCTCTGATAGGGTGCCGGAACAAGATCCCGATTGGTTTTTTCATGGATCTGGAGGCTTGCAGCGGCGGAACTCCTAATCTAGGCTCTGGAGGTTTTTCATGGCAAAATGTTTCAACCGGACACATAGAAAGATAGGGGCTTATTGTTTTGCCTCCCAACGTATTCACCTCAAGGGTGATGTCAACAATAATAACTCATGCTACCCATATTCAACTGGACATATGTGCCTAGATCTTTCCTCACCACATGATGCTTGCCAAAGGAGAAAAATAAAAAGGAATAGAGAGAAAACTTTGACTCCTTGCATAAAAGTAAATACTGAAAAGTAAAAGATAGGCCCTTCGCAGAGGGAAGCAGAGGTTTCCATGCGCTTATTTGTTTGTATGCTCAACCCCTTAGTGCAAAAGAATGTCACGTTATATTGCCCCTTATGATAGCAACCTTTATTATGCAGTCTGTCTCTTTTATTACTTTGCCATCACAAGTTCGTACAATGCTCAATTTTCTATTACACTAAATGATCTAACACTTTTAGAAGCAATTTTTATTGCTTTATTGCACCGATGACAACTTACTTGAAGGATCTTCCTCAATCCTTAGGTAGGTATGGTGGACTCTTGAAAATAAGATTTGGGTGTAAGGGTTTTTGGATGCACAAGTAGTATATCTACTTGGTGCGGAATTTTTGGCTAGCAAAGATGGGGGCAAGCACCACATGTTGAAGGATCTATGACAATATAACTTCTATGTGAATATGAACAAACATAAATCATTACATTGTCTTCCTTGTACAATGTCAACAATTTTTGCATATAATATTTTTATGGGGGCTCACAATCACAAAATATTTCCAATAGTGTATCTGCATGTGAAAGTTCTCTTCCTTATACTAATTATTTGTGAATTGCTTGTATGACCAATATTGTGATTGTCAAGCCTCAAAATATTTCACTTTCTAAACCCAATGTGAAGCTACCACTAGGCATGATATGGTTTCAACTTCATGACATTCAATTTATTCAACAATTTACTCATAGGATATAAGTGAAGCACAAGAGTAAATGACATAGAAAAGAGCTTCGTTGACGGGATGTGAATGTCGCTTACTTAGCCTCCCTGGCAATTACTTGAGGATGACATTTTATTTAAAAACTTTAAGATCTAATTATTTAATTAAAACATCAATCAAAACAAAACAAAATAACATTTCAAGAATAGCACACATCATGTGAAGAAGCAAAAACTTAGGATCAACCGATACTAACCGATAATTGTTGATGAAGAAAGGTGGGATGCCTGCTGGGGCATCCCCAAGCTTAGATGCTTGATAATTCTTGAAATATTATATTGGTATGACTTGTGAATCACCAATCTTGATCTTTTGTGTCTCCTTAATTCCTTTCTTATCGCGGTTTACCTAATACTGAAAACTTCATCCACACAAAACTCAACAAGAACTCGTGAGATAAGTTAGTATAAAATAATGCAAAAACCTTATCATTATATAATGTAACAAATCACTAAAATTATTATTCAAAATTTCGTACTAAATGCCTCTGCATATTTAATACTCCTATCCTCAAATAGAATCATTAAACAAGCAAACATATGAAAACAATGCAAACATAACAGCAATGTGCCAAAACAGTACAGTCTGTAAAGAATGCAAGAGTATCCATACTTATTCAAATTTAAAAATTCTGAAAATTTAACACACTGTAGACAATTTATCAGAGATTTTTTTCAAAAAGTTTCAACAATTTATCACATTCTTACTTTTCTAGGGAATTTTTGCAACAGCGATAAACTTTCTATTTTCAAACAGCAACATGTAGACTTGCAAAATAAGTATGTAAAGGCTATCCTTGACATTTTTATTGAAAATAAAGATGAAAAAAATTATTCTAAATAAAATAAAGCAAATCCTAGTAAAGTAAAACACATATCATGTGACGAATGAAAATATAGCTCCAAGTGAGGTTACCGATAATATTGGAGACGAAAGAGGGGATACCTTCCGGGGCATCCCCAAGCTTAGTTGCTTGGATATTACTTGAATGTTACCTTGGGGGTGACTTGGTAATCACCAATCTTAGGGCCTTGTCCCTCCTTATTCTACTCATATCGATATCTCACCCAAAACTTGAAAACTTCAATCACACAAAACTTAACGGAACTTTGTGAGAAGGGTTAGTGTAATAAAGATAGATCATTCACTTAGGTACTATAAAGAAAAGATTCATAATTATTCCCACATTATAAATAATTTATTCCATCATTCACACAATTTATATACTCAATATAAGCTATAGGAACACTTGAAACAAGCAAACTATGCATGCAAAACAGAATCTGTCAAAACCACAACAGTCTGTAAAGATCTGAATGGTCACCGTACTTCACTGACTCTAGAAATTATGAATAATAAGGAAAACTCAAATAATTTGCATATTAATGCTGTGTAAAAAATTCATAATTTTTGGACGCTCCAGTAAAATAAGATAATTGATATACTGGACGCAAAACTTTCTGTTTTTGCACAGAATCAAACAAGCAAGTATCCACACTATCCCAAAGGCTTTACTTGGAACTTTATTGAAATAAAAGACACAAAACATGATTACTACAGTATATTAATCATGTGAAAACATCAAAACATAAAGTAAAAGTGTTGGGTTGTCTCCAACAAGCGCTTTTCTTTAATGCCTTTTAGCTAGGCATGATGGTTTCAATGATGCTCGTATAGGAATGATAGTTGAAACATGCAAGAGAGCAAAATGAATCTCATGACAAGCACATTTAAGTCTAACCCACTTCCTATGCATAGGGATTTTGTGATAAAACAATTTATGGGAACAAGAATCAACTAGCATAGGAAGGCAAAACAAACATAACTTTGAAACTTTTAACACATAGAGAGGAAACTTGATATTATTGCATTTCCTACAAGCATATGTTCCTCCCTCATAATAATTTTCAGTAGCATCATGAAGGAATTTCACAATATAACCAGCACATAAAGCATTATTTTCATGATCTACAAGCATAAAATTTTGTCACTCTCCACATAAGCAATTTTCTTTTCATTCATAATAGTGGGAGCAAACTCAACAAAATAACTATCATGTGATACTTGGTTGACATAACCACATTGAATATTAAAATCATGATGACAAGTTTCATGGTTGTCATTACTCTTTATAGCATATGTGTCATCACAATAATCATCATAGATAGGAGGCATTTCATAATCATAATAGTTTTGCTCATCAAAACTTGGGGGACGAAAAATATCTTCTTCATCAAACATAGCATCCCCAAGCTTGTGGCTTTGCATATCATTAGGATCATGAATATTCAGAGAATTCATACTAACTATATTGCAATCATGCTCATCACTCAAAGATTTAGTGCCAAAAAATTTAATAACTTCTTCTTCTAACACTTGAGCACAATTTTCCTTTCCATCATTTTCACGAAAGACATTAAAAAGATGAAGCATATGAGGCAACCTCAATTCCATTTTTTGTAGTTTTCTTTAATAAACCAAACTAGTGATAAAACAAGAAACTTAAAGATTTGATTGCAAGATCTAAATATATACCTTCATGCACTCACCTCCCCGGCAACGGCGCCAGAAAAGAGCTTGATGTCTACTACGCAACTTTATTCTTGTAGACACGTGTTGGGCCTCCAAGCGCAGAGTTTTGTAGGACAGTAGCAATTTTCCCTCAAGTGGATGACCTAAGTTTTATCAATCCGTGAGAGGTGTAGGATGAAGATGGTCTCACTCAAATGACCCTGCAACCAAATACAAGAAATCTCTTGTGTCCCCAACACACCCAATACAATGGCAAATTGTATAGGTGCACTAGTTTGGGAAAGTGTAATATGGATGGTAGAAATATATTTTTATAATCTGACTAAATAAAAACAACAAGGTAGCAAATAACAAAAGTGAGCACAAATGATATTGTAATGATTGAAAATGAGGCCTAGGGTCTGTACTTTCGCTAGTGCAATCTATCAACAATGCTAACATAGTTGGATCATATAACCATCCCTCAACGTGCAACGAAGAATCACTCCAAAGTTCCTATCTAGCAGAGAACATAAGAAGAAATTTTTTGTAGGGTATGAAACCACCTCAAAGCTATTCTTTCCGATCGATCTAATCAAGAGTTTGTACTAAAACAACAACAAATAATTTCAGATTCATAATACTCAATCCAACACAAAAAAAACTTCAAGGAGTGCCCCAAGATTTCTACCAGAGAAACAAAGACAAGAACGTGCATCAACCCCTATGCATAGATTGCCCCAATGTCACGCGGGAATCCGCAAGTTGAATGCCAAAATACATATCAAGTGAATCAATACGATACCCCATTGTCACCACGAGTACTCAATTGCAAGACATATATCAAGTGTTCTCAAATCCACTAAAGTACCAATTCGATAACAACGTAATCTCAAAGGGAAAACTCAATTCATCACAAGAAGAGTATAGAGGGGAGAAACATCATACGATCCATCTATGTTAACAAAGCCCATGATATATCAAGATCGTGACATCTCAAGATCACGAGTGAGAGAGATTAAACACATAGCTATTGGTACAATCCCTCAGCCCTGAGGGTGGACTACTCCCTCCTCATCATGGTGGCCACCGGGATGATGAAGATGGCCACCAGTGATGATCTCCCCCTTCGGCAGGGTGCCGAAACGAGCTCCCGATTGGTTTTCGGTGGCTAGAGAGGCTTGCGGCGGTGGAACTTCTGATCTAGGGCTACCCCGAAGGGTTTCGGAATATTTGGGAATTTATAGTGCAAAGAGGGGGTGCGGGAGGCCACCGAGGTGGGCACAACTCACTTGGGCGGCTAGGGGGCCCTGGCACGCCCTGGTGGGTTGTGCCCCCTCGGGGCACCCCCCAGGTGTAGCTCTGGCCCATTGGGTTCCTTCTGGTCCAAAAAAATCACCAAAAAGTTTCGTGGTGTTTGGGCTCCGTTTGATATTGATTTCCTGTGATGTGAAAAACAAGCAAAAAAGAACAACTGGCACTGGGCACTGGGTCAATAGGTTAGTCCCAAAAAATGATATAAAGTTGCTATAAAATGATTGTAAAACATCCAAGAATGATAAAATAACAACATGAATACTTCATAAATTATAGATACATTGGAGACGTATCAAACCCGCAAGTTGATCACCAAAACATACATCAAGTGGATCAATAGAACATCCCATTGTCACCATGGATATCCCATCGCAAGACATACATCAAGTGTTCTCAAATCCTTAAAGACTCAATTCGATAAGAAAACTTCAAAGGGAAAACTCAATTCAACACAACAAGATAGAGAGGGGAAAACTCCATATGATTCAATCTATATCAATAAAGCTCGCGTTACATCAAGATCGTGCCATCTCAAGAACATGCGAGAGAGACATCAAACACATAGCTACTGGTACATAGCCTCAGCCCCGAGCGTGAAATACTCCCTCCTCATCATGGAGACCGCCGGGACGATGAAGATGGCCTCCGGTGATGGTTTCCCCCTCCGGCAGGCTGCCGGAACGGGCTCCCGATTGGTTTTTTGTGGCTTTGGATGCTTGCGACAACGGAACTCCCGATCTAGGTTCTGTGTTGTTTTTTTGGAATATTTGAGGATTTATAGAGCTGAGAGGGAGGTCGGTGGACTCCCGAGAAGCCCACAAGCCTTGTGGGCACGCCTAGGGGGGTGGTCGCGCCCCTAAGGCTTGTGGCCTCCTCGGAAATCTTCTGGCTTCATCTACAAGCTCCGTGGGTGTCTTCTGGTCCATAAAAAATCACCGTAAATTTTTATTATGTTTGGACTCCGTTTGATATTCCTTTTCTGTAAAACTCAAAAGCAAGGGAAAAAATAGAAACTGGCATCGGGCTCTAGGTTAATAGGTTAGTCCCAAAAATAATATAAAGTTGTGGTAAAATGATTGTAAAACATCCAAGAATGGTAATATAACAACATGGAACAACAAAAAATATAGATATGTTGGAGATGTATCAGCATCGCCAAGCTTAATTCCTGCTCGTCCTCGAGTAGGTAAATGATAAAAACAAATTTTTTGATGTGGAATGCTGCCTAACTTGTTCATCATATTCTTTTCTTGTTTGTATAGCATGGACATTTGGACTTGTAAATGATTCAAAGCAATAGTCTAGTTTTAACATAATGACTTCAATACTCAAGCATGTTAACAAGCAACCATGTCTTTCAAAATAACAACACTAAAGAAAGTTATCCCTAGCCCATCATGCTCAATCATTGATCCATTCATGAAACACACTCAAATATTAGCTATGCCCAATGCTCAAGTACGATCATAGTGCCCCCCAGTTGGTGCTTATAAGAGAAAATGGAGACTCAAAGCAAAAATAAAAATTGCATAAAGTAAATAGATAGGCCCTTCGCAGAGGGAAGTAGGGATTTGTAGAGGTGCCAGAGCTCAAGGTTTACATTGAGAGAGAAAAATATTTTGAGTGGCATGCTTTTCCTGTCAAGGAAAACGACCAAGTAGCTCACAATATTTTCCATGCTAGATACATTATAGGTGGTTCCCAAACAGAATAGTAAAGTCTTTACTCCCCCTCCACCAATCAATCACACTCCACGGCGAGCCGAATCCACGGGTACCGCCCATACCAACAACATTCCTAGGGGGAGTTTTGTTTCATTATATTTTGATTTGATTTTTGAGCATGGGACTGGGCATCCCGAATACCATCCACTTTCTCATGAATGATAGTGAATCAACACATATCGTGAGAAGAACACACCTAGCATGGAAAAATATTGGATACTTCCCACCGTTTCATGAGCGGTACGGGCACACAAAAGAGAAAATTTATTTTAAAGATTTAGAGATGGCACATACAAATTTGCTTGGAACAGCATGAAAATACCGCATATAGGTAGGTATGGTGGACTCATAAGACAAAACTTGGTTTAAGGATTTTGGATGCACAAGTAGTACTTCTACTTAGTACAAATGAAGGCTAGCAAATATATTGTGAAGCAACCAAACCGAGGGACGAAAAATCACATAAGTGAGCATTGAGTCATAACTAACACCAAATAATGCACCACAAGTAGGATGTAACTTTATTGCATAACTATTGACTTTCGTACTTGCATAGGGAATCACAAACCTTAACACCAATATTCCTACTAAAGCATAATTACTCACTAACATGGCTCACATATTACTATCATCATGTTTCAAAACTATTACAAAGAATCAAGTTTAATTTGTCCCATGATCTTCATGAAAGTTTTTATTATATCGTCCTTGTATATCTATCACGTTGGGACTAGTTTCATATATTGCCATTGTTTTTTCAACAAGCTCAAACAAATTTAAGTAAAGCACATGAGCAAATGACAAGCTACTCTCAAAGGATATGAGTAGTCAAACAATTAAGGAGCTATGTGAGGACTCTCTCTCCCTCAATAAATATTTTCAGATCTTAAGTACTTTATTCAAACAACAAGCAAAATAAAAATATCACTCCAAGAATAGCATGCATCATGTGAACAAATAAAAATTTAGGCTCAACATAGGCTAACCGGTAATTGTTGATGAAGAGAGGTGGGATGCGTAGCATCCCCAAGCATGGATTCTTGATAGTTCTTGAAATATTTACTTGGGGTGCATTGGGCATCCCCAAGCTTGAGCTTTTGTATCTCGTTCAATTCTCTCATACCACGGTTTCACCTATTCTCAAAAACTTCATCCACACAAAACTCAAAAGGAACTCGTGAGATAGGTTAGTACACAAAATAATAAATCAACTCTTTATGTACTGCCAAGACAAGTTGCATAATAATTTTCAAACATTAGGTATTGTATACTATCATTTCCACAATTTATATCTAACAATATAGGCTATGGAAACTATAGGATAAGTAGATAACGAAACTATGACAGCAATCTGTCTAAACAGAGCAGTCTGTAGCAATTTATGAAAATAGTGTAGTTATGTAACTCAAAAAATTATGAAAATTTCGGTAAATGCTATAAAATTTATATTACAACACTTTGTAAGAATTTCAGAAACTTTTCACGTTCCAGTAAAATATGAAAATTCAAACACTACAGCAAAAACTTCTGTTTTTACACAACACTCATCAAAACATGCAATGCAAGCATCCTAAAGGCAATTCTTGGAACTTTTTATTGAAAAATATGATTATAAATAAAACCTAACAGAAATTAACTAAATATAATGATGACCCAAGCAAAGCACATATTGTGTGACGAATAAAAATATAGTTCCAAGTAAGATATACCGATAGTGTTGAAGACGAAATAGGGGATGCCTTCTGGGGCATCCCCAAGCTTAGGCGCTTGAGTATTCCTTGGATATTACCTTGGGGGTTCCTTGGGAATCCCCAAGGTTAGGTTCTTGTCACTCCTTATTCTTCTCATATCGGTGTCTCACCCAAAACTTGAAAACTTCAATCACACAAAACTTAACGGAACTTCATGAGATGGGTTAGTATAACAAAATAAAGATCATTCACTTTGATACTGTCAAGAAAAGATTCATAATTGTTCCCATATGATACCTACTGTATTCTACAATTACCATAATTTATACCACTTAATATAAGCTATCGGAACACTAAAACAAGCAAACCATATGTGCAAAACAGAATCTGTCAAAAACAGAACAGTCTGTGAAGATCTGTGGTGTAACCATACTTTACTGTCCCTAAAAATTCTGAAAAATTAGTAAAACCTGGAAAATTTCTATATAAAGTTTTTGTAAAAAATTCAGAATTTTTTGATGCTCCAGTAAAATCATATAATTCATATACTGGACGCAAAACTTTCTGTTTTTGCACAGAATCAAACAAGCAAGTATCCACACTATCCCAAAGGCTTTACTTGGCACTTTATTGAAATAAAAGGCATAAAACATGATTAATATAGTATCTTAATCATGTGAACACATAAAAACAGAAAGTAAAAGTGTTGGATTCTCTTCCAACAAGCGCTTTTCTTTAATGCCTTTTAGCTAGGCATGATGATTTCAATGATGCTCACATAGGAATAGTAATTGAAACATGCAAAAGAGCATCATGAATCTCATGACAAGCACATTTAAGTCTAAGACAATTCCTATGCATAGGGATTTTCTGAGCAAACAATTTGTGGGAGCAATAATCATCTAGCATAGGAAGGGAAAACAAGCATATCTTCAAGAATTTGAACACATAGAGAGGAAACTTGATATTATTGCAATTCCTATAAGGATATGTTACTCCCTCATAATAATTTTCAGTACCATCATGAAGGAATTCCACAATATAACCGGCACATAAATCATTCTTTTCATGATCTACAAACATAGAAATTTTACTACTCTCCACATAAGCAAATTTCTTCTCATGACTAATAGTGGGAGCATCATAAAAAACTTGCATACTACAAATTGATTCCACACTAATAGAGTAATATTTAGTAAAAGGATATTCATAATTATGAAAAGTATCATAATAGTAATCATCACTCTTTTTCATTGCATAAGTATCATCACAATCATCATCATAAGTTGGAGGCATGCAATCATTATAACAAATTTGATCATTCAAAGTAGGGGGAATAAAAATATCATCTTCATTAAGCACAAAATCTGCAAGCTTGGGACAAACATTAATTACAGAAAATAAATTCTCAAACATGTCATTTTCATCAAACATAGCATCCCCAAGCTCGTGGCTTTGTATATCATAAACATAATCACTCTCATCATTAATGGTATGAATAGCACCAATAGTATGGCAATTATTATCATCATCCTCCAAGTTGGTGCCATAAATATTTTCAAGATTATAAGAAGTATAATTATCTTCCCCGTAATTATCACAACAAGCAATAGGAATAACAAAATCATCCTCAAGTGTATCATCTTCCACAACTATTTTTGATTCATTCTCATGAGGCCCATCAATAATGGGAGCAACATTATTTGGGAGAGATACCTCTTTACCTTTACTTTTCCTTATTTTATTCTTCTTCACCACATTATGTGTGGCTTTATTTAATTCCTCCAAACTTCTTGAAGACGTTGGTTGAATAAAAAGCTTCTCCTTGTTACCTAATTTATCATCAGAAAAAATAGGAGGATATTGGGAAAACTTTTCCCCTTCATTAGTATTCTCTTCCTCTTCTATTTGTTTTCTTGTCTTTAAGTAATTGGCAATATAAGGATACTCAATGCAATTTACCACGCAATACATATAGATTTCATTTAGATCAAAATCAATAATTTTCATGAGAGCCCAAGATGGGACATCCTTAGTTTCACGTTTCATTTCTTCATACCCCAAAAATAGACAAAGTTCATTATGATGCTCAAGGGTAATGAGGTTATCACATTTTTTGGACACAATTCGATCATGAAATAATTCACATTGGAAATTATAATGACCACATTCTTACAAAGTTCACAAGGACAACGAGAAATATGAAGTCTTTCAACACAAACATATAGCCTCTCTTGCAACCATTTAGTTTCTAAATACTTGTGCCTCTTACAAAATCTATCTTCCCTTTTAGGCATGTCTACACAAACTCTACGCATTCCACAAAAATTGACATGCTTATAATAAATCTTTTTATCATGACTAGTGCAATCATCATTAGTACTATGGATATTCAAAGAATTCATACTAACAACATTGCAATCATGCTCGATTTAGTGCCAAACATTTTAATAACTTCTTATTCTAACACTTGAGCACAATTTTCCTTTCAATCATTTTCATGAAAGACATTAAAAAGATGAAGCATATGAGGCAACCTCAGTTCCATTTTTTGTAGTTTTCTTTTATAAAATCAAACTAGTGAAAAACAAGAAACTAAAAGATTTGATTGCAAGATCTAAAGATATACCTTCAAGCACACACCTCCCCGGCAACGGCGCTAGAAAAGAGCTTGATGTCTACTACACAACCTTCTTCTTGTAGACTCGTGTTGGGCGTCCAAGCGTAGAGTTTTGTAGGACAATGGCAATTTTCCCTCAAGTGGATGACCTAAGGTTTATCAATCCGTGGGAGGTGTAGGATGAATATGGTCTCTCTCAAACAACCCTGCAATCAAATAGCAAAGTGTCTCTTGTGTCCCCAACACACCCAATACAATCGTAAATTGTCTGGGTACACTAGTTCGGCGAAGAGATAGTACAAGTGCAATATGGATGGTAGATATAGTTTTTTGTAATCTGAAAATATAAAACAGCAAGGTAACAAGTAACAAAAGTGAGCACAAACGGTATTGCAATGCTTGAAAACAAGGCCTAGGGTCCATACTTTCACTGGTGCAATTTCTCTCAACAATACTCGCATAGTTGAATCATATGTAAATACCTCTTGTGCGACAAAGAGTTCACTCCAAAGTCACAAATAGCGGAGAACTAACAAAGAAATTATTGTAGGGTACGAAACCACCTCAAAGTTATCTTTTCTGATCAATCTTATGAGTTGTCCCTGTAAGTGTCACAAACAGCCCTAGAGTTCGTACTAAAATAACACCTTAAGATACACATCAACCAAAACCCTAATGTCACCTAGATACTCCATTGTCACTACAAGTACCCATGGGCTTGATTATATGATATGCATCACATAATTTCAGATTTATCATGTTCAATCCAAAACAAAGAACTTCAAGGAGTGCCCCAAAGTTTCTACCGGAAAGTCAAGACAAAAATGTGTGCCAAACCCTATGCATAGATTCCCAAGGTCATGGAACCCGCAAGTTGATCACCAAAACATACATCAAGTGGATCAATAGAACATCCCATTGTCACCACGGATATCCCATCGCAAGACATACACCAAGTGTTCCCAAATCCTTAAAGACTCAATCCGATAAGAAAACTTCAAAGGGAAACTCAATTCATCACAACAAGATAGAGAGGGGAAAACTCCATATGATTCAATCTATATCAATAAAGCTCGCGTTACATCAAGATCGTGCCATCTCAAGAACACGATAGAGAGAGATCAAACACATAGCTACTGGTACATACCCTCAGCCCCAAGGGTGAACTACTCCCTCCTAGTCATGCAGTCAGCCGGGGTGATGAAGATGGACTCCGGTGATGGTTTCTCCCTTTGGCAGGGTGCCGGAATGGGCTCCTGATTGGTTTTTCATGGCTTTGGAGGCTTGCGGCAGCGGAAATCCTGATCTAGGTTCTGTGTTGGTTTTTTTGGAATATTTGAGGATTTATAGAGCTGAGAGGGAGGTCGGTGGACTCCCGAGGGGCCCACAAGCCTGGTGGGCGTGCCAAGGGGGGTGGCCGCGCCCCTGAGGCTTGTGGCCTCCTCGGGAATCTTCTGGCTTCATCTCCAAGCTTCGTGGGTGTCTTCTGGTCCATAAAAAATCACCGTAAATTTTTATTCCGTTTGGACACCATTTGATATTCCTTTTCTGTAAAACTCAAAAACAAGGAAAAAAACAGAAACTGCCATTGGGCTCTGGGTTAATAGGTTAGTCGCAAAAATAATAAAAGTTGTGGTAAAATGATTGTAAAACATCCAAGAATGATAATATAACAGCATGGAACAAGCAAAAATTATAGATACATTGGAGACGTATCAGTCCTCGAGGCAACGTGATGCCCGCACTCGCCCTGGTGGATATCTCGGAGGATCTCGTGGCCCTTCTTGGGCTTAGTGTAGCGTTGGTACACGCCGGTTGTGCTGCGATGAACTAGCTCACGGTTGATGATGTTGTAGGCGGGAGCACGGTGTTGGATCCGTCGGGCTTCATCCTCGTCAAGGGGGGAGGAGCTCGTCGTGCAAGAGAAAAGCCAAGATTGGATGGGCCCACGATGGAGCCATGACCGAGGCCGGCTCCGGCTTAGGCTGGAGAATCTGGGCGGCCAGAGCCCCCGGGTCTGTCCCCAAAGCCCCCGGGCTAGACTCATTAGTCCCCGGGTCCGGCTTGTCGATGACCATCATGAAGGTTGCGGGCTTGGAGCCGACTGCCACCAGAACGATTGTAGCCAGAGCTGGCATGGCGGGCGCAGCCGGTGGAACATGTGGAGCCGACAGAGCATATGGAGTAGGTGGAGCCAGCGGAGCCCCCGGGCCAGTCGAGGGGCCGGCAGGATCCGCGGGCACGTAGATGGACTCCGACCCGGCGGAGGATTTGATCGATGGCTTGCGCAACTGCTCGAGGGAGACGCTAGCCGGGATGGCCTGGCGGGTGGAGTTGATTTTTGCCAAGGTGTTCGCAGCCTCGTTGTCCGCCCGGGGGACGTGATGGAACTCACAACCCTCGAAGGAGTCGGTGAGCTGCTGGACAAGGAAGCGGTAGCTGGCCATGTTGGCTTCCCTGGCCTCCCATTCGCTAGAGACTTGCTGCACCACGAGGTCGGAGTCGCCGAAGCATAAGATGCACCGGATGCCAATTTCTTTGGCGAGCCGGAGGCCATGGACGAGCACCTCATACTCGGCCACGTTGTTGGAGGCGGCGAAGTGGATCTGGAGGGCCTACTTGAGCTAGTCTCCCTTTGGAGACGACAGGACGATGCTGGCTCCCAAGCCGGTCCGCATCTTCGAGTCATTGAAGTGCATGCGCCAGTGTGTAGAATTCGGGGGAGGTGGCACGAACTGGGTCTCGGCCCAGTCGACGAGGAAGTCGGCCATGGCCTGCAATTTGATGGCGGTATTCGGCTCCTACCGGATCTCGTAGTCGGCGAGGGCGATGGCCCATTTGGCGATCCAGCCGGTGGTGTCCCGATCGCTCATGATCTCGCTGAGCAATGCCATGCTCACAACGGTGTTGGTATGTTCTTGGAAGTAATGCTTGATCTTCTGGGCGGCGAAGTATATACCGTAGCACATCTTCTGGTAGTGGGTGTACTTCTTCTTGGAGGCAAAGAGGACCTTGCTGAGGTAGTAGACAGGGCGCTGGACCGGCAGCGCCCTTCCCTCCTCTGTCTACTCCACTACCAAGACGACATTGATGACGCGTGTGGTCGCCATGATGTACGCGAACAGGGGTTCCTTCTCAGCCGGCACGGCCAAGATGGGTGCACTAGTGAGGACTCGCTTGAGGTCACGGAAAGCCTGGTCCGCCTGGTCGGTCCACTCAAACTTGGCCGGCTTCCGGGCAGAGTTAGCCGCCGGCTCGATAAGCGTCGTCTTCCTCATGAGCTGGTAGAGGGGTAGGGCCTTCTCCCCCCAGCCGCCAAACGAACCGGCTAAGTGAGGCGAGCCAGCCGGTGAACTTCTGGATGTCGCGGAGCTGGGTCGGCTTGGGCATACGCTCGATCGGCATGATCTTCTCTAGGTTAGCTTCAATGCCCTGAGCAAACACGAAGAAAATAGACTTCTCCGGGTTGAGCTTGACTTTGTACTCGCGCAGGTTGGCGAAGGTATCCCGGAGGTCATTGAGGAGGCTGAAGTGCTTCTTGGTTTTGATGATGATGTCATCAACATAGACGTGGACGTCCTTGTCGATTTGCGGCAGGAGACACCTCTGCATGCAGCACTGGAAGGTCACGCCTACATTCTTCAAGCCGAAGGACATGGTGATGTAGCAGTAGGCCTCAAAAGGGGTGATGAAGGAGGTCTTCAGCCAGTCAGCTGGATCCAACTTGATTTGGTGGTAGCCTAAGTAGGTGTCCAGGAAGGATAGTAGATTGCAGCTGGCCATGGAGTCGATGACTTGATCGATCCGTAGCAGGGCGAACGAGTCCTTGGGACACGCCTTCTTCAGGCTAGTGTAGTCGATACACATGCGCCAAGTCTTGTTTTTCTTCAGCTGGGTTGGCTAGCCAGTCTGGGTGGAACACTTCCATGATGAAGCCGGCTGCGATCAGCCGGGCAATTTCTTCTCCTATAGTACGTTGCTTCTCCTCGGAGAAACGTCGCAGGGGTTGCTTGACCGGCTTCGTGTCCGGACGCACATGAAGTTTGTGCTCGGCGTACTTCCTCGGAACACCCGGCATGTGCTTCAGAGACCATGCAAAGATGTCCCGATTCTCACGGAGGAAGTCGACGAGCTCGCCTTCCTATTTGCTGCTAAGGTTGGCGCCAATGGTGACGCATTGCTTGGGGTTGGCTGGGTTGAGCGGCACTTGCTTTGTGTCCTTGGACGACTGGAAAGACGCCTCGCTGGCTATCTAGGGCGGGGGAACTGGCATCGCCGGCTACTTGGTGGCATGAGCCACGAGCTGGTCGAGTTGCCACCTCTCCTCCGCGACCAGCCGGCTACCGTCACGCGCGCACTCGATCGACTTTATGTAGTCGCCGGTGATGGTGATGATGCCCTTGAGGCCCGGCATCTTGAGCTTGAGGTAGGCATAGTGGGGAACCGCCATGAACTTGACGAGCGCCAGCCGCCCCAGCAACGCGTGGTAGGGGTTGCTGAGGTCCACCACCTCGAACCATATCGGCTCGTGGCAGAAGTGATGCTTGTCGCCAAAGAGGACGTTGAGCTGGATCTTGCCAATGGGGGAGCAAGACTGCCCCAGCACAATGCCGTGGAAGACCGTCCGACTCGGCTGTAGGTCCTTTTCCTTGAGCCCCAACTTGAGCAGCGTGTCGCAGTAGAGAATGTTGATGCTGCTACCGCCATCGATCAACACCTACAAGAAGCGGGAGGTGCACCTCTCTGATATGATGGTGGGATCGAGGACGAGGGCATATCTACCCGGGTTCGGTTACTGTCGGGTGGTCCGTCCGGCTCCAGGTGTCCGGATTCTTGGACCAGTGCATGAACTGGGGAGTCAAGGGAACAATGGCGTTCACCTCACGCTGGAGCCGGCGCTGGGTATGCTTGTCCATCGCTTCACTTGTGAAGATGATGTAGGACCCGTCTTGGTCGGGGAACTGGTCATGGAGGTGGCTATCATGTGGGGCCAGGGCCGGTGCTAGGGCCGGTGCCAGAGCCGAAGCCGGAGCTCGGGGCGGAGGCGGATGGTCCGGAAGGCCCTCGCTGCACGCCAGCCGCTGCGAGAAGCTACACTGCCGGAGCGTATGCGTCACCGACTTTGCTCTGGAGTGCATCTTGCAGGGCGCGTCGAGCATTTGCTTGAAAGTAATCTTGGGCTGCCAGGCGGCCTTTCCGGTACACTAACGCTGGCTAGGAGCCTGGGCAGCCGGTTGCTCCTCTTCGATGGTGGCGATCTGCCGATTCCCATAGCGGGGATCCCGCTGGTCAGGTTTGCGATTGTTGTTCTTTTGCTGTTAGTTGTCGGCAGCGAGTCATGGTGCGGCAGATAGCGGGGTCAGTTTGGCTACCTTGGAGGGCGAAGAACGTGCCGCCCGCGAGCGTCACATTAAGGACTTCATTGACGTCGTTGACATGCAGCAACATTTGCTCGCGGCAGGCGGTGCCGCCTCCGAAGGCCCCCGGCTCGAGCGCGAGGGCACAAGGACTGTTGGCCGTCAGCCGGCTCAGCACTCCTGCTCCCCTCGCATCTCTAGCCACCGGGTCGAGGCAAGCAACCCTCGGCCCTCTCAGTTGCTGGGGAACGAGCAGCCGGCTGTAAATAGTCGGCGCACCAACGACTCGCCTCGCAGCGGCCGCCACCATAAGGCGCCGGCAGCCCGTGCAGTCGCGGGCACACACCGTCCCCGCGGCGCGAGCCGAAACGGTCAGTTCCGCCAGTTAATTATCTACCCCGAGCTCTCGGCTCGGCTCGGACCACGCGTCCCCCGCAGCGAGAATGATGCCCGCCTCCGCATCGACCAGCTCGCGTAGTCGGCCCTCCTCGAGGAGGAGGGCTCGATTGGCCCGGCGTGTTTTGGCCCTCAAATCCGCAATGAGCCGTTCCCGACCGGCTTCACGCTCCCCCGAGACACCCCGAAGTATAATGGGGCCGCCAAACCCGAAGACTGGCTGATCGACTACACCACCGCAGTCGACATCGCCCGGGGGAACAAGCGCATAGCCATCCGCTACGCTCCCCTCATGCTGATCGGCTCGTCCCGCACCTGGCTCAACAGCCTGGCGGCCGGCAGCATCAACACCTGGACGGACATCGAAGAGGCCTTCGTCCGCAACTTCACCGGCACCTACAAGCGGCCTGGCCGCCCTTGTGAACTAGCCATGTGCGTTCAGGGGCCGGACGAGTCCCTTCGCGACTACCTCACCCGGTGGACCGAGCTCCGCAACTCCTGTGAGGGGGTGCATGAGGTGCAGGCCATACAATACTTCATCGAAGGCTATCGTGATGGCACCTCCCTCAAGCACAAACTCCTGTGCTCTAAGCCGGCTATGCTCACCGAGCTCATGACCAAGGCGGCCAAGTACGCCACGGCCGACTCCGCCATTCGGATCAAGACGACCCCCCCCCCCGACTGAAGGGACGTGGATGTCGCCTAGAGGGGGGTGAATAGGCGCTTTAAAATAATTACGGTTTAGGCTTGAACAAATGCGGAATAAAACTATTGTTTAATTAGTCAAGCACAAAACCTAAAACAACTAGGCTCACCTATGTGCACCAACAACTTATGCTAAGCAAGATAGACAACTAAGCGATAGCAAGATATATACCAAGAAACAATATGGCTATCGCAAAGTAAAGTGCATAAGTAAAGGGGCTCGGGTAAGAGATAACCGAGGAACGCGGAGACGACGATGTATCCCGAAGTTCACACCCTTGTGGATGCTAATCTCCGTTCGGAGCGGTGTGGAGGCACAATGCTCCCCAAGAAGCCACTAGGGCCACCGTAATATCCTCACACCCTCGCACAATGCAAGATGCCGTGATTCCACTAAGGGACCCTTGAGGGTGGTCACCGAACCCATACAAACAAGGTTGGGCAATCTCCACAACTTGATTGGAGGCTCCCAATGACACCACGAAGCTTCACCACAATGGATTGTGGCTTCGAGGTGACCTCAAATGCTCGGGGCAATCTCCACAACCTAATTGGAGAACCCGAAGCTTGCCCGGAGCTTTGCACCACAATGATTGAGCTTCGAGGCACCACCAACCGTCTAGGGCGCCAACGCACCCAAGAGGAACAAGCTCTAGGGTGCTCAAACACCCAAGAGTAATAGCTTCTCAACTTCTCACTTCCACGTATCACCGTGGAGAACTCAAACCTATGCACCGAATGCAATGGCAAGGGCACACGGAGTGCCCAAGTCCTTCTCTCCCAACTCCCACCAAAGCAACTAATGCTAGGGAGGAAATGAGAGGAAGAACGAAGAAGAACACGAAGAACTCCAAGATCTAGATCCAAGGGGTTCCCCTCACTAAGAGGAGAAAGTGATTGGTGGAAATGTGGATCTAGATCTCCTCTCTCTTTTCCCTCAAGAGCTAGCAAGAATCATTGGAGGGATTGAGAGTTAGCAAGCTCGAAGAAGGTCAACAATGGGGGAAGAACATGAGCTCAAAAGATAAGATCCATTGGGGAAGAAGACCCCCTTTTATAGGGGGGAAAGGATCCACCCGTTATCCCCACCCTCAGCCCCGCGCATCGCGGTACTATCGCAAAATGATCACGGTACTATCGCAAGGGCTCGCAGTACTACCGCTGCGACATGCGGTACTACCGTTCCCATGGAAGTATCAGACTCAGGCCGATTGCACTAGGCAGCTAGCGGTAGAACCGCCGGAGTAGTACTACCGCGAGCCCATGCGGTACTACCGCATGGACGGTAGAGACTGGCACTTGGAGATGCACGGAAGTAAAAAATTACTTCCATGCCTACCTCCGCTGAGGGCGAAACTGCGAAAAAGACTGGCACGATAGTATCGGAAGTCATTTGCGGTACTACCGCCCGAGGGGCGAAAGTAAAAAATTACTTCCGTGCAACTCGCGGTACTACCGCCCTCGGAGCGGAAGTAAAAAACTACTTCCGTGCCACTTGTGGTACTACCGCTCCGAGGAGCGGTACTACCGCAAATCACAGAACCGCAGCACCTACAGCTAGGAAAACGGAAGAACACGGACAAAACCAAAACTGCCACAACTTCTGCAAATGAGCTCCAAATTGAGCAAACTCAAGCTTGTTGGATTCAGGTTGACAAGAGCTATCCAAAGGTGGTTTTCTTAAGAAGAGGCAGTATAAAAATGCCAAAGGTATAGAGATGAGAAACCTCTTTCAATGAAGAAACGACAATAACCCCAACATCGAAAACATCATTGAAGATGCATATGGACTCCGTTTTTTATGAACTTGAGCATGTCATGAAGTTGACCATAAGCTCAAGAAACCTCAATGAGAAAAACCAACCAAGAAACAAGAAAGATGATGATGCCAAGAATGCAATGGTTTGAGCTCTCAACGAACGATACGATCAAGCTACTCACTTGAGAGCCCCCTTGATAGCACGGTTACCTACCCTATAGCCCAGTCTCCCAACTACCACTATGAGACCGATAAATAAGAAAACCCTATCAAGGTCAAAACTTAGCCTTGTGCATAGTCCACTTGAGCTAGATGATGACGATCTTGACTTCCTCAAGATGGACCACCTTTCTTGATTGCGTTGGCTTGATGAAGACTAGGTGATTGCTCCACCATACTCCACTATGGGTGAAATACTCTTCAGCACATCTTCACACGTCCATTGACATCACAATGGACGGCAAGCTTCAATCCTGATCTCTCTGTGATGCTTCACTTGAACTTGCACACCGCAACCTTGATAACGATCACTGCTTGATGTCATCTTCCATGGGTTGTATGGGATCTTCCTCTTGATGCAGTCCCATGGAAATATGCCTAACCCCACAAAGACCTCTCACAAGGAACATGGGTTAGTACACAAAGCGTAATGGACAATGCTTACCATACCATGGGATCACTTGATCCCTCTCGATACATCTTGCACGCTTTGTGTGTTGATCACTTGATTCACTCTTTGACTTAGTCTTGATCAACCTTGTATCTTATCTTCTCTGTTCATAAAGATGATGTCTTGAAGGTGATCATGAATGTTCACACAATCTCCTTCTTCAAGACATGCTTGCAATAAGCTTAACTCTCACATGACCAATCTTTGGATAAACCTTGAATACCACCTTGGTCATCATATAAACTCCTTGAAGCCCAACAGATGAACTTCAAGAAGTGCCTATGGACAAATCCTTCGAATATGATACAAGGCAACCATTAGTCCATAGGGGTGTCATCAATTACCCAAAACCACATATGGAGAAATGTGCTCTTACACCGCCAAGGCAACGCCAACGCCGACGGCGTCCCGGCCGGCTACCGACAACCTGCAGCCGCAGAACAACAAGCACAAGAATGACTAGCCGAAATCCTGCTACGGGAGCCGGCAAGTCGCCACCATCGAGGAGCAGGAGCCGGCTGCTTAGTCTTCCAACCAGCGCTAGCGCACTGGAAAGGTTGCCTGGCTGCCCAAGCTCACCTTCAAGCAGATGCTCGACCTCCCCTACAAGAACCACTCCAGGGCCAAGCCCTTCACGCACACGCTCTGGTAGTGTAGCTTCTCACAGCGCCTGGCCCGGGGGGACGGCCTTCTGGCTCCTCCCGCGCCGCCTGCCCGCGCGCCGGCGCCGGCTCCGGCCCAAAATGATGGTCGTCTGCATGACCAGTTCCCCAACCAGGATGGTTGCTACGTCGTCTTCACCAGTGAATAGACGAGCAAACATGCTCAACGCCGGCTCCACCATGAGGTGAACGCCACCATGCCGGCAACTCCCCAGTTCATGCACTGGTCGGAGAAGCCGGTCACCTGGAGTCGGGTAGATCACCCGGCTATGATGCCGAGTCCCGACAGCTATGCCCTGGTCCTTGACCCCACCATCGCCATCGAGAAGTGCACCCACCGCTTCTCGCGGGTGCTGATTGGTGGTGACAGCAGCATCAACATCCTCTACCTCGACACGATGTGCAAGATGGGGTTGAAAATAGAAGACCTTCACGCAAGCCGGATTCCATGGCATCATGCCGGGAAAGTCCTGCTCCCTTGTAGGCAAGATCGATATTGACGTCCTCTTCGGTGGCCCCGACCACTTCTGCCGTGAGCCAGTGCTTTTCGAGGTAGTGGACCTCGCGAGTCCCTACCACGCGCTGTTGGGACGGCTGGCTCTCGTCAAGTTCATGGCGGTCCCCCATTATGCCTACCTCAAGCTCAAGATGTCGGCCCCCAAGGGAATCATCACCATCACGGGTGACTACAAGATGTTGCTCGAGTGTGCTCGAGACGGCAGCCGGCTAGTCGAGGCCCTGGAGATAGCCGAGGAAAAGCGGCAGCTCGACCGACTCGTGGCCCTCGCTACTAGCCATCCGGCCGCGCCGGCTCCTCTCTCGCAGTTCGTCGGCGAGGCCTCCTTCCAGCCGTCCAAGGATACCAAGCAGATCCCGCTCGACCCGGCCAACCCCGCTCAATGCGTCACCATCGGCTCCCGCCTCGACAACAAATAGGAAGGCGAGCTCGTCCACTTCCTCCGTGAGAATCGGGACATCTTTGCGTGGTCCCCCAAGGACATGCCGGGTGTTCCGAGGAAGTTCGTCGAGCACAAACTACACGTCCAGCCGGACGTTAAGCCGGTCAAGCAACCCCTGCGTCGTTTCTCTAAGGAGAAGCGACGTACTATAGGAGAAGAGATTGCCCGGATGCTCGCTGCCGGTTTCATCATGGAAGTTTCCCACTCGGACTGGCTGGCCACCCCAGTCCTGGTGCTGAATAAGAACAAGACCTGGCGCATGTGCATAGACTACACCAGCCTGATCAAGGCGTGCCCCAAGGACCCAGTCGCCCTGTAGCGGATCGATCAAGTCATTGACTCCACGGCCGGCTGTGACTTGCTGTCTTTCCTAGACGCCTACTCCGGCTACCACCAGATCAAGTTGGATCCGGAGGACCGGCTCAAGACCTCCTTCATCACGCCCTTCGGGGCCTACCGCTATGTCACCATGTCTTTAGGCCTGAAGAACGCATGTGTCACCTTCCAGCGGTGCATGTAGAAGTGCCTCCTGCCTCAGATAGGTAGGAACGTCCACGTCTACGTCGACGACATCATTGTCAAAACCAAGAAGCACTTCAACCTCCTCGACGATCTCCGGGAGACCTTCGCGAACCTGTGCGAGTACAAGATCAAGCTTAACCCGGAGAAGTGCGTCTTCGGCGTCCCAGCCGGCCAGCTCCTGGGTTTCTTTGTGTCTGCCCGCGGCATCGAAGCTAACCTAGAGAAGATCAGCGCGATCGAGCGCATGCCCAAGCCGACCCGTCTCCACGACGTCCAGAAGTTCATCGGCTGCCTCGCCTCGCTCAGCCGGTTCATCGGCCGGCTGGGGGAGAAAGCCTTGCCCCTCTACGGGTCCTTCTCAAGATGACTCTGGTCGAGCCGGGTCACACCAAGAAGCCGGGCATGTTTGATTGGCCCAACGAGGCGGACGAGGCCTTCCGCGGCCTCAAGAGGGCTCTCACCCGCGCGCCCATCTTGGCCGCACCGGCTGAGAAGGAGCCTTTGCTCGCCTACATCACGGCGACCACTCGCGTCATCAGCGTCGTCTTGGTGGTCGAGCGTCCGTAGGAGGGAAAATCCCTGCCGGTCCAGCGTCCCGTCTACTACCTTAGCGAGGTCCTCTCCGCCTCCAAGCAAAACTACCCCCACTACCAGAAGATGTGCTATGGCATATACTTCGCCGCCAAGAAGGTCAAGCAGTACTTCCAGGAGCGCACCATCACCGTGGTGAGCACGGCCCCGCTCAGCGAGATCATGAGCGACCGGGACTCCACCGTCCGGATTGCCAAATGGGTCATCGCCCTCGCCGACCACGAGATCCGATACGAGCCGCGTACCACCATCAAGTCACAGGCACTGGCCGACTTCCTCGTCAATTGGGCGGAGCCTGAGTTCGTGCCGCCCCCTCCGGACTCCACACATTGCTTGGAGTGGAAGATCTTGACCTCAACACAAGGATAGGTGGTTCTCTCTCAGAAAGCTGATATGATAGGTATGGAATAGTTCTGAGTGCTTCTCTCTCGAGAAGGTGGTGGTGGAGAGGTATATATAGGCATCTCCAAAAATCCAACCATTACACACAATAAGTCAGACTCGATGGAACCAATGTGTGAATCTCGGCTGTACCAAAGTGACTTAAAGTTAGCAACTTTTGAATCTCGGTGAGACTGATATAGGAATCTCGGTTGCATCGATAAGGTGACCAACGGTCAGAATGTCCAATCTCGGTGACGCCGATTCAACAATCTTGGAGGGACCGAAACTATGAACTTGCGTAATAAAAAGTTGGCAGCCCAACTCGGTGGCACCGAATGCAGTATCGATTGCACCGAAAAGCTAGGGTTTGGCTGAGTCTGTCTAGGGTTTGGAATCGGTGGCACCGAGTGTAGAATGTTGGTTGCACCGATTTTGAGTATTTGGCTTCAGACAGACTTTGGTGAAAGAGCTTGTGGGTGTATGTGGTGACTATCACTTGTGCACGTACGAGCATTTTGTTCACCAACAAAACCTTATCCCCTTTTAATAGTATTATCTTTCCTATGGGCTCAAAGTGATTTCACACAAATATAAAATGTAGAGTCCTCTTGCTTGAAGCTTGGCCAACCTATTTCTTTGTATCTTGGGGTATCTCCACAATCCTTTTGCCAACCCAACTCTTCATGGACTATTATCTGAAATACACTAGATAAAAGTATTAGTCCAAGAGACAATGTATGTTATCATGAATTATCAAAACCACCAAGGGAGCATATGTTGTGCTTTCATGGCTGCGCCACCTGCCCTTATGGTTCTTCTGTAGTACTTCTTCGTTCCAGTATTTTTTATTTATTTCAAAATTCATATGCTAAAATTCCCGTCCAATTCCGAAAACTTTTGATTATGAACAAAAATGACACCATGACAGTTTTGCTGAAAACAACGTCAGTCGGAGTTAGTTTCACTCAAATCGGGCAAATTAGATGTCAAAACAAGAACAAACGTGTTTGGAAAAGTAGATACGTTGGAGACGTGTCATGGCCCGCCTGTGGTTATGTTTGTCACTAACTGGTCTAGCGGCCCGTCTATGAAAGTGCATTCACCACTGACCCCTGGGCACCGACCGGCCAAAAGCGCGTGAGTGATGATACATTTTGGCCGGTCAGTGTTGTTTGGATGTGTAGTAGTGTTTATCTTGTGGGCTCTCCTGGTAGTCCTTCCTAGTATGATGAGCCTTGCTCGCAGGCATATTAAGGTCTCCCCACAGTGTCTAATATGTCTTTCGTGTTAAAAGATACCTGCCACTTGTTGTGTTACATGCCCCCGTGCGCACTTCGATTTGTTGTGTTACATGCCCTCGTGCACGCAAAGTCTGGAAGGTTCTTGGACTAGACCTCATCATCGAGCAAGATCTGTCGTCTTTCGCTCGGGTTCTATGGTTTTGGAAGAAAATATTGCCTTGATAGAGATAGAAGTCCCCGGTGCTGGGAAACTTGGCTTACATTAAACTATGACGGTTGGGACTTGGTACATCTGGTGGGAATGAAGGGAAGCAAGAAAATTAGTGAATGTTAAACCACTAATCAGTTCAACCTTTGCAATGTATGCAATAAGGACAAATAATGAAGTTAAGCTTCCAAAAGCAGTCAACATAGGTAAATGGGAGAAGGCACCACCAAATGTGTGTACAAGCTGAACACATATGCATTCTTTAAGGATGGCACAAGTTCATTACCTACTATTTTTCACAATGGTATAAGGCGAAGCTATGTCAGGAGTTTCCGAGTTATTCGATTGTTCCTGCGACGGTGGAATTTATGACGCTTCACTGAGGCCTTCGGTTGATACAGAAAATCAGATGCTAAATAAATACAATAGAATCAGACTGTCTTGAGATTATTAATGCGAGTCCGTCTGCCTAACTACTCGGCAATTTTGACAGATTATTTTCAATAAGCTCATGAATCTCGCCGATTCGATTCCAATCATCGTCCGAGTAAAGCTGGGATGATGACTTTGTTAACTTTGCAATGAAGTGCCACGAGGACTCCCCTTTAAAGAAAACTTACACAAAGCGCAATTGCTTGAGTGAACGAAATGGTTAATCTCTCTCTCTCCCCCCAACCTCTCCTCCCTTTTCCTTTCAGTCGGTTCCCCTCTCTCCCAAGCCAAAACACCAATCTCTTCCTTTCCCGTCTCTCTCTCTCTCTCTCTCTCTGCGCTTGCCCCCTACCCAATCAGCCCATCCATCCACCTCCTGCCCCCCGCAGGCGATTCCCCAGCGTTTCCGCGCGGATTCGGGTGTTCCTCGGCGCGAATCAGCGTGGATCCGAGGTCAGGGCTCTTCCGATCGCTAATCCCTGCTCTCTGCGCCACCTCTTGGTCCCCGACGTGCAGGTGTGGGCTTGGGAGAGGGGGCTCCTCCGGCGGCGCGAGTAGGAACGAAGATGAACTCTCCCTAGAACAGATTCATAGATGACGTGTCCCCGTCGCTGCGCCGCCTGCTTTAGTTTCTTTATATTATTATCACGTGGATTGGTTAGATCGCTAAGGGCACGCGGTTGGGCAGGACTCTTGTGATTTAGGGCGCTTCCTGGAGCAGCTTATAATCAACAGTAATCGTATGCAGATTGCATACTTGGATCCTACTTACTGCGTTTGATTACCCTGTGTTCACCCCTCATTGTTGCTAGTAATTCGGCTGAGCATTTCATGGACATCATGCTTTTGTCTGTAAAATGGAGGTCATTTGCCACTTCTCAGTGTTAGTTTGAGTGGAGTGATATGAGTTGTGCACTATCAGCGAGTCACGGTTAAGCAGTAGTGGAAAATTGCCAATAAGGGTAAGGTTCCAATGTGGAGCTCACATGCCATTCACGGTAATAAAGCATCACTGCTGTCAGGGTCTCACTGTGGACCAATCTATCTCATGGTTTATTGTTTACCCTTGGTCCATAAAAGGAAAGAAAGAAGTGATGCTAACATGACAACAGATGAGCCACATTATGTAATTCTTTCTGAGTTCATGGGAGCTTGCCAGAGGCTAGAGCTGTTATGATTTGTCTTTGGATATGCTGGTCCAACCTGACTTTACTTGTTTCTTATATGATGGCAGGAAAGATATCTGGTAGTACAGACTTGAATTGGGAGTTGGGACTATAGTCCTATTAGCTTATTAAATGAGGATTAATCAGCATAGGCTTCTGTGTTGTCACTCAAAGATACATGTTTTATCTCTCTTTCTGATGCTGCACGATGATTAACAAACAGACTAAAGTGTGACGGGGCTATTTTTGTTGGGTGTGCATAATGTTCAAGCTAACCTGCACATTTAGAAATAGTAGGGAATGCTCCAACCTGTGCCTTGGGTCTCTGAGATTTACTGCCATGTATTCTGATTCACATGTGCCCATATGTGTGTTACATGGATAGGTAGCTTGCTTATGGATTAAATCGAGTTGTACATTGTGTTTCTCCGCAGTATCTTCCTTGCTTTATGTGCATCATTCCTATTTCTTGCTGTTATGATGGGCGTTTATTGTCAGTTGTACAATATTGAGATAAGACCAGGTTATTGGCTGCATTTGATAATAACTTTTTCATGCTATTTATCTGCAGCAACCTACGGAATTCTTTGGCGGCGTTTTCTGCAGCTTGCGGAACATTGTATCTGCAATAGTAAAAATATATATGGGCTGACTTTGGCATTTCATGGGAGGTTTTGAAGATGATGAACCACCCTCAAAACGCGCAAGAGCATCCTCAGTAGAGTCAGCAAATTTATCAGAAAGTTTCTGTTATTCGAAATCCATTAACCCTTTGGGAGGTACAATGGCTAGACCTTTGGCTTCCCAGGGGAAAGAAGTTATGGTTGGTTCTAAAGGTGTTATTAAGAGGGACGAATTTGTGAGGATAATCACAAAAGCGCTGTATACTCTTGGATATGAAAAAAGTGGAGCTGTTCTTGAGGAAGAATCGGGTATTACATTGCATTCTCCATCGGTGAATCTTTTCAGAAAGCAGGTGCTTGATGGTAATTGGGACAATGCAGTAGCTACCTTGAATAAACTTGGCCTTGTGGATGAAAACATTGTGAAGTCTGCTGCATTTTTGTTATTGGAGCAGAAATTCTTTGAACTTTTGAGAAATGACAACTTAATGGGTGCCATAAAGACGTTGCGAAGTGAAATCTCTCCCCTTGGTGTTAACAGAAAACGAGTTCATGAAATGTCAAGTTGCATAATTTCTTCTCCGCAGAACTTGCTTGCATTTCCAAAGCTTGGAACTGAAGCTTCTGACTCACGCCTTAAGCTCCTAGAGGAATTGCAAAAGGTGCTCCCACCTACTGTTATGGTACCAGAGAGGAGGTTAGAGAATATAGTTGAACAGGCACTTACTGTACAACGTGAAGCTTGTTATCTCCATAATTCTATTGATGACTTGTCACTTTATGTTGATCATCACTGCGGGAGGGATCAGATACCATCTCGAACACTGCAGGTATGAACCCATGCTGATCTCAGTGGTTGCATTTATTGCATGTTTAAATATTTAAATACCATGTTTGAAATTAAGGTTGTGCTTAACAGTTGCCTGCATTGCTTAAGAATCCACAAAAGCAATACTGGTAGGTTCGGTGCTCTTGCTCTTTGTTTGACTATTTCTGTACGGTTTTTATACATCACTTGTAGATTACTTCATAACAAGTCTTGGATAAATTCTGTTTTCTCTCTGTATGGTGTGTGACCCAGTTGTCATAAAATATAACTTAAGCATCCTCTATCTCACCCCTCCCCTCCGTTCCCACTTTAGGTTGGAAAGGGAACACATCAGATTCAGGTTAATATAGAGGAAGTATTTTTGTATGAGAAGAAGATAGATGTGAGTTGAGTGCTATTTAAATGTTCATGAAAGCAACTGAGATCTGGCTCTCCTTGACAAGAAGTAGGATGTGCTTCTCATTCCTGGTATAAAACAGTTAATGCCGAAATGTAATAATTGAAACTAAGCAATGCAATATTTCTCGATGCACAATCACACACTGCTACCCGCATATCTTATCACCTGTACTAATCCACAAGCAAATAAAAAATATTATTGCAGGTTCTCAGTGCACACCGTGACGAAGTATGGTTTCTTCAGTTTTCAAACAATGGGAAATATTTAGCCTCGTCATCAAATGATAAATCTGCAATTATATGGAAGGTAACTATGCTTCTGACTTTTGACCTTCATGAAGGTGTTCAGCAGTGCAGTGTCTTGCCCCTTACTTTTGACCTTCATGAAGGTGTTCAGTAGTGCAGTGTCTTGCCCCTTACTTTCCCATGTAGCTAGTGCTTTACGTGAAAACTTTCTACACAACCACATTCACTCTTTTTTGTTCACCTGCTGGTCGTTTCTGTCCGAAAAATTTGAGACCTGACACTATAGATCATATAGCTTGGCATTTATGCATTGGTGCGGTTAGCCTACCTTGAAGGTGTTCTGATTTTATTTTAAAGGATGAAAGGAGGCAAGGCGATGGGCCCTGATTGTATCCCCATTGAGATGTGGAGAGGCCTCGGGGACATAGGGATAGTATGGCTAACCAAGCTTTTCAACCTCATTTTTTGGGCAAACAAGATGCCAGAAGAATGGAGATGGAGTATATTAGTACCAATATTCAAGAACAAGGGGGATGTTCAGAGTTGTACTAATTACCATGGAATTAAGCTGATGAGCCATACAATGAAGCTATGGGAGTCATTGAGCACCGCTTAAGAAGAATGACAAGCGTGACCAAAAATCAGTTTGGTTTCATGCCTGGGAGGTCACCATGGAAGCCATTTTGTTGGTACGACAACTTATGGAGAGATACAAGGAGGAAAAGAAGAACCTGCATATGGTGTTCATTAACTTGGAGAAAGCCTATGATAAGATACCGCGGAATGTCATGTGGTGGGCCTTGGAGAAACACAAAGTCCCAGCAAAGTACATTACCCTCATCAAGGACGTATACGATAATGTTGTGACAAGTGTTCAAACAAGTGTACATTACCCTCAACTTTGAGTCGTTATCTTTTTGCCTTGGTGATGGATGAGGTCACAAGGGATATGCAAGGAGATATCCCATGGTGTATGCTCTTTGCGGATGATGTGGTGTTGGTCGATGATAGTCGGACGGGGGTCAACAGGAAGTTAGAGCTATGGAGACAAACCTTGGAATCTAAAGGTTTTAGACTTAGTAGAACTAAAACCGAGTACATGAGGTGTGGTTTCAGTACTACTAGGCACGAGGAGGAGGAGGTTAGCCTTGATGGGCAGGTGGTGCCTCAGAAGGACACCTTTTGATATTTGGGTCAATGCTATAGAAGGATGGGGATATTGATGAAGATGTGAACCATCGAATTAAAGCCGGATGGATGAAGTGGCACCAAGCTTCTGGCATTCTCTGTGACAAGAGAGTGCCACAAAAGCTAAAAGGCAAATTCTATTGGACGGCGGTTCGACCCGCAATGTTGTATGGCGCCGAGTGTTGGCTGACTAAAAGGCGACATGTGCAACAATTAGGTGTGGCGGAGATGCGAATGTTGAGATGGATGTGTGGCTACACAAGGAAGGACCGAGTTCGGAACGAGATGGAGTTGGGGTAGCGCCTATTGAAGAGAAGCTTGTCCAACATCGTCTGAGATGGTTTGGGCATATTCAGCGTAGGTCTCCGAAAGCCCCAGTGCATAGTGGATGGCTAAAACGTGCTGATAATGTTAAAAGAGGCCGGCTAGACCGAACTTGACATGGGAGGAGTCCGTTAAGAGATATATGAAGGATTGGAGTATCACCAAAGAACTAGCCATGGACAGGGGTGCGTGGAAGCTTGCCATCCATGTGTCAGAACCTTGAGTTGGTCACGAGATCTTATGGGTTTCACTTCTAGCCTACCCCAACTTGTTTGTTGTCGTTGTTGTTGTTGTCGTTGTTGTTGTTGTTGTTGTCGTTGTCGTTGTCGTTGTTGTTGTTGCTGTTGTTGTTGTTGACAATGTGGCTCCTTGTTTGGAACTATCAAAACTTATTTCTAGAAGAACTACCCAGCATCTAAATCTCAGAACTTCAACCCCATCGAGATTCCGATGCACACGAACCCAATTTTCAGTTTCATCTTCATCATTTGTTCCAGGAATCTAATTGCATTCTAGTATGTATCTCAGGATGTGCATGCGCATGTACGTACTGATAATGATGGTGAAATTTACATTTTCACTGCCATCTTGATAGTTGATGCAACACAAATCAATCTTCTGCTTGCTTGCAGTAATGTGGGTGTTTTTCCTAGGTCGATGAAGATGGAGAACTATTGCTGAAGCACATATTGACTGGTCATGAGAAACCAGTGATGATGGTTGCATGGAGTCCTGATGATAGCCAGCTTCTTACATGTGGAATGGAAGAAGCCATCCGGCGTTGGGATATTGAATCTGGTGAATGTATTCATGTCTACGAAAAGCCTGGCCTTGGTTTGATATCATGTGGTTGGTTTCCAGACGGAAAGCAAATATTGTGTGGTCTATCTGATCAAAGCCTTTGCTTGTGGGATTTAGATGGTAAAGAGGCAGATTGCTGGAAAGGGCAGCGGTCATCAAAAACATCTGAGTTTGCTGTAACAAAAGATGGCAAAGTTATAATAATTATGAATAGAGATTCCACAATTCTTTTATTCAATAGGGACACGAAACAGGAGAGGCTGATTGAAGAGGATAATACCATCACTTCGTTTTCTCTTTCTGATGATGGAGATTTCTTGCTTGTAAATCTTATAGGTGAGAAGATCCATTTGTGGAACATAAGGAATGACCCCAGTAGAGTGAAACAGTACACTGGCCATAAGCGCAGCCGGTTTGTTATAAGATCGTGCTTTGGTGGATCGGATCAGGCCTTTATTGCCAGTGGGAGTGAAGATTCAAAGGTATGAATATATGATGTATTGACTGTAGATGCACTTAAGTTATGCTCTCCTTGTCACCTGTTCTATAGATTTTAATTGCAGATAATATCTGAGTTCCGGAAACTGTTGTTCTTGGCCTTGTAGCAGAATTATATTTTCTGTCCTGCAATTCAAATTTACTGGATAACCTGGAGTCCTATATTGGAACGGTTCTCAGCTCGCTGCAGTATTCTACTTCATGCAACAAAACATGGCAAAATATATACAACATCCATGATATTTCTTATGTTGAGAAACTGTAAAATGTAAATGATACTTAACATCTATGCTGTTCCCTAGATTTGATTGCATGCACATTGATTAATTATCTAGGTATTTTCCAGCTTTTGTTCAGAATATTTGGTATGTGACATATTAGTTACTGCTTTTATCACATGTCCAGTGATGTGCATTACATGGTGGATAGAGTTAATATTTAATTGGGATACATTACTAATTTACTACTTGAATCTTGGGATCATTTGTTTCTTGTGAGCCAGACGAAACTTACTGATGGATTGGTACTTTCATGGATGACACAAAGTCATCTAGTAATGGCACCCATGATCCATGGTCCCTTACAGCTGATAGGTAGCCAAAAAATGGAGCTGGAGAAATAATCCAGTGTAATATAGCCAAGAGCTGGATTCTATAAGCCAGCATAGTAAAACACCAATGTATGGAAATGCACGCTTACCAAGTACTCCCTCTGTAAACTAATATAAGAGCGTTTAGATCACTAAAGTAGAGATCTAAACACTCTTATATTTGTTTACGGAGGGAGTACATATGTTTCGGTGAAAGAAATTTAGTCATGTCTTCAAAGTTTCATGGAAAACAACTATCCAGTGGTTGCTTTGATTTGACAACTCAGTGGTGATATTTTCTCTTCCAGGTCTATATATGGCACAGAGCTACAGAAGATGTTATCGAGACTCTTTCTGGTCACTCCGGCGCGGTCAACTGTGTAAGCTGGAACCCTACAAATCCACATATGCTCGCTTCTGCGAGTGATGATCACACAATTCGTATATGGGGGTTGAAGAAGGCCAGCACAAAGCGGAAGGACATAGGCAGCAGCAGTAGCAGCAACGGGACTCACATGAACGGCAGTGCCAACGGCAACGGTTTCATTCACCAGTGCAACGGTAGCCGCAGCAAATGATGATAGCTTGATCCTTGGTAGCTCCCATGCAAGCGTCATTTGTAAATCCCTCCTTTGCTTTGCTTTCCTTTCGCCAGGAAGAACACCATAGTTTAAAACAAAGCTGCAGTAACAGGTGTGGGTGGGTGAAAAACCTGCTTGGTTTTATGCACCATCTCCCTTGTTCCATCATCATCATCACTGTGGTCACATTAATTTATCAATTCAAGCTGGATACAAATTCCGGTGTTATTCCACATGTAAAGCAGCCTTGTTTGCTCTACTTTTGCGATGCTGATGACGGTGGCAAAAACCAAATGTGATCCACATCTTGCCTGATTTCCTGAACGTCTTACGAAATTAAGATAAGTTTGGAACCAACCAAAATGGCTTAGATGTCTTTGGGGTTTTCACTGCCATGGTGAAGATTCTTTGAAACACACATGAGTACTTGATATGATCATACCTGAGTTTATGTGTAAATTAGTCCCTACTTTCCGGCTTAGGATGGTCATAGTGGGGTAACTTAACGCATCTCAAGATGGAAAATGCATTGGAGCACCGGGTTCTTCACACCCTATATGTGAATAGCATTACAATAAATATCGGAAATGTTAAAAAAATCCAAAATTTGGGATATGAAAACTGATGCCTGTTGTATACCCGACGTACATTCAGTTTTTTTTATCACACATACAATTTTTTTGATTTTTTACTGGCATTACCACCCACGTGTCATATCTCAAAATTTCAGATTTTTTGCATTTTTTAAATATGTTTTTAATGCTATTGTCATATTGGGGTGTGGAGCACCCGCGAGCCATAAATCCTCATCCATCTCAAGATAAGTTTCCTTAGAGCATCTCTAGTTGTTCGTCCCCCAACGCGCCTGGCGAAGCCGCAAAACGTTTCAGCACGCACTATTTTTGCTTTGAAGGGCTCAACTTTCCAGTTGGATCGTTGAGTTTCGGTCACACACACATGCAAATCCAAACGTTTCATTTTCAGCTACCAAAAAACGACGCAAGTTGGCGATCATGCCACAGTTCGGCGTCGGTCATGCCACAGGTCGGCGTCCATCATGCCATAGGCCAGCGATCGTCACCACAGGTCCGGCGATCAAACATGCAAATAGTCCGGCATACAAAAAAGGCGGGAGACATGCATAGGACTCAAATGGCCAGCTCGTCATCCCCCGGAGCAGCGGGAATGGTCGGCGAAGGCGTCGGCGAGGGCGCGTTCGGCAGCGTCGGAGATGAAGGCACACTTGTTTGAGAACGTTGCATGGGAAACAAAAAATTTTCTACGCACACGCAAGATCTATCCATGGTGATGAGCATCTACGAGAGGGAGAGTGGATCTACATACCCTTGTAGATTGCTAAGCAGGAAGCGTTAAGAAACGCGGTTGATGTAGTCGAACGTCTTCGCGATCCAAATCGCCGAGCGTCCCGCGATCCAATCCCGATCCTTCCCAATCTAGCGCCGAACGGATGACACCTCCTCGTTCAGCACACGCACAACTCGATGACGATCTCCGACTTCTTGATCCAGCAAGAGGGAGCAGAGGGGTAGATGAGTTCTCCGGCAGCGCGATGGCACGGCGACGGCGGTGGTGGAACTATTCCGGCAGGGCTTCGCCCAAGCACCGCCGAAACTAGAGGATTTGATCTATCGGGGAGAGAGGACTGCACCGTGGCTAGGTTTTGTTGTGCGTCTACCCTCTCTCCTCTCTAGTATATATAGGAGGGAGGGGAGGGGCTGGCCGACCTAGGGATCCTCCTAGGATTCGGCCAAAGGAGGTGGAGGTGGAGGAGTCCACCTGCAATCCTACTCCTAGTAGGATTCCTTCCCTTCCTCCACTTGGACTTTCCTTTCCCACAAGTCCAGCTGCATAGGCCCACTTGGGCTGGCCGCCCAGACCATCAGGGACTGGTGCGCCACCCTAAGGCCCATGTGGCCCTCTTGGGGTGTGGTGGCTCCACTTGGTGGACCCCCGAAACCCATTCGCCACTCCCGGTACACTGTCGGAAATGCCCAGAACTTTTCTAGAGTTCAAACACCACTTTCCTATATATCAATCTTTACCTTCGGACCATTCCGGAGCTCCTCGCGACGTCTTAGATCTCATCCGGTACTCCAAACAATCTTCAGTCACCAACATACATAACTCAATACTACCGAAACTTCGGACCATTTCGGTGCTCCTAGCGATGTCCTGGATCTCATCCGGTACTCCAAACATTCTTCAGTCACCAATATACATAACTCAATACTACCGAAATGTTATCAAATGTTAAGTGTGCAGACCCCGCGGGTTCGAGAACTACGTGGACATGACCGAGACACCTCTATGGTCAATAACCAATAGCGGGACCTAGATGCCCATATTGGTAACTACACATTCTATGAAGATCTTTATCGGTTGAAACTCTATGTCAAGGATTCATTTAATCCCGTATGTTGTTACCTTTGTTCTTCGGTATCTTACTTGCCCGAGGTTCGATCGTCGGTATCTCTATACCTAGTTCAATATCGTTACCGGCAAGTCTCTTTACTCGTTCCGTAATACAAGATCCCGTGGCTAACACTTTAGTCACATTGCTTGCAAGGCTTGTTGTGATGTTGTATTACCGAGCGGGCCCTGAGATACCTCTCTGTCATACGGAGTAACAAATCCCAGTCTTGATCCATGCCCATTCAACAGACACCCTCGGAGATACCTGTAGAGCACCTTTATAGTCACCCAGTTACGTTGCGACGTTTGATACACACAAGGTACTCCTCCGGTATCAGTGAGTTGCATGATCTCATGGTCATAGGAACAAATACTTGACATGCAGAAAACTATAGCAATAAACTGACACGATCCTATGCTATGTTTATAGTTTGGGTCTCGTCCATCACATCATTCTGCCAATGATGTGATCCCATTTATCAAATGACATCTTATGTCCATGGCTAGGAAACCTTGACCATCTTTGATCAACGAGCTAGTCTACTAGAGGCATACTAGGGACACAGTGTTGTCTATGTATCCACACATGCAATGTGTTTCCAATCAATAAAATTATAGCATGGATAATAAATGATTATCATGGACAACCAAATATAATAATAACCATTTTATTATTGCCTCTAGGGCATATTTCCAACAGTCTCCCACTTGCACTAGAGGCAATAATCTAGCTCACACCACCCATACAGTTCTGGTGTTGATCATGTTTAGCCCTTGGAAGAGGTTTAGTCAACGGGTCTACGACATTCAGATCCTTGTGCACTTCGCAAATATTTATGCCCTCCTCCTTGATGTAATCACGGATGGATTTGAAGCGTCACTTTATGTGTCTGGTCCTCTTGTGAAACCTTGGTTCCTTGGCCAGAGCAATGTCACCAGTGTTGTCACAGAACAGAGCCATTGGATTCAATGCATTGGGCACTACTCCAAGATCTGTCATGAACTCCTTCATCCAGACACCTTCCTTTGCCGGCTCCGAGGCTACGATGTACTCCGCTTTGCATGTAGAATCGGCTACCACACTCTGCTTGAAACTGCATCAGCTTAGCGCTCCCCCATTGAGAATAAATACGTATCCGGGTTGTGACTTAGAGTCATTCAGATCAGTGTCAAAGCTTGCATCGACGTAACCCTTTACGACAAGCTCTTGATCACCTCCATAAACGAGAAACATTTCCTTAGTCCTTTTCAGGTACTTAAGGATATTATTGACCTCGTCCAGTGCTCCATTCCTGGATCACTCCGAAACATTCCGGCCATACTTATGGCAAGGATGACATCGGGTCTTGTGCAAAACATTGCATACATGATAGAGCATATGGCTGAAGCATAGGGGATGACACTCATCTTTTCTCTATCTTCTGTAGTCACTGGGCATTGAGTCTTTCTCAACTTCACACCTTGCAACACAGGTAAGAACCCCTTCTTAGACCGATCCATTTTGAACTTCTTCAAAACTTTGTCAAGGTATGTGCTCTGTGAAAGTCCTATTAAGCGTCTCGATCTATCTCTATAGATCTTAATGCCTAATATGAAAGCAGCTTCTCCTAGGTCCTTCATTGAAAAACTCTTGTTCAAATATTCCTTCACATTTTCCAGCATTTCTATATTGTTTCCAATTAGCAATATGTCGTCCACATATAATATTAGAAACGCTATAGAGCTCACACTCACTTTCTTGTAAATACAAGCTTCTCTGTAAACTTGTATAAACCCGAATGCTTTGATCACCTCATCAAAGCACAGATTCCAACTCCGAGATGCTTGCACAAGTCCATAACTGGATCGTTGGAGTTTGCAAACTCTGTTAGCATTCTATGGACCGACAAAACCTTGTGATTGTATCATATACAACTCTTCCTTAAGGAACGTTGTTTTGACATCCACAAGTCGAGCTTTATAGACGGTGACATTACCGTCCGCGTCCGTCTTCCTCTTAAAGATCCATTTGTTCTGAATGGCCTTTCGCCCTTCAGGTAATACTTCCAAAGTCCATACTTTGTTTTCATACATGGGTCCCATCTCGGATTTCATGGCCTCTAACCATTTCTTGGAATCCGGGCCCATCATTGCTTCTCCATAGCTCGTAGGTTCATTGTTGTCTAACAACATGACCTATAAGACAGGGTTGCCATACCACTCAGGAGCATTACATGCCCTTGTCGGCCTACGAGGTTCAATAGTAGCTTGATCTGAAGCTTCATGATCATTATCATTAACTTCCTCTTCAACCGATGCAGGCTCTACAAAAACATCTTTTTGCGCTGCGCTACTCTTTGGTTGAAGTGAAGGTTCAATAACCTCATCAAGTTATATCTTCCTCCCACTCAATTCTTTCGAGAGAAAATCTTTCTCAAGAAATGTTCCGTTCTTAGCGACAAACACTTTGCCTTCGGATCTGAGATATAAGGTATACCCAATTGTCTCTTTTGGGTATCCTATGAAGACGCATTTCTCCACTTTGGGTTCCAGCTTTTCAGGATGAAGCTTTTTGACATAAGCATCACATCCCCAAACTTTAAGAAACGACAACTTTGGCTTCTTGCCAAACCACAGTTCATATGGCGTCGTCTCAATGGATTTCGATGGTGCCCTATTTAAAGTGAATGCAACTGTCTCTAATGCATAACCCCAAAACGACAGTGGCAAATCGGCAAGAGACATCATAGAACGCACCATATCTATTAAGGTTCGATTACGATATTCGGACACACCATTACACTGTGGTGTTCCAGGCGGTGTCAATTGTGAAACAATTCCACACTGTCTTAAGTGACTGCCAAACTCATAACTCAGATATTCTCCTCCTCGATCAGATTGTAGGAATTTAATCTTCTTGTTACGATGATTCTCAACTTCACTCTGAAATTGCTTGAACTTTTCAAACGTTTCAGACTTGTGCTTCATTAAGTAAATATACCCATATCTACTTAAGTCATCAGTGAAGGTGAGAAAATAATGATATCCACTATGCGCCTCAATGCTCATCGGACCGCACACATCAGTATGTATGATTTCCAACAAGTCACTTGCCCGTTCCATTGTTCCAGAGAATGGGGTTTTAGTCATCTTGCCCATGAGGCATGGTTCACATGTGTCAAGTGATTCAAAACCAAGTGACTCCAAAAGTCCATCAACATGGAGCTTCTTCATGCGTTTTACACCAATATGACCTAAACTGCTGTGCCACAAGAAAGTGACTATCATTATCAACTCTACATCTTTTGGCATCAATGTTATGAACATGTGTATCATCACTATCGAGATTCAGTAGGAATAAACCCCTTACATTGGGTGCATGACCATAAAAGATATTATTCATATAAACAGAACAACCATTATTCTCTAATTTAAATGAGTAACTGTCTCGCAATAAACAAGATCTAGATATAATGTTCATGCTTAACGCAGGCAGTAAATAACAATTATCTAGGTTCCACTAATCTTGATGGTAATCGAAGAGAGAGCGTGCCGACGACGATCACATCAATCTTGGAACCATTTCCCACACGCATTGTAACTTTGTCTGTTTTGTAGCTCCTGTTTTGAGTTGCAAATGTTAGCAACCGAACCGGTATCAAATACCCAGGCACTACAATAAGAGTTGGTAAGGTACACATGAATAACATGTATATCATATATACCTTGTTTGGTGTTGGCCGCCTTCTTGTCGGCTAGATACTTGGGGCAGTTCTGTTTCCAGTGACTAGATCCCTTGCAATGAAAGCACTTAGTTTCTGGTTTGGGTCCAGCCTTGGGTTTCTTCATGGGAAGGGCAACTTATTTGCCACTCTTCTAGGAGTTACACTTCTTTCCCTTGCCATTCTTCTTGAAACTAGTGGTTTTATTGACCATCAACACTTGATGCTTTTTCTGGATTTCAGACTTAGTGATTTTCAGGATCGCAAACAGCTTGACGACTGACTTGTTCATCCCGTGCATGTTATAGTTCATCATGAAGCTCTTGTAGCTAGGTGGCAATGATTGAAGAAATCTGTCAGTGATCACCTCAAGCGGAAGGGGCATCCCTAACTCAGCCAGACGGTTCGAATACCCAGACATCCTGAGTATATGTTCACTGACAGACCCGTTCTCCTCCAGCTTGCAAGCATAGAACTTATCGAAGGTCTCATACCTCTCGATCCGGGCATTCTTCTCAAAGATAAACTTCAACTCCTGGAACATCTCATATGCTCCATGACGTTCAAAAAGTCTTTGAAGTCCCGGTTCTAAGCCAAACAACATTGCACATTGAACTATTGAGTAATCTCCAAAACGTGTCTCCGAGGCGTTCTTAACGTCTTCGAATGACATGGGAGCAGGTGGATCACCAAGCGGTGCATCAAGGACATAAGCCTTTTGGGAAGCCGTGAGGATAATCCACAGATTACGGGCCCAGTCCACAAAGTTACTTTCGTCATCTTTCAACTTGGCTTTCTCTAGGAACGCATTAAAATTCAGGGGAACTACTGCGCGAGCCATTGATCTACAACATAAATATGCAAAGGTTACTAAGACTATTGTTCAAGATAATGAGTTTAATTAATCAAATTACTAAAGCTCCCACTCAAATTGACATCCCTCTGGTCATCTGAGTGATACATGATCCAAATTCACCAACCCAAGTCCGATCATCACGTGAGATGTGGTGGTTTGAATGGTGAACATCATCATGTTTATCATATCTACTATATGACTCATGTTCGACCTTTTGGTATCTTGTGTTCCGAGGCCATGTCTGTACATGCTAGGCTCGTCAAGTTTAACCCGAGTGTTTTGCACGTGCAACACTGGCTTGCACCCATTTTATGTGAACGTAGAGTCTATCACACCCGATCATCATGTGGTGTCTCGACACGACGAACTTTCGCAACGGTGCACACTCGGGGAGAACACAATTTTATCTTAAAAGTTTAGTGAGGGATCACCTTATAATGCTACCATCGTCCTAAGCAAAATAAGATGCATAGAAGGATTAACATCACATGCAAATCTTAAGTGACATGATATGGCCATGAACTTGTGCTTTTGATCTCCATCTCCAAAGCACCGGCATGATCTCCATCGTCATCGGCACGACACCATGATCTCCATCATCTTGATCTCCATCAACGTGTCGCCATGAAGTTGTCGTGCCAACTGTGGCTTCTATGACTATTGCTAATTCATAGCAATAAACTAAAGCAAAACGGCAAAAATAATTAAAGACAACCCTATGGCTCCTGCCGGTTGCCGTACTCATCGACATGCAAGTCATGATATTCTATACAAAACATGATAATCTCATACATCACATATATCTCATCATGTAATTGGTCATATCACATCACAACATACCCTGCAAAAACAAGTTAGACGTCCTCTAATTGTTGTTGCATGTTTTACGTGGCTGCTACGGGTATCTAGCAAGAACAATTCTCAAATACGCAAAAACCACAATGGTGATACACAAATTGCTATTCAACCTTCTCAAGGACCGCCTTTGTGGAATTCAATCCAACTAGAGTAGGAGAGACAGACACCCGCCAGCCATCTTTATGCAACAAAGTCACATCTCAGTCGATGGAGCCGGTCTCTCGTAAGTGTACGAGTAAGGTTGGTCCGGGCCGCTTCATCCCACAATACGCTAAATCAAAAAACGAACAAGGGAGGAAGCAATCTGAGCATGAACGCCCACAAACTCCTTTGTGTTCTACTCGTGATCTCATCTACACATAGACCTAGCTCATGATGCCACTGTTAGAGAACGTTGCATGGGAGACAATTTTTTTCCTACGCACATGCAAGATCTATCCATGGTGATGAGCATCTACGAGAGGGAGAGTGTATCTACATATCCTTGTAGATAGCTAAGAGGGAAGCGTTAAGAAACGCGGTTGATGTAGTTGAACATCTTCGCGATCGAAATCGCCAAGCGTCCCGCGATCCAATCACGATCCGTCCCGATCTAGCGCCGAACGGACGGCCCTCCGCATTCAGCACACGTACATCTCAGTGACGATCTCCGCCTTCTTGATATAGCAAGAGGGAGCGAAGGGGTAGATGAGTTCTCCGACAACACGACTGCGGTGGTGATGGAACTATTCCGGCAGGGCTTCACCTAAGTACCACCGAAACTAGAGGATTTGATCTATCGGGGAGAGAGGGCTGCACCGTGGCTAGGATTTCTTGTGCGGCTTCCCTCTCTCCCCTCTAGTATATATAGGAGGGAGGGGAGGGGCTGTCCGACCTAGGGATCCTCCTAGGATTCGACTGAAGGAGGTGGAGGTGGAGGAGTCCACCTGCAATCCTACTCCTAGTAGGATTCCTTCCCTTCCCCCACTTGGACTTTCCTTTCCCACAAGTACAGTCGCATAGGCCCACTTGGACTAGCCGCCCAGCCCACCAGGGGCTGGTGCTCCACATAAAGGCCCTCGTGGCCCTCTTGGGGTGTGGTGGCTCCACTTGGTGGACCCCCGGAACCCATTCGTCACTCCTGGTACACTGCCGGAAATGCTTGAAATTTTCCGGAGTTCAAACACCACTTTCCTATATATCAATCTTTACATCCGGACCATTCCGGAGCTCCTCGTGATGTCCTGGATCTCATCCGGCACTCCAAACAACCTTCGGTCACCAACATAGATAACTCAATACTACCGAAACGTTACCGAACATTAAGTGTGCAAATCCTGCGGGTTCGAGAACTATGTAGACATGACCGAGACACCTCTATGGTCAATAACCAATAACGGGACCTGGATGTCCATATTGGTTCCTACACATTCTACGAAGATCTTTATCAGTTGAACCTCCATGTCTAGGATTCAATTAATCCCGTATGTTGTTCCCTTTGTTCTTCAGTATGTTACTTGCCCGAGATTCAATCGTCGGTATCGCTATACCTAGTTCAATCTCGTTGCCGACAAGTCTCTTTACTCGTTCCGTAATACAAGATCCCGTGGATAACACTTTAGTCATATTGCTTGCAAGGGTTGTTGTGATGTTGTATTACAGAGCGGGCCCTGAGATACCTCTCCGTCATATGGAGTAACAAATCCCAGTCTTGATCCATGCCCACTCAACAGACACCCTTGGAGGTACCTGTAGAGCACTTTTATAGTCACCTAGTTACATTGTGGCATTTGATACACACAAGGTACTCCTACGGTGTCAGTGAGTTGCATGATCTCATGGTCATAGGAACATATACTTGACATGCAAAAAACTATAGCAATAAACTGACATGATCATATGCTATGTTTATAGTTTGGGTCTCGTCCATAACATCATTCTCCCAATGATGTGACCCCATTTATCAAATGACATCTTATGTATATGGCTAGGAAACCTTGACGATCTTTGATCAATGAGCTAGTCTACTAGAGGCATACTAGGGACACAATGTTGTCTATGTATCCACACATGCAATGTGTTTCCAATCAATACAATTATAGCATGGATAATAAACCATTATCATGAATAAGGAAATATAATAATAACCATTTTATTATCGCCTCTAGGGCATATTTCCAACAGCACTCGGCGCCAGTGTGGGCGATGCGGTCGGTGCCGGCATGAGGTTCAAGATGAGGTTGCGCTCCGTCAAGTACCATGCCTTCATCAGCGGGTCCATGTCCACTATGATGCCTCCCATGAGGAATGCCAGGTCGGTGTTGCGCTTCTTCGCGGTGACGTTGGTCTTGAGGAGGTCAAGCTTGGCGTCCTACTTCGTTATTAGCGCCGACCACCTCGCCTCCGACTTATCCCCCCTCAGGGTAGAGTGGGTCTTTGCGTTGGCGATGCATTACCCGATCTACGCCTACAACTGTTCGGCAGCCAACACTGCGTCCTTGGCCTTCTTCGCCTTCTTGTTGCCATCAGGACGCCCTTCTGCCGACCACGGAACAGGCATGTCCGGGCTTTTCACGCCGTCCTTGTTGGCGAGTGCAAGCGGACCTCGACCCATTTCTCGCACGACTCGATCCTGGTGAACACATGGAGGAACTTGAAGTCGGCGTAGGTTTCGCTGTCCTTGCAAAACAACTCGAACATCCAAACCATTCGTTGCAAGAACAAGTGTCGACGAAGAAGGCCAACCGGGGGCGTTTATGGACATACCTGCCGTTCGATGTTCGCGCTGCTCCCAGGGCGACCCTGGACCTCTTCTTGGATCCCATGCCACTTGTTGCTCGCCAGTTGGATGCTTGCCCAGTGGCGGAGCCAGGATTTACGACATGGGTATGCGCGGTATTTTTTTTGCTTCCCAACATTGTAAGAAATAGAAAAGTTCATAATAAAAAAAATGAAACTATAAATTATTATTTGTAGCAACATCATTTCCAATAATTCAGTTACATTGCAACATGGAGAATCGAAATTTAACTCTACGGTCACCCTTTTGGAAGCGAGAAATGATGGTGTCATCCTTTACTTGCATGAAGAATTTACGCTCAAGAAAAGTAACCAAGCAATCATTTAAATATTGCCCCCCCATTTTGGCTCTTAACTTATTCTTCACATAATTCATCAAAGAGAAGACCCTTTCCACACTAGCAGTCACCACTGGGAGAATTAATATCAACTTGAGAAGCTTGTAAACAATGGCATATGATATGTTCTTCTTTGTCTCGATGAGCTGGGCTGAAAGTTGGGAAATATTCTTTACCTTTCTAAATCTTTCATCTCTACGCATATCAGCAATAAACATTGGCAATTCATAAGGAAGTTTCAATATCTCCGTCTTTGAGAAATCCTTAGGATAAAACTGGGCAAGCTTGACCAACATCTCTTGATCATAAGCAACAAATGAATCAACAGGATTGAATGATGTCATACACACAAGTAATTTGGTGTTTACCTCATCAAACCTATTGTTGAGCTCTTGAAGTTGCCTATCAATGAGACCCAAAAACATATCAATATGAAAGAGATGGAGATTCTTTACATTCTTGTAGAACTTATTAGATCTCAGAGCTGACGTATAGAGTCCATCCATGTCAAGCACTTTGATCTTATGCTTCAGAAAAAAAGACTTGACATTTTCTAGAAATAATTCCCACCCACTATCTTCTCGCACATTCAACAATTGTTGCTTAATGAGAGAAATTAGATCAATAGAGTTCACAATATCTTGATCCCTCTTTTGCAAAGCTTGGCTCAAGCCATCCGTGTACCCAAATAGTTCTTCGATCAGGTGCAACATGAAAACAAACTCAAATGACTCAAATGATCTCAATATAGTTTGAGCTCCAATACCCTCAACACTATTATACTCTTTTCCAATCCTTTTGAGAACATTCTGGATAGAAGGGTACAAATAAAGAACATGTGACACAGTTTTAGAGTGGGATCCCCAACGGGTTTCACATGGTCTTCCCAAACCCATCTCCTGATTTTTCCCTTTGTTGGTTTCAATTTCATCCAATTGCAATGCTTCAATGGGATAATCAGCTTGAGCTTCTCGAAACATTTGTAACTTTTTGCAAGACAAACCCAAAGCCTTCAACAAAGATGACAGTTGTTGAAAGAACGAAAAGCAATCACCATTCTCTTTAGTAACAGCAACAAGAGTTAACTGAAGTTGATGGGCAAAGCAATGAACATAATAAGCAGAAGGAGACTCATCCATAATTAATTAATTCAAACTAGTAGCCTTACCCTTCATGTTGCTGGACCTGTCGTATCCCTGTCCACATACCATAGAAAATCTCAAAGAATTGTCCATCCGTAGTTTCTCAATTGACTTTTTAAGTGCCAAAGAGGCAGTGACCTCAACATGGACAATTCCAAGAAATCTCTCAATAGGCCATCCAATTTTGTCAACATGACACAAGCAAAGAGCCCATTCATCCCATTGGTACACATCACTAGATTCATCGGCAAGTATGGCAAAACATTCTTCCCCGAGATCTTTCATGATGAGACTAGTTGTCTCCTTAGCACAACAATTAATGAGTTCTAACTGTATATCATGGGATGTCATTTTACAGTTCTTTGGATCATTTTTTAGAACCACTTTGTCAACATCTTCAAAATTTTCTGCTAGATGATTTAAAAGCTCAAGAAAATTTCCCTTGTTAAGTGATTCTTCACTTACGTCATGACTACGAAAAGCCAGGCCTTGCTTCAAAAGAAATCTGAGACAGTAAATAGAATAACCCAGTCGAGAAATATATTCAGCCTTGGCTTCTTTGGAAGTCGAAGCAATAGACTCCCTAATTGATGCATCAGGATTAATGAAGAAATCATATTTCTCTTGAGCTTCACAATGGGCACAAGTGAGAGAACCACAATGTTTTTCACACCTATTTTTCATCATGCTCCAATTTCTAAACCCTCCTTTCACAAAAGCATCACCACCTTTATGTTTAGTTTTATCCTTGAACAAGTAGCAAAAAAAGAAAAACACCGCATCTAGTTCAACACTATACTCAAGGCATTCGTATGTGTCAAACCAATGAGCTGAAAAGCGACGGTTATTATGTCCAATTTTTATTGTTTTGAATTCATGTTTCTTTGGTTGACAAGCCCCCATTGCAATGTATCTCCTTCTCACCAAGTCTTGATCATTGACTACATAGTTCATGATCGGAATCCTCTTCCCGGGATCAGGCTCAAGTATATACCCTGCTTCATCATCAGATTATTCATCCGATTCTTCCTCTTCTACATATGGCGAACCTATCTCTGGTTCCATGGCACTGTTATTACTTGTCTGCACTAGTGCCAACTGTAGCTCATTGGAAGGTGGGTTACTAGCATTTTGATCTTGATCTTGGTGTTCGACATTGATAGATATCGATGCTGGTGTTGATGTCAAACTTATCTTCGACGCCTTTGAAGCAGCTCTGTCCCACAAACGCTTCAAATCACAACCTTGCTTGTTCTTCATATTTCACACCTGTACAAAAACACATGTTATATAGTGATGGAGGCATACTGACATGGTGGACAGTCTCACAAATTCAAATATTCATAAGTTAGCACTTTATATGCATGAAATTCACCTTGTTTTCCCTGCACTGCTTCACTAGTTTCATAACAACCCAATGCAAGATGCACTCAAAATTGACTGGATGCTACAATAGGTTAATCAAAACAAAATTAGGGAGTGAAAATAATCATCTCTTCTTAACTAACAATCAGAGAAATCAAGATTGAACACTCACTGAATCAAAAAAAAACAATCAGACCAATCGGTGCCTGATGACTGATGTGTGCACGTCAATGCTGCCGCTGCCGCTGTTTCTCAGTTGCAGGACAAGCAATGAACTGGCACGAGGAGATTGATGTTCTAGATGGTAGATCGACGATGGTGTGACATAGCTAACGACAGATGAGGGCATGCGGCGCCGCGATGTGCGCCAGATTGCCAGCAGTTTCTCGGTGCGGCGGAGGCGCTACACAGCGGCATGTTGAAGCGAAGGATGCGAGGCAACATGTTCCTGGTTGAGCAATCCCTTCGGCAATCCAATCGGCCAGCCGCATCGTTAAGCCCAAGATATGGGCCAGTAGTGCTAACTAGCAACGTAGCAGCCCAAAATTGGCCCAAGTGGCGCTAGAATCGTTCTTTTCTTAGTTTCTCTCATATGTATGTATAAAAAGTTAGCCATATGTTATATAAAAGGCATATAGGAGCTTATATAGTGAAATTTTTTGCAAAAAAATTGGGTATGCATTGCATACCCTTGCATTAGTCTAGCTCCGCCCTTGTGCTCGCCCAATGGTTGAACATGGACTTGTCGCCGCGCTCCATGTGTATGTCCGCGAACTCGGGGTCGGCCAACCTACGCTCGTCCAATGCCGTCTTGATCCTCTTCCAATACATGTTGGCGTTCTGGTTCGCGCCGGTGATCGGGTCCATGCTGACCAGCTTCCATGATTCAGCGAGGCACTGGTCTTCCTTCGCTGTCCACTTGATGCGGGGCTCGGCCGGCTTCCCACTGGCCGACCTTGTCTTCTTCTTTCTCCCTTTGACCCTCACCGGCGCCGGCTCAGGCTCCACAGGCTCTTCCTCCTCCATCTCCTCCTCGGCCTCATCGGGGTCGACGTCGTCCATGCTGCCGATGTCCTCCTCCACCTCTTGCACCGAACCCGGGGCATGACGCAGAGGTTAAACACATGAGCGAGGCAAGAAAGCTTGGCAAAAATCTTAGTTCTAATTTATGCATATAATGGATTAAAATCTACAAGGGAAACATGCATACAAAATAAATGTGAATAGATGCTTAAAATATGTAATCATTGCTTCGGGAAGAAGCCCCCAGGTGTTTTGTTCGGGTTTAACATTTGAGGATGTATGCCGAAAATCTTAGCACGAGCTCGGTTTAGCCGAACATAGACTTGGGAAAAGAAATCCGAACCTGCAAAATCAAGGTGGAAGGGAAAGAAATATGAAAGGAAAGAAAGAAAAGGAAAAGGAAGGTAAAAAGTATGATGACACCGGTCTAGCTGTAAAAGCGCCGAAGACGAGCTACGTTCCATGGGTTTGGTTCGAGGCGGTTATCCGGCAGGTTGCGAAGACGATAAGCCCCTCCTGTGAGTACTTCGTCAATTATGAAGGGGCCCTCCCACTTGGGATTGAGTTTATGCTTCTGCTTCTCCGGGAGTCATAAGACGAGTTCGCCCACATTATACGCCTTTGCTCTGACCTCCCTGCTCTGGTAATGTTAGGCCTGTTGTTGATAAAAAGTAGAGAGAGCCGCTATGGCACGCTCTCCTTCTAAGGTGTCCAAGTCGTCCTGCCGATCTAACTCAGCCTCCTTTTCTTTATACATGTGCACCCTTGGTGCTTCGTGAATAACATCACAGGAAAGGACTGCTTCTTCCCCGTAGACCATAAAGAACGATGTGTATCCCGTTGATCGATTCGGGGTGGTACGCAGACCCCACAGAACGGAGTCAAGTTCCTCTACCCAACTGCAGTCGGATTCATGAAGAGACCGGACCAGACGGTGTTTAATACCACTCATGATTAGGCCGTTGGCCCATTCAACTTGTACATTAGTTTGCGGGTGATACATCGATGCATAATCGAGCTTGATGTCCATGTTTGCGCACCAGTCCTTTACCTCCTGGGCGGTGAAATTGGATCCATTGTCCTTTATTATACTGGGTGGGACACCAGAAAGGTGTACCATGCCGGATATAAAGTCAACTATTGGTCTAGACTTGGCTAATTTGACAGGTTTTGCTTCGATCCATTTGAAAGTAGTGTCTGAGCTTCCGTGATGCCATAAACATTGTATAGGCTATCTTCTGCTAATGCGGGTATCTGGACTTGCATTGCATTAGCACTTCTGACACATAGTAGACCTGCTTCTATATTCGGAATTTGTGACCCTCCTCTTCTCGTTCGACGACGAGCACTGCGCTAACCACTTGATTGGTGGCCGATATGTACAATAACATTGGTTCACCAGTGCGCGGTGCTGTTAGTATGGGGTTGCTTGCCAGCAGTATTTTGATTTCCTCTAACAGAGCCGCTGTTTCATCGGTTCACTCGAAATTGTTGGTCCATTTCAGCAACCTATAGAGCGATAAAGACTTTTCACCGAGGCAGGAAATAAAGTGACTTAACGCCTCCATGCAACCCGCCAACTTTTGGACATGCTTTAGCTCTATAGGAATCGCAAGTCCTGATAGGGCGCAAATCTTAGACGGATTGGCTTCTATTCCTCTATGGGAAACAATGAATCCGAGTATTTTACCAATAGGAACTCTGAAGACACATTTCTCCGGATTGAGTCATATATCATACTCATGTAGGCTAGCAAAGGTTTGCCTTAGGTCATCAGTCAACTGGCTGACGTGTTTGGTTTTAGTGACCACGTCGTCCATGTTTGCCTCGACTGTTTTACCGACTTGTTTCTTGAGACATGTCTGAATCATGCGCTTGTATGTAGCCCCTGCGTTTTTAGCCCGAAAGGCATTGTGTTGAAGCAGAATGGCCCGTAGGGGGTGATGAATGTGGTTGCAGCTTGATTGGATTCCTTCATTTTGATCTGATGGTATCCAAGAATAAGCGTCGAGGAAGTCCGGTTGTGGCGTCAATAATCTGGTCTATGTGTGGTAAGGGGAAAGGGTCCTTAGGGAAGGCCTTATTAAGGTCTTTAAAGTTGACGCACAACCGCCATGATTTATCTTTCTTCGGTACCATCACCAGGTTTGCCAACCATTCAGGGTGCTTGATTTCCCGTATGAATCCGGCCTCTAGCAATTTGGCTAGTTCTTCACCCATAGCTAGTCATTTGGGCTCGGAAAAGCGGTGTAGAGTCTATTTGACGGGCTTGAAGCCTGCAATTATGTCCAGACTATGTTCTGTTAGCCGCCGTGGGATTCCTGGCATATCAGAAGGATGCTAGGTGAAGATGTTCTAGTATTATCGTAAGAATGCTCACAGTGCCTCGTCCACCATGGGGTCCAGCTGAGCTCCGATGGACGGTGTTTTATTGGGGTCCGTTGGATGTACCTGAAATTTAACAATTTCTTTTGTAGGTTTAAAGGACGTGGGTTTGGGCCTTTTACTAAGGATCACATCGTCCTTTTCCATCGTTGAACGGAGTGCGGTCAATTCCTCTGTAGCAAAGGTCTCAGCTAGTGCCTCGAGGGCGAGTGCTAATGTTTTGTTCTCAGTTTGAAGGGCTATATTTGGGTCACTGGTGATTGTGATTACCCCGTTTGGGCCTGGCATCTTGAGCTTAATATACCCGTACTGTGGTATAGCCTAGAATTTTGTGAAGGCTCACACCCCAACAGGGTGTGGTAGCCACTGGGGAAGGGCACGATATGGAAGAGAAGTTCTTTAGATCGGTAGTTTTCAGGCATGCCGAACACCACGTCTAGGGTGATGCGTCCGGAACAATGCGCCTCTTTCCCAGGGATGATCCCTCGGAAGGTTGTGTTGCTATGTTCGATGCTAGATCGGTCGAACTGCATTTTTCCAGGGTGTCCTCATATATGAGGTTTAAACCACTTCCGCCATCCATTAGCACCTTTTGTAACCTGAAACCATCGACGATGGGGGTTTTGGATCAGTGCGACCGGTGTTTGACCGGGGCGAGTGGTTGGTTGGTTAGTTTCTCCAAAGGTGATCGGTATGTCTACCCATGAACTTGTTGTCACCACATGGTAGACCTGTTCGAGTTCTCTAAGAGCTCTTTTCCTCCTGTTCCTGGAGGGAAACGTTTCATAGATCGTCAGGACTTTAGCGTTGTATTCTGGTGGCATTGTTGAACGCCTGTTCGGAGGTAGTGCCTCGAGGATGGCCTCTCTGCTTTTTGTGACCTGTCTGATGACCTAGCAAGCTCTGAGGCTGTGAGTCGGGCTTGTGTTCAGCAAGACAAAATGTATAGGGCATGGCTTGTCCAATAGTCTGTCAAGGACAATTCTGACTCCCGTAGGGGGTCTATTTCTTTTTTTGGTGGGTTTGTGTTCAGCCAGCCGCTTCAAAGGTATCTGCTTTTTCCGATCTCCTCTAGGGTATTCGGCAAAGACTGGTTCCAAAAGTAGTCGTTCGGCTTGCCAGGTGCTCTCCATGGAACAATAGTTTTGTACCAGGTCCGATAGCTCGGTGAAGTCGTGAATGTGTCGACAGGCTAGAGCAATGAGGATCCCTTCATCATGACAATTGCGACTGAAGGTTGCCATTATCTCCTGGTCACTAGAGCCTGGTACTCTGTCTGTAACAAGGAGGAGTATAGCCCAAAAAAGATGAACCAAGTCCCCTCGTAGTTGTTTAATATCCTGTAAGTCCGAAGACTTGGACTCTCCTGCGATGCTTGAATGCTTGGCTTGCGTGGTGGGTGGGAAATTTTTTGGTTTCGCGCCACGATGTGAGTCCAGAATCATGGGGTTCGGCGTAGGGGAGTTGGAGTCCGTATTGTCTATAGGACCCTTCCGCGCGGGGTTCGAGTTGCGCGGTAGATCGGGGATCGATCCCGAAACAATTTCCGGAGCGAACTCCGGAGTTCGGGTTATAGGAGAGATCTTGATGATCGGAATCCGGGATATAAATTGTCTTTAATTCCGGTTTTTGGGAGGATGAGACTCTATACGGAGACTTGACGGTGGTGACCAAGTGAGTGATCGAGGGGGTGCGAGTCTCCCTATCGTCGGACTTAAGCCCGATCCGGTCGTAGAACGTGGTCTGGTCATCGGACATGCCCATGGTTTGAATCTAATCAAGTAGCTCATTTAGGGACGAGACGTCGGTGGGGTACTGATGACCCAAAAGTATAGGGGATCCATTGCAGTCCTTTCGATAAGTAAGAGAGTCGAACCCAACAAGGAGCAGAAGGAAATGACAAGCGGTTTTCAGTAAGGTATTCTCTGCAAGCACTGAAATTATCAGTAACATATAGTTTTGTGAAAAGGTAATTCTTAATGGTTATTGAGTAATAAATGTAGAAAAGGTGCAACAAGGTGGAACAATCCTTTTTGTAGCAAAGGACAAGCCTGGAAAAATTCTTATATAAAGTGAAGCGCTCCCGAGGACACATGGGAATTTCTGCCAAGCTAGTTTTCATCATGCTCATTTGATTCGCTTTCGTTACTTTGATAATTTGATATGTGGGTGGACCGGTGCTTGGGTGCTGCCCTTACTTGGAAAAACCTCTCACTTATGATTAACCTATCTTGCAAGCATCTGCAACTACGAAAGAAGAGTTAAGATAAATCTAACGATAGCATGAAACATATGGATCCAAATCAGCCCCTTACGAAGCAACGCATAAACTAGGGTTTAAGCTTCTGTCACTCTAGCAACCCATCATCTACTTATTACTTCCCAATGCCTCCGCCTAGGTCCAAATAATGGTGAAGTGTCATGTAGTCGACGTACACATGACACCACTAGAGGATAGACAACATACATCTCATGAAAATATCGAACGAATACCAAATTCACATGATTACTTATAACAAGACTTATCCCATGTCCTCAGGAACAAACGTAACTACTCACAAAGCATTTTCATGTTCATAATTAGAGGAGTATTAATTATCATAAAGGATCTGAACATATGATCTTCCACCAAGTAAACCAACTAGCATCAACTACAAGGAGTAATCAACACTACTAGCAACCCACAGGTACCAGTTTGAGGTTTGAGACAAAGATCGGATACGAGAGATGAACTAGGGTTTGGAGAGGAGATGGTGCTAGTGAAGATGTTGATGGAGATTGACCCCCTCTCAATGAGAGGATCGTTGGTGATGATGATGGCTTCGATTTCCCTCTCTGGGAGGGAAGTTTCCCCTGTAGAACAGCTTCGCCGGAGCTCTAGATTGGTTTTGCCCAAGTTCCGCCTCAAGACGATGGCGCGTCGTCCCGAAAGCTCTCTTATTATTTTTTCCAGGTCAAAACCCTTCATATAGCAGAAGATGGGCACCGGAGGGCTGCCAGGGGGTCCACAAGCCACAAGGGCGCGACCAGGAGGGTAGGCCATGCCCAGGAGGCTTGTGACCTCCTGGTGGGTCCCATCTGGTATTTGTTTCGCCCAATATTTGTTATATATTCCAAAATAACTCTACGTAACTTTTCAGGACTTTTGTAGTTGTGCAGAATAGGTCTCTCATATTTGCTCCTTTTCCAGTCCAGAATTCCAGCTGTCGGCATTCTCCCTCTTCATGTAAACCTTGTAAAATAAGAGAGAAAAGACATAAGTATTGTATCATAATGTGTAATAACAACCCATAATGCAATAAATATCAATATAAAAGCATAATTCAAAATGGACGTATCAACTCCCCCAAGCTTAGACCTCGCTTGTCCTCAAGCGAACGCCGAGATCGATAAATGTGTCTATATGTTTAGAGATAGAGGTGTCGATAAAATAAAATATGGACATGAGGGCATCATGATCATCTTAATAACAACAATGCTCATTTATATATAATTTCTTATACTAGAGTAACAATTCTTTCGCAAGGTAAAGTATGAACCAAGAACTCTATTGAGAACCAACAAACTATGCTCTCAGTCATTGAAGCAATTTGCAATTTATCATAACATCGGAAAGAGTCAATATACGAGCTTGTAAAGCAAATCCACATACTCAATCATCTTTTAGTCTTCCATAATTGCTAACACTCATGAGGTACTCATGAGGCCAAAGCTTCAATTGGACACAGAGAAAGACAAGGGCTTATAATTTTGCCTCCCAACTATTCACCTCAATGGCAATGTCAATAGAAATAACTCATGATCACCCACATCCAAGTGGATATATGTGTCTAGATCATTCCCCAACACACAACGCTTGCCAAGATAGAAAGGCGAAATATAGGAAGTGGTGAAGATCACCATGACTCTTGCATAAAAGTAAGTACTTATAAAGTAAAAGTAATAGATATGCCCTTTGTAGAGGGAAGCGGAGGTTATCATGCACCTTTTTTTTTGGATGTGCAAACCCTTAATGCAAAGGAACGTCACGTTGTATTTCCCTTTGTGATAGAAAACTTTATTATGCAGTCTATCTCTTTTATTTCTTTACCATCACAAGTTCGTACAACACTTATTTTCCCTTAGAATAAAAGATCATACATAATTAGGAGCAACTTTTATTGCTTTTTTCACCGATGACAACTTACTTGAAGGATCTTACTCAATCCATAGGTAGGTATGGTGGACTCTCATGGAAAAACTGGGTTGAGGGTGTTTGGATGCACAAGTAGTATCTCTACTTGGTGCGAAAGTTTTGGCTAGTATGAGGTGGAAGCAAGCACTACATGTTGGAGGATCTATAACCATATAACTTTTATTCGGAAATAAGAAAACATAACCCATTATGTTTTCTTCCTTGTCCAACATCAACTTCTTAGCATACAACATTTTAGTGAGTGCTCACAATCATAAAAGATGTCCAAGATAATATATTTATATGTGAACCTATCTTTCTTTATTTCTTCCTTTTAATTGCTCCAATGACCAATCACTATGTTTGTCAACTCCCAACAAATTTCAATCGACATACTTCTTATATGTGAAGTCATCACTCCCCATAAGATCATCATATATACTCTTTTGTTTTATTCTATTCTTCTTTTATTTCTTTTTCTCAAGATCATAGCAAGCAAGCAAAGCCCTCACGTCAAAACTACTTTTTATTATATAACTCTCGGACTCGCTTACATAAGGGGAACATAAACCAAAACTCAAAGCTAGATCATACTAAAAATTTATTCTACTAGATCAAGGTAAAACCAAAAGGATCAAACTAGGAAAAATGAGAAAAGTAAAAGATGTGATGGTGATACGATATCGGGGTACCTCCCCCAAGATTGGAACAAGCCAAGGAGAGTGCCCATACCCATGTGTTTAAATGTCCTTCTTCGGAGGTGGTGATGTTATATTCTTGGCGATGATGCCCCTCAGAAGGCGATTCTGCTCCTCAAGCTTGTTATTTTGCCATCTAAGATCCATTATCTCCTTGCAAAGCTTTCAACTGACGGTTAGGGCTCCCATAACCATGGGTTTTTCATTGCTGCAGGAGAAGAAGGAACACTCTTTTTCATATTTTCATAAGTAAGAAATCTAGCATTGGGAGGGATGACCGAATTCGGAATTGTTGAGCTCTGAAGTTCCTCCAACATGACTCCAGGATGTAGACGAGAGGTAACTTCTTGGCCTTCCTCCATGGCATCCACCCTTTTCAAGTAGGCCTCCATCTCTTCCTCCGGGGCCTTCCCAAAGTGGTTGGCTTCGCTGTATGCTTCGGGCCCTGGTGTCGGGTGAGAAACACGCTCTCCCTGACCGACTCTTGCAAAGACATCTTTCTCTAACTCTGCTGCAGAAACTGCTCAAAACAAAAATAGGAGGTATTGTCGTGATACGAAGGTCCAAACATTCGGGAGATTATATAATGAATTTTTACTGACCTAAAGGAGTGTACCACAAGAAAACGGAGTCCGGAGGATGCATGGGGTGGCCACAAGCCACAGGGGCGCAGTCAGGGGGTAGGTTGCGCCCTATAGGCTTGTCGCCTCCTCGTGCACCTTTGGGAATACTTTAAATTTTCCTAATTTATTAAATATTCCAAAATAGAGAAAAATTGCTATTGGAAAAGTTTTGGAGTCGGTTTGCTTACCGTGCCACATACCTATTCCTTTTCAGAGTCTGAAACATTCTGGTAGGTCTCCCTAATGTACTCATCCAGAGTTATGGTATCGATAATATTGGTTTCAACATTTATGGGAGTACCTAAGATATAATGTTTGATTCTTTGACCATTTACCACCTTCGGGTTAGTGCCCTCGACATTGTTGATCTTGATGGCACTGGAATGATATACTTCCTTGACAATGTAAGGCCCTTCCCATTTAGAGACAAGTTTTCCTGTAAAAAATCTTAAACGAGAATTTTATAGCAAGACATGGTCAGCTAAATTGAATTCACTCTTTTGTATCCTTTTATCATGCCATCTCTTAACCTTTTCTTTAAACAACTTGGCATTCTCATAGGCCTGGGTTCTCCATTCATCAAGTGAGCTAATGTCAAACAACCTCTTCTCACCAGCAAGTTCAAAATCATAGTTGAGTTCTTTAATTGCCCAATAAGCTTTATTTTCTAGCTCGAGAGGTAAGTGACATGCTTTACCATAAACCATTTTATACGGAGACATACCCATAGTGTTTTTGTAAGTAGTTCTATAAGCCCATAATGCATCATCAAGTTTCTTAGACCAATTCTTCCTAGATCTATTAACAGTCTTTTGCAAGATCAATTTAATTTCTCTATTGCTTAATTCTACTTGACCACTATAGTGAGGATGATAAGGAGATGCAATTCTATGATTAACATCATACTTAGCAAGCAATTTATGGAAAGCACCATGAATAAAGTGTGAACCACCATCAATCATTAAATATCTAGGGACTCCAAATCTCGGGAAAATAACTACTTTAAGCATTTTAATAGAAGTGTTATGATCAACACTACTAGTTGGAATAACTTCTACCCACCTAGTAACATAATCGACAACAACTAGAATATGAGTATATCCGCTGGACTTTGGAAAACGTCCCATATAATCAAAACCCCAAACATCAAATGGTTCAATAACAAGTGAATAATTCATAGGCATTTCCTGACGTCTACTAATATTACTACTTCTTTGACATTCATCACAAGACAAGACAAACTTACGAGCATATTTGAAGAGAGTAGGCCAATAAAAACCAGATTGGAATACCTTGTGTGCAGTTCTATCTCCTGCGTGGTGTCCTTCGTAGGCCTCTGAATGACACTTGTGTAGGATCTGTTCCTGCTCATGCTCAGGTACAAAAACTTCTAATAACACCATCTACGCCTTCTTTATAAAGGTGTGGGTCATCCCAAAAGTAATGTCTCAAATCATAGAAGAACTTTTTCTTTTGTTGGTATGTGAAACTAGGCAGTATAAATTTAGCAACAATGTAGTTTGCATAATCAGCATACCATAGAGCATTACACGAAACATTTATGACAGCTAATTGTTCATCAGGAAAGCTATCATCAATAGGTGGTGGGTCATCAAGAACATTCTCTAACCTAGACAAGTTATCTGCTATGGGGTTCTCAACACCCTTTCTATAAATAATATGCAAATCAAATTCTTGTAGCAGAAGAACCCATCTAATAAGTCTTGGTTTAGAATCTTTCTTTTCCATAAGATATTTAATATCGACATGATCAGTGTGAACAGTTACTTTGGAATCAAAGATATAAGGTCTAAACTTATCACAAGCGAACACACCTGCTAAAAATTCCTTTTCAGTGGTAGCATAGTTTCTTTGAGCACTGTCTAGAGTCTTACTAGCATAATGGATAACATTTAATTTCTGATCAACTCTTTGTTCTAGGACAACACCAACGGTATAATCACTAGCATCACACATAATTTCAAAGGTAGGTTCCAATCAGGTGGTTGAACAATAGGTGCAGAAATCAAGGCTTTCTTAAGGATTTCAAATGCTTCTACACAATCATCATCAAAAACAAAAGGAACATATTTTTTCCAAGAGATTAGTGAGAGGCCGAGAAATTTTAGAGAAGTCTTTAATAAATCTTCTATAGAAACCAACATGGCCAAGGAAACATCTTATACCTTTGATATCCGTGGGATACGACATTTTTTCAATAGCATCTACTTTAGCTTTATCCATCTCAATACCTCTTTCAGAGATTTCGTGTCCAAGACAATGCCCTCATTAACCATAAAGTGGCACTTCTCCCAATTCAAGACAATATTAGTTTCTTCACATCTCTGCAAAACTCAATCAAGGTTGCTCAAGCAATCATCAAAAGAATTCCTGTAACGGAAAAGTCATCCATGAAAACCTCAACAATCTTTTCACAAAAGTCAAAGAATATAGCAGTCATACATCTTTGAAAGGTAGCAGGTGAGGCATATATCTATAAGCAAAGGTACCGAAAGGGCAAGTAAAAGTTGTCTTTTCTTGATCCTCTGTTGACACAAGTATTTGAGAGAAACCAGAATAACCATCTAGAAAGAAGAAGTGTGTGTGGTTAGATAATCTTTCTAGCATTTGATCAATAAAAGGCAGAGGGTAATGATCTTTCCTAGTATCTTTATTTAATTTCCTAAAAATGTAACATCCCAAATTTTGGAATGTTATATTAATTAATAGAATGATTGTTTGTTTGATTGAGTGACTGAAATTGAGTGAAATTTGAAACTTTTTGAAACGTTTGGATGAGAGGGAATAAAATGACTTTCCCCTCTGTGTTTGATTTCAATTTCATCCAATTCAAATCAATGAGAGAAGATGACATGACTTCTTCAAATGATGGATTTAAAAAAATGATTTGAGAAGTTCTGAAATGTCCTATTTGGAATTTTTTCCATTTGATTCCAAACTCTGTTTTAAAGTTGAATGAATTCAAACTCCCTTGCCCAAATTCAAAATATTGAGAGGAGAAATATGACACTCCAAACCAGGGGCATTTTTGTGAAATTTTGAACCATAAATACCCAGGGGGTTATTTGAAAAATATTTGCAAAAGAAACAAAACCAATTTAGGCTTTCTTCAAAAACATATTTTTTGAGAATTATTTATTTCGGCCATGGAAAATGTCCATCTTATGGCATTTATTTTTCTGATATCTTTAGTATATAGAATTTCCATTTTTTATTTGATTTGATTTTCGAAATAAAGTTTTGATTTCCTGTTTTAATAAAAAGGAAAATATTTTCTTTTATTAGGAAAATGCCGTGGCCCACTTGGAATAGTTTCGGCCCAGGGATCCCCTCCCGATCCCGATTTCCTTTCGAATTGGTGGCCGATCCCTAAAACCTATACCCTAAACCCTTCCTTTCCTTACTTCTCTCTGACCGTGGGCCCTGCCCGATTCCCACATCCGCTTGGCCATCTTCTCCTTCCTTCGCTCGTCTCTTTCCGTCGACCGGCGAACTCGATCGGATCCGATCGGATCTCTTCGATCCCTTGCCGATTGGAGCGCCCTGAGCCCGGAGACTATATAAGCCCAACCCCCGCACCCGGTTCCGCCCGTAAACGCCGTTGCTCCCGCACCAGAGCCACCGCATCCGCATCGCTGGAGTTCGGCCAAGAGCCAAAGCTCCCTAAGCTCGCCGCGCTCACCCCAGTCGCCCCAATCCCCACCGAGGCCACCAACAGACACCAGAGGTCCGCTGCCATCGACTGGACCCCTCGGATGCCGTCCCCGACCATCGAAGCCTCCTCCCCGAGCGCTACCGGGCTCTGCCCGCCGTCGACACCGCCGGAGCGCCGCCATCTCCCCTATGAGCACCCCCTTCCCCTCTCCTAACCGTTGGATCTGGATCTAACGATCCAGATTAGAGCAAATAAACCGCCCGAACCGTTTTTTCTTAAATAGTGAGCATTTGCTCTGTTGCCCCGCACGCGCACACCCGCACCCACCCACAATTTGACATGTGGCCCTATTCGTTAGTTAGGTGTTTTTTTTTTCTGAAACAAGATTTGTTTTTGTTTTTGCAAATAGGATATCTCATAGGTTATTTAGAGTTTTTAATTGATTCTTTTTGCATGCTGTCACAATTTTTATCTACTTTCATTAGATATCAAGTTTGACCATATTTAAATATTTTAAATTTGAATTCAAACAGATTTGCTTCAAACACTAATTTGCTTATAACTTGAGATTAAGAATAGGTTTTGAGTTGATTCTTTTTGCTACTTGTCACTAGTGACTTTATTTAACAGTAGGAAGAATTTGAGAATTTTAAGAATAATATAAATTAGGGTTTAAAGCAAAACAGATTCTGTTTTAGTTCTTTTTAGTTTTATTTCTATTTCTTTTGTTTTAATTTTTTAATTTATTTTCTTTTGTATTAGTAGACAAGTTTTACTTTGTTTTCTGTTATTTATCAGTACTATTTCAACCAAGATTATTTTATGTTATTTATTATTTTTATAGCACGGAATCAATTCTAGTTTCATAATAACTTGCAAATTGATTTCAATTGCTAGTTGGATTTCCTATTTGAAATTATTTTCCTAAAATATTTTATAAAATTTACTTTCTGTTAACTTAGTTATTCTATATTTTTGTTTTCTCTTATTTTAGTATTTTATTGTTTTTCTTGTGGTTAAGTTTATTAGGCAAAAACTTATGTTGTTTAGAGTATTGTTTTCTTAGTTCTTAGTTGTTCCTCAAAAGTAATTATTTTTGCTAGTAAAATATTTACTAAAATACTTTTGTTATATTTTACTTTGTTTTTGTTTTGTTACTATTGAAAATAGTTGTTTGTAGGGAAAACTATTCTTGGTTGTTTTGATGAAGTTTTGTTGTTTTAACTTTTGTCTTAAGTATTTCCTTCATCACAACCTTTTTGTGTTTTGATTTTGTGTTACTTTTTGATTGTTAGTATTGTTTGATAGTATGATTGCTTATATGAATGCAATGCTTGGCTATATAGATTTTCATCGGAGAGTGACGAATAGTTCTATCAAGTTATTTACTGAGAGTGATCCTATCTTCATCAACCTTAGCAGGCAAGTTCACTTTGAACATCTATTTCATACCTATGTTTTATTGCATGTAGTGACATCATTCAACAAATCCCTCTAGTAGTGTTATTGAAATTCTTGTAATTGAGTAGAATGCATGAGGTAGGAACCTACCACTTGTTACTAAAGCCCCGGGAAAGCTAGTTATATTAATGCTATGCTAAAGTAGACGGGGTCTGGTATGAGTGTTCGTGAGTGGTGTGAGAAGGAGGACCCCACACCAAAATGACAACTTCATGAAGGCATCTTCAAGTCTTGCATCTTCAAGACCTTAAGACTTTGAGACTCGAGAAACAAGTTTTCAATACACACTACTGGGTGAAGGATGGATTTGATGGGCACCCTAGAGTAACCAGTGGATGGCCGGGATGCATGGAGAAGCGCCATGACATCTTGTGGAAAGCTTCACCCAAACTCAAAGAGACGGATGAATACTTCATGCCCGGAAGCTTACTTGTGTAGCCACAAGTCATTATGTGCTATGGCTTGGTTAATCTTTGTTGTGACTCTGGCTGGGCAATGCTACGAGATGTAGTCGACGTTAGGATTGGATGGGCACTCACAGTAGTCAGGGAAACACTCTGAAAGACAATGTTTCGTTCGTCCTGTTCTCAAACACCATGAAGTGCGTGAACTTAGAAGGAGGGAACGAATCTTGTGGGTAAAGTACACAACACTCTGTAGAGTTAAACCTAATCGATTAGCCGTGTCCCCAGTTACGGACAATTTGAGCCTCTAGACTTGGATCTATCTCTGAACTCTCAATACTGTACTAATAATTAATTGTGGGCAACTTATGATACTTGTGGGCAACTTATGATACTTGTGGGCATTAAGACATCAGTTGGCGGAACCATGTCATGATAGATAACTCTGTAGTGAAAACTCCTGATATTCCTTTGTTGTAGGAAAAGAAATTAAAATCAGCTTTTATGCAAAAACTCAGAAACAGAGCCACAAAGCCTTACTGCATATAGAATAGTCTTTATCTTTTGTTCTGCTATGGTGATCTTGCCGGTACATTCAATATACTGACCTACACGGCTGCAAGGTCTTATGTTGCAGATGAGTTCTACGATGAGTAAGAGTATGATTTAGGGTTACGGTCTGCACTCAACCCGCCGTTGGTGTTATTGGGACTCCACTCCCGTTGACTGATTCCGCCAAGATTTTGAGGTATATATATATATATCAGTTTTATGTTATTTACATGTGATTGCACTTTGATATATACATTGATGTACTGTGTGTGCCAGCATACTGATCTAGGGATGGCAGAGAACACATAGAGGCTTGACTCGTTTTGAGTCGGGTTGCTACAAAGATGGTATCAGAGCCCAAGGGTGAGTTAAAGCCGTAAAAGTATTCAAGTGAGCTCACAACTCACACACCTCAGGATTGATAAGGATCCAGCCCTACCTTTATGAAGGAAGAAACTTGGAAGAAGCTACGATTGATCAGCAAACGTTTTCTTAGGAGTATACGATAACCTGAGAGTTGTGAAGGAATGCTAGATCTTTTGTTTAGCTTGCAGAATCAATGGATTTAATTGAACTTCGTTCATTGACAAGAGAAATTTCTGCAACGCTTGTGAGGAAGCCCAAGTGTTAGAATACAAGATTCACTAAACCTTATACAAGGTAATGATTTCAGTGCGACATGGCTTGGCCACCGATGACTTACTCTTATCATTTCTCTTGCTATTCGGAGTGGTAAATCTGAGTGATTTACCCAGAGTAAAGAGATGATGTTCTTTGAAGCTTTTGTTTAGGCCTTAGAATGGTATGATGAAAACCCCTTGTACATGACAGTCGCTGTCACACGTAGGAATTTTTTGGTGAGGAATGATGCCAAGACCCATTTCACTATAGGATAACCACTAATGGTAGACCACCATGAGATCATCGATAAGTTACTTAGAATGAATGCGAGACTTATCAGTTAAGAAGACCTAGTATCGGAGGAAATACATTTTTGTTATGAGAACACAAGATTTTGATTTAAACGGAAGAGCATCACCAAAGGAGGTATCGTAAAGAATGTGAAGATACAGATGCAACCAGAGGACTGCCATGATTTTGAGGGACCAATAACTCTCATTTTAAGTGTGGTAGACCCACACTTCCAGGTCAATGGATTTGCTAAGAAGACCCCAAACCCTAGCCTTTTCATTCTAGCCTTTTCGAATCTCGAGGACGAGATTCATTTTAAGTGTGGTAGGTTTGTAACATCCCAAATTTTGGAATGTTATATTAATTAATAGAATGATTGTTTGTTTGATTGAGTGACTGAAATTGAGTGAAATTTGAAACTTTTTGAAACATTTGGATGAGAGGGAATAAAATGACTTTCCCCTTTGTGTTTGATTTCAATTTCATCCAATTCAAATCAATGAGAGAAGACGACATGACTTTTTCAATTGATGGATTTAAAAAAAATGATTTGAGAAGTTTTGAAATGTCCTATTTGGAATTTTTTCCATTTTATTCCAAATAATGTTTTAAAGTTGAATGAATTCAAACTCCCTTGCCCAAATTCAAAATATTGAGAGGAGAAATATGACACTCCAAACCAGGGGCATTTTTGTGAAATTTTGAACCATAAATATCCATGGGGTTGTTTGAAAATATTTGGACAAGAAATAAAACCAATTTAGGCTTTCTTCAAAAAAATAATTTTTGCGAATTATTTATTTCGGCTGTGGAAAAATGTCCATCTTATGGCATTTATTTTTATGATACTTTTAGTATATAGAAATTCCATTTTTCGATTTGGTTTGATTTTCGAAATCAAGTTTTGATTTCCTGTTTTTAATAAAAAGGAAAAGATTTTTTTATTAGGAAAACGTCGTGGCCCATTTGGAATAGTTTCGGACCAGGGATCCCCTCTCGATCTCGATTTCCTGTCGAATCAGTGGCCGATCCCTCCTTCCTTTCCTTTCTTCTCTCTGACCGTGGGCCCTGCCCGATTCTCACATCCGCTCGGCCATCTTATCCTTCCTTCGCTCGTCTCTTTCCGTTGACCGGCGAACTCGATCGCATCCGATCGGATCTCTCCGATCCCTTGACGATTGGAGCGCCCTGAGCCCCGGGACTATATAAGCCAAGCCCCCGCACCCGGTTCCGCCCGTAAACACCGTCGCTCCCGCACTAGAGCCACCACATCAGCATCGCCGGAGTTCGGCCAAGAGCCGAAGCTCCCTGAGCTCGCCACGCTCACCCCGGTCACCCCCAATCCCCGTCGAGGCCACCAACGGACATCGGAGGTTCGCCGCCGTTGACTGGACCCCTCGGACACCATCCCCGACCACCAAAGCCTCTTCCTCGAGTGCTACCGGGCTCTGCCCGCCGTCGACATCGCCGGAGCGCGGCCATCTCCGCTGTGAGCACCCCCTCCCCCTCTCCTAACCGTTGGATCTGGATCTAACGATCCAGATTAGAGCAAATAAACCGCGCGAACCGTTTTTTCTTAATTAGTGAGCATTCGCTCTGTTGCCCCGCACGCGCACACCCACACCCACCCACAGTTTGACACATGGCCCTATTCGTTAGTTAGATGTTTTTTCTATTTTTATTTTTTCTCAAACAGATTTGTTTCTGTTTTTGCAAATAGGATATCTCCTAGGTTATTTAGAGTTTTTAATTGATTCTTTTTGCATGCTGTCACAATTTTTATCTAGTTTATGTAGATATCAAGTTTGACCATATTTGGATATTTAAATTTGAATTCAAATAGATTTGCTTCAGACGCTAATTTGCTTATAACTTGAGATTAAAAATAGGTTTTGAGTTGATTGTTTTTGCTACTTGTCACTAGTGACTTTATTTAACAGTAGGTAGAATTTGAGAATTTTAAGAATAATATAAATTAGGGTTTCAAGCAAAACAGATTCTGTTTTAGTTCTTTTTAGGTTTATTTCTATTTATTTTTTTAATTGTTTTTAATTTATTTTCTTTTGTATTAGTAGACAAGTTTTACTTTGTTTTCTGTTATTTATCAGAAGTATTTCAACCAAGATTATTTTATGTTATTTATTATTTTTATAGCATGGAATCAATTCTAGTTTCATAATAACTTGTAAATTGATTTCAATTGCTAGTTGGATTTCCTATTTGAAATTATTTTCATGAATTATTTTATAAGTTTTACTTTCTGTTAACTTAGTTATTATATATTTTTGTTTTTTCTTATTTTAGTATTCTTTTTCTTGTGGTTAAGTTTATTAGGCAAAAACTTATGTTGTTTAGAGTATTGTTTTCTTAGTTCTTAGTTGTTCCTCAAAAGTAATTATTTTTGCTAGTAAAATATTTACTAAAATACTTTTGTTATATTTTACTTTGTTTGTGTTTTGTTACTATTGAAAATAGTTGTTTGTAGGGAAAACTATTCTTGGTTGTTTTGATGAAGTTTTGTTGTTTTAACTTTTGTCTTAAGTATTTCCTTCATCACAACCTTTTTGTGTTTTGGTTTTGTGTTACTTTTCGATTGTTAGTATTGTTTGCTAGTATGATTTCTTATATGAATGCAATGCTTGGCTATATAGATTTTCATCGAAGAGTGACGAATAGTTTATCAAGTTATTTCCTGAGAGCAATCCTATCTTCATCAACCTTACCAGGAAAGTTCACTTTGAACATCTATTTCATACCTATGTTTTATTGCATGTAGTGACATCATTCAAAAAATCCCTCTCGTAGTGTTATTGAAATTCTTGTAGTTGAGTACAATGCATGAGGTAGGAACCTACCACTTGTTACTAAAGCCCCGGGAACGCTAGTTATTTTAATGCTATGCTAAAGTAGACGGGGTCTGGTATCAGTGTTCGTGAGTGGTGTGAGAAGGAGGACCCCACGCCAAAACAACAACTTCATGAAGTCATCTTCAAGTCCTGCATCTTCAAGACCTCAAGACTTCGAAACTCGAGAAGCAAGTTTTCAATACATAGTACTGGGTGAAGGATGGATTTGATGGGCACCCTGGAGTAACCAGTGGATGGCCGGGATGCATGGAGAAGCGCCCTGACATCTTGCGGAAAGCTTCACCCAGACTCAAAGAGACGGATGAATACTTCATGCCCGGAAGCTTACTTGTGTAGCCACAAGTCATTATGGGCTCTGGCTTGGTTGATCTTTGTTGTGACTCTGGCTGGGCAGTGCTATGAGATGTAGTCGACGTTAGGATTGGATGGGCACTGAAAGTAGTCAGGGAAACACTCTGAAAGACCATGTTTCGTTCGTCCTGATCTCAAACACCATGCAGTGTGAGGACTTACAAGGAGGGAACGAATCTTGTGGGTAAAGTACACAAGACTCCGCAGAGTTAAACCTAATCTATTAGCCGTGTCCCCGGTTACGGACAATTTGAGCCTCTGGACTTGGATCTATCTCTGAACTCTCAACACTAGACTGAGAATTAATTGTGGGCAACTTATGATACTTGTGGGCATTAAGACATCGGTTGGCGGAACCATGTCATGATAGATAACTATGTAGTGAAAACTCCTGATATTCCTTTGTTGTAGGAAAAGAAAATAAAATCAGCTTTTATGCAAAAACTCAGACACATGGCCACAAAGCCTTATATAGAATAGTCTTTATCTTCTGTTCTGCTATGGTGATCTTGCCGGTACATTCAATGTACTGATGTACATGGCTGCAACGTCTTATGTTGCAGATGAGTTCTACGACGAGTAAGAGTACGATTCAGGGTTACGGTCTACACTCAACCTGCCATTGGTGTTATTGGGACTCCACTCTCGTTGACTGTTTCCGCTGAGATTTCGAGGTATATATCAGTTATACGTTATTTACATGTGATTGCACTTTGATATATACATTGATGTACTGTGTGTGCCAGCATACTGATCTAAGGATGGCACAGAACACATAGAGGCTTGACTCGTTTTGAGTCGGGTAGCTACAGAGATGGTATCAGAGCCCAAGGGTGTGTTAAAGCTGTACAAGTATTCAAGTGAGCTCACAACTCACACACCTCAGGATTGATAAGGATCAAGCCCTACCTTTATGAAGGAAGAAACTTGGAAGAAGCTATGATTGATCAGCAAACATTTTCTTAGGAGTATACGATAACATGAGAGTTGTGAAGGAACGCTAGATCTTTTGTTTAGCTTGCAGAATCAATGGATTTAATCGAACTTCGTTCGTTGACAAGAAATTTCTGCAACGCTTGTGAGGAAGCCCAAGTGTTAGAATACGAGAGTCACTAAACCTTATATAAGGTAATGATTTCAGTGCGACATGGCTTGGCCACCATGACGACTTAGTCTTATCATTTCTCTTGCTATTCGGAGTGGTAAATCTGAGTGATTTACCCATAGTAAAGAGTCGACGTTCTTTGAAGCTTTTGTTTAAGGCTTAGAATGGTATGATGAAAACCCCTTGTACATGACAGTCGCTGTCACACGTAGGAATTTTTCGGTGAGGAATGATGCCAAGACCCATTTCACTGTAGGATAACCACTAATGGTAGACCACCATGAGGTCATCGATAAGTTACTTAGAATGAACACGAGACTTATCAGTTAAGAAGACCCAGTATCAAAGGAAATACATTTTTGTTATGAGAACACAAGATTTTGATTTAAACGGAAGAGCATCACCGAAGGAGCTATCGTAAAGAATGTGAAGGGACAGATGCAACCAGAGGACTGTCATGATTTTGAGGGACCAGTAACCCTCATTTTAAGTGTGGTAGACCCCACTTCCAGGTCAATGGATTTGCTAAGAAGACCCCAAACCCTAACCTTTTCTTTCTAGCCTTTTTGAATCTCGAGGACGAGATTCATTTTAAGTGTGGTAGGTTTGTAACGTCCCAAATTTTGGAATGTTATATTAATTAATAGAATGATTGTTTGTTTGGTTGAGTGACTGAAATTGAGTGAAATTTTAAACTTTTTGAAACGTTTGTATGAGAGGGAATAAAATGACTTTCCCCTTTGTGTTTGATTTCAATTTCATCCAATTCAAATCAATGAGAGAAGATGACATGACTTCTTGAAATGATGGATTTAAAAAAATGATTTGAGAAGCTGAAACACGGGATCACCCTTGGGTGGAGGAGGATCCCCAAGTATTTCAACTGACAAGTTGTGTTTGAAAATAGGATGTTGATCAAAGAAAATCCTATCTATTTCATCCCTTTCGTTCATACGCATATCATTTTGTTGGTCTAGAAAATATTGTTCTAAAGGATTAGTAGGAGGCATAGGAATAGAAGCAAGACCAATAATTTTATCCTTACTAGGCAGTTATATATCATGGGGTTGTCTACGAAATTTAGAGAAATTAAACTCATGAGACACATCCCCAAAACTTATAGTAACAGTTTCTTTCTCACAGTCTATCTTGGCATTAATAGTATTCAAGAACGGCCTACCAAATATAATGGGACAAAAATCATGTTGTGGGGAACCAAGAACAAGAAAATTAGTAGGATATTTTATTTTCCCACACAAGACTTCAACATCTCTAATAATCCCAACTGGTGCTATAGTGTCTCTATTAGCAAGCTTAATGGTAACATCAATTTCTTCCAATTCAGTTGGTGCAATATCATTCATAATTTCTTGATATAAGGTAAAGGGAATTGCACTCACACTAGCACGCACATCACATAGGCCATGATAACATTAATCTCCGATTTTAACAGAAATAACAAGCATGACAACAATAGGTCTATGTTTATCTTTAGTATCAGGTCTAGCAATTCTAGCAGCTTCATCACAGAAATGAATAACATGCCCATCAATATTATCAACCAAGAGATCTTTAACCATAGCAATACTAGGTTCAACTTTAACTTGTTCAGGAGGTGTAGGTGTTCTAACATGGCTCCTATGAACCATAATTGAAGCTTTAGCGTATTCCTTTCTTCTAACAGGGAAAGGTGGTTTCTCAATATAAGCAGCAGGAATAGCAGGATCAACATTATAAGTAATAGTTTCTTCTTCAACTTTAATAGGTTCAACTACTTTCACTTCAATGGGAGGATGATATTTAAACCACTTCTCCTTAGGGACATCAACATGAGCAGCAAAAGATTCATAGAAAGAAGCTACTATCTCAGAGTCAAGTCCATATTTAGTGCTAAATTCACGAAAAGCATCGGTGTCTACAAATGATTTAACACAATCAAACTTAAGGTTTATACCTGACTCCTTACCTTCGTAGAGTTCCCAATTTTCAGAGTTGCATTTAATTCTTTCCAATAAATCCCATTTGAAGTCAATATCTTTCTTCATATAGGAACCAGTACAAGAAGTATCGAGCATGGATTAATCATTACGAGAAAGCCGAGCATAAAAATTCTGAATAATAATTTCTCTTGAGAGCTCATGATTGGGGCATGAATATAAAATTGAATTAATCCTCCCCAAGCTTGAGCTATTCTTTCTCCTTCACGAGGCCAAAAATTATAGATATTATTCCGATCACGACGAACCAGATGCACAGGATAAAACTTATGATGAAATTCCAATTTCAATCGGTTGTAGTTACATGAACCAATATCATCACATAGTCTATACCATGTCAATGCCTTCTCCTTCAAAGATAAAGGAAAGACCTTGTTCTTGACATCATCCTCGGGCAAACCTGCAAGATTAAATAATCTACAAACTTCATCCACATAGATTAGATGCAAATCAGGATCTGGTGTTCCATCTCCTGCATAAGGATTAGCTAGCAGTTCTCTATCATACCCGAAGGAATTTCATAATAAATATTTTCAGTAGGTTGAGGAGCAACTCTTTGTGCTTCCAATCGAGGTGAAGATACCCCGAACAAGCCCCTCAAAGGATTATTTTCCATAGTAATAAGTAACAGTAAATTTCAGCACACTATATAATTTTTTTCCTTACTACATTCCACTTACCAAAGGCGCTTCACTCCCCGGGAACGGTGCCAGAAAAGAGTCTTGATGACCCACAAGTATAGGGGATCTATCATAGTCCTTTCAATAAGTAAGGGTGTTGAACCCAACGAGGAGCGGAAGGAAATGACAAGCGGTTTTCAGTAAGGTATTCCCTGCAAGCACTGAAATTATAGGTAACAGATAGTTTTGTGAAAAGGTAATTCACAACGGGTAGCAAGTAATAAATGTAGTAAAGGTGCAGCAAGGTCGCCCAATACTTTTTGTAGCAAAGGACAAGCCTGGACAAACTCTTATATAAAGTGAAGCGCTCCCGAGGACACATGGGAATTTCTTTCAAGCTAGTTTTCATCATGCTCATTTGATTCACGTTCGTTACTTTGATAATTTGATATGCGGGTGGACCGGTGCTTGGTTGCTGCCCTTACTTGGACAAACCTCCCACTTATGATTAACCTCTCTCGCAAGCATCCGCAACTACGAAAGAAGAATTAAGATAAATCTAACCATAGCATGAAACATATGGATCCAAATTAGCCCCTTATGAAGCAACACATAAACTAGGGTTTAAGATTCTGTCACTCTAGCAACCCATCATCTACGTATTACTTACCAATGCCTTCCCCTAGGCCCAAATAATGGTGAAGTGTCATGTAGTCAATGTTCACATGATACCACTAGAGGATAGACAACATACAACTCATCAAAATATTGAAAAAACACCAAATTCACATGATTACTTATAACAAGACTTATCCCATGTCCTCAGGAAGAAACGTAACTACTCACAAAGCATGTTCATGTTCATAATCAGAGGAGTATTAATTATCATAAAGGATCTGAACATATGATCTTCCACCAAGTAAACCAACTAGCATCAACTACAAGGAGTAATCAACACTACTAGCAACCCACAGGTACCAATCTGAGGTTTGAGACAAAGATCGGATACAAGAGATGAACTAGTGTTTGGAGAGGAGATGGTGTTGGTGAAGATGTTGATGGATATTGACCCCCTCTCAATGGGAGGATCGTTGGTGATGACGATGGCTTCAATTTCCCCCTTCGGGAGGGAAGTTTCCTTGGCAAAATAGCTCCGCTGGAGCTCTAGATTGCTTCTGCCCAAGTTCCGCCTCGAGATGGCGGTGCTTTGTCCCGAAAGATCTCTTATGATTTTTTCAAGGTCAAAACCCTTCATATAGCAGAAGATGGGCACCAGAGTGCTGCCAGAGGCCCAAAAGCCACAAGGGAGTGTCCATGGGGGTAGGCCACACCCAGCAGGCTTGTGACCTCCTGGTGGGTCCCCTCTGGTATTTGTTTCGCCCAATATTTTTTATATATTCCAAAGTAATTCTCCATAACTTTTCAGGACTTTTGGAGTTGTGTAGAATATGTCTCTCATATTTGCTCCTCTTCCAGTCCAGAATTCCAGCTGCCGGGATTCTCCCTCTTCATGTAAACCTTGTAAAATAAGAGAGAAAAGGCATAAGTATTGTACCATAATGTGTAAGAACAGCCCATAATGCAATAAATATCAATGTAGAAGCATGATGCAAAATGGACGTATCAGGTACGTGTCGCCGAAGCGCACGGGGTCAATCTACAGCGCCGTGGTTCCAGGGTCGCTCAACGGTGAATCCAGGTTATGTTCGGCCACGGCGGATCCGGGCACTTCGACTGGGTTGGGCGTTCTAGACAGCCCGAGGGTAGAGGCCACCTCAAAGGCGGGGCCCGATGATCCTGACGTCAAGGCATCGGGATCTGCAGGCTCCTCCATGAGAGCTGAAAGCTTCATCAAAACAAGTTCTCCCCATGAATCATCGACGAACTCTAGGCTTCTGAATCTGATTTCTTGGTCGGGGAAGAAACTTCCGATCTGGCCAAGATGGTTAGTCAGATCGGCACGTGACAGGATGTTGCCACCTACGGAGATCTGACTAGGGATGGAGAGATCCTTGCTGCAGATTTCATTGCTTATGATCAGGCGGGCCATCAATTCCTCTGGCGATCATAGCGGAACTCTCAACAAAAGCACCAATGTCAGTGTGAAAATTGGTGGATCTCGGGTAGGGGTTCCCGAGTTGTGAGTGTAGAATCGATGGTAACAGGGGACGAAGGAGACAATGTTTACCTAGGTTCGGGCCCTCCTATGGAGGTAAAACACTACGTCCTGCTCGATTATATTGATGTGTATGAAGGTTACAGAGTTGATCTACCTCGAGATCGGATAGCTAAAACCCTAGATGAGTTTCTCTTCTTTACAATCTAAAACCCTCTGGCTTATATAAAGACCGGGGGTCCCTAGGTTTACACATAGTCGGGTTCTCACCGAAGGGAAAAACATGCCTATTCTACTATCTTAAACTTGAAATAGACGCAAAGGATCATGAGGTCTCCTCCCTAGCAACGGGGCCTTCGATCAGTCCAATCCTCAGAGAGCGGCCCATGAGTCCGACCCATAAGAAATAGGCCAGCAGTCTAAGGACCCCTTAATCTCGGACTCCCCCAACAGCGGCGGAGCCGGTGTTGATGATGTCCTCCATCTCGGCGTCGGTGGTGCTGAACCGTGGGGTCAAAATAGGCACAAAAGGTAAGGGCCCGCATCGTAGTACCATCACGGACGAGCCCGAGGACGTGGGCGAGTACCCATACTGGGCGTTGGGGTGGCCGACGGAGAAGGCAGAAGGCATGTGTGTGGACGTGATGTTGGGTTTGAAGCTGCCTAGTGCGTCGCCTTCGACGTACTCCAGCGAGGGCATGTAGCCATCCCACGCCGGTGACGGGAAGTTGGCCGCCAACGCGACACTCTACTAGCTGCCCTGCGTGCCTTGCGGGGGCGTGCCCGCCTGCTGCTGCCTCGAGAAGATCGGCCGCTTGTTCGCCATGGCCAAGCGAGTCAACACCTCTTGCTCCGCCGTCGCATCCCTGAGAAGCCTGTTTCGGCGATCGGTGGTCACCGCCTACCTACAGTCGATGCTAGCCTTCCACTGCGCGTTCGTCAAACCCGGCGGCCTTGGCATCGACGCCCGAGCCTTCCTCACCTTTGGCGTGGCGGGGGCGGTGGCTGGGCGAGGGGCAGCGTACTTCTTCGGCGGCATGGTGGGGGAGAGAGATGGAGGGAAATGGAGAGAATGGCGGGCAAACAACAGGGAACCAAACAATAGGGAGGGACAAGGAGGGAAAACGGTGGGAAGAACCAGCCGGTGTCGTTGATAGATCGGCCGCATGTGAATTTTCGCTTCAGCCGGTGCCCCCAGGTGCCCTTAGCGCGTTGTGTTCAGCATGGGGTCGCCGGCCCAAAAAAGGGCCTAAGCGATGAAAATCGGCATCTTGGGGGATGGCTGGGAACTTCTTCATGCGCTAGCGATAAAACACGGGCTATTGGGGTCCGTTGGGAGTGCGACTGGAGATGCTCTTATGACAAGTAGTTAATGGGGAGAAAGGTGTTTGTCGTATCATAATATGTTACCGTAACATATCACATCCCAAAAAAAATGAGTTGGGAAACGTTTGTGGCCGGAGCGCTGGCCGAAACTTTGGCCGACGCGATCGAGGCGCATCACGCACCCCCTTGCCCCTGCTTCCCCCTTCTTCTTCCTCCAACCCCCTTCTCTCTCTCCGAGTCGCATCCATGCGTGTGGGTGGCCATGCTCCCCGTCTTCTTTCTCTAGATCCCACCGCTGGCTAGCCCTAATCCCGTGCAGGTCCATACCTTCAACCTCAGCGCCCCCAACCCTAGTTTCCTTCCGCCCAGGCGAGTCAGAGTTGGAAGCCGCCATGGATATGCCGTTCGCGAGCTGCTGCTCATAGTTTATGTGTTGGAACCGTCTATCTAAGATGCCACAACCACAATAGTGTGACCTCCCCCACCTCTGCAACCATCTTCTCCTGATCGAACTTTTGGAAGCATTTTTTTGCTTCTTCATCGATGTTGCAACCGGCGACTAGAAAAGTTACAACCGTTCAATTCGAAAGCTTCAACCAGTAGTGTATAAAGCTTCAACTGGACACCACACACTGAAAAAAGCTACAACCATTCATACAAAAGCTTCAACTGTAGTTTGAAAAAGTTTCAGCGGACCCCGTACAACTGAAAAAACTTCAAAAGTTCATGTGAAAGTTTCAAAACGTATTTCAAGAAAACTTCAAGCATCGGAAGAGAGAAGTTTCGTATGACCACTACGAAACAAAAAATCTATAGCCGTCAATTTGGAAAGCTTCAACAGTTGAATTGAAAAGTGCAACCAGTTTTATAGAAAGTTTCAACCGGCTTTACAGAAAGCTTCAACCTGCGAGTACAGAACGAAAAAGTTGCAATCGTTGACATGAAAAGCATCAACCGTATTTTTGAAAAGCTTCAACCCAGTGTCAAAAGCTAGAACAACACCTCACCATTGATGCAATGGCTTCATGACGGAGCTGCATCGGTGAAAAAACTCCAGGGACTGGCGGTGAACTACTGGAAAGCTTTGTCAGAGACACAACCGTCGACGATGAACGGCGTTGCAACAAGCTAGACGGGGCGACACTTCTTCGCCGAACCGCGACCTTAGCCGGAAGGAGTTGCTTTGCAACGAAGCTGGCGAGAGTCACGACGAACTAGGGTAATGCAACCAGAGGCAAGCCACACAAACAAGTGACGTTAACGACAATAGATGGGCGCGAGCGGCGCCTTGGCATTGATTGGGACGAAGAAGAAAGAGGTGAGGGTTGAGATGCAGATCTAACAGATGCAATCCACTGCATCTGGTGGCTGGGGTGCGACCGATCGAAACTTTGGGCCGGCGCGTCGGCGCCAGCGGTCCCCAAATAAGTTTACATCCAAAAAAATAAAGACTTGTATGACACCACATATGTTAGTTCTCCCTATAAGGGAGTAACATATACTAATAACATGTGCATGTCACTTTCTTTGTAAAGTTACTGTCTCATACTCCCCCCGTTTTTATTTACCTACATATTAGAGTTGATTGAAGTCAAACTTTGTAAAATTTGTTGAAGTTTATAAAAAATAAAATAAACATTTATCGTAACAAATATATATGATGTGAACGTACATTCAAAAATGAATCTAATGGTGTTGATTTGTAATTGTATATGTTAATATTTTTGTTTATAAAATTTATCAAAGTTCACAAAGGTTGACTTTGAGCAAAGCTAATATGCCGAGTAAATAAAAATGGAGGGAGTATTAATTTACAGAGAGAATACTAACCTAAGTTACTTTCCACTATGAAAATCTCTTCAACAAGGTAGATGGTTAGTGTTTGAATACATTTTATTGTTTGCAATGTACTTAATTAGCATGCTCATTTTTCTCAAATAGTTTTGTTTATCGATGCATTAATTACAACCTATGCATGTATGGCCACTAAATGACAGATTCCCGTGTGAAATGTAAAGGGCAGTGCTCTGCGTCGGCGTGCCGGACGAAACTTTTGGCCGGCCGCACACGAGCCGCCCGATCCGTCAAATCGAATCTGGTGAAATAACTAAACATATAGGCTATACAAAAATGACAAAATGGTGATTTCTAAATAGCAAATAGTGCATGCACTATTCATCTTTACAAAAATCACAATTTTGTCATTTTTGTGTAACTCACATGGTTACTTATCTCGACATCAAATTTTGCACATGTTTATTTATTTTCAGATTTTTTAAAAACTTTAAAACAGCATTTTTTCACTATTCAAAATATAGGGATCCAATGTACCCGTCCTTAAAGATGAGCTCATGTTCTGATTCTCAGACACTACTTTATTTAAAACAACTCTCGATCGGTTCTAAGAACATTGAACTGTACACCCTAACCCAGTAAGGACATCTCTAAGCCACACCTGAAAACCTTCCCTAACCGTCCGGACTACATGGTCCGGACTGCGAAAGCCATCCAAAAAGGTCCTATATTGCTTCGCGGAATGGTCTGAATGCGATATCTTCCGTAATCCGGAGACAAACGTGGGGAGGCTTGCGGGAGCCCAGATCGCTACTTCGCACGATTCTGGCCGCATTGGCCCACAAATAACCCACACGCCCTTCCCGTGCTTTCCATCTCTGACACATCGCCGCTTGCCACGCCGCATTCATGTCGGCCCAGAGCATGCATCCGCCGTCATTGAAACTATGATTTGACAAGACAGGAAGGCGGCGCAGAGGGACGTGACCTCTCGGGCCTCGCCGCTTCAATGCGGATGCCAACTCCAGCAACTATGTCGCATTGAAGCTGGCTAACCGCCCACCGCCTTGCCTGGCCTCAACTATTTAAGCCGTGCTCCGGTGCTACTTGTGAGTTGTGTTGGGTTTTCTCCCGAAGAGGAAGGGTGAAGCGATATAGTAGCAGTAAATATTTCTCTCGGTGAGAACCAAGGTTATCAAAACAGTTGGAGAATCATAACAACTTGTGTCAAGAATACCTGCACGCACAAAACCAAACACTTACACCCGAAGCGGGCAACAGGGTTGTCAAGCCCCTTGAAATCATTACTTGGAAGGATTACTTCTGATAGATTGATAAATATAAAAGTAAAATTAAAAGGAAGTAAATAAATCGCATCAAGATTTTTAGGTTTTTGTAATATGATTTGAATAGACCCAAGGCCTAGTTTTCACTAGAGGCTTCTCTCTCGAACACATATCATATGGTGGGTAGACAAATTACTATTGGGCAGTTGATAGAAAAGCACATAGATATGATGTTATTCATGGAAATGATCATATATGTAGGCATCACGTCCATGATAAGTAGACCGAAATGATTCCGCATGTACTACTATTACTTCACCAACCGACCGCTATCCAGCATGCATCTATGATATTAAGTTCATGACAAACAGAGTAATGATTTAAGCAAGATGACATGATGTAGACAAAATAAGACTAAGCAATATTTTCAAACCCTATCGTTTTACCCTTAGAAGTAACAATACAATACATGTATTATCCCCTTATGTCATTGGGATATAGAGCACCGCAAGATTGAACCCACTACAATGCACTCCTCCCAGTGAACATAAATCAATCTAGTTAGCCAAATCAAACTGATAGATCAGAGAGACTTGCAAAGATATAAAAATCATGCATAACAGAATTAAGATAAGAATCAATTGGTTTTCCTGAATAATCTGATCATAAACCCACAATTTATTGGATCTCAACAAACGCACCGCAAAAGAAGATAAAGATTACATCAAATAGATCAACACGAGAATCACAAAGAACTTTCTATTGAAGATCAAAGAGAGATAAGAAGCCATCTAGCTACTAGCTATGTACCCATATGTCTATGATGAACTACTCATCCATCATCATGGACGCAGCAAGGTTGATGTAGACGGCCTCCATGATCGACCCCCCCTCTGACAGAGTACCGAAAAAGGCCCCCAGATTGAACCACGAAAGAATAGAGTCTTGCGGCGGTGGAAAAATGTTTCGGGTGGCTCTCTAATGGTTTTGGGATAGATGGGAATATATAGAAGTGGAATTAGGCCAAGAGGTGCCACGAGGGGCCCACAAGCTAGGGGGCATGCCCTACCATCAGGGCGCGTCGATCTAGGTCGTGGCCATCCCGTGGGTCTTCTGGCCTCCTCGCAAAACTTCCTGGGTCTCTTCTGGTCCAAAATGAACTCCTATAAATTTTATCCAATTTGGAATCCGTTTGGTATTGATTTTCTGAAAAGTCAAAGACATGTAAAAAAACTGACACGGTCCCAAAATGATATAAAATAGCATATAAAGTATTCACGATTGATAATATAATAGCATGAAACAATGAAAAATTATAGATATCTCGGAGACGTATCAACATTCCCAAGCTTAATTCCTGCTCGTCCTCGAGTAGGTAAAAGATAAAAACATAATTTTTGATGTGACATGCTATCCAACATGTAATCTCTTTCAGGTGTAGATATTGAGAAATGATGAATCAATTAATATCAACATAATAATATCCATGAACATAAGAAGGATAATCATGATTGTTTCAAAATATAAGATCATTAAAGAATGTTATCTCCTACTCATTTTATCTTGTTAAGCATTCATGACTCCATCTTCACCACATAAGTATAAATCATGAGCACCTCGGTGTTGAACCAGGGAATTGGATCGTACTTCTAACACGCTTCAGAATTTTCAACTTCATGCAATACATGAGTGTGACCCATGGATATAGCATATGTGTAGAATAGAATATGGTGATATATACCAAAGGAGTCAAAAGGTGGGAAAGTCTCACATCAACTAGGCAAATCAACGGTTATGGAGATGCCCATCAATCGACATCGATGCGAGCAGTAGGGATTGCCATGCAATATATGCACTAGAGCTATAAGTGTATGAACGCTCAAATGAAACTAAGTGGGCGTGCATCCAAATTGCTTACTCCTGAAGACCACAGACATTTGAGGAAGCCCATCATCGGAATATACAAACTAAGTTCTATAATGAAGGTGAAAAAACTGGATACTATCTATATGAATAACATGGTGCCACTTTGAGGCACAAGTGTGGTAAAGGATAGTAGCAACGCCCCTAATCTCCTTTTCTCTCATTTCTTTTTTATTATGTTTTCCCTTTTCCTTCTTTTTTTCTTTGGTGGGCTCATTGGCCTCCCTCATTTTTATTTTTCGTCCGAAGTCTTATCCCGACTTGTGCGGAAATCATAGTACCCATCATCCTTTTCTCAATGGGACAATGCTCTAATAATGATGATCATACCACTTTTATTTACTTACAAATTGAAATTATACCTCAATAAAGAACAATATTACTCTATATGAATGCCTCTGTGATACGGGGTCAACCCGTGAGTGTCGATCTTTTTACACTTGGAGGGGGAAAAGGGAGGAAACCAAGAGAAAACAAAAACTCTCAAGAACGATCTCCAAATCACACATCCACTATATCCATAGAAATATACAATGAACCGAGTTCAATGAACGGATACAAGTAATGACAGTCTTCCCACTCCGGAGGAGGCAATACTAGGGAAAAGCATAGCAGTAGCGCGGGTCAAAGGCCTAGCAGTAGTGTACGTGGGCATCCGCGCTACTGCTATAGCGCTACATCTAACTTTTAGTAGTAGCACGGGTCGGCTCGCGCTACAGCTATGTATAGGCAATATAAGCGGTTGTTATGAAAGCGCGCTACTGCTAATAGCTGCAGCGCCTCAATCAAAACGCGCGACTGCTATAATAGCTGCAGTTCCTATAAAAAAATTCTACTGCACATTTCCTTTGTATTTGTATAGGTTTTATATACTCTCTAGCATATCATACACATACAAATATAATCATATCATACACATACAAATAGTCTCATAAAATCATGTTATCATCATAATCATCATCCAACACAAATGATGTCTCTCGTCATCATCTCGAAATAGCGATACAAGTTATGACATGTCTCGAATACTTGCAACTACATTGTCATCCATCTAAAAAAATATGTAGAAGGGCAGAGCTATCACTATGAGTCAGAGAAAAACTATGCAGTACATGAGACGGTGGTTCTGATTCCTCTATCACGCTAGCCTGAACCTCAAGTAACTAGCTTCTGCTTCTTGTGTGCTATCGAACCCTAGATAGCTGGCGCCCGAGAACCGGTCCACTTGAGCCTGACACTCAGGACACTCGGCGTACACTTCCAGAACCTTATCTATGTACACGACATAGCTCTTCTTCCCCATCAAGGATCTATGTACCTGTTAGAGATGCATCTTCATCAAGGGAATCAACAAAAGTATGTAACATAATATAATTGAGCAACACAAAAAAGAAAGGGTGTTAGCAAATAGATACAACATATAGTAAACATAATTAATCAATGCAGGTTCATCACACCCAAACTAATTAACTAGAGGTACACAGGTCATCGTGTACCCAAACTAACAAACTAGCATTATGCAAGTTTGGCAAGGACCGTTGACATCACAAAGTTTCATCGCTACATAAAGTACCATTTCGACCGACACATCATTGGCATCGTCAATCATTACTAGAAGTTGCATCCTAGCTTCTTGAACGATATCAGGTCCAGATGATGCATGCCTAAGCGAATTCGGACATTAGCTCGTGATATACGGCTGTGGTGGAACAACCACTTCTCTTCGAGGACTTATTTCATGATGACCGTTTCAATGTCGAGGATGCACCCTAGCTTCTTGAACGACATCAGGTCCAGACGATGCATGCCTAAGAGAATTCGGACATTAGCTCGTGATATACGGCTGTGGTGGAACAACCCCTTCTCTTCAAGGACTTATTTCATGATGATCGTTTCAATGTCCCTATGGATGCGAAAGAAGTCATCTCTGAGTTTATAATCTGGTTCTTCTCCTAAGGATTCTGCCCATTTTCGGATATGATCATCATTTCTGGTCACCATGCGAAGCTGTTGGTGATCCCTTGTGAACTCCATCATGAGATGGATGAGGAAGAATCCATCATTATGGCTTGACGTCGGTTGATGCATGCAACATAAGGTAGTTTTATGCGAGAAACCCGACCTGTTCTTCCTTTGTTTCCTTAACTCAAGGTGGCCACCCCTCATGTTGAAGCCGTGGAGATCATCATCAAGAATATCCATTATGTGGGTGTAGTCCTTCTTGTCATGGTTTCTAGATGTGTCAAAATATACTGCATGGGAGACTCGCGAGAAAAGAATGATATGGATGGCGTGCCCGTTGCTGCAGGAAAAAGAAAACACCTCAAATTATTCTCCATATGAGCGAGAAGGAATGATTGAAATGTATGAAAGGGTTGTCCATCAAAGACTTGCATTGGATGATAAGGCAGGAGAACCGTTTACTTGTCCTTATTCATTATCGTGAAGTTTTCAATGTAGACCCTAGAAGCTTTATGCTCAAAGTCGCGGAGACTTAAGAAGGAATCATGCATGTAGTATGGATCCGCCACACAGGTTTGCGGGATTTGTTCTCTCCTGATGGCAAATCTCATATGTAGCGCAAAAAGGCAGACGATTGTAAAATCGAGCCGCCTCGTGAGAAACATCTCAAAGATATAATCAAACCACAGGAAGAACATCTCCGCAGGAACTTTGTTGACATAGCACTTCCCCTCAGGCACACAAACCGCATATAGTGGATATTCTGGATCTTGCGAGAAGAGAAGTCTTATCTCAGTCGAGAGCACGTGGTCGTGCAGTCTCCTAAGATCCCCTAATACGCCCTCCAACGGACCTGGCGACAGCATCTGCTCGCCTGCGACATGGTACATCATCACACCTTTGACCGCTACACGGTATGCAAAATCTGTCGGCAGGCTTGACTGACTACTAGAAGCTTTGGCATGTTTGTATGCAGTAGAGCCTTTCCTCAGCGGTCTCTTCCTCTCCTTTTTCTTGGGCTGACCATCCAGACCCTTCCTTAACCCTATCACCAGTGTTGTCAGGCTGAGCGCTGTACGACCCTCGGCTAGTTGACCCTGTGTTGAGGCGACATCTAAAGGTGTGTCCTGTGAGGATTGCATGAAGAGAGACTTCTTGCAATCAACCCTAGGACGTTCCTGCCCGGGCACATCATCCATCTCCTCATGATCTGCATGCTCACAATGTGAATCATATGGCTGACTCGTCATTTATACGTCCTCATAGCTGAAGCCTATATTGAGGAAACACATAGGTCCTCCTCCTCCATATCATCATCCATTCTTTGTTCTATGGGGGCGATTATGTCATCCACTATTAGACCCCCTTCCTCGCATCGTCCGCTGCTCCCACCTGACACTACATGCGTTGGTAATTGCGTAGGCGGGCTCAGGTGTTCATACTTGCTTGCTGATGTGTGGTTATTGGTGTGCTCTCGACCACCTCTAGACGAAGACGATCCTTCGGCCACAACAACAACCTACCCTTGCAGTCTCCAAGTCGCATCATAGTCTTGTCCTCCTCTCCCCCGAGCCGTATTGGAGGAGGAAAATCCTCGTGGCCCGCTTTCACACTCGACAAGTAAACCCTGAAGTTGCCAACGGGGATCAGATTGCCGTGGAATGTTAGTTCCAAGGGCTTTGTTATCACTACCTTCCCATGTCCACCTTCTAGCCTTTGTTCACGTCGAGTACGGTGCATGGGGTTTTGTCGGCCTGCAAATACATGTACGCGGCGTAGAACACCCGAAAGGCAACGAAAACGGAAGATTGTAGATATATGTTGGTGCGACATGTAATTACCTTGAGGACATCGAGGTTAGGGAAAGATAAAGGCCCACCTAGCATGCCAGAGACAGAGGACATGCTACTATGAGTGGGTGTGGGTGCGGGAGCAGGTGATGCGGTTGTGATGTTCACCGAGTTGCTCCTGAGGAAGTTGGGAATGTGAAAATCATGTGTCGTCTTGTGTGGATTTTCCTTGTTCTAGTTGATGACACCCGGGACCAAGTTAGTAGCGAAATCATTTCTGCAGGCAGCTACAGCTTCCACGACTGCATGCTGTACCAACTCATTTTTGGCCCGAGCTGCTTTTTCCTCGTCCTCAGCTTCTTTTTCTCTAAAGCAAGCTTCACCCTCTCGTCGATGTCTGCTTGACTAAAGAACTTCCTTTTCTGCCTCCGGGCCCTCATGGTAATAGAACTTCCATGTGGTGCCTTCTTCGACATTGTGCACACGTCCATATTGCGGCCGCTGGTCCAAAGGGAGTCCCTTCACTTCGTTCAAGGCCCGGTTGAGAGGGGTGTCCCACTTGGGCCTCATCAACGAAGAGTCGCTTTAGGCTGCAAGCCTGTGTTACTTCTCATGCAAAAGGAGTGTGAACCCTTTACGAATGTGTAGTTGACTTGATCAGAAGCTAAATGTAAGGTGGTAAAAGAATAATTACCAGTATTCTAATCAATTTCTTCGTGATCGGGTCCGTGTAAAAAACCTTTTTGTCCTTGTCCCGCTTGTATCGGCCCCTGCTGAAGTCACGCTCCAACGGGTCGATGGACTGCGCGAAGGGATCTGGGATCCCTGCGGCTTCACGTTCGTGTCCTCAAAGTTGTCAGAATCACGATTCTGAATCGGATCGGAGGTCTGTTGGTAGGATCGTGAATCATAGAATCATAACTATCAGGATCTTAGAATCTTAGATTCTATGAGAAAATTCGTAGAATCGAAGGGGCTAGTTTGGATCATAAGGTCTTAAGATTCTAATACTTGAGTCACGATTCTGACAACTTTGTGCGTCCTCCTTATCCCATATGAGCCCTTTGCCAAGGTAGACACGGCTTACGAGGGGTTGGTTCCCCGTGTTCCTTTGCTGAAGCTCCTTGTATTTGTTAGACTTAGCCTTGGCTGCGTCGGTAGTGCAAGTGTCCTTGAAATTTTCGAACTCCTCTTCTGTAAGTGTCGGATTATACTCCAAAATCTTGGACATGGGTTCATCAGCCTCAATAGATCGTTTCACCCTCCCTTTCCAGGAGGCCAGATCATTGCTGAACATGCCCATGGCATGGTTGTTAATCTTTTTCATGGCAGGATCATCCCACGGGTCTTCTATGTCCTCATCACGGTCGAGGAACTGGAATCTCTTGGTAGCTTCATTAGGAGCAAGTGCTCCATATTTGTCTTACTCCTTAAATCATTGTTGTTGATTCTCGTGGTTTCCCGTAGGATGCATCCGACTTGGTTCTCGTAGCACTTGCGAGCTTCAAGCGGGTCTAATGGCTCAAATTTGCCTTGGTGCATCTTTTGATGTCGAGTTTGTTAGGTTTTCACATCCTATTTTTCTTCTTCTTCTTCTTTTTGTCAATGGCTTCGGCGCCGGTACCTTCCGCATCGGTACCTTCCATGTCGGTCTTGGCACTGCCATCGGTGCCATTGCCATCGATGTCGATGTCGGTGCAAATACCATTGTCGTCGAGGGTGCCCTGCAAACCTTGATTGTGCTGACTAGACAAAAAATTGAGGTAATCATGTTCACAATCATATTGTATGTCGTTTGTAGCGTGATCAGAAGCCTCGGTTTCTTCGTTGTTCAACATGTTTCCTACAATTAAGTATGCTTGTTTAATTCCTAAACTATAATAAAATGGTTAATGACATAAAAAGGTCTATGGTTTGTCGGAATGTCGTTTCATCCCCGTCATAGAAATTCCCGGGCACTTGATATGCCTACTTTCTAGCACAAGTCATTGCGAAATTCACTGGAAATTTCGGAATGACCTTTGCTAAAAAGTGGACATATCAAGTGCCTGAAATTCGTCGAAATGGAAATGAATCAACATTCCGGCAAAACATTGGCCACTCGCATTATTTTCCTTACAAACAAGAAAAGGCCACTTGGGCACATTTATAGGCCACTTGGCCACAATCGAACAATTCAAATTTGCATATAAAAGGACCACTTCAAGAAAATTTAGAGAATTTCCTATAAACCCTAGAGAATTGGTTCGACATCAAATCTCTAGAAATTTTTGTCCTACAGAACTAGAAGAAAATTTAGTTAACTACAACTAAATTGATTTTTTTCTCTAAACTAATTTTTTCTCTAAAATGAATTTAGTTAACTACATTGAATTTTCTCTAAACTAAGTTTTTCCTACATTTGATGAACCCTAACTACAGGAACTACAACTACACCTACTTACATTTTATGAACATCAACTACAACTACTTCCATTTGATGAACCCTAACTACGTAATTTGATGAACCCTAAACATAGTCAGAGGTAGGGAAGGAGGAGGAGGAGGTGGTCACCTCGGGCGTCGGCAAAGGTAGGGAGGAGGAGGAGGTCGGAGCGGACGAGGGCACGACGTCTGGGTGGGGGTGCTTGGGCGACAACGAGGGAGGGTTCATGGCAGCAAGGAAGAGGACACGACGTCACGGTCGAAGCTTGGGGGTCGGCGACAGCAAGGGAGGCGGCATCCATAGATGACGATGGCGGCAGCTGCGTGATGATGGCGACAATGTCACTCGGAGGAGAGGGAGAGCGAGGGCCGGCGCTCGAGAGGGAGAGAGGGGAATCGAATGGGCGAGAGGAGACGACGACGGTTGGATAGATTAACTAATGCGGTAGTAGTAGCATGGCTTAGTAAAACACGCTATAACTAACGCGATAGCAGTAGCGAGTATTGATAAAACGCGTTATAGCTAACTGAGTAGCAGTAGGGCGTTTCTGTAAAACGCGCTACTGCTATTCATTTTTCCTTTTCTTTCTCTTTTCATTTTATTTTTTCCTTTCTCCTTTTTCTTTTCTTTCTCTTTTCCTTTTCTGCTATTGGTTTTTATTTTCATTTTTTCCTTTCTCCTTTTTATTTTTATTTTCATTTTCTTTTCTTTTACGAGGGACGATGACCGAGCCGGAACCATGTGTATGGTGGGAAGAAGAGAAGGGGAAATATCTAAGGCGATATATATTACATCATTTGACCGATAACGACTAAGTGCGTATATAAAATAGGAACATATATATTACATCATTTGACCGACAATGGTTTCTCAACGTTGACATTTTTGTTTTTTAGTGAACTTCTTTCCCTTGTTGTTCATTGTCGAATAGTTGAGCCCCTCGTTGTGACTTTTCCTTTTCTATGGAGTATGATCCTTCTTATGTAATGTGGTATCAATTCTTCTTTTGACGTATGCTTCATGGTCATTGTCATCTTCCCTCGTCGGGTTGACATACTGGTTGTAGTCTTCCTCGTTGGCGACTCCATCCATTCCGATGATGTTCCTTTTGCCTATCGTCACGACAACATGAGTAGGATTGCTCTAGTCGGTTATGAAGAAGCATTGGGTCACGTGCTTAGCGTGTACCAATGGGTCGTTTTTTGCGATGGCGTTCACGGTGACTCTCTTGGCATCGGGTATAGACATGGTAGTGAAATACCGGTTTTCTCTTTTGACATTCTTAGCCCAGCTGACACGGAACATCGTCGCACTATGCAGTCTAGAGTAGTTGAGCTCCTAGATATCCTTGACCCTTCCGTAGAATCTTTTAGTTGCGTCGTTGTCACCGGTCATGCATTCCATCGTCACCCATGAGTTCTGAAAATCACTGTTTATATCTTCGGCCTCCATGTATAATGTGTATCCGTTGATATCGTATGCCTGATAGGTGGCGAGGTTGGCCATGGGGCTATGTGCTAAGGCGTATATGAGCAACCTGTTCGTAGAGCCCTCTTTCGCGGGATTAGCAAGAACATGCTCTTTGAAGCAAGGCAGGAAAGTGGAGTTGTGTTCTCTAATAACTTTGGTGTTCATCCTGAATAGACCCCGGTCATGATACTTCTTTGTGATGGTTTCTTTTTGCAATGTCATGAAAGGATCTACCACGTCTAGGTGTTGTAGCACTACTATGTTTGCTATGTCAAAGTCGTTGCGTCGATTCGAGTAACCCACATGCAGTTCCCTGCGACCATTGGAGTGACCTTCTCCTTCAAGCCTCCCAAGGTGCTTCTTAACGGGCAAACCAACAACAGGGTCTTCGCCTAGATAATTCTCGCAGAAACAGATGCACTATTGGGTCAGATAGCCCTAGACAATGCTTCCCTCCGAACGGTACATGTTACGAACAAATCCTTTGATGACCCCATTCATCCTCTCGAACGGCATAATGTTGTGCAGGAATGTCGGCCCCGGGTCTATTATGTCGTCCATAATGTGGATACATAGACACCATGATGTCAAAGAACGCGGTCGGGAAGTACATCTCAAGCTCATTTAGTACTACAACAATATCTTCTTGTAGCCATCAGAGCTGCTTCACACTGGTCGACTTTCGAGAGATAACATCAAAAAAGTTGCAGAGACCAATAAGCGTGTCATGGACGTTCTTGTCCATTATCCCTCTAAGGGCAACAGGTAGTAGATGTGCCATCATCACATGACAGTCATGAGACTTCATCCCGACAAACCTTTTCTTCTTCGTGTCTAGAAATCTGCTTATCTTCCCACAGTAACCGGAACTAACTTCGATGGTAAGGCACTTGAAGAATTGATCATACTTAAGGAAAAGCAAGAAGGAGGACAATAATTCTGTTCCATCTTGTTCACTTTTTCGCTGTTGTCCCTATCGGATTTCGGGCTTCGCAAAACCCTCAAGGTTCGAACACAGGGGCATGTGCAAAGATCCCCTGCAGCCTCGCCCTACTTAGCTTGCTACTCGATGGTTACTACGGCGAACTCGAATGATGACGAGGAAGAAGATGAACATGGTGGTTTACCCAGGTTCGGGCCGCTGGGAAGCATACTACCCTACTCCTGCTTTGATGGATTGCCTCTCGGGGAGGTGTGGTGGATGAATTAGTACAATTGTCTCGAGCCTCGCGAGGGTGCTCCGGTGGTGTTCTTGGCTCTCTGCCTTGTCTTGTGGTTCGTGCGTAGTTCTGTTCATCATCTATGGTGAGGCCTAGCCTCTCTATATAGCAGTGGCCCGGGTCCTCTTCCCTTATCACAATGGCGGGAAAGGATCCCACAATGGCCAAATTTGGAAGGGGACAGGAGTACATCCATGCCCTGTCCAAAGGTGATGTTTGCCTGCAAAGTAGCTGTCAATGATGTAGAGGTGAGCTCGGCGATGACATCCACCCCGCGGGGCTCGTGGTCATGGTCTTGTTTCACTGGAATGGAAACATTTGGGTGGGGGGTCTTCGGGAACCCGCATACGTCCTTGCTCCCTTTGCACCAAAGGGGAAACTGTCGGGGATATACCCCGCGGTATGACCCGGCCTGGCGACTCACAGGAGACCCGGCAAAGACATGACATTTTATTGATGACCCGGCAGGCGGGTCGCAGGACGACCAGGCCCAAGACCCGGCATGTAAGCCGGCGAAAGGCGGCTCACAAGAGAAGGTCCAAGGAAAGAGGATTCCCTTATAGAGGAAACAAGACCCAGAGTAGGATTCGTGAAAGACTAGTCCTAGTCCTACTCCTAGTAGGACTCTATTTGTAAACCTACCCTCTCCACCTATATAAGGAGGGGTAGAGCACCCCTAGAGGGATGGGGACACAAGTCCACAAGTTTAGACAGACACAAGAGATTGGAGATAGACAGATTAGAGGCTCTCGAGATTAGAGGTAGCGACTAGCACCCTTGTAACCGAGAGATCTTCCTCATCATCAATACCAGACAAGCGGGATGTAGGCTTTTACCTCCATCGGAGGGGCCGAACCTGGGTAAACTCCGCGTCTCTCGATTCCGGCCAACCCCTTCAAGCCGCCACACTATTACGCTTCTGCCCCAAACCTAAGTCCGTTCACCTGGACATCTGCCATGACAAATCCACGACAGTTAGTTGGCACCCACCATGGGGCCAGCGCACGATGGTGTTATGTTCTTGGAGGGATCTTTTAGGGATTGAAAAAATTTGATGAGGCAGATGAAGAAGGGTCTGCACAGATCAGTCACACAAGATAATCCGGCATTGGATAACCTTGGGCACAGCTGCCACCGCCACGAAAATGGCCTCATGACTGCAGCCTCGCTCCGTCACGGATGAGCAGTCAGGAAGCTGCGTGTATAATATATGAGGTTGAGTTCGAGAGGATTTAAGTTTCGACGTCTTGTGCGCCGCCACCGACACGATTGGATGATCGAGCGATCCGATCGAAACCAGATCGATTAAGAATTGGAGAGCGACAGGAGCTCCATCGGATTCATAAAGGCCACCTGAGGCAGCAGCCTTGTTGTCTAATCCGCTGAGTACCTGCTGCACAAACTCTCCATGTACAGGGTCTAAGTACCAAGGCAGCCACGGTTTCGCTGCAATTCCAGATCTAGACAGCCATCGATTCCACCCATGAAGACCGAAGTAAAATCATCAAATACTACTTCCAGTACTCGTTACGGCAGGTGAAGCTAGTGTAGAGTGCTAGTTCGCCCTTTGCTTTTTCACATCGAGCTGCTACATTTCACCTAACAATTATCAGCCGACCAGTTGATATGGATTCCGCCCGCGCAATGGTCCTCTACATCTGCCACGACGTCAGCGACCGCATCATGGTGCTGGAGGCGCCTCCGTCGACTCCGCCTCTCCATGACCAGCCATCTCTTGCCATCACAGCAGCCGCCGGCCCGCGCCACAACCACCCTGGCCTCGACTCTCCGCCATTGCTGCACCCCATTGTTGTGGTTTCGTGCGTCGCCTGACCACGCCCAACGCTCTGCTCCAAACCGCCCCCGCCAGAGTGGACCTCGAGCCGCCGGCGTTGGTGCCTTGCCACGAGGACAAGCCGACTGTGTGTAGTGGATCAATTGTCGGGGTTTCCCGGTGGCATGCCATGCGGCCACCGACACCTCCGAGTCGTGCATCGCCTCCTGCAGTCGAGTGTCGACACTGTTGGCACTTCGACAATGAAAAAATAGCAAGCATTGACCGCGGGGCGCGGGAGAGCAAAACGTCCACGAGGCATCAACGACCAAATGCCCAGATTTCTTTTTCTGGTGGATGAATTACACATGTTCCTTGTGCCAACGTCAATCAGAGCAAACAACAACAAAGAGCAGAGCAAGCTGCAGCTGGTGGTGTCTCCTGCATGCACGACCAAAAGCAGAGGGTGCAAGAAAATACAAATTTCATTAGTGGCAGCCACAGCCGGATAGTCCATCTGCCAATGCCATCTTCACTTTTTTCTATATGCAAAAAGTTCAAACGCAGAAGGAGCTGGCTTCGAGATGATTCATTCACCTTTTCTCGAGCCTCAAATATCCAAAAAGAAAATAGCCTCGCATTATTACTACCTTCCCTCTAATACAAGAAGTACAAGCACAATGCTTTGTTCAATCAGCAACGTACAAGTATCAACAGTACTACGGACAGAATCATCAGGTGCTAACGTTTCTAAATATTTTATTTGCACATATTCTTCCTGAAAATAATTACTTTGTCTGCAATGTTTTTAATTTGCAGGCCAATGGTTCATTGCAAATATGACATTATATTGTGGATATGGAGTTTACGCCAATATTATCATGCGTCAGCATTCGTCCAAACCGCATTGTTCGACGGACATGAGTGCAAGACGCCGCCTTCATTTGGGCCAGGCTACATCAACAATGTCACGGCGACTCGCCATCCGCGCCAGCTTACGACGCCGTGGCCGTCTCTCGCGACTTCACCAGCTCACAACACCGTGTCCGTATCTCGCCATCCACGCTGACTTACAACGCCGTGGCTGTCTCTCGTCACAGCCTCGGCTTACAACGCCGTGGCCGTCCATCATTGCTGCACCGGCTTACAACGCCGTGGCCGACTCGCCATCCGTGCCAGCTTACAATGCCGTGGTTGTCTCTCGTCATCAGCACTGGCTTACAACACCGTGTCCGTATCTCGCCATCAACACCGGCTTACAACGCCGTGTCCGTTTCTCGCCATCCACACCGGCTTACAACATTGTTGCCATCTCTCACCATCGCGCCGGCTTATAACACCGTGGCCGTTTCTCGTCATCCGTGCCGGCTTACAACGTCGTGACCGTCTCTCCTCATCCGCGCCGGCTTACAACGTCGCGGCGTTTTTCACAAACAACACTGGTTTGCAAAGCCGTGGTTGACCTCTACGTCTACATCAACACGCCAAGGGGCGCATTTACTAGTACGAGCCGCCCAACAGATGGTTTTGAATCGCCACCCGGTGGGCCAATCTACATTGACATATCAGTGCAGTGGCCGCTTATATGAGCCGCCCAAACGGACGCGTGCAAGACGCCATCTGCAGTTTGATTTACATCAACATATCAGTGTCGGGCTCGTCGATATGAGCTGCCCAACGGATAGGCGCAAAATTGCCACCGCTACAGTTTGGTTACCTTCAACAACCAGCCGGGACGAACCATCGAACGAATTATTGAAACAACTCATACGGGATCATATATAACCCGCCACGGTCAACCTCAACCTTCGGTGGAGATTCTGAAGCCGCCTCTTCGAGTTAACTTAAGACTCGGGGGCTACAGACATGGCGAGACACATTTGGTCATTTTCAACGAGAACCCCGGGTCTTTGCAAGAGAAAACCCAATCCTGGGGGCTACTACATTATTGGCGGATGATGAAAAGTTGCCCAAGAGGACGAACCGCCGTGATGCACCATTCAAACATGGGTGCCCGGATTTATTGGATCATCATAAAGCCACTTGAAGCTTCTGCCGTTTCTTCATACAAGATGGTGTTTTACAAGATGGCGGCTTACAAGATTGTGCAAAAAGTTGACCGCGTCAAAAAAGTTCATTTGGGGGCTTCCAACCCACCGGGTTTAGCTTACATACCCTCTTGATCGGCTCTTAAGCCACTACAAGCTCGGATTAAACCTGCCTGTAAGTTGATGCTGCTCCACTATGTGATCCGCCGAACTCTTACCGGTTAATCTCGCCTAGAGACCCTGAGCTGGTTCAAAGAAATTGACGGCCAATCTCGATAGAGACCCTGTACCGGTTAAGGTTAAACCGGCGGTTCTTGTCACGTGAGGACCGGCTTATGGAAAGCGAGGATAAACTCTCTCATCTACTGCGGACTCTCCATTATGTCACGTGAGAGGCAGTTTATGGGCTAGTAGGGATACTCATGCCCTGTTGTGTCTCTGGCTGAAACGCTGCGCGCACCAATCTTCGCCTGGAAAACGAGCATTGTTATGAGTTCAAGTAGCGAGTCCTTTCGGCGGAACCAGCGTCCGTGTCTCTTTCTGGTTCATTCCGCTCATCAATTCTTTCCTGGAAACCAAGTGTTGCTCTGAGTTTCAAGCAGCGAGTCCACCCAGAAGAACCAGTGGATGTGTCTCTTTATGGTTCGTTGCGCTCTTATCAATTAATCTCGCCTAGAGATCCTGAACCACTCAAAGGAGTTGACGGTCAATCTCGTTAGAGACCCTGCACTGTGTGAGTTCAAGCATCGAGTCCACCCAGAAGAACCATCATATGAGTTTTTTGAAAATAAAAATGAAGAAAAGCAAGATCATCATGCATTGCATCATACATTGCATCATACATTGTATCAAATTTACATGTCATGCCGGCTTATCAAGCCGGGTCAGAGCAAGATTATGAAAAAAGGAGCAATGTTATAACATCTCCGGGTTGTGCTTCTTCAAGCCGCCCTCACAACAAATACAGAATATTTTCTGTCTTGTTTATTGTTGGAGGTTTTATCTCTTAAGATGAGCCACCGTTAAGTACTCTGCAAGAGCAAATGGTTCTTTGATAGCCAACCTGGCTAGATCTTCATGGTTTATCATAACCAATACTAAATGATTGGGGTTTTCAAACCAGTTCGGAGAATTCATTATTTTTCAAGAGCCACCCTATTAGATATAATACTGTTTCATCTAATTGACCAGTTCTCAAGGTTTCTTCAATTGTGTTCTGTAGTAATCTACAACACTCATGGATTTCTCCAACATATATTTGCCGGGTTGCACCCCAACCACGAGCAGGGATTTCATGTCAAAGACAAAGGAATTATTCCAGGATATTCATTCCGGGTTATATTAGAACCACAATCAAGGATTCATTCAACAAATTATGGTGAGTCATATTATTCTTACATAGTCCCAAGGCGCCCACCTGTCCTTCCCTGCGTCATCTTTGACTCCTGAGACCGGGCTTTGCAGAGAGATCTCCGCTGCTCTGGAGGGGGCCTGAGGAGGCCCATCCTTGCTAGTCTTGGTGTCGTTCATCCTCGCGAGCCTGGGGTCCTCGCGAGGGCCTTGTCTTGAGTGGAGCTACTCCAGGCCATGTTTGACTGACGAGGTGGGCCATGTCCTGGGCTGCAGGCACGCAGGTATGGGTACCCCCGTTCCCAGAACACCGACAGTAGGCCCCGAGCCCAAGGCGCGCTCGAGTTGGCTTCTAGGCAAAGCCGTCGAAGGTGGCCTGAAGTGCCGCGGGCCCCAAACACCTGCGGGCCAGGATTTACACGCGTCGAACGCTTGGGCGGCAACGCCCCCGCTCCCCGGAGGCATTAGGAACCACCCCAAGTCAAACTGATGCGACGCCCGTGTGCAGAGACAACCATCATTGCCCTTCCTTGAATGCTGCTACTGCCACGGCCTTCTCTCCTTGGGCCACGTGGATGTGACCCTTAGAGGCTGCACGCCTCCCGGAGTGCGAGGGGCGCCGGTTGGCCCCTGGTCGTACATAAGCAGGTGAGGGCAAGAAAACCCTCAACACACCTTCTTCGCCTCCCAACTTCCAAACCGCCGCTCTCCCAATCGTGGCGTCAGTGGGAAGCTCTCCGCCGCCGAGAAGGGGAAGGCCTCCGAGGAGAACCCTGCCTCACCGCCACCCAGGAGGGGCCGCGGTCGTCCCTGAAAGCATGCCGTGACACCAGCGGTGGTTCCTCGTGGGCGTGGTCGCGCTCCAACGCAGCCCGGGGTTACCATCGGCGGCCGTGGTCGGGCTCCGACCAACGTGGGCAGCTGCAGTAGTCGAGGATGTGGTGCCCACGGTGGAAGGACAGTGGTGGTGACTCCGCCGCCACGCTCGCGGCTCCACACAGCCGACATGGTCCAAGAGTTTGTGATGTCGGCGGAGAGGCTGGAGGATGCCTGGTTCAACTCTCGCGCTCCTTCGCGGGGACGCTGCTGGCCGGGGGGCTCGACGGCCTATGGCTGCGGGCCGACAGCTATTGCAGCGTGGCATCGTGGGTGGAGGTTGAGGTCACCCCAAGGGCTATGTGTACCTAAACCGCGGGTAGCAGACGTTTGCCCGCGCCCGTGGCCTGGTGGGGAGGTGCACCCTTCACTTCAAGTATGACGGGGTGGCGACGCTCTTCGTCAAGGTCTTCGGTTGAGAGGGTGAGCACCTGGGGTGCTGCCCGAAAGATGTCGGTCACGGCGATCTTGGAGATGAGCTTGTCCGTCATGATAGGCGTCGCGCCTCCAGCCGCAGTGACACCCCCTCTGAGGAGAGCCCGAGCGACGCAGCTATGATGAGCCACCGTGCCTGAGTGCCTGGACCTCGAGGGGTAGCTAGCCGCCACGACGTCGCTCCTCTGTTCCTGAAACGTCCTCTCCGGCGTGCCTTCATGGGCCCATGAAGGAGGAGGAGGTGACCGACTGAGCGCTGATGCACGGAACCCAGGGCTCCCGAAGCGGCAGCCCTCATGGGGGGATTTCTACCAAGGAAGGCCCTACGGGCGTGTAATGAATTTGGGCGCTTGCCTCTTTTTATCTGTGCTTCTGCTATATGTCCCGTCCTTTGTGTTTTCGGTAATTGAGGCGACCTTCCGGTTGTGATTAGAGTACTTAGCTTGGTGTGCTCGCGGTAGGCTCCAGGGGAGGCGTGGCTATGGCGCTTCGGGAGTCCGGACGTCATGTGAACCTCTTCTTCTTACGGGTGAGACAGGTTGGGATCCCTTTAGGCATTGTATGTATGTAGGCCCCAGTCCCACGCATTTCCCTAACACCGTAGTGTACGACCGAATCACCAAGGACGCAACTATGGGGACGAGAACTTGACACCCTCGATGTCGACCGGATCACCGAGGCTGACATCGAGAGGCGAGTGGCTATATGACCGGTAAGGCTCTTGAGGCATGCTTCCTAGGAGCCCCCTCTAACGCTCTAGCAGCTCTATGTCGACCAGTCCCAGTCCCGCACATTTCCCTACCACCGTAGTGTATGATTGGATCACCAAGGACGCAACAACGAGCACGAGGCCTCGACACCCTCGATGCTGACCAGATCACCAAGGACGGCATCAAGAGACGAGTGTCTATATGACAGGTAAGGCTCCTGAGGCGTGCTGCTTAGGAGCCCCCTTTGATGCTCAAGCGGCTCCCCAAAGAAAATTTTTGTTTCCTGCCCCGGGAGGGGTGGGCGTCCTGAGGCTCCGAGATGGTGCGTGATAACCCACAAGTATAGGGGATCGCAACAGTTTTCGAGGGTAGAGTATTCAACCCAAATTTATTGATTTGACACAAGGGGAGCCAAAGAATATTCTCGAGTATTCGCAGCTGAGTTGTCAATTCAACCACACCTAAAAGATTTAATATCTGCAACAAAGTATTCAGTAGCAAAGTAGTATGAAAGTAACAGTAACAATGGCAATAGTGACAGTAGCAGTTTTGTCGTGATTGTGACAGTAGCAACAGAAAAGTAACTTAGCAAAGATCAACATGTGAAAAGGTCATAGGAAATGGATCAGTGATGGATAATTATGTCGGATGGCATTCATCATGCAGCAGGTATAACATAGGGTGACACAAAACTAGCTCCAATTCATCAATGTAATGTAGGCATGTATTCCATATGTAGTCATACGTGCTTATGGAAAAGAACTTGCATGACATCTTTTGTCCTACCCTCCCGTGGAAGCAGGGTCCTAATGGAAACTAAGGGATATTAAGGCCTCCTTTTAATAGAGAATAGGACCAAAGCATTAGCACTTAGTGAATACATGAACTCTTCAAACTACGGTAATCACCGGAAAGAATCCCAGTTATTGTCACCCTAGGGGATGCGGATCATAACTCGTAATAGGTGTCTACAACTTGCAAGATAGGATCAAGAACACATATATATTCATGAAAACATAATAGGTTGAGATCTGAAATCATGGCACTAGGGCCCTAGTGACAAGCATTAAGCATAGCGAAGTCATAGCAACATCAATCTCAGAACATAGTGGACACTAGGGATCAAACACTAACAAAACTAACTCGATTACATGATAAATCTCATCCAACCCATCACTGTCTAGTAAGCCTACAATGGGATTACTCATGAACGACAGAGAGCATCATGGAATTGGTGATGAAGGATGGTTGGTGATGACGATGGCGGCGATTTCCCCTCTCCGGAGCCCAAAACAGACTCCAGATCTGGTCTCCCGAGGAAGAACAGGAGGTGGCGACGGCTCCGTATTGTGAAATGCGCTGAACTCTTCTCTTTGATTTTTTTCTCCACGAATACAAATATATAGGAGTGGAATTGAGGTCGGTGGTGCAACAGAGGGCCCACAAGCCTGCTAGGCACGACCAGGAGGTGGCTGCGCTTGGCAGGCTTGCCACCTGTGGGTTGCCCCCCTCCGGTTGATTCTTTCGCCAGTATTTTTTATTAATTCCAAAAATATTCTTCGTAAATTTTTAGATCAATCCGAGAAATTTTATTTCTACACAAAAATAACACCAAGGCAATTCTGCTGAAAACAACATCAGTCCGGGTTAGTTCCATTCAAATCATGCAAATTAGAGTCCAAAACAACGGGAAAAGGGTTTGGAAAAGTAGATACAATGGAGACGTATCAGTGTGTAGGGCCGTGAATGGATCCCTCAAGCGAGTATAAAGTGCCACATGCCTGCTAACTCATTCGGGAGTACCATGCGAGGATTCGGGCGCCAAGGCCTTGGCGAGGTGCGAGCACCGTGCCCCTAGCCCCCGCTCGTGGGGTGCGAGGGGGAGGGGAGTAGGCGAGTGCTCGACCTGAAGAGAGAAAACCCAAGATGGGAAATGGCGATGAAAACCAATCCCTAACCCATTTTCTTTAAAGCATGATTTGGAAAAATCCCCGAGTTTTGTTCCAGGAAAGTTGGCGAATTCAAATACGAGAAGAGCAAATAACAACCTCGTCTGGCACCTAGACTAGTCTTTGTCTTCCCCTAGCGCTGAGCGTAGGGCATCCACGTTGCAGGGGCATAGCCATTGATGGTCAGTGTTGACTTGTCTGCCAGCGCGGAGCTCTGGCTTCCACATTGCATAAGACGAACCCCTTCGCGTCCTCCGGGGGCTCCGGGCGTATACAACCCGCTCATTATTACGGGAGAGTGTCACGACCGTAGATAGTTGGGCAAGCCCCCAAGCGCTCAGTCTGGTTGCTCCCAACTCCGTTAAGAGCTACCCCGTGCATTCCTGCTCGGTTGCGCGCCTCTATGACCCAAACCCAAATGCATTGTTCCCCGAGTAGCCATGGGATTGAGCTCACGCGGCCCAAACATGAGCATAGTGCATCCGACGCAGCCATAGAGGTGTTTTTTCGATGAAGCCGCCTCGTGAAGCATCTGGGCATCGCCTCGAAGCCCTCGTGAGGCCCAGCCTCCCGAGGCCGCGCCGGAGTTCTAGTTGCCATGGGTGGCCCGCGTTACATGTGTCTTCCTGCCCTCCCAGGCCTTCACTCCTGAAGCCCCGGGGCTTGGCTCGGCATTGCTTGCTCCTACTTTCTCCTACTTGCATCTCCCACACTTGGTGCTTCATCGGGGGAAGACCCCAAGCCTAGCTCGGGAGGAACCCTGGGGCTTCCCCTATTCTTGGGGTGGGGTGCTGGCACCTGCGGCAGGCGCCCGATCCGGGCTGGTGTCCCTAGGCACGACGTAGCATGGTACATAGGGCTCCACATAGGGGCCCGGTTTTCCTCGTGAGCCGTCAGGCGGGACGCCGGGTACGGTATCTCCAGGCGGCAGCGGGAAGCTGCCCTGTGCGTGTAGCCCACAGACCCTCCTGCATCGAGCGTCGGAGCGAAGTTGCTTACCTCTGCCACCGCCGTTGGGTGGGCCTCACGCCTCATGACGTGGATTCCTTCCCCAGCGATTCGACACGCCTTCCCTGTTGTTACTTGTTTGTCCGGACGCCTGCGCCGCTTGCTCCCTGCACAGGATGGCACGCTCCTGCCTAGTCAATCCAGGTTGTTGAAGGCCCACCGGGTCATGGGGGCGCGCGTTGGTGCGTGTGTGGGGTGCCCCGTTGTTTCCTTCGCGCGCTCGGTCATCATGGCCAGTCTGTGCCCCAAAATTGGTCACCGAAATTCGTATGAGGAGCACGGCATGCGGCGGGCCTCGCTCGGGCTTGCCCAGGGCTGGAGGGGGGCGTGCCGTCGGTGGGCTGGGGGACAGGTGCAGCGAACGATCCCCCATCGCCCGAAGAAGGGCGAGGAGCCACGACCCTCCATGCAACGGCGATCAGCTTCGTGACCTAGTCGGCCCACACGTCGAAGCCCCCGTGCATCGGGCAATGGCGAAGCATCTTGCTTGCCAGCAGTAGCGCATCGTGTGTGTCGAGGTACCCCACGTAGGTGTGACGCGGCGCTGATGCTAAAGGCGCCGCCCGCCCACCGTGTGTTTGGGCTCCATGAGGGGCGACGATGGCGGAGGCGATATTGATGGCTTGATACTGTCCGCCTAGCACTATGCCGCTGGGGCATGGGTCTCTGGCGGCAGCGGTGGGATCGATGGAAGCCGATCCGCTGAGGCCGGGGGAAGCTTGTTGGGTGCCGGCCGTCGGAGCGGTGGAGTGGGGGGGGCGAGGCTTGAAGAAGATTTTGACATGCCCCCTATCTGGCGCGCCAAATGTTAGATTTTGGGCTCCACAAAACCCTCAAGGTTCGAACATAGGGGGTGTGTGCGAAGATCCCCTGCAGTCTCGCCCTACTTAGCTCTCTACTAGATGGTTACTACGGCGAACTCGCACGATGACGAGGAAGATGATGAACATGGTGGTTTACCCAGGTTCGGGCCGCTGGGAGCATAATACCCTACTCCTGCTTTGGTGGATTGCCTCTTGGGGAGGTGTGGTGGATGAACTAGTACAATGGTCTCGAGCCTCGTGATGGTGCTCCGATGGTGTTGCTGGCTCTCTGCCTTTTTTTTGGTTCGTGGGGTGGTTATGTTCGTCATCTATGGTGTGGACTAACCTCTATATATAGTGGTGGCCCGGGCCCTCTTCCCTTATCACAATGGTGGGAAGGGATCCCATAACAGCCAAATTTGAAAGGGGACAGGAGTACAGCCGCGCCCTGTCCAAAGGTGGTCTTCGCCTACAAAGTAGCTGTCGATGATACAGAGGTGAGCTTGGCGAGGACATCCGCCCTGCCGGGCTCGTTGTCATGGTCTTGTTGCACTGGAATGGAAACCTGGGGGGGGGTTCTTCGGGAACCGGCGTACGTCCTTGCTCCCTTTGCACCAAAGTGGAAACTGCACCGCTTGGTGCGCTGGCACACGCTTGCCCTTCCCTGTGTCATCTTTGACTCCTGAGGTCGGGCTCTTCATAGAGATATCTGTCGTTCTGGAGGGGGCATGAGGAGGCCCATCCTTGCTAGTATTGGTGTCATTCATCCTCGCGAGCCTAGGGTCCTTGCGAGGGCCTTGTCTTGAGTGGAGCCACGTCAGGCCGTGTCTGGCTGACGAGGTGGGCCATGTCTTGGGCTGCAGGCAGGCAAGTCTAGGTACCCCCATTCCCAGAATGCCGATAGTCCCAAGCCTCCACCTCCGTCTCCGTCTCCTCCTACTTTTATGGGGCCACATGTGGAGAACTGCCCAGATTTTCAAATCCTCCAAGTCTCTTCTTGCCTTCGGCCCATGCTTGGTCTTATTCGGCATGTTCATCAGTGTCGCAAGCAAGCTCTCAAGGACATTCTTCATGATGTGCATTTGCTCAAGGCAATGAGGCATGTCGAGTTTAGGCCAATACTCCAAGTCCTAGAATATAGACCTCGTTTTCCATACCTTCAGTAGCGGCTCCGTCGCCTTTTTCATCGTCTTTTCGGGCGCGGGGCATTGTTCCCAGTTTTTCAACAGCTCATCGATTTCAGCGCCGTTCCACTTAAGTGGAGGTCCTCAATGCTTAGCCTCACCAGGTCCATTTGTTTTTAGCCTTCGTCTTTAGAAGTTTGAGCATGAAACTCAAGCGTGTCACCTCGGGATCGCAACCATCATACAATGGAGTGTTCGAGTCTACCTCGAGTTGCTCCAGCTTGGCCTTCTCTCTAGAAGAAGCTCTTTCGATACTCGTCTCCTTGTGAAGCTGGTCTCGAACATGAGAGTCCCGCACAATTGAACTTGGTCGCCGAAGGCTACGGCGTGTCCACGTCTTCTTCGGCTCCATGTCCGACCTCTTTTCCGCTGCCATGTCTGGCCCCTTCTCTGCCGCCATTGTCTATCATCTCTTCATATGCCCCCCTGTCGTCATTAGCTGCCCTGTTGGCATCCTCCTCCTCCTCCTCATCTTCAATTATCCACCAAGTATAGCCATCCATGAAACCAGTCATGAGCAGGTGCGCCTTCAAACGACCATGATTATAGGGGTTGAGCCAAACTCCTCCTTTGCATATTAGGCACGGACATAAGATCTTTGTTCAGTTATTTTCATTCATGTCCTACACCGCCGATCGCAACCACCTTTCCACCATCGTTCCACTGGCCATCATGATCGCCTCCACGTTAATAATAAGAAAATTCATTATAAAAATGCATGCATCCATCAAATTCATACAAAAATTCGGCATGACCTTCCCTAAAAATAGGACATATTGAGTTTGCCCAAAATTCGCCGAAACAGAAATAAATCAACATTTCGACAAAACAAAGGCAACTCAAGCACAATTCGGCGTCAACTCATGCCACACACACTATATATTGCACACACAAAAATATTTCCATTCTTGAAAAGCACAAATTTTCACTCACCTATCTCGAGATAGAGATCAAGCACGGTGATATGAGGTCGATCTGTGTCTCCACACACCTAGCAAGCTAGCTAGTGATAAAAAGTGGACAAAGAGTACTTCTTAACATGGCCAAATCTAGTTAGGGAGGTGGGTTGATCTATCTAGCTAGTTGGGGAAGGAGATGGCTCTAACTAATGGAGGGGGAGGGAAAGTGTGGAAAAAGAGAAAGGGGTTGCGTTAATTAATGGAGGTGTTGTAGTAGCTAGGGGCATTAAATAGGGAGAAAGAGAGCTAGAAGAAAGAGAGTAATGGGGGGATAAGAAGTAGTGAGGAATAAGCAATGTGAGGGAGAGAGGAGGAGGGAAAAGTGTAGGGAGAGATTAGAGAAGAGGGGGAGGGAGGGAAAAGGTGGCAGCTGTGCCTTAGCAGTAGTGCGGGTCAGAGAAACACGCTATTGCTAAATTGTTAGCAATAGCGCCAGGCAACGGGCGTCGCTATTGCTAAGCGGGGCCCACCATGTGCCACCACACAGTTTTAGTTTCAGCGATGGGTCCGCCACACGCGCTACTGCTAAGGGTATAGCAATAGCTCGCTTCCTCCGGGTCACTCCACTACTCTGACAATCCTAGTAACTAAAATGTGGTATGCATAGCGGTAGCGCATTTAGGTCAGCACTGCTAAGGGAGTAGCAGTAGCTCCTTTGTACCACACACGCTACTGTAAAATAGCAGCATCGCCCTGTGCAAAGGTGTGCTACCGATAAGCCTCAACGTATAAGGTTTTCCTAGTAGTGAGGGGCCTTGAAATCCTGGATGATCTTCCCTATAAGAGGGGCCTTGGCATCCACTTGGATCTTCGCACATAGATGCCATCTCCATGGGAGGAGGTAAGTGGAAGGAGCTATGCTCAAAACTCTTAGTTTCTAAACATAAGCTATACCTAAAACGTTCACGGGCTGAGGTATTTATAGTCTAGGGTGAAAGAGAGGGATACATGGGCTAAGGCCTGAGAGGTTGTGCGCACACAGGTTCCGAACATCGGTAAGTTACCAGTCTTCCGATGGATCATAGAGGATCGGACGTTCGGAGCAGGCCAGACATCCGAAGATTCATCTCGGGTATGGGGACGCTGGATTTCCGGACGACATTGGACGTCAGGTGGCACGGTCGTTCGGAGGTCTTCGGACTTTTGTAGATTCAATTCTGGTCCAAGGATGCCAGATTTTTGGAGGGGATCGATCGGTCGGTCGCTAGAGGGTGTTGGACGTCCGGTCTTCGTCGGTCGCCCGACCACTGTAGAGTTTGAGTGGGACTCCCAGTTGGCTGATCTCCAAGGGGCCGTTCATCCACTAAGGACCGGTCGTCCGCAGGCTGTAGCGTGTCTACATCTCCTCCTTGATCTTTCCAGGCTTGGCATCCTCATGGTCCTTCGTAGCTTATCCAGGGTCTTCCTTTGAGTACCTAAGTATGCAAAGTGTCTCCATTTGAGGTAGCGACCATGTCTCGAGTGAATCAAACGGTGGTTCGATAAGGAGAGATGTCACCTCGGTTTGATGGCACATGCGCGAGATCTTGTCAAAGGACTACTTGGAGCTACAGGTGCTGGTGAAGGATCCATGGGGAAGGCCATGTGATTCTCCGCATCATCTCCCCACCCCTTGGGAAAGATCTGTCCTCGGATCGAGATCCTCATCACTATCGAAACGAGATAGGTCCTTGACATTGTAGATGTCGCTCACATTGTACTTGTCGTGTGGAATGTAGATCTTGTAGGCATTCTCATTGTAGCGCGCCAACACCTTGAAAGGTCTATCAGCTCGAGGAAGTAGCTTGGACTTGTTCTCGGCGGGGAATCAATCCTTGTGAATATGTAACCACACAAGATCACCGGTCTTGAACAACACGGGATGCTGGTTGATGTTGCGCTTGGTGGTGACTCGTTCCACTTGATGTTTGATCACGCGTCTTGTTTATTCATGCATCTTATTTACATAGCTTTCCCTTGCACTTACATCCATGTTCAGTTGTTAACACGCTCTTGAATTGGCAGCGGAAGTATGTCCAGTGGGGACAAAGGGTTGAATTTGCATACCATCTCGAATGGAGACTTTCCATTGGTGAAGTGACATGCGCGATTGTAGGCGTACTCGGTGATGGGGAGACATTCTTCCCATTCCTTGATGTTCTTCTTGATCAACACATGTAGGAGTGTCGAGAGAATCCGGTTGGTGTCCTCGGTTTGGCCATTGGTTTGTGGGTGGTAGGCCAGACAAAAGTAGCTTGATCCCAAGCTTGGTGCATAGTGTCTCCCAAAAGCAGCTAAGGAACTTGACACCGCGATCGACCACAGTGGTTTTGGGGACTCCATGTAGTCGCAAGATGTCCCTACAGAAGAGATTTGCAACATGTGAAGCATCATCAATCTTGTGATATGGAATGAAATGAGACATTTTGGAAAAGTGGTCCACAACAACAATACAGAATCATGACCATTTTTAGTTAGTGGCAAACTAAGAACAAAGTCCATGCTAATATATTCCCAAGGTTGAAAAGGAATTGAAAGTGGCATGTATAAACCATGGGATTGAGCTTTTGACTTTGCTTTGCGACATGTAGAGCATTGGTTGGTGAAGCATGCAACATCACGAAATATCTTGGGCCAAAAATACTTGTTGGCGAGTGTGGCATGTCTTGTCACGTCCAAAGTGACCCATGAGTCCTCTAACGTGAACCTCTTGCAAAAGCAACAAAAAAGAGAAGACTCAGGTATGCAAAGTTTGTTATCACGCATAAGATAGCCATCTTTCAGGTAATAGTTCTCCCAACAAGGTTTAGCATGGCACTTAGCATATGGAGTAGCAAAGGAAATATCATGCTCATACAAATCTTTGCTCTGCTCAAAACCAATGACATTCAACTCAAGTTGAGTAACTAGCATGCATTTTCATGAAAGAGCATCCGCCACAACATTTTCCGTACCATTAATGTATTTGATGACATAAGAAAAAGACTCAATGAATTCACTCCATTTAGCATGATGCTTGTTCAACTTGGTTTGATCCTTAAGATACTTGAGAGTTTCATGATCAGTATGAATGAAAAATTCACGTGGGCAGGGATAATGCTCCCAAACATGTAAGACTCTTACCAAAGCATACAATTCTTTATCTTATATGGGGTAATTAAGTTGAGCTCTGGAAAGTTTCTCACTAAAGTACGCAATTGGGCATTTCTCTTCCATTAACACGCCACCTATGCCATTACCACTAGCGTCACAATGCACTTTGAAAGTTTTGTCAAAATTTGGTAATGCGAACAATGGTGCATGAGTAAGGAATTTTTTAATTTCATGGAATGTGGTGTATTGCGATGGTCCCCAAACAAAAGGTGCTTTCGTGTTGCTCAAAACATGTAGGGAGATGCAATCATGCTAAAGTCTTTAACAAAGTGATAGTAATAGCCGGCTAGTCCATGGAAACTATGCACTTGTTGCAAATTTGTACGGGTAGGCCAAGTTTTAATAACATCAATTTTAGTTTCATCAACTTGAACACCCTTAGAAGAAACCGCAAATAGGAAAACAACCTTGTCAACACCAAAAGTGCATTTTTTCATGTTTGCATAAAGTTTTTCTTTCCTAAGAACTTGCAATACTTCACTAACATGTTTAGCGTGCTCCTCTAAAGGTTCACTAAAAACAATAATGTCATCCAAGTATACCACAACACAATATCCAATGAGATGATGTAAGACATAATGCATGGCGTGCATAAATGTACCTGATGCTTGAGATAGACCCATAGGCATGACTAACCATGCATATAGGCCAAATTTAGTCTTGAAGGCTGTTTTCTACTCATCGCCCTCTTGAATGCGTATTTGATAGTAACCACTTTTTAAATCAATTGTAGATAATATAGTGCCACCACTAAGTTCATCAAGCATGTCATCAATGTGAGGAATTGGATGGCGACATCTAACAGTTATTGTGTTGATAGGGTGACAAGCCAAACACATGCGCATACTACCATCTTTATTAGGCACTATTATCACCAGAACCGCACAAGGACTTAAGCTTTCGCATACATGCCCTTTGTCTAGGAATTTTGGACTTGCCTTTGTATCTCCTTAGTTTCGTCGGGGTTGACGTGGTAGTGTGCATTGTTAGGAAGTGGTGCGCCGGGTATGAGGTCGATGCGGTGTTCGATCCCTCGTTTTGGTGGTAGTCCTAGAGGTAGCTCATCGGGAAAAACATTTTGGAATTCCTGCAATAAACAAGACAAAACCAAAGGAAGATGTTGTAAAGTATTAGTCCTTACAACCTCATATTTGCACACAAGTACAAAGTGAAGTACACTTGATGGACTATCACTCACATCCCTCAAGTATCTTTTGGTGATAAAAGAACTATATGTTTCTTGTCCCTCATCATGAAGTCACTCAAATTTGGCTTGTGGCGCTCACTCTCTTTTAGGTGGATCACTCGCTCACTTTTATCTCCACGATGGGATGAAGCTTGCTTGTCAGCGGTCACTTGACTTGGAGACATTGGTCGAAGCACGTATTCCTTGCCCTTCATCTTGAATCTATATTGGTTGGTACGACCATTGTGGATGATGCCGCGGTCGAATTGCCAAGGTTGACCAAGAAGTAGGTGGCACAAGGACATGGGCACCACGTCACGCTCCAAAGTGTCTTCATATGCGCTGATATTGAAAGATACTTGCACGGTGTGGTCAACTTGGAGGGTGCCGGAGTCACTTAGCCATTGAACCTTGTAGGGGCATGGATGCTTCTTCTTGATCAATTGTGGCCTGGAACAAAAGTCTTCGCTTGCCAAACTGTGGCAAGTTCCACCATTGATGATGACCTTGAAGGATTTCCCTTGGATGTCCGCTTTTGTGTTGAAGATGTGGCAACGTTGGTCCTCATCTTTGTTGGGGAACGTTGCATGGGAAACAAAAATTTCCCTACGCACATGCAAGATCTATCCATGGAGATGCATAGCTATGAGATGGGGAGTGTATATACATACCATTGTATATCACTAAGTAGAAGCGTATATAACGCGGTTGATGTAGTCATACGCGTCACGATCCGATCCGATCTAGTGCCGAACGAAGGGCACCTCCGCGTTCAGCACACGTGTGTCTCGATGATGTCTCTTCCTTCTTGATCCAGAAAGTGTGGGAGGAGAAGTATATGGGATATCAATTAGCATGACAGCATGGTGGAGATGGTGATGGAGCAGTCCTGGCAGGGCTTCGCCAAGCGCTACTGTATATGCGATCTAAGGAGAAAACAGAGTAACATGAGTGGGAGGGCTGCCACCGGGGCATAGGAATTGGTGTGCAGCCCTCACATACCCTCCACTATATAGGAGGCAAGGGGAAGGGTTGGGTCGCAGCCCTTGGCCCCTCCTCGAAGGAGGGCCAGCCGCTAGGAAGGAGTCCTCCCTCTCCAAGGGACCTTCTAGGTGCCATGCCCCTTAGGGTTTCCTACTCCCTAGCCGCATGGGCCCTTGGGGGGCTGGCCCAATAAGGCTAGGGCGCCCCCTTAGTGACCATGCTGGCCTAAGGGGCATGGTGGAACCCTCCATGGTCTTCCGGACCCCTTCGGAATCCTCTAGAACCTTCTAGTAGCTTCTCGGTACAATACCTTCAAAACCCAAAACTTTTCGGGTAGCCAAAATATGACTTCCCATATATAAATCTTTACCTCCAGACCATTCCGGAGCTCCTCGTGACGTCCGGGATCTCACCTGGGACTCCTAACAACATTTGGTCACCAAAATACATATCCCAATACTACTCTAGCATCATCGAACGTTTAGCATGCGGACCCTTCGGGATCGAGAATCGTGTAGACATGACCGAGACACCTCCCTGGTCAATAACCAATAGCGGGACCTGGAAGCCCATAGTGGTTCCTACATATTCCACAAAGATCTTCATCGGTCGAACCGCGATGTCAAGTATTCGGTCATTCCCGTATGCAGTTCCCTTTGTCCAGCGGTATGTTACTTGCCGGAGATTCGATCGTCGGTATCTCCATACTTGTTACGACAAGTCTCTTTACTCATTCCGTAATACAAGATCCCATGACTAACTACTTAGTCACATTGCTTGCAAGCTTCTTGTGATGTTGTATTACCGAGAGGGCCCAGAGATACCTCTTTGTCATACGGAGTGTCAAATCCCAATCTCAATCCATGCCAACGCAACAGATACCCTCGTAGATACCTGTAGAGTATCTTTATGATCACCCGGTTATGAAGTTACGTTTGATACACACAAGGCATTCCTCCGGTGTCACGGAGTTGAATGATCTCATGGTCTTAGGAATAGATACTTGACATGAAGAAAGCAGTAGCAGTAAACTAAGTGAGACGATCAAATGTTATGCTTACGGTTGGGTCTTGTCCATCACATCATTCTCCTAATGATATGACCCTGTTATCAAATGACAACTCATGTCTATGGTTAGGAGGACTTAACCATCTTTGATCAATGAGCTAATCTAGTAGAGGCTCACTAGGGGCACGGTGTTGTGTATGTATTCACACATGTATTTGAGTTTCCTATCAATACAATTCTAGCATGGCTAATAAACGTTTATCATGAATAGGGAAATATGATAATAACCAATTTATTATTGCCTCTAGTGCATATTTCCAACAATCTTGTTGTTGTTGAAGAGTCAAAACCTTGGAAACAACAAGAGAAGGGCTTAGATCGTTGTCGCATAAGATTTGTGCATCTTCGTCTTCATTCACTTGGAGGTGCATGGCCATGTACTCTAGTGATTCCATCTCGTCGTCACTCATGGAATCATAAGTGTCGTCATCATGAAGCATCATAGTGCATGTTTTTGGACACTCGAAAGCCTTGTGGTCGTTACCCTTGCAAGTGAAGCATTGTATCGAACTTGTCTTGGCGGGTGCATTCATTGTTGATGTAGAGGATGAAGCTCTTGGCTTGTAGTTGTTTATAGGAGGGCGGCTTGATGAAGTCGTCTTGCCCTTGTAACTTGACTTGTCACTGGTAGTTGTAGGATTTCTTGTAGTCGAAGGCGTCTAAGTTGGAGAAGCTTGAGTACTTGAGTCGTGGGTCTTGGAAGAGAACTTGGAGTACTTGTAGTCATCTTGCACTTGGCGCTCCACCTTGGATGTTTGATGTACTAACTCAAGCAAGTTGGAGTAGGGTTGGAAGTCAATGATCTTCTTGATTTGCTAGTTAAGCCCATTAAAGAAACACGTCGTTGTTTCCTCATATTCCTTGAAATTGGCTCGGATCATAGCCATTTCCATTTCTTGATAGTGTTCTTCTACCGATTTGGTGCCTTGCTTGAGTAGTTGTAGATTCTTCATGACTGTAGTGATTAGGCACAAAATAATCTCTCGTAAGGTCCTTCATTTGATTCCAAGTCGAGATAGGAGGTTCGCCTGTCTATCTTATTCGCTCAATGACTTGCTCCTACCAAATGAGAACGTAGTCTTCAAACTCAAGGGAAGCCATGTCGATCTTCTTTTCATCGTCATAGTTGTGGAGACGGAAGATCTTGTCAACCTTAATTTCCCATGAGAGGTAGTCTTTGGGATCATTTCTTCTGGAAAACATAGGCATGGTGAACTTGAGCTTTCCGAAGCGTTGTTCATCATTTGGGTGGTGAGGACGATACCCTTGTCTTGGAGGTTCTTCTTCTTCGGCCTCTTCATGGTGAACTTGAGGGTGTTGACGAGGCACAAACACTCGGTTCCTTCATTCTTGGAGCTCCTCTTGGCGAGCGGCTTCTTATTGTTGTCCACGTCGGAGGGATTCTTGTTCTTCGTGCGCTTGTCGGTTGCGCTTTTCCAAGGCACATGTGAAAGCACATCTGCTCCCTTGGTGGTTTTGATAATTCATGACAACATACATTGTCTCTTGGATAAACAGTTTTACCTAGCTTATTTCAGGTTTAGTCCACAAAGAGGATTGTCTAAGGATTGTGAGGAGAATTCCTAAGAAGAAGAAGAATGGAAGGAATAAGATTGGACAAGCTACAAGATTCAAGCTACAAGAATCTACATTTCATATTTTGTGACAAATAACTTTTGAGTCCATAGGAAAGCCAATACTATTAAAAGGGGATGAGGAATTATGATGATCTGTTTGCTCAAGTTCTTAGAGATTATCCACTAGAAATACTCACCCAATCTCCCACGAATATCTTCTATCCAAAGCCAAAAGTCAAAATTTGGTGACACCAACTTTCCCATTCGTATCTACTAAGTTTTACCCTAGACAGAACCTAAGCCAAACCCTAACATCTCGGTACTACCAACATTCCATTCGGTGCAACCACCTATCGGAAGCACAAGAGCAAGGAGTTCGTCATACTTACCACATATATTACCTTCTGGAGGGTGGTGCCTCCTAGATTGGTTAGGTGTCGCTTGGGAGCCTCCTACATCGTGTTGTGGAGTTGAACCAAGAAGTTTGTAAGGGCAAGGAGATCGCCTACTTCGTGAGATCTACCCTGAGTAAGGTTAGTCGTCCGTGGACATAGGCCATCATGGAATAGACAAGGTTGCTACTTTGTGGACCCTTTGTGGGTGGAGCCCTCCATGGACTCTCGCGATTGTTACCCTCTGTGGGTTTAAGTCTCCATAAACATGGATGTACCATAGCACCACCTATCGGAACCACGGGAAAAATCTTCATGTCTCCAATTGCGTTTGATCTTCCTATCTCAACTCTCTTACATATGCTTGTATTTAATTTCCGCTGCCATACTTGTTGACTAGCATGTGTAGGGTGTAGTAGACTTGTTTGAATTGCTAAAATTTTCCAACCAATTAATTTGGGAAAAGGTTAGGTTTTAAATTTTGTAAGTAGTCTATTCACCCCCTCCCCCTCTAGACGCTTCTTCTAGTGATCCCACAATTGGTATCAGAGCTTTGGTCTCCATAGCTTCGGTTTCATCACTGTTGGAGGAAGATGGATGTGTCTAGTTTGGGGAGTCTTAGTTGTAGAGTGCCCAATCTCGATGGGGAGAACTATAGTCAATGGAAATATTAGATGGATGAGTTATTCAATCAATTTCATTTGAGCAAGTATGTTAAGAGCCCCTATGTAGCTCCCATTGATCCCTTCCATCCCACACATGAAGAAGAAATTGATATGCTTCGCAATATTAGAACTGTTAATCTCATCATTAGAGGATTGCCAAGAATTGTGTTTGATCAAATGAAGAATTTTGAATGTGCTTATACCTTCTGGAATGATTTGGAGAAACGATATCAAAATTATTCGTTGAGTAATCTTGATGAAATTCTTCATAAAGCTATTTCCTTTCATAAGATGAAGCCTAGTGATCCAAACTTTGATAAATGCTTGTTTGAGCTTCGTGACCTCATGCATGCTAAAGGAGATGTCATTACCATTAATAACATCATTTTTGAAGCCACTAGCATTCATAAACTGGAACATTTTCATGATCACAACCCTAACGAATTTCTTGTCTCTTATGATGAGGATATCACACTTGATGATGACAATGTGAAACATGGCTACTATGATGGAGATGAGTTGTTCAACATCGAATGTGAGAAGACTATGAAGAGTCTGGGTCTCATGGCAAACCTCAAAGACTATATGTCCGGAGGAAAAGAGTGCATACTCGATAGTAGATGCACCGATCACATGACCGGAGATAGAGACATGTTTCAAGAGATCACACCAAACCATGGACCGCGAAGATATGTGACTTTTGGAGACAACTCCAAGGGTAAGGTACTCGGTCTTGGTAAGGTGGCCATATCTCATGATAGTTCTATTCAAAATGTGATGCTTGTTGAATCCCTTGGCTATAATCTTCTTTTTGTATCTAGACTTGCCGACTTCGGTTTTAATGTGCTATTTACCAAAGTAGATTGCCAAGTGTTTCATCAAGAAAATCATAGCATGGTCTTTACCGGTTTCCGTAGAGGTGATTTATACATTGTTGATTTCACTAAGAGATCCAAACCTCCTACTTGTCTTATTGCAAAATCTTCTAAAGGTTGGCTTTGGCATAGAAGGCTAGGACTTGTTGGTATGCGTAATCTAGACAAGCTCATCAAAGGTGATCATATACTTGGTGTTAAATATGTTATCTTTGACAAATATAGAATTTGCAGTGTTTGTCAAGGTGGAAAGCAATTAGGTGGAAGTCACCCCGTAAATAATATCATGACTACTACGACACCACTCGAATTGCTTCATATGGATCTTTTTGGTCCCAATGCTTACAGTGGAAATTCCTTTGGTCTAGTTATAGTTGATGATTTTTCTAGATTTACATGGGTATTCTTTCATGATGATAAGTCGTGGGTACAAAAGATCTTCAAGAACTTCGCTCGCAAAATGCAAAACCAATTTGAAGTGAACATCAAGAAAGTTTGGAGCGACAATGGATCGGAGTTCAAGAACACAAATTGGATTCCTTTCTTGATGAAGAAGGGGTTTCACATGAGTTCTAGGATACGTACACACCTCAACAAAATGGAGTTGTTGAGAGGAAGAACCATACTCTCATGGAGATGACTAGTACGATGCTCGACGAATACAAGACGCCAAGACACTTTTGAGCAGAAGCAGTGGAAACAACTTGTCATTCTACGAACCAACTCTACCTACACAAGCTTCTCGGTAAAACGACATACAAGCTAATCACCAGTAACAAGCCCCAAGTTGGATACTTTCAGGTATTCGGCTCCACGTGTTACATTCTCGATAAGCATCATCATTCTAAATTTGCTCCTAAATCTGATGAATATTTCCTACTTGGTTACAGATCAAACTCTCACACTTACCGTGTCTACAACAGCTTCACTTGAAAAGTTGAAGAGACGGTAGATGTGAAGTTTGATGAATCTAATGGTTTCAAAGTCGAACAATTGCCAAATGATGTAGGATATAAAGAACAGTTGGAACCCATTCAAGACTTGCCCATCGGCAAGATTTGTCTTTGGAGGTGAAGAAAAGTACTTCATCGACCCAAGTGGAAGCTCCTACTTCGCGTCAAGGCGAACCTCAACACGACATGGATGCATCCACAAGTGGTACATGACAAGATGAAGAGGAGGAATAAGTACATCATGATCATCCACCTCAACCTCAACCTCCTTCACCACCACCTCAAGGAGATGACACCTTCAACAACAATAAAGAAAAAGATGATGATGAGGAAGCTCCACCGTCCAACAAGCAAAAGCTGCCTGGAGTTCGAGCAAGAGTGAACAAGAATCATCCCTTAGAGCAAATCTTTGGTGAGATTCAAACCGGGAGAATCTCCCTCTAAAACTTGCTTAGCTAATTGTTGTGAGCACTATTAATTTATCTCTAGTATTGAGCCTAGGAAGGTGGAAGAAGCGCTTGAAGACCTAGATTGGGTGAACGCTATGCATGAAGAGATACACAACTTCGAGAGGAACGAAGTGTGGACACTAGTCGAGAAGCCCAAAGATGAGCAAAACATCATTGGTACAAAATGGGTGTTTTGGAACAAGCAAGACGAAGACGGTCAAGTCGTACACAACAAGGCACTTCTCGTGGCTCAAGGCTACACGCAAGTCAAAGGTATGGACTAAAGTGATACCTATGCCCCCGTTGCTAGACTTGAAGCTATTTTTATATTACTTGGTTATGCCAATCACCATGATATTACACTTTACCAAATGTACATTAAAAGTGTATTTCTAAATGGGGAGATTGAGGAAGAAGTATATGTAAAGCAACGCCCTGGTTTTGTGAACCCTGTGAAACCTAATCATGTTTACAAGCTTCATAAAGCTCTTTATGGACTTAAGCAAGCCCCACGAGCTTGGTACAAATGCCTAATGAAGTTTCTACTTGAAAAGGGTTTTGAAATTGGTAAAATTGACGCAACCTTATTCACTAAGAGAGTTAATGGTGAATTATTTGTGTGCCAAATTTATGTGGATGATATTATATTTGGATCTACTAACCCACAATTTAGTGAGAAATCCAGAAGGTTGATGTCCGAGAAATATGAGATGTCCATGATGTGTGAGCTCAATTTGTTCCTTGGTTTGCAAATCAAGCAAACGAGAGAATGAACTTTCATATCTCAAACCAAGTACACCAAGGACTTGATCAACAAGTTCAACATGCAAGAGTGTAAAGGTATGGAAACTCATATGCATACTAGTGGACATGTTGACCGCACCAAGGAGGACAAAACGGTTGATCAAAAGGTTTATCGGTCAATGATTGGTTCATTGCTATATCTATGTGCCTCTCGTCCCGATATCATGCTTAGTATGTGCATGTGCACTAAATATCATGCTGCTCCTAAAGATTTTCATCTTAAGGCCATGAAAAGAATTGTGAGATACTTGATACATACACCAAACTTTGGCATTTGGTACCCCAAGGGATCTTGTTTTAACCTTGTTGGCTATTCCGACTCGGACTATGGCGGAGACAAGGTTGATAGAAAATCCACCTCGGGTACTTGCCAATTCCTTGGTAGATCTCTTGTGTCTTGGTCATCTAAGAAACAAAACTCGGTATCTCTATCTACCGCCAAAGTGAAATACATTGCCGCCAGATCATGTTGTGCACGATTGCTATGGATGACTCAAACTCTAAGGTTTATGGCATACATATGGAACATGTACCATTTTTATGCGACAATGATAGTGCAATCAAAATTGCTCATAATCCCATCTAACACTCTCGAACTAAGCATATTCAAGTTTGATGCCATTTCATTCATGATCATGTTGCCAAAGGAGATATCAATCTCAAGTATGTTCTTACTAACAAACAATTGGCCGATATCTTTACCAAGCCACTTGATGAGAAAGTGTTTTGCCACTTGAGGAGTGAGTTGAACATCATTGATGCTTCAAACTTGAGCTAGACTCACTCGGATGCATGCAAGAGCATGAGCTTACATGACTATTCCATGATACACTTGATATGACATTATCATATACCTTGGGAACATATGATCCTTTGTATTGCATCTAACCTTTTGTAGGTACTTGGAAAAACTACACTCCACAAGATTGCCAACAACTCATATCACAAGCAATCTTGTCATGGCCAGGTATCCACAACCCTTGAAGATGGAAGGAAGAAGAAAACACAAACCATATCCTTGACAATCACTTGATAAACAAATTTCATTCTTTTCATTTGGATATATCTTGTTCTTACTTGCATGACTAAAACATTTAGGTGAAAAGAGACCAAAACGATCAAGGACTGCTCTCAAGTCAAGATGATTTTCATCAACATTGAGCATCCACAATAAGTTTTCCTACATGCTACATCATCTACATCATTGAAAGGTATGTGATCGTATCCTTGAAAATCTTTAGTACATGAAATGAGTTAAATGAATTCCAAGTGATATGAAAACATTAAAATGCTTAAACAGAAAAATGGTAACCCCATTTTGAGCTTAACGATGAGTATCACCTATGATCAAGTATTCTTGCTTGGCTCCTAAGTCAATATACTCTAATATAGGTGTTGATACGTCCATTTTGCATCATGATTTCCTACTGTTATTCATAATTTTTTATGCATAATAACGCTTTATGGAGTAATTCTAATGCCTTTTCTCTCATATTATGCAAGGTTCACACAAAGAGGGTGAATGCCGGCAGTTGGAATTCTGGACGTAAAAAGCATATCAGAGATACCTATTCTGCACATCTTCAAATGAGCTGAAACTCTATGGATATTTATTATGGAATATATAATAAATATTGGAGCAAATAACTATCGGAGGGGGGGGGCACCTGGTGAGCACAAGACACGAGGGCACGACAAGCCCCATAGGTGCGCCCTGGTGGGTTGTGCTCAGCGCGGCCCACCTACGATGCCCTTCTTCTGGTATTTGAGGTCTTTTGACATACTAAAAATAAGAGGAGGACTTTCGGGACAGAACGCCGCCATCATGAGGCAGAACTTGGGCAGCAGCACTTTTGCCCTCCAGCAGAGCAATTCCACCGGGGGAACTTCCCTCCTGGAGGGGGAAATCAAAGCCATCGTCATGACCAACAACCCTCTCATCTTTGCGAGGCCATTATTCATCAACATCTTCAACAAAACCATCTCCTCTCAAACCCTAGTTAATCTCTTGTTTTCAATCTTTGTACCGGAACCTCAGATTGGTACCTGTGGGTGACTAGTAGTGTTGATTACATTACGTAGTTGATTACTATATGGTTTATTTGGTGGAAGATTATATGTTCAGATCCATTATGCTATTTAATATTCATCTGATCTTGAGCATGCATACTATTTGTGATTAGTTACCTTTGTTCTTGAGATCACGGGAGAAGTCATGTTCCAAGTAATCATGTGAATTTGATATGTATTTGATATTTTGATGATATGTATGTTGTCATTCCCTTAGTGGTGTCATGTGAACGTCGACTACATGACACTTCACCATCCTTGGTCCTAAGGGAATGCATTGTGGAGTAGTTATTAGATGATGGGTTGCTAGAGTGATAGAAGCTTGAACCCTAGTTTATGCGCTACTTCGTAAGGGGCTGATTTGGATCCACATGTTTATTGCTATGGTTAGATTTTATCTTAATACTTTTATCGTAGTTGCGGATGCTTGCGAAGGGGTTAATCATAAGTGGGAGGTTGTTCAAGTAAGAACAACACCCAAGCACCGGTCCACCCACATATCAAATTACCAAAGTAGCGAACACGAATCAAACCAACATGATGAAAGTGACTAGATGAAATTCTCATGTAGCCTCAAGAACACTTTGCTTAGTACAAGAGATCGTTTTGGCGTGTCCTTTGACACAAAATGATTGGGTTACCTTGTTGTACTTTACTTACTGTTTTACTTGCTCATTACAAATTATCTTGCTATCAAACTACCTATTACCTACAATTTCAGTGCTTGCAGAAATTACCTTGCTGAAAATCACATGTCATTTCCTTCTGATCCTCGTTGGGTTTGACACTCTTACTTATCGAAAAGACTACGATTGACACCCTACACTTGTGGGTCATCAAGACTCTTTTCTGGCGCCGTTTCTGGGAGTGAAGCACTCTTGGTAAGTGGAAATTGGTAAGGAAAAACTTATACTACATGCTGAAATTTATTGTCACTTGTTACTATGGAGAAAAAACCTTTGAGGGGTTTATTTGGGGTATCTTCACCTCGACCGGAACCACAATCATTTCCCCCTCAACCTACTGCACCTACTTAAAATATTGGTTATGTAATTCCTTCGGGTATGATAGAACAACTGCTAGCTAATCCTTATGCAGGAGATAGAACTGAACATCCTGATATGCACCTAATACTGTGGATGAAATTTGTGGATTATTTAAGCTTGCTGGTTTATCCGGAGATGAAGTTAATAAGAAGTTTTTGCCTTTATCTTTGAATGGAAAAGCATTGACATGGTATAGGCTATGTGATGATATTGGATCATGGAATTGGAACCGATTGAAATTGGAATTACACCAAAAGTTTTATCCTACGCATCTAGTCCATCATGATCGGAATTATATATATAATTTTTTGGCTTCGTGAAGGATAAAGCATCGCTCTAGCTTGTGGGAGGCTTAAGTAAATGTTATATTCATGCCCCAATTATGATCTTTCGAGAGAAATTATTGGTCAAAATTTGTGTGCTTGGCTTTCTCATAATGATCGATCCATGTTCAATACTTCTTGTACTTGTTCTTTTATGAAGAAGACTATTGAATTCAAGGGGGATATATTAGAAAGAATTAAACACAACTCTGGATATTGGGAAGTCAGCGAAAGTAATGACTCAGGTATTAATCTATTATGAATACCAATGCTTTTCATAAGTTTAGCACTAAATATGGACTTGACTCTGAGATAATAGCCTCTTTTTGTGAATCATTTGCTACTCATATTGATCTCCCTAAGGAGAATTAGTTTAAATATAAGCCCCCTATTAAAAAAGAAATCAAAAAACCAGTCATAGCTAAAGAAGAAACTATCATTTACAATGTCATAGCTAAAGTAATGCTAGAGGGGGTGATTAGACTACTTGACCAATTAAAAATCTACTTTTTCCCAATTTTATGTCTTGTAGATTTTAGTATTCATCGCAAGTCAAGTACACCCTGCACATGCATGTCTACGAGTATTGCAACGGAAAGTAAATACAAGCATGCAAGTAGAGGATTTGTAGGAAGATCAAACGCAATTTGAAGACACGATGATTTTTCCCGTGGTTCCGATAGGTGGTGCTATCGTACATCCATGTTTATGGAGTCTTCAACCCACGGAGGGTAACGGACGCGAGAGTCCACGGAGGGCTCTAACCACGGAGGGTTCCACGAATAAGCAACGTTGACTATTCCATAATGGCTTCCGTCCACAAAGGACTAGCCTCACTACGGGTAGATCTTCACGAAGTAGGCGATCTCCTTGCCGTTACAAAATTCTTGTTTCACTCCACAACACAAAGTAGGAGGCTCCCAAGCGACACCTAACCAATCTAGGAGGCACCACCCTCCAAAAGGTAATAGGCTCGATAATGTCGATGAACTCCTTGCTCTTGTGCTTCAAGATGATAGAATCCTCAACACACAATCACTCTCTCACAGATTTGGCTATGGTGGAAGAGATTGATTTGGTGGAAAGCAACTTGGGGAGGCTAGAAATCAAGATTCATATGGTAGGAATGGAATGGCATGATCTCAACACATGAGTAGGTGTCTCTCTCTCAGAAAATCAGTAGGTATGAGTGGGGAACTGTTCTGAGTGCTTCTCTTATGAGTGAGTGGTGGTGGAGGGGTATATATAGGCATCTCCAAAAATCCAACCGTTACACCCAATAAGTCAGACTCGGTGACACCGATGTGTTAATATCAGTGGTACCGAGTGGCCTTAAAGGTAGTAACTTTTGAATTTCGGTGAGGCCGATACATAAAACTCGATTGCACCGATCAGGTGACCAACAGTCAGATTGCCAAACTCGGTGACGCCGATTTAACAAACTCGATCGAACCGATTTTGTGAATTTGCATAACAGGAAGTTGGCAACCCAAACTCAGTGGCACCAAAACGGAATCTGTTGCATCGAAGGGCTAGGTTTTGGCTGAGTCTATGTGAGGCTGAAAATCAGTGGCACCGAGTGGAAAGTGTTGGTTGCACCGATTTTGGATATTTGGCTTTGGACAGACTTTTGTGGAAGAGCTTGTGGGTGTATGTGGTGACTATCACTTGTGCACGTATGAGCATTTTGTTCACCAACAGTACCTTAACCCCTTTTAACAGTATTGGCTTTCCTATGGACTCAAAGTGATTTCTCATAAAGGTAAAATATAGAGTTCTCTTGCTTGAAGCCTTGCCATAGTATTTCCTTGCATCTTGGGGTATTCCACAATCCTTTTGCCAACCCATCATTAAACTTTTCCTGAAACATGCTTAGTGGAAACATTAGTTTAACGACATATATGTTGTTATTAATTACCAAAACCACCAAGGGAGCAAATGTGCTTTCACCTAGTGCCTATATTGAAAAGCCACCTTTCCCTGTTAGGATAAAGGAACATGCTAAGGTATCAATTGTGGTTCACAAAAGTAATATTAAAGCACCTAAGACCTCTGAACAAATTAAAGTATAACCTAGTGTTGCTATGGTTAAAGATCTCTTATAGAAAATATTGATGGGCATGCTATTTACTTCTGTGATGAGGCTGCTAGAGTTACCAAACCCAATGAAAAAGATAAACATAGACCCGTAGTTGGCATGCCTAGTGTCTCAGTTAAAATAGAAGATCATTGCTATCATGGATTATGTTATATGAGTGCTAGTGTGAGTGCTATTCCTTTTACTTTATATGAAGAAATTATGAATGACATAGCATCTGCTGAAATAGAAGACATTGATGTTACCATTAAACTTTCTAATAGAGACACCATTACACCACTTGGGATTTTTAGAGATGTTGAAGTCTTGTGTGGGAAAATAAAATATCCTTCTGATTTTCTAGTTCTTGGTTCCTCACAAGATGACTTTTGTCCCATTATCTTTGGTAGACCTTTCTTGAACATTGTTAATGCTAAGATAGATTACCAAAAAGAAACCATCAGTGTTGAGTTTGGTGATGTGTCTCATGAGTTTAATTTTTCCAAGTTTAGTGGACAGCCCCGTAATAAAGAATTATCTAGAAAAAGATATATCCTGTTATTATTAGTGCTAACCTTTCAGAACATGAAGAAGAAAGATTATTAAAAACTCTAAGGAAGCACTGTGATGCTATTGGATATACTCTTGATGAACTTAAGGCCATTAGTCCCACTCTATGTGAGCACAAGATTAATATGGAACCTGATGCTAAACTTGTTGTTGATCTCCAACGACAGATGAATCCTAAGATGATAGAAGTGGTAAGAACTGAACTATTAAAGCGTCTGGAAGCATGTATAATCTATCCCATAGTTGATAGTAGATGGGTAAGTATCGTTCATTATGTCCCTAAGAAGGGAGGTATTATTTTTGTTCCTAATGATAAAAATGAACTTATCCCACAAAGAATTGTCACTGGCTATAGAATGGTAATTCATTTTAGAAAATTAAATAAAGCTACTAGAAAAGACCATTACCCTCTTCCTTTCATTGTTCAAATGATAGAAAGATTATCTAAGCACACACACTTTTGCTTTCTGGATGGATATTCTAGTTTCTCTCAAATGCGTGTGCCACAATCTGATCAATAGAAAACCACCTTTACTTGTCCTTTTGGAACCTATGCTTATAGACATATGCCTTTTGGTTTATGCAATACACCTCCTATCTTTCAAAGATGTATGACTGCTATATTCTCTGATTTTTGTGAAAAGATTGTGGACGTTTTCATGGATGATTTTTCCATTTACGGAACTTCTTTTGATGATTGCTTAAGCAACCTTGAGTGAGTTTACCAGAGATGTGAACAAACTAATCTCGTCTTGAATTGGGAGAAGTGCCACTTTATGGTTAATGAAGGCATTGTCTTGGGTCATAAATTATCCGAATGAGATACTGAGGTGGATCAAGCTAAAGTTGATGCAATTGAGAAAATGCCATGTCCTAAAGATATTAAAGGTATTCGGAGTTTCCTTGGTCATGTTGGTTTCCATAGGAGGTTTGTTAAAGACTTATCCAAAATTTCTAGGCCTCTTACTAATCTTTTACAAAAGGATATTCCCTTTGTTTTTGATGATGATTGTGTAGAAGCCTTTGAAACTCTGAAGAAAGCCTTAACTTCTGCACCTATTGTCTAGCCACCTGATTGGAACTTGCCTTTTGAAATTATGTTTGATGCTAGTAATTATGTTGTTGGTGCTGTTCTAGGACAAAGAGTTGATAAGAAATAAAATGTTATCCATTATGCCATCAAATCTCTAGACAGTGCCCAAAGAAATTATGCTACAACTGAAAAAGAATGTTTAGCAGTTGTGTTTGCATTTGATAAATTTAGATCTTATATTGTTGATTCCAAAGTTATTGTTCACAGTGATCATGCTGCTATAAAATATCTTATGGAAAAGAAAGATGCTAAACCTAGACTCATTAGGTGGGTTATGTTGCTTCAGTAATTTGATTTACATATCACTGATAGGAAAGGAGCTGAGAGCCCCGTAGCTGATAACTTGTCTAGGTTAGAAAGTATTATTGATGACCCACTACCTATTAATGATAGTTTTCCTGATGAACAGTTAGCTGAAATAAATGTTTCTCAAAACACTCCTTGGTATGCTGATTATGCTAACTACATTGTTGCTTGATATATACCACCTAGTTTCACATACCAACAAAATAAAATATTCTTCTATGATTTAGGACATTACTTTTGCAATGACCCACATCTTTATAAAGAAGGAGTATATGGTATTATTTGATGTTGTGTACCTGAGCATGAACTGGAACAAATCCTACGGAAATGTCATTATGCGGGAGAAAGAACTGCTCACAAGGCATTGCAATCTGGTTTTTATTGGCCTACTCTCTTCAAGGATGCCCGTAAGTTTGTCTTTTCTTGTGATGAATGTCAAAGAATTGGTAATAATGGTAAGCCTCAGGAAATGCCTATGCATTATTCACTTGTTCTTGACCATTTGATGTTTGGAGTTTTGACTATATGGGACCTTTTCCTTCCTCTAATGGGTATACTCATATTTTTCTTGTTGTTGATTATGTGACTAAGTGGGTAGAAGCTATTCTAACTAGTAGTGCTGATCATAGCACCTCCATTAAAATGCTTAAAGAAGTTATCTTCCCGAGGTTTGGAGTCTCTAGATATTTAATGACTAATGGTGGTTCACACTTTATTCATGGTGGTTTCCGTAAAATGCTTGCTAAATATGAAGTTAATCATACAATTGCATCACCCTATCATACTCAATCTAGTGGTCAAGTTGAACTTAGCAATAGAAAAATAAAATTAATATTACAAAAAACTGTCAATAGGTCCCGAAAGAATTGGTCTAAGAAACTAGACGATGCACTTTGGGCCTATAGAACAGCTTATAAAAATCCTATGGGTATGTCTCCATACAAAATGGTATATGGGAAAGCTTCTCATTTGCCTCTAGAGTTAGAACAAAAAGCATTTTGGGCAATTAAAGAACTCAACTATGATTTCAAACTTGCCGGTGAAAGGAGGTTATTTGATATTACCTCACTAGATGAATGGAGAACCCAAGCTTATGAAAATGCCAAACAATCAAAGAAAAAGTTAAAAGATGGATGACAAAAGAATCCAAAAGCGATAATTCAAAGTAGGATAATATGTTCTTTTGTACAACTCTCGTTTCAGATTTTTTGGCAGGAAAACTTCTTTCCAAATGGGAAGGGTCGTATGTTATCGAAGAGGTTTATCGCTCTGGAGCCATCAAGATTAATAATGCCGAAGGTACTAACCTGAAGGTGGTCAATGGACAAAGAATTAAACACTATATCTTACGTATGCCTATTAATGTTGAAACAAATGTTATCCAAACCATGACACCGGAGGAACACATAAGAGAAACCTTTTGGAACACTCCAGAATCGTGAAAAATAAGAGTTACATGATACGATAAGTAAATGGACTCCGAAAAACCCGCAAAAATATTTTCTGTCAGCTTTGGAATATTAGAAAAAAAATAAGAAAATAAGAAATAAACGGGAAAGAAAACGAGGTGAGCACGATACACCAGGGTTCGCCTGCCCTCCGTGGCATGCCCTAGTGGGTTGTGCCCTCCTCGGGAACCTTCCCGACTCCGTTTTCCTTACATATGTTTGTTTTCCAAGAATAAAAAATCTCTATATATACCCCCGATTGTTTTGACCACCGCATCGCGGAAATATTCTTTGTTCTTGTTTCATGTTGTTTTCCTGACAGATCTGAAATATGTCGTCTCAAGATTCAGAGGGGGAGAGCTATGTTGCTGACTATATGGCAAACCCTAAGGTCTATGGAGAGGTGGATCATTATGGATGGAAAACGTATGAGGAGGAAGACACCAACATGAAGGAAACAAAGGATTGTAGCTCTGAGGAAGACGATGACCCACTACCTCAGCCTGGAGGCATGCATGTGGAATTCAAGAAGTCAAGCCTCCCTAAAGGATACAAACCTGAGGTTCAATTTATTCCATCTCTTTTTCTGTGGGAGAGCAAGGCAACATTATGCAAAAAGATATTAAAGCCCGAGTTAGAAAATGACGATCTAAGGGAGGTAAATTTTATGCTCAAGTATAAACTGAAGAAGGCTACCACACCACCACATTCATCATATTCACCACCAAAGGAGACTTGAGTACACGGGTATGGGAACTCCCCTTAGCTTGAGACAAGCTTGGGGGAGATGCCTTGGTGATTTAGTTGAATAAAAGTTTAGTATGATCTATTTTTGAGTGCTAGTTTCGTGATCTATCTATCTATGTAATCGAGTGAGATTTATATAATAAAGTTTAGTTTGAGCTTTTGCTTCTTTACTTTCTTGTTACAATCATAATAAAAAGAAAATTAATGAAAAGGATCATATGCTAATATTATGGTGAGTAATTACATCACATAAGTAAAAGTATAAGTGGTAAAATTTATTGGAGGTTGATAAACATAGCATTAGTCAATGATGCAACTCATGAAAGAATTAATTAGGGAAGAGAAGATTCACATGCAAATACACTATCTTGGACATCTTTTATGATTGTGAGCCCCCATTAAATATTATATGCCAAAATTGTTGACATTGGACAAGGAATACAACGTAATGATTTATGTTTGTTCATATGCACATAGGAGATATATTGTCATAGACCCTTCAACATGTGGTGCTTCCTCAATATCTTTGCTAGCCAAAAATTCCGCACTAAGTAGAGATACTAGTTGTGCATCCAAAAATCCCAAACCCAAACTCATGTTTTGAGAGTCCACCATACGTACCTATGGATTGATAAGATCCTTCAAGTAAGTTGTCATTGGTGCACTAAGGCAATAAAAATTGCTTCTAAATGTCTTTGATCAATTAGTGTAAGAGAAAATTGAGCGTTGTACGAACTTGTGATGGCAAACTAATAAAAAGCGATGGACTACATAATAAAGGTTGCTATCACAGGGGGCAATAAAACGTGATGTTCTTTTGCACTAAGGGATTTGGCATACAAACTAAAAAGTGCATGACAACCTCTACTTCCCTCTACAAAGGGCCTATCTTTTACCTTTATGTATTTACTTTTATGCAAGAGTCACAGTATTCTTCCCTATTCCTTTTTTATTTTTTATTTTCGCAAGCATCAACTGATGAGGAAAGATCTGGGCACATATACTCAGTTGGATATGAGTGAGGATGAGTTATTATTGTTGACATCACCCTTGAGGTGAATACGTTGGGAGGCAAAACTATAAGCCCCTATCTTTCTGTGTGTCCGGTTGAAACTTTTTGCTCATTAGTATGATGTGAGTGTTAGCAATCATAAAATATTAAATGATGGTTGAAGTATGTGGACTTGCCAAAAGGATCTGACACTAGACCCTTCCTGAAAATATGATGAATTGTAGTTGCAAAGTTGACTAAGAACATAGTTTGTTGGTTTCTAGTAAGGTTTATGCTTTATACTTCTATGCCGTGATGAATTGTTACATGTTCATAAGAAGTTATATGATGATGTTATAGAATAAAATTTACATGAAAGAGTCTTATGATAAAGTTTGTTGCTGCTATGATAATAAGCATGATGCTACAATGTCCGTATTTTTTTATTGAACCTCTCTCTCAAACCATGTGGACATGTTTTTTGATATCGGCTTTCGCTTGAGGACAAGCGAGGTCTAATCTTGGGGAAGTTGATACGTCCATTTTGCATCATGATTTCCTACTGTTATTGATAATGTTCTTATGCATAATAATACTTTATGGAGTAATTCTAATGCCTTTTCTCTCATATTATGCAAGGTTCACACAAAGAGGGAGAATGTCGGCAACTGGAATTCTGGACCTGGAAAGGCATAATAGAGATACCTATTATGCACATCTTCAAATGAGCTGAAACTTCATGGAGATTTTGGAATATATAATAAATATTGGAGCAAATAACTACCAGAGGGGGGCCACCTAGTGACCACAAGACATCAGAGCGCGCCGGGCCCCCCAAGTGCACCCTGGTGGGTTGTGCTCAGCACCTACGGTGCCCATCTTCTGGTACTTAAAGTCTTTTGACCTAGAAAAAATAAGAGGAGGACTTTCGGGACGGGATGCCGCTGTCACGAGGCGGAATTTGGGCAGGAGCACTTTTGCCCTCCGGTGGAGCGATTCCGCCGGGGGAACTTCCCTCCCAGAGGGGGAAATCGAAGCCATCATCATCACCAACAACCCTCTCATATTTGGGAGGCCATTCTTCATCAACATCTTCAACAACACCATTTACTCTCAAACCCTAGTTCATCTCTTGTGCTCAATCTTTATACTAGAACCTCAGATTGGTACCTGTGGGTGACTAGTAGTGTTGATTACATTATGTAGTTGATTACTATATGGTTTATTACATGGAATATTATATGTTAACACCCATTATGCTATTTAATACCCCCTATATCTTGAGCATGCATATTATTTGTGAGTAGTTACCTTTGTTCTTGAGGTCACGGGAGAAGTCATGTTGCAAGTAATCATGTGAGTTTTATATGTGTTCGATATTTTGATGATATGTATGTTGTGATTCTCTTAGTGGTGTCATGTGAACGTCGACTACATGACACTTCACCATCCTTGGGCCTAAGGGAGTGCATTGTGGAGTAGTTATTAGATGATGGGATGTTAGAGTGACAGAATCTTACACCCTAGTTTATGCGTGTCACACCCGGTGTTTGTATCACATTGTTATGTTTGGGTTTATAAATTTTGGAGCCAATTAAAACTTTTTCAAGGTGCTCGTGCTTGTTTGCTATGTAGTTTACTTGCTTGTTGATTGTGTTATGGCACTACTAGGTTCTATTCCACTTCATATCCATCTTCCATGTCCCAAACCCCTTGCCCAGTGATCATGCCATGTGAATAGTGCCCAAAACTACTTTTACCAATTTTTGTTTCCACCAAAAATGATTTACTTAATTTAAGTTTCCAAAACCCCCTGAAATGAGGTTTGCACTACAAGTCCTCAAATTAGGTGGGCCCTTCTTTCCCAAAGGCTTTATTTCAAACCCACTATCTATAAGACTTCCCAAGACCAAAAAATATTATTTTTAAAGACTATCATTAAATTTTATTTAAAGGCTTTTTCTTAAGGCCAGAAACGGTTTTTCATAAGGAAAAATTATTTGGATACTTTAAAAATAGTTGAGAAAATTTGGAGAAACTCAGTGGACATATATTTTCCATATATATGAGTTTCAACCCAAAGGCATGATCAGATCATGGGCAAAACCCCTCAAAACCCTTTCTGTTCAGATCAAACTTTTGAAATATTCTATAAGAAATATTATCAATAAATTCTAGGAAAATTCCAGCAAGTCAACACTATCATAGGTGATGATCTTGCAAAGTTTCATCTCCATCCAAGTAGATTTGGTTCGTCAAACCATCCCAAAACCATTCCTGTCCAGAATCAAATTTGAGAAACTTTACATTGTGAAGTGTCTCCCCTTGGCCTCAAACTTTGTGGGCATGCTCTAATGACCAAATAGTGATGATACACTAAGTGGTGCATCAAGGGTTAAAGCCTAGCATCAATGGATCTGCAGAAATTTGATTCTCCTAATTTCTATGGTTCATAAAATTTCCATTATCAATTTTTTTCCCTTGAGCTCAAATTTGGTGAAGCATCTCATTTCTACCTAACATTTGATCCTGGTAAATATCTCAGTAAGTTGTTAAACCTTACCCTGCCCAAAACACCACCAAACACCTTCTAGTGATTTGGTAAAAACCCTATTTCTACCTCTTACCCTTTTACCCTTGCCCCCAACTTTTTACCACATCTTTTTGCATTGCCCAAGTACCTCCAGTAAAAAACCCAGGTCCTCAAGTCACTAGGAGGTGGGGTAAAACCCCCATTTTCACCCCTGGACAGAATCTTTTTCTACCTCATTCCCCCTTTCCTTCTTTCCTAAGGCATTCCGCAGCATCCAAAGCCCTACCCTCTATTGTTAAACCCCCTAGATCCCCCTAGACATAGTCGGCCATGTAGAAGACGCCGTTGGCATGCCGTGGCATGCCAAACGCACGCTCTGGAGCAAGTTACAGTGCCGATAGGCATTGTAGCCACGCCCACTACATGGCTTCGGCAGCCTCGGGCTTCCTCCTGTGCCACTTGGTCCCCCTCAGCGTCCGCGCCACGCCACCCTTGTTGGCCCTCCTCTCTCTCTCTACCTCCTCTGGCCCCTCTCGCACACGCGCAGCTGCCCGAACCGGCCAACCACAGGGCTCACACGCGTGGTCTCCCCTACCCCTCTCTCCTCTCCCTCTGGTCGTGGGCGACGCCCAGGAACGCCGTGGACCCCTCCTCTCCCTTCCCCGAGCCTTCCAGCGAGCGCCATGTCCTCGCCGGCGCATGGGTCCACGGTGGTCCGCCCCCTCCTCTATTTAAGACCCCCGGGCATCTCTCTTCCCTCCTCTGGCTCCCTTCCACCCCCTATTCCGCTCCCAAACCACCTGAGCGACCTCCCGGAGCCCTAGTGCTTGGGATCGACCGAGGCGCCGCCGTGGCGGAGCTCCGTCAATCTCGGGACACAGGCCTGCTCCGGCACTCCTCTCCCCTCCATCGAGCTCGTAGGGTCCCTCCGAGCTCTTTCCCCTATCCTCCCCATCCATTTCTTGTAGAGGAGTACCGCCGGCGACCCCTCCCGAAGCCACCTCCACCACGGGTGCTCGCCGCCGGCAGCTTCGACCACCTCCGGCCTCCCTTCGACTTCCCCTGGAACAGCGGCAGCCTCCTGAACCCGTTCCCGCCTCCAGATCCCCTCTCCGCGACTCCCTTCGCCGCTGGTGAGCTCCTCCCCTTCATGTCCCGAGGTGGGAGAAGGACCCGACAGGTGGGGCCCACCTGTCGGCCACTCTTCCCTCTCCCGCACTCTTTCTCTCTCCCCAAGTCGCTGACGACAGGGCCCCACGCGTCAGGTTTGAACCTGACCGCGCGCGAGGCCGGCTAGCTGGCCAGCTGGGCCGGCCCAGCCTCTAGCCGCCTCTAGCCTAGGTCCCCGTGGCTTTTCCTCTTCTTTTTCTTTTTATGTGAACTTTGCAAAAATCCCACAGAACCCAAAATAATTCCTATCACAATTATTTTTCCACCTAAATTCCTACAATAATCCCTAGAATTAATAGTGCCGTTTGTAGAAATGTTTGAAAATATTTTTAGTACTGTTTTATTTTAAAACCTATATTTGGGCACCTTTTTGCCTCTGTTAATTTATTTCCAGAATGTTTTTCACAACAAAACCCTAGGGGGTATTTTTAGTATGACATTGGGTATTTACCAGAATAGATTAGCATTTTTAATAAGTAGTTGAGTGCTCTGTTTTTTGTGTGTTGCTTATTTTATCGTTATTTTATCGCGACGATAGATTGCGCTGTTGACAAAGAAGTTGGACCCGAAGACTTCGAAGACCCCGGAGACTTTGTTGAGCCAGGCAAGCAGCCCTTTGACCATGATGAGAAACCATTTTTATTGCATGTCATATAGCACTTTACTTTCATAATATTTGATCTTGTGATGTGGTGCTCCCCTTTCGGTGGGATGCCTCCGGTACTTCTCCATTGGCACTTGCATTGTGCATGACCCTACCACCTTATGAGGGTTGTGCAGGTGGGTGTAGTTAGGATGCGAGTAGACGCTACGCAAGTGGGATCGGGATCTATGCATAGTGATGGGAAGAAAGAAATGATTTCAAAGACTTTTTGAAAACCTCGTTGAGTGACACTAATGCCCGAGGGAGATATTGATGAGATGGGTGACCAATTGAGAAAGAAGTGGTGTGTCGGAACAAGATGAGGATGTGTTTTCGAAAACGAAGGGTTTAAGATTTGTCGACCGTCCCAACCTTACATGCGCAACCACGATACCCCTTATGGGATGGGGCTTTGTTGATTACAATGGTTGGTACTAGCAAGGAGACCGCATTACTAGTGGCAAGAGTGAAGTGGTCACTCTTGAGACGGGGTCGTCCCAGAGAGGAAGGTCATGCGCTGTCTTTACAGGCACCGGGCACACCGTTGCGTGCCCTCATGGATGATACGAGTGATGTATATCATGAGGGATGGCACCAACGAGTGGACTCTTTGTTTAGTATCACCATGGGAAAGGCATTGTTCGGGTGCTTACCTCGGGTATGTTATATACCGCGAGTCACGGATGACACGGAAGTTCCCCGATGAAAGGACGTGGATGTCGCCTACAGGGGGGTGAATAGGCGCATTAAAAAAATTACAGTTTAAGCTTGAACGAATGCGGAATAAAACTATCGTTAATTAGTCAAGCACAAAATCTAAAACAACTAGGCTCACCTATGTGCACCAACAACTTGTGCTAAGAAATATATACAACAAGGTGATAGCAAGATATATAACAAGAAACAATATGGCTATCACAAAGTAAAGTGCATAAGTAAAGGGGCTCGGGAAGAGATAACCGAGGCACGCGGAGACGACGATGTATCCCGAAGTTCACACCCTTGCGGATGCTAATCTCTGTTCGGAGCAGTGTGGAGGCACAATGCTCCCCAAGAAGCCAGTAGGGCCACTGTAATCTCCTCACGCCCTCGCACAATGCAAGATGTCGTGATTCCACTAAGGGACCCTTGAGGGTGGTCACCGAACCCGTACAAACAAGGTTGGGGCAATCTCCACAACTTGATTGGAGGCTCCCAACGACACCACAAAGCTTCACCACAATGGATTGTGGCTTCGAGGTGACCTCAAATTCTCGGGGAAATCTCCACAACCTAATTGGAGACCCCGAAGCTTGCCCGGAGCTTTGGACCACATTGATTGAGCTCCGAGGCACCACCAACCGTCTAGGGTGCCAAAGCACCCAAGAGGAACAAGCTCTAGGGTGCTCAAACACCCAAGAGTAATAGCTTCTCAACTTCTCACTTCCACGTATCACCATGGAGAACTCAAATCTATGCACCAAATGCAATGGCAAGGGCACACGGAGTGCCCAAGTCCTTCTCTCCCAAATCCCACCAAAGCAACTAATGCTAGGGAGGGAAATGAGAGGAAGAACGAAGAAGAACACGAAGAACTCCAAGATCTAGATCCAAGGGGTTCCCCTCACTTAGAGGAGAAAGTGATTGGTGGAATGTTGATCTAGATCTCCTCTCTATTTTCCCTCAAGAACTAGCAAGAATCATTGGAGGGATTAAGAGTTAGCAAGCTCGAAGAAGGTCAACAATGGGGGAAGTGTTGGAAATATGCCCTAGAGGCAATAATAAAATGGTTATTATTGTATTTCCTAGTTCATGATAATTGTCTATTATTCATGCTACAATTGTGTTAAACAGAAACCGTAATACATGTGTGAATACATAGAACATCGCATGTCCCTAGTGAGCCTCTAGTTGGCTAGCTCGTTGATCAATAGATGGTCACGGTTTCATGACCATGGACATTGGATGTCGTTGATAACGGGATCACATCATTAGGAGAATGATGTGATGGACAAGACCCAATCCTAAGCATAGCACAAGATCGTGTAGTTCGTATGCTAAAGCTTTTCAATGTCAAGTATCATTTCCTTAGACCATGAGATTGTGTAACTCCCGGATACCGTAGGAATGCTTTGGGTGTGCCAAACGTCACAACGTAACTGGGTGGCTATAAAGGTACGCTACGGGTATCTCCGAAAGTGTCTGTTGGGTTGACACGAATCAAGACTGGGATTTGTCACTCCGTGTGACGGAGAGGTATCTCTGGGCCCACTCGGTAAGACATCATCATAATGAGCTCAATGTGACTAAGGAGTTAGCCACGGGATGATGTGTTACGGAACGAGTAAAGAGACTTGCCGGTAACGAGATTGAACAAGGTATGGCGATACCGACGATCGAATCTCGGGCAAGTACCATACCGATAGACAAAGGGAATTGTATACGGGATTGATTGAATCCCTGACATCGTGGTTCATCCGATGAGATCATCGTGGAGTACGTGGGAGCCAACATGGGTATCCAGATCCCGCTGTTGGTTATTGGCCGGAGAGGTGTCTCGGTCATGTCTACGTGTCTCCCGAACCCGTAGGGTCTACACACTTAAGGTTCGATGACGCTAGGGTTATAGGGAAAAGGTATACGTGATTACCGAAGGTTGTTCGGAGTCCCGGATGAGATCCCGGATGTCACGAGGAGCTCCGGAATGGTCCGGAGGTAAAGATTGATATATAGGAAGTCCAGTTTTGGTCACCGGAAAGTTTTCGGGCTCATCGGTAATGTACCGGGAGTGCCGGGAGGGTGCCGGAGGACCCCCGGGAGGGGTGTGACGACCAAAGGACCACATGGGCTGTTAGATAAAGTGTGCCAGCCCTTATTGGGCTGGGCAAGACTTTTGCTAAAGGCCCATGCGGCTGGAGATAAGGAGATAAGGCAAAAAGGATTTAAAAGGAGGAGATCCACCTCCCTTGTGGGAGGTGGACTCTCCCTTTAATTCAGCCGGCCATCTCCTCTTTGGAGTAGAGGCCAAGCCAGCCCTCCACGTCCCTCCTCCTATATATACTTGAGGTTTTGGATGTTTTGAGACAGGATTTGATCTCTCTCTCTCACGGCGAAGCCCTACCTCTCTTCTTCCTCCTCCGCAGCGCTTAGGCGAAGCCCTGTCGGAATACCTTGCTACTCCACCACCACCACGCCGTCGTGCTGCTGTTGGAGCCCTTCCCCAACCTCTCCTTCCTCCTTGCTGGATCAAGGTGTTGGAGACGTCACCGGGCTGCACGTGTGTTGAACGCGGAGGTGCCGTCCGTTCGGCACTTGATCGGATCTACCGCGATCTGAATCGCTGCGAGTACGACTCCATCAACCGCGTTCTTGTAACGCTTCCGCTTAGCGATCTTCAAAGGTATGAAGATGCAATCTCTCCCCTCTCGTTGCTGGTTTCTCCATAGATAGATCTTGGTGAACGTAGGAAAATTTTGATTTACTACTACGTCTCCCAACAGTGGCATCATGAGCTAGGTCTATGCGTAGAATCTATGCACGAGTAGAACACAAAGCAGTTGTGGGCGTCGAGTTTGTTAATTTGCTTGCCGCTACTAGTCTTATCTTGATTCGGCGGTATTGTGGGATGAAGCGGCCCGGACCAACTTTACACGTACGCTTACGTGAGACCGGTTCCACCGCCTGACATGCACTAGATGCATAAGGTGGCTAGCGGGTGTCTGTCTCTCCTACCTTAGTCGGATCGGATTCGATGAAAAGGGTCCTTATGAAGGGTAAATAGCAATTGGCAAATCACGTTGTGGTGTTGACGTAGGTAAGAAACGTTCTTGCTAGTAACCTATAGCAGCCACGTAAAAACTTGCAACTACAAATTAGAGGACGTCTAACTTGTTTTTGCAGCATGTGCCTTGTGATGTGATATGGCCAAAGGATGTGATGTGATGCATTGTGATGTATGAATTGATCATGTTCTTGTAATAGGATTCACGACTTGCATGTCGATGATTATGACAACCGGCAGGAGCCATAGGAGTTGTCTTATTTATTGTATGACCTGCGTGTCAATCATAAACGCCATGTAATTACTTTACTTTATTGCTAAGCGTTAGCCATAGTAGTAGAAGTAATAGTTGGCGAGACAACTTCATGAAGACACAATGATGGAGATCATGATGATGGAGATCATGGTGTCGTGCCGGTGACAGTGATGATCATGGTGCCCCGAAGATGGAGATCATAGGAGCAAAATGATATTGGCCATATCATGTCACTATATTGATTGCATGTGATGTTTATCATGTTTACATCTTATTTGCTTAGAACGACGGTAGTAAATAAGATGATCTCTCAATAAAATTTCAAGAGAAGTGTTCACCCTAACTGTGCACCGTTTCTAAGGATCGTTGTTCCGAAGCACCACGTGATGATCGGGTGTGATAGGTTCTAACGTTCGCATACAACGGGTGTAAGCCAGATTTACACACGCGAAACACTTAGGTTGACTTGACGAGCCTAGCATGTACAGACATGGCCTCGGAACACGGAAGACCGAAAGGTCGAACATGAGTCGTATAGAAGATACGATCAACATGAAGATGTTCACCATGGATGACTAGTCCGTCTCACGTGATGATCGGACACGGGCTAGTTGACATGGATCATGTATCACTTGGAAGACTAGAGAGATGTCTGTCTAAGTGGGAGTTCATTAATTTGATTAAATGAACTTAATTATCATGAACTTAGTCTAAAATTGTCTTTACAATCTATGATGTAGATCCAATGGCCAACGCGAATGTCACCCTCAATTTCAACGCGTTCCTAGAGAAAACCAAGCTGAAAGATGATGGAAGCAACTATGCGGACTGGGTCCGTAGCTTGAGGATCATCCTCATAGCTTCCAAGAGATTGTATGTCCTAGATGCACCGCTAGGTGACGCACCCGTTCTCCCAGCGGAACAAGATGTTATGAACACTTGGCAATCACGCTGCGATGATTACTCCCTTGTTCAATGCGGCATGCTTTACAGTCTAGAACCGGGGCTCCAAAAGCGTTTTGAGAAACACGGAGCATATGAGATGTTCCAGGAGCTGAAACTGGTTTTTCAAGCTCATGCCCGGGTCGAGAGATATGATGTCTCCGACAAGTTCTTCAGCTGTAAGATGGAGGAGCATAGTTCTGTCAGTGAGCACATCCTCAAGATGTCTGGGCTACACAGCCGCTTGACTCAGCTGGGGGTTAATATCCCGGATGACTCGGTCATTGACAGAATCCTCCAGTCGCTTCCACCTAGCTTCAAGAGCTTTGTGATGAACTACAACATGCAAGGTATGGAGAAGTCCATTCCTGAGTTGTACTCGATGCTGAAATCAGCGGAGGTCGAGATCAAAAAGGAGCATCAAGTGTTGATGGTGAATAAGACCACTAGTTTCAAGAAAGGCAAGGGTAAGAAGAACTTCAAGAAGGACGGCAAAGCTGTTGCCGCGCCCGGTAAGCAAGTTGCCGGGAAGAAGAAGAAAAATGGACCCAAGCCTGAGACTGAGTGCTTTTATTGCAAGGGTACCGGTCACTGGAAGCGGAACTGCCCCAAGTATTTAGCGGATAAGAAGGACGGCAACATTAAAGGTATATGTGATATACTTGTTATTGATGTGTACTTGACCAGCGCTCGTAGTAGCTCCTAGGTATTTGATACCGGTGCAGTTGCTCACATTTGTAACTCCAAGCAGGAGCTGCGGAATAAGCGGAGGCTGGCCAAGGATGAGGTGACGATGCGTGTCGGGAATGGTTCCAAGGTCGATGTGATCGCCGTCGGCACGTTACCTCTACATCTACCTTCGGGATTAGTTTTAAACCTTAATAATTGTTATTTAGTACCAGCTTTGAGCATGAACATTGTATCTGGATCTCGCTTGATGCGAGATGGCTACTCATTTAAATCCGAGAATAATGGTTGTTCTATTTATATGAGAGAAATGTTTTATGCTCATGCCCCGCTGGTCAATGGTTTATTTTTGATGAATCTCGAACGTGATGTTACACATGTCCATAGTGTGAGTACCAAAAAGTGTAAAGTTGATAACGATAGTCCCACTTACATGTGGCACTGCCGTCTTGGCCATATTGGTGTCAAACGCATGAAGAAGCTCCATGCTGATGGAATTTTGGAGTCACTTGATTTCGAATCATTTGACACATGCGAACCATGCCTCATGGGCAAGATGACCAAGACTCCGTTCTCCGGAACAATGGAGCGAGCAACTGACTTGTTGGAAATAATACATACCGATGTATGCGGTCCAATGAGCGTCGAGGCTCGCGGTGGCTACCGTTATGTTCTCACCCTCACTGATGACTTGAGTAGATATGGTTATGTCTACTTAATGAAACACAAGTCTGAAACTTTTGAAAGGTTCAAGGAATTTCAGAGTGAGGTCGAGAATCAACGTGACAGGAAAATAAAATGCCTACGATCTGATCGTGGCGGAGAATATTTAAGTCACGAGTTTGGCACGCACCTTAGGAAATGTGGAATTGTTTCACAACTCACGCCGCCCGGCACACCCCAGCGAAATGGTGTGTCTGAACGTCGTAATCGCACTCTATTGGATATGGTGCGATCTATGATGTCTCTTACCGACTTACCGCTATCATTTTGGGGATATGCATTAGAGACTGCCGCATTCGCTTTAAATAGGGCACCGTCTAAATCCGTTGAGACGACACCGTATGAATTGTGGTTTGGAAAGAAACCTAAGCTGTCGTTTCTAAAAGTTTGGGGATGCGATGCTTATGTGAAGAAACTTCAACCTGAGAAGCTCGAACCCAAAGCGGAAAAGTGCGTCTTCATAGGATATCCCAAGGAGACTATTGGGTATACCTTCTACCTACGATCCGAAGGCAAAGTCTTTGTTGCCAAGAATGGATCCTTTCTCGAGAAAGAGTTTCTCTCGAAAGAAGTAAGTGGGAGGAAAATAGAACTTGATGAGGAAATTGTACCTCCACTCGAACCGGAGAGTAGCGCAGCACAGGAAGTTGTTTCTGTGGAGCCTACACCGGCTAGAGAGGAAGTTAATGATGATGATCATGAAACTTCAGATCAAGTTGCTATTCGAAGGTCCACCAGGACACGTTCCGCACCAGAGTGGTACGGCAATCCTGTCCTAGAGATCATGTTGTTGGACAACGGTGAACCTTCGAACTATGAAGAAGCGATGGCGGGCCCGGATTCCAACAAATGGCTTGAGGCCATGAAATCCGAGATAGGATCCATGTATGAGAACAAAGTATGGACTTTGGTGGACTTGCCTAATGATAAGCGAGCCATTGAAAACAAATGGATCTTTAAGAAGAAGACTGACGCGGACGGTAATGTCACCGCCTATAAAGCTCGGCTTGTCGCTAAGGGTTATCGACAAGTTCAAGGAGTTGACTACGATGAGACTTTCTCACCCGTAGCGATGCTAAAGTCAGTCCGAATCATGTTAGCAGTTGCCGCATTTTATGATTATGAGATCTGGCAAATGGACGTCAAAACGGCATTCCTTAATGGCTTCCTCAAGGAAGAACTGTATATGATGCAGCCGGAAGGTTTTGTCGATCCTAAAGATGCTAACAAGGTATGCAAGCTCCAGCGCTCCATCTATGGGCTGGTGCAAGCATCTCGGAGTTGGAACATTCGCTTTAATGAGGTGACTAAAGCGTTTGGGTTTGTACAGGTTTATGGAGAACCTTGTATTTACAAGAAAGTGAGTGGGAGCTCTATAGCATTTCTTATACTGTATGTGGATGACATGCTGATAATGGGAAATAATATAGAACTCTTGGAAAGTATCAAGGCCTACTTGAATAAGTGTTTTTCAATGAAGGACCTTGGAGAAGCTGCTTACATATTAGGTATTAAGATCTATAGAGATAGATCGAAACGCCTCATTGGTCTTTCACAAAGCACATACCTTGAAAAGATATTGAAGAAGTTCAATATGCATCAGTCCAAGAAGGGGTTCTTGCCTGTGTTGCAAGGTGTGAGATTGAGTACGACTCAATGCCCGACCACGGCAAAGGATAGAGAAGAGATGAGTGTCATCCCCTATGCTTCAGCCATAGGCTCTATCATGTATGCCATGCTGTGTACCAGACCTGATGTGAACCTTGCCATAAGTTTGGTAGGGAGGTACCAAAGTGATCCCGGAGCGGAACACTGGACAGCGGTCAAGAATATCCTGAAGTACCTGAAAAGGACAAAGGACATGTTTCTCATATATGGAGGTGCCGAAGAGCTCGTCGTAAAGGGTTACGTCGACGCTAGCTTCGACACAGATCCGGACGACTCTAAGTCGCAAACCGGATACGTGTATATTTTGAATGGAGGGGCAGTCAGCTGGAGTAGCAGCAAGCAAAGCGTCGTGGCGGCATCTACATGTGAAGCGGAGTACATAGCTGCTTCAGAAGCAGCAAAGGAGGGAGTCTGGATGAAGGAGTTCATCACCGACCTAGGAGTGATTCCAAATGCGTCGGGCCCGATGACTCTACTCTGTGATAACACTGGAGCTATTGCCCTTGCGAAGGAACCCAGGTTTCACAAGAAGACAAGACACATCAAGCGCCGCTTCAACTCCATCCGTGATTACATTCAGGAGGGAGACATAGATATTTGTAAAGTGCATACGGATCTGAATGTCACAGATCCGTTGACTAAACCTCTCTCACGAGCAAAACATGATCAACACCAGAACGCTATGGGTGTTCGATTCATCACAATGTAACTAGATTATTGACTCTAGTGCAAGTGGGAGACTGTTGGAAATATGCCCTAGAGGCAATAATAAAATGGTTATTATTGTATTTCCCAGTTCATGATAATTGTCTATTATTCATGCTACAATTGTGTTAAACAGAAACCGTAATACATGTGTGAATACATAGAACATCGCATGTCCCTAGTGAGCCTCTAGTTGGCTAGCTCGTTGATCAATAGATGGTCACGGTTTCATGACCATGGACATTGGATGTCGTTGATAACGGGATCACATCATTAGGAGAATGATGTGATGGACAAGACCCAATCCTAAGCATAGCACAAGATCGTGTAGTTCGTATGCTAAAGCTTTTCAATGTCAAGTATCATTTCCTTAGACCATGAGATTGTGTAACTCCCGGATACCGTAGGAATGCTTTGGGTGTGCCAAACGTCACAACGTAACTGGGTGGCTATAAAGGTACGCTACGGGTATCTCCGAAAGTGTCTGTTGGGTTGACACGAATCAAGACTGGGATTTGTCACTCCGTGTGACGAAGAGGTATCTCTGGGCCCACTCGGTAAGACATCATCATAATGAGCTCAATGTGACTAAGGAGTTAGCCACGGGATGATGTGTTACGGAACGAGTAAAGAGACTTGCCGGTAACGAGATTGAACAAGGTATGGCGATACCGACGATCGAATCTCGGGCAAGTACCATACCGATAGACAAAGGGAATTGTATACGGGATTGATTGAATCCCTGACATCGTGGTTCATCCGATGAGATCATCGTGGAGTACGTGGGAGCCAACATGGGTATCCAGATCCCGCTGTTGGTTATTGGCCGGAGAGGTGTCTCGGTCATGTCTACGTGTCTCCCGAACCCGTAGGGTCTACACACTTAAGGTTCGATGACGCTAGGGTTATAGGGAAAAGGTATACGTGATTACCGAAGGTTGTTCGGAGTCCCGGATGAGATCCCGGACGTCACGAGGAGCTCCGGAATGGTCCGGAGGTAAAGGTTGATATATAGGAAGTCCAGTTTTGGTCACCGGAAAGTTTTCGGGCTCATCGGTAATGTACCGGGAGTGCCGGGAGGGTGCCGGAGGACCCCCGGGAGGGGTGTGACGACCAAAGGACCACATGGGCTGTTAGATAAAGTGTGCCAGCCCTTATTGGGCTAGGCAAGACTTTTGCTAAAGGCCCATGCGGCTGGAGATAAGGAGATAAGGCAAAAAGGATTTAAAAGGAGGAGATCCACCTCCCTTGTGGGAGGTGGACTCTCCCTTTAATTCAGCCGGCCATCTCCTCTTTGGAGTAGAGGCCAAGCCAGCCCTCCACGTCCCTCCTCCTATATATACTTGAGGTTTTGGATGTTTTGAGACAGGATTTGATCTCTCTCTCTCACGGCGAAGCCCTACCTCTCTTCTTCCTCCTCCGCAGCGCTTAGGCGAAGCCCTGTCGGAATACCTTGCTACTCCACCACCACCACGCCGTCGTGCTGCTGTTGGAGCCCTTCCCCAACCTCTCCTTCCTCCTTGCTGGATCAAGGTGTTGGAGACGTCACCGGGCTGCACGTGTGTTGAACGCGGAGGTGCCGTCCGTTCGGCACTTGATCGGATCTACCGCGATCTGAATCGCTGCGAGTACGACTCCATCAACCGCGTTCTTGTAACGCTTCCGCTTAGCGATCTTCAAAGGTATGAAGATGCAATCTCTCCCCTCTCGTTGCTGGTTTCTCCATAGATAGATCTTGGTGAACGTAGGAAAATTTTGATTTACTACTACGTCTCCCAACACGGGTCACCAGTCAGGAAGAAATACATCAGCTTTGGTAAACTGTGCGGGAAGCCCGCAAGAGGCGCCAGCTAGGCCGGCTCACCAGGAGCCTGCGCCCTCTGTGTCAATGGGGGTAGGAGTAACCTCCAGGGCGGCAGGGCTGCCATGTCTGTCACCAGCTCTGCGGAGCGAACGGCTGCCAAAGGACTTCAAAGGGCCCCGCAAGGTCCCAAATTATACCGTTGATCTACCCCCAGAGGCCTGGGTGGAAAGCTATGAACTAGCCATGGAGATGATGGATGTTAGTGAGGCGGTGTGTGCTAAGTATTTCATCATGATGCTTGAGGGCCCGGCTCGCACATGGCTAAAGCGCTTACCACCTAACACTATCAATTCATGGGCAGAGCTCCGGGCCTGGTTCATCAAAAACTTTCAAGGGACGTGCAAGCAGCCTATGACCATTGTGGATCTTGATCACTATGTCCAGTAGGAGAATGAGTCGACCCATCGTTGGGTGCGGCGGGTCTCGACGATCATCCACTCATCAGAGCAGATCATGGCGGCTCAAGCAGTACTGATCTTGGAGAAGAACTGGCACTTTGTTCCTCTAAAGCAGAAGCTTTGCCGGCTCAAACATACGTGTCAGGACATGGGAGAGCTCATGACGGCTCTCATGAAATATGTCGACTCTGACAGCACGAAAGATCTGGGTTCTGATGATGAGAAAGCAAGTCAAAGTAAAAAGGGCAACCAAGTCAAGGGCGCAGCAAACAATGGTAGCCAGAGCAAGCTCAAGAATCCAGAGGCCGGGTCAGAGCTAGTGGCTAACGCAAACACTCAACAAAGTCGCCCCAAAGTCAATAGGAGGTTCATACCGCCTTTTGGCAAGGATAACTCCACTGAAAACATGGAGGAATTGCTTAAGCGACCTTGTCCAAACCACAGTCTGCCTGATAAGCCGGCCAGCCACACATGGGAGAGTTGCCATTTCATGCAGAAGTATAGGCAGTATTTCACGCAGCCTAATAATCGAGATGGTGGTCCGCTAGGCGGTTCAGGGCATGGCGGCTCAGGAGATGGGTTTGGATCTGGCGGCTTAGGGCCCAGTCAGTCGGGTCAGCATAGTCAAGGAGGACATCAGCCGCATCCTAGCAGCAACAATCAACAGCAACAACGTAATCTGTCTGGTTTTCAGAGTAATCCAAAGCAGCTCAGCTCTGGGCAGTACCACGTCTTTACAACCGGCCTCGGCAAGCAGGACCAAAAGTTGCGAAAGCGAGTCGTCAATGTGGTTGTGCCGGCTCTTCCGCAATATTTAAACTGGTCTGAGTATGACATAACCTAGAGTCGAGAGGATCACCCGCCAGGGGTTGATGACCCGGGGCGGCTGGCTTTGGTTGTAGCCCCCCAAGTGGGCGTATATATGTTAAAAAAGGTACTTATGGATGGCGGAAGCAGTATAAACATCATGTATTATGACACTTTCCGGTGGATGAAATTGCTTGATAAGGATTTAAAACCGTCACCCACCGTCTTTCATGGGGTGGTCCCGGGTAAGTCGGCACGTCCGGTGGGCCGGATCTTGTTGGAAGTGGCCTTTGGTGATGAGTACAACTACAGGGTGGAATCCTTATGGTTCGAGGTGGTCAAGATCAAGAGTCCTTATCATGCATTGTTTGGACGGCCGACTTATGCTAAGTTCATGGCCAGGCCCTGCTATGTTTATTTGCAGCTCAAGATGCCCGGCTTAAATGGTACCATCACCGTTCATGGCAACCGCAATACAGCTATTGAGTGTGAGGAAGGAGACGCGGCTTACGCAGAGTCCATTTGCGCTCAGGAAGAGCTTAAGTTCTACAAAGAGAATGTTGACCCGGAGGATATGACCCCACTGAAAAAGCCCACCACAGAAGTAGAGCCGCCCCTCAAGTTTTCGGCAGATGATACCAAAGCCGTGGACTTCACTCCGGGTGATTCATCTAAATAGTTCATCATTGGAGATCACATGGATCCCAAATAGGAAAGCACGCTCATCAAATTCATCCATGAGAATCGGGACATCTTTGGATGAAAACCTTCTGACATGCGGGGTGTACCGAGAGAGTTCTCTGAGCACAACCTTAATGTGGATCCAAAGTTTAAGCCAATCAAACAGTTTTTACGGCGGTTCAATGAAGAGAGGCGCAAGGCTATTGGTGAAGAAGTTGCCCGGCTCTTGGCAGCAGGTTTCATCATGGAAGTTTTTCACCCGGAGTGGTTGGCTAACCCGGTGCTGGTACTCAAAAAGAATGGTACCTGGCGTATGTGTGTGGACTACACGGACCTTAACAAAGCTTGTCCGGCTGATCCATTTGCTCTCCCTCGCATTGATCAAATCATTGATGCTACGGCGGGGAGTGAGAGTTTGTGTTTTTTGGATGCATATTCGGGTTATCATCAAATCAAGATGGCGGTTAAAGACTAAGAGAAGACGGCTTTCATTACACCTTTTGGGGCGTTCTGCTATGTCTCTATGCCCTTCGGGCTCAAAAGTGCCCAGGCGACTTATCAGCGATGTGTACAGAACTGCCTTCACAGTCAGATTGGTCGTAATGTTCATGCTTATGTAGATGACATCGTGGTCAAATCAAGGAAGAAGGAGACTCTCTTGGAGGATCTGAAGGAAACTTTTTATAATCTCCGGGTCTATAAGATGATGCTTAACACGGCCAAGTGTGTCTTTGGTGTTCCAGCGGGCAAGCTTTTGGGTTTCCTAGTCTCTGAACGTGGTATTGAGGCTAACCCGAATAAGATCAAGGCTATTACTTCTCTGGGAGAGCCGGCTTGCATTAACGATGTCCAACGCTTGGCAGAGCGGATTGCTGCGTTGAACCGGTTCATAAGTCGTCTTGGAGAGAAGGTTGTTCCTTTGTATCAAATGATGAAAAAGACAGACAAATTTGTCTGGAGTAAGGCGGCGGGTAAAGCACTCGAGGAGCTTAAGAAATAGCTCACTGAGCCGCCAGTGCTGGCCGCTCTGACTAAAAAAGAGCCGCTACTCCTTTATGTGGCAGCTAATAACCGAGCGGTGAGTGCTGCAATTGTGGTCGAGCGCAAGGAAGCCGGAAAGGAGTATCCAGTGCAAAGACCAGTTTATTATGTCAGTGAGGTCCTGACAAAGTCTAAGCAAAGGTATCCACATTGGCAGAAGCTGGTGTATGGGGTCTTCATGGCTAACCGCAAGTTAAAACACTATTTCTTAGGGCACCAGATAACTATGGTCAGCTCTGCTCCGCTTGGAGACATTATTCAGAATAGAGAAGCCACAGGAAGAATTGCTAAGTGGGCATTGGAGCTAGGACCTTTCAATGTGAAATATGTGCCTCGCACAGCTATCAAGTCCCAAGCCCTTGTGGATTTCATAAATGATTGGACGGAGTGTCAGGCCCCCGAGGAAAAGCCGGATAATACATACGGGACTATACACTTCGACGGATCCAAACAATTAGAGGGATCGGGGGCAGGAGTTGTTATGACATCCCCCGAAGGTGATAAGTTTTGTTACGTGCTCCGGCTGATGTTCCCCTGCACTAACAATGCGGCTGAATATGAGTCTTTACTTCATGGTCTTCGATTAGCCAAGGAGATGAACTTGAGCCGGGTCAGGTGTTTGGGCGACTCAGGTCTGGTGGCTCAGCATGTTTCTGGCACTTGGGATTCCAAGGACCCACGGATGGCGGCTTATCGACAGGCGGTTGATATTATTGCGGGTCACTTCAAGGGATATCAAGTAGATCACATTGACCGTCGCAGAAATGAGGCGGCTGATGCTTTATCACGGTTAGGATCTCAACGAAAGCCGGTGCCACCCAATGTCTTTTTGGACGTCTTGTACCATCCGACTGTCAAGACACCTTCAGAAGAGGAGTTGATAGTTCTTGACCCGGAGGCAGAACTAGTGGCGGCTCTACATGCTATTCCAGATTGGACTATTCCTTATTTGGCCTATTTGACCCGGGGCGAGTTACCTGAGGATGAAGACCTAGCCAGGAAGGTCACCCGGTGTTCTAAGTCCATGACCATAGTCAATGTTGAATTGCATAAATGCAGCATAGCAGGGGTCATCCAACGTTGTGTCTCGCCAGAGGAGGGCCGGCAAATCTTGAGTGAAATTCATGCAGGTGATTGCGGGCACCATGCCGGCTCAAAGTCATTGGTAGCCAAGCTTTCCGCCACGGGTTCTTCTGGTTGACGGCCCACAAAGATGCAGAGGACTTGGTCCGGAAGTGCGATGGCTGTCAGAAGTTTGGCCGACGGGCTCATATTTTGGCTCAAGAATTAAGGATGATACCAATTACTTGGCCGTTTGCGGTCTCGGGGCTTGACATGGTGGGGCCTTTCAATAGGTCCAAGGATAAGAAAACACATCTCCTGGTGGCAGTAGACAAGTTCACCAAGTGGGTAGAGGCAGAGCCGGTCAGCAAATGTGATGCGGCTACGGCGGTGTTATTCATCAAAAAGTTGATCTACCGTTTTGGTTACCCGCACAGCATCATCACTGATAATGGCACAAACCTGCCCAAGGGGGCTATGAATTTTTTTTGTGACGAAGAGCATATCCGGCTTGATGTTTCATCCGTGGCGCATCCACAATCCAACGGTCAGGCGGAGCGTGCCAATCAGGAAATTCTAAGAGGGATTAAACCATGGCTTATGGTTCCTTTGCAGTGGACGCCTGGGTGTTGGGTAGAGGAATTACCCTCCGTCTTATGGAGCATCAGAACCACACCTAACAGATCCACGGGTTTCACGCCTTTCTTCATGGTATACGGGGCCGAGGCAGTGTTGCCCAGTGACATCCGACATGACTTGCCAAGGGTCACAGCTTATGTTGAGACGGACAATGAGACGGCACGTCAAGACGCGTTGGATGCTTTGGAAGAGGCGCGAGAGCTAGTAGCAGACCGGTCGGCAATTTATCAACAAGACTTGCGTCGCTATCACAGCCGCAGGGTCAAGACCCGAACGTTCCAGGAGGGCGATTTAGTGCTCCGGCTGATTCAAGACCAGACGAATATGCATAAGCTCTCTCCTCCATGGGAAGGACCTTTTGTTGTCAGCAGAAACCTCAACAACGGGTCATATTACCTCGTTGATATACGAGATGACTTAGATACGGCGGGTCAGGAGATCCGCCGGCCGTGGAACATCGCGCATCTCCGGCCCTATTTCACATAAGGGTATAGAGACCCTTCATTGTATATTGTCATTGTAGATATCATCAGTATATGAAGAAATATCATTGCAAAAAGTGAAAGGACCCGGCTCAGGACAATGAGTCGCGGCGCGAGATGTTGCATCGTCATGACCCAGCTCAGGAAAATGAGTCGCGGCACCAGGTGTTACGTCGTCAAAAGTCGGCTCAGGAAAATGAGTCGCAGCACCAGATGTTACATCGTCAAAAACCGGCTCAGTAGATGAGCCGTGGCGAGGGCGGGTTCTTACCTTCAGGTACAGCTTCTAACACCTGCCCGCTGGTGTCAAACACCGTATAAAATCGGCTCAATAGATGAGCCGTGGCGAGGGCGGCTTCCTACCTTTAGCCGTTATAGCTTCTAACGCCTACCCGCCGGTGTCAAACACCGTATAAAATTGGCTCAGTAGATGAGCTGTGGCGAGGGCGGCTTCTTACCTTCAGGTATAGCTTCTAACGCCTACCCGCCGGTGTCGAACACCGTATTGCTGAAGGGGGCTTCTTACCGACGGGTATCGCTTCTAACACCCTATCGGCTGGCTTTATGCTAATACTCCGGCTAACATGTTAGCCGCGGTTGTGAGGGTTTTTTATCGACGGGTAATTAGCACCTCATGACCCGGCGAGGGCGGCTTCTTACCTTAGGGTATAGCTTCTAACACCTATCTGCCAGCGTTTACGCTGTATTATTACCTCCGGGTATAGCTCGTAATGGGCCGGCTTTCCTAACACAAAAATCGGCTAAGTAAATTAGCCGCGGCTTTATGCTACAAGGTTCCGGTTGACATGGTCAGCCGCGGATGGAAGTTATGAAATCTTTTGACCGACTCTCAACTTATGAAGAAGAGCCGGCGGACTTCATTAGCCAGAAACGCGTCAAAAGAAGATGGCATTTTGAAAGCCAGAATTTTGCTCAAGGAAGCACAGCAAAGTATCAAAGGACATGTATATTACAAACGCTTTATATAGAGCCCACAAGTGTGAATCAAGTTTTTAAAGCCCTCTACTGCGAGAGTCGGCTATTACAAAGTGGAATAAAGTTAACTGGCCTTCGGCTCATCCTGTTCCGGCTCTTCGGATGCTTGGATCTGAAGGTCATCCATATTCCAGTTGCAGTCAGCTAGAGCTGCAAAATTCCCTTCTTTAAAGAAAGGAGACGTGTCAAGAGGAGAGGCAAAGAGGTCCTTACTGCGCGTGGGTGTCAAGTCCTTCCATTCATATAGAGGGTCGCGAATCCTCTTATGGTCCGCGTCATAAGCCGCCTCATAGGTGTTCAGGTCGACCTCTTCCGCTAAGACGGAGGCTAAGTATCTGGAGTCCTTGACACACCGGATGTAGTCGGCTTCTGTGAAATAAGAGCCGTCATCCCTCTTGGAGGGGAAGCCTTCCGTCATGTCACCCGGAGTAAGCTCCGGCACAAAGGCTAGAGCCCGGCTTATACCTACGATTGCCCCCTGGCGGGCAGCTGACTTCTTTAACTCGGCGATCTGCTTTGGCATTGTGGAGAAAAGCTCCAAGACCCCTTTGAGATTTGAAGGGATCTTGGCCTTGTACTGAACAGACTTAATGGTGAACATTGCACCACAGTAGAGTTGCTCCGGCAGAGTGTAAATAGCTTTCAGAGGTAATAAGCTATTAGTCGCCAGTTGGTGGCCTCTAGGACCTGCATGAGCTGGAGATTTTCATGATAAGTCGCCACTTCAGATGTCATAGCAGCAATTACAGATAACTTATTAAAGAGCTCACCGAAGAGGGCGGCTGTCATCTTGGAGATGTGACATTTCAGGGACTGCAACTCGTCGACGATCATCAGCCGCTGGTCAGCATCGTCTGCCCGCTTGGTAAGAGTGGCCTTCTCAGCTATGGCGGACTCTTTGAAAGTGGCAAATTCTTCCTTAACTTTAACCAGCTCTTCAATCAAGAGCCGGCATCTCTCATCAGTGGCACTTCGAGCAGCCTGTTGATCTGCCAAGTTGCTCTTTAAGCCGGCCATCTGTGAGCCGGCCTCAGTCAAAGATTCCTGCAAACGTTTTCAAAGCAGAGTGTAAGACGTACAAGTCTCAAACAGATTGCAAGCAATATGCCTGACACTTGGGGGCTAATGTTTTTAAAGAAGCTCCGACTCAAAAGCAAGTTTGAGCCGGCCCTTGGGGGCTACTATCTAGCTCTAGAAAACTTTATTGTCGCCTTAGTAGGCCCGACTCAAAAGCAAGTTTGAGCCGGCCCTTGGGGGCTACTATCTAGATCTACACAAACTTATTGTCTCCTTAGTAGGCCCGACTCAAAAGCAAGTTTGAGCCGGCCCTTGGGGGCTACTGACGGTTCTTCTGGTAACCTTCTACAACGTCAATTTCTCTATAAAGCAGCTAAAGCAAAAGCCTCGGTTCAATATGATTAAACCGGCGCTTGGGGGCTACGTGGGAAGATAGAGGAGGAAAGAGTACCTCATATTTCCGCTACATGTGGTTAACCAGTTGAAGCTCTAGGTCTTGGCTGGTGGAAAGGCGGGTCATATAGCCAGCATGAAGCTCCTCCGCTGACATCTTCTCCAAGGCGGAAGGTTCAAAGTGAAGCTTCTTAGATGTGCCAGCTGTGTCAACCTGCTTGGACAACACATGAGCCGGAGGAGAATGCGACCTGGCACTAGTGACTTCAACTTCAGGGTCAGCCGCGTCCTTGGCTGCCTGGGCAGGACTCAGCGGCTGGGCAGGACTCGACGGCTGGGCAGGACTTGGCGGCTTGGCAGGACTCTTCATTGGGCTATCAGGGACGATGTCGCCAGTGGCCGGTTCAGCAGAACTAGCTGGGACATCATCAGCCGGCTGTGGCTCATCCGCCTTTGAAGGTTCCGGCTCAGGAGCAGCAGGGCCAAGAGAGGGCATGTTGGTCTTCTGGCGCTTGGCTTGAGCCCTAGAAAGTGTGAGGATTAGAACCCAAGGGATTCTATGGCGGCTCAAAAAAGCCAGAGATCACAGTGGGAAGTACTTACAACGGGTTAATCTTGGGAGGCGGCAGAGCAGTCGTAGAAGAGTCGCCAGAAGAGGGTGATTTCTGAGATAAGGCAAAGAAAAATGAGACAACGTTAAAGGATACAAAGTGAAATTGGCTAAATGAAAATACATACCTCTGCGGGGCGCTTCTTTGGGGCTGGCGAGTTTGGTAAACCGGACATTAGTTCGGAAGAACTGGCGCTCCGGGTCTGGCGACGTTCAATCTGTTGTTGCTTCTTCAAGAGAAAATCGGGAGCCAGATAAGCGAGAGGATGAGAAAGAGGGACCTTTTTAATAACCCGCTGCGGCTTTCGGGGTACAAAGTATTCTGAGCCGGAAGAAACATAGGTTACCTCAGGGGCGTTAGCACGGCTAGTCTCAGCATTATCATGTGAGTAGGACAAGGGTAAGTAAAATAAGATAACAAAATGGCAAAAAGCAGTCAAAATTTACCTCTGATCCGGAGGACGGCGGTGACTCAAAATAATCCTCTCGTGGGATGGCCTTCTTGGACTTCTTGGTCAGAGTCTTCTTCTTGGGTTTCTTCAAGGGGGGACATACTCTCTTTTCCAGAAATCAGAGTCGGCCTGGAAAGGTAAGCCGGTTAAACAATAATAAGTTAGGAAAGTACAAAGTAACAAAGATAAAAAGAGGAGAAGAGTCGCCTTACATCTGGAGCCGGATTGTTGGCACTAAAAGGCGCCAGGCCGATTTCGCTACACGAGCCGGAAGCTTCATGGACAAGGCTCCGAATGGCAAGGGTAATGTCATTCCCTGTCAATGTGGATCGGTTGAAGCATAATGAGCTATCATACTTGCCTTCATATTCGCACATGAGCTGGCTTCTATGGCTCAAAGGCATAATCCGCCAAGAAATCCAGCAACGGATCAGGTCCAGCCCGATTAAGCCGTTAGCCATGAGAGCCTTGATTTTGGCATGGGCCGGTTCATATCTTGCACGCTCGGAAGCTGAGAGCCGGCCAGGAAGCTCTGATGTTGTTGTGAGCCGGGAGGGACAATAACCCGGCAAAGGACGCTCGTTCTCAGGAGAAGTGTCCTTGCAGTAGAACCAGGTCTTGTTCCAGTCCTTGGGGTGACTCGGCATCTGCGTGGCTGGAAAGATCATCTCTCTTCGCTGTTGGATGGAGATGCCTCCAAGCTCTAGACTCGGACCGGCTTTCACTTCAGTTTGCCAGTTAGCATAGAGGAACTCTCGAAATAATCCTACAGACAGCCTGATTTGAAGGTAGGCTTCACAGAGCACTTGGAAGTTGCATATGTTTGAGACGGAATTGGGGGCCAGGTCTTGCGAGTGAAGCTTATAACAGTGAAGGACATCCTGAAAGAATTTTGAGCCGGGAGGCACGAACCCTCGTTCAATATGGTCGGAAAAGACCACCACTTCACCTTCTTGAGGATTGGGCCGTGTCTCATCACCCGAGACCCGACAGCTAATGACTTCCTTGGGAGGAAGAGTGCCTGCGTGAACAAAATCCGACAAAAAGTCCTCGGTGATGCACGACCCAACCCAGTTGCACGAATTGGAAGCGCGAGACATGCTGGCGGCTTAAAAGGCTGTGCAAGTTAAAAGGTGCGGCGGGTCAGGTGAAAGTCAAGTATCTATGGCGGCTTACAAATTTTAAAAGTTCTGCCATGGTTCGGCTGACGAGAGCCGAAGAGACCCGGTGGGTCAATAAGGAGAGGGGGAAGAGCGAAAATTGGCTAAGTCCCAGAAAATAGGTTTCGCAAACTGTCGCTACAATTACGGATCTACAAAAGCAGGGAAAAAGGGTCTAAATATCGACCTAGCAAAGAACGGACGAAGCAGGAAAAGAAAAACAGAGCCGCGACGATCCGCGCACTGCGCACGGCCGCCCCGTACGCGGCGGCGTGGCAGGGGTGCGCATTAAGGGCATCAACGGCGTCGGGAGTACGCCGACGATGGCGCGGACGGAGCCCGAGCGGCGGCGGCGAAGCTTCCGCAAACCCTATCACGGTGGCGATGAATCTAATGAAGAAGTTTGGACTTACCGATGATGGAGCGACGGACGCGGAAGAAAGGATGGGACGACACAGGTTGATGCAGCGGCCTAGTTGACGATGAGGTGAAGGACGGCGTCGGAGCAGAGTGCGCCAGAGCAGGAGCGGACGCATCGAAGAAGATGGAAATGCGAGCGGGAAGAAGGAAAATGACCAGTCATAGCGGTCCTATTTAAAAGGGAAAATGGTCAGGCGCGAGAATCAAGGCGACAAAAATCATCCGGCTGAGGCAGGCACCTCGATTCTCGGGCTAACCATTTAATGCGCGATTTTGTTGGTACGTCAGCGGATCTTTTGGGCAGAGCTCACGTGATGTCACGGCGGGTCATCACCGGGCGACTCATCAAGAGACGGAAGAAGAGGATGAAGTGAGCAAGCTCAAATCAACCTGGGGCCTAATGTTGGGGATATAACCCCACGGTGAGACCCGCCTTGGGAGTTTCCGGGTTAAAGTGGACGGCTCATAAACAGCCCAAGAGTAAGCCATCGTGGCACAAAGGCCCAACAAGAATAGCGGCTCCTAGAGTGGGCCACGAGGTGACCCGGATGAGAAGACCTGGGCGTGTAAGCCACCTGGGAACGGTTCGAACAGGATAGATCAAAAAGATAGAGGCAGACTCGGACATGTAATGAGAGTCGGTCATGAACTTGTATGACCCATGGTCTTGACCCCCTATATAAGGACGAGACCCGGGGTGGCTTAGAGGTTAGGTTATCGAGAACTAGGTCAAGATTTAGCTCCCTTGTAATCGATACAAACAAGCAATACAAACACAAGCAGGACGTAGGCTGTTACCTCGCTTCGAGGGGCCGAACCTAGGTAAACCGTGTCTTTCGTTCCTAACAACCCCTTTGAGTGTATCACGTTAGCAATGGCCTCGAATCCAAGTCTGTTGACCCGGACATCTGCCGTGACAAATGCACGACACAAAGCGTAATGGATAATGCTTACCATACCATGGGATCACTTGATCCCTCTCGGGACATCTTGCACGCTTTGTGTGTTGATCACTTGATTCACTCTTTGACTTAGTCTTGATCAACCTTGTATCTTATCTTCTCTCTTCATAAAGATGATGTCTTGAAGGTGATCATGAATGCTCACACAATCTCCTTCTTAAAGACATGCTTGCAATAAGCTCAACTCTCACATGAACAATCTTTGGATAAACCTTGAATACCACCTTGGTCATCATATAAACTCCTTGAATCCCAACATATGAACTTCAAGAAGTGCCTATGGACAAATCCTTCGAATATAACACAAGGCAACCATTAGTCCATAGGGGTGTCATCAATTACCCAAAACCACACACTAGTCAATGTGCTCTTACACCCGAGTCTTGTGGGTAAAGTGTGCAACCTCTGCAGAGTGTAAAAGTATTCGAATAGCCGTGTCCACGGTCAAGGACAGTTGGGTGGTGCTGCTTATGCCACATTCGAATGTTTTCGCAAAAACTTGGTGTGAGTATGGGTGTGATGGTGACAAGAGGACACATGAGCTATGTAACAGCCCGGGACCGACGCTCCAGAATATTCCAGAAGATTCCCTTTTTATTTCCGTTCTCGTCTGGGTTTGTCTGGTGGTCGCATTCATCATCGCATCATTCGCATCATCTGCATAGCATCATCGCCTGTTTTTGAAAACTTGCATCCGTTCGTAGTCGCCGGTTCTCTCCGTTCTTGCCGTTTCCCATCGAGACCAACCACACACGCACGCGCCCGCGGCATCGTTAATAAAACCGTTTATAAGTGCGCGCAAAAATATTCTCGAATTAGGTCGAAACTTGGCGTGCGGACTTGTTATATTGTAGGTAGACCACCCGTCGAATTTCATCGCGTTCCGAGTTTGTTTGATATCCCGTCGGTCAGTCGTAGCAGTGAGGTTATCGGTATTCCGTCAGACGTTGACGGTGTTTTAAAACTTCGTGTCACGGGCCACACTTCCTCTCATCTCTCCCTAGGCCCTCTACACAGCCCTCTAGCCCAACCTAGCCACTCCCTCCGCTCGTGGTCGTCGGATCTCGATCGGACGGACGTTGTCCAGCCACTCCTAGTGCCTTCCCTATATATAGCCAAGGAGAGAGCTCTCACTCTCTCTAGGGTTTTCCCCTTGCCAATTGCAGCCACACCCCTAGGAAAACCCCACTTGCTAGCCCTCCTCCTCCAGATCCCGCAGCCCCATCCATCTGTCCGTTTTCGGCACTCGGATCGCGATCTAGAGGCCGAAAATCGCCCAGTTTCCCACCTACCAGACATGTCCAGCGGCCAAATCGGACATGTCCGGCCGACCACAGTGCAGCCGCAGCTCCCGCAGCGCCTCCCATGGCTGCCCTCGCGCCGCCCTACCTCCCCTGCCGGAGCTATCGCCGGTCGCCGCCGCCTCTCTGGAGTCGTCGCCGGAGTCCTGCTGCCGCTCCTTCTTTCCTCTCCTTTCTCTCCTCTCCTTCCTCTAAGCTCTCTCTCCCTCCCTCTGTTCCTGTAGGTTCAAGCCGCCATGGATGGGAGCTCCGCCGGCCAGCAGCCCCACCGCTGGACCTCCACCGTGCCGCCCGTCCCCTGCCTCTCCTTGCGGTGGTGCCGCCCGTCCCCTGCCTCCTCTCACCGTGGCGCCGCCGCCCCTGCCTTCCCGATCGGATCGGGAGGAGGAGCTCGAGCGCTCCCAGCCGCCCGTTGATCGAGCGAGCGCCCCACGTGGGCCAGCGCCCTGCCTCCCTACGTCATGGGCCTTGGCCCAGGGTGAGCCCAGCCCCCCCTGTTTTTTGCGTTTTTTTATTTGGCCCATTGCGATTTAAAACGATAATATCTAATTAACCGTGCGTCAGGTTAAAATATTTTGAATATGTAAAATGTGTAGAAAAACATGTAGATCATTTATATGTCAATATCACCCATGTTTAAATTATTTAGCATGCCATTTTCTGTGATTTCACAAAATTGCCAATAATTGCATCGTCATAATTATTTAACCGCGCATCGGAATTAATAAAACCATATTTTAAAAATGTTCATATCACAGGCATCACATTTTCATGCATGATAAAAATATTGACATGATGGTTGCATTTTAATTTCATATATGAATTGCTATAAGTGGGTTAGGCCATAATTTGCATATTTAATTGTGATTAATTTTCTACTTGAACCTATGCATATTATATATGTTTTCGGGATAGAAAAATCCATAGTATTTATCTGTGCATTTAGTTTTGCCATTTGAGCATTTTGTGTGAATGTCATTTATGCCGTGATGCCCTTTTGTCATTTTCGTGGGATTCAATCCGTGCATGATATGAAATTATTTTCAACATGAGATATGCTCTTGGATATGTGTCCTAGCCCATGGACATTTTGTTTGTCTTAGAAATGCATGTTTAGGTGTTGTTTTCTTGTTGTCAACTTGCTATAAAATTCTGCTATGTTGAGGGTCTAAAATATTTCTAAGTCTAGAATCTGTTATATTTTGTTGTTGTCTTGCCATGTGATTTGCTAGTGATCTAGAACCCTTTTGTGGTAGGTGTAATGGAGTTATTTGTAGTTGATATTGTCCCTTAGTATGCTGTTAAGTTTCATGCCATAATATGATCTGTAGCATATAGTTTTACTGCTGTCAATATGCCTTCGTGATAAAAACTGCTCTGTCAAAAACTGGTATTTTCACTAAGTCTGAAAATTGTTTTCAAGTAGCTACCTTGTGAGCTTTCTACCATGTGATCCATGCATGTTGTGTTTATGATATGTGAAGATGAATTGAATTGGGTGTTATATAATACTGCCCCATGCTTAGATTGTGCACTTTAGAATATTGTAACTTGTTGTTTTCATATGTTCAAAATGCCATCTTGCTGTTTTGGGCAGATTTCAACTAAAACTTGTTTTGGTGTTTGTGGTTGAACCGTAGCTCCGTTGTGGGCATGTTGCATATGAAACTTGATTAGAGTCTAATGTAGTTTCATAATAACTTGCTGCATTCATGATTTGAAATGTTTGTGATGGTATTTCCCATGCATTTGCATTCATGACATGTGCATCTTGTGTTGCTCATATCTTTTAGACCGTAGCTCTGTTTGAGGTGTTCTTTATATGTATATCGTCTAGAATGACGTGTAGATTTTCATGGTATGCTTTATTCTGTTGTTTAACAAATATGAAATATTTTTAGTTCAGATCTGGACCAATTTCAAAATTAACATATGAGGTCATTTCGGAAGTGCTATAAGTTGTTTCCGGCCTCATTTAAGATGCCTAGATAGTATAGTTTACTTATGCTTCACCTCTTGCCATGTTTAACAACATTTAATATTGTCGTGTACCTAACGAGAGTGAACTAAATAATTCGAACGTGGAGTTTTGTCAATATGCAACTCGTTGCATATTGAGCTTCGCTTAATGTGTAGTATTTTATTGTTGTGATTGTCTTGCTATGTAAACCGGACATGCATCATATTGTTTGCGCATCGTGTCATGCATATGTTGTGGTGTAACTTGTGTTGATTGTTTGTTTCGGATTGCTTCTTCTCGATAGAGTTCCGAAAGCGTTCGGAGTGTGAGGATACGTTCGACTATGTTGGCTCGTCTACTTCCTGGGCTCGGTCTTCTTCCGAGCGGGATCTCAGACAAGATGACTCATTTTCTTGGATACCATTAATATCATTGCCATGCTAGTTGTCTTGTCTTTTTATCGTTATGTCATGCTACCTACCACTTGTTTGATAAGCCTCCCAACATTGTCATGAAAAGCCTCTAACCCCTCCACATCCCAGCAAACCTTTGTTTGGCTATGTTACCGCTTGCTCAGCCCTTTCTTATAGCGTTTCTAGCTGCAGGTGTTGTTGCTTCCATGTGTCAACATGGACCTTCTTTTGTTGTATCACAATATTGCTGCTATTTAATTTAATGCACATATACACTTGGTAAAGGATGGAAGGCTTGGCCTTTTGCTTGGTGTTTTGTTCCACTCTTGTCGCCCTAGCTACTTGTGCACCAGTGTTATGTTCCACAAACGAGCGCTCCTAACATGCTCGGGGTTGTTATGGGGACCCCTTGATTTTCGGGTTAGAATAAAGCTTGTCTGGCAAGGCCCAACATTGGTACTACATTTGCCTAATAATTAATAAAATTGCATAGGGACCCGCCGGCACCCGTGGATAATTAATCAACCCCCGGGCCAGTGCTCGTCATGAGTGTTGGTCCAAACTAGAGCATTGTGCGGGGCCAACCCAGGGCAAATCGGGAGATTTCTATCAGGCCTCCGTACGCGTAGCTTATCTGCCGTGTCCTGAGAACGAGATACGCGGCTCCTATCGGGATCGTCGACACGTCGGGAGGCCTTGCTGGATATGTTTTACCTTTCTCGAACGTCTTGAGTGAGGAACTCTGATCTTCTTCGGGTTATCTCGAGGTGTCAGATTTCCTTTGGAATTGCCTAGGAAGATCACGAGATCCGTGGTTGAGGTTATTCCCACTGCGTGTGGTTAATTTATAATGGATGAGTTGGAGCACCCCTGCAGGGTTAAATCTTTTCGAGAATCCGTGCCCGCGGTTATGTGGCAAACTTGGATACTTCGTTTAACACCCGGTCATAGCAAACTTGAAGTAAACTCTAATAAAATACACCAACTGTGTGCGTAACCGTGACTGTCTCTTCTCGTGAGTCCTTATCCGAGAGAGAACACGGTGGGGTTATGTATGACGTAAGTAGGTGTTCAGGACCAGTTAGTGATCATTACTAGTTCATGACCGTTCTGCGTAGTCCACCATACTTTCTATACTCGTAAGTTAGCCACTCAAATAAATGCTTAGTCGCTTGTTGCAGCCTCACCACTTAGCCATACCTCACCTATTAAGCTTTAATAGTCTTGATACCCTTGGAAATGAGATTGCTGAGTCCCTGTGGCTCACAGATTACTTCAACAACAATTGTAGGTATAGGTAATGTGATGAATTGACGTGAGCGCGTTGCTTGATTTGATTTGGAGTTCTTCTTCTTCTTCTTCATCAATCTTGGATGGGTTCCAGGCTGCAGCCTGGGATAGCAAGGGTGGATGTCATTTTATCGTTTGATTTCGTCCGTAGTCGGACCCTGCTCTTTTGTATGATGTTTGAGTATGTTGTTGTATTGTTGTGACTCTGATGTAGCTTGTGGCGAGTGTAAGCCAATTCCATGTATATACTCATCTCTTCTATACATGTACTTGTAATAACACCCGCCGGTAGTCGTTACTCCTGGCAGGATCTAGACTGGCCTCACAGATCAATACTAGTCTTTTCTGCACACTCTGTCCTCACTCATGCGCACCCGGGACCAACTTCCCGGTCGGTCACCCATCCTAGAACTACTCCAAGCCAAGCATGCTTAACCTGAGAGTTCTGTTTGAATGGGCTCCCGGAAAAGAAGGAATTCCTTATTGATATGAGTAGTCTATCATCCCTAATAAGCCAGGCTATCACATACACCACCACTCAGATGAACCGACGTCCTCATCGGGTCACGGGAACGTTCCCTCTTGGCACAAACGTCTGTGCTTCCAGTCCGATACATGTGTCATTCTGTGTGCCACGACGGGTCACAAACTTCATGAACAACATGACCGTGCACCTGTCGGCAAACATCCGTGTAACCGCGAGGGTCGGCTCTGATACCAACTTGTAACACCCCGGACACACCCGCCGGTAGTCATTACTCCTGGCAGGATCTAGACTGTCCTCACAGATCAATACTAGTCTTTTCTGCGCACTTTGTCCTCACACATGCGCACCCGGGACCAACTTCCCGGTCGGTCACCCATCCTAGAACTACTCCAAGCAAAGCATGCTTAACCTGAGAGTTCTGTTTGAATGGGCTCCTGAAAAAGAAGGAATTCCTTATTGATATGAGTAGTCTATCATCCCTAATAAGCCAGGCTATCACAAGCTAAGACCGATGACTTAGTGTGATGAGTGAACATGAGAGGTTCAACCAATACTTACGATGATATCTGCAATGTGTTCACATGAATACCTGCTAGTTGTTGATGCATGCTCACTAGTTACTTGATCATGTCATTTGCATACAAAATTAGCTTTCCGCAAATTTACCTATTTAGTGCTATATCATGCATCATTGTTACCTTGTTCCACAACTTGGGTTGCTTGCGAGTACATTTAAAGTACTCATTGGCTTGCCACTGGTTATTTAATTGGCTAGGCATGGAAGAACAGGAGTATGTTGAAGAGTTCGTTGGAGACGAACATGCGAACTAGGACGCTTACCAGTCAGAATGCCTGTAGGTTAAGGTAGATGGCATGGGTTCACGCTTTCGACCAAGATTTCCGTTGCTTGTTCTATTTTAAGTGATTGGCCCGTGTGGCCCTATCTATGTAAGACTTGACCTTCATGGTCCTTATTGTGTAAGACGCTAAATGACTCTTGTTATTCAGCTTCTGTGTGTTCAGTGAGCATTGATCTCTATGATCACTATACACGTGCATTCGGTGATCACGAATTATGAGTCGAGGTCCCCACAATGTGCTACTTCGTAAGGGGTTGATTTGGATCCACATGTTTAATGCTATGGTTAGATTTTATCTTAATACTTTTCTCGTAGTTGCGGATTCTTGCGAGGGGGTTAATCCTAAGTGGGAGTTTGTTCAACTAAGAACAACACCCAAACACTGGTCCACCCACATATCAAAGTAGCGAACACGAATCAAACCAACATGATGGAAGTGACGAGATGAAATTACCGTGTACCCTCAAGAACACTTTGCTTATTATAAGAAATTATTTTGGACTGTCCTTTGCCACAAAAGGATTGGGCTACCTTGCTGCACTTTACTTACCGTTATCGTTACTTGCTCGTTACAAATTGTCTTTCTATCAAACTTCCTATTACCTACAATTTTAGTGCTTGCGGAAATTACCTTGTTCAAAACTGCTTGTCATTTCCTTCTGCTCCTCGTTGGGTTTGACACTATTACTTATCTAAAGGACTACGATTGACCCCTACACTTGTGGGTCATCAGTGACCTAGTCATCGACCATCATCTAGATGAAGTATCTTGTTTGGTTCATCTTATAGTTGCATGTGTTGTTGGAACCACTCAATCTCCATCTAGTTGAAAATTCATTGTAAATCTTTCTGAAAATTTAATGCATATTCGCCTGAATCTTTTGAGACATTCCGAAATCTGTGACAATTGCACCTCTTCCAAGTTTCTGTCATGCTTTTCGGACTCTCCAATCCAGGAAACTTGATGTCATCAATATTGCAGATAGGATGCACAATCACACTTTGGTTCCACCGACTTACTTTGCCTCGGAGCCACCGATTTTGCTACCTTCTGTGTACTTTGTCAAAAAGGGAAAAATCTCAATTTCTTCAAGGATCCCTATGACAAAGGGGGAGAAATTGTACTCAAGGATATCTTAGTATTAAATGCTCTCTATGATCCTTACTTTCTATGATCCCTACTTTCAATGACCCTTATCCTCAAGGATCTCTTACCCTCTAACCCTTTTTGGAAATTAATGCCAAAGGGGGAGAATATCAAAGCTTATGCTTGTATATACTTGGATATTATCAAGGGGGGAATATCAATAAAGGGGGACAATATAAATAGGGGAGAATATCAAGGAGAACATCAAAGCTTGTGCTTATCCATAAGGGCCAGGGGAATTTTTATGATCACCCAAAGTGGAGAAACACTACTTAAGGGGGAGAGAGAAGACCAAGCTTATTCCATCATTTAAGGAAAGATAAAATGTGTTTTGAATTTGATTGATTATATATTAGACTTTTCTCACCCTACCCACTCCCAATATCTACATTCTAAGATTCAAGGGGAGACGAAGAATTACAATTTCATACTTAGAGGAGAAAGTTCTAAATGTTGTTGGAGGCATACCAATATTAAGAAACATTATCTTCTATATGTCTTCCTTATCTTGGTTCTATTGAATTATCTTGCATTTGGATGAGTAGAATATTATTTTGTTTCCTAACATTATTTTCACAAGTGTGTTTCTACTATTAGAATGCTCAAGAACTTCAAGGTAAGTATATTCATTATATACGTTCTCAAGATGATCTCTTGCATCTTGCACATATTGTTTGCAAGAGTGAAGTCTGGAACATGGATACACCTCATTCACATATATTTGATGCATATAGCCAAGATACACATGACTCATCATATCCCTTCTACTGAGTGTGTGTGCATGCATTCCAAGGCAACTATCCTTTAAAAGGAATGCACACATTTAGGGGGGCAGAATCTTAGTCATGTATCTCTCAAAGTCTTCATTATATCTTTGCATATCTTAATTTTTAGCTTTGATTGTATGTTTTCATCAATTACCAAAAAGGGGGAGATTTAAAGCACATATGCTCCCTTGGTGGTTTTGATAATTCATTACAACATACATTGTCTCCTATACTAATAGTTTTACCTATCTTATTTCATGTTTAATCCACAAATAGGATTGTCTAAGGATTGTGAGGAGAATTTCCAACAAGAAGAAGAAGGGAAGGAATAGGATTGGCCAAGCTCCAAGCTTCAAGCTACAAGACTATACATTTCATATTTTGTGAGAAATCACTTTTGAGTCCATAGGAAAGCCAATACTATTAAAAGGGGATGAGGAATTATGATGATCTGGTTTCTCAAGTGCTTAGAGATTATCCACCAAAAATACTCACCCAATCTCCCACAAATATCTTCTGTCCAAAGCCAAAAGTCAAATTCGGTGACACCAACTTTCCCATTTGGATCTACTGAGTTTTACCCTAGACAGAACCTAAGCCGAACCCTAACATCTCGGTACTACAAACATTGCATTCGGTGCAACCAAAACTAGTGACCAACATTATGTTAACCAATTTCTTAAAGTCTGATCCTCTAAGTTTTAGGAATCGGTGACACCAAGTCTTGGTAACTTCCTAGGTCATCCATATTGGTGCCACCGAGATTTATATATCGGTCTCGCCGAAAAGTACAAAGTTGCCACATTTTGCACTAGTCAGTGCAACCGAGTTTTCACATCCGTTTTACCGAGTTGGGAAAATGTTGTAACGGTTGGATTTTTGGAGATGCGTATATATATACCCCTCCACCACCTCTCACTCTTAGTGGAAGCATTCAAAACATACAAACACTTGCCCTATCCATTCTTCTGAGAGAGAGCCACCTACTCATGTGTTGAGATCAAGATCATCCACTCCAACCATATGGATCTTGATTTCTAGCCTACCAAAGTTGCTTTCCATCCAATCAATCTCTTCTACCCATGCAAAATCTATGAGAGAGTGATTGAGTGTTGAGGAGACTATATTTTGAAGCACAAGAGCAAGGAGTTCATCATACTTACCACATCTATTACATTTTGGAGGGTGGTGCCTCCTAGATTTCTTAGGTGTCACTTGGGAGCCTCCTACTTCGTGTTGTGGAGTTGAACCAAGAAGTTTGTAAGGCGAGGAGATCGCCTACTTCATGAATAACTACCACGAGTAAGGCTAGTCATCCGTAGATGTAGGCCATCATGGAATAGACAAGGTTGCTACTTCGTGGACCCTTCATGGGTGGAGCCCTCCGTGGAATCTCACGACCCTTACCCTCCATGGGTTGGAGTCTCCATAAACGTGGATATACCATAGCACCACCTATCGAAACCACGGGAAAAATCTTCGTGTCTCCAATTGTGTTTGATCTTCCTATATCAACTCTCTCACGTATGCTTCTCTTTACTTTCCGCTGTCATACTTGTTCACTAGCATGTGTAGGGTGCACTAGACTTGTTAGAGTTGCTAAAATCTGCCAAACAATTAATTTGGGAAAAGGTTAGGTTTTTAATTTGTCAAGTAGTCTATTCACCCCCCCCCCCTCTAGACGCCTCTTCTAATGATCCCACAACATGTTGCATCATGTAGAGCACATTGTTCTTGAAGTGCTTGTTCGTGATTATGACATTCATCTTCTTCACGGTGTTGTTGTTCTTGTTCTTGGTCTTGTTGATGACGACGTTCACGTTCCCGTAGGCGATCTTGCAACACATCTTCATGAAATGGATTATCCGAAGCTTTACGGTGGCGATCGTGCATCGAACTTGGACCGGAGCGATCGTCTCGATGATGAGAACGCGCTCAAGGTGGACTTGGGCCGGAATATTACTCTGAAGAGTGGCGACTTGAGTGGCGACGCCTTGACGGTGTAGATGTTGAAGGAGCACAGTTGACTATCAAGGAATGAAATTCCTACATTTGGCTTGATAGCTTAGTGTTGAGGTAGTGCCGCATACACTCCTTGGATTCGTGCAAGTTGGCGGCGAGTTGCTCGATGCAATCGTTCAAGACATCTTACCATTGGCGCATTGCCTTTTCTGCACTGAAGAAGTGCAACTTGGTGACATAGTCGTGCTTGTCGTCGTCGTGCTCCTCAAATGTCGGGTTGGGTATGCTTGACCTATCCATAGCACTCAAGAAGATACAAGTGGAAGAATGAAATGACAATACTAAATACTATTATGTAAGATGAAAATGGATCAAAGATCAATCAATGTGTAAATATATAAATATTAGAATTGGTACCAGGGATTCTCCTTCTCACACCCACACAAATAACGCTTATGGAGTAGCTTGGTTAGGGTGGTGGCACAAAATCCAAGCAATCCGAAGACAAGATTCAATAATGTTGAAAGAGATTCGCAAATCTGTAAGTAAGACAAAATAGATCAATAGCAATGAGTATACACAGAAACACACACACACGGATAGATAAGTTGGGTCGTGCAACCAAGGAATGATCACAAAATGTGGAATCCACTGAAAAAGCTCATGTTGCACAACCCTAGAGAGAAGCTAGCACGATTGCTCAAATGGGCATGGTAAACTTGTGCACAACCTATGAGAAACAAAACATGACGTCTTCCTATTCCCGACTTTGCTATGTATGTATGAGGCACAGTGTCACTCACTCAAGTGACCCAAGATGATCAAGTATGATAAGCAAAATTGGCGATGTTATTGCTTTTGCTCTTTGCTTAAAAGCTTCGCTTCTCTTTCTTTTGGCGATGATATTATGTATGGTCACAATGCGGGACGTGCACACTAAGATAACAATTATGTATGCGGGTAGTATTGCAACACAATAGATGATACTATGATATATGCAAGCAATTGAAGCTATGCGGAGTATGTATCACTAAAGTGCACAAGTAGCATAGCCCGGCAATACTCAATGGATAGTCTCGATAGGAAAGTAACACAAATAGCCTTAGGGAAACAATGCAATGCAAAGGGTATAATCAAGAGTGTCGTCGTGATTACCGTCCTTTCTTACGGTGAGGTGTCAACGATGAGTTGGTCGGCGATGATTCGGGCAATGATGGACGGAGATGTCAGTGTAGAACCACTCCTAATTAGCCAAAACACCTGAGGAAGTGGCAAGCTCGCGACTCAAAATCTCAAGTGCAAAAAGGTTACGGAATAATTGGTTATGGAAATTATGGACGAGAAATGGTGGAGGCACAAATTTTCTCAAAGGAAGAAGTCAGTTTCGACAGGTTTCATCGGATGTCCAGACAAGGTCGGACGTCCGATGGTTTGAATGAGTCCGGACGTCCGGAAACTGGCGGTCGTCTAGCGCTTTTGGATTTCGAGGGTTGACCTCGGGAAGGAGATGAGATCGAGGCAAAATGGGATGAAGACGACTTTTTTTTGGCAAAATTGGGGCGATTTCCGGAGGAAAATGATAGGGATGATGGGGGGAATCTAGATCCACTTGTCCATGACGAAATCCATGGATCCAAAGCAATAAATCTCCTCAAATCCAACGAATTCAAGAAATTTGGTATGGCTGTTTTTGTGAGAATTTTTGAAGTTAGGTCAAATCAAAACAAAATTTGGCTAGAAAGTGGAGGATCAGACTACAAGGTGTGAATCAACCTCGCTCATGATACCAAGATGATACGAGGCCAACCCATGTGTGTCGATATTTTCACACTTCGAGGTGGGAAAGGGAGGAAACCAATAGAATCTCTCAAGAACAATATCCAAATGACACACCCACTAGATCCATAGAAAACACAAGAGATACAACAAACCGAGTTCAACAGATGGATACAAGTAATGGTAGTCTTTCCACTTCGGAGGAGGGGCCTTGAAATCCCTGAGGATCTTCCCTACATAGAGGTCGTCTCCATAGGAGGAGGTAAGTGGAAGGATATATGCTCAACAATCTCATATGCTAAACATAAGCTAACCTTAAACGTTCACGGGGTGGGGTGTTTATAGTCTAGGGCGAATGAGAGGGATACATGGGCCAAGGCCCGAGAGGCTGTGCGCACAAAGGTTCCGGACGTCCAGAAGTTACCGGTCGTCCAATGGATCACGGAGGACCGGACATCCGGAGTGGGCCGGTCATCTGAAGATCCAGCTGGGGTATGGGGACACCGGATTTCTGAATGACTTCGGATGTCCGGAGGTCTTTGGACTTCTGTAGATTCAGTTCTGGTTCAAAGACGTTGTGTTTCCGGAGGGGCTCGGTCGACCGGTTGCTGGAGGGTGTCAGAGGTCTGGTCTTTGTCGTTTGTCCAACTATTGTAGAGTTTGGTTGGGACTCTGGGCTGACTGATCTCCAGGGGGTCGGACGTCTAGTAAGGACCGGTCGTCTGGAGGCTGTAGCATGTTCACTACTCCTCCTTAATCTTTTCGGGCTTGGCATCCTCGTGGTCTTTTGTAGCCGGTCCACGATCTTCCTATGAGTACCTAAGTATGCAAAGAGTCTCCACTTGAGGTAGCAACCATGTCTCGAGTGAATCAAATGGTGGTTCGGTAAGGAGAGATGTCACATCGGTTTCGATGGCACGTGCGCGAGCTCTTATCATAGGACCACTTGGAGCTTGAGGTGTTGGTGAAGGATCCATGGGTATGACCATGGGATGCTCCAGATCACTTTGGCAGTATACCAGGATGTGCAATTATCTAGTGTAACATGTAATCAATGATGACCGGTGGCTTTGCCTCAAATACAATGTTAGCTCTATATGATCATGCAAAGCTGAACACACAAGTCATGTGACGGAACGGTGGAAGTTGCAAGGCAATATATCTCGCAATGACTATGAAAATTCCATGATAGGTAGGTATGGTGTTTGTTTTGAGGAAGATATAAGGTGGCTTATGTGCGATAGAGAGTATCATATCACGGGGTTTGGATGCACCTGCAAAGTTTACACCGGACCTCGAAGTGAGAAAGGGCAATGCATGGTACCGAGGCGGATAGCAAATTATGGAGAGCTGAGAGTGCATATATCCATGGACTCACATTAGTCATAAAGAACTCATATACTTATTGTGAAACCTTATTAGCTCTCTCTAAGCAAGGCACTACCGCACTCCCATAGGGAGGAGGTTGGGAGGAGTTAACCATCACGCGCCCCCGATTCGAACAACGCAATAGGGTTTCATTTCAGACATAAAAATGCTCACACCTCATCACCATGTCATGACCAATATTTAGATGAGATGTAAATAACAAACTTTAATATAGGTATTCCTACTAACCAATGACCATGAACCTATATCCTTCCATATTACTACATCAATATAATTAACCCATGTTTCATCTTTGGTGAGCTAGATGAAAGTTTTTATTATATCCCCCTTGAATTCCTATATTTTTGGACTAGGGTTTTCAAATCATATTCAAACTAGGTTGAATAAAATTCAAATACTATTTGAATTACCTAAAGTCCAAAAATAATCCAAAATTATTTACTAAGGTTCAATTTAAGTTTGTGAACCAATTTCAGACGTAATTGTTAAATAACCCAACGTTAAACCTAATTAGGTTTAATTTCTATTTGATTTGATGTTACAGTTTAAAATATAATCAAATTCTAATTTTAAATTATTTTAAAATTAGATTGTAGTAGCTAGGATTAAAGTGTAATCAACTAGGTTCAATTTGCAAAAAGAATAAATTAATTTCGATTTATAATCGCAAGTTATGACCTATTCCAATTCAAACTCATTATATTTAAATTTGAATTTTAAATTATCCAATTTCCAAATTTCAATTTTCAGGGTGATAATATATTTCATAAGGACCATTTTGCAAAAAAGAATCACTCAATTTGTAGTTACAGATAAAGAGTTGTGGTGGTTTTAGTATCCAAGGGGTTTATGCAAAATTGCCATTTATTCAAATTAAATAGATATTCTTCTGGATAATATTGTGGATAAGGTGATGACATGGCATGTTCTGGTTGGTCCATACCAGTTGAAATAAGTGGGCTCGTGCGTGATGTTAGATTTGATACGGACGGCGGAGATTAGATCGGAGAAGGTCTCACCGGAGCTAGGTCACCAGAATACGCGGGCGCGGCAACGGGCGGCGGCGCTGGCTTTTGACGTCAACGAACTCATTGTTCCAAATAGTCTCTGAGGCAGAGGAGGGCATGGACGGGCATGGGAGACGAAGGCGGGGTCGTTGGTGACCACTATGATTTCTAGGGTGATGGAGACGGTGTTGGGGACTCGCCAGAGTTTGTTGTTGTGGACGAGGTTTTTGGGTGTGGGCGCGTTGTTCGTTGGAGTGCCCTTCTGAAAAAACGCATGGGTCAGCAAGACGCGCATGGGTGTGGCAGAGATATAGGACACGAAGAGGGGGTCTAGATCTCACCGTGCTCACCTGGCGCGGTGGCGAGCTTCGGTTGCCCATGAAGTTCGTGGTCCACAGGATTTAGGCATGGTGGGCATGTCCCCAAGGTTCACAGACGGGCGGTGAATCAGGTGGTGGAAGCGGTGGGTCGAGGTGGTGGTCGAGCTTGTCGGAGTTGAGCTTGAACAACGACATTTTTGGCGGCAGTGTCGGTTCCAATTCACGGCAGCCATGCAGCAACGGCGAGGGGAGGTAGAGGGGTGGTGGAGGGACTCCAGGGCTTCTTATAGGACAAGGACGCAGGGCCAGACCCGCATGTGATGTGGAGATCGTGCGATCATGCACGACGTAGGGCTCAGGTGCATACATGTCGGGCAATTGTGTGTGAGGTTAGGGATGACGTGGGTGGGTCCGACGCGTCAGTGAAAGGGAGGGGGAGAGAGAGGGGTGCGGGTCAGGTGGGCTGAGAATGCTTGGCTCGGTCGGTTACGTCTAGTGGGCATTTTTTTCCTATTTTTTTCTTTTATGTTTTTTGTTTTTCTTCTTTTCTTTTTCTATTTTTTGCTAATTTCAAATCTGTTTTGAATATCAGTTTGTTTTCAACGGTGAATACTTTCTAAATTCCAAATGGAATATTTGTGAGTTGGTGCACATTTTGGTTGTGCATTTTGGGCACACATTTTTTGTGCTTGTATTTACCAGTTGAATTCGAATTTGGTTTAAAAACCAGATATGTTTCAAATCCAATTTGAAAAATAGGCAAGGGTCAAATGCATCATTTGGACTTTGGTAACTCATTTTCTTGTCAAAGAATTGCAAAGCAATTTTCTTTAGACAATTCCCTTTTGAATTTTGAGTTGATTCCAAAATTATCCAATTCAATTCCTTTAGGGAAAAGTCTTTAGGGCTTTGAATTCTATTAGGTACTTATTAAAGATAGCCTCATTCCCAAATAATAATTCCAATTGGTTTGGTTTTAACTAAAGGCTATCTATGTTTCAACTAGTGGCATTGGGGTTTTAACCCTTCTTGACAAACAATCAATCAATTAGAAGTCATTCTCAATCAAATCTAGGCAAACATGGGTATTTCCTGGAAAGAACAATTCCCTGTGAAATTTTAACATACCAGATTTGGGAAAAATCTAGAATGTGACACAACCCATGGTGAAGATAGGAAATAATAGGCTTGTCAAGATAAGATTCATGACAACAATATCCACCACAAATGAGTGCACTAAGATGTAAATAAATAATACACACACTCATACGATGAATTCTTTACGGAGCCACCAAGACAATAATAAGGAAATGAAGAGGTGAATGTAAAATAATAAGGATATCAACTAGAGATGTAATTTCTCTCAAGTGTATAAGATTCTAAGTAGATGGAAATTATGATGATATATATCTACAAAGAAGAAAGTAGACACGAAATAGTTACAAAAAGGAAAGGACAAGATATCCAAAAGGAAGCTACAAAATATACGAATAAGATTTTTTCTTAAAAAGCATATCACATGGCTTAATATTATCTCATTTTATATAACTCCAAACACACAAACACCAAAGACATCACAACTAGCAACAAGAGATCATCGTTTGGATGCTTTGATAAAAGAAACAAGTACCAGAAGAAGGAATAAATAAATCCATGCCATGATGCAACCTACAAAAGGTTGAGTGCAAGAAATGTATGCATAAAGTAGATACTTTTTACGGAGATAGCATTGGAATGTTGTAGTAGATAATGGTTCATTTATCATCCTAGGTTGCCTCCAATAAGCACATGGTGACAACATCTTCCTTGTGAATGATACGAGCCTCTAATGGATCTCCAATGTTCCTAGGAGATTATCAGGAAAAAATGGTACCCAAACCCATTGGGACCAAAGAGTTAGATAACCAACAATATTTAGGACAAACTCCACACAAATATGTGCATATAGATATGAAATTGAATTTCATGCACATCGTAGCCAAAAAAGGATTTGATGGAGTTTCACCTATACATTGGGTCACAGGAGGAAAGCATGTTGTAAAATATTACATATAGTAAATATGCATGCCAAGACTTTCTAGAACCAAATCAACACATGATTAACAAGCAACCAATGAAAAAGATACCAAGTGAAGATAAGATACAAACTAAATAAAATATCACTCGAAGGATACCAATTAAAAGGTACATCAAGGAATGATATGTCCATCGAAACACACCAATTGAAAGATATCAAATCCCAAAAGAGAGCAAGCTTCCAAAAAAACAATCACTCAACAAATTTTCATGATGGCACAAAGTACCAACAAGAAAAAGGCTTTCCTTCTACCTACCCGCACTTGATACGGATCACAAGGTCTTATGATAAAGGCATAAAGAGAGTGTTCTAAAGAAAATAGGATAGCTCCCCCAAGAGATGTGCATTATATGGAATTTCCATTTGAATACAAAATGCATAAGATGGGATCACCACTATCCCTATATCTATACAAACACTAGAAAGGTTAAAAATCCACAAGAGGCAAGGAAGATAAATGAATAAACAAAATCCAATGTAAAGATGATTAATAATTTCTACCACATAATAGAATACCAATTTTCAAAAGACAAGAAATATTTGGATATAATTCTCATTGGTAGATTGAAAATAGAACCAATGTCATATTCACACCAAAATGATAATAGATAAGCAAATTGGACCTTGTAGAGCTAACATGCCACCTAGGAACAAGATAATTTACAATATCAACTCTAAGTGGCAATACCTCGAATGTGCATGTTTTCTAGGCTTGAATATACGCATAGAATATTACTCCCCCATAATGTGATAACCCGAAATACTTAACAAGAGACAAATAAAATCCAATAGGAGATAATTAATGGACCCTTTAGAAATTGAATTTCTCATGAATAAGACATACCACCTAGATATTGGATAATCTAGCAATATCACTACTAGGTAGTATTCCCCATGTACACACATTTTTAGGATCGTGAGGTGCACAAAGCACATAACTTCTCCAAAATGGGATAATCCGTTAATTTCTCACAAGAGTCAACTAAGATACAAATGAGATGTAAAAAGTCTCAACACAAGACTCACGCATACATGATGTGCAAACCAACACACATATACCTGATTTATCAAGATAAGCTAATCGGAAGCACAACATATAAAAACACATGCAAGGTACAAACCAAAATATCCAAAGGGGCAAGTAAATTTCAATATCAACAATTTAAGTACAAGTTATCGCAACGAGGCACATTGGATATAAGATAGGAACATGATAATCCACATGACTTGGCTTGAGAAAATATAATTGATAATGATCCCTTAATTCTTCATGAGGTAGCCAAGTCACCAACGTCCTACATTGTCACCTAATGATCAAGTTTTAGCTTGTTGGTCCCCAACCAAGTTGGGTCCTAAGAGGTTACTCACAATAGGCTTGGATACCCAAATGGTTCTTTTCTTGACATCACTTGAGTACCAACACATTTGGTAAACACATTGCCAACCTTATCCTTCTTAACAGAACATAATCAGGTTGGATAAGGTGCCACTAGTGCATGAGTAAGTGAGGTGACCCTTATCACGACATAAGTAGCAACATCTACCCTTTTATTTCTTCTTATTGATTTCTCAACTTGAGGATCGTCAACTTGAGTCTTCTTGGGAAGTGGCATTTATTCAACTTTTGGCTGAGCATGAGATTGAACTTGTGCCTCTTCCCTTATTGCTTGTCACTATGGGGATTTTTCTTCAATGGGAAAGATCTAACATGATGCCCTTCAATTTTGCACTTGAAGCAAATAATCTTGACCTAATTCTTGAATTTTTCTTGGCTCTTATTCTTGTTGATCTTGGACTTCTTATTATTGGAGTTGAATCCAAGTCCACCCTTGTCATTTGGGGATTTTTGTCCACTCAAAATATTATCAAATGTGGACTTCCCTTCATGACCTTTTTCCAAGTTTTTCTTCAAAGAAGTTACTTGGGACTTGGGCTCTTTGATTTCCTCTATATGGTTAGTATCAACACAAGTACTAGAGGAAATATACACGTCACTATTCGAGCAACAAGGCAAGCAAAGTAATTCATCACAAGATGTACCTCTGTTATGAGTAGATGAATTACTAGGACTAGCAAATGGCAATGTATCATTTTGGGAATATCATTTTGGGAAGAGGTAGTGCTTATGTCCACATGAGGCTCACTAGATGTTACCTTAGAGATACTAGCCTCATGATCTAACAATATCCCATTATGGGAGACTACAAGATCATCATGAGAGCTTGAGACCTTTGCATGACTTTCTTCCAATTTCCCATAATTTCTAGATAACAAGTCAAGTTGATTCCTTAGCTCAAAGTTCTCCTTTAATATGGATGCTTCAGAAGAAATAGACTTAGTAGCACAAGCATCATCATTAAAAATAAGAGGAGAAGGCAACTCGGGAAGATCTTTTGAGTAAGAAGCTTTAAGTTGAGCATGAGACTTGGTGAGTTCGATGAGCGAACCCTTAATGACCCTTGAGCCATTTTGAAGTGCTCAAAGATCTCAAGGAGTTTAGCATGTGCAATGTCAAGCTTATCAATTTTAGTTCTGAAATCATTGGCCACCTCAAGAGCTCTATCATGAGATTCCTTCACTCTAGATAATTCTAGAGCAAAAGTCTCCTCAAGAGATTCCTTAGTGGTTTGTTCTTCCGCAAAAGCTTGAGAAAGATCCGCTATATAATTTGTGTAATCACACTCATGACCTTCCATTCTCTCAATGCTGACCTCATCCTCCTCGAGATGAGATTCCAACTCCTCATTATATTTCCGTCAAGTTGGAACGAGGAATTTTATTCTTATGAATAGCTTGAAAAATCATTTCACCCTTAATTTTTAAGGAATCAATATTATTGTTCTCTTCATGATTATCATCATCCTCATTATTATCAACATCATCATGATTAGATATATTTTGTTCCAAAGTAGGAGATACCTTTGAAACCTTATCCATAAGAAAAAAAAGTAAGAAGCAATAGATGATGATGTAGGATCCCTTAAATGACCATTCAAGGCCATGTCTTGTTCCATAGACCGTTGGTTTTCCTCTACACTGTTCGCACAATAACTCAAGGAGATA